>OX276327.1:48805517-51378017 GCA_946251845.1 Andrena fulva
CCCTTAATATTTACTCAAGTTATCGCAATTTATGTTTAAAGAAATAATGATTTTGGACGATGAAAATTTTTTCGTTTATAATTTTTAGCTCGAATAGTAATGATTCGATAAACAAACTGTGAATAGAAAAAATGTGTGTCGTGACGAGCTTTACAACACTATATTTTTTAAAATACAGTTTAACAACATTTAATTTTCCAATCTTTTCTAGCGTTTGGACAATAATTTTTCCCATTTTCGAGCGCTAGGTACATAATCCCCTTATTGCATCCGACCCTTGAATTGCAACACGTTTCAATTCCGAGAGACTTTCGATAGATCTTATCATCTTATATGATGAATGACAAAATCGACGCGCATTGGTTTATAATTTGCAGCGTGCGTCGCTAGCCGGTTACAGCGTAAACATTTCGCCTAATAGAGAGTGGGGGTATAATGGTGATTGGTGGAGGATCTACCCCCCACTCTCTATTAGGCGAAATGTTTACGCCGTAACCGGCTAGCGACGCACGCTGATAATTTGCGTCCAAATCTGAATGCTTCAGATCTTTACGTGCGCTAGTGACAGAATTAGCGGATTGGTCGGAGTATTCACCGCGCTGGGGGACCGAAGAGCCGCGAACCAATCAGCGGGGAGAACAACGATACCACGCTGCCGGTCGCTGCGACCGGCCTTTAGGCGGAATCTCCTGCCTGCCGGTCGCTGCGACAGGTCGCAGCGACCCCAGTAGCGCTAGGGAGAAACAGATGCATACTTCTCCGATCGGCAGCTAGGAGTTCCCGCCTTTAAGGGTCAATGCACACGAGCGATGAGGCGCCGTTGCGATCTCGCAGCGGCACATATGTGTAAAAAGAGAGATTTACACGCCACTCAATTTTGCCGGCAGTGCGATAAGACAATCTGCCGCAAAAAATTGCGACACGTGTGAATCTCTCTATACACATACGTATGTACCGGTGCGAAATCGCAACGACGCCGCATCGCTCGTCTGAATTTACATTTACGGACTTTTCGTCAGCGACGACAAAGGGACTTTCTTGACTGAGAAAAATCAGTCTCGGGTTACCACTTGGCAGAAAAGTCCCTGACACACAAGTTTGTCACTGGTGCGCGTGATGACGCCGGGATGTCAAACCAATCGGCGCCAAGCTAGCTGTTGGGCCAAACCAATCGGCGCCAAGCTAGGTTTTGGCTTCAACCAATCGACGCCAAGTGACAATGTGTGCATCAGAGACATTCCGGGAATCCCGGTTCGGTGTTCATTCAGTCCTCCACAGGCATAGGTAAAGAAAACGTCAAACTAATGGAGAACATGCAAAATGTAAGTATTAAAATAGTATTATTCTATTAAACAGGGTGATTCTCGCGCTAGAGTTCTCAAAGGCGATGCCGCGAATAAGTCGCGCCTCTTTTAATCGGTATATTTTTAAGGAAATAGATTTTTCAAATGGGCCATTTTCGTCGGGACGACATAACCACGTGCGTTACGAAGAACAGCACGTGGGCCGCGTAGCGTCACGGAATCGCGTAACGCGCGTACATTGTAATAACCTTTTTCAAAGTCCTGCTCGCCCGTCGGCGCTCCGTCGTGATAGTTTCTACCGTATAAAGGTCTGCGCAAATATATCCGTTCCGTCTCAGTTCCGTGTCAGTGTGCCATTGGTAAGAAGAAGAGGGGCGTAGAGGGTCTCTTCTTCTTACCACTGGCACACTGACACGGAACTGAGACGAAACGGATATGTGTGCGCAGACCTTAAATAAAATCCTTTAACTTGACTTTTTTTTTATATATTTCGTTTCATTTTCAGATGGAAATAGCGCTTCTGGGCGTACGAGACAACGTGCAGCCGAATGGGGCGGAGGTGGTGGCGGGGGTGGCGGCCGAGGTGGCGGCCGAGGTGGTGGAGGAAGGGAGGGATGTAGCCCCCCTCCCCGCTCCCCGGAAAAACGAGGCAGCCGCACCAAGGGAGGTTGACTTACAACGACAGATTAAACAAGTAAGTGTGTGGTTCTATGGCTTACTTCCTACAGAATGTTATTCCGTTTTAGGAAATGTCTTAATTTTTATGTTACTGTTTCAGTTACAAAAATTGGTGAAATCAATGTCATACCGTGGCGGCCGTTCAACCCAGGCCCCCTATAGGGCCCGGGGAGGGGGGAGATATATTAACAGAGGGCGGGGCGGAAGAGCCCCCTATAGAGGAGGCTCGGGAGGAAGAGGAGAAGGAAGAGGCCCCTATAGAGGAGGCTCGGGAGGAAGAGGAGAAGGAAGAGGCCCCTACAGAGGCAGGGGCGGCGGAAACAATATTAATTTTTATTTTTAATATTATAGAAGAAAAAAATAAATATTTTTAAATATTGTAAAAAGTATGTTTTCATTTCATTTGGATACAGGGTGATCCTGGAGCGACTGGACTCAAAGAGATGCCGCCTGGCACCCCGTGGCGCCGACAACCCCCCGCAGTGCATCACCGAATTTTATGACTTTCGACCCTCGAAGAGGTTGGAGTATCTATTAAGAACTGAGAAATGCCCACGAGGCCAATCGATTCCTTATGTTTCGCCGATGAAACTAACACTAAGAACGACGTAATTCGGACCATAATGAAGGAAATTAGATGAAAAATTGATTTATATAATTTCACGATCTTCAAATTTATAAATTTGGTACGATCTTCATCGGAAAAACATAAGGAATCGATTGACGTCGCTTTCGCAGAGATCCTATGAGAAATGCGGAAATCGTGGACATTTCTCACTTTTTATTGTATTCCAAGCCCTTTGAGGCTCGAAAGCCATAAAATTCGATGAGGCACTGCAGCAGGGTGTTGGCCCCGACACGGGGTACCAGGCGGCATCTCTTTGGCAGGCGTCGCTCCAGAATCGCCCTGCATGTCTTTCCTACGTTTATCGGCTAGCGTGGATTTCCACCGATCCTGATGGCTCGACCATTTTCACCTTTTATAATAATTTAGTATAAGAATGTGTTTCTTGTCACCATTTAGTTTTTCTATTGTTTTCACTAATTTCCAGTCGCGTCTATTTATATTCTCTTGCACGTTCTAATTAACGTTTTATACCATTCCACTTGCATAGAAGACCAGTAAAAACAATAGAAATGATCCTTTGAAATCTGATTAATGTACCCTGACAAGGAACACTAAGGTAAATGTCCGCATTAGCGACCGTTTAAGAGTGTGACTGGTTCGAAATAGTAATTTTTTACTAATATACGACAATGTTTGAGTAAAGTATGGATCATTGTATTTTTTTAAGTCTCTAGATTCTAAATCAAATTAGTTTTAGAGTGATATTTGACTATTTACACAAAAATTATGGTGAAAATTATATTGGACCTGATGTCCCCTTCATTTACCAACTTGTACCATCTACCGACCGTCTCACGTCCCCATTATTGACCAGCAGTTTCCCCCATTGTAAATGCATCATTTTGTTTATTAAATTTGTGTTCATGAGTATAACAAACTGTTTTTATTAACTTTAGTTAGGTCTAACAACACCACTTGTAAAATGTCCGAAAACTGGTACAGACTGTTTATTGCAACATAGAAAGCGAAGTATCAACCAGAAAGTTTAGAAATTATAATTAGAGGTGTTTCATTTATTGTTTCATACGTTATTTATGTAGCCGTACATTCATCTTTAAGTAAAAGTTGAGAGATTCTAATAACGTGAGGTTATACTACAGATATCATTAAACTCGTAAATTTTACAACAAAAAGACATGGATACGTGCAGTAACTTACTCAAATTAACTAGAAACAATTTATAATCTAGCGACCGTTTAAGAGTTAAAATTTCTAGTTAATTTGAGTAAGTTACTGCACGTATCCATGTCTTTTTGTTGTAAAATTTACGAGTTTAATGATATCTGTAGTATAACCTCACGTTATTAGAATCTCTCAACTTTTACTTAAAGATGAATGTACGGCTACATAAATAACGTATGAAACAATAAATGAAACACCTCTAATTATAATTTCTAAACTTTCTGGTTGATACTTCGCTTTCTATGTTGCAATAAACAGTCTGTACCAGTTTTCGGACATTTTACAAGTGGTGTTGTTAGACCTAACTAAAGTTAATAAAAACAGTTTGTTATACTCATGAACACAAATTTAATAAACAAAATGATGCATTTACAATGGGGGAAACTGCTGGTCAATAATGGGGACGTGAGACGGTCGGTAGATGGTACAAGTTGGTAAATGAAGGGGACATCAGGTCCAATATAATTTTCACCATAATTTTTGTGTAAATAGTCAAATATCACTCTAAAACTAATTTGATTTAGAATCTAGAGACTTAAAAAAATACAATGATCCATACTTTACTCAAACATTGTCGTATATTAGTAAAAAATTACTATTTCGAACCAGTCACACTCTTAAACGGTCGCTAATGCGGACATTTACCTTAGTGTTCCTTGTCAGGGTACATTAATCAGATTTCAAAGGATCATTTCTATTGTTTTTACTGGTCTTCTATGCAAGTGGAATGGTATAAAACGTTAATTAGAACGTGCAAGAGAATATAAATAGACGCGACTGGAAATTAGTGAAAACAATAGAAAAACTAAATGGTGACAAGAAACACATTCTTATACTAAATTATTATAAAAGGTGAAAATGGTCGAGCCATCAGGATCGGTGGAAATCCACGCTAGCCGATAAACGTAGGAAAGACATGCAGGGCGATTCTGGAGCGACGCCTGCCAAAGAGATGCCGCCTGGTACCCCGTGTCGGGGCCAACACCCTGCTGCAGTGCCTCATCGAATTTTATGGCTTTCGAGCCTCAAAGGGCTTGGAATACAATAAAAAGTGAGAAATGTCCACGATTTCCGCATTTCTCATAGGATCTCTGCGAAAGCGACGTCAATCGATTCCTTATGTTTTTCCGATGAAGATCGTACCAAATTTATAAATTTGAAGATCGTGAAATTATATAAATCAATTTTTCATCTAATTTCCTTCATTATGGTCCGAATTACGTCGTTCTTAGTGTTAGTTTCATCGGCGAAACATAAGGAATCGATTGGCCTCGTGGGCATTTCTCAGTTCTTAATAGATACTCCAACCTCTTCGAGGGTCGAAAGTCATAAAATTCGGTGATGCACTGCGGGGGGTTGTCGGCGCCACGGGGTGCCAGGCGGCATCTCTTTGAGTCCAGTCGCTCCAGGATCACCCTGTATCCAAATGAAATGAAAACATACTTTTTACAATATTTAAAAATATTTATTTTTTTCTTCTATAATATTAAAAATAAAAATTAATATTGTTTCCGCCGCCCCTGCCTCTGTAGGGGCCTCTTCCTTCTCCTCTTCCTCCCGAGCCTCCTCTATAGGGGCCTCTTCCTTCTCCTCTTCCTCCCGAGCCTCCTCTATAGGGGGCTCTTCCGCCCCGCCCTCTGTTAATATATCTCCCCCCTCCCCGGGCCCTATAGGGGGCCTGGGTTGAACGGCCGCCACGGTATGACATTGATTTCACCAATTTTTGTAACTGAAACAGTAACATAAAAATTAAGACATTTCCTAAAACGGAATAACATTCTGTAGGAAGTAAGCCATAGAACCACACACTTACTTGTTTAATCTGTCGTTGTAAGTCAACCTCCCTTGGTGCGGCTGCCTCGTTTTTCCGGGGAGCGGGGAGGGGGGCTACATCCCTCCCTTCCTCCACCACCTCGGCCGCCACCTCGGCCGCCACCCCCGCCACCACCTCCGCCCCATTCGGCTGCACGTTGTCTCGTACGCCCAGAAGCGCTATTTCCATCTGAAAATGAAACGAAATATATAAAAAAAAAGTCAAGTTAAAGGATTTTATTTAAGGTCTGCGCACACATATCCGTTTCGTCTCAGTTCCGTGTCAGTGTGCCAGTGGTAAGAAGAAGAGACCCTCTACGCCCCTCTTCTTCTTACCAATGGCACACTGACACGGAACTGAGACGGAACGGATATATTTGCGCAGACCTTTATACGGTAGAAACTATCACGACGGAGCGCCGACGGGCGAGCAGGACTTTGAAAAAGGTTATTACAATGTACGCGCGTTACGCGATTCCGTGACGCTACGCGGCCCACGTGCTGTTCTTCGTAACGCACGTGGTTATGTCGTCCCGACGAAAATGGCCCATTTGAAAAATCTATTTCCTTAAAAATATACCGATTAAAAGAGGCGCGACTTATTCGCGGCATCGCCTTTGAGAACTCTAGCGCGAGAATCACCCTGTTTAATAGAATAATACTATTTTAATACTTACATTTTGCATGTTCTCCATTAGTTTGACGTTTTCTTTACCTATGCCTGTGGAGGACTGAATGAACACCGAACCGGGATTCCCGGAATGTCTCTGATGCACACATTGTCACTTGGCGTCGATTGGTTGAAGCCAAAACCTAGCTTGGCGCCGATTGGTTTGGCCCAACAGCTAGCTTGGCGCCGATTGGTTTGACATCCCGGCGTCATCACGCGCACCAGTGACAAACTTGTGTGTCAGGGACTTTTCTGCCAAGTGGTAACCCGAGACTGATTTTTCTCAGTCAAGAAAGTCCCTTTGTCGTCGCTGACGAAAAGTCCGTAAATGTAAATTCAGACGAGCGATGCGGCGTCGTTGCGATTTCGCACCGGTACATACGTATGTGTATAGAGAGATTCACACGTGTCGCAATTTTTTGCGGCAGATTGTCTTATCGCACTGCCGGCAAAATTGAGTGGCGTGTAAATCTCTCTTTTTACACATATGTGCCGCTGCGAGATCGCAACGGCGCCTCATCGCTCGTGTGCATTGACCCTTAAAGGCGGGAACTCCTAGCTGCCGATCGGAGAAGTATGCATCTGTTTCTCCCTAGCGCTACTGGGGTCGCTGCGACCTGTCGCAGCGACCGGCAGGCAGGAGATTCCGCCTAAAGGCCGGTCGCAGCGACCGGCAGCGTGGTATCGTTGTTCTCCCCGCTGATTGGTTCGCGGCTCTTCGGTCCCCCAGCGCGGTGAATACTCCGACCAATCCGCTAATTCTGTCACTAGCGCACGTAAAGATCTGAAGCATTCAGATTTGGACGCAAATTATCAGCGTGCGTCGCTAGCCGGTTACGGCGTAAACATTTCGCCTAATAGAGAGTGGGGGGTAGATCCTCCACCAATCACCATTATACCCCCACTCTCTATTAGGCGAAATGTTTACGCTGTAACCGGCTAGCGACGCACGCTGCAAATTATAAACCAATGCGCGTCGATTTTGTCATTCATCATATAAGATGATAAGATCTATCGAAAGTCTCTCGGAATTGAAACGTGTTGCAATTCAAGGGTCGGATGCAATAAGGGGATTATGTACCTAGCGCTCGAAAATGGGAAAAATTATTGTCCAAACGCTAGAAAAGATTGGAAAATTAAATGTTGTTAAACTGTATTTTAAAAAATATAGTGTTGTAAAGCTCGTCACGACACACATTTTTTCTATTCACAGTTTGTTTATCGAATCATTACTATTCGAGCTAAAAATTATAAACGAAAAAATTTTCATCGTCCAAAATCATTATTTCTTTAAACATAAATTGCGATAACTTGAGTAAATATTAAGGGCTCGTTATGAGACTTGAAACATAAAACTCAGAAAACTCTAGCGAAGCCGTAAACTGTATGCACAAAACCCTTATGTTAATAAATGTAATAATATTTCATTAAAAGGTAATACTGGATATAACCCATGTTTTTCAACGTTCGCCGTTAAAAAGAATCGAGGCAATTTTGAGGTACATATAACTTGCAGCGACAAAGTTTTTCCTTAATATACAAGGAAGATTTTCACCAATTTTCACACTGATTAATAAATAATTGTAGAAGTTATGACGATATATATAATTCTCCCACGGCGCCAACTGTCAACGCGAATGCTAAGACTGCTAAATAGCCCATTACACGCGGCTGTTGACTATTGGTGGCGCGGGAGATTTATATATATCGTCATATCTTATACAATTATTTATTAATCAGTGTGAAAATTTATGAAAATCTTCCTTGTATATTAAGGAAATACTTTGTCGGTGCAAGTTATATGTACCTCAAAATTGCCTCGATTCTTTTTAACGGCGAACGTTGAAAAACATGGGTTATATCCAGTATTACCTTTTAATGAAATATTATTACATTTATTAACATAAGGGTTTTGTGCATACAGTTTACGGCTTCGCTAGAGTTTTCTGAGTTTTTTGTTTCAAGTCCCATAACGATCCGTTAATATTTACTCAAGTTATCGCAATTTATGTTTAAAAAGATATTGACTTTGGTCGAAGAAAATTTTTTGTATATAATTTTTATCTCGAATACTAGTGATTCGACAGAAAAACTGCAAATAGAAAAAAATGTGTGCCGTGATGACCTTTACAATACAATATTTTTTAAAATCCAGTTTAACAAAATTTAATTTTCCAATTTTTCTTAGCGTTTGGACAATACTTTTTCGCATTTTCGAGCGCTAGTCCCCTTATTGCATCCGAGCCCTCATTATTACATTTACATTTTGATTCTGTGAAAGTTGAATTTCTTTATTATTAAGCGTCCAGTATAGTATTTTAGCGCCCCCTTCGACTAGCGCCCTTATGCGTCGGCCCTGCTTACCAGAAATTTGTATAGATGCGTGGTTACATTGTAACGCGGACGCCACCACGTGCCACTGTTGAGATCGAAACAAATGCCTGCGATACTCTCGAATTCTTTCCAACCACGTACCTCGAAAGTCAGTCATTGTTCACAGACCGCTCTGGTGAGATCGTGCGTTGATTTACGGTGTGTAAAGTAATCGTGAGATTTATATTACTTACCGTGTTGCGATTTCATCGTGGTCATTAGTGAAAAATGCCTAGGAAAGCGCTCGTACACTCCGGCGTTATTCTAGACAAGTTGAAGGAGTGTGAAAAGTGTCAAGTGTTCGATGAGGATTATAAATTGAAGTGCCGCACGGATAAAGTGTGGGAAGAAGTGTCCTTTAAAATTAGTGATAAGTTGTCATCAGACACGTTAAACTTTTATTTGAGGAACAATCGGTGGAATCTACTGACGGATTTGAAGCAGCATTTCCAAATTTCAATGGAAGAAGAAGAAGAAGAAGAAGAAGACGAACCAATGATGGACAGCATCGATGTTTCTAATGTAAGTAACATTAGTCAAGATTTCGTACCCCACAATGATGGGAATATTATAATGCATAAAAAATTGCCGCCCTTTTTTTTTGATATTACATTGTCTGAGGAGCAATGGAAATCTATTGCTCCTGTATCGAAAATTTACAAAGAAAAGGGTACTCGCGGGAAATCATACAAAATACTTAGTCCCGGTTGGACTGACATTATTTGTAAAGCTAGTTTTTTAAAAACGAAAATCCCGTGCGCGTATACGTTCAAATATAGCAAAATTTTCGATTCTCCGGAAGCGGAAATATATTTGAAAATATACGGCACTTGTAATGAATGCGGTGCCGAATTTAGAGCTCATTGCTTACATAAACCGGCTCCTGGCACTGGTATTGTGTTAAGAGTGCACACAGTCGATGCTTCGGGAATACCGCACGAAAAGAAAAGGGCAGTAAAAGGAAAAAATAGGGTAGAGATAGGGAAACAACTTTTAAATATTAAACCCAGGCAATGGAAAAATGATGCCGTATCTGATTTAAGTTATGGCGATCCCGAGCCACCTTATGTTGCGCGACAATGTACCTTGAGGAAAATCAGAGAAGAAGCCATTGTACGGGAATTAGGAATAAATAAAAATCTCGACCCTATTAATTCATTATACGAGTTGAAATGTAAGGGGCAATACTCAGGGTACATTAAACAGATCGCAAAGGATCCTTTCTATTGTTTTTACTGGTCTCCCATGCAAATGGAACTATATAAAACCTTAATTAAATCGTACAGAAAAATAGAGATAGACGCGACTGGAAAATTAGTAAAAACAATTGAAAAACTAAACGGTGACAAGAAACATATATTCTTGTATCAAATTATTACAAAGGGTGCAAACGGTATACAACCAATATTTCAAATGCTTTCAGAAAAGCACGATACAAATTTAATTACGTATTGGTTGCGGGAAGTCATTAGAGACGGGGCACCGGTGCCTCCAGAAGTTGATTCTGATTATTCACTGGCGCTTTTGAATGCAACCAGCCTGGCATTCAATGAACGTTGCTTAAAAAATTACATTTCCGATTGCTATCGATGGATTAGTGGCGAAATTTTGCAACATCCACTTCGGTGTTTCATCAGAATTGATATTGCCCATTTAATAAAAATTATTTGTAGCAAAGATGTATTTTATAGAAAACAGCCTAAAATTAAAGACTTCTTTGTGCGATGCGCGGGGATAATGTCATCGTGCGATAATGTAGAAGATTTTAGTACACTGCTTAGCTCAATATTTATTGTCGCTTACAGTGAGTACGATGGCAAAGATTCTGATGGAAATGAAGTAATTTGTGAACAGAAGCGATCGTATTTATTCGAAAGAATAAAGTCGTTTACCTATACGAGCGACGAGAATAACACAGAATACGACGATGTAGAAATGTTAAATGAAAATGAAGATATAATTGCATTTATAAATAATATCAGAGATGAGGCTGAAGAAATTGTAAAAGACAGTGTAGAGACAGATAGGTGTAATGCTTTTTATTGTCCAGAACTAGTAACATATTTAGTTAAATTGGCAAAGCATTTTCCTCTCTGGACACAGGTGATGAGAGGATATTTCCCTCTGTCATCGAATGTAGCGACATCCTCTAGATGCGAGGCATATTTTAAAGACCTCAAACATTCAGATTTAGGCGCAAATTATAAACCATTGCGCGTCGATAAATTTATAATACACCATATCAAATCTATCGAAAATATCTCGAAATTGGAATGTGCTGCAATTAAACGCACAAACGAAAAAATTGCACTGCTGCAGACGAGAAAAGAAAAAGAAAGAAAAATCGATTCACGCGATTTGGGCGAAAATGCGCAAAACACTAACTATACTTATAATTATTTAACGGAGCAGGAAAATTGGAAAGGCTTAAATATTGAAGCCAAACCAAATAAATTGAAAGTTTCAAGTAATAATAGCAATTATATAGAGGACGAGGAAAATAAAGAAAATGTTAAAACAAACGCGGATGTACAAGAAAACAGTACTCCTAGAGGGAAATATTTAACTTCCTGCCCAGATATTCACCTCACGTACGACAGGCCATTGAGGAAAAGAAGAAACGAAATATTAAGAAATGGTAATAACTGCAATTTAGTTAAACTCAATGGCGAAAAAATATATATTAAAAATACGTGTGCATTCGATTCATTGGCTGAAGTATTAACCAGTGCGTATTGCAATTATAGTACGTTTAAAAACTGGATAGATAAAAACTCAGACGTCATATTTTTTATGTTCGTCAAAAAATTCGCTCTGGAGAATATTAACAACTCCGTGTATGAAGAGCGAGGAGCTATTTTATGTACAATATTCGAAAATCAGAACAATATTGTAGATTGTACTACAAATGCCAATGAGCTATTTACAAGACTTGTAACAGACGTTTGCAGTGTCGAAGAAAATAGAATCTGCGGCAAATGTAAAATCAAGTCTAGAAAAATGTTTGTAGTAGATTTAATTAGTACACTCGCAACCCAAGATTTTAAACAAGATTTTCTTAATTTTGTTGAACAATTCTTCAGTACACAATCAGTCACGTGTAAAACATGTAAATCAGCAGGGCAATTAAAGAGACAACCAAATTCATACGTGTTCATAGACACTGAAATCTGTCTCCAACTAAACAAAATTGATGGAATACTTTTAAATAGCATACCTGAAAAGTTTCAAGTTGAAGATGCAATATACGTTTTAAGTGGCATCGTATGTTATAGTCCAGGACATTATACAGCTTATTGCCGTAATACAGCAGGCATGTGGACAGTACACAATGACATTAGTCAAAAATTGCGTACAATTACAAATCCACGAACGGTAAAAGTATTTCCGACAACAGTGATATTTATAAAAATATAAAAATTCTGTTAAAACTTTAATTCAACAGAATATATGATAATGATACTTTACAATAGTAAAACTATTGAATCGGTCCGGCGTCGCACCGCGCTGTAAAGTGCGGTACCACTGGCTCTACCAGTGGTCACAAGTGCCAGCCATGGCACTTGTACTCGCGGATCATACGATCACGCGTGTCGATCGACGCCGGCGTAATTTTGCCAAGAAAATGACGAAAGCAATAATAAATTTGACCGGTCCGGCGTCGCACCGCTCTGTAAAGTGCGGTACCACTGGCTCTGTCAGTGGTCACAAGTGCCAGCCATGGCACTTGTACTCGCGGATCATACGATCACGCGAGTCGATCGACGCCGGCGTAATTTTGCCAAGAAAATGACGAAAGCAATAAAAAATTTGACCGGTCCGGCGTCGCACCGCTCTGTAAAGTGCGGTACCACTGGCTCTGTCAGTGGTCACAAGTGCCAGCCATGGCACTTGTACTCGCGGATCATACGATCACGTGAGTCGATCGACGCCGGCGTAATTTTCTCAAGAAAGTGACGAAGGAAATGATAAATTTAATTCACAAAATTAAGTCGATACTGAAGGGTGGACAAACGAAATCTTGGGGTGGACAAACGTCTTCTACATCTAGACTAACGGAAACCGTCGTTGGACAAACGATTCCATCGATTAATTAATAAAAAATCGGACTTTTACGTGGTCGATTCAGGCGTACCTTTCATTTTCACTATTTTTATTAATAATTCGATTCTGGAGGGTGGACAAACGAAATCATGGGGTGGACAAACGTCTTCTACATCTAGACTAACGGAAACCGTCGTTGGACAAACGATTCCATCGATTAATTAATAAAAAATCGGACTTTTACGTGGTCGTTTTAACCGAATCGTACTTCTTGGATATTTTTAATAATAATTCCGTTCTGAAGGGTGGACAAACGAAATCTTGGGGTGGACAAACGTCTTCTACATCTAGACTAACGGAAACCGTCGTTGGACAAACGATTCCATCGATTAATTAATAAAAAATCGGACTTTTACGTTGTCGATTCAGGCGTACCTTTCATTTTCGCGATTTTTAATAATAATTCCGTTCTGAAGGGTGGACAAACGAAATCTTGGGGTGGACAAACGTCTTCTACATCTAGACTAACGGAAACCGTCGTTGGACAAACGATTCCATCGATTAATTAATAAAAAATCGGACTTTTACGTGGTCGATTCAGGCGTACCTTTCATTTTCACTATTTTTATTAATAATTCGATTCTGGAGGGTGGACAAACGAAATCTTGGGGTGGACAAACGTCTTCTACATCTAGACTAACGGAAACCGTCGTTGGACAAACGATTCCATCGATTAATTAATAAAAAATCGGACTTTTACGTGGTCGATTCAGGCGTACCTTTCATTTTCACTATTTTTATTAATAATTCGATTCTGGAGGGTGGACAAACGAAATCTTGGGGTGGACAAACGTCTTCTACATCTAGACTAACGGAAACCGTCGTTGGACAAACGATTCCATCGATTAATTAATAAAAAATCGGACTTTTACGTTGTCGATTCAGGCGTACCTTTCATTTTCACTATTTTTATTAATAATTCGATTCTGGAGGGTGGACAAACGAAATCTTGGGGTGGACAAACGTCTTCTACATCTAGACTAACGAAAACCGTCGTTGGACAAACGATTCGATCGATTAATTAATAAAAAATCGGGCTTTTACGTGGTCGATTCAGGCGTACCTTTCATTTTCGCGATTTTTAATAATAATTCCGTTCTGAAGGGTGGACAAACGAAATCTTGGGGTGGACAAACGTCTTCTATATCTAGACTAACGAAAACCGTCGTTGGACAAACGATTCCATCGTTTAATTAATAAAAAATCGTACTTATACGTGGTCGATTCAGGCGTACCTTTCATTTTCGCGATTTTTATTAATAATTCGGTTTTGGAGGTTGGACAAATGAAATTTGTGGTTGGACAAACATGGACAAACGATGGACAATCATTTCCCACTGTCAAATTATTGAAAAGTTTTTATGAGGTTGCCGGTGAAAAATTTTTTTTGTTCATAACTTTTTTTTTAAGGGTGGACAAACGAAAATTTTTGGTGGACAAACGTCTTCTACATCTAGACTAACGAAAACCGTCGTTGGACAAACGATTCGATCGATGAATTAATAAAAAATCGGACTTTTACGTGGTCGGTTCAGGCGTACTTTTCATTTTCGCGATTTTTAATAATAATTCGATTCTGGAGGGTGGACACATGAAATCTTGGGGTGGACAAACGTCTTCTACATCTAGACTAACGGAAACCGTCGTTGGACAAACGATTCCATCGATTAATTAATAAAAAATCGGACTTTTACGTGGTCGATTCAGGCGTACCTTTCATTTTCACTATTTTTATTAATAATTCGATTCTGGAGGGTGGACAAACGAAATCATGGGGTGGACAAACGTCTTCTACATCTAGACTAACGGAAACCGTCGTTGGACAAACGATTCCATCGATTAATTAATAAAAAATCGGACTTTTACGTGGTCGTTTTAACCGAATCGTACTTCTTGGATATTTTTAATAATAATTCCGTTCTGAAGGGTGGACAAACGAAATCTTGGGGTGGACAAACGTCTTCTACATCTAGACTAGCGAAAACCGTCGTTGGACAAACGATTCCATCGTTTAATTAATAAAAAATCGTACTTATACGTGGTCGATTCAGGCGTACATTTCATTTTCGCTATTTTTAATAATAATTCCGTTCTGAAGGGTGGACAAACGAAATCTTGGGGTGGACAAACGTCTTCTACATCTAGACTAACGGAAACCGTCGTTGGACAAACGATTCCATCGATTAATTAATAAAAAATCGGACTTTTACGTGGTCGATTCAGGCGTACCTTTCATTTTCACTATTTTTATTAATAATTCGATTCTGGAGGGTGGACAAACGAAATCATGGGGTGGACAAACGTCTTCTACGTCTAGACTAACGGAAACCGTCGTTGGACAAACGATTCCATCGATTAATTAATAAAAAATCGGACTTTTACGTTGTCGATTCAGGCGTACCTTTCATTTTCGCGATTTTTAATAATAATTCCGTTCTGAAGGGTGGACAAACGAAATCTTGGGGTGGACAAACGTCTTCTACATCTAGACTAACGGAAACCGTCGTTGGACAAACGATTCCATCGATTAATTAATAAAAAATCGGAATTTTACGTGGTCGATTCAGGCGTACCTTTTATTTTCACTATTTTTATTAATAATTCGATTCTGGAGGGTGGACAAACGAAATCATGGGGTGGACAAACGTCTTCTACATCTAGACTAACGGAAACCGTCGTTGGACAAACGATTCCATCGATTAATTAATAAAAAATCGGACTTTTACGTTGTCGATTCAGGCGTACCTTTCATTTTCGCGATTTTTAATAATAATTCCGTTCTGAAGGGAGGACAAACGAAATCTTGGGGTGGACAAACGTCTTCTATATCTAGACTAACGAAAACCGTCGTTGGACAAACGATTCCATCGTTTAATTAATAAAAAATCGTACTTATACGTGGTCGATTCAGGCGTACCTTTCATTTTCGCGATTTTTATTAATAATTCGGTTTTGGAGGTTGGACAAATGAAATTTGTGGTTGGACAAACATGGACAAACGATGGACAATCATTTCCCACTGTCAAATTATTAAAAAGTTTTTATGAGGTTGCCGGTGAAAAATTTTTTTTGTTCATAACTTATTTTTTAAGGGTGGACAAACGAAAATTTTTGGTGGACAAACGTCTTCTACATCTAGACTAACGGAAACCGTCGTTGGACAAACGATTCCATCGATTAATTAATAAAAAATCGGACTTTTACGTGGTCGATTCAGGCGTACCTTTCATTTTCACTATTTTTATTAATAATTCGATTCTGGAGGGTGGACAAACGAAATCATGGGGTGGACAAACGTCTTCTACATCTAGACTAACGGAAACCGTCGTTGGACAAACGATTCCATCGATTAATTAATAAAAAATCGGACTTTTACGTGGTCGTTTTAACCGAATCGTACTTCTTGGATATTTTTAATAATAATTCCGTTCTGAAGGGTGGACAAACGAAATCTTGGGGTGGACAAACGTCTTCTACATCTAGACTAACGGAAACCGTCGTTGGACAAACGATTCCATCGATTAATTAATAAAAAATCGGACTTTTACGTTGTCGATTCAGGCGTACCTTTCATTTTCGCGATTTTTAATAATAATTCCGTTCTGAAGGGTGGACAAACGAAATCTTGGGGTGGACAAACGTCTTCTACATCTAGACTAACGGAAACCGTCGTTGGACAAACGATTCCATCGATTAATTAATAAAAAATCGGACTTTTACGTGGTCGATTCAGGCGTACCTTTCATTTTCACTATTTTTATTAATAATTCGATTCTGGAGGGTGGACAAACGAAATCTTGGGGTGGACAAACGTCTTCTACATCTAGACTAACGGAAACCGTCGTTGGACAAACGATTCCATCGATTAATTAATAAAAAATCGGACTTTTACGTGGTCGATTCAGGCGTACCTTTCATTTTCACTATTTTTATTAATAATTCGATTCTGGAGGGTGGACAAACGAAATCTTGGGGTGGACAAACGTCTTCTACATCTAGACTAACGGAAACCGTCGTTGGACAAACGATTCCATCGATTAATTAATAAAAAATCGGACTTTTACGTTGTCGATTCAGGCGTACCTTTCATTTTCACTATTTTTATTAATAATTCGATTCTGGAGGGTGGACAAACGAAATCTTGGGGTGGACAAACGTCTTCTACATCTAGACTAACGAAAACCGTCGTTGGACAAACGATTCGATCGATTAATTAATAAAAAATCGGGCTTTTACGTGGTCGATTCAGGCGTACCTTTCATTTTCGCGATTTTTAATAATAATTCCGTTCTGAAGGGTGGACAAACGAAATCTTGGGGTGGACAAACGTCTTCTATATCTAGACTAACGAAAACCGTCGTTGGACAAACGATTCCATCGTTTAATTAATAAAAAATCGTACTTATACGTGGTCGATTCAGGCGTACCTTTCATTTTCGCGATTTTTATTAATAATTCGGTTTTGGAGGTTGGACAAATGAAATTTGTGGTTGGACAAACATGGACAAACGATGGACAATCATTTCCCACTGTCAAATTATTAAAAAGTTTTTATGAGGTTGCCGGTGAAAAATTTTTTTTGTTCATAACTTTTTTTTTAAGGGTGGACAAACGAAAATTTTTGGTGGACAAACGTCTTCTACATCTAGACTAACGAAAACCGTCGTTGGACAAACGATTCGATCGATTAATTAATAAAAAATCGGACTTTTACGTGGTCGGTTCAGGCGTACTTTTCATTTTCGCGATTTTTAATAATAATTCGATTCTGGAGGGTGGACACATGAAATCTTGGGGTGGACAAACGTCTTCTACATCTAGACTAACGGAAACCGTCGTTGGACAAACGATTCCATCGATTAATTAATAAAAAATTGGACTTTTACGTGGTCGATTCAGGCGCACCTTTAATTTTCGCGATTTTTAATAATAATTCGATTCTGGAGGGTGGACAAACGAAATCTTGGGGTGGACAAACGTCTTCTACATCTAGACTAACGGAAACCGTCGTTGGACAAACGATTCCATCGTTTAATTAATAAAAAATCGGACTTTTTCGCAGTCGATTTAACCGTATCGTACTTCTTGGCTATTTTTATTAATAATTCGATTCTGGAGGGTGGACAAACGAAATCTTGGGGTGGACAAACGTCTTCTACATCTAGACTAGCGAAAACCGTCGTTGGACAAACGATTCCATCGTTTAATTAATAAAAAATCGTACTTATACGTGGTCGATTCAGGCGTACCTTTCATTTTCGCTATTTTTAATAATAATTCCGTTCTGGAGGGTGGACAAACGAAATCTTGGGGTGGACAAACGTCTTCTACATCTAGACTAACGGAAACCGTCGTTGGACAAACGATTCCATCGATTAATTAATAAAAAATCGGACTTTTACGTGGTCGATTCAGGCGTACCTTTCATTTTCACTATTTTTATTAATAATTCGATTCTGGAGGGTGGACAAACGAAATCATGGGGTGGACAAACGTCTTCTACATCTAGACTAACGGAAACCGTCGTTGGACAAACGATTCCATCGATTAATTAATAAAAAATCGGACTTTTACGTGGTCGTTTTAACCGAATCGTACTTCTTGGATATTTTTAATAATAATTCCGTTCTGAAGGGTGGACAAACGAAATCTTGGGGTGGACAAACGTCTTCTACATCTAGACTAGCGAAAACCGTCGTTGGACAAACGATTCCATCGTTTAATTAATAAAAAATCGTACTTATACGTGGTCGATTCAGGCGTACATTTCATTTTCGCTATTTTTAATAATAATTCCGTTCTGAAGGGTGGACAAACGAAATCTTGGGGTGGACAAACGTCTTCTACATCTAGACTAACGGAAACCGTCGTTGGACAAACGATTCCATCGATTAATTAATAAAAAATCGGACTTTTACGTGGTCGATTCAGGCGTACCTTTCATTTTCACTATTTTTATTAATAATTCGATTCTGGAGGGTGGACAAACGAAATCATGGGGTGGACAAACGTCTTCTACGTCTAGACTAACGGAAACCGTCGTTGGACAAACGATTCCATCGATTAATTAATAAAAAATCGGACTTTTACGTTGTCGATTCAGGCGTACCTTTCATTTTCGCGATTTTTAATAATAATTCCGTTCTGAAGGGTGGACAAACGAAATCTTGGGGTGGACAAACGTCTTCTACATCTAGACTAACGGAAACCGTCGTTGGACAAACGATTCCATCGATTAATTAATAAAAAATCGGAATTTTACGTGGTCGATTCAGGCGTACCTTTTATTTTCACTATTTTTATTAATAATTCGATTCTGGAGGGTGGACAAACGAAATCATGGGGTGGACAAACGTCTTCTACATCTAGACTAACGGAAACCGTCGTTGGACAAACGATTCCATCGATTAATTAATAAAAAATCGGACTTTTACGTTGTCGATTCAGGCGTACCTTTCATTTTCGCGATTTTTAATAATAATTCCGTTCTGAAGGGAGGACAAACGAAATCTTGGGGTGGACAAACGTCTTCTATATCTAGACTAACGAAAACCGTCGTTGGACAAACGATTCCATCGTTTAATTAATAAAAAATCGTACTTATACGTGGTCGATTCAGGCGTACCTTTCATTTTCGCGATTTTTATTAATAATTCGGTTTTGGAGGTTGGACAAATGAAATTTGTGGTTGGACAAACATGGACAAACGATGGACAATCATTTCCCACTGTCAAATTATTAAAAAGTTTTTATGAGGTTGCCGGTGAAAAATTTTTTTTGTTCATAACTTATTTTTTAAGGGTGGACAAACGAAAATTTTTGGTGGACAAACGTCTTCTACATCTAGACTAACGGAAACCGTCGTTGGACAAACGATTCCATCGATTAATTAATAAAAAATTGGACTTTTACGTGGTCGATTCAGGCGTACCTTTAATTTTCGCGATTTTTAATAATAATTCGATTCTGGAGGGTGGACAAACGAAATCTTGGGGTGGACAAACGTCTTCTACATCTAGACTAACGGAAACCGTCGTTGGACAAACGATTCCATCGATTAATTAATAAAAAATCGGACTTTTACGTGGTCGATTCAGGCGTACCTTTCATTTTCACTATTTTTATTAATAATTCGATTCTGGAGGGTGGACAAACGAAATCATGGGGTGGACAAACGTCTTCTACATCTAGACTAACGGAAACCGTCGTTGGACAAACGATTCCATCGATTAATTAATAAAAAATCGGACTTTTACGTTGTCGATTCAGGCGTACCTTTCATTTTCGCGATTTTTAATAATAATTCCGTTCTGAAGGGTGGACAAACGAAATCTTGGGGTGGACAAACGTCTTCTACATCTAGACTAACGGAAACCGTCGTTGGACAAACGATTCCATCGATTAATTAATAAAAAATCGGACTTTTACGTGGTCGATTCAGGCGTACCTTTCATTTTCACTATTTTTATTAATAATTCGATTCTGGAGGGTGGACAAACGAAATCATGGGGTGGACAAACGTCTTCTACATCTAGACTAACGGAAACCGTCGTTGGACAAACGATTCCATCGATTAATTAATAAAAAATCGGACTTTTACGTTGTCGATTCAGGCGTACCTTTCATTTTCGCGATTTTTAATAATAATTCCGTTCTGAAGGGTGGACAAACGAAATCTTGGGGTGGACAAACGTCTTCTATATCTAGACTAACGAAAACCGTCGTTGGACAAACGATTCCATCGTTTAATTAATAAAAAATCGTACTTATACGTGGTCGATTCAGGCGTACCTTTCATTTTCGCGATTTTTATTAATAATTCGGTTTTGGAGGTTGGACAAATGAAATTTGTGGTTGGACAAACATGGACAAACGATGGACAATCATTTCCCACTGTCAAATTATTAAAAAGTTTTTATGAGGTTGCCGGTGAAAAATTTTTTTTGTTCATAACTTTTTTTTTAAGGGTGGACAAACGAAAATTTTTGGTGGACAAACGTCTTCTACATCTAGACTAACGAAAACCGTCGTTGGACAAACGATTCGATCGATGAATTAATAAAAAATCGGACTTTTACGTGGTCGGTTCAGGCGTACTTTTCATTTTCGCGATTTTTAATAATAATTCGATTCTGGAGGGTGGACACATGAAATCTTGGGGTGGACAAACGTCTTCTACATCTAGACTAACGGAAACCGTCGTTGGACAAACGATTCCATCGATTAATTAATAAAAAATTGGACTTTTACGTGGTCGATTCAGGCGCACCTTTAATTTTCGCGATTTTTAATAATAATTCGATTCTGGAGGGTGGACAAACGAAATCTTGGGGTGGACAAACGTCTTCTACATCTAGACTAACGGAAACCGTCGTTGGACAAACGATTCCATCGTTTAATTAATAAAAAATCGGACTTTTTCGCAGTCGATTTAACCGTATCGTACTTCTTGGCTATTTTTATTAATAATTCGATTCTGGAGGGTGGACAAACGAAATCTTGGGGTGGACAAACGTCTTCTACATCTAGACTAGCGAAAACCGTCGTTGGACAAACGATTCCATCGTTTAATTAATAAAAAATCGTACTTATACGTGGTCGATTCAGGCGTACCTTTCATTTTCGCTATTTTTAATAATAATTCCGTTCTGGAGGGTGGACAAACGAAATCTTGGGGTGGACAAACGTCTTCTACATCTAGACTAACGGAAACCGTCGTTGGACAAACGATTCCATCGATTAATTAATAAAAAATCGGACTTTTACGTGGTCGATTCAGGCGTACCTTTCATTTTCACTATTTTTATTAATAATTCGATTCTGGAGGGTGGACAAACGAAATCATGGGGTGGACAAACGTCTTCTACATCTAGACTAACGGAAACCGTCGTTGGACAAACGATTCCATCGATTAATTAATAAAAAATCGGACTTTTACGTGGTCGTTTTAACCGAATCGTACTTCTTGGATATTTTTAATAATAATTCCGTTCTGAAGGGTGGACAAACGAAATCTTGGGGTGGACAAACGTCTTCTACATCTAGACTAGCGAAAACCGTCGTTGGACAAACGATTCCATCGTTTAATTAATAAAAAATCGTACTTATACGTGGTCGATTCAGGCGTACATTTCATTTTCGCTATTTTTAATAATAATTCCGTTCTGAAGGGTGGACAAACGAAATCTTGGGGTGGACAAACGTCTTCTACATCTAGACTAACGGAAACCGTCGTTGGACAAACGATTCCATCGATTAATTAATAAAAAATCGGACTTTTACGTGGTCGATTCAGGCGTACCTTTCATTTTCACTATTTTTATTAATAATTCGATTCTGGAGGGTGGACAAACGAAATCATGGGGTGGACAAACGTCTTCTACGTCTAGACTAACGGAAACCGTCGTTGGACAAACGATTCCATCGATTAATTAATAAAAAATCGGACTTTTACGTTGTCGATTCAGGCGTACCTTTCATTTTCGCGATTTTTAATAATAATTCCGTTCTGAAGGGTGGACAAACGAAATCTTGGGGTGGACAAACGTCTTCTACATCTAGACTAACGGAAACCGTCGTTGGACAAACGATTCCATCGATTAATTAATAAAAAATCGGACTTTTACGTGGTCGATTCAGGCGTACCTTTTATTTTCACTATTTTTATTAATAATTCGATTCTGGAGGGTGGACAAACGAAATCATGGGGTGGACAAACGTCTTCTACATCTAGACTAACGGAAACCGTCGTTGGACAAACGATTCCATCGATTAATTAATAAAAAATCGGACTTTTACGTTGTCGATTCAGGCGTACCTTTCATTTTCGCGATTTTTAATAATAATTCCGTTCTGAAGGGAGGACAAACGAAATCTTGGGGTGGACAAACGTCTTCTATATCTAGACTAACGAAAACCGTCGTTGGACAAACGATTCCATCGTTTAATTAATAAAAAATCGTACTTATACGTGGTCGATTCAGGCGTACCTTTCATTTTCGCGATTTTTATTAATAATTCGGTTTTGGAGGTTGGACAAATGAAATTTGTGGTTGGACAAACATGGACAAACGATGGACAATCATTTCCCACTGTCAAATTATTAAAAAGTTTTTATGAGGTTGCCGGTGAAAAATTTTTTTTGTTCATAACTTATTTTTTAAGGGTGGACAAACGAAAATTTTTGGTGGACAAACGTCTTCTACATCTAGACTAACGGAAACCGTCGTTGGACAAACGATTCCATCGATTAATTAATAAAAAATTGGACTTTTACGTGGTCGATTCAGGCGTACCTTTAATTTTCGCGATTTTTAATAATAATTCGATTCTGGAGGGTGGACAAACGAAATCTTGGGGTGGACAAACGTCTTCTACATCTAGACTAACGGAAACCGTCGTTGGACAAACGATTCCATCGATTAATTAATAAAAAATCGGACTTTTACGTGGTCGATTCAGGCGTACCTTTCATTTTCACTATTTTTATTAATAATTCGATTCTGGAGGGTGGACAAACGAAATCATGGGGTGGACAAACGTCTTCTACATCTAGACTAACGGAAACCGTCGTTGGACAAACGATTCCATCGATTAATTAATAAAAAATCGGACTTTTACGTTGTCGATTCAGGCGTACCTTTCATTTTCGCGATTTTTAATAATAATTCCGTTCTGAAGGGTGGACAAACGAAATCTTGGGGTGGACAAACGTCTTCTACATCTAGACTAACGGAAACCGTCGTTGGACAAACGATTCCATCGATTAATTAATAAAAAATCGGACTTTTACGTGGTCGATTCAGGCGTACCTTTCATTTTCACTATTTTTATTAATAATTCGATTCTGGAGGGTGGACAAACGAAATCATGGGGTGGACAAACGTCTTCTACATCTAGACTAACGGAAACCGTCGTTGGACAAACGATTCCATCGATTAATTAATAAAAAATCGGACTTTTACGTTGTCGATTCAGGCGTACCTTTCATTTTCGCGATTTTTAATAATAATTCCGTTCTGAAGGGTGGACAAACGAAATCTTGGGGTGGACAAACGTCTTCTATATCTAGACTAACGAAAACCGTCGTTGGACAAACGATTCCATCGTTTAATTAATAAAAAATCGTACTTATACGTGGTCGATTCAGGCGTACCTTTCATTTTCGCGATTTTTATTAATAATTCGGTTTTGGAGGTTGGACAAATGAAATTTGTGGTTGGACAAACGTGGACAAACGATGGACAATCATTTCCCCCCATTAAATTATTAAAAAGTTTTCATGGGGGTGCTGGTGAAAAATTTTTTTTTGTTCATAACTTTTTTTTGAAGGGTGGACAGACGAAAATTTTTGTTGGACAAACGTGGACAAACGATGGACAAACGAATGCCATCGAGTTTTTTTAAAAATTCTAATTTGGGGGTGCCAACTTCACAGACCTGTCAGTTAGGCTTAGTGTAAAATAGTCTTATATTGTACAAATGGAAATTGGGTTTTAATGCACGTACGAATAGAACAATACTAAATAAGTAAAGAATTATGTTATAGTCCTCAAAATATGAAATATTTAATTGAAATTTTCAGAAACACGCCACTCCTTACGCTTAGCGCGCGGTTACTTCTATTTCAAAACTTCGCATGCGATGTGCCACGTCTTCCCGACGTTCAATCGACTCAAATTTTGCACAAATAATTTTTTCATGCAATGGAACAAAATTAGGGGACGGCGTGCAAAAAATTTTATGGTCGAAAAATAAGGACCACCCTAATGGGCACCGTCTATTTAGACATGCGCAGAGTGCGGAGATTTGCGGGAATGTCAGTAACAGCGTCAATTTTTAATATTTTTCGACGTACGACACGCGAAAATGTTAGTTAAGTGTTCCACTACACGTAAAGTACTAACAATCAATGTCATATTGCAATTTATAGTTTGTATATGCTTTTAAGAAGAACCATATTGCGGCACCATATACTCTTTGGATCACCGAAATAGATTTTCGGAGAAAAATTCACGTGAATCCACGTGAGTCGTTAACAAGCCGAGCCAAAGCGTAGCGTACCGAAAAACGATAGCCTGCCCTCTATGTCAAACTCTCACTCTAAACAAGTCACACGTACGCAAGCACGCACACACCTTTCAGCATTTCAACACATTTCAGAGTAGTTCCGGAGTTGGACGCTGTTCATGAACACAGGCCGCCAGATTCAGTCCTCGAGTTATGGGTCGGTAACACAGTTTGGGTGGTGACACGAAGTCCCATAAGGTGATAGATCTATTCTATACTTCGTCGATGGTTTAAGCCTTGGATTTTAATCCTCAACTATAGTAGTAGAACCCCATCTATCCTACACTCGAGGGGACGCCGCTCTCCTCTCGAGAATCTGTCGGCATTCAGTTGTCCCCGGACAGCCGAACGTTACACCAGTATACAGGGTGTCCCAAAAATGTCGGTTTTCCTTGAAAGGGGTGACTCGGGGGGTGATTTGAAACAACTTTTTCCTTAGCGAAAATATTGTCCGAAGCTTCGTTAAGGAGATATTAACCAAAAACCCCGACCAATCAGAGCGCGCGCCTTCCGCCCGAGTTCCCGCGGTAGCGTTGGCTACGCGGTAGGCGACCGCGCTTGTGCTACGAACGTACGAACAAGCAAGTCGGCATGCATCGAAAGAAACCGCGTTACACAGTTTTTTTTTAAAGCAGAATCTTAAATAAGAATAATTTGAAGTGAGAGGACAAGAAGTACGTAAATTTCGTTTTTAAATAAGGCATAAACGAAAAGGTAACGTAACAGAAAATGTACGACAAGTGATCGTAATTCGTTATTGAGGTAAAAATCCGTAGTTTAACAACGGCCAACACAACTAAATTTAAAAAATAATATTAGGTGTATGAATAAATTCTTTCCGACTGGAATTTCTATCGCGGTGGTATTCAGAAGCTGCCAGAAAAATGGCAAAAGGTAATTAACAATAATGGAAATTATTTCGATGATCGAGTTGTTTTCATATTTTTTAAATCGAACTGTTATTGTACCCTAAAATCGGAAAGAATTTATTTTCACACCTAATAATCACCAATAAATTAAATAAAACTCACCCTTTCGCACATTCCTTTCCTTGCTTTCCTTCCCTTTTCGGAAACCTGTGTCACTAGGCCACTGTACCGATCCTGGTCATCGGCGACCAGTGCTCAGCTGATCGCAGGGTCAATGTACCGAATATTCACTTCACTGCACGGCTACTAACACCGTCGGACGGTCTCGGGCTGTGCAGTCCGCTGTAGCCTACGCTATTGTTTTGTTTTGACGATCGTCGGTCAGATCGCTCTATCCCACTCGATCTCGTGTTTCGTTCGATCTCTTCGCCGCGCGGTGCGACAATGTATGTGGCAACTTCAGCCAATAACCAAAATACGTGTGCCCCGTCTGTAAAAGTGTGCCCAAATAGGTGACGTGACCAATCGTCACAGCAGCGGACTGCACAGCCCGAGACCGTCTGCCACGAGTCTTCTTTTCGCCGGGTAATAGTAGTAATCTCGTCCCAGTAATTAACAGTAATCGGCCCCTTTCGGGGCCACCAATTTTTATAACGTAAGAACAACACGTTCCGTGAAACATAAATTAAGTGAACAGTGTTAGTAGCCGTGCAGTGAAGTGAATATTCGGTACATTGACCCTGCGATCAGCTGAGCACTGGACGCCGATGACCAGGATCGGTACAGTGGCCTAGTGACACAGGTTTCCGAAAAGGGAAGGAAAGCAAGGAAAGGAATGTCCGAAAGGGTGAGTTTTATTTAATTTATTGGTGATTATTAGGTGTGAAAATAAGTGCTTTCCGATTTTAGGGTACAATAACAGGTCGATTTAAAAAATATGAAAACAACTCGATCATCGCAATAATTTCCATTATTGTTCATTACCTTTTGCCATTTTTCTGGCAGCTTCTGAATACCACCGCGATAGAAATTCCAGTCGGAAAGAATTTATTCATACACCTAATATTATTTTTTAAATTTAGTTGTGTTGGCCGTTGTTAAACTACGGATTTTTACCTCAATAACGAATTACGATCACTTGTCGTACATTTTCTGTTACGTTACCTTTTCGTTTATGCCTTATTTAAAAACGAAATTTACGTACTTCTTGTCCTCTCACTTCAAATTATTCTTATTTAAGATTCTGCTTTAAAAAAAAAACTGTGTAACGCGGTTTCCTTCGATGCATGCCGACTTGCTTGTTCGTACGTTCGTAGCACAAGCGCGGTCGCCTACTGCGTAGCCAACGCTACCGCGGGAGCTCGGGCGGAAGGCGCGCGCTCTGATTGGTCGGTGCTTTTTATTAATATCTCGTTAACGAAACCTCGGAGGGCATTTTCGCAAAGGAAAAAGTTGTTTGCAATCCCCCTCCCCCCCAATCACCCCCTTTAAGGAACCGCAGCATTTTTGGGACACCCTGTATAGTCCTAGCTTGCTAAAGATTTCAAATTGTTTTCAGTAATTGCTATTTTACTCGGGGCTTTATTTTGATATTACAAAAATGGATTTCATAAAATATTATGTGAATAGGCAAAATAATCTAAATTAAAAAAGAAAAGAATGAATGCAATATGATAAATAGTTCCAAAGATAAAAGTTTATAAGTATAGCGTAGTTTCAAAAAGGGATATGCAAATATTGCAAATAGTAATCAATTCACAACTGTGGTTCTGAAACAAATTCGGAACCATCAAAATAATAACTAACTCCCTCTAATTTCACATCGACTAGGTACATCATGTTTCATTTTGATCAAAATTCCTGACATCAACGTCAAAAAGTGATCGAGTGGGATGACATTCCTGCTATGTTAGTCGAAAAATAAAAACACATAAGTAGTATTGTGTTTGTAATATTGAAAACATCATAAATGTTTGCAATTTCATTCATTAGGTATATCAATTGGTCCAAAAATTCAATTTCTTGTACAATATGCATAGGTACATTATAAATGGTGAGAATTTTATTAACATTACCGTTTTACTTTTGAAAAAACTTTGGCGTTATCAGCGTGCAAACTTCTGAAAATTGACTGTTGTTGTTTCCAAAACAAATTGTTTGTGCAAAATGAACTTTGCTATTCCAAAGTTTTAATTATGCTACACGTTCGATATTTAAGGATGCAGGTTAATCGGAAATATGACTCGTGTCCGTGTTTGCAAGGTGCCGTTTATTGCTTTCTCCGAAAACAGCGTTTTGTGCGCGCACAGATCGTGACGATTCCCGTTGAGGCGAACTATTGAAAGGCTCGTTAGACCGAGGCCATTTCTCTAATTATACACTCTCGTTTATAGAAGAAACGGAAGACTCGCGATACAGAGGTCGCGAGACAACAGGAACGTGTTGTCACTTGAAGCGCGTGAACTAGAAAAGTCGAACGAGGGCCGCTACATCGCGGTTCGCCGGAAGAGCAACATCCCCGCTCCGCCGATCCCGAGGCCCGAGCTACTCGGTCCACCCAAACCACGGGAGCGACGAGAGCGGCAAGATCAAACTCTCATTGGGCGTAAAGCGAGAGCGGGCTTAAAAGAGAGCTTAAGATAGTTCCTAACCAACTAAGTTAGTCAAATTAGAGTTGGGTAATAAACGATAAATGAAATAATAATAATAATAATTTTAAATTTTAACATCATGTATATATATTGTAAACAGTTCAATGTTAATATAAATAATTGTAATACGAAAATTGAATATTAAATTGCTTAGCGTAGTGAATTGGAGCAGCAGATCTGACAACATCGCATTCATTCGGAGCGTCTTTTATAACCAAAATGTCAGAAAAATGACATTTTGTGACAAAATGACATTCATATGAATTTGAATTGTCGTTCGCTATTTAAATGTCTAAACATATCGATTGTGCGACGTTGCCACGTTGATTGCTCTACGAAGTTTCTGAAAAATTTGCACGTAAACCTATTTTTTATGGGCATTTACGAAGAAACTATGTGGTCAGTTTTGCAGAAATTAATAAATTCATTTACTGACATTTCGATGTACTTTTGTGCCAATTTTGGTATATTTCTATAATATGGTTTTCCTGTTTCAGAAGAAAAACTGAAACTATAACCCTCTTTTTTTGTTTTCGCCATATGCCACTGTGTTAAAATGCATCAACATTAATTAACAATTTCTCGATAACTATGTGGTAAATCGATTTTAAACTTTGTACAAGGGTTTCTTGTATTCCAAATTAGTTTAGTACGAAATTTGAAAGAATTCTGTAATTTAGTACATTATTCAGGAACTACCTTAAGTTAAAAGAGACGCTTAAGATTGCGGACTATGATACTGTACAATATTAAAATTAATAAACTACGCGTCTCGCTTATTCATCACAAACATTGTTAATCTTTAAAACTTATCTATCATTAACTTAGTTTATTTATAACTAAACATTTTATTGTTAAAAATATAAATTATTTCTGAAAGTTATTTATAAAAATATTTCATTGCGACTATAAATGTAATATTTCATTTATAAAAATATTTAAAGTAGGTGTTTATAAAATTATCTATAAAATTTAATAAATTTAGAAAAAGACGTAAATGTATTTTTAAGAATTTGTATATAAATTAAATTAATTGATTTAATTTATTATTATAAATTTGTTTCATTTATACTATGTATTTCGCTGTGGCTTGCAAAATATGCAAGGCCAGGTTACTAACGTGATAAAAAATAATTAAAATAACCTACTGTAGCATGCAGAAAAGGAGCTTTGAGAAACCCTGATCATCGAGACGTTTCTCGAACACGCTTGTAGGCCCCCGTGAGGAGAGACGTGCGGGCGCGGAAGCCGCGGCTCGCGAGACCCGCGCTTAACGACGCGTCTGTTGATTTCTGCGGCCGCGGATAGCAACGATTGGGTATAAATTAGAGGCCCGCAAAGGCATTTTCCTTCTTAGCTGATCTGAGAGAGAGGACGAGGTACACACACGGCCGCTCTCGGACAGCTTAGGGACTCCGGCAGGAGAGTTCGGCGATAATACCTGGACGCCTGCTGGAGGGTTTCGCACTAGAGTCTGTTCCTGGACGCTCGACCGATGTGGAGAGTACGGCGATAATACCTGGACGCCCATCGGTCGAGAGAGTACAGAGCATCTCATTAGAAAGAGGAGAGTACGGGAGACTATTCCTGGACGCCCGTTCGGTATGGAGAGTTCGGCGATAATACCTGGACGCCAACCGAACGGGAGAGTACAGAGTAACTCCTGGACGCCTCGTTAAATAGAGAGGAGAGTACGGGAGAATATTCCTGGACGCCCGTTCAGTATGGAGAGTTCGGCGACAATACCTGGACGCCAACTGAACGGGAGAGTACAGAGTAACTCCTGGACGCCTCAGTAGAGAAGAGTCACGAAAGTACAAAGCCCCTTTCTTAAATACCCGATCGTTGAGAGAGGAGAGTACGGGAGAATATTCCTGGACGTCCGTTCGGTATGGAGAGTTCGGCGATAATACCTGGACGCCAACCGAACGGGAGAGTACAGAGTAACTCCTGGACGCCTCATTAGAATAAAGCCAAGTGCCGTCTGCACAATAGAATTTTGAAATTGTTAAACTCAACGAGACATAAAGTCTGCCTTTCGAAATTTGTAGCCCCGTCCTACCAAACCATGTATTCCTTCCTCATCCGAATAAATTTTGTCTGTACAGAATATATCCTTGTTCCTGACAATCCTAAAGGCTACAAAATGGCTCCCAACGAGCAGGCCCTGAACCACGACGAATCCCAATCCAGTCCTTCACCTGCGGCCCTCCAGCTATCCGGTTCCCAGTTTTCCCAAATCCTGGAAACCATCCAGCGGACTCAGCCGGTAGAGGAAGGCAGTTTTTCGAAATGCACTGCACGGTTCAACGGCAGTCACAACTATGCGAAAGTCGTTGAATTCGCATCAACAGCCACAATTTTTAAAGACATCGAGCACATCACCGACGAGAATGCTCTTCGGGGTTTACCCTTACTGCTCGAAGGACATGCATCCACCTGGTGGAGAGGCGTCAAATCCACCGTGACGACATGGAAGGAGGCCATCGAGTTGCTACGTGCCACCTTCGCTCCCCGACGACCAGCGTACCAAGTTTACATGGAGGTATTCCGCCACGCACAAGACTCGAAGATGCCAACTGACCAGTACATCAGCAAGAAGAGGGCACTCCTTGCGGAACTCCCAGAGCTGCCTTCGGAGAACGTGCAGATCGATATGATCTATGGAATCCTACGCTTCCAACTGCGTGAACGGATCTCGCGAGAGTCGACCACCTCCTTCACGGATCTGGTGCAACGAGCCAGGGATGTCGAGGCACTGGAAGCGGAAAAAGCCCTGCAGCAGACCCGGGAGGAGCGACCCATGAAGAGAGGACTGGCAGACCCGTCATCAAAGGAACGAGCGCGTTGTGGGATATGCCGAAAATTCGGGCATACCACGCTGGAGTGTAGGCATCGGACATTCCAGGCCCCTACAACCTCACGACGCGAACAACACACGTCACCCGAAGCAATCACTAGCGACAGCACTTCGCGACCACCTCTGCGGTGCTATGGCTGTGGAAAGCTAGGGTTCGTGAGGAGCAAATGCCCGGACTGCAGCAAGAAGACGACGCCGTCAACCCAAGCTGCTTTCTGCTCCATTGACACCATGGCACAACCAAGACCACGACCAACAGTAACCGTGGGCATCGCAGGTGAAAAAGGTCGTGCCTACTTGGATACTGGAGCAAAATGCTGTGTGGCCAGCCAGAGCTTATTCGCCGTGCTCAAAGGGAAAGGGCAATCGTTCACAAGCAAGCGAATGCGAGTCGCCCTGGCAGATGGGAACCCGCGTCTCCAGGACGTAATGATCACCACGGCCGACGTACTTCTGGAAGGACGAACGTTACCAACCACCTTCATCGTCCTACCCAACAGCACGGACGACAGAACACTCTTGGGGATAGACTTCCTGGAAGAGTCGGGAATCGTCATCAACGCTCCACAGCGCAGCTGGCATTTCCTGGATCGGCCGGAACGAGAATACGACTTCCAGGGGGAGGTCGACGAAACGAAGGAGAACGCCACCCCGGATGTTACACTTTCCACCATGAAGGCAACACCAGCCACGTCGGATACATTACAAGGCTACCTGGAGGAGATAACCGACGAGTTCCCGATGCCACCACCTCTGCTGAGCCCCATCAAACGTCCACGAATGGCTACAAACGAGGACGCCGTGTTCAAATGGGACGGTATCTTCGACCAATGTCTAAGGACATACGAAACTCGTATGGACATCGCCGCCATCGATGTGGAGGAGCTAAAGGGGAGTGAAGCTGTCCCCACTGCAGTTCCATCTCGCCCGCTACCACCTACGAGGAGAGAGATGCCGACACCAAGGAGGGATCGGAGCTTCCGCACGTGCGTCGACTACCGACGCCTGGAGTGAGCCGACGGTTAGCGGTTCGTACCAACCCGTGTCAGCATCACGGAACCAATAACCTGGCTGACGCAGAAGGAGACCACCTGTGAAGGGCCCTCGCAGCCACAACCAGCGTTCAACCACCTAAAAGAGGCCCTCGCAGACGCACCCAGTTGGCAGCCTGCCGACGAGACGACATCCCATCCCGTCGGATTGACGTTGCCAGCTACGCCAACGGAGAAGCTCTTCTCCAGGGGGAGAAGGAGACCAAGCACCCGGAGCACGCCAGCAGCGGACTATCAACAGCAGACAGCTCCCACTACGAAGCGAGAGGATCTCGCCGAGGCATTGGCCCTTCGCATCGCAGTTCTCAGCCCGTGTGGATCCACTGGTCCCCGGGACTGGACCACGGGACCAGACGCCTGCACCAGTGGTACCAATCCGCAAGCGTGGACGGCCACGAAAGAGGAGGAAGCCGGCCCCAGTCCCAGAGACGACCTATCCACCTAGGATCCTGGACTACTCATCGGGGCGATTTCGTGTCCAGAGGGGGAGACTGTAGCATGCAGAAACGGAGCTTTGAGAAACCCTGATCATCGAGACGTTTCTCGAACACGCTTGTAGGCCGCCCGTGAGGAGAGACGTGCGGGCGCGGAAGCCGCGGCTCGCGAGACCCGCGCTTAACGACGCGTCTGTTGATTTCTGCGGCCGCGGATAGCAACGATTGGGTATAAATTAGAGGCCCGCAAAGGCATTTTCCTTCTTAGCTGATCTGAGAGAGAGGACGAGGTACACACACGGCCGCTCTCGGACAGCTTAGGGACTCCGGCAGGAGAGTTCGGCGATAATACCTGGACGCCAACCGAACGGGAGAGTACAGAGTAACTCCTGGACGCCTCGTTAAATAGAGAGGAGAGTACGGGAGAATATTCCTGGACGCCCGTTCAGTATGGAGAGTTCGGCGACAATACCTGGACGCCAACTGAACGGGAGAGTACAGAGTAACTCCTGGACGCCTCAGTAGAGTAGAGTCACGAAAGTACAAAGCCCCTTTCTTAAATACCCGATCGTTGAGAGAGGAGAGTACGGGAGAATATTCCTGGACGTCCGTTCGGTATGGAGAGTTCGGCGATAATACCTGGACGCCAACCGAACGGGAGAGTACAGAGTAACTCCTGGACGCCTCATTAGAATAAAGCCAAGTGCCGTCTGCACAATAGAATTTTGAAATTGTTAAACTCAACGAGACATAAAGTCTGCCTTTCGAAATTTGTAGCCCCGTCCTACCAAACCATGTATTCCTTCCTGATCCGAATAAATTTTGTCTGTACAGAATATATCCTTGTTCCTGACAATCCTAAAGGCTACACTACTAAATAATTTTAATCCCGATTTGCGATTCGCAACCGGGATAGTAACAATTTGTCTCACAAATTTTAATCGAGCGTATTTCTATTTTCTTCCTATTTCTCAGGAGGTGATGAATTCTGAGTTACCCGCATTTCTAAATCTCTCCCGACTCTGCGTCAACCGTATTGCAATCGGTCGAGACTCTCGGTTGACCGTTTTGCGAACCTCTCCATACATTAACTCGAACCTCTCCATAAATTAACGCGACCGTATTCCTGACCGGTCAAGACTTTCGGTCGACCGGTCGACTCAGAAAAATTCTCTCTCAGTTACCGGTTGAGAGAAAACTCCGGACCGCTCGTCGCTCACCAGTATTGGTCGACCGGGCCGTAAATGCCATATCGGTCGTCTCAGTGACCGCGACCGCGACCGTAACCGAAATTATATCGGTCTCGACTCCCTGGTTTCGTTGAGATTCACGTTCTTTCATATATTCAATTATCGTGTCAGCGAGTTCTTGGTCAGAATTTAATCTCTTCCCAAACATGTTATGTAGGAATCCAGCTATTCGGCATAACGATTTCAGACCTGGTAGCATCTTATTGTCCATGCTGTGGTGCAATAAACGATACTTTTGCCCTATAGCACCGTGTACTGCTTCTACCACCCAACGTACTTTTGTCACAAATCGGGAGGCATTCGCTTCTTCCGCGGTTAATTGTGCTCGCTTCCCTTAAAACGCCGGCATTAAAACATTATATCCTTGATCCTGCATGTTCTGTACAGCATCCCGGAAACCACGATCGACGATACAAAAATCACCTGGCCGTAAAATTGATTTTAATCCAGTAGGATCTTCTAACAGAATTTTGATTATACTAGCATCGTTCATTGTACCATTAAATGGACCTGCTATATCAACAACGTAGCCATTTGTTCTGTTCATATTCTAGGCCGAGTATCTGATGAATAATTTTGTTGCAGCTACCGCTTCTATACTTACATAAAAATACAACTAGAGCTTGTGTTACTGTCCGTGACCCGCTGTTTCGCATACTGGCGAACATGTGCCGCAGTTCTATAATGTTTTCCTAGTTAAGACCAGTGAAAGTATTTAATTGTTCTTCGCCAATGTTGTCATGCAATGATAAATCCACTTTGCTCGACAATTAGTTCAATAACAAAGATACGTCTGACACTTCTATTGAACAGAGAATATATCAGATGAACAACACAGTGTTATGAGATGAGCACCGCGTTGTTATGAGATGAGCAGCGCTTTGCTATGAGATGAGCATCGCGTTGCTATGCGACGAAACATTCATGTGTTTTGTTAATTGTTGGAGATTCTCTAGCGTCTTTAGTTGTGCAACGAAAAGTGGTAGTGTTAATATACTTTGAGATGTCTGAAACTGCTAATACCGATAACTGCATTAATTGTAATTTATCAAGAAGGAAATTCATCGGGAAAGTAAAACGAATTATTAAGGAAGATGAAGTAATAAGATCCAAGCACACTGTAGCAACACTGTGACAATTGGCTCTGTATTTTGCAACAAATGCAGATTGAATGTGTATAGGGCACAGAGTCCAGAAACAGTTATAGATGAGAATGATCGTGTTGCTAATACTGCAATGGATCCAGACTTCCATGTACAAACCAGAAATATGATTTCGGAAGCCAACGTCATAGAACTGCCGCTCAAAAGAGTTATATCTACGCACAGATATTGTACCCTGTGCTATACAAGCGGTCGCCTCATCGTAATACCACTTGAAGCACGCCTTCAAGCATTTGCAAAACGAAGGATTTATATACCAAAAGGCAATCGATGTTGCGCTACGCACATAATTAAAAAAAGATTTTATACGGACGAACTCCAGCTTTTACGTGCACATTCTAATTTCAGTACGATAGAAGTATCAGAGGTGTCATTACTATTCAATCAATTGTCGAGCAAAGTGGATGTATCATTGCATGACAAGATTGGCGATTTTTCGTTATCCGAAGAACAATTAAATACCTTCACTGGTCTTAACTGGGAAAACATTATAGAACTGCGGCAAATGTTCACCAGTATGCGAAACAGCGGGTCACGGACAGTAACACAAGCTCTAGTGGTATTTTTATTTAAGCTTAGAAGTGGTAGCTCAAACAAAATGATTCAGCAGATACTCGGCCTAGAATATGAACAGAAAGTGTCCGATTATTACCACCAAATAATGATTGCATTTGAAAAGGATGTCTTGCCAACTTGCTTTGGACTAAATGCAAAATCTAGGGAGGATCTGATTTCGGCTGAAACCGCCTATGTTGCGAAAAAGCTTTTTGACTTTGGAGATACACAATTGGCATTGATATTTGACGGGACATATGTTAGACACGGAAAAAGTAGCAATAATGTGTATCAGAGGAACTCGTACTCCGGACAGAAAAAGGCACCATTATGCAAGCCATTTACCATCTGCACAACAAATGGCTACGTTGTTGATATAGCAGGTCTATTTAATGGTACAATGAACGATGCCAGTGTAACGTCCCACGGGGACTCAAACCAATAAAACACTACTGTCGGTAAAGTAGAAACCGATTTGTATTACCATATAGACCGTCGAACATACTGCGCAAACTAAATTATTAATACTTTTGAACATAATTAGCGATTCAACCGAATATTAGAAAGATAATTATTATAAGAATATTAAGAATGATTAATTATAAGTATTGGTAAAAAAACAAAACAAAATACGATGTAATAAGCGAATGAAATACAAAGTAACAAACCGCAACTCACTGCGCATGCGCCAACTGACCAATTCCCGAGTATAAAAGAGGCGCACGCAGCTAAGCGGGTCATTCGAAAGCTCTGCCAACAGAAGTGTGCTCGCCCCGGAAACGGCAGCGGCCTTCTAGCAGCAGACGTTGCCAAGAGTACTAGCTCGCCCCAGAGACGGCAGCGGCAGTACACTGCAACATATCTCTCTCTCTATATATATATTTAACACAAAATGTAAAATATTTGCAATAGGTTCTGAGCACGAGGTTGCTGGTGAGGTTAGGATCGGCGATGTGCCACCAAAACACTGTTTGCACAACAAAACAAGGTCTTTATTTAAACAGATGTGCACATAGGGTTTAGCCGTGATGCACGTTAACAACAGAATGAGCCCCCGTACACTCTATCGTACAATAATGAACACGTATCAAACACGTGGACACGCGACACGCACAACGCGAATACGTAATCCACAGACTTTATACACGCAAATTGTGTCGTGAACTCCGTGTTGAGTCTACTGGTGAATAAAAGGTGAATTGAACACCGAACTTGCTTATTGAGCAAAGATTTGAAAGACAATGAACAAACGCGTTGTACTTTGCACACAGTTGTGAACAGAATGAGAACAATATGGATGCGCATTTCCGCCGCGGCGTCTTCTCGAACATTCTCGAGCGTCGATCGAGAAGACGGATGCTGATTGGTCGATTGATCGCGGATCAACCGTGACTTCCGCTGCCCAGGAGGTGCTGCGGTGATCTAGAGTGCGGCGGCGCAGTGAACTATTCATTCCCAAACACAAAAAAAAAACAATAAAAACCAAAAATAAGATATATAATCGTAGACTATAGGTAATATTAATTATTTGTTATTGCTATTAGAATAAGTGTGTTGGAATAAAAAGTCATTGTTACGTTAAGCCGTGGATTTTACTCCTTAACCGTAGAAATAGAACCCCACCTATCCAACACTCGAGGGGACGCCGCTCTCCTCTCGAGAATCTGTCGACGCTCAGTTGTCCCCGGACAGTTGAACGTTACAGGTCGGATATTTTTTGGTGACAGCGGTGGGATCTCTGATTTCGTTTAGAAGATAAATTCATTAGTGAAATCACTCCAGACGTGAGTATTTTCTCAGAAATTTTTTCTTTCTTTTATCTAAATCCTACGGAGGCTTGAAGACTTCACAATGCCTGACACACTTGGAGACGCAATGGCTAACCTAGCGCTCAATACAGAAACTCAGGAGACTACAGAAACTCCAGAAATTATTTCAGTAGATGCAAATATTCCAGGACCTTCAAATCCTCAAATTAATATGAATACGTCTACGAGTACATATCCTCACCTACCACACATTAGCCTACGCGATACTGCGGACACAGTCCCTTCTTTCGATGGTAGAAATATACCAATACACCAGTTTATAAAGAGCTGTCGACATGCACGACGCATGGTTAATCCAAATGCAGAGTATGGATTAGTTCAACTCATAAAAAATAAGCTTTTCGGACAAGCTTCTAGAGTAATTTTGAGTGGAGATTATAATTCAATTGATGATCTGATTTCGGTATTAGAATCACGATTCGCACCATTCCACACTTCAATACAGTTATATGGTGAATTGTCAAAAATTGCTCAGTTACCTAAGGAAACAACGGTAGATTACAGTAGCCGCGTGTCCAATCTCTTTCTTCAGATTAAACATTGCAACGCGATAGAAGTACCTACGCATGTAATATAATTCAATGTAACCGCAGAACAAAACGCCATTAAAGCCTTTCTAACGGGATTAAGAACTGAAATACATAATAGAATACACGAACACGCCTTCAGCAATCTTGATCGCGCTATCAACGTCGCCATTAAAGCCGAAGCAGAATACAACGAAAATCAGATACGAGCAAGAGAAGCAGCAGGAATAACACAGGCTAACCAATGTACAAATTGCCTTGGATACGGCCATATTGCCACCGCTTGCAGCAGCCGAATTTCACGGACCAACTGGCAACAAAAAACCTGTCAACATTGTAATAGGACGGGACATACAACACAGGAATGCAGAAGCCGAACCGGAGCACGAAATGGAACACGAAACGATACATTCTGTGACTTCTTCTTTTTATACTTTACATCTCAGACATATCCAACAACTTACCAAAGAACATCTCTGTTTCTCAATTTGCGGATGACTTTGCAATCTATTCTAAAATTTCTCCCCTTCCAAAATGTATTAAGCTTATTGAGAAAGCCATTAAAACTATTCAAAACAATCTTCTTTCCTTAGGCCTTGATCTCTGTCCCCATAAAACAACTTTAATCCACTTCAACAAAAAGAATATAACTCCTGGCCAAACTGAGATAAAAATTAACAATCTCTCTATTAAATCTAGCGAGTTCACTCGTTTTCTGGGCATAAAATTTGATTATAAGATGTCATTTTCCCCTCACCTTCAACATGTTCAAGCCAAATGTATGAAAGCGCTCAATATCATTAAATTCTTGTGTGGAACTTGGTGGGGATCCGATCCTGAAACCCTTATCACGCTATACAAGAGTCTGGTACGCTCACATATTGACTATGGTATTTTTATTTATTATCCAACGCAAAAGAAACAGAAAGAAAAATTAGAGAAAATACAATTCTCGGCAATACGATCCGCACTAGGCTATCGTATCAGTACTCCTACGAATATGTTACTTGCGGAATCAAAGCTCCCACTTATTAACGATCGCGCCGTATTCCTGTGTAATTACTTCTTAACTAGATCTCTCTCAAACACGAGTACTCAAACAAATAAAGAAATAACTCACTATTACTCAAGAAACAAATCCGATAGACGAAAAAGAAAAAGACTGTTAGTACAATGTATTCTAAAATATTTAAATGAAGGAAAACATAATAATTTACATATCGACAACCAATTTAGTATTTATCGTTTTGACTATACCACCATTATTACTTCTATCCCAATCAATACTGAAATTGGCACTTCGCTCAAATATAGCGAGAATCCTAGCATAAGATTAGGAAACTATTTATCCAAAGAGGACACACTTAAAATATATACCGACGGTAGTAAAATTGAGGGAGCAGCATCTGTAGGAATGTCTTGTATTTGCCGAGAATTAAATATTTCAATTAAAAAAAGCGTTTCAAGTACCGCATCAGTATTTACAGCGGAATGCATTGCACTGAATAGTGCTCTGGACATAGCCCTTCTAAATGCAGACCATAGTATTAAAATCTTATCTGACTCCCTTAGTGCTCTCTTATGCCTCCAACACCCGAGGATTGACGTAAAAACAAATTTCTACATCTTGGAGGCTAAAGAGAAATACAATAAATTCATACAAAGAGCTACCAACAATAACAAGATAGAATTAATTTGGATTCCATCTCATATTGGTTTACAAGGAAACGAAACAGCTGACTTCCTGGCTAAGGCCGCTACTATGGAGCAACCAGACAACAATATTGTCATTCCGATGACCGACTTCCGAGAGACGTTCAAGCGCTTTTGCAGTCTAAACACCTCCGATTATATAGTGAAACAAGGAGAAGTAAAAGGCAAGGAATATTTTCGATACCACTACAGAAGTGTCTGTAAACCATGGTTTACTAATAAAGGCCTTCCACGCCCGTTTATCACAACAGTAAACCGTTGCAGATCAAATCACTACAACCTTGCTGGCTCCTTGTTTCACGTAGGAATTACGAACAGTCCGAACTGCGAATGTAATGCTGAATGCCGTGATTTAAATCATGTAATTTGGCAATGCCCTTTGTATGGTAATCAGAGAGCTGACCTTCTAGAAAGAATGTATAAAAATAATTTGTATCCCCCATTTAATGTTAGACCTCTACTTTCTGAACCAAACATTGTTGCGTGTATGTATATATACCATTTTTTAAAAAAATGCAACCTCCAGATTTAGATGATAAGTTAACTAAAAATGTATACTCAAGTAAAGCTGTATAACTCTCACAAGAGTTTCATAGGCAATAAATTAAAAAAAAAAAAAAAAAAATGGAACACGAAACGACACATTCTGTGACTTCTGTCGAAGGCCAGGTCACATGACGCAAGATTGTAGAAGCCGAAGTTACACGAATAGAGCCCCTCAATCTACCGTGTACTGTGATAATTGCCGAAGAACAGGTCACATAACGCGAGATTGTAGAAGCCAAAGCTACACGAACAGAGCTCCTCAGTCTAACGTATATTGTGATTATTGTCGACGATCGGGCCATACAACACAAGAATGTAGGAGTAAAAATTATGCAGATTGGATGCAAAAACCGGAAGTATTCTGCGAATATTGCAAATTCAGAGGCCATACAGTGGATCAATGCAGGAAAAAAATGTACTTCGAAGGGAAAGAAAAAGAAGAACAACCTCGTATGGTACGTAGGCAGGCTGTACTCCGATTAAAAACGGAACAAGTAAAGAAACCTCCTAGTATCTTCCTATTTGATGCAGGCTTCAACGACCAACAAGCAACGCTAATGATTGATACCGGATCTGATCTCAACGTCATTAACACGTTGACTGCCCACCACACCGATCAGCGTGTTTTTTGTTCTTTCTTACGTCCTGAAGGGACAGCCTGTAAATCACCCCGAGCGGCTGGAGTGACTTACCGGGTTCTTGCTCTGTCTAAGGGCTAAGGCCCACCTTGACTATACTTACCGGGGGTAGAAAGGAAGAAAGGGGTTGAAATAATAAAGTAGAAAGGATATAAGGGGAAACGAGAAATAAATATATTGTTACAAGATTAGCTTATCCTACCTCGAGACAGCGCTTCGTCTCGGCTGTCGCTCGCTGTGTCGCGCGGCACGCTTGCCGTCTCGCGTTTCGGACGCTCGCCGTGTCGCCGACCCAAGGGTAGGTCGTGGTCGCTCGTTCGTCGCTCGGGTGTCGGCGGCCTGATGCCCGTCGTACCGCACTGACTCTATCCGTCGTATCTCGTCGCGGTCCTACGTCGGTCACGATTTACACTCGAGGGCACTCCCGGCTAGGCCGTTTCCTGTATGTCGGATGGAGTTACCCTTTTCGCGAATTACTATCGGCCGATCGCGCTTCGCGGAATCTACGCGGAGACGTGGTTACGGTATCTAGACGGTCCCCTGATCCGTCGCGACTCCCTAGCTCGAGCTCTCGAATACGAATGCTGATTTTGCGGCTCTCGATCGCGGGCCGAACCTCGCACGGTCCCCGCGAATGGGGAGAACTGCCCCGTCGGCAGCTGCCGATTGCCACACGAATTCCCCGATTATTTCCCAATAATCGGGGCCCGGGCCGAGCGCGGTCGTTGTCCTCCTCGCTGCTTTCGCGGGCTCAGCACCGCGCGATTGCTACACGCGCGGCGATTCCGCTGAATCGCCTTTGCGAAATAAAAGCGACGCGTGGACAGCAAGCACGGGATGGACCTGAAGGGCCCATGTAACATCTTTGACCAACGCCGACTACACCGATCGGAGCAATCGGGTGGGTACGGGCTGACCGTAGGCCGATGCTGAGCACGCCAATCGAAGTGTCGCTTGTTTTCATACTTCACCGATTGGATGGTTTTGAAAGGTTAAATCAATTTACAACGTAGCTAATCATAAAAACAAAACACACGTATTTTTGTTATTGGCTGAACTGTCACATCACAGGCGGAGCGAGCGGAGTACCTCTTGCCCCTGTAAAACCGCTATAGCCCCCATCCCTTCTTTAAACAGTACACTCCCATCGGGGCGTTTTTGGCGTCGAGCATAGCACCTCCAGATTTCGTGGGCAGTCAACGTGTTAAAAGAAGTGCTGTTTCACCGAATATACCAATCTACACGGACACTTTGTTCGCCTTCAATGGTATTACGGACGGCCTACTCAGTACAATAGGGTATATTAAGATCAGAACCTTAAATACAGAAATCATCATCCATGTCGTGGAAGATCTCCCTATTAAACAGGATGGAATATTGGGAACAGAATTCTTTCAAACTAACGGAGCAACTATAGATTACACGAGATCAACAATAACTATCGGAACGGAAACTATTCCATTTGTTGATCCGGAAATGGTCACAATACCAGCCAGAACAAGAAGTCAAATATACGTACGAGTTCTTAACACACAAATTACCACAGGATATATTCCGAAAATTAAAATTCACCCCGATATACATATGGGAAATGCGTTAGTAACGAATAACAACGGCGTGGCATATCTTTTTGCAATAAACACATCCTCAAAAGATATTAAAACTCCTGTACCATCGGTAGAACTAGAACCTTTTGAAGAAGCACCTATGGAAGAAGAAATGACAAATACATACAAAAAAACCAACAGAACGCACCAATTGTTACAGTTATTACGGTTAGATCATTTAAATTCAGAAGAACGAGCTAGCATTGAGGAATTAATATAAGAACAGGCAGATAGATTTTATCTTCCTGGAGAAAAATTAGAAGCAACAAATAAAGCTCATCACAAAATAATAACGGAAAACAACGTTCCTGTGTTTACAAAACAGTATAGATACCCTCAAACATAAAAAGAGGAAGTAAGAAGACAAACTAAGGAATTACTTGAAAAAGGAATAATACAGGCCTCATCATCTCCTTACAACTCACCAATTTGGATTGTACCAAAAAAGGAAGACGCAGAAGGAAAAAATAAATTTCGAATTGTAATTGACTTCAGGAAATTAAATGAAAAAACAATTGGAGACGCCTACCCCCTCCCGAACATAACTGACATATTAGATCAGTTGGGAAGCGCGAAATATTTCTCCATATTTGATCTTGCATCTGGATTTCATCAAATTCCTATGCATCCTGATGATCGACATAAAACAGCGTTCTCTACAATTTATGGGCACTACGAATTTACCAGAATGCCATTCGGACTCAAAAACGCACCAGCTACCTTCCAGAGACTGATGGACCAAGTCTTAACAGGACTCCAAGGGATAGAACTTTTTGTATATTTAGACGACATTGTAATATATGCCAGCTCTCTTAAAGAACATGCAACAAAATTTAAAACATTAATGAATAGATTAAGAGATGTAAACCTTTACCTTCAGCCAGATAAGTGCGAATTTCTAAAAAAAGAAGTATCGTACTTAGGACACATAATAGGAGAAGAAGGAGTCAAACCTGACCCTAAGAAAATAATAGCAGTGAAGGAATTTCCAACACCTACAACAGTAAAAAATGTAAAGCAGTTCCTAGGACTGAGCGGATACTATAGAAGATTTATAAAGGATTTTTCGAAGATTGCAAGACCACTATCAAATCTTACTAAAAAGGATTATCAATTTGAATGGACGTATAAACAGCAAAAGGCACTTGAAACTCTACGAGAAGCACTCTGCAAAGAACCTATTCTGCAATTCCCGGACTTCGAGAAGACATTTAATATTACAACAGACGCTTCAGGCATTGCTGTTGGCGCAGTTTTTAGTCAAGGAGAAATAGGGAAAGATTTGCCAGTAGCTTACGCATCTCGTGTTTTAAATGATGCAGAAACGCGATATTCTCCCACAGAATGAGAATTATTAGCAATCATATACGCGGTATTTCATTTTCGACCTTATATTTATGGCAGAAAATTTTACCTTATTACAGATCATAAACCATTAGAATGGCTTCAAAATCTATCTAATCCGACCTCACGTTTAGTACGATGGAAAATTAAACTCGCAGAGTATGATTATAAAATACTATATAAACCGGGCAAATATAACACTAACGCGGATGCCTTATCTAGAAATCCGATTGCATTACCGCTAAACGCGAAACGGGCACATTCGGAAACAAACTCGCATGAAAATAAAAAACAAAAGCAATTTCACCAATATAATACGCGACAAAGAGAAAACACCGCCTCAACTTCAGGAAACCCGGCTCTATATAAACAACCTAGAATTAGCTCTTCGGATTCTGATTCTTCATCGTACGACGAAAGCGACTCAAAAATTGTAAAGCGAATAATTTTAAAACGGAAAAAACAAAAGACAAACACCTACTCCTCTCACCCAGAGACTAAAAAACAAAACATCGAAACAGAAGTTGTTGAAACGCATACACCCCCTCGCTACAAACCGAGTCAACATACGCCCCATCAAATCTCCGTTGAAGTACACGCACCCCCTCAACCCGTGGAACCCCTAATAGTACATACACCCCTTCAACATAAAAATGAGACAAAAATAACTAAAAAACCGTACATCAAGAAACCGCAAGAGGACTTAATTGAAGAAATCGATGAAACAGTCATAATACCAAGACATAATTATAAAGACCCTCCCAAAATCGATGCAAAGTCAAGTTCAAGCACTCACCATACACCTAAAAAGAAGAAACGCAAATTAAAATCTAGCACTGATACTGCTCCTATAACACCCATAAAAATCAAGAAAGGGAAGATACTTACTCCTCCTCTACCATCATTATCTCCTCTATTAACTCCTCTTCCAACATTATCTCCTCCTCCACTATTAACTCCTCTTCCAACATTATCTCCTCCACCATTAGTACCTCTTCCTTCACAACATACAACAGGCAGACCGAAGATAGTGTCAAATATTCCTGTTAGAAAACAGAATATAGAAGTAGAGGACCACCTATGGATGAGTAAAGGATACATAGCAACATTCATAAATGCACAAGGCAGACCAATAGGACCAGCAGGAGAAAAATTATATAGAAAGAAAAATATAAAACCTCACAAACTGCCATATCCATTAGAGCAGCGCTGCACAAGGAGCTGTTTTCGGCGCCTAGCGGCGAGCAACCCTCCTATCTCGTTGCTAAGGTCAGAATCGGTGAGGAGAACTGCAGTAGTGTATGTGCGTGAACGTAGGCTCGTAGCATCAGTAAATATGGCTGGGTTCAAGTCATACCAAATGCACGTACACTACTGCAGTTCTCCTCACCGATTCTAACCTTAGCAACGAGATAGGTGGGTTGCTCGCCGCTAGGCGCCGAAAACAGCTCCTTGTGCAGCGCTGCATTAGAGATGGGAGGATTAGTAAAGCTCAAGGAAGGAAGACATACAATAATTGGACTCATCACATCAGACCATCCATCAGAAGAAGACTTATACAACTCACTAAGAGTACTCCACATACAATTAGTACCTGAAAATGCCACAAAAATATATATATCAGCAGAAGCGAACAAAATTTCATTAAACAAATTACAGGAATTGATAAATTTAATATTCCTATAAGAAAACATCCAATTTATCTTCTGTAAAGGCACTCTTCTAACGCCTTCTGTACAAGATAGACAGCAGATCGTCCAGGAAAACCACCAATCACCTATAGGCGGACACAAAGGAATTACAAAAACATACCATCGCATAAGAAGTAAATATTACTGGAAGAATATGAAATATGAGATAACACAATTCATTAAAACTTGCTTGGATTGCCAAAAAACTAAACTTGTACGAGTAAAAAACCAGGAACCCATAATACTAACAGATACACCTGTTGATGCTTTTGACAAAATTTCTATGGACATAGTATGACCACTACCTTTCACAAACATAGGAAACAGTTACATACTTACTATCCAGGACAATCTGACTAAATACTCTCTCGCTATACCATTGGCAAGCATTACCTCAGAGGACATAGCTAGGGCATTTACAGAACATTTTATCTGTAAGTTTGGAAGTCCTAAAGCAATCCTTACTGACCAGGGACCAAATTTTATGAGTGCCCTCATGAAGAAATTTGCTACAGCGTTTCACATTAAACAATATCGAACCTCTGCATTTCATCCTCAGTCCAATGGATCCATAGAGAGAAGTAACCATGTCCTCGTCGAATACCTACGACATTATGTGTCAAAAGAAAAACAATGGGATCAGTGGTTAGCACAAGCAATGTTTTCATATAATACAAGTACTCACGAAGGCACAAAATTTACGCCTCACGAACTTGTTTTCGGAAGGAAAGCAAGACTTCCTTCGAGTATTCCTCCAACGGATAATATTAAAACGTATCCAGATTATGTCGACAAGTTGATAGACAAATTATATCACATCCGACAAATGGCGCGAAAAAACCTAGAGGAATCGAAAGTTCGTCAAAAACATTACTACGATCGAAAAATTCAGCCTCAACTATACAAAACAGGAGATTGGGTATGGTTATTACAGCCAAGAAAAGAAAAACTAGTACCGGAATACAGCGGACCCTATCAAATCACCGAAGTCTTGGACAATAGCAACTTGAAGATAGCAATTAATTTAAAACAAATTAAAATCGTTCATATGAACAGTGTAAAAAAGCCTATTTACCCTAAAAACAAAAATATGGCAACATCGCACAAAAGACAGTATAAAAGTAAGAGCAGATGAAAAATTTTCTCATTCTCGCCAAAACACTCATACGAGCAACAACGAAAATAAGCACAGGAAATATGGACAAATTTACATGTCTCACGCAAATGTTCGATGAAAAGATATATTATTATCAGGGAAAGTGGATACTTTGTGCAAATTGCACACGAGGAAGGAAAACTGAAGGAGAAACATATAGTCATCTCTTGACCTTAAAAACTAAAAATTACGCATATGAATATTGCTTCTTTTGCAGTAAAGTGCTGTATAAAAAGAAAAAAACAATTCATTGCACCTTATGCACACTGTTGCTAAATCAAATAACACCGATCTCAGTAAACAATATGGAACTAGGATATGTCTATCCAGTTATTCGGGAGATAATTCTCAAAAATCTCTAAAAACCCTAAATAACTAAGTTTCAATCTTGCATACGAGCCTATATAAGGGGCCGAAGACAAAGGATTCTTCCATTATAACGAAAAGTAGTAACAGTAACACATTATATACATACTCCAAAAATGGCAAATTACACCTGTTTACAGAAAATATTTGACCATAGTGTTTACTACTACAACGTCACAAAGGTACTGTGTGTCTATTGTACACAATTCATAGCCATGGAAGACGAGGAGCCGGCATACCCGCACCTTATTGTGATAGGGAATCAGCGGAGTTATAGGATATGCCATAAATGCAGGCGGACATTATACATGGCAAGGCCAGTATCAGAATGCGCATTGTGCACACTCCTAATTCCGCAACTGCACCCAATCTACGTGGAACGAATGAGACGAGGAGGGACGTATCCGGTCATAAAAGATATGATTTTAGAGGATCTCAAAATGTTTTTTTATATATTTCATTCTTTATACAGGGTGTCCCAAAAATGTCGGACTTCCTTGAAAGGGGTTACTCAGGGGGTGATTTGAAACAACTTTTTCCTTAGCGAAAATATTGTCCGAAGCTTCGTTAAGGAGATATTAACAAAAAAACCCGACCAATCAGAGCGCGCGCCTTCCGCCCGAGCTCCCGCGGTAGCGTTAGCTACGCGGTAGGCGACTGCGCTTGTGCTACGAACGTACGAACAAGCAAGTCGGCATGCATCGAAGGAAACCGCGTTACACAGTTTTTTTTTTAAAGCAGAATCTTAAATAAGAATTATTTGAAGTGAGGGGACAAGAAGTACGTAATTAAGTTAACTTAAATTAAATTAAGTGAACAGTGTTAGTAGCCGTGCAGTGAAGTGAATATTCGGTACATTGACCCTGCGATCAGCTGAGCACTGGACGCCGATGACCAGGATCGGTACAGTGGCCTAGTGACACAGGTTTCCGAAAAGGGAAGGAAAGCAAGGAATGGAATGTCCGAAAGGGTGAGTTTTGTTTAATTTATTGGTGATTATTAGGTGTAGAAATAAATTCTTTCCGATTTTGCGGTACAATAACAGTTCGATTTAAAAAATATGAAAACAACATCAATCATCGAAATAATTTCCATTATTGTTAATTACCTTTTGCCATTTTTCTGGCAGCTTATGAATACCACCGCGATAGAAATTCGGTAGCTTTGTACTGATTATGTAAATCCAGTCGGAAAGAATTTATTCATACACCTAATAATATTTTTTTATTTTAGATGTGTTGGTCGTTATTAAACTACGGATTTTTACCTCAATAACGAATTACGATCACTTGTCGTACATTTTCTGTTACATTACCTTTTCGTTTATGCCTTATTTAAAAACGAAATTTACGTACTTCTTGTCCCCTCACTTCAAATAATTCTTATTTAAGATTCTGCTTTAAAAAAAAACTGTGTAACGCGGTTTCCTTCGATGCATGCCGACTTGCTTGTTCGTACGTTCGTAGTACAAGCGCGGTCGCCTACCGCGTAGCAGAGATGGGCAAAAATTTATCTAAAAGTTTTAAGGAAAGATAACTTTCGGTTATCCTTTATTCGTACTTGTTTTTCTGAAGAATATATTCAACCTAGTTTATCTGTGAGATTTTATACCAGGAAATACATTCGTCACGTACAGTTTATTCGAAGCTCGATGTAACGCGTATCCGTATTCGACGCCTCTATAGCGGCGAGACGGTATTCGAGAGGCATTATCCGTGACAGTGTAGCCGAGAGTTTCAGCTTATCTTTTACCATTATTCGACAGTCGAAGGCAGCGCCATCATGTATCTTACGGTTGTATCCGTCAGGATTTGGCTACGGAAGTTTATCTGTGAGATTTCAATAGAACGAGTTCCTTCTTAACCCTTATACGTTATTCGAAGCTCGATATAACAAGATAATTTATTCGACGCTTTTATTCGTAACGAGTTACTCGGAAAGGATAAAATCACATGTTATCTTGATTCGTAATTTTTATTCGTTGGCTTCGAATAACTGGACATTGCGATCCTACGTTGCCAGATCGTAATACATACATATGTATAAATGAACGGTTTAAAAACTATGAAGCTCGAGAATGTTGTAGCTGCTAGAAAGGAAAATTGTAGAAACTGGCCATTTTTGGATCTGCGTGGCAACGAGACATTTTTACAGCATGGGTACAGATCGCGCGATATAACTTTGCCTCCGAGCGGCCACTGAGTAGGCCGTGAGTTTGCCGTGCGTGCGAGAAAGTCCGACCGTCGCGTCGTCGTTCTTTTAATTCGATTCGGAAAACATACGATCGCACACGCATGAGTATCACGCCTAACCTGTTACTTTGTATGATACTCGTCCGTGTGCGATCGCACGTTTTTCCAAACGAATTAAAAGAACGCCGACGGTCAGACTCTCTCGCACGCATGGCCTACTCAGTGGTCACTCGGAGGCAAAGTTATATTGCGCAATCTGTACTACGAACAAGCAAATCGGCATGCATCGAAGAAAACCGCGCAAAATAACAAATGAAACAGACGTAACATACAAAATCGAATTTTTTATCATGTTTTGGTTGTCATTTAAAGTGAATAATTAATAAAGGATACCTAAATTGAGAAAAATCATGTCAAACTTAAAAAGACGAATACAGTTTTTTTTTACAACAGAGTCGAAAATAATAATTATTTGAAGTGAGAGGATAAGAAATACGCAAATTTCCTTTTTAACCAACTTCAAAAAGGAGGAGGTTATAGATCCGACCCGTTTGTTTTTTTTCTTTATATGCTTGTCGCCGCATAACTCCTCAGCATATGGACCGATTTTGATGATCTTATTTTTATTCGAAAGAGGGCGATGCCCCGGTGATCCCATCCTACACTGCACCAATATTGGCCGAATATTTTGTCACTTCTGGTTAATAATAAAGACTATTGTCACCTAATTATTATTATTTTATGTACGTACCTCAGCATGTGATGTCAATATATATAAAACTAAAAAGTTAAAAATAAGCAAAAATTATAAAAAATTTAAAACCGACTTAAAAAAAAATAAAATTGCACTAAAAAGTAAAAAAATCATTTTTTCCCTTATTTAATCTACGAATCTCATATTATTTAAGTCGGAGCCTCATCATTTACACTGTGTAAATCTGGAGACGACTTAAAAAATATGACAGTCGTAGATTAAAAAAGGGAAAAAATTATTTTTTTTACTTTTTAGTGCAATTTTATTTTTTTGAACACGATTTTAATTTTTATTAAATTTTTTTTGTTAATATCGTACAGACGCTACGACAACAAACGCCAGACTCTAGGGCACTCAAGGCGGGATCGGTGAGTGACACGCCGATTTACGAAAATGAAACAAAATATTTTTTCGAAAATTGTTTTCGGCAGATATACAGGGTGTCCGCGGGAAGACTGGACAGCTGAATATCTCCTAAAGTATTGGAGATAAAAAATTAAAAAAAATATGTAAATTAATGGTACGATGGGGCTGCTTAATTAGCCGCGACGGATTTTTTTTTCGATTATTATTTTAAAAGATACGATGGTCAAGTTCGGTTCTTCAAATGGCACTAACTTTTCTGAAGTCCTGAGTTGATAGTGCGTTCCAAGACGAATTCAATAAGCTTTAATGTATACACTTTATTTCCACTGGTTTTTGAGATATTGCGCTTGGAAATTTGCTGATTTTCACTTGAAAAAAACCTCTGGAATAGCAAGGACCGGGGTCGGTCTTGCTGGCCCCACGGGTGGCAGTGCCTGCTGAAATAGATACCTACCTGCCAAAGGTCTACGCAGACACAGGCTGGACAATTCTTTTCCGTCAGAAATGCTACTTAGGTAGGTACATCTGCGGTATCGAGAAGCGCACCGTTACTTTTATTTCGCACTTGCTTCTACGCTCGGATGGCCGGTTATTTTGGGAGGGGTGCAAGTTCGATTGGTTAGGTTAGGAGGTGTGAAAGTTGCTAGACTAAATTTCAACCATAGGGAGCAGATTGTATTAGAACCAATCGGATTTGCATCCCTCACAAACGGCTGCTCTCTTGAAGAGGCCCTCTTCACAGCAATGCCCACCTTCAATCGCACGGAATACGTCAACGCATGCTTTAGGTTTTGATATTGAAGCTCGTGTTTATACTCGAGAGGACCACGCGTCGACAGCGGGCTACCCCTTTTCTTCCTGTGTCTCCCCACGAGGAGTATTGCCGATGGATTGTAGGAGCGTAGATGTCTGGATGCCAGTTATTGAATTCAGGAGACGATAGAAACACTTTATTACAAAACACACATGTACTATAATTAAAGTAAATCGTATTCCTCTCGGGCAGGAGTACTGATAATGATCGAACTTGCGCCCCACTTCGCGCAGACCGATTACGCGGAGGGTAGTCGGGTGTCACACACTGCACAATTGATACAGGGTAACAATTCTGGAGCAACGCCCGTCAAGGAGATGCGGCCTGGTACCCCGTGACGAGGATAGCTCTTCGCAGTGCCTCGCCCGATTTTTATGGCTTTTTTCGGAAAAAGGTACGAATCCTGGGCCGAACGTAACGAAGTGAAGGGTTTCAACCCTCGAAGGGTTTGGAATATCATTAAGAAGTGAAAAATGTACAGGATTTCGAATGTTTGCTTCTTTTCTTCATCGTATCGTGAAGGAAGTGACGCCAATGGATTCCTTATGCTTTTCCGATGAAACTGACACCAAGAACGACGTAATTCGGAAAATAATGAAGGAAATGAACAATTCATTTCCATAACCTCAAGCTAATTTCGTTAATAATAGTCTGATTTACGTGAAATTTGGTATGATTTTCATCGGAAAAACATAAGGAATCCAGTGATGCCACTATCATATCGATACGATAAAGAATAAGGAATTATTTTATTTCCTAAACAGATACAGGGTAATTCTGGAGGTACGCCCGTCACCCCGTGGCGAGGACAACACCCCGCAGTGCCCATCGAATTTTATGGCTTTTTCCGGAAAAAGGTACGAATCCTGGGCCCAACGTAACGAATTGGGGTCGAGTCTCCGCAGTCGAGGGTGAAATATCCATTTCAGAGTATTAAGAAATTCTTTTCTTCATCATGTCGAAAGGGAAGTGACGCCAATGGATTCCTTATGTTTTTCTGATGAAAATCATACCAAATATCACGCTAATCGGATTACTTTGACACAAGCTATTTGTATTCCCTATGTAAAAGTTGCCCAATTTACACGACATTTGTAATGATTTTCATCAGAAAACCCCAAGGAATCCATCGGCGACACTTCCATATCGATACGATAAAGAATAAAGAATTATATTATTTCCTAAACAGATACAGGGTAATTCTGGAGGTACGCACGTCACCCCGTGGCGTGGACAACACCTCGCAGTGCCCATCGAATTTTATGGCTTTTTCCGGAAAAAAAGGTAGGAATCCTGGGCCCAACGTAACGAATTGGGGTCGAGTCTCCGCAGTCGAGGGTGAAATATCCATTTCAGAGTATTAAGAAATTCTTCATTCATTATTGCACCGATATGAAAGTGGCACCACTGGATTCCTTATGTTTTTCCGATGAAGATCATACCAAATTTCACGTAAATCAGACTATTCTTAACGAAATTTCCTTCATTATTTTCCAAATTACGTCGTTCTTGGTGTCAGTTTTATCGGAAAAGCATAAGGAATCCATTGGCATCACTTCCTTCTCGATACGATGAAGAAAAGAAGCAAACATTTGAAATCCTGTACATTTTTCACTTCTTAATGATACTCCAAACCCTTCGAGGGTCGAAACCCTTCAATTCGCTACGTTCAGCCCAGGATTCCTATCTTTTTTTCCGGAAAAAGCCATAAAATTCGATGGGCACTGCGAGGTGTTGTCCACGCCACGGGGTGACGTGCGTACCTCCAGAATTACCCTGTATCTGTTTAGGAAATAATATAATTCTTTATTCTTTATCGTATCGATATGGAAGTGTCGCCGATGGATTCCTTGGGGTTTTCTGATGAAAATCATTACAAATGTCGTGTAAATTGGGCAACTTTTACATAGGGAATACAAATAGCTTGTGTCAAAGTAATCCGATTAGCGTGATATTTGGTATGATTTTCATCAGAAAAACATAAGGAATCCATTGGCGTCACTTCCCTTTCGACATGATGAAGAAAAGAATTTCTTAATACTCTGAAATGGATATTTCACCCTCGACTGCGGAGACTCGACCCCAATTCGTTACGTTCGGCCCAGGATTCGTACCTTTTTCCGGAAAAAGCCATAAAATTCGATGGGCACTGCGGGGTGTTGTCCTCGCCACGGGGTGACGGGCGTACCTCCAGAATTAACCTGTATCTGTTTAGGAAATAAACTAATTCTTTATTCTTTATCGTATCGATATGATAGTGGCACCACTGGATTCCTTATGTTTTTCCGATGAAAATCATACCAAATTTCACGTAAATCGGCCTATTATTAACGAAAGTAGCTTGAGGTTATGGAAATGAATTGTTCATTTGCTTCATTATTTTCCGAATTACGTCGTTCTTGGTGTCAGTTTCATCGGAAAAGCATAAGGAATCCATTGGCGTCACTTCCTTCTCGATACGATGAAGAAAAGAAGCAAACATTTGAAATCCTGTACATTTTTCACTTCTTAATGATATTCCAAACCCTTCGAGGGTCGAAACCCTTCAATTCGTTACGTTCGGCCCAGGATTCGTACCTTTTTCCGAAAAAAAGCCATAAAAATCGGGCGAGGCACTGCGAAGGACTGTCCTCGTCACGGGGTACCAGGCCGCATCTCCTTGACGGGCGTTGCTCCAGAATTACCCTGTATCATTTGTGCAGTGTGTGACACCCGACTATCCTCCGCGTAATCGGTCTGCGCGAAGTTGGGCGTAAGTTCGATCATTGTCAGTACTCCTGCCCGAGAGGAATACGATTTACTTTAATTATAGTACATGTGTGTTTTGTAATAAAGTGTTTCTATCGTCTCCTGAATTCAATAAATGGCATCCCGACATCTACGCTCCTACAATCCACCAGCAATACTCCTCGTGGAGAGACACAGGAAGAAAAGGGGTAGCCCGCTGTCGACGCGTGGTCATCTCGAGTATAAACACGAGCTTCAACATCAAAACCTAAAGCATGCGTTGACGTATTCCGCGCGAGAGAAGGTGGGCATTGGGGAGGGGATATTACCGTGAAGAGGGCCTCTTCAAGAGAGCAGCCGTTTGTGAGGGATGCAAAGCCGATTGGTTCTAATGCAATCTGCTCCCAATGGTTGAAATTTAGTCTAGCAACTTTCACACCTCCTAACCTAACCAATCGAACTTGCACCCCCCCCCCCCCCCCCCCAAAATAACCGGCCATCCGAGCGTAGAAGCAAGTGCGAAATAAAAGTAACGGTGCGCTTCTCGATACCGCAGATGTACCTACCTAAGTAGCATTTCTGACGGAAAAGAATTGTCCAGCCTGGGTCTGCGTAGACCTTTGGCAGGTAGGTATCTGTTACAACAGGCAATGCCACCCGTGGGGCCAGCACGACCGTCCCCGGTCCTTGCTATTCCAGAGGTTTTTTTCAAGTGAAAATCAGCAAATTTGCAAGCGCAATATCTCAAAAACCAGTGGAAATCAAGTGTATACATTAAAGCTTATTGAATTCGTATTGAAACGCACTATCAACCCAGGACTTCAAAAAAGTTAGTGCCATTTGAAAAACCGAACTTGACCATCGTATCTTTTAAAATAATAATCGAAAAAAAATCCGTCGCGGCGAATTAAGCAGCCCCATCGAACCATTAATTTACATATTTTTTTTATATTTTTATCTCGAATAGTTTAGGAGATATCCAGCTGTTCACTCTACGCGCGGACACCCTGTATACTCACTATCCAAGATAACCTAACTAAATATTCTCTTGCAATACCATTGGCAAACGTCACCTCGGAGGACATAGCTAGGGCATTCACAGAACACTTCATCTGCAAGTTTGGAAGTCCTAAAGCCATTCTCACAGATCAGGGACCGAATTTCATGAGTGCCCTTATGAAAAAATTTGCCAAAGCATTCCACATAAAGCAGTATCGAACTTCCGCATACCATCCACAATCTAATGGATCCTTAGAAAGAAGTCATCACGTCCTTGTAGAATATTTACGACACTATGTATCAAAAGAGAAACAATAGGATCAATGGTTGCCACAAGCAATGTTTTCATATAACACAAGCACTCACGAAGGTACAAAATTCACGCCTCACGAGCTTGTTTTCGGTAGAAAAGCCCGCCTTCCTTCAAATATTCCTCCAACAGACAAAATCAAAACCTATCCGGATTTCGTCGATAAACTAATAGATAAACTTCATCACATCCGACAAATGGCGCGACACAATTTAGAACAATCAAAAATACGGCAGAAATACTACTATGATCAAAAGATTCAAACGGAAACGTACAAAATAGGGGATTGGATTTGGTTATTAAAACCAAGACGTGAAAAATTAGAACCGGAATACAGCGGACCCTATCAAGTCATCGAAATTTTAAATAATAGTAATTTAAAAATAGCAATAAATCCAAAACAAATAAAAATCGTCCACATGAATAGAGTCAAGAAAGCTTATTTACCTTAGGGAGAAGACTTGACATGCGCAAGAACTAGTATAAATAGAGGAGCAAATACAAGATTCCTTCACTCTCGCTAAACACTCACGAGTAACAAAATGAATAACCTCACATGCCTACAGAAAAATTATAAACGCAACATATACTATTACGGTAATCATATCTTATGTGAAAGTTGCGCACATAGACTAGGAGAAGAACATAGACGACCAGCAGCAGAGCACCTTCTTACAATACCGACAAAAAATAATAATAATCAACGGTGCCTCATCTGCCAGAGGGTACTTTACATAAAGGAAAAAATAATTAATTGTACTTTGTGTACTTTATTTTCGTACAGACTTACAGAAATAGCAAGACATAATATGAAATTGGGATACGTCTATCCTGTTATTCGAGAGGAAATTCTGAAAAAACTTTAATTACTAAGCAAACTCTGGACCAATAGGAATCGTGCGACTAGGAAACCCTAGGGACTAGGAAAAAAGGGGGTTAGCAACACTACATAGAATTATTCGAAGGAAGCACAAACGAAGCTACAACGTTAAAATTCAAAAGGACAATTCAAAAAAAAAATGAGCGACTATACGTGCTTAACAAAAATTTATGATTATAACGTATATTATCATAAAATCACGAAGTTACTGTGTGTACAATGTACACGGTTCGACGAAATGGACGAAGAAAACGTAGGCTATCCCCACCTAATTGTAAAGGAGAACAGGAGGAGCTATCGGATATGCCACCGGTGCCGCCGGATCTTGTATATTGCCAAACCGGCAAAAGAGTGTATACTATGCACCTTACTGGTACCCCAGATCCTACCAAGCATTAAACAGATACTAATAAAAACTGGAGCAAGCTACCCTGTAATAAAGGAGATGGTGTTAGAAGATCTCCAATGGTCAATATACTTTTCTCTACTATCCTTATTTAATCTTTTAGTACCATTACTACACGCTATTATTAACCTTACAGATACCCTGAAAAAGGAAGATATTATAATATTTGTAAATATGTTCTATCATTATATCTATTATACTTATTGTTTTCTTATATTACACACTACACTTACAAATACACATACACAAACACAAACATATTGTAATTAATACTTACACCTAGTTTAAGCATTTTTATAAATCATTAAAAATATAGCCATAACCCTTATAAAAAGAGGAAAATTAATCTCCCAGAACAAAAATTGCGAAATAAAATTATTCAAAATTCGCGCCGTAGAATATTTCAACCGCGCTTGCATCTAACTTCAGATCTCAGTATCAAACCGCGTTCGCGTCAAACTTCATCACATAGCTTTGAAAATGCCGAAACGCTCAGGCACACGACACTCAAGAGCAGAAAAGAATAAAAGACAGTTAGAAGACATCTTTAAGGAGATGATTCCGATACCACCGCTAATTACCCCGCTCCCGATGTCTCCGAAGGAAATGGTAAAACCCTCCTAAAATATTCCATTCTTTCCAAAATGACAAAATTCCAACCATTAAAGACACCACCTCCTGTCGTCCCGGAATCCTTTCCGTCAACTTCGGAGTTCAAGATTCCGGAGATTCCTCCAAGAAGGCGGAAGAAAAAAGAAGATTACCCAAAGTTGATTTCCATCGATATTCCCCCACCAGACTGGGAAGTATACAGGGACCTTCCAAAAACAGATCCAAGACAATGGATCTGGCAGATGTTGAGAAGAATTGGAACAGGAGCAGCGGAGAAATACGTTCCGGCAAAGAAGGGAGAAGAGAAAAATGAATAAATAAACATATATATATATTTTTGTAATAAATATCGCTAATTATAAATAAATACTTATAAAAACTATTCAAATCTTTCGAGGACGAAAGATTACTTAGGGGGGAGGTGTAACGTCCCACGCGGACTCGAACCCGGCATTACCGACCGCCGATAAAACAGCGCTACTTAACCTATGTACAGCTAACCTAGTAATTAAGCGAATAATAATGAAACAAATGTTAGAATAAGATTAGAAATAAATAAACATAAATACTGACAAAGATCTAGACTAAGAATATAAAGCGATAAACAAACAAATTGTTAATTAAGGAAAAGAATATGGAACGCATGCGCCAGTCCGCCAAAACTGGGGTATAAAAGGGAGCGCACGAAGCACAGCGATCACTTCTTCTACTCTGCCAACAGAAGCGAGCTCGCCCCGGAGCAGCAGACATAGTAAGAGATCGAGCTCGCCCCGGAGACGGAAGCGGCCGTTCCTAAAGCTATCATTGCCAAGAGTACGAGCTCGCCCCGGAGACGGAAGCGGCCGTACACTGCAATACGAGATGTCACTAGTAGAACGAAAATCTGCCAAAAGTAACGAGCTCGCCCCGGAGACGGAAGCGGCCGTTCTTACAGCAGACATAGCTAAGAGATCGAGCTCGCCCCGGAGACGGAAGCGGCAGTTCCTGAAGCTATCGTTGCCAAGAGTAAGAGCTCGCCCCGGAGACGGAAGCGGCATTACACTGCGACGCAAATAACCTGTACATAATTCAACCACACATATATATATAAATATATGCATATAGATAAGATACAAAACCTGTAATCATAGCTGTAGTTACTATTAATTTGTTATAATTACGATTGAATAAACGAGCCATTGTTAAAGTTAAGTTGGATTTTACTCCTTTGCTCTGCAATAACGAAACCCCACCTATCCTTTACTCGAGGGGACGCCGCTCTCCTCTCGAGAATCTGTGGCGATCAGTTGTCCCTGGCAATCGGACGTTACAACGACTTCAGAAACACATTTCTTCCAAGTGAAATTGTTTGCAACAACAACAACAACAACAACAACAACAGCTCTGATTACGCTAAAAAGAAGAGACTCAGTGCTACGAACATTGCATTTTTGAAATCGTTGGGATTCATTGTACGCATATAAGTTGAAAAAAAAATGGCAGACATTCTAAGCCTTGGAGTGAAGCCGACGTTTGATAATCGCATCGTCAAACTCGAGACTCACACGTACAACCCATACGTCAATACAACGTTTGGATATAGTGATGAGATAAGAATACCTATACAGCAGCAGGATTTATATACATTACCGTGTGAAAGTTTCCTCTACGTGGAGGGGAAATTGGTGATAAATAAGCCAAACGAAGCATCAACGACGACGTTGGGAAATAATTGCATGGCGTTCTTATTTGATGAGATTCGATACGAGCTGAATGGCGTGGAGATTGACCGCAATAGAAACGTTGGAATAACTAGCACGCTTAAAAATTATGTATCGCTGACATCTGACGAAGACAAATATATGGAGAATGCCGGATGGGGATTGAAACGACACGATGGACTAATAGTGAAAAATCATTTCAATTTTTGCATCCCACTAAAATATTTGTTGGGATTTTACGACTACAAACGCATGATTATTAATGCACGTCACGAATTGATTTTAATACGATCGCGCAACGATAACAATTCTCTAATAGGATCGCCGATGTTGGAACCAGAAATTGAATTACTTAAAGTGCAATGGCGAATGCCTCATGTGACGCTGAACGATGTTAATAAGCTATCGTTGCTACATGCTTTGGAAAGTGGACAAAACCTAAGCATTAGTTTTCGCTCGTGGGATCTGTACGAGTATCCTCTCTTATGCCGGGTCTCCACCAAAGCGAGCACGAGCGCGAGCATTTTCTCGCGAGCATGTTAGCTAACACGGCGTTCGGCTCGGTGTGGACGCCAAATAACAGTGTTCGCTAACAAATGACCCTCGTAATAGGCAATAAATCTTCCGGATGGTCACGGTAGACGCCGAGAGAGGGTGTTTGTGAGCAAAGTTCGGTGATCTACCAAGCACGAGCATTTGTGACGAACATCGGCTATTTTCTCGTTCTTGTCCCTTTTCAAACCCATGAAACTTGGGCCTTGCAATCCCTTTCCATTGTGCGACTGCTCATAAACAGACGACCCTCCACGACCCTCCACCGGCAGGTACTCCACAGAATTAGCATGCGTGACAAGCACGAATTAAATGTTTATATTTTTTGTTTTAACATAATGAGAATATTTCCAACGTATGGATGAGATATTTCTAATAAAAATGAAACCAAACACGACGAAATTCGGACAAATTTGAGTTTCGCTGATAATATATAACAGTTTTATACTATCAACATTTTTTTATGCTAGTCAATAACAAATTTTCTTGAAAAAAAAGATAAAATTTAGTGTTCCTGATTCCTCGATATTTTTCGCATCTCGAGAAATGAGAAATAAGAAATTATAAAATTTCTCGAGACAGAATTCTCGAGAAGGAACTACTTCACTCTGTGGACAGGGGTACAAACAGACCCCAGGCTAATAAAAACGTAAAGGCTGGTAAAAAGTTAACGAATTGAAACTTTCCCAAGTATCTGTTAGGAATGCTATCTCTGATATTTTTCACACCGAATGTAATAAAAATTTCATTGAAATCGCTGAATTTGAATGCAGTAGTAGCCTTCATAGGCACCTGATCGCTTAACTGTGTACAGGGGTCCATTTGCACCCCAATTGTCATTAATTTCTAATAATTGGTTGCTGCAACTTCAATTCGGTCTTTGCTTACGTTTCAAAGAAGATAGGTTTTTTTATTGAATTAGTGGTAAGTGTTGGGTAAATTATATAGGATCACGGAAGAAGGGGAAAGTCTCGGACGGAACTCGAAACCCGCAATCTCCAGATTTGTTGCGGGCTGGCCAGCTGAGTTAGGCCACCTCGGCTACCACCGACTCCCCTTATTTTTTGTATTTTTAATTGAATGGTTTAATTTTTAATACACTTCTTCTTAATACACTTCTTCCTCTCGTGGTGATTGATTGCTTGCGACAAAATGAGTCGATTAAAAATGGTACCGTGGACGTGCGCATAGAATTTGAGTGTAAAGAGAATGTACCTGCAAATACTACGGCCTACTGTCTGATTCTGCACGATCGGGTGGTTGAATACAATCCGCTAACAAACGTGGTGCGCAAAATAAATTAAATTGCCATACTACTTGCCCCGCCCTCTCCTGTGTCAAATTCGTACAAAAATTTAATCGTAAAAATCGAGATGCTTTACGAGAAAGACTGCATTCTCTCATCTGTCTTGGAAGAGAGCAGATCTCTAAAATTGTATCGACAATGGTCGTACCAACATTTGCTGACCTGCAAGGGTTCATCGTTGATGGAAGATTTGTTGTTAAGGAAGTGGCTGTCCTACGAAAGGGAACAATTCTCTCGCACTATATTTTCGGGAGTTCGATGCCGCAATATCTTCTTACAAAATCCGACAAATCAAGCATCCGATGGTTGGTGGCAAAACATCATGGACTACGGTGGGACGATGGAGACGTTCCGTACAGTATGGCTAAACAGCTGATTACCAAAGCTGTAGCTGATGCGATCGATGAAGAAGATGACGCATCCCATATCGTATACGTTAAAGGGTTGCAGAAACGCGACTGGCTTGCGGATTTCCTCGATGAAAATACGAGAGTGGACGTAATCATTGAGACGCTGGACATTGACTACGATGATATTAAATCTCTAAATAAGCTAAATGTAGTTAATACTCTGCGATGTGGCAGACACGCGAAGCATTGTGCCATGCAAAATGTATTTAAAATATTCAACTGGTGGTCTAAACACCAGAGAGAATTGCATAAATAAAATATAATCAATTTTTTAATGCATAAATGTTTTTTCTTCGGCCTCCCCAACCTCCTATATGCGGTGTACGCTAGATTAAGACGATAGTTATAATTATGTAGTAGTACGATTCGCGTTCAGAGTGGTACGATTTACGTTCAATACCCGATCAAAGCCGTTCAATACCCGTTCGATTCACGTTCAAAGCCGTTCAATACCCGTTCAAAGTCGTTCAATACCCGTTCAAAGCCGTTCAATACCCGTTCGATTCACGTTCAAAGCCGTTCAATACCCGTTCAAAGTCGTTCAATACCCGTTCAAAGTCGTGCAATACCCGTTCAAAGCCGTTCAATATCCGTTCGATACCCATTCAAAGCCGTTCAATACCCGTTCGATTCACGTTCAATACCCGTTCGATTCACGTTCAAAGCCGTTCAATACCCGTTCAAAGCCGTTCAATACCCGTTCAAAGCCGTTCAATATCCGTTCAAAGCCGTTCAATACCCGTTCGATTCACGTTCAAAGCCGTTCAATACCCGTTCAAAGTCGTTCAATACCCGTTCAAAGTCGTTAAATACCTGTTCAAAGCCGTTCAATACCCGTTCGATACCCGTTCAAAGCCGTTCAATACCCGTTCGATTCACGTTCAAAGCCGTTCAATACCCGTTCAAAGCCGTTCAATACCCGTTCAAAGTCGTTCAATACCCGTTCAATGCCGTTCAATACCCGTTCGATACCCGTTCAAAGCCGTTCAATACCCGTTCGATTCACGTTCAAAGCCGTTCAAAGCCGTTCAATACCCGTTCAAAGTCGTTCAATACCCGTTCAAAGCCGTTCAATACCCGTTCGATACCCGTTCAATACCCGTTCGATCCACGTTCAAAGCCGTTCAATACTCGTTCAATACCCGTTCAATACCCGTTCAAAGCCGTTCAATACCCGTTCGATTCACGTTCAAAGCCGTTCAATACCCGTTCGATACCCGTTCAATACCCGTTCGATCCACGTTCAAAGCCGTTCAATACTCGTTCAAAGCCGTTCAATACCCGTTCAAAGCCGTTCAATACCCGTTCAAAGCCGTTCAATACCCGTTCGATTCACGTTCAAAGCCGTTCAATACCCGTTCAATACCGGTTCAATACCCGTTCAAAGCCGTTCAATACCCGTTCGATTCACGTTCAAAGCCGTTCAATACTCGTTCAAAGCCGTTCAATACCCGTTCAAAGCCGTTCAATACCCGTTCAAAGCCGTTCAATACCCGTTCGATTCACGTTCAAAGCCGTTCAATACCCGTTCAATACCCGTTCAATACCCGTTCAATACCCTTTCAAAGCCGTCCAATATCCGTTCAAAGCCGTTCAATACCCGTTCGATTCACGTTCAAAGCCGTTCAATACCCGTTCAATACCTGATCAAAGCCGTTCAATACCGGTTCGATACCCGTTCAATACCTGTTCGATACCCGTTCAAAGTCGTTCAATACCCGTTCGATTTACATTCAGAGTGATACCATGCACGTTTGATACACGTTCAGAGTGGTACGATTCACGTTCGATTTACGTTCAGAGTGGTATGGTATAGCGAAATGATCAAATGACATCAGCCTGCACGGCTGCTCCAGAGGATTAAAATTACACGCGATCGCGCGTGTGCTCTCTCTCTTTCTCTCCTCCGAATTTAGATTTTAATGTAATGCTCTCTCTTTCCCTCCTCCGAATACGTGGTTTGTAAAATGCCGATCTTAATATGTGGATAATAAATGTCCGATACCATCCGATAAAGTATTAAACAATTTCAGCTTTATAATGGTTTGAAAAAAAATATTTGGGGAAAAAAATTTCTGGGGCTGGATCGAGTCTGAAAAAAGATTTTTCATACAAGACCCGGCCCCAGAAATATTTTTAGAGGGAGGGGACGACCCTCTGTGGTAATTTTCGGGGATGGGTCCGACGTGGAGAGGCCTCCGCGGCGGTTCGGCCTGGACTGATCCCCTCCACGATTGCGGCTTCCCCCACTCCGCGGCTCGTGCGCGCGCAATCGGTCTTCCACTCCCCCCCCCCCCCCCCCCCCCCCCCCGCGCCCATGTTTCCCTCCACCGCACTCCCCCGCGCGCCATCACTTCCCCCCGCCCCCGCGCTCCCCTCAGAGGACCTGAGTTGGAATCGGCATTACCTTACTACTTATAACATATCCGAAAATCAAAATGATCGGAGGCGGACACCTAAAATACTCTCCTTGTGAGATGCCTCCGCTATTGCTTTGGCGATCGTCGGTCAGATCGCTCTATCCCACTCGGTCTCGATGTGTTTCGTTCGCTCTCTTCGTCGCGCGGTGGGACAATGTTTGTGTCTACTTCAGCCAATAACCAAAATACGTGTGCCGCGTCTTTAAAAGTGTGCCCAAATAGGTGACTCGACCAATCGTCACAGCGGCGGACGGCACAGTCCGAGCCCGCCTGCTAGGAGTCTTCTTTTCGCGCGGTAATAGTACCTACTATTGAATTATTAAACATTTGAATATATATGTAACTATTACACTATTAAACTTTTTAACATAGGAAACTATTAAATTTGAATGGCGTGGTTCACCAAGCTAATTTGTAAACAAATTCCGTATCTGCAAAAAATATGAAAAATATGCAGAATGTGCAACGCATATCCAGAATATGCAAAATGTATAAAATCGAAAGTATATTTTTAACATCCTCGTAATGATGAAACATAGTTCTGTCAAAGTCCCGCTTGTTTAAGTCATTCCAATAAAAACATGCATTTACATAAACTTCCGCAGTCTATATTATAATTGGGTTAGGTATACATAACCTATCTCCTAACCTATCTGCTCGACGTACAATGTACAGACATGCATTCGGGCCGCCTCAGTTCCTGCGGCCCGCTCGGTTCTTTCGAGCCGCCTCGGTTCTTTCGGGCCGCTCGGTTCTTTCGGCCCGCTTGAAATAATTCAATCCGCTTGGTTCTGTTCGAGCCGCCCGCTTCATTCGGGCCGCTTGAAAAATTCAAGTTACTTGGTTCTATCCGAGCCGCTCGGGTTTTTCAAGCCGCTCGGTTCATTCGGGTACTCGGCTCGGCTCGGTCGTTCAAGCCGAGTTATGCTCGGCTTACTTTTTCCGGGTACTTGAACAGCTCTAGTACGAACCAAATTCGAACACCTCTACAGGTATACAACGCTATACCTGTGATTGTGCAAATGACAATAGGACTGTGGGATGCTGTTCCCATGTTGCTGCCATAATTTATTATTTAGCACATGGACGTTACAAATAAAAAATTATTAAACCAGCGGAAATATTAACCGAATTAATCGATATAACTACCGAAACTGCTGTTATTGACGAAGACAGCGACGAAGATTAGAACCAGAAGTCGATAACGTGTAAGTTAAAAAATTATTTTTTTATTAATCTGTAAAGTACACACAAAACCTTAAACGCGTTCTCCTTTTAGAAATATTCAACACATTATCTAAAAATGTCCGAATTGTTTATTTCAGGCGATTCATTTTCAATCAGCGGCAGTCGTCCCAAAGCGCTCGATTAATAATTGCCAAAACTGTTTAAATATGTAAGTTTTACAACGTAATGCCATTTATGAATATACATTTTCCTAAGCTTTCCTGAAAAAGATCCTAAACATGCACGATTTTGTGCCTCCCTATTGGTTATACGGCCGGCCCATTTAGTACTGTTACATGGGCCCTTCTGGTCCATCCCGTGCTCAGTGTCCTCGCGTCGCTTTCCTCCGAATCGGCGATTCAGCGGAAGCGCCTCGCGCGTGTCGGGCAGGTCGACGAACCGCGGAGGTTCGTCGTAAGCGCAACGTGACCGTTGACGGCCCGGGCCCCGATATTTCCCAACAAGAGGCAGCGACCGCCAGGTGCCGACGGGGCGATTTCTCCCCCCGATCGATTTCGAGAAGGCGAGGCGCGGTCCTCAACCGCGGACTCGATAGGATTCATTCGTTTTTGGGACCTCGACTTAGGAAGTATCGACGGCGAGTCGCGCCGTCCAGATCGCGTCTTCGCTTCAGAGTCCAGCCTCGCGAATCGCGCTCGGCCGATCAGGTTAGGCGAAGTGTATCTCCATCCGATCCACAGAGAACGGCCTCGCCGGGAGAGCACTCACCCGCCGATATAGACCACCGCGATCGCGAAGAACACCGACAGAGCGAGCGCAGCGAATACCGACGGACGCCAGGTTCAGCGACATCCCTGCGTCACCCGAGCCCGAAACGCGAGCGAACACGATCTACGACAGGTCCGGCGGCAAAGCGAACGCCCCGAGAACAGCGACGGAGACGGAGCGCCGTCTCCTGGTATGTACCTAACCACTAATCTTTATTAAGAATATATCCGATTATTATTGTTCCTCTCAATTCCCTTGTATAAGCCTTATTTCAACCCCTTTCTTCCTTTGTACCCCCGGTAAGTATAGTCAAGGTGGGCCTTAGCCCTTTGACAGAGCAAGAACCCGGTAAGTCACTCCAACCGCTCGGGGTGATTTACAGGCAGTCCCTTCAGGACGTAACAGTACAATATGCCAAGAGATTTTATATACGTTTTATTTTTTTTTACTATGTTCCACCAATCCGACCCCTCTGTAACTTAAATAGATAATACTTAAGTAGTGACGCTTTACTCCTGATTTTTTTCGTAGGTGTCGCTCAAGGGGTTGTTTGCCAAAACAACCCCCCAAAAATGAATTCCTTTATTTCCACCCTTAACAATTGATCTACAATTTCGAAAAAAAAATATATGTGGTAGAGCTAAAAATGACCTACTATTTGCATTTGTAAACATTCAAATATCTTAAGTAGTTCCTGAGAAAAAAAATAGTAAAGTTTAGGGTTGTTATCCCCATATCACCCTAACGAGAGGGGGTAGAAATCTGAAATTTTTCTCAGTGGTTTTTTAGGCAAGGAGCATTATTTAGAACACATAAATATTAAAATTGGTGCTGGGGCCGTTTTCCTTAAGCTTATCCGGCTAGACCCTTTATACAAAATGGCCTTGGATATTTTATCAGTACCAGCTACGAGTGTCCCCCCCCCCCCCCCCCCTCCAGGGTCGACCACCTTGAGCGTGGTGAGGGGGCTCTGGGAATGCGGCTAGGTTCCCCTTCGGGCGCTGTGTCAGGTACCTGTTCCTTGCGCAGTGGCCGATGGGGGATGCTGCCTTCCTGGCTAAGGGGTGACCAACCCCAATGTTAGGTCCTGAAAAGAAAGGATTGGACCTTCCAAATGGACCTCCCAACATCGGAGGATTGGGGGGTGAGGTTTAGGAGGTCAGAACTCTACGTCGGACGGGACGTTAGGAGTCCGCCTGATGTAGGTCGGGTCTTAAAGCCGTCAGGTAATTTCATCTGGGCCAGAGTTAGTAGAAAACCCGCTGGGCGGTGGGGCCGTCGCCCTTAAGACATTAGAATGATGATTGACAATAATAGCGGTGCCTCGGATGACAATACCGCTGTCGATAGTAATTCGACCCTTCTTCGCCCCGTCAGCAGTGAAGTAGGCGTAAGGACGACTGATGACAATGAGTTGATGCTGCGGACTTTTGTCACTGGAAAAAATCCAGAAAAAGCTACAGCTGCAGACCAAGCTATTTCCACAGACATGAATATAATAGATATTTCAGATTCGCTGTCTCCGGGTGGCCTCACACAGCAGGAGATTTCGCTGTGTCGGGAGGCGGTTGAGACGATGAAGAATATAGGAACTGAGCTAACTAGGTTAGAACGCGTGAGTCCCAGGTTGACTGGGTTGCTACAATCGGAAAGGGTAAAGAAAGCCATGCAGGTGGGGAGAGCTGCCTCGACACCGAAAAACCCTGGCTCTGGCCCTGTTTCTAAGAAAGTGGGTACCTCGGGTACTGGGGGTACAGTTGCGAAAACGAGAACCAAAAGGGGGGGTGAGGCGAGTAAGGAAACCACGGCCCCCACTAAATCTGGTGAGGATAGCAGGAATCCTGCCCCTAATAAGAGAACAGGAGCTATCCACAAACCGAGGGACATGGGTGGTGATTCCACTACTGCCCCTACTACTGACGACGAAGATTATAGGCGTCAGAAGGGCAGGAAGGCAGTGGTAGTGGGAAATGATGAGCTTTTAAAAACCTTGAAAACGGCCTATGAAACTTTTGGGGTCCTGAGGGACCGTATTACTTACATGGATAAGTACATCTCGGAGGCCAGGTATGTCAAAGCCGCTATGAAACAAAATAGCACGGACGCTATGCGGACGGCTATGCAATTGGGGAAGGCATTGAAGGACGCGGTCCTGTTGAGGAAGGACGAAGTTTCCGGATCGGGACAGGAGAGATTTGCCGGGCGGAGTTATCGCGACGTTTGTACGCAAATGACGCCCAAAGCCTCTAATGTATATAGGGTGACACAGGAGGGGAGTTCTAGTATCCAGAACGTAGTCCCTCCCTTGGTCACAAGAGGTAAAAAGGGTCCGGGTAAGTCCCGGAAGAAAGATAAGAGTAATATAGGAAGGACGGAGATACCGACGACTTCCGAAGGCGAAAGAAGAGTGATCACCGATCACGAAAGTGGTAGGGGGATCGAGACTGAAGGGGAATCTGGCCAGAGAAATAACCAGCGCTCGGATTATGAAACGGCCGGAATGGCCGGGACAGAAAATGAGGGCTGGGAGACCGTACGCCAAAGAAAGGATAGGGGTGGGGGTACTGCGTTCCCCGCCCCCCACCCTCGGCGGATGGGGACTACTGGAGGAGGTCCCAGCAGAAAGAGGGTCGCTGCGAGGCCGGAGGCTGTGTTCGTCAAAACTCAGCCCGGTAAGTCGTATGCGGACCTCTTCAGGCAGGTGGCTGCTGGGTCCCCGGAGGAATTGAGTGAAGTGCGTGGGGTCAGAAAGACCAGAGCCGGGCACCTGATAATTGAGGTGAAGGGTGGAGGAGAGGTGGCTAAACTCCATGCAGCGGTTGGACGGGCAGTTGGGTCTGATGCGGGTGTCAGAACACTCAGGCCCATGCTCACAATCGAACTGAGGGACCTGGACCCTATTGTGGAAAAGGACAGGGTGATGGCGGACCTGTCTGTTAAGTACGGGATCCCTACGGAACAAATGGTTTTAAAGACCATTAGGGATTCGTATGCCGGCGTTAGGGTGGTGATTTTGGAGTTGCCGGCCAGACTGTGTAATAAGATTAAGGATGGTGATAGAGTTAGGATTGGCTATGTGATTTCCAAGGTTCGCATTATACCGAATATAATTCGGTGCTACCGTTGCCATGGATTCGGGCATATGTCTTACGTATGCTGAACGAATACAGGGAGTCCCAAAAATGTGGCGTTTCCTTGAAAAGGGTGACTCAGGGGGTGATTTGAAACAACTTTTTCCTTAGCGAAAATATTGTCCGAAGCTTCGTTAAGGAGATATTAAGCAAAAACCCCGACCAATCAGAGCGCGCGCCTTCCGCCTGAGTTCCCGCGGTAGCGTTGGCTACGAGGTCGGCGACCGCGCTTGTGCTACGAACGTACGAACAAGCAAGTCGGCATGCATCGAAGGAAACCGCGTTACACATTTTTTTTTTAAAGCAGAATCTTAAATAAGAATAATTTGAAGTGAGAGGACAAGAAGTACGTAAATTTCGTTTTTAAATAAGGCATAAACGAAAAGCTAACGTAACAGAAAATGTACGACAAGTGATCGTAATTCGTTATTGAGGTAAAAATCCGTAGTTTAAGAACGGCCAACACAACTAAATTTAAAAAATAATATTAGGTGTATGAATAAATTCTTTCCGACTGGAATTTCTATCGCGGTGGTATTCAGAAGCTGCCAGAAAAATGGCAAAAGGTAATGAACAATAATGGAAATTATTGCGATGATCGAGTTGTTTTCATATTTTTTAAATCGAACTGTTATTGTACCCTAAAATCGGAAAGAATTTATTTTCACACCTAATAATCACCAATAAATTAAAGAAATCTCACCCTTTCGGACATTCCTTTCCTTGCTTTCCTTCCCTTTTCGGAAACCTGTGTCACTAGGCCACTGTACCGATCCTGGTCATCGGCGTCCAGTGCTCAGCTGATCGCAGGGTCAATGTACCGAATATTCACTTCACTGCACGGCTACTAACACTGATCACTGAATTTATTTTTCACGGAACGTGTTGTTCCTACGTTATAAAAATTGGTGGCTGCGAAAGGGGCCGATTACTGTTAATTACTGGGACCAGATTACTACTATTACCCGGCGAAAAGAAAACTCGTGGCAGACTGTCTCGGGCTGTGCAGTCCGCTGCTGTGACGATTGGTCGAGTCACCTATTTGGGCACACTTTTAAAGACGGGGCACACGTATTTTGGTTATTGGCTGAAGTTGCCAATACATTGTCACACCGCGCGACGAAGAGATCGAACGAAACACGAGATCGAGTGGGATAGAGCGATTTGACCAAGCGTAGCCTACGCTTTTGTTTTGACGATCGTCGGTCGGATCCGTATCTGATCGCTGCACAGCAGCGGACTGCACAGCCCGAGACAGTCTGCCAAGAGTTTTCTTTTCGCCGGGTAATAGTAGTAATCTCGTCCCAGTAATTAACAGTAATCGGCCCCTTTCGGGGCCACCAATTTTTATAACGTAGGAACAACACGTTCCGTGAAAAATAAATTCAGTGATCAGTGTTAGTAGCCGTGCAGTGAAGTGAATATTCGGTACATTGACCCTGCGATCAGCTGAGCACTGGACGCCGATGACCAGGATCGGTACAGTGGCCTAGTGACACAGGTTTCCGAAAAGGGAAGGAAAGCAAGGAAAGGAATGTCCGAAAGGGTGAGTTTTATTTAATTTATTGGTGATTATTAGGTGTGAAAATAAATTCTTTCCGATTTTAGGGTACAATAACAGTTCGATTTAAAAAATATGAAAACAACTCGATCATCGAAACAATTTCCATATTTGTTAATTACCTTTTGCCATTTTTCTGGCAGCTTCTGAATACCACCGCGATTGAAATTCCAGTCGGAAAGAATTTATTCATACACCTAATATTATTTTTTAAATTTAGTTGTGTTGGCCGTTGTTAAACTACGGATTTTTACCTCAATAACGAATTACGATCACTTGTCGTACATTTTCTGTTACGTTACCTTTTCGTTTATGCCTTATTTAAAAACGAAATTTACGTACTTCTTGTCCTCTTACTTCAAATTATTCTTATTGATTCTGCTTTAAAAAAAAATGTGTAACGCGGTTTCCTTCGATGCATGCCGACTTGCTTGTTCGTACGTTCGTAGCACAAGCGCGGTCGCCTACCTCGTAGCCAACGCTACCGCGGGAACTCAGGCGGAAGGCGCGCGCTCTGATTGGTCGGGGTTTTTGCTTAATATCTCCTTAACGAAGCTTCGGACAATATTTTCGCTAAGGAAAAAGTTGTTTCAAATCACCCCCTGAGTCACCCCTTTCAAGGAAACGCGACATTTTTGGGACACCCTGTATAGGTGGGGAACAGATATGTCGCAGGTGCGGTGTCGTGGGGCATTCTATTAAAGAGTGCACGGCTGCGAAACGATGTGTCCTGTGTGTAGGGAAGGGGACACACGAGACTAAATGTGCGCATATCGCGGGCTCGGCAATATGCCCGGCCTATAAGGAGGCTGCCAGAATTGCGGCGGGAGGACGTAAGGGGCCTTCACGCTGAGTGTATTACAAATTAACTTGAATCATTGCCGTTTGGCTCATGATCTTTTGAGACAAACGGTGGTGACGCACAGGCCGGACCTGGTGATCGTGTCTGAGCCCCTCTATAACCCGGGAGGGTGGTACATGAATGGTTCTCGGACGGCGGCTGTGTGGGTCACGGGGATTAACAGACAGATGGTGGTGGAGGAAGTAGAGATGCATGAGGCGTACGTGAGGTTAAGAATTGGAAATCTCACTGTCGTGAGTGCTTACATCTCCCCTAATCGCGATATTGATTTTGTGGGGGAAGCCTTGGACATGTTGTCAAGACACCAGTGGGCTAGAGGGGATGATGTTATCTTTGCAGGCGATGTAAACGCTAAGTCCCCACTATGGGGCGCGGATCGCCTGGACGCTAGAGGAATCAACCTCATGGATTGGTTAGATGAGGTTGGACTAGTAGTGGTCAATTCGAGAGGAGGGCCTACCTATGTCGGCAGGGGTACGCCTACGTACGACTAATAGAAAGCTGGGTCCTGGAAGAGGATACGGGATCCGACCACTCTTATCTGTGGCACGTTTTTAGCGGGGTTGGGAGGCGCTGCGGTAATTTACCGACTACGGCGGCGAGGTGGCGAGTAAGGTCGTTGGTCATAGACACCTTACTGGAAGTCTTCGCGAGCTTCACCGGACATCTTGGTGTTGTAGCCATGGATGCCACTGAGGCCGCGGAGTTTGAAAGAGCTATACAAGTGGCGTGCGATGCTGCCATGGCGAGGGTGTCTGGTAGAGGCCCTAACAAGGTAACCAACTCTTGGTGGTGCCCGGAGATAGCAGATTTAAGGAAAAAATCTAATCAAGCTAGGAGGATTATGACCAGGGTACGGAAACGGTACCCTGAGATATACCCGCAGAGACGGGAAGAATTTCGGGTTGCGCGAAAGCTCCTCAACAAAGCAATCCGAATTGCTAAGGAGGAGGTTTTCAACAGATTTTGTCAGGAATTAAAAGAGAACGTTTGGGGACGCCCCTATCATGCGGTTATGAAGTTCGTCAAAAGTAGAGGTATGATCCGGCCTCTCAAGGCGCAAACCCTAATTTGATTTTGGGGTCCTTATTCCCGACTACGGAACTAGCTCCTCCTGCTATGGCACGCAGGGGTACACAGGATTACGACGGAGGAGGAGGAGAGATGGATCGGACCCTCCCCTTGGTCACGGTGGATGAAGTAATCTCCGCGGCCAGATCAATGTCCTCGGGTAAGGCGGCAGGAATAGATGGCGTTCCCCCGGAGGTGATAAAGGCTCTGGCTACGGGTTCTCCGGGACATTTTGCGTCTCTTTTTAATGGCATTTTAATTAGGAGGGAAATTCCAGTTTCATGGAACACCTCCAGGGTAATATTGATACCCAAGGAGGGGAAGGATCCGAATTTACCAGAGGCTTATAGGCCTTTGTGCGTGATAAACACGCTGGCCAAGCTTTTTGAATACATTTTGCGGGAAAGAATTATGAATCATATTGGGGAAGGGGGATTCTCCCCGAACCAATATGGCTTCAGAAAGGGAAGATCTACTATAGACGCCCTGGTTGTGGTCAGGAATTTTGTGGCACTGGCCGCCTCAAAGCGGGCATACGCAGTTTTGGTGACGATGGACGTCAAAAATGCTTTTAACACCTTGCGGTGGGATAGCATCGCCCTTGAAATGGAGAGAAGAGGATTCCCTGCGTATCTTAAGAGTATTTTTAATTCTTATTTTACTAACAGGAACATTGTTTTCCAATCTGCGGAGGGCGAAATTCGACGACCCATGTGTATGGGGGTCCCACAAGGCTCTGCTGTGGGACCCACTATTTGGAACTTAGTTTATGATGGCCTATTAAACAGAGAAATGGACCCGGGATGCCACATGGTCGGTTATGCAGACGATGTGGCGTTACTGGTTATGGATAAGACACTAGAGGGTTTGGAGGTTAAGGTTTAGAGAGAGACTGAAAGGGCTAAAGCCTGGCTCAATGGGGTTGGTCTGGATTTGGCCGTTGGAAAGACCGAGGCGGTGTTTCTGAACAGGAGATGGAGACCTCTAGGTTATACCCTTCCGTTTTTGGGAGGAAACCTAGAGCCAAAAGATAGTGTTAGATATCTGGGGGTATTTTTCGACCCTAATAAAAATTTTAGGCCTCATATTAAGAAAGTGACTAATAAGGCAGCGGGGGTGATGGGAGTATTGAGCAGGTTAATGCCTAATACTGCTACCTTAAGCTCGGCTAGGAGGAAATTTTACTATAGGGTGCTTGAAAGCATTATTATGTATGCTGCCCCGATTTGGGCGGATAAGGCTAGTATGACCGGTAATGAGGTTTGGCTAAGGAGAACTCAACAGTTAGGACTGAGCCGCGTCACGGCATCTTATAGAACGGCCTCACACTTATCCCTGTGTGTATTGGCTGGAGAGATGCCTATAGATATAAAGGCGTGGATGAGGAAAGAGGAATACTTCGAAACTCATAATGTAGACGATATATCTATAATATCAGCGGGTGAGAGGAGAGCCAGATTACTGGATATTGGGGAAATAGCCATACAGACATGGCAGAATAGATGGGACTCAACTATGACCTCGAGGTGGGCCTACGAATGGATCCCTAATGTAAAAATGATGAGGGACCGCCCATGGGCCAGAGTGGATTTTTATATCACTCAAATCATTACTGGACATGGGTGTTTTAGGAAGTACCTTTTTGATATCAAGAGAACCGAATCGCCGCTATGCTGGTTTGGGTGTAACCGCGAGGATGATGCGAGGCATACCTTTTTTGATTGCCTCAGGTGGGAGATTGAGCGGATGGATTTATATGAGGTGTTAGAGATGGATGGTTCTTTGGAAATTTCACCAGGGCTCATAATGCATAGGGCGTTATACTCTTTGAGGACCTGGGAGGCATTCATAGGCTATTGCAAAAAAGTTATGGATACAAAATGGAGACACGAATGTGCCATACAGAGGGGGGTCGTTTTTTACTCTGGTGACCCGGTTGCGGATATGGCGCGGCTGTTCCAAGTATCTTGACGCCGTAAATACAAGTATAGTATGGGGTTTATGCATGCACTGATTTATTGTGTGTTGGCTCTATGAGTCTTTTACTTAGGAATAGGGATACGTGATCGTATGATTACAATTGATTGTGGGGATGGGTGACTGGGGGGGGGGGGGGGGTGCATGGGTACTTGAACACTCGATGTACCCCCTCCTTGGGCTGTGCCCGTAGACGGGGTATTACCCCTCTTTGGTATTAAGTGTCGTGAGACGTCTTTGTAGTGTTCGTATTTATTGTGAGGTGTTAGGCGACTAGGGGGACCTTCTGTCCACCTGGCATAACTGGGGTTCTTAGACCCCAACTTGAGGCCCCGGCTTAATCTTGTCATCGCCGTGCGTGAGGTATTTCTATAATTGTTCTGCCACCGCTAATGCCGGGGAGGGGAGGTTGGGTGGTATTAAAAAAAAAAAAAAAAAAAGCTACAAGTGTCCCAAGCGAAGCATCGTTTTCTAACGCTGGCAATTTAATAACGAAAAAAAGAAACAGACTGAGTCAGTCAACAATTCAAGCCTCCATATGTTTACAGTCATGATTGCATTTTTACGGTCTAAATAAAGCATGATATTTTAGATTTAATGTTAATTTTATTGTCTTATGTTTGAGAGGGTATTCTCCTTTAAGCGGCCCCGATTTTTTGCCTGCTTAAAATTATTTATGGATGTTTCAAACCATTGTCACATTCGCCTGGCGTGTGAATAAAACCTAAGGAATAAAAACATGCAAAAAAATTGATTTTTTTCCTAGAAAAGGATAATACCTCTTTAAGGGTTCGAGGGTTGAGCTTCAGCCGTAAGAGGGAATAACACGGTGAGAGTTGAAAAAACTGAGTTTTTTCATACTTTGAAAGTATAACCTATCGAAAATATTAGGCGGAAGTTCACGTAAATAACGAAAAAAGTGGCCCAGCTTTGTCTCTCAGATCAAATAAACGTAGAAAATCGAGAAACCCTTGTTTGTTCGGCCTATAACACTCTAAAGTGATTTCTATATTTTGCTTAAATATCTGTATGTATTTTGTAATAAAGGAAAGTTTCACACATTGCTAAAATATATACATATATTTGAGCATGCTATCAGTAATAGTTTAACGAAGTTTGGGCGTCACAGAAATAATTCACAAAAAACCCACTTTTCTGGACCTAACTATATTATTCTGCCTTAAAGCTTTAAAAGCTTGAGTTTCATATAATATTGGAGTGTAAGACTTAGAACTTCTACATTAAGTTTTAAAGCTTCCAAAACTCGAGATTTGTAAATCACATCACTACATACAATTTATACGACTCGAGCCTCCGAGCTTGAAGACTCGAGCTTTAAAGCCTGGAGCTCTCACGGCTACAAGGTTCAAGCCTTAAGGGGACTAGGCAGTCGAAAAATCAATTTTTTTATTGCATTTTCCGAAAGTACTATCTTTTCTGAATAAAATGCCGTTTGGGTTATATTAAAATTCGCAAAATTGTTGATTTGGCAGCTAAAAAGATCAAGCGGTAACTTATTGCGTCGCCTTTGCCCAGAAACTTTAAACGCGATTTTCTCGAATCTTTTTTTCTCTTGGTTTTTTCCTGATTGCGAACGAATGGAGGTTCAGATCGACTTGAAAAAATTACAGGATGTGTAAAACATGTGCCATTTCGACCCAAACCTCTGATATGATCCGTAAAAATTCGAGATTTTTATAAAAAAATTGAGGAGTCACCGGATTTTTTCAGCGCACAAATAAGAACGAATTTTTCTCGAAAAAATCGCCGTTTTTCAGCCACCAATCGCATGATTTTGATTTAATTGTTGTTTTTATAGGTTTGGGCGGAAACTATGAATCCAACAAACAAGAATCTCGCCTTTGAAATCGGATTACGTCACATTTTAACACCGATATTAAAGCAAAACGACAGAAAAACGTTAAAATGTTTACCCGTCGGTAGCGCCATTTTTAAAGCACATATATATTTCTTATTACTTTTTTTTCAATCTGTATGGTAGTAATAAACATTGGGTAAAAGCATATATCTGGATGTGCTTTCATTTGTTTACAAATAAATAAAGGACAGAGTCTATTTCTCACGAAAAACGACTGCCTAGTCCCCTTAAGGATTCAAGCCTCACGGCTCGAAGCCCATTTTAACAACACTAATTCGCACAAATATGTCGATCCGAATATGGAGAAAATTCAGAGCGCGAAATTCCTAAGTTTTAAATTCCAAGTCTTCAGTGTTTTAATTAAAATATGAACAACGAAATTTAAAAACATTTTCCAAATTTATTTTTTATCGCGCCATACAGTCGAATACGCCTACAGGGGATATCACTGACAAAAAAACGTATCGATAATAGTACCCCATGGGTGATGTGGAAACCTACTGATGCGGGTGTGGCTCTAATGCGCCACGCGCGGTTCATATGGTACGCGCCTGAGGAGTTCCGAGCAGCGCGGTGGCCGCGGGGGCCAAGACGCGCGTCGGGAGAAAGAGGGCGTTGCTTCTGAAAATTGGCCGAAAAGAGCACTTAATTCCCAAGCCTGGCCTACACGAATACTTTTCGCTATCATCTCCCATTTCTGTCTCACTCTTGTCCTGCGAAGGCGAGAGCGGGTGGGAGCGACTGAAAGCGAGTTAGGAAGGGCACAAGGAGACGACGAGTTGATACTTTGTCTCGCTCTGTCATTACGGCACCTGATACTCCGTCCTTTGTGTGCGCGATACGTGTGAGTGTTTAAACTCGCTTTCATTCCATCTCGCTCCCACCTGCGGCAGGAATGAAGCGGGAAACTATTCCTCGTAATTAGCGCTCCCTGAACGATGAATGCTCAACGCCGCGCCCTATAGTGGGCCGGATTTAAAATTTGCCGCCTTTTGCGTCTGTTTTTTAAGATATCGGTATGAAATTGGCGCCAAAAAATAGGAAAAAATTATTCCTTTCTAATGATGTAGATATAATTTAAAATTTTTTACATTTATTTATTAATTTATTTTTCAATTTTGTTAACTTAGATGTGATAAAAAAATTTAATTCTATTTATTTGCTACCTTCTTTAATGCCCTTTACAGTGGTTTAAGTAACATATTTGGGAAACTTTTCGTTTCCAAGTTATGAGGCAAAGTCGAATAATAAGTGAAAGTAGAAGAACCGGCTTTTGCGATAAATATCTTCTTTTATTACTAATTAATATAAACAATCCATTAAAAAATAATTTTATATGCAGTAACGAAAACAGCGATATTTTTCAAATTAGACAAGGAATATCTTCCAAACGCCAAAAAGTTCCACTTTCGGACCAATTGCAATATTTTCAGCACACCCTCCTCTAAATAATCACGCAACGATCATTTCCCCCTCGCCCCTCTGTTCAAATTATTAGTGCTTAAAGTTATCAACGTTCGGTCGGTCCGTATAGCTTTGTCACGTCCCGGGTGGCGGTGTCTGGGACGCATCGCGTGGAGTAGTCAGATTTTCTCCTAGACCCTTAGTTAGTTAGTTAGTAGTTGGATAGCGGGGTGGCGTGGTGACGTCAGAGGCCACAAAGGGAAGGACTAGTCCTAAGACCGTTTCATCGGGGAGCAATACTTCTCGGCCCCTCTGGGGGCGTCATCAGAGAGATCGGACTCCCGGCGCCCCGGGGTAACGTCAGAGACATCAAGCTCCCGGCGCTTCCTTGACCCGCTGGGGAGGTTTACCCGCTTTCAGTATCCCCATCGACTTTTTTAGATCCACGACGCCTACTTGACCGCATGTCGACGGAGAATGTCCTTACTCGCGGGGTCCGCCATCATGGAGACTGTATCGCGCGTGCCTTTGGGGGGTCCTACATACAGTCTCTAGGCAAGTCTCCTAGACCCTTAGTTTTTGAAATATATAGAAAGATATGTGCAAAAATTAGTGCATTTCCGGTATCCTTTTCCCTTTGATCGTTGTTTAAACATATTTAAATGTTTCTAATTCAATAATAACTTATATCGTTGTATTCGCGAGAGTTCATAGAATAATTTGGCGGAACAAGCAACCGAATAACTATTACTGTTTGAACTCAATGGATGTTTAAAGTTGAATATTTGCAATTTTTTTTCAAAATCGAATTTCTCGAAAACAGAGGGTGATGGCGACAAACGGATTGCGGATCCGCTTTCAGCGCACAATGATCTATAAAAAATGGCTATTGAATGTTACAGATTAAAATGGCTGTTGGACCGGCTCTTGAATCAATGAAATATGTTCCTCTTTCACTACAACTGCGTTACGTAAAAAAATAGAAAGACATAGATACTCCGCTTCGCGACAATATATAAAACACTATTTCACGTGATTATGTACTTAAATAATATTTTCTGATACTGAACAGTGAAATATGCAAATTTTATGAAAATATACAGAAGTCGCCAAACTTGGTAAAAAATTAAAAACTTTGACCCCGTTTGGGCCCGGCCAAATATTGACCGATTTAAAAAAAAATTTGCCTTCATTTGTCTTCCCCAGATGCAAATTTTCCGCACTAGGCTGTTTCGAGTTTCGAAAATTTGATTTTTTCGGCCCACCCTAATGTGGGGTTAGGAATTCAGGCGCGAAGGCCAGCTTCGTAGCACTGAGGGTTAGAGGGAATTTCAGGCGCGAAGGCCAGCTTCGTAGCACTGAGCGACCAGGGAACGTTTAAACAGTAATCGCGTACCTGGATGACACTCGTTAAAACACCCGTGGTTTATATTTAGACTTGGTAATTGGATTTACTGCTGCATTAATATAGGAAGCCACACGCCCTATTTCCGCGAAATACGTCTAGACCGTATGGTCATACAAGACCTACACGAAAGTACGCCGTCTAAACACTATAAGAAAACCGCGAACCGCGATCAGCTGTTGCAGTAGCCTGTTATGATTTCTATGCCCGTAACCGAAGGAGCAAGACAATAATTCGAAGCGTGATTTAAAATAAGATCGTTTATTTATTTGGAAGCACGAAAATATGCCATGCACTATTTATGCGATAGCGGTTAGTTTGGTATAATAATGCGTTCGACAGTAAACATTAGCACTGTAACTGCTCCTCGTGGAGGTTACTCGGGGTGCGGTGGAGGAACCGCAGTATCGCCGGCTCAGACCGGGTGTCCAGGGCCGTCAAGTGAATGAATCCGGTGTCGTGGGTAGAACGGGCTTTATTATATCAAATAGCACGTGTACAAATATCCCGGCTAGGTCCAGCTGGCTAACAGAGTCAGTGCGGATTACTCTAAACCTTAGCAGATCCCTTAACCTCGCGGTCGCGTCGCGGAGTTCGCTTGCTCGGGCGATTCGGCGGTAGTGTAAGGAGAAGGGTTAGTGGTCTTTCTGGTGCCCTGGCTGTGGTCTCCACTAATGGCCCTGACCGGGAAGCCTTGAGTCCGATCGTCCAGTGGGTAAAACTATGGGATGTTCTCTGGGGCAAGCGAAGCTTGTCCGTAAGATTGACAGGGGATATCGACCTGCGTCCAAAGGTCGGCGTACTCGCATTCCTTTGGGAGCCGTGGAGGTGAGAAGAGTAAAAAATACGCAGTGATACAGCTTGTGGTGAGCAAGAGATCGCTCGGAGAGGCGGAACCATTAGCTCGTAACGCTCGTGGTTGACTCTGCCTGCTGGGCCCGCCGCTCGGCGCGCGGCCATTTCGCGGCCGCGCTCGGTAGCGGCGGGCCGCGCTAGGCGCGCATGGTGGGGGGAAGATCCGCGTCCCACCGTTATCTAGAGACGCGGCAGCGTCTCGACGCCAAGTACAGGAAAGACACCCTGTACATGACGTCTGTCGCTGCCGCTATCATTTACTCGTCGCCGGGCTAATCCAACCTAACCTGAAACTTATTTCATTAATATCTCATCACGCCTGCAATATTTTCTAAATTTAATGGCATTTTTCTCAAGTAAACCGCATATAAGCTTTCAAATAAGACCAAATTTCAATAAAATCTGTCCACGCATGACAGAGATATCATAATATCGACTCATGAATCACTCGGAAACGGTAAGATTTTTCTTCTGATTCTACTTCTGATTCTCCAACCAAATTTCGTCAAACATAATACGTATATACGCGTTACACGCACACCTTCAGCCAAAAGAAAATAGTGTATGTTTCGGTCGTCGACTCTCGGGATCATTCGGCAGGGATCGGCGTCCGTCATTGTACATATACCTATGTATACTATTGAATTATAACCTATCAAGTGTCATCGCTTTATAACCTACCAAGTGTCAATTCATCATAACCTACCAAGTGTCAAATAAGGTGAGTGGTCCAAATTTGAAATGTCACGAGTTTTTACACTACATGGGAGACTGAATTATTGTCTCAATTAACAAGGTGGGTCGCCAAAATTCTTTAATAGATTTTTTATGTAGAGTCGCAGACTTGGAAGTTGCCCGGAGAAGTTTCGACAGAGAAGCATCTTCTTTCGCATAAGTTTCTGGAAATTTGTCAAATCAGGTAAATAAAAATTATGGCGCACTGCTTGCAATGTAGAGCAAGTCACAATAGTGAAGAAAGTACGCTGAAAACGCATCTCCTATGATACTTTTCAATTTTTTGTGAAAGATATATTCGTACTACTTTATTAAAATCCACAGTAGTTGTCACGCTATTCATTAATTTTATTAGTTTCCCATTAACAATATATCAATTCACCAATAAACATACTAAATTAATTTTATTCCAACACCAATAAATTGTGCGTTAAAAATATTGGATCTCTTCGTTCATTTTCGCTAAATTACTATTAGCATTTAAATTTCCTACAACAAGACTTTCTACCGTACGCTCTAACCCCCTTTGGACACATTATGCAGTCTCTACAGTTACTATAGCAAAAGGCCATTCTATTTCTATATTTCTATATAAGTTCTACGTTAAGTTGTATAACTAAAAAAATGTGGCTTTCATGTATTTACAGATAATCGAAGCAGAAGATGATGCAGTGTGATCTACGTCAGACTATGTACGCACAAATTTGAAGGTAGGGTTTTGCATACGCAATTATTCATTCACTTATCTTGACATATGAGCACGTATGATAATTTATGAATGATTAGTAAATGTGTCCTATTTCAGTTAACGATGCAGATGAAGAGAATTATTTCACCGCTGAAACAGAAAGTGACCCTGCTGCACGAGCCAATTAAATAAGCAGATTTACATGTATATGTATAAAATAAAAAATTTATTTCTTTAAAATTATTATAATATTGTTGCGAGCACCGGGTATAGGCTCATGCATAGCCGACTGGTGCCCGCAGCCGAAGAGAGAAGACGGTCGGCCTCCGTCAAGAGGACGATCAGGAGGCCGACAAGAAAGAGTCGGATACCGTACGTCCTAGCGTTCGGACGTACGGACCACATAATTGTACACAAGAATAGATAATGGTCGGATAATCTGTGTACGTGTGTCATTATTCGAACCGTTGCGTCGGGGTGGCCGGTACGGAAAACGCCCCGGCGCAACAATGGTGTCAGAAGTGGGATCCGTAGCCACGGATCCGAAGATACGCAAGGAGCTGTTGCGTGCGATACGCAAGGAGCCGTTGCGTACGCCGCGAGGTCCTCGTGGAGGACAGAAGAGGATTCAACAGCCGGAGAAGCAGCTGACCAGCGAGGGACTGACAGGAACTACGACGGCGGTCGAGGCCCGCCGACACCGAGGGACAGACGCAGGAGCAGCGACGGCGGTCGAGGCCCGCCGACACCGAGAAAAAAACATCGGAGCGGAGCAGCGACGGCGGTCGAGGCCCGCCGACACCGAGGGACCGACGCAGGAGCAGCGACGGCGGTCGAGGCCCGCCGACACCGAGGGACAGACAGGAACAACAACGACGGTCGAGGCCCGCCGACACCGAGGGACAAACACCGGAGCGGAACAACGGCGGCGGTCGAGGCCCGCCGACACCGAGGGACAAACACCGGAGCGGAACAACGGCGGCGGTCGAGGCCCGCCGACGCAGAGGGAAGAAGGCAGGAAATGGCGACGGCGGTTGAGAACCGCAGACAGCAGAGCAGCTCCGAGGATTCGGCGGCGAGGCTGCTGCAAAGGAGGAGACCATGGCTGGGTCGGCTCTGGACGCTCGAGAAGCCGACCTCCGAAAAAGAAGCCAGAGCTTTGGTTATAGAGTCCACATGGGGTAATGTAGAAAACGACAGCGGTCGGTAGAGAAAATGGCGGAGTACGCGTCATCCCGCAAAATGACAGCACGCTCTGAAGTCGGCTCTTTTACCTACGGTTTCGAGCTTTCGAAAAACTAGAGGTGGTAGAAACGTCTCTGGGATGATGATTGCGACGCTCGAGCGTAGGGATATGGGGGTCGACTCTTTTACCTACGGTTTCGAGCTTTCGAAAAACTAGAGGTGGTAGAAACGTCTCTGGGATGATGATTGCGACGCTCGAGCGTAGGGATATGGGGGTCGACTCTTTTACCTACGGTTTCGAGCTTTCGAAAAACTAGAGGTGGTAGAAACGTCTCTGGGATGATGATTGCGACGCTCGAGCGTAGGGATATGGGAGTCGACTCTTTTACCTACGGCTTCGAGCTTTCGAAAGGCTAGAGGTAGTAGAAACGTCTCTGGGATGATGATTGCGACGCTCGAGCGTAGGGATATAAGAGTCGACTCTTTTACCTACGGCTTCGAGCTTTCGAAAGGCTAGAGGTAGTAGGAACGTCTCTGGGATGATGATTGGGACGCTCAAGCGTAGGGATGTAAAAGTCCCCCTGTTGCCCCATATGTTCCCCCTGTTCCCCCAGATATTTCACCCCCTGTTCCCCCATATGTTCCCCCTGTTTCCATTTTGTCCCCCACTGTCCCGACCGGGACCAACCTTGTTCTCGACCCTTTTTTTTACCACTGGGTAGTGTCCCCATGCGTGATTGACACGGTTTTGTATAAACAAAAACTAACGCTACGAATTCTCCTGAAACGGGAAGGACAGTTTCCGTGGAGAAGAGTGAGTCGTCGAACGACGTCCAGACACAACGCTCAGCAATGCCGATTCAACTTGGAGATGCAAGCAGAATCGAGGGACTCGTCAGGCTCGGGGAACCGTCATCAGAAGAGGCCTGGTAGGACGCTATAGAGGGAGCGTCGGAGTATCGGTGGTGGAGGTACGACTTCGGCGGAGACGCAGGGACGTCCGGGAGTGTGCGGACCACACCGAGGGTGGATGTACGGCTCTGGGTGACGGCCGGGGGTCCATGCAGCGTTGCTGGCGAGCGGCGTCCCCAGGAGTGCGACACCACCAAAGCAACGCAGAGGCGCCGGGAGTGCGCGAAGTTGCTGTGCTGTGACGAAGAGAGTTCGAGGGCGAACGTCGTCGCAGGAAGGCCGAGCGGTACATAAGTCGCGACGGAAGGAGTTCGAGGACGAATACCGTCGCGCGAACGCCAAAACCCGAGAGACAGAGCCCCAGGAACTGAGTCGTTCCGTCGGGATAGATCGTTCGCCAACAGAAAGTCAAAGGAGACGACGCTGACAAGAGGAACGTCCCTCACGGTCGGGAAGAAAGAAACAGGGCACAACCAGGAGGATTAGGTTAAGTAAACGGAAGGATTGGGATGATTAATGTTCTTTGTCTCTTTTGCAAAGGAACTCCGGAGTCGTAAGGATTGGAGTTCGAACAAGACCACCGGAAGGATGCTGAGGACGAACCCCTGAGGCTGTCCGTGGCTGGGGCGGCGGCGAGAGGATACGACGGTGGAACAGTAGCGCCGCCGTGGGACGTTCTAGAGCCGAGGCCCAGCGAGCAGGGCACACCGGACGGAAACCCGCCGGAGACACCGGAGGACACCGACTTCTGGGAAACGGGAATTCGACGATGCCGCAGACCTCGCCGAGGGAACGCAACGTAAGAGAGTCATCGTGGGACACCGGAATAGAACCCCAAGAACGCCGTAGGACAAACCACAGCAGCGACTCGTCGGGGGACCTGGCTCATCCTCGAGTTGGCTTCGGGAAGGGGCTGGCTGCGGACGAACCGCAGATTACGTCGAGGGACATACGCAGACTGATTCATCGCTGGACAGTGCGAAGAGGAAACAGGTCTACCCCGTCGTACCCACGCCTTGCTCAGGGTTTTTGGAGTGGTTTTCCCTTGAGCGAGAAGGCAAATGCCGAGGCAGAAGTCTGAAGGAGCCACCAAGTTGACACGACCACTTCTTCAGATCAGGGTACGAAGATTCCGAAGAGGAGACAACGCGGTCGGGACGACCGCTGTTCGAGAGGAGGGAGTAGTGTTGCGAGCACCGGGTATAGGCCCATGCATAGCCGACTGGTGCCCGCAGCCGAAGAGAGAAGACGGTCGGCCTCCGTCAAGAGGACGATCAGGAGGCCGACAAGAAAGAGTCTGATACCGTACGTCCTAGCGTTCGGACGTACGGACCACATAATTGTACACAAGAATAGATAATGGTCGGATAATCAGTATACGAGTGTCATTATTCGAACCGTTGCGTCGGGGTGGCCGGTACGGAAAACGCCCCGGCGCAACAATATTTATGTTATTATATAAATATATTATGGGGATTATTTTTATTAGTCACGGCCGCCACGGCCCCGGTAATAATATGATATTAAAAATTATTTGAAGCCATTCCCTATGGAAATTATCTTTGTAAAAAGAAGTGAGATCCCCATAAAAACTTCAAAAATGTAAAAAAATTACAGCAAGTACACGAAATCAAATAAATCACAAAAAAAAATAGAAGATAATTGCAAAATAAAAAAAAGATGTGAAATCAAAATAAGCTGCAAGTACATAAAAGTGCTTTCCCGCAGCGTGCAAAGGCGACACTGTGTAACGCAATGTAAGATTCGGTGCTTTCCAACTGCGCTTAATAATATTAAGCAGATATATTTTTATAGAAATAAATATTTCAATACCAATAAATATTTTATTCAAAATAGTAGTAGTAGTAGTAGTAGTAGTATTTTTTATTAAGATAAGTCGTATCGCCCAGCATAATCTTTGTTTGTGTATAATGGTATGTTTCTAGTTTACATAGGATCAACAGACGCGGTCGCGTCTGAAAGCTAATTCCCCCCTTCCCCTCTACCCATAGGCACACTGAGCGACCATGTCTCTATACACGTAAGATAGCGAAATTGACAGGTCGTCGGAGCTATTTTAGCCTTATTATCTTATTTTATGACATAGTCCCGGTGTTTTTACATGATTAAGCGAATCATTTTTTTTTTTCGAACCCATATGTCGTTTTACTTAATGTATCAAGCTATTTGTCTAAAAGATATAAGATCTATTCTGAATTAATAGTTATCAAAATGATACTTTTAGGATTAAGAGTTATGACGTCACGTTTTTCTCCGCCACTTGACGCCAGTAGGTGTCGCCTCGAAAGCATAATTTATAAATGTCACTTGGCTGTCATTCAATCATAACCTGCTAAGTGTTAGTTGTTAACATTTTTGAAATGTCACGATGGTAAAGAAGATATGCTGCGGGACCTGGTTTAAGCGCAAAATTATGGTCGTGGCCGTGGTCGTGGCAGCCGTGACAGCCGTGGCGGCCAATTCCAATTGTATTCTCGTTCCCCGCGCGGCTCCATATCAAAATGACACAGTACAAAACCACACATGCAATGTAGGACACATCAGAATAGTGCACAGCAAACAGTGCACATGCAACTTAGAGCACACGAAATTTACAGTGCACATACAATTTAGGACACATGCGATTTAGGACACATACCATTTAGGACACATTCAATTTATGACACATGCGATTTAAGACACATGCAATTTAGGACACATGCCATTTAGGACACATGCAGTTTAACGCACAGCAAGATTTTACACACAAGAGAGTACACAGAAAATAGTGCACATACAATTTAGAACACATGCGATTTATAGTGCACATACAATTTAGGACACATGCGATTTTGGACACATACAATTTAGGACACATGCGATTTTGGACACATACAATTTAGGACTCATGCGATTCAGAACACATGCGATTTATAGTGCACATATAATTTAGGACACATGCGACTTTGGACACATACAATTTAGGACACATGCGATTCAGAACACATGCGATTTATAGTGCACATACAATTTAGGACACATGGGATTTAGGACACATTCAATTTAGGACACATGCAGTTTAACGCACATTTCTTTTAGTGCACATCAGGATAGCGCACAGCAAGGTTTCGAACACAAGATAGTACACAGAAGATAATGCAGATAAAATTTGGAACACATGCGATTTATAGTGCACATACAATGTAGGACACAAGCGATTTAGGACACATACAATTTAGGACACATGCGATTTAGGACACATACAATTTGGAACACATAAAATATTTTAATTAATTGTAGTTATAATTTGGCGTATATTCACTTTGCTACACGATAAGATTTCGTACAGTAGAAGCAAGATGGCGCGGTATGCAATTAAGCCTACAGTATATTTAAAATTCGGCGCGCGTACATTTTTGCTTTGGAGCAGCAGTTTAATATTAATATTGTTGCTGCTGTGGCGGACGAAAGAAAGTTTACAATTTTCAAAATCGCATAACTTTTTTAGATTGGTCCAAACGACATGAGTTTTCTTTGAGAAGCCAGAAGGATTAGTTTGCTGAGTGACGTGTTCGTCGTTTTGAAAAAAAAAATGCAATTGGTCGGAAAAGCAACAAAAATAGTAAAAGGTTGTTTTTTAACCTTTTTTTGTGAGACTGTAATGAAAATTCAAAAAACCTGTTTGTAGATTGAAGTAAGTTGTATACGTGTCTAAAATTTCATCAAAATCGGTTAACGTTGGTCTGAGCTACAATCCTTCAAATATCGCAGAATAAGGTCGAGAATCGCGGAAATTCCCGAAATCAGCGATTTTCGACCTTATTCTGCGATATTTGAAGGATTGTAGCTCAGACCAACGTTAACCGATTTTGATGAAATTTTAGACACGTATACAACTTACTTCAATCTACAAACAGGTTTTTTGAATTTTCATTACAGTCTCACAAAAAAAGGTTAAAAAACAACCTTTTACTATTTTTGTTGCTTTACCGACCAATTGCATTTTTTTTTCAAAACGACGAACACGTCACTCAGCAAACTAATCCTTCTGGCTTCTCAAAGAAAACTCATGTCGTTTGGACCAATCTAAAAAAATTATGCGATTTTGAAAATTGTAAACTTTCTTTCGTCCGCCACAGCAGCAACAATATTAATATTAAACTGCTGCTCCAAAGCAAAAATGTACGCGCGCCGAATTTTAAATATACTGTAGGCTTAATTGCATACCGCGCCATCTTGCTTCTACTGTACGAAATCTTATCGTGTAGCAAAGTGAATATACGCCAAATTATAACTACAATTAATTAAAATATTTTATGTGTTCCAAATTGTATGTGTCCTAAATCGCATGTGTCCTAAATTGTATGTGTCCTAAATTGTATGTGTCCTAAATCGCTTGTGTCCTACATTGTATGTGCACTATAAATCGCATGTGTTCCAAATTTTATCTGCATTATCTTCTGTGTACTATCTTGTGTTCGAAACCTTGCTGTGCGCTATCCTGATGTGCACTAAAAGAAATGTGCGTTAAACTGCATGTGTCCTAAATTGAATGTGTCCTAAATCCCATGTGTCCTAAATTGTATGTGCACTATAAATCGCATGTGTTCTGAATCGCATGAGTCCTAAATTGTATGTGTCCAAAATCGCATGTGTCCTAAATTATATGTGCACTATAAATCGCATGTGTTCTGAATCGCATGAGTCCTAAATTGTATGTGTCCAAAATCGCATGTGTCCTAAATTGTATGTGTCCAAAATCGCATGTGTCCTAAATTGTATGTGCACTATAAATCGCATGTGTTCTAAATTGAATGTGCACTATTTTCTGTGTACTCTCTTGTGTGTAAAATCTTGCTGTGCGTTAAACTGCATGTGTCCTAAATGGCATGTGTCCTAAATTGCATGTGTCTTAAATCGCATGTGTCATAAATTGAATGTGTCCTAAATCGCATGTGTCCTAAATGGTATGTGTCCTAAATCGCATGTGTCCTAAATTGTATGTGCACTGTAAATTTCGTGTGCTCTAAGTTGCATGTGCAGTGTTTGCTGTGCACTATTCTGATGTGTCCTACATTGCATGTGTGGTTTTGTACTGTGTCATTTTGATATGGAGCCCATATTTGGTGCGTTTTGTAGGTTATGTTCTGCTCTTTTCGTACTGTACTTAGGACAAGTAGTTAAGATATGGTTAACTGAGTTTTGTACACCGCAGGAATCGCAGGTGTTTGGTTCAGTTTTGGTGATCAGGTGGGAGTGTGTCCAGTTCGTGTGGCCTATTCTTACTCGTGTCAGTGTAACTTGGTCTTTTCTATTCAAACACATAGCCGAGCTGATTTCACTTATATTCTTGCGGATTTGGTGTAGGGTGGTAGGTCTTGAATTTATCAATTCGTCGTTCCAAGATACTGCTGTAGCTTTTTTAAAGTACTTTTGCAGATCTTTGTATAGTACAGGTTTCAGAAATATAGTGGATGCGTTGGGGTCGGAGGTTGCTTGTTTTGCTGCTGCGTCGGCGTCTTCGTTTCCCTTCATGCCAACGTGTGAGGGGGATCCAGGAATATAGAATATTTTTTTTTTTTAATATCTGAGTCTTGAAGACATTTCAATGATGTTCTGTATTATTGTGTTTTCGGTTTGGGTGTTTTGTAAAGCCGACACGACGCTTTTGGCATCAGTGAAGATAATGAAATCGTCGCGTGACGTATCTTCTATGTATTTTAGGGCTTGTAGAACGGCGATTGCTTCACTGCTAAAAATTGTGAAAGCTTCTGGAAGTTTCAAGAGCAACTTATGTTCAGGGGTGCACACTGCGCATCCGGTTCCCTGTTTGGACTTTGAGGCGTCGGTAAACAGTTGTTTGTGATCTGGATAATCGTTTGTTAGTTCATTGTATAGGGTTTTGAAGATGCTCGGATCAGTATTTTTGCCTACGCTTTGGAATTTGTCGATTATACGGGGGGTTTCTATCGTCCATGGTGGTTTTTGGTATTGTTTTCTCGGTATAGTAGGAGGCAGATCGATCTCTAAGCTCTCTAAATAGTTTTTCATTCGGACGCTCAAGGGTTTCGGTAGTTTGGGTGTTTTCGCAAAATCATTTAAAAGTGTGTTTGCAGTAATTAGGTCGTGGATAGGGTTCAATGGTGTCGCGGTTTTGGATGCTGCAGATGATAGGCTCATTTGTTTTCTTCTGACTTCGAGTGGGGAAAGATTTGCTTCGCACAATACTGCAGTGGTCGGACTGGTGCGGAAGGCCCCAGTTGCCAACCTAGCTCCGGCATTATGTACAGGTGACAATATTTTTAGGATGTGTGGTTTAGCCGACCCATATACAGTAGATCCATAATCCAATTTGGATAGGATTAGTGCCTTGTATGTTTTAACTAGGACTTGGAATCCGGCTCCCCAGTTTTTAGATGCAATGACTTTCATGATGTTTAACCTTCGGTAACACTCGATTTTGAGATTTTTGAGGAATGGGGTCCAAGTATGTTTTCTGTCGAAAGTTAGGCCAAGAATTTTTGGTGTGTCGGTTACAATAAGTTGATGGTGGCCCAAGTGTAGTTGCAGCTGATAATTTTGATCCAACCTATTATTGGAGAATATGGTTGCCGTCGTTTTGTTTTTAGAGAATTTAAAGCCGGTCTGTACGGCGAAATTTTGGAGTTTATCCAAGCAATCTTGCAGAATTTGTTGGCTGGTGTTTAGGTCTTTTCCAGTAATAAAGACTGTACAGTCGTCGGCGAATATGGTGTATTTAATTGGTTTAGGGAGCGTTTTGGCAATATCGTTAATTGCCACCAGGAATAGCGTTACGCTCAAAACTGACCCTTGCGGTACTCCGTTTGAGATTATGGTTTTCTTTGATAATTGACCATTTACACGGACACGGATAGATCCGTCTCTTAAAAAATTTGATATGAATTGAAGCATGTTTCCATTGATGTTCCATTGCTTGAGTATTTGTATAATTCGGTGTCTCCATATCATGTCGTATGCTTTCTCGATGTCTAGGCATATTGCTATTAAGTGTTGTTTTTTAAGGAAGGCTTCACAGATATTTGTGTCTAGCATTGTGAGACTATCAATTGTGGAACGATATTGTCTGAACCCATTCTGGTTTTTATCTAGTAGGTTATTTGTTTCAAGGTACCATCGCAGTCTTTTGTTTATAGTTTTTTCGAATAATTTACACAGGCAGCATGTGAGGGCGATAGGTCTATAGCTATCGGGATTGGTCTTGTTTTTGCCGGGTTTTGGGATGGGGACAACTATCGCTTCTTTCCATTTGTCAGGAAAAACATCGTTCAACCATATACAATTGTATAGCTCTAACAGATAGTCCAGTCCCACTTTCGGTAGTTCTTTTAGAAAACTGTTTGGTATGTTGTCAGGTCCTGGACTAGAGTTACTGATAGAGTTTACTGCAGATTGGAGTTCGGTAATTAGGATTTTTGCATTAAAAGGGTGCTGACTGTCTGAAGGTATGGTGTCTTCGTGTCTCGAAATTTCTTCAGCGCTAGCTTTGATTCTAAGGAAGCATGGGTCGAAATTTTCATTGCTGGAGTTCTTTGCAAATGTGTTGGCTAATAAGTCGGCGATTTCTTTGGGGTCTGTAATAGTTGAGTTATCTGCATTGATAACTGCAGTGATTAGAGAGTTGACTTTCTGCCCATTTATTTTCTTTAATTTATTCCACATTTCGTCACTTGAAGTGTTGTTTGTCAACGAGGAGATATACTCGATCCATGTGTTTCTTTTAGCTTGTTTATAGGTTTTCCTCGCTATGGCTCTACTTCGTTTGAATTCTATTAAGTTTGCATAAGTCTTATGCTTTTTAAAAACATTGAAGGCATGTTTTTTCCGTTTTGTTACATTTTGGCATTCTTGATCCCACCATGGAAGGTTTTTGTTACCACTGTTATTTGATGTTTTAGGTATGGACTCTGTGGCTGCATGAATGATTAATTCTTCAAATTTTTCCAGAATTTGGTTTATTTGTCTATAGTTCGAAGCATTTGGTGTTTGTAATGATGAAACTTTTTGTGTTATTATGTGGCGGAAAAGCGACCAGTCGGCTTTTTTAATTTTCCATCTGGGTTGAAGGATCACCTCGTTTGGTTCCGTTCCTGTTAACTCCATGAATATAGGAAAGTGGTCGCTGTTATATAATTCAGTAGAGGTCGTAAAATCTATGATATCAAAAATGCTTGGACTGCAAAAGGCTAAATCTATTGAACTGTATGAGCCATTTGACATGTTGATATGAGTGTGTTCGGTGGTGTTTAACAAGGTGATTTCTGATTTTAATAATATGTTTTCAATCATTTTGCCTCTGGCATCTGTGTTTGTGGATCCCCACATCGTATTATGGCTGTTGAAGTCCCCCACTAGGAGAAAAGTCTTGGGGAGTTGGTGTATAAGGTTTACTATTTCGACTTCTTGGAGCTGGTGGTTGTTTGGAATATATACATTACAAATGCAAATTTTTCGTTGGTGCAGAGTGACAAGAACAGCAATTGCTTCGATGTTTGTTGTGAGGGGCACTTCTGAGTATGTAATGTTTTGGTTTAAATAAATTGCGACTCCACCACTTGCAATCAAAGCGTTCGTTCTGTTTTTCAAGGTTACGTTGAATTTTTTGATGTTGCTAGCTTCGTTTTCTTTAAAATTAGTTTCTTGCAAACATAATATGTTTGGCTTATGATCGTGGAGTAATTTCTGTAGGAATTCGAACCGTGCTTTAAGGCTGTTCACATTCCACTGTAAGATTTTGCACAGCATTAAAATTGAGATTAGTAAAATTCATCCCCCGAGCATTGGGGAGTATCAGAGTATTCCGACGGAGTTGGGGAACTCATTTGAGAATCTGCATCCATTGGTTTTAGTAATTTTTTAATAGTTCTTGTGAATCGGTTTTTGCCACTACGCTCGGTGAGATTGGGATAAAGGTCCCTCATGAAGGTTACTAAAGCTTCTGTGCTAAATGTTTTCAGTGTATTCTGCAGCGATCTCTTTAGTGTTGGAAGACCCCTGTGTTTTCTCTAGAAAACTTTTGAACTGGTAGTAGTTTAGCATTATACCTGGTTTTTCCAGTATGTGTTTTACAGGGTGTAGGATGTCATCTATGCTTTTCCCGCGATCTTTTGCGATGTTTGTTTTCTTCTTTGGCTGTTTGAACATTGGTTCCTTGTCGGGAACTGTTTGGTTACTTTGTAGATCATTTGACGTGCTGCATGAGCTATCCGTTATTTTTGATCTTGTGCGTTTTAATGGTGTGGATGGTGTGTTTATTGTTATGACTTCCATTTCTTCGCGATGAGTGGGGTTTCCAGTATCTACAGATCCGTTGTCGTTGTCAGAGTTGGCTGTGAGTGAAGCTGGAGCTGTTCCTGTATTAGCTCCTTGATAGTTGGTGGGAGCAATTTTTTGGGGTTCTTCGTGAAGAGCATGTTGGCTCTCGTTGAGTTTACAATGTTTTGCCAAGTGACCTTCTAGTTTACATATGAAACATTTCAATGTATCTGTGGAGGGGTAGATCCAGTACGTGGTTTGATCGTGTTCGATCTTGATGGTATCCGGAATTTTGGATACATCCTCTGGGTGAACGTAGATTTGGCGACGGAAGCTAAGGATGTGTGTGAATCCTTCTTCTGCCATGCCAGCTCTCAAAAAGGAGACAGCTGATTCTCTTTTAATGCCTAATTTGTCGAAAACTTCTTCAATTACTGCATGAGGAATCGTTGGGTAAACGTTGGACAGTATTATACGCTGAGATTTACTAATGAGTGGTCTCAAGCTTAGGTTAGTGTCATTTACTCGAAGGGTTTTATTATTTTCGGTAAGGTTGTCGGCGATTTCCTTACTCGCTAGGAAGACACATATTCTGCCGTTGGATACTCGCGAAATAAATCTAATGTTGGCTGGGTTGGTGATTTTGCCTAGTGCATGAGCGTACTCTTTTAATTGGATTCCGTCTTTTGCTTCGATTATTATTGCCTGTTCTTTTTTGGGGAAACAGCCACTTTGTACTACGTTGGTGTAACTTCGGCGTTGGTGTGCATTGGGATCACTACTATTTGTTTGGGGTAAACGATTTCCGTAGCCAGAGGCCATTTCGGTGAATAGATTCCACCGAACCGGTCACAGACTAGGGAAAAGGGTCTATTTGTTGTACTTTATTTATTCTCACTGTATGTTCACTCAGAAATCACAGTTATAACAATTCACATGAATTAACGAATTTAGCTAATCGGTGTGGATGGCACTCGCGTTCACAGCACACGCGGTGTTTGTAAACACGTCCGCTCACTACCGCTGTTGCCAACAGACTCTATGTTTGGATGATACAGAATGCACAGTCCTCCACTTGCCCTTCCTAGCGATTTTTCTTTGGTTGCTTCTCTTGTTATGAATTTAAAATCCTTTAGGAACGATGGTAAGTGTACTTGTGCTTCCGTCTTAAATGTTTCGCTTAAACATATTATTGCACTGTTCCTTAAATGTTCAGTATAATCTTCTATGCCTAGCTTATGCAGGTTCGCCAGTCCATGAATATTCCAAAATATAAATTCCGTTCTGTTTGCACTCACTTTTCTCTTTCTGTATTCCTTACTACCGAAATAACTTCTCTTTAACTAGTCCCAGTCCTTTTTTCCATATCAACGTCTCATTATCTATATGAACTTTTTGGTATCCTATCTTAGTCCTTTTTCCTTGTTCTCTTTGCGCTGCTGCATATGAAGCTATTTCCCTCTGTATCTCTCTCTGCTCTGGTGTTAAGTCATCATCAATGTATATTCTTTCGCCTTTCAGCACCCTTTTATTTGCTTTTATTTTCAGTTTATTTTTCCAGTCTGCTAGATTGACTTTTATTAATTGGTTGTTATTCTTTGTTTTTACCTCTTGTATATAGTCTATTTCCACTTCCACTCTTAGCTTATCCTTTAAAAATCTCCTGGTTTCTTCTTCTACTCCGTCCTTTATTTGCAGTCCTTTAATAATAATATTATTCTTCCTCTCCTTCCTTCTTCTGCTTTTTTCGATTTCTTCCAATACCGCTATTCTTTTCTCCAGCTTCGTCCTTTCTTCTGTCCATCTTACTTCCTTCTCCTCCATATTTTCTGTTAAGCTTGACATGTCTCTTATTAGATCTATTAGGTCTATGTTTTCCTTCCTTACTTCTTTTAAGTCTTCTTTCATATTTCTCATTTCACCTGACATTTCATCTACCTTATGTATCAGCTGGGTTAGCATCTTTGTTATATCGGGCTCTGTTTCTTCCTTTCTCCTGCTGTTGCCTGTACTGTCTTTACATATGTTTAGTGTTCCCTGTTTTTCGTCCTTTGCTGCTATCTTACTATTTGTATATATGACCGAATCCAATTCTAACCTATTTTATTCAAAATACTTGGCGCTGCGAAACCGAAAAAATGTTAATTGTCTTATTAATAGTAAATTAATAATTTACAATAACTCACTTACAATCTAAAATACATCACGAACGCACACACAGGAAAAAAAAAAAAAGATTAATGCAATTTATACATATTTATTCAGTTTAGCAACACCAATTCGAGGCGCAGCACCAAGTATTTTGAATAAAATATTTATTGGTATTGAAATATTTATTTCTGTAAAAATATATCTGCTTAATATTATTAAGCGCAGTTGGAAAGCACCAAATCTTACATTGCGTTACATAGTGTCGCCTTTGCACGCTGCGGGAAAGCACTTTTATGTACTTGCAGTTTATTTCGATTTCACATATTTTTTTTATTTTGCAATTATCTTCTATTTTTTTGTGATTTATTTGATTTCGTGTACTTGCCGTAATTTTTTTACTTTTTTGAAGATTTTTATGGTAACTCGTTACAGCTCATAACATTTATACAAATGATGATCAATAGCGATATGTATGTATGAACATGAGGTACATGAGTATTAGCAATAGACAATAATGTGAAATGCGATATGCAATTAGCAATGATAACAAGATAATGCAATAAACAAAAGGTAATATAAATGCAATAAGCGTTAAAAATGAAATAATATAAATGCAATAAGCATAAGCAATAGAAAATAATGTAAATGCAATAAGCGATAGTGGAAAATGTGAAAAGCGTGAGCGATGTGACGTCCCACTATTTTTCGCGCGGTTCTATTCCAATAATCCATTAATAAACCTCACAATCACTTCACCAAAGTCCCTCAAACTCAACTCAACTCTTGCCCCAACTCCTCGATCACCGATCACCTTGATGTTGTACCTTAGCGGTCACCAACACAAGATGACCTATACGAAACTCCACCTCGATGATGTATCTTAGAGATCCCCATCACGAGATGATCGTTACAAAACTCCTTCGCCTATTCGCCATATGAGGCACGAATCCTTCCCTTTAAAACGAATTCAAACAAGTCCCTCGTTATAAAAATCCTCTTAAATCGAGACCACGTCTCAATCCCCACTTTACGACTCACAGAGTCTAAGCCACTCTAACCCTTTTCCTATAAAATACCCAAAACCCATTCGACGAGTTGAGTATCTCGTTTCGCAGTCATAAGAACCCCAGAAATGTTACTGCGACGCAAATGTACAAACGTGATCAACACGTGATTATAATTACGACGCATTTGGCGTACGTGACATAAATACATCTATTAATAACCATACCGTTACAAAAACCCCCAAAATCTACTGCGTCTTGTTCCCGAAATCTGTCAAGGTCTTTACCGCGCGTACCCCCGCAGTACTCCTGTAAGATCCTATAAATACGAAGGATCGAGAGCCCAGGAAGCTCTTTTGTCAATAGACAATCATCTTAGACAGACGTATAATTTAAACAAGTGTTAACAAATCAAATCAGTGAACCACAACGATTACTGTAAGTCCTCTTATTATATAACATTATTATAGTGCATATCACCCCATACCATTTATTATCATTGTTTATCAACGCTTACTGCTTACTTATTATATTATTCTTTCATTACTGCTTATTGCATATTTATTATTCTTGTTTATCAACGCTTATTGCTTACTTATTATTCTTTCATTAATGCTTATTGCATATTTATTATTCTTGCTTATTAACGCTTACTACATACTTATTATATTACTCTTTCATTAGTGCGTAAAATATACATATATATATCGTCATTTATGTTCATAATTCATATCATAAATGTTGTGTGTGTGTACAAAATTTTACCACGCATAATAACCATAAACGAAGTAAATAAACCGCTTTGTTAAAATCTCGCTTTGAATTATTGTGTATGCCTCTCGAGTACGAAACTTCCTAGTCCAAACAGACGGCTGCAACAGCTGATCTCGCGTGGCGCTAACAGTGTTTACAAACGTACTTTTACATAGGCTGCGGATAGCCGTATGTCTAGGCGGAATTCGTGGAAACATTACATACCACTTTTACGAGAATGCAACAGTAAATCCTGTTATCGAGCCAAATCAAAACAAGAGTGCTAACGGGTGTCCCTTCAGTACTAATTCGCTTTAAAACCTTCCCTGGTCGATTAGTGTGACGGATGATAGATTCGCGCCTGATCTTTCTTTCGAACCCACAGTGTGACGGATGATAGATTCGCGCCTGGGTTTCCCTCAAAATCTTCCGAGTGCTGGATGACAGATTCACGCCTGACCTTCCTTTCGAACCCACAGTGTGACGGATGATAGATTCGCGCCTGGCTTTCCCTCAAAACCTTCAGAGTGCTGGATGACAGATTCGCGCCTGATCTTTTCCTTCCGCATAGTCACCGTTCCAAAAACCCACACCCGGGACGTGACAGCGATAAGCAATAATATGAATGGAGATGATATGCAATAATATGATAGGTAATGATAATCTCTTACAGTAGATGCCGTCGATAGGTATTCCTTTCGCACTGATTTTAGGTATAGCACTTAAGGTAGTTCCTAACCAACTATGTTAATCAAATTAGAGTTGCATAATAAACGATAAATATAAAGTATTATGATACTATGGAAATAATAATAATAATTTTTAACATCATGTATATATATTTTAAAAAGGTCAATGTTAATATAAATAATTGTAATACGAAAATGGAATATTAAATTGGTTAGCGTAGTGAATTGGAGCAGTAGATCTGACAACGTCGCATTTATTCGGTGCGTCTTTTTTTAATCAAAATGTCAGAAAGGTTACGTCATAAAGGTAAATTTATTAAAAGAAAAATATTATAAAAGAAAGAACAATTTCGGGTTAGAATCGCGGCACAAAGAATGCAGCAACGTAAATGTGTTGAAGTTAACGGCGAAATATGTTCGAGAAACCGAATTGTAGATTTAAAGTATCTTGGAGAACAATTATGGTGTATAAACTGTCACAGTATATTATCTTTAAATCATATTGAAGGGGAAAAAAGAAAAGGTATGCATTCGAAGTTATTCGTTAAATGCCAGCAGTGTTTACGAAATAAGCATGTTTATCTTAGAGCATATATACATGGAGGTATCATTGCCTTATGCCTCGTTCACATTAGTCAAGTTTACTGGCTTCAAGTCGCTTGAATTCAAGTATACTGGCTTCAAGTTGGTGTTCAGATAGTGTCAGCTGCCTTCAAGTTACTTTCAAGAGTACTTGAAGCTTAAAGCTGAACAGTGAAGCAAGTAATTAAGATATCTAAAATGGCGTCAAAGGAGGTGGTATTTGCTAGTTTGTGCATAATAAAAAACGAAATTAGGAACGAATTATTGAAAATATTAAAAAAAAAATGAAGAAAAGGAAACGGTCAATTTGGATAAGAAAGTGGATATGCAGAAGGAATTGCCTTGGAGCATCTGGGACTCTGTTAAAAGAGTTAGCATTAGAAGATAATGCAGCATATAAAAATCATTTAAGAATATCTGTAGCGATGTTTGATGATCTACTTAGTATGATTGAACACAAAGTTCAGAAACAGTCGACGTGGTTTAGGGAACCAATATCAGCAAGAATTAAACTGGAAATCACATTACGTTACCTCCCTGCTGGAACTGCCAGTTAGAACCGCATAAAAAAAATTTTAATCCGGATTGATGCGGTTTTCTTCCCGTAAAATCCAGATTGGACCAGATGAAATATTTTCTATCAGTTTCAAACCGGATATGCATGTAAAAATCTTGATGGTATCTATCTATATTTCCTAGCACAATTTGTCATCGGTTCTGCTCGGATTTACACGAAGTAACTCGCATAGGTATTTACTACTAAACTTCTTGAGTAACTTTGTTCATTTTGTAAGCTGGTTGGAAATCCAGATCCAAACCAAAATGGAATCTATTGGTCTTTTAAAGTTATTTTGCTACCAGTTCTTACACAGATTTGCATATCGTAAATGCATGTTCAAACACACATATTTCTGGATGAAATCGACTCAAATTTTTAGTTGTTTCTAAGTAGAATCTAGAAGTGTAGATCAAAATTCAGATGAATCTCATCAGTTTTTTCAAGCCATTTTACTACCTGGTTTTATTTGTATTCGCGACACATTTATGGTCTCTCGACCGATTTACTCAGGTTATCAAGGAGTCATCGAATAACCGTTACCACTTACACCGTGAGTTGAGGTTTGATATAATTTTATTCTTAAACCTACTATATCAAGAGATTCTGCCGTATCAATCTTGCATCGAAGTCTTGATCACGAAGCAAGCTGCCTCGTTAGCTCGCGGAGCCGATTTTATGTCTCGCGGCGCACATCGCTGCCGCGAGAGGAGTTACCAGTATCGCGGCCACCTAGCGGTGTTCGAACCAAATCAATTATTACGAAGTATGAGTTTCGTAAAACCGGAAGGAACCGCATTAATTTTCTATCCGCCAATCCATTGGAAACCGGGCTAAATTTTTTCTCTTCGAACCCCACAAGCATTCCGTTAATTATTTGCTCTACCAATCCGGATCGCGACGGACTCGAAAGAGCTTGTGGATTTCCAGATTGAATCCGTAAGATTTTTGATCCGCAATTTCAGATACGAACCTTCCGGTTTTATACAAATGGCAATTGCTAATAGAAACTGATCAATTTTGGACCTGCAAATCCTGTTTCATCCATCGATCTGGATATCCGCATTGAACCGGATTCTTTTTTGAACTGCCAAAAATCACTGCTTGGAAATCCAGATAGTACCTCATTGAACCAGATAGATCCAGTTCAAAATTCAATGCGGTTCTAACTGGCAGTTCCAGCAGGGCTAGCAAGTGGTGATAGCCTAACATCTCTACAATACCAGTATCGTGTTCCGAAAAACACAATATCTGTGTTTCTACCTGAGGTTCTTTCTGCTATTTATGAAGTGCTGCGGCCATTTATTAAGGTAAGAATATAACCGGTTTAAATAAAAAATGCCAAATTAAATTTATTTACAGGGTGTTTATAAATATGTGGGACAATATTTCAGGGTTGGTTCAAAATATAAAAATACTTATAACTACAAAACTAAACATTATCGGGCATATGCATATGCCAACTTTTATTGTCTTGATGAGTGGTGCCCAGAACCTGAAATATTGTCCCACATATTGATCAACACCCTGTACATTTTTATTTGTTCTTATTCAAGTCCCAATGGGGTTTCTCCTGATACAACAGCAATCCTCGCTCTGTTTATTATGGTTTGAATTTGTTCCTGACAAGTAAGAGCGTTTATAAGGGAAAGTTTTTTTAATGAAGCTGTAACATATTTTCCGAAGTGGTCCAATTCATCGTCCGGTGCCACGGCAGTCGCTTGAGCTATTTTATTTAGATCTGTTATGGCCATTTCAACCCGATCCAGTGAGGTTTTTGCCTTTTTTTGTTTCACAGGTTCTGATAGTGGATCCTTTTTTATGGAAGTGTCTTTCCTTTTTGGTGGTAGTGCCTCTCCTTCCAACTCAAATGAACTTTGTTCATTTTCTTCTTCCAGCAGCACTGTTTCCTGAAAAAAATAGAAATGTATACATATATATATATATTTTTTCAGACTCCCAATACCTTAGAAGACTGGAAGAGTATTCAAAAAGAATTTGAAGCAAAATGGAATTTTCCCAATTGTTGTGGAGCAATAGGCGGGAAACATGTGCACATAAAACGACCACCTAACACTGGATCTAAATTTTATAATTATAAAGGCACATATAGTATTGTTCTCTTTGGGATAGTTGACGCTAATTACCGTTTTATTTATGTGGATGTTGGATGCAATAGCAGGGTTAATGATAGCGTAATTTTTCGAAATAGTACTTTCAATATTGCATTGGAAAGCGAGGCTTTAACATTCCCAAATAATGGTGTATTAATTGGAGATGATGCATTTCCTTTGCGGATAAATTTATTGAAACCATACAGCAGAAACGGTATGTCAGTAAAAGAGAGAGTATTCAATTACCGCTTGTCCAGAGCTCGACGAGTTGTGGAAAATGCTTTTGGTATACTAGCATCGCGATTTAGGGTATTCGAAAAACCTATTTCGCTGTTACCAGAGACTGTGGATTTAGTGATACTAGCTAGCTGTGCCTTGCATAATTGGCTTAGGACAACATCTGGAACTACATATTTACCACCGCGGTCAGTAGATGATGAAGATCATGATACAGGTCATATTATTCCTGGATCATGGTGCAACACTACTGGTGCAAATGCTCAAGCAGAGATGGGCATTATTTAAATAAAAAATTATTTAAATAACGTATCAAATAAAATAGGCTTTATCTTTATTTGTCATCAAATAAAAATAACCCAGAGTTATTTTTATTTCAAATAAAAATAAGTGAGAGTTACTTTCATTTGAAACGTCACAAATAATTTATTTCGTTCGACGTGTATATATCCGTTGGCCACAAATAATTTTCTCGCTTGACGTGAAGTTATCCGACGGCCACAAATATTTTTCTGGTTTGACGGAATTCATTTTAACCTTCAAATAATTTTGTCGTCTTTCCATGCATTTGTATTTGAAAAAAATTATTTGAAGCGCAAATAGCTCTGGGTGTAGAGAGCGAGAGAGAGGGGTAGCGTGTGCGAGAAGGATAGAGATAGATGATACTTTTTCGCTCTCTGTAGCGGTAAGCAGGAGAGCATGATGCGAGGAGGTAGTTGTTAGAGCGATTTTTGGATTAATAATAATTTTGTGTTAAGTAAGTTATTCGTGAAATTTAGTGCGGAATGTAACGAAGGGCCTGTGTTTTTTCAGCAAATACTGTGTAAATGCAATTTAAAAAGTTAAAAACAATCGGTTTTATTTTAGCTATTATTTTAGGGTACTCAGGTGCCCATCTGTAAAAATATGAGTTGTACCTGCAGTTGTTGAATAAATTATAATTGATAAATTGTTAATATGCCTACAGGAATGATTTAATAAATAAAACCGATTGTTTACATATTTAAAATTGTATGAAAATTATTACACCAGGTAACAACCAAACCAATTACACATTACGTGTAAATAATTTCCGTATTTACACAGTATTTGCTGAAAAACACAGCCCCTTCGTTACATTCCGCACTAAATTTCACGAATAACTTACTTAACACAAAATAATTATTAATCCAAAAATCGCTCTAACAACTACCTCCTCGCATCATGCTCTCCTGCTTACCGCTACAGAGAGCGAAAAAGTATCATCTATCTCTATCCTTCTCGCACACGCTCCCCCTCTCTCTCGCTCTCTACTCCCAGAGCTATTTGCACTTCAAATAATTTTTTTCAAATACAAATGCATGGAAAGACGACAAAATTATTTGATTGTTAAAATGAATTCCGTCAAACCAGAAAAATATTTGTGGCCGTCGGATAACTTCACGTCAAGCGAGAAAATTATTTGTGGCCAACGGATATATTCACGTCGAACGAAATAAATTATTTGTGACGTTTCAAATGAAAGTAACTCTCACTTATTTTTATTTGAAATAAAAATAACTCTGGGTTATTTTTATTTGATGAGTCTCGAATAAAATTTTTGTCCTTTATTCGAAATCAAGTTTTGATTTGAAATAATTTTTTGCCCATCTCTGTGCTCAAGGAATGACAGATATTACAGTTGGAATGGGTTCCAATAATTATACTACTGATGCTGGCAAATTACGGAGTTTGTATGCAGACTACTTTTTGGGCAACGGTTCAGTACCATGGCAATTAAAAATGATTGGCGTTGAATAAAAATAACAACAAAGAAAATTCCTTTGTACTTGAAATACATGTACTTTACTTACCATTACTACCAAGTTAGTAGTTGATTTCCTTGAGGCCGTTACATTATTTAAGAACCGATCTGCTTGGCTAAACCAATTTAATTTTGGTTCATAAACATCATCTATTCCCGCACCACTTTTCTTACTTTTATCTATTTTCCTTAATTCTTCGCTGTATGTAGACTTTATACTTTTTATTCTTTTCCGCACCTCTTCAGCATCCACATTAAACCCTTCATTATTTAGTTCGGCGACCAATTTCACCATATTCCTGTCTCTTGGCTCCTTTCTGCGATAATCATCAATTTCATTATTCCATAATACAGGGTTGACTAACTGGTGGCTCACGGGCCACCGGGGGCACCTCCGCCTTGCTGTCACGCTGAACGGCCCCCCTCCATTCCTACCAGACACTGACGATCGCAGTCGAAAAGAGAAGGAAAGAAAGAAGAATCCACTGCGATCGTCAGAGTTTTGGTCGGTATGGAGGGGGGGCGGTCAGCGTAGCAGCAAAGCGGAGGAACCCCCGGTGGCTCGTGAGTCACCAGTTAGTCAATCCTGCCATAATACGTCATACTTTTCATAGATTTCTAAAAATTTAGAAATCTTAGTATTATTCCATTTACTATTCTTTGACATTGTATCGATGATAACCTCAGTTTTTAAAAGCAATAGACAGTCGGCTTACCTTCGTGACTCTTGTACATACGTTCACACTATTCAAGTTGTATAGGCAAGAAAAGTTGGAACACTCTCTACTTCGCTTGAAACTTGAAAGGATATTTCAAGTGAAGTGAATAACAGGTTCACATTATCAAATTTACGGATTTCTAGCGACTTGAAGTTAGTAAACTTGACTAATGTTAACGAATATTTCGCGTAAAACTTGAAAGAAAGTTAAAAATATATTTCAAGTCAAGTGAATAACAGGTTCACATTAGTCAAGTTTACTGCTTCCAGTCACTTGAAGCAACTTGAAGCCAGTAAACTTGACTAATGTGAACTAGGCATTAGAGTGACTGCCTCGAAACTGTCGGCAACATCACGCGAGAGAAAGACATGTGCCACTGGTGCGAGCGAGAGAAGTATATGTCCTATTCGACCGTAAAGCGCAAGCGCCGATATTGTGCGAGAGAGAAACACATCTTGCGAGCGAGATAGGTATATGTCCTGATCAACCGCAATGCGCATGCGCCGTTATCGTGAAATTGGCTGCACGCGGTATGGTTTGATGTGATACGGAGGAGGAGGAGGAGGGCGGGTAACACCTACAAGGAGGAAGTAGCGGATTTAATTAAAGAATTGAAAAGTGTAATTATATACAATGTGATTTATAATGTGTTTTTAATATATAGGGGAGACCGGGAAAATAGACAAACTATCCCCGGTCCTCCTCTACATATATATGTACGGGTAGAAGTAGAAAATAATGAAATTTCACTTTAATGTTTCAGCTCAAGAAACAATTTAAAAATGTTAATTATCAATTAGCTCACAATCAGCAGCCCCGTGGAAGCTGGGCGCGCCCCCGTGGAAGCTGGGCGCGCCCCCGTGGAAGCTGCGAAGCTCACAATCAGCAGCCCCGTGGAAGCTGGGCGCGCCCCCGTGGAAGCTGGGCGCGCCCCCGTGGAAGCTGGGAAGCTCCAATCAGCAGCCCCATGGAAGCTGGCGGGGCCGCCCCCGCAGGAGACGCCCCCCCTCCCCCCCCCCCCCACAAGCGTGATAAATATTTACACCCATCAATAAATGATGTACTATGTACTATGTACTATGTACTAAAGTTTTGGTTACATGGTGACATGTGATTGTCTATCATTAAAAGTTATGTTATTCTCAATAAATTTAAATGTTGCGGCCGTAAGAAGCGCGTCGCGTCACCGGTTTAAACGAGTGCCCGCTGACTCATCCTCAACAGCTGACGAGTCAGCTGAAGCCGTTGGCATTGTTTTGATTTACGACACCGATCGTTTCGGAGCGCTCGCCCGGCAACCGTTAGTCGGTTGACAGCCTCGTACGTTATAGCACGTTTTGAAAGCTGCCTTTTTTGCGCCCATTGCGCTACGGGTACACCAGAGTTTTGCTCTGTGCGCGAACCATATTCGCATACGCCCACGCGTTTTGTGCCGTACTGTGTGTATTTGTGATTGTGACGTCCGTGGTCAGTGTGTGACCACGCGAACTAAACTGTGCCTGTGTCCGACGACTGGTCGTTGCTGATTGTTCCTTCCCATCGACCCACCCCAGAGCCGGCATTTTTCTTTCCTGCCCTTCGGCGGAAACAATGTTCTACCAATAATTACTCTCTAATTGATTATCCACGGCCACCAAACATAATATCCTAACATAATATAATATTATTTATAATAAATAATTATTTGTTCATTTTTATTGCATTTTTTTATTTCCTAGTGAAAAGTTCAAACATATTTGTTAAGCATATGATGAAGCCAAGAAAGCCCGTTTTTCTGTCACTCTGTATAATTGAAATATCTTTACAATCTCTCAGATTGTTAATATATTCAATAATATTGTCTGCATATGTTTTTAAATCATTGTCATTTGTAAGATCCACATTATACTTTTTTATTTTACAATATTTCGATCTTACGTTTAATAAATCAAACGCATTATTAAACATCGAACAAAATAAGGCAATTTTCTTCTGGGTCAATAAATTGCTGAGGAACGTATTATTTGCAAAATTTTAAAGCAACACTGACACTCTCACTAAGGGTTTGGGCGGCCAGTTTTACATTCATTCGTGCATTTTGAAATAGAATGTGCTTCTTTGTTATTTTTGTGGCACATCTCAAACCTTCGGATTCTTTTACTCTTTGCAGGGTTACAATATTTTCCCAATAAATAGTTTTTTCTTTATATGGTGAGGAATATTATAAGGGTGAGGAAAATAGGGTTTAAACTTTTCTCCCAAAGTAAAATTTGCACCCAGATTAGCACACATGCTGAAATTTACACTTGCGCCATCGAAAGTGAGAGAGTGCAATATGACTCCAGTTTCATAAATTAGTTCCAAACATGTTGTCAGTAACTTGGCTCTCTCTTTTCCAGTCAATGAATCGATTAAAAAATACCCCACAGGAGCTTTCCAGTAGCTATTCAATGCTACCACCATGAAGACCAATGCATTCTTGGCTAGTCGAGAATCATTTCGTTGGTTATTAACCGTATCTATGCCCAAATTTACATGACCGTAATAGCGTTTACCATCATAAATTACCTGCTGTCGAATGGCTATCTCGTCTATGACTAAATTGCAAAATATTGGACTTTGTTGCTTACAAACTTGACATTTTAAAGCTTCGAATATTTATTTTGTAAATTCTAGTCGACCATCGATCACTGCATACCATCTACTGTGGTTTGCAAAAATGTTGCCGGCAGAAACTTGGTGGTCCGATCGAGTGTATCCTCATAGGCCCACGTTCTCTAACACAGTGGTAGAGGTAAGGCACACGTATTGTCGCTATTGGCCGACGCGTCACGTCAACGAATCGGTCAACAGCACCAAGTGACGAAGAGAGCGAGTGGGGAATTGTGGAGTTCCGCGGGAGAGAGTGGGGCGGCGCGAGCGAGGTAGCCCCCTTGCCCCGCTCAGCATCCAGACTCCAACTTTTTTGCAAACCACAGTATGGATGGTCGAAACATGTGGAAAAATATTGTTGCAGGTTTTACGGACGTATTTATATGCCTTCGGTGAATAGAAATGTAGGGTAAGGGCCAACGCCCTCATTTCCGGAGAGAACATCTTACTTCTTCCTATTTTTCGTTTACAGGACCATTTCATTATCGCAGGTAGTGTAGCCTAAATACCAAAAAACAAATTCAAATGGGGTGGGAAGAGGTGGCTGGGTTAAACTACAGTGGGTCCAGGGACAGTGTGGCCAATGTGTTCCTCGCCGCTGATTGGTGCCGCCATTTTGAGGCAACTTCCGGCAGCTCTTATGTATAGATCAGTCATTGAGCTATAAGAATACCTGGAGAGGGAACAGCAATGGGAAGAAGTAGAGGCGACAGCGGTCTGAGGGAAATAGATGACGGGTGAACCTATCCTTCTTCTTCCTATTATCCCTCTCACTCTGTACTATCATGTAGTAAATTACCCCACAAAATTACCTTTTTTTAAAAAAGGTACAAAAAAGAGCGCCAAGTATATAACTCATTCAAAAAGAATCGCATTTAAAAACATTGTCGTAAATTAATATAAATTTATTAATGTGCTATATTTTTTAACTTTACAAAAGTAATGATATACTATAATTGCGCCAATTATCACAATGACTATTTATACAAAGACAAAATGTATTAAATAATATTAAGCAGATATATTTTTATACAAATAAATATTTTAATACGAATAAATATTTTATTCAAAATACTTGGCGCTGCTCTCCGAAAAAAATGTTAATTGTCTTGGTTAATAAATATAAAACAAGACAAGACACAACTGAGACAAGAAAGAAAGAAAAAGATTTTAATGCAATTTATACATATTTATTCAGTTTAGCAACATCAATTCGGAGAGCAGCGCCAAGTATTTTGAATAAAATATTTATTCGTATTAAAATATTTATTTGTATAAAAATATATCTGCTTAATATTATTTAATACATTTTGTCTTTGTATAAATAGTCATTGTGATAATTGGCGCAATTATAGTATATCATTACTTTTGTAAAGTTAAAAAATATAGCACATTAATAAATTTATATTAATTTACGACAATGTTTTTAAATGCGATTCTTTTTGAATGAGTTATATACTTGGCGCTCTTTTTTGTACCTTTTTTAAAAAAAGGTAATTTTGTGGGGATTTCACACATTTTGTAGTTTTATTGATGACCAATTATCTAATTGGCGCAATTGGCTTATTTATTTACTATCATTTTTTTGTAAGAACAAAATATAAAGATCTTTAGCGCCTCTGGGCCATTGCCTTTTTTTAATTTGCACGTCATCAGCTTCAATCCAACTACTAGTCATTCCTTCTTCTTTACATATGCTGGTGTAATGGCCATCCTCAATACATGAACCACTATGAAATATAGCATTCATAACTTTATATGATTGTCTAGCTATCAATACTTTGGTTGTGGGAATGGTACATATCGACATGCGTTACGAAAAGTAGCACGTTTCCATTTTCTTACGAAAAGTAGCACGTTTCCATTTTCTTACGAAAAGTAGCACGTTTGCCTTCGTTCTCACGAAAACTATCACGTTTCGGTTTTCGCTGCGAAAACTAGCACATTTGAGCGATTTGCCAAGAAAAATAGCATGTTTCGTCTTTCGCTGCGAAAACTAGCACGTTTGAGCGTTTTGCCACGAAAACTATCACGTTTCGGTTTTCGCTACGAAAACTAGCACGTTTGAGCGGTTTGCCACGAAAAATAACATGTTTCGTCTTTCGCTGCGCAAACTAGCACGTTAGAGCGGTTTGCCACGAAAAGTAGCATGTTCGCGTTTACTCCGCGTTCGCAATTCCCGCACCCTCCCTTACTTAAATTATGTAGATTAAAATTTTCATATGTGTTGTCTTTTGGAGATTAGATGGAATTATTATTTATTAAACAATATTTTCAACAGTTGAATTCTTTTAAACTGCCCACGCGCTGAAACGAGATGGTTTCTGCAGTCTGCAGTATAATTCAAAACGAGCTATTCTTCGTGGCCAAACCGGATAATATGTTAGTTTTCGCCATAAATTCCCAAACGTGCTATTATTCGTGGCGAAACAGTATAACGTGCTAGTTTTCGTCGCAACAGTACGAAATGTGCTATTCTTCGTCGCGAGGCAGTCAAATGTGTTAGTCTTCGCGGCAGAAGACCAAACGTGCTAATATTCGTCAGAAACGATGGAACGTGCTTCTTTTCGTGGCAAACCAAAACGTGCTACTTTTCGTAAGAAAATTGAAACGTGCTACTTTTCGTAACGCACGTCGATATATTAAATTTACGTATTGCTTTGACTATTTTATCACCTTGCAATGAAAATAATAGTAAATAATTAATAACTATATCTTTCGTCAATATTAATTAATTCTTAAACATAATATAAGTTCCTGTATACTGTTCACATGATCCGTTATCTGATTCATGCCAATGTGATGAAAATCATACCAAATATCATGTAAATCGGACTACTTTTACACAAGCAATTTGTATTCCTAATGTAAAAGTAGTCCGATTTACATGACATTTGGTATGATTTTCATCAGAAAAACATAAGGAATCTATTGGTGTAACTTCCATTTCAATACGATAAAGAATAAAGAATTTTTTAATACGCTGAAATGAATATTTCACGTTTTCACCTTCAACTGCGGGGGGTCGACCGAGGATTTCATACCTGTTTCAGAAAAAAATAATTCTTTATTCTTTCTCGTATCGATATGGAAGTGATGCCGATGGACTCCATATGTTTTTCCGATGAAAATCATACCAAATTTCTTGTAAATCGGACTATTATTAACGAAGTTACCTTGAGGTTATGGAAATTAATTTTTCATGGAATTTCCTTCATTATTTTCCGAATTACGTCGTTCTTGGTGTCAGTTTTATCGGTGAAACTTAAGGAATCAATTGGCATCGTTTTCGCAAAGATCTGATGAGAAATGCGGACGTTGAAGATTTCTCACTTCTTAATAGGCACTCCAACCCCTTCGAGGGTCGAAAGCCCTAAAATTCGGTGGGGCACTGCGGGGGCTTGACCTCGCCACGGGGTACCAGGACGCATCCATTGTCGGGCGGAGCTCCAGAATCATCCTGTAGAAACTCTAAATTAAAAATGGCTTACTGGTATAAAAATGTCTGGCAATTTAAATGCATTATTATTATTTTGTACATGCCTGGTATAATAGAAACTTGCGCGTAAGAAGATATTTCTCTATCGAACCTTATCCGGGCAATGTCCAAGCTGTGTGCCCCCTTCGTTTCTAGAAGCTCAACAAAAAAATGTATTAAAAAATTTTAGCGACTTACCTTGTTAATTGAGACAATAATTCAATGTCCTATATGGAGTAAAAACTCGTGACATTGGAAAAATGTTGACTACTTACCTCATTTGACATTTGGCAGGTTATCATGGTTTGACACTACCTAGGTTACGTTTTCCTTGACAGATGTGCTGTCTGGCTGTCACGTGACAACAATTTGTTACGCGATAGGCCGGAACCTTCATCCAATGAACGACGTGCCAGAGACATTTCCTCTCCCTTTCATGTTCCCCTCTGGCCCACACTTGACGATGGAGAAAAATCTCTTAACATAAAATTCGGCAAATTGCAACTTTACATCGAAATATCTCAGCTCATAAGGCACGTAGGAATAAAACGAAGACACTTTTCTTATGTAAATCAAACCCAAGCTATCCATTAAGACCATTCAAAACTTAATCGGATCAGCCGTTATTGAGATTCGATAATCTCAGGGTTCTTCCAAAAACCGCTCGGCGTTATATAGCCACGGGAGTGTCTCGCGCTGCGCATATACCTATATATACTTGGCGCGAGACACTACCGTGTCTCTTGATAGACGTCATGTCGTGATCTGTGCTATGTTCATTGACATCAATGTTATGTTTTATGTTAGCCATTTTGGTATTACGGATAGCGAGAAACGAAATGGTTAGAGCGTGTTGTATCAAGTTTTGTAAAAGTGAGTGGAAGATAAGTGAGAATGTTACTTTTCGTGTTCTTGTGCGCGGGTCTGCCCTGCATCCCTCCCAAATGGCCACTGTCCTGAAGAGGCCCTCTTCACAGCAATATCTCCTCCCCAAGGCCCACCTTCTCTCGCACCGAATACGTCGACGCATGCTTTTGTTTTGAAATTCGAGCGCGTGTTTAGACACGAGAGATAAACAGGCCCGATTGGTTAGTTTGGGGCCAATCGGACCTCAAGCCCACAGTCTCTCGCACCGAATACGTCGATGCGTGCTTGTGTTTTGAAATTCGAGCACGTGTTTATACTCGAGAGATAAGGGATCCGTCTTTAATTTGAGGGTAGGACGAAGCAGGCGGGACTACGCGCAGTCAGCGGACTATCCCTTCTTTTCCTGTGTCTCTCCGCGAGACGTATTGATGCTGGATAATACTCTGTAATTTCTAGTTCTCCAAAATTAATCAGGCTGATCAGCCAGAGCATTTCGCCAGGGTCGCGGTTTATGACCGTATTGTCCCGCAAGTCGGCGGTAGAGAACGGTTTCCTACAGTTTCGGATAATTTATGACTTACTTGGTTCCGCCTCGTAGCAGACGTGAACTCAGGGTGTCAGAAAGGGGAAACAGGAATGGTATGCATTTTCTTCTTTATAGCAACTCGAAGACTTTCTGCGTCTCTTCCCTTCGGACCCTTTCGAACCGATACACGTGGTGTCTGTTTTCTATCTCGAAGCAATGGGTACATTGGCAGTAGAAGGACGGAGCGCGGGCTTTTGTGAAAGTTTTCGTTGCACTTCTGCAAAACACGTGTGGTCCGAAAATGTGCTGGCTTCTTTTTACCTGAAGCCTCTTGGCCGGGTGGTGTCAATTCATAATGGAACGAGAGAAACTATTTGGGGGTAGAAGAAGTCGCTTGGAAAAAATCTTGTCAGTCAGCAGTCAGCAATCACGTCGCAGACAAATGTTCTCTGCTCAAGAGTATTACGCGATGTTCTGGGTGTACCCCCCGAACAACGAGGACGCAAGTGCTGCAGCGTGAGAATTTGCGCGGGGATTACCCACGGCTCCGAACGCCAAGTAAAAATTCATTTCCACCAATTTTTATAACGTAGGAACAACACGTTCCATGAAAAGTAAATTAAGTGATCAGTGTTAGTAGCCGTGCAGTGAAGTGAATATTCGGCACGTTGACCTGGACGCACCTGACATTGCGACCCTTAACTTTGGGTAGTGTCATATACCTGGGATCAGCTGTGCACTGGGCTCGTCCATCGATGACCAGGATTAGTGATGGGACTGATACCAATACTATTAATGATATTCAATCAATTCGATACCAAAGTACTCAATAGGAAATATCGATACGCATCGAAATGTTATTTACTTGGTATCAATCATCGATACCAATTCTTCTTCAACCGATACCATATCAATACTATACCGAATCAAAACCGGTTTGATACTTTACGATATTATCGATACTTATTTGATACTTACGAAATTATCGATACTTGTCTGATACTGTACGAAATTATCGTTTTTTATTTGATAATTCTGTGATCAGATGGCAAACCTGTTATGATATCTATTTGATACGAAAGTATCGGTTTCGATTTGCAATTTACTAATTCACGAAAATAGTATTTATTACCAATCATGATTTGATAATATAACTAATGAAGTAGGAGTTGGAATCAGTATCATGAACTACGTATATAATTGAATTTTAATTAATAAATGATGTACATATACATTATTCTAGAATTAAATATTTTGTTGCATTTTGCTTCCAATAAATAAGACGATTTTTTATGGGTAAACAACTTTCTTTAAAAAAGTTATCTAACTGTAATTGTACATCATTACCATCTAATGAGTTTCTATTTCTGCCTTCGATATTATTATCAAATGAAGCCCAAAAATTAGATTCATCCTATGTCAGTGGTGACATTGATGTTTTGTGGTTATATTGCATATTGATTGAATTGATTTGATTTGTGGTTACAGGCTGATTTCAAGTCGTTTGGATTTGTGGTTATGGGGTATACATATTTATTGATGACAGCGTAATGCTATCTCGCCTTCCGTTCTTTTTTCATAATTTTGTATTATCATCATAACTACGCGCGTCTGCAAAGTTTCAAGACAATTGGATTGGTGGAACTGGGTTAAGGCAGGATACCACCTTTGACTGCGATTTTGGAGGCGTTTTTCATGAATTTTTTTGCATACAAAGAATGCGCAGAAACAAAATCGGTTTCAGTCATTCATTAATGTAACTTTAATCTGTAATTACACATTTTTTGAAACTGAAAAAGTGAAAAATAATCTCTTGTAGGTGGCGCCAAAATACACTCCTTTGGAGGAACATCGTTAGACGGCGTGTCAAATTCCGCTTTGTACGTGGCTCTTAGAAAAAAGCCAAAGAATGTCCCTATTAACAACAATATTTTTTAATGCTGTACGTAGGGATTTTACGAAATTTCGATTTTTAAGAAAATGGCGGTCGTTTTAACAAAAAGGTCAATTTTTTAGGGTAAAAAAATTTAAAAAAGTTTATAAAATTGTGCACCAAAAAAAAAATAACAACGCTACAGCAAAAGTCCTACGTACATCATTAGGTTATACCACGGGGAAGAATTGTGCAAAGTTTCAAGTCAATCCGATGAAAATTTTAAGAGTAATCTGACACGCCGATTTGAAAAACATCGTTTCGAGAAAAACGCGTTTAAAGTTTTATATAGATTTATATATCTGTTCCAAACCGGTTTTTACACAAGAAAAAGGTTTCGGCCACCTTTCTAATGAACGAATTTCGATTCTATACACTTGAAAGAGTACTTTAAGATAAAAAAAATTTCATTTTTTTTTAAGAGCAAAGGTGGTATCCTGCCTTAAATAGGTTTTCCGTTTTACCCCACGAAAAGTGTTCCGTTTTGCGCCACATGCAGTCATTTGGTAAACATTTAATATTTACACTTCAGCGTGAGGTAAAGATATTGCAGGTATCGAAATTCTCGTATAGGTATCAAGTAGGTATCGATATTTTTGTGTAGGTATCAAACAGGTATCGATACATTCTGATATGTAAGTATCAAAGAAGCATCGATTCCTTTTGATGCCTTTGACTTTGATATGTATCAATACCAGATTGAAATTTGTAGAAGGGTATCGATATGTATCGATACGGTATCAGTCCCATCACTAACCAGGATCGGTTCAGTGACCCAGTGACACAAGTTTTCAAGTTGCAGGTGAATTTTCGACAAGGGTGGGTTTTAGTTACTTTAATGGTGATCATTCATTTTTAAATTTAACGCAAGCTATGGCTTATTTCCGGCGATATTTCTCAAAATTCTCGTACAAAAATATTTATTCGGCCTTTTTAAACAGACTTATTCGTTATCAGCAACAGTGCTGGCCGTTATTGAGTTACGGATTTTTATCACAATAACGAACTACGATCACTTTTCGTTAATTTCCTGTTACATTACCTTTTCGTGGATATGTTATTAAGGGGGCCGTCTCATTTTTGTTATGGTCCGAATCGATTGAAGCGTCCCCAGTAAACAAACGGACCCTAATGAAACTACTGCGGTCGATAAAAAGAACTTGTACAGAGATGACATCTCCAGGTACTCTGGGTAGACGAACTTTTGACGCATAGTTGCCACATCGTCTGTTCTCTTTGTCTCTGCCGCGCTGTTGCCTCAGAGTTCTCTCTTTCTATCGAGAAGTCTTGAAGCAATACGGCACGAGAGCTACGTCCAGCGTCAGAACCTCGCTGAACGTAGCAATAATGAAAGATAGAGAGGTCCGGGAGTGTAAGAAGGAAAGATGGAAATATACCAAACTTGACACAATTTGAACTATCAGATTACACATAAAATTTATTTGCAGAATTGAAAGCCCGTTTCGTTCAAAGTAGTCCGATTTAAATTATTTTCTGTCAATTTAATCGGCAGAATCACTTTCATATTGATACGATGAAAAATAAAGAAATTCTGTTTCTGCATAATCGATGATACATCGCCGAGCAACTCCAGGCGACAGGTTAGACGGGTGAGCGATACAATGTCGCTTGGCTCGAGCTTCGGGGGACCTCAAGAATGAAGGCCTTCGATTAAAAAAATTATTTGTGGCCGACGGATGAATTCCCGTCGAATAAACTGATTCATCCGTGGCGTTTCAAATAAAACTAACTCTGCGTTATTTTTACTCGACGACAAATAAAGATAATGTCTCTTTGATTTGATAGTTTATTTCAATAATTTATGAAACAATACTAATTTGCGTATCAATATCCCTTCTGAACTTCGCATTTCTGTAAGGACACTGGGCATCGATCGCCGTCTTGGAAGGCGAGGTCCAATAGAATGCGTAAGGGATACAATGTAAATTCCTGGCGTTCTCCCGATTAAAATCGTGTCAAATGTCATGTAAATCGGACTATTTTTAACGATGTTAGCTTGGGGCCACTTTCATCGGGACGACGGAATTGGTTGAAGCCATTTTCGCAAAAATCTGATGCGAAATGTAGAACGTGAAATTCGTCACTTCCACGAAACTCAGCGAGGCGCGGCATATTCACGGCATTGTCTTTAGGACTCTAGCGAGAGAATCACGCTGTACAAACAGCGTATTGGTCAAAAACATTTTTTTAATAAAAAGCTTATTATTTGTGACTGAAAATAAAAGTGTCAACTATTGGTACACTGTCAACAAAGAGTACAGTTACCGTATATTTAATTACCAAGTACAGTTCTAGAAATAATCCGATTTATACCGTGCTTGAACTCATTTTAATCTGGACAATCTCAGCAGTATGCTAATAAATAGTGAAAACGTCACGTTTTACAATTTATTAATACATAATCCACCGCAAGCAACACTGTATGCCTCTCGAACCGAAATCAGAAGCTGCCGCCGAACAGCCCAAGTCTTCAGGCTCAAAGAGAGATCGCGCCGGTTCGGGTAAACACGCTGCCGAAAGTTGTTTGAAGCCTTCAAATAAATGTCGAATAAACTACGGTTAAAGATCGAATAAACAAATTATTCTTCTTCGAATAAAAAAATTATCTTTCGTCGTCGAATGAATTCACTTTGGTTCATAACGGATAAACATAAAGTATCTTTTATTTGAGTTTATCCAGATATTATTGTTGCGAGCACCCGATGGATAGAATCCATGGCCCGCTGGTGCTTGAAGACAAGAGGACAGCTAGAAGAAGGCGATCGGACCGATCGCCTGTCAAGCTGTCACTTGATAATCAAACGCCATCGCGAGCAGACCGATATCGAGATACTCCTATATTACATTCCTGTTATTATAAAGAGTTCCAGTTATATGTGTTATCATTCGTGTTATACTTTAAAGCCCTACTATGTCTTCCCGAAAATATCACAATGGTGTCAGAAGTGGGATGCCCGCTCGGAGCGGCATGCCCACTCGCGCTTCCGCGGCCTCCGCGAGACCTTCCCCGGGACCAACGGGCGACGCCTCCCTGCAGGAACTGTTTAACAGTCTCCAGCTTAGCATCGTTGGACAGATGCAGGAGCAACGAAGAGACGACGAAGCTCGAAGGAGGGAAAAGGACGCTGAGGACCGACGGACACAGGCGGCCTTCGAGGCCCGGATGACAAGTCTGGAGGAACGGATCCAGGTCGTAGCCGTTTCTTCACAGAACGGTTTCGGTTCGGGTGGTGGCGGCGCGGGGCTTCGGGGAGGAGAGACGGCACCCCTTGTAAATAGTGTTCCTTTGGCCCCTGTAAGTAGTGTTGAGCGTTGTGTTTTGACGGCGCAAGCCTCTGCCCCCGTCGCTGCGCCCGCTACTACCCCTTTGTCGGAGCCCCGCATTCTCAGTTTGGGATACGCGGTGAAGCCGACGATTTTCGACGGTAAAGGTTCGTGGGAGGAGTACAGTATTCAGTTCGACACGATCGCGCGTGCGAATGGCTGGGACGACCAGAAGAAGGCTACGGCATTGGTCGCGTCTCTCGGGGGTGCAGCAAGGAGCGTCCTTACGACGCTCTCCACCACCCAATGCGAAAGTTTCGCGGAACTGGTTTCGGCATTAGAGTTCCGCTACGGGGCGAAACATCTGTCCAACCTGAATTATGTACTCTTCCAGAGTTATAGACAGCGGAGAGATGAAAGTAACACCTCACTCGCCGCCAAAATAGAACGCTTGGCGTAGTCCGCGTTCGCAGACTGCCCGACGGAAACTCGCGACAAACTAGCCGCGTCTCAATTCGTTACGGCGTTGTCGAACTCTTTCCTACAGCGAGAATTGCGACTAGGCGGTTTTACGTCGCTGAGGACCGCTGTAGCCAGAGCTCTGGAAATCGAGGCCGTCGACAGAGTGTCTCGCGGCTCCGCAGCTGAATAGCGAGAACGGTACTCAGAAAAGCGAAAGGCTAAAACTTCTAACACTTCAGAAAGGTTCCCGGTGAAACAGCGGAGATTTGAGAAACCCGAGGACCGACCGGACAACTCGCCGAGGATACCGAAGTGCTGGCTCTGTGGCAAGGCGAGACACCTACAAAAGGATTGTTTTAAGGCCAAGGACGGCCAGACCAAAGTAACCGCAACGAGGCAACAGGGAAACACCAAGAGGACGGCGTAAGGGGGAGACGCCGGACCGGAACGAACAGTCCCCCGGTCGTCAAAAGTGCGGCGATGCAGGAGGCGACTGGGCGTCAATCCGAAGAAATTTACGTACGTGGGAAAATCGGTGGTAAACCTTGTAAAATTATCTTAGATACAGGTTCTCCAATCAACCTCCTGACCAACCGGAAATACGCTGTGGTGAGCCGACCGCCGAGAAGAAGAAACAGAAAGAAAGAAGGGGAAAGGTCGTCCCACAGCATTTGGAGGAGCTGTATACCCGCTGCTCGTCAGGTTTGTCGGAAAGGCAGAAAGGGCTTTTTGCTGAAGTGCTCTGCGAATTTCAGGACGTGTTCGCCGCGGACCCGAGTCAAATTGGGAACTGCAACCGGGTAAAACACGTCGTAGACACCGGAGATCACAGACCCATAAAGCAGGCACCACGGAGGTTGCCTCTACACCGTCGAACCGAAGTGGAAGAGCTACTCCGGAAGATGTTGGCTCAGGGCGTAATCGAGGAATCCTGTAGCCCATGGTCTTCTCCGATTGTCCTGGTGAAGAAGAAGGATGGAAGCATTCGTTTCTGCGTAGACTTCCGTCGTCTGAACGAGATCACGAAGAAGGATTCGTATCCCCTGCCCCGCATCGAGGATACTCTGGACGCTCTCTCAGGATCATCGTGGTTTTCTACCGTGGATTTACAGAGCGGATATTGGCAGATTGCTATGGACGAGGAGGACCGAGAGAAGACTGCGTTTTCAGTGGGAACGGGACTGTGGCAGTTCAAAGTGATGCCCTTTGGACTTTGCAACGCCCCAGCGACCTTCGAACGACTAATGGAGGACGTACTTCAAGACCTCACTTGGAAAATTTGCTTGGTTTACTTGGACGACATCATCATCTACGGGAACGATTTTGAACAGGAGCTGGAACGTCTACGAGTAGTGTTTTCACGTTTACGTCAAGCTGGACTGTTGATGAGCCCCAAGAAATGCTCCTTCTTCTACCGAGAAGTCAAATACCTAGGACACATCGTCACCGAGAGCGGAGTCAAGACAGACCCGGAGAAGATTAAGGCGATTTCAGAATGGCCGCAGCCGAAGAACGTCACAGAATTAAGAAGCTTCTTAGGATTGTGCACATACTACCGGAAATTTGTAAAGGATTTTTCCAGGATCGTCAAGCCCCTGCATCGCCTCACCGAGACCAAACAGAAGTACGAATGGACCGAAGAATGCCAAGGAGTTTTCCAGGAGCTGAAGAGGAGACTCACTGGAGCCCCGGTACTAGCCTACCCGGTGGCAAATAAGGATTTCATTCTGGACACGGACGCCTCTAATTTCGCCATGGGCGGCGTCCTCTCACAGGAGCACGAAGAACAGGAAAAAGTTGTGGCCTTTTTCTCCAAGACCTTGGGAAAAGCAGAGAGGAACTACTGCGTCGCCCGGAGAGAGCTACTGGCAGTGGTGAAATCCATTGAACATTTCCACCACTATCTCTACGGACGAAGATTTCTCATACGGACGGACCATGCAGCGCTGCGCTGGCTGCTGACTTTTAAGAGGCCCGAAGGACAGGTCGCACGTTGGTTTGAACGACTGCAGGAGTACGACTTCGAGATTCGCCATCGGGATGGAAAAGCCCACGGTAACGCCGATGGACTTTCACGAAGACCTTGCGTCGAAGAAAATTGTAAGAACTGCGACCGGCTGGAGAAGAAGGAAGCGGAAGAAGAAGGAAACTCCTCGAAGAAGATTCATCGTCTCTTCGCCGTAGAAGAGGACACGGAGGAGTGGAAACGAAGCCAGGAGAAGGATGAAGCGATCGGCTTCATCCTGAAAAAGAAGGGGGAAGGAGAGAAGCCCGACTGGCAAGACGTTGCTAGTTTCTCACCGCAGTTGAAATATTACTGGTCAATATGGGACTCGCTAGAAATTCGCGAAGGTTTGCTTTTCAGGAAATGGGAGTCCCATGATAGTGCGACGACCTCGTGACTTTTGGTGGTACCACGCGAAAGGGTTGCAGAAATATTGAAGGGATTCCATGATGAGCCAGCAGCTGGACACTTCGGAGTAAACAAGACCTTGGCAAAGATCCGCCAACAGTTCTTCTGGTCTACGTGTCGACAGGACGTTCAAGAGTGGTGCCGGCGGTGTGACGTCTGTGCGGCGAAGAAGGGACCACGGCAGAAGGGAGCAGGGAACCTGAAGGTGTACAACGTGGGAGCTCCGTTCGAGAGGCTTGCCCTGGACGTTGTGGATCCACTCCCGAGGTCCCAGGCCGGGAACAGATTTATGCTGGTCGTGGCGGAATACTTTACCCGGTGGCCGGAAGTAATCGCGATGCCAGATCAACGAGCTGTCACAGTGGCAAGGGCTCTTTTACACAACGTAGTATGTCGGCATGGTGTACCGTTGGAGATACACACAGACCAAGGAAGGAACTTTGAATCCTCCGTGTTCAAGGAATTGTTGAAGCTGCTTGGAATCAGGAAAACACGAACTACTCCTTTGCATCCCCAATCCGACGGTCTAGTAGAACGTTTGAACAGAACATTGCTCCAATACCTTGCAATGTTTGTTTCAGAACACCAGCGGGATAGGGACGAATGGATTCCCATGTTCCTCCTCGCGTATAGGTCGGCAAGACATGAAGCGACACAATTAACGCCAGCGATGGTCCTGTATGGCCAGGAGCTTCGCCTGCCCCTGCAACTTTGGAGAGGTTTACCTCCTGAAGTGGGAGAAGACGAGGACGACGAAGGCCGACTTCAAGAAGAATGAAGACGTCGAGGGACAAACGTCAAGAAAGAAGACTAGTTATAGACTAATCGGTGGACGGGACTACGAAGTACACCATCGTAGTCCGGCCCTCTTCCCTTGATTGTTCCAGATAACACGATACCCCACGACGAGGGACAAGGTGTCGGGGGACTGCCACCGCGGTCGGGATACGCGCTCCCGAATCCCCCGAAAGTGCCACAATAACGTGGTGGTCCGCACCGGGGTGCGGACCTACGTGGAACCACCCCGCTACCCTCCTGGTCGGGATCCTGGCCGGGCCATGTTTATTGAGGGGTCCCCCCCTACGAGGTGGACAGCGGACGGGAAATGGCATCCCCAACCACCAGTCGGACGAGCAGGTGCTTGGATCGGCTGGAGGATATGTCGCGGAGACGGGAGCGCTAACCGGACGCACAGGACGGTCCCCCGGAGCAGCACCAGAGGCCACGAAGAGGAATGGGGCCATCATGAGACCTAGGATTGGAGGAAGAATGAAGATGAGAAGAAAGGAGACATCCAGGGTTGACGAATCCGGCGGCTGAACTGGGGGCTGGGCCGCTTGCATGCTCGTGACTAGTTGCGACCCTCTGCTTGCGTGCTCGGCCATCCTTTCTGGCTACCGGTTCGTGCGGCCCGAACGGACGGCCTACGGATCCACCAGTGCTAATACCTTTAACGTTTCTGCACAAAGGAAAAACCGGATCGACGGAAACAGGGACACCGGACGAACGAGCCAGCGATCCGGCGCGCGACGTCGAGACGACACGACCCCAACACCAGGAGTCACCAAGGACTCAACGGAGGACCAGAACGAGGACCGGACAACGGGGGACCGGGCGTCGGACCAGGAATCGTAGAAACAAACAGGAAGACCACATACGAGACGAGGCGATATGGCAAAACAAACTTCAAGTCCCGACAGCAAGACGACAGGACCCCCGCCCGTCTCTGCCCCAGAAGAAGATGCGTCGTCGAAGAAGAAGAAGCCCCTCTCAAGAAAGAAGCACACAAGTCCGAAGATGCAAGTGGAGGGTAGAGATGCCGAGGATTTGCGGGAAAGTCCACGTACCCACGCCTTGCCCAGGGTTTTTGGGTGGTTTTCCCCTTGGGCGGGAAGGCAAATGCCGAGGCGACGGACGGAAGAGGCCACACAGTGTCTTTTCCACTCTTCCGGACCAGGGTACGGCTGCAGGACACAAAGAACCTGCAGCGGTCGGGATGACCGCTCCTCCGGAGGGGGGAGCAGTGTTGCGAGCACCCTATGGATAGAATCCATGGCCCGCCGGTGCTCGCAACGAATAGACAAGAGACAGCGAGAAGAAGGCGATCGGAATCGATCGCCTGCCAAGAAGATTCCTGATACAGACGCCATTGCAAGCAGACGTATTACTGAATAACTTGTCCCCTTTGCCTTTGCATTACTGTTACATATCGTTGATTGTATTACTGTGCGTTCTGCACTGTTACTGCTTTTGAGTCTTACTATGTCTTCCCGAAAATATAACAATATGTTTAAACAACGATCAAAAGGAAAAGGACACCCGAAATGCACCCATTTTTGCAGATATCTTTCAATTTATTTCCAAAACTAAGGGTCTGGGAGAAAATCTGACCATTCCGCGCGATGCAGCAGACAGTTTCCCTTCGGAAAGCGGCAACAGAAGTGGTAAGTCTCGTTTTGTTTTCAATACCGTAGCGAAAGAGTTTGGCGCCGATAGTGATAGTCGCGCGCGTTTAAGCGATTCTGTCTCTGAGCGGCAGTGGGTACGCCTACTGCTTTGGCTTCTGTATTCAAACCAAAACGTGTCTTACCACTTCTGTTGATGGTTTCCGGGGGAAAAATGTCTGCTGCATCGCGTGGAGTAGTCAGATTTTCTCCTAGACCCTTAGTTTTTGAAATATATAGAAAGATATCTGCAAAAATTGGTGCATTTCCGGTGTCCTTTTCCCTTTGGTCGTTGTTTAAACATATTTAAATGTTTGTAATTCAATAATAACTTATATCGTTGTGTTCGCGAGGGTTCATAGAATAATTTGGCGGACCAAGCAACCGTATAACTATTACTGTTTGAACTCAAAGGATGTTCAAAGTTGAAAATTTGCAATTTTTTTTCAAAATTGAATTTCTCGGAAACAGAGGGTGATGGCGACAAACGGTTTGCGGATTCGCTTCCAGCGCACAAAGATTTATAAGAAATGGCTATTGAATGTTACAGATCAAAATGGCTGTTGGACCGGCTCTTGAATCAATGAAATATGTTCCTCTTTCACTACACCCGCGTTACGTCCAAAAATAGAAACACATAAATACTCCGCTTCGCGACAATATATAAAACACTATTTCACGTGTTTATGTGCTTCAATAATAGTTTCTGATGCTCAACAGTGAAATATGCAAATTTTATGAAAAGATACAGAAGTCGCCAAACTTGGTAAAAAATTAGAAACTTTGACCCCGTTTGGGCTCGGTCATATATTGACCGATTTCAAAAAAACATTTTTGCCTTCATTTGTCTACTCCAGACGCAACTATTCCGCACCAGGCTGTTTCGAGTTTCGAAAAATTGATTTTTTCTGCCTACCCTAACCTATAGTGCAGTTTTCATGAGATCACAGCAAAATCACATAAGTGGGCGCATGGGGTCAGCAGTGAACCCAATTTATTTTTTATATTTATGGTACATCAAACAGTATTGAAAACTAAAAACAAGTATATTTTTTAATGAACATTTATTACTTTTACAAAAAACAAAAGAATCAATAAAGTCTTCTCATTATAATAAGAAAAACTAAACATTTCTTAGAGGTATTGAGGAACAATTAGAGATCAATCGTTTTAAAAAAGATAAAATATTAATTATTCTTTAGACGAATCACTGCTATCACATTCAGTACATAAGGATGTAGTGTACATCCTACATACAAACTTTTGGCATTTAGAGCACGGAAGAGGATGCCTTTGGTCGTCTTTTCTAGGACACAAATGACGTTGCCCCCGTGAGGTACCTACTGTAGGCGGAACTTCCACTGCACCATGGATCAATTTTATCTTCTTTTTTACTTGCTTTGGAGTTGCCTTGACTTGCAGTCGTGCTTGTTGCACAGGCTCAACAAGCTGAAGTGCCAGTGTCCGTAGAAATTTTCTCCGGATCTGGGTCTTGCACTTTTCATTATTTGCCTTGTGAATTTCGTAAGCATTTAGGGCTGTAGCATTTACCAAATGAAAGAAAATTGCCAGAGGCCATCTTCTTGTCCTTCGGCTCACATTATATGTGGCACAGCCAAGCCCATCAATTCTCGGAATTGATAGAGCCCTCGTACGGGCACGGTGTAGGCGGTGATTGGTCGGCTTTCGGGGGCGAGGGGCACCTGCCAGTATCCATTCGCCCAATCGATGGTAGAAATGAATCGGGCTTCTCGCAATTTGCTGAGGGTGGCCTCGACATGTGGCAGGGGATAGGCATCTCTTTCGGTAACTTGGTTGACGCGGCGGAAGTCAATACAAAATCGGCGCTTCCCGTTCATTTTTCGGACGAGTACGACTGGTGAACTCCAGGGACACTGGGAGGGCTCAATGATGTCGTCGGCCAACATCTTGCTGACCGGGTTGCGGGGCGTATACCGTTGCTTGAGTGGTGCAGTGTCCCTCACGCAGATGGTGTGTTCGGTAAAGTGGTTGGTACCTTGCAGCCCTTAGAATTTCGGCAATTCTTCGTCTAAGAGCCTTTGCATTTTTTCAGCTTGTGCCGGTGTGCAGGCCACCACTCCTCTGGTAGTTTCGATGCCGGTGACGTCAGGAATCAGTAGCCGGTTCCCGAAGGTCAATGCGGACCTTCATTTTGTTGAGTGCATCCACCCCGAGGATGACCGGGTGCGTGAGCGTCGGGAGGACGGTGTATCGGTGTGTCATTCGCCGGTTCTCTACTCGGGCCGTAATTTGTATGTCTCTGGCGACGGATACCTCTAGGCCATTGGCCAGTCGGACTAGGCGTTGCGTGGGTGTCGGTACGTTGTCGTGGCGTTGGCAGTGGTTAGCCACGTCGTCGCATATGTAGGAATAGGTGGCCTCGGTGTCCAGGAGGGCTCGGTAACGTCGGCCGTACAGGAGAAAGGTCGGGCGTGCTGGTCAGGGGTGATTACTGGGGGGCGGTGGCCGGAAGGCGCCCCTCCCCCCCCCCCCCCCTCCCTGACGTTTACCGCTGTCGGTTGGCACGGGCAGTCTCGCGACAATCGTCCGTCCTTCCCACACCGTGAACAAAATAGTCGTACTTGCTGGCGGCAGTCCTCGCCGGCCGCACCGCCAGCAGCAGTTTTCTCGACTGTATTCGATCGTGACGGCGGCGAGTCTGGTTATGCTGGCTCGATCCTTGGGGGCAGTGGCCGTTCCGGTGGCGGGCGCCCTGGCTTTTTTGTCTTTGAGTATGCCCTCGTATTCGACCGCCGCTTCTAGTAAAGCGGTGACGGTGGTGCAGCTATTGCGGCGGATGAATTCGTGGTATTTGGGCAGAAGGTTTCGGTGTATGCGCTCGAGATGTCGAGCGAGCAAGAGTCGGCCGTATCGTCGAATCATCGTCTGTATGTCGGTGATATATTCGCTGCCTCCTTCCCCGGGCTTCTGCTTGCGCTGTTCTATTGTTTCCTCGAGGTCGTCTTCGCTGATGATCGGTATGTAAGATAGCCGCAAACTTTCTTCGAAATCTTTCCACGTTTCCCACGTGCCATAAAAGGGCTTGGCCCTTAAGTAGCTCCGGGAGACATCGGAGGAGTTGACCCTCCGTGATTCCGTAACTTTCCGGGAGCTCGCAGATTCGGACGCGATGGGTGGTGGGATGGGAGTTGCTTCGTTGCCGGTGAGCGAGATGAGGGCCGGCGTGATATCGGTGGACGCGTTGGGCGTCGTGGTTTCGTCGGTTTTCCCCATCACGTCGGTGCTAACGAGGCACTGGCGGAGACGGGCACGCAGCTGCTGAAAGGTACCCTCGGTGTCTTCGTTGGCCGCCCTAAGGACTTCGATGGGTTCCGTCTTATTTAGGTGGTACAGCTGCGTTAATACCAAGCTCATCTACTGCTTGCTTTCTTTGCCGACTCGAGTCCATGTTCGGGCGCCAATTTGTGACGTTCGTCACTCTGGGGATAGGAATCGGTGCTGGTGGACTCAGTCGGTACGCCGGAGTTCTATGAAACCGACTCGTTCGAGAATCTGTCGTTTATTGCGTCGTCAAGGCTATGTACAGTATTTACAACTCCTTATCTCTAATTGTAATCCGCAGCGTTCGGATAGTAGCGCGTCACAGTAGGGCGTCGTTGCTGGTCGCTCCTGATCGTTCCGTACAGGGATGGTTACGCTAAGGTGTGCAGCGGTTCGAAATTCAGGCGGTATCCTGACAGCTCGGGTCGCTGGTAGTGGGAATCCGTAGCCCCACTCGGTACTACGTTGCCTTGGTCGCGTCGGGTCTCGTGTCCTAATTTTCGGAAATTCTTAGCTGCGAGAAATCGACGCGATCTAGCGGCGCAGTGGGGAGTGAGCGTCATCGCTTTGGCCCGGTTCGGCTTCAGTCGGTTGCGGTCGCCCGGGCGCTCGGCCTCTCGCTCACTCCCGGTCGCGCCGTCGTGCGTTCGACTTCTCGCGCTGGGACGCTACGTCACAAGATATTATACCGAAAGTTTTTTTATTAATATCTCCGAAACTAAGGCCGACCGCCAAAAAGTTTAAAGGGAAATATTGTTCAGAATGACGACCCTGACAACATATGTGAAGGTTATCGAAATCGGCGGGGGCCCAGTTCATCGGGAAGGTTATCGTGCTATCCTGTTGTACACTAAATAAAATCTGTGTTAAGCTGCACGTGTTCTAAATTGTATGTGCACTATCTTGTGTGTACTATCTCCTGCGTGAAATCCTACTGTGCGCTATCCGGATGTGCAGTAAAAAAATGTGCGTTAAACTGCATGTGTTCTAAATTGTATGTGCACTATATTCTCTGTCCTGTTTTGATGTGCGCTAAATTGCATGTGTAATATCGTACTGTGTAGTATTGATATGGAGCTCTTTTAACTGTGTTTAAGTATCGCGCGTGTGGCGCGGGTTCCATTGAGCGCCACTCATCAACTGGCGCGGCAATCGCACAGACCGGGCTTCTTGGCCGTGACCAGGGATCGGCGAGCTTCGGCTATGCGCAGGCTACGCTAAACACGTACAAGAGCGGTTGGTAATGTGTGCGTGAATTGACGCCAGCGCAAAGGCAGCCAAGTGGCGACAACGCGAAGCGAATGTGACGTCACATGCTTTTACGTCACTAAGCAGGATGAGCTTGTAGCCAGCATAGCTTCGGTGCCTTTCGGCTATGTAGTCGGAGCTCACTGTGGCCCATCGAAGCTATTGGAGGGGGAAACACCTACAGGGAGCGGTGGTAATGTGTGCGTGAGACGCCACGATGGGAGACATATGCTGTCGACGCTGGTTGGCCGCGGCGTCACTCGCTTGGCGCTGGCGTCGGTTCGTCTCCAATCGTGGCGTCTCACGCACCCGTTGCCACCGCTTCTGTAGATGTTTCCCCTTCCATCGCTGTGACTGGACTGCGATGAATTATGGCGGTAATATTCAAGAATATAAGGTCCTTTACGTCCTTGCTTCTAATAAAATGAATTGAAATATATGTAAGATTGGTGGCAGGTAACAGAAAACTCAAAATAATAATTTCAATTAAATGAAAAACTTGGAAAAACTACTAAAAATGTTCGATTCACAATCGCACGTGGCGTCTACAAAAACGCAGTAGTAGTACCTGTACGCGCCCGTGGCCAAAGAGGGCGCTGGCGTCTGTACATTCGTGACGTCACATTCGCTTCGCGTTGTCGCCACTTGGCCGCCTTCGCGCTGGCGTCAATTCACGCACACATTACCACCGCTCCTGGACGTGTTTAGCGTAGCCTGCGCATAGCCGAAGCTCGCCGATCCCTGGCCATGACAGAAATCGCAGTGGTGTCTTCGAGACGAGTCTGCTGTTTCTTCATGTCCGTAAGCAGGAATATACGGATCTTATTTAAAATGTACAATATCGTGTGTCAATCGCGATAAGGAAAATAAATCTCTTTGTGTTCGCAACTAACGCAGTGCAGGTCAAGTGTCCCCTTTTTTTTCACATCGAGTTCCTAACCATCGTCGGGAGCCGACAATTATAACGCGTGTACAGTATTCACGTGCGTGGCACCACAGTGCGCGTACAAACTGTTTGTAGCTCATACCTGCGTTGACCGATTTCGATGAAATTTTCAGCATCTACACAACTCACTTAAATCTGCAAAAGGCATTTTTCAAAATTTCATTACGGGCTCAGATAAAAAAGTTGAAAAAAAACGACATTTACTATTTTTTTCGCTATTCCGACCAATTGCAATTTTTTTCAAAACGACGAAACCGTCACTTAGCAAGCTAATCATTCTAGCTTCTAAAAAAACACAAGTCGTTTGGACCAATTTTAAACATGTTATTCTGTTTTAAAGGGTGGCTGAATACTTTTGCACGGCACTGTACATATTTAAATGAATAAAAACTTACAATACTATTATCATCAGAGTATACCCCCCTTGAAATCACACAACAGTTGTCTGAAACATTTTTTCCTATCATCAAAAGCAGACAAATTACTCAGATAGCCAGTTTTAGATATCTAACCCTCTATCTCAGAATATAAATGTAAGTAACAGATAAACTGTCCAAAATACACACAATAAACACCATTCAAAAGAATAGATATTAATTCATAAAAAATAGTTTCAAGGTACAAGTAACGGAATTGATATACACATCTTGATAATTAAAGTTTCTTTGAAAAAAAATAAAGATTAAACAAACAACACAATAGTAAATTTTAAAATATTTTGATATAAGTATTATATATCCAACGGTCAATATGTAAATATGTATTATGTACAGAATTTTCTAATCTAACTTCGTTTTAGGTTTGAAATTTCAAATATACTTACGAAGAGGAACTTAATGAAAACATTTCAATAGCTTTGTACAGACTATATTTTGTTACAATTTGAGGTAGTCGTCTATTTCTCTGCGGCAACAGTAGGGAATGACAATACTCCATTGGACTAACATTAACTGCAATAATATCGTCTCCATCTCCATTATTTAAATCCATTATTGTCTCTTCGTGGGTAAGTTGAGTGAAGTTAAAAATTTTCTCATCAAATGATTGTATCATTGAGGTGATATTTTCAGGACTCCTTCTTTTATGACCACGATCAGTATTCAACTAAAATCAAGAAAAAAATTTAGTCCCCAGTTTCCCATAGAGAACTACACTTACTGACAAAAGCTAAGACGCAAAATAATTGTTTGAGAATCACTGCTATATTCTTTATCTTCTGACAATGAGATACATAGGTTAGAACTAAAATTAGCATAACAATTTCATACATCAACATACAATAACTGTTTTCTCTAAAATACTTGTCATATTTAGTTCCGGGGTGGAAGTGGAATACGGAGGTTCAGAAACGGAATTAAGCTGCTCTCCAAATTGATGTTGCTAAACTGAATAAATATGTATAAATTGCATTAAAATCTTTTTCTTTCTTTCTTGTCTTAGTGGTGTCTTGTCTTGTTTTATTTATTAACCAAGACAATTAATATTTTTTTCGGAGAGCAGCGCCAAGTATTTTGAATAAAATATTTATTCGTATTAAAATATTTATTTGTATTAAAATATATCAGCTTAATATTATTTAATACATTTTTTTCATTGTATAAATAGTTGTTTCCGCGAAGAGCGGAGCGGATTCTCGGCGCTGACGCGACTCGGTGGGAAGGCGAGCAGGTGGAAAGAACGACACGTTCGTCGGACGAAACACCTTCTTTAATTACGTGGTCGTCGGTCCGTGACGAACGTCGTACACATACAAAAACTCCGCAAACAAAGATGACGGCACACCAAGAACGTGAATGCACGCGCGGGGGCGCAAGGCGAACGATCGCCAATGTCCGTAACAATGCGGGGCGCAAAACTGGACGCAATATTTGGAACTAATCGCAAGGTGCGTGTCACGGATCGTGTCTCGGCGATGTTGTTCCGAGAACTAATTGTCGCCGGGCGAGCGCCGCTCTAGCCCGTTAGCGGTTAAAACACTTCAAACGCGCCGCGACGGCTCAACAGCTGTGTTTATGCCACCGCGGGCGCGCGTTCAAATACGGCCGTTGCGCGCGGCCGCAACAATAGTCATTGTGATAATTGGCGCAATTATAGTATATCATTACTTTTGTAAAGTTAAAAAATATAGCACATTAATAAATTTATATTAATTTACGACAATGTTTTTAAATGCGATTCTTTTTGAATGGGTTATATACTTGGCGCTCTTTTTTGTACCTTTTTTTAAAAATGGTAATTTTGTGGGGTACATAAATATACATTGATCGGCAATGCGGTGCAGACCGTTTGTTTTCGTAGTTGTAACGTCCCACGGGGATTCGAACCGGTAAAAACTGACTGTCGGTAAAACAGAACCGATCCGCATTACCACGCAAACCATCTTCTATTACCGCGCAAACGCATTATAAATACTTTTATATATAATTTACGATTTAAACGAATATTAGAGAAATAATTATTATAAGAATATTAGGAATAATTAATTATAAGTATCGATAAAAGCGCAAAACAAAATATTATATAATAAGCGAACGAAACACAAAATAACAAACAACAACTCACTGCGCATGCGCCAACCTGCCAATTCTCGAGTATGAAAGGAGGCGCACGCAGCTAAGCGGGTCATTCGAGAGCTCTACCAACAGAATTGAGCTCGCCCCGGAAACGGAAGCGGCCTTTCTAGCAGCAGACATAGCTAAGAGTAACGAGCTCGCCCCGGAAACGGCAGCGGCCGTTCTTACAGCTAGTATTACAGAGTACCAGCTCGCCCCGGAGACGGTAGCGGCCGCGTACTGCAATACACAAATCAGCGTAAGAATAAAACTCTGCCAATAGTAACGAGCTCGCCCCGGAGACGGTAGCGGCCGTGCACTGCAACATATCTCTCTACAGGGTGTCCGCGCGTAGAGTGAACAGCTGGATATCTCCTAAACTATTGGAAATAAAAATATAAAAAAAATATGTAATTAAATGGTTCGATGGGGCTACTTAATTAGCCGCGACGGATTTTTTTTCCGATTATTATTTTAAAAGATACGATGGTCAAGTTCGGTTTTTCAAATGGCACTAACTTTTTTGAAGTCCTGGGTTGATAGTGCGTTCCAAGACGAATTCAATAAGCTTTATTGTATACACTTGATTTCCACTGGGTTTTGAGATATAGCGCTTGCAAATTTGCTGATTTTCACTTGAAGAAAACCCTCTGGAATAGCAAGGACCGGGGGCGGTCTTGTTGGCGCCACGGGTGGCCTTGCCTATTTAAATAGATACCTACCTGCCAAAGGTCTACGCAGGCCCAAAGGCTGGACAATTCTTTTCCGTCAGAAATGCTACTTAGGTAGGTACATCTGCGGTATCCAGAAGCGCACCGTTACTTTTATTTCGCACTTGCTTCTACGCTCGGATGGCCGGTTATTTTGGGAGGGGTGCAAGTTCGATTGGTTAGGTTAGGAGGTGTGAACATTGCTAGACTAAATTTCAACCATTGGGAGCAGATTGCATTAGAACCAATCGGATTTGCATCCCTCACAAACGGCTGCTCTCTTGAAGAGGCCCTTTTCACGGCAATATCCCCTCCCCAATGCCCACCTTCTCTCGCGCGGAATACGTCAACGCATGCTTTAGGTTTTGATATTGAAGCTCGTGTTTATACTCGAGATGACCACGCGTCGACAACGGGCAACCCCTTTTCTTCCTGTGTCTCTCCACGAGGAGTATTGCCGGTGGATTGTAGGAGCGTAGATGTCGGGATAGCAGTTATTGAATTCAGGAGACGATAGAAACACTTTATTACAAAACACACATGTACTATAATTAAAGTAAATCGTATTCCTCTCGGGCAGGAGTACTGATAATGATCGAACTTGCGCCCCACTTCGCGCAGACCGATTACGCGGAGGGTATTCGGGTGTCACACACTGCACAAATGATACAGGGTAATTCTGGAGCAACGCCCGTCAAGGAGATGCGGCCTGGTACCCCGTGGCGAGGACAGCCCTTCGCAGTGCCTCGCCTGATTTTTATGGCTTTTTCCGGAAAAAGGTACGAATCCTGGGCCGAACGGGAACCTGTCGGCATTCAGTTGTCCCCGGACAGCCGAACGTTACATAGTTGTTAAACTTGCGTAGAATTTAACCTTAATTCTGTCCTGTGATAAGACTGTCCATTGCTGTTGATGATGAACCTTTGCAATTTATAAAATTAAAAATTATCTGAAGTCATTCCCTATGCAAATTATCTTTGTAAAAAGAAGTGAGATCCCCATAAAAAACTTCAAAAATGTAAAAAAAAATTACGCCAAGTACATGAAAAAGTCGAGGACGGAAAAGAGTAAATCACAAAAAAAATAGAAGAAAATATACAATATAAAAAAATATGCGAAATCAAAATGAGCTGCAAGTACATAAAGGTGCTTTCCAACTGCGCTTAAGATGACACAACTACATATACACAGCTAAAATGCAGTGTTCATATATTCCATTACTCATATCGCGGACATTTTAATAATTTGTGCAGATAAAATGTAACATCTAGATGTCCGCGGCCTGGAAGTCAAATACTTGGCGTGGCCAGGCAAGGTATTCTCAGTTCACCAATACTAGGGCTGCCATCTGTAAAATCGCAAATCCCGGACAGAGAGCATTAAAACCCCGGACATTTACACTTGAAACCCGGACACTGTTAACTATTTCTTATATGTATGTATTAGGTAATATACATTATACAGGGTGTCCCAAAAATGTCGCGTTTCCTTGAAAGGGGTGACTCAGGGGGTGATTTGAAACAAATTTTTCCTTAGCGAAAATATTGTCCGAAGCTTCGTTAAGGAGATATTAAGCAAAAACCCCGACCAATCAGAGCGCGCGCCTTCCGCCTGAGTTCCCGCGGTAGCGTTGGCTACGAGGTAGGCGACCGCGCTTGTGCTACGAACGTACGAACAAGCAAGTCGGCATGCATCGAAGGAAACCGCGTTACACAATAATTTGAAGTAAGAGGACAAGAAGTACGTAAATTTCGTTTTTAAATAAGGCATAAACGAAAAGCTAACGTAACAGAAAATGTACGACAAGTGATCGTAATTCGTTATTGAGGTAAAAATCCGTAGTTTAAGAACGGCCAACACAACTAAATTTAAAAAATAATATTAGGTGTATGAATAAATTCTTTCCGACTGGAATTTCTATCGCGATGGTATTCAGAAGCTGTCAGAAAAATGGCAAAAGGTAATAAACAATAATGGAAATTATTACGATGATCGAGTTGTTTTCATATTTTTTAAATCGAACTGTTATTGTACCCTAAAATCGGAAAGAATTTATTTTCACACCTAATAATCACCAATAAATTAAAGAAAACTCACCCTTTCGGACATTCCTTTCCTTGCTTTCCTTCCCTTTTCGGAAACCTGTGTCACTAGGCCACTGTACCGATCCTGGTCATCGGCGTCCAGTGCTCAGCTGATCGCAGGGTCAATGTACCGAATATTCACTTCACTGCACGGCTACTAACACTGATCACTGAATTTATTTTTCACGGAACGTGTTGTTCCTACGTTATAAAAATTGGTGACCGCGAAAGGGGCCGATTACTGTTAATTACTGGGACGAGATTACTACTACAGTAATTCGTCGTTAGTGTCACGTTTTTACCATGCGTTATAATCACGCTCACTATCCCCACCATTTCTTTGAATCCTTCAGTCGAGAGTGAGAGAATCCGAGAACGCGCGAGAGAACAAAAGAGTCGACACGAAGTTGTCGTCGGCTACGAATGGTGTCCGCATCGCGTTAGTATCACGCTGCCAGCCCCGATCGTCGTGATTCTAACAAGGCATTACTGTATTACCCGGCGAAAAGAAAACACGTGGCAGACTGTCTCGGGCTGTGCAGTCCGCTTCTGTGCAGCGATCAGATACGGATCCGACCGACGATCGTCAAAACAAAAGCGTAGGCTACGCTTGGTCAAATCGCTCTATCCCACTCGACCTCGTGTTTCGTTCGATCTCTTCGTCGCGCGGTGTGACAATGTATGTGGCAACTTCAGCCAATAACCAAAATACGTGTGCCCCGTCTTTAAAAGTGTGCCCAAATAGGTGACTCGACCAATCGTCACAGCAGCGGACTGCACAGCCCGAGACAGTCTGCCACGAGTTTTCTTTTCGCCGGGTAATAGTAGTAATCTCGTCCCAGTAATTAACAGTAATCGGCCCCTTTCGCAGCCACCAATTTTTATAACGTAGGAACAACACGTCCCGTGAAAAATAAATTCAGTGATCAGTGTTAGTAGCCGTGCAGTGAAGTGAATATTCGGTACATTAACCCGGACGCAGTGTGATCAGCTGAGCACTGGGCGCTACCCAACCATAAATCTTTTCGTCCACCGATAACCAGGATCGGTACAGTGACCCAGTGACACAGGTTTCCGAAAAGGGAAGGAAAGCAAGGAAAGGAATGTCCGAAAGGGTGAGTTTTCTTTAATTTATTGGTGATTATTAGGTGTGAAAATAAATTCTTTCCGATTTTAGGGTACAATAACAGTTCGATTTAAAAAATATGAAAACAACTCGATCATCGTAATAATTTCCATTATTGTTTATTACCTTTTGCCATTTTTCTGGCAGCTTCTGAATACCACCGCGATAGAAATTCCAGTCGGAAAGAATTTATTCATACACCTAATATTATTTTTTAAATTTAGTTGTGTTGGCCGTTCTTAAACTACGGATTTTTACCTCAATAACGAATTACGATCACTTGTCGTACATTTTCTGTTACGTTAGCTTTTCGTTTATGCCTTATTTAAAAACGAAATTTACGTACTTCTTGTCCTCTTACTTCAAATTATTCTTATTTAAGATTCTGCTTTAAAAAAAAAATGTGTAACGCGGTTTCCTTCGATGCATGCCGACTTGCTTGTTCGTACGTTCGTAGCACAAGCGCGGTCGCCTACCTCGTAGCCAACGCTACCGCGGGAACTCAGGCGGAAGGCGCGCGCTCTGATTGGTCGGGGTTTTTGCTTAATATCTCCTTAACGAAGCTTCGGACAATATTTTCGCTAAGGAAAAATTTGTTTCAAATCACCCCCTGAGTCACCCCTTTCAAGGAAACGCGACATTTTTGGGACACCCTGTATAGTAATCAAGAAAGATAGGTAAACTATAGTTGTACACAGTAGGAATTTATTTATGACTTTTTTATACACTTACCAATCGATTATGCTAAACGTAGAAAAACATAAAATCTTTTTTTTTTCAAACGTCAACACGAAAATAATCTTACAAACTATTTTGGGTATGTAATTAACGTAGTTATGCAAATCTTTGGTAAAATTAGCACGAGATCAAACTACTAATATCATTCTGTCTTCTTGTACTTGTCAATCGTTCCAATGGCCATTAAACTATCCTTCTTGGTGATGAGGAATTTGTAGAAGTCACTGCAAGTATAATCTTTGAAATTGTATTTTATTTTCATTAATGATGAAACTGTACAGAATTCTAAGGAATTTCGTTCTTTTGTCCATTGCGATGCAATTAAAGAAAAGATTCTTGCGAAAAGAGCGTACGTCTTCAAGCACAACGGGTGCCACTTTGAACGGTACTGTTTGAGATTGTACTAGAGATTTACGAAATAAACTTAGTTTGATTTTGGGTTGAGGATAAGAGATCGTTTATTTCCGTTCCAGAAGGCCGGTTGGTAATTAGCGACTGACTGGAGAAGACAATAGACAGGTGAAGAGGTCGAGAGATGAGAGAGGTCGGGATAGAGGTAGGACAGAGACGAACATCACAGTAATCAGAGGAGAGGGGGATTCAAGGTACAAAGATCGACACCGGGAGAGAAGAAGAGGCTTAGAGACAACGAGACGGAGACAGAACGAAGACGAACGAGAGGTCGTGTTTGTCGGCACTCGCACATGTACATTCTGCGATGGAGCGAAACATTATTACAATTTTGAACAGGTACAATGAGCTACGCTCGGATTGGCTGCGCCATAGTGCCGAAATTCGTGATTGGTCAAGACTCTACGTCCAGTTTGCGTTCGTTTTCGAGGTCTGAGGTGGCAGTCAGTGCCGGAAAAAGCGAAGAATATTCCAAGTAATTTCATCCATCAATATCCTAACAATTCATCTCGACGTATCCAGAAGGCAAACGTAATTATGGAATTGAATAATTTCTATACTACAAGTCATGTTAGAATAGACCTGCCGACCGACGAGTTTAGACTGGTTCTACGCATGTTGGCGTTCATTGGCTATGCCACCACCAATGGTCTTTCGGCTGCGCATCCGTTCTGCGCCGAAAGCATTGGTGTGGCGCCACTTTCGTATATACCGCGTGTTTCGACTTTTTGTCGGATTTGATTGTCTCTTTGTTATTGCAAACGTCAGGTGAAAGAAAAAATATTAAAATGGTTAAGGAAAAAAATTTAAAAGTAAATGCAATTAAACACCAATTTCCCGACCCAAAATAATAAAAGAGGACAGGTAAGCAACTGAAATATTATAAGGAAAAATATTAACCTAATGGCCGGAAAAATGTAACTTTAATATAATGGGAAACGTTTCTCTTGCAGATAGTTAACGCTGGGCAAAGGAGGATTATTATAAATATTTACAATGACAAGAAAGCTCAATTTCCAAACATGAAGTACAAGGAAATTATAAAATTGGTTGCAAATACATGCGGCGTAGGACGTTGTACCGTCATCGACAGTCTAAAGGAATTTAAAAGGACGGGGACTGTCACATCACCGTCGAAGAAGCGGGTAAAGCCCGATATAATGCAGAAGATGTCGGAAGAGGAAATTGGAGCAATAAGGAAGCATGTGCACGCCTTTTGGGAACGAAGAGAACTACCGACAGTTCCGAGAGTTTTGGCGGCGATCCGAAATGATGAAAATTTACCAACCATGTCGCAGAGTACGTTACAACGCCTCTTGAAGAAAATGAACTTCAAGTACGTACAGAGAAAGCGCAATGGTAGCCTTATCGAGCGAGAAGATATTATTCGTTGGCGCCGAACGTTCATCACGAAAATTCGAGAATTCCGAGCGGCGGGAAGACCCATTTATTATTTGGACGAAACATGGGTAAATGCGGGCGACACACGGCAGCGAGTGTGGGTGGACAACACCATAGCTTCGGCATCGAACGCCAGAGAAAGGGGCCTGACGATTGGCCCACCTACTCCGACTGCGAAAGGAAAGCGCCTCATCGTACTTCATATTGGATCGGAGGATGGTTTTGTCGAGAATGGCTTGTTGTGTTTTGAATCGAAGACCAAGAGCGCTGATTACCACGACGAGATGAATGGGGCACACTTTTTCGAATGGTTTCAGCGCACTGTACCATATTTAAAACCAAACGCCGTTATTGTGATGGATAACGCACCGTACCACTCTGCGAAACAGGAGCGCTGTCCCGTAACGAGCTGGAACAAACCGCAGATAAGAGAGTGGCTTACCAGCAAGGGAATACGAATGCCAGATAACGCACTGAAGTGGCAGTTATTGGACGAAGTTCGAAGAATTAAGCACATTTAAGATAAATATGTGATCGACGAATATGCAAAATCAACGGGGAGAACTCTTCTTCGACTACCGCCCTACCATTGCGACTTGAATCCAATTGAGCTCGCGTGGGCGGTAGTAAAAGGCCACGTAAAAGCCAATAACACGACTTTCCACCTTGCCGATGTAAAGCAGCTACTGATACAAGGGGTGGAAAAGGCAACACCCGAAATGTGGGCAAATTTTATCCGCCACACGACGAAGGTGGAGGATAAATTATATGACCTGGACCAAGTAATTGACGATATGCAGGATAACGCGGATGATTCTTCATTCGATGAAGACGACTCAGACCACGGCGAAGGTGCTCATTTAGAATTCGAGCCAGATCCGCATTTGGAACCGGAACCGGAACCGAATTTGGGATTGGAGTCGGATTCAGATTGAAACATCAAGGGAAAAACTGCACAGTAGTCCGGAAAGCTGCATTTCATGGGAACAATCTAATCTTTCAGTCTATCTTTCTTATGTAAATATATTTATGTACTTCTGTATTTCTTTCAGAAACTTTTTTGAGGAAGGACCACTCAGATTTCTCGGATCAGCCAGAGAAGTATGGTATCTTTGAACTAGGTGTGCTAATAGGACATTGAATCTGGAATTAACGTGATTTTTATTTATTTTTGTAGATGTCTTAACCTGAATCCGGATTGGGCGCCAATCCCAAATGCGCACCTTCGTGGTCTGGGTCACTTTCATTGGGTGAAGGATGCTGCGCATTATCCTGCATATCGCCGATTACCTGGTTACACATTTCGGATGCTGCCTTTTCCACCCCTTGTATCAGTAGCTGCTTTACATCGGCAAGGTGGAAAGTCGTGTTATTGGCTTTTACGTGGCCTTTTACTACCGCCCACGCGAGCTCAATTGGATTCAAGTCGCAATGGTAGGGCGGTAGTCGAAGAAGAGTTCTCCCCGTTGATTTTGCATATTCGTCGATCACATATTTATCTTAAATGTGCTTAATTCTTCGAACTTCGTCCAATAACTGCCACTTCAGTGCGTTATCTGGCATTCGTATTCCCTTGCTGGTAAGCCACTCTCTTATCTGCGGTTTGTTCCAGCTCGTTACGGGACAGCGCTCCTGTTTCGCAGAGTGGTACGGTGCGTTATCCATCACAATAACGGCGTTTGGTTTTAAATATGGTACAGTGCGCTGAAACCATTCGAAAAAGTGTGCCCCATTCATCTCGTCGTGGTAATCAGCGCTCTTGGTCTTCGATTCAAAACACAGCAAGCCATTCTCGACAAAACCATCCTCCGATCCAATATGAAGTACGATGAGGCGCTTTCCTTTCGCAGTCGGAGTAGGTGGGCCAATCGTCAGGCCCCTTTCTCTGGCGTTCGATGCCGAAGCTATGGTGTTGTCCACCCACACTCGCTGCCGTGTGTCGCCCGCATTTACCCATGTTTCGTCCAAATAATAAATGGGTCTTCCCGCCGCTCGGAATTCTCGAATTTTCGTGATGAACGTTCGGCGCCAACGAATAATATCTTCTCGCTCGATAAGGGCACCATTGCGCTTTCTCTGTACGTACTTGAAGTTCATTTTCTTCAAGAGGCGTTGTAACGTACTCTGCGACATGGTTGGTAAATTTTCATCATTTCGGATCGCCGCCAAAACTCTCGGAACTGTCGGTAGTTCTCTTCGTTCCCAAAAGGCGTGCACATGCTTCCTTATTGCTCCAATTTCCTCTTCCGACATCTTCTGCATTATATCGGGCTTTACCCGCTTCTTCGACGGTGAAGTCACAGTCCCCGTCCTTTTAAATTCTTTTAGACTGTCGACTTACGCCGCATGTATTTGCAACCAATTTTATAATTTCCTTGTACTTCATATTCGAAAATTGAGCTTTCTTGTCGTTGTAAATATTTATAATAATCCTCCTTTGTCCCGACTTTTATAAAAATATACCAATGTTTTATAAAAATTGTACTTTACTTAAGTTTTCTATAATAAAATTTATTTGTATATGTCATACTTTGTTGTTATAATTCGTAATATTAATACCGTAAACATTTCAGTATAATACGACTAATAAATAAATTCGTAATATGGCACGAATTTAATAGAATGCACGTTTTATTTGGTTACCCGGTATATGAAAGAGAATCGGAACGGTGCATGGAGAGAGGGAAGCCTGGGTGGTAAAGTGGGGGAACGGAGACCTCGCGACAGCTGAAGAGCTCATTCTACATGCGCGAAAAGGTCTATTCTAACATGACTTAGAGTATAATTATCTACGTCGCGGCAATCGGGATTCACATTATTTGCAAGACAGACAAGTAGGGTTATGCGCGAAGTGCGAATGTTTAGCGTCTTGTTTAGTAGATAATAATTTAATACATATTTTCTTATAAATGTTAATGTTCGCAGGAGCATGCAAGATCGCCTAGGGTGTGTGCTGTGCGGAGATGCAGCTGAAGTAAGTATCGCATGTATCCTGTTTATTCATACGTTACGTTTAATTTTGTACTAATGTTCTATTTGTTTTCAGCGCTAACACAATACGGAATATGGTGATTCTACAGAAGAAAGAAGTCTAAAATACAGGAAATTTTCTGACATCGCACCTAGTAGGTACCACTGGTTACGGGACGTATTGTATATAGATTTATTAATGTACATATAGAATGTTCTTCTTCGAATTTATATAAGCTATCTGTATAATTTTGTAACAATTGTAATCGCCAATCCTGTATTATTAAACTTTTTCAAATAAGTAAATGAATTATTTAATAAATGTAGAATCTGCTTTGTTATTTGGGGGTAGGGATACACCTATAGTAATCACGGTATACATGTGTTGGTGCGTATGGACGTCCATGTGACGTCACGCGCAGAGAATTGTTTGGCAATTGTGGCCTTCAGATGGTGCTGTTGGATGGTCAGGCGGGCAGCAGGATCTGCCGGCAGAACCGTAGTCGAATGCGGACGTAGGCTGCGCCGCAGCTGCCGGCAGATCCTGCCGTCAAACCTGGTTATCAGGGATATATACTCTGTCCCAATAAATTATTTTCTCCGACGTAGATCACACTCAATCATCTTCTGCTTCGATTATCTGTAAATATAAAAGTAAATATATAATATATATAAATAAAATAATATATAAAATCCACATTTTATTTTTTAGTTACAACTAGAGCTATTGTTTTTGCCCGGGTATCCGGGTACCCGGGTACTCGAGTACCCGGTGAGACCCCGGGTAGAAAAAAATTACTCGGGTACCCGGGTACCCGTAGGATACCCGACTACCCGGGTACCCGTGCGATACCCGGATACCCGGGTAGACAAAAATTACCCGGCTACCCGGGTAGACAAAAATTACCCGTGTGTCCATGAGATACCCGAGTAACTGAAGTGTGATGAGATAGTTGAGAATTTCGATTTGACAGCCGATCGTCTTTCGAGTTTCGATCATTTTCGGCTAACATCAGTAATGAACGGAATGAACTTCAAGCAATTCAATGTATATTGTATTGTGTGCGCGTTACGGTTATGAATATTAAAACTTTTTAAATTAAATTTCGACCGTAATTCCTAACTTAAAATTTAATTGACCGAACCAGTGCGCCGATACCATCTCGGTTATGAATATTATGGTAAAATGTCTTTTGCTGCGAGGGATCGGTGAGTCGTCGGTGTCGGTGGCACTAGGTTACTTCCGCACCTCACCGTAGTATAGTGCGCAACGGTAAGTAGAATAATAAATTCTATACAAGAAATAGTGTGTGACGTCGAATCACGATTCTGTTCGCAACTTACACACATTTCTGTTTTGATGTAAAAATACTAATAAATCTACATTTCCAGGTAGTAACCAAGCTGAACCAATGTAATCGGAAGACTTAAATACATTTTTGCCAATTCTGCCAGGTTTTTATATTCGTCCATATACATATCAATTTCTGAAGAACTTGAAATGGTATTATCATTATGTGTATTATTTTAATTAATTGATATATTTCCACTCTGTATTTTTTAATCTCTAATAAATTGGTTGTTGCATTCATGTTAGTCGCATTGTCATGTTCTAGAGTAATTAATTTATTTGTAATATTGTTATGTTCCAATCTTCCTACATTCCCATTTCCTATTATAACGGCTGTGACATTTTCGGCGGTATGTCGTCCCTCTATATCATGCGAGGAAAATGTGAAGTTTTTTATCTCCCAATTATCTGTTATAAAATGCGTCGTTGGGGATAAATAGGAATCTTACGATCGAGATGACCATTCATCGATGGCCACAGACATCGAGGACAGTTTAGCAAGCTCTTGTTCAATTTCCTCTCGATTCCCCCGTATAGCTTGGAATTTCCAAGCGTTTCAGAAGAGTTTTGCGGCACGGACATCGATAATCGGCATCCATCACGATCATAAAATCTTTAAAACCCGCACTATTGCCAAATGAAATAGGCAGCATGTTTGCCGCAACGACCCTTGCCAATGCCTGAGTTATCTCCTCCTCTTGTTTCGCCGAAAATGAGTGTTTTGTCTGTACCTTATTGGGTACACAATCACTATAATCACCTCTCACAGATTAATCACGACAGTTTAATCTGCACAGGTCATAAACTACATGATTCTTATCTTCGGAGTTCGGACAGCGTTAAATGTTAATACGGAGGACCATACCCACATTTTACATTGACCCATAATCAAAGAAAATAATCTATAAATAATTGTCAATACTTATTAACTGAAAAACTAATTACTCTATGTACAGTACGTACACAATTAACAAGATACAGATCCGAAATATGATATGATTACATCATTGCAAATAGTACAATGGTTATTATTAAAGTAACAGTAATTCATGTTCACTGAACAACTAAATTAACTAATATCTATTATACTTAGTACCATACAATTAACGAGAATAATATAAATAAACGTACAACAAATCAAATAAAAGAAACAATTTAACTTAATTCGAAGCTTGGAACACGGAATTAAAATTAAACTTTAATTTTGAACAAAACTATTTCCAGATATGAGTATGTACTATGTGCGATTTCGTAGATTTCGATAATACGTCCGTAAGTACTCTTTGGTTTGCGGCTGTAGAATGAACGCTTTACAAAATCGATCGTTTAAATGTTTAAAACATATTTTGTTAATTACAAAATGTCCTTAGTTAGATAGTGGATAGTTGGATAAGATTAATAAGAGGCAATCTGAGATTCGTTAATAAAAGAATTGTTTTAAAATTTGAACTCTCTTCTGTGCCGAGAAGTTAAACACTTATCGAAAGGAAATGTATGGACGAATGGGAATTTATATATTAATATTAATAAATCTCTAATTGGCTCTTAGTATCTAAGGACATTGTGAAATTAACAAAACATGTTTTACACAATCGATTTTGTAAAGCGTCCATTCTGCATCTGCAAACCAAAGTCTACTGACGTGTTATCGAAATCTACGAAATCGCATACATTACATAGTACATACTCATATCTGGAAATAGTTTTGTCATTATTAAAGTTTAATTTCAATTCCGTGTTCTAAGTTCCAATTAAGTTACATTGTTCCTTTAGTTTGTTTTGTTATATGTTTATTTATAACTTATATTATTCTCGTTATTTGTGTTATTAGTTACTATATATAATAGATATTAGTTAATTAAGTTAATTTAGTTGGTCAATGAACAGGAATTATTGTTAAATTTAATAATAAAATAATTGTATTTGTACTATTTGTTTGCATTTTGCAGTGGTGTAATCGTATTTCTGGTTTGTATCTTGTTAATTGTGTATTTTATATAGAGTAATTAGATTTTAAGTTAAAAAGTATTGGCAATTATTTACAGATTATAATCAAAGAATATGGCCCAACCCGCTCAACGTAAAAGCTGGGTCTGGAGTTTTGTATCTTTATCCGACGATAAAAGTCATGTAATTTGTGACTTGTGCCGTGCACAATTATCCTATGGTGGCTCAACATCGGCCAGTGCGCGACATCTGCGTTCGAAGCACATTGAAGAGTGCCCTGGTGCATCAGCTAATGAACCAGCACTTGAATGTGTGAGAGGCGAAGGTAGCAACGAGGATAACGTTGTTGCTGATTGTGCGCCTACACCCAGCAAGGTATTGCGAAAAGGACCATTTTCGGCTAAACGCCAAGAAGAAATAACACAGGCACTGGCGCGGTTGATAAGTACCAACATGTTGCCAATCTCATTTGCGGACAGCTCCGGATTTGAAAAATTCATGGAAGTCGTTGAACCGCAATATCAATGCCCTTGCCCGACCACAATTTTAAAGCGACTGCAACTCGTGTATAAGGAAACGAGGGAGAAAATTATTAAACAAATTGAGGACGCGTCATCGGTATCGGTGACCATCGATGGATGGTCATCGCGTAAGCAGGACTCCTATCTTTCACTTACAGTGCATTTCATTACAGGCGATTGGGAGATGAGAAGTTATACACTTTGTACTCAGGATGTAGAGGGAAGACATACGGCAGAAAACATCACAGCTGTCACAATAGCAATGCAAGAAGAGTGGAACATAGCAGAGAAATTAATTGCTGTAGTGCATGATAATGCAAGTAACATGCATGCAGCAGCCAATTTATTAGATAATTTAAAATACAGCGTTTCCTGTGCTGCACATACTCTACAATTAGCTATAAAAGACGCCCTTGATACAATTGGTAAATTTACAGATATGATAAAGAAAGGCAGTAAAATCGTGCAACATTTCCATCATTCCAATTTGGCGACATCTGCATTGCAAGAGGCCCAGAAGCACTACAAATTACCTGAACTGAAATTATTTCAATCGTGCCCAACCCGGTGGAATTCGACGTACAGTATGTGTGAGCGCCTTTTACGTAATCGGGAAGCAATTCATTCTGTTTTAAGTGATAGAAAATTAACAAAATTAAACGTAGCCTTGAAGCTTGATATGGCATTATCTGATTGGGAAGTTCTGGGTGAAATTATCGCAATTTTAGAACCATTTCATTTAGCGACCGAAGTATTATGTTCCGAAACTAAGGTAACTATTTCCTTAGTCCTGCCAATCATTCATGGCTTAATTAATAATCATTTAAATGACATTAATACGGACACTGTAGAAGCTAAGGAATTTAAGAATATTTTAAGAACCTCCCTTGTTCGTAGATTCGATATACATTCATATATTGAGAGTGCCCATCAAATTGCTTGTTTTCTCGATCCTAGAAGCAAAGATTTGACTTTTGAAAACATTGAAACAAAAAACATAATTATAAATTCTATTCGGGATAGGATTAGAAATTTGTCAATAAATGAAAATAATACTGATAATGATAAAACAATGCCAAGTGCTTTGGATTTTATATACAAAAAAAAACAAAATTCTAACAATAGTGATTTAGAAATTGACATGTATTTATTAGAACCACAAATAGATCATAATTCAGACCCATTGCCGTGGTGGAAGGCTCATGCGGGCAAATATAAAAGACTGACAGAATTGGCAAAAATATATTTAAGTATTCCGGCTACGTCTGCCAGTTTGGAGCGCACATTTTCTTCTGCTGGAAATATTGTTACGACAAAACGTACAGGTTTACTACCTGAAAATGTAGATTTATTAGTATTTTTACATCAAAATAGAACCGTGTAGAGATGTAAGAAATACCAACAAATCAACATTCTCAGGTAGTAGGGTACTACGCTTTGTGCTAACATTATTTCCAGCTGTTGAAAATACTCGTTTAGAACTGACAGAAGTCGCAAGTAGGTATACATTTTAAATATTTTAGCCATTTCTGAAAGTCTAGGGTATTTGCTTCCACGCGTTGTTCTCCACTAATGAACATAAATTACGGTTTATTTGTGCCTTTTATACATACATTTGCAGTTCGGAACTGATATCGTTGTTAGATTGTGAAATTTTGAATATAAAATCTCATTAGTGCAGTTGGCATAGAATTATCAATTTCTATAGTTTCGTTTATGGAATGTTTTCTATCATATTACCAGTGGAAATTGTAGTAATCTTTTTCATATAATTGATTTCAAATTACATCTGTTTGCTTCTTAAATCGAGAAACGAAGTAAAACGATGTATAGTTTCAACATGTGAATATAAATTAAATCTATTCACAAAGGACGTCACTAAAACATTTTTAAATTGCTGAGTCTCAGCTCTGCCCGTATTATTACCTGTCAAATGGTTATTAATATTAACAATGCCATGGATAATAGGCAGTACAAAAGAAATAGTTATAGTATTTTCGGAGCATAATGCAGTAGTTGCTACTTGTAAAAGTTTTAACAGAGTAATAATATCACTCATTATTAACCAATGATATTCTGACCTTTCAAGGTTTAAGGCAACACAAAATTTTGTACTATTGCCCGATGAGAAGAAAGGAGACTACCCACAAGCTGAAATGTCACAGGGGTAAGGGGAATCGTTCACACGCGTAAACCTATCCTCTCCAACACGGTTCGTCCCGTGACGTAGACGCGAACGAAACCAATCGCGACAATCGGGGGATATGGACACTGGGCAGCCGCTAAGAACCGAAAAGAAGGACTTCTTGGAGGGGATAACGTGGAGCGAGCGGGCGATTCCCCTTGCCCCTGTGACATTTCAGCTTGTGGGTAGTCTTCTTTCTTCTCATCGGGCAATAGTAATTGCGTTTCTATTATTCACAAGTCGCTCACACATACAGGAATATCCACTTAACTCAGAACTTAACTTAACGCGTGCGCAAGAACAGATGAAATGACCGAGTGAGTCACTGTCCTAAAGAAGAAATTGGATTTTGGATGTAACAGCTAACAGCACCTTGCTTAGGGTTTCGGCGTCGTTATCCCCTGACCCAAAGGACAAATGTCGAGGCGATTATCTGAAAGAGGCCAAGAGAAGCATCTGTTCTCGCGTGCGCGTCCTGAGCTACTGAGTTAAGTGAATAGGAATTCCACCTTGTAGGACAATTTTAAATTAATTTCTGTTTACTTACGGAGTTAGGGCACCTTGGAGGTATGGAAATCAGATGTACGTATGAGAATTTTTTGGTTTTTAAAGGTTTTATTCTACGTGAATAAAGCACCAACAACGCCGTTTTGTTTAAAAAAGTAGGTAATGTTTTTTACCTACCATAAGGCACGTAGAATAGAGCCCTTAAAACAGTTTCTTCACTTACATTATAATTTCGCCCAAAAAAAATCTGAAACATACATCTGATTTTTATGCCTCCAAGGTGGCCTACCCCCTTAAAGTTTAAAGCTTAAACCTAGCTCCTGTTTTTGGGTTAAAGCAATTATAGACAAATTGGAATGATTAACCCTTCGTGGGCACACGGAATGTATCGCACCCCAGGATATCTTTACCCAGATTATTCTAAATTTTTAGACCTTAGACGAAAATGTTAATTCAAAAATGACGCTGGGGTGTAATGAACTCCATGTGACCAATTTGGGATTATAAGAAGGTGTGACCACGGAGAGTTAAAATATTGCACAATCTTACTGCCTTCTTTTACCACTTGTTTCAAATTGTCAACTGTATCCAAACCTTTCTCACTCAATTATACATTATGTGCTGCATAAGAAATGCTGTATTGCACATTATCAAACAGACTTACAGCCATACATAGGGTAGATGTACCGTTTGTGGCCATTGTACCGTTTTTGACCATGTGCATAATTATCGCGTTTTTTAGCTTGAAATTGCTTGCAGACACATAATTATGTGTAGAATTTCAAACCGTAAATATTTTGTTTAGTATACCACCAGAAATATAAGATTACATTTATTGTTTACGCGAAAAGTGACAAGTGGCCACAAACGGTGAAAAATGGATTTCTTATATTTTTTAATTTTCTTAATTCTTTAACGATTTCTCTAGTTAATGGTAACTTATATATTAATAGTAAAGATAATTACGATGAAAGTCACTGAAATCCTTAAAGTGGCCACAAATGGTGCATCTACCCTACATTAGATGCATTGTCATGGACCATGGCGTTCACTCTACTGCCAATATTTCATTCTCTATTATGTGATGGCTAAATTCTCCCCTGAAAAACGATCTTTCATGAAGTGTGTGCAAAGTGTATAATTTTTTCTCTCGATACCTGGAGTATGCGCCCTAGTAGAGGATAGGAATTGTATGTAAAACAATGAGATTAAATATTTGTAAATTGAACCATAAGAATAAGATTTGTTGATCGAACAAATGTATTTAATGTATTTAACAATCGAATATACAAAATTGTATGTAAAACAATGAGATTAAATATTTGTAAATTGAACCATAAGAATAAGATTTGTTGATCAAACAAATGTATTTAATGTATTTAACAATCGAATATACAAAATTAGAATCCTCATTTTAAACTAATAAACGTGCTGTTTTATTTATTTCTGAAATTTATTTAAATATAAAGACACACTAATAGGGGCAGGCACTGCAATAGGGCGAACTACCCTATTGTAAGTGCAAAGGACGTTGACAGTTCGCAATTTTCACATTCTGATACAGAATGCGTTTTGCGGACAGTACCACATTTAATTGCTTGAAGTATATTCCGTTCATTACTGAGGTTAGCCGAAAATGATCGAAAGTCGAAAAACGATCGGCTGTCAAATCGAAATTCTCAACTATCTCATCACACTTCAGTTACTCGGGTATCTCACGGACACACGGGTAATTTTTGTCTACCGGCCCCTTCATTTCTGTCCAAGCCTGTGCGTCCCCTTCATTTCTATTTTTCTATTCAAGCCTCTGCGTCCCCTTCATCTATCCAAGCCTCTGCGGCCCCTTCATTTTTATCCAAGCCTCTGCGTCCCCTTCATTTCTATATATATATAAGCTTTATATAAAAACTCGAAATTACAAATAGTTTACTGGTATAAAAATAAATATATATATATTATTTTGTACATGCATGGTACAAATTTTCAGAAAGTGATGCGAAAGTTCTCTGTCGAATCGAACCTTCTCCGCACAACTTCCAAGTCTGTGACTCTACATAAAAAGTCTATTAAAAAATTTTGGCGACTTACCTTGTTAATTGAGACAATAATTCAGTCTTATGTGGTGTAAAAACTAGTGACATTTCAGAAAATTTTGACAACTTTTCATATTTGACACTTGGTAGGTTATAAAGCGATGACACTTGGTAGGTTATCTGTTTAATTCCCCTGGCCGTCGCGAGAGGCGTCATGATCCCGAGAGTCGACGAACGAAACATACACTAGTTTCTTTTGGCTGAAGGTGTACGTGTAACGCGTATACGTATTATTGACGAAATTTTGTCTTGGAGAAGAAAAACATACATTAGTTTCTTTTGGCTGAATAGCTGAAGGTGTGCGTGTAACGCATAATAAAACGCATATAAACGAAACATACACTAGTTTCTTTTGGCTGAAGGTGTGCGTGTAACGCATATACGTATTATGTTGACGAAATTTTGGCCTGGAGAAGAAGAAAATCTTACCGTTTCTGACAGATCCATGAGACGATATTATGAGATCTCTGTTATGCGTGGACAGATTTTATTGAAATTTGGTCTTATTCGAAGGCTTATATGCGGTTTACATAAGAAAAATGCCTTTAAATTTAGAAAATATTGCAGGCGTCATGAGATATTAATGAAATAAGTTTCAGGTTAGGTTGGAATAGCCCGGCGACGAGTAAATGATAGCGGTAGCGACAGTCGACATATACAGGGTGTCTTTCCTGTACTTGGCGTCGAGACGCTACCGCGTCTCTAGATAAAAATCAGAAATTCAAAAACGTGTTTGTAGTATACAAGATAAAACTTGGTAAGAGGAGGGAAATTATTTTTGTGAAATTGAATAATAGAATTGATAATTCGCAAAAGTAAAAAAGTTGTAATTTCTAGGAAACTAAAAATTGTCCTCCAGTACCGACCAACTATTAAATTAGCAGATTTTTAGTTCCAAATGATTAACAATGTTTATAAACACATTCAACTAGTACAATACAAGATTCTTTTCAAATGTTATTTGTACAAACTCGCAAGTCAGATGACTAATATTCTCCTGATCTGTGCATTCGACATGTGCCCAACCGTCACATACGGTACACTGCACCCAATCTTTGTCAAATGATTCCTTGCAAACAGAGTTGGGCAAAATTTTTATTTAAATAAAATTTCTAATAACGAATAAAAAAATTACCTTCGTCGAATAACACAGTACAACAGCCATCTGGACTTGTACCATTCAATAGCCGTTTCTTATAGGTTTTCGTGCGCTGAAAACGAATCCGCAAACCGTTTGTCGCCATCACCCTCAGTTTTTGAGAAATTCGATTTTGAAAAAACTGCAAATTTTCGAATTTGAACATCTTTTATGCCGAAACGGTAATAGTTATTCGGTTGCTCGTTGCGTCAAATTATTCTATGAACCCTCCCGAATACAACGATATAAGTTATTATTGCATTATGAACATTTAAATATGTTTAAACAACGATCAAAGGGAAAAGGACACCCGAAATGCACCCATTTTGGCAGATATCCTTCAATTTATTTCCAAAACTAAGGGTCTGGGAGAAAATCTGACCATTCTACGCGATGCAGCAGACAGTTTTCCTTCGGAAAGCGTCAACAGAAGTGGTAAGTCTCATTTTGTTTTCAATACAGAAGCGAAATAGTTTGGCAAAACGCGCGGAGCCGGCAGTGGTAGTCAACGGCGCGGCGTCCGGCGCGGCGTCCGGTGCGACGTATCCACAGCCGCTCGCGCGCCTCTCACCGTGCTCCAATATTGTATTTGTTATTTATAAACTAATTAATAAAAAATTATTAACTATTACATAATAAACTATGTAATAAATTTTCTGTAATTTCAAACTTTGATTTTTTGGATATGCAAGGTGTCGGCGCTATGTGTGTACAGTTAGGTACATCATTTCCTAATGTATTAAAAATACCAAAGAACTGTTCGTGTGAAAGTCATACTATACGACGGGGTAAATTCATTGTCGAAGACGATTTTTTTACATTATTATTTTTAACAGATGAGAATGGCAACAGCGTCACACGCATTCTTACTAGTGACATCATATGTCGATACATCCGCTATCTATGGGCTGTTGCTAAAAGTATAGGTTCGTGTAGGTCATGTACATGTTGCCGTTCTCATTTGTACTCGCGGGAGCGCCGCCAGTCTTAAATGGATAACCCTGTATCTGTTTAAAATAATAATGTAAAAAAATCGTCTTCGACAATGAATTTACCCCGTCGTATAGTATGACTTTCACACGAACAGTTCTTTGGTATTTTTAATACATTAGGAAATGATGTACCTAACTGTACACACATAGCGCCGACACCTTGCATATCCAAAAAATCAAAGTTTGAAATTACAGAAAATTTATTACATAGTTTATTATGTAATAGTTAATAATTTTTTATTAATTAGTTTATAAATAACAAATACAATATTGGAGCACGGTGAGAGGCGCGCGAGCGGCTGTGGATACGTCGCACCGGACGCCGCGCCGTTGACTACCACTGCCGGCTCCGCGCGTTTTGCCAAACTATTTCGCTTCTGTATTGAAAACAAAATGAGACTTACCACTTCTGTTGACGCTTTCCGAAGGAAAACTGTCTGCTGCATCGCGTGGAATGGTCAGATTTTCTCCCAGACCCTTAGTTTTGGAAATAAATTGAAGGATATCTGCCAAAATGGGTGCATTTCGGGTGTCCTTTTCCCTTTGATCGTTGTTTAAACATATTTAAATGTTCATAATGCAATAATAACTTATATCGTTGTATTCGGGAGGGTTCATAGAATAATTTGACGCAACGAGCAACCGAATAACTATTACCGTTTCGGCATAAAAGATGTTCAAATTCGAAAATTTGCAGTTTTTTCAAAATCGAATTTCTCAAAAACTGAGGGTGATGGCGACAAACGGTTTGCGGATTCGTTTTCAGCGCACGAAAACCTATAAGAAACGGTTATTGAATGTTACAAGTCCGAAAAAAAGTCAAAATTTGTTGTACTGTGTAATCAAAAGTTAATGTAACTTTTATTTGATCCTTATTTACATAATTTTTTATTTAGTTAATGCCCAACTCTGCTTGCAAATAACACACTGGATAACTTCTTCATTAAATCCTAGCTTCCTGTTTGTTAAATTATCATACCTATCCTTATTTACTCTATTTTTCTGCGGGAAAAGGTAGAAGGTGGGCTAAATGAGCATCTGCTAACAGATTGAACTGAAAGATAAGAAAAATTTGTCCTCTACTGGTTGTCAGAGTCTGTTGGTCGGTACTACACGTCAGTTGGATGGTCGGTACTGTACGACAAACACGGGGAAACATTTTAGATCATGGTGTATTATGTACAAAAAAATATTGCAAAACTGGGACGTTTTATTAAACTTAATAGACTAGAGATAGTATCCATAATAGAACAAAATCATCTACTTACACGAGAAACAAAATATTAGCATTAAAAAATAACTTTTAACGCACTGAATATCAACGTATACGTTTAATGCCTCAGAACATCGTGAGCAATGGAGTAAACAATATGGCCCCGAAATAGGTTATAGAGAATTGTGATTTCCCTTGGTTAATTCAAATAAAGTGTTAATATCTGGTCGAAGAAGCGTGAACTAGCTTTGGTCGGTACTGTACGCTGGTCGGTACTGCACGACTCTCCCCTATGTATGAGCACTTAGTACATTTATATGAAAAAAGTGATGAAATTCTCCCCCCCCCCCCCCCCCCCATAAACATGACTCATGTATGAAAGAAGCTAATTCCCTTTAATTCACGAAAAAAGTTCACATGCAAAGATTGTGAAATCAACTTTGCAAATTCCAATTGTATTCTCGTTCTCCGCTCGAACACTGATTCCTCTGTCACATTTTATACTTGACATTTCTTTATTGGCCACAAATCAATTCAGGGCTCAGATTTTCAGCTTCGGTTTTAAGGAATTAGCGGGCGTTGTATAAGAAAAAGCTATGAAGTCGACTGAAAAAAAATGTTTCATATTCTCCGCATCTCTCTGTAAGACGTATGTAAGGCGTATTCGGACGGTCGCAATGGTGCGCACTGGGTGCGAATTTTCGCCAATTGGAAGCGAAAAAGTTCGCATTCAGTGCGCACTAGTGCAGGTTGCCGAATGTGCTATTATTAATCTATTACCGACTTTGATTCGTTTAAATTAGTCTCTACCAAGTTTTTATTATCTTCATACGACATTTTTAACAGAAGATGTCACTCTTATAAAAGTTTTTGTGTCAACTGCAGGCCTCTCCTACTTCATAGCTTTTTCTTATACAACGCCCGCTAATTCCTTAAAACCGAAGCTGAAAATCTGAGCCCTGAATTAATTTGTGGCCAATAAAGAAATGTCAAGTATAAAAAGTGACAGAGGAATCAGTGTTCCAGCGGAGAACGAGAATACAATTGGAATTAGCAAAGTTGATTTCACAATCTTTGCGTGAGAACTTTTTTAATTTTTTTCGTGTATTAAAGGTACAATTGGAATTAGCAAAGATGATTTCACAATCTTTGCGGGAGAACTATTTTCGTGAATTAAAGGGAATTAGCTTCTTTCATACATGATTCATGTTAATGGGGGTACACACATTCACGAATGCACGCACAAGAAAGAAAGAAAAAGATTAATGCAATTTATACATATGTATTCAGTTTAGCAACACCAATGCGGTGAGCAGCGCCAAGTATTTTGAATAAAATATTTATTGGTATTGAAATATTTATTTCTATAAAAATATATCTGCTTAATATTATTTAATACATTTTTTCTTTTTATAAATAGCCATTGTTATAATTGGCGCAATTTTGTATAATAATTTTGTAAAGCTATTAATTAATTTACGACAATGTTTTTAATTGGGATTCTTTTTGTTGGGATAATTAAAATGTCCGCGATATGAGTAATGGAATGTATGAACACAGCATTTTAGCTGTGTCTATGTGGTTGTATCATCTTAAGGGCAGTTGGAAAGCACCTTTATGTACTTGCAGCTCATTTTGATTTCACATCTTTTTTTATATTGTATATTTTCTTCCATTTTTGGGGGGATTTATATTATTATCTTCTATTTCTTGTGATATATATTTTCTTCTATTTTTTTGTGATTTATATTATTATCTTTTATTTTTTGTGATTTATTTGTTTCATGTACTTGGCGTAATTTTTTTACTTTTTGAAAGTTTTTTATGGGTACTCTTTACTATAGCATATTTTAATGACGAAAAATAAAATAATAACATCATTAAACAATATAGGTATTATACCATTAGATACGATATACAGGGTGTCCCAAAAATGCTGCGGTTCCTTAAAGGGGGTGATTCGGGGGGTGATTGTAAACAACTTTTCCTTTGCGAAAATGCCCTCCGAGGTTTCGTTAACGAGATATTAATAAAAAGCACCGACCAATCAGAGCGCGAGCCTTCCGCTGGAGGTCCCGCGCTAGCGTGGCCGCGCGCCGGGCCGCGCTGCGACTACGAACAAGCAAGACGGCATGCATCGAAGGAAATTGCGTAGAATGGCAAATGAAAAAGACGTAACAAAAAAATCCAACCTTTTGCCATGGTTTGTTTGCCATTTAAAGTGAATAATGAATAAAGGATAAATGGATGAAAATCACGTGTAACGTAAAAAGACGAATACACATTTTTTTTAGAAGATTCGAAAATAATAATTATTTGAAGTGGGAGGATAAGGAATACGTAAAATTCCTTGTGTTAATAACATATCCACGAAAAGGTAATGTAACAGGAAATTAACGAAAAGTGATCGTAGTTCGTTATTGTGATAAAAATCCGTAACTCAATAACGGCCAGCACTGTTGCTGATAACGAATAAGTCTGTTTAAAAAGCCCGAATAAATATTTTCGTACGAGAATTTTGAGAATTATCGCCGGAAATAAGCCATAGCTTGCGTTAAATTTAAAAATGAATGATCACCATTAAAGTAACTAAAACTCACCCTTGTAGAAAATTCACCTGCAACGTGAAAACTTGTGTCATTGGGTCACTGAACCGATCGTGGTCATCGATGGACGAGCCCAGTGCACAGCTGATCCCAGGTATACGACACTACCCAAAGTTAAGGGTCGCAATGTCAGGTGCGTCCAGGTCAACGTACCGATTATTCACTTCACTGCACGGCTACTAACACTGGTCACTTAATTTATTTTTCATGGAACGTGTTGTTGCTACGTTCTAAAAATTGGTGGAAATGAATTTTTACTTGGCGTTCGGAGCCGTGGGTAATTCCCGCGCAAATTCTCACGCTGCAGCACTTGCGTCCTCGTTGTTCGGGGGGTACACACAGAACATCGCGTAATACTCTTGAGCAGAGATCATTTGTCTGCGACGCGATTGCTGACTGCTGACTGACAAGATTTTTTCCAAGCGACTTCTTCTACCCCCAAATAGTTTCTCTCGTTCCATTATGAGTTGACCCCCACCAGGCCAAGAGGCTTCAGGTAAAAAGAAGCCAGCACATTTTCGGAACACACGTGTTTTGCAGAAGTGCAACGAAAACTTTCACAAAAGTCCGCGCTCCGTCCTTCTACTGCCAATGTACCCATTGCTTCGAGATAGAAAACAGACACCACGTGTATCGGTTCGAAAGGGTCCGAAGGGAAGAGACGCAGAAAGTCTTCGAGTTGCTATAAAGAAAAAAATCCTGCTTCCTGTTTCCCTTTTCCGATACCCTGAGTTCACGTCTGCTACGAGGCGGAACCAAGTAAGTCATAAATTATCCGAAACTGTAGGAAACCGTTCTCTACCGCCGACTTGCGGGACAATACGGTCATACACCGCGACCCTGGCGAAATGCTCTGGTTGATCAGCCTGATTAATTTTGGAAAACTAGAAATTACAGAGTATTATCCAGCATCAATACGTCTCGCGGAGAGACACAGGAAAATAAGGGATAGTGCGCTGACTGCGCGTAGTCCCGCCTGCTTCGTCCTACCCTCAAATTAAAGACGGATCCCTTATCTCTCGAGTATAAACAAGTGCTCGAATTTCAAAACACAAGCACGCGTCGACGTATTCGGTGCGAGAGACTGTGGGCTTGAGGTCCGATTGGCCCCAAACTAACCAATCTGCCCTGCATCCCTCCCAAATGGCCGCTGTCCTGAAGAGGCCCTCTTCACAGCAATATCTCCTCCCAAAGGTAACCAATCGGGCCTGCTTATCTCTCGTGTCTAAACACGCGCTCGAATTTCAAAACAGAAGCATGCGTCGACGTATTCGGTGCGAGAGAAGGTGGGCCTTGGGGAGGAGATATTGCTGTGAAGAGGGCCTCTTCAGGACAGCGGCCATTTGGGAGGGATGCAGGGCAGATTGGTTAGTTTGGGGCCAATCGGACCTCAAGCCCACAGTCTCTCGCACCGAATACGTCGACGCGTGCTTGTGTTTTGAAATTCGAGCACTTGTTTATACTCGAGAGATAAGGGATCCGTCTTTAATTTGAGGGTAGGACGAAGCAGGCGGGACTACGCGCAGTCAGCGCACTATCCCTTCTTTTCCTGTGTCTCTCCGCGAGACGTATTGATGCTGGATAATACTCTGTAATTTCTAGTTTTCCAAAATTAATCAGGCTGATCAACCAGAGCATTTCGCCAGGGTCGCGGTGTATGACCGTATTGTCCCGCAAGTCGGCGGTAGAGAACGGTTTCCTACAGTTTCGGATAATTTATGACTTACTTGGTTCCGCCTCGTAGCAGACGTGAACTCAGGGTGTCAGAAAGGGGAAACAGGAATGGTATGCATTTTCTTCTTTATAGCAACTCGAAGACTTTCTGCGTCTCTTCCCTTCGGACCCTTTCGAACCGATACACGTGGTGTCTGTTTTCTATCTCGAAGCAATGGGTACATTGGCAGTAGAAGGACGGAGCGCGGGCTTTTGTGAAAGTTTTCGTTGCACTTCTGCAAAACACGTGTGTTCCGAAAATGTGCTGGCTTCTTTTTACCTGAAGCCTCTTGGCCTGGTGGGGGTCAACTCATAATGGAACGAGAGAAACTATTTGGGGGTAGAAGAAGTCGCTTGGAAAAAATCTTGTCAGTCAGCAGTCAGCAATCGCGTCGCAGACAAATGTTCTCTGCTCAAGAGTATTACGCGATGTTCTGGGTGTACCCCCCCCCCCCCCCCCCCCCCCAACAACGAGGACGCAAGTGCTGCAGCGTGCGAATTTGCGCGGGGATTACCCACGGCTCTGAACGCGAAGTAAAAATTCATTTCCACCAATTTTTATAACGTAGGAACAACACGTTCCATGAAAAGTAAATTAAGTGATCAGTGTTAGTAGCCGTGCAGTGAAGTGAATATTCGGTACGTTGACCTGGACGCACCTGACATTGCGACCCTTAACTTTGGGTAGTGTCGTATACCTGGGATCAGCTGTGCACTGGGCTCGTCCATCGATGACCAGGATCGGTTCAGTGACCCAGTGACACAAGTTTTCAAGTTGCAGGTGAATTTTCTACAAGGGTGAGTTTTAGTTACTTTAATGGTGTTCATTCATTTTTAAATTTAACGCAAGCTATGGCTTATTTCCGGCGGTAATTCTCAAAATTCTCGTACGAAAATATTTATTCGGCCTTTTTAAACAGACTTATTCGTTATCAGCAACAGTGCTGGCCGTTATTGAGTTACGGATTTTTATCACAATAACGAACTACGATCACTTTTCGTTAATTTCCTGTTACATTACCTTTTCGTGGATATGTTATTAACACAAGGAATTTTACGTATTCCTTATCCTCCCACTTCAAATAATTATTATTTTCGAATCTTCTAAAAAAAATGTGTATTCGTCTTTTTACGTTACACGTGATTTTCATCCATTTATCCTTTATTCATTATTCACTTTAAATGGCAAACAAAGCGTGGCAAAAGGTTCGATTTTTTTGTTACGTCTTTTTCATTTGCCATTCTACGCAATTTCCTTCGATGCATGCCGCCTTGCTTGTTCGTAGTCGCAGCGCGGCCCGGCGCGCGGCCACGCTAGCGCGGGACCTCCAGCGGAAGGCTCGCGCTCTGATTGGTCGGTGCTTTTTATTAATATCTCGTTAACGAAACCGCGGAGGACATTTTCGCAAAGGAAAAAGTTGTTTGCAATCACCCCCCGAATCACCCCCTTTAAGGAACCGCAGCATTTTTGGGACACCCTGTATAACAATAAAAGTTACATAATGAGTAACTTTATAATTAGTTACATGATATGTAGTTGTACCAACGTTAAACTTGGGTCATTAAGGAGCCCGACCTCCATGATGTTTACCAGAGCCCGTGGAATGGGTGCTCTAAAGCCAACGATAATATGGGCGTGCAACGGATAGGGAAAACTATAGTAGTGTGAAGTGCAGGCTTATACCAGAGATGGGTAAAAAATTATTTCAAATAAAAAATTCAATTCGACCAAAAGACGAAAATTTTATTCGAGGCTCATGAATAAGAATAACCCGAGTCAATTTTTAATCGAAGCGCTCATGATTGAAATCATGGGGATTCAATCGTCAGTCATGGTTGAATACGTCAATCATGGGGATTCAATCGTCGGCCATGATTGAAGTAAGTCAATCATGGGGATTCAATCGTCGGCCATGATTGAATACGTCAATCATGGGGATTCAATCGTCGGCCATGATTGAATACGTCAATCATGGGGATTCAATCGTCGGCCATGATTGACCTACCTTCAATCATGGGGATGCAATCATGACTGAATGAACAGTGTTCTCGTATTCAACCGTAGTTCAGTCGCGTAGCTCGACTAACCTTGGCGAGCCTCGAGACTCGCGAGAACCTTTGATCGATGCCGCGCGAGGCCCGAGCCGAGCGACATTGTATCGTTCACCCGTCTAAACTGGCGCCTGGAATTGCTCGGCGATGTGTCATCGATGATACGGAAAGTGAATTTCTTTATTACTTAACCGACTTCAAAAAGGAGGAGGTTATAGATTCGACCCGTTTGTATGTTTGTCCCCTCATAACTCCTCAGCATATGGACCGATTTTGATGATCTTTTTTTTATTCGAAAGAGGGCGATGCCCCGGTGGTCCCGTCCTAGACTAAATCAACACTGGCCCAATATATTGCCACTTATGGTTAATAATAAAGACTATTGTCACCTAATTATTATTATTTTATGTACGTACGCGCATATTTCCTCAGCATGTTGTGTCAATATATATAAAACTAAAAAGCTAAAAATAAAAAATTTTATAAAAATTAAAACCGACTTCAAGAAAATAAAATTGCACTAAAAAATAAAAAATTATTTTTTCCCTTATTTAATCTACGACTCTCATATTTTTTAAGCCGGCGCCAGATTTACACAGTGCAAATGATGAGGCACCGACTCAAAAAATATGAGAGTCGTAGATTAAATAAGGGAAAAAATAATTTTTTATTTTTTAGTGCAATTTTATTTTTTTGAAGTCGGTTTTAATTTTTATAAAATTTTTTATTTTCAGCTTTTTAGTTTTATATATATTGACACAACATGCTGAGGAAATATGCGCGTACGTACATAAAATAATAATAATTAGGCGACAATAGTCTTTATTATTAACCATAAGTGGCAAAATATTGGGCCAATGTTGATTTAGTCTAGGACGGGACCACCGGGCATCGCCCTCTTTCGAATAAAAAAAAGATCATCAAAATCGGTCCATATGCTGAGGAGTTATGAGGGGACAAACATACAAACGGGTCGAATCTATAACCTCCTCCTTTTTGAAGTCAGTTAAGTAATAAAGAAATTCACTTTCCGTATAATCGATGACACATCGCCGAGCAATTCCAGGCGCCAGTTTAGACGGGTGAACGATACAATGTCGCTCGGCTCGGGCCTCGCGCGGCAACGATCAAAGGTTCTCGCGAGTCTCGAGGCTCGCCAAGGTTAGTCGAGCTACGCGACTGAACTACGGTTGAATACGAGAACACTGTTCATTCAGTCATGATTGCATCCCCATGATTGAAGGTAGGTCAATCATGGCCGACGATTGAATCCCCATGATTGACGTATTCAATCATGGCCGACGATTGAATCCCCATGATTGACGTATTCAATCATGGCCGACGATTGAATCCCCATGATTGACTTACTTCAATCATGGCCGACGATTGAATCCCCATGATTGACGTATTCAATCATGGCCGACGATTGAATCCCCATGATCGACCTACTTCAATCATGGACGCTTCGATTAAAAATTGACTTGGGTTAGTCTTATTCATGACGAATAAGACTAAAGTATTTTTTATTTGATACGTCATTTAAAATAATTTGTTATTTAAATAATGCCCATCTCTGGCTTATACCCGTAGGATAGGCTTGAATGACTGGGATTCTTGGGGGTCCTCCCAAGAGGACCAGTTATTTCAGCCTATGGGTACGAGCCTGCACTACACACTACTATTTAACTCCTTACAGTTTTCACTATTCGTTGTACACCCGCGGTATCATTGACTTCGAACGCTCCTTCCGCGCGGCTCTAGAAAACGCCATGGAGGTCGGGCTCCTTAATGGCTCCACTGGCCCCAACTGCAAAGAGAAAGTTTTTTTTTAACTCCATTAAAACTTAAATTTACGGGCTTTTTTGGCTGCAAAAGTATTTACTATACTATCATAGGAATGCTTAGAAACCATTCCGTACTCTATTGTTATAATACTTAAATTTGTCAGGCGTTCTTGTGAAGTCAAGTTCCTGAGGTAATTTTTTACTATTTTTAATTTGCTAAATTTCTTTCATTGGAGGCAACTGAAACTGGAATTGTCAAGAAGATTCTCAGCGCTGTCGTAATGTTGGGATATGCGTCTTGTAGCCCATTCTTATATATCAGGCTAAGGATACCTGCAGGTGTCGCTGTTTTCATGTTTGGAGTTAAATCCAAAGCATGGTATTTAAAACTTTCCACTTCTATCACTAACTCATCTTTATATATATTGGCTAGTTTTGTTGCCTGCACCTTGAGCTCCTCGTTAGTCATTGACTGAAACTGTGATCCATCGAGAAACCCAAATACATATACCATTAATATTTTGTAAGGTCTCAAACCTATTTCTTAGTTCATTAAGAATTCTATCAATTATCTGTAAGATCAAAATTCCAAATTTCTTTTCTTCTGACCATTGGTAACTTTCATCTTCACAATTTTCATCAATCATCCCTTTCTTCTTTCGCTTCCTTACTTGTCTGAAACATGGATCTAGGCTAAGCTCTTCGGCGATTTTTTTCGCCTCACTGATTGCATCGGTCGCGTTGTTTGCTCTAGTTGCTTGTAATTGCTCGATGAGACGATTGATATGTTTTACAGACCGATCAATGATCATATCTTCTCTCTGAAAGAGTTTATTAACGGTGTCAATGCGAGTTAGCTGTTTATACCAGAAACAGGACAGAACAATGAACTCAAATGTTTTTATATTTTTTAACCCTTTCGCACCGGACGGGACATATGCTGTCCCAGTCTGGAAAATTTTTTATATTACGGCTGGGACAACATATGTCCCAGTTACTGAAAAACATCTAGGACAGAAAATAACGCCAAGTTGGGCCTCCAAACTGATTCTAAATTGTTGATGGTGCGCTGTTATGGGGACGTTTATGTGTCTCCAAGACCTTCAACCTTTTAGGCATAAAAGTTATTTTATCCAATAATCGCTTGGAGGAGAAACAACTGATCCCGGCAATGGGGCGCACTCGGACTGATTTTTCGCCGTATTGAAAGGGTTAAAAGAGAAGCAGCTTCTGCTTTTGTTTCAACATTTGCAACTTTGCTGGTTATTAGAGCATTTAATGCATCTATGACCTTCTTAAGATGCTTATATATTACTGTCACAGCTTCTCGTTTAGTTGACCACCTGGTATTGCTTTGCAACTTTAAAGAAAGAGGCACATATTTCAACAAAACCTCCCATCTGTTGGTCGACGCAGCAAAAAAACGAGTACAGGCAATTTAGTGTACCAAAGTAGTTCTCTGCTTCTTGTGACACACTAGCAGCGTTTACTCCAACTAAGTTGAGTGAATGTGCTGCACAGGGTACGAAATGTGCTAAATTATTTTTTTCTTGCAGTCGTGTTTGAACCCCTTTGTATTTTCCAGCCATATTGGCACCATTGTCGTATGACTGCCCTCTACAATTCTTAAGATTCAAGCCATCGTTTTCCAGTTTCTTCATGATAATTTCGGAAAGAGCCAGTCCAGTCTTCTCACTAACCGTTAGGAAATCAATGAAACAATCAACAACCTCAGGGCCATTTTCACCAACTTTTACGTATCTAATGACTTCGGACATTTGTTCTAAGTGGCTCACGTCGCGAGTACAGTCAAACATGATAGAAAAATATTTTGCCTCCCGTATATCGTTAAATATTTACTCCCTTATTTTACCCGCAATTATTTCCAAAAACTCATTTTGAATGCTCGCCGAAAAGTAACTAACTTGGCCTTTCTTATGACGACGGATGTGATCTCGTAGTGGAGGGTGGTAATGAGATACAAGTTCCACGGTGTTAAAAAATTTACCACTTCTGGGATCGCCAAAGTCCAAGCTTTCGTTGGATCCTCGGAAAGGGCTACCTTTAGGGCTGTTCGGGTGCTCGAATATTCGGGCGGCTTGAAGTTCGGACCGAGCCGGGACTCGGTTTTCGAGCTGAGCCGGATACCCGTCAAATTCGGGCGGCCCGAAAAATCCGAGTAGCTCGAATTTGTTTCGGGCGGCTTGAAAAATCCGGGTAGTCCGAATCGTTTCGGGCCGCCGGCGTACGTCTTGAATGTGGTTCGAACAGTGCGTTCAAGGCGTACGGATTTTCCGAGCCCGGATTTTTCAAGCCGCCCGAAACAAATTCGAGCTACTCGGATTTTTCGGGCCGCCCGAATTTGACGGGTATCCGGCTCGGCCCGGTCAGTCGAGCCGAGCCAGGCTCGGCTCGTTTTATTCGAGTACCCGAACAGCTCTAGCTACCTTGCTTTGCTAAGTATATTATTATATCAATAATTACATACAAAATTGTTCTCCAGTGATTTTCTTCTTTAGCTATTTTTTCTTGAAGATCTTTATCAATTCCGCCTTTAGTCAATGAAAACTCTAATGTTTTCCCCGAAAAAAAAAACATTTTTTGTGGTTGAGTGAATTCTCGTGTTCTGGTATTTTATTACTTAACTTTTTCCATTGAGTAAAACCTTCATTCTTAGTAAAAAAATAAGGTTTTTGTACTTTTTGTTCAGAAAACGTATAGGAAAAAAGTTTGCATGGTATGCAGAATAAAGCATTTTTGGATTTACTATATGACAACCATGATCGGTATACTTTTTGTTCATTAGATAGCTTTTTATAAAACCACTCTTTAGTTAATTTTCTTCCATCTCTTAAGCTGTTGCTAAGATCAGGCTCGACCTTTGTACAATTAATTAATTGTGTTACAATGAAACACCTCTGAGTATCCGAAATATTTGTAGGCCACGTCCCTGGATCATTAAAGTCAAATTGAAAATCGCACTGAGTATGAGAGAGGCCGGATCCAGGATTATTAAAAGCAGCTTCATGACATGTCCCTGCAATAGAATTAGAGTCCTGTTCAGCTTCAGTGCGGCACTGAGAGTGACTGATTGGAAATTCCACTTTTATTTCATCCTGATTAGCACAATGTGTTGTAGGACTTTTCTCTTGACTTTTTACTGTCTTTACCAGTGCTTCGCTTTCTGCAATCGCAGATTCGTCATTTCTCTCCTCTTTCCCTCTACTATCATCTGCAGGCGTAAGGAAGGCGAAACGTAAAAACGTGTTTTTCTGGTCAGAGTTACTAAATAAAAAATTATTTAAATAACGCATCGAATATAAGTTACTTTAACTTTATTCGTTATTGAAGGCTCGATTCTCGAATCATTCGGGTTAACTTTATTTGACGAATAAAGTTAATTTTTTTATTCGTCGAGCGTTTCAACATCAGCATCGAATAAAGTTTTCAACTTTAACTTTAACTTCAGTTGACGTTGTATAATTTTTTGGCGCGCATTCGAGCCGCCGAGGACCGTCATTGGGCGATACATTGTAACGCGCGCACCAGGCCTCAACAATCAGGCTCAACTCCCCGGTCCTCGGCGACACGACCGAGTACCAGAAAATTATACGCCGTCGAATAAAGTTTAAGTTAAAGTTGAAAAAGTTATTCAACGCTGAAGTTGAAACGCTCGACGAATAAAAAAATCAACTTTATTTGTCGAATAAAGACGCCGAACGCACATTATTCAATCGAGGAATGTTGGCATTACGACATTGGGAAGACGTTTTCCACGCGATAGACGTCGGTAACGAATTGAAAAGAAATGGTCGCTTGTCGAAGATGCTCGCTCAGAGAGATATTCAACATTTAGTAATCAACTTACCTTCTTCGTAGTTATTTTTTACCTTCAGCCACGATGACAATAACGACGAAGATTGATGGGATTCCTTTTCTCTTTCTTTAGCTCGTCTTCGAAATTCAGCTCCTGATGGCTTTCTCGACATAATGTTTATGAAAGTGAACGAAATTTCAACTAAAATAATTTGCAAATAAAATAAGTACTAATAATGCGGCTACAAATCCCGAATGAATGACTAAACCAACGCTGTGCAGCGTGGGGGCTCCTCACGCGGGTGCTTCCCCTTCCAACCTTCCTTTCGCACAGCGTATCTTTGTTAAACAAAAGACGGATCAGACAATATTCGCGGGAAATAGTAACATTGGCTCGCTGTAGTGACATGTGTTACTAATACATATGTACATACGCCATGCGTAGCGTCTGATCTTCCTTTACGGACGGGAGTAGGTACCCCCAGTTGGTCACTACCGTGGCCCTTATTTTTCAACATACGATTTCTTTTCCTCTTACCCCGTAAAATTGTTCCATTTCATAAGAAAATAATCCCTGAAAAAGTTTATTGCAATCGGACATCAGGAAAAGGTGGCGACCAGGCTTTAAAGTTTAGAATTCATAAATGGTTTAGATTTAAAGAATTTCTCAAAAATGGTAAGCTTTATCTCAAATAATATTAAAAGAGCATTCAATTTTCTACAATTACTGTATATTTGATTTTTTGGTGCTTCCAACCATTTTTTATCTAATAGCGTTCGAATATAGAGAGGTCCGCACTACGCGCATATAGGCAATACGCCACGCGCGCCGTAGAGATGGTTACGCGTGTAGTGCGGATCTCTCTATATTCAAACGCTATTATGTTAATAATGGTTGGAAGCACGAAAAAATCAAATATACAGTAATTGAGCCATTTGATGGAAAAAGGGCACATACGCCAAAATGCCATTTCGAGTAAATCGGTTTCAAAGCTTTCATTATAGTATAACTTAATGAAAAGTAATGCAATTAAATCCAATTTTTTTTAAGGATGTAGTATCATATCCGTCAAACGTTTCGTAAACAGAAGTCATGATTTGAAAATGATATGTGTCTTTATTTAATAGTTTTATGCAAGTGGTTTATGTGCCCTTTTTCCGTAAATAGGGTAAATTCGTAACAAAATTGCTTCTTTGTTTAGTTATTGACATATAATTTTGTTTACATACTTCGTTGGCCATTTTTTATACATCGCTTAAATAAAAATACAAAATGAAGCGCAAAACTAAACAAAAAATGTTATGTTTTAAGTAAGTATTAATTTCACCGATTTTTTGCAGCAAGCTGTCTTACAAATCACTTTCATCTTTCCTAAATTCGCTTCTTACCTTGCGGATTCGATACACGCTTCACTTTCCATAGTTTCTCGCTTACACAAAATCAAACGTATTGCACGACTAGACAGTAGCCAAGCACGGCAGCGCGACCGGTCAGCGACTATGTAGCTGCATGTCGCTCACGCTACGTAACAAAACAGCGTTTAGCTAATTTAAACGTGGGAGAAGAAATGTCTTTGATATATTATATATATATAACATATACCTGAGTCGATTTAACCGATTTACGGAAAAAGGGCACATAAGCCTATGTGCCCTTTTTCCATCAAATGCCTCAATTGTAGAAAATTGAATGCTCTTTTAATATTATTTGAACAAAATTTCGATAGGGCTTACCATTTTTGAGAATTTCTTTAAATCCACACCATTGATGAATTCTAAACTTTAAGGCCTGGTGTCCGATTGCAATAAACTTTTTCAAGGATTATTTTCTTACGAAGTGGAACCATTTCAGGAGGTGAGAGCAAATAAATACTAAGAAAAACTCAAGACGTATAAAGAAGGGTCATCCTATAATGCTCACGAGCAACGTTTTCCACGGCGCTGATATACACTTCGTTTGGCGCCCCCCGCAAATCGGCGCCCGGGGCACAAACACCCGCTGCCCCCCCCCCCCCCCCCCCCCCTAGTTACGTCCCGGCGAGCTACTCGTTTCATTCGAGCCGCTGGGTTCGGATCGGTTATTCGAACCGAGTATATCCCGGCTCGTTTTTTACGAGTACTCGAACAGCTCTAGTCTCATGGCCTCTTGTCTCCTGTGGATCCAGTTGCCGATGAACATCGTGCGAGAGAGAAAGCATCGTGCGAACTGGTGCGAGAGAGTGAAGTATACAGGGTGTCCCAAAAATGTCGCGTTTCCTTGAAAGGGGTGACTCAGGGGGTGATTTGAAACAACTTTTTCCTTAGCGAAAATATTGTCCGAAGCTTCGTTAAGGAGACATTAAGCAAAAACCCCGACCAATCAGAGCGCGCGCCTTCCGCCTGAGTTCCCGCGGTAGCGTTGGCTACGAGGTAGGCGACCGCGCTTGTGCTACGAACGTACGAACAAGCAAGTCGGCATGCATCGAAGGAAACCGCGTTACACATTTTTTTTTTAAAGCAGAATCATTAAATAAGAATAATTTGAAGTGAGAGGACAAGAAGTACGTCAATTTCGTTTTTAAATAAGGTATAAACGAAAAGTTAACGTAACAGAAAATGTACGACAAGTGATCGTAATTCGTTATTGAGGTAAAAATCCGTAGTTTAAGAACGGCCAACACAACTAAATTTAAAAAATAATATTAGGTGTATGAATAAATTCTTTCCGATTGGAATTTCCATCGCGGTGGTATTCAGAAGCTGCCACAAAAATGGCAAAAGGTAATGAACAATAATGGAAATTATTGCGATGATCGAGTTGTTTTCATATTTTTTAAATCGAAATGTTATTGTACCCTAAAATCGGAAAAAATTTATTTTCACACCTAATAATCACCAATAAATTAAAGAAAACTCACCCTTTCGGACATTCCTTTCCTTGCTTTCCTTCCCTTTTCGGAAACCTGTGTCACTAGGCCACTGTACCGATCCTGGTCATCGGCGTCCAGTGCTCAGCTGATCGCAGGGTCAATGTACCGAATATTCACTTCACTGCACGGCTACTAACACTGATCACTGAATTTATTTTTCACGGAACGTGTTGTTCCTACGTTATAAAAATTGGTGGCCGCGAAAGGGGCCGATTACTGTTAATTACTGGGACGAGATTACTACTACAGTAATTCGTCGTTAGTGTCACGTTTTTACCATGCGTTATAATCACGCTCACTATCCCCACCATTTCTTGGAATCCTTCAGTCGATAGTGAGAGAATCCGAGAACGTGCGAGAGAACAAAAGAGTCGACACGAAGTTGTCGTCGGCTACGAATGGTGTCCGCATCGCGTTAGTATCACGCTGCCAGCCCCGATCGTCGTGATTCTAACGAGGCATTACTGTATTACCCGGCGAAAAGAAAACTCGTGGCAGACTGTCTCGGGCTGTGCAGTCCGCTGCTGTGCAGCGATCAGATACGGATCCGACCGACGATCGTCAAAACAAAAGCGTAGGCTACGCTTGGTCAAATCGCTCTATCCCACTCGATCTCGAGTTTCGTTCGATCTCTTCGTCGCGCGGTGTGACAATGTATGTGGCAACTTCAGCCAATAACCAAAATACGTGTGCCCCGTCTTTAAAAGTGTGCCCAAATAGGTGACTCGACCAATCGTCACAGCAGCGGACTGCACAGCCCGAGACAGTCTACCACGAGTTTTCTTTTCGCCGGGTAATAGTAGTAATCTCGTCCCAGTAATTAACAGTAATCGGCCCCTTTCGCAGCCACCAATTTTTATAACGTAGGAACAACACGTTCCGTGAAAAATAAATTCAGTGATCAGTGTTAGTAGCCGTGCAGTGAAGTGAATATTCGGTACATTAACCCGGACGCAGTGTGATCAGCTGAGCACTGGGCGCTACCCAACCATAAAACTTTTTGTCCACCGATAACCAGGATCGGTACAATGACCCAGTGACACAGGTTTCCGAAAAGGGAAGGAAAGCAAGGAAAGGAATGTCCGAAAGGGTGAGTTTTCTTTAATTTATTGGTGATTATTAGGTGTGAAAATAAATACTTTCCGATTTTAGGGTACAATAACAGTTCGATTTAAAAAATATGAAAACAACTCGATCATCGCAATAATTTCCATTATTGTTCATTACCTTTTGCCATTTTTCTGGCAGCTTCTGAATACCACCGCGATAGAAATTCCAGTCGGAAAGAATTTATTCATACACCTAATATTATTTTTTAAATTTAGTTGTGTTGGCCGTTCTTAAACTACGGATTTTTACCTCAATAACGAATTACGATCACTTGTCGTACATTTTCTGTTACGTTAGCTTTTCGTTTATGCCTTATTTAAAAACGAAATTGACGTACTTCTTGTCCTCTCACTTCAAATTATTCTTATTTAAGATTCTGCTTTAAAAAAAAAATGTGTAACGCGGTTTCCTTCGATGCATGCCGACTTGCTTGTTCGTACGTTCGTAGCACAAGCGCGGTCGCCTACCTCGTAGCCAACGCTACCGCGGGAACTCAGGCGGAAGGCGCGCGCTCTGATTGGTCGGGGTTTTTGCTTAATGTCTCCTTAACGAAGCTTCGGACAATATTTTCGCTAAGGAAAAAGTTGTTTCAAATCACCCCCTGAGTCACCCCTTTCAAGGAAACGCGACATTTTTGGGACACCCTGTAGAGGAATAATCGACCGTAATGTGCATGCGCCGATATCGTGCGAGAGAGAAAGACATCATGCGAGCGGGAAAATCTATACTTCACTCTCTCGCACCAGTTCACACGATGCTTTCTCTCTCGCACCATGTTGGCGACAATTTCAAACTTTCACTGAAACCTCCATGTATATATGCTCTAAGATTTATTGATGACTGGGTAACTTTTTCACCCGCTTGGGGTTAATTTTTTTTTAAATAAATATTGTATTGTCATCCAAACTACGCACGCATGCAATGTTTCAAGACAATTGGATAGTTGGAAGTGGGTTAAATTTGAGTTGCCAGATTTGAACCATACAAATATACAAACAAACAAACAAACAAACAGAGGATCGAAGCTGGATAAAATCATTTAAAAATTGTTCACTTTAGCCCATATCAAGGGAGGCCAACCTTTCTCCGCGGCGCCGCTCCTAGGGATGTTCCGATCCAAGTAAATACGAGTAGATATTCGATACTTTCATTTCGATACCGAGTATTTTTAGTATCGATACTTTCGGTTGCGATACCCACTCGGTATCGAAAAAAAGTCCTCGTATCGAAACGAACGTGTACAATCAACACGGTGAGCGTATCTCCAGGAAGTTGCATGTGTATGCACAGCCTTACCCAGCAGTCCCAGCACAGCCGACCCATACCAAAAATCCAGTATGCATCTGGCTGTCTAATGTTGTCGCATGTTGTGTATGGTGATGGTGATGATCAATGGCGACATATGATACATCGGTTATCACAATGAATAAAATAAAGAACAGGAGATACTTACTTCGATTTTGATACTTCCCGCATAATCGTCATTTGTTTCCATCCATCGATATTGTATATGTAGATAGATCGAAACAAATGACGATTTTGATCCCCATAATATACTTAATTCGAAGGCAAGTTTAAGCAATTTAAGGTTATATTTTCAGTTTTATTGAGATATTATTCGTTATTCTTATCATGTTGGTATTACCAAAGTTGTTTTGTTTAATTGTTTAAACAACATTGAAAAACAACTATAAGTCCAGCAGCGTCAGGGGTATGGACATATTTAAAAAAAAAGACAGTAATATAGCAAGCTGTAAAAAATGCTTGAAGTGGGTACGGTATTGTGGAAATACCCCAAACCTACACAAGCATATGAAAATTCATAGCATTATTTTATCTCGCAAAAGAAATACTAAAACTTCATCAAAAGAACTACAAAACGGAAGAGAACAGATTTTGAAACAGTTAGAAATAGAAAATGTAGATGATCCAGTTCTAACAATGGCTTCAACATCTGCAGTTGAACTCAATGTAGGTGAAACAAAAAATACAACACTTGAAGAATATTCCACATTAAAAACTGCTTTTCAAAGAATTTCGTCTCATAAAGAGGGTGGCTTAAAATGTGAAAGAATCACATTGGTCCTTTTATATTTTATATGCAGAGACATGCGTGTGACGTCCCACTATTTTTCGCGCAGTATTATTTCACCACTTCCTCGTAAATCAATTCACAACTCCATCAAAAACCCTCAAACTCGAGTCTTACCCCTTTTCCTCACCCAACTGATCGTTTTGACGATGTATGTACCTTAGCGGTCCCCATCTCGAAATAATCAATTAAGAAACCCCTCTTCGGCCTACGAGGCACGATTTCCTCCCTCTCTTTAAATCCAAACAAATCCCTCGCCCCAAAAACTCACCAATTCGAGACCACATCTCACCCTCTCTCTACGACCATCAATTTGAATCCTCTCTTACCCCTTTACCCATCAAAATACTCCAAATCCGTCGGGTTGAGTATTCCCTTTCAAAAGCCCCATATAAAAACCCCAGAAGTGCTATTGCGACGCATATTTTGCACCTTAGTCATCAACACGTGTTAATTACTGCGACGTATATTTGGCGTACGTGCCATGGTGCATACCCCGCATACCTGGCATTCCAACCGAGGTTATAAATATAAGGTCCACAGAGGCCGGAGCTCATTACCATTTTGCGAATAGTGTGATTACGATCTACCAGATTACCATTACGCGTTATTCTCTTTACAATTATTACTGTGCTTATTCATTATTCTAAAATCAGTGCAACTCCTCTAAGAAGGATCGCCTTTCTACAACATTCATTTTAAGTCATTATTATTACCTATTATAAACATTGTATATCATCCTCATTTCTATTACTAACGCTTATTGCGTATATTTCAATTTATATACTTATTCATTCATATTGTTTTATATTGATAAAGCTTATTGGCCTTATTTTGTATTATTTGCTTATTGCTAAAGCTTATTGGCCTTATTTTTATATTATTGGCTTATTGCTAAAGCTTATTGGTTTATTTTTGTATTATTTGCTTATTGCTAAAGCGTATTGGCTTATTTTGTATTATTGTCTATTGCTAATATTCAAGTGTATCATATTCATACATTAATGTACTCATATAACTGTCTATATACATACAAATGCTAATTGTCCTACAAATTATTATAAAACTTTAACCGCATTTGCATAACGGCACATGCCACAACCGGTACTTTGAAAAATAAACAAACGTTCTTATTTCAAACCACGCTTCGAATTATTGTGTCGATCCTTCGATTGTAAAGATTCCAATCCATAACAAGCCAGTGCAACAGCTGATCTCGTTTCGCGAACGCGAGAGTTCTTGTAATGTTTACAATGCTTACTTTCGCATGTCTTTTCTGAGACCATACGTCTAAACGTATTTCGTGGATATTGCGAGCGGTTCCTTGGATTAATGCAACGGTAATCCAAACAAAACTATTAGTATCCTAACGGGTGTCATTCAAGTACACAACAATCATTTGAAACCTTCCCTAGTCGCTTTGTGCCGCGAAATCAACTTTCGTGCCAAGACTCCTACCCTGCTTGTGCCGCGAAATCAACTTTCGTGCCAAGACTCCTACCCAACTTTGTGCCGCGAAATCAACTTTCGTGCCAATACTCCTACCCAACTTTGTGCCGCGAAATCAACTTTCGTGCCAAACCTCTTACCCTGTTTTGTGCCGCGAAATTTACTTTCGTACCAAAACCTCCTCTCAATCTACCCCAACCCCAATAATGTCATTCCCCCAGAGTTGGGCAAAATGTAATCTAATTACAAATTGCAAATTACGATTAAACTGTAATTGTGTAATTGATTACACATTATTTTCTGTAATCGTTCATGTAGGTAGTTGACCATTCGGTTTTGACAACTATCTAAATGAACGATTACAGAAAAGAATGTGTAATCAATTACACAATTACAGCTTAATCGTACTTTGCAATTTGTAATTAGATTACATTTTGCCCAACTCTGCATTCCCCTAAAACAGGCGTGCACAACTGAATGCTCGCCGGGCAAAAATTTTCGGACGCGTGCGGAAAGAGCATCGTAAAGCACTAGGCCACGCCTTTATGAGCGACAGTGCCGTGAGGGCCGTGGTGGGGAGTGTTCGTGAGTGAAGTGTGCCGCGGAACATCAGCAACACACATTACAGTTTACACGCATACTACGACAGCTATTGGCCACAGGGTGGGGGAACTGCTCACGGCGTCGCTCTTCGCTTTGCTCACGAGCAATCGAGAGTGCTCTTGCCCGCCACAGCCTTGCTGTGCAGGCCTGCCCTAAAAGACCTCAACCCGGGACGTGACATGCGTCCCTTTAATATAGTTGAAGGTAAGGGTTTTTTAAAATTGATGAAAGAAGTCGCACCCTTTTTTAAAGTTCCATCAAGAAAACTCATTAAAAATAAACTTTGTTAAAAATATGATGTAACTACTATATTATTCAAACAAAAAATCGAAAAAGCAAATGATGTCTGCCTAACTATGGATGTATGGACTGAGACAATGGCAAAAACGAGTTTTCTGGGTGTTATAATACATGTTTTTGAAGGTATAGAAACAATAAATAGTAACATTGCCACCAAAGAACTGGATTACAATCACACAGCGGATTATCTTGCTGATGTACTCAGCATGATATTAAATGAATGGGATATTCCACTTCGCAAAATTAGATGCATCGTCACAGATAATGGGGTGAACATAGTTGCAGCAGTTAAGAAAGTAGTATCTGAAAAGAAACACCTTCCATGTTTTCCACATACTATCAATTTAATAGTTGACGCTGTATTGACTAATGATTCGATAAAAAAGCTTATTTCGAAAGTTAGAGAAGTTGTTAAGTGGATAAAAAGTAGTGTTGTAAATTCGGACAAACTTAGAGAAATTCAATTACGCAGCGGGATTCCAGAAGGATTAATTAAAAAATTAATTTTAGATGTTAAGACTAGGTGGAATTCTGTATACTACATGTTGCAAAGGTTTATTGAAATGTCTAAGATTTGTTCGGAAATTTTAATTGATAATTGTGCAAGTCCACATATGCCAAATGCTTCTGAAATTGAAATGATTAAACAAATAATTTGCTTACTGAAACCATTCGAATTTGTGACTGTTGAGTCCTCAGGCCAAAACTATATCACATTATCGAAAGTGATCCCTATTGTAAATTGCTTAAAAACAGAAATTTCGAACTTTTGCTCAACATTTGACTACATAAAAAGCATGCAAAAAAATTTAGAAACAAATATAAATAAAAGATTTGGAGGAATTGAATTTAATACTCATGCAGCCATTGCAACATTACTAGACCCGCGGTTTAAGAATATACACTTTCAAGACCCACATGCCTGTGGAAGGGCAATTCAGAAATTAAAAGATTTAATTAAAGAAGATATAATTGAGCCTAGTGGTGAAGCAGAATCAGAAGAAACTATTAGAAAGGAATACGATTTCTGGCATCACCACAAAAAGCTAGCGACGGATCAACAAAACAAAACTAATTGTAAAAGCCATCAATTATCGAATTATTTGTCTTCCCCAGTTTCAGGATTAAAGTCCTCTCCTTTAGAAGAATGGGAAGATATGAAAATAATGTACCCATTATTATATAAACAGGCTCGAATGTTCCTGGTAGTTGTTGCTTCCTCAGTCCCCTGTGAAAGATTATTTTCAAAGGCGGGAGCAATACTCACACAGACCAGGATTCGACTAACAGGGATACATTTAGAAAAATTATTGTTTCTGGGAGATATTTCCGAAGAATTGTTTTTTAATTAATGTAACAGAAATAAGTTTTTGCTAAAATATTTTAATAAAAAAGAACTGTGTTCATTTTGATTCGACACAAGTAGATATCGATACGTTTGTTGCGACATAGAGTAGATATCGATACTTCCTTTCGAAACAAGTAATGAGTAAAAGTATCGATACCTTGTCGGTATCAGAACATCCCTAGCCGCTGCTGCCACTGGCAGCCGCAACAACCGCGCCGCCGCCGTCATCAGATCCACATCCACATCCACAGCACCCTACACAGGGCCCGGCCACGGTATATGGTATTAATCCTTAATACTTTAATTAGATAAAAAATTAGTAGAAAATTAATCATTGCAGGATTTTATTAAAACAGGTTTTAAAAATTAACCAGATTTGAGCATTAATTATTTACATAACAGATCAAATAAAAGTGACTATAATTATTTTATTTTTCTAATTACTGGAGGATATGCAACCCGCCGAAATAAGAGGAGTGGCTGGAGGGTGAGGGCCCGGCAACAGCACTGGGCCGCCCTCCAGCTGGCGCGGGAGCAGGCGCGGAGCCTCCACGCCCAGGCGCAAACTGTAAGGGCGCTCATGTTAGAGCAGTGCCGTGGCCGGAACCGTGGCCGTGGCCGTGGTCGCGGTCGTGGCCGCGGCGGCCGTAATTTTGAATGAAATTTATTTACAAACAATATTATTTACAAAGTTACATATTAACCTGTTAATTTCTATCTTTCCAAGTTCTGTTAATAAATATCTTTACTTTATAATTACTCTGCGTGAATTGCCACGTGCACAACTGTTTTCTGTTTACCCACCCGTCCTTCACCTGCTCTACTTTATTAGCGCTCGAGACTTTCTTCACTAATGTGACTTACTCTACATTGCAAGCAGTACGCCATAATTTTCTTAATTCTTAATGCTACGCCAATTTGAAAAATTTACCTTATTTGACAAATTTCCAGAAACTTGTGCGAAACAAGATGCTTCTTTGTCTATCTAACCTTCTTCGGACAACCTCCAACCCTGTGCGTCCCCTTCATTTCTATCCAAGCCTGTGCGTCCCCTTTATTTCTGTCCAAGCCCGTGCGTCCCCTTTATTTCTATAAGCTTCATATAGAAACTCTAAATTAAAAATGGCTTACTGGTATAAAAATATCTGGCAATTTAAATGCAATTTGTTACAATATATTATTATTTTGTACATGCCTGATATAAATTTCTAGAAACTTGTGCGAAAGAAGATATTTCTCTGTCGAACCTTCTCCAGGCAACTTCCAAGTCTGTGCGTCCCCTTCGTTTCTAGAAGCTCTACATAAAAAATGTATTAAAAAATTTTGGCGACTTACCTTGTTAATTGAGACAATAATTCAGTGTCCTATATGATGTAAAAACCCGTGACATTTGAAAAATGTTGACTACTTAAGTTGACACTTGGCAGGTTATGATGGTTTGACACTAGCTATGTTACGTTTACCTTGACAGATGTGCTCTCTGTCTGGCTGTCACGTGACAACAAATCGTGTTTGTTACGCGATTGGCCGAAAGTGCCAAAACCTTCATCGAATGAACAACGTGCATATTGGAGACATTTCCTCTCCTTTTCATGTTCCCCTCTTGCCTACGATGGAGAAAAATCGCGTAACATAAAATTCGGCAAATTCCAACTTTGCATTGATATATCTCAGCTCATAAGGCACGTAGGAACAAAACGAAGACACTTTTCTTATGTAAATCAAACCCAAGCTATCCATTAAGACCATTCAAAATCTAATCGGATCAGCCGTTATTGAGATTCCTTACAGCGAAACCCTGCTTTTACCAAGTGCTTCGGCCGCTACCGTCTCCGGAGCGTGCTCGATGCATTTGTAAAATCGAGGTTCTATAACTTTAAAATGTGCAAACCAAAAAGGAGCACCAGTATCTTTTATGCACTGAAAATCCGCCGCTACCGTTTCCGGACTGAACTGAATTTTGCTGGTTGATACTTAGCTGTTCTAGGCTTGAGCATTCGTCAGTCAGGAGAGCGTATTCGTAGCTTGAATGTCCCGCTGTGCTGCGTGCGCCTCCTTTTATACTGGAAAATTGGCGGACTGGCGCATTCGCAGTGAGTCGCCATTTGTTATTTCGTGTTTTGTTCGCTTATTACATTATAGTTTGCCTTGCGCTTTTGTCGATACTTATAATTAATTATTCTTAATGTTCTTATAATATTTGTTTTTCTAATATTTGCTTAAATTATTAATTATGTACAAAAGTATTCATAATGCGTTTGCGCGATAATAGAAGATGGTTTGCGTGGTAATGCGGATCGGTTCTGTTTTACCGACAGTCGGTTTTTACCTGTTCGAGTCCCCGTGGGACGTTAGAATCGTGTCAACCCCGGAAGTCTAAAGGCGGGATCTCCTACCTGCGACTGGTCGCTGCGACTCGTCGTAGCGACCGGTCGCAGTATACTGGTTCAATGGGAAAACATTCATCTGTTCTCCTACAAGCGTCTGCGATCGTCGGGTATGCGCCAGACATAGGAGCCTGCCGCGAGTCTGTTTGAGTACCAGCCTAGGCTACTCGAGAGGCAACACAATGCGATAGGGTCTGTTTCCCATTTTACCTAGTCGCAGGCTGGGCACTGCGACCACCGGTCGCTTGACTCCCTCCGGAGGGAGTCTAGCGACCAGTCGCACTGCGACCCATTGCCACAGTGGGACAGAATCCCAAGAAATAAAGAAATAAGTCAGATTTCAAAAGATATGGGAGTATGTATTTTTATATGTTACCTGTAGAGTACTAATATGAGCACCTAAAAAAGGTAAAAATATCATGACGCCTACTTCTGATCTGTGTGTAAACACGTGTTTATGTTTGACACACGCGCGAAGTTCCATGATGTAGCGTGGTGAGTGATGCCCTAAACGGATTGTTAGCGGGTCACGGTTTACTACAGCTTTATTACACTAGACCTTTGGCCCCCTACACGATATAAAGTAATTAGGAAATATCTGCCAAGTAACTTTCAGAACAGCTGAACAATTTTTAGGCTTAATCCCCAATTGCTACAAGCTAATTCCTCTACGTTCGACAGGCAATAAACCGTGTTTCGCTACAGTATAAAAGAATAAGTATGGTCGGAACGTTGACCGTGACGAAAATTAATTTTATGGTCCGCACAATTACCAAAAGAAGAAGATGTTCTTATGTTAGATCGAAGAATGTTTCCCTGGCTATGGGGTAGGAATCGAAATTATTCTGCAGAAAGACCAGTACGCCTCGCGGAGAGCCGCAGGAAGATAATGGGTGGACCGCTGACTGCGCGTGATGAGGCCTGCTTCGTCCTCAGGACAAATTCGAGACCGATCTCATATCTCTCGAATATAAACACGCGTTGGAATATTAAAACAAAAGCACGCGCTGACGTATTCAGATGTGAGAGAAGGTGGGCCATTGGGAGGATAGAATATTTTTAGCTACAATTTTTTCTATAATTTTTAAAATCTTTATTTCTGGCCTCTTTTTGGGTCTTCTTTCTGGGTTTTTACCTTTTTTAGGAGCTCATATTAGTTGCTTGCAAGAAATATTCGGGTCAGGCATGAATAACAGCGACGCTGAGCCTCGCCCATTCTGTAGGTACTTTGCGTTTCTAACTCCACTGCGTTGTATCAAATATTATAAAAGAATAAACACGATGTATTATTATTATTATCATAAATATATAAAAATACATAATCCTCCCACAACTTTTTAATTCTGACTCGTTTCCTTGTTTCTTGGGATTCTGCCCCACTGTGGCAATGGACTTGGTGGCAGGTAGGAGTGTGCGGATCGTCCCGAGGCTCGGGTACCTGGCCCTCGGGACGGGTCGGGAAATTTCGGGTGGGGTCGGGCGGGGTCGCGATACTTTCGTATTGCTCGAGATCCCGAGACTCGTTTCGGGCTACAAGCAAAGAGGAGATATAATAAGAGGCGTCACTCGACAAGGACAGAAATAAACTAGGGAAATCACTAGACAACCAATTTAAATACCCATTCGGCAATGATTGGTAAACTTCGCCAATAATCAGCAAACTGCGGTAAGGTACATTTAGTCGATTTGAATATCCCGCTCGAATAAACAACCAGTTTAAACGTTCGAGTTTTGCCGAGCCGACCTGAAATCAAATTGCCCGCTCATGGCGGCTATGCTTGTAGCCCGAATCGAGTCTCGGGATCCCGAAACCGTCGGGATCTCGAGCAATACGAAAGTATCGGGACCCCGCCCGATCCCGCCCGAAAGTGTCCGGCCCGTGCCGAGCCCGAAAAGTCGGGTATCCGCACACCCCTGGTCGCAGGAAAGGAGATTCAGCCTGGGGCCAGTCGCTGGGTCAAATCGCTGCGACCAGTCGCAGCGACCAGTCGCAGGTAGGAGATCCCGCCTTAAGGATCCAGATATCCACTATAGCAGAGGAAGTCAATGATTGGCACGTCCAAGGACTCCATCAGTGGTAGAGGTTTGTACGATACATTCTCGAATTTTGTTGCGTGGTAATTGTCTGAAGTACTCAATATCCTATCATCATGACTTCCACAAATCCACCCGATCAATCTGCTACTTCCAATAATTCAAATCATTTAGAATTTGAGATGAAATTCTTATGTGATCTAATTCCTAAAGGATTTACCGGCAATCGTTATGAGCTTGGTCAATTCATCGCGAATTGCAATAACGCAGATGAACTCGCATCAACAACGGGACAAAAGATTCCTTTATTATATTTTATACTATCATGAATATCGGGTCATGCAAAAGAACAATTAGCATTTCACAAATTTAATAGGGTCACTCGGGGTAATATGCCACCGTAGGTAATATGCCACTGCTCAATAATTTAATAAATAATGCACTGATGGCGTTACATTTGCACTAATTTCGTTCAACTTAGTGTAACTGCTAAGACGACAATAGATTTTGGCTTTTACATTCTTTTACTTTCAGTAACTCCTGGTATGTTATAAAAGTATCGTCTTGATCTAATTTCACACTGTAACTAGAATGCAGATTATACATTTGTGTGAACAGTTCTACAAACAATCAGTAGATTATGATAAAGTATACTAACAAACGAATTTTATAACCTCTCACACATCCGTTAAAATTATGTACTCTTTGTGGGGAGATTTTCAATCTTTCTTTTTATGGCCGTATGGAGTAATATGCCACATGTTTGTCGGTGTAATATGGCACAAACTCATATCTTTATAACTCCTTCTATTGAATGCCATCGAGTTGTTTTTTCGCATTAGAACCATGCCTAAGAAGTATGTACGAATTTCAAACCGTGCTGCTTGGTCAGAAGAAGGTTTAAAGCAGCGCCGTCCAAGGTCGCTCCCGCGGGAACTTGGGGGTCCACTCTCGTCCGCGTTGTCAGGGATACCGCGCGACGCTAACCGCGAAGACGCTAGCCCGTCATGGCAGCCTTCTTAGCGTCGCGCAGTCTCCTTGACAACGGAAGGCACGCTGTGCGAGAGAAAGATTGGAAGGGGAAGCAGGAGCGTGAGGGGCCCCTACGCTGGACAGCGCTGGTTTAAAGGAAGTCTTTCGAGTGGTGAACGTGGCTCGTACTACAATATAGAACAAATTTTGAGAATGTAGATACTTCTTATGACGATTCGACTGATGAAGAAAGTGACAACTACTGTGCGATATGTGAACTATATTATTACGATAAAAAAAGGACCTAAATGTGACTGGGTAAAAATACTTGCTGCAAAAAATGGATCCATGAAGACTGCGTAGAGATTGGGGACTGTTTAATTTGTAAGAAATAGCTATTTTTTCAAATATATTTTACGTTTCATTGAGTTCAAATATTTCTTATTAGTTACTAATAGCTTAAATAGTTTAAAATATTGTTGATCCTCCAAAATTTGAGTGATTAGTTCGCACTTCATAGCTTGTGGCATATTACCTCAGACCTTGTGGCATATTCACCCACCACCTGGGTAATATGCCACTTTCGAGGACTTTTGTATTTGTACGTTTCTCATTGAACTATAAAAGATACATATCTCTACTTATTAGTCAATACACAGAATTAGTTACACTTTAATATGGTTTTATCTTTTTCCCTGTATTTATTTATACTTGCGAGATATCGCGTTTCCAAGTTAACTGTGGCATATTCCCCGAATGACCCTAATTGGAGTGACCCGAATGACCCTAATATCAAGACAAGAAACATTATTGTCAAATCATGGAGGGTCTAAATAATTGCAAACAAACATATTCGGAAGATATAACTACCTATCATCAAAGATTAATTAAGTTATCCTCAAGAGCTTTGAGTGCAATTCAACAATACTCTAGTGATCCGTCTATCACTCCTCTTTACAAATTTCGCAGATGTTGCGCTGGAAAGATTTTGATAACTTAAATTCAGCATATTCTGCTGCTGTTTCCGAAGAACGCGCTTTAAATATGCATCATCATAAAAGACGTCAAGTTTGTAATATTTGTGGAAAAACGAATCATGATACATCACAATGTAGATTTAAATCATCCAGTGGTGAACGTAGAAGAACTGTTAATACCGTCCAAATCCCAGTTCCAAATCAAAATCGTTATCAAAATAATCAATATCGGTATTCAACTCCTAACGAAGCAAGTTGACATCATTCACAACCTCGAGTTCCGAGTCAAGGGAACCATAATCTGTCTGGTCAAACTAAATTTTGCAATTACTGTAAAAATCAAGGCCATTTAATATCCGAGTGTAGAAAAAAGGCATTCAATGATAGTCGACGGGAACAATCAGTCAATCAGCCAAACAGTTCTCGTCAATCTGACAATAAAACAGTTCATTTAAACTAACAGGAATCCCCCGTGATGAACACTGCACGGGAGGATCAGATTTCCCATCTTCAGGTGTTCGAGAATTAAGGCCTTACATACGTCTAGCAGCGCCAAAAATGCGCTAAAAGAAATTTTTTTTTTAGTAGGGATAACAATAGAAATTAATAAAAATAAATAGTACACATTGTTTATTGGTATTTAAACTTTATAAAAAAATTTATTTCACTTTATTTTTACAAAAATTACTATATAAAAAATCACGTGATTCACAACACTAAGAAAAAAAAGTTGCTCCACGGTCGGCATCATATCTTCAATAAATGTTGATCGATCTGCAAAATTTAAAAAAATTCTTGTAAAATAAAGTTGTAGTTATAGTGTGTCGAGCCGGAATTTTGAATTTCGAAAAATTTAGCAATTTATGGCAGTTTAAAAAAAAGTATGCGTTTTACGTCATAAAATTTCCACTTTAATTATTTTTATAAAATTTTTAAATCAAAATATAAAAAATCCGGCTCGACACACTATAGAGAAAACGATTTCGAATATTTTAAAAAAAATCGCATCAAAAAATATTAAAAACTGTATGAGTTATCATGCAGACCGTGGCGGAAAAAGTAGTTTCGAGAAAAACGCGTTTAAAGTTTTAAGTGCGTTTTGCTCGAAGTCGCGCGCAGCTAAAGCAATAACTTTATGAATTTTTTTATTTGTTTTGTAAACTTACGTTTAATCTCCCATTCCGGCTTCGTATTGTATGCCTTCCTTGTTGGTAATTAATTGTTTTTGTTTATTTTTTTCCAGTCGACGAGCTGTTCTGGCCTCTTTTGTTGCTTTAGTAGCATTGATTCGTGCGTGTTTTAGCCGATTCGCATTTTCTTCGAGACAATAGTGGTACCCCTCATATCCAATTGTTATTCCAAGTAATCTTTCTATTCTTAATATACTCTCTGCCCCGTCATTAAAAGTACATACTGCAACATTGGTAGCTATTTCAACTATTCTCCAACTACCTGGAGTACATTTGGGTGCAATCTTCCAAATTTTCGAATTGAGACATTCATTAACGTTTTGTGTAAATCCACCTAAGCACTTTTCAAGTAATTGTTCGTCACTCAATGATTCATAGATGGGTTTTATTGCCTCCAGTACAATTTCAGGTAAAGCGGCTTTGTGCTTGTATTCATCTAATGTACCTTCGGCTTTTGCTCTCTGCCAGTCACACCAACTTTCTTCTCCAGGCGGACAATAAAAATGTTGAGGTTTTTTGGCCGTTGATGATTTATGGTAGAATGTCGCCCATATGGCATTTTTCATATTTTCCAATGAGTCAATATTATTTCTTATTGCTAAACCGTAATAAATAGATAGTTCGTCTATTAGTTTGGCAGTTAATTTTCCTTTTCCTCCCAAACTTACTCGTTCGCTCTGATTCGATGTACTTGGTTTATTTTTCTGAGTCGTTGATTCCTCTTTTATGATTGACGTCGATTTTTTATATTCATTGACGACTTGGCGAAGACGCTTACCCATACGTTTTTGGACATGACCCACGCATTCTTTCTTCTTTACCTCGAGGTCTTGATATGGCTGAGAATTCGTGATATTAGAAAAAGTTTTTGTATCACCGTCACCTATGTAATATTCATATTTAACCCCATAGTTTTCTATTGATCTCCGAAACATTTCCACAACACTATCTGCCTCCATTTTTCCAGCACTTCCTTTATGATTTGTTGAACAATGTTCTTGATGATTCTCTAACCACGATTCATACTCAGCCGTACCTTTATTCTTTTCGTGAATTTCGCATTCCTTGCAATAACTGCTTTTTACCACGAAGTCGACAACTTTTCCCGTGAAATAACCAATTAATGTTGTAACTCCGAAAAGCGAAGAAAAGCCTCTCTTCATTCAAGTGCCATCCCCGGATACAATAATTCCATCTTGAGATAATTTTAGTTTATCTTGATTGGCAGATTGTTGAAGTTCTTCTTCAGCAGCAACTTTCATAGAAGCTTTAGCAACGGCTGTTGAAGCTTCTTCAATATTTTACACAATTGAATCAAAGGTTGTTTGTGCGATACATGATGCTAAATCCATGACACCACAAAAAAGCTGCATTGCCTTCAATCCTTTTCCTAACAGTCGGAAGGCGAATGTGAAGCGTCGATTTATCTCGTATGCAGAGTTTATCAAAGGAGATGAAAAAACACTCTGGATATTATCGTCACACGTTGTACAAAAAACATTTAACTTGAAACCAAGTCCACGGGTACTTGCTTTTAAAAATTTCACATTACCACCACATGTACGACAGACCACACACTCCGAAATAACTGTAAAAACAGCAGTAAACTGTAAAATACAGTATGAGAACGTTGGATCGAATGAAACCTCATGTAATTGTCCCGCTATTTTTTTTGCAGCCGAACTAGTGTATTCAGTTTCACTCTCCATCTTGTCTGGCCTTTGAGGAGGCTTCTTCTTTTTAGGGCGTGAAGTTCGTTCCGTCTTACTGCCTTTACGATCTATATAGCAACGTTTCAACATTTTTAAAATCTCAAATAAGACACACAACTGTACGCTTCAAACGATCAAAGACAACTAACGTTCAATTTCAGAAACCTTAGCAATCAACTTTATATATATTCTCAATATATTCTCATAATGCTTTACAATCGTCCCCAGGTATATTTTACAATAATAAAAACTGACAAACTGGAGCCACCCCGCAAGTGAAACAAAGGACAGCTACCTGCGCGCACTAAACTCTCGTCGGGCAGTCACATTTTCTACCATAACTTTGGATCTATGGGGAATTTTTGCAATCGCCTTTCACAGAAACAAGCCTAAAACTATAGAGAACAACAATCTGTTTAAAAAAAATCGATTTTTTGAAAATTCTGGACGTATGTAAGGCCTTAAATGTATCTATTTGTAAAAATACTTTAGATTTCATTCAAGTATCATCCCCAGATTATAAAGACATCAATGGCAATCTTAAGTTGTTAATAGACACTGGTGCAACTGTGTCTCTTATTAAAGCATACAAATTGAGGCCGGAAACCAGATTTAATTCGCAGGATAAACTTGTTTTACATGGTCTTAATTCAAACAATCCCGTGGAGAGAGTGGGTAGTTGTTGTATTCCAATAAAAATTCGTGATCATATTGTACTTGCAAAACTTTATATTCTTAATCAGGCTACAAACGTCCCTTTCGACGGCTTGATTGGGAAGGATATTTTGGAAAGAGAGTCCGCCACGATAGATTATGAATCGCGAAGTATTACTTTTAAAACGATATCAACAACAATTCCATTAGTTTCTCAGAATCCTCATAATGCAAACGCGAATTTCATTAATCACAATGCACGGACGGAGACATTAATAGAAATCGAAATAAAAAATCCTGAAATTCAAGAGGGTATCATACCAGAAGTAAAGTTGCGAAAGGGGTTATATTTATGTAAAACTATCACTAAAGTGAATGGAAATAATAGAGCTTATGCCAACGTTCTTAATACGCGAATCATAGACCAACAAATAGAAACAATTCCTGGATGTTTGGAGCCGCTTCCGAAAAATTCCACAATTCTATCTTTAAATTCTGATACCTCCACATTAAATCGAGCAAAATTGATACAGGAGAGCCTTAGATTGGAGCATTTAAATTCCGACGAACGGAAGTCAGTTTTAGGTATTTGTACTCGGTACCAAGAGATATTTTATTTTCCCGATGATAAGTTAACAGCTACAAGTACTGTTGAACATGGGATTAACGTCACTAATCCAACCCCCATATACACGAAGTCTTATAGATATCCTGAAATTCATAAATCTGAAGTTCAGAAACAAATAGGCAGTTAAATAACGTTACAGTAGGCGACGCTTATCCCATTCCTAACATAGACGAAATTCTGGACCAATTGGGACACTCGAAGTATTTTACGACGCTCGATTTGGCATCTGGCTTCCACCAGATACCGATGGGTGAACGAGACAGGCAGAAATCGGTGTAACATTCGGCTGTCCGGGGACAACTGAATGCCAACAGGTTCCCGAGAGGAGAGCGGCGTCCCCTCGAGTGTAGGATAGGTGGGGGTTCTTTCTATAGTAAAGGATTAAAATCCACGGCTTAAACTCAACAATGGCTGTATATTAAACAACATTTAGTCTAATAACAATTAATTAATATTGCTTACGACTACGATTATATATGTTTATTTTTGGTTTTTTATATTAATGCTAATTATGTGGCTAATGAATATATATATATATATATATATACAGGGTGTCCCAAAAATGCTGCGGTTCCTTAAAGGGGGTGATTCGGGGGGTGATTGCAAACAACTTTTTCCTTTGCGAAAATGCCCTCCGAGGTTTCGTTAACGAGATATTAATAAAAAGCACCGACCAATCAGAGCGCGAGCCTTCCGCTGGAGGTCCCGCGCTAGCGTGGCCGCGCGCCGGGCCGCGCTGCGACTACGAACAAGCAAGGCGGCATGCATCGAAGGAAATTGCGTAGAATGGCAAATGAAAAAGACGTAACAAAAAAATCGAACCTTTTGCCATGGGTTGTTTGCCATTTAAAGTGAATAATGAATAAAGGATAAATGGATGAAAATCACGTGTAACGTAAAAAGACGAATACACATTTTTTTTAGAAGATTCGAAAATAATAATTATTTGAAGTGGGAGGATAAGGAATACGTAAAATTCCTTGTGTTAATAACATATCCACGAAAAGGTAATGTAACAGGAAATTAACGAAAAGTGATCGTAGTTCGTTATTGTGATAAAAATCCGTAACTCAATAACGGCCAGCACTGTTGCTGATAACGAATAAGTCTGTTTAAAAAGCCCGAATAAATATTTTCGTACGAGAATTTTGAGAATTATCGCCGGAAATAAGCCATAGCTTGCGTTAAATTTAAAAATGAATGATCACCATTAAAGTAACTAAAACTCACCCTTGTAGAAAATTCACCTGCAACTTGAAAACTTGTGTCACTGGGTCACTGAACCGATCCTGGTCATCGATGGACGAGCCCAGTGCACAGCTGATCCCAGGTATACGACACTACCCAAAGTTAAGGGTCGCAATGTCAGGTGCGTCCAGGTCAACGTACCGAATATTCACTTCACTGCACGGCTACTAACACTGGTCACTTAATTTATTTTTCATGGAACGTGTTGTTGCTACGTTCTAAAAATTGGTGGAAATGAATTTTTACTTGACGTTCGGAGCCGTGGGTAATTCCCGCGCAAATTCTCACGCTGCAGCACTTGCGTCCTCGTTGTTCGGGGGGTACACACAGAACATCGCGTAATACTCTCGAGCAGAGAACATTTGTCTGCGACGCGATTGCTGACTGCTGACTGACAAGATTTTTTCCAAGCGACTTCTTCTACCCCCAAATAGTTTCTCTCGTTCCATTATGAGTTGACCCCCACCAGGCCAAGAGGCTTCAGGTAAAAAGAAGCCAGCACATTTTCGGAACACACGTGTTTTGCACAAGTGCAACGAAAACTTTCACAAAAGCCCGCGCTCCGTCCTTCTACTGCCAATGTACCCATTGCTTCGAGATAGAAAACAGACACCACGTGTATCGGTTCGAAAGGGTCCGAAGAGAAGAGAAACAGAAAGTCTTCGAGTTGCTATAAAGAAAAAAATCCTGCTTCCTGTTTCCCTTTTCCGATACCCTGAGTTCACGTCTGTTACGAGGCGGAACCAAGTAAGTCATAAATTATCCGAAACTGTAGGAAACCGTTCTCTACCGCCGACTTGCGGGACAATGCGGTCATAAACCGCGACCCTGGCGAAATGCTCTGGCTGATCAGCCTGATTAATTTTGGAGAACTAGAAATTACAGAGCATCAATACGTCTCGCGGAGAGACACAGGAAAAGAAGGGATAGTCCGCTGACTGCGCGTAGTCCCGCCTGCTTCGTCCTACCCTCAAATTAAAGACAGATCCCTTATCTCTCGTGTCTAAACACGCGCTCGAATTTTCAAACAAAAGCACGCGTCGACGTATTCCGTTGGAGAGAAGGCGGGTTTGAAGTTCGATTGGTCCTGAACTAACCAATCGGGCCTGCTTATCTCTCGTGTCTAAACACGCGCTCGAATTTCAAAACAAAAGCATGCGTCGACGTATTCCGTGCGAGAGAAGGTGGGCCTTGGGGAGGAGATATTGCTGTGAAGAGGGCCTCTTCAGGACAGTGGCCGTTTGGGAGGGATGCAGGGCAGATTGGTTGGTTTGGGGCCAATCGGACCTCAAGCCCACAGTCTCTCGCACCGAATACGTCGACGCGTGCTTGTGTTTTGAAATTCGAGCGCGTGTTTATACTCGAGAGATATGGGATCCGTCTTTAATTTAAGGGTAGGACGAAGCAGGCGGGACTACGCGCAGTCAGCGGACTATCCCTTCTTTTCCTGTGTCTCTCCGCGAGACGCATTGATGCTGGATAATACTCTGTAATTTCTAGTTCTCCAAAATTAATCAGGCTGATCAACCAGAGCATTTCGCCAGGGTCACGGTGTATGACCGTATTGTCCCGCAAGTCGGCGGTAGAGAACGGTTTCCTACAGTTTCGGATAATTTATGACTTACTTGGTTCCGCCTCGTAGCAGACGTGAACTCAGGGTATCGGAAAAGGGAAACAGGAAGCAGGATTTTTTTCTTTATAGCAACTCGAAGACTTTCCGTTTCTCTTCTCTTCGGACCCTTTCGAACCGATACACGTGGTGTCTGTTTTGTATCTCGAAGCAATGGGTACATTGGCAGTAGAAGGACGGAGCGCGGACTTTTGTGAACGTTTTCGTTGCACTTCTGCAAAACACGTGTGTTCCGAAAATGTGCTGGCTTCTTTTTACCTGAAGCCTCTTGGCCTGGTGGGGGTCAACTCATAATGGAACGAGAGAAACTATTTGGGGGTAGAAGAAGTCGCTTGGAAAAAATCTTGTCAGTCAGCAGTCAGCAATCGCGTCGCAGACAAATGATCTCTGCTCAAGAGTATTACGCGATGTTCTGTTTGTACCCCCCGAACAACGAGGACGCAAGTGCTGCAGCGTGAGAATTTGCGCGGGAATTACCCACGGCTCCGAACGTCAAGTAAAAATTCATTTCCACCAATTTTTAGAACGTAGCAACAACACGTTCCATGAAAAATAAATTAAGTGACCAGTGTTAGTAGCCGTGCAGTGAAGTGAATATTCGGTACGTTGACCTGGACGCACCTGACATTGCGACCCTTAACTTTGGGTAGTGTCGTATACCTGGGATCAGCTGTGCACTGGGCTCGTCCATCGATGACCAGGATCGGTTCAGTGACCCAGTGACACAAGTTTTCAAGTTGCAGGTGAATTTTCTACAAGGGTGAGTTTTAGTTACTTTAATGGTGATCATTCATTTTTAAATTTAACGCAAGCTATGGCTTATTTCCGGCGATAATTCTCAAAATTCTCGTACGAAAATATTTATTCGGGCTTTTTAAACAGACTTATTCGTTATCAGCAACAGTGCTGGACGTTATTGAGTTACGGATTTTTATCACAATAACGAACTACGATCACTTTTCGTTAATTTCCTGTTACATTACCTTTTCGTGGATATGTTATTAACACAAGGAATTTTACGTATTCCTTATCCTCCCACTTCAAATAATTATTATTTTCGAATCTTCTAAAAACAACTGTGTATTCGTCTTTTTACGTTACACGTGATTTTCATCCATTTATCCTTTATTCATTATTCACTTTAAATGGCAAACAAACCATGGCAAAAGGTTCGATTTTTTTGTTACGTCTTTTTCATTTGCCATTCTACGCAATTTCCTTCGATGCATGCCGCCTTGCTTGTTCGTAGTCGCAGCGCGGCCCGGCGCGCGGCCACGCTAGCGCGGGACCTCCAGCGGAAGGCTCGCGCTCTGATTGGTCGGTGCTTTTTATTAATATCTCGTTAACGAAACCTCGGAGGGCATTTTCGCAAAGGAAAAAGTTGTTTGCAATCACCCCCCGAATCACCCCCTTTAAGGAACCGCAGCATTTTTGGGACACCCTGTATATATATATGCTTCTGCAGTAAGTTCGGCCGCTGCCGTTTCCGGAGCGGTTCCCGATACTTTCGGCAGAGTTCTATATTCTATACTTCTGCTGTGAGAGCGGCCGCTGCCGTTTCCGGAGCGGTTCCCGTGTCTCTTGGCAGAGTTTGTATTCTAGGGTTCTATAGACTTTGCCTTCACTAAGTGGTTAAGCTGCTGTTACGTGCCGACCAATTTTAAAATTTTTGAAATTCGATTTTAAGACATTGACAATTGATCCAACTACCTAGGTGTGTTACGGGATATCCCTCGATCAATTGTCAATGATCTATTAACCAGAGCTTTTTATAATAATAATTTAATCCGATTCAAAGCCTGTCACGCCACGTTATATTTTACAACAATCGTCCAGCGTCGCGCGACGTTCTGAGAACTCCTAACACGATAAGACTTTCGAAACCCAAGCATTGAAATATTGCGTTTTGCGTCTGACCATTTTATACCTTGCTTTAGCTTCTACATTCTCTTTTGCCGTCATTGATCTTTGATCCAACCACTTAGTGGGTTACGGGATCATCCCTCGATCAATTGTCAATGATTTTCAAACCAAAACTCTACGGTGATAATTAATTCCTTCACGCCACGGTATATTTTCCCATGCAAGATTGTCGACGACAATCTTCCAATGCTGCGCGACGTTCTCGGAACACCGGATGCGATAAGGTTTGAAAACCCAAGCGCTAAGATGCTGGGAACGGTCCGAGTCGACGACGTGGTGGCCCGTGTGCACGAGGTGCGGAGTCAGCAATTTTGGCGCTCTTTGTTCAAAGTCCCAAGTGCTCGGACCCACCCTGCGTTCGTTCGTGGGAGTCGGCTAGCAAGTCGCGTGGTGCGTGGTCGATTTGTCCGAGGAACATTAACTGTTTGTTCAAAATAGTCGTTGAGCTGGAGTTCCATAGATTCACAGTGAACGTGGAAAGACTCACAATCAGTCCCCCGTAGAGACTCATTCAATTCACACGGGACAATAACGACAATATATATATATATACAGTAATTCGTCGTTATTGTCCCGTTTTTACCATGCGTAATAGTCCCGCTCACTATCCCCACCAATTCTTGGAATCCTTCAGTCGAGAGTGAGAGAATCCGAGAACGTGCGAGAGAACAAAAGAGTCAACACGAAATTGTCGTCGGCTACGAATAGTTTCCGCATCGCGTTGTTGTCCCGCCGCCAGCCCCGTTCGTCGGGACTATTACGACGAATTACTGTATATATTATTAATTGAACTCCGATTATTTTAAGAGTAACCGTTAACATCAGTGTATTTTGCGACGTGTCCTGCGCATAACCATCGCTACCGCAGGCCCCTCCAGATCACATGAGAGAGAGAGTAAGCCGTTCTAAATTTTAACACTCTCCTAGTACCGAGTCGGTGAGTGATTCAAACTATCTATGATATTGTACGGAAGTAACAGTTGATTCAACCACATAGTGGGTTACGGGATTTCCCTCGGTTAACTGTTACCTTCCCTTCGGCGTGTACCGCGTTTTAAATTTTAACCTATTTTTCCTGTAATATACCTTTCATCTCATCTTTGTTTTTTTTTTTTTTTAAACAATTCAAGTAAATGTACAAAATTGAACACAAGCGATTATTGATTCAACTACTTAGTGGATCTCCCTCGATCAATTATCGTCCATTGCCTGTCGCCGAGCGTGTAATTGTAATCTCCGCCACCAAACCGAATTTGTACTTGTATCTTTATATTGTTTATCGTCAAACCCATGTAAATTCCCCTTTTTGTATCACCCTTTTGTTTTTTCCTTCGCTTATTTGTAATACATGGTAACTTTTATTTAAAATCCGTCTCATTTTGTTTCAAACCAATCTCTCCAAGTACCACCTCCTGATAGGGGAACCTGTATAGGTTGTAGACGAAAGCCGTATCCCAAAACAATCCTGATTTTTAATTCAAAACTCTGTTTAAGTAAAAAATTACAACAATCCTTTTATTTTATTTGTTAAGCGTTGCGTGAGTAAATTAGACTCCACCGCTCGGTCGTTTTAAAATTAACGCCCTCACGTAACACTGCTACCTACTAAGGTCGGGGCCAGATATATTGGCCGGTGAATTCGTTTTCGCGAGCAACGATTGAGGAGAAATCAAGCACCACCATCTGACGATCGTAGATTTGTCAGTTGGAGTTGCGTGATCGTCGCAGGGTATGGTGGGGTGACGGGGACGCTGCTCGGCTCCGCCTGAATCTAGCCGTTTGGCTGTTATTTATTCTTAGCGTAATAGTTGTGTGCGTGACGAAGTTATTCGTAGACCAATACGAGATGAAGCTATCGAGAAGGAATCAATGTTCTGACCAATAATGCTCCTGAATTTTTTCGGAGCTAACGCACACCTATTCTGATGTGTGTATTTCTACGCTGACAGCTCGGTTTGACCTACACACCAGAAGCTTGGCACTATCCCCACCACTTCTGGCTCACTCTTGTTCTGCGAAAGCGAGAGCGAGATGGAACGAGTGCGAGTAAGAAAACGTTGAGAAAAGGAGCACCGAGGCAGGCAAACGGTGTGGTGGGAGAATACCCCTCACGAAACTCACCGGCCAATATATCTGGCCCCGACCATAGTAGGAGCAACGCTTGAAACCTTCAAATGATAGGTCCAAAGAGGACCAAAGAGTACCTTTTACACTGAGAACCAGTCGCTGCCGTTTCCGGAGCGTGCTGAAATTCTGCTGGATGGTACTTAAGCTGCCCCTAGGCACTAGTATTCGTTGGTCGCAAGAACGTGGTCAAATGAGCGCGCTCTGTGCTGCGCGCGCCTCCTATTATACTCGAGAATTGGCGAGCTGGCGCATGCGCAATAAGTCGTTGTTTGTTATTTCGCTTTTTACTCGCTTAGTATATATTATTTAGTTTCGCATTTTTGTCAGTATCTATAATTAATTATTCTTAACACTTCTATAATATCTGTTTCTCTAATATTCGCTTAAATTATAAATTATGTACAAAAGTCTTCACAATGTGTTTTCGCGGTATTAGAAGATAGTTTGCGTGGTAACGTGAATCGGTTTTGTTTTACCGACAGTCGGTTATTACCGGTTCGAGTCTCCGTGGGACGTTACAACGGCTTTTACAACCCCTCTGGGTCATTACGAGTTCACTAGAATGCCGGTCGGACTCAAGAATGTGCCCGCGACCTTCCAACGGCTTATGAATACTGCACTGTCGGGTTTGCAGGGTCTCCAGTGTTTTGTATATCTGGACGATATCGTAATTTATGCCTCTTCTATCGAAGGACATTCCGAAAAATTAAAAGCCATTTTTAAACGTCTCGCAGTGAATAATTTGAAACTACAGCCTGATAGGTGTGAATTCATGCGTCAGGAAGTAGCATATTTAGGGCACGTTATATCAGAAAAAGGAGTACAACCCAATCCAGATAAAATAAATGCAATTGTTAATTATCCGACTGTTAGAAATCAAAAGGATATCAAAGTCTTCCTAGGACTTGTTGGATATTATCGCAAGTTTATACAGGATTTTGCAAACCTTTCACAATTTTATTAAAAAAGGATACGCCATTCGAGTGGGGGATTGAACAGCAAGAATCCTTTGATAAATTTAAGCAAATATTAACTCATCAACCGATCCTTCAATATCCGGATTTTAATCGAGAATTTATCCTTACAACTGATGCCTCAAATTATGCAATAGGCTCTGTTTTAAGTCAAGGCCCTATTGGAGGGGATCTCCCAATAGCGTATGCATCGCGAACACTGAATGGAAGTGAACAAAATTATAATACTACTGAAAAAGAATTGCTTGCAATAGTTTGGAGTATAAATCATTTCAGACCTTATTTATATGGTAGACTATTCACTGTCGTTACTGACCATAAACCTTTGACGTGGTTATTTAATTGTAAAGATCCAGGAAGCCGTTTAATACGCTAGCGATTGAAACTTGAGGAATATAATTATAAAATAATACATAAGGAGGGAAAGCTCAATTCGAACGCTGGTGCTCTATCGCGTCCTCCAATAATAAGTATAGTCCAAGGCAATGATTCATTTGAAAATTTCATTCAATATCATTATAAAACTCTAGATATTCCGAAGATAGAATCAATTCCATGTCATAGCTTAACTCATTTTCCAAACGTTCTGTTTTATTCAAAAGATTTAGACGAAAACAATTTGTATTCTGAAGCATTACGAACCAAGTATGAAATGTCTAACATCAAGGAACCTGACGAACTGTATTCTACTATTAAACTAAACAATAACTCTCAAGTAACTTACCTCTGTATATCGAAACCATTTCATTTTGATAAGTTGGATTACAAAAGTATATTCTATTCTTTAAGAAATTTAAAAGATCATCTCGGAAAAGAAAACTATTCAGGTAATTTATATGTTCACGATGTGACTATTAACAATCAGAATATAAAAAAATAAATGTTCTGTGAGATAATACATTACCTCTTCAAAGATACAACCATTAAACCTATTGTTTTAGAACGAAAGAAAATTACCCTTAGGACACCGGAAGAAATTTTAAAGATCCTACAGGAGAACCATGACTCAAAATTGGCAGGACACTCTGGGTTTATACGTACGTACAAAAGAATTAAAGAATTCTATAAATGGGAATCCACGAAAAAGGATATAAAAATATATATTACGAAGTGTCCTTCATGTCAGGTTGTTTGGGAATGAGTAGTTCTTTGCGCCGCCGCACTCTCGATCACCGCAGCACCTCCTGGGCAGCGGAAGTCGCGGTCGATCCGCGATCGAACAACCAATCAGCGTCCGTCGTGTCGATCGACGCGCGAGAATGTTCGAGAAGACGCCGCGGCGGAAATGCGCATCCATCTTGAGATTCAATCTGTTCACAACCGTGCACAACGTAACACGCCTTTTTGTTCATTGTCAAACAGTCTTGCTCATCTAACAAATTCAGTGCACAAATCACGTATTCTCAACTGTCGACTCAACGCGGCGTTCGCGACACAGTTCGAAAGTATAGATCATCTGATTGTGCATTCGCGATTGTGCGTGTTCTCGCGTCCACGCGGTTAACCGGTGGTATTGTACGATAAAGTGTACGGGGGCTCACCCTCTAATTTCAAGTGCGCACAACGGCTCACCCGTTGGCACACTCTTTACAAATAAAGACGTCACATTCCTGTGTGCAACTCAGTGTTTTAGTGCCAATCGCCGATCCTAACCTATCCAGCAACCTCGTGCTCAACCTAACCTCACATTTTTACAGTTTGGTCCTTCGAGCCGGATCGGTGATTGTGCACCACAGTGCTGTGTAGTTCAGTTAGAAGGCTCACAACCTCGACTCCTGTGCGTGATGGCGGATCAAGACGAACAAAAGGTCGTCAAGTCGGCGGGCTCATCAAGGGCGCCCTCCCCAACACCGATTGTGCTCACCATCCCCACCGAAGCTCTGGGGACGAGTGGGGACAAAAAACCACCGAGGGCGACATCACCAGCAACGTTGCCCTCACAGCTGGTGATCAAGGCGAAAACCCAAGTAGGCCGCTTTGAGTCTCTCCAGGCCTTGCAAATGCACATGCCCTCCCAAGCTCACGCTACGTCCATCGACGAGGTGGAGCTCATTGCCGCCCACGCAGAGGAGCTGCATCTCGCGTTCTGTCGTGAACATGCGCATTTCGAAGAGACGTGGCCAATTAAATTTCTCAACCACCCATACTTTGAATCAAACTATACTGTACAGGAGTCTCAACTGTACTTGAACACTAAAATTAAGCTCAACCGCCTTCGAGGAGATGTGTTGGCGTTGCAGCAGCGTGCACCAGCTGCATCGAGCACCGCGTCAAGGGCCTCGAAGCTGCCAGAGATCGCCCTACCCGCATTCTCTGGTGCATATACTGATTGGCCAGCTTACAGTGAGTTGTTCACCTCACTGATTATCCAGGACCAGCAGCTGATGGCGATTGATCGGCTCCACTATCTACGATCCAGCCTCACAGGAGAACCTGCGAGGTTGGTCAACGCCTATCCACTCACTGGTGCATCATTTCAGTCTTGCTGGGAGGAGCTGAGCAAGAGGTATACAAACAAGCGCGTGCTCATCGAGGAACAACTCGACAAATTGCTCAATGTCTCCCCAATAGCAACCCGCAGTGCAAAATCATTAAACGAGATTGTGACAACGATCAATAAGGTGCACAAGACACTTACCACCTTGGGCGCCATCGAGGACATGGGCAATATCTTGCTCGTCCACCAGGCGACCAGCTGGATGGACAAGTCCACCAGGGAAGCTTGGGAAACTTCGGTGGGCTCATCAAAGGAATATCCGAGGCTGACACAACTAGAGTCCTTCATCGCGGCCAAGGTGGTCGCCTTGGAACGGATGGAAGCAGCGGCTCAAGCAGGAAAGAAGGCTCAACCGCCTGTAGCTCAACCGAGCAGATCATACCCCAGCAGGGGCGCTGCTCACACGGCATCGAAGCCGAAGCCGAAGGCACAACCAGCTGCGTCGCCCTACAGCTACCCGTGCGATTATTGCAAGGAAGACCACTTTGTGGTGATGTGTCCCAGGTTTCGAGAGCTGTCGGTGGAAGACAGGCGGAAAGTGATCACCGTCAATAAACTGTGCAGGAATTGTTGTGGTAGGCACCGCACCGAGGACTGTAATTCCACCCGTCGGTGCAAGACGTGTGGAGTCAACCATCACACGATGCTGCACATGACCAAGCCTTCAGCTCACACCGCGGCTCTGTCCAAGCCTCGTACAGAAGAGGAACCTTCAACAAGTGGCGCAACCCATTGAAGTCTCGGTGCAGTCGTCAATTCACCACCACTCACACAACAGCGCACAACTCAGACGCACACAGCATGCTCAACAGAACGAAGGAGGCTCAACCAATCATCGCCAGTGCTCACACCCTACTGTTCAGTTACCTTGTTGGCAACAGCCAACGCCCAGCTGATCACTTCAGTGTCATCTACACCAGTCAGATTATTGATTGATTCGGGCTCGGAACTGACATTTGTCACCGAAGAGCTCATCAACCGGCTTAGGATTCAACGCATCCACGCATCCATCACGATCACTGGCATTGGGGGTAACTCATCTATTCAAACCAAAGGAGTCGCACCAATAACTCTGCGCTCCAACTACGATATGTCAACAGTGCACGTTCAAGCACATGTTCTGCGAGCACTGACGTCAAGTTTACCATCGGTGGAACCGCCACGCCAAGAATGGCCACATTTGAATGGCCTCAAGCTGGCCGATCCAGAGTTTCTTACATCCAGACCAATAGACATCGTGATTGGCGCAGACGTGTATGGACAAGTGATCAAGCCCACCCTCAAGAAGGGCGACTCTTCAATGCCGATTGGACAGCTGTCCATTTTTGGGTGGCTCATTCTTGGACCAGTTACAGTGGACCGGCGTACGGTCACAGCACACCACTCTGCAGTCGTGCAGCATGTCGACAATTCTTTACAAGACATGTTGACACGATTTTGGATTCAAGAAGAGCTCCCAACAGATGCACCCATGAAGCTCACACCTGAAGAACAAGAATGTGAGGATCACTTTCGAGCGACACACACTCGTGATTCTACAGGACGATACACAGTGCGCATCCCTCTGAAGGAGACTCCGAAGCTGCTGGGTAATTCTTATCAAGCAGCTCACGCTTGCTTGAAGCGTATGCTCGTCAAACTCAATAGGAACGACGAGTATCGCACCCTCTATCAAGGCTTCATGCAAGAGTACGAGGAGCTCCGTCACATGGTAAGAGCGCCATCCCTTTCACCTAACACTCACTCTGTGTTTTATCTTCCACATCATGGAGTATTGAAGCCTGACAGCCAGACGACAAAATTGAGAGTCGTCTTCAATGGATCAAGCCCTACTTCAACTGGGTATTCTGTCAACGATTTGATGCATACGGGTGCAAATCTACTCCTTAACATCACCGACGTGCTGCTATGGATACCCCAGCACAAATACATTTTTGCCACAGACGTGACAAAAATGTATCGTCAAGTCAAGATTCACGAGGAGGATCAAGATCTTCAAAGGATACTGTGGATCGATGACGATTCAAAGGAGGTGCCCTACAAGCTCACAACGGTCACCTATGGGACCAAGGCTGCTCCGTTTTTGGCGGTCAGAGCTTTACTCCAATTGGTGGAAGACGAAGGTCATCGCTTTCCTCTGGCGATGCCATCAATCACGCATGCCAGATACGTTGATGACATCTTTGGAGGTGCAGACACAGGTGAGATGCTCATTACAATTGCTCACCAATTAAAAGATATGTGCAACGCGGGAGGGTTTCCACTAGCCAAATGGCATTCAACCTTTCCTCCGTTGCTTGATGCAATTTCTCAAACCCAACGAGCCCAAGGCTCAATTATATCACTCGACGACTGCAATACCAAAATTCTCGGACTGCAATGGAATGTGATCAACGATGAATTTTCTTTCACTTCAAAACCAAGCTCAAATTCACGGCTCACCATACGCCTCATTTTATCAGAAGTAGCACAAATATTTGATCCATTAGGTTTTCTAGCACCAGTCATAATTCGAGCAAAAACACTATTGCAAGAGTTGTGGCTACACAAGCTCAACTGGGATGATCCACTGCCTTCCCAAGTAACGTCACAATGGCTCATCATCAGAGAAGATTTAACAAGCTTGCGCAAGCTATCATGTACAAGGTGGTTTAACACCTACAGCAACTCTACAGTGGAACTACACGGCTTTTCTGATGCCTCACAACTCGCCATGGCAGCGGTAATTTACATTACCGTATCATCACCGTCCACAAATCACAAAGTGTCGACACTGGTGTGCTCCAAAACTAAGGTAGCACCACTAAAGAAGCTCACAATCCCGAGACTCGAGCTTACTGCAGCATTGATGCTGGCGAAGCTCACCAAATATGTTCAAGCAACGCTCCAGCTCAACATTGCTACAACCTATCTGTGGACGGACTCACAAGTGACACTAACCTGGATCAAAACACACGCATCACGCTGGAAGGACTACGTAAGGAATCGTTTGTCTCAAATTCAAGAGATCACCCAAGGCGCACAATGGAGACACGTTCCAGGGACTTCAAACCCAGCTGATTGCGCATCACGAGGCTTATCAACATCGCAGCTTGAACATCACAAGCTCTGGTGGACGGGACCACCATGGCTTGCGCAACCCAGTGAAAAATGGCCATCACAACCAATGCTAGACGAAGACTTGAGTGCACTAGAGGCTCGTCCAGGCATTTCAAAGCTGCTCAATATTCAAAAGATTGAATATCACTGGGACCTCATCTACAAATATTCATCTCTTAACAAACTCATTCGCATCACATCAGTTTGTTCCAGATTTGTTTCAAGGTTGAAGAAGGCCCCAGTCACGCTGCCGCTCTTCACCTTATCGCCCATCGATATAGAATGGGCCAGGATCTTCTGGATCAAAGCAACGCAGGCGCTTTATTTCTCCAGCGAGATGAAGATGCTCAGCTCAGGCTCAACCCTACCAGCTGCTCATGTCTTCAATCGACTCACCGCATTCATCGATGAGAATGGAGTCATTAGAGTTGGAGGCAGACTCAACAATGTTTGCACGAGCTACGAAAGTAAGCATCCTGCAATCTTACCTCGTCACTCACATCTGTCTAAATTGATTATAGACCATGCGCATCGACAAACTCTTCATGGAGGGACCCAGCTCACCCTTGCCCAGATTCGACAAAACTACTGGATCATTGGAGGGCGAGCGCCAGTGAAATCTCACATCCTGCGGTGTGTTGTGTGTGCTCGACAAAGGGGGATCCGTGCCCATCAACTGATGGGCCAACTACCTCTTTCGAGAGTTACACCCTCACGACCGTTCAACAATACTGGCACCGATTATGCGGGTCCAATCACACTGAAGACGTGGAGAGGAAGAGGTGCCAAGACACAAAAGGGCTGGATCTGTGTCTTTGTGTGCCTCACCACATCAGCTGTTCACCTAGAACTGGTGACAGATTATACAACAGAAGGGTTCATCGCCACCTACAGGAGATTTGTCTCCAGGAGAGGGATTCCTCTCACTCTTCACTCTGATTGCGGAACCAACTACGTTGGAGCTGACACCGTCCTCAAGAGAATGTTCACCCAGGGGACTGAGGCGCATCAACGCTTGAACCAGCTGTTCGTCAATGACAAGATAGAATGGCACTTCAACCCACCAGCCGCACCACACATGGGAGGCAAGTGGGAAGCGGTCGTGAAGTCAGTCAAACACCATCTCCGGCGCACAGTCAGTGAGACGGTGCTCACATACGAGGAGTTCAGCACACTTCTCACACAAATAGAAGCAATGCTCAACTCACGACCGCTCGAGCCCCTCAGTGATGACCCAGATGACATCACAGCACTTACACCAGCGCACTTTCTTGTTGGACAACCACTTTCAGCTCTTCCGGAACCGTCTGTGGAGAATTCATCAGTTCTGCCATCAGCCAGATGGCAGTTCATTCAAAAGAAGACGCAACAATTTTGGACTCAGTGGTCATCCCACTATTTGCAGAGACAACTATCCATCACCAAATGGCATCATCCAACCAACGACTTGAAGATCGGATCCCTGGTGCTCATCACAGATGAGCGATTTCCACCAAGCAAGTGGCCACTTGCGAGGGTCATCACCTTGCATCCAGGGAAGGAAGGACTCACCCGAGTCGTGACGCTCAAGACCGCCACTACAACACTAATCAGGCCAATTGCAAAATTGGCAATTTTGCCTGTTACAGATTCATCATCAACATCTCCAATCAGCTGTTGATGGCGCAGCACCTCCTGGGCAGCGGAAGTCGCGGTCGATCCGCGATCGAACAACCAATCAGCGTCCGTCGTGTCGATCGACGCGCGAGAATGTTCGAGAAGACGCCGCGGCGGACATCTTGAGATTCAATCTGTTCACAACCGTGCACAACGTAACACGCCTTTTTGTTCATTGTCAAACAGTCTTGCTCATCTAACAAATTCAGTGCACAAATCACGTATTCTCAACTGTCGACTCAACGCGGCGTTCGCGACACAGTTCGAAAGTATAGATCATCTGATTGTGCATTCGCGATTGTGCGTGTTCTCGCGTCCACGCGGTTAACCGGTGGTATTGTACGATAAAGTGTACGGGGGCTCATCCTCCATCTTCATCGTGTGCACAACGGCTTGTCCGTTGGCAGACGTTTTAAATAAAGACCTCACATTCTTTTGTGCAACTCAGTGTCTGTGTGGCTCAACGCCGATCCTAACCCTACCAGCCTCCTCGTGCTCATCCTAACCTAAGAATTTTACACAGGTTAATAAAACAAATTTCAGGCCTTCAAAGGCACCAATGGAAATTACCACCACTTCGGATAGACCTTTCGAAAGACTTGCTATAGATATAGTCGGACCTTTGCCGCAAACCTTAAATAATAATCGGTTTATATTAACGATGCAAGACGATCTGACAAAGTATTCATACGCCATTCCCATACCAAATCACATGTCTCAAACCGTAGCAACTGAACTTTCCAGATTTATTACACTTTTCGGAATTCCTAAAACAATTTTATCTGATCAGGGAACTGATTTCACGTCTCATTTAATCAAGGATTTAACAAATTATTTAACACAAAACATATATTATCTTCACCTTACCATCCACAAACGAACGGTGCATTAGAACGATCTCATTTGACTTTAAACGATTATTTAAAGCACTATGTTAACGATAGACAGTCCGATTGGGATGAATTTATTATGTTTGCTACGTTTGCTTACAACATCCATGCTCATAAATCGACTGGGTATACTCCGTACGAAACTCTCTTTGGTCATAAACCATTTTTACCTAGTAGTATAATACAAGAACCAGGGTTGTCAGGTGTACTGAATAAATGGCCGTGTGCTGACATATATGACGTCATACGGTGTAGGAGAAGGGGAACACCTACAGCAGTGACGGTGTATTTGAGTTGGTGACTTCGTGACGTCATGCCAACCGACACCAACGCCAAGTCATGCCAAGTGACGCCAACGCGAAGCGAAGGCCAGTGGCGCCAACGCGAAGTGGCGGCCCGCGGGCCAAGACCCGAGCCCGAGGCGAGGGCCTCATTTTCGATTCAAATATTTTTGTAAACGCCACACGAGACATTTGGTACTGAATATTTTAAGTGATTTTCCCTAATTTTCAGTGTTTTATTACGTCTTTTATAATACAGTATGAGTAAGGAATCAGGTAAGACAAATATTTAACACTTATACCTCAGTATAATTTTAGAAACGATCATTTTTTGAAAAATGTAAGTATCTTTCAAGGATATGTTAAACATTATGTTCATTCGTTTCTTCTTTTAATATTTATAATTTTGATTATTTTTGGTAGGTATGTATTGTTACGATACAATACATGTATGTACTGTACTATTATAATGGATACTTTAAACATATAGGTGTTCATCGCAGCATTTGCAAGACATTTCTTTAATTTAAGATTTTTTTGAATTATGGGATTATAAGGTGAACTTTGTTTCTTTCTTCAATGATTATAAGACAAATATTGAACCTTTTGCCAGTCGCGGTGTCGATTAGCTTTTCGCGTATAGTCATTATTGTCAGCTGAAACACTCATTTCAACGCGCGAATGCCATGTTAAATTTCAGCCGCAACTGCCGGAAGGTTGAAATATTTCATCACTATAATTTTAGAAATGATCATTTCTTGAAAAATTTAAGTATCTTTCAACGATATGTTAAACATTATGTTCATATGTTTGTTCTTTTGTCCCCCCCCCCCCCCCCCCCACCTACTAGGGCCCTGGTCTACCATATTTATTGTTATCATATTACAAATTTATTAATAATGGATATTTTCTACAGGCAGTGATACCAGTGTTGCTGGACCTAGTAGGGCAGCTATTATAAGCTCAGATGTACAAAATGAATCAAGTAAGATATATCTTTAATTTAGGATTTTTTTTAATTACAGGATTATAAAGTGAACATAGTTTCTTCTTTAAATGATTATTTTCTTCAAATAGTTGTTTAATAGATTATAGATTATTTAATAGATGGCAGGTTCTCCCCCCCCCCCCTGCAAGGAAACAAAGTAAAGAGAAAACAAGCATTCCGCCAAGATTGGCTCGTAGAGCCGGAATTTAAAGTCTGGCTTCAAAGCACCGCAGACCCGTATAAAGCAGAATACGGTGCTTGCAAAAAAATGTTCTCTGCAAACAAATGCGATCTTAAGAAAGAAACACGGGCACAGTCTAGTACATACCCGGAACTTCAGAACTGCAGAGCAAAGAAGACGCGAAGACAAAGAAGAGGTTCCTGCACATGAACAGTTGTTAGCTACACACGAAGAGCCACCTGCACATCAACCATGTTCAAACTTTGAACGTAGTGTAAAGCTGGCAGAAATTAAGGTTTGCCTAGATATAGTGGAGCATAATAGATCATTCAACTCATTTCAACATTATATTGACACTAGCAAATATACCCGCGCTTCGCTTCGGGCCTAAGAGATATTAAGGACTCCACGAAAACACAGTTTACCCCTTTTCACCCCCTTAGGTTGATCAGTGCAAAATCCTGAAATTGTTTTTTATGGATTTGTGTCTACTGCTGAATCCCACCTGCGAGAAGCGCTCGGCCCGGTCGCCACCTGGCGGTCGCGTCGCGTACTATCCATCGCGAGCAGGCCGAGTCATGACTTCTTTATTAAACATGCAACTAACGATGTGACCCTCAAGCATCCCCATCACTGTGCGGGAAACCATCACGCGCATCTCTTGCGCGCAGAACGGTAGGCGCCATGTAAGATAAGGTCTATCTGCCTCGCTTCACTATTTCGCTTATTACTCAGTCCCATTTAGTAAAATCGAGATAATATATAGCCTTAAACCTCCCCTGAGAATTGTACTACACGCTAAAAAAAGCCGCATCGAAATTGATCTATTAGTTCCTGAGTTGTGAGGGAACAGGAAAACATACGTTTTCGTTTATATACGTAGAGAAGAAGATACTTTTTTCGTCGATATAAAGAATAAAATGAAAAATTTGTCTAAGGAACACAGGAAACATATTTGGTAACGTGGGACCACCAACGCAGTTCTTCCTTTTAAGTAAAATTAAAAAAAAAACCGGCAGGAAATGTCGCGAAGCACTATTTATTTAAAAGGTATGACGACCACGGCAGTGCGAGGACAATGCGACAATGGGTTGCGGAGCACTTGTTACTGGTATTTATCCTTCAGCCACTTTCTAAGATAAGACCTATGAAACCTTTTTAGTCGGTTAGAGTATACAAAATATGGATACTGCAATTAAATTAAATTAAATTAAATACGGGTAAATGCGAGCATTACTCGAGAGCCCTGAATGATAGAGCCCTCGGCAACTTATTCCCGCCGCGGTGCTGTTTCGCAAGCGAGAAGCGTTCGCCTGCTCGCCGCCTGGCGGTCGCGTCGCGAACTACTATCTATACTATAATATAATTATTTATAAATCATTATTTTATTATTTATAAATCATTATTTTATTATTTATAAATCATTATTTTAAAAAAATCAAAACGTTAGAACCTTCTTCTCGCCAAGACGAACAAACTGATGCAACACACTTGTGGCCACAGTTCATATTTACTGAGAAACCGCATTTCAAAGTATTCAACTTCACTTTTATATAATAGTATAGATATAGATAAGTATAAGTATAAGTATAAGTATAAGTATAAGTATAAGTATAAGTATAAGTATAAGTATAAGTATAAGTATAAGTATAAGTATAAGTATAAGTATAAGTATAAGTATAAGTATAAGTATAAGTATAAGTATAAGTATAAGTATATGTATAGATGTGGAAATCAGCAGCACCGGATTCTGAGATAATTAGCAATATGTCACTTAAAAAAGCAAAATCACAGCCATTATTAAAAATGATATAAACAAATCTTTCATACTAGAAGTTACAGAAATATTAGAAGGCAAATTTTTCTCAATTTTAATTGACGAAACCACAGACGTATCCGACGTAAAAATTGTATGCTTCCTGATAAGATATGTTCATGAAGATAAAATTTGTACATACTTATTAGATTTAATTAAAATTAAGGACGCTACGGCAGAAAATTTATATGGACGTTTTCTACATTCCTTACGAAAATATAATTTGAATGTAGAAAATATTGTTGGTTTCTGCGCTGACAATGCGAATGTAATGATGGGGATGAACAATTCATTCAAGTCGCGGTTATTGAGCGATAATGAAGAGATTTGTGTGTTCCCGTGTACATGCCATTCAATGCACTTGGTTGCTTGCCATGCGTGCAATGAGTTACCAAAGGAAATCGAAAAGTTTGTTCATTCTGTATATATATATTTTTTTCGGAAAGTCCGAAACGATAGTGCGTTTTAGAAGACGCGCAGGACTTCATGGAAGTTCCAAGGAGAAAGTTGTGCAGCCATCTAGAACCAGATGGCTTGCACTATCGGAATGTGATTCCACAATTTTAAATCAGTGGAGTGTCTTATTTTCTGTTCTTGCGGAGGCAGCAATAGGAAAAGACACAGTCGCAGAGGAATTATTTGAATATTTTAATTGTCCGTATTTTTTTTTTTTTTAAATTGGGCGTTTACCGGGCACTCAGTCCTGTTGGACCAATGTGCCCTTACGGGCAGTCCTAGTTTAGAGGGCTTGCCGCTATTCCGGCCTCTCATGCGAACTCGAGAAGCCCGCTCACGGTCATGTCCTCCAGGATAGATAGCCTGCACCTCCGCCTGAAAACCCGATACGTGTGGGCCCAGGGCAATGGAGTTTCTACCCTAGGCTTCTGCCCCCATATCCCGGCTCCGGTTCCGGTTTTGGTTTTGGAGCCATCTGTATACCAGGTGAGCCCCCCCCCCCCCCACCCCCCGGAGAGAGTAACTCCTCATTCTCCTCCCAGTCCTTCCTGCTTGGGAAGCCAACGACGAAGTTATGTTTGAAGCGGTAGGCTGGGTCACATTGGTCTCCCCCGCAGTCCAGGGCCTCATGCGAGTCCCTTACGTCCTGTAGGATCGCTGCGTGCCCGTTCCTCGCGCCTTTCCATCTTCCCGCAAAGTGTATCCTCAGGGCAGCCTTCCTAGCCCCGGCTTCCGCCGCCAAGTGCGGTGGCGCCAGGTCCAGCAATACCCCCATCGCCAGGGTAGGCGTGGTGGGGAACGCCCCCGTCATCTCCAGCAGTGCCAAGCGATACACCTTGCTCAGTGTCCTCCTGTGGGTGTCCCTCCTCATGGAGGTCCACCATACCACTGAGGCGTATATCAGTTGGGGTTCCAGGATGGGTGTATAGATCCATTTGACCATCCATGGTTTTAACCTCCATGTGCTGCCGAACATCTTTCTGCAGGCCCAGTAGGTAACGAGCGCCTTCTGGGGCTTTTCCACGTGAGCTTCTTATCCAGGGTCACTCCCAGATATTTCACCCCCGAGGAGGTGTGGAGCTCCGAAGATTGAGGGGGCCTTAAACTTTAGGTTCCGCTTCCTCCTGAACAGTACCATCTCCGTCTTGCACGGATTTACCCTTAGGTTTTGGGTTTGGCACCATTCCTGAACCAGTGTGAGCGCCTTCTGCATTCTCCTCGCCATGCACGTCGGGCTCGTGCCTCTGACTGCGATAACTATGTCGTCGGCATAGCCCTGTACTATTACACCTTCTTCTCCGAGCCCACGCAGTAGCTCTTCCACCACCAGGGTCCACAGCAGTGGGGAAAGGACTCCCCCTTGCGGGCAGCCCCTGTCGGCCCGTAATTGTCCGTATACTAAGGCGTATTTGGCATTTTTAAAATATATACTAAAAATATTTACAAAATTGAATGCATTGTTCCAGGGCTCGACAGTTCTAATCCATTCCATGCAGACTGAATGTTTTAGATTGCTCCGAGCATTAGGAGCAAATTTCATAAAAAATGAATATGTTCAGGCATCCAATTTTTGGGAAATAGACGTGGATAACGAGGATTATTTACTTCCATTAGAAATAATTTTTTTGGAGCGGAATCTATGGCAATAATTACGGAAATTAAAAACAGTGATTTACGAAATGACAGAAAAATTATAGAATTTTATGGACACATACAACAATTTTATAAAACCGCCTTCAAAAATGCAATTAAGAAATTGCCTTTTAATGACAGAATTCTAAATTCATTGCAATTTTTATACCCGCACGTAGCTTTACGTATTACTCCCTATGAGTCTGAACAGTTAAACTGTATATTAAGCAAATTCGAATCGAAATTTAATTCCACGCGTGTGTTAAATGAGTGGCAATTATTGTCAGCCTATTTTTCACACGAGGAAAAAGAAGAGTTAAAAGCTTTAGGTATACCTCAATTCTGGCACAATATTAGCAGTATTCAAAGTTTACCGTTATTCGGGGCCAAATATGAATTCAAAAATATATGCAAGCTGGCACAGTTGTGCTTGTCGTTGCCCCATTCCAACGCTGATGTTGAGATATTCTTTTCAACTGTCACAAATATAAAAACAAATAGTAGGAACAGATTGAAGGCAGACACGGTGGCTGCACTTACGCGAATTAAATTAGATTTAAACAATAAAAATGTAAAATGCTCGAATTACAATGTTACTGTTTGAGCTACCACTTCTAAGCTTAAATAAAAATACCACTAGAGCTTGTGTTACTGTCCGTGACCCGCTGTTTCGCATACTAGTGAACATTTGCCGCAGTTCTATAATGTTTTCCCCGTTAAGACCAGTGAAAGTATTTAATTGTTCTTCGGATAACGAAAAATCGCCAATCTTGTCAAACAATGATACATCCACTTTGCTCGACAATTAATTGAATAGTAATGACACCTCTGATACTTCTATCGTACTGAAATTAGAATGTGCACGTAAAGCTGGAGTTCGTTCGTATAAAATCTTTTTTTAATTATGTGCGTAGCGCAACATAGATTGCCTTTTGGTATATAAATTCTTCGTTTTGCAAATGCTTGAAGGCGTGCTTCAAGTGGTATTACGATGAGGCGACCGCTTGTATAGCACAGGGTACAATATCTGTGCGTAGATGTAACTCTTTTGAGCGGCAGTTCTATGACGTTGGCTTCCGAAATCATATTTCTGGTTTGTACATGGAAGTCTGGATCCATTGCAGTATTAGCAACACCATCATTCTCATCTATAACTGTTTCTGGACTCTGTGCCCTATACACATTTAATCTGCATTTGTTGCAAAATACAGAGCCAATTGTCACAGTGTTGCTACTTGTTGCTCTTATTACTTCATCTTCCGTAATAATTCGTTTTACTTTCCCGATGAATTTCCTTCTTGATAAATTACAATTAATGCAGTTATCGGCATTAGCAGTTTCAGACATCTCAAAGTATATTAACACTACCACTTTTCGTTGCACGACTAAAGACGCTAGAGAATCTCCAACAATTAACAAAATACATGAATGTTTCGTCGCATAGCAACGCGATGCTCATCTCTGCGTGATGTTGGCGACAGTTTCGAGGCAGTCAACCTTAGGCAATGAGACCTCCATGTATATGTGCTCTAAGCATAAACAGCAAAACATACCAGTGCTATATTCAGTACGAACCAAATTCGAACTCCTCTACAGGTATACAACGCTATACCTGTGATTGTGCAAACGGCGATAGGAGTGTGGGATGCTGTTCCCATGTTGCTGCCATAATTTATTATTTAGCACATGGGCGTTACAAATCAAATATTATTAAGCTAGCAGAAATATTAACCGAATTAATCGATGTAACCAACGTAACTGCTGTTATTGACGAAGTCAGTGACGAAGATTAGAACCGGAAGTCGATAACGTGTAAGTTAAAAAATTATTTTTTTATTAAGGTGTAAACTACACCCAAAACCTTAAACGCGTTCTCCTTCTAGAAGTATTCAACACATTATCTAAAAATGTCCGAATTGTTTATTTCAGACGATCCATTTTCAATTAGCGGCAGTCGTCGCAAAGCGCTTGAATAATAATTGCCAAAACTGGTTAAATATGTAAGTTTTACAACGTAATGACATTTATGAATATACATTTTCCTAAGCTTTCCTGAAAAAGATCCTAAACATGCACGATTTTTTGCCTCCCTATTGGTCATGCGGCCGGCCCACTTAGTACAATATGCCAAGAGATTTTATATACGTTTTATTTTTTTTTTACTATGTTCTACCAATCCGACGCCTCTGTAACTTAAATAGATAATACCTAAGTAGTGACGCTTTACTCCTGATTTTTTTCGTAGGTGTCACTCAAGGAGTTGTTTGCAAAAACAACCCCCCAAAAATGAATTCCTTTATTTCCACCCTTAACAATTGATCTGCAATTTCGAAAAAAATATATGTGGTAGAGCTAAAAAGTACCTACTATTTGCATTTTTAAACATTCAAATATCTTAAGTATTCCTGAGAAAAAAAAGTAAAATTTAGGGTTGTTATCCCCATATTACCCTAACGAGAGGGGGTAGAGATCTGAAATTTGTCTCAGTGGTTTTTTACGCAAAGAGCATTATTTAGAACACATAAATATTAAAATTGGGGCTTGGGCCGTTTTCCCTAAGCTTACCCGGCTAAGTTTTTGGAGCCATCATACATATGTATAACGTACTGTCTGGACCAATAAACACTTAAAAAAAAAAAGACCATTTGCCTTGTAATATTTCTGTGGATTCTGGAATAATGTACTTGTTTATTACATTCTTTACACTAGCTCCCATTTTCCTCTGGTTTAGAGTCATGTGTGGGAGTATGTCCCGCCTTGCTAATATCTTCTGCAGCATTTTAATAAAATGGTAGTAGGATAGAAATGGTCTATTATGCTCTACTGCAGGCCTGTCCAGGGATTTGCTCGCACGAACAGTCGCGAGTTGCTCTTCGCTCTCGGAGGCCTGGAGCCAGGCCCAAGAGCGAAAGGTCTTCTTGGTGGGGGAATCTGTGAACGCCACTATCCCCACTCTTTTACGGCTGCCGGTCTTGCCGTCGCTCTTACCTTCGCTTGCAACCACCCGCGGCTGCTCGTCGAGGGTAAGAGCAACAGTTGGACAGGCCTGCTGTCCTGCATCCATGCATACTCGCATTTCTGCCAACTTTACTTCCTCTTCAAAAGTCCTTTCAACTGTACTTGTCAGTGGTCCTTCCCTATGTCGCATGTTCATGATATACGCATTGCTGTTTGCATGATTCATTAGCTCCGTTTTGTTTGCTGTAATACATATGTTGCAAACTCTGCAGCTTCCCTTGTAAGGGTTGTAGTAGTTGTATATAGTGATAGCGAGTATTATAGCGATAGCGTTAGACGATATTATATTTATAAATGTATATACAAGTGTATATATTTTAAAAATGTTATGCGATTTTAAAGATTGTATGAATAGATTCGTGTATATATCAGCCATTGTATATATTTATGTTTTCATGTTTGTAAATACATTATATTAATATATTATATTACATTCAACAAAGTATTTCCATGATTAATTTGTGATTTTTTAAATCTCATCATTATTACATATATTTCAGTTCATTTTATTAAAAAACGGGGAAGTAGAGGATATTATATTTTTCAAAAGTCCCGCGTAGTTAGTGACGTCACTACCGATTAGTACCACAATTCATCGCCAGGCGTGTACAAGTCGAGTAGTGTATATAGGTCTATGCCGTCTTGTGACGTCATATATGCCAGTACGGTGTACTGAACCGCCTGGCAACCCTGACAAGAACCGACATTGAATTATTCCTACGACGATTATATAGTTAATTTAAAGCAAAAATTAAATTATACCCAAAGAATAGCAGGAGATAATTTAATTGCATAAAAAATAAAGTCAAAGACATACTATGATAGTAAAATTAATCAACACGATTACAGAGTAGATGATTTAGTTTATGTACAGAACAAACAGGTGACTCAGGGATTAAACAAAAAGTTATCACCGAATTACATAGGTCCTTTTAAGATAATAAACATTAATCGGAATAGTACAGTTCAAGTACAAAAGAACAAGAAGTTGGTAGTTTAGCATACTAATATGCTGAAACCCTTTGTTTCAGGAAGTAGCAGGGATGCTTAATAATCATAGTCTCCTTTCCAAATCACTTCCAATGTTAATAACATTAATCTTTCAAGTACCAATTCCTAATCATGCTAACTTAAACAATAGTCCTTATTACAAGATATTTCATTTGAACAACCATGCTGGCTTGTACTACCATTCATTGGGTGATGTTAAAATATCGAATTCTAAGTATTCTCTATTGATGTATCATGATCTCAACGTCATTGACCAACGATATGGTCAGCTAGTTCAATTCTATACGGAATCTGTAAAGATGTGTGATGAACACCCTTTTCATAATATCGGTGTAACTTCATGTCGGAATTCTCTCCAAATAATAAACTCGCGTATCGCGGTAATTAAAGAAAAATTGGAAACCATAAATGATATGACTGGTAATGAAGCATTTGATGGTAATAAAATCGTTATAAGGGGTCTATTTGACGGTGCATCCTATATTCCGAAATGGTTATTTGGCACTCCGGATGCTGAAGATTCCAAGATATATGAAGAAGCGATAAAATCTATAATTAATGGAAATTAAAATGTTAATTTATTAATGAAACAACAGATATCAATTATAACTAATACCATTCAAGACTTCAATACATGTATCAATAACCTCAAGCTTGATGAAAATACGCTCAATGAGAATATCAAATTACTTAATGATTTTTCTAACTCTACTGCCAAAATTCTAAACAATATTTTTAGACAACAAGTGATATTGGAACAGTTCCATCTTGTTGCGGCCGCGCGCAACGGCCGTATTTGAACGCGCGCCCGGGGTGGCATCAACACAGCTGTTGAGCCGTCGCGGCGCGGTTGAAGTGTTTTGACCGCTAACGGGCTAGAGCCGCGCTCGCCCGGCGACAGTTAGTTCTCGGAACAACATCGCCGAGACACGATCAGTGACACGCACCGTGCGAATATATACAAATATTGCGCCCAGTTTTGCGCCTTGCATTTTTACGGACATTGGCGATCGTTCGCCTTGTGCCCACGCGCTTGCATTCACGTTCGTGGTGTGCCGTCCTCTCTGTTTGTGGAGTTTGGACCGACGACCATTCAAGTAAAGAAGGTGTTTCGTCCGACCAACGTGTCGTTCTTCCCACCTGCTCGCCTTCCCACCGAGTCGCGTCAGCGCCGAGAATCCGCTCCGCTCTTCGCGGAAACACATCTTTTATCACAAATCTCCACCGAATGAGATGAGTATTGTAATTTATTTATTTCTTCCATCCCTACCCAGATAACACACATACGCCTTAAATACGACTTAAAGACGTATGTTTCAGACTTTCAAGACGTCTGAAAGACGTCTACTATTGTCTTATAGACGTCTTAAAGCCGTCTACAGACGTTTTTTATGTCGTTTGTCAGGAAACGGTATGTCTTTAAGATGTCTTTTAAACGGCATGTAGACGTCTGTAAGACGTCTTATAGACGTCTACAAGCCGTCTTAAATATGACTTAAAGACGTCTTAAATATGACTTAAAGACGTCTGTTTCAGAGTTTCAAGACGTCTCGAAGACGTCTTCGCAAGGTCTGGATTAGGACTGATGCCGCTTGCTTCGGGGACTATCTGCGCCGTATAGGGCGGGAGGACACGTCGCTGTGTCACAGCTGCGACTCGGGCGACGAGGATTCGGCGGAGCACACCCTGGCACGGTGCCAGGAGTGGCTCGACGATCGCCGGGTCCTCGAGGCGCAGCTGGGCCCCGATCTCTCACTACCGACGGTCGTGCATCCCGAAGATCCCGCGGAGATCTTCACCCCCCGCGTCCATAAGTCTAGTTTATGCACCGCCCTTTAGGTCCATGGCTTTTGCCTCTTAAGAGGCAAGTTGGACGGCGCTGGTCTATGAACTTGCGGCATTTATTGCGCAAGAAACTTGCATGAGTGTTTACACTACGGCAATATTTTCCCGCAAGTTCTTGCCTACAAGTAGTTGCGAGAATAGTCTTGTGGAAGATATGTCCCGCGTGTTTACACTGCAGTGTTACTCCTGAGCCCTGAGAGTCGAAATCAACTAGTGAATACGTAGTATTGTCTATAAGTGTCTATAAAAATGTCAGTACAACAAGCAATATATGCTGCTGCATGTACAGTGTTAGTTTTGTTAACAAAACAAAAAAATAAAAAAGAATTTGGATGAGAGATTGGATTTTAAGATGATGTGATCTAGGAATTCATAAATTACTGTTGTCCGAATTAAGAACGGAAGATCCTCGGCAACTGGACAATTTTTTGCGAATGACAGCAGAAGAAGATTTTGAGTATTTGTTAGAATTAGTTGGACCGAGCATCAGTAAAACTGACACAAAAATACGTTGTGCTATTACGGCGAGTGAACGCGTATGTTTGACATTGAGGTTTTTAGCAACAGGTAAGAACATTTTATACAATATAAAAATGTATTTATTTGTTTGGATATGATTACAACATCTGGACTTGTAACATTCAATAGCCGTTACTTATAGATTTTGTGCCCTGAAAACGAATCCACAAACCGTTTATCGCGATCACCCTCAGTTTTCGAGAAATTCGATTTTGAAAAAAAAACTGCAAATTTCCAACTTTGAACATCTTTTGTGTTCAAACAGTAATAGTTATTCGGTTGTTTGTTCCGTACAAATTACTCTATGAACCCTCGCGAACATAACGATATAAGTCATTATTGAATTATTAACATTTAAATATGTTTAAACAATGATCAAAGGAAAAAGAACACCCGAAATGCACAAATTTTTGTTGCATTGTTTAAACATATTTAAATGTTCATAATGCAATAATGATTTATATCGTTGTATTCGGAAGAGTTGATAGAATAATTTGACGGAATAAACAACTGAATAACTATCACTGTTTGAACAGAAAAAGTTCAAAGTTGAAAATCTGCATCTTTTTCAAAATGGAATTTCTCTAAAACTGAGGGTGATCGCGACAAACGGTTTGCGGATTCGATTTCAGCGCACAAAAAGCTATAAGTAACGGCTATTGGATGTTACAAGCCCGAAAAAAAGTTAAATTTTGTCGAATAGAGTTATACAATAACATTCATTTTCAATTGCTGCAGGTGATTCGTATCATTCATTAATGTATCTGTTTCGGATTCCGGTGTGCACAATTGCCAGGATTGTTCCGGAATGCTGCGCAGCGCTGTTTCGGGTCCTAAAAAATAAATATTTGCAGATGAGTTCTAGTTTAATAACTTTAATAAAAAGATGTAAATATTTACATACGTTCTGATGGTAAATTCGGTGCAATTTCCGAATAGTATGCGGCAGTGCATACCGTTTCCAACAATGGAGGGTGAGTAGAGGCTGAAGTTGAGGCGTTGGAATTCACGGTATCCGCATTTGAATGTGTTCTTGTCCCGTCAAACTCGGCGAACGCTAGGATAACACGCTGGATCGCCAGTTTGAGTTGGCGTTGAATGTCCTTTGATTGTTGGCTCCTCAATTCGCTTGCAACAAAATCTCAAAAAATTTGGAACTCGTCCGTTGGTTTGCTCATCACTGCGGCTGCCCGTTTTATCAGATCGTTTTTATTAATATCTTATTTTGCATTTCCCCTTTTCTTTTTCTTTGGCTGCGGATGCAATCTCTCCTCACCATTTCCCACTGATTCGCACTTTTCTGATTGCGGCTCCTCAATTTCAATAATTGCTTCCCCGTCTTTTTCCTAAAATGAAGAAATACATTATTAATTTCTAATACTATTATACCTTAATCTAAAAAAATATTTAGCAACGAAACTATTATATATTAAATATTAATATGTTTCAGACTCCAAACACACCCGAGGAGTGGCTGAAACATTCGAAGATGTTTGAAGAACTTTGGAATTTTCCACATTGTGTAGAAGCCCCAGATGGCAAACACATATTAATAAAAGCACCGCCTAATGCTGGCAGTTACTATTTTAACTATAAAGGCTCACAAGGCTTCAATAGCATCGTATAAATAGCTTTGGCTGCCGCATCATATAAATTTCTATATATCGATATAGGATGCAATGGACGACTGTCAGACGGGGGAGTTTTCAACAATTGTGCTTCATCAGCCGCTTTAGCAAACAATACCTTAAACTTTCCGTCTCCAGAGCCTTTACCTGGACGCGAAAACCCAGTACCATACGTGGTAGTAGTTGATGATGCGTTTGCCATGAAGCCATATTTAATGAAACCATACCCGTTTAGAGGACAGGATGTCCCTAACCGGGTATACAATTATAGTCTTTCAAGGGTAAGAAGAATAGTGGAAAATATATTCGGAATAATTGCAAACCGATTTCGTATATTAAGAAAGCCAATAGAACTTGGCCCAGAAAAAGCTACTCGTATTGTATCACCAGTATGTGTATTACACAATTTTTTAATGTCGCGGAGAAACCAATTATATGCACCAGCAGGTAGTTTCGATTCTGACGAACAAACCGGCGAATGGCGCACCGCAGAAATGCCACAATCGAATTTAGTAGAGTTACAGCGCGGAGCGGCTCATAATTTTAGTACTAATGCGAAAAATGTAAGAGGCGAATTTAAAGACTATTTTGTTTCGCCACACGGGGAAGTGCATTGGCAATATCAGAATATTTAAAGACTGTGTATGTACTACTTACAAGGAATGTTCGGTTACCCGAACACATCAATTTTTTGAAATCGCGCAGGTTTGTAGAGGACCCGAAGAGAAGTATCAGGCAATTATTCGTTCGTGCCCGTTTTCGGTTCTTCACGGTGAAAACATCCCTTAAAGGCTAATGTGTGATTTCCTACTTTCCTATATATCTTGGAAACTGTAGTAGATATAGAAAAATTGTTATCAAGAAAATGTAATGGTTTTTTATGCTGTATCAAAGAGTGTAATCGAATTGTTTAAAATTTGTAATTTAACACGAAAATGTTCCCCATCACAAGTTTTAAACAATTCGGTTAAATACAGCATAAAAAACCATTACATTTTCTTGACAACAATTTTTCTATATCTACTACAGTTTCCAAGATATACAGGAAAGTAGGAAATCTTTTATACGGGTCCTCTACAAACCTGCACGGTTTCAAAAAATCGATGTGTTCGGGTAACCGAACATCCCTTGTTATTTGTGTTGTAAATAATAAAATAAACTGTCTAAAGTCTACCGTATTTTTTAACCAAAGCCCCATTCTGTTATTATACAAAAAATACAAACAGTACTTACCATGTTATCTATTGTTGGCGGATTCGAATGACCGCACGAAAGAAATTTCAAGGCAGCGAGGGTTTTTCAATGCGCTCTAGTACGCCGTGTCTGCTCCAGCGCCGCTTTTTTGTATACCGTTTTTCTCAACTCTTGGTTGAACTGAGTTCTTAAATTATGTAATTTTCTGCTTATTTCACTGCACGATGTATTAAATTTTGTCGCCAATTGGCTTAAGGCGTTTTGTTTTTTGGTTCTATTTTTATACACTTCGTTCTTAACGTTCCACAATTCGGGATATAATTCACACTGGGAAATCAATTCTTTCACTTCCTCTTCCAACCAACTTTTGTTACCCGGCATTTTCTTACCAGTTTTGGTCGAACGCTTTTCGTGAACTGACTCTCGTCTCGGGTTTGTCATTAACGTTAACTTCGAAGACATGGAGGAGGGATGATTCGAAGGTGGGGCAAGATTTCCTAAATGTAGGCAGAAATCTGTGTGCTGGCGGTGCCCTTTGAAGGCACGTGTGCCCGGGCGCTGCGTAGCGGCGGTGCCCTTGGTGGCCCGTCGGAACCCCCGCGGAGGGACCACCATGGATTTGCGGGCGCACGATCAGCGTTGCCGGGAGGTAGGTGTTCCCCCGCCACTACGAATAGTTTGCAGGAACCTATTTCCTGGCAACGCTGCGCATGATCACGAAAACCGAGGAGACAGGCGCGCTCAGGCGTTCCGAATATCCAGATCCAGATTAATAAACTATATATTATTCACCCTACATAAACTTGGTAGACTCCTCCTCCTTTTCGTAGGTTCCCTGTTGCATTACCTTTTCGTTTGTACGTTATTAAAAAAGGAAATTTACGTGCTCCTTATCCTCTCACTCCAAATAATTATTATTTTCGATTCTTCTATAAAAAAAAAAAAACAACTGTGTATTCGTCTTTTTACGTTACACATGATTTTCATCCATTTATCCTTTATTCATTATTCACTTTAAATAGCAAACAAACCATGGCAAAAGGTTCGATTTTTTTGTTACGTCTTTTTCATTTGTCATTCTACGCAATTTCCTTCGATGCAAGCCGCCTTGCTTGTTCGTAGTCGCAGCGCGGCCCAGCACGCGGCTACGCTAGCGCGGGAGCTCCAGCGGAAGGCTCGCGCTCTGATTGCTCAGGGTATTTTGTTAATATCTCGAAAACGAAACCCCGGATCCCGGAACGGTTAAGGACTTTTCGATGTCTTTTTGCATCAGGATATTGCATGTTCCGGGATGTCCCTCAATTCTGGGACACCCTGTAGACACAAAAAAATTGACAAACGTTGATGGCGGAGTCAATAATTTGGTATATATGTATCTCACGCCACATGAAACTTCCGGTCAGTCAGATCACGAGTGTCGTGTAATTTATATCAATTCATAAGTTATATATCATTCGAAATTGAAGATGCCTAAATCGAGGAAGTGTAAACGTGTAAAACTAAATAATTGGATTACATGTATACAAGACAATTACGTCGTTGTAGAGGGAGAAAGTGTGTACTGTAAAGCTTATGATAAGGAACTTAGATGTGAAAGAAAATCACAAGTAAGACAGCATGTGGATACTGCAGTGCACAAGATAAATATCGACGAGTGTAATAGAGCTGTTGTTACTACTGTAACGTACCGCGACGAGCCGCCATAAAAATTTTCTTCTTTTATTATATTAGTTCTCATTATTCTATATTATACTATATCATATACCTAAAACGTTTGTATTAGCAGTAAGACACGAATGCACGTATGGACGAATGCACGTATGGACGAATGCACTGTAGGGAGCGTCGTACAGCTCTCACTCTGTTTTTCCCCCACTCCTCCAGGATGTGGAGAGTGGGGATGTCGTCTCACCGAGACGAGAAGCAAGAGGCCATCTTGCCTCTTGCCTTGCCGACCAGCACATCGAACGGACGTGTCAAATGTATAGTTTCATTGAGTTCAATCTCGTGTTATAATTACCCAGTCATCTTTATTACATATTCGAACATATATATATATCTGGATCCTACTCAAGGTCCTACAGTTGTGACCCCGACTGAGTGTAATTTTGTTGCTATTTTATAACGCGGGGTCGGCAAGGCTAGCGCTTCTCTGCACGAGAACATTTTTTGTGCGTCGTGTTGCCTAAATCTTGGGCAACTGGTGCGCCGAGACGAAACGTCTCAGTCCGAAGGCATCATCGTCGCGGATCGACCCGAGCCAGAAGGATTCGACCGGCGTGGCATGTACACGTGGTCGACAGATCGCGATCATGGCGCCCACATGGACGTCTCTTCGTTCGTGCCGTTCCTGAGAGGAGTCTGGCATGCTGAACGGCGTTTGCTGTTTCGCCAACGTCCTTTTCATCAGTTTGGTGAAATCATCAGCGCCTGGGATTCGATTGCGTGAAGCCAACTTAACCGGCGTCCTTTTCATCAGTTTGGTGAAATCATCGGCGCCTGGGATCCGATTGCGTGAAGCCAACGTCACCGGCGCCTTGGGTTCCAGCCTTCGCAGCTTGCATCAGCGAGACTCAGGGGAGGTCAGCTTCGAATCGTTCACCCATAAAACGGGTGGTTTTCGAGGTATTTGTGTTGGGACGACGTCCCAGTCCAGGTTGCGGAAGTTCCGCCATTTTGTTTCGCGCGTTTTGTGATAAGAGCGTGTAAAACAAACGTTGTAGCTTAAGGTTGAGTTTCCTAGCCGCGGCCGGTGGCCCGCGGCGGCGGCCAGACTCCGGCCGCGCAGCGTTCAGGGTTCCACTTTGGTTCGAGCGTACTTGAAAGGGTCTACGGCCGAGGATTCATACCCGTTTCCGAAATAAAATAATTTTTTATTCTTTATCGTATCGATATGGAAGTGACACTAATGGATTCCTGATGTTTTTCCGATAAAAATCATATGAAATTTCATGCAAATCGGACTATTATTAACGAAGACAACTTGAAATGATATAAATTAAATTTTCATGGAATTTCCTTCATATGGTCCGAATTACGTCGTTCGTGGTGTCAGTTTCATCGGTGAAACATAAGGAATCCATTGACGTCGTTTTCGCAAAAATCTGGTGGGAAATGCGGAAATCCTGGACATTTCTGACTTTTTAATGATATTCGAACCCTTTCGAGGGTCGAAAGCCATAAAATTCGGTGAGGCACTGCGAGGGGTTGTCCTCGTCACGGGGTACCATGCGGCATCTATAGAGATGTGTCAAAGGACAGGCGGCGCTGGAGAATCACCCTGTATGTAGTAGTAGAGTAAAATATGTACAACCTGCTATAACATCCAACTAAATAAATCCTATACCAAGAAGGCTCGAAGCTATTATAAAATCAAAAGCCAATCCCACAAATTATTAAAACATTAAATAATTAGTTTATTTCCATAGCTTATTGATCCTTTATGTAACTGTACGAATATTTACTCTCAAATTTTGTAGGGAGGATGATGTAGGCGGGAACACGCGCAGTCGGTCGACTACCTAGTTTCTTCCTGTGTCTCACCGCGAGACGTACTGATACTTTTTCCGAGTGATTTCGTTTCCTACTCCATTGTTGGGGAAACATTTTTCGATCTGACCTAAGAACATCTTCTTATTTCGTTCGTGGAGGAAAATGCCACATCTGATTCCAAAAAATTAATCAGGCTGATCGACCGAAGCGTCTTGCTAGAGTCGCAGTTTATGACCATATTGTCCCGCGAGTCGGCGTGGCGGTTAATAGCAGTACCTACGTCCGGGTCCGAACACACGGACAGAGCAATATACGGATTAACTCATTGTGAGACTGAAGAATGACTAAAATTATTAAAGACGCCACTACGTTCTTGACTGCCCTTTAGAAATGCTGGCAAACAGATGTTGTCGAAACGTTCTTGGGAAAATATGAAATTATCGGTCGAAAACAACGAATGAATTCTCGCTTGGCTCCGATCCCGTTTTTGTCCCAACGCATTGTGGGCGTCAATCCCAAGAATAGAGAAAAAATTCAACATTCCACTTTTTCCAATCAAAATGTCGAATCTTATGAAACTACTTTATAAAACACAAGTACTGGATCTGAAGAAATCAATAAAAAGTTTAAAACACATTCGTTTGTATTGCAATGAGGATATTTTGAGCGTACAATCTTTTCTTTACTTTTTAAAACCTTTATTTCTGGCATCTTGAGGCCCTTCACACAATTAGCCGATTGGAAGGTTGCCCCAATATTGTATAATTTCGTAGGAATGTATTAACACTTCGTGAACAGTATTTGCTATATAGGATAACATGGATACAAGTTTGCAAATATTTCTGCACTTTCCATAATATGTAAGTACATTTATCAAATTGTTCTAGTTTTATTGTAATTATTGACATTATTTTTTTAAATAACGTCAATCCTCCGTATGAGTTGTATATTAATACTTTTTTTATGAATTTCCTTAATTATATTCGGCAGTTTCAGTGCGAAACATATGATGTTGTTGAATTTTCCCCTATTTCTTGGGATTCAGCCTCACTGTGCGACATAGAATACAGGTAATTACTCCATGATTGGTAAATATTGCCAAATCTTGTTTTCGCAGTTGCAAAGTCACATATATGTTGATTATAAAGCAAAAAATAAATTTGCTCGGAAGTTCCCGGAGGGTAACTAAAAAGCCGATAATTACTGATATTTCTTCAATGGGTTTCATATGGAAAATAACCTAACTAATTATTTGCTATTGCTTACCAAAAACGATACTACTCATTTCGTTTCCCAAAAAAATTGTGTCTTTTATATCATCAAAATTTAAAAGTCTTGATTCAAAATTTTCCACAAGAAAAAAAAATGCAAACTTTGACACGTGTTTACACACAAATCAGAAGTAGCCACCACGATATTTTTCCCTTCTTCAGGACCTCATATTATTTGCTTACAAGAAATATTCTGTCCCACTGTGCCGCTGGATCGCCGCGCGGCCGCGGCTAGGACTCCGTTTGGAGGAGTTAAACTATTTGCCGCCGCGGCTAGCCGCGCGGCTAGTAGATTCCGCCATCATGGCGGAAAACAGACACACTTCGCATTGTGTTGGGTCTCGAGTAACCCAGGTTGCTGCTGTAGCAGACGCGCGGCCGCAGCCGCTCGAAAACGCGGCCAGGAAAACGGATGCATGCTTCTCTCAACGATCGTCGAGCACGCTTTGACGCCATGTGATCAAACACACACGGATCCACAATCAATCGATTTTCCTATTTGCAATTACTGAACACCTACCAGAGCGTTGATTCTAGCAATTACTTAACAAGATGCACTGAGCACTACGATTATCGAGGTGAGCTAAAGAAAATGAAGCGCGAGCAATACGTTTGTTCTTGCACACTGCAAAAACGAGAGTGAGTACAAGATGGATGCGCGTTTCCGCCTTGGTTTCATCTCGAACATTCTCGAGCATCGATCTACATGGCGAAATCTGATTGGTCGATTGATCGTGGATCGGCCGCGACTTCCGCTGTCCAGGAGGTGCTGCGGTGAGCGAGCGTGCGGCGGCGAAGCGAACTACTCAATTCCCAAACAGAGCGTGTCGTGAAAGTTCCGCCATTTTGTTTCGCGCGGATCTTTTTCGAAGCGTTCGCGGAAGTGCCGCCATATTGTTTCTCTTGCGTGCCGGTGGCGTATCCGACCACACTTTCCGCCTGAAAGGTCGATTCACGGTGGGCTCGCGTTAATGCGTCGAGTGAACGAACGGTTCCATAACTTCCCGATTCCGGTGCTCTTTCGCGCGTCGCGTCTGTCTTGCGTCGCGTTCCGCGAGTTCCCGGTCCGCCATGGCCGGCGATAAGGACAACTCCCAGGAGTCACCAGAAGACGTGACTGACTTAGTAGCTCAGGTCTGGGACTTGCAACAACGCCTGGCGGCGTTCGAGGCCACGCGTCTCGTTTCGCAATCCGAGACCGCTCAGGTCGTGGAGCAAGCGTCGAGTGGTTCGACGCGTATCGACGCGTACCGTAACCCGAAAATTTCGACATTTTTCCGTTCGAATCCGATTTTATGGTTTGTGCAGGTCGAGGCGAACCTGCGCAATGCGCGAATTACCGTAGAGGGCACTATGGCGGACGTCGTGCTCGCTGGTCTCGACGCTGAGATTGTCGGGAGCGTGAAAGACATTATTTTAACTTCTCCACCGCCGGCAGATATTTACCAGCGAATCAAGTCGCGGATCATCGCGACGTTCGCCGGTTCCGCGGAAAGTAATCTGCGCAAATTATTAAAGGGGCAGGTACTCACGCACGGCAAGCCGTCTCTCGTTTTAAGTCGGTTGCGCAATCTTAACAACGGTCAATGCGATGACGCAGTTGTTAGGTCTATATTTCTGGATCAGTTACCCGCAAACCATCGGGCAATCCTCATCGCGGCGGGATCAGAGGACTTGGAGCGGCTCGCGGAGGTCGCGGACAAGATCGCGGACAACGCGGGCTCCGTCGATGTCTGCGCGGCGTCATCCATTAAAAACTCGTCGTCGGGATTGGAGGAGTCTCGTCTCACATCGTGCGTGGCGACGTTGACCAAACAGGTCGAGCGGTTGACGGTGTCGTCGTCAACTGGTGGTGCGCGTTCTCGAGCGCGTGTTCGACCGCGTTCTACCAGTAAGGGCCGGAGTGACTCGCAAGAGCGTGACAAGTCCGAACTTTGCTACGGGCATAGGAGGTTTCCCCAAAATCCATTATGGTGTCGGGAATGGTGTTCGCAGTACGTACATAGTTTGGAAACAAAAAAACTAACACGTCCTTCCTGCGCGGATACGTTCAGTGAGGGATTGGGTTCTGAGAATCGTCTCCATGTCCGCGATCGCGCGACTGGTCAGTCATTTCTGATCGACACTGGGGCAGATATTTTCACTGCTTCCCGCGAACCCGAAATTCGATATCAAGCCTTCCAAGCGTAAGCTTTTCGCCACGAACGACACTCGGATCGACACGTTCGGCGAGTCACTCCGGGAACTAGACTTGGGGCTGCGTCGCGCATTCCGGTGGAATTTCTGTATCGCGGCGGTGCCGTATCCAATCATTGGTGCCGACTTGTTGAAGCACTATGGCTTGCTCGTCGAACTTAAAAAGCGTAGTCTCGTCGACACGGCCACCAAAATGTACACTCTGGCGGTCGCGAGAGCCGTTCCGACTCGATCGGTAAGCTCGGTCAATCCGGTTGCGAACTTCTCCGAGCTTCTCGCGGAATTTCCGGAGATCACGGGTGCGTCTCAATTATATCCTCCTGGGGAGCGGGATGTTCTTCATTATATTATAATTATTATTATTATTATTATTGATTCAACGGGGGAACCCTTTAGAATACAAAGTGTAGACAAAATACTAAGATACAGAAACATACAATAAAATACAATAAGATTAAAAATAAAATATAACGAAAAACATAGAATATAAAGTAAAGTAACAAAACAACAGTAACAACACAAGAACAAGCCAGTCTATACACGGCTCTATCGCCGTACCCGGTGAAACGCTAGATTACCGAGGTGGCAGTCTCTTAAGTAATTGATTCCTGAACGACGCGAGGGAGGCTTGAAATAAATCAATGTCCGCGGGGCACTGATTAAACTCATCCATGGCGCGATTAATGGGATCGGCAGTGTAGTGATGATAATCCGGGACGCACGATACAAAAAGGTGTCTCATACGCAGTGACCGTTGCGGAGCGTGAAAACTGATCAATGCCACCAGCCCTTTGCAGTTTATCTGACCATGGAAACCCTTATATAGAAATAGTAGATCAGAACAGACACGGCGGTCGCTAAGGGTAGAGAGCCTCGTCTTTATCAGGGCAGGACTATAATCGTGGTCATTGAACCTCATAGGGCTGCCAGATGTCCTCATGGCAAGCCTAAGGAACTTGTGTTGGATCCTTTCAATTACGCTAACATATATCTTATGCTTAGGGCTCCAAATAACCGATGCATATTCTACTTGTGGCCTAACCAGTGCAACGTATAACAGTTTTAATGTCCTGATCTGCTTAAAATGTTTCGCAAACCGTGCTATAAACCCAAGGGTTTTCATTGCCTTACAAGTTATGCTACGATAATGGTTACGAAAATCTAGACCCGTCGTAAATGTGACGCCAAGGTCCAAGACTTCCGCCACCGCCGTCAACGCGGTATCGCCTAGCGTGTATGTCGAGGGAATGCCACTGACAGCCCTATGGGTCCTTAATAACACACATTTCCCTGTATTTAGCTGCATCCTATTAACGATACACCACTGCTCGAATCTACTGAGGTCAGCCTGCAACAATTCAACATCAAAAGACCCTCTAATAGTACGGTACACTTTCAGATCGTCCGCGTACATTAAGAAGTCACTATGTAAGAAAACCTCCTTAAGATCATTTACAAAGAGAAGGAACAGGAGAGGACCAAGGTGCGATCCCTGAGGGACACCGGAGGTCACCTTGACTAGATAGGATAACCCGTCCTGCACCCTAATAACCTGCGCACGGCCTTCAAGGTAACTGACAATCCACGAAAGGACCGGCCCAGTAATCCCAATTGAGGCTAATTTATGATAAAGGATATCATGATCCACTGAATCGAAGGCCTTCCGGAAGTCAGTATATACGGTATCAACTTGAAGACCAGCATTCAGTGCAGCAGAAACGAAGCAGTGGTATACCGCCAGGTTAGTAGACGTCGATCGCCCAGGAACAAATCCGTGCTGCTCGTCCACAAATGACGTTAGTGAGGCGGGATGTTAGATGTTCCGTAATGAGTTCCTCAAAGATCTTAGGCAAGACTGATAATTTGCAAATCGGCCTATAATTCCTAACATCCGAGCGGTCTCCCGCCTTAAAAATCGGGGTAACCAAAGTAGTCTTCCAGGCTGCCGGGAAAGTCCCCCTAGATAGCGAGGAGTTAAAAATATGCCACAGGGGCCTAGCAAGTATGAAGTGACACTCCCTTAAAAACCGCGGGGGGATCCCATCATACCCTGGCCCCTTCGACACATCAAGCGACTCGAGCATGGTATAGATTTGACCTATAGAAATGGATATCGAGTGTATATTTACGTCACTATACGAGGACGGAGCAGGATTCCAGGCCAGCGGCGCCCCAGACTCAGGACTATATACAGAGCCAAAAAAATCCGCAAAAAGATTAGCAGCCGCCGAGTGCGTCGAAACATAATTACGGTCGAGATGTACCTTCTCGGGAATTCCATGGCCAACCCTTTTAGTATTTACAAATTTCCAAAAGCTCGATACATCGTCCAGCACCGCGCTCTCGACGCCGTCAATATAAGTACGGTGATCACGCGAAAGGGCCAACTTACATTTAGAACGGAGGCTGGAAAAATTGATATAGTCACTCCAGGTGCCAGAACGCTTAAAGGCTCTATGTGCCCTTTTCTTATCTAGGATCAGGGACTTTAAGCCGGGGGAAAACCACAGCGGAAAAGTGGATCGAACCCCAGACCGGACCGGGATAAACGCTTCTATTGCCTGATTTATATGGCCGTATAGAAGGGCAACATTTGGATCTGTTTCGCCCGTCTCCTTATCCCAATCGACTGAGTTAAAATAATTCAGCACACTGGGAAAATCGCCCCGCTTAAAGTCCCTAAATACAAAGTTTCTGCCTGAAAAATCGGGACCCGATGCCAAGCCACTAAACAAAATGTACAAAGGTGGGTGATAGGCATCGGGTTCAATGAGGGCATCAATGACTCGGTCTACCACTACATTAGGACAGGACACGAAGATTAGATCGAGCATTCCGTCAGATTCGTTAAAAACAGTGTTAACCTGGGTAAGGTTGCAATACCCCGCACAACCAAGAAGGAGGTCTATAGCAGCCGCTTCATTAGACGATGCCCCCGACCTTCTGAAGCACGCCTGACCCGAGTCATTGTACCAAACCGCATGCGGTAAATTAAAGTCACCGTACAGGCAGAAAGTGTCATCACTGTACTTATGGTATAATTCTGTGACCGCATCCACATGACTAGAGTAGAGTGACGGCAAGGATGCCGGTGGTATATAAACGGCGCCCAATAGAACGTGTTTATTATTATGAAGGTGGGCTCTGACAAACACTTGCTCGACCTCAGAACAGCTGACTGAGACTAGGCAAGAAGGCAATGAATTCTTAACCGCGATGAGGACCCCGCCGCCTCTCGTGCAGCAGCTAGTTTCACGGGACCTATCACACCTGTACACCGTGTAATTACGCAGCCCTAATTCGATAGAAGATATCGCAGACGTAAGCCAGGTCTCAACAAAAATGATAACATCATACGACACTGCCGACGTAAGAATCGAATTAGTGAGAGTGAACAACTTAGTACGTAGGCCACGGACATTTTGAATATACACTATTTAGTTTTTTTGTGAAGAGTCCTTGTGTGGTCTACCCGATACAATTTTAGGAACCCCCCTAATATATCGTATGGTCATATGGGTCTCTCCTAAATCGTGAAGATCACGGAGCTTCGCCCTGAGCTGCGAGAGAGTCCCACGTTGATGTCTGGTCTTGTCATCAGAGAATGACGGGGCTGCCCGTTGCCGAGCGCCCGTGGCGCCTAACGACGGAAAAACTCAAAGCGGCAAAAGCCGAATTCAGAGCACTGGTCGCGGTTGGCATTTGTCGTCCCTCCAGTAGTCCTTGGGCCAGTCCCATCCATTTGGTTCGTAAGAAGAACGGGTTTTGGAGGATCTGTGGAGATTATCGTAAGGTGAATGCGATTACTACGCCGGATAAATATCCAACTCCGCACCTTCATGGTTGCACTTGCAATCTGCAGGGTAGGAGTATATTTTCGTCCCTCGATCTCCACAGGGTCTACAATCAGATACCTATGGCCCCCGGGGACATTCAAAAGACCGCAGTCTGCACGCCCTTCGGGTTGTTCGAGTAGTGTTACATGACTTACGGTCTTCGCAATGCGGGTCAGTCGTTCCAGCGATACATTAATCGTGCGCTTGGCGATTTAGATTTCGCGTTCGTGTATATAGATGATATTTTAATAGCGTCATCCTCTCCAGAGGAGCATGTTGCCCACCTGTGGGAGGTGTTTCAGAGGCTTAAGAAGTCTCACCTGCGCCTCAATGTCGATAAGTGTGTGTTCGGCGTTCCCGAATTAGATTTCTTAGGCCACACGGTCGACAGCAGGGGAATTCGTCCCACAGTTCGGAAGGTCGATGCGATCGCGAGTTTCTCCAAACCCACGACGGTAGTGGAATTACGCCGGTATGGTAAATTTTTACCGGAGGAATTTGCCGCACTCGGCGAGTGCTCAAGCACCTTTAAATGCTTACCTTTGCGATTCTCGCAAAAATGATAAATGGAAAATCGCGTGGACGGTCGAGGCAGAAAACGCGTTCGCCAGGGTTAACACGTTGCGCGCGGGTGACGTGTACGGTCACGTCATGGGGAATCCCTATCCTATGGAGGGTGACGTACCCTAGTAGCATTTTTGGTTGGCATACAGTTGGGCCACGCACATAATATTAGTTGGCCAACAGTTAGATTTGGCACTTTTTTCAGGTTGGGCCAACAACAGATGGCCAAGGTAGGCTTTCCTACTGTTGCCCAACCATTTATAGGGCCTACCGTACTATATGTAATAGTAATCCAACGGTAGGCAAACGGTTGGATTTTGAATTATACTTATTATTTATAGGTAACGGGAAAATGTTAGAATTTCAAGTGGCAAAATTAACCTTTATGTCAACAGCAACATACCCGGGTATATTTTGCGTTTTCAAATCGCTATATCTTGGAAACTAGCAATCGGATCGACCTGAAATTTCATGATATCCTCAACAAAAGTGTTTTACACCATATTCCCAAGTCTGAGTGGGATTGGACAATCTGGACCATAGTTATGGCCATTTTTCGATTCCTATCTCTTGCTGCATACCCGGGTATGTATATGGAAACGCATGCAAATATGTTGATATAATTGAAAAGTAAACTTTATTTTTCATCAAATTCTTAAAATAGTACAAGAATATAATGATAATATAATAAAATAATACATATAAAATAAAAAATTATGAATAAATTGGAAATTATTAAGTTTTTAGCTACATCTATTGCATTGCGGCATATTAGTAGATGTTCGTCTCCGATTGTTTTGGGTTTTGGATATGTTTTAGAGGGCAGAAGAATAAGATATACGTATTTTTTTATTTTGGCCTGTTTGCATCTTTAGGGGGTGAAACCACCCCTCAAAGGTTTTCAGGTGTTCGTCTCCGATTGTTCTGGTTTTTGGATATGTTTTAGAGGACCGAACAATAAGATAATCGTGTCTTTTTATAGCGGCTCATTTTTATATTTAGGGGGTGGAACCACCCCTCAAGTTTATAAGATTTTCAGGTGTTCGTTCCCGATTGCTTTGGTTTTTGGATATGTTTTTGAGGACCGAAAAATAAGAAATGCATGTCTTTCTATTTTGGCCCATTTGCATGTTTAGGGGGTGAAACAACCGCTCATAGTTCATTTAGATGTACAAAGTTGTGTTGAATAAAACGGTATATGAATCTGATTTTGCGTCATAACTTGCTTTATGGATGAGGTTCTTGTCGCCAGTGACCGTTATTAGGGGGTAAACTACCCAGGAGGTGGTTCACCCCTCATTGTAAGTAGCGATGGGAAGCCATAAAACCACTGATGTGTCATCCTGAAATAAACTATGTCTAAGGCTTTTTTTAAGAATTTTATGAATTTTTTTTACTGGTTTCAAGTTTCTAAAATGCGCAGTTAACCGATTACGGCTAGTTTAGGGGTAGTTTCACCCCCTAAACATGCAAATGGGCCAAAATAGAAAGACAGGCATTTCTTATTTTTCGGTCTCCTAAAACATATCCAAAAACCAAAGCAATCGGAGACGAACACCTGAAAATCTTATAAAATTGAGGGGTGGTTTCACCCCCTAAGTATGAAAATAGGCCGCTATAAAAAAACACGTATATCTTATTCTTCTGGCCCCTAAAACATATCCAAAAGCCGGAACTATTGGAGACGAACACCTGAAAACATTTGAGGGGTGGTTTCACCCCCTAAAGATGCAAACAGGCCGAAATAAAAAAATACGTATATCTTATTTTTCTGTCCCCTAAAACATATCCAAAAACCAAAACAATCGGAGACGAACATCTGAAAACAGTTGAAGGGTGGTTTCACCCCCTAAACATGCGAACGGGTGAAAATAAAAAAACACGTATATCTTATTTTTCGGTCCTCTAAAACATATCCAAAAACCAGAACAATCGGAGACGAACACCTGAAAACCTTTGAGGGGTGGTTTCACCCCCTAAACATGCGAACGGGTGAAAATAAAAAAACACGTATATCTTATTTTTCTGTCCCCTAAAACATATCCAAAAACCAGAACAATCGGAGGCGTACATCTGGGAAACTTGAGTACACGGGCGCGCTCACCGGCAGGATACGCGGCATACTTTCGTTTCCATTCAAGCAAAGACACTTTCAAACCGAATTTGAACCTGACAAGTACGTAGAATTATGCAGAAATGTCCGCTGGAAGAAAACATAGGGGTGCTGAGTACAATACATCAGGGTAAAACGGTTTTTCAGCCAAAACAAACCCCCGTGTACGGAGTACACGACGCGCCCGCTCGTGTAAAACTTTTAGGCGCGCCCGCCGGCGGGTTAAAATAAACATGTTTTCCAAGAACATAACAATAAAAAGTTAGCCAGATTAAAAGAAATGTGTTAATTATTCACATTTTTGTCACAACGCCATGCCATTTCCGATACAAAATGTATGTGCATACCCGGGTATGCTGCTGTTGACGTACGTATAATTTTTCTGCTGTTGACATAAAGGTTAAAAAGTTAGGTGGACTCATTTTAAACTAGTTCTCTTCGTATATGCTCTAAGATCCAGTATAACCGTAGCCTTAAACAATGTACAAAATTACGGACGGGACCATTTCGCTCGCGAGGCGGCTTGCGTCCTGTGACTGTCGACGTCAACTGTTCCACTCAACCCTCTCTTCCCCCAGACAGTCTTCATAAAAAGTGTAGCCAATATAGGTTCAAAATTCTTTCAATTACTTTGGGATATGATTTTATTTTCATCCGAACCTATATATTTGTTTTTATTATCTTTAACTAAATGTATTTCCGTAGGGCATTATTAGTTGGCCTAGAATTGGTTATTCGTAGACAAATCACCGGAAGATGAGTGCAATATTAAACAGTTGGCCCAATAGACGGGGTTTGTAGGCGAAACTACTAACCACCTCCCAACTGATTCCCAACTGTTCGCTACCGTTGGCCAACAAAAATGCTACTAGGGTATACGGTCACGTCTTGGGCCCGGGTACCAATAAATGTGGAAGGGGATGTAGAATTTTTCAGGTTTCGAATTTTCCTTTTGCATACGCATTCACTACGAACGTGTTCATCAGTGTGTGCAATCGTTACAAATTTTCAGCGTTTTTTACCATTCTGCAGCAGTTTTTTGTATTTAACAAGGTAATTGTTTTTTTCTAACAAAAACAAATTATTTTTGGTTAAAATGTTACAAAATGTCGAAAGTAGAATAAAAGGGTGCACTTTATACAAAAATCTATTTCCGAAATTTTGGTGCCGCACGCACGTGTTAAGGACGGCCTGGCCAACGCCGCTCTGTTGGTTCACCCGCGTAACGACGCAGGTATGCCCTTGGTTTCGGACGCATCGGATTCCGCAATGGGTGCGGTTTTGGAACAGCTGTCTCTTTTGCGCGTCTGGGAACCACTCGCGTTCTTCTAAAAAAAAGTTCACCTCTGCGCAGAGGAACTACAGCACTTACGACCGCGAGCTCACGGCAATGTACGAGGCGGTGAGGTATTTCCGATCATTTATCAAGGGTCGTGATTTTGGTTTAGTTAGAGACCACAAACCACTAATCTACGCGTTTATGCAGAAAGCCGATAAGGCATCTCCCAGACAGGCGCGTCAATTATCATTCGTCGCACAGTCCTCCACTCGAGTAGAGCACGTGGCAGGGCCCGACAATGTCGTCGCGGACGCGCTTTCTCGGGTCGACTCGTTACGTTTGCCGGTCAAGGTTGAGCTCGTTCAGCTCGCCGAGCTACAGAAGTCTGACGAGCAGCTTGAATTGATTCGTAAGTCTCCTGACTTTCCATTAAAAATGATGGCGATCCAGTGGGGACCGAGTCACTCGACGGTCTTTTGTGAGATCTCTGGCGAGTCGATTATATTCCGTTGAGTCTTCGCGAGACGGTTTTTAATTTATTTCATCGTCCGGCGCATCCGAGCGCGAAAGTCACGGATCGGATCATTTGGCAGCGTTACATATGGCCTAACATGCAGCGTGACGTTGCGGAGTGGTGCAAGACTTGCACGGACTGTCAACGGTCCAAGATATTGTTGCCCGGGCAAATCGTGGCCCCTGACGGCCGTTTCAGGTACTGTGTGACGATGATAGACAGGTTCTCGCGGTGGGTCGAGGCAGTGCCCTTGCGAGAGATTTCCGCGCAATCGGTCGCGGAAGTATTTTTTGAGACATGAGTTTCGCGATATGGCGCTCCGAAGATTCTATTCTGACTTTGGATCAGGGCGCCGAATTCGAGTCGAGGTTGTTCGCGGCCCTTCTGGCCCTGATCGGCTGCAAGCGCGTGCGTACAACTGCGTACCACCCTGTAACGTCCCACGGGGACTCGAACCAATAAATCCCAACTGTCGATAAAACAGAACTAACCTGCGTTACCACACAGACCGTCGTCTATTACTGCGCGAACAAATTATTAATACTTTTATACATAATTTATGATTCAAACAAATATTAGAGAAACAATTATTATAAGAATGTTAAGAATAATTAATTATAAGTATTGATAAAAGTGCAAAACAAAATACAATGTAATAATCGAACGAAATACAAAATAACAAATAATGACTCACTGCGCATGCGCCAACCTACCAATTCTCGAGTATAAAAGCAGGCGCACGCAGCTAGGCGGGTCATTCGAAAGCTCTGCCAACAGATTTGAGCTCGCCCCGGAAACGGTAGCGGCCGTTCTTACAGCTAGTATTGCAGAGTATTGAGCTCGCCCCGGAGACGGTAGCGGCCGTGCACTGCGACATATCTCTATACATATATAATTAGCATAAATTAACATATTAAATACTAAAAAACCACGAAAACCAAAAAACATATATATATAATCGTAATTGTAAGCTGTGTTAATTAATTGTTATCATTATTATAATAAGTGTTTTTGAATAAACAGTCATTGTTAAGTTTAAGCCGTGGATTTCACTCCTTAACCGTAGAAGTAGAACCCCACCTATCCTTCACTCGAGGGAACGCCGCTCTCCTCTCGGGAATCTGTCGACGCTCAGTTGTCCCCGGACAGTTGAACGTTACAATGTTGTATGTTATATATTTTGTATTTACTGCAGAATCATCGCCTTCGAGGAGTCTGTTTGCTTTTTTCGAAGGTATCCTTAGAGATGAGGAGAAAACAAACGATAACGCGGGCACAGCACTTCACAAGGAAATCAAGGTGTACATGGAGGACAAAATTGTACCAAATGACACATGTATTATAAATTGGTGAAGGGAGAATGCAGCCCGCTTCCCGCTTGTGGCTCCCGTTGCTAAAGGTTTTTGGGGATACCTGCGACACAGGCCTCACTTGCCGGATATATAATTAACGAAAAAAGAGCGTCTCTCTTGCCGGAGAAAGCGGAACAAATATGTTTTTTAAGCGCAAATTTAGAAAAATAATACTGTACAATTCAATTGAGTAAAATACTGTAAATACTATACATATTATTAAAGCATAATTATTCTATGCTTAATATCTGTCGTGATTTCATACGTTCTTTTAGTTCTAAGCATTGCCCGAAACGTTCAAGCTTCAAGCTTCAAGCTACTCGACACAGTCGGTCTGCTCGAAAATTTCGATCTGCTCCAAGTATATTCGAGCCGCTCAAAGAAATTCGATCTGCTCCAAGTATATTCGAGCCGCTCAAAGAAATTCGAGCTTCTCGGTTCTTTCGAGCCACTCGGTTTTTACGGGTACTCGGTTCGGCTCGGCTCGCTTGTTCCGAGTCCTCGAACAGCCTTACTCCAAAGCGCATAATTAGTACTTATATCTGGTTACAAGTTACAATAGTTCTGTCATTATTAAAGTTTAATTTTAATTCCGTGTTCTAAGTTCCAATTGCGTTACATTGTTCCTTTTGTTTGTTTTGTTGTATGTTTATTTATAATTTATATTATTCTCGTTAATTGTGTTATTAGTTACTATATATAATAGATATTAGATATTAGTTAATTAATTTAATTTAGTTGTTCAGTGTTCAGTGTTCAGTCATTCAGTGACCAGAAATTATTGTTAAATTTAATAATAAACTATTTGTATTTTGTATTTGTACTATTTGCTTTTGCAGTGGTGTAATCGTATTTCTGGTTTGTATCTTCTTAATTGTATATTGTATAATGTATATAGAGTAATTAGTGTTTCAGTTAAAAAGTATTGGCAATTATTTACAGATTATAATCAAAGAACATGGCTCAACCCGCTCAAGCTCAACGCAAAAGCTGGGTTTGGAGTTTCGTCACATTATCCGAGGACAAAAGTCGTGTAATTTGTGACCTGTGCCATGCGCAACTGTCATATGGTGGCTCGACATCGGCCAGTGCACGGCATTTACGTGCAAAGCGCATTGAAGAGTGCCTTGGTGGATCTAATAGTAATGAGCCACTACTTGAATGTGTGGGAGGCTAAGGTAGCAATGAGGATATTGCTGATTGTGTACCTACACTACCTACACCTAGGAAGGTATTCCGAAGAGGCCAATTTTCGACTAAACGTCAAGAAGATGTTACCCAGGCACTGGCGCGTATGATTAGTGCAAATATGTTGCCAATTTCATTTGCGGATAGCGATGGGTTTAAAAAATTCATGGCCGTGGTTGAACCTAAATATAACTGCCCTTGCCCAACGTCAATTACAAAGCGACTGCAACTGGTGTTTAAGGAAAAAAGGGAGAAACTTGAAAAGCAAATTGAGGACGCGGTATCCATATCGGTAACCATCGATGGATGGTCTTCTCGCGGACAAGAATCGTATCTGTCACTAACGGCGCATTTTATAACAGGCGATTGGGAGATGAGAAGTTTTACTCTTTGCACCCAAGATATAGAAGGACGGCATACGGCTGAAAATGTCGCAGCCGTCGTAATTGCTATGTAGGAAGAGTGGAGGATAGCAGAAAAATTAGTTGCTGTGGTCCATGACAATGCAAGTAATATGCTTGCATCAACAAATTCGTTAGACAATTTAAAATACAGCGTTTCGTGTGCTGCACATAATTTGCAGTTAGCTATAAAAGACGCCCTTAATACTGTCATAAAGTTTTCAGATGCGATAATGAAAGGCAGTAAAATTGTTCAACATTTTCACCATTCCAATTTGGCCACATCTGCATTGCAGGACGCTCAAAAGCAATTGAAAGTACCAGAACTAAAGTTAATTCAATCCTGCCCAACCCGATGGAATTCAACCTACAGTATGTGTGACCGTCTTGTAAGTAATCGAAACGCAATTCTTTCTGTTTTGAATAATAGAAGTTTAACAACATTAAATGTAGCCTTAAAACTTGAAATGACAGAATCTGTTTGGCAAATTCTGAGTGTCATTATCAAAATTTTAAAATCATTCCATTTAACGACCGTAGTAGCATTATGTTCCGAAACTAAGGTAACTATTTCCTTAGTTCTGCCAATCATTCATGGCTTAATTACTAATCATTTAAACGACATTAATATGGACACGGTAGAAGCTAAGGAATTTAAGATCATTTTACGAACATCCCTTGCTCGTAGATTCAATATACATTCATATTCTGAGAGTGCCCATCAAATTGCTTGTTTTCTTGATCCTTGAAGCAAAAATTTTACATTTGAAAACATCGAAGTGAAAAATATAATTACAAATTTTATTCGGAATAGGATTAGAAATATCTCAATAAATGAAGACAATAGTGATAATAATAATATAATTCCAAGTGCTTGGGATTTTGTATACCAAAACACAATTGATTCTAACGATAGTGATTCGGAAATTGATATGTATTTATTAGAACCACAAATTAATCACAATTTAGACCCATTGTCGTGGTGGAAGACTCATGAGAACAAATATCAAAGACTGGCAGAATTAGCCAAAATGTATTTAAGTATTCCGGCTACGTCTGCCAGTTCGGAGCGCACATTTTCTTCTGCTGGAAATATTGTTACGACAAAACGCACTAGTTTACTACCTGAAAATGTAGATTTATTAGTATTTTTACATCAAAATAGAAACGTGTAGACTGTAGAGATGTAAAAAACCAACAAATCAACATTCTCAGGTAGTATGGTGCTACGTTTTGTGCTAACATTATTTCCAGCTGTTGTAAATACTCGTTCAGAACTGACAGAAGTCGCAAGTAGGTATACATAAAAATATCTTAGCAATTTTTGCAAGTCCAGGGTATTTGCTTCCACGCGTTGTTCTCCACTAATGAACATAAATTATGGTTTATTTGTGCCTTTTATAACTACATTTGCAGTTCGGAACTGCTATCGTTGTTAGCTTGTGAAATTTGGAATATAAAATCTAATTGGTGCACTTGCCATAGAATTATCAATTTCTATAGTTTCGTTTATGGAATGTTTTCTATCATATTGGTGGAAATTGTAGTAATATTTTTCATATCATTGATTTCAAACGACATCTGCTTGCTTCTTAAATCGAGAAACGAAGCAAAACGGTGTTACAGTTTCAACATGTGATTGTAAATTAAATCTATTCACAAAGGACGTTACCAAAACATTTTTAAATTGCTCAGTCACAGCTCTGCCCGTATTATTACCTGTCAAATGGTTATTAATATTAACTATGCCATGGATAATAGGCAGTACCAAAGAAATAGTTATAGTATTTTCGGAGCATAATGCGGTAGTTGCTACTTGTAAAAGTTTTAACAAAGTAATAATATCACTCATTATTAACCAATGTGTAAAATAATCGCAAAAAGTGTGCGCACGAGGTTGCCGGAGAGGTTAGGTACGGCGATTTGCACCAAAACACTGTTTGAACAATAACTGGTCTTTATTGCAACAAATGTGCACACACGGTGTATCCGTGATGCACGCCAACAATAGAGGATGAGCCCCCGTACACTCTACCGTACAATGATCAACACGTATCAAAAGCGTGGATACGCGGACACGCACAATCGCGAATGCACAATCAGTCGATTTTATACACACGAATTGTGTCGCGAACACCGTGTTGAGTCTACTTGTGAATAAAAGGAATGTTAATACTGAACTTGCTTGTTGAGCAAAACATTAAAAGAACAATGAACAAAAACGTGATACTTTGCGCACGGCTGTGATCAGAATGGAATTCAAGATGGATGCGCATTTCCGCCTTGGCGTCGTCTCGAACATTCTCGAGCTTCGATCGACAAGACGGAACCTGATTGGTCGATTGATTGCGTATCGACCGTGACTTCCGCTGCCCAGGAGGTGCTACGGTGATCGAGCGTGCGGCGGCAGAGTGAACTATTCATTTCCAAACACAATGATATTCCGACCTTTCAAGGTTTAAGGCAACACAAAATGTTGTAATTGCGTTTCTATTATTCGCAAGTCGCTCACACATACAGGAATATCCACTTAACATAGAACGCGTGTGCGAGGACAGATAAAATGACCGAGTGAGTCTCTGTCCTAAAGAAGAAATTGGATTTTGGATGTAACAGTACCTTGCTTAGGGTTTCTGCGTCGTTATCCCCTGAGCCAAAGGACAAATGTCGAGGCGATTGTCTGAAAGAGGCCACGAAAACATCTGTCCACGCGCGCGCGTCCTGAGCTCCTGAGTTAAGTGAATAGGAATCCACCTTGTAGGGCAATTTTGAATTAATTTCTTTTTACTTACGGAGTTAGGGCACCTTGGAGGCATGAAAATCAGATGTATGTATGATAATTTTTTGGGGCGAAATTATAAAGTAAATGAAGAAACTAGTTTAAAGGCTTTATTCTACATGCCTTGTGGTAGATACAAAAATTTAACTATTTTCTTAAACAAAACGGCGTTAGTGGTGCTCTTCCATTATTGCAGTTTTTAAAAAGACACTCCACGGCTAGCAGTAGAACTCCCGTGCACGACTTCTAACAGTTCTAACCGTGGAGTGTCTTTTCAAAAACTGCAAGAATAGAAGAACACCAGTTGCGCCGTTTTGTTTAAAAAAGTAGGTAAAGTTTTTTTATCTACCACAAGGCATGTAGAATAAAGCCCTTAAAACAGTTTCTTCAGTTACATTATAATTTCACCCAAAAAAATTCTGAAACATACATCTGATTTTCATGCCTCCAAGGTGGCCTAACTCCTTAAAGTTTAAAGCTTAAGCCTAACTGCTCCTGCTTTTTGGTCAAAGCTATTATAGCTAAATTGGAATGATTAACCCTTCGTGGGCACACGAGGTGTATCGCATCCCAGGATATCTTTACCCATATATTTCTAATATTTAGACCAGGGTTGACTAACTGATGCCTCACGAGCCACCGGGTGCTCCACCGCCTTGCTGCTACGCTGACCGGCCCCCCTCCATACCTATCCAACTCTGAGGATCGCAGTGGATTCCTCTTTCTTTCCTTCTCTTTTCGACTGCGATCGTCAGTGTCTGGTAGGTATGGAAAGGGCCGTTCAGCGTGACAGCAAGGCGGAGGTGCCCCCGGTGGCCCGTGAGCCACTAGTTAGTCAACCCTGATTTAGACCTTACTAATAAAATTTTAATATTTGGTGAATTTTAACAAAAAGAATCGCTTTTTATTCACAACTATTTTCTCAAATACAAATTTTAACATATCAAAATTTACATCTCTGGGGAAAATACTATTAGAGCATGATTGTATGAGTATTACAAATGTACTATTATCACTGAAAAGTTAAAAGATTAAAACATACGAAAATGTTAACTCAAAAATGACGCTGGGGTGCAATGAACTCCATGTGACCAATTTGTGATTATAAGAAGGTGTGACCACGGAGCGTGAAAATACTGCACAATCTTACTGCCTTTTGTTTTACCACTTGTTTGAAATCGTCAACTGTATCCAAACCTTCTTTCTCACTCAATTGTACATTATGTGCAGCACAAGAAATGCTGTATCGCACATCATCAAACAGATGTACAGCATTAGATGCATTGTCATGGAACATGGCGTTCACTCTACTGCTAACAATTTCTATTATATGATGGCTAAATTCTCCCCCGAAAGACGATCTTCCATGAACTGTGTGCAAAGGGTATAATTTCTTCCCCCGATACCTGGACTCTGGAGTATGCGCCCTAGTAGCGGAATTGTATGTAAAACAATGGAATTCAATATTTGTAAATACGAGTCATAAGAATAATTTTTGTTGACCAAACAAATGTACCCTTATATCATTCAAAACATGTATTTAACAAGCAAATATAAAAAATTGGATTCCTCTTTTGAAACAAATAAACGTGTTGTTCTACTTATTCCTGAAATAAATTTTTTTATCTTAAATCTCACTAAACCCGGTGGCCCCCTTCACGGAAAGTCCGCTAAACAGATCTAGCCCCAACAATCTCCGACAAATGATGTGAACGAAAACCCAAAACGAGTGCATTTTCCTAGGATTTTCCGAGTTTTTCTTTGCATCGACTGAGGGAGTTGGTTGAGATTAGATACGAGTGCGTCAATGCCAGGTCTACATTTTTTATTGTATATTTTTCTCTCTACTTTTAAGCTTTCCAATGGTGTATCATACTCCCCAGTGGGAAACGTTATATCGGGCTTTTACCAACGTTGATTGATAAATCTTACGTTTGATTCGGGCTTTTACAGTAACAGTATGGCTTATTTAAATATAGAGACACACTAGTAGGAGCAGGCACTGCAATAGGGCGAACTGCCCTATTGTAAGTGCAAAGAACGTTGACAGATCGCAATTTTCACATTCTGTTACAGAATGTGTTCTGCGGACAATACCACATTTAATTGCTTGAAGTTTATTCCGTTCATTACTGATGTTAGGCGAAAATGATCGAAAGTCGAAAGACGATCGGCTATCAAATCGAAATTCTCAACTATCTCAGCACATCTCATTTACTCGGGTATCTCATGGATACTCGGGTAATTTTTGTCTATTCGGGTAGCCGGGTAATTTTTGTCTACCCGGTATCGCACGGGTACCCGGGTAGTCGGGTATCTGACGGGTACCCCGGTAGTCGGGTATCTCACGGGTACCCGGCGGGACGGGTAGTAAGAGCTCTAGCTACAATTTCATGTCCTTAATTTCCCATTTTCGTATAAGTATAACAATGAAAACATATTATTTTATGTAACCTACAAGTTGCCTAATATTGGACCATCACTAATTGTAAGTAGTTGCTTGAATTGGACCGGCCTATCTCATTCTATGTCATGCTAGCGAATAGTTCATAGCATAGTAATAAGGTTTTTTCTTTTTAAGTTTTTCTTTGTTTCAGATTCAACATGGCGACAAGACGAAAGTATGGGAACTGGAATGAAGGCGAACTACAAATTGCCATTGTACAATACAAAAACGGTGACTATGCCGCTATGGTTTGAATGAGTGTAGTAGTGCCAAAAGCCATAATAAAGACACATTCCGCGCAAAAAATCTCATGTGCGAATGATACCTATAATGGCTTTGGGGAAGCAACCCACGTTCTCTTCACATATCGAGAAGATTTTATCGATCCACATTCTGACGTTAGAAGAATGCTTTTTTTTATTAACCATTAAACACGTGCGAAAACTCGCATTTGATGTAGCAGAAAAATATAACCTTCCCCATGTATTCAATACAGAGAAAAAGATGGCAGCGAAAACATAGTTTCGCGCATTTATGCGGCGAAATCCTCGACTATCTATTCAGCAACCAGAGGCTACCGCACTTGCAAGAGTAAAAGGATTCAATAAAGAGGATGTGCAGTTCTTTGATTTATTAGGAAGTAGTATTACAAAATTTAACCTTACACCAGACAAGATATTTAACGTAGATGAATCTGTGTTTTTCACTGTATAGAAAAGAACACAAAAAATAATGGCAAAAAAGGAAAGCTTCAAGAAGGCGTTGTTGCAAGTAGCGGAAGAGGGGTAAACGCCACAATGGTCTGTGCAGTAAGTGCTGCAAGTGTTTACATACCACCAATGATCATTTTTAAAGCAAACATGTGGAACGTCGCATATGAGATTGGTGCTCCTACTAGGAGCATTGTAAAAATATCAGATACAGGCTACATTAATGCTGGACTGTTTTTAGCATGGCTGAAACATTTTAGGAATCGCACAAATTGCAATGAAAATAAAAAAATTCATCTTTTGTTGGATGGGCACACGACGCATAGCAAGAATCTAGATGCCCTGGCCTTTGGACGAGAAACCAGTATTGAATTACTACAGTTACACGGACGTACAACCCACCGCTTGCAGCCTCTGGAAGCTAATATTTTTCGGTCCATTACATACTTATTTTATTCAAGCACAAGAAAAGTACGTAAACACATATAAAGGCAATCAGATTAGGCAAATTAACATTCCATCTCTCTTGACTGAAGCGGACGGAAGAGCAGCTGCTATTAGTAATGCTGAGAGTGCTTTCCGTGCTGCAGGAATTTGGTCATTTAATCGACATAGGTCATAGGTTTTTCAAGAACATTACTTTGCTCCTGCTACTGCACTACTTCCGACTGACATTCCACAACCATCTTATTCTGTAACTGAAACTCAATAAACGTCCATATTTTTGGAAACAGAATCTGACTCAGGAAACAGTGATGACAGAAAATATGAAAATTTCAAACCACCTGCTAAATGTTTCAAAAAGGTTTTACAACAGATTTCCCCGTTACCAAAACTAGCAGCTGATCCGCAGCCGACGCTGTCATGAAGAAGCTAGAGGGGAACGCAAAAGGCAGCTCTATTAACTGCTGACTCCTACAGACGGAGCCTTCAAAAGTCCAAACAAAGACGCGACGTGATCGTATGTGTGGGGGAAGGATATGTCGCAGTCTTACAGTCGATTTCGCGTACGTTGTACACGAAAACCGCTATACTTTACTTATTGTACTTCCTTTATACCTCTCTGTTCCGCGTTGCATTAATACGCGGAAGAGGTTTCTCCGGTGTTAAAAAAGAAAAATCCTGATTTATTATCAAGCAGTCCTCGGATCCGCACATCTGCGGTGCACACGTTTCTAGACGATTGGGCCGTTACACGAGCCAATTAGTCACGGCAGTCAAGTTGTAAACCGTCAACCCAACGCCAAGGTAAGCCAGTTCTTCTGGCAGCCTCATGGGCCACTCTAAAAGAGTTGCTGATCTTGCCGCCAAATTCTGGTCGAAGCGACTTCCGCCACATTCTTTTCCCAGAAAGCGCGCCAACGGCGCAAAGAATAGGTGACGCGATTTTGGCCTGAACCTTACCTGGTTGGTTGGCACCGACACTACGTTGGCCAATCGGGTCAAGACAGCCACCGCCGGACTCTTCGTGATACATCGGAGGAGTCCGAAAAATCAGTCTTCATCTCCCGTCAGCGCAACACGGTTAGCGTCATTCCGTCAGCGCAGTCAACGTCAAAGCATTCGAACTTGACTCACACCTTCACATTATTCGCAATTCACTGTTTAGTCTGTTATACCTGTTTACCACTATTATTGTTATTAAATATAGTTCAGTTCACTGGCAGAAAAAAATGTTTCAAATGAAAGTTTAATGGTAGAATAAGCGCTGAAAACTTGCGTTAACAAAATTTTGAAAAGAGTTTAAAAAGAAAAATATCTGATGAAACAAAACTTTTTCAAATATTTTGTTAGCGGAAGTTTGTAGCGCTTATTGCACCAAATTGCGCTTATTCTGTCTGTTGTACATTGAGAGTTATACGCGAAAAAGTGGAAGTGCCAATTTGACTTTGAGGTTAGTTTTCACCCCCGTAAAGGGCGATAGGGCCCAAATGAAACACACCGTTGTTCTTGTTTTGAGTCACTCTAAAAACCCACAAAGTTGCGTTCCAATCGGTGAGTCCGGGTTCGCGGTGATCCCTTGTCAGTACTTCACGTCTACTAAATGAACGGCAATATTTGTCTGTTATCCCGGTGTGGTTTATATAACTCTCACAGGGTTCATACACGTTGTACAAATGTGAAACCGACCAAAATAACGTAGGATAAATTGCACTAATACTAGCACTGCACTAATTATTGGCACTCCTGATTAAAAAGCCAAATATTAAAAAGTACGAGTGTAGAAACTCCTTTTTTACAATTTCTAATTTTTCTTTCACTGCAACACTGCAAATTCCAGTAGTTGAACTACACAATTTACATCTGACAACACCACAAAAAAGTCTTAAAGGTCACGGTGGGAAGAAGGGCTCAGTTTTAAGAGTTTTCTTAACATTTTAATAAGAAGTAAGTATATTTTGTCGCTTTAAAACTAAGTAATCGATTGAAATACAGATTTACTAAGTATTGTAGGTATTTAATAGTGAATGAAATAGTCTGTTTAAACTTCGTTTTTAACTATTTTCTTGTATATAACCTCAAATTTTTGAGTGCCAATCGATGATACGTATTCTATGTGAAATTTTAATTAATTGGCACCCATGTCAATCACTTATTACGAACGTAGACCTATCTGTGACTTCTTAACCCTTTCGGGTGTCCGGAATGCACGTGACCCGGCAAGGTCACCGTTTCCTGCAATGATGTGGTGCAACCGAGTTTTCCACGAAAACCTAATATTCAATTGAAGGCATTCGTGTCCCCAGCACTTTCTAGCCGAATTTCATAGAATAAAAAGGGCCACGAATGCATACTCGGGGGCTCATTTCAAGTCTAGTACGCATAGACGAAAGAGGCTTATGGCAGCGCTGTCCAGCGTAGGGGCCCCTCACTCGTCTACTTCCCCTTCCAACCTTCTTTTCGGGCAGCGTGACTTGTTGTCAAGGAAACCGCGCGACGCTGAAAGGGAGACCGCGACATTTCCGTAGACAAGGAAGCTCAGACGACACGCGCGACGCCGACGTTGACGTTGCGCCATGGCAACGGCGGACGATGGTGGGGGACGGCTTTTGCCTCTCAAGAGGCAAGATGGACGGCGTTGGCTTACGGTATCGAGTAACATTCTCCTTCAAGTATTATTTCAACTTAAACCATACAGTACGTAGAGTTGTTGATAGGCGTTGTAATTATTAAACTCTTTGCGAGCCCCGAATTTCTCAGTGCGTCAAAACCGAGAAGTGGACTTAGGTACCGCGACAGTCAAACACTTAAACAATTGTAAAGACCGAGCTTATAGAATATAATTAGATATTTCTTACTCAGAGTTCTTTTACTTGAATCTAATTATCATCTGAATTTCCTCTTCGAGATAAATCCATATAAATACATTTTTACCGTTCAAGGTGTATCGCATTATAAAGTTACGAGGCTAAATTAACATTCCTAGTGGCTCCTGGTGTTATCCAGGCACCGGTTCGTCCATGCCTTCCAACCCCCTAACGTCTCCCGGTGTTATCCTGACACCGGTTCGTCCACGCTTTCCAACCCACTAACGTCTCCCGGTGTTATCGCGGCACCGGTTCGTCCGTGAACATTTACCTTCCTAGTGGCTCCCGGTATTAGCTAGGCACCAGTTGGTCCACGCTTTCCAATCCCCTAACGTCTCCCGGTGTTATCCCGGTACCGGTATCGTCCGTGAATATTTACCTTCCTAGTGGCTCCCGGTCTTAGCCAGGCACCGGTTCGTCCACGACAACCAACTTCTTTATAACGGCTCCCGGTGTTAGCCAGGCAACGGTTCGTCCGTTACTAATAAACTCAAACAAACAAACTCAAATCCTCGGCTTCGCAGACGCCAATCATATTGCGGTCAGCCTCGGCTCGTTACACACTAAATATTTCAATTTTTATTTTTGTTTATATTTGGAATATTGATAAATTGTATCAATAAAACGAATTAGAAAAATGGTTTCAGTTTTCTACAACAAGCCTTTCTATCAATTTTTGGCACTGCCAATCATTGTACATTTGGGGGGGGGGGGGGGGGGCTAAACTATAATATTATGCTGTTCTAGTTACACTGTTTTATTTAGTATCGCTAATTACTAATTTTCAGTTAATGGTTAAATCTGTCAGTATTTTCTTATTTGTTTTATTAATTTCTGAAAACGGGAATGCCTAAAGTCGGTTCCGGAGGCACGTACCTTAAAAACTGTAGTGAAGAAGGCTTACCGGACGTTAGAAGCAGTCAAAAATGGCATGGCTAAAAACGCAGCAGTCATACACTCCAGTTCCGATTAACTTCGGATTTTATTAAATCGAAACCAGGTCCAACAACTGTCTTGACAGAAAATGAGGAAAAAGTCCTAGTGGAGTGGATTGTGATCAGCAGTAAAAAAGGCTTTCCTCGAAGAAAGGAGGATATTTTGTAAGGGTTGAAGAATTTTTTAACAAAACCGAGACCGAACTGTTCTATAAATAATACACCTGGAGAAGGTTGGTATAGGCTGATCTTAAAACGGCATCCCGTAATTACTAGTGGTTACCGCTGGTTTCGAGCGTCGAAGACCACGAAACTGAGCGAGGTGCATGATTGCTGGCAGCATCGCCTTTGAACACCCTTCGCAAGCGAGCGCTCGACAACCGAAAACCATGGGGCCATGCAATGTTGCGCACTAAGCAGTGACGAATTTGAAGTTCTGCATTTGTAATCAGATCTTTGCGAAAGTGACGTCAATCGATTCCTCGTGCTTTCTCCATCAAATTGGCCCAAAAATAATATAATTCGGACCATAATTAAGGATATCACGTGAAAAATTCATTTGCATAATGTAAAATGAGCTTTGTTAAAAATAGTCCGATTTATAGTACTTTCTGCCAATTTAATCGGGAGAATGCCAGGAATCCATTGGTGTCACTTTCATATTGATACGATGAAAAATAAATAAATTCAGTTTCTGTATAATCGATGACACATCGCCGAGCAATGTCGATACAACCTCGCTCGGCTCAGACCACAAAGGCTCTCGCCGATTATTTGAGCTTCAAATGATTCTCGAATAAAGATACAATGAAAAATGAAAAATTACTTGAAGCCCAGCATGAAAGACCTTCGAAAGTACTGCGAAAGAAATGATACAGATTCCTCAAAACGTATTCCAGAGGAAAAGCACCTTCTCAAAGTTGCATCTTAAAAGGGAACTATTGTCGTTGAAGTGTGATCAATATGAAAAGTTAGAGGATTTCTATTTGAAATATGATACAATAATCAGAGACTTGGTAAACGTGGATTCGAAAATGGATGAATCAGATAAAATATATCATTTGTTATTGGCCATGCCTGAGAAGTATAATGCAGTGATCACAGCAATTGAGGCGATGAATGATATGAAGATGACTTTAGAGTTTGTCAAGTCAAGATTGTTAGACGAGGAATTAAAAACGTTCAGTAGGGCCACGAGTGGAGATAATAACAACGACGAGGTGACGTTTAAAGTTTTCTCATTTACATGCTATGAATGTGGTAAAATTGGTCATAAAATTAGTTAATGTAGAATGGAAGAAAAAAAATAATAATAAAAAGCGATGGAAAAATGCTGTACATTTTCAAAACAAAGAATTTAGGCAAAAGAAAACAGAGGACACTAATTATGCTGACCGGGTAGAAATTTTGTTTGTAGCATTTGTAACCGCTTTCCGGAGAGGTTACCGGGAGGTGCGGTGGAGGTGCCGCAGTGCCGGCTCAGGACAGTCCAGGGCCGCCGGTCGAAATATGCTTAAAAATTGCACAAATTCCATTTTCTCTTCAACTCGCTGTATCTCCACGAGGGATAACCGGAATATCATTGTCTTAAGCTCATTTTAAAGCGGAGAGTCCGCCGATTCTTTTGAGCACCACCGGAACCCGCTGCGATAATTTCTTACCTGCGGCCTTTAAGTTTGAAGTTACCGTTTCGGAAAAACTTACGCGGTGGCTTCAGCGGCCGCGTGGCTGCCGTACCGCCGGCATTGGCACCACCGATGGCATATCACGTGGAGGTATGTGTCATATGTGTGTACGCAATCATAGGAATCTTCGGTAGCGTCGGCGTAACTCGGCTCGCTTTCGGCTGCTATCGTCACTTATGTCGACGGGTGGGGATACGAACAAGAGCGCTCGCTTCCACGGGGACGACCGACAGTGCGACACAGTTTGTAGCCTTATTTTTCCGAAACGGTAACTTCAAACTTAAAGGCCACAGATAAGAAATTATCGCAGCGGGTTCCGGTGGAGATCAAAAGAATCGGCAGACTCTCCGCTTTAAAATGAGCTGATGACAATGTTATTCCGGTTATCCCTCGTGAAGATACAGCGAGTTGAACAGAAAATGGAATTTGTGCAATTTTTAAGCATATTTTGGAAAGAACATCAGAGACTGAAATTTTAACCGAATCGAAAACGTCGAAGATGCTTCTTAAAGAGAAAAGACTGATCTTTCTATTTATTTTTTCATGAACGTTCTACAATGATTCGTTCGCTTGCTAGAGGCAACTAAATTAAAAAAAAATACGGTTTTTACTTCAAAGTTGAATAACTTGGCCAAAAAAAATCGGACAAGAAATTTATTACTCTCTTTTTACATAGGGAAGTGGTCGCTTTCGAGTGGTGTAAATGGAATGTGTGTAAAAAAATTCATGCACGCCGTGGAACATCGCAAAGTTGGAGAATATTTTTTAAAATTGACCATGTGCTCTTTATATTGCTATAACTTCACCGGAAAGCAATGCATCTAAAATATGAAGAAAAAAACATCTGAAAGTAGAGATTCCACGCTTTTAAGCCATATTTTCAAAATATCGATACGACTATTTTTACCGGAGTTATGACCATGTGAACTTGCTCCTATTTTTCCGGCTCCTTGAGGTGATCCTCTAATTAATGTGATGAGTGTATAAGACTTGTGGATCTGCATATCGCTTTCTCGCAAAGTGGTTTAACCTTCCCACGAAGCGAACTATAACACGGTTATTACACAATATACCGGTCAAAGCAGGTATACACGATTTCGTGTTTCGGAATTTGGAAAAGAAAGTAAAAAAATGATGAGCAAAGAAAAACTGTGCTCGGTGATTTTTTATGAAATCGCAATATTGCCGCACGTTGAGTATGATAGATTAAACGATAAAATAGTAGGGATTCAAAACCAGGAAATAGTGGACCACACTTTGGTTTTCATGGTAAAAGGTATTTACACTAAGTGGAAACAAGTAATTGCATATACATTCTGCAAAGGTACAACAAAATCACCCGTCATAAAAATTTTGTTGCAGACTGTAATAGAAAAATTAAATGCAAGTGGTATGTAAAGCACACAATTCCAAAATAAATTTTGTAATTACAGATATTCACTTTGACAAATGAACTATTACAATTTGTTTGCACAGGATTGAATGTTATTGCCACAATTTGTGACCAGGGCTCCACGAATAGAGCAGCAATAAATACTTTAATTCAAGATTCCATTTTAGCCGTTACTATTTACTACATGAAATGGCGCCACTACGGCGTTTTGTAATTAACGAAAAAGAAATAACACCATTATATAACGTGCCACACTTGATAAAAGGCATAAGAAATAACTTATTAACGAAAAATTTAATATGGAAGGATGGACAAAATGTACACACAGCGAAGTGGAAAGATATCATTACTGCGTACGGAATTGATTCTACAACAAAAGAAATTGAGGCATTTGATGGAAAAAGGGCACATAAGCCTATGTGCCCTTTTTCCTTAAATCGTTTAAATCGACTCAGGAATGTGTTATGTATATAATATATCAAGGACATTACTTCTCTCGCGTTCAGATTAGCTAGATGCTGTTTTATCACGTAGCGTGATCGAGTCGCAGCTTCATAGTCGCTGAGCGGTCGCGCAACCGTGCTGTCATGCAATAATCGTACTTTTGTTTCATAGAGGATTGTGTAAGCGAGGAAATATGGAAAGTGAGGCGAGTATCGAATCCGCTAGGAAAGAAAAAATTGATTTGTAAGACAGCTTGCTGCAAAAAATCGAAGAAACTAATACTTACTTAAAACATCACATATTTTTGTTTATTTTTTTGCTTCATTTTGTATTTTCTATTTAAGGAATGTAAAAAAAATGCGTAACGAAGTAAGTAAACAAAATTATATTTAAATAACTAAACAAAGAAGCAATTTTTTACGAATTTACCATATTTACGGAATAAGGGCACATAAATCACTTGCTTGAAACTCATAAATAAAGACACATATCATTTTCAAATCATGACTTCTGTTTTCAGAACTTTTGAAGGACACGGTAACTACATCCTTAAAAAAATTGGATTTAATTGCATTACTTTTTATTAAGTTATACTGTAATGAAAACTTTGAAATCGATTTTCTTGAAATGGCATTTTGGCGTATGTGCCCTTTTTCCATCAAATGCCTCAATTAGATCCCTAACCAAAATTACTGAATACCATGTTCGTCCAAAGAAAATTAAAAAAATGAAAGTATCAAATGCAACACAGATTTTTAGCCATTCGATGGCTGCGGCAATACACAATATGGCTGCACATGGTATGTGTGGGAAATAATTAAACCTGTAAAATAAACTGAGATGTATTTATCATATGAACTAAAAGAAAATTGTGTATTACAGGTGACACAGATGTTACTGGACTATATAAAATGGAGAAAACAGCAAATGGCACTACAAAAATATTAAAAATTTTTGATACGCTTTTCGTTACATTAAATACTGATAGTCGTAAGCAAATATATAATAAACCACTCAAAACATCCGTGCACCCAAAGAGCGGGCACATTGTGTTCTGGCAAAATGCGATCCGCAATTTAATAAACATGCACTACCATGAACCAAGCACTAATAAAAAAATAATGCCTCCCAGTTTAAAAAATGTTATACTAACACTGGAAGGATTTATCGACGTTAGTAATAGATTGTTCTCGATAATTCCACGTTATAACACAAGAATGTTGAATCAAGATGGCCTCGAAAACTTTTTTAGACAAATAAGGCAACACCGAGGAAGGCTGACACATCCGAATTCGACACAATTCACCGAATCGTATAAAACATTGTTTTTAAAACAAGTGAGTGGCACCCATAGTCCAAAAGGAAATTGCGAGGAGACTGTAGATAAGTCATTAATAACTTTTAATAATTTTAATTTAAATACAAACAAATCAGTTGATATAGTACAAGACCCAATCTTACATATAGAACTACAAAAAAGAATTCAGAAACCTCTGCGAAAAACTTCTTTAAAATATTTATGCACGTATGTATGTAATGCGGTATTGCGCGGCATAACCTGTAATTTGTGCAATAGTTACATTTTTAAAGATTGCAAGGCACAAAATGAAAGAGACAGATACAATCCATCATTTCTCAAATGTATTGAACAAATCTACGTGATTGCAAATTACATGTTAAATAATCGAAATATTAATGAACAGACGATTTCCAATATTAGAAATTACATAAATAATTATGTTAAAGTTAGTTTTAAATGTCAGCATGCCGAAAAGATAGAAGAGACTGTGGCGGCACGTGCAACGAGCACGCCGCCTCATTACGACCAGGCGTTTAGTCTGGCCATCGGCGACATCAGCGATATCGGCGACGCATCGAATTTCGGCGCCGATGCGTCGCGCTACGATTGCAACTTAAGGGTTCTCGGAAAGCGGCGAGGATCGTCGTCGATTCGTTATTGTATAAACATCCTGTACGGCGCGAGAGACGACGGTCCCCGAAAGATCCGCGCCGAGAACCCACAAAGGCAGTCGAGACTAAACGAGAGAATAGTACGGATGACACCGCTGCCTGTTCGACGTCGAATAATAAACTTAACGATTATTACGACTAAACCTGAAGTCGTTCACTTTCCTGTCACCCACAAGACATTAATTAAAACAATAACTATACTTTGTACAACTCAATTTTGTAAAAACATTAATAATATAATTAAGGGCAAAGAAGTACCACAACATGGAGTCTTGAATGATCTTGTTTGTAAAGCGACCAAACTATCCAATAAAAGAGTTCATTAAAGAAACACACAAATGTGTACGGTTTAATTTCTGTTCCCTGAAAAACTAACATCTGAGGTACAATTTCTGCATGACTACGCATACTTCTAAAATTGTATATAGGATGCATCCAATATGATTATGTGTAGTCCAGTAGTCATACAGAAATTGTATTAGTCGGTTCTGAAGTTCGATGTATTTAACTGAAGAGTGCCTACTCCACGTTTCAAATTTCCCGGTTACAGTAATTTGTTTCCGCCCCAATACGCTAGAGGGTACTGTTTACTCTAATGCCTGGTGGAGGCGGTGTGGATTGCCACTGGGACTGGCCAGGGAAGGGATGCACTCCAACGTTTCAGTGACGGCACGTTTATTAGCCGAAGTGGGCGTCGTTTACACTAAACACGAGCACTCCACAGAAAGATCACGAACAAACACGACTCACAAAACACGCAACGAAAACTATGTACAAAATATGTACAGTGGGCGCTGGGCGCGAATGGCTCGAAGGACCAAAATGTTTAATCTTAACAAAACTGTGGGTCGCGGGGCGACAAAGATGCTGTTGGTGCGCGCGAGAGCGTGTGTATCGTAGTCAGGTGTTCTGAGGACTAACTGTCGAATTCTACGAAATCGAACGCTCGAGCGGTACAAAAACGTGTGACGCGCGTAACCGTTCTTGACGAACGGTGCGTCACCGTGTTTACACGCTCTCGCACGCACATTTAAATCATCGCGAAGCGGCGCGTTTAACCGCGGCTGCAACAGGTACTGTCCGCGCTAACAGTAGAATACATTGAGGTGTCACGACCCTGATGCTGGCACACAACATAATAGCGGCTTAAACTAAACCTTAGACTAACGGGTTGACTAGAGGTTCGCCGATGGCGAATCGCGGACGGCGCGTCGCACAGTGGTCTGAAATCCACATATCAAGGAAAAAATATGATAACAACAATGTGAAACCTTCAATTTATACCAAACTTGGTATCCTGGGGTTTTTGATGTCGCTGTTTACAAATCTGAAGTCAAAATTACTAAAAACAAAATGGCTAATCCAAAGTGAAACAATAATCTGCGTTAACGGTGTTTTGAGAGGTATAGGTACGGAAAGGTAAGGAACTTAAAGTTGGGGACGATTCATAATAAAAATAAAACTGATAGTGTTGTGATTTGCAAAAAACTATATTTCTTTGCGAGATTCGGTTGCGTGTCGGTGGTGAAGTGAGGAGTGGGGATAGTGGTCGTTCTGGTGCCTTGGCTATGGTCTCTACCAATGGCCCTGACCGGGAAGCCTGGGATCCGTTCGCCCAGTGGGTAAATGTCCTCCGCGGCAGGTATAACCTGTTTCTAAAGGGGGGATTCCACTGAGGCAACGCAAGGCAATGTGTCGGGTGCGATGATTGCGATAGTGATTGCATGTGTCGCATGCGAAAAAATGATGCGACGATGTTATCGGTTGCCGGTTGCCAAAAAGTTGCCTCAGTGGAATCCCAGCTTAAGATTGACGGCGGATGTCGACTTGCGTCCAGAGGTAGGTGAACTCACTGTCCTCGGGAGCCGTGGAGGTAAGAGGTGTGAAAAGTACACAAAGAGGCAGCTTGAATACTACAAGAGCTCTTTGGGAGAGTGCTAACCGGTTGCCTGACGCTCGTGGCAGTCTCTGACGTTGGGACCGCCGCGCTGGCCTGCTGTGGGGAGCATAGACATATATAGACAGAGCAGAAGCTGGGACTATCGGCGAGGAGAAGGTAAGCTTGGAGGGGAAAAGGCAGAGGTTCAGATACAGCCTAGCATACAGGCACGTCGGTTAGCTTCGGAAGCATTCGGCATGCATAACCACTGCGTTGCCCGATTTGCCTGTATCGCTCCCCTTACCGCGAATCTTACGACCCCCCTCAGACACGCTCCGTCTATGGTGGGGAGCGCGTTAGTAGCTTCTCCCTCTTTCTTCCCCCACCTCTCCGGCATGTGGAAAGTGGGGACGTCATCTCTCGAGACCAGCAAAGGACGCCATTACCTTCTTGTCTTCCAGTTCTCGCGTCGGTCGGACGCGAGCTTAAATATACGTGCACTTTCGCTGAGCTGAAACAAGCGTCTTTATTTGCACCACGACCTAGTCGATCTACCTCAACTTGGATATACATGCATATATTTGACCCCCCCCCCCCCCCCCCTACGGGTGGGCCATCACTATATGCGGCGCGTGGCCACCTCGCGGCCGCGCTCGGTAGCGGCGAGCCGCGTCGAGCGCGAGTGGTGCTAGAAAGATAGGTGTTCCACCGATATAACTCGTTACACATAAAATATTAAAAGTGAGGAAAATCAATTTATCAAATTCATATTGGACTCAGGGCCCACTGAACATTTAGTAAAGTTGAATATAGAGAAATATATGTGCAAAGTAAAACCATTAGAACATGAAATAACTGTCCATATCGCAAATTGTGATAATATGACAGCAATAAAAAGGGGTGACCTAAAAGGGATTCAGGAAGGCCGCAAAATGAAGGTACACGCATTGATAGTAGACGGGCTGAATCACAAACTGCTCTCGGTAAGAAAGTTAACACTGAATAACCATAAAGTGACATTTAATAAGACAGGGCAGCGATATCAAGCAGTAACTTCAAGTTTTTCTGCAAGAAAGAAGAAAACTTATATATTTTAAGACTGAAATTAGGCGAGGGGAAGACAGTAAGTGGTTTAGAAGTCAGTCATAGTAGCTGAATTGTGGCACAGAAGATTAGGCCATTTGAACAGAAGAAGTATCAAGATTTTGGGTTTGCCAACCAATGATAGCAAGTGTACCATATGTATTGAAGGCAAGGCAACCAGACCAATATTTCAGGAATGTATGAAACAAACAAGGCACATAGGAGAGTGGATCCAAGTACCATTGAGGGACATAGATATTTCCAAGTGGTAGTTTACGACTATTCACACTTTACTGTGGTATACTCATTAAAAAACAAAAGTGAAGTAGTAGAAAATCTAAGGAATTACATAAGAGAAGTGAAAACTCAACATGGTGTAAAGACTAAAAACATAAGAGTAGACAATGGACGAGAATTTACGGCAGATTCATTTAAGAACTTTTGCAGGTCTAGGGGAATAATAATCCAATATACGAGTACACAGTGTGTACGTAACAGGATGAATCGTTGCACGAAATGCTCAAAATTTTTGCACAAAATGTGGTGTGTGCGCAGCCTGCGGCGTGAGCAATCTCGTGCTGGCTACTAGCCCAACGAGTGCTTCCCCGACTGGCTCCTTATCTCGTAGTGACACTTCGCCCCACGTTCAGAATACTATCACCAATTCGTCGGACATTATGGACATACTTGCCGATATCAATATGAAACTCAGCGGGCTATATGATGTGATTAACAAATTGGATCAGTGTCTCACTGAATTCGCCTCGTTGTGGCGGATTTAAAATCCCGTGTCGCCAACATCGGTGCCTCGCATCAGTCTCTTGTTACGCGGAGCGCACATCAAAAGCAAGGGCTAACGAATCTTGAACACAAGATCACGGCCTTCCCCGAGGAAACGCTTCCTCCGTCGCAAGATTTCACAGCGTCTTGATAGTCTTGCTACTGCTAATCGAGATTTTGAACTCATAATCACTGGTGTGCACGATGTGCCGAACGAAAATCTGCAACATACTATTTCTAGCGTTGCCGCGGCAATCAATGTTCCCTTCTCTTCTACTGAGTTCGCTCACTTTGTCAGAATCAGGGCTAAACCGAATACGGTTCGAACATTTAGCGCATCAGCGCTAAACCGAATATCGCCAAAGATGCTAGTTTTTATTAACGAGCGCTCTACTAAAGAGAAGAGACGTAGACTTGCGGGGGCCAAGGTTTTGGGCAAAACCCACCATTGCAGCTACGTCTGGATGAAGCGGGGAATTGTATTCGTCAAACTGGACGCCGCCGTTCAAATATACCACGCCGTAGCAGTTTGCTCAAACTGTATAGATGGGGCGGCCAAACTATACTAATAATCCAAACGAGTAGGGTACCTCTTCAACGCCCCATCTCTCATCTTCCGGTCTACTGGATGGCTCGAAGCAGGCTCACCCCTTGCAGCTACAGTTGCATCATACCACACATTCTGCCGCACATTCTGCCGTAACTCTCCCACATCAGCAATGACGTTTCTCGTCAGGCTACCAGATTCGCACAGGATCCTACTACCGGTCGGATTCAGCGGAATCATGCTCCTGGTTTTCGGCATCCAACTCGTACAGTCCACTGCTCTCTTCACCTGTTATTCCAGCCTCTACCGATACCTGCTCTACCGACCTGTCAACGGGCGACACCTCGCTTACTAATATTGTAACTGCGTACGCAAACCACCTAGTGATTGTTGACTTGCTTGCGAAGTACAATTTTGATATCTTACAATTAGCTTTATCCGAAACGTGGTTGCACGAGGGTATTCTCTCATCGTCCCTCGTAATACCCAGTTACACATTACTACGCGTGGACAGGCATTTCGATCTCCTTCACCGCGGTGGTGGCATTGCAGTGTACGTTAAGTTCAGCATTTGCTTTGACATCGTCTGTGATAGTGTGCCAATTATCTACAACTGTGACCCGTTTCTTGATATCACTAGCATCCTATTAATGTTAAACCGCACTCGTGTGCTATTCCTTGCAGTATATTGCCCACCAAGTTGCCACATCATGTCTCTTGACGCACTGCTCAACTATCTCTTTGACACATACTGCAATGCTGATCACCTAATCTGCCTGGGTGATTGCAACGTTAGTATGATCTTGGCGAGCGATATGGACACAAGGCTCCTAATCCATTTTATGACTGTTCTCTCTCTTAAACAAATTATCACCCAACCTACGCGTATTTCTAAATCATCTTCGACGCTTATTGATTTAATTATGATATCTGGAGAACTTAATACAGCCGCGTGTGGCTTGCTGGACGCTAGTCACATCAGTGACCACGCTTTAAGTTACGCCGTACTTGATCTTCCCTCGCTATCGCGCTCGCACCAATATCTGCTGCGTACGAACTTAAAATCGATCCCGATCGATGAGTTCAATTCTGCTCTCCAGAGTATTGACAGGTCCCCTCTCTACGATGCTCCCTCGACAGACGATAAAGCGAACCTCCTTCATGCGCATATAACCTCACTTTTTGACCGCTTCGCGCCTATTGAACGAATCCGGGTAACGAAATCCCCGTCGCCGTGGATGACTCGCAATGTACAAAGGTTTATTTAGATGCGTAACAGAGTGCTAGCCAAATTTAAAAGATCCCATAGGGCACTACACTGGTCTAATTACAAAAACCTACGTAATCTATGTACATGCGCAATTCTGGCGGAAAACGCGCCTTCTTTCTACATCTGTCCACTTCGCCACCTTCCTCTAGGCAATTCTCACATTACTCTCTCCGGTCTTGACTCTCCTCGACGATGCCCCTCGTCTTTTACACCCCTACACGACCCTAACCGTATAAACAATCACTTCCTCGACTCTCTCCCTCATACCCGCGTCCCGCCAGAGCTTGTTGCAAAATTCCTCTCCTCCACCCCAGCCAACAGCTCCTTTTCTCCGTTCTGTCTCAACGACATTTACCTTGCGCTTAAGGGCATTAAACATACTTCTGCCGGTCCTAATGACATAACCTGGTACAATGGTCCTCTACTGTATTCCTCACTATCTTGATCCGATTCTCCATATCTTCAATTGGTATTTATCCTCTGGCGCAGTCCCAGCTCTCTCAAAAGTCTCGGGCTCCGTTTCGACCCTCTTTTAAACTATGAAAATCATATTTCTGATCTTTGCCGTACTGCGTATACCCGTCTCCGATTTATTTGCCCTTCACGATACCAACTTACTACAGGTCTGTGAAGTTGGCACCCCCAAATTCGAATTATTAAAAAAACTCGACGGCATTCGTTTGTCCATCGTTTGTCCACGTTTGTCCAACAAAAATTTTCGTTTGTCCAACCTTCAAAAAAAAGTGATGAACAAAAAAAAATTTTCACCAGCACCCCCATGAAAACTTTTTAATAATTTAATGGGGGGAAACGATTGTCCATCGTTTGTCCACGTTTCTCCACCCTTAAAAAAAAAGTTATGAACAAATTAAGAAAATTTGTCATCAGCACCCTCCATGAACAATTTTCAACTTTTTAAAAGAGGGATACGATTGTCCAAGACCTACCATCGTTTGTCCAACAAAAATTTTCGTTTGTCCAGCCTACAAAAAAAAGTTATGAACAAAAAAAATTTTTCACCGGCAACCTCATAAAAACTTTTTAATGATTTGACAGTGGGAAATGATTGTCCATCGTTTGTCCACGTTTGTCCAACCACAAATTTCGTTTGTCCATCCTCCGAAACCGAATTATTAATAAAAATCGCGAAAATGAAAAGTACGCCTGAATCGACCACGTAAAAGTCAGATTTTTTACTAATTAAACCAGGCTTGGGATTTAAGTGATCTCTTCGGCCGAGTTTCAGAAGCAACGCCCTCTTTTTCCCGCCGCGCGTCTTAGCCCCCGCGCCAGCCATAAAGCTCGAGCCACCTCAGGCGCGTACCACGTGAATCGCGCGTGGCGCGCTGACACAACAAAAACGCATCGGCAATCGTGCTCTCTGGGACGTGTGGAAACATATTGATACAATGTCGCCTTAATGCGCCACGCGCGGTTCACGTGGTACGGGCCTGAGGCGCTCCTAGCAGCTTGATCGCCGCGGGGGCCAAGATGCGCGGCGGGAGAAAGAGGGCGTTGCTTCTGAAACTCGGCCGAAAAGATCACTTAATTCCCAAGCCTGAATTAAACGATGGAATCGTTTGTCCAACGACGGTTTTCGTTAGTCTAGATGTGGAAGACGTTTGTCCACCCCAAGATTTCGTTTGTCCACCCTCCAGAATCGAATTATTAATAAAAATCGCGAAAATGAAAGGTACGCCTGAATCGACCACGTATAAGTACGATTTTTTATTAATTGAACGATGGAATCGTTTGTCTAACGATGGTTTTCGTTAGTCTAGATGTAGAAGACGTTTGTCCACCCCAAGGTTTCGTTTGTCAACCCTCCAGAATCGAATTATTAATAAAAATAGCCAAGAAGTACGATACGGTTAAAACGACCACGTATAAGTCCGATTTTTTATTAATTAGACGATGGAATCGTTTGTCCAACGACGGTTTTCGTTAGTCTAGATGTAGAAGACGTTTGTCCACCCCAAGATTTCGTTTATCCACCCTTCAGAACGGAATTATTATAAAAAATCGCGAAAAAGAAAGGTACGCCTGAATCGACCACGTATAAGTACGATTTTTTATTAATTGAACGATGGAATTGTTTGTCCAACGACAGTTTTCGTGAGTCTAGATGTAGAAGACGTTTGTCCACCCCAAGATTTCGTTTGTCCACCCTTCAGAACCGAATTACTAATAAAAATCGCGAAAATGAAGGGTACTGGTGAAGCGATCGCGTATAAGTTCGATTATTTCGAATCTATTATCAAAATCCATTGTTCTTACCGTAAAGGTTTGAGGTGTTTGGTGGTATATTATCCAATAATTTTGCACACACTTCGTTGCGTCACCTTATTCGAACGACTCTTCAATTTGTACTCCTCATCGAACACTTCACACTTTTCACACTTCTGCAATACGTCCAGAATAACGCCGGACTGTATCAGCGTTTTTCTAGGCATTTTTCACAAATGACCACAATGAAATCGCAAAACGGTAAGTAATATAATGGCGTTTTCGGACGGTCGCACTGGGGCGGACCGAGTGCGAACCCTACCCAATCGGAAGCGAAGAGTGTGAACTTTTTCGCCTCCGATTGGCCAAAATTCGCACTCAGTGCGCCCCAGTGCGAGCGTCCGAAAACGCCATAACTCTCACAATTACTTCACAAACCGAAAATGAACGTACGATCTCACCAGAGCGGTCTGTGAACAATGACTGACTTTCGAGGTACGTGGTTGGAAAGAATTCGAGGGTATCGCAGGCATTTGTTTCTATTTCAGCAGTGGCACGTGGTGCCGTCCGCGTTCAAGAGACACGGTAGTGTCTCGCGCCAAGTATATATAGGTATATGCGCAGCGCGAGACACTCCCGTGGCTATATAACGCCGAGCGGTTTTTGGAAGAACCCTGAGATTATCGAATCTCAATAACGGCTGATCCGATTAAGTTTTGAATGGTCTTAATGGATAGCTTGGGTTTGATTTACATAAGAAAAGTGTCTTCGTTTTGTTCCTACGTGCCTTATGAGCTGAGATATTCCGATGCAAAGTTGCAATTTGCCGAATTTTATGTTAAGAGATTTTCTCCATCGTCAAGTGTAGGCCAGAGGGGAACATGAAAGGGAGAGGAAATGTCTCTGGGACGTCGTTCATTGGATGAAGGTTCCGGCCTATCGCGTAACAAATTGTTGTCACGTGACAGGCAGACAGCACATCTGTCAAGGAAAACGTAACCTAGGTAGTGTCAAACCATCATAACCAGCCAAATGTCAAATGAGGTAAGTAGTCAACATTTTTCCAATGTCACGAGTTTTTACTCCATATAGGACATTGAATTATTGTCTCAATTAACAAGGTAAGTCGCTAAAATTTTTTAATACATTTTTTTGTTGAGCTTCTAGAAACGAAGGGGGCGCACAGCTTGGACAATGCCCGGATAAGGTTCGATAGAGAAATATCTTCTTACGCACAAGTTTCTATTATACCAGGCATGTACAAAATAATAATAATGCATTTAAATTGCCAAAAATTTTTATACCAGTAAGCCATTTTTAATTTAGAGTTTCTACAGGATGAATCTGGAGCTCCGCCCGACAATGGATGCGTCCTGATACCCCGTGGCGAGGTCAAGCCCCCGCAGTGCCCCACCGAATTTTAGGGCTTTCGACCCTCGAAGGGGTTGGAGTGCCTATTAAGAAGATCTTCTTACGCACAAGTTTCTATTATACCAGGCATGTACAAAATAATAATAATGTATTTAAATTGCCAGACATTTTTATACCAGTAAGCTATTTTTAATTTAAAGTTTCTATATAAAGCTTATAGAAGTGAAGGGGTCGCATGGGCTTGGTGAGAAATAAAGGGGACGCACAGCCTTGGACAGAAATGAAGGGGACGCACAGGCTTGGAGGTTGTCCGAAGAAGGATAGATAGACAGAGAAGCATCTTGTTTCGCACAATTGTCTGGAAAATTGTCAAATAAGGTAAATGTTTCAAATTAGCGTAGCATTAATAATTAAGAAAATTATGGCGTACAGCTTGCATTGTAGAGTAAGTCACATTAGTGAAGAAAGTACGCTGAAAACGCATCTCCCTTAATACTTTTCAATCTTTTTTTAAATATATTCGTATTTATATATGTTCTATGTTAAATTGTAACTAAAATGTGGCTTTTATATATTTACAGATAATGGAAGCAGAAGGGAAAGAGAAAGTAACCGTGCTGCACGAGGAAACGAACAAATTAAGCACATTTTCATGTATTTTAGATTGTAAGGGAGTTATTGTAAATTATTAATCCTAAGACAATTAACATATTTTCAGTTTCGCAGCGCCAAGTATTTTGAATAAAATATTTATTGTATTTATTGTATTATATTAATTAAACGATTTTATTCAACGTCGATCCTCTGTTTGCTTGCAATACAACTATATACACTATATACAAGTTTCATCCCAGTTTATAACTATAAAGTAAACTAGAAACATTAAAAAAATTTCAATTATACATTTTCAAATATCAAATATTAAATATCAAGTACCAAGTATAAAGTAAATTTATTAACACAAATTATATACAAAACAAACAGAACTTGGAATTTTCAAAATTACATAAAAAACAAACAGAACTTGGAAAGATATTAACACGTTGATATGTTATTTGGTGATCTGCTTCAATTACCCCCTGTACACGAAGACCAAATTTTTGTACATTTATCAAATGATAAAATTAACAAATATGTCGGTTCTTTAATTGCTGTTAACTTATGGACTACATTATTTGATTATGATGAGTTAACGATCAACATGCGCCAGCAAGGGGATGATTCTTATCGACAGTTGTTGTCAAGAATTCGTATTGGTCTAGTGACAAAATCTGATTGCGAGATTCTTGGGAAAAGAAAAATATCTTTTACTGGGGATTCGTTTGAACTCAGATTAAACGAATTATGCCAGTTTATTAATGATTTTCCGTTAGACATTGTTTGTTTATTGCCTACTCGTAATATGTGTGACGTTCTAAATGCTGCAATGTTAAAACGCATTACAACGAAAGAGATATTATTAATTGCCGAAGATACGATTGACTGTATTCCGTATATGAGAAAGAAAGTATCAAAAGTATTGTCCAATACTGATGACGATAATTCAAAAACTGCTGGACTTTCAAAGGAAATTGTAATTAAGATTGGAGCAAACGTTATGATAAGGCGTAACATTGATGCTACTTTGGGTCTTGTGAATGGTACCATAGCTAAGGTAATTTCAGTTGTACAAGATATGTCAACTGATTATGTAGAGAAAATTAAGCTCCTTCTACCATCGGTATTAGAGTACTTCATTGAAAGAGTGAGCGTAAAATTTGAAGTAGTGGATAGAGCATTTGTTATTAGAAAACAATTTCCATTGTGTCTAAGTTATGGAATCACAATTCATAAAAGTCAAGGATTGAGTTTACAAAGTGCTATTATGGACATAGGCAACTCTATATTTACTTATGGTCAAGCTTATGTTGCATTATCACGAGTAACGTCTTCAGAAGGGTTGCATTTGATTAATTATGATCCTTCGTCAGTAATAGCTGACGAAAAAGCTATTAGGGAATATAATCGGCTAAGAACTAAGTACAAACCAGACGCGGACATTATTACTGTTTCAAAAAAACGCTATTCGAAAGTGAAAAATGTTCCATGGATGTTGACAAAAGTAATTGATTCTGTCCAAGAAAATTGTCAAACTCAAAAAAAAATACAAAAAAATGTTTCTTGGGTTTTACATGGTCTTCAAAATACAGATAATACTTCATGTTATGCAAATGCAGTGTTACAATGTTTAATGCATTTAAGTGCAATAAGAAAACAATTGTTTAATTGTAATGAATCAGCAAATGATATGAAAATTTTAATGCTTCGATATGAAAGTGGAATACGCAATTTAAATACATATACAGTACGGCAAAGTTTAGGAGAACATTTTTCGAAAAACGTAAAACGAGATGTATTCGAATTTCTTATAATCCGGTGCACAAAATATGATTGTATAAGACAATTGGTAGAGCATCAAGTAACTTCTACTACTCGCTGTAAATCTTGTGATTATACAAAAAGAATTACTTCTGATAATTTAGTTGTTTCAATACCCATTAACAATTTGAAGAAAAAAAAGCTATAATCTAAACGATTTATTAAATGTTACATTTTCACAATGGCATGAATCAGATAACGGATCATGTGAACAGTGTACAGGAAATTATGTTATGTTCAAGAATGAATTAATATTGACGAAAGATATAGTTATTATTCGATTACTATTATTTTCATTACAAGGTGATAAAATAGTCAAAGCAAAACGTAAATTTAATATAAGTAGTATTCCCACAACCAAAGTATTGATAGCTGGACAATCGTATAAAATAATGAATGCTATAATTCATAGTGGTTCAAGTATTGAGGATGGCCATTACACCAGTATATGTAAAGAAGAAGGAATGACTAGTAGTTGGATTGAAGCAGATGACGTGCAAATTAAAAAAAGGCAATGGCCCAGAGGCGCTAAAGATCTTTATATTTTGTTCTTACAAAAAATGATAGTAAATAAATAACCCACTAGCGCCAGTTAGATAATTGGTCATCAATAAAACTACAAAAAGAGTGAAATCCCCACAAATTACCTTTTTTAAAAAAAGGTACAAAAAAAGCGCCAAGTATATAATCCCCCAAAAAACAAACGCATTTAAAAACATTGACAAAAAAATTGCTTTACAAAACTAATGATATACACAAAATGCGCCAATTAAAACATTGGCTATTTATACAAAGAAAAAATATATTAAACAATATTAAGCAGATAAATTTAAAAACAAAATATATTTTAATACGAAAAAAATATTTACTCAAAATACTTGGCGCTGCGACCCGAATTGGTGTTACTAAACTGAATAAATATGTATATAAATTGCATTAATCTTTTTCTTTATTTCTTGTGCGTGCGTTCGTGTGTATGTGTATGTATATGTTTTTGTATTTTAGTTTTTACGGGTGTTTTTTTTTTAAATTAATACTTAGACAATTACCTTTTTTTTCGATTTCGCAGCGCCAAGTATTTTGAGTAAATATTTTTTTCGTATTAAAATATATTTTGTTTTTAAATTTATCTGCTTAATATTGTTTAATATATTTTTTCTTTGTATAAATAGCCAATGTTTTAATTGGCGCATTTTGTGTATATCATTAGTTTTGTAAAGCAATTTTTTTGTCAATGTTTTTAAATGCGTTTGTTTTTTGGGGGATTATATATACAAAGTAACTACGCATCTATCACAAATTTCTGGTAAGCAGGGCCGACGGACAAGGGCGCTAGTCGAAGGGGGCGCTAAATACTATACTGGACGCTTAATAATAAAGAAATCCAACTTTTACAGAATCAAAATGTAAATGTATAATAATGAGGGCTCGGATGCAATAAGGGGAACTAGCGCTCGAAAATGCGAAAAAGTACTGTCCAAACGCTAAGAAAAATTGGAAAATTAAATTTTGTTAAACTGGATTTTAAAAAATATGGTATTGTAAAGGTCATCACGGCACACATTTTTTTCTATTTGCAGTTTTTCTGTCGAATCACTAGTATTCGAGATAAAAATTATAAACAAAAAATTTTCTTCGACCAAAGTCAATATCTTTTTAAACATAAATTGCGATAACTTGAGTAAATATTAACGGATCGTTATGAGACTTGAAACATAAAACTCAGAAAACTCTAGCGAAGCCGTAAACTGTATGCACAAAACCCTTATGTTAAAAAATTAATAATATTTAATTAAAAATAAATACTGGACATAACCCATGTTTTTCAACGTTCGCCGTTTAAAAGTATCGATGCAATTTTGAGGTACATATAGCTTGCAGCGACAAAGTTTTTCCTTAATATACAAGGAAGATTTTCACCAATTTTTACACTGATTAATAAATAATTGTAGAAGATATGACGGTATATATAAATCTCGCGCACCACCAACAGTCAGCAGCTGCGTACACTCGCGTTACACTGCAAAGACATGACGTTCTCACTATTATATGATTATACATATATTGCAAAAAAATATTGCAATATTATTATCGAAATATTTAGTAACATTTTTATTATAGTATTTACACGTAATATTTACAGTATTGTAACGTCCCACGGGGACTCAAACCAATAAACTCTACTGTCGGTAAAGTAGGAACCGACTTGTACTACCATGTAGACCGTCAAACATACTGCGCAAACTAAATTATTAATACTTTTGTATATAATTAGCGATTCAACCGAATATTAGAAAGATAATTATTGTAAGAATGTTAAGAATAATTAATTATAAGTATTGGTAAAAGAACAAAACAAAATACGATATAATAAGCGAATAAAATTCAAAATAACAAACTGCGACTCACTGCGCATGCGCCAACTGACCAAATCTCGAGTATAAAAGAGGCGTACGCAGCTAAGCGGTTCATTCGAATGCTCTGCCAACAGAAGTGTGCTCGCCCCGGAAACGGCAGCGGCCTTCTAGCAGCAGACTTAGCTAAGAGAATCGAGCTCGCCCCGGAAACGGCAGCGGCCGTTCCTAAAGCTAGTATTATAGAGTATTGAGCTCGCCCCGGAGACGGCAGCGGCCTTGCACTATAATACACGAATCAAAGTAGGAGTAAAACTCTGCCGAGAGAAGTGTACTCGCCCCGGAAACGGCAGCGGCCTTCTTGCAGCAGACGTTACCAAGAGTACGAGCTCGCCCCGGAAACGGCACCGGCCATACACTGTAACGTAACTCAATATACAAATATTCATATATATTAATTAACATTAACCACGAGTAAGAGTAAAACTCTGCCTAGAGAAGTATGCTCGCCCCGGAAACGGCAGCGGCCTTCTTGCAGCAGACGTTGCCAAGAGTACTCCGGGGCGAGCTATATATATATATATATAGCTCGCCCCGGAGTACTCTTGGCATATATATATATATATATATATATATATATATATATATATATATATATATTGGTTTTATTGGTTTTTTATGTTAAATATGAATATATATATATTATTTAACATAAAAAACCAATAAAACCAATATATATATATATTCATATTTAACATAAAAAACCAATAAAACCAATATATATATATATATATTCATATTTAACATAAAAAACCAATAAAACCAAAAATAAGATATATAATCGTAGACTATAGAAAATATTAATTATTTGTTATTGTTATTAGAATAAGTGTGTTTGAATAAACAGACATTGCGACGTTAAGCCGTGGATTTTACTCCTTAACCGTAGAGATAGAACCCCACCTTTCCTACACTCGAGGGGACGCCGGTCTCCTCTCGGGGATCTGTAGAAGCTCAGTTGTCCCCGGACAGCCGAACGTTACAGTATTTACACGTTGTAAGGTATCTACACCATCTACGTCTGTTCTTTTATAAATTTTTCTTTATCTCCTTTTTTCTATCTTTCCTTTTTCATTTTCTTTTTGCTTACCTTTTCCTCTTTACATACTTTATTTTTGACTGATGTCGTTGTGACGTCCCGGCCCCACCACGGTATCGCGACTTAGTGTCGGCGAGCGCCACCAGAGGTCTAATCTTCTCGCTAGTTCTAAATCTCCAATCCATTCGTATATATACAAGTTCTGAAATCATATCCTCTGTGTCCCCGTGTGTGTCTAGGGCAGGGGCCGTCAGCTGTAGCCCTACTGATGAGTCTAGCTGGCGGTCCCAAGACGAAACGCACTCTTCTTTTCCTCCTCGATCCTTTAAAGCCAATCCACCCGCCCCCCACAGTTTACTCCATTGCGGCGTAATCCGGCCGGCCTTGGGCGCGACGGTACGTTGGAGGCAGCGGGGCAAGAACTCCTTGTCATTGTCCTAACCTCCACCCAGGACGTGACAGTCGTGCTCTAAAATTTTTTGCCGAAATCTTGTCCACTGAATGTACAATACTCTAGTAAATTTTCAAAGCCTTTACGTTTTTCAGCAGTCACTCCTACTCCGCAGCATCGTATAAGTACGATTTTGTCCTCCTGCCACGTCAGAGTGCAAAATAATTTTGTTGTAACATTCACGTGACAGTTCAAATATTTTCTGTACGTCGATTCATCGATTGGAATATAATTTTTTTTGTCACAGACTTGTAATAATATAAAAAGGAATAATAAAAACCGCGCAAAGTTAACGTCTTATCATCAAAGTAATTTAATATTATATCTTCCAGTGAATAATGCGACTCGGAATGTGGAATACTGTTGCAAAGTTCTTGTATTAAAATCTTTACTAAATATTTCGAAAATAATATTGCAATATTTTTTTGCAATATATGTATAATCATATAATAGTAAGAACGTCATGTCTATGCAGTGTAACGCGAGTGTACGCAGCTGCTGCATGTTGGTGGTGCGCGAGATTTATATATAACGTCATATCTTCTACAATTATTTATTAATCAGTGTAAAAATTGGTGAAAATCTTCCTTGTATATTAAGGAAAAACTTTGTCGCTGCAAGCATGTACCTCAAAATTGCATCGATACTTTTAAACGGCGAACGTTGAAAAACATGGGTTATGTCCAGTATTTCTTTTTAATTAAATATTATTAATTTTTTAACATAAGGGTTTTGGGCATACAGTTTACGGCTTCGCTAGAGTTTTCTGAGTTTTATGTTTCAAGTCTCATAACGATCCGTTAATATTAACTCAAGTTATCGCAATTTATGTTTAAAAAGATATTGACTTTGGTCGAAGAAAATTTTTTGTTTATAATTTTTATCTCGAATACTAGTGATTCGACAGAAAAACTGCAAATAGAAAAAATGTGTGCCGTGATGATCTTTACAATACCATATTTTTTAAAATCCAGTTTAACAAAATTTAATTTTCCAGTTTTCTTAGCGTTTGGACAATACTTTTTGGCATTTTCGAGCGCTAGTTCCGCTTATTGCATCCGAGCCCTCATTATTATACATTTACATTTTGATTCTGTGAAAGTTGGATTTCTTTATTATTAAGCGTCCAGTATAGTATTTTAGCGCCCCCTTCGACTAGCGCCCTTCTCCGTCGGCCCTGCTTACCAGAAATTTGTATAGATGCGTAGTTACTTTGTAACGCGGACGGCACCACGTGCCACTGCTGAAATCGAAACAAATGCCTGCGATACCCTCGAATTCTTTCCAACCACGTACCTCGAAAGTCAGTCATTGTTCACAGACCGTTCTGGTGAGATCGTACGTTCATTTTCGGTTTGTGAAGTAATTGTGAGAGTTATGGCGTTTTCGGACGCTCGCACTGGGGCGCACTGAGTGCGAATTTTGGCCAATCGGAGGCGAAAAAGTTCACAGTCTTCGCTTCCGATAGGGTAGGGTTCGCACTCGGTCCGCCCCAGTGCGACCGTCCGAAAACGCCATTATATTACTTACCGTTTTGCGATTTCATTGTGGTCATTTGGGAAAAATGCCTAGAAAAACGCTGATACAGTCCGGCGTTATTCTGGACGTGTTGCAGAAGTGTGAAAAGTGTGAAGTGTTCGATGAGGAGTACAAATTGAAGTGTCGTTCGAATAAAGTGACGCAACGAAGTGCGTGCACAATTTTTGGATAATATACCACCAAACACCTCAAACCTTTACGGTAAGAACAATCGATTTTGATAATATATTTGAAAAAATCGAACTTATACGCGATCGCTTCACCAGTACCCTTCATTTTCGCGGTTTTTAATAATAATTCCGTTGTGAAGGGTGGACAAACGAAATCTTGGGGTGGACAAACGTCTTCTACATCTAGACTAACGAAAACCGTCGTTGGACAAACCATTCCATCGTTTAATTAATAAAAAATCGTACTTATACGTGGTCGATTCAGGCGTACCTTTCATTTTCGCGGTTTTTAATAATAATTCCGTTCTGAAGGGTGGACAAACGAAATCTTGGGGTGGACAAACGTCTTCCACATCTAGACTAACGAAAACCGTCGTTGGACAAACGATTCCATCGTTTAATTAATAAAAAATCGGACTTATACGTGGTCGTTTTAACCGTATCGTACTTCTTGGCTGTTTTTATTAATAATTCGATTCTGGAGGGTGGACAAACGAAATCTTGGGGTGGACAAACGTCTTCTACATCTAGACTAACGAAAACCGTCGTTGGGCAAACGATTCCATCGTTTAATTAATAAAAAATCGTACTTATACGTGGTCGATTCAGGCGTACCTTTTATTTTCGCGATTTTTATTAATAATTCGATTCTGGAGGGTGGGCAAACGAAATCTTGGGGTGGACAAACGTCTTCTACATCTAGACTAACGAAAACCGTCGTTGGACAAACGATTCCATCGTTTAATTAATAAAAAATCGTACTTATACATGGTCGATTCAGGCGTACCTTTCATTTTCGCGGTTTTTATTAATAATTCGGTTTTGGAGGGTGAACAAACGAAATTTGTGGTTGGACAAACGTGGACAAACGATGGACAATCATTTCCCACTGTCAAATCATTAAAAAGTTTTTATGAGGTTGCCGGTGAAAAATTTTTTTTGTTCATAACTTTGTTTTATAGTCTGGACAAACGAAAATTTTTGTTGGACAAACGATGGTAGATCTTGGACAATCGTATCCCTCTTTTAAAAAATTGAAAAGTGTTCATGGAGGGTGCTGATGACAAATTATCTTAATTTGTTCATAACTTTTTTTTTAAGGGTGGACAAACGAAATTTTTGGGTGGACAAACATGGACAAACGATGGACAATCGTTTCCCCCCATTAAATTATTAAAAAGTTTTCATGGGGGTGCTGGTGAAAATTTTTTTTGTTCATAACTTTTTTTTGAAGGGTGGACAAACGAAAATTTTTGTTGGAAAAACGTGGACAAACGATGGACAAACGAATGCCGTTGAGTTATTTTAAAAATTCGAATTTGGGGATGCCAACTTCACAGACCTACTTACTACTCATCAGAAGCTTCTCCTCTCGCAATCGCTTATCATCTCTTTCTTCGATTATTGTGATGTTGTGTATAGTTCTCGTCTATCCGCCGGTCTTGCCTCCCGTGTTCAATTAGTTCAGAACTCCTGTCTCCGCTTCTCGTTTTGTGCCCGTAAATTTGACCACGTCTCGCCTCTTCTGGAAAAATCCGGTGGCTCCTGATGAGGCAGAGATGGATTCTCCATCTCTGTTACATCATATACAAGATCATACGCTGTCGCTCCCCTCCTCACTTGTTTAACCTTCTCTCTACTAACGCTTTCTTTCACACAGGTCACTCTAGTCGCTCGCAAGACATGGTTTCCATCCCTTGTCATCGTACAAACTACCTTCGTGCTTCCCTTTCCTACGTCGCCCCCCATTATTATAATTCTCTTCCTTCTGAAATCCGCGCACTCCCTACTCTATCCTCGTTCAGGTGTTCGTGTAAATCTTTTCTGCTTCTTCGTCCGTTATAATTCTATATATCCCACTTTGCGGTCTAGTCAGTATGTTTTCTTTTCTTTTATTAAAGGGTGTATCAGAGTAAGCATGGGCAAACGGCCCCCACGCTGATTCCTGGAGTTGTTATTTTTTAAACAATGCTCCTTGTCTGAAACACCATTATGTAAAGTTTTAGATCGCTACCCCCCCCCCCCCCCCGGGTTAAGGGTAATACGGGGTTAAACGCCCTTACAGTTATTATTTTCTATCTCGGTTACTACTTAAGATATTTAAATGAAACAAAAGCGTCAAAATAGCTACATATTAGCTGTAATTCATATAAATATAAAACTCTGACAATATGAGTACACTTTCATTATTTTGCGTTTTTAAATAATTCTTATTCATCGACACCTTGACCCTGTCTGTCCACACCAAGTATTTGACTTCCAGGCCGCGGACATCTAGGCAAATTTCTAGATGTTACATTTTATCTTCACATTATTAAAATGTCCACGATACGAGTAATGGAATGTATGAACACAGCATTTTAGCTGTGTATATGTAGTTGTGCCATCTTAAGCACAGTTGGAAAGCACCTTTCTGTATTTGCAGCTCATTTCGATTTCACCTCTTTTTTTATATTATATATTTTCTTCCATTTTGTTTCTGATTTATTTGATAATACTCTTTTCCGTCCTCGACTTTTTTATGTACTTGCCGTAATTTTTTTACTTTTTTGAAGTTTTTTATGGGGATCTCACTTCTTCTTTTAACAAATATAATTTGCATAGGGAATGACTTCAGATAATTTTTAATATTATAAATTACAAAGGTTCACCATCAACAGCAATGAACAGCCTTATCACAGGACAGAATTAAGGATAAATTCTACGCCAGTTTAACAACTACGAAAACAAACCGTACGCACCGCATGGCCGATCTGTATGTATTATAAGTGTAGTACTTTGTGTATAGTACATGGTGCTCGAAGCAGCTTATGTAATTGCAATTGTAATTAGGCAAACTGATTACAATTAAAATTAAAATTACTTTTAGCAGTTTTACTAGTTACAGTAATAAAATATAATTTATTTACAAAATTTATAATTCTTTATTGAAACAAGAAACATTAATTAAATTAATGCTTTATCGAAGGTGTCCATGTATCAAAATAACTGAATAAGTATGAATATCAGGGCTCTCCAGCGTAGGGCCCCTTCACGCGCCTGCTTCCCCTTCCAATCTTTCTTTCGCGCAGCGTGCTTTCCGATGTCAAGGAGACCGCGCGACACTACGAAGGCTATAATGACGCGCTAGCCCGGCTAGCGTCTTCGGGGTTAGCGTCGCGCGGTATCCCTGACAACGCGGACGAGAGTGGGCGAACACCAAGCTTACGCGTAAGCGACCTTCGAGAGCCCTGATGCATACGAAAAAACTTCAAAAAAGTAAAAAAATTACGCCAAGTACACGAAATCAAATAAATCACAAAAAATAGATGATAATTACAAAATAAAAAAAAGTTGTGAAATCAAAATGAGCTGCAAGTACATAAAGGTGCTTTCCCCCAGCGTGCAAAGGTGACACGATGTAACGCAATGTAAGATTCGGTGCTTTCCAACTGCGCTTAATAATATTAAGCAGATATATTTTTATAGAAATAAATATTTCAATACCAATAAATATTTTATTCAAAATACTTGGCGCTGCGAAACCGAATTGGTGTTGTTAAACTGAATACATATGTATAAACTGCATTAATCTTTTTCTTTCTTTCTTGTGCGTGCATTCGTGAATGTCTGTATGTGTGCGTGTGCATATGCTACGTATGATATTAGAATTAAATATATGTAGAATAAATCTGACTGCGTTTCTAATATGTATATGTTTATGTATTTTAGATTGTAAGGGAGTTATTGTAAATCATTAATTTACTATTAATAAGACAATTAACATTTTTTCGGTCTCGCAGCGCCAAGTATTTTGAATAAAATATTTATTGGTATTGAAATATTTATTTCTATAAAAATATATCTGCTTAATATCATTAAGCGCAGTTGGAAAGCACCGAATCTTACATTGCGTTACATCGTGTCACCTTTGCACGCTGCGGGAAAGCACCTTTATGTACTTGCAGCTCATTTTGATTTCACAACTTTTTTTTATTTTGTAATTATCATCTATTTTTTTGTGATTTATTTGATTTCGTGTACTTGGCGTAATTTTTTTACTTTTTTGAAGTTTTTTATGGGGATATCACTTCTTTTTACAAACATAATTTGTATAGGGAATGAGTTCAGATAATTTTTAATATATATTATATTATATTCTATTTTTTGTGATTTATTTGATTTCATGTACTTGGCGTAATTTTTTTACTTTTTTGAAGTTTTTATGGGGATAAGCTTTACATAAAAACCCAAAATTAAAAATAATTTGCTGGTATAAAAACAAATCCCCATAAAAATTCTATTAAAAATTTTTGGCGACTTACCTTGTTAATTGAGACAATAAGTCAGTGTCTTGTGTGGATTGTGGTGTAAAAACTCGTGACATTCCAGAAAATTTTGACAACTTTTCTTATTTGACACTCGCCAGGTTTATAACCTGACTGTAAGCTGTCAAAATTTTGAGTAGATTGCACAGTGAAGATAGCGTTTGACGAACGAAACATGTGTTAGTTTCTGTTGGCTGAAGGTGTGCGTATAACGCGTGTGACGAACGAAACATGTGTTAGTTTCTGTTGGCTGAAGGTGTGCGTGTAACGCGTGTGACGAACGAAACATGTGTTAGTTTCTGTTGGTTGAAGGTGTGCGTGTAACGCGTAGGGGAGAGCGGGGACAAACGTAAACGGCGCACAGTGGGAGAAAATGACACAGTCGGCGTCAAAAATCGATTCCCACGCCAAATCGAAATGAAAATCAACGAATCTTGGTATACTGGGGTATTAGGTATCGCTGATCACGACCCCGTTGCGGGATTTTTGAAAAAGAAGATGGCGGAGCCAATATAGCCGCCCAAACTCGGCCAAAACTAGTAAAATAGGGATCATTCGAACGAAAAACGTTGTTTTTTGAAGTCCTAAAACAATAACTGTTTATTTTATGAGTCTAGAAAGTTGCATTATACTGTATAGAATATTATACTAAAGAATAGTTGTTAAAAAATGGTAGATAACAATAAAAAAACCAACATTATTTACTAATTTTATCATTTCCGCGTCAAATACTGCAAATACATGATTAATCTAACCATTGATATCTATCGGAGACGAAAATAAAGATTATTGACATAAAAAATGTTAGTAGATTGTTTATTAATAATTTGTTTAAACAATTTTTTAACAAAGTGACAGTGAAATCCCTTTCATACAATCAAATTGATCATGCTTTGTTGTAACATTACTATAAACAATTGATTCTTATTAAACTGTAAACCTGTAAAATTTGGAAATTGGTTTTTAGGCATTTGTGTTGCTAGGCTAAAACCAAGTATCGATATCGAATCGGACCGAAAAGCTTTTGAGGGATCCGTGACAACAAATTATACCACCTTTCTCCCCCTTAGGGGTTGATTAGGGCAATATCCTGAAATTTGTTGATAAGCATTTGGGCGGGGAACCTTTGTAACTAAAAACCAATTGGATGTCTAATCGGGCCCAAGAGATTTTGAAGAATGCGTGAAAACACGTTTCACCCCCCTAGGGGTTGGTTAGGGCAAAATCCTGAAATTAAGTTTTAGGCATTTGTGTGGGCAATCATTGTACGTGAAAACCAAGGTGATATCTAATCGGGCCTAAGAGATATTAAGGAGTCCGAGAAAATACAGTTTACCCCTTTTCACCCCCTTGGGGATGAAATTTCCAAGAATCCTTACTTAGTGGGTGCCTATGTCATAAAAACAATGTACCTTCCAAATTTCACTTATCGTTATTGAATATTACTGAAATCTATTATGTTAACAAATTGTTTAATAACAATCAATTGTTTATAGTAATGTTACAACAAAGCATGATCAATTTGATTGTATGAAAGGGATTTCACTGTCACTTTGTTAAAAAATTGTTTAAACAAATTATTAATAAACAATCTACTAACATTTTTTATGTCAATAATCTTTATTTTCGTCTCCGATAGATATCAATGGTTAGATTAATCATGTATTTGCAGTATTTGACGCGGAAATGATAAAATTAGTAAATAATGTTGGTTTTTTTATTGTTATCTACCATTTTTTAACAACTATTCCTTAGTATAATATTCTATACAGTATAATGCAACTTTCTAGACTCATAAAATAAACAGTTATAGTTTTAGGGCTTCAAAAAACAACGTTTTTCATTCGTATGATCCCTATTTTACTAGTTTTGGCCGAGTTTGGGCGGCTATATTGGCTCCGCCATCTTCTTTTTCAAAAAACCCGCAACGGGGTCGTGATCAGCGATACCTAATACCCCAGTATACCAAGTTTCGTTGATTTTCATTTCGATTTAGCGTGGGAATCGATTTTTGACGCCGACTGTGTCATTTTCTCCCACTGTGCGGCGTCATGAAAGTAACATGCCTTCTCCCGCCTTCCACAAAAGTTTCCAAAACGTTTGCTTTAGATAGTTCTGCGTGTTTAGTGTTTCTTTTCTTTCACGGAGTGACGCTGAGCAATACGACGATTCGTATACCGTGGGCAAACTGATTTCGTTATTTCGATCATTCAGGAAAGTGTCTCCTCTGTTGGTTTTTTGTGTTAATATTCATAGTTAAACTATAGACATTGATCAAATTATTTGTTAGAGCGTTCTTAGATAATGTCTTTATAAGTTCCTGTATTTGATTTCAATAAGTCTTGTATAGTTTGTACGTTATAACAGTTCTATGCTGAAAAACATGGCTGGGGACAAAAGTAACACGTCACTACGGGGAGTAGTTGAATCCAATATTAACAATAGTTTTTAAAAAAAAATCATAAATATTAGTTACTTTTGGGGCCATTACACGAGATTCCATATTAAATCAAATACACAGTATCAAATAAATGTTTGAAGCTGGTTATGGTTTTTTATCGTTACCTACTTAAAATATGTTTATTTAAATGTTTGTTTTTATCGTTTCTGATAATAAAAAATCCTATTTTGCTTTGGGAGAAGTGTTTTTACTTAATTCTCCTCAAAATAATTAGTATTACTTTCGTTCCCATGGTATGTTACTTTCGTCCTACCCCTGCAGGACAAAAGTAACAATGACAGTCACTGCGGAAAATTGCCATAACTCATTGGCTACTTATCATGGAAGGCTGAATTTGTGGTCAAATGATAGATCAAGAAACACACTATCTTAAGGCATAATTTTCGTTTTTATATCTGTAAGAGGTAATTGGCGGCTAGGCCAAATGTAAAAAGTGTTACGTTTGTCCCCGCTCTCCCCTATACGTATTATGTCGACAAAAATTGGCTGGAGAATCACAAGAACAAGAAGAAGAATATCTTACCATTTTTGTATGATACATGACAACATATTACGATATCTCTGTCATACGTAGACCAATTTTATTGAATTTGGTTTGATTCGAAAGCTTACATGCGGTTTACATAAGGAAATGTCTTTTTTAGGAAATATTGCAGGCGTGATGAGATAATAATGAAATAAGTTTCAGGTAAGGTTGGATTAGCCGGATTACGAGTAAAAGATACGCGGCAGCGACAGTTGACATATACAGTGTGTCGAAACATGTACTTGGCGTGGAGATGCTACCGCGTCTCCAGATATTTTTTCCGAATTGTAAATCAATTATTACGGGTAGAAAAAAATAATTTATTTTTTGGGTGTGGTTTTTGCAAACAACCTTATGACTGACAACCCCTTGTCGTGATAAGCGCTTATTTTGTTTGAACCTATCGAAGGTATAATCCGTAGTTATCCAGGCGTATTTTGCTGTCCTTCTGATTACATAAACGCTGATAACTATTAGTTATTATAAAATTATAAATCTATTCAAGCTAAAGCACTCAAACAATTTTGATCGTAATATTCATGATTTTCTCTCTTAGTAAACTCGCAAGTAAATAAACGTCGATAAAACAGCGACGGTTCCGTCCTGTCGGCGGACCGCAACGTCGATAATGGAGTGGCGTCATCATGTCATCAACAGACCGCAAACTACTTAAGCTAACAATAAGTTGCATTCCTTTCTTATCTCCCTGTACTAATCCCCGCTAGTTTATTTAGCACCTATATTATTTAGAAAAATGTCTGAAAGCGGTAGTGATAAATGTAATCAATTGTAATCAATCTGCCAAAAAATTCACTGGGTCAGTTCAAACGGATTGTTTCTGAAGATGAAGGAATCAAATACCAGGCACACTGTACCAAAATAAATACCAAAACTGTACCAAAATTGACTGTATATTTTACAGTAAATGTAGATTAATTGTTTATAGGAAACAGCAATTGTATAAAAATTAAAACAATTGTGACGTCCCACTATTTTTCGCGCGGTATTATTCCACCATCTCCTCGTAAATCAATTCACAACTCCATCAAAACCCTTCAATCTCGAGTCATACCCCTCTCCCTCACCCAACTGATCATTTGGACGATATACCTTAGTGGTCCCTATCTCTAAACGGTCAATCAAGAAATCCCCTCCCCTTATTCGGCCTACGAGGCACGATTTCCTCCCTATCTTTCAATTTAAACGAATCCCTCGCCCCAAAAACTTACTAATTCGAGACCACGTCTCACCCCCTCTCACCAGACCTTTAATTTGACTCCACTCTCACCCCTTTACCAATCCAACGACTCCAAATCCGTCGGGTTGAGTATTCCCATATAAAAACCCCAAAAACGTTACTACGACGCATATTTGGCGTACGTGCCATAGCGAATTACCGCGCTTACCCTTCATACCTGGCATTCCAATCTTTACTATAAATATAAGGTCCACAGAGGCCGGAGCTCATTACCATGTTTACCATTTTTGCGAACAGTATCAGTATAATCCTCGCGATCTTTAAAAGTGTTATAAACGAATCTTCGAATTTCATTTTATATTATAAAATCAGTGCGAATCCTCCAAGAAGGAGGACCGTCCTGCTCTACTTATTGTAAGTTGTTATTACTATTATTTTATAACATTGTATGTCACATTCATTCATATTACTAATGTTTATTGCGAACTATCTACTTTATACAATTATTCATTTATAATGCTTATTGCTTAAAGCTTATTGATTTATTTTCGTTTCTTGCTTATTGCTTAAAGCTTATTGATTTATTTTCGTTTCTTGCTTATTGCTTAAAGCTTATTGGCCTATTGCGTGTGTTTGCTTATCGCTAAAGCTTATTGGTTAATTTGTATCACTTACTTATTGTTAAGACCTATTGATCCAATTTTGTATTGCATCTTCATTTCTAATATTCATGCGTATCACTATTATCATTTAAATCATATGTTCATAACGGTACACGACAAAACAAACGGTACCAAAATAAACAAACGTTCTTATTGACTAAACACGCTTCGTATTATTGCATCAATCCTACAATAATAAAGATTACAATACATAGCAAGCCGGTGCAACAGCTGATCCCGTCTCGTGAACGCGAGAGCTCTTGTTATGTTTACAATACATTTCTTTCACATTGCTTTTCCCGAAACCGCACGCCTAAACGTATTTCGCGGAATATTGCGAGGGGTTCTTTGAAATAATGCAACGATAAATCAAAACAAAGCTATTAGTGTCCCAACGGGTGTCTCTCAGATACGCACTACATTTGAAACCTTCCCTGGTCGTTTTGTGCCGCGAAATCAATTTTCGTGCCGAGACTCCCACTCGTCTTGTGACGCGAAATCAACTTTCGTGCCGAGACTCCTACCCTTCTCGTGACGCGAAATCAACTTTCGTGCCGAGACTCTTACCCTCCTCGTGACGCGAAATCAACTTTCGTGCCGAGACTCCTGCCCATCTCGTGACGCGAAATCAACTTTCGTGCCGCGATTCCTACCCTGCTCGTGACGCGAAATCAACTTTCGTGCCGAGACTCATACCCTGCCTTGTGCTGCGAAATTCACTTTCGTGCCAAAACCTCCTCTTAACCTACCCCAACAATGTCATTCCCCTAAGACCTCAACCCGGGACGTGACACAATAGCGATGCGAATGACATTGCAGTGGATCTAGACTTCCCCGCAAGAGACAGTAGCAGAACATCGGAAACCTTTGTAGAACTACCGTTCAAAAGATTTGTATCTACTCATAAATATTATGTCCTGTGTCAGTCAACCAGTCAATTCATCGCACAGTGGTTTGAAATCCCAGAAACATGGCAAAAATATGAAGGTGATCTTTGATATTTACAAAAATGAGTATACGAAGGTTTTCGAGGTCGCCGATTACGAATTTGAAGTCAAAACAGAGAAAAACAAAATGGCGGGTACCAATATGGCGGACACGTATTCCAAGAAAATATCAGATTTGATCTAAACTTGGTATTCTAGAGTTTTCGAGGTCGCTGATTACGAATCTGAAGTCAAAATGGCGGATCCAATAGGGCGGACGCGTATACCAAAAAAATATCAGAGTTGGTCTGAACTTGGTATTGTAGAGTTTTCGAGGTCGCTAAGATCGAATCTGAATTCAAAAACTTAAGATAAATATTATATTAAATTGTCGAAATTATTTATTAAATATTATGCTATAATGATTTTCGGGGAAAAAATCATGTACCATTGCACGTGCCCTTCCAAGCAGTACAACTTTGTCCTCTGGAGCATTTTCATACAACCACTAATAACGGAGATATTTAGGTGTTTCCATTTAAATGCCGCATTCTGTACAACCTAAGCATAACCTACGCGAAGAAAAAATGTAATATCTCTGAAAGTGGCAAAAAGTGGCAAATTTTATTTTTTGATTATTAAAATCGGATGTTTACGTATTATAACCACGCAAAATTTTACATTGGGAACTGCTGGGAACTAACCTAAAACTCTAACAACGTACAGAAATTGAATTTCACTCCAGTGTTACCAGCAGCCACGAAATAGAAAAATGACCTTTGATGTATTTTGTTACTTACCTATACAGCTACAGCTTGGTTAGTATCATTTACCAAATCCATCATTTGCAATAAATATAACACTTTAAAAATTCGCTTAAAAAGTGTACAACTAAATGCAAATAATAATGAAATATGGCCAAGGTTAAAAAACAAAAGAATAACACATAAAACAGTTGTGGCATATAGTCTACTATCGATTTAGAACAGAATATATCCAATTTATTCATTTTAATTTTTTGGGTTGTTGCCACGTTTCTGGAATATCAAACCACTGTGCATCGTGATACCACTCGAAACACGCCTCCAAGCATTCACATAAAAAAGAATTTACATACCGAATGGCAATCGTTGTTGCACTACACATATAATTAAGAAACGATTCATAATCGACGAACTTTAGATGCTACGTGTCCATTCTACCTGCAGCTCAGTAGAAATATCAGATGTTTCTTTGTTTTCAAACCAATTGGCAAGTAATGTGGATTCATCATTATTTGATAAAATCGGTGACATTCCCTTAAGCGAAGAATAGCTTAATACATTTACTGGTCTTATCTGGGAGAACATTAAGAAACTGGAGAACATGCTGATTAGTATGAGAAATAGCGAATCATGAACTATAATACAAGCTTTAGTTATATTTTTATTTAAGATTAGAAGCGGTAGTTCTAACGCAATAATCCAAAGAGTATTCGGTTTGGAACGTGAACAGCAGGTTTCAGAATATTTTCATCAAATAATTGATGCATTCGAAAAGGACATTTTACCCATCAATCTTGGAACAAATGCAAGACCCAGGGATCATCTCATTTCAAATCAAACCGCCTACGTAACAAAAAAGCTTTTTGATATGAGGCAATCCACATTGGCTTTGATATTTGATGGAACGTATGTTAAACATGAAAAAAGCAAAAACAATGAATATCAAAGAAAATCGTATTCAGGACAGAAGAAAACATCACTATGCAAACCATTTACTATCTGTACAACAAATGGCTATATTGTTGACACAGCAGGTCCATTTAACGGAACTATGAACGACGCGAAAATAATCAAAATTGTGTTACAAGATCCTATTGGAATAAGTACACTTTTACGACCAGGTGATTTCTGCATTGTCGACCGTGGCTTTCGAGATGTTGTAGAGTATATGCAGAACCAAGGTTACAATGTTTTAATGCCGGCATATAAAGGAAAGCGGGTGCAGTTAACAACAGAAGAGGCAAATGCCTCACGATTTATTACCAAAATACGTTGGGTAGTCGAAGCTGTACACGGTGCTATAGGGCAAAAGTATCGTCTATTGCACCATAAAATGGACAACAAATTGTTGCCAAGTCTTAAATTATTGTGTCGAATAGCTGCATTTTTACATATCACGTTTGGCAAGAGATTGTGCCCGCTGTGGCGGGGCACGATGGAACCAGAGGAGAAGCTCCTAGCCGGCTCAGTCGGGGTGTCGCGGGTTCGTTGAAGTGACACTCACGTGGGCTGTGGTTTCCGTACTGTGTTTATTTTACTTCGTCTTAAATCTAACCGATCGCGAGTCAAACTCGCGACGGGAGACGGCTTAACCTATTTCCTACAAGCTAGTCGGCTTAAATGCTATTTCCTTAAAACTAGATGCTTAAACTAGCGGCGATCTAAGCTAGGGTCGGGGCCAGATATATTGGCCGGTGAGTTTCGTGAGGGGTATTCTCCCACCACACCATTTGCCTGCCTCGGTGCTCCTTTTCTCAACGTTTTCTGACTCGCTCTCGTTCCATCTCGCTCTGGCCTTCACAGAACAAGAGTGAGCCAGAAGTGGTGGGGATAATGCCAAGCTTCTGTCGTGTAGGTCAAACCGAGCTGTCAGCGTAGAAATACACACATTAGAATTGGTGTGCGTTAGCTCCGAAAAAATTCAGGAGCTTTATTGGTCAGAACATTGATTCCTTCTCGATAACTTGATCTCGTATTGGTCTACGCATAGCTTCGTAACGCACACAACTATTACGCTAAGAATAAATAACAGCCAAACGGCTAGATTCAGGCGGAGCCGAGCAGCGTTCCCGTTACCCCACCATACCCTGCGACGACCACGCAACTCCAACTGACAAATCCACGATCGTCATATGGTGGTGGTTGATTTCTCCTTAATCGTTGCAAGCGAAAATGAATTCACCGGCCAATATATCTGGCCCCGACCTTAGGCTGTACTTATCAGCTAGGTGGTTCCGCAGAATCGGCGGCGAGCGTCGGCTCGGGTCGGTCGCGTTGGTCGGTCGGCGGCCTCGGCGGCACTTGGCCGTGTTCGGGGAAAGGTCGGAGTCTACTGCCGGGCGAGTGAGAACCTCGGGGCCCCGCAAAGTCTACATGGAGGGCCATTTGAGCGGTGGGCCAGCTATCAGTGACCGCTGGTTGACCACCACGGCCGTACGGTCCAGCGCGAATCGAAATTCGGCTGAAGTAGCGACCAAGGAGCGGGCTACTAGCGGTCAGGCGGTAAGGCACTCGGCACGCTAGGATTCCCTCGGAGGAGGACAAAAACCAAAAAGAGCTTCTCACGCATCGACTCTGCATGTATGGCGAAGCCACGGAGCAAGCTGTTCTCCGTCGCTCGCGGCCCCGGTCTTATGCCCCGCGGCGCGAAAAGCTGCCGCGAGAACGTTATCAGATCCGCGGCCGCCTGTCGGCCGCGGCGCGAGTTAGACTCGCGGGCCGTCGAGCGCGGTGGGGATACGCTCTCGCGCGACGCGGGCTCGCTTAGCGAGTCGTTGCTCGGGAGGGGGAAGCGCCTTGGTGACGAACGTCACAAGATTAAATTCAGACCTGGAACTCGCAGACATAATTATTAACTACATGAAACAATGCCAAACTCAATAGAATACGCTACAGGAATTAGTAGAGCATCAGAGATTAAGACGCCGTAAAAAACCTTTCACGACAATGACCGCCAGCTCTGTAATGGATTTTCCTGAACTCACCATGAATGAATTACAAATACTATTCACCGGTAAGTACCAATTATCACGACAATGACTGGTAGCTGTCTAATGGATTTTCCTGAACTCACCGAGAATGATTTAAAAATACTATTCACATGTACGTACAAATTGTCGCAAGCGGTATACTACCTTTCAAAATTAATGACCATTGGAAACACTTTAAATGCCGCATATTTAAAAGAAAATAGTCATATTATAAGAATGAAGGTCCGCTCAAGCACATTAATCGAAAAAGTTATCAGTGTTATATTGAATACGTACCAATATACATGTGATTGTGCGAATGGCAATAGGACAGTAGGTTGCTGTTCACACATTACTGCTATTATTTATTATTTGTCACACGGGCGTTATAAATAAAAAATTGTTAAACCGTCTGAAACATTGACACACCTATTCGATGTAACATATGGTACCACCGCAGTTATCGAAGAAAACAGTGACGAAGATGAAATCCATTTTTGTATAAGCGTTCTGTTCGGTACGTTTTCCGAAGTTGTATATGTTTCAAGTAGGCTAAGCTGTATATATGTTCTACCCTAGATGTAAGCCTTGTATATATGTATATAGTTTAAACTGCGCGGGCCAATGAAGGGACCGGTCGCCTGCTCTCGTCGAGTCCGTAATTCGGGTGGACCGAGTAGCTCGGGTCGCGGGATCGGCGAGGGGGGCGGCCGAACCCGACCGGTGGCTCGCGAATTCCGCCGAGGCTTCTTCTTCGCGTTAATGCGGCCTCTTCGCTCTCGCGGTCTCGTTACTTATAGTCGCTGGACTATTGTGCACATGTGTGCCGGTGCTTTGTTTTAACTTCCTGTGCTCGCACGCGAGTGTCCGCGTGCGGATTTACGAGTTTTATTTATAAATCGCGTTGACTCGCATCTGCCCGCGAATTTGGTTTTGCGAGACCCGCGCTTAACCGCTGTGTTGCGTGAAACGCAAATTTGTAAATCTGTGCCACCACATGCCGTGCTGGCGGCCATTAAAGTAAAGCTAGAACCAACGGTCCAAACAGTGTTACGGCATTTTCTCTCCTTCATAGCATCGGGAGCAATCTCTTAAAGAGTTTTAGAGAACTTTCATGCTCAGGTTCATTATATTATAATGGCATAATTAAAGAATATTATTTGGTTTTTTTCTTTAACTATTGTCCTAATCTAAACTATATACAGTTGACCCGCGGTAATCCGGCCCCGCTGTAATCCGGCACCCCCTATAATCCGACATGCCTATAACAGTATGTATATACATACAAAGCACGTTGCGACTTGTCCGCGGCGCCGCGCCGTGACTTTTGTTCGACGCGTATTGTCTCAGTTCGATTGTAAATGTGATCGCGAGCGTTCATATATTGCTGTCGCATCGTACGACGCATATCTACACGTATCGCAATGGCTTCGCAAACCCAAAAGCGGAAGCACAAAACATTAACAATTAAAGAAAAAAATGAGATTCTGGATCTCCTAAATCATAATGAATCTTTTAATAGCTTGGCAAGTGAATACGGCGTAGGTCGTTCGACAATTTATGATATTAAAAAGAACCGCGAGAACATTCAAAATTTCGTGTCAACCACTGACTGTGGGCCAGGCAAGAGGCACTCAAGAAAGCTGAAAATCCAGACGTTGAAGAAGCTTTGTACATGTGGTTTCTTCAGGAAAGAAACAGGCATACGCCTATTTCTGGGCCCATATTGGCCACGAAAGCAAGGTTTTTTTACAAGGAGATAACAAAAAAAGACGACTTTGTAGCTAGCAAGGGATGGTTGGAACGCTTTAAAAGTCGTCATGGAATACGTTTGATGACTGTAACAGGAGAAAAACTCTCTAATAATGCATCCTGCATAGAGCCATTTAAATTGAGATTTTTACAAAAAGTAAAAGAGTTAGATCTTTGCCCTTCACAGGTATACAATGCAGATGAGTCAGGGCTTTTTTGGCGTGTAATACCTAGCAAAACGTTTGTTTCACGTAATGAGAAATCTGTACCTGGACGTAAGGTGAGCAAAGAACGTGTAACCATATTACCTTGTGCTAATGCTTCGGGCACGCACGGGCTAAAGATGGTGGTCATTGGAAAATCAAAGAAACCACGAGCATTCAAAAACGTTGATTTACCTGTACACTATTATGGACAAAAAAGCGCGTGGATGACAAAAGACCTTTTTAAAATATGGTTTGATGAATGCTTCGTGCCAGAAGTTAGGAAATGGTTGAAAGATCATAATCTACCTCGAAAAGCGTTACTGCTTCTTGATAATGCTCCCGGTCATCCGTCCGAAGAAGAACTAACAACAGAGGATAAATGTATCACTGCGACGTTTCTTCCACCAAACTGCACTGCACTGATCCAACCAATGGATCAGCATATCATTCAGTTTGTCAAGCAAGACTACAAGAGAAAACTGCTGCTGACGGTCATATCAAAAGACCAACCTATAGAAAAAACATTAAAAGAATTAAACATGAAAGACTTGGTTTTCTCCCTTTATCAATCTTGGAATGCATTGCCCCCATCAGCCATTACATCGTCATGGAAAAACTTATGGCCAGAAATTGTCACCACTCCCGGCACCGCTCCTGAAATCAGTGTTACTTCGGAAGTCATAGAGCGAGTTGCTACCGAAACGCAGATTAGTTCGGAAAATTTGGAAATCTGGTATCGTGGAATGAATGAAGAAGAAAGTGTGTTCCATCAAATGTCTGATGAGGAGATTGTCAACCATGTTTCTATTCCAATAATAAATGAAGACGATGCTGACGAAGTCATTGCAACTACTCAACAAGTATCAGCTAAAGATGCGATTAACGCATTTGAGCTGGGTATGCAATGGGCTGAAGAGAATGGTGCATCGTACAACGAACTTTTACTTCTGAGGAGACTGAGAGACAAGGCCTTACTCTCGCGTTTAGCCAATGTAAAACAAAAGAAAATTGATGAATATTTGCATGCACCATAAATTTATTTGTTTATCCATTTTCAAATTAAGATCATACATAGTATTGTAGGAGCCGGAAAAAAGGAAAGCCACTCGCCGGGACTCGAACCCGGGCCATCCGCGTGCTGGCCAGCCGCCTTACCGATTCCGCCACTGCGGCTTCCCCCGATCTCTTAGTCCCGAACTCCTACTTTAACAGACGCCACCTATGGGCCAATTCTCGCACCATTAGGCCGTCTTCCGAGCGCCAAGCGCCTACAGTATGTACCTTGGAAATACTTACATACAGGGTGTCCGCGCGTAGAGTGAACAGCTGGATATCTCCTAAACTATTGGAGATAAAAATATAAAAAAAATATGTAAATTAATGGTTCGATGGGGCTGCTTAATTCGCCGCGACGGATTTTTTTTTCGATTATTATTTTAAAAGATACGATGGTCAAGTTCGGTTTTTCAAATGGCACTAACTTTTTTGAAGTCCTGGGTTGATAGTGCGTTCCAATACGAATTCAATAAGCTTTAATGTATACACTTGATTTCCACTGGTTTTTGAGATATTGCGCTTGCAAATTTGCTGATTTTCACTTGAAAAAAACCTCTGGAATAGCAAGGACCGGGGACGGTCGTGCTGGCCCCACGGGTGGCATTGCCTGTTGTAACAGATACCTACCTGCCAAAGGTCTACGCAGACCCAGGCTGGACAATTCTTTTCCGTCAGAAATGCTACTTATCGTATCGAGAAGCGCACCGTTACTTTTATTTCGCACTTGCTTCTACGCTCGGATGGCCGGTTATTTTGGGAGGGGTGCAAGTTCGATTGGATAGGTTAGGAGGTGTGAAAGTTGCTAGACTAAATTTCAACCATAGGGAGCAGATTGTATTAGAACCAATCGGATTTGCATCCCTCACAAACGGCTGCTCTCTTGAAGAGGCCCTCTTCACAGCAATGCCCACCTTCAATCGCACGGAATACGTTAACGCATGCTATTGTTTTGATATTGAAGCTCGTGTTTATACTCGAGAGGACCACGCGTCGACAGCGGGCTACCCCTTTTCTTCCTGTGTCTCTCCACGAGGAGTATTGCCGGTGGATTGTAGGAGCGTGGATGTCTGGATACCAGTTATTGAATTCAGGAGACGATAGAAACATTTTATTACAAAACACACATGTACTATAATTAAAATAAATCGTATTCCTCTCGGGCAGGAGTACTGATAATGATCGAACTTGCGCCCCACTTCGCGCAGACCGATTACGCGGAGGATAGTCGGGTGTCACACACTGCACAAATGATTCAGGGTAATTCTGGAGCAACGCCCGTCAAGGAGATGCGGCCTGGTACCCCGTGACGAGGACAGTCCTTCGCAGTGCCTCGCCCGATTATCATAGTTTGCCAAGTGTCTACTTGCAGCATTTACAGCGCACACAATGTCTGGTCGAGTTACGATAGCTGTGAACATTAACGAGCCTATTAATTCGCGGTAGGGCAACTTTTTGTTTTCAGCATTACTAGTCTGCGAACCTGCTGTCAGGTGAACGTGAGGGTCTGCGGGGACTCTGTTTGTCCTACAGTCTCCCATGCTGAAACGTTCTAACATTTTTGTTATGTACTCACGTTGATAGATTATTATTTTTTGTTTTTCGCGATCGGGCTCTATCTCCAGTCCTACGATGCGCTTGGAGTTACCTATCGTGATTTCGAAATTTCTTCGCCACACTGCCATTATCGCGCTTATTGCTCTTTTCGTCGGGGCTATTACTAAGCCGTCGTCCACGTAGAGGGCAAGATACACCGTCCCGTCTTCGAATTCTCCACGGTAGACGCAATTTGTCCGTTTCGCTTGGCGCGAGTCTGAAGGACTTAAGAAATTCGTCAAATTTCTTGTTGCAACTACGTGACGATTGCTTTAGCCCATATAATGATTTTTTGAGTTTACATACTAAGTCTTTACTCTCTACGTTTACACCTTTCGGAACGGACATATGTATGTACTCGTTCCGTTCGCCATGCAGGAAAGCAGTCTTTACGTCGAACTGTCCTATTTCTAAGTCGAACTTCACTGCGAGCGCCAGTAATACACGGATTGAGTCACACCGTACTACCGGTGAGAAGGTTTCGCAGAAGTCCACGTTCGGCACTTGTGAGAAACCTTTCGCGCACAGACGGGCTTTGTGTTTCACTGTGTCACTCTCTTCGGTGTGCTTTATCTTAAACACTCACTTGCTTCCTACCACTTTTCTTCCTTGAGGCAGCGTGGTGAATCCAGGGTTACTAACCGTAACCCTAACCGGGTTTGGCTCTCTAATGTAGTGGAGTAACCCGTAACACCGGGTTACCCAGAAGATTGTGGGGCTGGTAACCCGGTTAACCCGCTCTTGTAATGGGTTATAATTCAGGGATCCTAACCCGAACTGTAACCGGGTTACTATGGGAGGGTTTTGAATACACTTACCAGGAACATGTTAACTCATTTTGAGCTGGGTACAGGCGTTGTCCGTTTAACTACTTATTTGAATCTAAATACGCATAGAATTTTTTTTATTTTGTTTTTAACTTCTACTGTTCTATTCGGTGTGTTCATTTGAACAGTTTACATCCAAATATCTCGAAAATAACACTTTTTCGAGAAAAATGTTAAATATAAAAGTTTCTCGGTTCTAAGAGGGAAGTACAGCTATTTAATTAGTTTATAATTTGTTTAGCGTTTTTGTTTGCGATTCGAGCAGTAGTTACTTTCACCGCCGCTCTAATCTCACCGCAGCACCTCACGGGCAGCGGAACACGACGGCAGATCTACAGTCGATCACCGAATCAGATCTGGCCGTCGGTGCGATCACTCAATCGGACCAGCCGTCCGCGCGATCACCCAATCAAAGCTCGCTTCCGCTTGGCGCGTCTCCAGAAGCTTCTGGAAGACACCAAGGCGGAAACTAGCTTCGGGCCACTGTTCATTCTTGTTCAAGCCGAATAACGGTGTAGACGCGACGTATTGCTCAAAACGTTTAACACGTAACTCGTAATTATCTCAGTTCAATCGTGCTCTACTGTGCTCAGTTAAAGTTTCCTTCTCAACCAATTCATTACTCTCGTCTCAATTCTCACGCGATCATCGGTTAAATCGCCGACCGCGTGCGACCGCGTGGTCGCGGTGCGCGGTACTCTCTCAACTAGTTGTATTATTAAGAGCTCAGCACAACGTGCATCGTCTCACTGCTCAAGTAATTCTCTCAGTGTGTTTTATAATAAAGACTACGATCATTTTTACTCAATATACTGTGTTGTGTGCACCTCTTCACTGTCGATCCCTAACCTCACTTTCACCAGCGTGCTCAACCTACATCCATTCGCTAACAGTTTTCAAGATTATTTGAGGGGCAACTTTGTATGTTTAAGCAGAAACATGGTTTTATTTACAGATTTTGTTGATATTCTAGACATGTAAGCGATATCTATAATTCTTTGTTGAGTAAAAAAGTCACACGAAAAGTATAATTATTATTGATTTATAAAAGCTTCTTTGTTTTATCTAATACCATTGTAAGGTACAATCCGATAAAAAAAATGTTTGATAGAAAAGTTTATTAAATTTTTGGGGTTAAATAAGAATCTGTAAATAATAATAAAAGTGTCAATTTAGAAGTAGTATTTGCCCTTTAAATAACCTTGAAATCGAGAAACTTTTGTATTTAACATCTTTCCCGAAAATGTGTTGTTTTTAAATGTACACCCTGTTTATGATTGTCTGTGATTAATTGCTATCGTAAGATCTAGGATCATTACTTGTAATATAGAATTTATTATTTTTCTTAAATACGTGGCTGTGAGGATGGTAAATGACGGGGCCGGCGGAACCCATTATGCAAGTAATGCACCGCATAAGGGCGCCAGCCGAAGGGGGCGCCAAAAACTATATCGCAGACATAATAATAAAGGAACCCAACTCCCATGTAAATAAAATGTAAATGTAATTATTTTTTTAATTCTACTTCGTAAAGGCAAAACGTATTAAATAGAAAACAGGTGCAAACATTTGGGGGCGCCAAAAATTTTCTTGCATAAGGGCGCCAAAAATTATCTTGCATAAGGGCGCCAACCATCCTCGCGCCGACCCTGGTAAATGATGAACCATTCGTTCATCTTCTGTTGTTATCGGTGTTGGAATTGGCATGGAAATGGAGAGTCGGGTCGCATCGCAACGTGCGATATTCTAGATTGCAGTTGTTGTGTATTGTGACGTCCCACTATTTTTCGCGCGGTATTATTCCACCATCTCCTCGTAAATCAATTCACAACTCCATCAAAAACACTCAAACTCGAGTCATACCCCTCTCCCTCACCCAACTGATCGTTTGGACGATATACCTTAGTGGTCCCCATCTCGAAACGGTCAATCAAGAAATCCCCTCCCCTTCTTCGGCCTACGAGGCACGATTTCCTCCCTATCTTTCAATTTAAACGAATCCCTCGCCCCAAAAACTTACTAATTCGAGACCACGTCTCACACCCTCTCTACGACCTTTACTTTGACTCCACTCTCACCCCTTTACCAATCCAACGACTCCAAATCCGTCGGGTTGAGTATTCCCATATAAAAACCCCAAAAATGTTATTCCGACGCATATTTTGCGCCTTAGTCATCACCCAGTTATTTACTACGACGCATATTTGGCGTACGTGCCATGGCAAATTACCGCGCTTACCCTTCATACCTGACATTCCAATCTTTACTATAAATATAAGGTCCACAGAGGCCGGAGCTCATTACCATGTTTACTATTTTTGCGAACAGTGTCAGTATAATCCTCGCGATTTCAATCTTTAAAAGTGTTATAAACGAATCTTCGAATTTCACTTTATATTCATACAATCAGTGCGAATCCTCCAAGAAGGATAACCGTCCTGCTCTACTTATTGTAAGTCGTTATTACTATTATTTTATAACATTGTATGTCATATTCATTTATATTACTAATGCTTATAGCGAACCATATACTTTATATAATTATTCATTTATAACGTTCAATGCTGCCAAAGCTTATTGACTTATTTTCGTTTCTTGCTTGCTGCTAAAGCTTATTGATTTATTTTCGTTTCTAGTTTGCTGCTAAAGCTTATTGATTTATTTTTTATTACTTGCTGATTGCTTAAAGCCTATTGGCCTATTGCGTGTGTTTGCTTATCGCTAAAGCTTATTGGTTAATTTGTATCACTTACTTATTGTTAAGACCTATTGATCCATTTTTGTATTGCATCTTCATTTCTAATATTCATGCGTATCACTATTATCATTTAAATCATATGTTCATAACGGTACACGACAAAACAAACGGTACCAAAATAAACAAACGTTCTTATTTACTAAACACGCTTCGCATTATTGCGTCGATCCTACAAATAATAAAGATTACAATACATAACAAGCCGGTGCAACAGCTGATCTCGTCTCGTGAACGCGAGAGCTCTTGTTATGTTTACAATATTTTTCTTACACATGACTTTTCGCGAAACCGCACGTCTAAACGTATTTCGCGGAATATTGCGAGCGGTTCTTTGAAATAATGCAACGATAAATCAAAACAAAGCTATTAGTGTCCCAACGGGTGTCTCTCAAATACACAACAAATATTTGAAACCTTCCCCACTCGTTTTGTGCCACGAAATCAATTTTCGTGCCGAGACTCCCACTCGTTTTGTGACGCGAAATCAATTTTCGTGCCGAGACTCCTACCCTTCTCGTGACGCGAAATCAACTTTCGTGCCGAGACTCCTACCCTTCTCGTGACGCGAAATCAACTTTCGTGCCGAGACTCTCACCCTGCTCGTGACGCGAAATCAACTTTCGTGCCGAGACTCCTACCCTGCTCGTGACGCGAAATCAACTTTCGTGCCGAGACCTCCTCTTAATCTACCCCAACAATGTCATTCCCCTAAGACCTCAATCCGGGACGTGACAGTATGCTGTTATCTTTTGTTTTAAAATGTTTAAAATTCGGCAGTCTCGTTTCGTCACTGATAGGATACGCTTTATGTTCTTAATTCGATTGAGTTTATTACCTACTACGTTCAATAGTTTGATTGTTATCATAGAATTATAGGGTTGCTTTTTATTTCTTGTATTCTACTTTTGTGTTTTGTTATATCTAATATAATGGAACATCCCGTGCGGCAGTACTTTTCATTTAGTGCGAATAAAAATAAGTCTAAGTGTCGTATCAATGGATGCAAGACAAAACTAACGGTAAGCTATTTGTAATTTGTAAATTGCAAGTATAGTATTGTCAAGTAATAAGTATACATATATATACAACTTTGTATTCTGAAATATCAGGGAAAGCATGCTGCCAATTTAACATGTCACCTTCTGTACTGTCGTCCCAAGGAATATACATTAGTTACCATGCAAACGGAAAATCGGAAGAGAATTAGATTAGAAGAGCGTCCATCAACTTCCACGTCAAATTCGCTAGCGATGACAGCACAAGATCTTATACATGCCTGCGAGGAGCTAGTCACGAAAAATGGTCGACTCCTGAATATTTTCACCGATTCGGGTTTTATGAAATTAATACAGCTTATATTACGAACAATAAATCCCCCAATAGCAATTAATGAAAATAGTATTCGAGAAGCCATTATACATAAAGCCATAGAAATTAGAAATGAAATAAAAGAAGAAATAGGAAATAAATTAGTGTGTTTAAAAATTGATGGAGCAACGCGACATGGTAGATCATTTATAGGCGTAAATATTCAATATATTTTAAATAGAAAAATAATAATTCGCATTCTCGGTTTGAGAGAAATGTTTGAGAGAAGTACAAGCGAAAATCTGAAAAACTTAATTCTCAATATCTTACACGAATATGATATTACTGTTCACAATATATCGACGTGCGTTACGAAAAGTAGCACGTTTCCATTTTCTTACGAAAAGTAGCACGTTTGCCTTCGTTCTCACGAAAACTATCACGTTTCGGTTTTCGCTGCGAAAACTAGCACATTTGAGCGATTTGCCAAGAAAAATAGCATGTTTCGTCTTTCGCTGCGAAAACTAGCACGTTTGAGCGTTTTGCCACGAAAACTATCACGTTTCGGTTTTCGCTACGAAAACTAGCACGTTTGAGCGGTTTGCCACGAAAAATAACATGTTTCGTCTTTCGCTGCGAAAACTAGCACGTTAGAGCGGTTTGCCACGAAAAGTAGCATGTTCGCGTTTACTCCGCGTTCGCAATTCCCGCACCCTCCCTTACTTAAATTATGTAGATTAAAATTTTCATATGTGTTGTCTTTTGGAGATTAGATGGAATTATTATTTATTAAACAATATTTTCAACAGTTGAATTCTTTTAAACTGCCCACGCGCTGAAACGAGATGGTTTCTGCAGTCTGCAGTATAATTCAAAACGAGCTATTCTTCGTGGCCAAACCGGATAATATGTTAGTTTTCGCCATAAATTCCCAAACGTGCTATTATTCGTGGCGAAACAGTATAACGTGCTAGTTTTCGTCGCAACAGTACGAAATGTGCTATTCTTCGTCGCGAGGCAGTCAAATGTGTTAGTCTTCGCGGCAGAAGACCAAACGTGCTAATATTCGTCAGAAACGATGGAACGTGCTTCTTTTCGTGGCAAACCAAAACGTGCTACTTTTCGTAAGAAAATTGAAACGTGCTACTTTTCGTAACGCACGTCGATATATACAATAACGACGGATAATGGGTCTGTAAAAATGTGAGGTTAGGTTGAGCACGAGGTTGCTGGATAGGTTAGGATCGGCGATTGGCACTAAAACACTGAGTTGCACACAGGAATGTGACGTCTTTATTTGTAAAGAGTGTGCCAACGGGTGAGCCGTTGTGCGCACTTGAAATTAGAGGGTTGAGCCCCCGTACACTCTCTTGTACAATTCACACGTGTAAAAACGTGCACACGCGGACACGCACAATCGCGAATGCACACTCTCTAGATAAATGCACCCGAACTGTGTCGTGAACACCGTGTTTGAGCTTACAGATTAACTTGAAATGAGATGAACACAATAATTGCTTGTTGAGCAACGCGGTAAAAGAACAATGAACAAAACGTGTTGTACGTTGCGCACGGTTGTGAACAGAATCTCAAGATGGATGCGCATTTCCGCCGCGGCGTCTTCTCGAACATTCTCGAGCGTCGATCGACACGACGGACGCTCATTGGTTGTTCGATCGCGGATCGACCGCGACTTCCGCTGCCCAGGAGGTGCTGCGGTGATCGAGAGTGCGGCGGCGCAAAGAACTACTCATTCCCAAACAGGGTCCAACATGATGAAATTAATACAACTTCTGGAAGACGAGCTAAGCGTCTCTAACAGTGACATAGAAGAGGGTGAAATAGACCACACCTTTCTTGAAAAATACAACGACGATTTTTTTTGGAAGGCGAAAGATTGTTCTTTCCAGAAGAAAATGATTCAGAGTTATTAATAGGTGTGCGTTGCGTTGCACACACGTTGCAATTAGCAGTGCACGATGCGTTGCAAATTTTTGAAGTTCACGAATTGTTGCGAAAAGCAAGAGAATTAGTAAGAAAACTTCGTACTTCTTCTGTTACAATTATTTTAAAATCCACAAAATTGCGAAAACCTATTTTAGACTGTCCAACTAGGTGGAACTCTACTCTCACTATGTTGGAGCGATTAACAGAATTAAAGGACCTCTGCGTGCAATTGAAATTAAACGACAAATTCTTGTCCGACGATGATTGGGTGATAATATCACATTTAATTGCGGCACTCGTACCAGCGAAAATTGCAACTGTCACGTCCCGAGTGAAGGTCTTTGGGACAATGACATATGGGGGTTTTAGGAATCTCAGGCGCGAATGCTAGATTCGTAGCACTGAGGGTTAGAGGGTATTTCAGGCGCGAATGCCAGATTCGTAGCTCTGAGGTGAGTAGGATTCAGGCGCGAATGCCAGATTCGTAGCACTGAAGGAGAGATGGATTCAGGCGCGAATGCCAGATTCGTAGCACTGAAGGAGAGTTGGATTCAGGCGCGAATGCCAGATTCGTAGCTCTGAAGGTGAGTAGGATATTCGGGCGCGAATGCCAGATTCGTAGCTCCGAGGTAAGGAGAATTCAGGCGCGAATGCTAGATTCGTAGCTCTGAGGTAAGAGGAATTTAGGCGCGAATACGTGATTCGTAGCACTAAATTGGTTTGGATTTCAGGCGCGAATACTAGATTCGTAGCTCTGAATGTAAGGAGGATTCAGGCGCGAATAGGGGAGGGTTGCCTATTTTGGACCACTTTTTTTATTTTTCTCTCCTACACGGGCATAACACATTTCAGAAAGCAAACAGAAACGGGAAAAAGATCAGCATTTTATGCAGATTTTATCATGTATTTGGTGTGTTGATAAAATATGTGATTAAAATAATATTTCAACAAAACTAAACTAATGACTTCGGTCCATTCCAGGCAACCGGTTTCGTAATTTGGACATCATTTTACCCTCCTCCTTCCTCACCTTTCCCCGCTCTACCCTATTTTCTTCAGAGTTCCGCCCTCCTTTGTCCTAATCCTTACTACTTATTCCTCTCCTCTATCCACTATTCTTTTTCTCTCGTTTAAATCACCCGCCATCCTGACGGCTTCCTATCTTCCTCTACTTGCCCACAGGGCTATCCACCTGTTCCTCTGCCGTTATCTTCCCGCTCAATTCCCTCGCTCCACACCTAACCTCCAACACCTTCCCTTCTTCCTCCCAAAAACACCGTGCGCTCTTCGCCGCACCCACTCCCCTTTTCCCACCATACCTTACACGCCCGTCACAGCCTTCCACACACCCTCACAACTCTCCATTCACCACCTCCCTACACTTCCACTACAACTATCTCACACACTACCTTCGCACAACTCTCACTCACGCGCCCGGAAACGGAAGTCATCTTAGTTACTATGAGTACTTTAAAAATATGTATTCCAAATCGGGAAAATCTATTCCTTATAGGCCAATGTTTACTTGTCAGAGCGGTTCATATTCTTGCATGATACTATTGCACGATGAGAAGAAGAAGGTCTACCCACAAGCTGAAATATCACAGGGGCAAGGGGAATCGGCCGCTCACTCCACCTTATCCCCTCCAAGAAGTCCTACTTTTCGGTTTTTCGCGGCTGTCCATATCGACGGGCTGTCGCGATTTGTTTCGTTCGCATTCTTCCTTCCGCGACGAACTTTTATGGGGGGGGGGGGGGGGGGGGGATAAGGTGGCGCGAGCGGGCGATTCCCCTTGCCCCTGTGACATTTAAGCTTGTGGGTAGACCTTCTTCTTCTCATCGTGCAATAGTACGTGATGGTATATCAGCATGGAAATGTATTGACAACGACAAAATTAATCAAACGAAATTGGCCCAAAAATGTGTAATTCTTTTTTCGCAACCTCAAAAATGAAATTAAAATGCGCCGCCGGTCACGTCCCGCCGTCGTCGGGCGAGATCTTCTTTATCCTCGCCTTTTGGTTACCCCGTCAATAATTCATGTACCAGGCGTAATGTTTTTACTTTTTCGAAAACTACGAAAGAAACCATGTGCACCGCATTGCCGATCTCTCTATATATACAGGGTGTCCCAAAAAATGTCGGTTTTCCTTGAAAGGGGTGACTCAGGGGGTGATTTGAAACAACTTTTTCCTTAGCGAAAATATTGTCCGAAGCTTCGTTAAGGAGATATTAACCAAAAACCCCGACCAATCAGAGCGCGCGCATTCCGCCCGAGTTCCCGCGGTAGCGTGGGCTACGCGGTAGGCGACCGCGCTTGTGCTACGAACGTACGAACAAGCAAGTCGGCATGCATCGAAGGAAACCGCGTTACACAGTTTTTTTTTTAAGCAGAATCTTAAATAAGAATAATTTGAAGTGAGAGGACAAGAAGTACGTAAAATTCGTTTTTAAATAAGGCATAAACGAAAAGGTAACGTAACAGAAAATGTACGACAAGTGATCGTAATTCGTTATTGAGGTCAAACTCCGTAGTTTAACAACGGCCAACACAACTAAATTTAAAAAATAATATTAGGTGTATGAATAAATTCTTTCCGACTGGAATTTCTATCGCGGTGGTATTCAGAAGCTGCCAGAAAAATGGCAAAAGGTAATTAACAATGATGGAAATTGTTTCGATGATCGAGTTGTTTTCATATTTTTTAAATCGAACTGTTATTGTACCCTAAAATCGGAAAGAATTTATTTTCACACCTAATAATCACCAATAAATTAAATAAAACTCACCCTTTCGGACATTCCTTTCCTTGCTTTCCTTCCCTTTTCGGAAACCTGTGTCACTAGGCCACTGTACCGACCCTGGTCATCGGCGTCCAGTGCTCAGCTGATCGCAGGGTCAATGTACCGAATATTCACTTCACTGCACGGCTACTAACACTGATCACTGAATTTATTTTTCACGGAACGTGTTGTTCCTACGTTATAAAAATTGGTGGCCGCGAAAGGGGCCGATTACTGTCAATTACTGGGACGAGATTACTACTATTACCCGGCGAAAAGAAAACTCGTGGCAGACTGTCTCGGGCTGTGCAGTCCGCTGCTGTGCAGCGATCAGATACGGATCCGACCGACGATCGTCAAAACAAAAGCGTAGGCTACGCTTGGTCAACTCGCTATATCCCACTCGATCTCGTGTTTCGTTCGATTTCTTCGTCGCGCGGTGTGACAATGTATGTGGCAACTTCAGCCAATAACAAAAATACGTGTGCCCCGTCTTTAAAAGTGTGCCCAAATAGGTGACTCGACCAATCGTCACAGCAGCGGACTGCAAAGCCCGAGACAGTCTGCCACGAGTTTTCTTTTCGCCGGGTAATAGTAGTAATCTCGTCCCAGTAATTAACAGTAATCGACCCCTTTCGCAGCCACCAATTTTTATAACGTAGGAACAACACGTTCCGTGAAAAATAAATTCAGTGATCAGTGTTAGTAGCCGTGCAGTGAAGTGAATATTCGGTACATTAACCCGGACGCAGTGTGATCAGCTGAGCACTGGGCGCTACCCAACCATAAATCTTTTCGTCCACTGATAACTTCCGAAAAGGGAAGGAAAGCAAGGAAAGGAATGTCCGAAAGGGTGAGTTTTATTTAATTTATTGGTGATTATTAGGTGTGAAAATAAATTCTTTCCGATTTTAGGGTACAATAACAGTTCGATTTAAAAAATATGAAAACAAGTCGATCATCGAAACAATTTTCATTATTGTTAATTACCTTTTGCCATTTTTCTGGCAGCTTCTGAATACCACCGCGATAGAAATTCCAGTCGGAAAGAATTTATTCATACACCTAATATTATTTTTTAAATTTAGTTGTGTTGGCCGTTATTAAACTACGGATTTTTACTTCAATAACGAATTACGATTACTTGTCGTACATTTTCTGGTACATTACCTTTTCGTTTATGCCTTATTTAAAAATGAAATTTACGTACTTCTTGTCCTCTCACTTCAAATAATTCTTATTTAAGATTCTGCTTTAAAAAAAAAAACTGTGTAACGCGGTTTCCTTCGATGCATGCCGACTTGCTTGTTCGTACGTTCGTAGTACAAGCGCAGTCGCCTACCGCGTAGCCAACGCTACCACGAGAGCTCGGGCGGAAGGCGCGCGCTCTGATTGGTCGGGGTTTTTTGTTAATATCTCCTTAACGAAGCTTCGGACAATATTTTCGCTAAGGAAAAAGTTGTTTCAAATCACCCCCTCAGTCACCCCTCTCAAGGAAATCCGACATTTTTGGGACACCATGTATGTGCACAGTTCGCATCGTGTGTGGACGCGTCGGGTGGCGTGGCGTATCAATAGTATGTTCCCGCTTTGAGAGAATCGTAGAGCGAGCGAGGAGGGACAAAAGATAGTCGAAACGACGTTACCGTTGGCTGCGAAAGAGAGACAGCATGATACTTTATCTCGTTCTGTTTCTCACGTGCCAATGCTCTGTTTCTCTTTAGCGGCATCAGCGGCGCGGAATTGTCGACAAAATTCGTTGTATACCTCGTACCCGCAAAGATATATTTACATAGGGACGTCGTAAAAATAGTAGCGCATCATGTCGGTTTACATGTTTCGAGAGTCGGAACTCTCTATATCTTTGCGGGTACTATACATACATAATATTATGTTCATAATCTTATGTTTGCAGCCAGCCCCGAGCGTATCACCTACAGCGAGAATTCACTGTTTTGCAAAGTGTGTAAACAGTTTTTTGCGAATATCTCGGAAACTAGGGCCGATCGCCATTTTCGTCAAAGGAAAAATTTGTTCAGAATATAAAAATAGAATATTTTTAGATAATTTGACTAAAGCTCGCGAAAAGTGCAGGAAAGTGGAAAGTGAGTCCGAAGTGGCATCCGAATGGGAAGGGGAGAAAGCAGGATTAACAAAAAAAAAAGAAAAATTAGAAAAATTATTGATAGTGATAGTGATGATCATTCTGCCAATGAGAATGGTGAACAGGTGCAAGTGACTCATTTGCCTGTCTCACCAAAAAATAATCTTCGTATAATTGGTATTTAAACAAATTTCAACTTTACTATTTTACAATTTTAAATTTACAATAATTCTCACAAATTTTCTTATAGATATCCAAACATTTGAATCTCCATCCAGAAGCAGTACCTCAAGTTTTTTGCACAATCAGTGTATTGGTAAATGTCAACCATTAAACCAAAATGCATGTTTTCTTTTGTCTTTCTTGCAGTAAAATTATAACTTTCATGTACTATTTTTTAGATTCCCCTGAAACAATATTTAAACCAGTGAAATCAGCTGCACCAAATACTATACTCGGGGCCAGATATATTGGCCGGTGAATTCGTTTTCGCGAGCAGCGATCGAGGAGAAATCAACCACCACCATCTGACGATCGCGGATTTGTCAGTTGGAGTTGCGAGGCCCCCGAAGGGTGTGGTAACGTGAATGCTGCTCGGCTCCGCCTGTAACGCAGCTGTGTGGCTGTTGTTTATTCGTAACGTAGTAGTTGTGTCCGTTACGAAGCTATGCGTAGACCAATACGAGATGAAGCTATCGAGACAGAATCAATGTTCCAACCAATAAAACTCTGAATTTCTTAGGCCAAACCCAAACCTATTCTGACGTATGTGGAATTATAAGTCTTATAACACGCCTTTTCATTTTCTTCTTACCGTCGCTCAAGTTCTTCAGTGTCATCTCACTTTTATACTTTTACTTTCTCGTATATATTCTACACATTTTTTTCATGTCAGTACATTGTTTCTCTCCTCAGCACGCACTTTTTCGCTTCTATACTGTCCGCCAGAGATGGACATTATTTAAATAAAAAATTATGTAAATAACGTATCAAAAAAGGAGACTTTATCTTTATTTCTCTCGAATAAAAATAACCCGAGTCAATTTTTATTTGTAGCGCCATGGAGGAATCAGTATATTCGAGGGGAATTCAGCCGACGGCCACAAATAATTTTTCTATTTGTAGCGCCACGGAGGAATCAGTATATTTGATGGGAATTCAGCCGACGGGCACAAATAATGTTTCTATTTGTAGCGCCACGGAGGAATCAGTATATTTGATGGGAATTCAGCCGACGGGCACAAATAATGTTTCTATTTGTAGCGCCACGGAGGAATCAGTATATTTGATGGGAATTCAGCCGACGGGCACAAATAATATTTCTATTTGTAGCGCCACGGAGGAATCAGTTTATTTGATGGGAATTCAGCCGACGGCTACAAATAATTTTTCTATTTGAATGCCTTACATCCGGAGCTGCAAATAATTTTCTCGTATTTATTTGTATATTTATTCGAGAACTATTTGAAGCTCAGGATAAAAAGCGTTCAAATAAAAAATTCTTCATGGCCGTCGGATGAATTCCCGTCGAATAAACTGATTGATCCGTGGCACTACAAATAAAAATAGACTCGGGTTATTTTTCTACGAGACAAATAAAGATAAGGTCTTTTTTATTTGATACGTTATTTCCATAATTTTTTATTTAAATAATACCCGTATCTGATAGTTGTTCCTACAATCTACATTCTTGTCGAAAAATTCTTGATTTTTATCTTACTATTTTTCGAATAATTCATCAACAACTGTATCATTTTCTGCAATATATACAGTGACGAGCATACAAATAGGGAAATTTGAAATCTTCGATTTACTTGAAACATCCAATTTTTGAATAAATTGTCGTTAGCATAATATAACAAACAATCATATAAGGTGTCAACATATATATCGCCGAGTGTACATATGTATTGACAAATTGGAGATTAATTTGATGAAAAATACAAATTTGTGGGAAATTATTGAAGAAACATGGAAGGAAATATGTACAGAACGCTGCATCAAGCTATTTAATAGATTCTATGCCACACGCATGTGATGACTGATGAAACCACAAATCTTGAAAATATGCAAATTATTTTTTTATGTAATTGCCTTAAGTAAGGTCCGAATTGTGTCGTTTTGGGGACTACTTTCATCGGGAAACATAAGGATTTGATTGACGCCACTTTCGCAAAGATCTGGTGAGAAATGCAAAACCCGATATTCGTCACGTCTGAGTGCGCAACATTGTTTGGGCTTTCTGGTCTTGAACGTCGAAGGCAATGAAACTCATTGTCAGCGAGGCGCGGCCTTGTTGGCGGCATCGCCTTTGAGGACTCTAGCGAGAAATTCACCCTGTACCTTACCGTTTGGACTTATTTTACGTTAACGAGTCTGGCCGATCTATTCTCCTACTATGTATTTATTCATTCTGCCATTGTTGTGATTTGTCAGGATTAGCGTAAAAGTACCTATAATACCGGGCAATCGAACGCTTCGTCCGTATCATCTTGCCGGCCCTGTGCCTTGACGCGGAACGTTTCGCAGGATTTCATTTGTTTTCTCGCTTTTTCGACAAACAATCTATGCCTATACGCTCGGTATCAATCGGTTTTCTCCTTTATAACTTCAATTATTTTTTGAAACCCTTGGATACGTTGATCAGTGTACTCAGTTATTTCGGACGATACAGTCGTCCAACGGCCAGTATCATAATTATTTATATTTTATGTATCAATCAATTTGTGTTTATTAATTTTACAAATGTCTCGAAAATCAGGAGACACGCAAAAGCAATCCAAGCGAATAATATACAAAGTGTACTCTTTTTTTAAAACCATGCGTGCAAGACACAGTGAAGTATTAAAGAGTGTAATGAATACGGCACAGCTAGCAACGGCCGAAGCATGTGGGGTTTCGGAAAGAACAGTTCGTCGAATTTGTGCAGAAGGAAAGTTACCCAGACCCGCCAACGAGGATGGACCCAGCACGTCATTTTCGTCCCCGAAAAAGAGGCATCGATGTACTACTACGATCAATATTGATGATGACAAGAAGGAAGTAATTCGACGCACCATTTTGGAATTCTACGACAGAAAAGAATTCCCAACGAGACAGAAAGTCCTGACAAAGTTACGCGAGTCCGGCGATTTTGAGGGCTCAAAAACTTCGCTAGGCCGCATTTTGAAGAATTTGGGATTCCGATACAAAAAAGGGAACGACGGCAGAAAAATTTTGATCGAACGTGTGGACATTGCAGCCGCAAGGATATCATTTTTGAGAAAAATGAACAGAATCCGGACATGTAAAGACCCTCGTCCTGTTATATACTTAGATGAAACCTGGGTTAACAAGAACCATACGAAACAATATATATGGATAGGCTCCACGACAAACAGTGGAGGTTTAAACGTCCCAACAGGAAAAGGAGGACGGAATTAATCATTTGCCACGCAGGATCAGCGCAACACGGATTCTTGGCACACGCGAAATTAGTTTTCCAATCTGGTAAAACCCATGATGATTACCATAAGGAGATGAATGCCGAGCTTTTCACAAGTTGGTTTATCCAGTTATTGGAAGGTCTGGAGCAAGCCTGCATTATTGTGATGGATAATGCACCGTATCATTCTGTCGTCAAAGATAAGGCACCAACGACCGCCAACAGAAAAAATGAAATAATCGAATGGCTGCGCGGAAAGGAAATAAATTTTGACGAATCCAGAGCTGTTAGCCATAGTCAAACAGCACAAGCTCGCAAAGCAATATGTACTGGATGAAATGGCTCTTGAAATGGGACATGAAGTAATTAGACTACCCCCTTATCATTGTCAGTACAACCCAATTGAGTTGATTTGGGCGCAAGTGAAGGGGTACGTAGCCGAACAGAACAAGTCATTCACCATGGCAACATTAAGAGGATTAGTGGATGACGGGATAAACAGGATTACTATAGAGGATTGGAGAAAATGTGTGGAACACGCCGAAAAAGTCCAAGAGGAAGATTTTCTAAAAGAAGTAAGAAGAGACGAAGACTTGGACGAATTTTTACCATTCGCCGAAGGGAGCTCAAGCGATTCAGATTCTTCTACGGATGAAGACGAATGAGTTCCGTAAGTACACTTACTGTAATACAGCATTCGTATACATCTACAAAATTATAATTATTTATACTGATATCAGCATTTTAATACTTTTACAGCAGATGTCCTGAAGAATGGGGAGCACGATTATTTCCGCCTCGAGAAGAGGACAAAATTGAAGAATCAAGAGCGTATTCGTCACACACTGCGTTTCTTGTTATTTCTTTTACAAAGTCTTTCTCTTTCACTATTTCGGCGTCTACAACACGTTTTTTCCGATCTTCTATAATAATACCGTTTAACCCGTCATCCACTAATACTGTTACTGTTGCCATGGTGAATGACTTGTGTTCGGCTACGTACCCCTTCACTTGCGCCCAAATCAACTCACCGGGGTTGTACTGACAATGATAAGGCGGAAGTCTAATAACTTCATGTACCATTTCGAAAGCCATTTCATCCAGTACATATTGCTTAGCGAGCTTGTGCTGTTTGACTATGCTAACAGCTCTGGTTTAATCAATGGTTCGTCAACATTTACTTCCTTTCTGTGCAGCCATTCGATTATTTCATTTTTTCTGTTGGCTGTCGTTGGTGGCTTATCTTTGACGACATAATAATACGGTGCATTATCCATCACAATAATGCAGGCTTGCTCCAGAATTTCCAATAACTGGATAAACCAACTCGTGAAAGCTCGGCATCCATCTCCTTATGGTAATCATCATGGGTTTTACCAGATTCGAAAATTAATTTCGCGTGCGCCAAGAATCCGTGTTGCGCTGATCCTGCGTGGCAAATGATTAATCGTTCTACTTTTCCTGTTGGGACGTTTAAACCTCCACTGTTTGTAGTGGAGACTATCCATATATATTGTCTCGTACGGTTCTTATTAACCCAGGTTTCATCCAAGTATATAACAGGATGTGGGTCTTTACATGTCCGGATTCTGTTCATTTTTCTCAAAAATTATATCCTTGTGGCTACAATGTCCACACGTTCCATTAAAAAAAATTCTGCCGTCGTTTCCTTTTTTGTACCGGAATCCCAAATTCTTTAATACGCGGCATAGGGAAGATATTGAACCCTCAAAGTCGCCTGACTCGCGTAACTTGGTCAGGACTTTCTGCCTCGTTGGGAATTCTTTTCTGTCCTAGAATTCCAAAACGGTGCGTCGAATTAAGTCCTTCTCTTCATCATTAATATTGGTCGTTGTAGTACATCGATGCCTGGGACGAAAATGACGTGTTTGGTGCATCCTCGTCACGGCTGTTAATAATTTTCCTTCTGCACAAATTCGACGAATAGTTCTTTCCGAAACACCACATACTTCGACCGTCGCTAGCTGTGCCATATTCATTACACTCTTTAATATGTATATCACTGTGTCTTACACGCATGGCTTTAAAAAGAAGTACACTTTGTATATTATTTGCTTCAATTGCTTTTGTGTGTCTCCTGATTTCCGAGACATTTGTAAAATTAATAAACACAAATTGAATTTATTTTTGGATGGTTGTCTTTGTTGTATTTATTTTTTCCACATGATTCCAGTGCTTTGATGGGGTTTAAGGTGAGATTTTCTAACGCGTTTACACGTACGTGTCCAGACGCGTATAGGAAATCCCGCCTTTAGATCTGGAGATTAAGCCGACCATAATGTTAACGTTATGCTCGTTTAGAAAATTTATAGTTATACGGGAAGTGTGCTCTGGACCATCATTCGCTTGAAAGATCCAATTTATATATATATATATATATATATATATATATATATATATATATATATATATGTTGACATCTTATATGATTGTTTGCTATATTATGCTAAGGACAATTTATCCCAAAATTGGATCTTTCATGTAATTCGAAGATTTCACATTTCCCTATTTATCGAACCGAGAAGATATCAAGAAAGCAGCGCTCAAAGCTCAAGAGTCATGGGGACGGGCGAAGATTGGGGCATGACGAACTTATGAAAAAGAAACTTCGACGAATAAGAAAATGTTTTTGAAAAGTTGTTTTTAAATGTAATTGAAAAGTTGAAGTACCAGCATCTCGCTAATTCAGCATCTTCCCCGAAGTAGGACTGTGGACGAATGTCGATACGTTTATTCTTTAATTGAGGCCACAAAAATTTAAAATTTTCGTTTCTTCTTTGCATTACCTTTCCAGGCTTCACTGCGATTCAAGAATACCATTAAACAACAATAATAAATAAATAAATAAAATGGAAACTTAATTTACTGTTAAATTTTTCATTATAAATTATCTTCAGCATGACTGTCTATAAAGTATTTATTCGCGAAAAATTCTAACTCGCTCTCGTATCTCGCTCTCGCCTTCGGCATGAAAGAAGCGAGAAACGACCGCTCGGAATTGTGTCCCGTCTATGTTGTTAAAGTGGTGGGGATGATTAGCTGCATGTGTGCGTACCTCACGGGCACCGAATCCCCACCGCGCGACGAGCAGGCGTAGCACAGTGGTCCTAAGTAACACTTCTAGCGACGAAAAAATCAAATTAATCAAATTAATAAGGGGAATTTGCCTTGATAGTATATCCATATTTACGTAATCTTGAAATGTAAAAAAAGCTTCAGAATTAGTACTTACCTCTTATGTTGTGTACACGAAATATTACATCGACGATGTTGAAAACACAAAATGGCTAGTTTTCCTTGGTTGCTTAGCAACGGCGAAGGCGAGATCGTTCGACAATATAGGGAATGATGTCGTGGAACGTAAGGAAAATAAATTTTACATTTCGAACATACCGTTTTATAATAACAATACTGACCGCCATCGCCATTGCCAACTGACCGCGATTGCCTCATTCTCCCCTAATATCTTAATTGTTTGCAGACCTTTGCAGCTAACTTTAGTCAAAAAGAAATGCAGATGAACAACAGAAGTAGAGGAAACAATAATTACGGCAGATACGCGCAAATATGTGAATTGCGGGACTTTTATATTCTCAGTAAAACTAGAATCGCTGTAATATGTGTAATGAAAATGAAGTTACTGCTACTCAGAAGTTATGGAAAGAATTTTAAAACAAAATACGTTGACATGTTTACTTACCTTGCGATAATATTTCTACCAAACTATTCGAAACTACACAAAATAAGAATATATTCACCGATACGTACAGCAGAACGCACAAACAGATACTGACGCAGGCAGAAAAATATTGCCATTCTTGCTCCAAGTTCGTGAGGTATACGGGAAAACCCTTATGCCAGGGCATTATTTTATGATAAGCAGGTAGTCACCGGCTACCTGAGACGCGGCAGAAATAAAAAATTTCCGATTCTAACAGCATTCAATTTTTCAATTATTCGTCGCTAGGCTTGCTATTTGGCCCACTGTGCGTAGCCCGAGAGAGAGTGAGAACGTTGAGAAAAGGAGCATCGAGCAGGCAAGCGGTATGGTGGGAGAATACCCCTCACGAAACTCACCGGCCAATATATCAGGCCCCGACCTTGAAAGTTATGTGTCAAACATTATTTTAATTTTCTGTTTTGGAAAGAATCTTTTTTATTTTAGGTAATTTATAAGTGTGTATGAGTTTGCATAGTTTTTAATATTCTGAATACATGGTACATTATGTTGTAGATTCTTCTTAGTAAATATCTCTATAATTTATGAATTAATAGATAATTATTTTTAGGTCCATTGAGTATTTTGGTCACACCAAAGAAGAAGGTGCAGCCACTGCAGGAGCAAGTATTATTCAAAGTAAACAATACATTGGGTAAAGTAACTATTTATACAATCTGACTCTACGTTTACTAATGCAATGTACTAAATTTAGAGTTTTACTTATTTTAGATGTGATTGCCAATCATCTGGCACACATTGACAATGAACTGAAGGAGCTTCGGGAAGCACAACATGATATTTTAATGCGCTTACAACCGTCCAATACAAAAACACCAACTTCTCTACCTCCAGACATCACAATTCCTTGTGACAAAATTGAGGATCTCCAAAATGTGGATATTTGTCTTACAACCGAAGGCAATGAAGACTTATTAGTAAGTACTATTTCGCCCCTTTGTGGATGAATGTCCGTATCAATAAAGATGTTTGATATTATATTTTAAAATACCACACAGTAATTTTTATGAGACTTCATTCAGGGCTGTTTGTGTTGTATTTAAGATTTATAACTTCGAAACCCAATACTTAGACGATAGATATATCATAATTTTATCTTTCCATTGAACCAAATTAATAAACATAGAATAAATATATATATATATATATATATATTGATTTTTGCGGAACACTTTGTTTCAGATTAATTACCTAAGCTATGTAGGTGGCAATAAAACAAGCACAATTGTACGAAGAATACTGGAAAAAGTTTTTACAAACTCTTTTGCCCTGAATTGCAATTGGACAGGGAGGAATAATAAAATTCCTTTAAAAGATTATAAATTACTACAAGTGATAAAATGTAAGTAAAAACAATAGGATTAGATTTTTTTCTTTTTATTGCTTCAGATTGTAGTCCTGGAAGTATTTAATAGTATGTGTTAGACTAAATTGATTTAAATTAGTTGTTCCATTCATAATTTTCATATATTTGACAGCATATTTGCTATATAAAAATAATTGCGAGGAACAGACCTATTCCAGAGTAAAGGTCAGCTCTTCGTAATTATTAGGTTTCCATTTCTGTCTTCATGATTGTTTTAATACTTGTTGTAGGTGCTGTACGTAAAAATAAGGTGGCTGATACTGCTACAGATAGTGAAATCAATGCAATCCTAAGTAATTGGTTTAGATTTGCAAAAGATAGAGATGGAGGTCGAGAAAGAAGGAGAAGCTCAGTACAGTAAATCATCGGAACGAAGATCGAAACGAACTACACAGCGGCATGTGGCTGCAAACGCAAAACAAACCAAACAGAGCTTACGAGTAAGTGCTGTTCCGGAAACACGTTTTAATATTTCTAATAGCGATGTATCTTCTGCATCTGATTGTAATGCTGGAGTATTTACTCTGTCTAATAGTTCTGCCAATGAAATTATTTATCCTACTTTGATACCTGATGCACCTATAGACACAAACCTAAGTTCATCTCTGATCTCTTGGACACATAAACATAATGTTACTCATGCTGCCCTTGATGATATATTAAGGTTATTAAGATTCCATCATCCAAATTTGCCAAGCGATTCACGAACATTTTTATGTACACCAAAGATTATTAATGTTAAGAAATGTGCTAGTGGTTCATACATATATTGTGGACTTGAAACCGGCATAAGAGAAAGAGTTTCGACAGGATTGAGGTAAAAAACTTATCCGTTAGTAGATAGAAAAATATCAGAATTTAACTGGGATTCATTTTTATCTGTTACTGTTAATGTTGATGGTTTGCCAATACAATCCAGCACAACGAATTCCTTTTGGCCCATTTTATGTATACTAGACCAATCGGTGAATAAAACACCGATTCTTTGCCCTTTTGTGCATCAATGTCTCTATTTGGAAAAAAAATGGCATTACAATAGATAATAAAAAATTCACTTTTCGTTTAAGTTGCATTGTAGCAGATGCGCCGGCAAGAGCTTTTTTGAAATGTATTAAATCACATAATTCCCTTCATGCATGTGAGAAATGTATACAAGAGGGCACATATATTGGTAGAACTACGTGGGAATATACAGGGTGTCCCAAAAATGTCGCGTTTCCTTGAAAGGGGTGACTCAGGGGGTGATTTGAAACAACTTTTTCCTTAGCGAAAATATTGTCCGAAGCTTCGTTAAGGAGATATTAAGCAAAAACCCCGACCAATCAGAGCGCGCGCCTTCCGCCTGAGTTCCCGCGGTAGCGTTGGCTACGCGGTAGGCGACCGCGCTTGTGCTACGAACGTACGAACAAGCAAGTCGGCATGCATCGAAGGAAACCGCGTTATATAGTTTTTTTTTTTTAAGCAGAATCTTAAATAAGAATAATTTGAAGTGAGAGGACAAGAAGTACGTAAATTTCGTTTTTAAATAAGGCATAAACGAAAAGGTAACGTAACAGAAAATGTACGACCAGTGATCGTAATTCGTTATTGAGGTAAAAATCCGTAGTTTAACAACGGCCAACACAACTAAATTTAAAAAATAATATTAGGTGTATGAATAAATTCTTTCCGACTGGAATTTCTATCGCGGTGGTATTCAGAAGCTGCCAGAAAAATGACAAAAGCAAATGAACAATAATGGAAATTATTGCGATGATCGAGTTGTTTTCATATTTTTTAAATCGAACTGTTATTGTACCCTAAAATCGGAAAGAATTTATTTTCACACCTAATACTCACCAATAAATTAAATAAAACTCACCCTTTCGGACATTCCTTTCCTTGCTTTCCTTCCCTTTCCGGAAACCTGTGTCACTAGGCCACTGTACCGACCCTGGTCATCGGCGTCCAGTGCTCAGCTGATCGCAGGGTCAATGTACCGAATATTCACTTCACTGCACGGCTACTAACACTGTTCACTTAATTTCTGTTTCACGGAACGTGTTGTTCTTATGTTATAAAAATTGGTGGCCCCGAGAGGGGCCGATTACTGTTAATTACTGGGACGAGATTACTACTATTACCCGGCGAAACGAAGACTCGTGGCAGACGGTCTCGGGCTGTGCAGTCCGCTGCTGTGACGATTGGTCGCGTCACCTATTTGGGCACACTTTTACAGACGGGGCACACGTATTTTGGTTATTGGCTGAAGTTGCCACATACTATTACCGCGCGAAAAGAAGACTCCTAGCAGGTGGGCTCGGACTGTGCCGTCCGCCGCTGTGACGATTGGTCGAGTCACCTATTTGGGCACACTTTTAAAGACGCGGCACACGTATTTTGGTTATTGGCTGAAGTAGGCACAAACATTGTCGCACCGCGCGACGAAGAGATCGAACGAAACACGAGATCGAGTGGGATAGAGCGATCTGACCGACGATCGTCAAAACAAAACAATAGCGTAGGCTACATATCGCTCTATCCCACTCGGTCTCGATGTGTTTCGTTCGATCTCTTCGTCGCGCGGTGCGACAATGCATGTGGCCAGGGATCGGCTGACTCCAGCTCTCGCTGACACGTACAGGAGCGGTGGTAATGTGTGCGTGAATTGACGAGAACGCGAAGCGAATGTAACGTCACATGCTTTTACGTCACTACAACGTTGACTCGCTGCTAGCGTGGCTTCGGCCGACTCTAGCTCGCGTAGCTGGAGTCAATTCGCGCACACATTACCACCGCTCCTGTACGTGTCAGCGAGAGCTGGAGTCAGCCGATCCCTGCATGTGGCAACTTCAGCCAATAACCAAAATACGTGTGCCCAAATAGGTGACGCGCCCAATCGTCACAGCAGCGGACTGCACAGCCCGAGACCGTCTGCCACGAGTCTTCGTTTCGCCGGGTAATAGTAGTAATCTCGTCCCAGTAATTAACAGTAATCGGCCCCTCTTGGGGCCACCAATTTTTATAACGTAAGAACAACGCGTTCCGTGAAACATAAATTAAGTGAACAGTGTTAGTAGCCGTGCAGTGAAGTGAATATTCGGTACATTGACCCTGCGATCAGCTGAGCACTGGACGCCGATGACCAGGATCGGTACAGTGGCCTACTGACACAGGTTTCCGAAAAGGGAAGGAAAGCAAGGAAAGGAATGTCCGAAAGCGTGAGTTTTGTTTAATTTATTGGTGATTATTAGGTGTGAAAATAAATTCTTTCCGATTTTAGGGTACAATAACAGTTCGATTTAAAAAATATGAAAACAACTCGATCATCGAAACAATTTCCATTATTGTTAATTACCTTTTGCCATTTTTCTGGCAGCTTCTGAATACCACCGCGATAGAAATTCCAGTCGGAAAGAATTTATTCATACACCTAATATTATTTTTTAAATTTAGTTGTGTTGGCCGTTGTTAAACTACGGATTTTTACCTCAATAACGAATTACGATCACTTGTCGTACATTTTCTGTTACTTTACCTTTTCGTTTATGCCTTATTTAAAAATGAAATTTACGTACTTCTTGTCCTCTCACTTCAAATTATTCTTATTTAAGATTCTGCTTTAAAAAAAACTGTGTAACGCGGTTTCCTTCGATGCATGCTGACTTGCTTGTTCGTACGTTCGTAGCACAAGCGCGGTCGCCTACCTCGTAGCCAACGCTACCGCGGGAACTCGGGCGGAAGGCGCGCGCTCTGATTGATCGGGGTTTTTGGTTAATATCTCCTTAACGAAGCTTCGGACAATATTTTCGCTAAGGAAAAAGTTGTTTCAAATCACCCCCTGAGTCACCCCTGTCAAGGAAAACCGACATTTTTGGGACACCCTATATGCATTTAGTGTGCTTAGGTGTTATGAAAAGAATTATCCGGGCTTGGGTAGATAATGGACCAAAGAAGTGTAAACTAAACGCGTTTAATATAAACAAAATATCAAGAAGATTATTAGGATAATTATTATTCAACAGAATTTTCTAGGCGTCCACGGCCATTAAGGTTGTTTAAATATTGGAAGGCTACGGAATTCCGATCTTTTATTTTATATTTAGGTCCTGTAGTTTTGGCAAATGTGCTACCAACAATAGTATATAAACATTTTTTGGTATTACATTGTGCGATTTACATATTATGTTCTGATTTTTGTCAAAATTCTCGGTGGCGAAGATGTGCCAATGATTTGCTACACTGTTTTGTTCGTAAAATCTCTACCGTGTATCGTAAGGAACTTCTTGTATATAACTTTCATAATCTGCTTCATTTACAAAATGATGTTTTTAATTTTGGTAATTTAGACAACTTTTCTGCATTTCCGTTTGAAAATTTTATGTCTAGAATTAAAGAAATGGTCCGGTCACATAATCGTCCCTTGGAGCAAGTTACTAAAAGATTAGGCGAAAAGAAATTTTGTCATATTAATCAATATAAGCCCCAGAAACCAAATACTGTAAAGAATAAAGACGGTACGATAAGATATATATCTGTTTCTGAGAATTGCATTTTAAGTGCAGCAATGCCTAATTCGTGTTTTAATAATATACGTGGAGATATTTTTAATATTAAATTTATTGAAGAGGTACCTGGTTCTTCCTTTTATAAATTACATTGTCAGTATTATTCAGAGAAGACTGATTTCTTTATAAAACCACTAAAAAGTAGCAAGATAGGTATTTACAAAGTAAGTCGCCCCAAAAATATATGTGTTTGTTCTTCAAATATACATAAAAAATGTTTACTTTTACCCAATTTTTGTGAAACTAACACTTTTATTTGTATTCCGTTTACGAATATGGAAATTTGTCATTAAGGCCGGCTACGCACTGTCGCCGGCGACTCAACTATTACTATGATCTACACGCGAGCCGTTCACAGGACAAGTGAAAAAAGTAATAATATCAAAATAAGTCTTCACATTTTATTTTTTATTACAGAGAAAGTTCATTATTTTACATTTTCTAAAAGATTTTTCGCAGAAATGAAAAATAACTGTTCTCTTACAATATATTATTATTTGTTATTGATTCATCAGCAATATAAATGATGTCTTCTTCGTCAGCTATATTTGAGGTTCCGTCATATCGATTTGTTCTTAAGTTTTTGTAGTAATTATATTTCATAGGAGGAATGAATTTTAACAGATCCATCTTACAAGGGAACACCGCGAACCTGGACTCACCGATTGGAATGCAACTTTGTGGATTTATAGAGTGACTCAAGACAAGTACAACGGTGTGTTTCATTTGTGCCCTATCGCCCTTTAAGGGGGTGAAAACTAACCTCAAATTCAAATTGGAACTTCTACTTTTTCGCGCATAACTTTCAAAGTACAACAGACAGAAAAAAATGTTTGAAACAGAAGTTTAATGGGGCAATAGGCGCTACAAAATAATGTTAACAAAATTTTTGAAAAAGTTTTTTTCGATCAGATATTTTTGTTAAAACTCTTTCAAAATTTTGTTAACGCAAAGTTGTAGCACTTATTGCACCATTAAGCTTTTGTTTCAAACATGTTTTCTGTCTGTTGTACTTTGAGAGTTATACGCGAAAAAGTGGAAGTGCCAATTTGAATTTGAGGTTAGATTTCACCCCCTTAAAGGGCGATAGGGCACAAATGAAACACACCGTTGTTCTTGTCTTGAGTCACTCTATAAGCCCACAAAATTGCATTCCAATCGGTGAGTCCGGGTTCGCGGTGTTCCCTTGTTAGGTTTCCTCTGTTCTCTGGTCACAGTTCTACCTATAGGATATAGCAAAGGCTGGTCTATATTTTTCAGTGGTCTTTCACCTAGTGGTCTGCCTGCTCCAGATTAAAGTCATATTTGAATTGTATGACGTGGCCTTTCTAATTTTATCCAGTGCATTCTAAGCCAATTTACTGGTAACTCATTAATTGTTACTTTTTGTTAATGATAGAATCCTCTAAAGGCTTTGTTGAGACAAAATCCTTATGAGTCAGTTGAATTACATTAAATGATCCTGCTTTCTTTTTGCTGGTTTTGATAATATTGTACCAATCATCTGGTGAGAAAATATTTTGAATTTTTTTCTCATGTGACTCGATAATGGAGTTAATCAGAATGGTTTCTGACATAAATTAGTTATTATTCGGCGACCAAAAAAATGTTGTTTAATGGTGTTAAACGGTATTATTTGGGAAATTTATTATAATTAAAAAAGTTATGACTGAACCAAGTGGTTTGACACTTAAATTTAAAATATTTCAAAAAGTGGAGTTAATTGATTTGTCCTGTGAATGGCTCGTGTAAAATTTAAAATGTAAAACGGCTCATTGAGTGTCCGGATACCCCTAGATGCATGTAAAATGTAATCAAATAAAATTTATAAGAAAACTGTACTTTGTAGTTACTTCTTTTTAGAGATTAATAAGGCTTTTATTGAAGTGTAGTATTACCAACCGTCTTCCTACTGTTGATTTATTGTGGAGGCTCGACTGTTGGGCCTATGGAAAGATACCTTCAATTGAGCCTATGGTAAGGAATTTTCAATTGGGCCTACAGAAAGAAACCTTCAGTTGGGCCTATGGAAGGAAACCTTCAGTTGGGCCTATGGAAAGAAACCTTCAGTTGGGCCTGCGTTGGTTACAATCGTTGGCCCATTTAAAAATAGCGCGACACTTCAACAGTTGGCCAACGGATAACACGTCATTGGCCCAACAAACTCCCAGCAAATAAATGCTACTAGGGTAGTATTATTTTATGTTCTGCCATCGCAAACCAATGAATACATATAAAACTGATCTTCCCGAACTATTCATTGACAACAGGTTATGGGCCCAGTGCCGCTAGTAGTCTGTAAAAAGAAATTTCGTTTGGTCGACGTTGGTGCAAGAATACCGGCAAGCTAATTGTAAGTCGGAAATATACAGGGCCGCAGTGGAAGCATGCTGGTGCCTGTGATGATAAAAACCCGAGTCCTTGGAGTAAAAAGGTTATGTAAAACAGCGTAAAAATCAAACGAAATGGCAAATCAGGTAGTTACAACTGTGGTGAAGTTTAATGACAAAAATTGGACCACGTGGAAGTTTCAGATAGAGGTTATACTGAAATCTAAGGGCTATTATGATATAGTTACTGGGACTGTCCCAAGACGGCTAACAAATACCACTGAATGGGACAATAAAGATGCAAAAGCGCAGGAGGTAGTAGTAACCAGGCTAGATGAGAAGGCAAGCACTCACATTTTAACATGCAGCTCTTCGGCTGAAATGTGGACCAAGCTCAAAACAGTTTACGAAAATCAGTCCCAAGTGAGCGTCCATTTAGTGCAACGGAGATTTTTCTCGTTAGAATATAAAGAAGGTAACGCAGCAGAGTTCATATCTCAGATTGAAGAGATAAAAGGCAACTTATGACATTTAGGCGAGAAACTAAGTGATAAAATGGTGATAACTAAAGTACTAGTATCACTCCCAGAGAGTATGCAACACTTTGTATCTGCGTGGGAGTCTACAGCCCCTGAAAGTCAAACATTAGCGAACTTAATGTCAAGCCTGATGGTTGAAGAAGAATTAAATAAAAGTGCAGAAAAGTGAACAGCGTTAGCAGCTAAAACAAAATTTTCAAAGTATAAAAAGGAAGTAAAATGCTATGAATGTAATAAACTTGGACATGTAAAGAAAAACTGTCCACTGTTAAAGTCTAAAGTGTGTTCTTTTTGTAAAAAACATGGGCATCTGAGTCAAGATTGTTGATCTAAGAAAGTGAAGAATACAGAAGACAAGACCGACAATAATAAAGGAAAACAAGCAATCGTAACCGTGTCGAGCATATTAAACTGCACTGAAAGTACAGCGTTATTCGACCTTCATCATCCTAAGAAGTATGATTGGTGGATGGACAGTGGAGCCACTGAACATTAGGGTGGTCCTTATTTTTCGACTTTCGTTTTTTTTTTGGTCGCACCCCCCTAAATTGTGACACTTAATGAGAAAATGATATGTGCAAAATTTCAAAGTGATTGGACAACGGGAACCCGTGCCACATTTGAGTTGAAGTTTTGAAATTTTAGTGATTTCTTGTAAACTTCGAATATAATTGCTTTCGGCTATTTTTGAAGTATCAGTGAATGTTTTTTAATAAAAGTACAATTTCTTAGGTGTATAATAGTATCATTTCTGTGTCAAAGCAAACAGTATTCTCAAAATCTCTGAATTTTACGATTAAAATTAGCGTACAATACAACGCCTGAGCCATTATGCGCGGCTACGTGAAGTCTTATTTTACTACTTCCGATTTTTTTCGTTGTACCCCTCCCCCCCCCCCCCCAACATTGTAACAATCCCTGAAAAAAATTTCAAATGGATTGAACCTCGGTAATTAAAGTTGAAGTTGTAGTGATTCTATGTCAATTTTTGAAATCGTGAATATTAGCGCGCTTTACCTGGTTAAGGAATTGCGGATGGTCGGGGTTTTCCCGGCAGAAAGCTTAAGAAGCTGTCGTGAATATTACCGCGTTATACCGTTCGAGGGTAGCGTTTTATGATATTACCTGGTAAAGTCTCTAGCGACCAAATGTATCTACTATTAGTCACAGCAGTGATTTTTCAGTCTGCTTTGTGAGTTCGAAGTGTTCGTATCGTGAAGTTTAAGTCAAGAATAGATACAGTGAAATTAAGAAGATGGAAACCAGAAATGCTGATAGAATATATTTGTTGGGGCATGATGAATCCCAAATTATTGGCTCAAAATTACCAAGTAATGGACAAGTTTTGCGTGTCCTATTTTATAATGTACGGAAAGTGAAACTCGATCTCCGTCCAAGTGCTGCTATCGCGATAAAGGAAGTGGAAGTTTTCTGGGATAAAGCACGTATACCTGTAAGAGAAACACATCATAGTATCGACAAGTTACTAGAACTACATCAAAATTGGCGAAAATTGCAAAAAACTAGAAAACGCCGATGTGAATTGCAAGAAATAAAGGAAAGAGAATTTCTTGATGCGATGGATGATCTTTTCGACATTGCTCACAGCAACGCCTTAAATACAATTAAAATTCAAGAGGGTAAAGTTTTTTTACTAAACCAGAGAAAAAAGGGACGACCAGGACTCATGATTGGAGCCGACCAAAATTTAGTGCAGAAAGAAAAGCGACAAGCAGTTCGACTCCAGCAAGAAGAGCTTCGAAGAGAACGATTTGAAGCCATGGTGGAACTACAAGGTATGATATATTTTTTATAAATTTTTCTGTTTATCTATGCATCCTATTTATTTTTTAAATGTTTGTGTATCTCCATTGTAGAAGAAACAGAACTACAGTCCTCGTCAAGTAGTGGAACGGAAAATACTGTACGCGATTATATAGATGATGTACCTGAATCTTTTAATGAACCCGGCCCAAGTAATCCAAAAAAACAAAGAAGAGGAAAGAAAGAAGTCATTACTGACAAGCTAGTTGCAGTTCTAGATAAGTGCAAAATAAGTGATCGTGATGCAGTTCCAATTATAATTGCTACTGCTGAAGCTCTGCATCACAATTTAGATGAGCTTATAATTAATCGATCTTCAATCCATCGCTCTCGACAACGTATCCGTGCAGAACGCACCACAAAACTACGCAAAGCATTTCAGCTAACTCCACCAGTGACGACTACTATTCATTGGGACGGGAAATTGTTGCCATCCGCAACAAAAACGGAGCATATAGATAGGCTTCCTGTTATAATTACGTACGACAACATGGAGAAATTATTAGGGATCCCTGCAATCCCAAACAGTACCGGCAAGGAACAAGCGTCAGCAATTTACAATTTATTACAAGATTGGGACCTAACACACAACGTACAAGCCCTGTGCTGTGACACTACATCTTCAAATACAGGACGATTACAAGGAGCTTGTGTTCTGTTAGAACAAATGATAGGACGCGATATATTATATCTTCCTTGTCGTCATCACATATACGAGATAATTTTAAAAAGTGTGTTTGAGGAAAAGCTTTTCAAATCAACCGGTCCTGAAATACCTCTTTTTAAAAAATTCCGGAAAGCTTGGACTAATATTGATCAATTAAAATTTAAATCAAGTACAGAAGACAATTATGTTAATGGAAAGCTCCAGGATATACAAGAAAAATTAGACTTCTGCTTGTACAACATAGAGCAGAAGCAGCCACGAGAAGATTACAAAGAATTTCTAGAGCTGATGGTAGTTTTTCTTCGTGGATCTCATCCACGAGGAAATACTTTCCGTGTTCCTGGAGCTTTCCATCATGCCAGATGGATGGCTAAGGCAATTTATATACTTAAAATATATTTATTCCGCCAAGAATTTTTATTTAGCAGTAGCGAAATACTAGGAATTAGTGATATATGTATCTTTTTAGCTAATTTATATATTAAAGCCTGGATTAATGCATCCATTTCCGTAAAAGCACCGTTTCAAGATCTGAAATTCCTTCAAAATTTATACTCGTATTCTGCAATTGACGAAAATATTAGTAGAATAGCAATACGCAAATTTTGCGGCCATTTATGGTATCTTGCACCAGAGAATGTGGCATTATCCTTTTTCGATGATACAATACCTTTGGACATAAAAAAGCGTATGATTATGGCTCTAAAAAAGGGGAAGCCGAAAGATTCGGTAAAGAAAGTTTCAATACTTCCAGAAAACGTAAAACATTATGTAGAAATAAATATTGATAGCTTCATTTCCATAGAAACGAAAATTTTTTTTAATAGGTACAATATACCGACAGACTTTTTAGAAAAGGACCCTTCATTGTGGGCAAACGACATTTCGTATCTGAAAGGTTTACAAATTGCAACACATTTAAAAGTAGTGAATGATACCGCTGAACGTGGTGTCAAACTTATATCAGAATACAATAATCTGCTGACCAAAAACGAAGAAGAAAAACAATATATTTTACAAATAATTGAAGACTATAGGAGACATTACCCTAATGTCAAAAAATGTACCTTAACACAAAATGTATAATGAAAAATACATACAATTTAATAATACGCCAATTTATTACCTTCAATCTATAATATATAACTTAAATTTCAATAAAGAGTATTTTGTTTATAACCATGTAAAAAAATATCATTCTCAAGTACTAATACTATAATCATTATTACAAAAACAAATAGTAAACTTTTTGGGCATCGACAAAGAACTATGATTTGACTCGACAACCACACGACTGCGTAAGTGCGTACACTAGTTTATACGCTGCGTTATATACTAGTTTTATGAAATGAAACTCGAAGATTTCTTATATATAATTGTAAATAATACATAAATATTATTATTATGTATGTAATAAATTGTGCTTTTATTAAAAAATATTCACTGATACTTCAAAAATAGCCGAAAACAATTATGTTCGAAACTGACGAGAAATTACTAAAATTTCAAAACTTCAACTCAAATGTGGCACGGGTTTCCGTTGTCCAATCACTTCGAAATTTTAAACATATCATTTTCTCATCAAGTGTCATAATTTAGGGGGGTGCGACAAAAAAAACTCAAAAAAAATTTCGACCCCTATAGCTAAGGACCACCCTACTGAACATATGTGTTTTGACATTCGCCAATTCAAGTTGGTAAAAAGTATGGATGAAAACAGACAAGTCAGAGTAGGGAACGGAACATTAATTGATGTACGTGGAACTGGAACGGTGCAGGTACACGCTTGGAATGTAACCGAATGGATCGAAACGGATTTGAATAATGTATTACTGGTACCAAGTTTAGCAGTCAACTTATTCTCACTAAGCACAGCACTGGACAAAGGGCTTGAAATGCTTTCAAATAAAAACAAGTGTGAGATATTGGACAAGGATGGCACTGTGAGAGCAATAGCGGGAAGGCTAGGTAACCTATATAAAATGAAATAGTAGAGTACGGCGGGGTATTCTGGGACACACTTTTATTTTGGCTAAAAAGTCACATAAAAATAATTTTTTCTTGAAATTTCAACGCATGGTTTTGTAGTATGGAGAATAACCTTTCTTTTGATACCAGTGGCTTGATCCAATTCCATCAAATTGTACAAGTTATATCAGTTGGCGCAAAACACTAATTTGCGCGATTTTGAAAAATCTCGGGGAATTGTAGGACATCTTTTACATCGAATAAAAAATGAAAGTTATCGAAGGAAAACGCGTATTTATTATTGTAAACGAAATAATAATTCATAATTGATATAAAAAAAATAAAAATGGCGAACAGAATCATTCCGAATCGCAGTGAACACACGTGTAAGTGTTTGGGTTGGGACCGGCGCATCTTATGTGGACGCCACGATCACAAACGGTGCAATATGCAGTGTCCCGGCGGGTCTCTTTCTTCGGCATATTTTTTTTGCACACTGTGCAAAAGTCTAGGTCCTCCTCCACGTCAGTTTCAGTCGGAGACGGAATATGCTTCCGCTTCTTTGCCGCTGGTGCGTCGCCTTTCTTCGCCAATCTTTGCCGCTTCTTCTCGGCCTTTAATTTTCGCCTTGTCAAAACTTGCAACATAGCGCGCCAAATTACTCTTCGGAATGTTGTACGTTGTTGCAGCTTCACGAATCGAAGCGTTGTGGGTTTTAATTTGTTTGATCGCCTCCAAAATGGAGGCGACATTCACCGATTTTTCTTTTTTAGCGTAATAACGCGGCATAATAAGGCTAAAAATTATTTTTGAAACAAAAAACAATAGAAATTTGCCAAAATAATAATGCTGTGTTGAAATAATGCATGGAAAATCACTTATACGCATCAAAAACACGAGTTTAGCTTGTCAAACGTAAAAAACTGACTGTCCCGTAATTCCCCCAACAAAGCGTCCCACAATTCCCCAGACGCTTATCTTTACAATATTGTGGCGTATAAGTAACAGAATGCAAACTTCATGCAAAATTTCTTTTGTGGTTCGAAGGTTTAAGGGTACACGAATATTATAAACATATTTACCTGAACTGGTTTGCAGGAAAACACAAAAATAAATAAACCAAACGCACACTGGCAATAAAATTTTGAGAGGTATAACAATTAACTCGATATCAGAGCGAGGTAACAGAGTGTGCGAACAAGTCGAGTGCTCAATAGAAAACGAGTTTAGCATGAGACGAAGCGATGACAGCCGTTTGCAGCTGTCAAGTATTACTAGGGAAAAGAATATGGCGCTGTTCCATAATTGTCCGTGTCCCAGAATACCCCGCCGCACTCTATAAAGTTGAGGAAAATATCTCACAGTGTAATACAGTGCAAAGCTTGACAGAATGGCACCGTCAATTGGCACATATCCATTATGGTCAGGTTAGAAAGATATTAAAGGAAAACAAAACAGTATTTGATGATGAACACAATCCGTTCTGTGCAGATTGTCTAATAGGAAAACAGCACAGGCTACCATTCCCTGTAAGTGACTCGAGGACTACAAAACTGTGTGAATTGAGCCACGCCGATTTATGTGGACTGTTCCGCACTCAAATAAACTAATAAATAATGTTGCAATGACATGCAGGCGTCGCGCTAATGGAGTAGCTAAGATTAAGATCGTAGCTTTAAGTCCTTTATATCGGACAATATAATTCTCGAATCCCTTTAGGAATAAGTTTTCCTCATTTCATTGTCTTCTAATAACGGGACTCGGTCCTTCGTGTTTCCGCACAACCATGGCCACTTTCGTTTTACAACTTCAGCAATATTCTTCAGCTTTTAACATTTTAGAAAAAAAAGGTAAAGGGTCCCGACATCTGGTCGGCCACCGGTTTCGTCCGCGCGGTAATACGGCGTACCAAATTACCGGGTCATAAAACCCGTACCGTCGGTAGATATTCACAAGGTCAACGCGGCCAAACTAATCCTCGAACTCGCAGGTTTATGAATTTCACGTGTACGTACCACCCTACCACCCTACCTAAATTTAACGCACTATTCTGCCAAGGAAGTCCCTTGTCCATAATCTTAATACAAAATTAAAAACTAATTTATAAATTAAGTCCTCTCGTACAAAAATATATTAAATAAATACAGATAGAAACCGATCTGGCTGACACCGATCTGAACTCAAATCATGTAAGATTTTAAAAGTTGAACAGACTTAAAATTTAAACTCCTGCATTTAAATTACACCTTAATTCAACATCGAGCTCGCAATCATCTTTATAAATATGATCTTTCCAAAGATATTACGCTGTTATCCCTAAGGTAATTTAATCTAACAATTTTTAATAAACTATCTTTTTAATAAAAAATAATTGGTTAAAATTTTTAAAGATTAATTAATTTAAATATCCTCCCAATAAAATAACTCACATTAATTCACTTAAGTACTATTAAAGTAAATTATAAAATTCTATAGGGTCTTCTCGTCCCGCATAAAAATTTAAGCATTTTTACTTAAAATTTAAATTAGTATATTAAACCAGAGACAGAAAATATTTCATCAACTCATTCATACAAGCCTTCAATAAAAAGACTAATTATTATGCTACCTTTGTACAGTCAGTATACTGCAGCCATTTAAAATAACTCATTGGGCAGAGCAGACTTTAAATTATTAAACAAAAAGACATGTTTTTGATAAACAGGTGAATATTTAATTTGCCGAATTCCTTAGAATCATTTATATTAAAAATAACTTCTTACAAATCTTAACTACTAATTCTATCATTATATCTACACATAATTTATTCACACATATTATTTTTTAAAAAATTATATAAAAAATTAAAATTTTAATTCAATTTAATATAAATTATTAAATTATCTTTAATGAAACTTAATTTTAAAATCACAAATACATAAACAACAACACCAATAATAAAATAAATCCATAGTTTATCCCACAGATTTTTTATATTTAACAAAATTAAAAAATAATCTTATTAATTAACTAAATATATGAATTAAATTCATTTAAAAAAAAACTAGATATCAGTAAAATCGAATAGCATTTCACTTCTAAACATAAATTTATAATTATTATTTCACATAAAAAATAATTTACAATTAGCTCTTTTAATTTCGAGATCAATTCAATTCCCATCAACTATTTAATAAACCCTGATACAAAAGGTAAAATAATAATTTACTTCAATACATAAAAAACTACTCTCTCACAATACTAAAAATATAAATAAATTAATTCAAAGCAAATACTAAAACAACATTAAATTAAACTACTTTTATTAAAATAAATAATCTCACCCCATAACAAAAATATAAACACTAAATTAAAATTTCAAAAACTAATTTAATTGTTTCAGTGTAAAAGAAAAGTTTTAATTAAACTAAAATTTTTCACAAAATACATATTCCAGTACACTTACTATGTTACGACTTTCCTCACTTATAATGAGAATGACGGGCAATTTGTACACTAAACAAAATTATCTTCTGTGACGTCCCACTATTTTTCGCGCGGTATTTTAACACCACTTCCTCACAAATCCATCCACAACTCCAGAAAAAACCCTCATACTTAAGCCTTACCCCTTTTTTCAAACCCAACCGATCATTTAGACGATACACCTTAGTGGTCCCTATCTCTAAACGATCAATCCAGATTCCTGATCACCTCGACGATGTACCTTAGCGGTCCCCATCTCAAGATGGTCAACTACGATCTCCAAATCTACTTCAAACAAATCCCTCGTCCTTAAAATCCTCTCTTAAATCGAGACTACGTCTCACGCCCTTACCATGTCCAAAGAAGTCAGTACCCCGTTTACCCCTTTCCGATACGACCTCCTAAACTCCACCAAATGGGTTGAGTATTCCGCTTCAAAGCCCCATGCAAAAACCCCAGAAATGTTACTGCGACACAAATTTACGAACGTGATCAACACGTGATAATTACTGCGACGCAGATTTGGCGTACGTGCCATGGAACACACCGCACATACCCTTCACCCATTACCAGTACAAGACAAGGCCACATAAAACCCCTAAACACCGACTCTATTAATAAGTAATTGCGACGCATCTTCAAAGATCAGTCAAGGTGCATACCGCGCACACTCTTCACCCCTAACAATCCCGACCATAGTATAAATACAAGGCCCAAAACGGCCAGAGATCTTCTGGCTCTTCTACGGAAACTTCCTATGAAGGAGTGTTATAAGTTGACAGTCGCGCATATTTTACATATAAAAGTGTTAGACTCAGTTCGATTATCGACGACATCAATCGTAAGCGATTACATTTACTTACTTCTTTAGTACGTATCATCATCATTCATATTATCCAATTATTGCTTTCGCCTTATATATTTCTATTTCATTATTGCTTATTGTATATCTATTTTCTTCATTTGCTTATGCTTATTGCTATTTACATAATTGTCTACCGCTAGACGCCTATTATATGCTAATCCTTAGTCCATTATATTAATATCGTTGCTATTATTTACATATCTCACATTCATACATATAAATTGTCATCGATTATTGTTTATATAAATGTCCCTGTGCAGATGCTAACGTCTAACGCATCAATATATATATATATATATGAATACCTAGTGCTATAAAAATAAACAATAACTCTTGTCTCTAAAATAACGTCTAGAATCATTGTAAAGATCCTCCAGCTACGAAACTCACCAAACCAAAACAAACCAGTGCAACAGCTGATTTCAGCTCGCGATACCCGAGCATAGAGTTTCTTATAGTGTTTACTCAGCGTACTTTTACATAGGCTGCGTACAGCCATATGTCTAGACATATTTCTCGGAAATATTCCTTCTAGTTAAGTGCAACGTTAAAACCCACCAAAACAAAAACAAAGTGTTCTAACGGGTGTCATTACCGGAGGGATTACAGTCTAAACCTTCCCTGGTCGTTCAGTGCTACGAATCTGGCATTCGCGCCTGAATCCTACACACCATAGTGCCACGAATCACGTATTCGCGCCTAAAATTCCACTCCACCTTCAGAGCCACGAATCACGTATGCGCGCCGGAATTCCTACTCTCCGCAGCGCCACGAATCTGGCATTCGCGCCTGCATCCTTACGAACATTCAGTGCCACGAACCTGGCATTCGCGCCTGAATTCCTACTCTCCGTAGCGCCACGAATCTGGCATTCGCGCCTGCATCCTACTCTCCGCAGCGCCACGAATCTGGCATTCGCGCCTGCATCCTTTCGAACATTCAGTGCCACGAATCTGGCATTCGCGCCTGAATTCCTACTCTCCGCAGCGCCACGAATCTGGCATTCGCGCCTGCATCCTACTCTCCGCAGCGCCACGAATCTGGCATTCGCGCCTGCATCCTACTCTCCGCAGCGCCACGAATCTGGCATTCGCGCCTGCATCCTACTCTCCGCAGTGCCACGAATCTGGCATTCGCGCCTGCATCTTTACGAACATTCAGTGCCACGAATCACGTATTCGCGCCTGAATCCTACTCTCCGCAGCGCCACGAATCTGGCATTCGCACCTGCATCCTACTCTCCGCAGCGCCACGAATCTTGCATTCGCGCCTGCATTCCCTACGAATAAAACCCCATATGTCATTTTCCCCAAAGACCTTCACCCGGGACGTGACACTTCAATAAACTTAATTCAATAAATTTACTTTTAAATCCAATTTCAAAACTACATTAAAATAATTCATCCAAAAAATCAAATTTATTGTAATTCATGTAACCTGTTGCACAATCTACATTTTGACTTGAATTTAGATTTTAATTAAATATTTAAAAAATAATATATAAATAAATTCTTCAAACAGCAATACATAAAATAAACAACAGTCAATCCTATCGTGGCTCATCAATTAATACACAAATTCCTCTAAATAAATTATAAAGCCGCCATATTTGTTAATTTTAATGATCTACATTTAATAATCAATTCAAAATAAATCACTTTTATAATAGGGTATCTAATCCTAGTTTATTCAAAAATTTAATAAACATTAGTCAAATAAAATTTAATTTATACTAAAAAAAATATTTCACCATACTTCAATAAATTCAATTAAATATTCTTATAAATAACTTCATTAATTTAAAAATTAAATAAATTAACTTACAAATTTAGTCTAACCGCTGTTGCTGGCACTAAAATTACCTTTATTAAATTCAATAACTAAATCAAACTTTCATTTATTTTTAAATCTAATCTTTACGCAAAACAACAACTATTTAAATAACTACTATTTTAAATCTATATTTATAGATCAATTAATACAATTAATCAATTAACTGAAACTAAATTAAAAACACAAAATTTACTAAATTTGACCACCCCCACTTAAGAATACCTCCATAACCTTAAATGTCAGCTAAAATCCAATTAATTCTCATTTTACATCAGAAAACAATTTTTGAGCATTTCAGCATACACATTCAACTAAATTAAACAGAAACTAAATTAAAAACACAAAATTTACTAAATTTGACCACCCCCACTTAAGAATACCTCCATAACCTTAAATGTCAGCTAAAATCCAATTAATTTTCATTTTACATCAGAAAACAATTTTTGAGCATTTCAGCATACAAATACAACTAAATTAAACAGAAACTAAATTAAAAACACAAATAGTTCCTCCACCACGACTCCCTCGAAAATGTAAGGGCGGTTCCTTGATTTCAAAACTACAACCAATAGGAAATAATAACTTGCAACCGCCCACTATGTCGTCTACCCAATCAACGAAAATCCGAAATTACTTTAACGATACAAGACTTCCGAACAGACAGTTCACGTAAAAGCGTCAAACCCTACAGATCGAATATCAAACACATCGATTATCAAGGATCTGAACTTGTAACAACGCGGTGTGAAGTTACCTTTTTTTCGCATAATACTTATCCACTTGTACAACAGTTACACATGTTCTTTTATTAATATACTTTCATTGTTATTGTTTCTTCAACGTCTGCTTCAACCAATTTATTCTCCTTTACCACGGTAAATCGTCGTAAGAGTGCATGTTGCAACACAGTGTTGATAAAAATCAAGACGGAGACTTACGCCCCCCGTTGACTTGACTCTCTGCAATCCAGTCTCATTGTGGAACACGTGCTCGCAAGCTCCGGTCCATTCGGTGCGCGAACATGGACATTTTGAAGTACCCTCGCTTGGTGGAGCAAAATATTTCTTGTTCTTAAAGGATGACTATTCTGGATATACAGGGTGTCCCAAAAATGTCGGTTTTCCTTGAAAGGGGTGACTCAGGGGGTGATTTGAAACAACTTTTTCCTTAGCGAAAATATTGTCCGAAGCTTCGTTAAGGAGATATTAACCAAAAACCCCGACCAATCAGAGCGCGCGCCTTCCGCCCGAGTTCCCGCGGTAGCGTTGGCTACGCGGTAGGCGACCGCGCTTGTGCTACGAACGTACGAACAAGCAAGTCGGCATGCATCGAAGGAAACCGCGTTACACATTTTTTTTTTAAAGCAGAATCTTAAATAAGAATAATTTGAAGTGAGAGGACAAGAAGTACGTAAATTTCGTTTTTAAATAAGGCATAAACGAAAAGCTAACGTAACAGAAAATGTACGACAAGTGATCGTAATTCGTTATTGAGGTAAAAATCCGTAGTTTAACAACGGCCAACACAACTAAATTTAAAAAATAATATTAGGTGTATGAATAAATTCTTTCCGACTGGAATTTCTATCGCGGTGGTATTCAGAAGCTGCCAGAAAAATGGCAAAAGGTAATTAACAATAATGGAAATTGTTTCGATGATCGAGTTGTTTTCATATTTTTTAAATCGAACTGTTATTGTACCCTAAAATCGGAAAGAATTTATTTTCACACCTAATAATCACCAATAAATTAAATAAAACTCACCCTTTCGGACATTCCTTTCCTTGCTTTCCTTCCCTTTTCGGAAACCTGTGTCACTGGGTCACTGTACCGATCCTGGTTATCGGTGGACGAAAAGATTTATGGTTGGGTAGCGCCCAGTGCTCAGCTGATCACACTGCGTCCGGGTTAATGTACCGAATATTCACTTCACTGCACGGCTACTAACACTGATCACTGAATTTATTTTTCACGGAACGTGTTGTTCCTACGTTATAAAAATTGGTGGCTGCGAAAGGGGCCGATTACTGTTAATTACTGGAACGAGATTACTACTATTACCCGGCGAAAAGAAAACTCGTGGCAGACTGTCTCGGGCTGTGCAGTCCGCTGCTGTGACGATTGGTCGAGTCACCTATTTGGGCACACTTTTAAAGACGGGGCACACGTATTTTGGTTGTTGGCTGAAGTTGCCACATACATTGTCACACCGCGCGACGAAGAGATCGAACGAAACACGAGATCGAGTGGGATAGAGTGATTTGACCAAGCGTAGCCTACGCTTTTGTTTTGACGATCGTCGGTCGGATCCGTATCTGATCGCTGCACAGCAGCGGACTGCACAGCCCGAGACAGTCTGCCACGAGTTTTCTTTTCGCCGGGTAATAGTAGTAATCTCGTTCCAGTAATTAACAGTAATCGGCCCCTTTCGCAGCCACCAATTTTTATAACGTAGGAACAACACGTTCCGTGAAAAATAAATTCAGTGATCAGTGTTAGTAGCCGTGCAGTGAAGTGAATATTCGGTACATTAACCCGGACGCAGTGTGATCAGCTGAGCACTGGGCGCTACCCAACCATAAATCTTTTCGTCCACCGATAACCAGGATCGGTACAGTGACCCAGTGACACAGGTTTCCGAAAAGGGAAGGAAAGCAAGGAAAGGAATGTCCGAAAGGGTGAGTTTTATTTAATTTATTGGTGATTATTAGGTGTGAAAATAAATTCTTTCCGATTTTAGGGTACAATAACAGTTCGATTTAAAAAATATGAAAACAACTCGATCATCGAAACAATTTCCATTATTGTTAATTACCTTTTGCCATTTTTCTGGCAGCTTCTGAATACCACCGCGATAGAAATTCCAGTCGGAAAGAATTTATTCATACACCTAATATTATTTTTTAAATTTAGTTGTGTTGGCCGTTGTTAAACTACGGATTTTTACCTCAATAACGAATTACGATCACTTGTCGTACATTTTCTGTTACGTTAGCTTTTCGTTTATGCCTTATTTAAAAACGAAATTTACGTACTTCTTGTCCTCTCACTTCAAATTATTCTTATTTAAGATTCTGCTTTAAAAAAAAAATGTGTAACGCGGTTTCCTTCGATGCATGCCGACTTGCTTGTTCGTACGTTCGTAGCACAAGCGCGGTCGCCTACCGCGTAGCCAACGCTACCGCGGGAACTCGGGCGGAAGGCGCGCGCTCTGATTGGTCGGGGTTTTTGGTTAATATCTCCTTAACGAAGCTTCGGACAATATTTTCGCTAAGGAAAAAGTTGTTTCAAATCACCCCCTGAGTCACCCCTTTCAAGGAAAACCGACATTTTTGGGACACCCTGTAGGAAGGTCTATTTTTTGAAAAATAAATCCGAAGTCAAAGAAAAACTTGAGAATTTTCTACCATTAGCCAAAAATGTAACTGGAAACAGAATACTGGCAATACACACAGACAATGGAACGGAGTTGAACAACCAAGAAATGTTCAAGTTATGTGAAAAGGGGGTATCCGCCACGAGAAAACCTGTGCCTACACTCCTCAACAAAACGGCCGAGTAGAGAAGGAAATGAGAACTATTGTGGAAGCAGTAAGAACAATGCAGCATCGTAAAGACTTAGACAAAGCTCTTTGGGTAGAGGCCGTGAATGCAGTAGTATTTACAATACATAGATCAGGAAGTTGTAACGTCCCACGGGGACTCAAACCGGTAAAAACCGACAGTCGATAAAGTAGAACCGATCCGCATTACCATGTAAACCATCTTCTGTTACCGCGCAAATGTATTGTGAAGACTTTTATATATAATTTATGATTTAGATGAATATTAGAGAAATAAGTATTATAAAAATGTTAGGAATAATTAATTATAAGTACTAGCAAAAGCGCAAGACAAACTATAATGTACTAAGCAAGCAAAATACGAAATAACAAATAGCGACTCACTGCGCATGCGCCAGCCCGCCAATTCTCCAGTATAAAAGGAGGCGCACGCAGCACAGCGGGACATTCAAGCTACTAATACGCTCACTTGACTGACGAATGCTCAAACCTAGAGGCAGCTTAAGTTTCAACCAGTGAGATTCAGCTCGCTCCGGAGACAGCAGCGGCCGAAGTACTTGCTAAAAACAAGGTCTGCAGAGCATAGAACAGCACTCGCTCCGGAAATGGCAGCGGCCGTTCTTACTACAGAGATTGCCAAGAGTCTTCGAGCTCGCTCCGGAAACGGCAGCGGCCGAACTCAGCAATATATATATATACATATTCATAACTACGTAGCATTAACATAAAAACCATAAAAAAACATAAAAAGATATAGATATAAATTCATAGTTGTAGGTAATATTAAAATTGTTGTTATTAAACTAAGTGTTGTTAAATAAATAGCCATTATTAAATTTGAAGCCGTGGATTTTAATCCTTTGCCGTAGTATAGAAACCCCACCTATCCTACACTCGAGGGGACGCCGCTCTCCTCTCGGGAACCTGTCGACGCTCAGTTGTCCCCGGACAGTTGAACGTTACAAAGTAGTCCACAAGCGGGTAAAGGTCGAGTTTCCTAGCCGTGATCGGCGGCGGCCGCGCCAACTCGCGGGGCAATATGGTCATAAACCGCGACCCTGGCGAAATGCTCTGGCCGATCAGTCTGATTAATTTTTGGGAATTGGATGTGGCAGTTTCTTCCACCAACATAAATAAGAAACAAGTTCTTATGTTAGATCGAAAAATGTTTCCCTGACAATGGAGTAGGAAACGCAATTGCTCGGAAGAAATACTAGTACGCCTCGCGGTGAGATACAGGAAGAAACGGAGTAGTCGCGCAGGGCAGGCAGGTTCTGTGCATGATGCACATGTATTTAGGAATTCACCGGTGGCTCGATATCTTGAGATGCCCAGAAATTATTTTCCCAATAATTCGTATCTCATTGGAGACGCTGCATATGCTATCCACCCTCATTTCATGGTACCATTTCGGAATAATGGACATCTTACAGATCGGCAAAAAAATTTTAATAATTGTTTATCAAGAACACGAATGGTAATTGAAAGGGTTATCGGCCAGTTAAAAATTCGCTTCCGAATACTGCTGGACTGTTTGCCATTAACTGATTTGAAATATATCCCAAAATTTATTATTGCGTGTTGCATAATATTTGCATACTACAAAATGACGGAATGCACATAGATGAAACACTCGAGAACGATAATACAAATCACATTGTTTATAATAATGCCAGCCATATAGGCAAAATTTTTTAATACATTTTTTATGTAGAGCTTCTAGAAACGAAGGGGACGCACAGACTTGGAAGCTGCCCGGAGAAGGTTCGACAGAGAAATATCTTCTTTCGCACAAGTTTCTAGAAATGTATACCAGGCATGTACAAAATAATAATATATTGTAACAAATTGCATTTAAATTGCCAGATATTTTTATACCAGTAAGCCATTTTTAATTTAGAGTTTCTATATAAAGCTTATAGAAATGAAGGGGACGCATGGGCGTGGAGAGTAATAAAGAGGACGCACAGGCTCCGATAGAAATGAAGCCTTGGAGGTTGTCCGAAGAAGGTTAGATAGACAGAAAAGCATCTTGTTTCGCACAAGTTTCTGGAAATTTGTCAAATAAGGTAAATCAACAAAATTTTTCAAATTAGTGTAGCATTAAGAATTAAGAAAATTATGGCGTACTGCTTGCAATGTAGGGTAAGTCACATTAGTGAAGAAAGTACGCTGAAAACGCATCTCCCTTGATACTTTTCAATCTTCCATCCTCAGGCGCGTACCACGTGAATCGCGCGTGGCGCGCTGACACAACAAAAACGCATCGGCAATCGTGCTCTCTGGGACGTGTGGAAACATATTGATACAATGTCGCCCTAATGCGCCACGCGCGGTTCACGTGGTACGGGCCTGAGGCGCTCCTAGCAGCTTGGTCGCCGCGGGGGCCAAGATGCGCGGCGGGAGAAAGAGGGCGTTGCTTCTGAAACTCGGCCGAAAAGATCACTTAATTCCCAAGCCTGAGCTAGACGATTATTTTACAGTTTCGTCCCAGTTTATAATTATAAAGTAAACTAGAAACATTAAAAAAGGTTGTAATTTTTTAACGTTTTACTAAAATTTAGTGTCTCGTCAAGGGGTATGTGACGTCGCACTATTTTTCGCGCGATCATAACTAGCATCTTCCCTATAAATCACTCCACAACTCCACCAAAACCACCTCTAACTTCAACTCTTACCCTTTTTCCCAACCGGCAGATCATCTAGACATTCTAGACGATGCACCTTAGCGGTCCCCATCTCTAGATGATCAAACACGCAATCCCCTTCCCCTCTTCGGCCTTAGAGGCGCGATCTCCTCCCACACATATTTTATCTAAACAAGTCCCTCGTCCTAAAAACCCACATTACTCGAGACCACGTCTCACCCCTCTCTATGACCAATCAAAATCCCGCAAACTCCATCCAACGGTTGAGTATACCGTTCAAAGCCCCAAAGGACCCCCCCCCCCCCCCCGAATATGCTATTGCGGCGCATATTTCGCGCATGACTCATCAACACGCGCTAATTATAGAACATATTTTAAACATGAGTCATCGCGCATACCTCAAATTCCACGCATACCAAACATTCCAGCGTTTCCTATAAATACAAGCGCCACATGGACCGCATACCTTCAGTTCGGAAAGAGCTACCTTCAGTTCAGTAAGCACCAGCTCTCAGAGAGCATCTATCAATACCTTCAGTTCGGCAAGAGCCACTTGACGTGTCACATCAACCATTCATCAATCTAGTTTATATAAAATCAGTGAGTGAGTGTAAAAAGGATCATTCCTCTACTCATCAATTGTAAGCGATTATTACGTTATTATTAACCATTATAAGAGTGCATATCGCCTCCATTATTATTCATTGCTAGCGCCTATTGGTTTATTTGTTTATGCTTATATTCTTTCGCATTATTATTTTGCTAACGCTTATTCAATTATTATTTACTTTTGCTTATGTTATATTCTTTACTAACGCTTATCCATTTAAATTGTTTTGCATTGCTTATACTCATTGGTTAAGCTAGTTGCATTCCCGTCAACTGCGTTATTGCAAATACTTACGCGTTTCATGCTCATATATATTACTATTAATACCGTTTATATAAATGTTTGTCCTAATGCTTAACGTCCCACGCATTTTGTATAATACTTCTACCGCTATCGCATGAGGTACGCATGTCATGTTCATAAGCGTGTAAATAAATAACGCTTTTATTCTACACAACTATCGACTTATTGCAATACTCCAGCAAATATCCAAGTCATAACAAACCATCGCAACGGCAGATATTGCGTCGCGAGCACCGGGAGTTCTTACAGTGTTTACAAGGCTTACTTTCGCTTACCGTCTCGCACGTCTATTAGAAAGAAATACAAAGCTTGGCTCCTTCTCTCTATGCAGTAGTAAATCCAATTACCTAGCCGAATAAAAACCACCAGTGCTCTAACGGGTGTCACTCTGGTGAGCGATCATTACTAAACCCTCCCTGGTTGATTGCGGTGCGAAGCCGGTCTTCGAGGCCCAAATTCCTTTTACCTTGCGGTACGAAGCTGGTCTTCGAAGCCTAAAATTCCTTTTACCTTGCAGTACGAAGCTGGTCTTCGAAGCCCCATTTCCTTTTACCTTGCGGTACGAAGCCGGTCTTCGAACCCCAAATTCCATTTACCTTGCGGTACGAAGCTAGTCTTCGAAGCCCAAATTCCTTTTACCTTGCGGTACGAAGCTGGTCTTCGAAGCCCAAAATTCCTTTTACCTTGCGGTACGAAGCTGGTCTTCGAAGCCCAAATTCCATTTACCTCGCGGTACGAAGCTAGTCTTCGAACCTAAACTTCCTGTACTTCCCCAACGTGTCTCAGTCCTAAATCCCGCCACCCAGGACGTGACAGGTAAAATATTAAATATCAAATATCAAATATCAAATATTAAAAATGAAATATCAAATATCAAATATTAAATATCAAGTACCCAAGTATCAAGTATATAATGTATATGTATGTGAATACTTCAGCCAATCAAATCAGTGCACAGTGTTTCGCGTAATGCTCAAAAGTCAAGAATCTAAAGTGTTCGATCCACAAATTCTTGTATCTTAAAATGTTAATAAAGGCACGTAGGTTTTAATGTTACCCATAATTTTGGCTGAATTTACCAATTTGTTGTAAAAAATGGTGCTTGAAATTTATTCCAATTTTCGGTGCGATTCTTCAACCCTCTAGGGATGAGTGGGACTCCAGAGTCCCATTCAGATTAACACATTTTTATTTACGTTCCATCAATAAGATCGAGATTTGATAGGTATAGTGACCTTTAGTAGGCAGAGAAGAAACTGTTGTACCATCAGAACCCGAAATTAAACTTTTTTTTCTTATAAACATACTAAAAAAAAAAAAAAAAAAAAAAAAAAAAAAAAAAAAAAAAAAAAAAAATTAACCAGTAGCTTCCAAATCCGAAGTACAAAATAGACTATTTTAACGTTCAAAAAAATTCTACGTTAAGTTTAAAACATCCCCGTACCTAGAGGGTTAAACAAGTGCTATTTGACGAATGTTTATCTGATTCATTTGATTTTTATAAGTTATGTTTAGTATTAACTTTCAAAAAGTAAAAAAATTACGCCAAGTACATGAATTATCTTTGTAAAAAGAAGTGAGATCCCCATAAAAAACTTTCAAAAAGTAAAAAAATCACAAAAAATAAAAGATAATATAAATAACAAAAAAATAAAAGAAAATATATATCACAAAAAATAGAAGATAATAATACCATAAAAAAACTTTCTAAAAGTAAAAAAATCACAAAAAATAAAAGATAATCATATAAATCACAAAAAAATAGAAGAAAATATATATCACAGAAAATAGAAGGTAATAATATAAATCCCCCAAAAAATAGAAGAAAATATACAATATAAAAAAAAGATGTGAAATCAAAATGAGCTGCAAGTACATAAAGATGCTTTCCAACTGCCCTTAAGATGACACAACTACATAGACACAGCTAAAATGCTGTGTTCATACATTCCACTATTCATATCGCGGACATTTTAAATTATCCCATCAAAAAGAATCCCAATTAAAAACATTGTCGTAAATTAATTAACAGCTTTACAAAATTAATATACAAAATTGCGCCAAGTATAACAATGGCTATTTATAAAAAGAAAAAATGTATTAAATAATATTAAGCAGATATATTTTTATAGAAATAAATATTTCAATACCAATAAATGGAGAGGAAAAGATATAAGAGACTATTATAGTTCGTTGGGCTATATAAGCGATAATAATGCATGCAATGCCATCCTGCTACCCACAGGAAAAACAGAAACAAAAAATTATGTATTTTAGATTATAAGGGAGTTATTGTAAATTATTAATTTACTATTAATAAGACAATTAACATTTTTTCGGTTTCGCAGCGCCAAGTATTTTGAATAAAATATTTATTGGTATTGAAATATTTATTTCTATAAATATATATCTGCTTAATATTATTTAATACATTTTTTCTTTTTATAAATAGCCATTGTTATAATTGGCCCAATTTTGTATATTAATTTTGTAAAGCTATTAATTAATTTACGACAATGTTTTTAATTGGGATTCTTTTTGATGGGATAATTTAAAATGTCCGCGATATGAGTAGTGGAATGTATGAACACAGCATTTTAGCTGTGTCTATGTAGTTGTGTCATCTTAAGGGCAGTTGGAAAGCATCTTTATGTACTTGCAGCTCATTTTGATCACACATATTTTTTTATATTGTATATTTTCTTCTATTTTTGGGGGGATTTATATTATTATCTTCTATTTTCTGTGATATATATTTTCTTCTATTTTTTTGTGATTTATATTATTATCTTTGATTTTTGGTGATTTTTTTACTTTTTGAAAGTTTTTTATGGTATTATTGTGACGTCCCACTATTTTTCGCGCGGTTCTATTCCAATAATCCATTAATAAACCTCACAATCACTCCACCAAAGTCCCTCAACCTCAACTCAACTCTTGCCCCATCTCCTCAATCACCGATCACCTTGATGTTGTACCTTAGCGGTCACGAACACAAGATGACCTATATAAAACTCCACCTCGATGATGTATCTTAGAGATCCCCATCACGAGATGATCGTTACAAAGCTCATTCGCCTATTCGCCATATGAGGCACGAATCCTTCCCTTTAAAACGAATTCAAACAAGTCCCTCGTTACAAAAATCCTCTTAAATCGAGACCACGTCTCAATCCCCTCTTTACGACTCACAGAGTCCAAGCCATTCTAACCCTTTTCCTATAAAATACCCAAAACCCATTCGACGAGTTGAGTATCTCCTTCCGCAGTCATAAGAACCCCAGAAATGTTACTGCGACGCAAATGTACAAACGTGATCAACACGTGATTATAATTGCGACGCATTTGGCGTACGTGACATAAATATACCTATTAATGGCTCCATATCAAAATGACACAGTACAAAACCACACATGCAATGTAGGACACATCAGAATAGTGCACAGCAAACAGTGCACATGCAACTTAGAGCACACGAAATTTACAGTGCACATACAATTTAGGACACATGCGATTTAGGACACATACCATTTAGGACACATGCGATTTAGGACACATTCAATTTATGACACATGCGATTTAAGACACATGCAATTTAGGACACATGCCATTTAGGACACATGCAGTTTAACGCACAGCAAGATTTTACACACAAGAGAGTCCACAGAAAATAGTGCACATACAATTTAGAACACATGCGATTTATAGTGCACATACAATTTAGGACACATGCGATTTTGGACACATACAATTTAGGACACATGCGATTTTGGACACATACAATTTAAGACTCATGCGATTCAGAACACATGCGATTTATAGTGCACATATAATTTAGGACACATGCGACTTTGGACACATACAATTTAGGACACATGCGATTTATAGTGCACATACAATTTAGGACACATGGGATTTAGGACACATTCAATTTAGGACACATGCAGTTTAACGCACATTTCTTTTAGTGCACATCAGGATAGCGCACAGCAAGGTTTCGAACACAAGATAGTACACAGAAGATAATGCAGATAAAATTTGATACACATGCGATTTATAGTGCACATACAATGTAGGACACAAGCGATTTAGGACACATACAATTTAGGACACATGCGATTTAGGACACATACAATTTGGAACACATAAAATATTTTAATTAATTGTAGTTATAATTTGGCGTATATTCACTTTGCTACACGATAAGATTTCGTACAGTAGAAGCAAGATGGCGCGGTATGCAATTAAGCCTACAGTATATTTAAAATTCGGCGCGCGTACATTTTTGCTTTGAAGCAGCAGTTTACTATTATAGTCCGGGAGCCAGCGACACATTTTTTTTGTCAATTCGTTTAAAGTTAGTTTATGTTTTGTTCTTCTATATTTGTGCTACATATGCACAAAACGACCTCCTGCCAGCGCACCAGCAGAACAACGCTTATCAGCAGCGTGTCAATTATGTAAGAAAATATTGTGCAAAATTCTTATTTGTTTAAATTTGAAAATTTTTGTACTCATAATAGACACCATATAACACCGAAAAATGATCTGCTGCCACCTTAGTTGCGGAACGGCATGCTACTGCCACTCCTATAAACATGTTAAAAAAATTAACTCCATTGACCAAAATGTTTAATGCTGAAATTTATTTTGGTGGTAGTTTTAATCACAAAATGGAAGAAAAACGATTGCTGCCAGTCCTATCGTGGAACAAAAGGTTTGGCAGGAGCCCCCAAAGGTACGGTGCGACGCACCGCGTAGAGTTACGTTCACAGGGTGTGTGCAATTCAACATTCATTTTCTCCGCCGTGGTCATATATTTAAAGCTGAATTTTTTTGTACTAATTTCACAACAATTGTGCGTGGCAGGTTGTTTTATTCAATAACCCCAACAAAGAATAAAAACTTGGTAGAGACTAATTTAAACGAATCAAAGTCGGTAATAGATTAATAATAGCACATTCGGCAACCTGCACTAGTGCGCACTGAATGCGAACTTTTTCGCTTCCAATTGGTGAAAATTCGCACCCAGTGCGCACCATTGCGACCGTCCGAATACGCTGTAAGAGAGATGCGGAGAATATGACACATTTTTTTCAGTCGACTTCATAGCTTTTCCTTATACAACGCCCGCTAATTCCTTAAATCCGAAGCTGAAAATCTGAGCACTGAATTGATTTGTGGCCAATAAAGGAATGTTAAGTATAAAAAGTGACAGAGGAATCAGTGTTCGAGCGGAGAACGAGAATACAATTGGAATTAGCAAAGTTGATTTCACAATCTTTGCATGTGAACTTTTTTCGTGAACAAAAGGGAATTAGCTTCTTTCATACATGAGTCATGTTTATGGGGGGGGGGGGGGGGGGGTACATAATACTTGAATGCCTATGTTATAGATAGGTACTGTCCCAGATCCAGAACGTGATCAGAGGGACCAGAAAGAGTGTCATTCAGATGACGAACATGATGATATCGATAATGATATCGATGACGATCATGATGACATCGATAATGATATTGAATCCGCATCGTATGCGAACAGCGATGGCGAATATATATAGATTCTATTATGTATTAAGATAAAGAGAAAAATTTTATTGCACTTTTAAATATTCTGGTTAAATTCATACAACTCGCTACACTGCACCTTTCATTCCCTCAGCCAACAACAGGACCTTTGGTGGCTCCTGCCAAGCCTTTTGTTCCACGATAGGACTGGCAGCAATCGTTTTTCTTCCATTTTGTGATTAAAACTACCACCAAAAAAAATTTCAGCTTTAAACATTTTGGTCAATGGAGTTAATTTTTTTAACATGTTTATAGGAGTGGCAGTAGCATGCCGTTCCGCAACTAAGGTGGCAGCAGATCATTTTTCGGTGTTATATGGTGTCTATTATGAGTACAAAAATTTTCAAATTTAAACAAATAAGAATTTTGCACAATATTTTCTTACATAATTGACACGCTGCTGATAAGCGTTGTTCTGCTGGTGCGCTGGCAGGAGGTCGTTTTGTGCATATGTAGCACAAATATAGAAGAACAAAACATAAACTAACTTTAAACGAATTGACAAAAAAAATGTGTCGCTGGCTCCCGGACTATAATATTAAACTGCTGCTTCAAAGCAAAAATGTACGCGCGCCGAATTTTAAATATACTGTAGGCTTAATTGCATACCGCGCCATCTTGCTTCTACTGTACGAAATCTTATCGTGTAGCAAAGTGAATATACGCCAAATTATAACTACAATTAATTAAAATATTTTATGTGTTCCAAATTGTATGTGTCCTAAATCGCATGTGTCCTAAATTGTATGTGTCCTAAATCGCTTGTGTCCTACATTGTATGTGCACTATAAATCGCATGTGTATCAAATTTTATCTGCATTATCTTCTGTGTACTATCTTGTGTTCGAAACCTTGCTGTGCGCTATCCCGATGTGCACTAAAAGAAATGTGCGTTAAACTGCATGTGTCCTAAATTGAATGTGTCCTAAATCCCATGTGTCCTAAATTGTATGTGCACTATAAATCGCATGTGTTCTGAATCGCATGTGTCCTAAATTGTATGTGTCCAAAGTCGCATGTGTCCTAAATTATATGTGCACTATAAATCGCATGTGTTCTGAATCGCATGAGTCTTAAATTGTATGTGTCCAAAATCGCATGTGTCCTAAATTGTATGTGTCCAAAATCGCATGTGTCCTAAATTGTATGTGCACTATAAATCGCATGTGTTCTAAATTGTATGTGCACTATTTTCTGTGTACTCTCTTGTGTGTAAAATCTTGCTGTGCGTTAAACTGCATGTGTCCTAAATGGCATGTGTCCTACATTGCATGTGTCTTAAATCGCATGTGTCTTAAATCGCATGGGTCATAAATTGAATGTGTCCTAAATCGCATGTGTCCTAAATGGTATGTGTTCTAAATCGCAGGTGTCCTAAATTGTATGTGCACTGTAAATTTCGTGTGCTCTAAGTTGCATGTGCACTGTTTGCTGTGCACTATTCTGAAGTGTCCTACATTGCATGTGTGGTTTTGTACTGTGTCATTTTGATATGGAGCCCTATTAATAGCCATACCGTTTACAAAAACCCCAGAAATCTACAGCGTCTTGTCTCCGAAATCTGTCAAGGTCTATACCGCGCGTACCCCCGCAGTACTCCTATAAGATCCTATAAATACGAAGGATCGAGAGCCCAGGACGCTCTTTTGTCAATAGAAAGTCTTTCCAGACAGAAGTATAATTAAAACAGTGCTAACGATTCAAATCAGTGAACCACGACGATTACTGTAAGTCCTCTTATTATCTAACATTATTATTGTGCATATCACCTCCATACCATTTATTATTGTTTATCAACGCTTATTGCATACTTATTATATTATTCTTTCATTAATGCTTATTGCAAACTTATTATCTTATACTTTTGTTCATGCTTATTGCTTTATTATCTAATACTCAGTGCTTTTACTAACTATTATCGCTAGTCATATATCGTATACATAATAATCTTCTATTGCTAACATTCATATGTTTCATATTCATATAAACATTACGTATTTGATAACCATTTATATAAATGTCTCTGTGCTGATGCTAAATGTCTAAACGCATCCGTGTAAATACTAAGTTAAATGCTTTAAAAATAAACAACCGCTCTTGTTTCTAAAATAACGTTTCAAATCATTATAAAGATCCTCCAGCTACGAAACCCTCCAAACCAAAACAAATCGGTGCAACAGCTGATTTCGGCTCGCGATACCCGAGCATAGAGCCTCTTATAGTGTTTACTAACGTACTTTTACATAGGCTGCGTATAGCCGTATGTCCAGCCGGATTTCGCGGAAACATTACGTATAACTCTTACGAGAATGCAACAGTAAATCCTATTATCGAGCCAAATCAAAACAAGAGTGCTAACGGGTGTCCCTCAGGTACTAATTCGCTTTAAAACCTTCCCTGGTCGATTAGAGTGTCGGATTAAAGATTCGCGCCTAAATTCCTCTCAAACCCTCAGTGTGACGGATTTTAGATTCGCGCCTGGCCTTCCCTCAAAACCCTCAGAGTGACGGATTTAATATTCGCGCCTGGTCTTCCTCTCAAACCCTCAGTGTGCTGGATTTTAGATTCACGCCTGGTCTTCCTTTCAAACCCACAGTGTGACGGATTTTAGATTCGCGCCTGGCTTTCCCTCAAAACCTTCAGAGTGCTGGATTTTAGATTCACGCCTGGTCTTCCCTCAAAACCTTCAGAGTGACGGATTTTAGATTCGCGCCTGGCTTTCCCTCAAAACCTTCAGAGTGCTAGATTTTAGATTCACGCCTGGTCTTCCTCAAAACCCTCAGTGTGACGGATTTTAGATTCGCGCCTAAATTCCCTCAAAACCCTCAGAGTGACGGATTTAATATTCGCGCCAGTCTTTTCCTTCCCCATAGTCATCGTTCCTAAAGACCTCACCCGGGACGTGACATTATTATCTTCTATTTTTTGTGATATATATTTTCTTCTATTTTTTTGTGATTTATATTATTATCTTTTATTTTTTGTGATTTTTTTACTTTTTGAAAGTTTTTTATGGGGATCTCACTTCTTTTTACAAAGATAATTCATGTACTTGGCGTAATTTTTTTACTTTTTTGAAGTTGACTGCCACGTGTGCTAAAAATAAGGAAAAAGTAAGGAAATCCCAATAAATATAAATTCTGATCTATCTTCGTCACACGTTTACGTGTTTATAGCGCCCTGCAGCCTATCTAGAGACGTTAGAGGATAAGGTATATACTTGGAATACTCGTAATAGCGCAAAGCAGCTCAGCGAGTGTACTTTATTTATTTTTTGGTTAAGGATAAATTCTACGTAAGTTTAACAACTACGAAAAGAAATCATGCGCACTGCATTGCCGATTTATATGTATTTTATGGCGCTGAAAGCAGCCTTTGGCGCTGAACGTATTTAACATTGACATTGAACTGTAATAACAACCACGATTAACACCTTTCGAAGAAAAATATGTATGCATTTTTAGCATTTCGTGGCCAAGCTTGTTTTTCTACTCGTAAATCATCAACGGATACCCACGCTGTGCCCTTACCCCTTACCATACTCGTGTAATGACCATCGGCAATACTTTTTCCGTGGTGGAAAATCGCTGCCTTAAGTTTATAACAGTGATCCCCCATTTGTATTTTAGTAGTAGGTATTGCTTTGATGTATAAATTTTCCACTTTCGTTGTTGTTCCACTACTATCGTGATCGAACAAATGTAATTTTGCAATAAGAATTTGTTTGGAAGCAGTTATGTCGATTTTCTTTATTGTGTTTGAATTTGAATTATCACAATTAGGGCAAGAATCTTTCAGATTTTTCCATCCTGCGAAATTGTGTTTTATTATATCTTGAAATTCAAATGATTTTTTTTTTAACATCTTGGGCAGTGCAAGATGTACCACACAATTTGTACTGATAGTAGTACTTGTGTAATTACACTCTAAACATCTTAATACCGTTGTAATTTCGTGTTGTACTGCATTCTTAATAAGAATCTCATGATCACAAACAGAGGTAATAAAGTCAGCTGCATCATGTATCTGATTGTTAGCGTATTTTTCTCCTGCGAATTGCCGTAATGATATTATGTTTGGACTTTGATCCGATTTATATTGGTCCATAAAGACTTTTATAATATGATCAGCTTTTTCAGTCGAAAATAAGTTTTCTCTTATTGATGAACAATATAACATACATTGGATCGTGGCATTCGCATAACAAGGCACACCATCAGAATTCGGGAGACCTCTGACGTAGTATTGAATAGTATCCACGATGTGATCATTAGTATTCTGACATTCGGATACATTATAATTAGGTACTGCCCAAACAGCATCACGAACATTGAGAACGCGGTTTTTAGAAATTGAAATAGTCATAAGATCAGGTCTATATTTTTTTCGCAATCTATTGTACTCTATTATAGCCGATTCTTGTGCCTTTACGGAAGATGGATCATAATTGATAAGATGCAGTCCTTGTAATGTGGTCACCCGAGAAAGAGCGACGTAAGATTGTCCGCAAGTAAATATTGAATTACCTGCTTCTATGACAGCATTCTGCAAGCTTAGTCCTTGACTTTTGTGAATAGTTATACCATAGCTGAGGCAAATCGGAAATTGTTTTCTAATAACGAACGCTCTATCCATTACTTCAAATTTAACACTTACACGTTCTATTATATGTTCTTGCCCCGTGGGTAATATAATTTTCAATTTTTCGACGTCATTATCAACACCTCGTGTAACTGAAACAAGTTTAGCAATGGTACTGTTGACAAGACCTAGCGTAACATCAATATTTCTTCTAATCATGATTTGCACTCGTACTTTAACAATTACGACCCTTGCAAGTCCCGCCGTTCGCGAGCTATCATCGTCATTGTTCAGTACCTTTGTCTCCTTTTTTTTTAAGTACGGTGCACAATTCGTTGTATCATGAGCAATCAAATGGATTTCTTCGGACGGAAATCGACTCAGCATTGCAGCGTTCAAAACATCACACTGAACACATGTGGGAAGTAAACACACCGTATTAGATCCCACATTAAGCATGTAATCACTTAATTCCTTTAATCCGTCATTACAATTTGTCGCTTTGATATTTAATTTCCTCGATTCTAAAAGCTTCGTATCCGAAACGGTCACTACTCCGGTCCGAATTCTAGACAAGATCTCTTTGTAAATATTATCACCCTGCTGTCGCATGTTTATTGTCAATTCGTCATAGCTAACAAGGCAGACCATAAATTATAAGAACCTAATCCTCCAACATTTTTCTCTATACTCTTATTGGATAATTGTATAAAAGCAGGTTCTTCGTGAACAGGAGGAAGTTGTAGTAAGTCACCAAATAGCAACATAGGCTTTTTTCCGAACCAAGCATCATCGGAATCTGTAGTATCAAATATTTCTGTAAGTCGCAAATGTATGTACAGGAAAGTTACGTTAGAAACCATCGAAATTTCATCGATGATTACTAGAGCAACATTTTTGAGTTGATCTCGTACAATTTGAAGGGCTGCATCGCTATGTTGGCTATACTGGGCTGTATGTCCATGTTCTACGGGTAATTGGAATAATCGGTGTATAGTAAGACCATCGATATTAAAAGCTGCGATTCCAGTAGGAGCAGTTACTGCTGTGTCTTTTCCGATAGTCTGCTTGATCCAGTGTCTGATAGTTTTTATTAAAAAACTTTTCCCAGTGCCACCTTCTCCACTCACATAAAGTCTGAGAATGTTATCGTTAGACGTCAAGGACTTACTAACTTTATCAAATATCCGCTTTTGATCATGGTTCAATTCCGAAATCATTTCTTGAAGATCACCACAGTCAAATTTATTTCCCGCGTCTTTAAAATCTTTCATGGCACCAACAGTTTCAACGGGGACACACTCTATTGGGTGATCGCCTTGATCATTTTCTTCTTGTTCCACAGTATTCAACACGTTCTTTTCAATTTCTTCCTTTATATGATCACGCGCTTCTTGAATATCCGTTATTCGTTCGTGATACTGAACTGCTTCTGTCAATTGTGATTCCAGCGACAAAAAAGCTTCCGCATATGTGTTAAATCCATTTTTCAATTGGTCGGTGTTTCTCCAAGGTTTGAATAATAATAATAATGTTACATGGGCCCTTCAGGTCCATCCCGTGCTTGCTGTCCACGCGTCGCTTTTATTTCGCAAAGGCGATTCAGCGGAATCGCCCCGCGTGTAGCAATCGCGCGGTGCTGAGCCGCGAAAGCAGCGAGGAGGACAACGACCGCGCTCGGCCCGGGCCCCGATTATTGGGAAATAATCGGGGAATTCGTGTGGCAATCGGCAGCTGCCGACGGGGCAGTTCTCCTCATTCGCGGGGACCGTGCGAGGTTCGGCCCGCGATCGAGAGCCGTAAAAAAGACATTCGTATTCGAGAGCTCGAGCTAGGGAGTCGCGACGGATCAGAGGACCGTCCAGATACCGTAACCACGTCTCCGCGTAGATTCCGCGAAGCGCGATCGGCCGATAGTAATTCGCGAAAAGGGTAACTCCATCCGACATACAGGAAACGGCCTAGCCGGGAGTGCCCTCGAGTGTAAATCGTGACCGACGTAGGACCGCGACGAGATACGACGGATAGAGTCAGTGCGGTACGACGGGCATCAGGCCGCCGACACCCGAGCGACGAACGAGCGACCACGACCTACCCTTGGGTCAGCGACACGGCGAGCGTCCGAAACGCGAGACGGCAAGCGTGCCGCGCGACATAGCGAGCGACAGCCGAGACGAAGCGCTGTCTCGAGGTATGATAAGCTAATCTTGTAACAATATATTTATTTCTCGTTTCCCCTTATATCCTTTCTACTTTATTATTTCCACCCCTTTCTTCCTGTCTACCCCCGGTAAGTATAGTCAAGGTGGGCCTTAGCCCTTTGACAGAGCAAGAACCCGGTAAGTCACTCCAGCCGCTCGGGGTGATTTACAGGCTGTCCCTTCAGGACGTAACAATAATGAGAAATAATAATTCTCAGGTTGGATTTGAACATTGTACTTATAATGATTGATAAGATAACCTCTTGGCCTTTTTTTTCAAAAACAGAGATGGACAGATTTCATAATATTCAGTTTTTTCGGACGGTCTAATTTTAGTAACGTCATACCACATAGCAAAATCGTACAGATGCATAGATTCTAATTCCTTGGGTCTATTGGGATAGCAATCATCTAAGAGGGATGGACAAAATATGTCTGTGGATTCACCTACCAGATCCTCAATCTCTTTGCGAGTTTTCAATTTCCTACTTCTCAGTATATTTACATCTAACCATCTAATAGTAGTACTGGAGTCAGTGCCATGCAATGATAATCCTAAAAGAGTATCAGCGCATTCAGGCGCTCCACATTCTCTATGATTTAGCATGCGCATTCCAAGGTTGCACAGCAGACTAGCCAATGACTTACTAGAATTTATTGCTGCCATAGTGTCCGTAGCGTAACTTTTTTCCGGCTTGGACACGTACTTAGTACAGTAACATGTCACCAACCCTGTCTTTTCCCCAATATATTGTATATCCATGTTACCTCTCCAAACCGTAAGAACAGCAGCATTAAAATCATTGATACGAACTTCCTTTATTGAACGTGGAAGATCATAGAGTGATACCTTTCGCTTTCAATTGTTTTCTAGCACCTATAGAAACAGCCACATCCCTTATTATCAAAGTATCTGTAACTGGACGTGGAAATGAAAATCGACATACTTTACAGAAGGAATTTTTAGATTTTTTGTTGCGTAGACAGTAACTATTGCATTTATGCATTTGATGTGCAATTACACGTCTATATAATTCTGGCGACACATGCGGTGATGGCAATCTGCAAGTGACGTATTTCATAATGAATGCTGCTACTTCTTCCTTCGAAGATTTATCGATTATAGGAGCATCTTCAATCCAAATTAAAAGATGAAAATGTTGTAATCCCCTGCTCTGATATTCTCTGCGCCAAAAGTAATGAGTGACCTTGCCAATCGGATTGTCGGGCGAACAAATGAAATCCAGCATAGCGTGGAATGTATTATCTATAAATCGAGAAGCTGAAACGGGATCAGAAGCAATGAGTTCGTTCGGCGACATTTTAGCCACCGATGGGCCGTTTACATCACGAAGATATTCTATTAAATCTGTCCATAGCCACTGACTTGGACTGAGCGTGAGGAACCATGTAGCTGGTCCATAATGGTGTATCATACAGTTCAAATCATTTCTCGGTTTTCGCCAATACTGTGCTGTATTACGTAATCTGGAAAATATAGTGTTCAAGTTCGTTTGTAGCTGATCTTTAGAGAGTTGCTCTAGAAAACTAGCAGCTGTGTATTTTTCACGTGGATTTACGACGTCCATTTTGTGAAAAATTCCAGCGTTCAATTGCCGCATATTGGTATCGTGTAATAAATGAAAAATATATGGCATGTTCAATCGAAATTGCGAATGCTTGGACATCAGTTTGGACTTAATGAATTCATGATCAGTCAAACGAACCAATCTTTCTTCATGCTGTCCGTTCACCCCATAAGGATATAAATCTGGGAAACATTTCACATCTAAGTGTTCAGCACGATGGCCCAACGGAATGTCCTGAACTTTAAGCATTTGATAGAGCGCGGTAGCAGATTCGTTAACCCTTTTGTCATACATTGGATAAATCGTAAACTGATCATAATATGAATCAGATTGTGACATTTGCGTCAATAATGCACGTTTGTGGTTTTCATCGATGTTGCATATTGAGAACGCGCCTTAAGCGATCGGAATCGCGTTGCGCCATCTCTCGCGCGAATAGGTTGTTTTAGGTTAAGTCGTGCTCGTGCACGACCGGCAGTCGCTTCCGTCCCCGTGACATGTGCATACCGTTAGGTTACTATTTTCATATTATTTCCAAGTTATGTAATATTAATAAACTAATATCAGACTAAAATGTGTCTAGTGAACTACAAACACAACATTGGTGTCAGAAAGGTCGAATTCAAGCCTCAATACATGTGCGGGGAAGTGAAATTCCCGAAGTAAGACAGTGAAGCGTGAAAAAAAAGAAAAAACGTGCAAGAATCTCCACGTGCAGGAGACCCACGATGACGACGGAAGTGACACCAGAGCTGCTTGAGGCGATGACGAGCATGCTTACGAATGCTCTCAAAGCGTCGCTTGCGGGTGTAGCCGCTGCGACGACCCCAACGGGTGCCGACGGCGCACAGCTTACGACGCGGCCGGTCCAGCCGAAGCCACCGCCATTTTCTTGCAAGGAGTACCGTCCGTCGGAGGGAATAACCGTTGAAGAGTATTTCAAACGCTTCGACTGGTCATTGCAACTAAGCAAGATTTCTGACGAGCAGCATGCTAATTACGCACGTGTATATATGGGCGCCGAGTTAAATAATGCGCTCAAATTTCTCGTCAATCCACGTGAACCGGAAGCACTCACATACGCTGAGATTCGCACGTCACTCATCGCTCACTTCGACAGCGCCAAAAACAAGTACGCTGAAAGTGTGAAGTTTCGACAAATAAAGCAACAGAAGGGCGAGAGTATTGCTGGTTTCGCGCTGCGTTTGAGACAGGGCGCCGCGCATTGCGACTACGGAGAATTTTTAGACAGAATGCTCATTGAGCAGCTCCTGCATGGCCTCGACGATCGTGACATGTGCGATGAAATCATTGGAAAGAAGCCGGACACATTCACGGCTGCGTACGAAATCGCACACACGCTCGAAGCGACACGCCACACAGCGGATACAGTGAAAACTAATAGTCAGTCTGCTGTACCCGAGGCAGCACATGCATTAATGTCTACACCACTGCAATGGAAACATAGTAAGAATCCCTTCCGCCGCAGGTCGCTCTCGCGAGGTCGCGGACGGCCACAGTCATCGCGTAGCGTGTCGCGCGGGGCACCACACAGAAGCGAACGAGAGGATCGGAACAAGTTCTATACCTGCAATGGATGTGGAGCGCCACACATGCGTGGCCAGTGCCCGTACCGAGACGCTGAATGCTATAAATGCAAAAGAAAGGGACACATCGCGAAAGTGTGCAGATCGAATAAAAGGTCGCAAACAATCGATCATAACGAAAAGAAGGAACAACCAGCAGAACAAGTGGACAACGTAATGTGCCTCAACAAGCTTGAAGAAATAAACACAATCAAGACAAGCAGCAAGAAGATGCTTAGTGTACAAATAGACGGCCGAGGGCTAGCAATGGAACTCGACACCGGAGCACCCACTGGTATCATAAGCAACAAGACGCTGCGCACGATTAAACCAGGTTTCTACAAATTGCAACCAACGGACAGGCAGTTTGTAAGTTATTCGCGTCACCCGGTCAAGTGCATCGGACGTCTCCTGGTCGATGTCACGCTCGGAACCACAACAAGGAAGCTTTATGTTTACGTCGTCAATGACGAATATGACCCTCTGTTCGGATTAGAGTGGATTAGCCAATTTGTCCACGATATCAAGTGGATGGACATTTTTGGCTCTGACGGAATTCATGGTCTGAGCGTGAGCCCCCCTCGTCTCTCTCCGGAGCAGGATGCTCGACTGGACCAGTTATTGGTGAGATTTGACTGTCTTTTTAGCCAAACCGCTGGCAAGCTCGCTGGACCTCTTGTAAAAGTACACTTCAAACCGGGAGCAACTCCTGTTTTTGCGCGAGCGCGCGAAATACCCTTCGCTCTGCGTGACAGATACGCCAAGGAAATCGACAGTAAAATCGCATCGGGTCATTATGTCAAAGTTGAGTATTCGGAATGGGCTTCTACAACGCACGTAGTTATGAAAGAAAACGGCAAAATGCGTATCACCGGGAACTACAAGCCTACGCTTAATCCTCGTATGATTATTGACGAACATCCAATCCCGAAGCCGGAACACCTTTTTAACAAAATAAAGGGAGCAAAGTTCTTTTGTCATTTGGACGTCACAGATGCGTACACACACCTGCCAGTCGATGAGGAATTTAGCCACGCGCTAACACTAAATACACCAACACATGGTTTGATTCGCCCTACGCGCGCGGTCTACGGAGCAGCAAATATTCCAGCAATATGGCAACGCCGTTTGGAAACGGTTGTCCAGGGTCTTGATAGCGTACTGAACTTTTTTGATGACATCCTTGTATTCGCAGATACAACAGCACGGGCTTCGACTTAATCGCAAGAAATGTGTTTTCGCAGCCACCACTGTCGAATTCTTGGGACACAAAATCAATGCTCAGGGTGTGCACAAGTCAGACAAGCACATCGAAGCGATACGCGACGCACCCAAACCGTCGACACGAGAAGAACTGGAACTTTTCATTGGCAAAGCTACTTATTATAGTTCATTCATTCCAGATTTAGCTACCAAAGCTCGTCCACTCCGAGACATGATTCTCGTCGAACCATTCACATGGGCGCCAATCGCTGACCAGGCGTATGTGGAACTTAGGAACATCCTGATCTCACCACAAGTTCTTATTCCATACGACCCGTCACTGCCACTACTGCTCGCAACGGACGCCCGCAAGACAGGCCTAGGCGCAGTTCTATCGCACCGTCTCAGCAACGGAGAGGAACGGCCAATCGCATACGCCAGTCGCACAATGACAGCGACCGAGCAGCGGTATCCCATAATTGACAAGGAGGCCCTTGCAATTATGTGGGCAGTACAAAAATTCTTTTATTATTTGTACGCTCGTCATTTCACACTGATTACAGATCACAAACCGCTAACACAGATACTGCATCCAGAAAATTCGTTACCCGTTTTATGTATTAGTCGCATGGCCAATTATGCTGATTATCTGGCACATTTTAATTACGATGTAGTATTCAAGACGACTAAAGCAAATGCAAATGCGGATTACTGCTCTCGCTTACCAGTGCATACAACATCGGATTCCATACACAACATCCGTGTTGGAGAAGGGGAAGAAATAGCCGACCCGGACGAATTCGATTTATTTATCCTATCACAAATAAAGCAGCTTCCAGTCCGCGCAGACCACATCGCTCAAGATACTCGGAAGGATCCTCACTTGGGCAAAATCATTCAACTCCTCGAGACAGGGCAAAGCCTCGTTCGCGCTGGATACAAGGCACCGGAAGCCAACTACAGCCTGGCCTCGAATTGCTTGGTTTTTGAACACAGAGTAGTTGTGCCTTCCTCGCTCAGGCAAATTATCCTGAATGATTTACACACAGCGCACATAGGAATCGTCAAAATGAAGGGCATGGCTCGATCATTTGTATATTGGCCAGGTATTGACGCAGACATCGAGCGCATCGCGAAATCGTGCGTCGAATGTGCCAAACACGCGCACGCTCCGCCCAAAATCCGCAACCATCACTGGGAGTATCCAAAAGGCTCCTGGGAACGGATACATATAGACTATGCAGGGCCGGTTGCTGGAATGATGCTACTCATCATTGTCGATGCCTACAGCAAGTGGGTTGAAGTTAAGACCACCAATTCAACGACAAGCTACGCGACGATCGCAATCTTAGACGAACTGTTCGCTGCATATGGGGCTCCAGTCACCGTAGTCTCGGATAACGGGACCCAGTTTACCTCTGCTGAATTCAACACGTTCCTTCAAATGAGTGGTGTGAAATACCACAAATTGTCAGCTCCGTATCATCCGGCAACTAATGGCCAAGCGGAAAGATACGTGCAGACGACGAAGGACGCGCTACAAAAAATGAGCACCAAGCGAAGCACTCTACAAGAAGACTTGAACGAATTTTTAAGGCAATATAGGAAGGCTCCGCATTCTACAACGGGGTTCCCTCCTGCGCAGCTTTTCTTAGGACGCAACCTGCGCACACGCCTTGATCTTGTGCAACCCGAAACCACACAGACGAGAACCACAGGAAGACGGCAAGCCGAGTTTAAGCCGATATCTCGCACTTTTCAGCCGCTACAACAGGTGTACTTTGTATCCGGCAATGCCCGGATGGACAGGTGGATTCCAGGCACAATCGTCACACGCCTTGGAGATCTCCACTACGAAATTGACCACCGTGGCAAATCTTTCAGACGCCATGTCAATCAAATAAGAGCTTTCACAGAAAGCGAGTCGCAGCAGCGAGCTGTCAACGATGTTCCAACACCCGAAGATACACCCGAGCGATCTCGTCGAATTCGCTTTTACCAGGACCATGCAGAGTCCTTTGCCGTTGCACGCTCGCCTGAGAGACTGCCACAGCGGGATGATGCGGAGCAACCTGCGCCTCCGCAGCAACTCTGTGTTGCACCTGCACCGGAACAAGCGGGACCGAGTCTACCGCGGGAGTGGATCGCAGCCCCTGCTCAGGCTCAGGCACCACGAAGATCAACGCGTACACGGAAACCAATCGAAAGATTTTCCTCCACTTAAATTTTTCTAATCAACTCCATGTTTACTTGTACTGTCTCCCACACTTGCTTGTAAATTCCAAAGGAGGGAGGAAATGTTGCATATTGAGAACGCGCCTTAAGCGATCGGAATCGCGTTGCGCCATCTCTCGCGCGAATAGGTTGTTTTAGGTTAAGTCGTGCTCGTGCACGACCGGCAGTCGCTTCCGTCCCCGTGACATGTGCATACCGTTAGGTTACTATTTTCATATTATTTCCAAGTTATGTAATATTAATAAACTAATATCAGACTAAAATGTGTCTAGTGAACTACAAACACAACAATCGATATTAAGTGTTTCACCTTCAACGTCCTCGATAGATTCGTTATTATCATCATTGGCAACAACTTCTTCTTGAAATTCTGTATCTGGTAATTTGGCACTCAGCAATAAATCGTGCGATTTTGGTAAAACAATTTCTGAGTATAGAGGATTATTGGCTTTCAACCATACTAAGGCATTCCATACTTTCTTCAAGTCAACTAACTTTTCCCAAACTATTTTAGATTTTGTTGGAACGCCCCGCACCAATATGTATAATTCATGATTTTGATTTAAAGGTTCAGTCGAAGGACAGATTTTTTTTAAATTTTCTTCTAACGGTAAAGGAAGGTGAAATGTTCTTCCCTTTACTTTTGGAAACATATGTTTATGTGGCATATTTTTACGCATTACTGTATCCATTCTCACAACCGTTTGAAACGGTTTAGCTCTTTGAATGAGAATTCGTTCGTAATCGTTCAACACTGCTATTTCTGGAACTGAACGTACATCAAGCTTATTTAAAATACATTTTGGTGGTATGGAATCTTTGCGAATTTTATCGTGACAATATCGGCAAATAAAATTCACATCACCAACTTTGTATACAATATGATTTAACAATGTTTGCATTACATTTCCCTTATATGTTCTTTTAGAAATATCAAACTTACGAACCTCTCTTTGAAAACAGAGTTTCTCGCAGGAAACGCACGGGATGCGTGGTGTGTCCATAGACCGCTTTGTGAAAGCTTTAAATGCTAAATAATATCGAGATATAATCTCTTCTTCGTTCAAGCTTACGTCAGTATTACTTTTTTGTAACGCTTCAGCTTCTTTCCGAGCTTGCAGTGTTATTCGTCCAAGTGTTTCAAGGTCACTGTCGTTTAAAGCTTTGTCTAAATTATGTAATAGGTGTTTATAAATGTACACTATTCTGTGTATCATTCTTTTCAAATTTCGTAAATCCGGAAAGTGAGGTGCCAGTATCTCAAAAGCTAAAAAATTGGACTTACATAGTTTAGGGTTTATGTAACAACCATGAGAATGGCCAACTTTTTCGGCATGTACTTCATTAGAACAGCTACTGATATGGTTGTTCAACTTATGTACCTTTTTTAATGAGCATTCTAACAATCGTTTGAAGAAATCCTGTAAATTATTCAGAGTTTCAACATTTTTTGTTTTACAAAGATAACTACAATGCCATGCTTTTGTCGTCTTCTTCGATTGCAATACAGGTAGAACGTTTATAGCTTTCCCTTCCGAATTCAGTATGATTGATTCAGAACCGGTGAAAGTATGGTACGAACTTTCCGCAAAATATGATTCTGAAGAAGATGTATGTCTGGATTGTCCACACAAATCATTAATCCTGTCATCAATTTCTAAACATTCTGCTGCTCAATTTCTAAACTTCCACTTTTTCTTTACAATCTTTCAACAGTTTCCTCATTTCCAAAATGTACTTTTGCCTAGTATGAAAACACCATTTTATTATACGCTCAGCTTCTAATCTACTTGCTTCTCCGGACGGCATGCTAATAATTTTTTAAAGTTTTCTAATATAAGTTTCTTTGTTATTTTTGGTTCCTATATTGTTATTCGTTACAGCAATATTACGATATTTTTTTATTATTTTCAGAACAGCACGACGTTTCGCTACTTTATTATAATTATCTTCCTTACGTATTTCATTATATACTTTCCGCTTTTTGGAGATAACTTCTTTATTTAGCTGATAATAATTTTTTTGCTTTCCGCATATCACTTCTTTATTTGCGTCATAATGCATTTTTCTCTTTTTTATTATACCTTCTTTATTTTGTTGATAATAACTTTTTCGCTTCCCGCATTTCACTTCTTTATTTGCGTCATAATGCATTTTTTCTTTTTTATTATACCTTCCTTATTTTGCTGATAATAATTTTCTCGCTTTTCGCATATCACTTCTTTATTTGCGTCATAATGCATTTTTTTATTTTTTATTACACCTTCTTTGTGGACGTTATAATATTCATAATTATACATTTTTATGCTTTCCCCCCGTTTTTTACAATCGTTGCCTTTTTTCATGTTACACTCCCCTTTTTTTGCTTTATAAACAGCTCTTCTTTTTAAATTAATTTCCTCTTTCTGCCTTTTATAATAATTAGACATGTATTCTGCCCTATTACTTGGTAGGTATACATTGCTGATTTTTGACTTCGAAACCAATGGTGGATTTGTCTGAATTACATTTTTTGTATATATGGTGACTTCTTTGTCACTAAGTACTACATTTTGAACTGGGGACATTTTATTATCTGTTTTGTTTGTAATATATCTTTGACCGATTTTAAATGCAGGATCATTTCCACAAGAGGGATTTTTATTAATTGTACTACCAATTGCAGATTCATATTCGTGCACACAACGTGTTAATTGTTGATCCTGAGTGCTTGGAAAATGTTCTATACGATTTGATTGAAACATTTTGATCAAATGTTGACGCATCAATGCATGAGTGTACGTTACTTTATCAGGTAATATTTTGAATAATAACGAGACAGCAAATGCAATCGCAAAAACTCCGCAATCCCGACCGTTAGGTTGAGTTTGTACACGTGGAAATTCAATAAATTCTTCGTCAATTGCACCGTCATGTTTATTAAAAAATGGGTATAACTTATCCAGAAAAATTTTATGATGACTATGCAACTTCGAGGAATTAAGAGAATCATAAATATAAACTCTTCTTTCAACATGTTTATAGAAGCTACAAACCCAATGTCCCCCTGCATTGGTTCCAATCTTATCGCTTTGGTGCAAAATCTGTATGTGATCCTGATTTTCAGGAGCTGGTTGAATTGTATCAGGCAATTGAACTCTCCACGTCTCGCGTGGTTTGTAATTGGAGTTAGCTTCTAATAATTTGCGAAAATATTCGATATGGTCATCTGTTAACCATTCGCCTTTATTGATTATTTGCATATTATGAAAACTGAGTGGTGAGATATTAATAATACTTTTAATTACAGCCATGACGAATTATACTTTTTTTTATATTTCTAGTTTTCTAGTATACACTATATTCTATTGTATACGATATTTATTATATAAGATAAAGCGCGTTGCAGCCAGCAAAGCTTATCTAGTTTTCTAGTATACACTATCTCAGGGGTGTCGAACTTCCCCACTCCGAGAGCCGCACGAGTCGGGCCTCCGGTCAGCCGGTTCCCCCACTTATCTTTCTCCAGCAGTTGCACGAGACCCGGCGGAGAGAGAGTGCGGCACACGGAGGAAATTCCTCAGAGTGAAGTAGGTGTGGAGGGGGCCGTTCTCCTACGGCTCTACGGAGCAGGCGAAGAGGAGAAGGAGCCACTGCGGCTCGCGAGCCGCTTGTTCGACACCTCTGCACTATCTTATTCGAAAGCTTATATGCGGTTTACATAAAAAAATGCCTTTAAATTTAGAAAATATTGCAGGCGTGATGAGATATTAATGATGAAATAAGTTTCAGGTTAGTTTGGATACACTATATTCTATTGTATACGATATATATTTACTATATATATAAGATAAAACGCGTTGCAGCCAGCAAAGCTTATCTAGTTTTCTAGTATACACTATATATATTCTATTGTATACGATAATTATTGAAATTGGTCTTATTCGAAAGCTTATATGCGGTTTACATAAGAAAATTGCCTTTAAATTTAGAAAATATTGCAGGCGTGATGAGATATTAATGATGAAATAAGTTTCAGGTTAGTTTGGATTAGCCGTTTCTCGAGTGAATGATAGCGGTAGCGACAGTCGACATATACAGGGTGTCTGTCCTGTATTTGGCGTCGGGACGCTGCCACGTCTCTAGATAGAATATAATAATATCGATAGTAATGATAAATCGTCTTTATTCCGTCTTTATTCCTTTTTCTTTTTTAACATACGATACAGATACAGTACAATTAGAATCGCAAATAACGGAATACAGCGCGATACAGTCAGTAAAGCTTATAAATCTAGTTTTGTTGTATACACTATATAAGATACAGCACAACAGTCAGTAAAGCTTATAAATCTATTTTTTTGTATACACTATATCCTATTGTATACGATAATATAATATAATATTATAACAGTATGGGCAAGGCTCAGCGTGGCTATTATTATGCCTGACCCGGTAATCAAATATATTTATTTGATGAAGCGCAATGCAGCCTGTAATAAAGCTACTCGCAAGGGCGCAAAGCATCCCAGGGTAGCGCAAAGCAGCCAACCGAGTGTACTTTATTTTTGTTTTAAAAGCTCCAACCTGTAAAAAACGAAAAATTTGTAATAAACACTAAACTAATATCATACTTATTATTTTATTTATAAATAAATGTAAACGTCACTTACAAATATAATATTTTGCTCTGTTGCTTCTCCTTCTGATGAGAAGAATTGGTTTCCTTCCAAGGGACTTGAAACTAAAAAGATACACATTTCAATGAAGAAATAGGTTAGCAAAAAATATGTTAGATTATTATTTAACACATGTAATGTAACAAATAACCTATTCGTTGCATTATGTGTACACCTAAATTAATAATAATGAAGCACACTTACATGCAAGGAAATCAGGAAAAATTTTCGGTCGCCGTGACATGCGTGCTGTGATGGGTACGTAAAATACGCAACGTATAATACGTACGTACTATACACGTGCGCTAGTGACATAATTAGCGGATTGGTTGGAGTATTCACCGCGCTGGGGGACCGAAGACCCGCGAACCAATCAGCGGGGAGAACCGCGATACCACGCTGGTGTCGCGCGAGATTTATGCTTAAGGAATTGGTAGCGTTTAAGATTCCAAACTTCCCTTTATTATATAAAGAGATTTATGTTGTTATCTACCTCGAGTGCTTCCTTTGTGGACCTGCCCCGGCAATATAGAGCCTAGTAGGAAGTACCCCATACATTTTTCAAGATTTATTTATTATATAACTTTGGTTATGTCATGTATGTAATTTACGTGTAATTGACACGTAACGTAAATACGCAAATTTAAAGTTTAATTAAAAATGCATTTATAACAACGTATTATTCTAATCATCTCTTTCACCGGTGTTTTCATATTCTTGTACTGCGAAAATATTTCATTTCGAAACTTTCGACGCCTGCAATTGTCGTGTAGGTAAAGTGGGATAGCCGTTAAAATAGCCGTATTTTTAACATTAAAATTTGCGTAGAGAAATAAATAATAATATATGTAACGTACTATACATATAATACGTAATATCCACAAAATATATTTCCACGGGAAAAATTGTTAACCCATTCGACAAAAAGCCGAAATGGTATATTTTCAAACTACATGAATACTACAACCCCCATATGTACTATTGTTCCAAAAGCGATTTCCACATTCGTGGCGTCCCACAGTGGGCCGGATTCACTTATTTGACGCCATTTTGGTGTTTTTTTCAAGATATCGGAATGAAATTGACACCAAAAAATAGGATAAAATTTTTCCTATCTAATGATGTATAATTTAATATTTTTGACATTTATTTATTTATTTATTTTCATTTTTTTTAACTTAATTGTGAAATTTTTTTTTAAAACTATTCATTTGGTACTTTATTTAATGCCCTTTTCAGTGGTTTAAATCGAATATTCGCAAAACTTTTCGTTTCCAAGTTATAAGGAAAAGTCGAAAAATAAATGAATGCAGCCAAATATCGTTTTGTTTAAATTGAAGGTCAATTTTTTGCGCTAAACATAATCTTTTATTAGTAATTAATGTAAACAATTTATTAAAAAATAATTCTGAAAACAGTCAGTAAAATTGCGACATTTCTTAAAATTGACAAGGAATATCTTTCAAGTCCCAACGAGTCCCGTATTTTTACAAGGGGGAATCTTTTCAGTGCACCTTCCTCTATACAATCACGCAAGAATCACTTCCACCTTCGTCCGGTTTCGAGAAATATTTCGGTTTGAACTCATCAGCGTCGCGTCCTTTTCTTCACGTTCATGCGTTGCATCCTTCTTCGAAGGAATTGTTTAGATTATCGGCACTTGAAGTGTTTATGCTATGATGTAGATAAGCCTTCGACTTGGTCCTGTATTTTCCATTTCCAATCAGTTGAAACTGAACCAGCAGAGACTGCACAGTGACGTTTTCAAACTATTTCCAACAGATTTGAAAGTTGCATTCTAATTTTTATAAGTTTTATCACTTTAAATTTTATTTTGTTCAGTTTGTGTTTAATATATTATATATGTGTATATAACTTAGTGTGTTTAGTGTATATTAATGCGTTAGTGTATAGTACGTATACATATTTTGTTCAGTTTGTGTTTAATATATTATATATGTGTATACAACTTAGTGTGTTTAGTGTATATTAATGCGTTAGTGTATAGTACATATATGTATATGTATACATGTATATATGTATATGTACTATACACTAACGCATTAATATATGTATATGTACTATACACTAACGCATTAATATACACTAAACACACTAAGATATATACACATATATAATATATTAAACACAAACTGAACAAAATAAAATTTAAAGTGATAAAACTTATAAAAATTAGAATGCAACTTTCAAATCTGTTGGAAATAGTTTGAAAACGTCACTGTGCAGTCTCTGCTGGTTCAGTTTCAACTGATTGGAAATGGAAAATACAGGACCAAGTCGAAGGCTTATCTACATCATAGCATAAACACTTCAAGTGCCGATAATCTAAACAATTCCTTCGAAGAAGGATGCAACGCATGAACGTGAAGAAAAGGACGCGACGCTGATGAGTTCAAACCGAAATATTTCTCGAAACCGGACGAAGGTGGAAGTGATTCTTGCGTGATTGTATAGAGGAAGGTGCACTGAAAAGATTCCCCCTTGTAAAAATACGGGACTCGTTGGGACTTGAAAGATATTCCTTGTCAATTTTAAGAAATGTCGCAATTTTACTGACTGTTTTCAGAATTATTTTTTAATAAATTGTTTACATTAATTACTAATAAAAGATTATGTTTAGCGCAAAAAATTGACCTTCAATTTAAACAAAACGATATTTGGCTGCATTCATTTATTTTTCGACTTTTCCTTATAACTTGGAAACGAAAAGTTTTGCGAATATTCGATTTAAACCACTGAAAAGGGCATTAAATAAAGTACCAAATGAATAGTTTTAAAAAAAAATTTCACAATTAAGTTAAAAAAAATGAAAATAAATAAATAAATAAATGTCAAAAATATTAAATTATACATCATTAGATAGGAAAAATTTTATCCTATTTTTTGGTGTCAATTTCATTCCGATATCTTGAAAAAAACACCAAAATGGCGTCAAATAAGTGAATCCGGCCCACTGTGCGTCCCCTTGTTAGCTTCCCGGTTTAAAAATCAACAATTCAAAGAGCCCGCGGCAGAATATGCCAAAAGCGGGCTCCTTACAAAACAAAAGAGCAGCGGAGGAGCTCGCCTCATCGTTGCACGTGGCGGGGAAGCCCATTTTCAATTGTGGCTGCGTGCTAAGCACTCGACTCGACAATGTCTGAATCTGAAAATGTAAGTAATAAAAAAATACTATTTATATATTCGTAGCTATCGTTATTCATATGCTCTAGTCCGGTTTTATGTGTATTCGCTAGTTTTATTCGTGAAATATTCGTGAGATATATTTGTTTGTATTCGTTAGTTTTATACGTGATTCGCGAGATTTTTTCGTCACTTACAAGCAGCGTGTGATAGAAGTAAGTAATACATCTAGCGCAAGAATACGTATGTAATGTTAAAAATTACATTACATTAAATTCAAAAAACTGTAACGTATTATAACATTATTTTGTGATTCGCAGTTGTAACTAGTAGCAAAACAAAAAGATATTGCACACGTTGAAGCATATTCTAATAACTTATAACGCCAATGAGTAGAAATATATAATCAAACATATCTTATCTGAGTTGAACGTAAACGAACATGTAAAGTACAACATTTTGAAAGTCTTTGGTAGGCACTTTGCTTACGTTAACTATCAATAGGCATCTGTATAGCAAGTAATATATACAACAAGAACATATTGGATACATAGAAGCATATTTTAACTCGGATGTGTTTCAGACTTCTAATCGCTGGCGTTACAAGTTACAATATGCTTCAACGTGTGCAATATCTTCTTGTTTTACTACTAGTTACAACTGCGAATCGTTCAAACATATCTGAGTTGAACGTAAACGAACATGTAAAGTACAACATTTTGAAAGTTCTTGGTAGGCACTTTGCCTACGTTAACTATCAGTGGAAGTAGACCGTAACTGTATAGCAAGTAATACAACAAACAAGAAGATAGACACGTTGAAGCATATTCTAACTTGTAACGCCAGCGATTAGAAATATGAAACACATCCGACTTAAAATATGCTTCTATGTATCCACTATGTTCTTGTTGTATTACTTACTATACAATTACGGTCTACTACCATTGATATAGTTAACATAGGCGAAGTGCCTATCAAAGACTTTCAAAATGTTGTACTTTACATGATCGTTTACGTTCAACTCAGATATGTTTGATATATTTCTAATCGTTGGCGTTATAAGTTATAGAATATGCTTCAACGTGTGCAATATCTTCTTGTTTTACTACTAGTTACAACTGCGAATCCTTCACAAAATAATGTTATAATAAGTTACAGTTTTTTGTATTGAATATAATGTAATGTAATTTTTATAATTTCGCATCATACACTATTTCAGTTTTCAAATTTATATATTTCCTAATTTCCAATTTACAATGGAACAGTACGTACCCTTGCGCTATATGTATATGACTTTCTTCTATCATACGCAGCTTTTATGAATTGTTGATCTTTTATTTATATATATTTATATATATTTATATATATTATCCGATAATTAATTGTTTATTTATATTTGTAGGCAAAAATGGCCTTATTATTGGCAGGTAAATAATAAAAATTTATATACCTACATTTATTCAAATTTATTATTTTTCCAGTCATTTAATGATACAATTAATTTTAGATATTGACGCCGAATTAGCAAATTTAAATATGGCAAATTTAAATGTGGCGGAGCTGCCACATGCTTCGGCTCCGCACGTGGCCGAAGCCGAAGTTCCGCCACCACGGGCTTCGGCTCCGACACCACCAGCAGTGAGCCAGGCCCCGGCTGATGGTAAATATACATAATAACATAAAATACATAAAATATATACACATTTTAAAAACTTATACGCTTTTAGAATATTCGGAAATAAGTGGGTCATTCCACGCCAACTCGATCACTTTTTTCCCTCGATGTCTCGGATTTTGTTCAATCTTGAATATGTTGTAGTCCGCGTGAAATAAGGGGGGGGGGGGGGGGGTTTAATTCACCATTTTGTCGATTTCAAGTTTGTTTAAAAAACACAGGGCCTTGAATTTTGCGATTTTTGCCTATTTTCGTGAAAATGGGTTGTACTTATGAATTTTTATCTCGGAAACTATTTGTCTGATTTAGTTGATTCTTACGGCATTATAATGTAGAAAGATCGGCCTTCCTGAATAGTTTTTTTCCAGATCCAAAAATTAATTTTGCGACATTGAAAATTATAAATAAAGTTTTATTTTGCAAAATGAGGGACAAGGTCACGATTTTAAAATCCGAAAAAAATACCACCATATTCGCTGACGAATTGTATATGAAAAATCAGCCTATCTCTTGTTGGTAATTTGCATATTCAACGTCGCAGAAAGCTGTTAAAGACAGCGGCGCGCGCCGTTTCAGGTATAAGCGAGCCGCGCGCTCCGCTATTACCTCGCCCGACCGTACCACTCGCAAAATTCAAGGCCCTGTATTTTTTAAACAAACTCGAAATCGACAAAATGGTGAATTAACCAGGGGTGTGCGGATCGTCCAGAGGCTCGGGTTCCCGGCCCTCGGGTCGGGTCGGAAAAGTTTCGGGCGGGATCGGGCGGGGCCTCGATACTTTCGTATTGCTCGAGATCCCGACAGTCTCGGGATCCCGAGACTCAATTCGGGCTACAAGCATAGCCGCCATGAGCGGGAAATTTGACTTCAGGTCGACTCGGCAAAACTCGGACGCGATCGGCTCGAAAGCTATTAAAGCTATTAAGAGTAGATCGAGATGAAAAGAATTATGTACATCATTTATATCAATACCAGAGTGATAAGTTTTTACCTTTCTGTCTCCTGTTGAATCATAATTCAATGAATATACATATATATATATATATATATATATATATATATATATATATGTAAATAAATAATAAGTTACAAATTATCACTCTGGTATTGATATAAATGATGTACATAATTCTTTTCATCTCGGTCTACTCTTAATAGCTTTAATAGCTTTCGAGCCGATCGCGTCCGAGTTTTGCCGAGTCGACCTGAAGTCAAATTTCCCGCTCATGGCGGCTATGCTTGTAGCCCGAATTGAGTCTCGGGATCCCGAGACTGTCGGGATCTCGAGCAATACGAAAGTATCGGGATCCCGCCCGATCTCGCCCGAAAGTTTCGGGCCCGTCCCGAGCCCGAAAAGTCGGGTACCCGCACATCCCTGGAATTAACCCCCCCCCCCCCCGCATACTAATTTTACGAGGACTACAACGTATTCAAGTTTGAACAAAATCCGAGACATCGAGGGAAAAAAGTGATCGAGTTGGCGTGGAATGACCCAAGTCTAAATTTAAATAAATACTAATAAATTTATTGTTGTTTATACTACTAATTACAGGACCGTACGTGGCTCGCCATAACAAAGGCGGTTGGAGGGTGAGGGCCCAGGATGAAAATCGTCTAGCCCTAGAGGTGATGAGGGCCCAGGCCCAGGCCCTCAGAGATATCGTCACCCAAAGATACCGTGGCCGTGGAGCGAGACCGCGGCCGTGGCTGGGAGCGGGGCCGGGGCCGTGGCGGCGAACAAAAATAATTTTTTGTATAATTTTTATATATATTTATATATAATTTAATATATTATATTACTTTTGATACATCAAAATGTGGTTATTTCATTTGCTCATGCAGCCTTTCTCTTTCAGCTGTTGAAATAATTCTCTTCGTCTGCATTGTTCACTGAAAAATAGGACACATTTACTAATTATTTATAATAAATTATCACACGTGCTCATATGTCAAGATCATTGAATGAATAATTACGTATGCAAAACCCTACCTGCAAATTTCTGCGTACATAGTCTGACGTAGATCACAGTGCATCACCTTCTGCTTCTATTATCTGTCAACTCTTCGGAGGCATCGTTAACTGAAAAATAGGACACATTTATTAATTATTTATAATTTATCACACATGCTCAAGATCATTGAATGAATAATTACGTATCCAAAACTCTACCTGCAAATTTGTGCGTACATAGTCTGGCGTAGATCACAGTGCATCACCCTCTGCTTCTATTATCTGTAAATATACAGGGTGTCCGCGGGAAGACTGGACAGCTGAATATCTCCTAAAGTATTGGAGATAAAAAATTAAAAAAAATATGTAAATTAATGGTTCGATGGGGCTGCTTAATTCGCCGCGACGGATTTTTTTTCGATTATTATTTTAAAAGATACGATGGTCAAGTTCGGTTCTTCAAATGGCACTAACTTTTCTGAAGTCCTGAGTTGATAGTGCGTTCCAAGACGAATTCAATAAGCTTTAATGTATACACTTGATTTCCACTGGTTTTTGAGATATTGCGCTTGCAAATTTGCTGATTTTCACTTGAAAAAAACCTCTGGAATAGCAAGGACCGGGGTCGGTCTTGCTGGCCCCACGGGTGGCAGTGCCTGCTGAAATAGATACCTACCTGCCAAAGGTCTACGCAGACCCAGGCTGGACAATTCTTTTCCGTCAGAAATGCTACTTAGGTAGGTACATCTGCGGTATCGAGAAGCGCACCGTTATTTTTATTTCGCACTTGCTTCTACGCTCGGATGGCCGGTTATTTTGGGAGGGGTGCAAGTTCGATTGGTTAGGTTAGGAGGTGTGAAAGTTGCTAAACTAAATTTCAACCATAGGGAGCAGATTGTATTAGAACCAATCGGATTTGCATCCCTCACAAACGGCTGCTCTCTTGAAGAGGCCCTCTTCACAGCAATGCCCACCTTCAATCGCACGGAATACGTCAACGCATGCTTTAGGTTTTGATATTGAAGCTCGTGTTTATACTCGAGAAGACCACGCGTCGACAGCGGCCTACCCCTTTTCTTCCTGTGTCTCCCCACGAGGAGTATTGCCGATGGATTGTAGGAGCGTGGATGTCTGGATGCCAGTTATTGAATTCAGGAGACGATAGAAACACTTTATTACAAAACACACACGTACTATAATTAAAGTAAATCGTATTCCTCTCGGGCAGGAGTACTGATAATGATCGAACTTGCGCCCCACTTCGCGCAGACCGATTACGCGGAGGGTAGTCGGGTGTCACACACTGCACAATTGATACAGGGTAACAATTCTGGAGCAACGCCCGTCAAGGAGATGCGGCCTGGTACCCCGTGACGAGGATAGCCCTTCGCAGTGCCTCGCCCGATTTTTATGGCTTTTTTTCGGAAAAAGGTACGAATCCTGGGCCGAACGTAACGAATTGAAGGGTTTCGACCCTCGAAGGGTTTGGAATATCATTAAGAAGTGAAAAATGTACAGGATTTCAAATGTTTGCTTCTTTTCTTCATCGTATCGAGAAGGAAGTGACGCCAATGGATTCCTTATGCCTTTCCGATGAAACTGACACCAAGAACGACGTGATTTGGAAAATAATGAAGGAAATGAACAATTCATTTCCATAACCTCAAGCTAATTTCGTTAATAATAGCCCGATTTACGTGAAATTTGGTATGATTTTCATCGGAAAAACATAAGGAATCCAGTGGTGCCACTATCATATCGATACGATAAAGAATAAAGAATTATTTTATTTCCTAAACAGATACAGGGTAATTCTGGAGGTACGCCCGTCACCCCATGGCGAGGACAACACCCCCCAGTGCCCATCGAATTTTATGGCTTTTTTCGGAAAAAGGTACGAATCCTGGGCCCAACGTAACGAATTGGGGTCGAGTCTCCGCAGTCGAGGGTGAAATATCCATTACAGCGTATTAAGAAATTCTTTTCTTCATCGTGTCGAAAGGGAAGTGACGCCAATGGATTCCTTATGTTTTTCTGATGAAAATCATACCAAATATCACGCTAATCGGATTACTTTGACACAAGCTATTTGTATTCCATATGCAAAAGTTGCCCGATTTACACGACATTTGTAATGATTTTCATCGGAAAACTCCAAGGAATCCATCGGCGACACTCCCATATCCATACGATAAAGAATAAAGAATTAGTTTATATCTTAAACAGATAATTCTGGAGCTACGCCCGTCACCCCGTGGCGAGGACAACACTTCGCTGTGCTCATCGAATTTTATGGCTTTTTCCGGAAAAAGGTACGAATCCTGGGCCGAACGTAACGAATTGAAGGGTTTCGACCCTCGAAGGGTTTGGAATATCATTAAGAAGTGAAAAATGTACAGGATTTCAAATGTTTGCTTCTTTTCTTCATCGTATCGAGAAGGAAGTGACGCCAATGGATTCCTTATGCTTTTCCGATGAAACTGACACCAAGAACGACGTAATTCGGAAAATAATGAAGGAAATGAACAATTCATTTCCATAACCTCAAGCTAATTTCGTTAATAATAGCCCGATTTACGTGAAATTTGGTATGATTTTCATCGGAAAAGCATAAGGAATCCATTGGCGTCACTTCCTTCTCGATACGATGAAGAAAGGAAGCAAACATTTGAAATCCTGTACATTTTTCACTTCTTAATGATATTCCAAACCCTTCGAGGGTCGAAACCCTTCAATTCGTTACGTTCGGCCCAGGATTCGTACCTTTTTCCGAAAAAAGCCATAAAAATCGGGCGAGGCACTGCGAAGGGCTATCCTCGTCACGGGGTACCAGGCCGCATCTCCTTGACGGGCGTTGCTCCAGAATTGTTACCCTGTATCAATTGTGCAGTGTGTGACACCCGACTACCCTCCGCGTAATCGGTCTGCGCGAAGTGGGGCGCAAGTTCGATCATTATCAGTACTCCTGCCCGAGAGGAATACGATTTACTTTAATTATAGTACGTGTGTGTTTTGTAATAAAGTGTTTCTATCGTCTCCTGAATTCAATAACTGGCATCCAGACATCCACGCTCCTACAATCCATCGGCAATACTCCTCGTGGGGAGACACAGGAAGAAAAGGGGTAGCCCGCTGTCGACGCGTGGTCCTCTCGAGTATAAACACGAGCTTCAATATCAAAACCTAAAGCATGCGTTGACGTATTCCGTGCGATTGAAGGTGGGCATTGCTGTGAAGAGGGCCTCTTCAAGAGAGCAGCCGTTTGTGAGGGATGCAAATCCGATTGGTTCTAATACAATCTGCTCCCTATGGTTGAAATTTAGTCTAGCAACTTTCACACCTCCTAACCTAACCAATCGAACTTGCACCCCTCCCAAAATAACCGGCCATCCGAGCGTAGAAGCAAGTGCGAAATAAAAATAACAGTGCGCTTCTCGATACCGCAGATGTACCTACCTAAGTAGCATTTCTGACGGAAAAGAATTGTCCAGCCTGGGTCTGCGTAGACCTTTGGCAGGTAGGTATCTATTTCAGCAGGCACTGCCACCCGTGGGGCCAGCAAGACCGACCCCGGTCCTTGCTATTCCAGAGGTTTTTTTCAAGTGAAAATCAGCAAATTTGCAAGCGCAATATCTCAAAAACCAGTGGAAATCAAGTGTATACATTAAAGCTTATTGAATTCGTCTTGGAACGCACTATCAACTCAGGACTTCAGAAAAGTTAGTGCCATTTGAAGAACCGAACTTGACCATCGTATCTTTTAAAATAATAATCGAAAAAAAAATCCGTCGCGGCTAATTAAGCAGCCCCATCGTACCATTAATTTACATATTTTTTTAAATTTTTTATCTCCAATACTTTAGGAGATATTCAGCTGTCCAGTCTTCCCGCGGACACCCTGTATATAATACTATGTCTTTAGAGAATCAGCGTACTTTCTTCACTAATGTGACTTGCATTACATTGCAAGCAGTCCACCATAATCTATTTTCTTAATAATTCTTAATACTATGTCTTTAGAGAAATTTTGTCGATTTACCTTATTTGACAAATTTCCAGAAACTTGTGCGACACAAGATGCTCTGTCTATCTATCTAATCTTCTCTGGACAACCTCCAAGCCTGCGCATTCCCTTCATTTCTAACCAACCAAGCCTGTGCGTCCCCTTCAATTCTACTATCCAAGCCTGTGCTTCGCCTTCATTTTTATGGAAGTCCTGTGCGTCCCCTTCATTTCTATAATATATAAGCTTTACATAAAAACTCTAAATTGATGGTATATACAAAAATACAAGTATCTGGCAATTTAAATGCAATGCAATTTTTTACTACAATATATTATTTTGTACATGCATGGTACAAATTTCCAGAAACTTATGCGAAAGAAGGTACTTCTTTGTCGAACCTTCTCCCGACAACTTCCAAGTCTGCGACTCTACATAAAAAATCTATTAAAAAAATTTGGCGACCCACCTTGTTAATTGAGACAATAATTCAGTCTCCCATGTAGTGTAAAAACTCGTGACATTTCAAATTTGGACAACTTACCTTATTTGACACTTGGCAGGTTATGATGGATTGACACTTGGTAGGTTATAAAGCGATGACACTTGGTAGGTTATAATTCAATAGTACACATAGATCCCGAGAGTCGACGAACGAAACATACACTAGTTTCTTCTGGCTGAAGGTGTGCGTGTAACGCGTATATACGTATTATGTTGACGAAAATTTCGCTTGGAGAAGGATAAGGAAAAGAAGAAGAAAATCTTACCGTTTCTGACAGATTCATGAGACGATATTATGATATCTCTGTCATGCGTGGACAGATTTTATTGAAATTTGGTCTTATTCGAAAGCTTATATGCGGTTTACATAAGAAAAATGCCTTTAAATTTAGAAAATATTGCAGGCGTCATGAGATATTAATGAAATAAGTTTCAGGTTAGGTTGGATTAGCCGTTTCTCGAGTAAATGATAGCGGTAGCGACAGTCGACATATACAGGGTGTCTTTCCTGTACTTGGCGTCGAGACGCTACCGCGTCTCTAGATATGACCATCCCAGCTGCCCAAAAACTTTTTTGCAATATCAACAATTTGTCCCAATTTTTATCTTAAATGTTTATTATCTTTGACTTGAGTTTTAAAAAAGTACCAAAAAGTACCTTCGTCATTTTTTGTATATTAATTGAGGGAACATTAAACTTTATATTAGCGTTGTAGCGGGTAGCACAGGAGGGTAGTACGTCGAGCGACCACCAGAGTAGCGCTGCTGCGCTACGCGCCCTGGCTGCACCCCGCTACACACCCCATGTCAACGCGCATGCTCCACAACCACCCGCGCAGGGATAAAAGGAGCCGGACCCAAAAGTTGGGCAGTCAACAAGTTAGCTCTGTCTAATACAGACTACCGACTGCCTGACTAGCGCTCCTCGAGTGGACCATTTCAAGAGTCTCGCTGACAGGCTAGGTTCCTTGATTAAAAGACAGTGCTCCCCGTAGTGGACACGAATTTACTGGACCTGTGCCTCGTGTTAGGAGTTCGGGGGTTAACGTGAAGTAAATGTATAACTGTGGATCAAAGCAATAAATGTAAATAGTTGTGTGTAGCCTTGTGTAATTATTCCAATGCCAACCCTATCGAATCACCCACGTTATAGCGTCAATTTCAACTACCCGAATTTGCCCGAAACGGAAAAAATAACCGAAATCATTAAGACGTTCACCGTACAGCCGCGTGCTACGCCCGGTGCGTAGCGTAGGGTCCACTCGTGCGATTTCGTCAAGCGATAAGACGGTTTGTCTAAACATTCAGTTACTCTCAAAGTTTGTTTATCAATGCATCGGCATTCGTTCATCGTGGATGCTGTCTTCAGTTCTGGAAGAGCAGTCGCAGGCAATACACACCTTAATAGTTTCACGAGTTTTCTAAGTTAATATATAGTGCTATACATAGTGTTATAGTCTATAGTATGATTAAAGTTTTTATTATTATTATTTATTGTTATTATTAAACTATTAATTTGGAATAGTTAATTTCCATAGTATTATTGTAGTATTATAGTTATATAGATTTACTGCTGAACCTGTGTTTACAAGTAAAAGAAAGTGTAGAAGAAAACAACAATATGAGTGAGTGGTCAATCGATGAATGGTAATGTATTATTGACTAAACGAACTATATGTAATATAATAATTTAATAACTGACTTCAAATCGAAAAATGCCGTGTTTCACAAATTACCTTTTATTTTAGAGCAGTGTCACTCTGTCACGTATGGTAAATGTTTCGAAATATGGAAAAGTGCCATTTCCAATAAAATTATTGCTTTATCAAATTTCATTGAACAAGACTTGGACTTCCGTTTCCGGTGGCTGGAGAGTGTGTAGTGAGAGAGTGTGAGCGAGCGAAATACAAGTGTGAAAGTGAAGTGATAGGGTGGGCAAAAGCTAGGGCGGTAGGGAACGAGAGGTGTAGGTGCAAGGGAGCTAGGGAGTTGCGTAGGCAGGGGAGGGCAGGGAAGGGAGGTGCGAAAGGGCGGCGAGAAGCAGTGAGTGAGAAAGTGAGGTTAGGGAGCGTCGTCAGGGAAAGGCGGGATAGAGGATAAGGAGGAAAGGAAAGGTAACGGGGACACCTGTAGGCGCGGAAGTGTAGTTAAAGGAAGAAGCAGGGAGGTCGGTAAGGAAGGAAAAGTGGAGAAGAGCACGAGAATGGCAGGAGAGACTGGCGAGGGGAAAGGAGAGCCGGCAAAGAAAGGCAGGCCGACAAATGCGGAAAGATTAGGAAGGGAAAGGGCGAATAGCATAACCGGCAGCATGGAGCTTTTGTGGGGAGTGAAAAGAAAGGATAGGGAGGAGGGCACTGGGGAAACGGCAGAGGCTCTTAGGAAGAGTGCGAAGACGGATGGATCACCGGCAAAAGGTGAAGGGGAGGTGATGATGGCCGTGCTGTTAGATTTAAGGGAGGAAGTGAGGGAAGAGATGAGAGAAACCAGAGAGGAGCTAAGAGATGCGAGAGAAGAAAGAAAGGTGGTGAAAAGGATGATAGAAGATATGAGCAGGAGGGCGGAAGAGGATAGGGAAGAGTTGGGCAGAAGAATGGAGGAGGTAGAGCGAAAGGTGGACAGAATGGGGGTGAAGGAGAAAAAGTGGGAAAGGATGGAGAGGAAAATGGAGATACTGGAGAAAGGGGGTGATGATGGGGCCGGAGGGGGTTGGAAAGAGAAGGTAGAGAGGTTGGAGTGGACAGTGGAGATGCAGGAAAGGGAAAGAGGAACAATATCATAGTGAGGGGCCTCAAGGTGGAGGGGGAAGGAAAACAGGGAATCAGGGAGGGGCTGGAGAAGGTGATGGAGCAGATTGGGGTTAAAGTGGAGGTAAAGCATGTGAGGAGCCTAGCCAGGAGGGACATAGGGGGGAGGGAAATGGTGTGGGCGAAACTGGGGAGTGAAGAGCAGAAAAGGAAGGTAATGCAGGTGAAGTGGAGGTTAGGGGGGAGGAAAGAAAGGATCGGGGACGACTATACGGAAAAGGAGAGGAAAGCTGAGTGGATGGTTAATAGGGAAGCGGAGAAAGAGAGAGGGGAAGGGAAGAGGGTAAGGGTAGGATATATGAAGTTGTGGGTGGAGGGTAAATGTAAGGTATGGGATGAAAGGGAAGGAGCCTTCAGGAAAGGAATGAGTGGGGGTAGAGAAGTGAAGGAGGCGACAGAGGGTATGGGAAACGGGTAGGGGGAGGGGGAGGAAAGGGAGTAAAAATGGGAGGGGTGGGGAAGGAGGTGGCAAGGTGAAGATATGCTTCTGGAACATAGCGGGGTTGAGGGGGAAGGACGAAGACTTTTGAAGGGGGTTAAAGGAATGGGACATTGTGTGTCTGATGGAGACATGGGTGGAGGAGAAAGGTTGGGAGGGATTAAAGAAAATGCTGCCGAAGGGGTACAGGTGGAATTGGCAGGGGGCTAGTAGGGTCAGCAAAAAAGGCAGGGCGAGCGGGGGGGTGTTGATGGGGGTGAGGGAGGGTTTGGAAGCGGAAGAGTGGGGGAGGTGGGAAAGGAAGGGGGAGAGGGGGTGATGATGAAAAGGGTAAAGATAGGGAAAAGAGTGTGGAGAGTGGTGGGGGTTTACGTCAATGGGGACCTGGAAAGTAAATGGGAGAGAATTAAGGGCTGGGGGGAGATGACAAACGGGGAACTGGTGTTGGTGGGTGGAGACTGGAATGCCAGAACAGGGGACAGGGGGGGGGGATCTAGAGGATGAGGGGGAGCTCAGGAGGTCGAAGGACAAGAAGGTAAACAAAGAAGGGGAAAAGTTGATAGAAAGGATCGGAGAGATGGGGTGGGTAATATACAACGGGGGATAAAGGGGGATGAGGAGGGGGAGTTGACGTTCACGGGAGCAAGGGGACACACAGTTATTGACTATGTGATGGGAGGAAGGGAGGTAAAGGCGGAGGTGGAGAGGATGTGGGTGGGGGACAACGTGGACTCAGACCATCACCCGCTGGTGGTTGAGATCAGAGGGGAGGGCAGTAGGGGAGTCGAAAGGCAGCAGGGGAAGACAGGGCGGAGGAAGAGATGGGAGTGGACGGTGGAGGGAATAGAGAGGTTTAGGGGGGTGACGGAAGGGTGGGAGCTAAAGGGGGGAGGTATAGATGAAATGGTGGCAGATTTAGTGGGAAGGGTGGAGGAAACTAGAGAGGCTCTAGGGAAGGAAAAGGGGGGAGGGGATAAGAGGGGGTGGTGGGATGGAGAATGCAAGGCGAAAAAGGAGGAGGTCAGAAGGGCGTTGAGAAGGTGGAGGAGAGGAGGTGGGGGGAGAGAGCAGTACGGAAGAGAGAGGGGGCAGTATAATAGAATGTGCGAGGAGAAGAAAAGAAAAAGGGCAGAGGAGTTCATGGAAATGGTGGGGAGGGTGAAGTCGGAGAGGGAGGTATGGGAACTGCTGAGCAGAAACAGGAAAAGGAGGAAGGGGGTCAATGAGGGTATTAAGGCGGAATAATGGAGGGGGTATTTCATGGGCCTATTAGGGGGCACGGATGGGAGGGTGCGAGAGGGGTTGGGGGAGGAGATGGAAGAAGGGGAAGCTGAGGGGGTGGGAATGGAAGAGGTAGAGGATGCAATACGGAGCCTGAAGGTGAATAAGGCGGCAGGGGGGGACGGTATAGAAGCAGAGGTGCTAAGGTATGGAGGGCTGGGTCTTAGAAAGGGCATATGGGCGATATGCGACAAGGTGTGGAGGGGGGGGGGATGGCCAGAGGACTGGAAAACGGGGATAATAGTACCGCTGCTAAAAAAGGGGGAGGGGAGGAAGGTGGAGGAATACAGGGGGATCACGTTGATGGGAGTTGTATATAAGGTATATACAAGGTTAATCGAAAGGAGGCTGGGTAGGGAGATGGAGGAAGAGAACATGTTGCCGGAGAATCAGGCTGCTTATAGGGAAGGTAGGAGCACTATAGATCATGTGTACGTCCTGAATTACCTGGTCAACAGGGAGGTGTACAAGGACAGAGGAAGGATGTTCGCTTTCTTCATCGACCTAAAGGCGGCTTTCGATTCGGTGAATAGGAATGTGCTGTGGGGGGCGCTGGAAAAGAGGGGGGTGAGTAAGGGGCTGTTGAGAAGAATAAGGGAGGTGTATAGGGAGACGAAGAGCAGGGTCAGGAGTGGGAGGGAGGAGGGGGTGAGCTTTTGGACGGCGAGAGGGGTGAGGCAGGGCTGCTCTTTAAGCACCAAACTCTTCTCGCTGTTGATAGCGGATTTGGAAGAAAGAATGGAAAGGAGAGGGAAAGGGGGTATGGTGATAGGGGGAAGAAGGTTGTATAGCCTGGCGTACGCAGACGACATCGTGCTACTAGCACAAGACGAGGGGGGGCTAAAGCTCATGATGGATGAACTCAGGGCGTACCTAAGGGAGAAGGACCTCGACCTGAACGTGGGGAAGTCGAAAGTGATGGGCTCTGGGAAGGGCGGGGGAAGAGAAAAGACAGGAAGTGGAAGTGGGGGGACAGGGAAAGAGAAGAGACGAGGGAATACGTGTACCTGGGGTACAGGCTACAGAAGAACGGAAAGCAAGAGGCTCCGGTGAGAGAGAGAGGGAAAGGAAGGCAGCGGGGGCAATGCGGGAGGTATGGGGTATGGGGAAAAAGTTCTTCGGTGGTAACTGGAGGAGGAGGGTTTGGTTGTACGACACCTTGGTGTGGACGGTGGCGAGGTACGGGGTGGAGATTTGGGGGTGGAAGGAGAGGGAAAGAGTTGAAAGGCTGCATGAACGGTTTTTGAGGTGGGTGATGGGGTTGGACGCTTGTACGCCGGGGTACATGGTCAGGGAGGAGTTAAAGAGGGAGATGATGAGGCTAAGAGCGGGTAGGAGGGCATGGGGGTACGAGGAAAGAGTGAGGAGCGGGAAAGGTGGGGTATGGGCAGGCAGATGCCTGAAAGAAATAGAGGACAGAGCAGGCAGGGGAGCGGGGGACTCAGAGTGGGAGAGAGAAAGGAAGGGATACTTGGAGGGGAAAGGCGTGAAGGCTAAGGAGGTGGGAAGGTCAGAAGAGCTGTGGGAAAGAATGGAGAGAGAAGAGAGAAGGATCCAGGCTATGGAAAGATGGGAGAGGATAGCGAAATCTGGTTACAACAGATGGTACAGGGTAATAAGGGTGGAAGGGGTACCCGAATTCCTGGATGCAGGGTGGAGGGAGGAGAGATGGAGGAGGGTGGCCAGATTCAGGCTAGGAAATGAAATGAGAGGTGGGAGATACTGGCTAAAGAAGGAGGATAACATGTGTAGGGCGTGTGGAGGGGAGGTGGAGGACTGGGGGCATGTCTTGATGAGGGAGAGGAGGATGAGGGGGAGGGGATGATGGACAAAGTGAGGAGAGTCCTGGATGGAAGCGGGAAGGGAGAGGTATGGATGAAGAGAAGGATAGAAATAACTAATATGGGGGGGGGGGGGGAGGATGAAGTTGGATGAGTGAGAAGTACGGCGGAAGCGGAGGTCCTGAAGGGGTGAGTGGGAGAGAGTGGAGGGATGTGTGCGGAAAGACGGAGTGTGATGAGAGAGGAGAGATACGGGACGGTGGTAGCGGCGCGCGAAGGGCAAGGCGTAACGGCGGATAGGACAAAGCGGGCAGGATGAGAGAGACAGAGGGGAGGCGAAAAGAGGAGAGATGTAAGGCAGATCGGGGTCTGCCGTTGTACCCCGTTAGGGAAACATTAAACTTGATTAACATTGAACAAGACTTGAATTTTACTGACACACCTAATTGGGTTAAGAAAAGCATTAACGAAATATCAAATTTGTTCATTGTAAAATAAAAAGGTAATACGAAAGTTGCAATAGAATGTATGACAGAGTTTATGAACAACATGCCATATGGCTTGCAGCGAAAATTACTATAAATGAACGTGTAATTGATTATATAAATTTAAATCAGGCTGGACCAAGCAACGTCATATCGAAAAAAGGAACACAGCTTAAAGATTTCACACAATATACTGAAAAATCTAAAAGACGTAAAGTCGCTGACTTACTTGAAACACGATCAGGTGAAGAACTGCAGTTTGCTGCTCAGGTATCAAATAGATTAACGCATCACAATAAAAGTTTTTCAGTAATTGAGGCATTAGCTTTATGTCTAGATTTAAAGCTGTCAGTTAGACAGTATAAACTTTTACGTCAAAAAATGAATTCATCATACCCAGAGACTTTTCCTTCTTATTTGAAGATAAAAAAGTATAAGGAATCACTTTTACCAAGTGAATATAAAATCACTGAAATTAGTGCTGAAATAAAGATGCAAGAGCTGTTGAATCAGACAGCTTCATCGATTCTTGAATTGATACCACACAGAAATTTTAAATCAGTGACACTTTTAGTGAAATGCGGCTTCGATGGAAGTTCGGGGCATAGCCGGTACAAACAAAAGTTTACAGATCCTTCTTTAACAGACGAATTTATGTTTTTCGAAGCTATGGTACCCATTCATATGGAGGATAATGATAAAAAATGTATAATATGGGAAAATGAAACTCCCTCATCTACGTTGTTATGCAGACCTCTTAAGTTCCTATTTACCAAAGAATCACCAGCTCTAGTTGAACAGGAATACGATAATTTTAAAAAACAATATTAGATTTGACCCCTACTACTATTGGCGAAAACGACGTTATAGTAATTGTTGTTTTTGATTTACGTTTTACAATGATAGATGGCAGCATATGCAATATCATATCAAAGACAAATTCCACTCATGTTTGCTATATCTGCGGTGCAAACCCATCGGAAATGAACACTGCTGCAGTTTTTAATAAAACCTCAAATGAAGAGATGTGTCAATATGGGCTATCATCTCTTCATCTATGGATCAGCTGTTTTGAAAATATACTTCATATTGCATATAGATTACCTTTTAAAAAGTGACAAGCCAGGGGGGAAGAAAACAACAAGCTCTTCGCTGAAAAGAAAAAACAAATGCTGGACTAATTTCGAGAAAGAATGGGGTTATTAGTAGATATGCCGAAAGTTGGATCTGGCAACACTAATGACGGCAATACTGCTCGCAGATTTTTTAAAGATCCTACAACTAGTTCAGACATAACAGGTGTTAATTATGAACTAATATACAATTTAGGGATTATATTGAGGGTAATTTCGGCAGGTCAGAAAATCAACATAATAGAACTTCAGACATTAATTGACGAAACAAGAAGAATGTACGTAACAAATTATCTATGGTATAATATGTCTGTTACAATGCACAAATTGTTAATACATGGAATAGATATTATTTCAAAAGTTTTAGTGCCAATAGGTCAATTATCGGAAGAAGCCTTGGAAGCCCGTCATAAGGAAATAAGATACTTGCGAGAACATCACACAAAGAAAAATTCCAGAATTAATACAAATAAAGATTTGTTCCAAATACTTTTAATAAATTCTGATCCACAAATATCAATATATAGGGCAAACCATATTAAATTGAAGAAAAAGAAACTCAGATATAATGAAATACTTAATAGTAGATGATTTAAATTATTGCGAATCGTCAGATACAAACCCAGACACATGTTCCGAGTCCGATTCGGATTTAATATGACAAATAAATTTTTTCATTTTATTATTATTTATATTGTTATTTAATTTTCTAATTAATGTTTTCATTTTTATGTTATTTTTTATGTTTTACGTACTACGTAATGAAAATTACAAACCAAATACAAGAAAAATTTTGAATGTATACGAAGTTATGATATTTGTCTCCCAAATCCATATATGTAAAACGAACGCAACGGATTTCAGGTATTTCGGCGAAACTGATGAAAAATTTTTTCCAACAAAAGTGAGTCAGTATTCAGTTGACAACAAATTTCAAAAGTAAAAATTAATAAAAAACTTCTTATTCAATAAAAAATCAAGATCACCTCATTTTTTCTTTAATGAAACTGCATATTTTTTATACACCTATCGATGCATATTTATAGTCTCTTTAAAAAAGTATTAGGGTACTTAGGTCGAAAACTGATTAGTTCAGAAGCTATGAGTTTTATTCCGAACGCCCATATGCGCGAAACACTGTGCAGTACGTGCATACATTGACTATTTATGAATGTGTAACGTCCCACGGGGACTCGAACCGGTAAAAACCGACTGTCATTAAAACAGAACCTGTTGTGTATGACATCTACTTTTATGTTGGCGACACTGTTTTCGGTTTTCACTGCGTGCCAATAGGAGTCGCCGGGACGGCACTCAGTTGTCGCTTCGTGTGCACGCCAGAGCTAACGTCGTTGTGACCTCTCCCGCAATAAACTCTTTTTCGCCCAATTACACGCGCATCCATTATTCTTCCATAACGTCCAGTAAGGATATAAGAGAACCGATCCGCATTACCACGCAAACCATCTTCTATTATCGCGCAAACGCATTGTGAAGACTTTTGTACATAATTTATAATTTAAGCAAATATCAGAGAAACAGATGTTATAGAAGTGTTAAGAATAATTAATTATAGATACTGACAAAGCGCGAAACAAAATAATATATACTAAGCGAGTAAAAAGCGAAATAACAAACAATGACTTACTGCGCATGCGCCAACCCGCCAATTCTCGAGTATAAAGCTGGGTTTACATTAGTCCAGTCGCTGGATCCAGTGAGTGGTTTGACTGGAAATCGCGTCGATGTCTACATTATTCCAGTCGCTGGATCCAGCGAGTGGTTCGACTGGAAATCGGTCGAGGTCTACATTATTCCAGTCGCTGGATCCAGCGAGTGAATCGACTGGAAAACAGTCTTCCAGTCGTTTATGAACCGTTAAAAGTGATAGGTAATAATGGATTCACGCAAAAGAAAGATAAAAAATCATCTGAAACTTGCTTTAATATTAATTTGTAAAGAAATTATTGACATAGTTGATGTATAAATGAAGAGAAAAAAGCGAATTTGGATGCGAAACTGGATAAGGGAAAGAAGTGAAAAAGGTGGCTCCGCGTTACTTTTGCAACAACTGAAATCAGAGGATCCTTCTGAGTATAGATTAGCATTTGAAGGTTTGGTCTTCATTTAATTTCTTTGCCATTATTTTCTTCAAAATGCAAACACGTGTACGCTGTACCTACTACGCTTCAGGCGGCACCAGGCGGCACTGGACAGAGCCGTCTAGACCAGTCCAGCAACGCTGGAATGTTGTGGTCTCGATGGAGGGTGAAACGTTCGGTTGTCCGGGGACAACTGAGCGTCGAGGTACCCGAGGGGAGAGCGGCGTCCCCTCAAGTAACGGAAAGGTGGGGGTTCTATTCTACAGACTAAAGAGTAATATCTACGGCTTTTAAACTTAATAATGCTTATTTATTTAATAAAACAATAATTAATATAGTTACAACAATGAAATAATAATTAATATAGCTTACGGTCTACGACTATATATACTCTCTTTTTTGGTTTTCTATGTTTTCTGACTCTAACGCTACGTAATATTTGAATATGTATATTGCAGAGCTCGGCCGCTGCCGTTTCCGGAGCGAGCTCGAATACTCTTGGCAATCTCTGTAGTAAGATCGGCCGCTGCCGTTTCCGGAGCGAAGCTCGATTCTTTTGACAGAGTTCTGTTCTATGCTCTACAGACCTTGTTTTTACCAAGCACTTCGGCCGCTACCGTTTCCGGAGCGAAGCTCGATGGCTTTGCAAGAACGAGGTTCTATGACTTCAAATGAGCAAACCAAAGAGGAGCACCAGTAACTTTAATACACTGGAGATCCGCCGCTGCGTTTTCCGGAGCGAAGCTGAATCCCACTGGTTGAAACTTAAGCTGCCTCTAGGTTTGAGCATTCGTTCGTCACTTGAGCGTATTCGTAGCTTGAATGTCCCGCTGTGCTGCGTGCGCCTCCTTTTATACTGAGAAATTGGCGGGCTGGCGCATGCGCAGTGAATCGCTATCTGTTATTTCATGTTTTGCTTGCTTTTTACTTATTATTTTGTTTTGCGCTTTTGCTAATACTTATAATTAATTATTCCTAATATTCTTATAACAATTATTTCTCTAATATTTATCTAAATCATTAATTATATATAAAAATCTTATAATATATTTGCGCGGTAACAGAATATGGTTATATGGTAATGGAGATCGATTCCTACTTTACCGACAGTCGATTTCTAACGGTTTGAGTCCCCGTGGGACGTTACACCTCCCCCCCTGGGGGATCTCTCGTCCTCGAGAGATTGGAACGGAGGTGGGGAATAGAATGGACATTATATATATATATCTATAGATTTATTTATTTATGTGATGGTTTATATGGCATTGCTGCCCCTGAACCAAACAACGCGAGCAATCGCCATAACTTTTTTCTGGGGTCTGTTTTTGACAAACTCCTGTAAGTCTCCCAATCCGGGTCGGGAATGTCAATTGGCGCCAATTTTGGCCATTTCCAGGCTGGTACTTCTGGTACCTTGAATTCTGGAGTCTTTGGTAGAATGAAATCCGGAGTCGTCGAAAATTCCGGGGTGGTTGGAAGTATGAGATCCGGAGGAGTATGAGGTGGCGACTGGATAGGAAAGGTATTATTAGTTTAAAAATTTATGTAATTAAAAAGATGCTTTTACCATTTTTTCCGGGCTTCCCGGGAGTGGAGTTATAAGGGCGGGAATGGGAATCATTTCGTGGAATATATCCTCCAATTCCTGTATATCTTTCTTATGTTTGGTGTGACGATTGCCGGAGCGTCTAGGCATTGTCGTAATGTAATGGCAGACTAGTTTACTACGCATGCGCGGATTTTAAATTTTACTCGTTGGGGCTTATGTTTTAGTGCCCTCTAGCGGATTCTACGGGAATACATTTTCCTGCAACTCTGTTGCCTACGTAATCTATTCGTCTGCTACTTATACATATTTTTCCTTAGCTTTATGGGTTTTTAGGTTAAGTTTCATTTGTTTCTTTCTTTTTTTTATAGAAAAATATAAGATGTTTATTAAAAAGGTAATGGAAGATGAAAGGTGTGAGTATTTATTACATTCTGTTCGTGTGTGGGCTGTGTAATTGTATAGTGTGATGTAGAATGGAATGAATGATAATATAAAAGGTAAAATATATAAAAAGTGTGATTGTTAAATACATACTGGATGTGTGTGAGGCGTGTATATGTAAAGTGTAGTGTGGGTAATATATGTAATTAGATTTTTAGAATTTCAGTGCATTCACTGCACTCACGCACCGGCTGTGCCATGTACAGAATTCGCCGGCAAAAGTGGCAAATCCTCCATCGGCGTAAATTTTGCTTTGCCACTAAATGCCTTTCTAGAGGCTCCTCCTCCACTAGATCGACGCGTTGAGTACACATGACGCAAATTATATGGTTTTTATAATAGTATACGTCTTCGTCGTACACCTTCTTTAAACAAAATTGTCCTGACATTTTGTAAAATATTTAAATCTTTGTACGTTCGCGTATGTTTGCTCTGTATACTTTTTGCTATAATGGAGAAATTCTTTGTCTGCACCTCCTTATATAGTCTTCCCATGCAGGGTTGCAACTTTTTATGGTAAATTCGCCTGTTTTACGCGGTTCTTATGGACGATCCTAGTTTGTTTCGAATTTATTACTATTTTTAAGTTACTTTTGTCCAGGATTTCAATAATCCGGTAGGGTCCGCTGTATTCCGGTCCCAATTTTTCCTTTCTTGGTTGCAATAACCATACGTAATCCCCTATTTTGTAGTTTTGTGGTTGAATCTTCCGGTCATAGTAATGTTTCTGGCGAACTTTTGATTCTTCCAGGTTTTTTCGCGCCATTTGTCGGATGTGATATAGTTTATCTATCAGCTTGTCGACATAGTCCGGATATGTTTTAATGTTGTCTGTTGAGGGAATACTTGAAGGAAGTCGTGCTTTTCTTCCGAAAACAAGTTCGTGAGGCGTAAATTTCGTGCCTTCGTGAGTGCTTGTATTATACGAGAACATTGCTTGAGGTAACCACTGATTCCATTGCTTTTTTTTTTACACGTAATGTCGTAGGTATTCCACAAGGACATGGTGACTTCTCTCCAAAGATCCATTAGACTGAGGATGAAATGCAGAGGTTCGATATTGTTTAATGTGAAACGCTCTAGCAAATTTCTTCATGAGGGCACTCATAAAATTTGGTCCCTGATCAGTGAGGATTGCTTTAGGGCTTCCAAACTTACAGATAAAATGCTCTGTAAATGCCTTAGCTATATCTTCTGAGGTGACACTTGCCAATGGAATAGCGAGAGAGTATTTAGTCAAGTTGTCCTGGATAGTGAGTATATAACTATTTCCTATGTTTGTGAAAGGTAATGGTCCTACTATATCCATTGAAATTTTGTCAAAAGCGTCAACAGGTGTATCTGTTAGTATCATGGGTTCCTTATTTTTTACTCGTACCAGTTTAGTTTTCTGGCATTCCAAGCAAGTCTTTATAAACTGTGTTATCTCGTACTTCATATTTTTCCAGTAGTATTTGCCTCTTATGCGATGATATGTCTTAGTTATTCCCTTATGTCCGCCTATAGGTGACTGATGGTTCTCCTGGATGATCTGGTGTCTTTCTTGCACAGGAGGTGTTAGGAGGGTGCCTTTGCAGAAGATGAATTGGATATCCTCTTGTATGAATATTAGTTCTGTTAAATTTCGTAATTGAATTAATAAAATCTTATCCTCTTCTGATGAGATGTATACTTTTGTGGCTTTTTCAGATACCAGGTATGTATGAAGTGACCTCAGTGAATTGTATACGTCTTCTTCTGTTGAATGTTCTGGTGTGATGAGTCCCAGGATTGTGTGCTTCCCTTCCTTGATTTTTACTAACTCTCCAATTCTTAGTGGTTGTGGAATTTTGTGAGGTTTTATATTTTTTTCTTTATATAATTTTCCACCTGATGGTCCGATTGGCCTGCCTTGTGGGTTTATGAATGTTACTATGTATCCCTTGCCCATCCATAAGTGATCTTCCACCTCTGTATTTTGGTTTTTAACAGGAATATTTGATACTATCCTTGGTTTGGCTGGTGTGGGTTGTTTGTGCCGTGGAGAATGTGGGGGAAGAGATAGTAATGGTGGAGGATGAGAGGATGGTGGAGGAGGAGTAAGTATCCTTCCTCTCTTTATCCTGATTGGCGTTATGGGGCCTGTGTCCGTGCTGGATTTTAATTTTGGTTTTTTCTTTTTAGGCGTGTGGTGAGTGTTCTTTTCTGAACTTGATTCTGCGTCGATTTTGGGAGGATCCTTATAATTATGTTTGGGTATTACGACTGTTTCGTCAATCTCTTCTATTGCATCCTCTTCTTTCTTGACGCGAGGTTTCTTGATGTGAGGGGGTTTATATATTTGAGGTGTCACGACTTGCGGGGGTGCGTGTATTTGGACTTGGGGGGTCACGACTTGCGGGGGTGCGTGTATTTGGACTTGAGGGGGTGCGTGTATTTCTACGGGTACGGAGATTTGATGAGGCGCGTAACGAGGGGGTGTATGCGTTTCCGCTTCAACATTCCGTTTTTTTGTCTCGGGACGAGAGGAGGAGGTGTTCGTGCTTTGCTTTTTCCGTTTTAATTTCTTTCCCTTTAAATTTAACGCATCGCTTTCGTCATATGAAGAGGAATCGGTTTCTGATGAGTTAATTATTAATTGTTTGTGTGGAGCTGGATTTCCAGAGGTTGACGCTGTAGTTTCCCTTTGTCGGGTTGGAAATTGATGGAATTCTTTTAATTTTTTGTTTTCATGTGAATTTGTGTCCGAGTGAGCTCTTTTCGCGTGCAATGGTAGTGAAATCGGATTCCTAGACAATGCGTCCGCGTTTGTGTTGTATTTCCCGGGTTTATATAAAATTTTGTAATCGTATTCCGCTAATCTAATTTTCCAGCGCATTAATCGAGACGTAGGATTAGAGAGATTCTGAAGCCATTCTAATGGTTTATGGTCTGTTATGAGGTAAAATTTTCGTCCGTAAATGTAAGGTCTGAAGTGAAAGACTGCATATATTATTGCTAACAATTCTCGTTCTGTAGGAGAATATCGTGTTTCTGCGTCGTTTAAAACGCGAGATGCATAGGCTACTGGCAGATCTTTGCCTATTTCTCCTTGACTGAGAACCGCACCTACAGCAATACCTGAGGCGTCTGTCGTGATGTTGAATACTTTATCGAAGTCCGGAAATTGTAAGATGGGTTCTTTACAAAGAACTTCCCGTAAGGTTTCAAATGCCTTCTGTTGTTTGTAGGTCCACTCGAATTGGTAGTTCTTTCTAGTGAGATTAGAAAGTGGTCTTGCTATTTTTGAAAAATCTTTTATAAATCGCCTATAATATCCACTTAATCCTAGGAATTGTTTGACGTTCTTGACTGTAGTAGGTATTGGAAATTCCTTTACAGCTATTACTTTTTTCGGGTCAGGTTTGACTCCGTCCTCTCCTATTATGTGTCCCAAGTACGAAACTTCTTTCTTCAAAAATTCGCATTTGTCCGGTTGAAGGTGAAGATCCGCTTCTCTTAATCTGTCCATTAGTCGTTTGAATTTAGTTGCGTGTTCTTTTAATGTACTAGCTAGTGATGGGCGATACTGTATCGATATTTGGAATATCGATACTTTTGGGTCCAAATATCGATATTTTGTATCGATATTTCATATGACGATATATTGCTGTATCGATACTGACCCCCCAAATATCGATACAGTATCGCCCATCTCTAGTGCAGTATATGTGTGCGTGATATGCGTAGCGTGATTGGTTTGACGTCATCGCGCACCATTGCGCATGCGTTACAGAGGACACTGGGTTTAACGGTTAAATTTTAACCGTTAAACTTTAACGAGCATTTACATTGTTTTGTGCACGTTCCGCGCTATCGCTGAATTTTCACACGCCAAATAAAAGGTCAGTATCACATACTATTAATGTAATTATGAATTATTTCTCAGTTTATTTGTTATGCACGCACGTGTTTTATTTATCAGTTTGATTGATTCTTTCAGCTTTGGTGATGGTAAAGCATTAGCTTCTAACCTTCAAATTCGTTGCTCGTCGTATTGAATTTCACAAAAGTATGCATTCATATTTCCTATGATCCTATTATCCAAATATAAACATTCTCTTCCGAACTGTCCTGTAGTTTTAGAACCTGGTACTAAAATATTTAAACCCATGTGCACCATTTTTCCATGTTAATTTCAACGTCAGTTTCCAATGAGTTAAATGAGTTAACTTACTTGTTAGTTAACTAAGTAGTTACCTTAACTACTGATCATTTAGCATTACTCCTTCACATTTGGTTATTTTTAGTGCCACCAAAAAGTACAGTGTGGCAGTACTTTATAAAAACCCAGACGGGAGGGAAATGTAAAATTTGTCAACAAGAAGTGAAAGGAAGCGGAAATACGACAAATTTAAAATTCCACCTAGAAAGATCACATCCAAAATTAGAGATGGTTGTTTCTGCCTCAAAAGACACGTGTACATCAGGGTTAAAGAGGAAACACACAGTAATATATAGTTATTTTGTTCTGTTTTACAATATCAATTGTATTATACTAACATGTAACAATTATTTAAATAATAGTCTGTATCCGAAAATGAAGAAGACGATGTCGTGTCAATAATGGAACAGTTTGAGGAATCAGCCCCATCTCCGGCATTATCGGCAACATCGACAACCTCTATACAGTCTATACCTTCTACGTCATTTGCAACAAGTCCAACACCAAGAAAGCAGAGCAGATTAGATATGGCTTTCTGCAAACAAAAATCATTCCAAGGTATGTAAATATTTATTCCTGGGTTCCTGAACTTGTCTAGGAATCCTACTTTTGAAATCTAATGTCGATCAATTTTAGTTTAATTGGAAAAGTAATGCAATACAATGTATTCATATTTCTACAATCGCTGAATGGAATTATTTTTTAATCATTAAAATCAAAATGTAAATGAAAAGTTGTGCTTATAATAATGTTCCAGATGGGGGATCAAAGGCTGCATGTATAACAAACAAACTTTTGTTCATGATTGCTAAAGATAATCTGCCATTTCACACAGTCGAAAAAGAAGGATTTATAGCTTTCATGAAGACCATTGCTCCCATGTATAAACTCCCGAGTAGGAAAAGTGTAACTACTCTGATGAAGGAAAAATATGAGGTTCTATCCAATATTATTAAAAATCAGTTTTCCGCGATAGAGCACTTATCTCTCACCACGGATATTTGGACCGATACGTTAAATGTGAAAAGTTTCTTGGGTGTAACGTCACATTTTATATTTAATAACAAACACAAATCTATTACAATCGGCGTGACTGAACTAGATGAAAGACACACATCTCAGTATCTTGAAACGTGGTTAATAAAAATAGTAGAAGATTGGAAGATAAATAAAGACAGTATTGTAGTGGTCGTGTCTGATAGTGGGGCTAATATAAAGAAAGCCATTAAGGATGCATTTGGCGTCGATAAGCATTTGTCGTGCTTTGCTCACACTTTAAATTTAGTTCCATCAACCATCTTAGAATCAGACAATAATGTAAACTCTGTATGCAAAAAGGTAAAAACAATTATCACTTACTTTAAAAAGTCTGTAGTTGCTGCAGATAAATTACGATCTGTTTCAGATCTTAAATTAATTCAGTCTGTAGACACACGGTGGAATTCCATGTATCATATGCTTACCAGATTTATACAACTGTCTGATAAAGTCGGTCTTATATTGTTACAATGCCATACGGCTCCAGCAATGCTGTCCGCATTAGAGCTACAAATTATTAAAGAATTTGTTGAACTCCTAAAACCTTTCGAAGATGCTACAAACATAATGTCTGGGGAGTCATACCTTACGAGTAGCAAAGTAATACCTATAATAAACACATTAAGGACAACGCTACAATCGTTGCAACCTGAAAGCGAGATCGGAATTCGTCTGAAACAACTTTTAATAGAACAATTCCGCAAAAGATTTGATTGCATTGAGCAAGTTTCTGTTTTAGCAGTGGCAACAATTTTAGATCCACGTTTTAAGCGTATTCATTTTTGCGACAAAGTGGCTTGTTCGCATGCCATTAATAAAATAACAAAAAGTGTGAATAATAGATCTTTAACTGACTTACCCAAAGAAACGGAAAATATCAAAATAGCACAGAAAACTGATTTTTGGTCATATCACGAAGACTTGGTAATTTTAAACAAATCCAAAGAAATTAACATCAATCCGAACGAAATGCCAGAAGAGTTGAAGTATTATCTAAATCAGCCTGTAATTAAAATAGATGATTGCCCTATTAAATTTTGGGATCAGCCAAACTCGTTAAGCAAATTGGCAAAAAAGTTTTTGTCAATAATTGCTACCTCCGTTCCGTCGGAACGCCTATTTTCAAAAGCAGGCAGAATTATGAATGAATCTAGAAATCGGTTAACTGGGGAGCATTTACAGCACTTACTATTTTTAGGTTCCTTATCTATTGAGGATTGGCAGTTTGATTAAAATGTGATGTAAATATTTTTTATATATTTTTATTGTAATCAATGAAATAAATTATTTACTCCCATTTTGGAATTTTACTCCTAATAGTGATGAATCGTTAACATGGCCAACAAAAAAAATGGTTATCTATTATCAGTAGTAGCAGCACTGCTGCTACTATCGCCGATGGGCGATACAGTATCGATACTGACGGTATCGATACTTCGCTTTCGATATTTTAGCTGTATCGATACTTTGACCATCGATACGTATCGATACGAAGTATCGATACAATTGGTATGTATCGCCCATCACTAGTACTAGCGTCTATAACAATATCGTCTAGATATACGAAAAGCTCTATTCCTTGAAGCCCAGTCAAGACCTGGTCCATTAGTCTCTGGAAGGTGGCTGGTGCATTTTTAAGTCCAAATGGCATTCTGGTAAATTCATAGTGCCCGTAAATTGTGGAGAATGCTGTTTTATGTCGATCGTCTGGATGCATTGGAATTTGATGAAATCCAGAGGCAAGATCATATACCGAAAAATACTTTGCACTTCCTAACTGATCTAGTATGTCAGTTATATTTGGCAGAGGATAAGCATCTCCAATTGTTAGTTCATTTAATTTTCTAAAGTCAATTACTACTCTGGATTTTTTATTTCCCTGCGCGTCTTCTTTCTTGGGTACAATCTAAATCGGTGAATTATAAGGTGAAGATGATGACTGTATGATTCCTTTTTCAAGCAATTCTTTAGTCTGTATTCTAACTTCTTCCTTATATGCTTGGGGATACCTGTATTGCTTTGTAAAAACAGGAACGTTATTTTCTGTAATTATCCTGTGGTATGTTTTGTTTGTTGCTTCCAGTTTTTCCCCTGGAAGGTAGAATCTGTCTGCATGTTCCTTTATTAGTTGTTCAACGCTGGCCCGTTCCTCTGAGTTTAGGTGGTCCAACCGTAATAATTGTAATAATTGATGTGTTCTGTCAGTTCTTTTATATGTGATCGTTGTTTCCTCTTCTGCAGGTATTTCTTCAAATTCTTCTAGTTCAACTGACGGTACTGGAATTTTGATGTCCTTTGTGGATGTATTTATAGCAAAAAGAAATGCTACACCGTTGTTATTCGAAACCAGTGCGTTTCCCATATGTAAATTCGGGTGAATGTTAATTTTTGGGATATATCCTGTTTTAGATTGTGTATTAAGCACTCGCACATATATTTGGCTTCGTGCTCTTGCTGGTATCGTAACCATTTCTGGATCGATAAATGGAATAATTTCCATTCCAATTATTATCTCTGACTTGATGTAGTCGATAGTTGCTCCATTTGTTTGAAAGAATTCCGTTCCTAGTATCCCATCTTGTTTAATTGGAAGATCCTCCACAACATGGATAATAATTTCTGTGTTTAAAGTTCTTATTTTGATATATCCTATTGTACTGAGTAGGCCGTCCGTGATACCATTGAGGTCGAACAAGGTGTCCGTATAGATTGGTATATTCGGTGAAACAGCACTTCTCTTGATGACATTTAGATCGGATCCGGTGTCGATCATCAACGTTGCGTGGTTTTCGCTGAATCCTACATCAGAAAGAAGGATGCTAGGAGGTTTTCTTATTTGCTCCGTTTTTAGTCTAAGTATGGCCTGCCTACGTACCAAACGGGGTTGTTTTTCTTCTCTTTCCTTCCTATCGAAATATATCTTCTTTCTGCATTGGTCTATCGTATGACCTCTAAATTTGCAATATTCGCAAAATACTTCTGGTTTCTGTATTCTTTCCGCATAACTTTTGCTTCTGCATTCTTGTATCGTGTGACCTGGTCTTTTGCAGTAATCACAGTACACATTGGATTGAGGAGCTCTGTTCGTGTAACTGTGGCTTCTACAATCTCGTGTTGTGTGACCTGGCCTTCGGCAATTATCACAGTATACGGTAGATTGAGGGGCTCTATTCGTGTAACTTCGGCTCCTACAATCTTGCGTCATGTGACCTGGCCTTCGGCAGAAGTCACAGAATGTATCGTTCCACGGTCCGTTTCGTGCTCCGTTTTGTGCTCCGCTTCGGCTCCTACATTCTTGCGTTGTATGTCCCGTTCTGTTACATTGTTGACAGGTTTTTTGCTGCCAGTTGGTTCGTGATATTCGGCTGCTACAAGCAGTAGCAATATGGCCGTATCCAAGGCAATTTGCACACTGGTTAGTCGGTGGTATTCCGGCTGCTTCTCTTGTTCGTAGTTGGTTTTCGTTATATTCCGCTTCTGCTTTGATGACGACATTGATAGCGCGGTCAAGATTGCTGAAGGTGTGGTCATATATTCTATTATGAATTTCCGTTTTGAGTCCCGTTAGAAAGGCTTTAATGGCGTTTTGTTCCGCATTTGTATTAAATTGATTTACATGAGTCGGTACCTCTATTGCATTGCAATGTTTAATCTGAAGTAAGAGATTGGATACGCGACTGCTGTAATCTACCGTCATTTCGTTATGTAATTGTGCTATTTTCGATAATTCGCCATATAATTGAATAGACGTATGTAATGGAGCAAATCGTGACTCTAATACCGAAATGAGATCATCGATTGAATTATAGTCTCCGCTTAATACTACTCTAGAAGCTTGTCCGAAAAGCTTATTCTTTATAAGTTGTACTAATCCATACTCTGCGTTCGGATTAACCATGCGCCGTGCATGTCGACAGCTTTTTATGAACTGGTGTATCGGTATGTTTCTACCGTCGAAAGAGGGGACTGTGTCCGCGGTATCGCGTAAACTAATGTGTGGTAAATGAGGATATGTATTCGTAGATGTATTCATATTAATTTGTGGATTTGAAGGTCCTGGAGTATTTGCGTCTACTGTAATATTTTCTGGAGCTTCTGTAGTCTCCTGTGTTTGAGTCTCCGTATTTATTGTTAGGTTAGCCATTGCTTCTCCAATTGTATTAGGCATTGCGAAGTTTTAAAGCCTCTGTAAAATTTAGAGAAAGAAAAAATTTCTTGGAAAATACTCACTTATGGAGTGATTTCACTAATGAAATAGTTCTTCAAATTGAATTTATCCTTTAAACGAATGAAAAATCCCACCGCTGTCACCAAAAATATATCCAACCTGTAACGTTCGGCTGTCCGGGGACAACTGAGCGTCGAGGTACCCGAGGGGAGAGCGGCGTCCCCTCAAGTAACGGAAAGGTGGGGGTTCTATTCTACATACTAAAGAGTAATATCTACGGCTTTTAAACTTAATAATGCTTATTTATTTAATAAAACAATAATTAATACAGTTACAACAATGAAATAATAATTAATATAGCTTACGGTCTACGACTATATATACTCTCTTTTTTGGTTTTCTATGTTTTCTGACTCTAACGCTACGTAATATTTGAATATGTATATTGCAGAGCTCGGCCGCTGCCGTTTCCGGAGCGAGCTCGAATACTCTTATATATTGCAGAGCTCGGCCGCTGCCGTTTCCGGAGCGAGCTCGAATACTCTTGGCAATCTCTGTAGTAAGATCGGCCGCTGCCGTTTCCGGAGCGAAGCTCGATTCTTTTGACAGAGTTCTGTTCTATGCTCTACAGACCTTGTTTTTACCAAGCACTTCGGCCGCTACCGTTTCCGGAGCGAAGCTCGATGGCTTTGCAAGAACGAGGTTCTATGACTTCAAATGAGCAAACCAAAGAGGAGCACCAGTAACTTTAATACACTGGAGATCCGCCGCTGCCGTTTCCGGAGCGAAGCTGAATCCCACTGGTTGAAACTTAAGCTGCCTCTAGGTTTGAGCATTCGTTCGTCACTTGAGCGTATTCGTAGCTTGAATGTCCCGCTGTGCTGCGTGCGCCTCCTTTTATACTGAGAAATTGGCGGGCTGGCGCATGCGCAGTGAATCGCTATCTGTTATTTCATGTTTTGCTTGCTTTTTACTTATTATTTTGTTTTGCGCTTTTGCTAATACTTATAATTAATTATTCCTAATATTCTTATAACAATTATTTCTCTAATATTTATCTAAATCATTAATTATATATAAAAATCTTATAAAATATTTGCGCGGTAACAGGATATGGTTATATGGTAATGGAGATCGATTCCTACTTTACCGACAGTCGATTTCTAACGGTTTGAGTCCCCGTGGGACGTTACAAGGGTGTAAACACTGGATCGAAAAGTAGACTTTCGATCCAGTCGAAATCTGCTGGAATGACAGCACTGGACTGGAATGATCACACTGTTTACATTATTCCAGTTCTAATCCAGTGCTGGACTGGATCACTGGACTGGACTAATGTAAATCCAGCTTTAAAGGAGGCGCGCGCAGCACAGAGCGCGCTCATTCCAATAGGAACACGTTCTTGCGACCAACGAATGCTAGTGCCTGGAGGCAGCTTAAGTACTATCCAGCAGAATTTTAGCACGCTCCGGAAACGGCAGCGACTGGTTCTCAGTGTAAAAGGTACTGGTGCTTCTCTTTGGACCTATCATTTGAAGGTTGAGAACTTTGTCTTCACGGAGGTTTCAAGCGTTGCTACTACTAGTAGGCAGCAGCTTAACCACTTAGTGAAGGCAAGGTCTATAGAACCCTAGAATACGAACTCCGGAAACGGCAGCGGCCGCTCTCACAGCAGAAGTATAGAATATACAGGGTGTCCCAAAAATGTCGGACTTCCTTGAAAGGGGTTACTCAGGGGGTGATTTGAAACAACTTTTTCCTTAGCGAAAATATTGTCCGAAGCTTCGTTAAGGAGATATTAAGCAAAAACCCCGACCAATCAGAGCGCGCGCCTTCCGCCTGAGTTCCCGCGGTAGCGTTGGCTACGAGGTAGGCGACCGCGCTTGTGCTACGAACGTACGAACAAGCAAGTCGGCATGCATCGAAGGAAACCGCGTTACACATTTTTTTTTTTAAAGCAGAATCTTAAATAAGAATAATTTGAAGTGAGAGGACAAGAAGTACGTAAATTTCGTTTTTAAATAAGGCATAAACGAAAAGCTAACGTAACAGAAAATGTACGACAAGTGATCGTAATTCGTTATTGAGGTAAAAATCCGTAGTTTAACAACGGCCAACACAACTAAATTTAAAAAATAATATTAGGTGTATGAATAAATTCTTTCCGACTGGAATTTCTATCGCGGTGGTATTCAGAAGCTGCCAGAAAAATGGCAAAAGGTAATTAATAATAATGGAAATTATTTCGATGATCGAGTTGTTTTCATATTTTTTAAATCGAACCGTTATTGTACCCTAAAATCGGAAAGAATTTATTTTCACACCTAATAATCACCAATAAATTAAATAAAACTCACCCTTTAGGACATTCCTTTCCTTGCTTTCCTTCCCTTTTCGGAAACCTGTGTCTGTAGGGCACTGTACCGATCCTGGTCATCGGCGTCCAGTGCTCAGCTGATCGCAGGGTCAATGTACCGAATATTCACTTCACTGCACGGCTACTAACACTGATCACTGAATTTATTTTTCACGGAACGTGTTGTTCCTACGTTATAAAAATTGGTGGCCCGCGAAAGGGGCCAATTACTGTTAATTACTGGGACGAGATTACTACTATTACCCGGCGAAAAGAAAACTCGTGGCAGACTGTCTCGGGCTGTGCAGTCCGCTGCTGTGCACCGATCAGATACGGATCCGACCGACGATCGTCAAAACAAAAGCGTAGGCTACGCTTGGTCAAATCGCTCTATCCCACTCGATCTCGTGTTTCGTTCGATCTCTTCGTCGCGCGGTGCGACAATGTATGTGGCAACTTCAGCCAATAACCAAAATACGTGTGTCCCGTCTTTAAAAGTGTGCCCAAATAGGTGACTCGACCAATCGTCACAGCAGCGGACTGCACAGCCCGAGACAGTCTGCCACGCAATTTCTTTTCGCCGGGTAATAGTAGTAATCTCGTCCCAGTAATTAACAGTAATCGGCCCCTTTCGCAGCCACCAATTTTTATAACGTAGGAACAACACGTTCCGTGAAAAATAAATTCAGTGATCAGTGTTAGTAGCCGTGCAGTGAAGTGAATATTCGGTACATTAACCCGGACGCAGTGTGATCAGCTGAGCACTGGGCACTACCCAACCATAAATCTTTTCGTCCACCGATAACCAGGATCGGTACAGTGACCCAGTGACACAGGTTTCCGAAAAGGGAAGGAAAGCAAGGAAAGGAATGTCCGAAAGGGTGAGTTTTATTTAATTTATTGGTGATTATTAGGTGTGAAAATAAATTCTTTCCGATTTTAGGGTACAATAACGGTTCGATTTAAAAAATATGAAAACAACTCGATCATCGAAATAATTTCCATTATTGTTAATTACCTTTTGCCGTTTTTCTGGCAGCTTCTGAATACCACCGCGATAGAAATTCCAGTCGGAAAGAATTTATTCATACACTTAATATTATTTTTTAAATTTAGTTGTGTTGGCCGTTGTTAAACTACGGATTTTTACCTCAATAACGAATTACGATCACTTGTCGTACATTTTCTGTTACGTTAGCTTTTCGTTTATGCCTTATTTAAAAACGAAATTTACGTACTTCTTGTCCTCTCACTTCAAATTATTCTTATTTAAGATTCTGCTTTAAAAAAAAAAATGTGTAACGCGGTTTCCTTCGATGCATGCCGACTTGCTTGTTCGTACGTTCGTAGCACAAGCGCGGTCGCCTACCTCGTAGCCAACGCTACCGCGGGAACTCAGGCGGAAGGCGCGCGCTCTGATTGGTCGGGGTTTTTGCTTAATATCTCCTTAACGAAGCTTCGGACAATATTTTCGCTAAGGAAAAAGTTGTTTCAAATCACCCCCTGAGTAACCCCTTTCAAGGAAGTCCGACATTTTTGGGACACCCTGTAGAACTCTGCCAAAAGTATCGGGAACCGCTCCGGAAACGGCAGCGGCCGAACTTACTGCAGCAGCACATATATATCTCGTTATATACATAGCCACATAAATTAAATTAGCGTGAAAGATATAAAAAAACCACAAGTATACAAAAAGACACATATAATCGTAGTCGTAAGCAATATTAAATACTTGTTATTATTATACTAAGTGTTGTTAATAAATAGTAATTGTTAAGTTTAAGCATTGGATTTTAATCCTCAACTGTAGTAGTAAAACCCCACCTAGCCTACACTCGAGAGGACGCCGCTCTCCTCTCGAGAACCTGTCGGCATACAGTTGTCCCCGGACAGCCGAACGTTACAAATGTCACGCATGTCACGGTGTCCGAAGATTCTTTTTCATTTCCTTACATGTAAGTATGCTTCATTATTATTAATTAACGAGGTTCGATACCTCACTTGCGGGGCAGGCGGCGAGAGGGGTAAGCCTATGCTTATACATGGGAGCTCTGCAGTAATACCAATCTTCGGTAAAAAAAAATTATGTAGACAAAAATGTTATTTACATGTCTATTCCTAATAAAACTATTGCTACATATTTTGTTTTGAAATTCAATTAAACAAAAAGTATGTTTAATGCAGCTAGAAACGCAATATTTTCATTAAAAGTAGCTGTTCGGGACGAGTCCCGAAGTCCACTGTGTAAATATTTTCTGTGTTCTGATCTTAGTAATTAAGCCTTGTACATATTTGCACTTACTAATTTTAAACTGCGCGGGCCAACGATGGGATTGGTTGCCTGCTCTCGTCGATTCCGTGATTCGGGTGGACCGAGTAGCTCGGGTCGCGGGATCAGCGAGGGGGGCGGCCGAACCCGACCGGTGGCTCGCGAATTTGGCCGAGGGCCTTCTTCTTCGCGTTAACGGTCGTCGTCGTTCACGCGCTCTCGTTACCGTTGGTCTCTGGACTATTGTGCACGTGTGTGCCGGTGCTTCTGTTTTAACTTTTTGTACTCGCACGCGAGTGTTCGCGTGCGGATTTAGGAGTTCGATTTATAAATTGTGTTGATTCGCGTCTGCTCGCGTGTTTAGTCTTGTGAGACTATCGTCTTAACCGCTGTGTTAGGCGAAACACATTTTGTGTAAATCTGTGCCACCACGTGCTGTACGGGCGGCCATTAAATCGACACTCGATTCAACCACCAACCTGTGTACGGCAATTATTTTCTCCTTGATTGTGCACCGGGAGCAATCCCTCAAAGGATTTTAGGGAACTTTCGCGCACAGTAGCGTAAAATATGCGAGTGAAATGCGGCAACGTCGCTTTGCGTCCATCTTGTTTCTCTTTCCATCTGACACTTGTGGCATCCTTTTGAACGTTTGTAACCATTCAAATTTTTTCGTGATCGAGATGGAACAACGTAAATATAAAGGCAAATTTATGAGTGGAAAACGTTACCAATTACGGATGAAGCAGCAGGAAAACGGGAAAATGAGGAGAAAACAAAAAGTGGAAAGCGACGATGAAGGGAAAGAGAATGTCGTTTGTGGACGCCGCATCATTGACTTTAAGGTTATGGCGAAACAGCTATATTGTGAATTGTGCAAAGAAATCCTGTCTGTTGATGATGTAGAAAAAGAAGAAAGAAAAGGATTAGCGTCAATACTAACAGTGAGGTGTAGAAAATGTCTCGCGACTACTACTGTTTCTACCGGAAAAATGCATGACGGACCTACAGGATCGTGTAGACAGGTTTTTGACGTGAATTCTAAAGCTGTTTTGGGTAAGTGTAAATATCAATGTAATTACTACATAAGAGATTTTCTGTTCAAAATTGAAATGTGAAATAAATATTTTTAAAACAACGTATTGTAATAAATTTGTATGTTATAAGAAAATTTTTTAATAACGTGTAAAAGTACGCATAGAAGTTAATAAGCTTTAATATTTCTAGTGCGTACATGTAGTAATTTTATTTTATGTTTATGCTTTAGGTGCTCTTCATTGTGGTCTTGGCCATACATCTGTAAATAAATTTTTGCTTGTAATGAATATTCCAAGTATGACTGCGTGTACTTTCAAGAAACATGAAAGAGAAATTGGACCGGTAGTCGAAAGCATAGCTAAGGATAGCTGTGCAGAAGCTTGTGAAGAAGGAAGAAGACTCACACTTGCTAATTTAAATGAAATAAAAAAGCGTTTGTAAGTTTATTTACGTATTTAAAATAATTTGAGATGGGGTGAATGTACCATTGGGTGACCGAGCACCGGTGGTACAGTCAATGGTACACCGGTCACCCACTGGCACATTCGCCCCACAAAAAATAAAAATTAATTTGTCATTAAATTGAAAATTAATTTTTAATTTGTAATTAAAATAAAAATTTTAAAAATTAAAATACAAAATATCAAATCTAACGTATTACGAAAAATCATTAGAGTGACATTTTACATAAAGATGCATTAATTCCAATCCTGGGATATATTGAAATAGCAATATTATTACACATTTTCAATTTTTAATTTGTACATATACACATTATTATAAAGATTATAAACAATACATTTGCTTATACAAAAATGTAATGTTTGCAATAAATAAATAAATAAATTTTGTGGGATGTGACTGTTGCGTGCCTGCGTGTGCGTACGCGTGTATGCGCGAGCGGCGTGCGCTCGGGGCGACGCTTCTAGAAGACCTCGTTGCTAGGTGCGTGGCGTGTGCCTCGAGGATTCGAAGCGTCCCTGAGGATTTCGCGAATCTTCGAGACGCGTCTGGAAGCCGCGACAATTGCGAATCGCGGCGGACGGTATAAGAGGAGCGTCCAGCGGGGACGCGCTCTTTTTCGTGCGGATGTAAACCGTGAGCGCGTGGCAACCGTGAGCGCGTGGCGTCCAGCTTTTTTCCATTACATATTCTTTACTTTCAACGAGTGCATTTTTATTACTATCCTAAACCCTCCCTTCAATCCCACAAATCTGGGGGCTCGTCCGGGATTGATAGAGTCTAAACTGGACAGTAATCGCGAGTGCGCGTGAAGTCGTGAAGTCACGTAGTGCGGTCGATGAGCGTGAAAAAGCTAAAACTTGTGGAGTTAAAAGAACGTCTAAGAGCGTTGGATCTGCAAACGAGCGGGTCGCGAACGGAATTGTTGGCGAGGCTAATGAACGCCATTGGTGATTCGCGAGGCGTCAGTAACCAAAGTGACGCGCAAATTGTCGTAGACGAGTGTGAAACGCGAAGTGTAACTAGCGAGAGTGACGCGCAAATTGTGACTGGGGTAGGCGAAACTATCGCCATGGATAACCAACCCGAAGCCACGGACACCCAGAGGGAATTAGCCCTCCTTAGAAGAGAGAAGGAAGTGGCCGAGCACGCGTTGGAAGTTGCGCGACGCGAAATCGAGGTCATGCGACAATTGCAACAATTGACGGTGGCGACGGCAGCCCAGTCCGTGCCGCCACCGGCCCAGTTCGTGACGCCACCGGCCCAGTCCGTGCCGCCACCGGCCCAGTCCGCGCCTCCACCGGCCCAGTTCGTGACGCCACCAGCCCAGTCCGTGCCGCCACCGGCCCAGTCCGTACCTCCACCGGCCCATTCCGTGCCGCCACCGGCACAACCCATACCACAGCCGTCGGTACAAGAAGAGCGACAGCCAGCGAACCGACGGCAGAAGATCTCGGAGATGGCGGAACTGTTGGGTTACTTCGACGGAAACGGCAGCCAGTTCGAACAGTGGGAGAACCGGCTAAGATTGCTTCGAACGACGTACGAGTTGCCACCAGAATCTTGCAAAATTTTGGTTGGGACGCGACTGAAGGGGAAAGCCCTTGAGTGGTTCCATTCGAAGCCCACCTTCATACAGATGCCCATCGACGATTTTCTTCTGGAACTACGAGGAATGTTTTATCACCAACCAGGCAAGGCGATGAGGCGGAAGACATTTGAAGAGCGAATGTGGAGGAAGGGTGAATCATTCAAAGAGTATTTCCACGAAAAGGTGATACTTGCGAACAACGTGCCGGTAGGCGAGGACGAAATACTGGATTGCGTTATCGACGGAATTCCGGATCCAGTATTGAGGGACCAGGCGCGCATGCAACGGTTCAAAACCAACGCGGCACTCCTGGAGGCGTTTGAATCTGTTCTGTGGCGAGGAAGGAGCAACGGGATGATCGGCGACAGAAGCGACAGAGGCGACAGAAGCGATAGGAGCGACAGAGGCGCCAGAAGCGATAGGAGCGACAGAGGCGCCAGGAGCGACAGAAGCGACAAGGGTGACTGGCGAGGTTTCAGGAAGGAGAACGGCGAACAGCGAACGGGGGAGAGTCAACGGCGAGCGAGCGGCCCTGGGTGGTGGTGTCGCAACTGCGGGGCGAGGGACCATTTGGCAGGGGCCTGCCCAATGAAGGATAAGGGCATCAGGTGCTTCGAATGCCACGGACATGGGCACATCGCGATGAACTGCCCCAAGAAGAAACCAGCGACGAGGGACAGCTGCAGCAGCGTTTCCCGACCAGGCGACAAAAAGTATTCGAAGGAGGTAACACTCGGCGGCGTAAAGGTATTGGCGTTAATTGATACGGGAAGCGATTTGAGTTTGATGCGTGCGGAAACATACGTTCGGATAGGCGCTCCACGTTTGGAACGGAACGAATTACGGTTTCGCGGCATCGGTTCCGAAAATAATAAAACGTTAGGCGAATTGAGAACGAGTGTTGATATCGACGGACAAGCGTATCCAATCGCGGCGCACGTGATCTCGGATCAGCTGATGAGTACCGAACTATTGATAGGCGCCGATTTCATTCAGACTGTAGATTTGCGGCTAAGCGGTAGCGATATCTCGATTTCCAGACGTGAAGTAAACGAAGTCGCGTTGTGTGATAGCGTCCCGGAAATATTTGAAATCTCTATCCACGAGGTTTCCGAGGTGGATACGTCTTACATTGCCGATCCGGGCCATCGGCTAGCGATAGACCAGGCAATAGAAAATTATGTACCGGCGAAAACCGGTAAAGTAAAGATGTCCATGGATATAATTGTCAAAGATGAGGAGCCGGTGTACCAGCGCGCGAGACGATTGGCACCCGCGGAGAGAGATGAAGTGAATGCACAAATTCACACTTGGTTAGACGAGGGCGTTATACAACCCTCCTTATCCGAACACGCTAGTCCCGTAGTATTAGTGTGGAAGCAAGGTAAGAAAAGGCTGTGTATCGACTTCCGGGTAATGAATAAAAAAATTGTCCGCGACCGTTTTCCGCTACCATTAATAGAGGACCAACTAGACCAATTACAAGGGGCGAAAGTCTTCAGTACTCTAGATTTGAGAAATGGCTTTTTTCATGTGGGCGTTAGTGAAAGTAGTAGAAAGTACACTGCTTTTATCGTGCCCGACGGGCACTATGAGTTTTTGCGCGTTCCATTTGGTTTAGCAAATTCACCGGCCGTTTTTCAAAAATTTATCAATGCAGTATTCCGGAGTTTAATAGCTTCGAATGTTGTGTTGACGTACCTTGATGACCTGATCATACCGTCGATTGATTACGAATCTGGTCTAGAGAGATTAAAATTAGTATTGGATACAGCAGCACAATCAGGACTGATAATTAATTGGGAGAAGTGTCGATTCTTGCAAACACGCGTTAAGTTTCTAGGTCATATCATCGAAGACGGTAGTATACGGCCGTCGGAGCATAAAACTCTGGCTGTCATGCAATTCCCGGAGCCGCGTACGATCAAACAGATACAAGGCTTCCTAGGCTTGACCGGGTATTTTCGTAAATTCATACCGCATTATTCAATAATTGCCAGGCCGTTGACGGAACTTCTCAAAGCGAATGTCGAACTCCGTATCGGAGAACGGGAATTATCCGCGTTCAATCGGTTAAAAATGATTTTAAGCGAGGAACCAGTACTCCGGTTGTATAAAATAGGCGCAGAAACAGAGTTGCACACCGATGCATCGATGCATGGCTATGGAGCCGTATTGATGCAGCGGGATAGCGTCGATCAAAAGTTTCACCCCATATATTATGCCAGTGGAAAGACAACCTCGGCGGAGGAGAAGTATAGCAGCTATGAGCTGGAAATCTTAGCGATAGTCCGCGCACTGAAGCGATTCAGGGTGTATTTGCTAGGTATACGCTTTAAGATAGTCACGGATTGTAGAGCCTTTACCCTTACAATGCAAAAAAAGGATCTTTACCTTAGGGTGGCACGTTGGGCGCTGTTTCTCCAAGACTTCGAATACGAAATTGAGCACCGGCCGGGAACCGGTATGCGCCACGTCGATGCTCTGAGTCGTAACCCATTACCGATGTGCATGCTGATCAATGGTAACGATACATTGACAGTACAGTTCCGGAGAGCGCAGCGTGCAGACACCGACGTGGCGAAAATTATCGAACTCGCGAAGCAGGGAAAGGCCGATTCCTACTCAATGAGGTCAGATTTGTTGTTCAAGGAAATTGACGGCCAATTAAAATTAGTAGTACCAAAAGGAATGCAGTCACAAATAGTTCGTCACGCGCATGAGAGAGGTCATTTTTCAGTGGCGAAAACCGAGGCATTATTGAAACTGGAGTATTATATTCCCAATGCGAAATCGAAAATCGAGAAAATAATACGTAATTGTATTGTGTGCATCTTAGCGGAGAGAAAGAGCGGTAAACAAGAAGGCCTGTTAAATCCATTGGAGAAAGGGGAAGTACCTTTAGACACATACCACGTGGACCACGTCGGACCCCTTCCTTCAACTAAAAAGAAGTACAAACATATACTTGTTGTAATCGATGCTTTCACAAAATTCGTATGGTTGTACGCGACGAGGACCACAAATGCGAAAGAGGTCGTTGACAAACTAAGCAAACAGTCAGTCATTTTTTGTAATCCGCGACGTATCATCACAGATAGGGGGACAGCGTTCACCTCCAACGAATTCGCGGAGTATTGCGCTAGGGAAAATATAGATCACAAACTGATTACGACCGGAATTCCGCGGGCTAACGGACAAGTCGAGCGTGTGAATCGAACGCTAATACCACTTCTAACTAAACTTGCGCACCCCAAGCGGGAAGAATGGCACCGTTTTCTAGAAACGGCACAGATATGTTTAAATACTACCGTACAGCGGAGCGTGGGCACGACACCGTTTCGCCTGCTGTTCGGAACCTACCCGCGCCTACGCGAAAATCGCGAAATTAGAGAGTTGTTAGAGAAAGAGTGGATTTCGGGGTTCCAGGACAAGCGAGATGAACTTCGAGCCCAGGCTAAGGAGTGTATCGAAAAAGTGCAACGCGAAAACAGGAGAAACTACAATAAAAATAGAGTGGTAGCTAGGGAATATCGCGAGAATGACTTAGTAGCAATTAAGCGTACACAACAGGGTCCCGGCCTAAAATTTGCGAATAAGTTCCTTGGACCCTACAAAATAATTCGGAAATTACGCGGTGACCGATACATAGTCGAGAAGGTGGGTGACGGCGAAGGTCCGATGACTACGTCTACTGCGGCCGATCACATGAAAACTTGGGCGTGCGACTCGTATGATTCATTGGGCGACGACGACGAATCTGCGGACGAAGCGACCGACACCTGTGGTCAGGTGTTTTATTCAGGGCGGCCGGGTGTGGGATGTGACTGTTGCGTGCCTGCGTGTGCGTACGCGTGTATGCGCGAGCGGCGTGCGCTCGGGGCGACGCTTCTAGAAGACCTCGTTGCTAGGTGCGTGGCGTGTGCCTCGAGGATTCGAAGCGTCCCTGAGGATTTCGCGAATCTTCGAGACGCGTCTGGAAGCCGCGACAATTGCGAATCGCGGCGGACGGTATAAGAGGAGCGTCCAGCGGGGACGCGCTCTTTTTCGTGCGGATGTAAACCGTGAGCGCGTGGCAACCGTGAGCGCGTGGCGTCCAGCTTTTTTCCATTACATATTCTTTACTTTCAACGAGTGCATTTTTATTACTATCCTAAACCCTCCCTTCAATCCCACAATTTTGTAATAAAAAATGACTTGTATTTTTATTTGTTTTTGTTACTTTTAGGCCTGAGACAGTTGAAGAAAAGTTTCTTACGCCCAATATTTATACTCCTGCAGTAACAGAACCCTCAGTAGATTTAACAGAAGCATCAGGACCTCAGGATGAAAATAATAATGAATGTGTTAGATTTTTTGGTAGCTGTGACATGGCATGGCATACACGAGGCTCAGGTTTTCAGTATGACAGTTTGAATGGAAGTGGCCATATTATAGGTTGTGAATCCGGTAAAGTTATGGATTTTGCTACCCGAAACCGGAAATGTCGAATGTGCGAAAAAGGACATGCAAAACATGATCACGATTGTAGAGTAAATTATTATGGAACAGCAAAAGCTATGGAGCCAGATGTTGCTGTGGAATTAGTGACACAAAGCTCAATTTTAAAAGAGAAGAATGTTGAAGTAGGAGTATTCGTTGGAGACAATGATAGCTCTAGTATTTGTGCCATAAGAAAAGTAGCGCACCATACAATAATCAAACAGTCTGATAAAAATCATACATCTAAAGGCGTAAAGAGTCTCTTATATAAAATTGATAAGAGTAAAGATCCTGACAGAGAAATGACATCAGATGTTATCAAATATTTGCACAGAGGTTTTACATATGCTATGGCGCAACATCGAGGGAACGCACCAGAAATGGCAGCTGCCATAAAAAATGTGCCCTATCATGCCTTCGATGTACATAACAATTGTGGCAATTGGTGCGACTATTTGAAAAATAAAGAGAATTATAAACAGAAGGCAATAAATGGAAGGTTAAAAAATCCGGTCCTTTTTGAAGAATTAAAATCCATTTTTCTGAAATTAAGTAGTAATACCGATAAATTTGTGGCTGGTGCATCAACGCAAGCTAACGAGAGCCTAAATAATATAATTTCTAAAAAAGCACCGAAGGCTATACCTTATGGATGCTCAGAATCATACGATTATCGAGTGGCATAATCTGTGGCGCAAAAAAATAAGGGTGAACAGTATGTTGAGGATACACTACTGAAAGGGAATTTAAGTCCGGGATCACATTTTAAAAAACACATACAGCGCAGTACCAAATCTGCTAGAATAAGGGCTGCAAAAGCTAAAACTCCAGCCTTTAAAGCAAATCGTAATCTGCTTAAAAATAAACGTAAGCAGCTAAAGAATCGACGCGAAGCAATAGAAGGAGTAACTTATGAAAGTAATGTAGGATTGCTTGAAATGCCAGTGGTTCCTGCCATTACTTCATTTCATCGAGATGTAGCGACTTCTTCAGTAGAGAGTAATCCCAAAGCTTTAGTTTTTTTTCGATATTGAAACGGGAGGTTTTTCCATGACAGATAATATATTACAAATTGCTTTAAAATATAATGATTTCGTTATGAATAAGTATATTATACCTACAAAACACATAAATTCCAAAGCTTCTCTAGTCCATGGAATAACCAATGAATGCGGCGATTTATATCTCCGTGGAATCAAAATATCGTTGTCACCGTTACGTATAGTACTGGGTGAAGTCTTGGACATTTAAAAAAAATTGGGAACCCTGCGTACTAGTTGCACATAATAGCAATTTTGATGCACCGCGTTTGATATTGAAATTAACAGAAGTTTCTTTGTTAGAAGATTTTTGTGCAATAGTTGAAGGAGTAACTGACAGCTTACATTTATGTAAAAAGCGATTTCCTGATAGGAAAAAGAAGGGAGGATTGACATTAGTAGCACTTGCCAAAGATATACTACATTTATCTGGGGAACAAGCACACGATGCAATATTTGATGTTTTGATATTGCAAAAATTAGTAGAAATGATTTATATTATAGTGTTATATTTTCGGGAAGACATAGTACGGCTTTAAAGTATAACACGAATGATAACACATATAACTGGAACTCTTTATAATAACAGGAATGTAATATAGGACTATCTTGATATCGGTCTGCTCGCGATGGCGTTTGATTATCAAGTGACAGCTTGACAGGCGATCGGTCCGATCGCCTTCTTCTCGCTGTCCTCTTGTCTTCGTCGCGAGTACCAGCGGGCCATGGATTCTATCCATCGGGTGCTCGTAACACTGTTATTATAAAGAGTTCCAGTTATATGTGTTATCATTCGTGTTATACTTTAAAGCCCTACTATGTCTTCCCGAAATTATAACAATGGTGTCAGAAGTGGGATGCCCGCTCGGAGCGGCATGCCCACTCGCACTTCCGCGGCCTCCACGAGACCTTCCCCGGGACCAACGGGCGACGCCTCCCTGCAGGAACTGTTTAACAGTCTCCAGCTTAGCATCGTTGGACAGATGCAGGAGCAACGAAGGGACGACGAAGCTCGAAGGAGGGAAAAGAACGCTGAGGATCGACGGACACAGGCGGCCTTCGAGGCCCGGATGACAAGTCTGGAGGAACGGATCCAGGTCGTAGCCGTTTCTTCACAGAACGGTTTCGGTTCGGGTGGTGGCGGCGCGGGGCTTCGGGGGGGAGAGACGGCATCCCTTGTAAATAGTGTTCCTTTGGCCCCTGTAAGTAGTGTTGAGAGTTGTGTTTTGACGGCGCAAGCCTCTGCCCCCGTCGCTGCGCCCGCTACTACCCCTTTGTCGGAGCCCCGCATTCTCAGTTTGGGATACGCGGTGAAGCCGACGATTTTCGATGGTAAAGGTTCGTGGGAGGAGTACAGTATTCAGTTCGACACGATCGCGCGTGCGAATGGCTGGGACGACCAGAAGAAGGCTAACGGCCTTGGTCGCGTCTCTCGGGGGTGCAGCAAGGAGCGTCCTTACGACGCTCTCCACCACCCAATGCGAAAGTTTCGCGGAACTGGTTTCGGCGTTAGAGTTCCGCTACGGGGCGAAACATCTGTCCAACCTGAATTATGTACTCTTCCAGAGTTATAGACAGCGGAGAGATGAAAGTATCACCTCACTCGCCGCCAAAATAGAACGCTTGGCGCAGTCCGCGTTCGCAGACTGCCCGACGGAAACTCGCGATAAACTAGCCGCGTCTCAATTCGTTACGGCGTTGTCGAACTCTTTCCTGCAGCGAGAATTGCGACTAGGCGGTTTTACGTCGCTGAGGACCGCTGTAGCCAGAGCTCTGGAAATCGAGGCCGTCGACAGAGTGTCTCGCGGCTCCGCAGCTGAATCCCGAGAACGGTACTCAGAAAAGCGAAAGGCTAAAACTTCTAACACTTCAGAAAGGTTCCCGGTGAAACAGCGGAGATTTGAGAAACCCGAGGACCGACCGGACAACTCGCCGAGGATACCGAAGTGCTGGCTCTGTGGCAAGGCGGGACACCTGCAAAAGGATTGTTTTAAGGCCAAGGACGGCCAGACCAAAGTAACCGCAACGAGGCAACAGGGAAACACCAAGAGGACGGCGTAAGGGGGAGACGCCGGACCGGAACGAACAGTCCCCCGGTCGTCAAAAGTGCGGCGATGCAGGAGGCGACTGGGCGTCAATCCGAAGAAATTTACGTACGTGGGAAAATCGGTGGTAAACCTTGTAAAATTATTTTAGATACAGGTTCTCCGACCAACCTTCTGGAGAAGAGATTGTACCCGACGAGGGACTTCGATGAGACGAAGACCGACATCCGCTCCACTACTGGGGAGAAAATGAAAGTGTTTGGTAAAAAGAGCCTAGAAATCAGCGTTGGAGGACTTTCGAGCATAGAAGATTTCTACATCGTCGAGATGGTGGAGAAGTGCATCCTGGGAGCGGCGTTCTTGAAGAAACACCGCTGCAGCATCGACTTATCCCGGAATGTGCTGTGCATTCCTGGCCAACCGGAAATACGCTGTGGTGAGCCGACCGCCGAGAAGAAGAAACAGAAAGAAAGAAGGGGAAAGGTCGTCCCACAGCATTTGGAGGAGCTGTATACCCGCTGCTCGTCAGGTTTGTCGGAAAGGCAGAAAGGGCTTTTTGCTGAAGTGCTCTGCGAATTTCAGGACGTGTTCGCCGCGGACCCGAGTCAAATTGGGAACTGCAACCGGGTAAAACACGTCGTAGACACCGGAGATCACAGACCCATAAAGCAAGCACCACGGAGGTTGCCTCTACACCGTCGAACAGAAGTGGAAGAGCTACTCCGGAAGATGTTGGCTCAGGGCGTAATCGAGGAATCCTGTAGCCCATGGTCTTCTCCGATCGTCCTGGTGAAGAAGAAGGATGGAAGCATCCGTTTCTGCGTAGACTTCCGTCGTCTGAACGAGATCACGAAGAAGGATTCGTATCCCCTGCCCCGCATCGAGGATACTCTGGACGCTCTCTCAGGATCATCGTGGTTTTCTACCGTGGATTTACAGAGCGGATATTGGCAGATCTCTATGGACGAGGAGGACCGAGAGAAGACTGCGTTTTCAGTGGGAACGGGACTGTGGCAGTTCAAAGTGATGCCCTTTGGACTTTGCAACGCCCCAGCGACCATCGAACGACTAATGGAGGACGTACTTCAAGACCTCACCTGGAAAATTTGCTTGGTTTACTTGGACGACATCATCATCTACGGGAACGATTTTAAACAGGAGCTGGAACGTCTACGAGTAGTGTTTTCACGTTTACGTCAAGCTGGACTGTTGATGAGCCCCAAGAAATGCTCCTTCTTCTGCCGAGAAGTCAAGTACCTAGGACACATCGTCACCGAGAGCGGAGTCAAGACGGATCCGGAGAAGATTAAGGCGATTTCAGAATGGCCGCAGCCGAAGAACGTCACGGAATTAAGAAGCTTCTTAGGATTGTGCACGTACTACCGGAAATTTGTAAAGGATTTTTCCAGGATCGCCAAGCCCCTGCATCGCCTCACCGAGACCAAACAGAAGTACGAATGGACCGAAGAATGCCAAGGAGTTTTCCAGGAGCTGAAGAGGAGACTCACTGGAGCCCCGGTACTAGCCTACCCGGTGGCAAATAGGGATTTCATTCTGGACACGGACGCCTCTAATTTCGCCATGGGCGGCGTCCCGTCACAGGAGCACGAAGGACAGGAAAAAGTTGTGGCCTTTTTCTCCAAGACATTGGGAAAAGCAGAGAGGAACTACTGCGTCACCCGGAGAGAGCTACTGGCAGTGGTGAAATTCATTGAACATTTCCACCACTATCTCTACGGACGAAGATTTCTCATACGGACGGACCATGCAGCGCTACGCTGGCTGCTGACTTTTAAGAGGCCCGAAGGACAGGTCGCACGTTGGATTGAACGACTGCAGGAGTAGGACTTCGAGATTCGCCATCGGGAGGGAAAAGCTCAGGGTAACGCCGATGGACTTTCACGAAGACCTTGTGTCGAAGAAAATTGTAAGAACTGCGACCGGCTGGAGAAGAAGGAAGCGGAAGAGGAAGGAAACTCCTCGAAGAAGATTCATCGTCTCTTCGCCGTAGAAGAGGACACGGAGGAGTGGAAACGAAGCCAGGAGAAGGATGAAGCGATCGGCTTCATCCTGAAAAAGAAGAGGGAAGGAGAGAAGCCCGACTGGCAAGACGTTGCTAGTTTCTCACCGCAGTTGAAATATTACTGGTCAATATGGGACTCGCTGGAAATTCACGAAGGTTTGCTTTTTAGGAAATGGGAGTCCCATGATGGTGCGACGACCTCGTGGCTTTTGGTAGTACCACGCGAAAGGGTTGCAGAAATATTGAAAGGATTCCATGATGAGCCAGCAGCTGGACACTTCGGAGTAAACAAGACCTTGGCAAAGATCCGCCAACAGTTCTTCTGGTCTACGTGTCGACAGGACGTTCAAGAGTGGTGCCGGCGGTGTGACGTCTGTGCGGCGAAGAAGGGGCCACGTCAGAAGGGAGCAGGGAACCTGAAGGTGTACAACGTGGGAGCTCCGTTCGAGAGACTTGCCCTGGACGTTGTGGGTCCACTCCCGAGGTCCCAGGCCGGGAACAGATTTATGCTGGTCGTGGCGGATTACTTTACCCGGTGGCCGGAAGTAATCGCGATGCCAGACCAACGAGCTGTCACAGTGGCAAAGGCTCTTTTACACAACGTAGTATGTCGGCATGGTGTACCGTTGGAGATACACACAGACCAAGGAAGGAACTTTGAATCCTCCGTGTTCAAGGAATTGTTGAAGCTGCTTGGAATCAGGAAAACACGAACTACTCCTTTGCATCCCCAATCCGACGGTCTAGTAGAACGTTTGAACAGAACATTGCTCCAATACCTTGCAATGTTTGTTTCAGAACACCAGCGGGATTTGGACGAATGGATTCCCATGTTCCTCCTCGCTTATAGGTCGGCAAGACATGAAGCGACACAATTAACGCCAGCGATGGTCCTGTATGGCCAGGAACTTCGCCTGCCCCTGCAGCTTTGGAGAGGTTTACCCCCTGATGTGGGAGAAGACGAGGACGTTGAACAAGGATATTCCGAATGGATTCGGGGAAGAATGAAGAGGATCCATGAGTTTGTTCGGCGCCGTCTGGACATCTATAGTTCGAAGATGAAGTCCTGGTACGACAGCCGTGTCCGCGCGGTGGAGTTATAGCCTGGTGAACGAGTGTGGTTGTTTCAACCACGAAAAGTAAAAGGAAAATGTCCGAAATTACAAACGGATTGGGAAGGCCCCTACATAATAACAGATCGGATCAATGACCTCATCTATAGGATTCGACGTTCATCCAGGACCAAGTGCAAGGTGGTGCACATACGCCGCCTTGCGAAGTACGAAGGCCGACTTCAAGAAGAATGAAGACGTCGAGGGACAAACGTCAAGAAAGAAGATTAGTTATAGACTAATCGGTGGACGGGAGGTGTCCTTCGTAGTCCGGTCCTCTTCCCTTGTTTGTTCCAGATAACACGATACCCCACGACGAGGGACAAGGTGTCGGGGGACTGCTACCGCGGCTTGGATGCGACCCCGAATCCCCCGTATGTGCTACGACAGAGTAGCAGCCCGCAGGGGAGCGCGGACATACGTGGAACCGCTCCTCTAGCCCTGTTGACTTGGATCTGGGCGGCTCCCCGGCACATGCGTACCAACAGGCCCAGCTTGACAGGGTGGACAGCAGACGAGAAATGGTGTCCCCAACCACCGGACGGACGTACGACGCACGGACCGGTCGGAGGGGGCATCGCGGAGACGGGGCCGTTGACGAGCTGCAACGAGACGGTCCCCTGGGGCAGCACCAGAGGCCACGAAGAGGAATGGGGCCATCAGGAGGTCAAGGATGGGAAAACAGGAGGAGAGAAGAGAGAAGAGAGAAGACGAGTAGGAAGTTCCGAGCGGATTGTTCGGGGGGCGAGCCGTAGCACGGTTGTGACTAGCTGCGACCCTCTGCTGCGTGCTCGTCTCACCGTTCTGTCTTGCCGGTTCTCCCCGACTCCACCGATTCGAGAAAGTAGACCGAATAAGAAAATAATGTTCGTCCATTTTTTAAAAGGAACTCCAGAACCACCAAGGCGAGGGAACGTAGAACAGGACCAAAGGAACGACGTGGGACTCGCACCGGAACGCAGAGTTGGAGCAACGTCGCATGCTGGGACGACGCGGGACTCACACCGAACGCTAGGATGGAGCCGCGTTGGACGCTGGGACGTCGCGGGAAATGGAGCCGCGTTGGGTGCTGGGACGTCGCGGGAATTACACCAGAAGGATGACAAATACCGGATCGTCGAAGAGACAGAAAAAGAAAGTAAACGACCGTCGAAGAACAAGGTTACCGGCCGTCTCTGTCCAAGAAGAAGACGCGCCATCGAAGAAGAGAGAAACAGATCAAGAAAGAAGTATCCAAGAACCAAGATGCAAGAGGAGGACAGAGGCACGGACACCACAAACCCCACGCCTTGCCCAGGGTTTTTGGGAGTGGTTTTCCCCTGGGCGCGAAGGCAAATGCCGAGGCGACGGACGGAAGGGGCCACAAAACGTCCTCTCCACCCTTCCGGACCAGGACACGACGGCAGAACAAGAAGCGGCAGCGGTCGGGACGACCGCTTTTCGAGGAGGGGGAGTAGTGTTACGAGCACCCGATGGATAGAATCCATGGCCCGCTGGTGCTCGCGACGAAGACAAGAGGACAGCGAGAAGAAGGCGATCGGACCGATCGCCTGTCAAGCTGTCACTTGATAATCAAACGCCATCGCGAGCAGACCGATATCGAGATACTCCTACATTACATCCCTGTTATTATAAAGAGTTCCAGTTATATGTGTTATCATTCGTGTTATACTTTAAAGCCCTACTATGTCTTCCCGAAATTATAACAATAGTAAGAAATTTGAAAATCTATTTAATTATAAATAATTTATATAAGTAAGATGAGGATTCAATAATGAACTTATTATAAAATAAATAATTTATATTAATACGTTTATATTTAATTATATGTGTGTGACGAAGTCACGTCACGCGCCATCCGAACGCTCGGCACCGAAAACAAAGGCCTTAGTTCGCGCCGCGGCCGCTGGGCGGCCGCAGCCCCGCGGTGTCTCTCGCGAGCGAAGATTCGCGGCCTGCGCGTATAAGGCCCGCGGCGAGCGAGATTGACAGCTCTCGTCCCGCACGCATTAGTGGTCCACACCGCCGTACCGTACGTTCGAGAGGCTCTATTTTTGCGGATTTTCCTGAGGTGTGCACGCGCCGACCTATCGTCACGCGGTGCCATTACCAGCCTCGTACCGAAATAGGCCGAGAGCAATCTTGCGCCCTACCCTATCGAAGAGGTATCTCTGCGCCCAATAGGCTGGAGGCCTATTGCACTTCAAACCTCCGCTATACGACTCTCGTACGGACGCGCCTCTTAAGGCCGTCAAGAGCAGAACGTTCTCCATACCGCATTCCCACTCCTACGAACCGCCGCAAACTCGCCGCCGTCGCGAAACGACGCGCCGTACCGCCGTAGCTCTTCCGTCGCGCTCGGAATTCATGTACAAAAGCAATTTACAGAATACATCCTAGTGAATAAACATTATTATTTATTTTAACCACAGTTGTGCTCATTCGCCGAACCCGGCCTTACCGACTGAGTCGGCAACCTATCCCTTCTCCGTCCCACCGGTAATCGTTCCGCAACCAAACACGATTACATGTGTATGAATAAATATATATTTCCTTAATTAAATATATTAAATAGATATGAATATATAAATTATTTATATATCAAGCAAATAATTATACAATAAGAAGCTTATTAATCTATAAGTAATTTATACATAAATCAAAATTTATTTTCTTGTATATCATTATCTATAAATAAATCTTTCGAACTTGATAATATACAGATTATTTAAGGATTCATCGAATTATTAATTAATTTAGTTCAATATAGTCCATAAATCTATCAATAATAATTTAAATAAGATCAATAGATATTCTATCTATATATAAATTATTTATATTAATATAGATATTTATATATTCATATAGATATTCTGAAGAAGGGTTGGGGGGAGGGTAGATGGAAAAGGGTGGCAAAGTTTAGACTGGGGAATGGAGTAAGAGGGGGGAGATATTGGGAGGAGGCGGAAAAAAGAAGGTGTAGGGTGTGTGGTGGGGAGGAAGAGTCCTGGGAGCATGTGTGGGAGGTATGTATGGGGTGGGGAGTGGAGAGAGGATGGCAGGAGATGGTGGGCGAAGTATTAGGGGAGGAGGGAGAGGGGGAAGAATGGTTAAGGAAAATAGAGGAAAGGAGGGAGGGATGTGGATGAGAGGAGAGATGAGCTGAGAAATGAATGAGGAGATGGGAGTGAGAGGGCGGCGAGCGGAAGCGGAGGTCCAGGGGGGAGAGAGGACGGGCGAGCGAGCGTGCGAGCGAGCGAGCGGTAGAAGATAAGAATAGAATAGGGTTAAGAATAGGTTAAGGTAGATGTAAGGAAAAGGAGAAGGTGTAGGATAAGGTAGATGTAAGTGTAATGTAACGATTGATGTGTAAGTGTAGTGTAAGGAAAGATTATAACCCCGAGGGGAATAATAAAGTTTATATATATATATTCATATAGATAAATAGATATTTATATGAATATAAATAATTTATATAGTAATACATATTAATAGATTATCTCATAAATAAAAATAATTTATATACATAAATGAATAGATTAAAGACATTAATCTATATTTATTTAAACTATAAAAAAACCCTTACACTAATTATTATATATTGTATATATTGTTAAATAAAAATGAAAATCTATAATTCTCTGCGGGATCATATGAATATAAATAATACTCTAATTCTTAGTATGATGCAAAAATTAATATAAAAAATAAAAAAAATGAGGTTGCTGAAATTCCAAAAATTTTGATTTTTTGGAGGGAAAATGAAAATTAATTGAATTTTAGCTGATATTTAAGATTATGGAGGTATTCTTAAGTGGGGGTGGTCAAATTTAGTAAATTTAGTTTTGTTTAATTAGTCGTATTGTGTATTTTGATGTGCTGAAAAATTATTTCCTGATGATACAATGAAAATTCATTGAATTTTAGCTGATATTTAAGATTATGGAGGTATTCTTAAGTGGGGGTGGTCAAATTTAGTAAATTTAGTTTTGTTTAATTAGTCGTATTGTGTATTTTGATGTGCTGAAAAATTATTTCCTGATGTTACAATGAAAATTCATTGAATTTTAGCTGATATTTAAGATTATGGAGGTATTCTTAAGTGGGGGTGGTCAAATTTAGTAAATTTAGTTTTATTTAATTAGTCGTATTGTGTATTTTGATGTGCTGAAAAATTATTTCCTGATTAAGGCAGTAGAAAAACAAAAATAAAGCAACACATGTTTAGAAACATTAAACCCATTTATTGGAATTGTTTTAAAGGCGATGCTAAAGAGATTAGCGGATGAAAATATTTATTTTGAACAGATATTGAGTTCTTACAAAAAAGGGGAACAAAATGCAATAGAATTAGTTGAGCAAAGAGTGATGGGTAAAGCTCAATTGATAAAAAGCAAAAAAAATTTAAACTGTTTTTTACAATTTTTAAAATCAATGACATGCTAAATACAATTATTTAGAATATAATATAGTATATTAAATATTTGTAACAGATCCTGGTAATAGTTCCTATAAAATATAATTACATTGTAAGTTATATATATAAAACAGCAAATATTTATTATATTAATTTTAAGTGTTACTGTTTCTGCAGATAAATATATTTTATACTATGGCCTTTTGTAGTTTTACTTATTTCCACTAACTTAACTTTTATGTAAATCTAATGAATATTATTATAAAAACTTGGTAAAATACTAAATAACGTTTATCCAGTATAATTTCTTTTACGAATTTATAACCATACATATTCAATTCTTTCAACATTTTATGCGTAGAATTCTTTCTTATTAAGTGAAACAGTTTAAATATATTAAAAAAAATCTTTCCTTTATATTTTGTATACATATTTAAATATAAAAGCACACTAATAGATAAAAGGCATCGTTATAAGGAGATCTAACCTACGTATATACTTCACTACCCGGCCTACAGCGTTGCCGCGTTTCCAACAGTTCCGTCAGGCAGTTCCCAGAATACGAGCACATTGCTGTCTATTTATTCAATTATCTAATAAACCGGACAGAACATGACCGATTTTTTGCGGGGAATTTCATAGGAATACTTAAGCTTTCTATTGCAACATTTTTTAGGACCTTGTCATTATTTTTAAGGACTCTGTGTAACATTTTATAGAAATTTTTTCGCTTCTCCCATAACAGCCCGTATATAAGAGCGCAACTTTGATTTCAATTTTCTCAAAAACGGTGCGAACAATTGACTTGAAATTTTCACACAATGCGGACGTCACTTTGAACATTAGATTAAAACACTTTTCAAACATTTCTCATCATTTTCGCTCCGGTATCGAACCTCCTTAAGCTGTACGTATAATGAAACGAACATAATTTCAACAAATCGTCTGCGGAGATTTTTGCTAACCTATTTCTTTATTGAAATGTGTATTTTTTTTGTATTGTTGCGAGCACCGGGTATAGGCCTATGCATGGCCTGCTAGTGCTCGCAGCCGAAGAAATAAGAAAGTCGACCTTCTTCAAGAGGACGTCGTAGCGTTCGGGCGTACGTGTCATACCGTCGTGTACCAAATATAGTAAATGGTTATACAGTGTATATGCTCGCGTATTTATTCTACCCTTTGCGTCGGGGTGGCCTGCGGTAGAAACGCCCCGGCGCAACAACAGTATCAAGTCCCTTGGAAGAACGTTTATTCTCCTTACAAGGGGACACCACGGATGCGGAAATCGCTTTTGGAACGACAGTATATGGAGGTCGTAGTACTCATGTAGTATGAAAATACCATTTCGGCTTTTCGCCGAATGGGCCTTCGTTTTCGAGATATTGTGGTTTAAAGTTTTTAACAAACGTAGTAAGCCGGATATATACCATCTATAGCAACCTATACCCAAGAAGATTCGTTGGGGCAAGAGTTGGTAGAGCGGTAGACTGGACTTCCGGTTGGTAACGCGTCCGAGCAAGACGTAAGCGTGGTGCTCTTCGTAAAATCTCACATAAAAGTCGATATTTTATTAGTATAAAGTGTTTTTTTAGCAAGTGCAGTACAAGCAACTGTTGTGCCCAGGCAAAGCCCAAGCACACGTGTCACCGCTATACATTATACATATTATATTACGTTCGTTACGAAACGTTCGAGACGTTTCCAAGCTAAGACAGCCGCTAAGCATGGTAACGCGTACCACGCCCAAGAGGGATATAAAACCAATCCGACTCCGCTAATGGGAGACTCGAGATCCGACCCTCGACCGGGCAACACGGCTAAAACCTACTTGTACACCTCAGTCTAGTTTAAGTTGTTTCTGAATAAAGACTTAGTCTTTGAGTTTAAACACATATGGTGCAGTTCACCCGGTGGATCCTCATCCTTTAATCGCTCCCGAACTCACGATTACGCCAGATCCCGTACCAGCCTTGCGAGTCATCACGCAGGGCACAACACAACAACGTCAGTGATTGTGGTGCTATATTATTTAGACCTTTTAACGCGTCGGGGTCGCCCGATTAAAATATCAGACCTGATGGCGACGCCGCCAGCACATGGCGAGAAGCGTCGCATTTCGCACGAGGGGGAGGGTAAGGAGAACGTTTCGCCGAACGACATAACGAGACCTAGGCAACTCAAAACGTCCAAGCTGCATTCGTTGCAGCTAGACAAACTTTACAAGCAGCTGCGTAAAGAAAGTAACTGCGGCACTTTATCACAGGTTAGACCTAACCTCAACGTGGCCCGCAAGCATGGGCCGTCGACTTCCGCGGCAACCTCCCAACAGAGTTCTAGCTCGCAGCCCAGTACGTCGTTAGAAGATAGATGGGAGCTGCCCAAAAGAAAACAGCAAAGCTAGCGATAAGCCCTCAGAAATAACAGAGCCTGAGTTAACAAAAAATAGATTCAATGTGCTCTTGGATGAAGATAATATGGATATCGAAGGCAACGAGCAGGTAGGTGCGCCATCTAGTAGCATAAGAAAGAAGGTGCAGAAACAGCCTCCTATATATACGGTCAATACTAATATTAATTTCTTAATTAAAGAAATTGTAAACCTAAACATTCCTAAGGCTGCGTTTCATATAAGAGAAGTGGACGCGACCAATCATATTGTGTATGTAGATGGAGCCGAAAGTTACGTTGATATGCTGCTAGCCAGTAACATACAATTTTTTACGTATACCCCTAAAGAACGAAAACCCAAATCTGTGATTCTAAAAGGAATTAGAGGCGAATTCAATGAACAAGACATAAAACAGGAGATACTCGATCTTAAGCTTCCTGAAATAGATATTATCAAAATATCTAAATTTATATTTAATAAAGAACAGCCGGAGAGGTACAGCTAATGTTTATTTCATAAATTCATTTAATGAAAGCATGAGTGATGATAATGCAGATACTGGAGATACGAATGACAATGCCAATGGTGCGAATAGTTTTTTTAATGTTTCAAATAGCCTTAATACAACTAATATAGGTGTATGCGATAACACCAAAATGCATGTTGACAATTCTAAAAATAAGAAGAAAAAATTGAGCATGTGCATGTATTGCAAAAAGTTGCAGACACAATTACCAAGGCATTTGGAGACGAAGCACAACAATGAGGAAGACGTGAAAAAATTTCGGAATTTGCCGAAAGGTGAGTCGTATAATTGTTTTCACTTTGACTGATCTTTATGAAATAACAAATTACTTCAATTGTTAGGTATCATTGAGCGGAAAAAATTATCGAATTAATTAGACGCAGAGGAAATTTTATGTACAATATGGATGCTTCGATAAATCAAGGCGATTTGCTTGTTTGCCGTCGTCCCGCGCAACAGCTGCAACCAGGGGCAACTGATTTTGTGTGAATTGCAAAGGCTTCTTTTTCAAAAATAACATAAGGCATCATGTTCAAGTGTGTTCCAATAGAACTAATATAAACAACGAGAGAAACGTTCAAGTCTTAGGACGTGCTGTAGCATGCCGTATACATTATACTGCGAAATCTATTTTAAGGAAGAAAGTTTTCCCAGTCATGAGGGAGGACGATATAACTAAACTTATCCGATATGATGAACTTTTAATTGCATTTGGAAATAAAATGTGTTCCAAGTATCGTTTGGAACACCAGCATGACATGATTCGTGCACGGCTAAGGCTATTAGAACGGTTTCTAGCTACCTTAACCCCTTCGCGACCACGGACGAGATATCTCGCTCCACGGTATCTGTCGTACGATGCCACGGACGAGTTATCCCGCAACATTATATCGTCCGTACTATGCCACGGACGAGTTATCCCGCGACATTATTTCGTTCGTACGATGCCACGGACGAGTTATCCCCCGACATTATGTCGTTCGTACGATGCCACGGACGAGTTATCCCGCGACATTATATCGTCCGTACTATGCCACGGACGAGTTATCCCGCGACATTATTTCGTTCGTACGATGCCACGGACGAGTTATCCCGCGACACAATATTGGGATTCGCCACACTGCGATACGCTACCTGGTGACGAAAATCAGAACCTGAAAGAGTAGGTCGCTGGCTGCGGTTGCATAGAAGCAGTGTGTAAATAATTAATTTAAAATATACATTTTATCTTGTGTATGGTAAAATTTTTGCTTATCAATTTTTGTACTAGAATCAATTTACTTAGTATCTACTTTCAGTGACTGTAAAAATTCTTCACGTCGTATTGCAGATTACAACCGACCTACTCTGTTCGGCCATCTTTGTTTGGTGACGTCACGACCACCAATCTCAATAGTCCGCACGACCTCAAAGCTCGAAGCGCCAAAGACGAGATATCCTGCGCGTTTGTTTTCTGTTTTTACAGCTGAATATCGTTCATCGCACGTTCTGAGCAAGGTAGGGTAAATGAACACGTACCAGTGAATGGACATTTTATATTAAAATGAGTGAAATAAGTTATTAAAACAAGCAACTAATTAATTAGAGACTTCTTTTAATTTCGTGCTTCATATCCAAACAATTTTCGTAGAACGTAGAATCAATCGCGCTGCAAACATAATTTTATAATAGTGTTCATTCATTAGCCTTAAATGTTCATTTATTGGTGTGTTTACCCTATTATGGGGAATACAATTTTTAGAGTTGACGCTTTGTGAGTATCGACAATGATACCTCGACGTTCAAGAAATCGAATTATCAGCGATAGTGATAATGATAGCATCGAGGATACAGAGTTAACTATAAATGATGGTGACATTCCATTATCTGAACGGTGGAAAAAATTAACTGAAGAAAGAAAGTGGAAAATTCCAACCATCACAGAATATTTTGAACCACGAGTGATAAATTATATGGATAACTGTAGCGGAGTACAACAAGAATCGGGCTTATCAGAGAGCAGTTGCCCTACTTCAATTTTTCAGTTCTTTTTTGACAAAGAGTTGATAGAACTAATAGTAAATGAAAGTAAGAAATACAGCCGTAAAGAAGGTTTTTCGGGGCGTTACTATAATGTTACATCCAACGATATATATTGTTTTATCGCTATCATAATATATATGGGTATAGTCCGCTTGCCCACACTATCTTTGTATTGGTGCACTAAGCCGATGTATAATATTCAATTTGTCAGAAGAATTATGCCCAGAATAAAATTCTTACGGATCATGCGAATCTTGCATTTCAGCGATACAGATGAAAACAATAATACTGTTACTAGCAGAAGTTACAAAATACAACCGATTATTCAATTTAAATTGACCGAACCAGTGCGCCGAAACTAATTGAATTTTGAATTACCTCATATATACGGTCGAAATTCTAATCAATTTATTAATACAACCGATTATTAATATTTTATTACAGCGATTTCAAAGAGCATATCGCCCAGGGCAGAACACAGCTGTTGACGAAAGCTTATTATTATGGAAAGGAAAACTTTTATTTAAGCAATATGTTCCAACTAAGCGTGCGAGATTTGGGTTAAAATCCTTTATTTTGGCCCAATCTGAAACCGGATATGTGTACAATTTAAAGTTATACAGTGGGCAATTTTTGTGTGAACAGAAGTCCGCGTTACTTGGGATATCGGGCTCTATTGTGCTGGATTTATCCAAAAGCTTATTGCACCAGGGAAGAACCCTATTCCTTGACAATTGGTACACCTCTCCTACTTTATACGAACGTTTATATAAAAATGACACACATGCTTGTGGGACCGTTCGATTAAGAAGAAAAGGTATGTGTAAAATATTCGTGATGGATTGTGAACACGAGGTTGCCGGAAAGGTTATGAACGGCGATGTGCCACCAAAACACTGTTTTGCACAATAAAGTGAGGTCTTTATTTAAAAAGTGTACAAACGGATGAGCCGTTGTGCACACTGAACAATAGAGGATGAGCTCCCGTACACTCTCTTGCACAATAATGAATACGTATCAAAAACGTGGACACGCGGACACGCACAATCGCGAATGCGCAATCAGTCGATTTTACATGCGCCAATTGTGTCGCGAACACCTTGTTGAGTCTACTTGTGAACAAAGATAAGGTTAATACTGAACTTGCTTGTTGAGCAAAACTTTAAAAGATCAATGAACAAAACACGTGATACTTTGCGCACGGCTGTGCTCAGAAAGCAATTCAAGATGGATGCGCATTTCCGCCTTGGCGTCGTCTCGAACATTCTCGAGCGTCGATCGACAAGACGGAACCTGATTGGTCGATTGATTGCGTATCGACCGTGACTTCCGCTGCCCAGGAAGTGCTGCGGTGATCGAGCGTGCGGCGGCAGAGTGAACTATTCATTCCCAAACAGTATGCCATGTGATGAGGAGATAAAGAACATAAAAAAGTGAAGAAAGGGGAAATAATAGTCAGGTACAATATATTCATGGCTTTTTGTGGTTGGAAAGACAAACGACTAGTATCGACTCTTAGCACTTTACATACTCCTCACTTGGTGACGTGTGACAAAATTGACTACACTACAGGGCAGTGCATAAAAAAACCAAATTGCATTTTAGAATATAATATTAACATGGGTGGTGTAGATCATGTAGATCAAATTGTACATGGGTGTGAGTCTTTTCGAAAGACATTAAAATGGTATAAGAAATATTTTTTATACTTGCTGGATGTTACTATATGTAACTCTCTAGTCATATGGAATTGTCTTCACCCAAATAGAAAAAATTTTCGCGAAATGAAAGAAGATATAATATCCGGGTTATTAGAGAAATATGTAGGGACGCTAGAGTTGCGGGTGCGCCGAGCGGCCGGAACGACGACGGTGATAGAGAGCAGGCCATGGGCGGGGTTGCCGGTTTGTCGGTTGGGTCGCGGGAGAACAAAAGATCGTTTTGCGACGTTCGAAGAGGTTCGACTTGGTGACGAGCGTGAGAGAGAGAGTGGGAGCGAGAGAGAAAGCGTGATGCGTGTCTGTCGAGGCGTTGGCGACGGCGGAACGACAGTGCGTTACGGCTGGGGAGAATGCGAACGTAGCGTGAAGAGTCGTAGACGGTTGTAGAGAGTTGCGCGACGATAGACGTTGTGTGTATGTGTAGAGAGTATTTGGTGGACTTGTACTGTTTCTAATAATATTAATAAATATTACTCTTTATATTTAAACCTTCGGAAACCTTGTTTCCTACAGATATTACAAGCCAAAAAAATGTTCTATAACAAAGGGAAAAAGTTTTATGTTAATCCACTTCGTTTTAATTCCCGGTGCTTCCCGAAAAAAATACCTCCAACAACAAAAAAATGTCACCCGACCAAACGTTGTGCAGTGTAAAAAAAAATGGTTTACGTAAATAAACTACTTATTTTTGTGAAAACTGTGATGTTTCATTATGTGTTGTTCCATGTTTCGAATTATATCATGTACAAGAAAAATAAACGAAACTGTTGTTAAAATAACATATGTTTCAATTATTATTCGCTAAAATGTTTTGTAAATTAATTTTTCTTCAAATTAAAACAAACTTGATAAATAAACACGCGGGATATCTCGTCCGTGGCGTCGTGCGAACTATATTGTGTCGCGGGATAACTCCTCCGTGGCATCGTATGAACGACATAATGTTGCGGGATAACTCGTCCGTGGCATCATATGACAGATACCGTGTAGCGAGATATCTCGTCCACGGTCGCGAAGGGGTTAAAGAAGATAGACAGCGACATAACCGAATTCGCGTGTATATATTGTTGCGAGCACCGGGTATAGGCCCGTGCATAGCCGACTGGTGCCCGCAGCCGAAGAGAGAAGACGGTCGGCCTCCGTCAAGAGGACGATCAGGAGGCCGACAAGAAAGAGTCGAGTACCGTACGTCCTAGCGTGCGGACGTACGGACCACATAATTATACGCCAGAATAAAGTGAACGGTCGGAGAATCAGTATACGAGTGTCATTATTCGAACCGTTGCGTCGGGGTGGCCGATACGGAAAACGCCCCGGCGCAACACTGGTGTCAGAAGTGGGATCCGTAGTCACGGATCCGAAGATACGCAAGGAGCTGTTGCGTGCGATACGCAAGGAGCCGTTGCGTACAACGCGAGTTCCTCGTTGAGGACCGAAGAGGATTCAGCAGCCGGAGAAGCAGCTGACCAGCGAGGGACGGGCTGAACAGCGGGAGCAGAGACGGCGGTCGAGGCCCGCCGACACCGAGGGACCGACGCAGGAGCAGCGACGGCGGTCGAGGCCCGCCGACACCGAGGAACAAACACCGGAGCGGAACAGCGGCGGCGGTCGAGGCCCGCCGACGCAGAAGGAAGAAGGCAGGAAATGGCGACGGCGGTTGAGAACCGCAGACAGCAGAGCAGCTCCGAGGATTCGGCGGCGAGGCTGCTGCAAAGGAGGAGACCATGGCTGGGTCGGCTCTGGACGCTCGAGAAGCCGACCTCCGAAAAAGAAGCCAGAGCTTTGGTTATAGAGTCCACATGGGGTAATGTAGAAAACGACAGCGGTCGGTAGAGAAAATGGCGGAGTACGCGTCATCCCGCAAAATGACAGCACGCTCTGAAGTCGGCTCTTTTACCTACGGTTTCGAGCTTTCGAAAAACTAGAGGTGGTAGAAACGTCTCTGGGATGATGATTGCGACGCTCGAGCGTAGGGATGTGGGGGTCGACTCTTTTACCTACGGCTTCGAGCTTTCGAAAGGCTAGAGGTAGTAGAAACGTCTCTGGGATGATGATTGCGACGCTCGAGCGTAGGGATATAAAAGTCGACTCTTTTACCTACGGCTTCGAGCTTTCGAAAGGCTAGAGGTAGTAGAAACGTCTCTGGGATGATGATTGGGACGCTCAAGCGTAGGGATGTAAAAGTCCCCCTGTTGCCCCATATGTTCCCCCTGTTTCCCCAGATATTTCACCCCCTGTTCCCCCATATGTTCCCCCTGTTTCCATTATGTCCCCCACTGTCCCGACCGGGGCCAACCTTGTTCTCGACCCTTTTTTTACCACTGGGTAGTGTCCCCATGCGTGATTGACACGGTTTTGTATAAACAAAAACTAACGCTACGAATTCTCCTGAAACGGGAAGGACAGTTTCCGTGGAGAAGAGTGAGTCGTCGAACGACGTCCAGACACAACGCTCAGCAATGCCGATTCAACTTGGAGATGCAAGCAGAATCGAGGGACTCGTCAGGCTCGGGGAACCGTCATCAAAAGAGGCCTGGTAGGACGCTATAGAGGGAGCGTCGGAGTATCGGTGGTGGAGGTACGACTTCGGCGGAGACGCAGGGACGTCCGGGAGTGTGCGGACCACACCGAGGGTGGATGTACGGCTCTGGGTGACGGCCGGGGGTCCATGCAGCGTTGCTGGCGAGCGGCGTCCCCAGGAGTGCGACACCACCAAAGCAACGCAGAGGCGCCGGGAGTGCGCGAAGTTGCTGTGCTGTGACGAAGAGAGCTCGAGGGCGAACGTCGTCGCAGGAAGGCCGAGCGGTACATAAGTCGCGACGGAAGGAGTTCGAGGACGAATACCATCGCGCGAACGCCAAAACCCGAGAGACAGAGCCCCAGGAGCTGAGTCGTTCCGTCGGGATAGATCGTTCGCCAACAGAAAGTCAAAGGAGACGACGCTGACAAGAGGAACGTCCCTCACAGTCGGGAAGAAAGAAACAGGGCACAACCAGGAGGATTAGGTTAAGTAAACGGAAGGATTGGGATGATTAATGTTCTTTGTCTCTTTTGCAAAGGAACTCCGGAGTCGTAAGGATTGGAGTTCGAACAAGACCACCGGAAGGATGCTGAGGACGAACCCCTGAGGCTGTCCGTGGCTGGGGCGGCGGCGAGAGGATACGACGGTGGAACTGTAGCACCGCCGTGGGACGTTCTAAAGCCGAGGCCCAGCGAACAGGACACACCGGACGGAAACCCGCCGGAGACACCAGAGGACACCGGCTTCTGGGAAACTGGAATTCGACGATGCCGCAGACCTCGCCGAGGGAACGCAACGTAAGAGAGTCATCGTGGGACACCGGAATGGAGCCCCAAGAACGTCGTAGGACAAACCGCAGCAGCGACTCGTCGGGGGACCTGGCTCATCCTCGAGCTGGCTTCAGGAAGGGGCTGGCTGCGGACGAACCGCGGATTACGTCGAGGGACATACGCAGACTGATTCATCGCTGGACAGTGCGAAGAGGAAACAGGTCTACCCCGTCGTACCCACGCCTTGCTCAGGGTTTTTGGAGTGGTTTTCCCCTGAGCGAGAAGGCAAATGCCGAGGCAGAAGTCTGAAGGAGCCACCAAGCTGACACGACCACTTCTTCAGACCAGGGTACGAAGATTCCGAAGAGGAGACAACGCGGTCGGGACGACCGCTGTTCGAGAGGAGGGAGTAGTGTTGCGAGCACCGGGTATAGGCCCGTGCATAGCCGACTGGTGCCCGCAGCCGAAGAGAGAAGACGGTCGGCCTCCGTCAAGAGGACGATCAGGAGGCCGACAAGAAAGAGTCGAGTACCGTACGTCCTAGCGTGCGGACGTACGGACCACATAATTATACGCCAGAATAAAGTGAACGGTCGGAGAATCAGTATACGAGTGTCATTATTCGAACCGTTGCGTCGGGGTGGCCGGTACGGAAAACGCCCCGGCGCAACAATATAATCCAAGAAAGTACGATAATTGTATACAAGCTGTACATTCTCTTGCACAGTTTGATGAAACAGGTGGTACTTGTAAAACACCTTCTATTGCATCGAGCTTAGGAACACTTATAAAACATGTAGGCCAAATTTTGAGAAGCATCCATATTAAAAGTCAGGATATCACAAGGCAAAATGAAATAGAAAACTATTTGAAACTCCTTGAGGAAGACTATCCTGTCACTGTAAACAAAACCGTGCAAGAAACTCAAGCGCTCAGAAAAAGGCAAAAGAATATTACTTTACCGTCGATGGATGACATAAAAAAGTTAAATACATATTTAAAAAATACACGGTTGGGTTGTTATACAGCTTTGCTGGAAGATGGATATAGTATTACTGCTTGGCGCACATTGGCTGAGACGACACTGACATCAGTCCAAGTATTCAACAGGAGGCGTGCTGGTGAACTCGAGCGAATGCTCATTGACGACTTAAACTCTTCTCAAAAGATATCTCAGGAAACTTCAAAAGATTTTAGCAAATCCCTGTCAAAATATGTAAGGATTACAGTTCGAGGAAAGCTCGGAAGAACTGTACCAGTGTTATTACATGAAGACATATTGGACGTAGGGAATTCAATCCCGGGATGCGGGATCCCGGAATCCCGGGATCCCGGAATCCCGGGATCCCGGCTGTTTTTTTTTTATTTAAAAAACCCGGGATTTGATATCACTAATCCCGAGATTTTCGGGATTTTTTAAAAATGCGAATTACTTTATGAACAACTGAAAACTATAAAAATAATAGAATAAACAGAATAAAAAAGTAGCTTAAGATGAATCTTTATCTATTCGGGCTCATAATGATACTCAAGATTTGAATGATGTTAATAAAGAAAATGTGGAGAGTTTTGATTATTTATTGGAATCAGAATCTGGTTTCACTTTAGTTACAGACGATGATCTATATCAGGAAGTCCCTGATCTTTCCAATGAACAAAACATTAATGAAATTATAAAAAAAGTTCGCAAAGTCGTGCTTTATTTTAAAAGATCACCCACAAAAAACAATACTGTTCTACAAAAATACGTAAAGCTGGAACACAACAAAGAATTTTCACTTCTATTAGATACTAAAACGAGATGGAATAGCCTTCTAACTATGCTAGAACGTTTTATTTTTTTTTTGAAAACTAGCATTGAAAAGGCTCTTATTGATTTGAAGCATCTGATTCGTTTAGAAGAGTCCGATTTTAAGTTGATAACAGAAATTATCGATGTACTTGGACCCTTTTTTTTACTGTAGAAGCGCTCTGTCGACGAGATGCTAATTTGTGCACAGCTTTAAAATTTCTTTTAAATACATTGGCTGAGAAAAATAATATATTAGGTGACAAAATGATGACAGCATTGTTACAGCGCATCGAACAAATACAACGCATGGAGTTATCTGGTGTATTAAATTATCTCCAGAATCGTAGACGGATTAATGAGGTTTTATGCGAATGTACAGATCGATGGAAGCGTTTTTCGATTATTGATCCATGTGGTACCTGACGCGTGTTTGAAGCATGGGTTTTTGATCGGTTGTGAGTTGTTGAAGGTGGCTAGAGTCATTTTAGACGGCGGGAACGCGGTAGTATCGAGGCGCGATGCTGTAGCGGAAGACGATGTTCCGGCGATATTTTGCATAAGTACTTTCGACGAAACCGAGGATGAGAAAACCGCCGGTAGTCCTCTAATAGATTTGCGGCATATTGAGGACCAGGGTGTTAGGCGCGAAATAGAGAGTCTCGTGGAGGGTTACGAACCGAAGGCGATCAAGGATACGAATATTAGGACAGAAATCGTGTTGAAAGACGACACACCTGTGTACCAGCCTCCGCGTAGGCTAGCGCCGGTAGTGAGGGGAAGGTGAACCGGCAAATAGACGAGTGGATGCGAGAAGGTATCATTCAGGAAAGTAATTCTGAGTATGGTAGTCCGGTGGTACCTGTGGAGAAGGAAGACGGTAGTGTGCGGGTGTGCGTGGACCTTAGGGGCGTTAACAAAAAGATATGTAAGGACCGCTATCCCCTGCCGCTGATAGAGGATCAATTGGATCGTTTGCAGGGTTCGACGATATTTAGCGTGCTTGATCTGAAGAATGGGTTTTTCCATGTTCCGATAAAAGAAAAGAGTCGCAAGTATACTGCGTTTGTGGTGCCGGATGGCCACTATGAGTTTTTAAGAACGGCATTTGGGCTTTGCAAGGCTCCGGCCGTATTCCAGAAATTTATTAATGCGGTATTTCGGGATTTGGTAAGAGCTGGTACTGTCTTGACGTACATGGATGATCTGATTATTCCTTCGCGCAGTATGCGGGAAGCAGTTTCAAAGTTGCGGGCAGTGCTGTCCACTGCAAGCGACTACGGATTGCGCTTGAACTGGAAGAAATGTCGTTTTCTTCAGAGCCGTGTCGAATTCCTGGGTCATGTGATTGAGGGTGGTTGCGTGAGTCCGTCGTAGCGTAAGACGTTAGCCGTTATGAACTTTCCACCCTTGAAGAATGCTAAAGGTGTCCAGAGTTTCTTGGGGTTGACTGGGTATTTTAGAAAGTTCATACCGCAATATTCGACGATAGCTAATCCTTTGTCTAGTTTGATAAAGAAAGATGCGAAGTTTGTATTTGGTGAGGAGCAGAAAGTGGCGTGTCAGCAGTTAAAATTGGCGTTAGTAAACGAACAAGTCTTAAAATTGTATCGCGTAGGCGCGGATACGGAGCTTCATACCGATGCGTCGAGTATTGGTCTTGGTGCTATTTTATTGCAAAGAGACGACGTAGATCAGCGGTTTCATCCAATTTATTACGCGAGTTGGAAGATATCAGATGCGGAATCGCGATATACTAGTTACGAACTAGAGGTATTGGCTATAATTCAGACTGTAAGTAAATTTAGAGTTTATCTTTTAGGCATTCCGTTTACGATAGTAACCGACTGTCGTGCATTCACTCTTACGATGAAGAAAAAAGATTTGTGTGTGCGTATTGCGAGATGGGCGATATTGTTGAGTGAGTTTAATCATAAAATTGAGCATCGCCCAGGACAGAGTATGAGGCATGTTGACGCCTTGAGTCGAAATCCTGTTCCAATGTGTATGCTGGTGAGTGAGTGTGAGACGAGTGTGCTTGTAAGTTTGGGAAAAGCGCAGCGAGAAGATAGTGATCTAAAGAGCATACTGGAATCGGTGAACAGCGGGCAGAATGCTAGTGGTGAATACGTAGTGAGGAACGGACTTTTGTTTAGAGCAATGGATGACGACGTTCGCATAGTAGTACCGCGAGTTATGCAAGGACAGATCGTGCGGCAATTGCACGAAAACGGACACTTTTCGAAGGGTAAAACCGAGGCCCTGGTTAGGAAAGACTATTGATTCACGAACCTGAGGGCTAAAGTGGGAAAAGTGGTGCGGAATTGTGTCGCGTGCATTTTGGCCGAGAGAAAAAGTGGGACGCGGGACGGTTTGCTGCATCCCATCGAGAAGGGTGAGGTTCCGTTGGATGTATATCACGTTGATCATCTGGGGCCGCTCCCTTCGACGCAGAAAAAGTATAAACACATATTTGCAGTGATAGACGCGTTCGCGAAATTCGTGTGGCTCTATGCGACGAGGACGACCAGTGCGGCCGAGGTTGTTGTCCGTCTGAAAAGGCAAGCGACAATTTTCGGGAATCCTCGGAAGATTGTTTCGTACCGGGGAGCCGCGTTTACTTCGGAGAAGTTTAGGGAATATTGTAAGGCAGAAGATATTGAGCTTGGTCACATTACGACGGGAATGCCGAGAGCGAATGGCCAGGTAGAAAGGGTCAACAGGACGATCATCCCGATGCTGACCAAGTTAGCCGCGCCGAAACCCGAGGAATGCCATAAACATTTGGAAGTATGTCAGATGTACCTGAATGCGGCACATCATCGCAGCATTGGTGCCATGCCCTTCAAAATTCTGTTTGGCGTGAATATGAAACTCAGGAGTAATCCTGAGGTACAGGAGATAATACGCGTGGAGTGGAACGAGATGTTTCAAGAAAGTCGCGAGGAGCTGAGACGACAGGCCAAGGAAAGTATCCTGAGGGTCCAGCAGGAAAATAGGCGTAGTTTCAACCGGAATCGTAGAGAGGCTCGCTATTATCGAGAGGAGGATCTAGTCGCTATCAAGAGGACGCAGATGGGTCCGGGTCTGAAGTATGCTCATAAATTCTTGGGTCCGTATCGTGTTGTTCGTGTGCTGCGCAACGACAGATATGTGGTGGAGAAAGTGGGTGAGCACGAGGGTCCTCGTCAAACATCGAGTTCTGCGGAGTTCATGAAGCCTTGGCTCGAGGACTTGAGCCATCAGTCATTGGATGGCGAGGATACATCGGATATCTGAGGCTTTCCAATTTTGTATTACCAAAGTAAAACTTCTGCCAGCGGATCAAAGTACTTCAGTATGAAGCTGTCAAGTTTTTAAATAGACAAATGTATTTCTGAAATCTACAGCCGTTATTAATGTCATTTCATTAATTTATTTACTTTATAAAGCAATACTTCCTAAAAATGTTTATATTTCAGGTATGATTGGTTGACGAAGCTTGACGCTGAAAATATTCTTGACGCTATTTCTAGCGATTAGGTTGAATTCAACATTATTAAGGTATGAATTTATGGAATAAACATTTAGAACATTAGAATTTATTCATATTGGATGTTATTTTAACAAATGTGCTTTTTTACAGGTTTCCAGCTCGTGGTTGATGTTTCAATCGCATTTGGTAATGCGTATACTTCGTCCGTACCATTAATATAAGAACCAGCGTTTATGTGAAATTATGTGTTATTGTGAATACTATAATAACAGGAAATTATGTGAAAATTATCATTTGTACAAAATAAATATTGTCGTACCTTGAAGATTTATGATACGGATTAAATAAATAAATCATTTTCATTGCTATACTTGTCTTTAAACTTTATTGCCACCTGTTTTTAGTGACTCCTACAAAATACACGGTATTTTATCCTTGTCGAATCTGGTGGTTATCGCTGCCAAGCCTCGATTGTCTGTAGGACGATGAAAGTATTATTTATCAATATCTCAGAAACAAATAAATACCCGACACTGATATTTTATATTTATGGCTCATACTCCCACTCCACTACTACCCTTAAATATCATAAATAACTGTAAAAAACGGTATAATAATATTATCATTGAATATTGCATTTTATATTACAGCAAGATTAGTACAGGATTAGACAGTAGTTGAAAACGATTAAAATTAGTAAAAGTATATCCTTATGAAATTGTTGATGAAAGATTAAATCATATAATTTCGAATTCATGAGATTGTGTTGCGAAAGAAGAATTATTTAGGATTTGTGCATAACCTGCCACGTGTCACAGTGTAAAACATAACGTGTATTATTTAAGGTATATGAAAAATATCGGAACCAGTTGTTTTATTCACAGAATCTGGTTACTTTATGTTCTGAAGTACATAGATAATGAATAAAAAATTTATTGTTCAATGTACCTAATGTCAAAAAATATTGTTTGGACAAAAATTAAAGTTGTACGTGAAGTAAACACAACACGGTTTTAAAATAAAATTTCTACGCATGTGTCACGGGGAAATCCGCAAAATTTGTGACACAGTGTATTGGTTCGCACGTGTCCTGCTGGACGGCTCGGAATAGCACGTGAAACCAGTGTACGTGAAATAAAACAATGTTTTATTTCTAAACAGGACTCCTAGCGCGACAGCTCCTTAGAGATGGACGCGGTCTAATAATAATTTCTGCTCACGCAGTACGCTTATTAATTAGACCTAGAGTCGGGTAGAATGAACCTCACATGACAATAGGTTTGGAACGACTGAACATCATTTATTTTCCCTTGGCAACGGAATCGATTCTTAATAGCGGAATTTACAAGGGTGGAGGGGCGATCCTTATCGTTATGTCTGGAGTTCGATCGGAAGTGAAGCATCGGATAGCTGGGTGGCGATTGAATGTCGGGCGTCGTGACACATGTGTAACGTCCCACGGGGACTCAAACCGGTAAAAACCAACTGTCGATAAAGTAGAAACCGATCCGCTTTACCATATAACCATCTTCTATTACCCCGAAAATATATTATGAAGACTTTTATGTATAATTTATGATTTAGATAAATGTTAGAGAAATAAGTATTATAAAAATGTTAGGAATAATTAATTATAAGTATTAGCAAAAGCGCAGGATAAACTATAATGTACTAAGCAAGCAAAATATGAAATAACAAATAACGATTCACTGCGCATGCGCCAACCCGCCAATTTTCCAGTATAAAAGGAGGCGCATGCAGCACAGCGGGACATTCAAGCTACGAATACGCTCACTTGACGGACGAATGCTCAAACCTAGAGGCAGCTTAAGTTTCAACCAGTGAGATTCAGATCGCTCCGGAAACGGCAGCGGCGGATCTCCAGTGTATAAAAGTTACTGGTGCTCCTTTTTGGTTTGCACATTTGAAAGGCATAGAACCTCGTTCTTACAAAGCCATCGAGATCACTCCGGAAACGGCAGCGGCCGAAGCGCTTGGTAAAAACAAGGTCTGTAGAGCATTAGAACAGAACTCTGTCAAAAGTATCGAGATCGCTCCGGAAACGGCAGCGGCCGATCTTACTACAGAGATTGCCAAGAGTCTTCGAGATCGCTCCGGAAACGGCAGCGGCCGAACTCTGCAATATACATATATACATATTCACAAATTACGTAGCATTAGTATAAAAACATAGAAAAACCCAAAAATAGAATATTTACTCATAGACTGTAGGCAATATTAATTAATTGTTATTTAATTGTTGTTGTTATTTAAACTAAGTGTTACTAAATAAATAGGCATTGTTGAGTTTAAAGCCGTAGATTTAAATCTTTAGCCGTAGAGTAGAACCCCCACCTATCCTATACTTGAGGAGACGCCGCTCTCCCCTCAGGGACCACGACGCTCAGTTGTTCCTGAACAGTTGAACGTTACACATGTATAAATACTAATATTATATTGTATTTTGCCCAACTCAAGTAAAGAACAATATAATATTCTTATTTATGCTTGCGTAGAAATTTTAGTTTATAACCGTGTTGTGTTTAGTTAACGTACAACATTAATTTTTGGCCATACAATATTTTTTGACATTACATTGAACAATATATTTTTTATTCATTATCTATATACTTCAAAACATGCAGTACCCAGATTCTTTGACTAAAACAACTGGTTCGGATATTTTTAATATACCTTAAATAATACACGTTATGTTTTACACTGTGACACGTGGCAGGTTATGTGTAAATTCTGATTCTCCTTCCTCAACGTAATATTTAATAAATATACACTTAAATGATTTAATCTTCTATCAACAAAATAATAAAGATCGTCTTCTTCTTATTTTTTATCATCTGCAAGTACTGTCTAAAGCTACATTAATGTTATAAATGATATAACGTTCAATATTTGATCGTGACACTGTTGTACTTCTTTTATAGCTATTTATCATTATTTGTCATCAGAAATGCATAATGTCATTACAACCGTGTTAATAAAGTACATTAAGTGCTTTCTAATTTTCTACGTCTAAATATTTTTCAATCTAAAATATTTTCAAAATCTACGTCTAAATATTTTCATTCTTGACCGAATAGCATGGCAAATTATGATAAATAACTATTAAAATTAGTGTAACAGTATAATGATTTTATAATGTACTTCATATTACTTTTAAGAGTAACATATGTTTAGGTTTAGACAGTAGTTGAAAACGATGCAAGGGTGAAAGTGAATATTTTTATTAAAACGTTGATAAATGATCGAATCATTTGTGGGATCAGGAACCCCCATACCATAAGAGAGGGCACGGAAGCATTAAGATCGGGAAGTCGGCGGTAGCCGAGGTGGTTAAGGCGGCTGATCAGCGCGCAAACCTAGAGATCGCGGGTTCGAGTCCCGTTGAGGCGACTTCCTTTTTTCCGTGATCCTACATTTGGTGTCAGAAGTGGGATGGGGGGAGCACCGATCGCCACACGGAGCCGTCCACTAAGGTCGTTGTCTGCGACGTGAAATAATAGACGCAAGGTCGTAAGAGGTGTCAGCGACGCGAAAAATAAGCGACACCACCAAGTGCGACGAAATGACATTCGAGGGCGAATGTCGTCGCAGGAGGGCCGAGTGTGGGATCAGGAACCCCCATACCATAAGAGAGGGCACGGAAGCATTAAGATCGGGAAGTCGGCGGTAGCCGAGGTGGTTAAGGCGGCTGATCAGCGCGCAAACCTAGAGATCGCGGGTTCGAGTCCCGTTGAGGCGACTTCCTTTTTTCCGTGATCCTACACATTTACGTTTAATTTCAGATATTGAGTTGAGAAGAGAGAATCATCATTTATACGTAGCAAACTATGTCACAATATAAAACTTAACAGCTTTATTTATGGTATATTAATGATGTGTTTGGGATTGGCCGCGGCGATGCGGCCAATCGGGGCCGTGCGCGTTGCCGCGAAGAGCGCGATATTTCGAACGCGCTTTCGTTAACTATGCCGCGGCTGGATGATCGCGGTGAGGCCTGGTCGGGCTCTCTCGCTTGGAAACCGCATGCACGTAAACATCGTTGTGATCTTACGCGAAAACCAAAGAGCTACCGGCGCTCCGGTATTACATAATCGAGTGCTTACTCGCCTTTTTCTACACCGTGTATCCTCACGAGTGTTTCTTAGTTTAAATAAGTGTGTGTGAACTTAGTATTTAGGAAAACCAGTTCGCTATTAATAAACGTGCTCGTTTATTATTAAGCCATTTTCTTACATTAGAATAACGTATAAGTGTTTGGCTCACGCGGGAGTAAAACTTGCTCGCGCGTTAAGCAAGAACGGAGGTGCTCCACGTTCTTGTCCAAAACAGATGTAACACAGCATTCATATGTATTTACAGATTCTGATTACAGCATGTTTTGAAGTAGATAATAAACACAAATTTTATTATTTAATGTAATGTTAGGAAATGTAAAAAAATATTACTTGGTCAACAATGAAAATTGTTTGTTAAATAAACGCGACACTGATTGTAAATATAGTTTGCACACATACAGGTAAGTAACATATAACCGAACTTAATCGAACTTAAACGTGATCGGTTCAGGCGTACCCTTGTTTATCGTGATTTTTAATAATAATTCGATTCTGTGAAGGTGGACTGTCACGTCCTGGGTGGAGGTTAGGACAATGACAAGGAGTTCTTGCCCCGCTGCCTCCAACCTACCGTCGCGCCCTAAGGCCGGCCGGATTTCGCCGCAATGGAGTAAACTGTGCGGGGCGGGTGGATTGGCTTTAAAGGATCGAGGAGGAAAAGAAGAGTGCGTTTCGTCTTGGGACCGCCAGCTAGACTCATCAGTAGGGCTACAGCTGACGGCCCCTGCCCTAGACACACACGGGGATACAGATGATATGATTTCGGAACTTGTATATATACGAATGGATTGGAGATTGAGAACTAGCGAGAAGATTAGACCTCTGGTGGCGCTCGCCGACACTAAGTCGCGATACCGTGGTGGGGCCGGGACGTCACATGGACAAACGACTACTACATCTAGAATAACGAAATCCATCGTTGGACAAATGATTTTGATAATTTATTTGAAAAAATCGAACTTAAACTTGATCGGTACAGCTGTACCATTCTTTTGCGATTTTTGTGAATAATTATATTCTGGCAAGCGATGGACAACCGAATGCCACCTATTTTTAAAAAAAAATCGCATTTGGGGGTGCTAACTTCACAGACCTTGTTGAACAACGTGTTGGGTGGGACATGTCATATGATCGCAAAACTGAAGTTCATGATTTCGATCCTCGGTTGCGGAAAGTTCCTTTTTTTATTTTTTGTTTTAAATTTATAACGTTATGAATATGTTATTTTAATTAGTAATGGATAATTAGCGAAAAAGAAGCCTTATTTTACAATTTTATAATTAGTGGTGTAATGGCAGTTTCGGCGACACGTTGCCAAAACTGCCGATATACAGTTGTACAAATGTATATTCTACACCAAATGTCGCCGAAACTGCCAAGTTACCATAATGTCGCTGAAACTGCCATTTTATACTCCTTTCGACCGAGTTCGCAAACGAAGATATAGGGGAGACCGGGGATAGTTTGGACAATTTTTTATTAATACTCTTTAGCGGGCCTGTAAGATGCCTTACGGCTATAAATTGTACACCATTTGATAGCTCAGAATGTGCGCTATTCATTTGAACCTGAGAAACGGGGCGGACCCCAATTCGTTACGTTCGGCCCAGGATTCGTACCTTTTTCCGGAAAAAACCATAAAAATCGGGCGAGGCACTGCGAAGGGCTGTCGTCGCCACGGGGTACCAGGCAGCATCTCCTTGACGGGCGTTGCTCCAGAATTACCCTGTATCATTTGTGCAGTGTGTGACACCCGACTACCCTCCGTGTAATCGGTCTGCGCGAAGTGGGGCGCAAGTTCGATTATTATCAGTACTCCTGCCCGAGAGGAATACGATTTACTTTAATTATAGTACATGTGTGTTTTGTAATAAAGTGTTTCTATCGTCTCCTGAATTCAATAACTGGCATCCAGACATCTACGCTCCTACAATCCACCGGCAATACTCCTCGTGGAGAGACACAGGAAGAAAAGGGGTAGCCCGCTGTTGACGCGTGGTCCTCTCGAGTATAAACACGAGTTTCAATAACAAAACCTAAAGCATGCGTTGACGTATTCCGCGCGAGAGAAGGTGGGCATTGGGGATGGGATATTGCCGTGAAGAGGGCTTCTTCAAGAGAGCAGCCGTTTGTTAGGGATGCAAATCCGATTGGTTCTAATACAATCTGCTCCCTATGGTGGAAATTTAGTCTACCAACTTTCACACCTCCTAACCTAACCAATCGAACTTGCATCCCTCCCAAAATAACCGGCCATCCGAGCGTAGAAGCAAGTGCGAAATAAAAGTAACGGTGCGCTTCTCGATACCGCAGATGTACCTACCAAAGTAGCATTTCTGACGGAAAAGAATTGTCCAACCTTTGGGCTGGCGTAGACCTTTGGCAGGTAGGTATCTGTTACAACAGGCAATGCCACCCGTGGGGCCAGCAAGACCGTCCACGGTCCTTGATATTCCAGTGGGTTTTCTTCAAGTGAAAATCAGTAAATTTGCAAGCGCAATATTTCAAAAACCAGTGGAAATCAAGTGTATACATTAAAGCTTAGTGAATTTGTCTTGGAACGCACTATCAACTCAGGACTTAAAAAAAAATAGTTCCATTTGAAATACCGAACTTGACCATCGTATCTTTTAAAATAATAATCGAAAAAAAAAATCGTCTCGGCCAATAAATTGGCCCTCTCGAACCATTAATTTACATATTTTTTTAAATTTTTTATCTCCAATACTTTAGGAGATATTCAGCTGTCCAGCCTTCTCGCGGACACCCTGTATATATATACATGTAGCCTACGCTATTGTTTTGTTTTGACGATTGTAACGTACCGCTACGAAACCGCGGTACATTTTTTCCTATCTCTTTTCTAACTAAGTGTTAAATCCATTCGATCATACTTACATTTATGACGCGGGCGAGCGACGCCATTATACGGCGGGAAACAGCGAACCAAGCGACGCGCAACGCATGCGCATAACTAACCGCGAACTCACTGCCGCGTATAACCTAAGTGCGCGTGCACAAACCGCGCGTAGACCGCGCGCACAGACCGCGCGGATGCCGAACGAACTGAGCGTAGTACACGAGCCGGCGGGAACCGGAAGCTAATTCTAATTGGTGCACTTAGCCGGACGCCGAATAAACTGAGCGTAGTACGTAGACCGGCGGGAACCGGATCCCATTTCTAATTGGCGCACTAGTCCAAACGACTAGTGATTGGCTGGAGCAAGGTATCGCCAAACAGTATAAGTACGAGCCTGCCAGCAGCTTAGATTCAGACTGAGTTCTGCTACCGAACATTAAGCACGCCGCTTATAAAAGTCTCTCAACAAGTATATATAAATTCTACGTCCTAACTACCCACATTCAACCTAATTCCGAGGTCGCTTTAACTAGCCCCTCAAAATCACGTTCAATCTCCTATATTCAAATTCTTACAATAAACCATTCCGAGGTCGCTTTAACTAGCCCCTCAACATCTATCCGAGGTCGCTTTCACTAGCCCCTCAACACCTATCCGAGGTCGCTTTCACTAGCCCCTCAACTTCCTACGAGGTCGCTTTAACTAGCCCCTCAACTTCCTTCGAGGTCGCTTTAACTAGCCCCTCAACATCTTTCCGAGGTCGCTTTCACTAGCCCCTCAACTTCCTACATTCAACACCTTTCCGAGGTCGCTTTCACTAGCCCCTCAACATCTTTCCGAGGTCGCTTTCACTAGCCCCTCAAATTCCTACGAGGTCGCTTTCACTAGCCCCTCAAATTCCTTCGAGGTCGCTTTCACTAGCCCCTCAAAATCTTTCCGAGGTCGCTTTAACTAGCCCCTCAAAATCCTACACTCAACCTTTCCGAGGTCGCTTTAACTAGCCCCTCAAAATCCTACATTCAACCTTTCCGAGGTCGCTTTAACTAGCCCCTCAGCTTCCTTCCTGGAAAGCGTGGGCCAGCTCATAGGCACCAGAAGAAACACTCTTATTATATTACCAAATCGACCTAGCGTCATTATTATCTAAACAAAGTATAGCGACTTAGCTCAAATACGATTTAGTATCGTATCATTATACAAACAATTATATAAAACAGTTAAACTGTACTTAGTTTCCCTATTAGTGTGAAACCGTAACCAAGCGTATTCTTTATTACCGATCAAGCGTCGAAACCAAAATCAACGTATTCTTTAAAATCGACTAATACGTCGATTCATTATAATACTTACCATTTAAGTTCAAACATTATATATTCTATTTTTGACCTAGAGTCAAACCTTTATTATTGAATAAATCCACTGTTAATTTTTGTTAAAGAAGGACTCTCGTTTGTGAAATTCATTTCTTAATTGCACGCCACCCGAACCAATCCCATAATTTCACAGGTAAACCGCTCTACTTGTGGAATCGCCTGCAACTAACGGCTCAGTCTCGTTTCAGAACGTTACACGATCGTCGGTCAGATCGCTCTATCCCACTCGGTCTCGATGTGTTTCGTTCGATCTCTTCGTCGCGCGGTGCAACAATGCATGTGGCAACTTCAGCCAATAACCAAAATACGTGTGCCCCGTCTTTAAAAGTGTGCCCAAATAGGTGACTCGACCAATCGTCATAGCAGCGGACTGCACAGCCCGAGACCGTCTGCCACGAGTCTTCTTTTCGCCGGGTAATAGTAGTAATCTCGTCCCAGTAATTAACAGTAATCGGCCCCTTTCGGGGCCATCAATTTTTATAACGTAGGAACAACACGTTCCGTGAAAAAAAAATTCTGTGATAAGTGTTAGTAGCCCTGCAGTGAAGTGAATATTCGGTACATTAACCCGGACGCACTGTGATCAGCTGAGCACTGGGCGCTACCTAACCATAAATCTTTTCGTCCACCGATAACCAGGATCGGTACAGTGACCTAGTGACACAGGTTTCCGAAAAGGGAAGGAAAGCAAGAAAAGAAATGTCCGAAAGGGTGAGTTTTATTTAATTTATTGGTGATTATTAGGTGTGGAAATAAATTTTAGGGTACAATAACAGTTCGATTGAAAAAATATGAAAACAACTCAATCATCGAAACAATTTGCATTATTGTTAATTACCTTTTGCCATTTTTCTGGCAGCTTATGAATACCACCGCGATAGAAATTCGGTAGCTTTGTACTTATTATGTAAATCCAGTCGGAAAGAATTTATTCATACACCTAATATTATTTTTTAATTTTAGTTGTGTTGGCCGTTATTAAACTACGGATTTTTACTTCAATAACGAATTACGATCACTTGTCGTACATTTTCTGTTACATTACCTTTTCGTTTATGCCTTATTTAAAAACGAAATTTACGTACTTCTTGTCCCCGCGCTTCAAATTATTCTTATTTAAGATTCTGCTTTAGAAAACAACCTGTGTAACGCGATTTCCTTCGATGCATGCCGACTTGCTTGTTCGTACGTTCGTAGTACAAGCGCGGTCGCCTACCGCGTAGCCAACGCTACCGCGGGAGCTCGGGCGGAAGGCGCGCGCTCCGATTGGTCGGGGGTTTTTGTTAATATCTCCTTAACGAAGCTTCGGACAATATTTTCGCTAAGGAAAAAGTTGTTTCAAATCACCCCCTGAGTCACCCCTTTCAAGGAAATCCGACATTTTTGGGACACCCTGTATATTGGAGCAACTACAGCGTGTCAGATTGTCACGCGAGCGGACGGGGTTCAAGTCCCCGCAACTGCGTCATTTTTTTTTTCGAATTTTTCCCGTGGAAATATATTTTGTGGATACTACGTATCACATGTGTATTTTTATCGGCAAATTAAAATTTTTATTACAAAATTGCAACATTGCACACATATGTAATAGAGAATCAGCGGAAACATAACCAGAGAGAGGATGCGTTAAAAATACATTCATTGCTCCATCATCAAATAAGTGCACCGATATTCCGGCCGATGATTTTACATGCGTGGTACGCGGCAGGGTTAGTAACGTATGAGAAACCCAAATTCAAAAATATTAGCGAAATCTGTTTTCCCCCAAATTTATTATATTGCCAATGTAACCGAATAGCTATTTTGAAATATGGGTGGTGTTTCCATGAATTATGTTTCGTATGTTTTTACGATATGTATCATCCCAAGAATTGTACAAAAGTTAATTAAATGAAACATTCATTGTCAAAAGGATTGTACAGTATAAATATAGAAATCGTTGTCAAGACTTACTCGCTCCCAACAACCAGGTATTCGACGATTCTTTTGAGCAGGTATAAAACCACCCTTACAGTCAAAAGTAACGGCTATCCCACTTCACCTGCGCGACAATCGCAGGCGTCGAAAGTTTCGGAATGAAATATTTTCGCAGTACCAGAATATGAAAACACCGGTGAAAAAGATGATTAGAATAATATTTGTTATGTTGTAAATGCATTTTTAACCTTAAAATTTGCGTAGGGTAATATGTAACATACTATGTGATACGTAATATCCATCAAATATATTTCCACGGGAAAAATTCGAAAAAAAAAATGACTCAGTTGCGGGGACTTGAACACCGTTCGCCCGCGTGACAACCTGACACGCTGTCGTTGCTCCAACGAACTTTTTTTTTTTTTTTAAAGTGTTTATGGCTGGACAATATTTAATACAATCACAGGAGTATTCTTTGGCTTCAAAAACATAAAAAAAAACTGCCAAACAGCTATGTCTTATAACTAGAGATACACTACTTGCTCAGCGCCTCCGAGTCTTGTAGTTATACCGTCCTATGATGGAATAATAAAAAAAAGAATACAATATTACGAAGTAGGAACTCGGTTTGAGTTCGCGGTCTAGAGCACCATTGGGCCTTGGTTATTAGTGGAAAAAATGTCCAAATGAAAAAACCACTATCACTATCTGTTAAAAGAAAAGGAAGAGGGGTATAAAACTTACAACTAGAACTTATAAACTATCAACTATGTACAGCTATTTACAAGGGTGGACCCAGTGGGTTCGTTGGACTTTAGTAGGCCAAGCACTAAGTTGAACCTCTAGAGGACTGCCATCGGGCGGTAAGCTCTGGCATATGTACGCTGGCGTCATTGAGCCACCAATATCTATCAAACTTAAGTCTATGAAAGTCGTTTCGGTCTCTGTCAGGTAACTTTGTAGAAAATTTGTACTTTCTGTTGTCGTAAATCGAGTCAGCCCGGGTGAGCGCAATACGTTTGTTTGCCTTGTTACGGCGCCAATGATATATTAAAGGGATGTTGTATGCATCCTGTATGAGACCCCATTTTTCACAGGATATAAACGTCTGTGGGGATACATACCCAGATGCGATTTCTCTGGAAGCGGCCGCATCATTCTGTGAGGAAGAGGTCCGCAGTAGATCGTTGTCAATGCTTGGTAGCTTAGCAAAATAATCTCTGACACGTTTAAGTATAAAAGAGTCTATACGTGGAATGCCCGCTTTGTCGTAAATTATTTGGTTACTAATATAATGCTGCCACTCGGAGTTTTGGGATCTGTAAAGACCCAAACAGGCCCGCAGACACTTACGCTCTAGGCAACGTATTCTCTCAGCATTCGTGTGATTGAAATTCCACCAGACGGGAGCAGCATAAGATATGATTGGGCGGATCAGAAGCATGTAAAGAATAGTTTTAGCTTTACTGGATAAATATTTGTTACGAAAAATACTACTATTGCTTAAGAAGGCCTTATTGGCCTTTTCTAATTGGGTATCAATGTGTTTATTGCCTCTTAATAAATAATCTATGTGTACTCCTAGGTACTTAACTACTTTACAATGAGGGATTCGTATTCTGCTGTTCGTGCCTGGCTTAAGTGTAGTGATATGGAAGTCTTTGCTTCCCGCCTTAGCTTTGGATGTTAGGTTAACCAGCGGTTTGCGAAACAGTATGGTTTCGCATTTGGAAGGGTTTATTTTGAGATTCCACGCTGACAGGTAACCACTTATCTTATCAACGGCCGCTTCCAGACCGTCGCGAATGCGGCCCACCCTATTACCGGCTAGATATATTACAATATCGTCTGCAAATGATAAGATTGCCGGCTGCCCGGGATCATTAAAATTAAATAGACTAGGAAGTTTACTAATAAAAATGTTAAACAATAATGGCGAGTTTACAGTTCCCTGCTGCAGACCCTCATAGATCCTGAATTTAAGCGACGACAAGTCAGTGCCATCCCAGGTAACGAAACTCCTTCCGCTTATCATGTCCCACACCATGTATGTGAGCCACCTTGGGAAATTCCATTTTTCTAATCTGTATAGCAGGCCATTTAACCAAACTGAGTCGAATGCTTTTTCAACGTCTAAGAGGGCGGCCCCCACCAACTGGCTGCTGGCCACCTGAACATTCACGTCTGCCAGCATTTTATGTATGGCATGCGTGGTGGAATGGTGGTGTTTGAAACCAAACTGATTATCCGGCACCACCCTATTCTCCCTGCAGAACTCCGACAGCACATTATTCAAGACCACTTCGAACACCTTGCTCAGGCTGGGTGTTAAGCTAATCGGACGGTAGCTAGATGGTCCATTGGGATTTTTTCCTTTTTTGAGAATCGGTAAAACTTTAGCCTCTTTCCACAGCCTGGGGAAGTAGCTCATGTTAATCGCGTTGTTGAAGATAGCTGTCAAGTTAACTATCATTTTAGCCGGTAGGTGTTTTATTACGATCGGTGGGATTCCATTGAGACCTGACGAGGTTTTATTAGGTAAGTGTTTTAGTATATTGATCACAGTTATTGGGTTACAAAAGGGCTGCAAGGCGCAATCCTCAAGCACCGGGTCAGTGGCAAGGTTGTTGGGACCAAACTGGGACAATGTAACGTTTTGATCTCTACTGGCGTTAAATTCAAGTTTTATTGCTTCAGCTTTGGAGTCGATAAACTGTTTAAATCGCGTGTTGCTATCCAGAAAACGTGGTGAGTTAATGGATTCGTAATAAGCTCCGATGACATTGAGCTTGTCAGACCGGTCTGTAAGAATATACTCGTCATCTATTTTTGTTTTGTTCATTAAGTCACAACCACTTCTCCCAATAATTGCGTCATTATCTGCCTTGATATGAATATTGCCTATGCCAGTAAATCGTTTGGGTCTGAAGATCGAGTTAATTTTAGGAAAAAAGTTATCCGTTTTTCTGAAATCTATACTTTTAACGACATTGGTCTAATATCTCTCAATAACTTTTTTAAATTCGCGTTGTAAGGCTTTCGATATTTTTTTATGTGTAGCTTTAGCCACTCTCGTTATTTCAAGGTTCGCGGATGGGTCCGAGATGTGCAATCTGTGAAGCACCGAAACAATATAGCTTTTATTTTTTTTGAGTTTTTTGATTCTATGGTTCAAATATTTGTTGACACTATTAGAGTGTTTATATATCGGGACCGTCGTAGCTATAGACTGACCAATGATGTCAGTGATGTACTGTAAGTGACTATCGATCTCAGTTATCGTCAATTTAGTGTCCTTCGGAATATTGCGCATATACAGATCCATGATCTTTCGCGTGAATTTGTCCCATTTGGTAGCTTTATAATTATATCTACGATCTTGTTCTGATGGGCCATTTACTATGAAGGAGTCGCCCCGGGCCTCAAAGGTTATAGAAATGGCCTCGTGGTCGCTATCGTACGGTAGAGTTCGTGCCCTGTCATTCAGGTCATCAAGCCAAACCAACCGTGAGTCCGCCAGGCAAACGTCGAGGAAGGTGTGAGCTGGTTTGAAAGTAGGAACCGCCGGAGCTATTATCTTTAACTTATAATCTATATCGTGCACAGATGCCCATTGGCGCATATATTTGCCTCGCTGATTATCAGCGTAGTCGCCCCATGCTTTGCGCCTAGCATTAAGATCCCCAGCGATTATAAAATAGTTTTTGTCTTCGTTTAATTTAAGGCTTTGGAATAGAGCGTTGATCTCAGTAATGAATAGATTTCTATTATCGTTCCTGGCATAGACGCTCACCAGGAACAAGAAGGTATTATTGCTCATACTAACCTTGATAATTGTATATTCGAGAATCTCATTATTGGCTGAAGACGGGAAGTCAATAACTTCAAAAGTTATACCCCTTTTGATAAGGATTGCAGTACCTCCCCCTTGCACTGCATGAGGCCTGTCCCTCCTAACGATTTCATAGTCTTGAAAAGATATAACATGCCTACTATTAAGCTTCGTTTCCGATAGTAAAATCACATCGTGATTATATGTCTTAGTAAAGTGTGTCAATTCTAATCTACGGTAATTGGCTATCAGCGAATTTACGTTGATAGTTGCTACTTTAATGTGACTAATGTTGTTAGAATTTAAGGACATTTTTATTCTATCTGTATAGTAAGGTAGAGGGCCCTATTTCTACTCACGTCCCCATTTCTACTCGGTCGTTTTATTATTCTTATAAATATTTAGCAAACATAAAAATTGTGTATATATAAATATTTTTAAATTCTTTGAATATTCCCGCGACAGTTGAATGAATCCGCTGTTCTATAGGAGGCAGCACGTTCTTTTAAAAAAATATTTTGCGCCGTAACCTCAAGTTTGCTCGTGAATTCAGACATGGCGTTAACGGTTTCGGTAACGGACGGCGTCTGAAAATTATATTGGGTAAGTATAAAATTAAATTTGCTAATTAATAAGAAGTGTGGTTTCTGAAAAAAGAATTAAAGAAGCTATGTTCTAAACCTTGATTCGATGTGTTTTTAATGATTTTCGTGCAGAATATAGCTGAGTAGTTATTGGGACATACCATTTACCAACGTGTACGGATTTCTACTCGGAGATTTCACACGTGGTGTAACCTCAATATAGGTATTGCTTTCTCATACATTTTCGTAAATACAATTTGTTTTTCGGTAATAATATATCTATTTTATACATTGTAATTTCTGAAAATATTTTTCACAACATAATTTCAATTTAACCCTCTAGGGACGACTGGGACTCCAGAGTCCCATTCAGATTAACATATTTTTATTTACGTTCCATCAATAAGATCGAGATTTGATAGGTATAGTGACCTTTAGTAGGCAGAGAAGAAACTGTTGTACCATCAGAACCCGAAATTAAACTTTTTTTTGTTATATTGTTATAAACAAATTAAATAAAAAAAAAAATTAAAAAAAAAACTAACGAGAAGTTTCCAAATCCGAAGTATAAAATAGACTTTTTTTACGCTCAAAAAAATTCTACGTTAAGTGTAAAACATCCCCGTCCCTAGAGGGTTAATGCGTTTATCTTAAAAATGTACTACTTTTGAAATGTTCGTTTTTTACATAATTAGATTATATTTGAATAACAATTTACTCAAAATTATACAGATCCTTAAATATGGCAACACAAAGCCCAATAACAAAAGGCAATATAAGAAACAAAAAAAATAAATATTTAACATATTCTAAGGACGCTCTTACTGAAGCACTAAATGCTGTTGCGAAAGGAATGTCGATTCGATCGGCTAGTCAAAAGTTTAAAGTGCCTTTTTCTACAATTCGATGCAAACATAGAGGTATTTATGATGTCGAGAAAAGAAGCGGTCCTGCCACTATATTGACACGTGAAGAAGAACAGCAACTGGTGGATTACATCCTTCTGATGGGAAACAAAGGTTTCTCTTTTACAAAGCACATGTTGCTTGATAGTGTTGCCCTTTTGATAAAGAAATTAAAGAAACAAACTCCATTCACTGGAGGCCGACCCGGCAGACACTGGTTTGAGAGTTTTCTAAAGCGTTACCCACAGCTAAACATGCGGACGCCACAAAATTTAAGTAAAAGGTGAGGTGATGTCACCGAAGAACAACTTCGTGGATGGTTTGATGAAGTAGGAAGTTATTTAAAATCGAAGAATTTGTTTGACATTGATTCTTCTCGAATATTCAATTGCGACGAGTCTGCCTTTTTCCTCTGCCCAAAAGAAAATAAAGTATTAGCAAATAAGAAATCCAAAGCTGTGTACAATTTAGTTGGTGGAAACGATAAAGAATGTTTGACAGCTTTAATAACAGGTAATGATCGAGTCCATTTCTGGGCTGTGACGTCGAAATAAATAATAATAATAATTATTATTATTATTAATAACAGGCAATGCATCAGGTCAAATGGCACCACCCATGGTAATATATCCTCATAAGAGGTTACCTGCAGTCATTATTGAAAAGGCACCGAAAAATTGGAGTGTAGGAATATCGGATAATGGTTGGATGACAGGTGAAGCCTTTTATGAATATGTGGCCAACGTATTTTATCCATGGTGTCGAAAAATGGAAATTGAGTTCCCTATAATTATGTACATGGATGGGCATTCGTCTCACACAACATTAGCATTAAGTGATTTCTGCATCGCTAAGCAGATCGAATTGGTGTCATTGTACCCAAATGCAACGCACATCATGCAGCCAATGGATGTAGCCGTATTTCGTTCATTAAAAAGTGAATGGAAGAAAGCAGTGACCAATTGGAGAATTGAAAATGGTGGATCAGCTGTACAGAGATTTGACTTTGCCCCAATATTAAAAACTGCCATCGATTCAATGAACCCGGAACAATGTTTACGCAATGGTTTTCATTGCTGTGGTCTTTCACTATTTTCACCAAATGCCATTAATTATACAAAATTGATCAACAATCATGAAGCAGTACAAACTCCCACAACAACTGTAAATCAAGACACCAAGACAACATTAGAATTTATAGAAAGTAGCATCGAAAAAAACACCCTTCAACTTTTTAAAATAGCCAAAAACCGAGATGGGAAGTGGTATGGTGCAGAGAAATTTGCGGAGTTATTTGTTCTTTGGCTTAAGTGTGAAAACATGGCAAAGTCGAACTGCACGATGAGTGAGCAAGAAGGCTCTTCGGTAATATTAATTAAATAACCATATTTATGAATATTTTTTATATTTAGCAATTTAAGAATTATAATCTGAAAATATCCCTTCGGTTTTATATTTTATTTTTATTTAATCTAATATTTTATAAATGGTCGTAAATTTGTATAGATGTTTTTTCTCATATCTAGTCATGACGATAAACAAAAAATGTGTTTGTGTTTTAAATTATAGGCAGGAATAGGTTTAGCTATTAAAAGCGAATCAAGAGAGGTAGCAAGTATAGAAACTACATCAGGTATTAATGCTGATGTGGTTAACAGTTTAATTATAGATGTGAATGTTAGGAATTCTATTGAGTCAAATGTTTGTTTAGACTTAAGACACATAGTTGTATCAGATAATACAATTCCTGTGGATGAAACTTCCAAACAAGTTGTATTACCTACTACAGCTTCAAATGTTGAAAATATTAATCCAAATGAAAATGGTAAGCTACGGTAATTTTTAATATTTCAAATGTTCAGTATGCATCCTGGATAAGTTTTAATATAATGTAATTTAATTATAAAAGCAGCTGAGATTTCAAATATTCAATCAGAAGGTTTTGAAACACTTCATTTTTGGCCATGCAAGACTCCATCTTCTACTACCAAGGCTAACAAAAAAGGTAAGAGAAAAGTTCCCGCTGTTACGACTTCTGTAGCTTGGCGACAGCTTCAAATACAAAAGCTTGCTGAGAAAGAAAACCAAGAACAGGAAAAAGAAGAAAGAAAAGTAATGAGAATTACAAATAAGAAAATTAAACAGGAAAAAGATGAAGAAAGGGCACAATTATTGATTAAAAAAAAAGAAGAAAGAGCTGCACATAAAAAGAAAGTAGAAGAACAAAAAGAAGAAAGGAAGCGAGCACAACTAGAAAAAATAAAAGTTAAACAAGAAAAGAAGAAATAAAAGGAGTCCTAATGCCAAGCTGTCGTCTGATTTCAATAAACAGGTTCCGAAAAGCAGGCACTCAGGGTGGCGCCCCGGGCCAGAGCGACTCCTTAATATTAGGAATTTCACTAATTATTTAAACAATTTTATATTTAGTATTTATGAAAAAGTATTATTAATTTATTCAGTGTTAATGTTAAATAACATGTATGTTTGAAATAATATAGTTACTGTATAGCAACTGAAATATTTATTATAAAACAAGGAAAATCAACAAGCATCAATATTAAAATAAATGAGTAGAAATTGGTACGTGTCGTGAGTAGAAATACGTACATTCCTAGCTTTGAGTGAGCAGAAATGGGGACATCCTTAGCGTTTTACATTATTAAGAATTATTCATAGCTAAATTCTTTGAATTACGTTTCTTATTTTTTTATTTAATAATTACGTTACGTTCTGTAAAAACAACCAATTTTGGTTAACATTACTTGGCTAAAAATCTATTTTACGGGTTTCTAATATTCGCGTTAACCTAAAATGAGTAGAAATAGGGACCTCTACCTTACTGAGGATATAATCGATCTTGTGGGCATTTCCGCCACTCTCGCTGCTAGAGTATTAAATTGTGAAGAGATTAACTCTGCTAGTTCGCTTTTAAGTTCAGATACCCAGGGGGGTTACGCATCCGATTGTTGTCTGACTCTATGCTGGGACTGGGTACCGGGCTGTGGAGACGTCTCAGCTTCCTGCGAGGATGTGGTCCTATTCTGTGTGCCCCTATTAGGGGGATGGGGGTATCCATTAGGGTGGATCGAAAAAACATTTTTTTTTTTATATCGAATTCTAATAGTGCGGAAAAGTTGCCCACCACTATCAGTATTACGGGTGTGAAAGCACAATTGAATCAAGTAATATCTTCTGTTCTGCACTTGAGCTTGAAATTTCGATATTTTGTCAAAAATACAAAAATTCTGTTTTAATACTGGCTTCTTGTAGTCAGAAACATTTCTATTATTTTATTCTGTATCTCTTGTAATGGCAAATTCACTTCGCTCAAAAGCTGGACTGTCACAGGGGCAAGGGGAATCGTCCACTCGCTTCAACCTATCCCCTCCAACACAGTTCGTCGCGTGACGAAGAACGCGAACGAAACCAATCGCGACAGTCCGCGGATACGGACCGCCGCGCCGCTAAGAACCTAAACGTGGAATTTCTTGGAGGGGATTGGGAGAAGCAAGTGGAGAATTCCCCTTGCCCCTGTGACATTTCAGTTTGTTGCTAGTCCGACTACTTTCCAGCTCGCAACAGTATATCATTCAGTGTGTCTTGTATAGCACTCCATACAGAGTTGTCTTCTAACATCACAATGTCACATTGTAAATTTTCTTCCCGGCATTCGGTCGTTTGTCCTATCTTTGGTACTCCCGAAAATTTTACGGGTTTCCAGCTTCCTACTTATGAGGATGTCATAAGATGCTGTTTAGATCTCAGACGATCGCTTGGACAAGAAAGTGGTGGAAATAGGGAGCCGCCTTTTTCTACCATTGCAGATTCGATTGCGAAGAAATTAAAGGAAATATATATAAAAGCTTCTATACCTATAGTTTCGCAGTCACGAGTTTTACAAAAAATTAAAACATATCACTCCCAATATATAAAAATAAAGAGTGACTACAGAAATATCGATAGGTGCCCGGCGTTGCAGTCAAAGGTAGATGCGTTTAAAATGGCCGCGTGTAATTTGTTCGACATCGCCGCGTGTAAGTGCCCTGATTTTTCGACTTGTAGTTGTACAAAAGAGAAGAAGGTACCTCTTATTGAACAGAGCTTCCTTCTTGACCAAAGGGGACCTAGAATTGGTCGCATTGGTGGAGTAGATCTGGTTGAAACGATGAAACTCAACGTGAGAAGATATCGAAATGCGAAGATAAATAAGCTTGAGCATGCTAATGTTCTCGATACCGGGCCTTCCTGCTCCTCAACTCATAGTTCATCTTCGTTTAATGAGTGCGATTCAAGCGACGAAAGTGTAGACGAGGAATTTGTTCTCTACGAACCACAAAGGAAGAGAAAAAAGTCTTCAGCTCAAATGCGAATTAATTTGACAGAAACTGCGCTTGTCTCACAACGATATGGTGTCAGCGACAGGGCAACAGCACATATTGCCTCTTCTATACTTAAAGATGTTGGACTTGTATCTTCAAGCCAACCTGTCTTAGTTACAGATAGGAACAAAATCAGACGTCAAAAACTTAAAGTAGGCAATATTCTCAAGGAGAAATCACAGGATAATGATCCTATTCTTGGCCTGTACTTCGATAGCCGTAAAGATGATACCATGACGCCAAACGGCATAATCAAAGAGGAGCATATTTCTCTGGTTGCCGAGCCTTGCTCAAGATATATAGGCCATGTGACCACTCTCTTAGGAAACGCTACCGATGAGTGTAATGCCATTTATGAATTTTCCCTAAATGAACTCTCTGGTGGTCTGAATGAGCTCTTAGTTTTGGGCTGTGACGGTACTAATGTCAATACCGGTTGGAAGAGAGGAGTTGTACGGAAGCTGGAGGAAAAGTTAGGGAGGTCAATGCAGTGGATTGTGTGTCTTATTCACTTCAACGAATTACCGTTTCGTAGTCTCTTTGAGTTCATTGATGGGCCAACTTCAGGCCCACACACATACACAGGACCCATAGGCTCAAAATTTCCTGGATGTGAGAAACTTCCCATTGTGAAATATAAAGCAATGGACTGTGACATACCTAAGCTTGTCTCTTCAGATCTCAGTAAAGACCAAAGATACCTATTAGACATATCGAAAGCCATTCGTTCTGGCACATGTTCTGATGAGCTTCGCTTACGAAATCCAGGCCGTATCCATAAGGCACGCTGGTTGACAACCGCAAACAGAATTTTACGATTATACATTTCTACTAAAACTCCTTGTGCGAAAATGCGAGAGCTCGTCAGATATTTACTTAGTGTGTATGTTCCAATGTGGTTCTCAATCAGAAAGAATCATTCCATAGCAGATGGTACGCGCCATCTTTTTGAGACAATCCGGAGATCTAGATATCTGCCACTGAAATATCGCACAGTTGTTGATAATTCTATTGCACGTAATGCATACTTCGCTATGCCAGAAAACATATTGCTCAGCATGATGACTGACCACAGACCAGCCGTTCGTAAAGAGGCACTGAATAAAATACTTAAAGCTAAAGAGGAAGCACAAAATAATGAAATTCCCTTACTAAGGTATAACGTTGTGCCTGAAATAAATTTTAAAGCAAATGATTATACCAAAATTATTAATTGGTCGTCATCAGAGATTTCAGTTACTGTGCCACCAGTCCTCAGAAACGTTACAAATGAGGAACTGGTAGCAAAGCTCTCTAACACTGAACTTGTGCCAGAATGGAACTTCAGTAAGTTTCCGTGCCACACAGTGGCAGTAGAACGCACTGTTAAACTTGTAACTGAGGCTTCAGCCACAGTATGTGGTACGGACGCACGAGATCGCAAAATTCGGTCAACGTTACTATCCAGACAAGTGTTGCCGAGATTCGATTGTAAATCCCAGTATTTAAGTGTCCTGAGTGGTGATTATTCTGATTAAGAAACTTATGGAAAGTCCTGCATAATATTATGGTTGGTTGGTTGGGTAGGGCTTGGGAGGAGCCCGTAATGCAGCCACCTCCACGTGGTGGGCTCTGGGTCACTTGTAACTAATGAGGAAGTGAGCGAGGAGCTGCATGCAACGCGATGTACGTTCTATATGACATCAAAATGTACTTCTAATTAATTCTACCTCCGAATCAAGGACCAAAAAAGTTTCCTCTCGGACTCGAATAATAGATATCCTTATGAAGCTTACCTAATACCTACTTCAGAATTTATTTTCGTTAAAATATCGAAATTTCAAGCTCAAGTGCAGAACAGAAGATATTACTTGATTCAATTGTGCTTTCACACCCGTAATACTGATAGTGGTGGGCAACTTTTCCGCACTATTAGAATTCGATATAAAAAAAAAATGTTTTTTCGATCCACCCTAGTATCCATGTCTTGCTCCGGAGACTGCCTGGGCAAAGGAGGTATCACCTCGTACTGATGAGGAAATGTTAGTAATTTTCTTCAAGGATGATTGGACTTTCGAAAATTTAGTCATTTTCTTTTGTTCTAGAGCGAATTTAATATAGGGGCACCCCTTGTAGGAAGCGGGGTGGCCCTCTTGACCACAATTGGCACATTTTAATTGCTGCCTGTTATCCTCCTTTTGTATGGGGCAATTTCCAGGTTCATGAGTATTGGCACATTTGACGCACCTGAATGGCAGGTAACAGTTCTTGCTGGCGTGCCCTAATCTTTGGCACTTTCGGCATTGAAAAATACTGGGTCTCCGTAGATATTCCCAGCGAACTCTCTGATACGCTATGGACTTTATTTTGAATAATTCTTTCGTTTTGCTATTATGCGATACTTGCAGCAAGTAGTGAAAGTTTTCTGGTTGCGTCTTGTTGTAAACAAATTTGGTGAGGTTGGTGATTTCTATTTCTGGGATGTTCAGATCCATTATTTCTTGTTTAATAACTTCGATATTGAAGTTGCTTTTGACACCTTTTAAAATTATTGATTTGGGTTTCAGGTTTTTAGGCGTATACGTGTAGTATTGTGTCTTGTTTTCGAGAAGCATGTCAGTAATTGTTTTGTAGTGTTCTGGTGATTGTGTATAGATGATATGATTTTCTATGTTTATTTCTTTGATGAGGAATGCCGCTTTTGGTATGTTAATATCTGTTATTGAGTTGACTAGCGCATTAATATTTGTTTTGATGGTGTATATAGGTGGTTGCCTAGGGACTTTGTTATTAGTGTCGTTTCGTAGCACAGATGATTGGACGATGTCTTCCATATCCATGTCTTGATTTTCCGAAAGAACGTGGAAACGATTTACATCCTGAGAGAGAGATTGTACTTCTGATGATTTACTAATAATCTTCGATGTCTTTTTGGGGTGCACCCAATTCGATGATGATGCTGTGTCAGTTTGCGATAACTCCGCCATCTGTTGGAGCACTGTGGCTGACGGCGGCGGGCCATGCTTACGAGCTGCGCTTAGGTTAGGTCTGACCTGTTTTTTATTATCACAATTGTTTTCTTTGCGAAAATTCTTGTATAATATATCTAACTGCAGTGAATTTAGTTTGGGCGTTTTGGATAGACGGGGCCTTGTAAGGGGGTCCGGAGAGATATTCTCTTTGTCCCCCGCCTGCGTTGTTATACGGCGCTTCTCGCCCTGACGCGGTTGCGACATATTCCCCGATAGCGCTCGGGGCCCTCCCGACGCATTACGGGGGCGGGGTTTTATCAAACGATGATCACTCTCGTCACTGAATATAGGATCAATAGTTTATTGATACTTTATACACGCACTATAACTATGATTCTGCGAAAAACTTGCGGAGGCTCAATTCGCACGTCTGACTTGGACGCGATCCAGACCGGAAGTCCTTGCTCCAACGAACCTTCTTGGGTACAGGTTACTATAGATGGTATATATCCGGCTTACTACATTTGTTAAAAACTTTAAAACACAATATCTGGAAAACGAAGGCCCATTCGGCGAAAAGCCGATATGGTATTTTCATACTACATGAGTACAACGACCTCCATATACTGTCGTTCCAAAAGCGATTTCCGCATCCGTGGTCTCCCCTTGTTAGTAGGAGAAGCAAAAGTACAAATACTATATTTGGTAAGTGATGTTTACATTTATTTATAATTATTTATAATATTACGTATGATATTAGTGTTTATTACAAATTTCTCGTTTTTTACAGGTTGGAATATTCAACAAATAAGTAAAGTACACTCGCTGAGCTGCTTTGCGCTATTCTGAGTAAGCTTTACTGGCTGCAGAGCGCCTCATCTTATAAAATTACTCGATACGCTGCGGTGTCTCGAGTATAACTTTCAATAAAGTTGCAATAAGTGAAAATAAAAATTAATTTTAGTTCTTTCTACTGAAATGTCTATATAAGTAGAAAAGAAAGCTGGAATATTGAGACGTTTACCGAAAAAAATAAAAATTAAATTTTTCGTGGTGAATGGTTATGGGATGATGATATGGATCGTTTCAATGGCCTTTTACAAAATCATTCCAATTATAGACCTGTTGAAACGTGCCGAGTGCAATTACTTCATACAATACAACCCATACCGACAAATGAAAAGCATATCCAATTTTTATATAGTTCGTTGTCGAGAGATAATGCGAATGATAATTGGTTACTGTACGGAAGAGGTCATTGGGTATGCAACTATTACAACAGAAAAAATATATTTATTTATGATTCTTTGAACAATAAAAGATTAGAGAAGGATCATGAACAATTCTTGAAAAAATTGTTTCCAACATATGACTTTATCCAGAATCCTGTCAAAGTTCCTACTGTGCAACAACAACCGAACAGTAGCGATTGCGGTGTATTCGCAATAGCCTTTACTGTTTCGTTATTATTTAATATTAAACCTGACAAAGTACAATATAATCATCGTTTAATGCGACCGCACTTGATAAAAATGTTTGACTTCAATATTATAGACCATTTTCCTCAAGACTTAAATTTTATTGTTCCTCATAAAGTGCTTCCATTAAAAAAAGTAAAAGCATAAGAGGTTAAAGCGGCTTGTAAGCGCACAATACGTCAACGTGAAAAAATGGAACAACTGAAATCGAGCTTATTACAAAGAAATTGCGATTATATTTAATTCGCCTCGTTCGTTCGATTACAAGTGTAGTAATCCTTTCGCTGGTCGCCAGAGGTCACTACGTTTAGAGTAATGAAAACTACAACCGGAAACCCCCTAACGCAACTCCTCGTTCCGCTCTACCTTCATATTCTTTCGTAGTGCGCTGGAGTTCACACGTGTGTTTCAAATCTTCTAAAAAGTAATCATACGTGGACGGAAGAGAAGAAATAATGAAGAATTATTTGAAAATCTAAGCAAGCAGGTAAAAATTTTACGAGAGGCTATGAAGGTGTTAAAGGAGAAAAATCAGGATTATGGCGAGTCAGAGAGTGATGACGCAGTAAAGCAAAAATCAGGCAACAGCGAGTCAACCAGGGAGGACGGAAATTCCGACGAGGAACAAAGTAAATTTTAATTTTAGTTTTTCTTATACACAACGGTATTCTCTGAATATTTGAACATAGGCCACATAAATATGTAGCCCGAGAATAAAGGTAGTACACGCTCGCATGACGTGGTTAGACATTAAAACAATCGAAAAAGAAAGGTTAAAAACCGCTTTCTGGCTGTTCACAATAAATACGCTCGCATGACGTATATATTGGATAGAAGCTAGTTTCTTTTGCCCGGGCTCACGCCACAGGTTCGTATCGCGCTGTAACAAATACACATTGTAAGCACATGCTCGCAGGACATGTGCGTACGAGAAGGTTAAGGCCGATATGCGTTGCTGCTAAGACCGCCTTTGTTCTTATATCGCTATATATCAGATACGTGCAAAGCGGTCTGTAGACGTTCAATATTATTGCACAATATTCAATATTGCACAATATTATTGAACGTCTGTGGATCATATTGGAAGATTGTACAATATATTGTGTGAATCGCGGGGGGGGGGGGGGGGGGGTGACGTGAGGTAGACCTATTAATTAAGATCGTAGCGTAGCTGATTAAGTGGTACCTTCTCCGACGTATATTTTATATTTTAATTCAATATACAGGGTGTCCGCGGGAACAGTAAACAGATGGATATTTCCTAACGTATTGGAGGTAAAGAAATTGTTTATATCCAATTACATGATTCGAGGGGGTAAATTTATTAGCGCAGACGAATTTTTTCTTCGATTATTATTTTAAGAAATACGATAGTCAAGTCCGGTTTTTTAAATGAAACTATTTTTTTCAGAGATCACTTGATAGTGCGTTTCAAGAGAAATTCAATAACCTGGAATGTATACACTAGAGCTTTAATTATTCGACTATTCGAATATTCGAATGTTCGAAGAAATTATTCGAATTCTGTGGTATTGGTCTATTGGTCACAGCCAGAATAATGGTTACAGCCCTAGTATACACCTTATTTCAACTGGTTTTGCAAATTTACTGATTATCACTGGTACAGGGTGATTCTCTCGGTGCGCCTGGTACCCCGTGGCGAGAACAACCTCCCGCAGTGCCTCACCGAATTTTATGGCTTTCGACCCTCGAAGGGGTTGGAGTGCCTATTAAGAAGTGAGAAATCTTCGACTTCCGCATTTCTCATCAGATCTTTGCGAAAACGACGCGAATTGATTCCTTATGTTTCGCTGATGAAACTGACACCAAGAACGACGTAGTTCGGAAAATAATGAAGGAAATTCCATTAAAAATTAATTTCCATAACCTCAAGCTAATTTCGTTAATAATAGTCCGATTTACAAGAAATTTGGTATGATTTTCATCGAAAAAACATAGGTAAGGAATCCATCGGCGTCACTTTCATATCGATACGATAAAGAATGAAGAATTTCCTAATAAGCTGAAATGGATATTTCACATTTTCACCCCTTGAAACCTTATACCAGGTATACCAGGTATATCGATACCAGGAGAGTAGTAAGGAAAAGCCGATTCTAACCCAGGTCCTCTGAGGGGAGCGCGGGGGCGGGGGTCAAGTGATGGCGCGCGGGGTAGTGCGGTGGAGGGAACTATGGGCGCGGGGAGAGTGGGGAGTGGAAGACCGGTTGCGCGCGCACGAGCTGCGGAGTGGGGGAAGCCGCGGAGTGGGGGAAGCCGCAATCGTGGAGGGGATCAGTCCGGGCCGAGCCGCCGCGGAGATCTCTCCAGACCTGACCCACCGGCAGAAATTTCCGCAGAGGGTCGTCCCCTCCCTCTAAAAATTTCTGGGGTTGACCCACCGCTGGACATGTGTTTTTAGAGGGGGAATGACCCCCGAAAATATTTTCATACCTAACCGAGGAAGCGGACGAACCCCAAATATTTTTTTTCAAACCATTATAAAGCTGAAATTGTTTAATACTTTATCGGATCCTCTAAAAATTTCTGGGGTCGGGTCTTGTATGAAAAAAAAATCTTTTTTCAGACTCGATCCAACCACAGAAATTTTTTTCCCCAAATATTTTTTTTAAATCAGATCTACCGCCAGAATATTTTTTCCAAACCAACAGATACTTTCTCCCTAAACGCAGAGAAATAATAATTTTTAATCAATGATTCAGCGAACCATTATGTAGAAAACACACATATTTTTTCAAACAAATATGCAGCATTCTAAAGCGTTCCAATTTAACATCGCAGCGTATCGCGCGATTACGCGTAATTTGACTCCTCTGGAGCAGTCGTGCAGGATGATGTCATTTTCACGGTGCGAAGAAGGAACGAACGAAATATGATTATGCGGCGTCAGCAGAAATGTTTTTTCCATACATAGGGTAGATGTCCCAATTACTGCCAGTGTCCCAATTACTGCCACTTGTTTTATTATACGTAATAAAAACGTAACGTATAAAAAGAAATGTACAAAAAATAGTTATTATTAAATGGAGATTCTGATTTACATTAAAATAAAAAAATATATGTACTCATATGTACCTAGGACAAGATGATTTTTGAGGTGACAGTTATAGGTACACTAGGATCGCTCGCGAATTTTAATTAATTATTAATAAATTCTTCATATTTAATTCATAAAACTATTTTTTTTTAATGGAGGAGATGTTAAATAATAAACAATAAGTGGTTTCGGCGCACTGGATCTAACTGACCGAACCAGTGCGCCGAAACCACTTATTGTTTATTCTAAAAATACGGTCGATAACTCAAATACCTGATGTTAAATAATATTATGTTTCAAACTGAAACAATTTTTAGGTTACACAACACGCGAAATAATTAAATGAAGTGCGGTTATAATCTTAAGGTGGCAGTAATTGGGACATCTACCCTATATGTGATGGAAATTTTCCCCCAACGCAGAGAAATAATAATTTTGAAACGTCGAATCGGGAGACGGGTAAATAAAATGAAGAAATAATATACGTTTAAGAAATTATATATTGTTGCATAGAATATAAAATTAAAAATATAAATATAAATATTTTATTTATGCAATTCTCTCTGGTTTTTTAGACCACCAGTTGAATATTTTAAATACATTTTGCAAAGCACAATGCTTCGCGTGTCTGCTAGTGATGGGCGTGATACCAGTCTTTCTCATGAGTTTCAAGTACTTCAATACCCAAAGTACTCGTTTGGAAGGTTCGATACGTATCGAAATTGTAAGTACTTGGTATCGACATTTGATACCAGTAGGAGCTAAAATGAGTACTGAGTGGAATTGGTATCACGGCAACAGTAAAGTATCGATACTATTCGAACCGGAATCAAGCATCCATAGGTATCGAAACAGGAATGAGTACTTGGAAAGAATCGATTCCCAAATGATACCTACGAAAGTCTCGGTCCTTTAAACTCGACTGCGTTCGGGTCCGACGAGATGCCGCGTGGCATCCAGATGGCGGGGCCCTCCCCCCCCCCCCCCCCCGGCGATGCCTCTACGAGTGTTGCGACTTTCGACCCTCGAAATGGTTGGAATAACCATTAAGAAGTGAGAAATCTTTCAGTTCCGCATTTCTCATCAGATCTCTGCGAAAATGACGCCAATCGATTCCTTATGTTTCGCCGATGAAACTAACACCAAGAACGACGTAATTCGGAGCATAATGAAGGAACTTAAATGTAAAATTGATTTATATAATTTCACACTAAGTTCGTTAAAAATAGTCTAATTTACATGAAATTTGGTATAATTTTCATTGGAAAAACATAAGAAATCCATCGGTATCACTTCCATATCGATACGATATAGAATAAAGAATGTAGTTTTTCTGAAACATACATAAATCCACGGTCGACCGCAGCGAGCCGAGGTTGGCGCTCCGCAGTCGAGGGTGAAATATTCATTTCAGCGTCTTAAGAAATTCTTTATTCTGCATCGTATCGATATGGAAGTGAGACCAGTGGATTCCTGGCGTTCTCCCAATTATAATCATAGCAAATGTCATGCAAATCGGACTACTTTTACACAAGTAATACAAATCACAAATGGGAAAGGGAAACCACAAAATTGTGGTACCTATTCGAAATCATATCGCGGGACCCCCGAATGTTTTGACAAGGAAAGAGAATGGATATGAGGGAAGTAAGCGAAATAAACGTACTAAAAGACTAATTTTTTTACCTATTTAAAAATAATATTTTATTTACGATATTATCTTTTAGTCGATTTCTTTTTTTACTAATTATCTCGCCTGTTTTTGAAAATACTCTTTCCGAAGGTACTGATGTTGCCATTATGCAGAGGCATTCCTTTGCAAGTGTAGCCAATATTGGATATTTTACGCTATTTGTTTTCCAATATGAGAGTGGATCCTCATGCCTTGGTAAATATGGTTCCTTCATGTAGTTAGATAATTCTGCGGACACACCACTTGTGCACGCAATCGTATTTTTCGTTAGTACTTGGGTGTCAAATGTTGCCCAAAACGAAGAGGCTTCCTCTGGAACTCTAACTGCTTCATACGATACAGTTGGATGTCCTACTACTTCCAACGGATTCGCAATATTAATTATTTGTTTCCTTATTTCATTAACCAATATTTGGTTGTCAAAAGATAAATCTCGGAACCGTGGATCCAACAATGCGGGAATGGAGTATCTTTCATTGGTTTCGTAATTATGGATATACTTATTTAATTGTAATCTTAATTCTGCGGACAGTGTACCCGTAACACCTTCGTCTTGACACATGTCAGTAAATATGTTTAATCGTTTTTTGATTAAAATAATTTTCGAAATACTGACGTATTTTTCTGCACTTATTTCTTCAGTGACTAAAAAAAATGGTTGCAATATTTGTATTATTCTTGGTAATGTATCCCATTCACATTCCGTTAGTTTTTCAAAGTTAGTTTTAAGAGAGGACAGGGTTGTTATAATCGGTGATTTTAATTTCAGCAATCGGTCAAACATTTCATAGGTTGCGTTCCACCGAGTCGCTACTTCCGATTTCAATTTATATTTGGGTAGACCCAACATTGTTTGAACTTCGTTGAGTTTATCGGTTGCGAGGGAACTTGATTTAAAATATGTAACTATTCGTCGACATTTTTCCCGTAACACAGAAATTTCTGTTACATTGTCCAAAGCATGTTTGACAACGAGGTTTAAAGTGTGTGCGAAGCAGAATATATTGTCTGTTGGAAGGAGAAGCTGTTTCACAGCAGCTGTCATATTCGCAGCATTATCAGTGACTACTGCTGCTACTTTATGTTGTATATCCCAAGTGAGGAAAATTTCGTCTAAACGATTCGCAATAGCACAAGCTGTATGGCTACCTGCAAATTTCGCAGTTTCGATAACATATGTCTCTAATTCGAAATTTTTATTGATGAAATGACAGGTCACCGCTATAAAACTGTCAGTATTTATACTGGTCCACGTATCTGTAGTGATACAAATTTTATCTACAGTTTGCAGTTTTTCTCGCACTCGCTCCTTTTCTTCTAAATATCTTTTATCCAGCATTGTCTTTAATGTTTTTCTACTGGGTAATTTATACTTGGGATCGAGGAACCTCAATAAATTCTTAAATCCTACATCTTCGACGATCGAAAATGGTTGAAGATCCGTAATTATTAGATCTAATATTAGATCGTCAATCTTTCCTTTTTTAACGTTGGTGTCTGAAAATAAATAAACAAATGGTAATGTTGTGTCTCTGCAGTTAATTATTCACTTAGTTCAGAACGCGTGCACGAGAACAGACGAATCGACCAAGTAGTCAGTCCCTGTCCTAAAAATGAAATTGGATTTTGGATGTACCAAGTAGTAAGTACCAACGCCTTGTTCGGGGGCTTTCCGATGTTTTCCGCTGAGCCGATGTCGAGGCGATTGCCTGAAAAAGGCCACGCAAGGAATCTGTTCTCTCGCGCGCGTTCTGAGTTTCGGTGGCACATGGGTATTAGACACCTAAAATCAACGGTTCCTTCTGGGCTAGATTATAGAGCCAGTAACAACTTAAACCATTTGCTCTTTTAACAATTCTTTCTTAGGGATATAAGACGTATTTTGAAATAAGAATGTTTACAAACCATTAAAAATTAATTAATATACAAGACGTCAAAATGAGTGCTTGCGTAATGCACGCCTCCATATGGTGAACACGATCGGATTGACCGACTCGTCTAAAAGCAAAATCACTGTATATGAGTATCCTTTAACTCAAAATCTTCAATGTGGAGCTCGGTCGAAAAATTTTAATAAAAATTCACGGAGATATACAACAAATATCTACTGTGAAGGATTTTACTGAAGTAATTCTAAGATAAATGTTGTCTCAAATGTTGTTAAAGTTATGCGATCTTAGTGAACGAGTTCCACATTGTGGAGAAAAGTGTTTTGAAGGTTCAGTTCAAATTTCTACAAAAAATCCATCCGTTCTCGAGATACGATGTTCACCGTTTTCAGAAACACAGTTTTCACAAAAACGGCTTTAAAGGCCGCCGTGGCCGTGTTTACCTGCATTGGCCCGTGCGTTACTTTTTACGCTGTAATTCTCACAATTTTCCGAATTTTTCAATGATTTTTTTCTAAATATTTCTAAGACTTGTGGCTACCATAAACAATGTAAAAAAATCGCTTTTTCACCTTGAAATACCCATGTACCCCCTTAAGTGGATAACCCATTATATGGCAAGGAAGAGTAACAATTATTACCTGCATATGTAGTAAATTCCGAATTCTCTCCAGTATCTTGTGCTGTTGTTTCTTTCAATATACCATGAACCTTCAGGTGTTTAATCATGTTTGTAGTGCACTTGCTAAATTTCAACCGTTTCGTACATTCATTGCACTCCACTTCACAATCTTGGTCGGTAGGTTTGAAGTGATTCCAAACCCATGATCTTTTCTGAGACATCGTAAGTGTTGTTGACAAAATTAGGTAGTCGCAATATATTAATGTAGCTTGTCTGCCACCAACACACGCGCGAACTGTCTTTCACTTTTCTCTGGGTTGTCTTGTAACAGTTGTAAGGCCTGATGTTAACCGGGGTACGCGGATAAAATTGACCTTATCGCGGAAAACGTGAGAAAACGTGTTGTTGTCCGTACGGTGACTTTACCGAGAATGACTTCTCACTTTTCCGGTGGTCGGAAGGTAGACGCATCCAAAATTTTGGGAGGTACAAATATCCAATTAGCTGCACTTTTCAAGAAGAGGAGGGACCTCCCCTCTGCGAATTTATCGGTGTAGGAGGAACCCTCGCTGTCCTGACGAAGTGGAGGAAAAGTGCACCTAGCTGGTTCCCAAAAATTACCGGGGATGATCGGACAGAGCCGCGGGTCTAGCCAGGGTCGCGGTTTATGACCGCATTGTACCGTGAGTCAGCAGTGGAACGGTAGGTGCGAGTCCCAGCAATATACGGATTAACTCGGAGCGAAGAATGTCTAAATTTTAAAAGACGACGGATTCTTGATTGCCCCCTAGCAATGAAAGAAGCAGATGTCGAAACGTTCTTCGAAAATACCAAACTGCCGGTCGTAAAGGACTAAATTTATTTATTTATGGTTTGGCCCATACAATTTTTTTCAGCCAGTCGGTACCGTTATGCCCATATAAGGGTATTCGCGACAGCGAACGCACTAACAATCAGCACGGTGCCAAGAAACAAATGAAAAGTCAGGTCGTATAAAATATCATGCGTTTAGAATTACTTTAAACATAACGATGAAGATTGTGATGTGGAGTGATATGCATGTGCAAATTTACTCCCTATACAGGTAATAATTGGTACTCTGCCTTCCTATGTATACACCAATAATATTGCAACAGAGACACAACATTGTCATTTATTTATTTTATTTTCACAAGTGTAACGTACCGCTACGAAACCGCCGTACATTTTTTCCTATCCCTTTTCTAACTAAGTGTTAAATCCATTCGATCATACTTACATTTATGACGCGGGCGAGCGACGCCATTATACGGCGGGAAACAGCGAACCAAGCGACGCGCAACGCATGCGCATAACTAACCGCGAACTCACTGCCGCGTATAACCTAAGCGCGCGCGCGTGGACCGCGCGCACAAACCGCGCGTAGACCGCGCGCACAGACCGCGCGCACAGACCGCGCGGACGCCGAACGAACTGAGCGTAGTACGCGAGCCGGCGGGAACCGGAAGCTAATTCTAATTGGTGCACTTAGCCGGACGCCGAATAAACTGAGCGTAGTACGTAGACCGGCGGGAACCGGATCCCATTTCTAATTGGCGCACTAGTCCAAACGACTAGTGATTGGCTGGAGCAAGGTATCGCCAAACAGTATAAGTACGAGCCTGCCAGCAGCTTAGATTCAGACTGAGTTCTGCTACCGAACATTAAGCACGCCGCTTATAAAAGTCTCTCAACAAGTATATATAAATTCTACGTCCTAACTACCCACATTCAACCTAATTCCGAGGTCGCTTTAACTAGCCCCTCAAAATCCTACACTCAACCTTTCCGAGGTCGCTTTAACTAGCCCCTCAAAATCCTACATTCAACCTTTCCGAGGTCGCTTTAACTAGCCCCTCAGCTTCCTTCCTGGAAAGCGTGGGCCAGCTCATAGGCACCAGAAGAAACACTCTTATTATATTACCAAATCGACCTAGCGTTATTATTATTATCTAAACAAAGTATAGCGACTTATAGCTCAAATACGATTTAGTATCGTATCATTATACCAACAATTATACAAAACAGTTAAACTGTATTTAGTTACCCTATTAGTTAGAAACCGTAACCAAGCGTATTCTTTATTACCGATCAAGCGTAGAAACCAAAATCAAACGTATTCTTTAAAATCGACTAATACGTCGATTCATTATAATACTTACCATTTAAGTTCAAACATTATATATTCTATTTTTGACCTAGAGTCAAGCCTTTATTATTGAATAAATCCACTGTTAATTTTTGTTAAAGAAGGACTCTCGTTTGTGAAATTCATTTCTTAATTGCACGCTACCCGAACCAATCCCATAATTTCACAGGTAAACCGCTCTACTTGTGGAATCGCCTGCAACTAACGGCTCAGTCTCGTTTCAGAACGTTACAGGTTAAAATTTTGGTGACAGTCGGTGGGATATTAATTGCTTTAAACCGCAAAACGTGTGGCAAGGGAGAATATACTCTCCTAGCGAAAAACAAGACTCCTTCTTACTAAATCAGGCAAATTTTCGGAAAAATTTTTTTCAATCATGCCTACCGACGGAGCAACCGGTAGCAATCCAACTCAGGTAGACGCAGTTGTAGAAGAGCTACAACGCCTACAAATTAGTCAGGATAATTCGCGTCAACCGCATACTAGGATCCGCGATGCCGCAGACACGGTTCCAGCCTTTGATGGGCGAAACATTACAATACATCAATTCTCGAAATGCTGTAGAAACGCGAAAAATATGATCGCACCGAATGCCGAATACGGCTTAGTACAATTAATTAAATGCAAACTGTTCGGGCAAGCCTCTCGAGTTATATTAAACGGGGATTACAATACTATAGAGGAGGTAATTAAGGTCCTCAACGCTCGTTTCGCACCACTGTATTCTTCAATCCAATTATATGGAGAAATGTCAAAGGTAGCCCAGATGCAGAATGAAGCCACTGTAGATTATAGCAGTAGAGTCTCCGGGATTTTTCTACAATTAAAACACTGTAACGAAATAGAGGTTCCTTTACACGTAGCACAATACAATCAATCCGCCGAAATAAATTCAATTAAGGCATTTTTAACGGGTTTAAAACCAGAAATCTACGCACGAATGCGTACAGTCGAATTCACTGACCTCGATACCGCCATAGAATCTGCTATAAAAGCCGAAGCCGAATGTCAGGAGAACTTAATGAGAAATAAATTCGCAGAAGGACTATCACACTCCACACATTGCACAAATTGTTATGGGTACGGGCACTCAGCGAATGACTGTAGCAGTAAATTCCCAGTAGGGCAAATAGCGCAAATTAGTTGGCAGTCAAAATACTGTGATCATTGTCGAAGGGTAGGACACACGGTTCAGGAATGCCGGAAAATAAACTCCGCGCCGCGATCAACACCGTATAGTTCTGGACCAAGGCCGTCGTCATACAACACTGGTCCAAGAATGGCACCACGTAATACCGCGCCGCGTAAACCACAACAACTCGAATGTAGATATTGCAAAAATAAGGGACACACAATCGAGGAATGTAGAAAGAAAATGTATAATGATAGGCGAAGATCCGAGAATTCACTAAATCCCAAAGAATCGTCAAATCCTTCTCAAAATCCCGTACGCAGGCAAGCCGTCTTAACACTTCAACCAATCGGAAGAGCCCCCAGCATAGCATTGACAAGTTCAGAGTTTAAACAGAACAAAGTACTAATGATGATCGACACGGGAGCCGATTTAAGTGTAATAAAACAAGATGCCATATCTCCAGGAACACATATTTATAACGACGTCGTGTACGATCTAAGAGGAATAACAGAGGGTTCTCTACCTACTTTAGGATACATAAAAACAAAAATATTAGACACAGTAGTTGAAATCCACGTAGTAAAGACTCTGCCTCTCGCGCAGGATGGAATTTTGGGAACAGATTTTTTCCGAGGAATCGGAGCAACAATAGACTACTCCAGGCTAGGTGTCGTAATAGGAAATGAAATACTTCCATTTAAAGACGGGGAAATAACAATACCGGGCCGAATGCGTTATCAAATACCAATAAAAATTTTAAATCCAGGCCTGAAAACAGGATACGTTCCTAAATTAAACGTACACCCCAATATCCTAATGGGCAATGCCATAGTCACAAACGATGACGGAATAGGATACTTATACGCGATAAATACATCCTCTAAGGACATCAAGATAGAAATACCTTCTGTCGAAATAGAACCATACGAGGAAGTAAAATTCGAAGGGGAAACTGCATCTCCAGACCACGTTAACCAAGTATTAGAACTGCTTCGTCTAAATCACCTAAACCCAGAAGAAAGAGCTAATATCGAGGATTTAGTCGAACAGTATGCTGACAGATTCCACCTCCCGGGAAATAAATTAGAAGCAACAAATGCCGTCTCACACAGAATAATTACAGAAAATGAGGCACCGATAAATATCAAACAGTACCGTTATCCCCAAGTCCATAAGGAGGAGATCAATAAACAGATGAACGAACTTCTACACAATAAAATAATTGAGCATTCAACTTCTCCGTACAATTCACCGTTATTTGTAGTAACCAAGAAAGAAGACAGTCAAGGAAATAAACGCTGGAGAATAGTAATAGACTTCCGTCAATTAAATGAAAGAACAATAGGCGACGCGTACCCTTTACCTAATATAGTAGAAATATTAGATCAGTTAGGCAGCGCAAAATACTTTTCAGTATTTGATTTAGCATCAGGGTTCCATCAGATACCAATGCATCCGGAAGACAAACATAAAACAGCATTTTCAACACCCTATGGGCATTATCAATTTAACCGAATGCCTTTCGGTCTTAAAAACGCCCCCGCGACATTTCAAAGGCTGATGGACCAAGTACTGACTGGATTACAGGGAATAGAACTATTTGTATACCTGGACGACATAGTAATTTATGCTAGCTCACTTCAAGAACACACGACTAAATTCATACGACTAATGAAACGGCTAAGAGAAGCCAACCTATGTCTACAACCAGACAAATGTGAGTTCCTAAAAAGGGAAGTGTGTTATCTAGAGCATATTATTAGCGAAGAAGGGGTCAGGCCAGACCCGAAGAAACTAGAGGCAGTTAAACAATTCCCACGACCCAAAACAGCGAAGAACATAAGACAATTTATTGGGTTAGCCGGATACTACCGGAGATTTATTAAGAACTTTTCAAAAATTACATAACCAAAGAAAAACAATGGGACCAGTGGTTACCACAAGCAATGTTCTCTTATAATACAAGTATACACGAGGGCACCAAATATACCCCTCATGAATTAGTATACGGTAGAAAGGCCAGACAGCCATCAAGTTTAACACCCAACGATTCATTAGCAACATACCCAGACTTTGTTGATAGGTTAGTTACTAAACTGTTCAATATTCGCGAATTGGGACGACACAATCTAAAAAACTCAAAATATCGCCAAAAATATTATTACGATCGAAAAATATCATCAATTAAGTATCACAAAGGCGAGAAAGTTATGCTTTTAAATCCAAAAAGGCACAAATTTAGCGACGAATACACTGGGCCATACACGATCGTAGAAATCCTAAAGAACAACAATGTAAAGATAGCTGTGAGCCCCCGTCGAACTAAGGTTGTCCATCAGGACAGAGTTAAAAAGGCCTATACGCCAAACAAAGATGGCGGCCCTAGGGATATTTCAGTAATCCACCAGAAATTTTGGAAAAATACGAAATCCAAAAAGTGGTAGGGGACCGTACTCACGGAACCATTCAGACATAGTTCATCAAGGTGAAAGGACGCACATTCTAAAAAAAAAAATAAGAAGAGAGAAGGAGTCAACTTAAAAGAAAAACTATTAAGAAAAATAAGGTAGGAACAGCAGAAAATACATACTCATTTAGTGAATAAACTCAAATTTAATAAAATCAAATTATTAAAATAAAAACGTGGTGTGTCGGTACAGAAAAATGTCGATGAAATCACCGGAAGAAAAATGGATGCACCGCCCTTCCGAAGATCAAACAAACGAAGAACCTTATCTAAAACTTTTGAGGATGGTCTGCCTAAAGGCCAAATGGGTTGGTTATAGAACGGACCGCAGCGACTTATTCCGCCGGAAGATATGTTATCCGTGCTATAAAAATCTGAAAGCCGAACAGACAAGGTACTACACCCCCGCGAGCCGACATTTATTAACGCTACGAAAAAATTTAATAAATTTTAAATACTGTTTGATATGTACAAGGCAAATATACAATGTGGGAGTGGCGGCACAATGTACCGATTGTGTCGAAACCTTCGTTCATTTAAACACAAAAAATAACGAAGCTCTAGATTTGGGGGTCTCGCTAAACGTTTTGGAGGCCCACGAACGGGGCCAACAACGGCCTCAATAAAATTTCATTTTCTACCTTACATATTCCAATTCTAACATAATTATTTTCAACCCTTACCTTCAAATCCTCACCAAACGAACGAAAACGTTAGTATTACGTAGAAACCTTTTATCAATAAGCAAAGAAGGATAGTATATACCGCGGTCAATAGGACAACAACAAAAACAAACCGCGCATTCCTGAACACTAGATAAACAGAGTAACAATGAAATAAAGCAAGACAGCAAACTTTCGCGGAATCCCGTACCCCAAACAATGCAAGGGAGAGAAGCATTCTTAATAAAAGAAGACACGAGACATAAGGGGAACATCTAGTAAATAATGGGGAGAGTACCGTGTAAGGAGAATCATAACTATTCTTAGGGAGGTAGTAACTCAGGCTTCATTCGATCTCGAGTACCTTTGAAAACCAGTCGTATTATCCAGCAATTTTCAATTAAATCAAGTATTAGAGTTTATCATGCCAAACCGATCAGGCAGAAAGCTTAAACGCGTTAGAACGCCGTCAGTGCCATCAACACCGTCAGTGCCATCAACGCCGACAGCACTGCCAATGTCATCAACGTCATCAAGGCCATCAACACCGTCAACGCCGTCATCAACATCATCAAGGCCATCAACACCATCAAGGTCATCAACGTCATCAAGGCCATCAACGCCATCAACGCCATCAACGCCATCAACGCCATCAACGCCATCAACGCCATCAACGCCATCAACGCCGTCATCAATATCATCAAGGCCATCAACGCCGTCAACGCCGTCATCAACACCATCAAGGTCATCAACGCCGTCGACGCCACCAACTCCATCAACATCTATACTATGGAAATTGCGCGCAATCGCAATACCAGAAATAGATTGGCAGCCGTATAAGGACCTCTCCCGTTCAGATCCACGACAACGCGCGTGGAAATACATATTTCTATTTGGCACTGGAAATGTACCAACTACCACGACAGGAGGGATGTCCGAGCCAAGCGAAGACGTGAGTACTTTTCAACGTATGGAAGAAGAAGTGGAAGATCAAATCTTCCACATTAACGAGTAGTCCGTCTAGTTCAAATCTATAAAACTACATTTCTCGGGACGAGAGCAAAACCGGGCGGCGAGATGTAACGTACCGCTACGAAACCGCCGTACATTTTTTCCTATCCCTTTTCTAACTAAGTGTTAAATCCATTCGATCATACTTACATTTATGACGCGGGCGAGCGACGCCATTATACGGCGGGAAACAGCGAACCAAGCGACGCGCAACGCATGCGCATAACTAACCGCGAACTCACTGCCGCGTATAACCTAAGCGCGCGCGCGTGGACCGCGCGCACAAACCGCGCGTAGACCGCGCGCACAGACCGCGCGCACAGACCGCGCGCACAGACCGCGCGGACGCCGAACGAACTGAGCGTAGTACGCGAGCCGGCGGGAACCGGAAGCTAATTCTAATTGGTGCACTTAGCCGGACGCCGAATAAACTGAGCGTAGTACGTAGACCGGCGGGAACCGGATCCCATTTCTAATTGGCGCACTAGTCCAAACGACTAGTGATTGGCTGGAGCAAGGTATCGCCAAACAGTATAAGTACGAGCCTGCCAGCAGCTTAGATTCAGACTGAGTTCTGCTACCGAACAATAAGCACGCCACTTATAAAAGTCTCTCAACAAGTATATATAAATTCTACGTCCTAACTACCTACATTCAACCTAATTCCGAGGTCGCTTTAACTAGCCCCTCAAAATCACGTTCAATCTCCTATATTCAAATTCTTACAATAAACCATTCCGAGGTCGCTTTAACTAGCCCCTCAACATCTATCCGAGGTCGCTTTCACTAGCCCCTCAACATCTATCCGAGGTCGCTTTCACTAGCCCCTCAACACCTATCCGAGGTCGCTTTCACTAGCCCCTCAACTTCCTACGAGGTCGCTTTAACTAGCCCCTCAACTTCCTTCGAGGTCGCTTTAAGGGGAGAGGTCACTGAAAAAATCGTGATTTTCGACCATTTTTAAGATTTTTTTTTTTTTGCATTTTTGACAAGTTTGAACCCTTGTTCAACCGTACACAACATGGTTTGAAATTCAGTGTTGCCTTTCTACTAGAAAAACCTATTTTTCCGAAACCTTGCAAAAGAGCCGAAAATTAAAACCTTCGTTTTTCGGTATATCTCTCTATTATTTAGCTCTTTGAGTATGTTCAACCGCTCGCTAGAGTTTTGGGAAATCCAAATTAACTGCGAGGCCTTGAAATTGTTTATTTTCACTAATGGCCAAAATGCGTTTCACGATTCTAAAATGCACGCGTGCTCTGTAACAGAATCCATTTGACTGCGCCTACTAAACTACGAACGCTTTTTTACAAAGTACTGTATGTGACTGAGTTCGTGGTCAGGCTGCGTATCCCTCGGCTATCGGTAACGCGGCCATGTACAGTAGGTAACTCTCTAAGCGGGCCCAAAAGGGTCAGTGGCTGCCGACAGAGGTCAGTCTCTCCGGGCGCTAGACACCATATTTTTTTAAATCTTTCAAAACTCTGGTTTACGAGAGAATATAGAGTGAGATTTTACGGTGAAGTGAAATTAGCTTGCATAAAACGAGCGAAATGGATCTCATTAGCCGAAAATATCGCAAGAGTAAGAGGAGAGTGAAGCGTGATGTTCGTTTAGCAAAACAAGCGGCGATAGTTGCTAAATTGGAGAGAAATAAACCTGCAATAGATGATTCATCTAGTGCTCATTTCGATAATGGCAAAGAGAAGGCGACCAGTACTAAGAAACTGGAATACTTCAGAAATAATGAAGAAAAACCTGTTTCTGAAATGCAGGATGAATTTTATATAGTGCACAGATCTACAATTCAAGAGTTGATCAAAGACTGGACTTGCAGTGTTTGCCATTCAAAAATGGTTATTCTGGATAGTGACGTACAGGTAAAGTGACCATCCTCCTCAAACATATCGGAATAATCCCAAATTTTCACTCTTTTCATCATTTTCATTTTGTCCCGTTTTGTTCCGAATTATAAACATTTTTTTCCATTTATTATTACAAAGTTACTCTGCCTTGATTAGTTTTCTGACTATAGAAAATTCCTTACACATATTTTTGTGTTTATAAAAAGTTCTTTATCCCTCCTTGTCCAATCATCCTGAATTCTGTATTTGGAAATCTGATCTCTTTACATATAGGGATTCACAAGAAAATTGACTGCAAGATGCACCAGTTGTGAGAATATTATGGGACAAACTTACACCAGCCCCAGGATAAGCACCGATGAAACCACAAAACGACCACCGTTCCTGATAAATAGGAAAATGGTAGATGCTTTTGTCTCTGTGGGAGCTGGTTATGCTGCAATGGAACGGTTTGGAATGGAAACCGGTATCAATGTGCTTTCACCAACAGCATGGAAAGCACACCTTGAAAAAATTCAAGCAAGAAATAAAGAATTCAAGGAAAGTATTCTTAGGAAGTCGTGTCAAGTTGTGAGAAACATGCACACTGCTGATGAAGGTGAAGTGCTCGATACACAAATATCATTCGATGGATCATGGCACAAGAGAGGACATACTTCCCTTCATGGCATCGCCTTTGTCATAGACATAATGACAGGACTCGTTGAGGATTATGAAGTGATGTCAAAGTATTGCCACATGTGTGCGCTACGAGCAACTGAATTCGAAGCAGATTCACCAGAATTTATCAAATGGAAGAAAGTGCATGTGGAAATAGGAGAATGTCAGGTAAGTTTTGTATATGAATATAATTTTGATATATCCATAAACCAGAAAAATATGTATTTGCATGTATATATGTATATGCACGCATTTATTCTTTTAGATAAATTTTGAAGGATCCTCCGGAAGGATGGAGATCGCAGCTGCTGAAGCAATGTGGAAAAGATCCATCGAACATTGTAACATGCGATACACCACAATGTTATCAGATGGTGATGCAAAGACCCACACTTATCTTCAAAGTTTGCAAGTGTACGGTCCTGACATTGACATCCGGAAAGAAGAATGTGTAAACCACATTGCGAAGCGCATGGGTACTGGCCTTAGAAATGTTGTCAAAGAGTGGCGAGCCAAAAATGTGACACTTGGTGGCAAGGGTGAAGGCACACTCAAGGAATCTACCATTGACAAATTGACAGCATATTACAGGTTATAAAGCGATTGCAGAAAATATATATTTTATCAATTTGATATTTTCTGTCGAATTACAAAATTTACTTCTAATGTTACAGAAATGCCATAGTAAAAAATATGCCAAATGTAAAGGACATGGAAAATGCCGTGATGGCTACTTTAGATCACTGTAGCTCTACAGACAGTAAACCTAACCATGCCAGATGTCCTAAGGGCAAGCAATCGTGGTGCTTTTACAATCGAGCAAAAAGTACTAGACAAAAACCAATGAGCCACACACACATGTCACTCAAGCTGTCTGAAGATGTCGCCACCAAAGTGCTGTAAGGGAGGCACTCAAAATGCTAATGAATCTCTCCATGCAAAAGTATGGAGATTCTGCCCGAAGACAATATTTGTGTCGAAAGCAAGACTTGAAGTAGCTGTGGCACGTGCTGTCTCAGAATTTAATATGGGTTGCATAAGCTCATTGACAGTGAGGAAACAAACAGCTGGGGAAATTATAACTGAAACAGCTAAAAGCATAGCTAAAGGCAGAGACACCAGAAGAGAAACCTGCAGTGCACAACAGGAGGCCACTACAAGAAAGCGCTTTAAGAGGAAACACAACGCAAGGAAAATTGCTGCTGAGAGGAAGAGACGCAAGATTGATGAGGATGTGTATCAACCAGGTGGATTTTAAAGTATACACAAATGAAAAATGGTCTGGAATTTACTCTTTAGATTTCAAATGCATTTATCTCAGAACTTACTTTTTTAATATATTTAATGTTCCTTGCGCAAAACTGTTGGTCTGATTCTCTTGCAGCTTGGCATACTTGAAGAGCAACATGAGACCAAGAAAATTGTGTATCGGCATGAAGAAATCTGCAAAACTCTTTGCGGTATGCTTGTTTTTCCTCAAAATTTTAATCAAATATTGCATTTTTTACATTTAATAAATTCAATAATTTTTAGCTCAAAAAGTATGAGACGTAGGAACTTCTCGATACACAACTTTTTACTCTACCATGGACCCTTCTTCGCTGCAAAACCTGGAGGCTGTGGCATCACACACTTTGCGCAAGAAGATTTTTGAAGTTATGCTTGATTTTTGCAATGTATTGTAAATTGTATGAAAAGTAATAATTAAAACTGAGTCTACCCTGGCAGCAAGGACTTTATTTCGAACCTACTTCCTTCCCTTAAAAGGAATTTCGCATGTTTCAAATATTTTCGGATTTCAAAGTTTCAGTGACCTCTTCCCTTAACTAGCCCCTCAACATCTTTCCGAGGTCGCTTTCACTAGCCCCTCAACTTCCTACATTCAACACCTTTCCGAGGTCGCTTTCACTAGCCCCTCAACATCTTTCCGAGGTCGCTTTCACTAGCCCCTCAACACCTATCCGAGGTCGCTTTCACTAGCCCCTCAAATTCCTACGAGGTCGCTTTCACTAGCCCCTCAAATTCCTTCGAGGTCGCTTTCACTAGCCCCTCAAAATCTTTCCGAGGTCGCTTTAACTAGCCCCTCAAAATCCTACACTCAACCTTTCCGAGGTCGCTTTAACTAGCCCCTCAAAATCCTACACTCAACCTTTCCGAGGTCGCTTTAACTAGCCCCTCAAAATCCTACATTCAACCTTTCCGAGGTCGCTTTAACTAGCCCCTCAGCTTCCTTCCTGGAAAGCGTGGGCCAGCTCATAGGCACCAGAAGAAACACTCTTATTATATTACCAAATCGACCTAGCGTTATTATTATTATCTAAACAAAGTATAGCGACTTATAGCTCAAATACGATTTAGTATCGTATCATTATACCAACAATTATACAAAACAGTTAAACTGTATTTAGTTACCCTATTAGTTAGAAACCGTAACCAAGCGTATTCTTTATTACCGATCAAGCGTAGAAACCAAAATCAAACGTATTCTTTAAAATCGACTAATACGTCGATTCATTATAATACTTACCATTTAAGTTCAAACATTATATATTCTATTTTTGACCTAGAGTCAAGCCTTTATTATTGAATAAATCCACTGTTAATTTTTGTTAAAGAAGGACTCTCGTTTGTGAAATTCATTTCTTAATTGCACGCTACCCGAACCAATCCCATAATTTCACAGGTAAACCGCTCTACTTGTGGAATCGCCTGCAACTAACGGCTCAGTCTCGTTTCAGAACGTTACAGGTTAAAATTTTGGTGACAGTCGGTGGGATATTAATTGCTTTAAACCGCAAAACGTGTGGCAAGGGAGAATATACTCTCCTAGCGAAAAACAAGACTCCTTCTTACTAAATCAGGCAAATTTTCGGAAAAAATTTTTTCAATCATGCCTACCGACGGAGCAACCGGTAGCAATCCAACTCAGGTAGACGCAGTTGTAGAAGAGCTACAACGCCTACAAATTAGTCAGGATAATTCGCGTCAACCGCATACTAGGATCCGCGATGCCGCAGACACGGTTCCAGCCTTTGATGGGCGAAACATTACAATACATCAATTCTCGAAATGCTGTAGAAACGCGAAAAATATGATCGCACCGAATGCCGAATACGGCTTAGTACAATTAATTAAATGCAAACTGTTCGGGCAAGCCTCTCGAGTTATATTAAACGGGGATTACAATACTATAGAGGAGGTAATTAAGGTCCTCAACGCTCGTTTCGCACCACTGTATTCTTCAATCCAATTATATGGAGAAATGTCAAAGGTAGCCCAGATGCAGAATGAAGCCACTGTAGATTATAGCAGTAGAGTCTCCGGGATTTTTCTACAATTAAAACACTGTAACGAAATAGAGGTTCCTTTACACGTAGCACAATACAATCAATCCGCCGAAATAAATTCAATTAAGGCATTTTTAACGGGTTTAAAACCAGAAATCTACGCACGAATGCGTACAGTCGAATTCACTGACCTCGATACCGCCATAGAATCTGCTATAAAAGCCGAAGCCGAATGTCAGGAGAACTTAATGAGAAATAAATTCGCAGAAGGACTATCACACTCCACACATTGCACAAATTGTTATGGGTACGGGCACTCAGCGAATGACTGTAGCAGTAAATTCCCAGTAGGGCAAATAGCGCAAATTAGTTGGCAGTCAAAATACTGTGATCATTGTCGAAGGGTAGGACACACGGTTCAGGAATGCCGGAAAATAAACTCCGCGCCGCGATCAACACCGTATAGTTCTGGACCAAGGCCGTCGTCATACAACACTGGTCCAAGAATGGCACCACGTAATACCGCGCCGCGTAAACCACAACAACTCGAATGTAGATATTGCAAAAATAAGGGACACACAATCGAGGAATGTAGAAAGAAAATGTATAATGATAGGCGAAGATCCGAGAATTCACTAAATCCCAAAGAATCGTCAAATCCTTCTCAAAATCCCGTACGCAGGCAAGCCGTCTTAACACTTCAACCAATCGGAAGAGCCCCCAGCATAGCATTGACAAGTTCAGAGTTTAAACAGAACAAAGTACTAATGATGATCGACACGGGAGCCGATTTAAGTGTAATAAAACAAGATGCCATATCTCCAGGAACACATATTTATAACGACGTCGTGTACGATCTAAGAGGAATAACAGAGGGTTCTCTACCTACTTTAGGATACATAAAAACAAAAATATTAGACACAGTAGTTGAAATCCACGTAGTAAAGACTCTGCCTCTCGCGCAGGATGGAATTTTGGGAACAGATTTTTTCCGAGGAATCGGAGCAACAATAGACTACTCCAGGCTAGGTGTCGTAATAGGAAATGAAATACTTCCATTTAAAGACGGGGAAATAACAATACCGGGCCGAATGCGTTATCAAATACCAATAAAAATTTTAAATCCAGGCCTGAAAACAGGATACGTTCCTAAATTAAACGTACACCCCAATATCCTAATGGGCAATGCCATAGTCACAAACGATGACGGAATAGGATACTTATACGCGATAAATACATCCTCTAAGGACATCAAGATAGAAATACCTTCTGTCGAAATAGAACCATACGAGGAAGTAAAATTCGAAGGGGAAACTGCATCTCCAGACCACGTTAACCAAGTATTAGAACTGCTTCGTCTAAATCACCTAAACCCAGAAGAAAGAGCTAATATCGAGGATTTAGTCGAACAGTATGCTGACAGATTCCACCTCCCGGGAAATAAATTAGAAGCAACAAATGCCGTCTCACACAGAATAATTACAGAAAATGAGGCACCGATAAATATCAAACAGTACCGTTATCCCCAAGTCCATAAGGAGGAGATCAATAAACAGATGAACGAACTTCTACACAATAAAATAATTGAGCATTCAACTTCTCCGTACAATTCACCGTTATTTGTAGTAACCAAGAAAGAAGACAGTCAAGGAAATAAACGCTGGAGAATAGTAATAGACTTCCGTCAATTAAATGAAAGAACAATAGGCGACGCGTACCCTTTACCTAATATAGTAGAAATATTAGATCAGTTAGGCAGCGCAAAATACTTTTCAGTATTTGATTTAGCATCAGGGTTCCATCAGATACCAATGCATCCGGAAGACAAACATAAAACAGCATTTTCAACACCCTATGGGCATTATCAATTTAACCGAATGCCTTTCGGTCTTAAAAACGCCCCCGCGACATTTCAAAGGCTGATGGACCAAGTACTGACTGGATTACAGGGAATAGAACTATTTGTATACCTGGACGACATAGTAATTTATGCTAGCTCACTTCAAGAACACACGACTAAATTCATACGACTAATGAAACGGCTAAGAGAAGCCAACCTATGTCTACAACCAGACAAATGTGAGTTCCTAAAAAGGGAAGTGTGTTATCTAGAGCATATTATTAGCGAAGAAGGGGTCAGGCCAGACCCGAAGAAACTAGAGGCAGTTAAACAATTCCCACGACCCAAAACAGCGAAGAACATAAGACAATTTATTGGGTTAGCCGGATACTACCGGAGATTTATTAAGAACTTTTCAAAAATTACATAACCAAAGAAAAACAATGGGACCAGTGGTTACCACAAGCAATGTTCTCTTATAATACAAGTATACACGAGGGCACCAAATATACCCCTCATGAATTAGTATACGGTAGAAAGGCCAGACAGCCATCAAGTTTAACACCCAACGATTCATTAGCAACATACCCAGACTTTGTTGATAGGTTAGTTACTAAACTGTTCAATATTCGCGAATTGGGACGACACAATCTAAAAAACTCAAAATATCGCCAAAAATATTATTACGATCGAAAAATATCATCAATTAAGTATCACAAAGGCGAGAAAGTTATGCTTTTAAATCCAAAAAGGCACAAATTTAGCGACGAATACACTGGGCCATACACGATCGTAGAAATCCTAAAGAACAACAATGTAAAGATAGCTGTGAGCCCCCGTCGAACTAAGGTTGTCCATCAGGACAGAGTTAAAAAGGCCTATACGCCAAACAAAGATGGCGGCCCTAGGGATATTTCAGTAATCCATCAGAAATTTTGCAAAAATACGAAATCCAAAAAGTGGTAGGGGACCGTACTCACGGAACCATTCAGACATAGTTCATCAAGGTGAAAGGACGCACATTCTAAAAAAAAAAATAAGAAGAGAGAAGGAGTCAACTTAAAAGAAAAACTATTAAGAAAAATAAGGTAGGAACAGCAGAAAATACATACTCATTTAGTGAATAAACTCAAATTTAATAAAATCAAATTATTAAAATAAAAACGTGGTGTGTCGGTACAGAAAAATGTCGATGAAATCACCGGAAGAAAAATGGATGCACCGCCCTTCCGAAGATCAAACAAACGAAGAACCTTATCTAAAACTTTTGAGGATGGTCTGCCTAAAGGCCAAATGGGTTGGTTATAGAACGGACCGCAGCGACTTATTCCGCCGGAAGATATGTTATCCGTGCTATAAAAATCTGAAAGCCGAACAGACAAGGTACTACACCCCCGCGAGCCGACATTTATTAACGCTACGAAAAAATTTAATAAATTTTAAATACTGTTTGATATGTACAAGGCAAATATACAATGTGGGAGTGGCGGCACAATGTACCGATTGTGTCGAAACCTTCGTTCATTTAAACACAAAAAATAACGAAGCTCTAGATTTGGGGGTCTCGCTAAACGTTTTGGAGGCCCACGAACGGGGCCAACAACGGCCTCAATAAAATTTCATTTTCTACCTTACATATTCCAATTCTAACATAATTATTTTCAACCCTTACCTTCAAATCCTCACCAAACGAACGAAAACGTTAGTATTACGTAGAAACCTTTTATCAATAAGCAAAGAAGGATAGTATATACCGCGGTCAATAGGACAACAACAAAAACAAACCGCGCATTCCTGAACACTAGATAAACAGAGTAACAATGAAATAAAGCAAGACAGCAAACTTTCGCGGAATCCCGTACCCCAAACAATGCAAAGGAGAGAAGCATTCTTAATAAAAGAAGACACGAGACATAAGGGGAACATCTAGTAAATAATGGGGAGAGTACCGTGTAAGGAGAATCATAACTATTCTTAGGGAGGTAGTAACTCAGGCTTCATTCGATCTCGAGTACCTTTGAAAACCAGTCGTATTATCCAGCAATTTTCAATTAAATCAAGTATTAGAGTTTATCATGCCAAACCGATCAGGCAGAAAGCTTAAACGCGTTAGAACGCCGTCAGTGCCATCAACACCGTCAGTGCCATCAACGCCGACAGCACTGCCAATGTCATCAACGTCATCAAGGCCATCAACACCGTCAACGCCGTCATCAACATCATCAAGGCCATCAACACCATCAAGGTCATCAACGTCATCAAGGCCATCAACGCCATCAACGCCATCAACGCCATCAACGCCGTCATCAATATCATCAAGGCCATCAACGCCGTCAACGCCGTCATCAACACCATCAAGGTCATCAACGCCGTCGACGCCACCAACTCCATCAACATCTATACTATGGAAATTGCGCGCAATCGCAATACCAGAAATAGATTGGCAGCCGTATAAGGACCTCTCCCGTTCAGATCCACGACAACGCGCGTGGAAATACATATTTCTATTTGGCACTGGAAATGTACCAACTACCACGACAGGAGGGATGTCCGAGCCAAGCGAAGACGTGAGTACTTTTCAACGTATGGAAGAAGAAGTGGAAGATCAAATCTTCCACATTAACGAGTAGTCCGTCTAGTTCAAATCTATAAAACTACATTTCTCGGGACGAGAGCAAAACCGGGCGGCGAGATGTAACGTACCGCTACGAAACCGCCGTACATTTTTTCCTATCCCTTTTCTAACTAAGTGTTAAATCCATTCGATCATACTTACATTTATGACGCGGGCGAGCGACGCCATTATACGGCGGGAAACAGCGAACCAAGCGACGCGCAACGCATGCGCATAACTAACCGCGAACTCACTGCCGCGTATAACCTAAGCGCGCGCGCGTGGACCGCGCGCACAAACCGCGCGTAGACCGCGCGCACAGACCGCGCGCACAGACCGCGCGCACAGACCGCGCGGACGCCGAACGAACTGAGCGTAGTACGCGAGCCGGCGGGAACCGGAAGCTAATTCTAATTGGTGCACTTAGCCGGACGCCGAATAAACTGAGCGTAGTACGTAGACCGGCGGGAACCGGATCCCATTTCTAATTGGCGCACTAGTCCAAACGACTAGTGATTGGCTGGAGCAAGGTATCGCCAAACAGTATAAGTACGAGCCTGCCAGCAGCTTAGATTCAGACTGAGTTCTGCTACCGAACAATAAGCACGCCACTTATAAAAGTCTCTCAACAAGTATATATAAATTCTACGTCCTAACTACCTACATTCAACCTAATTCCGAGGTCGCTTTAACTAGCCCCTCAAAATCACGTTCAATCTCCTATATTCAAATTCTTACAATAAACCATTCCGAGGTCGCTTTAACTAGCCCCTCAACATCTATCCGAGGTCGCTTTCACTAGCCCCTCAACATCTATCCGAGGTCGCTTTCACTAGCCCCTCAACACCTATCCGAGGTCGCTTTCACTAGCCCCTCAACTTCCTACGAGGTCGCTTTAACTAGCCCCTCAACTTCCTTCGAGGTCGCTTTAAGGGGAGAGGTCACTGAAAAAATCGTGATTTTCGACCATTTTTAAGATTTTTTTTTTTTTGCATTTTTGACAAGTTTGAACCCTTGTTCAACCGTACACAACATGGTTTGAAATTCAGTGTTGCCTTTCTACTAGAAAAACCTATTTTTCCGAAACCTTGCAAAAGAGCCGAAAATTAAAACCTTCGTTTTTCGGTATATCTCTCTATTATTTAGCTCTTTGAGTATGTTCAACCGCTCGCTAGAGTTTTGGGAAATCCAAATTAACTGCGAGGCCTTGAAATTGTTTATTTTCACTAATGGCCAAAATGCGTTTCACGATTCTAAAATGCACGCGTGCTCTGTAACAGAATCCATTTGACTGCGCCTACTAAACTACGAACGCTTTTTTACAAAGTACTGTATGTGACTGAGTTCGTGGTCAGGCTGCGTATCCCTCGGCTATCGGTAACGCGGCCATGTACAGTAGGTAACTCTCTAAGCGGGCCCAAAAGGGTCAGTGGCTGCCGACAGAGGTCAGTCTCTCCGGGCGCTAGACACCATATTTTTTTAAATCTTTCAAAACTCTGGTTTACGAGAGAATATAGAGTGAGATTTTACGGTGAAGTGAAATTAGCTTGCATAAAACGAGCGAAATGGATCTCATTAGCCGAAAATATCGCAAGAGTAAGAGGAGAGTGAAGCGTGATGTTCGTTTAGCAAAACAAGCGGCGATAGTTGCTAAATTGGAGAGAAATAAACCTGCAATAGATGATTCATCTAGTGCTCATTTCGATAATGGCAAAGAGAAGGCGACCAGTACTAAGAAACTGGAATACTTCAGAAATAATGAAGAAAAACCTGTTTCTGAAATGCAGGATGAATTTTATATAGTGCACAGATCTACAATTCAAGAGTTGATCAAAGACTGGACTTGCAGTGTTTGCCATTCAAAAATGGTTATTCTGGATAGTGACGTACAGGTAAAGTGACCATCCTCCTCAAACATATCGGAATAATCCCAAATTTTCACTCTTTTCATCATTTTCATTTTGTCCCGTTTTGTTCCGAATTATAAACATTTTTTTCCATTTATTATTACAAAGTTACTCTGCCTTGATTAGTTTTCTGACTATAGAAAATTCCTTACACATATTTTTGTGTTTATAAAAAGTTCTTTATCCCTCCTTGTCCAATCATCCTGAATTCTGTATTTGGAAATCTGATCTCTTTACATATAGGGATTCACAAGAAAATTGACTGCAAGATGCACCAGTTGTGAGAATATTATGGGACAAACTTACACCAGCCCCAGGATAAGCACCGATGAAACCACAAAACGACCACCGTTCCTGATAAATAGGAAAATGGTAGATGCTTTTGTCTCTGTGGGAGCTGGTTATGCTGCAATGGAACGGTTTGGAATGGAAACCGGTATCAATGTGCTTTCACCAACAGCATGGAAAGCACACCTTGAAAAAATTCAAGCAAGAAATAAAGAATTCAAGGAAAGTATTCTTAGGAAGTCGTGTCAAGTTGTGAGAAACATGCACACTGCTGATGAAGGTGAAGTGCTCGATACACAAATATCATTCGATGGATCATGGCACAAGAGAGGACATACTTCCCTTCATGGCATCGCCTTTGTCATAGACATAATGACAGGACTCGTTGAGGATTATGAAGTGATGTCAAAGTATTGCCACATGTGTGCGCTACGAGCAACTGAATTCGAAGCAGATTCACCAGAATTTATCAAATGGAAGAAAGTGCATGTGGAAATAGGAGAATGTCAGGTAAGTTTTGTATATGAATATAATTTTGATATATCCATAAACCAGAAAAATATGTATTTGCATGTATATATGTATATGCACGCATTTATTCTTTTAGATAAATTTTGAAGGATCCTCCGGAAGGATGGAGATCGCAGCTGCTGAAGCAATGTGGAAAAGATCCATCGAACATTGTAACATGCGATACACCACAATGTTATCAGATGGTGATGCAAAGACCCACACTTATCTTCAAAGTTTGCAAGTGTACGGTCCTGACATTGACATCCGGAAAGAAGAATGTGTAAACCACATTGCGAAGCGCATGGGTACTGGCCTTAGAAATGTTGTCAAAGAGTGGCGAGCCAAAAATGTGACACTTGGTGGCAAGGGTGAAGGCACACTCAAGGAATCTACCATTGACAAATTGACAGCATATTACAGGTTATAAAGCGATTGCAGAAAATATATATTTTATCAATTTGATATTTTCTGTCGAATTACAAAATTTACTTCTAATGTTACAGAAATGCCATAGTAAAAAATATGCCAAATGTAAAGGACATGGAAAATGCCGTGATGGCTACTTTAGATCACTGTAGCTCTACAGACAGTAAACCTAACCATGCCAGATGTCCTAAGGGCAAGCAATCGTGGTGCTTTTACAATCGAGCAAAAAGTACTAGACAAAAACCAATGAGCCACACACACATGTCACTCAAGCTGTCTGAAGATGTCGCCACCAAAGTGCTGTAAGGGAGGCACTCAAAATGCTAATGAATCTCTCCATGCAAAAGTATGGAGATTCTGCCCGAAGACAATATTTGTGTCGAAAGCAAGACTTGAAGTAGCTGTGGCACGTGCTGTCTCAGAATTTAATATGGGTTGCATAAGCTCATTGACAGTGAGGAAACAAACAGCTGGGGAAATTATAACTGAAACAGCTAAAAGCATAGCTAAAGGCAGAGACACCAGAAGAGAAACCTGCAGTGCACAACAGGAGGCCACTACAAGAAAGCGCTTTAAGAGGAAACACAACGCAAGGAAAATTGCTGCTGAGAGGAAGAGACGCAAGATTGATGAGGATGTGTATCAACCAGGTGGATTTTAAAGTATACACAAATGAAAAATGGTCTGGAATTTACTCTTTAGATTTCAAATGCATTTATCTCAGAACTTACTTTTTTAATATATTTAATGTTCCTTGCGCAAAACTGTTGGTCTGATTCTCTTGCAGCTTGGCATACTTGAAGAGCAACATGAGACCAAGAAAATTGTGTATCGGCATGAAGAAATCTGCAAAACTCTTTGCGGTATGCTTGTTTTTCCTCAAAATTTTAATCAAATATTGCATTTTTTACATTTAATAAATTCAATAATTTTTAGCTCAAAAAGTATGAGACGTAGGAACTTCTCGATACACAACTTTTTACTCTACCATGGACCCTTCTTCGCTGCAAAACCTGGAGGCTGTGGCATCACACACTTTGCGCAAGAAGATTTTTGAAGTTATGCTTGATTTTTGCAATGTATTGTAAATTGTATGAAAAGTAATAATTAAAACTGAGTCTACCCTGGCAGCAAGGACTTTATTTCGAACCTACTTCCTTCCCTTAAAAGGAATTTCGCATGTTTCAAATATTTTCGGATTTCAAAGTTTCAGTGACCTCTTCCCTTAACTAGCCCCTCAACATCTTTCCGAGGTCGCTTTCACTAGCCCCTCAACTTCCTACATTCAACACCTTTCCGAGGTCGCTTTCACTAGCCCCTCAACATCTTTCCGAGGTCGCTTTCACTAGCCCCTCAAAATCTTTCCGAGGTCGCTTTAACTAGCCCCTCAAAATCCTACACTCAACCTTTCCGAGGTCGCTTTAACTAGCCCCTCAAAATCCTACACTCAACCTTTCCGAGGTCGCTTTAACTAGCCCCTCAAAATCCTACATTCATCCTTTCCGAGGTCGCTTTAACTAGCCCCTCAGCTTCCTTCCTGGAAAGCGTGGGCCAGCTCATAGGCACCAGAAGAAACACTCTTATTATATTACCAAATCGACCTAGCGTTATTATTATTATCTAAACAAAGTATAGCGACTTATAGCTCAAATACGATTTAGTATCGTATCATTATACCAACAATTATACAAAACAGTTAAACTGTATTTAGTTACCCTATTAGTTAGAAACCGTAACCAAGCGTATTCTTTATTACCGATCAAGCGTAGAAACCAAAATCAAACGTATTCTTTAAAATCGACTAATACGTCGATTCATTATAATACTTACCATTTAAGTTCAAACATTATATATTCTATTTTTGACCTAGAGTCAAGCCTTTATTATTGAATAAATCCACTGTTAATTTTTGTTAAAGAAGGACTCTCGTTTGTGAAATTCATTTCTTAATTGCACGCCACCCGAACCAATCCCATAATTTCACAGGTAAACCGCTCTACTTGTGGAATCGCCTGCAACTAACGGCTCAGTCTCGTTTCAGAACGTTACACAAGAGAAAACATTAATGAACTAATTTTAGATGTAATGATTATGAATCCTCAGCCATTTTCGATCGCCGAAGATGTAGAATTTAAAAATGTATTAAACTTTCTCCATTTCAAGTATAAGTTACCTAGTAGGCAATCCGTAACAACCATGCTAGATGAAAGATACATCGAAGAAAAAATGCGAGTGTGAGAAGAAGTGCAAAATATTAATAAAATTTGTATGGCAACAGATATGTACATGGACTATTATCAATACTCACAAAACTTAAATGAAATAAATCAGAACTTAAAATTGAAGACATATGTTATTGAAACAAAAAGATTTACAAAAAGTCATACAGTTTCTGCAAAAGCGATGACATATTTCAAAAGAAAGATGGCATTACAGAAATAGATTGTGCGAAGTTAAGATTGCAGCTAAATAAATACTTTCATAATTATGAAGCGAATAAAAAATACACAATTCCAGCATCACTAGATGCACGATTTCGAAATTTATTTTTCGGTAGTGGAACATTTGTTAAACAAATATGCAATCAAATAATGAATATAGCCAATCCTTTGGAAACACTAAGTACGGAATCTAGAGCACATCAAAATGTATTACAAGGAACAGTAACAGCGGAAGCCTCTTCATTTTGATAAACATTCGACCACACAAGTAATGAAAAAAATACAGCCGCGTGTAAAAGTGGCGTGTCTTCCAAATTAAATAACTATATGAAAATACTATATGTCCTTAGCTACTCACTGTTCCGTGTTACAGGACAAAAGCGGGCTCAGAGCGAAGCGAAAATTCATTTGTCGTTTACAGCGGGCGATTTAATATTTTTCGAAGCGCAATTCATTCATTCGTTTACAACTAGGCAATTGCTTGTTTTCGAAGGTTTCGTCGGGAAACATTCGTCAGCAAGATGACGAAAAGGGACAATCGACATCGTGGCGTTCTTCAGAGATTTCGACTTTCTTCGCTCTGAGTTAATCCGTATATTGCACCATCGGCGGATTCCACCGTTGACCTGCGGGACAATACGGTTATAAACCGCGACCCTGGCAAAACTCTGGCCGATCAGTCTGGCTAGTTTTAGTAAACAGATGTCTAATTTTCCTCCTCTACGTTGTCAAGAGAGAAAGGAGAGTCCCTCCTACACCGTCGAACTCACAGAGGGAATGCCCCTCCTCTCCAATGAACATTGACCAATCAGCAAGGTTCTTTGCATCGTTCTGGTCATCGTTCGGACCACGGAATCCGAGCAGCCCTCATAAAGCAAAGTTTTCACAATTATTTTGATCAACCTTACGGATCACAGAGTCTACATCGATGTAATCATGGTTTTGGATAAGTTACACTCTCGTCGGGATTCAGGGTGAGCCAGGAATCCATTGGTGTCACTGTCATTTCCATATCGATACGATAAGAGAGAGTGGTAAAAAAATGCCTACTCCTTGTATGATTTGTATTGTTTGTGTCAAAGTAGTCCAATTTGCATGACATTTGGTATAATTTTAATTGGGAGAACGCCAGGAATCCACTGATCTCACTTCCATATCGATACGATGCAGAATAAAGAATTTCTTAATACGCTGAAATGAATATTTCATCCCCGACTGCGAGGCGCCAACCTCCTTTCGCTGCGGTCGGCCGAGGATTCATACCTGTTTCAGAAAAACTGCATTCTTTATTCTTTATTGTATCGATATGGAATTGATACCGATGGATTCGTTATGTTGTTACAATGAAAATTATACCAAATTTCATGTAAATTAGACTATTTTTAACGAACTTAGTGTGAAATTATATAAATCAATTTTACATTTAAGTTCCTTCATTATGCTCCGAATTACGTCGTTCTTGGTGTTAGTTTCATCGGCGAAACATAAGGAATCGATTGGCGTCGTTTTCGCAGAGATCTGATGAGAAATGCGGAACTGAAAGATTTCTCACTTCTTAATGGTTATTCCAACCATTTCGAGGGTCGAAAGTCGCAACACTCGTAGAGGCATCGCCGGGGGGGGGGGGGGGGGGGTCCCCGCCATCTGGATGCCACGCGGCATCTCGTCGGACCCGAACGCAGTCGAGTTTAAAGGACCGAGACTTTCGTAGGTATCATTTGGGAATCGATTCTTTCCAAGTACTCATTCCTGTTTCGATACCTATGGATGCTTGTTTCGGGTTCGAATAGTATCGATACCAAGTCCAGCCAAGATGTTGATACCTACAAGGATCGAACCTTTTGAGTACGTATCATTTAGGTATCGATACCTTCTGATACCTACGGTACTCATACTTGCTTGAGATGCCATGATACTTCACCGCTAGGTATCGATACTGCTTGAGCGGTATCACGCCCATCACTAGTGTCTGCCACATCGCAGAGTATTAATTACATTTAGCTTATTTAGAGATTTGATATTCTCATAGTCAATGTCCAGCGTCTCAATGATCACATCCGCTCTCGTATTTTCATCGAGGAAATCCACAAGCCAGTCGCGTTTCTGCAACCCTTTAACGTATACGATATAGGGTGTGTCATCTTCTTCATCGATCGCATCAGCTACAGCTTTCGTAATTAGCTGTTTAGCCATACTGTATGGAACGTCTCCATCATCCCACCGTAGTCCATGATGTTTTGCCACCAACCATCGGATGCTTGATTTGTCGGATTTTGTAAGAAGATATTGCGGCATCGAACTCCCAAAAATATAGTGCGAGAGAATTGTTCCCATTCGTAGGACAGCCACTTCCTTGACAACAAATCTTCCATCGACGATGAACCCTTGCAGGTCAACAAATGTTGGTACGACCATTGTCGATACAATTTTAGAGGTCAGCTCGCTTCCAAGACAGATGAGAGAATGAAGTCTTTCTCGTAAAGCATCTCGATTTTTTACGATGGAATGTTTGTACGAATTTGACACAGGAGAGGGCGGGGCAAGTAGTATGGCAATTTAATTTATTTTGCGCACCACGTTTGTCAGCGGATTGTATTCAACCACCCGATCGTGCAGAATCAGACAGTAGGCCGTAGTATTTGCAGGTACATTCTCTTTACACTCAAATTCTATGCGCACGTCCACGGTACCATTTTTAATCGACTCATTTTGTCGCGAGCAATCAATCACCACGAGGGGACCAAATTGTAAAAATTCAGCCACAGTGAATAATGCCTCGTTGCAACTATGTCCATAATACGATTTACGGAAATGTGTATACATGTGAAACAAGATGGCATGCTTATTCTTATCAAAGTCCAAGTTCAAGTCATCATATGGATAAAATTCCGAGTTGAGAAAAAGTTTTACATTGGTCAATTTACAGTGGTCAAACCGAGTAGCATCTTCAGCCATCACATTCTTTCGAGCAGTCTGTAGAGCAAAGATAACGTATCGCGGCTTCTCCAGCTGTGCAGCTGCCTTCAGGGCCCACGAATGCTTGGTTGTGCTCTGTAAGAGAGGATACTCGTACAGATCCCACGAGCGAAAACTAATGCTTAGGTTTTGTCCACTTTCCAAAGCATGTAGCAACGATAGCTTATTAACATCGTTCAGCGTCACATGAGGCATTCGCCATTGCACTTTAAGTAATTCAATTTCTGGTTCCAACATCGGCGATCCTATTAGAGAATTGTTATCGTTGCGCGATCGTATTAAAATCAATTCGTGACGTGCATTAATATACATGCGTTTGTAGTCCTCGCAAAATCCCAACAAATATTTGAGTGGGATGCAAAAATTGAAATGATTTTTCACTATTAGTCCATCATGTCGTTTCAAGCCCCATCCGGCATTCTCCATATTTTTGTCTTCGTCAGATGTCAGCGATACATAGTTTTTAAGCGTGCTAGTTATTCCAACGTTTCTATTGCGGTCAATCTCCACACCATTCAGCTCGTACCGAATCTCATCAAATATGAACGCCATGCAATTATTTCCCAACGTTGTCGTTGATGCATCGTTTGGCTTATTTATCACCAATTTTCCCTCCACGTAGCTCCGTTCAACACAAGCATTTCTTTCATTCGCACCACATGTATTATCGCCGTCGTCGCACGTGCAGTCTGATGGTAATCTCTTCACCTCGAAAATCGAGCAACCGTCCGTCTTGATCCACAACGCGTATCGTTAGATCCGTAATGACCCGTGCGGTGATCGGAAGGTAAATGATCTGCGCAGGCGTTTCCGATTTCTTATATCCTGGTGGAACTCTCGGAGAAAATTCATGTATCGTATGTACTCGCTTCCCATTGTTGTACGCGCCAGCGGTCACGCTACATTCTATGCGAATAATGTTCACGTTCATGATATTAATTGGATCGTCCGATTCGTGCCATTGTCCAGGTTCTAATACCCGATTCGTCGAGAATCCCAGTAGCGATCCAATGTTATTGCGCTTCGTAAAATCTACGATGAACGAGCAGTACAGCTCGCTTTTCATGGTGTTGTTGTTGGGACGCAACACTATAGGATACACATCGTTGTCATCATCAGAGTCATCGAGATTTTTAGGATATCGCTCGAGTAATCGCTGCCTCAAATACTTGGCAATGGCATCTAGTTCGTAGGAGCCGTGTGGAATCCTAATAGTTTCAGGAGTGGTGTCAACACTGCTGTTTTTGATGCCATAGTTCGAGGTGAAGTAGAATTTATCGTTGCTCCAATCGATGTTCGGTATTGTATGATAAGTTTCAAAGGTTGTTAAACCAAGCTCGTAATCATCATCGCTCAAATCTATGGGTGGAAAGTAGCTTACCGCGAGGGTGCTACTCTTGCCGGTTAGAGTGAATGTTAACGACATATTCCGAGTTGTACGACTCGACTAATACTGAATCAGAATTGTGGGAAGTCAATCCTTAAATTTGGTGCCGATCGTTTGTAGAAAGCGTAGACATAGTTGTCCGCAATTGCTCTGATTATACTTCTGATAAGCTGTTCGATTGTATTCGATTTTCACAACATCTTTATTCAGATATTGTACCAATTCTCTAGGCGGTCGAAGATTCCCGAAGCTGTCGAAATATATAGCTCGACACCCTCTCTTCGCATATGCCACCCAATGAGTTCCCGACCCCTCGACATTGTCCAAATTTACGATACCGCTCTCGTTTCGATGTACTCCTCCGGCAGGTAGTGCATTGCGCATAAAAACACCTCTAAAGAATGGAATACGCATACGTTTTGCCAACTCCTCCAATTGTGCATCGGTAGTTACACCGACAGGCATTATTATTTTCTTTTCGGCGTTTTTTTTTTTTCGTTTTGATATTCCCTGTCCGCGCTTGTATGGTGTGAGATAAAGTCCACGACCTTCCATGGAGCGATTATGACGTTGCATTTCCTGCAGCTGATGCTGCGCCGCCTTATTATCGTTTACCGCCTTGGCGATCCCTGCCGCTCCACCAGCTAATGATCCGAGTACACCTAGCAGCGGGAGAAGCGGTAATATACTACCACGTTTTGCTACCGGAAGAATCCGCTTTTGCGATGCCCTCTTTGGAGTCTTTTTGCGGGTTTTTGTTTTCATCCCCATCCCAATTTTCGTCTTGGCCTTCATAGCTGCCCAAACAGCTGTAGCAGCACCTCTTTCACCCAGTGTCGAGTCTCGTGCAACGATGCGTTTTCGCGCTTTGTCAGCGAGAACGTAATCTGCCGCGTGCCGTTCGCCGAGGTCGTTGCTACGCGAATACGCAATATCGTGTTCGCGACACGCTGCGTCCAACGGATTGATGCCTTGATCACCTCTAGCCAATCGTTTTGCCAGATGAGTTCCTGGACCACAAAACTGATATCCTGGGATATGTAATTCGATAGGTAGCGCGTTTATCGCCCGATTTAACAAACCACGGCCTTTCTTTACTCTCGTCGACGACATTCGCCACTGTTTTTAATCAATGGTGTCGAACCGTCGATATGCGTTCGCTGCCAAGGGCAATTATAATGTTCCAAACACCGACGATACTGCTGAACCTCAGAATCGGCTTTTATATGCTTGGGGAGTCTGTCCCACAACTGATCAATGTGCCTGTCAAACTCTCGCAGTAGAATAATCTTTGGTATATATTTCAACTGCTCAGAGGTTAGGTTTCAAATATCGAAATTATCCGACAGGACCAGAAGCATTTTGAATACTGAGCTGTTTTGCTTCGGTGCGGACCTATAAATAGGACGCGTCACCGCTTCGACGTATCAAAATCATTTTTCGCAGTTCGCGGAGAGGATGCGATTTGTGCGACAACCTGTAACGATACGCGTGACAAATTTTGACGATAAATCGCAAATGATGTCTTCGAAAACAATGCACAGACATGGTAGCATGTTACCAAACACAATACGCTGCCTCATTTGTGGTCCATCAAATTGTGGAAAGACCAACGTGTTAGTGAGCTTGTTGGAAAGTCCACACGGAGTCCGCTTCGAGAACGTGTACGTGTATTCCAAGTCGTTGCAGCAGCCGAAATATCAGTATTTGGAGAATTTATTGACTCCAATAGATGAAATTGGCTACTTTACGTTTTCGAATAACAGTGACGTCATCCCACCGAGCGAATCGCTTCCGAATTCCATTTTTATCTTTGATGACGTAGCATGTGACAAGCAAGATACGATAAGGGAATACTTTGCAATGGGGCGCCACTCGAACGTTGACTGCTTCTATCTCTGTCAGACATATGCAAAGATTCCTAAACATCTTATACGCGACAATGCGAATCTATTGATTCTGTCTAAGCAGGATGGTACCAACTTGAAACATGTGTACAACGATCACGTAAACACTGATATGTCTTACGACGATTTCTGCGCGTTGTGTCGTAATTGTTGGCAACGGGAGTATGGTTTCATGGTAATAGACAAGGATAGCACGATGTCCAATGGACGTTATAGAAAGGGATTTAACGAGTTTGCCATACCATGAGATTGTCAATTGTCGTCGACCCGTCGGTGGGAAAGTAACGTCTGCCGTACAACGATGATTGATATCGATAGTCTGGAGATTAAGGATCGCGAGAGAATAGTGAAGGAAATTGCAAAAACCAGCGAATCCATTCGGAAGAAACATCAGGCTTTGAAGACTGGCAAGATGGAGGAAGATATCGCGTTGGAGAGATACTTTAAACCTGTTGTCGAACCCTTAAAACATATCGTGGAAAATATCGCAGCGACAGAAGCTGACACATCACCGCTGATGAGCACAGACGTCGGAGGGTATGAAACATTAACTCCTAAAACAAAAATCCATCTGAATGGGAACATATCGCGCAAGACAAAGAGGAAACCATACACGTCATCGGAATATTCACTCGTAACCTCCACACCAGTTCAATCGAAGCGGAAACGGCAGAATGTCACGTCAAACGATTCCTCGGTTTCTTCTACACCAATAAATACATTTCCCGATGTACAAGCGCTCACAACCAATGATGACGACGTTTTCGAAACTAGTCCCGATGAGTCGTTTGCAACATCTATTAGACATCAACTCCAAACATCCGAGGGACAAGAAACGTTGCGCAACCATTTCGGCCCGCTGGGACAAAAATATATGAGTGCAATCCTAAGTAGTGATAGGGATACGACCATAGACTATGTGTATGGCGTATACTTTGGTGATAGTGGAACGATGCTTGGGGATAAAGCTTTCGATATAGACAAAGATGATAATATAATCATCGACGGTGTAAGATACGGAGGAACACCCGGTCTTTACGAACTGATTTTCAAGAGAATTCCTGACGATACCACATACACCGATGCTGATAAACAAAAATATATAAGTATACTGCTGACAACGAATGCCCACAGACGCGGTCATAACGCTCAAAATCCCATATTGGGCAACAAGGGATACAAGTATAAATATATAATTGCACCACTACTCCCCCGTGTTTCGGCTAGTAGAACAGGGAAAGGTCTAACAACACCACGAGTCATGGTGGTAAACGATAACAAGATCGATTACGTGCACTGGGACGATCCCAACGAGCTGGTGGACCGATTCCGTTTGCTAGAAGCGTCGCGTCAGGCGGGTAACAACTCGCACGACAATGAAATTCTATCGATTATCGAGGAACTCCGCGAGGCAGGCCTCATTATAAATTAAGCCGCTCGCCGATGATGTGCACTGTATGCATCGAGATGCCGATCAACAAATTTGGGGTATCACTCGAGAAGAGTGGAGCAGCTAGAATGGACTACTGCAAATGGAGCGGTTTGCTTCGAAATTATATGCGAGATAACGCTCTTTGCATGACCGGTGTCGACTTTGATGCAAAATCACGGAAGATACGACGTGTAGCACAACCCACGGCCGACAGCGATGTTGTCAATAAACTATACATGGAAAAGAGCATTAAACTTTTGAGAGAGCAGCAGGAAGAATTAGAGAGGAAGCTGGTCATGTTTCAGAGAGATATGCTGACGCTGCAAAACGGCGTTCAAAATATATCACAGGCGTCGAATTCTATTCCGCAGCAGCGCTGCGAAGGAGAATCATGTGAGACGGTTGAACTTGTTCAGAATTTCCTGGGACCAACGGGAAGCACATAATGCACGTACACGATAATTATCACATCATTCGTGTCAAAGACACCTCTGCGATCAAACATGCAGCCATTATCAAAATCCAAGAGTAAAGAAGAAAACCGCGGCCATAAGAAGCAACAACTTGTTGAGGAATTGCATGCTCCAGCTCGAAGACACTTCCCACGGAGGCGCGTCATAGTGCATGGATACGATGATCTGTGGCAAGCTGACGTTGTCGAAATGCGTCCATACTCGCGATTCAACCAAGGTTACCACTACATACTCACCGTCATCGATGTGTTGAGCAAGTATGCATGGGCGTTGCCGCTCAAGACTAAAAGTGGTGCTGAGGTGACTAAAGCGTTTGCAAATATATTTAGAGATCGATATCCAAAAAATTTGCAAACTGATCAAGGAAAAGAATTTTACAACGTCGATGTGCAGAAACTCTTGACAAAACATGATATTAATCATTATTCGACGTATTCGGTGATGAAGGCCTCCGTCGTAGAACGTTTCAATCGAACTTTGAAGAACAATATGTGGAAACTGTTTACGCTCAATGGAACCTATAGATGGACCGATGCGCTACCGCGTCTACTTGCAGAGTATAACGCACGAAAACATAGAACCATCAAAATGTGTCCTCGCGATGTTACCCCTGCGATCGCCGATAAGCTGCTAGCCACCGTATACAGCAATATAAAGATCGCTGCTCCAGCGAGATTCAAATTGGGCGAGTTTGTGCGCGTAAGCAAATTTAAAACCATCTTCGATAAAGGCTATACGCCGAATTGGACAACGGAGGTGTTCAAGATAGACAAAGTACAGACAACTAATCCCGCGACGTATCTGCTCGTCGATTCCTGTGGAAAACCAGTCGCCGGAGGATTCTATGATCACGAGCTACAGCGCGTCACCGATCCTGATGTGTATCTGGTGGAAAAAGTGTTGCGTAGGAAGGGGGATAAGGTATACGTTAAGTGGCTGGGGTTTGATAAATCACACAATTCATGGATAAATAAAAATAATGTATTGTAAAAAATAAATGCATGGTTCAATAAAAATAATGTATTGGTAAAATAAATACATGTGTACAATTTTATTTGATATAATTCCACTATTTATAAGGATGAGTTAATAAATACAATTTTATGTTCTATACATGTATGTACAATCAGTGTCTGTATACAGAATTTTACAATTTTGAGCGAGCAGGGGAGACATGTACTCATAATGTCGCGTGCACTGCTACAGGTTGCGATAGTGGATAATGTAACGCTGCTTATCGTATAATGTCGCGAGTAACTTGTTCTGTCTGCTACCAGGTGGTTTGGCACGCGTCGGGCAGAACGGTAGATCTGCATGAGCATCATGCAGACGTTGCGGATATTCCAGATCTATTTAGACGATACACGTTCAGAGTGGTACCATACACGTTCGATTCACGTTCGATACACGTTCAGAGTGATACCATACACGTTCAATTCACGTTCGATAGATGTTCAAAGTGGTACCATACACGTTCGATAGATGTTCGAAGTGGTTCGATACACGTTCGATTCACGTTCAGAGTGGTACGATTCACGTTCAATTCACGTTTAGAGCGGTTCGATATACGTTCGATAGATGTTGAAAGTGGTACGATACATGTTCGATAGATGTTCAGAGTAGTACGATTCACGTTCACGTTCAATTCACGTTCAGAGTGGTATCATACATGTTCAATTCACGTTCAGAGTGGTACAATTCATGTTCGATTAGCGTTCATAGTGGTACGATTCATGTTCGATACACGTTCAGAGTGATACCATACACGTTCAATTCACGTTCGATAGATGTTCAAAGTGGTACCATACACGTTCGATAGATGTTCAAAGTGGTTCGATACACGTTCGATTCACGTTCAGAGTGGTACGATTCACGTTCGATTCATGTTCAGAGTGGTACGATTCACGTTCAATTCACGTTCAGAGTGGTATCATACACGTTCAATTCACGTTCAGAGTGGTACAATTCATGTTCGATTAGCGTTGAAAGTGGTACGATAGATGTTCGATAGATGTTCAAAGTGGTTCGATACACGTTCGATACATGTTGAAAGTGGTTCGATACACGTTCGATACATGTTGAAAGTGGTACGATACATGTTCGATATAATCGAATGATGCAAACGAAGAAGGATAGGATTATCTGTTGGTTTGGAAAAAATATTCTGGCGGTAGATCTGATTTAAAAAAAATATTTGGGGAAAAAAATTTCTGTGGTTGGATCGAGTCTGAAAAAAGATTTTTTTCATACAAGACCCGACCCCAGAAATTTTTTAGAGGATCCGATAAAGTATTAAACAATTTCAGCTTTATAATGGTTTGAAAAAAAATTTTTGGGGGTCGTCCGCTTCCTCGGTTAGGTATGAAAATATTTTCGGGGGTCATTCCCCCTCTAAAAACACATGTCCAGCGGTGGGTCAACCCCAGAAATTTTTAGAGGGAGCCTCTGCGGAAATTTCTGCCGGTGGGTCAGGTCTGGAGAGATCTCCGCGGCGGCTCGGCCCGGACTGATCCCCTCCACGATTGCGGCTTCCCCCACTCCGCGGCTCGTGCGCGCGCAACCGGTCTTCCACTCCCCACTCTCCCCGCGCCCATAGTTCCCTCCACCGCACTACCCCGCGCGCCCTCACTTCCACCCCGCCCCCGCGCTCTCCTCAGAGGACCTGGGTTAGAATCGGCTTTGCCTTACTACTCAGGAGTTCAGACAGTACAAGGTTTCCACTTTGAACTATTTTATATTTTTCTCTTTATTTTATGAAGAAGAGAAAATAATATGAAAGTAATTGTTGTTTTAATATAATTATGAAACATGCAATGGAAACACCGTTCCTCGAAGAAGGGGGACCTTCCCTCTGTGAATTCGTTTCCGAAGGAGGACCCCTCTACCTCTTGATGAAATAGAGGTGAAAAATCCCACATCTCGTTGCCAAAACCTAACCAGGCTGATCATAATAATATTGACCGTAAGCAGTCCTTAGACGTTCAATATTGCACAATATTATTGACCGTGTGGGGCACACAGCAAAAATATTGTGCAATATATTGCACAATAATATTGAGCGTCTATAGACCGTTTAACATAGAAACATACGCTCACATGACGTATATGACGAAAATAAAAGTAAAATAAATGTCCTCTCTACATATAGTGGACAGAAACTCGAATCTAGAATATTTTCTAGAATCGCAAATAAGTTGTTGAATAAACTAAAAGTATAATACAGTTCTACAGTCAGGAACTAATAGGAACTAAAATTACAGGTAATAAGGAGAATTTAGAAAAATCCGACAATGAGGATAGTCAGGAAATTCTGGAAAAACCTAATAGCCAAAAAGAGGTACCATAGAGTGTGGACGAAGCACCTCTTAATGAAAATTTTGCAGAAATCTTTGGAGATGACCCCTCGGCATCTAACGCTTTACAAATAAAAATACATTCAAGCATTCTTAACAGATGGAAATTTCTGGTTCACAAGCGGAATAAAAAAGGAGGAAAAAGAGAGTCTTTTAGGAAGATACCAAAGTCCTGGTGGCTTAGAAGTACCTAAGTTAAACCCAGAAATTCTTTTAAAATTACCGAAACACTCAAAATCAAGAGATACCCATATGTCCACGAGACAACAGTTAGCAAGCGCTGCAGTTAGCAGCCCTTGGATCGGTCATGACAACCTTGATTGATGAAACAGATAGTATCGATAAGATCCAGGTTATGGAAAAATGACATGACACTGGTAAGCTCATCGCTGAGATTATGCATAGTCAGACTAAATCGAGGAAAGCGTTCATTGTAGCAGGAGTTGATAAAGATACAAAACCATGCTCGAGGACACAAAACCAGAGGAATTTTTGTTTGGAAAGAACTTATCTGAAAAGTTCAAAGTAATGGATAAAGTAGCCAACTCTATGAAGAAACAATCCTCTTACAAAATTCAAGAATCAGCGTCGACGGCCAAGCAGCCTTAAAACTCAAACAGCCTGCTGGGAAAAAGGCCATTTCCCAACCAGTCAGGCTCACATCAAGGATCCCAATACCCATCAGGACACGCCAAACGACTAGTTTTCCGAACCAAACAACCATTCAACACCAGGGCGCAGTATCAGGGATACAACAAAATAAGGGGCCAAACGAGATTCAAATAAATGTAGGTTCTACTGCTGGTATAACTTGGCCAAAAAAAATCGCACAAGAAATTTATTACTCTCTTTTTACACAGGAAAGTATTCGCTTTCGAGTGGTGTAAATGGAATGTGTGTAAAAAATTTCATGCACGCCGTGGAACAGCGCAAAGTTGAAGAAAATTTTTTAAAATTGACCAAGTGCTCTTTATATTGCTATAACTTTACCGGAAAGCAATGCATCTAAAATTTGAAAAAAGCATCTGGAAGTAGAGATTCCATGCTTTCAAGCCATATTTTCTAAATATCGATACGACTATTTTTACCGGAGTTATGACCATGTGAACTTGTCCCTATTTTTCGGGCTCCTAGAGGCGATCCTCTAATTAATCTGAGGAGTGTATCAGGGAAGCTTTCATAAAGAGAAATGTACCCATCGCGACAGTAGACATTGTCGTATCATCGTTAGCTCTTGCCACGGCTAAACAATATGAGTCAGCCTTGCGAGCACGGTGGCGATTCTGCAAAGAAACCAATTCCGAGTTTTATGAACCTACAAGAAGTAGTCTTCTTATTTTTCTAACGAAGCATTTTGGAACAGGCGCATCATATGGCACCTTAAATACTTGTAGATCCGCGGTGTCCTTGATTTCTCATGATAGAATAGGCGAGAATGAAATGATATCACGTTTCTTAAAAGGTGTTTATAGACGTAAGCCCACAAAACCAAAATATAGCCATACTTGGGATGTTTCGGTAGTATTAAACTACTTAAAAAATTTATACCCGTTAACAAGTTTAAGCTTAAGAGATTTAACCGAGAAAGCAATAACTTTATTAGCTTTAAGCACTGCTCATACGGCACAAACACTAGCTTATATTAAAATATCTAACATTAAGTCAACGTCAAGAGGGCTTGAAATACAAATTCAGGATCTCATTAAAACGTCAGGCCCAGGACGTTATCAGCCATTACTGAGTTTACCAAAGTTTATTGAAGAGCCTAGTCTATGTGTGTCGTCGGTTATTGCCGAATATACAGGGTGTCCCAAAAATGTCGCGTTTCCTTGAAAGGGGTGACTCAGGGGGTGATTTGAAACAACTTTTTCCTTAGCGAAAATATTGTCCGAAGCTTCGTTAAGGAGATATTAACCAAAAACACCGACCAATCAGAGCGCGCGCCTTCCGCCCGCGTTCCCGCGGTAGCGTTGGCTACGCGGTAGGCGACCACGCTTGTGCTACGAACGTACGAACAAGCAAGTCGGCATGCATCGAAGGAAACCGCGTCACACAGTTTTTTTTTAAAGCAGAATCTTAAATAAGAATAATTTGAAGTGAGAGGACAAGAAGTACGTAAATTTCGTTTTTAAATAAGGCATAAACGAAAAGGTAACGTAACAGAAAATGTACGACAAGTGATCGTAATTCGTTATTGAGGTAAAAATCCGTAGTTTAACAACGGCCAACACAACTAAATTTAAAAAATAATATTAGGTGTATGAATAAATTCTTTCCGACTGGAATTTCTATCGCGGTGGTATTCAGAAGCTGCCAGAAAAATGGCAAAAGGTAATGAACAATAATGGAAATTATTGCGATGATCGAGTTGTTTTCATATTTTTTAAATCGAACTGTTATTGTACCCTAAAATCGGAAAGAATTTATTTTTACACCTAATAATCACCAATAAATTAAAGAAAACTCACCCTTTCGGACATTCCTTTCCTTGCTTTCCTTCCCTTTCTGGAAACCTGTGTCACTGTGGGTCACTGTACCGATCCTGGTTATCGGTGGACGAAAAGATTTATGGTTGGGTAGCGCCCAGTGCTCAGCTGATCACACTGCGTCCGGGTTAATGTACCGAATATTCACTTCACTGCACGGCTACTAACACTGATCACTGAATTTATTTTTCACGGAACGTGTTGTTCCTACGTTATAAAAATTGGTGGCTGCGAAAGGGGCCGATTACTGTTAATTACTGGGACGAGATTACTACTATTACCCGGCGAAAAGAAAACTCGTGGCAGACTGTCTCGGGCTGTGCAGTCCGCTGCTGTGACGATTGGTCGAGTCACCTATTTGGGCACACTTTTAAAGACGGGGCACACGTATTTTGGTTAGTGGCTGAAGTTGCCACATACATTGTCACACCGCGCGACGAAGAGATCGAACGAAACACGAGATCGAGTGGGATAGAGCGATTTGACCAAGCGTAGCCTACGCTTTTGTTTTGACGATCGTCGGTCGGATCCGTATCTGATCGCTGCACAGCAGCGGACTGCACAGCCCGAGACAGTCTGCCACGAGTTTTCTTTTCGCCGAGTAATAGTAGTAATCTCGTCCCAGTAATTAACAGTAATCGGCCCCTTTCGCGGCCACCAATTTTTATAACGTAGGAACAACACGTTCCGTGAAAAATAAATTCAGTGATCAGTGTTAGTAGCCGTGCAGTGAAGTGAATATTCGGTACATTGACCCTGCGATCAGCTGAGCACTGGACGCCGATGACCAGGATCGGTACAGTGGCCTAGTGACACAGGTTTCCGAAAAGGGAAGGAAAGCAAGGAAAGGAATGTCCGAAAAGGTGAGTTTTCTTTAATTTATTGGTGATTATTAGGTGTGAAAATAAATTCTTTCCGATTTTAGGGTACAATAACAGTTCGATTTAAAAAATATGAAAACAACTCGATCATCGCAATAATTTCCATTATTGTTCATTACCTTTTGCCATTTTTCTGGCAGCTTCTGAATACCACCACGATAGAAATTCCAGTCGGAAAGAATTTATTCATACACCTAATATTATTTTTTAAATTTAGTTGTGTTGGCCGTTGTTAAACTACGGATTTTTACCTCAATAACGAATTACGATCACTTGTCGTACATTTTCTGTTACGTTAGCTTTTCGTTTATGCCTTATTTACAAACGAAATTTACGTACTTCTTGTCCTCTCACTTCAAATTATTCTTATTTAAGATTCTGCTTTAAAAAAAAAATGTGTAACGCGGTTTCCTTCGATGCATGCCGACTTGCTTGTTCGTACGTTCGTAGCACAAGCGCCGTCGCCTACCTCGTAGCCAACGCTACCGCGGGAACTCAGGCGGAAGGCGCGCGCTCTGATTGGTCGGGGTTTTTGCTTAATATCTCCTTAACGAAGCTTCGGACAATATTTTCGCTAAGGAAAAAGTTGTTTCAAATCACCCCGTGAGTCACCCCATTCAAGGAAACGCGACATTTTTGGGACACCCTGTAGACCTGTGGGAACATATCTGGTACAATCAATGGATAGAGTACAACCCATGCCGAGGAATAAAAAGCATATACAGATATTACCTTCTGTATCGTTGGGAATACATTGGACATGCGGTTATTACGATACAAAAAATATATTGATTTATGATTCTTTTAATAGAAAACTGTTAAGTGAGTGTCAGGAAGAATTTTTTAAAAATTATTTCCAACGTATGATTTTACTCAGAATCCTGACCAATCTCCTACTGTGCAACGACAACCGAATAGTAGCGATTGCGGTGTTTTTGCAATAGCCTTTGCTGTTTCATTATTATTTAACATTACACCTGACAAAGTAAGGCATGACCACAGCTTAATGCGTCTACATTTAATACAAATGTTTGAATCCAATGTTATAGAGAATTTTCCTCAAGATGTAAATTGTGGTGCCCCTCAGGAAGTGCTTTCATTAACAGAAGTAAAAACAAAAGAGGCCAAAGCGATTTGTAATTCAGAAAGTAATAGTAAAAAGCGGTGTTTATATGATGAGCAAGATTTAGACAATAATGCTAAAAAGAATTTTAAAAGACGGCGTCTATATCAAGAAGATCTAGAAAATAATGGCGCCAAACAAGTACAACAATATAAAAAAAATCGGGAGAATATTCTTTTTAAAAAGCGGCTTCAATATCAGCAAAACATTGAAAATAATCATTTTAAAATTCTGTGTCGATATAAACAAGAATCAAAAAATCGTATTAAGAGACGCTGTCAGTATGAAAAAAGACCACTAAAAGAATCTGTTCGAAAACAAAAATATTTGCTACATTCTCAGCGTGAACGAGAGAGACAAAAAGCATGGCCTACAGATCGTAAGTGGCTTTACAATAAGCGATATTATCAGAATAGAAGGTTTAATTTAATACTTGGAAATAACAATATTGCCAAAAAAATTAGTAAAAAATATGTTATGCTTCGGTCCAGAATTTCTATGAAAATTCGCGATTCTGCGGAAGTAATCGTTAAAAATATTTTACAGAAGCTCAATATTACAGATTGCTGCAAAGGTTATATTAAAAAACGATTAGAAGTTGAGAAAGTCGTACGCTGGTGTATAACTGTATACACATTAGAGATAGTTATGTTCATAATATGAATAAAATGTTAACTCTGCTTAAAAACAAATCAGAAACATGTTTGACTGTTTTTGCAGAATGTTCTACGGTGGATAACAAATTACATGCGCTGTGTGGCAAATCTAAACGTACAGCTTCGTCTGAAAATTATTTTGTTGATTCTACATATTACAATATAAATTCATCTGAAGTCACTATGAGAGAGCCATTAATAATAAATATGAAAGGACAGACTGCAAATGTATTACCTTTGATTGAAGCACGTGCAATAAAATCATGGTCTTGCAGTTCTTTATGTAAAATTAATGATCCGCGTCTAATTGACCGATATCATAAATTTCTAGAAGCTGTAGGTAAATATATGTACTTTGAAGAACTTACCCAAACTTATGCAAAACATTCACGAGTGTACTGTGAAAATTTTAAATAATGATAAATTAGGCCATACGCATGGCTGTTATATTGATTTAAATCTTTGTAAAGCGATGTCTGTTCCAATGCAGTTATTGTCACCTCATTTCCCCAAAGTAAGAAGTATTAGACGTTTCATATATCAACTTAAAGGTTTTTTTTTTTCAAAAAATTATATTATATCTGGACTAGGGCTATAACGAATATTCGAATAATCTAAGTATTCGAATACCACAGAATTCGAATAATTTCTTCGAATATTCGAATATTCGAATGTTCTGTAACGTCCCACGCGGACTCGAACCCAGCGTTACCGACAGTCGGTAAAACAGCGAATATATACGACACACGTAGATTCACCGTACATATTATTACATATAAAATTATAATTAAGCAAATATAAAAAAGACGAATATTACGAAACACATTAGGAATAGTTGATTATAAGCGTTGTTAAGAATATAAGATAAAATATAAGTTAATAAGCGAGAAAACCACTGCGCGTGCGCCAATCCGCCAAAATCATGGTATAAAAGGACGTTCACGTAGCACAGTGATTCAGTCACGACTCTGCTTGCGAGTGCACAAGCGTAGAGGTAGCTAAGGTCTGACCAGTAAGATTTAGCTCGCTCCGGAGACGGTAGCGGCTGGTCTTCAGTGGGTAGATACAGGTGCTCCTTTATCGGTTGTGCATTCAAAGGTTATAGAACCTCGCTCTTGCAAAGGCATTTAGCTCGCTCCGGAAACGGTAGCGGCTGGTGCACTTGGTAAAAGCAAGGTCATAAGAGTATAGAACACAAACTCTGCCACGAGTAACTTAGCTCGCTCCGGAAACGGTAGCGGCTGTTCTTACTGCAGACGTTGCCAATAGTATTAGCTCGCTCCGGAGACGGTAGCGGCTGTACACTGCAACACACATACATATCTTGTACATAAAACGACACACACACATATATATATATATACATAGATACATAAAATATAAAAAACCCAAAAATATTGTAATCATAGTTGTAATTGATATTAATTTGTTACTTAAAGTATAATTATTCGTTGAATAAACAAGCCATTGTTAATGTTTAAGTTAGATTTAACTCCTTTACTCTACTATAACGAAACCCCACCTATCCTATACTTGAGGGGACGCCTCAGTGAGGAAAAACATAAGGAATCCATTGGCGTCACTTCCTTCTCGATACGATGAAGAAAAGAAGCAAACATTTGAAATCCTGTACATTTGCACTTCTTAATGATATTCCAAAGCCTTCGAGGGTCGAAACCCTTCAATTCGCTACGTTCGGCCCAGGATTCCTTACTTTTTTTCCGGAAAAAGCCATAAAATTCGGGCGAGGCACTGCGAAGGGCTGTCCTCGCCACGGGATACCAGGCCGCATCTCCTTGACGGGCGTTGCTCCAGAATTACCCTGTATCATTTGTGCAGTGTGTGACACCCAACTACCCTCCGTGTAATCGGTCTGCGCGAAGTGGGGCGCAAGTTCGGATATTATCAGTACTCCTGCCCGAGAGGAATACAATTTACTTTAATTATAGTACATGTGTGTTTTGTAATAAAGTGTTTCTATCGTCTCCTGAATTCAATAACTGGCATCTAGACATCTACGCTCCTACAATCCATCGGCAATACTCCTCGTTGGGAGACACAGGAAGAAAAGGGGTAGCCCGCTGTCGACGCGTGGTCCTCTCGAGTATAAACACGAGCTTCAATATCAAAACAAAAGCATCCGTTAACGTATTCCGTGCGAGAGAAGGTGGGCATTGCTGTGAAGAGGGCTTCTTCAAGAGAGCAGCCGTTTGTGAGGGATGCAAATCCGATTGGTTCTAATACAATCTGCTCCCTATGGTTGAAATTTAGTCTAGCAACTTTCACACCTCCTAACCTAACCAATCGAACTTGCATCCCTCCCAAAATAACCGGCCATCCGAGCGTAGGAGCAAGTGCGAAATAAAAGTAACGGTGCGCTTCTCGATTCCGCAGATGTACCTACCAAAGTAGCATTTCTGGCGGAAAAGAATTGTCCAGCCCTCGGGTCTGCGTAGACCTTTGGCAGGTAGGTATCTATTTCAGCAGGCACTGCCACCCGTGGCGCCAGCAAGACCGACCCCGGTCCTTGCTATTCCAGAGTTTTTTTTCAAGTGAAAATCAGCAAATTTGCAAGCGCAATATCTCAAAAACCAGTGGAAATCAAGTGTATACATTAAAGCTTATTGAATTCGTCTTGGAACGCACTATCAACTCAGGACTTCAGAAAAGTTAGTGCCATTTGAAGAACCGAACTTGACCATCGTATCTTTTAAAATAATAATCGGAAAAAAATTCCGTCGCGGCTAATCTAGCAGCCCCATCGTACCATTAATTTACATATTTTTTTTAATTTTTTATCTCCAACACGCTACGAGATATCCCGCTGTCCAGTCTCCCGTGGGACACCCTGTATAATAGGAGAAGAAGGAGTCAAACCTGACCCACGAAAAATAGTGGCCGTCAAGGAATTTCCCACACCTACAACGGTCAAACATGTAAAACAGTTCTTAGGACTAAGCGGATACTACAGAAGATTCATCAAGGACTTCTCAAAGATTGCACGACCTCTGTCAAATTTAACCAAAAAGGACTACCAGTTTGAATGGACTCACAAACAGCAAAAATCATTTGAAATTCTGCGGGAAGCTCTTTGCAAAGAACCTATCCTACAATATCCAGATTTCGAGAAGACGTTCAACATTACAACAGACGCCTCAGGTATTGCTGTAGGTGCAGTTCTTAGCCAGGGTGAAATCGGGAAAGATTTACCGATAGCCTACGCATCTCGTGTCCTAAACGATGCAGAAACTCGCATCGCCAACCGAACGAGAACTATTAGCAATTATATACGCGGTATTTCACTTCAGACCCTATGTTTATGGCAGGAAATTCTACTTAATAACAGACCATAAACCGCTAGAATGGCTACAAAATATTTCAAATCCAACATCTCGGTTAATGCGGTGGAAAATAAAACTTGCAGAATATGATTATAAAATCCTATATAAACCAGGGAAGTACAATACAAACGCAGACGCATTGTCAAGAAACCCAATAGCATTACCATTAGATGCAAAAAGAGCCCATTCAGAAACAAATTCTCACGAGAATAAAAAACAAAAACAGTTTCATCAACATAACACGCGACAACGGGATACTACTGCTTCAACCTCAGGAAATCCAGCTCCGCACAAACAATTTAGAATTATTCCAACGGATTCCGACTCATCATCATACGACGAAAGCGACTCAATAAACACAAAACGACAAAAATTAAAACGAAAAACGAAAAGAAACACCTCCTCATCTCAACCAGAAGTTAAGAAACAAAACGTCGAAATTTATACACCTCCTCAAATCACAGTACCAGTAGAAGTACACGCGCCTCCTCAAGATATAGAAGAACATATACCCTCTCAACATAGAAACCATACAAGAGCATCCAGAATACCTCACATCAGGGAAGACGAAGATTTAATAGAAGAAATAGAAGAGACTTTCATAGTACCAAATCACAATTATAAAGACCCTCCCAAAATTAATGCAGAAACAAGTTCAGACAAAAACACTCACCACACACCTGAAAAAAGAAAGAAACGGAAATTGAAATCCAGTACTGATACTGCTCCTATAACTCCCATAAAAATTAAGAAGGGGAGAATACTTACACCACCATTATCTCCTACACCACCATTATCTCCTCTTCCACCATTGTCTCCTCCTCCACCAGTATCATCCATTCCATCACAACACACAACAGGCAGACCAAGAATAGTGTCAAACATTCCTGTCAAGAAACAAAACATGGAAGTAGAAGATCATTTATGGATGGGCAAAGGATACATAATAACATTTATCAACACAAAGGGTAACCCAATAGGACCAGCTGGAGATAAATTATACAAGGAGAAAAATATAAAAAGTAATAAACTTCCACTTCCACTAAAAACTGGAGAATCAATCAAACTTAAAGAAGGAAAACATACAATCCTCGGACTTATTATAGCAGACCACCCAACAGAAGAAGAATTATACAAATCATTAAGAGCACTCCATACCCAACTAGTACTTGAAAACACCACAAGAGTATACATAGCAGGCGAAGAAAATAAAATTTCACTAAACAGACTATGGAATCTAATAGACATAATATTCTTACAAGACGACATTCAATTTATATTTTGTAAAGGCACATTAATAACTCCTTCTCTACAAGAGAGACAACAAATTATTCAAGAAAACCTCCAAACTCCTATAGGCGGACACAAAGGAATAACCAAGACATACCATCCGATAAGAAATCAGTATTATTGGAAGAACATGAAGTATGAAATAACTCATTTCATTAAAACTTGCTTGGACTGTCAAAAGACTAAATTAGTAAGAGTTAAAAATAAAGAACCTATGATATTGACAGACACACCAATTGATGCCTTTGATAAAATTTCTATAGATATTGTGGGACCACTACCTTTCACAGATACAGGAAATAGTTATATACTTACTATTCAAGATAACCTAACTAAATATTCCCTTGCAATACCATTAGCAAACATCACCTCGGAGGACATAGCTAGAGCATTCACAGAGCACTTCATCTGCAAGTTTGGAAGTCCTAAAGCCATTCTCACAGACCAAGGACCAAATTTCATGAGTGCCCTTATGAAGAAATTTGCCAACGCATTCCATATAAAGCAATACCGAACATCTGCATACCATCCACAATCTAATGGATCCTTAGAAAGAAGTCATCACGTCCTCGTAGAATATTTACGACACTACGTATCAAAGGAAAAACAATGGGATCAATGGTTACCGCAAGCAATGTTTTCATACAACACAAGCACTCACGAAGGTACAAAATTCACGCCTCACGAGCTTGTTTTCGGTAGAAAAACCCGCCTTCCTTCAAATATTACCCCAACAGATAAAATCAAAACCTATCCGGATTTCGTCGATAAATTAATAGATAAACTTCACCACATCCGACAAATGGCGCGAAACAATTTGGAAGAATCGAAAGTTCGGCAGAAATATTACTATGACCGGAAGATTCAACCCGAAACATACAAGATAGGAGATTGGATTTGGCTATTAAAACCAAGACGCGAAAAATTGGAACCAGAATACACAGGACCCTATCAAGTCATCGAAATTTTGAATAATAGCAATTTAAAAATAGCAACAAATCCTAAACAAATAAAGATCGTCCATATGAATAGAGTCAAAAAAGCCTATCTACCTTAAGAAGACGTGGCAACCATGCGCAAAAACCAGTATAAATGAGAGAGCAGATACAGGATTCCTTCATTCTCGCCGAAACATTTATACAAGTAACAACGTTCCGTAGTCACAGCAAGATGGACAAATTTATATGCCTCGAAAAAATTTATAAGCGAAACGTATATTACTACGGCAAACACATTCTGTGCGAAGATTTTGCACACAGACTAGGGGAAATACATAGACAGCCAGCGTCAGAACACCTTCTTACGTTGGTCACTAGACAAAATAACGAGCAATGCCTTATTTGTCGACGGGTGCTCTATATAAGAAGAAATACAATTAATTGCACTCTATGCACCTTATTAACGTTTCAAATAACGGCAATATCAATAACCAATATGCAATTGGGATATGTATACCCTGTCATTCGAGACGAAATAATAAGAAACCTCTAAACCAATAGGAATGATGCAACCAAAAAAAACCCTAGGGACAATAGAAGAAGGAGAGGTTGCAACAATGCATAAAATCATTCGTAAAGAAGCTTCGAACAAGAAGAAAACTTTAAAATGGAAAGCTATACATGCTTGACAAAAATCTACGACTACAATGTCTACTATCACAAAGTTGTTAAAATATTATGCGTCCAGTGCGCGCATTTCAGCGAAATGGACGAAAATAATATTGGCTACCCGCATTTGATCGCGAAGGAAAACAAGAGAAGTTACAGAGTATGTCACCGGTGCCGCCGGATCCTCTATATTGCTAAACCAGCAGACAAGTGTGCATTATGCACTATCCTAATCCCGCAGATCCATCCAGATATAAAAAAAATATTAAAAATAGGAGGAACATACCCAGTGATCAAGGACATGATCCTTGAGGACTTGTAACCATGTAAATACGTCATTTTCCTTAATATATATTCCTTAATTTCTTATCCTTATTCCTTTATTTATTTTGCAGATATACCAAACATATTAAATAAGACGAAGCTATTTTATATAATCTTATTATCTTTATTATTACACATCACACTCAGATACACACACACACACACACGCACACATTGTAATTAACACTCACACCTAGTTTTAAGCACTATTATAACCAACATTTGAAAATATACATATAATCCCAAAACGCTCAACAAATATTCATACCCCAAACTACAAAATTGCGAATCTACTATTCAAAAGTTCGCGCGGAAAAATATTATAAACGACTTTAGCGCCAACCTTCATACCTCACTGTCAAAATTCGCGCTTGCACCACACTTCACTCATAGCTTTGAAAATGCCGCGACGAACCGGTTCGCGTCACACGTAAACGCAAAAGGATAAGGAGAAATTGGAGGAAATATTTACAGAAATGATTGAAATACCGCCATTGATCACTCCACTCCCAGAACCTCCAGGAGAAATGGTAAAATTAATCCACTATAATACAAATTCAAAAATTTCCAAATTTCCAAAATTTTCAAGACGACCTCCCAAGCTTCCCCGGAATCCCTTCCCTCCATATCAGGAAAGGCCCCGGAGTTCAAGATTCCCATGAAACCCGCACCGCGAAGGAAGAAGAGGGAGTTCCCATCCCTGATCCCTATAGACGTTCCCCCACCAGATTGGAGGGCATATCAGGCCTTGCCGGATACAGATCCAAGGCAATGGATCTGGAAGGTTTTAAAAACATGCGGAACGGGAGCCGCAGAAAAATATGTCCCAAAAGGGAATAATGTTAAATAAATATATATAAATTATGATATATAATAAATATTTAATTATTCAACATAACCTACAATTATTCAAATCTCTCGAGGACGAGAGATCGCCTAGGGGGAAGGTGTAACGTCCCACGCGGACTCGAACCCAGCGTTACCGACAGCCGGTAAAACAGCAAATATATACGACACACGTAGATTCACCGTACATATTATTACATATAAAATTATAATTAAGAAAATATAAAAAAGACGAATATTACGAAACACATTAGGAATAGTTGATTATAAGCGTTGTTAAGAATATAAGATAAAATATAAGTTAATAAGCGAGAAAACCACTGCGCGTGCGCCAATCCGCCAAAATCATGGTATAAAAGGAGGTTCACGTAGCACAGTGATTCAGTCAAGACTCTGCTTGCGAGTGCACAAGCGTAGAGGTAGCTAAGGTCTGACCAGTAAGATTTAGCTCGCTCCGGAGACGGTAGCGGCTGGTCTTCAGTGGATAGATACAGGTGCTCCTTTATCGGTTGTGCATTCAAGGGTTATAGAACCTCGCTCTTGCAAAGGCATTTAGCTCGCTCCGGAAACGGTAGCGGCTGGTGCACTTGGTAAAAGCAAGGTCATAAGAGTATAGAACTCAAACTCTGCCACGAGTAACTAGCTCGCTCCGGAAACGGTAGCGGCTGTTCTTACTGCAGACGTTGCCAAGAGTATTAGCTCGCTCCGGAGACGGTAGCGGCTGTACACTGCAACACACATACATAACTTGTACATAAAACGACACATATATACATAAAATATAAGAAAACCCAAAATATTGTAATCATAGTTGTAATTGATATTAATTTGTTACTTAAAGTATAATTATTCGTTGAATAAACAAGCCATTGTTAATGTTTAAGTTGGATTTTACTCCTTTACTCTACTATAACGAAACCCCACCTATCCTATACTCGAGGGGACGCCGGTCTCCTCTCGAGAACCAGTAACGCTCAGTTGTCCCTGGCAATCGGACGTTACAGCTCGAAGATTCGAATGTTCGAAGATTCGAATAATCAGGAGTATTCGAATATTCGAATATTCTATCGAATTTCTGATTGTACCGAATAAGAATCTGAACATGAAATATTTGTTCACAGTTTATCGTGAAATTATTTTCATAGTGGCCTTTACAATTATTTGTTTTTCAAACGATAAATTTGTAACTTTATTAATCTTTGGTAAATTTATACATTTTGAAACTAAAACAACCATCAGTTATTAGTATTATTATTTTTATAATAATGAGTGGACAATCCCGACTGAGTCGGCCAAGAGCCCCCTCCTCTACGCCCACCCGTGTCCCATCATAAGCGGGTGACAAACAGTATAAGCAGACTTTTTTGTAGGAAGCTAAAACCTCATAAACGATTTTGAGGAAATATAATATTTTTATTTTTCCCTCGTTACTATAACGTTATTTCTCTCAATTTATAGAGTATTATTCGCTTTATAGACACCATCTTACTCATTAATAGTAATAGTAGTAATTTTATTCTGTGTTTCTGTAAGAATGTCTCTCCCTTCTCTCAGGGTTGTAAGGCCCGATTAACTCTCGTGGTACGCGATGTAAGTGACTTTGTCACGCGGCAAATTAATTTTAAGTGACTGATTGAAAATATCATGATGAAAAAGCACACATTGGCGACCAGACGAGGAAAAAACGTTGTTGTCCGTATGATGATTTTAACGAGAATAATGCGTTGGCAATGAACGAACACGACTGTGTTTTCGAATGATGTCTGCGTCACGAACGTTGGACGAGAAAGGGTGCTGTTGTTTACTTAAACATAAATAGTATATAAATAAATTGTATACAGATATATTTGTATACTTATTTAATAAATAAATTAAAGAAACTCGGCAAATTTAATATTCACCAGTTTATCAAAAACATGTCCTTTTGTTTATAATTTAAGGTCTGCTCTGTCCAATGAATTATTTTTTAAATGGCTGCAATACATTGACTGTACAAAGGTAGCATAATCATTAGTCTCTTTATTGGAGGCTTTTATGAATGAGTTGATGAAATATTTACTGTCTCTGGTATAAATTATTAATTTATGGAAATGAGTCGAAACACGGCTCCATATCAAAACTACACAGTACAAATCTACACATGCAATTTAGGACACATCAGAACAGTGCACAGAAAGTAGTGCACATGCAATTTAAAGCACATTAAAATTATAGTGTACATACAATTTAGGACACATGCGATTTAGGACACATACAATTTAGGACACATGCAATTTATCATGGGCATAGCTAGGATTGCATTCGGGGACGGGGGGGCATAAAGCCCCTCTCATTGGGGGGGGGGGGGGGGGGAATAAAAGACTCCTTCGGCTTCTAATTCGGCCATTTGTGCACTGAATTTTGAATTTATGTACTTATGTAGGAACCAATATAACCGGGGTCGTGTAATGCGGAATTAGGTCACAATTGAATTTATTTATATTTTATAATAAACTAATTTAATTTTGGATGAACGTTTAAGTTATTTTTTTTCCGGACATGAAATCATGTACCAAAAAAATTCAGAGTTTAGACCTTGAAGCTGAGGAATTAATATTGCACACGCTAAAATAACAACCCGACAATAGCGGCATATTGCAAATATATTAATAATAACACCTCTGTGACCATGTATCCCTTCTGTTTAACTATCCCACATTTACCCTACGGACTGACCGAACGTTGATAACTTTAAACGCTAATAATTTGAGCAGTGGGACGAGGGGGGAAATGATCGTTACGTCATTATTTAGAGGAGGGTGTGGTGAAAATATTGCAATTGGTCCGAAAGTGGAACTTTTTGGCGTTTGGAAGATATTCCTAATCAAATTTGAAAAATGTCGCTATTTTCGTTGATGCATATAAAAATATTTTTTAATGAGTTGTTTTTATTAGTTACTAATAAAAGAAAATATTTATCGCAAAAGTCTGGTCTTTAATTTAAACAAGCCGATTTGTTGCTACTTTTCTTTATTATTCGAATTTTCCTTATAACTTGGAAACGAAAAGTTTCACGAAACATTTTGCTTAAACCACTGTAAAGGGCTTTAAATAAGGTACCAAATAAGCAGAATTAAATTTTTTTTTAATACAAATAAGTTAAAAAAATTAAAAAATAAATAATTAAATAAATGTAAAAGATATTAAAGTATACATCATTAGAAGGGAATAATTTTTTCCTATTTTTAGGCGTAAATTTCATTCCGATATCTTAAGAAGAAGACCCGAAAGGCGGGAAATTTTAAATCCGGCCCACTGTGCGTCGAGACGCTACCGCGTCTCCAGATCAAATTTAACTTTTATGTATATGTATTGTCACGTCCCGCGACGTCGAGTCAACTATTATTTAACCCTTTAAATCATTCTTACGTACTATTTCGTACTTTGGTATATTATAATTACCACAAATAAGTTATCAACATAATACATAGCCGATAAGGCACTGTAATCGAAACTCGCGATAAGAAGAGCTCGAGCCGTGAATCGACGGACGGCAACAGGGAGCAGGAGAGCAGCTATTACGGGAGGTGACGGCCAGCCGGCTATACACACACACTAGGAAGGCCCAGCCAACACCAGCTGACGTTCAGCGTGGGACGGAGGCCCCTATCAGCCAATGCTGCCGACATCCTCACGGACCTGCGCTCCTGATCAACGCCCGAAGCTTGCCCTCCCTTTATTTCCCGTAATTCGAGCTCCAATACGGAACCGATGTACATTAACTTCAATCCCTAGTATGTGGTCTGTACGAAATCAATCGTACAGAGCACATCGAAAAACCAACAGCGTAAAAATCTAAAGTATGGATTAAAATAAGAATTCAACTATCGACGCTGCTGAGAGTTTCATATTACGGCAGAAAATGTTCTAAGTCACGGAGAAGAGACCGAAATAGATGAGAAATAGCTCAAATTCTGCAGTAAATAAAACTCTCGGATAACGCGCCGGAACGAATTCTTCAGGTGGATCCCACGGCAGATGATTGGGAGATTTCATCTCCCACCATCCTAATTGTCATGTGACAAACCTGAAGGAGTGATCGACAGCCCTATAAAAAGGGACAGATCACCCACAGAGCTAGAGTACAAGGAGTAGTAGTACAAAAACGTTGATTATTAAAATCCTTCAGTATTAAAATCATTATCAGTGAATTGAATTAGATTGAATATTGAATTATCCTGAATTATTATTATAAAGGTGAACTGATTTAAATTGAATTATTATTGATAAAAACATATACTTAAAGTATTAAAAGGTGTAATAACCACTAGTGATAATAAAAGTTATGTTAACATTTTCAAGTGAGTGAAGTGTTCCTACCAATAATTCCCCATCCTCCGAATCGAGCGTCTGTAATAAATACATCTACAAAAGATATCAAAATTCCTGTACCATCCGTCGAATTAGAACCATTTGAAGAAGTACCTGTAGGAGAAGAAACAGCGGACAAATACGAAAAACCCAACAGAATACATCAGTTACTTGAATTACTACGATTGGAACATTTAAATTCAGAGGAACGAGCCAGCATCGAGAAACTAATAAAAGAACATTCGGATAGATTCTACCTCCCAGGAGAAAAATTAGAAGCTACAAACAAAGTACACCATAGAATAGTAACAGAACGCAACGTTCCTGTCTTCACAAGGCAATATAGATACTCTCAAGCATATAAGGAGGAAGTAAGGAAACAGACCAAAGAATTATTAAAAAAAAAAATAATACAAGCTTCATCATCTCCTTATAATTCACCGATATGGATCGTACCTAAGAAGGAAGACGCACAAGGAAATATAAAATCCAGAATCGTAATTGATTTCAGGAAACTGAAGGAACTAACGATTGGAGACGCCTATCCTCTGCCAAACATAACTGTTTGGGATTGGCCCAAACGGCCACAGGCCAAGCCGACGCTGAGTCACTGCCGATGCGGGGCGCGCGGTTTGAGTTCACCAACGCGACCTGATCGCGAACTGCACGATCGCGGTGATGCGACCGGTCGGGCCATCTGTTGACACGCACCTCAGCTAATTGGGCAGCTGTCTCACCTCATCGCCCAAACTGCTTTGTTTGGCCGGTGCGGTCCTCGTCCTACTCGGGGCGAACAGCTGTTCGGTGGGGGTGCTGACGTCGGAACTCGGCGAAACGGCCGATCCATCACCGCGATCTCTCGCTCTTCTGAGAATCGCCGACTCAGACAGTTCTACCTTTGCTCTCGCGTGCTTGCGCGTCACTGGAACGTTCCAGGAATCCATTGGGCGAACTACTCGGTTCAAACATTAACTCTCGCGTGCTTGCGCGTTATTGTAAAATAGACTCAGTGTTCGTTGTGATTTAATTAGGCATAAGTGTAATATACTTTACAAACGTTTTGTAAATACAACGTGACTGTGACCTTTGTGTTAAATCTTAACGGCTATGCTTAGCGACTAGATTATAAGCAAAATTACGTCTAAACCTAAACTAATTCTCGACCGTTCGAACTTCGACGCGTCGAATCTGCAACAATAACTGACATATTAGATCAGTTGGGAAGCGCGAAATACTTCTCCGTATTTGATCTAGCATCCGAATTCCATCAAATTCCGATGCATCCAGACGATCGCCACAAAACAGCCTTCTCTTCGATATATGGACATTATGAGTTTATTTGATTGTCCTTCGGGCTTAAAAACGCACCAGCTACTTTCCAAAGACTCATGGACCAAGTATTAACGGGCCTTCAGGGGATAGAACTCTTTGTATATCTAGATGATATTGTTATATATGCCAGCTCTCTTAAAGAACACGCAACGATGTTTAAACGCCTAATGAATAGACTAACGGATGCCAACCTCTATCTCCAACCAGACAAATGTGAATTCCTGAAGAAGGAAGTGTCATATCTAGGACATATAATAGGAGAAGAAGGAGTCAAGCCTGACCCACGAAAAATAGTGGCCGTCAAGGAATTTCCCACACCTACAACGGTCAAACATGTAAAACAGTTCCTAGGACTGAGCGGTTATTACAGAAGATTCATCAAAGACTTCTCAAAAATTGCACGACCTCTGTCAAACCTGACCAAAAAGGACTACCAGTTTGAATGGACTCACAAACAGCAAAAATCATTTGAAATTCTGCGAGAAGCTCTTTGCAAAGAACCTATCCTACAATATCCAGATTTCGAGAAGACGTTTAACATTACGACAGACGCCTCAGGTATTGCTGTAGGTGCAGTTCTTAGCCAGAGTGAAATCGGGAAAGATTTACCAATAGCCTACGCATCTCGTGTCTTAAACGACGCAGAAACTCGTTACTCTCCAACCGAACGAGAATTATTAGCAATTATGTACGCAGTATTTCACTTCAGACCCTACGTTTATGGCAGAAGGTTCTACTTAATAACAGATCATAAACCGTTAGAATGGTTACAAAATCTTTCATATCCTACATCTCGGTTAATGCGATGGAAAATAAAACTTGCAGAATACGATTATAAAATCCTATATAAACCAGGGAAGTACAATACAAACGCAGACGCATTGTCAAGAAACCCAATAGCATTACCATTAGATGCAAAACGAGCCCATTCAGAAACAAACTCTCATGAAAATAAAAAGCAAAAGCAATTCCATCAACATAACACGCGACAACGGGATACTACTGCTTCAACCTCAGGAAATCCAGCTCCGCACAAACAACTTAGAATTATTTCAACAGATTCTGACTCCTCATCATACGACGAAAGCGACTCGATAAATACAAAACGACAAAAATTAAAACGAAAAATAAAGAGAAACACCTCCTCATCTCAACCAGAGGTAAAGAAACAAAACGTCGAAATTTATACACCCCCTCAAATCACAGTACCAGTAGAAGTACATGCACCTCCTCAAGATATAGTTCCAGTAGAAGTACATATACCCTCTCAACATAGAAACCATACAAGAGCATCCAGAATACCTCACATCAGGGAAGACGAAGATTTAATAGAAGAAATAGAAGAGACTTTCATAGTACCAAATCACAATTATAAAGACCCTCCCAAAATTAATGCAGAAACAAGTTCAGACAAAAACACTCACCACACACCTGAAAAAAGAAAGAAACGGAAATTAAAATCCAGTACTGACACTGCTCCTATAACTCCCATAAAAATTAAGAAGGGGAGAATACTTACACCACCATTATCTCCTCTTCCACCATTATCTCCTCCTCCACCAGTATCATCCATTCCATCACAACACACAACAGGCAGACCAAGAATAGTGTCAAACATTCCTGTCAAGAAACAAAACATGGAAGTAGAGGATCATTTATGGATGGGCAAAGGATACATTGTAACATTCATCAACACAAAAGGTAAACCAATAGGACCAGCTGCAGATAGATTATATAAGGAGAAAAATATAAAAAGTAATTAACATCCACTCCCATTAAAAACTGGAGAATCAATTAAACTTAAAGAAGGAAAACATACAATCCTTGGACTTGTTATAACAGACCATCCAACAGAAGAGGATTTATACAAATCATTAAGAGCACTTCATACCCAACTAGTGCTTGAAAACACCACAAAAGTATATATAGCAAGCGAAGAAAACAAAATTTGATTAAATAGACTGTGGAATTTAATAGACATAATATTCTTACAAGACGACATTCAATTTATATTCTGTAAAGGCACACTAATAACTCCTTCCATACAAGAGAGGCAACAAATTATTCAAGAAAACCACCAAACTCCTATAGGCGGACATAAAGGATTAACCAAGACATACCATCGAATAAGAAATCAGTATTATTGGAAAAACATGAAGTACGAAATAACGCAATTCATCAAGACTTGTTTGGACTGTCAAAAGACCAAATTGGTAAGAGTTAAAAATAAGGAACCTATGATATTAACAGGCACACCAATAGACGCCTTCGATAAAATTTCTATAGATATTGTAGGGCCACTACCTTTCACAGATACAGATCTATATATATATTATACAGATACAGTACTATCCAAGATAACCTAACTAAATATTCTCTTGCAATACCATTGGCAAACATCACGTCAGAAGACATAGCTAGGGCATTCACAGAACACTTCATCTGCAAGTTTGGAAGTCCTAAAGCCATTCTCACAGACCAAGGACCAAATTTCATGAGTGCCCTTATGAAGAAATTTGCCAACGCATTCCATATAAAGCAATACCGAACATCTGCATACCATCCACAATCTAATGGATCCTTAGAAAGAAGTCATCACGTCCTCGTAGAATATTTACGACACTACGTATCAAAGGAAAAACAATGGGATCAATGGTTACCGCAAGCAATGTTTTCATACAACACAAGCACTCACGAAGGTACAAAATTCACGCCTCACGAGCTTGTTTTCGGTAGAAAAACCCGCCTTCCTTCAAATATTACCCCAACAGATAAAATCAAAACCTATCCGGATTTCGTCGATAAATTAATAGATAAACTTCACCACATCCGACAAATGGCGCGAAACAATTTGGAAGAATCGAAAGTTCGGCAGAAATATTACTATGACCGGAAGATTCAACCCGAAACATACAAGATAGGAGATTGGATTTGGCTATTAAAACCAAGACGCGAAAAATTGGAACCAGAATACACAGGACCCTATCAAGTCATCGAAATTTTGAATAATAGCAATTTAAAAATAGCAACAAATCCTAAACAAATAAAGATCGTCCATATGAATAGAGTCAAAAAAGCCTATCTACCTTAAGAAGACGTGGCAACCATGCGCAGAAACCAGTATAAATGAGAGAGCAGATACAGGATTCCTTCATTCTCACCGAAACACTTGTACAGGAAACAACGTTAATAATCGCAGCGAGATGGACAAGTTCCTATGCCTAGAGAAAACTTATAAACGCGACGTATATTACTACGGCAATCATATTCTGTGTGAAGATTGCGCACATAGAATAGGAGAAATACATAGACGGCCAGCAGCAGAACACCTTCTTGCACTAGCTACAAAACGAAATAATAATCAACAGTGTCTCATTTGTCGACGGGTACTTTACATAAGGAAAAATATTATTAATTGTACTCTATGTACCCTATTTTCATACCGAATAACGGAAATATCTACACATAATATGCAATTAGTATATGTATATCCAGTTATCCGAGAAGAAATGTTAAGAAACCTCTGAGGACCAATAAAAATCGTGCGACCTAGGAAAACCCTAGGAACTAGAAAAAAAAGAGAGTTGCAACTCTGCATAGAATCATTCGTAAGGAAGCTCAACGCAAATTTTTTGAAAGAACACATTCAGCTAACATGAATAATTTTACGTGCTTACAAAAAGTTTATGACTTCAATGTGTATTACTATAAAGTCATAAAATTATTATGCGTGCAATGCGCGCGATTCTCCGAGATGGACGAAGAGAAAATGGGACACGAACACCTAATAGTGAAGGAAAACAGAAGGTGTTATAGGATATGCCACCGATGCCGGAGAATTTTGTATGTAGCAAGGCCTTCAGAACATTGTGCATTATGCACACTTGCTGTTCCACAAATCCACCCTATCTATATGGCCAAGCTACATATTGGAGGAAGCTACCCCATAATCAGGGACATGATCCTTGAGGACTTATAAACATGTAAATACGTCATTTTCCTTAACATATATTCCTTACTTTCTTATCCGTACTCCTTATTATTTATTTCACAAATATACCCTGGAAAAGGAAGAAATTACTCTATTTTTTTTAATTTACTTGGAAATATGTTCTTTTCTAAAATTCACATATTATTATCTTTATTACACACCACACTTACAAATACACACACACACACGCGCACACATTGTAATTAACACTCACACCTAGTTTTAAGCATTTTTATAACCAATATCTAAAAATATACATATATAATCCCGAAACACAAAACAAAATTCATACCCTAAATTATAAAATAGCGTAGAAACCATAGTAGAAACACAGCAATCTTACGAATCCACGAAAATGAGCTATTAAAAAATTCGCGCCGAAAAGTATTAAAACCGACATTAGCATCAAACTTCAGACCTCACTGTCAAAACCGCGCTTGCACCAAACTTCATTCATATAACTTCGAACATGCCGCGAAGAGCCGGATCGCGACACACTAAAACGCAAAAAGACAAGGAAAAATTAGAAGAAATACTAAGGGAAATGATCGAGATCCTGCCGATAATCACTCCACTCCCGGAACCTCCAGGAAAAATGGTAAAATTAATCCCACTAGAAAATCTTTTCCAAATTTCCAAAAATTTTAAGACGACTTCCCATACTCCTCCGGAATCCCTTCCCTCGACGTCAGGAAAGGCCCCGGAATTCAAAATTCCTACAAAACCAGCACCACGAAAGAAGAAGGAGTTCCTACCCCTCATTCCCATCGACGTTCCCCCACCAGATTGGGAAGCGTATAAAGCCTTACCGGACACGGACCCACGGCAGTGGATTTGGAAGGTGTTAAAAAAATGCGGAACAGGAGCCGCAGAAAAATATGTCCCAAAAGTGAATAAATAAATATATAGAGATTATGATGTATAATAAATATTTAATTATTCAACATAACCTACAATTATTCAAATCTCTCGAGGACGAGAGATCGCCTAGGGGGGGGTGTAACGTCCCACGCGGACTCGAACCCGGTGTTACCGACAGTCGATAAAACAGCGATACATTACGACACGTGTAGATTCACTGTACATATTACTCCATACAAAATTATAATTAAGCGAATATAAAAAAGACGAATATTACGAAACATACTAGGAATAATAGATTATAAGCGTTGTTAAGAATATAAGTTAAAATACAAGTTAATAAACAAGAACACCACTGCGCGTGCGCTAATCCGCCAAAACTATGGTATAAAAAGAGGTGTACGTAGCACAGTGGTTCAGTCAAGACTCTGCTTGAGAATGCACAAGCGTAGAGGGAGCTAAGGTCTGACCAGTAAGATTTAGCTCGCTCCGGAGACGGTAGCGGCTGGTCTTCAGTGGATAGATACATGTGCTCCTTTTTCGGTTGTGTACTCAAAAGCTATAGAACCTCGCTCTTGCAAAGGCATTTAGCTCGCTCCGGAGACGGTAGCGGCTGGTGCACTTGGTAAAAGCAAGGTCATAAGAGTATAGAACTCAAACTCTGCCACGAGTAACTAGCTCGCTCCGGAAACGGTAGCGGCTGTTCTTACTGCAGACGTTGCCAAGAGTATTAGCTCGCTCCGGAGACGGTTACGGCTGTACACTGCAACACACATACATATCTGGTTGGTTAAGGTTGGGTTGAAAAACAGTCTTTAACTGAACCCCGCCCTTGCATTTGTCATGTTTCGCTCTGTTTGCTACTTGCTGTGTCTTGTTTTGTTTGTTTGCAATAAAGACGTTTAATAATAATAATAATAATAATAATAATAATATCTTGTACATAAAACGACACACACATATATATATATATATACATATATATACATATATATACATTTATATACATATATATACATATATATACATATATATACATATATATATATACATAGATACATAAAATATAAAAAACCCAAAAATATTGTAATCATAGTTGTAATTGATATTAATTTGTTACCTTAAAGTATAATTATTTGTTGAATAAACAAGCCATTGTTAATGTTTAAGTTGGATTTTACTCCTTTACTCTATAATAACGAAACACCACCTATCCTATACTCGAGGGGACGCCGCTCTCCTCTCGAGAACCAGTAACGATCAGTTGTCCCTGGCAATCGGACGTTACAATATTCTGTTCTTCTATAAATTTTTCTTTTTCTCCTTTTTCCTATCTTTCCTTTTTCATTTTCTTTTTGCTTATCTTTTCTTCTTTATACAATTTATTTTTGATTCAGGCCGTGCTTAAAAATTTTTTGCCAAAATCTTGTCCACTGGAGGTACAATATTGCAGTGAATTTTCAAAGTCTTTACGCTTTTCAGCAGTCACTCCTACTCCGCCTGCCAATGACGCTTTTTTCAAATCTTCCCCTCCAATAGATGTTTTAATATTTACAGTAGTAGGTACTCCATTGTAACTATAATAAACATCTACTTGCCCATTGGGAAAATAAATGATATGTACGATTTGACTTATTTTAATTCTCTTTAAATCTTTGTTCGGCGTCAATAAACTTTCGTAATTTTTTATTGCAATTGTTGTGGCATCTATCATCTCGAAGGGGGGATTTCGCGCCGTTCCAATTAATTCCACGTATTCTCCTTCAGTTTCGATTCTTTCCCGCATCTTTTTTTTCTTCCCATATAATCCAAAATTCCTATCACATTGGCAATACGAGTGACCTCGCACCGGAAATAGATGCTGAATTTCTACTTGCAATTCCGTAGATATAATTGAAAAAAATTGGACCATCGTATAGTTACGATTTTGTCCACCAGTCGTCAATAACAGTTATTAGTGACCAAAATCATTTAAACAAAGATATTAATTCTTATTCCATAACTTTTAAAATTTAGGTTATAACAGTTACGGTCTCTGAATTTAATACAACGATCTTGTCTGAATAAAATATTGTACAAATAAATTACCTCATTTTGAAAAACAATTTTATTTCGAACAAGAAACACTCGAAAATATAGCCTAGCAAATGTTTTCTTTGGGTACGCTGTAATAGTTACCGTTGTTATTACAAAACTATAACGGTGCTGCTAAAATTTGTGTTACATTTATCTAAAAAGTGTGTTGACACGCTTTTATTACTAAATTAGAGGTCAGAAATATTGGCTGGACAAAGTGACAGAGATAAAGTGAACTAAATTTTGATTAATATTATGCCGAATACTAATTCACAAAATGGTCGGAAAATGGCGAAAAACGAAAAGGCCTGGAAAATAAACGTTGCAAAAATTTGCAGAAATGAGGTAATTTATTCGTACAATATTTTAATCAGACAAGATCGTTGTGTTAAATTTGCTCGAATAGTGTGAATCTATACAATAATATCTAGTATTAATAATAACTGTAGTAAAGGATTAATAATAAATATATCTATTTAGTAATAATAAATGTAAATAATAATATGAAAGTAAAACTTTCGTAGGGATTGGAATACAAATCACGATCGGGGAAAACCGTTTCCAAAAAACAGTTTATCGAGATGCAAACCTGTTGCCCAAAGAAGTGTTTTTTGAAAATTGACTTCGAAAACCAGAAAAAAATGCACGAACGCTTTTGGAAATGTAGTGATTACCAAGCAGGAAACATTTTGATAAGTCAAATGCTGGTGTTGAGAAGAGAAAGCGTAAAATGTAAACCATCGAGATCAGAAAGGGACATCGGCGTATTGTCGTGTTTAGGTTTGAGGATACGCGGCTGTTTTTCGTCACCTCAAGTGTAAAGCTGTTGTCCAGCCATATATCACCAAGGTTCGAGTCCTGGCCTAAGACGGAACTGAGTTTCCCAGAGGCTAAGGGTTCCACTCGGGTGGCCTCGCGTCGATGTATTTAGACTGTCGCCGAGGTACCATCGTAAACCCATAAATTAGATAACGATGCTTCGATAAATACTGTCCAGACCAGTTTCGAGATTTGGAAGTCTCCCTCTCTTACGCTTCACAGCATGCTCGACATTGACACGCCTCCACCAATAGTTTAAGTTCATTTATCCCTGTTTCGTTAAGACTCCACCCCTGCGAGGAATCGTGGAGATTTTCCGGTCGCGAGCGAATGCTAGAGTTCGAAACGAGCGCTCGACTGAGCCGGTCTGTAATGGTTCAGCCAAACTTACTTTTTAAATACAGTCCACTATATTGTTATTGTTAACTGAGTGTAATTTCTTTACCACCCTTCCACATCATCTACGGCATCCGAGAATCGATTACGGCTTAGCAATTTAGCATAAGCATTTTCGTACTCAACATTTTGGTCCTTCGAGCCGGATATTGAACATTGTGATAAGTGGTGGATTACACAGTGCTGACAGCAGTTCGAATTTACACTTTGAACTGCATTTTCGAACATTTTGGACCGGATCACGTTCCGGATTGTTCCATCGACGGATCCTACTTTGTCGGATTCCATCTTCTGGATACATTGGAGGGTACACCCCAGATCGCATCGCCTGCATCGGACATCTGGTTCCGGTTCTTAGACGGCGGCCTATTGCGGATCATAGTGGATTGACCTCCAAGGAGCCAGGCGCGGAAGGGCTACGCGGGACTACGACGCGGCCGTGCGGACAGCTTCCGACGGAACATTGACGTCGCCTGCTTCCTGGACAACGAATTTGGATTTGCATCAGAGAGCGTTTGGACCACGCCGACAGCTGTCTTGTTTGCATCTTGGGTCACTGTTTGGGTGAGTTCAGCGAATCGTTGTCCTTTAGTTTTGTTTTCCTTCTTACGCTTCGATTTCAATTATCATGCCTAACACTGAGTCTGCCGAGTTAAAAAAGCAGAAGAAGTATCGTGGGACCATTAAAGGTCTAGTGACGCGAATATTGAACGCGGTGACCGACACCGCGGATCTTTCTATTGACGCGTTGGAAACACGCGCCGCTAAGTTAGAGGAAGCATATCGAAGTTTTTCGGAAGTGCAACTCGAGATCGAATCGGAGGATTTAGAATCTGATTATACGAATGATCGTCAACAGTTTGAGATTCAATATTATCAGACTTCCGATTTAATTAGCTCGCGTATTAGGGCGTTAAAAAATGTAGAAAGGGTTGTTTCTGTGACGCGAAGTGTGGACTCACCGAGCACGGTGTTGGTAAAGGAGACCAGTTCTCTCTTGCCGAAGATTGAGATAAAACCCTTTGATGGTAACCCTCTCGAGTGGCACACATTTCGCGATACTTTTAGGTCAGTAGTTCATGACAGTGACGAATTGCCAGCAGTTCAAAAATTTCATTTGTTGAGGAACGCATTGCGTGGCGATGTCGCGTCAATTACTGCTCCACTTAACGCTACTGAGCAGAATTATTTGGTGGCCTGGGATTTACTGCAGCAGCGATGTAACAAACCGCGTCAGATCATAAACGCGCATTGTAAGAAGTTGTTTGAATTACCGGAGATTACGCGTGATTCCCCTGCGAATTTGCGATTACTTGCAGAACAGGCTCAGATGCACGTGGGCGCCCTCAAATCGTTGGAGCAACCAGTGCAACATTGGGACACTATTTTAGTGTATATGATTGCTAAAAAATTAGACAAAAGGACGCGTATATCTTGGGAGCGTACTTTAGAGGACCAGGAGATACCTGATTTCCAAAAATTAATGGCTTTTCTCAATAAGCGATCGCGGGGTGAAGATTGCGAAAAAGATTATCCGCAGGCTGCGAAACAGGGTCAGGATAAAAATGTTAAATCAAAGGTGCCGAACCGTGGTCAAGTTTATGTAGCAACCAATAGTTCGACATCGTGCAGTATTTGCAAGGAAGATCACGTGATAGCTAGTTGTCCGAAATTTTTGGATCTGTCAGTTCGGGATCGGCTAGACGCTGCTAAAAGAGCAGCGTTGTGTCTTAATTGTTTCGGTTCGGATCATTTCGCTAACAATTGCAAATTCGGGAAGTGTAAGAAATGCCATCGCAGGCATAATACACTTTTGCATTTTCCGTCGGGGCCTCGCAATATAATTCCGGAGGCCAAGGAATCGGCTTCAGACGCTGCACCCTCGGAGGGTGCCATAAAGACCACGTTAAGCGTAACCGTGGAAGGAGAGGTCCTACTTGGGACAGCGGTCATAAAGGTCCTGGGTCGGGACGGCAATGAAAATCTTTGCCGTGTATTGTTGGACAGTGGTTCTCAGGCTCATGTGATGACTGAAGGTTTTGCGAATGCGTTGCAATTGGACAAACATGATATAAATCTGTCTTTCTCTGGATTGTCTCGCGTAGAGACACGTGCGAAACATTATGTCAATGCGGTCATCAAGTCTAGAGTAGGTACCTTTGAAGCGCAAGCTACTTTTGTTACGCTTCCGTCTATTACTGGTTTTTTACCAGCGTCGCAGGTTGATCGTAGCGCGTTTAAAATTCCGAAAAGGCTGCGGTTAGCTGATCCGGAATTTCACAGACCAGGAGTCATTGATGCGTTGTTAGGTAGCAATCTGTTTTATAGACTCTTACGCTCCGAACAGATCGAGTTATGTGGGGGTTCCATTATTTTACAGGGCACACATTTAGGCTGGTTAGTGACAGGATCTGATGATTGGCAGCGACGTTTTCCGCGCGTTCTTTCGGTTCGAACCTGTCATTTGGTTACGTCCTTGGAGAATTGTTTAAGACAATTTTGGGAGCTTGAAGAGATAGCATCGAAGCCACTCTTATCATCTGAAGAGTTGGAATGTGAGAGACACTTCGTCAATCACACTTCGCGCGATTCATCGGGTCGCTATATTGTTAGTTTGCCTTTCAATGATCGGAAGGATCATATTGGTGAGTCGCGAAGTGCTGCGCTCAAACGATTTTATGCTCTTGAGCGCAGATTGCAAAAGAATCCAGCTCTTCGGGAGCAGTACAAGGAATTTCTGCGAGAGTACGCAGCTTTAGGGCACATGCGTGAGGTCATTCAAGATGAGGTTAGATCAGGATTTTATCTGCCGCATCGCGCGGTTGTTAAAGAGTCTAGCGACACCACGAAGGTGAGGGTAGTTTTCGACACCTCGGCTAAGAGCTCCAGTAGGGTCTCCCTCAATGATGCTTTGTTGACCGGTCCGACAATTCAGGACACCTTGTGGTCCATCTTATTACGATTCCGTTTTCATATTGTTGTTCTAACGGCGGACATCGAGAAGATGTACAGACAGATCCTAGTGCATCCCGAAGACACTAAATATCAAAAGATTTTGTGGCGTGATTCAGTAGATGAACACGTCAAGACGTTTCAATTAAATACAGTAACGTACGGTACTTCGGCAGCTCCATTTCTCGCGGTTCGATGCTTGAAGCAGCTCGCGGTAGATGAGTCGAGTAAATTTCCAGGCTCGTCGCAAGTTTTCGAACGGGATTTTTATGTCGACGATTTGCTCACGGGGGCTCCTAGTATCGAGGAAGCCTTCAAGTTAAGAGATGACTTGGTCGCGCTGTCAAAATTGGGAGGATTCCATCTCAGGCAATGGGCTTCGAACGAATCCCACTTAGTGGAAGATTTGGATAATCATAATAATCAAAGGGCCTTGTGTTTAGATGATACGATGGTTAGGAAAACATTAGGAGTTTTCTGGAGATCATCTACAGATGATGTATTTTATGTGATCAAACCCTTTCCGGAATCACAGCAGTTCACCAAAAGAGTTATATTGTCACAAGTCGCTCAGCTGTTCGATCCATTCGGTTTGATCGGGCCAGTCGTAATTAGGGCTAAAATCTTTATGCAACAGCTTTGGAAAGCTAATGTAGGATGGGACGAAGCTGTTCCAGAAAATCTACAACAGTCTTGGGTAGATTTTAGAAGCGAACTACATTGCTTAAATAATTTCTATGCTCCGCGAAAGGTAATTGTTGATCAGGCTACGCATTTGCAGCTTCACGGGTTTTGCGATGCCAGCGAAAGCGCATACGGCGCATGCATATATATTAGAAGCACTACCAGTCAGTGTAAACACAGCGTGAGTCTTTTATGTGCGAAGTCACGAGTCGCTCCGGTGAAAACTATATCGTTGCCACGGCTCGAACTTTGTGCGGCTAGATTATTGTCTAAGTTATTCCGTGAAGTCATGAAGGCTTTGCCTATCATCGGGTTTGACATGGTGAGGTTTTGGTCAGACTCAAGCGTGGTTTTACAGTGGATCAAAACAGCACCACATGTTTTGAAGACTTTTGTAGCAAATAGGGTTACTAAACTACAGAATGAAACTGACCCGCAAGCGTGGTTTCATGTTGCTACGCATGATAATCCAGCGGATTGCATTTCAAGAGGACAATCACCGTCACAATTTCTCGATAACAAGATCTGGTTAGAGGGTCCTCAGTGGTTGGCACAAGAAGAAAGTTGTTGGCCCGTTAGTACTATCACGCTGGCTACTGTTCCTGAAAAGCGGAATGTAATTACGCTGACTTTGAACAAGGTGTCGAATGACTTACTGACTAGGTTCTCGTCAATCAGTCTTTTGAACAGAGTCGTCGCTTATATTTTCCGTTTTTATCACAATGCTAGGCATCAAACGAAGATTAAGGGTGAACTAACGCCTGAAGAAATTCGTAAAGCCCACGAAATAGTTCTACGCGAAATGCAAGCAGAAGTTTTTTCCTCGGAAATTTGTAACTTAAAAAAGGGAATTTCACTTCCTAAAGGAAGTAAAATTTTGAATTTGACGCCGTTTCTAGACGAACAGGGTTTAGTTAGGGTCGGTGGTAGATTAAAGCACGCGCCGTTGCATTATGCACAAAAGCACCCTATTCTTTTACCTCGTAATCATATTATCACAGAATTGATAATTCGGCGCGAACACCTGCGACATTGGCATGCTGGTATTCAGGCAACTTTGAATGCCGTGCGACAACGTTACTGGCCGATTGACGGCAGAAACGGGACAAGGCGTGTCATTCGTCGATGTGTGCGTTGCTGCAGGCATAGTCCCAGGGTACCTAATTATGTTATGGGAGATTTACCTAGGGACAGAGTCACGCAGTCCCGACCTTTCCAAAATACGGGAATAGATTATTGCGGCCCTTTCTACATAAAAGAAAAGAAGGTTCGTAATCGTACAAGGGTCAAAGTTTACGTCTCGATATTCGTCTGTTTTGCGACGAAGGCCGTGCATTTGGAATTGGTCACAGACCTCACTACAGAGGCATGTTTAGCTGCAGTTAAACGTTTTTTTGCTAGGCGAGGAAGGGCGCAAAATATATATACGGATAACGGTACCAACTTCGTTGGTGCTAAGAATGAGATCATGCATCTACAGGCATTTTTAGCTTCCGACGAATATCAGAAGAAATTTCAACATTTTCTAAGCAATGAGGATATCAATTGGCACTTCTCGCCTCCCCGTTCACCGCATTTTGGCGGGCTTTGGGAGGCAGCGGTAAAAGCTTTCAAATTGCATTTTTATAGAATTGTTGGCGAGGAACTGTTCACTTATGAACAATTTAATACGCTGATTATTGAAATCGAAGCCATATTAAACTCACGTCCATTGACTCCACTGTCCTCAGATCCCAATGATTTAACTGCTCTTTCCCCATGTCATTTTCTAATCGGCGATTCGCTGCACAGCTTACCGGAGAGTGATCTATTAGATGTAAAGACTAACAGGCTGTCCTTTTGGCAACACGTCCAAAAGGTGAAGCAGCATTTTTGGTCGCGCTGGCACAAAGAGTATTTGCAGATTCTGCATACTCGAAAGAAATGGCATCTTGGGGACAGCACATCATTTCAGAAAGGAACTTTGGTAATCATCAGGGAGGACAACACCCCACCACTCCAATGGAAGCTTGGACGAATTGTGGACATCCATCCAGGAGAAGATAACATCGTGCGTGTTGTCACGATTCGGACAAGTCACGGGACTTATAAGCGTAGTGTAAAAAGACTCTCGCCACTACCGATTGAAAGTCCAGAATTGGATAATTGATCCAAATAGGCTATTTGCATTGCCATAAGACATAAGCATCGTCGCTTATATTTTGTATTATCGGTACAACGTTTGCCGCCATAATTTTGACTATGTACGTCATCTGTATGTTATTTTTAAGGTACATAATCACTTAGATATAAATGTTCTGCTTATTTTTTCATTGTTCTATTTGATTCAGTCGCGTTGTATATTATATTGTGTGTTGAGTGCTATTTGTAAGACTGCGTGGTGTTCACGCATATATCTAACATCTTATTAAGATTTGTGTTCGCGGTTTTCAAACTTTTTCAATACTTGTGATTAGGGGGTTAACCTCATTTTACTGTCATTGGTCATTTTCAATATGATCTTATTTTTGTTTTTGAACGTGATCGTTCAAGGCGGGCGATATGTTGAGAAGAGAAAGCGTAAAATGTAAACCATCGAGATCAGAAAGGGACATCGGCGTATTGTCGTGTTTAGGTTTGAGGATACGCGGCTGTTTTTCGTCACCTCAAGTGTAAAGCTGTTGTCCAGCCATATATCACCAAGGTTCGAGTCCTGGCCTAAGACGGAACTGAGTTTCCCAGAGGCTAAGGGTTCCACTCGGGTGGCCTCGCGTCGATGTATTTAGACTGTCGCCGAGGTACCATCGTAAACCCATAAATTAGATAACGATGCTTCGATAAATACTGTCCAGACCAGTTTCGAGATTTGGAAGTCTCCCTCTCTTACGCTTCACAGCATGCTCGACATTGACACGCCTCCACCAATAGTTTAAGTTCATTTATCCCTGTTTCGTTAAGACTCCACCCCTGCGAGGAATCGTGGAGATTTTCCGGTCGCGAGCGAATGCTAGAGTTCGAAACGAGCGCTCGACTGAGCCGGTCTGTAATGGTTCAGCCAAACTTACTTTTTAAATACAGTCCACTATATTGTTATTGTTAACTGAGTGTAATTTCTTTACCACCCTTCCACATCATCTACGGCATCCGAGAATCGATTACGGCTTAGCAATTTAGCATAAGCATTTTCGTACTCAACAGCTGGAAATAAAGGATTCTGCACATTATAAACGAATACAATGGAATTTTTATTGTCGTCGTATTGAGGGCCAAAACATTGTTGTTTGTAAAAAATTTATTTGCAATGTTTTCGGTGTGGGGAAAAAAGGATTGAGACAATACAAAAAAAAAATGATGAATGAAGAAACTATGGACGATAAACGTGGAAAACACGAAAATCAGATCGTAAAATTAACTGAGGAAGTAAAGATTTTAATACAAGAACATCGCAACAGTATTCCACATTCCGAGTCGCATTATTCACGGGAAGATACAAAATTAAATTACTTTGATGATAAGACGTTAACTTTGTGCAGTCTTTATTATTCCCTTTTATATTATTACAAGTCTGTGACAAAAAATAATTATATTCCAATCGATGAATCGACGTACAGAAAATATTTTAACTGTCACGTAAATTTTTCGTTCAAATCGCCACGATCCGATGTTTGTGATCTTTACTACGCGTACGAAACAAATGGACAACAAAAAGATAAGTACGACGAACATAAGCTTCAAGTAGAACAGTACAATAAATTGAGAAAATTAAAATTATCGACCGCAAATGTGCTGCATTGTGAATTTGATTTTGGCCAAAATCTTCCACTACAGAAACTTCCAGTGAATGCGCAGTTTTTTCGTCGATTGATCTGGTTGTAGATATTTAATGTACACGTACATAAAAGTGATAGAAGCTACATGTTCCATTTCATGGAAGGCAGTTTAAAGAAAGGAGCAAATACTGTGTGCAATTTAGTACATTATGCGATTAAAAAAGAATTTGACTTGGACTGTTTCAACAAAATTTTTTTGTATTCGGACGCGGCAGGAGGACAAAATCGTAATTATACGATGGTCCAATTTTTTTCAATGATATCTACGGAATTGCAAGTAGAAATTCAGCATCTATTTCCGGTACGAGGTCACTCGTATTGCCAATGTGATAGGAATTTTTGATTATATGGGAAGAAAAAAAGATGCGGGAAAGAATCGAAACCGAAGGAGAATACGTGGAATTAAGGTCGTCGCTCACTAGGCCGAAGCGCGGCGAAGCGCAGCGCGGCGACCGAAGCCAACTTTACGTCGGAGGCGCGGCGACCCAAGCGAAGTTTTCGTTGAGAATATTTTCGCGGCGCTGCTGTTCTGTCATATAAGCGATGCGTGGCGACGGATTTGTTATATAGACGAAATATTCCTGATACAAACATCTACCGTTAGAATGTCCGCACAAGAAGAGAGATTGGTGCTTTTAGTTCAACAGCACAAGGAATTGTATGATCTCTCTGATAAAAATTATAGTAACCAAGAGATTAAAGACAACTGTTGGTCGGAAATTGATAAGGAAATGAAATTAAGTGGTAAGATATCATTTATTAGTGTTTATTAACAAAATATAAAGTTTAATAATTAATCATATGAATTATAGGTATTACAGGTATACTGTACATATATACATATATACATATATTTTTTACGAATTATGCATACACGTACGAAGTACGTTATTTTGCCAAGGAACAGAACCTTCCGCTGAAAAGTAATGCCTAAATTTTTCCCTAATTTCTAATGCATTTGTGGTTGCATTTCCCCTGACTACTCGTAAATTTTGAAGAGACGTATTTGATCTGATTTCGTTATCTTCTACTGGCAACATTGGATTTTTTTTAATTAGAAAATTATGTAAACAACAAGTCGCCAATACAACTGTATCTACTTGCTCAGGTTGTATTCTCAATCGTCTCTGATAAATTCTAAATTTTTTACTTAAAATTCCAAAAGCATTCTCCGAGATTCTTCTGGCTCTACTCAGCCGATAATTGTAGATGGATTTAGTTTGGTCAGATTTTATTTGAGCACGCGGATACGGCCGCATAATATTTTTGTGTAAGGGAAATGCTTCGTCTCCTACAATAACATGCGGTAGAGAAACGTTTGTTCCGGGAAGAGTTTTAGGAGGTGGAATGTTTAAATTATCTTCCATTAATAATTTGCCGAGGTTTGATTCAGCAAGTATTCCACCATCACTATTTTTACCATATGCACCCACATTGACTACAACAAACTGATAGTTTGCATCAACTACTGCAAGGAGCACTATACTAAATGTTTTTTTGTAATTAAAATATAATGATCCACTCTTAGAGGGTGCTTCAATCACAACATGCTTTCCATCCATAGCCCCGATACAGTTAGGGAAATTCCAAAGCTTCGAAAATCCGTATTCTGATTTCTCCCACATTTCTTGGGTCGGTGCTGGCATAACTTTGGGACCCAACTTTCTCCATATTATATCACACGTTGAATACACTATTGTGCGAACTGTTGTTTCTCCTAATCCAGGCATCGGAATTAAGTGATCTTTTCGGCCGAGTTTCAGAGGCGACGCCTCCTTTCTCCCGCCGCGCGTCTTGGCCCCCGCGGCGGCCCAGAAGCCTCGAGCGCCTCAGGCCCGTGCCGTATGAACCGCGCGTGGCGCATTGGGGCGACACAAGTATCAATAGGTTTCCACATCACCCATGGGGTACTATTATCGATGCGTTTTTTTTTGTCAGTGGTATCCCCTATAGGCTTATTCCACTGTGACGCGTGATAAAAAATAGAGTGGAAAAGCGCGTTTTATTATCAAAATTTTAAACATGTTTGGGAAAACTAGATTTTCGCGCACGTTTCGACGTGCTGGGTAAATCTAAAATTTAACGTCGAAACGTGCGCGAAAATCTAGTTTTCCCAAACATGTTTAAAATTTTGATAATAAAACGCGCTTTTCCACTCTATTTTTTTATCATGCGTCACAGTGGAATAGGCCTACAGGGGATACCACTGACAAAAAAAAAACGCATCGATAATAGTACCCCATGGGTGATGTGGAAACCTATTGATACGGGTGTCGCCCCAATGCGCCACGCGCGGTTCATACGTCACGGGCCTGAGGCGCTCGAGGCTTTTGGGCCGCCACGGGGGCCAAGACGCGCGGCGGGAGAAAGGAGGCGTCGCCTCTGAAACTCGACCGAAAAGATCACTTAATTCCGATGCCTGTCCTAATCTATAACTAAATGCAACTGATCGAAAAGAATCTCCAGTTGCAAGAAATCTATATCATATTATATATTAATTTTTTTCAACTTTTGAGTGCAATGAAAAATGGAAGAAACTACGTGATTGTTTTCGGAAAGCAATGACAAACAAAAACAAATAAATCAAAATCATCAGTAGCGGATGTATTGTATAATTATATTTACCGCAAACATACTGCTAATCGTTCCTCGGCAGATATAGTTTGCCGAAAAGTCGTATTTTTTTTCTCAATATCTGGTTTCACTATTTCTAATAAATTACCAAACTGTTCATAGTTCATTCGAAAATATTGATGAAACTTAATAGGATCTTTCATTAAGTTCGAAAAGAGTGTATGAAATTCACCCTCGGTTTTTCTTTTTTGTAAAATTGGATGAACCCAATGACGTCTTTCCCTTTTTTGCTCGCAAATTTCGCACAGCAGAGCAATAATTACAACCTCTTCGTCTGACGAATCCATATTGACTGAACATCGCGTCATTTAGAAATTTCGCGATTATTATTATTATTTTAATTGATAAATACCACATATAATATACATATTTATACATATTTTTTTCATTTTTATTTATTTAAATAATCAATTGAAATTAGTGAGTAAGCAGTTGTTAGTGTGTCAAATCGTTTTGTCGTGTGGTTTCAAAAGGTGATTGGGGTAAAGGTTGATGAAATTGTTGTGTCTGCTGAAGGTGGTTATAATTTGAAGATTGGGTCTCTAACTGAGTATTTGTGAATTGTGTATTATTTCTTTGTAAGGCTGTAATTTCTGCTTCATTAACGGTTCTGAAAATTTGTGATTTAACTTGAATTTGTAAGTCTTTTGGTAAATTTCGAACTGTTTCTGCTAAGCTTAAAAAAAATGTGTCAGAGCATCATTTGTGTAGTTTTTTTGTACAGTGTTACGAGCCGGGGCTGCGGCAACGCGAGAGGCCGGCGAGAGGGGTATTTCCCAAGGAATACGGTTTACGAATTTGTTAGTTAGAGGGCGGACGAACCTGATGCGAAATCAGGGAGCCGCAGGATGATCGGAAACGAGGACGAACCTGATGCGAAATCAGGGAGCCTCTAGGAATGGAGTCACTCACGGACGAACCTGATGCGAAATCAGGGAGCCGCAGGAGGGTGATTATTCGTGAACGAACCCGATGCGAAATCGGGGAGTCACTAGGATGATGTTCACAGACGAACTCGACGCGAAGTCGAGGAGCTGTTAGGAGGTTGGATTATTCACAGACGAACCTGGTGCGTAACCAGGGAGCTGTTCGGAAGGTGGTTGACTTACAGACGAACCTGATGCGAAATCAGGGAGCTGTAGGATACGGACGAACCTGATGCGAAATCAGGGAGCCGCAGGAGAGGTTAAACGTGGACGAACCCGATGCGAAATCGGGGAGCCACTGGGTTGGAGAAGATTGCTTGTTTTGGTATTGAATGCGAACGACCCTGATTTGAAATCAGGGAGTCGCGGGAAATGTTAGTATTGCCTCGTAACTCTTAATTAATATTTGATACAACTCGAGCGGTAAAGTTGTATCGGTGGGTATGTGCTACTAATATTATAAGGATCGCTGGGTAAAATATGGGTTTTAACGAATCTGACTCGATTTAGACGTGAACACCATTCGTGTATTCAATAACTAATTATTGTACAAATGTAAGTGTCGCGATTAAATAGTGTAGTAAAAGTGTATAAATTACCACTAATTTGCACGGTGTTGACGCACTGGCGATGCGGGGCGTACGAGTGGTTATTTCAAAGTGCCAAATAGAATATAAACCGAACTCGCGGATTCAATGAGGTTAACTATGATTCCGACGGAGACTTTAGCTCAATCTTACTAGATTTAACCAACCCTGTACGAGCGTGACACGACGTTACTCTACGCGTGACTGTACTGCTTTGAACCGAAGAGGGTAGAAACCAAAGGGTTTATATAGTCCCAAAAATGAGTGGGGATTAGTTGGAAATCTCCATATAAGGAAATTCTTCGGGGTCGTCGTCGTGTCACTCCCGTTCCCATGATCGTCAACCAGATGGTCGAGAGCACGACCCCCATTAGTGGTGTGTGATAAGTAAAAGGATTTTAGGGCGTTTTCCCTTCGCAGACGCGAGCTCGAAAAAACGGTTGAGAGCGGCGTATGGGAAAATTCCACATACGTAACAACAGAATTCTTTTTCTCCAAATATTCATCTAATACATCCGCCACTGATGATTTTGATTTATGTGTATTTTGTGTTCGTCTTGTTCTCGAAACGTTACAATTCACATTGGCTAAATTATTTGCAGTGTTCTCTCTATGTACATCTTCCACTATGTCTTTCAATGCATCTTCATCATTAGTCCTTTCAATGTCATCTGGTATATTCGATATTTGTTGTCGCTCTTCCAATGTGGCATATGATAAAAGCCATTTGCTTCTCCAGTTTCCACGGCTTAACATTTTTTGCCGCGTCACCACTACGACTCTTCCGATTTTCCAATGCTTTTCGAAAACAATCCCGCACTTTCTTCCATTTTTCTTTGCACTCAGAAGCTGAAAAAAATTAATATACAATATGTGTATTCTATTTCTTAAAATACAAATTTCTAATACAAAAAAATCCAATGTTGGAAGTGGCAAATAATGAAATTAGATCTTGTACATCTCTACAAAATTGAAAAGGAATTAGAGGGAATGCAACCACAAATGCATTATCTATTAGGGCACAATTTAAGCAGTATTTTGCAACAGCAGGTTCTGTTCCTTGGCAAAACAACGTACTTCGTACGTGTATCTACACATAATTTATTCATATGATTAATTATTAAACTTCATATTTTGTTAATAAACACTAATAAATGATATCTAACCACTTAATTTCATTTCCTTAGCAATTTCCGACCAACAGTTGTCTTTAATCTGTTGGTTACTATAATTTTTATCAGAGAGATCATACAATTCCTTGTGCTGTTGAACTAAAAGCACCAATCTCTCTTCTTGTGCGGACATTCTAACGGTAGATGTTTGTATCAGGAATATTCCGTCTATATAACAAATCCGGCGCCACGAATCGCTCATATGACAGAATAGCAGCGACGCGAAGTGACCCGAAGCTACGCGAAAATATTCTCAACGAAAATTTCGCTTGGGTCGCCGCGCTTCCGACGTAAAGTTGACTTCGGTCGCCGCGCTGCGCTTCGCCGCGCTTCGGCCTAGTGAGCGACGACCTTTATTAATTGGAACGGCGCGAAATCCCCCCTTCGAGATGATAGATGCCACAACAATTGCAATAAAAAATTATGAAAGTTTATTGACGCCGAACAAAGATTTAAAGAGAATTAAAATAAGTCAAATCGTACATATCATTTATTTTCCCAATGGGCAAGTAGATGTTTATTATAGTTACAATGGGGTACCTACTACTGTAAATATTAAAACATCTATTGGAGGGGAAGATTTGAAAAAAGCGTCATTGGCAGGCGGAGTAGGAGTGACTGCTGAAAAGAGTAAAGACTTTGAAAATTTACTGCAATATTGTACCTCCAGTGGACAAGATTTTGGCAAAAAATTTTTAAGCACGACCTCAATCAAAAATAAATTGTATAAAGAAGAAAAGATACGCAAAAAGAAAATGAAAAAGAAAAGATAGGAAAAAGGAGAAAAATAAAAATTTATAAAACAACAGAATATTGTAAACAGAACAGTGTAAATATTGTAAATATTGCGTGTAAATACTATAATAAAAATGTTACTAAATATTTCGAAAATAATATCGCAATATTTTTTTGTAATCTATAATCATATAATTTTTAAAAGTAAATGTTATCGGCGCACAGGTCCGGTCTATTATAGAAAAAATTTTATCGGCGCCCAGGTTCGGTCTATTATAGCGGGCCATGGATCCTATCCATAGGGTGCCCGCAACAATATATATCGTCATATCTTCTATAATTATTTATTAATCAGTGTGAAAATTGGTGAAAAACTTCCTTGCATATTAAGAAAAAATTTTGTCGCTGCAAGTTATATGTACCTCAAAATTCCCTCGATACGTTTTAACGGCGAACGTTGAAAGACATGGGTTATGTCCAGTATTACTTTTAAATTAAATATTATTACATTTTTTAACATAAGGGTTTTGTGCATACATTTTACAGCTTCGCTAGAGTTTTCTGAGTTTTATGTTTCAAGTCTCATAACGATCTGTTAATATTTACTCAAGTTATCGCAATTTATGTTTAAAGAAATAATGATTTTGGTCGAAGAAATTTTTTTTATTTATAATTTTTATCTCGAATACTAATGATTCGATAAAAAAACTGTAAATAGAAAAAAATGTGTGTCGTGACGTGCTTTATAACATTATATATTTTAAAATACAGTTTAACAACATTTAATTTTCCAATATTTCTTAGCGTTTGGACAATACTTTTTCGCATTTTCGAGCGCTAGTCCCCTTATTGCATCCGAGCCCTCAATTGTACATATTACCGAAGTGCTGGAGTTTGCAATGCAAACCTTGAAAAACATCAAACAACCACGAGAAGATTATAGCTTACAGTTATTTTCTTAGGCGGAACTCCTAGGAAAAATTATACATTTCGAGTTCCAGGAGCTCTTCATCACGCTTGATGGATGGCCAAGGCGATATATTGTATAAAAATATATTTATTTCGAAAACAATTTATCTTGACTAGCGAAAAGGCCACTGGAATTCGCGACATTTGTATTTTCCTGGCCAATTTGTATTTAAAAGCGTGGATACACGCTCAGTCGCAACGCAAGCCTCGCGATAAGATTTGGAATTTGTAAACTATTTATAGGCTTATCGTCAAATTGACGATACAATAAGCCGCACTGCAATAAACAAAATGATCAATCATTTGTGGTAGGGGAAACCTGTCCAAAACCGTATACCTAAGGTTCTAGGTCCATAACTTTTTAAATAATAAAACAAACTGGGTAATGAACACGATATTTATTAAAGTGTTTCATAAACAACACAAAATAACAAAAATATAATTGAAAAGTTTAAATAGGGTACTTAATTGAACAATAAAACAAAGCCGCTTCTTTTTCCGGTTTTGTCCACCCTACCGGGCAAAACCGTATCGACGTGCGTTACGAAAAGTAGCACGTTTCAATTTTCTTACGAAAAGTAGCACGTTTGCCTTCGTTATCACGAAAACTATCACGTTTCGGTTTTCGCTGCGAAAACTAGCACATTTGAGCGGTTTGCCACGAAAAATAGCATGTTTCGTCTTTCGCTGCGAAAACTAGCACGTTTGAGCGGTTTGCCACGAAAACTATCACGTTTCGGGTTTTGCTACGAAAACTAGCACATTTGAGCGGTTTGCCACGAAAAATAGCATGTTTCGTCTTTCGCTGCGAAAACTAGCACGTTAGAGCGGTTTGCCACGAAAAGTAGCATGTTCGCGTTTACCCCGCGTTCGCAATTCCCGCACCCTCCCTTACTTAAATTATGTAGATTAAAATTTTCATATGTGTTGTCTTTTGGAGATTAGGTGGAATTATTATTTATTAAACAATATTTTCAACAGTTGAATTCTTTTAAACTGCCCACGCGCTGAAACGCGATAGTTTCTGCAGTCTGCAGTATAATCCAAAACGAGCTATTCTTCGTGGCCAAACCGGATAATATGTTAGTTTTCGCCATAAATTCCCAAACGTGCTATTATTCGTGGCGAAACAGTATAACGTGCTAGTTTTCGTCGCAACAGTACGAAATGTGCTATTCTTCGTGGCGAGGCAGTCAAATGTGTTAGTCTTCGCGGCAGAAGACCAAACGTGCTAATATTCGTCAGAAACGATGGAACGTGCTTCTTTTCGTGGCAAACCAAAACGTGCTACTTTTCGTAAGAAAATTGAAACGTGCTACTTTTCGTAACGCACGTCGGTATATACTATACGGTCTAAATTAACAACGGTAGCATTGAAAATCGTCGAGTTCTTCGGATCCCCAGCCGGTGATCCTTCGTGAGCCCATCCACCACACCTTGTACATTGGACCCAATTTTGATCCAAGCGGCTCAGGCCATATTCTTCCTGACAATATACACAAAAATTCGTTTCATCTTTATTTTCTCTAGGTTTAATTGCTTTACATTTTATAATTACGAGGCATCTTGTTGACACCTATAAACAGAAATGGAACACTAGTTTACGAACCGTCGTTCGGTGTACGGTTTTACCCCGTACGGTTTTGCCCCAAGAGGTAAGAACCTACACTTTTGGTTACAGCTAAATATAAAAATGACAACAATCATTAATAGATACTGTTAATAGATATCTTCATGTAACTTACATTCTAATTATCAGAGCACTATATTGTCCACTTGAAGTACAGTCGATAATAAGATCACAGCACGTAGAAATATAATAAATTTAATAATTCGCTGGAGCGTATGTATTTCGCCACGAGGATCTGTTGACTAACAGTTTAATATGGCGGAAAACCATTGCCAAACGCGCGTGGGCTTCGTTAATTTCTTTTCAGTAATAAGTATGGTATACTAGTTTTGGACAGGTTTCCCCTATTTGGCACCAGAAACTGCCGCATTATCATTTTTCGATAGTGGCATTGGGAATGACACTAAAATAAAAATGATAGAGGCAATAAATGCCAAAGTAGGCAGTGACGACAACGAATGCCTTAAAAAATATAAAATCCTTCCAAAGGATGTGGAACAATTGTTTAACAAAAAAATGGAACATTTTATTTCTCCTGATTCCAAAAGATTCTTTGAAAGGTTTTTAATACCTACCACATTTTTTAAAAAAAAAAACCCTTCTACATGGGATGATGACGAGGCTCTCCAAATTGGGCGAAACATCGTGAACGGATTAAAAGTGGTAAATGACACCGCTGAACGTGGCGTGAAACTTATAGAAGAATATAACAAAATATTATCAAAAAATGAAGAGGAGAAACAATTTATACTGCAGAATGTGATGGAACATAGAAAGCAATATCCTGACGTCAGAAAAGAGAATTTATCAAAGGATTTTTAAAGCATTATGAATATAAAGGAACCCCTAATAAATACCTCCGTGGCTATTTGAATTTTTGAGACGCATTTAAGACTGTGTTTGTTAACACAGTCACGTCTAGGGTAAGATCTGCTCGGTCTTATCGAATGTCCACGAGCAGGTCTGGGACCAAACGCTTAGGGTACCCATAATTTAGAAATTTACATGATAGCTTAAATTCAAGGTGAGCGTATTAAGACGTTGTATCGGGAATTGAGACAGGTTCTGCTGGGCCCTACTGACGAGTCCACGAGCAGATCTGGGACGCAATACTTTGATGACATTTCTATTCGTAATTTACATAATAGCTATAATAACTTATTTTCAGTCTGCTTTTCTCCTGTATAATGGAACGTTATAATGAAAATCAAAAATGTTTAATATCTCCATCGTTTATGGATATATGAAAAAACTTTTCAGACAAAAGATGTAGTATATAAAGAGGCGAATATAATGGAAGGCAAAATTTTTTTTCAAGGTCACTCTTTCGAGTTTTCAAGGTCACGGACGTTTCTTTTGTTAACAATCGTATATGCTGTGTATGTATTCTTAAACAAAAAAAAAAATACAAATTCAATGATATATCATAATGTATATTTATGTCAAGGATTAAAAAGTTCAAAATTTTCAAATTCGTGGCGCGTCCTTTTCCCGTGGTCCAATCGGGCTGAAATTTTTTCCAGATCATTTTCCAAACAAGTGTCACATTTCTGGGAGGCGGGACCGAAAAAATCTGATGGTCGAAAAATAAGGTCCACCCTAGCCAACAGTGCTTGCTATGACGGAAGCATTTCTCGTTCATTCACTCTCCAGGACGGTAACGACAAATATTAACAAGTAGGTAATTAAAATCGGGAACACGATCGTCAATTATCACTTGTTACAAGAAGTACATTTCATCGGGATTTCAGAATGACAATTCTGAAAGGGAGAACACTGTACCGAAAGACCAACCCCAATCCAAATTCGCCAAATAATTCGCGCCAATTTATTGGCTCATTTTCTGTACTATCCTCAACATAATAATATGCCTCGCTAATTCTTATCTCCATTGAGTTCGATCATCAATTCGCACGGCTCGTACACGTGTCACGGGTCAAAAGAATCATCCAGACATTACGCAATGCGAATCGTCACTGCGGTTCGGAAATTATTATGCTTAATATTTCATACAATCAACATGAAAGGTAGTGGAATATTTCGGAGATATTATTAACTATACGACGCCCCAGGAAGTTAATACACGCGCGGTTGATAAACGACCGAGAGACGATACGGTTTATCATTGAAAATCGGGTGTCTTAATTTTTGCATTTTGCGTAACGCCTTACGACAGTTGTAAATATAATACCAACATTTCTTACGGGCCATTAATCGCACTCTTTACTGATTACCTAACTTCAACGTGCTTCCTTTCGTTGTTTCGTGCTTGCTATAAGCCTTAACTATGAATAAACTCACGTGACGCGCGCTCCACATAGAAAGGCACCACCATTGAATGTTAAAAAGGGTTCTAATGACTCTGTCGGCAATTCAGCAAAATGCTTCATTCCTCGAATACGCAATTAATCATCGATTTCGTCGTACAGCTACTCAAGATGCTTGTGGCTTAACGTTCACGTAAAATTCCTACCGTGAGACAAACAGTAATATTCTGCGCAGAAGTCTGTAAGGAAGGTCTTATTAGCAATAGAAGATAAGATCTCATTATAAGATCTAATCTAGGTAGAACAATGAACCTGATGAATAAAAACTAAGCAATTCCTTACAAGCAATTCCTTATTAGCAAAATCAATTGCTTCAAAAGCAATTACTTAAACAAAAAAGGAATTTCTTATTTTCATATGAATAAAAATCATAAGCAATTGCTGGCTTTGGGAAACCGTATAAGTAAATGGTAGCTGTGACTGCTGGTAACGTTCGCACTCTCTCTTGGGCGCCCCTGCTCGCTCGCGTTCAGTGCTCCTCACTCGCCTTTGCAGAACAGGAGTGATCAGGGTTGCCATGAAACATTTTGATAGACAAAAGCATTTATCTGCCCATTAATCATGTCGGACAGCAGTGTTGACAGCGAGGAATCGGATAAGCAATTAATTTTTATACATAAGTTGAAAGAAAACACAGTGCTATTTAATAAATCCCAAATACCACAAATAAAGAAAGAAAAAGAAATGGCTTTAGAAACTGTTACAGAGCATTATGGAAATTTTTTTAGTATTTCGGTAACCAAGAAACAAGTTTCGAAAAAAATTAGCAACATGAAGGCAGAAGTTAAAAAAAATTTTGATATGTCAAAAGCTGGTAACAAAAAAATTATATACAAACCCTGAGAAAAGATGTTGATGGACATTTTAGACGTCGAAAAAAATCCGGTGTTCGCAAAAGTTCCAGGTATAAATATTTGAAAAATTGAATGGAATTTCATTTTTAGTGGAATTGTATGCATGAGTAATACATATATTTATTTGATATTTAATGTGTATTTTAAGGTGCAGTATCCGTTGGTGTTAACGAATCTGTACTTAACGAGTGTAAAGGTTCAAATGTGCCATCACAAACTTCTGAGGTGCCTTCGGTTGCAACATTGAAAAAACGTAAAATATCGACCTCCCGACCGGAAACTGCAGAAACTAAACATTTGTCAAGTACGGAATTACAACGATTGGTGTTGCTGGAGCAATTGGAGCTGATAAGATTGCAGAAAGAAAAGGAGAAAGAACAATTAAAACTAATAAGAGCGCCGAAAGAGAAATATATAACAAACGATGAAAATAATAAACAATTGTATATGAACCTTTAAGTATTAGTATAGTAATATAGTATATATTATAATATAATAATATAGTAAAGTACATACACACGTATGTACATATGTACTTCTTTTTTAAAAACTTTAAGTATATTTAATAAAGTACAAAAGTTTTCTTATTACAATAGTTTTTACATATCAAAATCAAATAGATACTAAATTTGATGAAAAAGTTAATGTGTAATAAGTTCTCTCATTTGCTGGCCTAAACGTCTAACTAAGTTTGAATTTGTATGCTCATTATGCGTATCTTGTTCAAAGTTACCAGGTTCTTCCGGCAAATCAAATACGTCATCTTTAAAGAATTTTGCAATGTTGTGCAATACAACCCAACAAGTTATAATTGAAGGAACTTTTTCAATTTTGCTGCGAACTTTATACTGTAGAACAGGAAATCTTGCTTTTAATTGTCCAAAACATCGTTCAATTATAACGCGCTCTTTACAAAATGTTTTATTATAGTGCCGTTGCTCAAGTGTTACTGGATTTCTCCAAGGTGTCATAAGCCAAGGCGAAATAGAGTAGCCTTCATCTCCCAATAATAGGCAATTTTCGGCTGTATTCTTCAGTATGTCATATATGTCAGAGTTCTTAAAAATTCTGCTATCATGAACAGAACCTGGCCACTGACAATCTATACTCGTAAATATTTCTTCAGCGTTACACGTTGCCTGCATATTTATACTTGTGAATCATTTTCTGTTTACATACTCATCACCAAAACCATTCCATTTGGGAATTCTTACGTGAGTGCAGTCAATCACACCAATAGCATTTGGAAATGTGTACATTTGTGTCCATAAGTTTTTAGCTTCAACAATTTCTGCAGAAGTTCTTGGAAATCTTATCCATATCTGCGCCTTATTTAGAATCTGATTCATCACCAAAGTAATTGCAACATCAATTCGGAGAGCAGCGCCAAGTATTTTGAATAAAATATTTATTCGTATTAAAATATTTATTTTTATAAAAATATATCTGCCTGATATTATTTATTACATTTTTTTCTTTGTATAAATAGTCATTGTGATAATCGGCGCAATTTTTGTATATCATTACTTTTGTAAAGTTACATATAGCACATTAATAAATTTATATTAATTTAGAACAATGTTTTTAAATGGGTTATATACTTGGCGCTCTTTTTTGTACCTTACGAAGAAACTGGAATACTTCGGAAATAATGAAAAAAAACCTGTTTCTGAAGTGCAGGATGAATTTTATATAGTGCACAGCTCTAAAATTTAAGAGTTGATAAAAAACTGGACTTGCAGTGTTTGCCACTCAAACATGATTATTCTGGATAGTGACGTACAGGTAAAGTGACCATCCTTCTCAAACATATCGGAATAGCCCCCAATTTTCACCCTTTTCATCATTTTCATTTTATCCCGTTTTGTTCCGAATTATAAACATTTTTTCCCATTTATTATTACAATGTTACTCTGCCTCGATTAGTTTTCTAACTATAGAAAATTCCTTACACATATTTTTGTGTTTATAAAAAAAGTTCTTTATCCCTCTTTGACCAATCATCCTGAATTCTGAATTTGGAAATCTGGTCACTTTACATATCGGATTCACAAGAAAATTGACTGCAAGATGTACCAGTTGTGAGGAAATTATTGGGCAAACTTACACCAGCCCCAGAATAAGCACCGATGAAAGGCACAAGAAGACCACCTTTCTGGATAAATAGGAAAATGGTGGATGCTTTTGTCTCTGTGGGAGCTGGTTACGCTGCAATAGACCGATTTGGAATGGAAACCGGTGTCAATGTGCTTTCATCAACAGCATGGAAAACACACCTTGAAAAAATTCAAGCAATAAATAAAGAATTCAAGGAAAGTGTTCTCCGGAAGTCGTGCCAAGTTGTGAGAAACGTGCACACTGTTGATGAAGATGTAACGTACCACGACGAGTCGCCGTTATAATTATCTTTCTTTTACTATACTAACTCTAATTATTCTTATATTATGTTACATTATACCTAAAACTTTTTGTATTAGCAATAAGACATGAATGCACGTATGGATGAATGCAATCTAGTGACCAGCGAAAGAACTAAGTGAAGCGAACGCATGCGCAGTGTCATTCACTTGAGCGAGTGAACCGAGTGCGGATCGAACGCGCGTGCGCGAAACATACGGTCAACCGGACGCCGAATAAACCGCGAGTGTAGTGCGCGACTGGCGCGAACCGGATATAGAATCTGATTGGTGCGCGTAACCTACAACCCTAGTAGAAATTTGTCTCGTTTTTCCCTATTTCTGGTGAGGTAATAGCCAGGCTTGGATAGGGAAAAACTAGAAAGGAAAAACTAACCAAATTCCGCCTAAAACCCAGTCTGTAAAACTGGAATAGTTGTAACTCGACTCTGTCTAACTAGTTCACACCCAGTTTTTCCCTTTTAATTCCTGGCTAGTTATAACCTGACTCAAGCTGTCAAGTCCATATCTAGTTTTCCTTATTGAATTTTAGTCTAGGTTTTTGCCACCAGAAACTTGTAAGGAAATGTGTGGAAAATTAGTTGAAAAAAAAACAATCAAATCTATATTTAAAGATATCGCAGCAAGTCAAACATATTTATTGAATAAAGCAAACATGGAATCTAATGAGTGGAAAAAAATGAAATGCTAAACGAGTGCGTAGGTGTAGAAAAATAAAGGAAGTGTTAAATGCTAAATATCACGGTAAGTTCTAAATACGTTACTTCATATATCAAGATATTCGTATGTGACAAAATACTAGTTTTATTACTTCTTTATAGCACCATAACCTCATTTTTCAAAATTATCTTTGTATAAACACACGTAAACATTAAAAAATCTAGAATCATTTCAAAGATTACACTTTATGATTTATTTTTTGAATAATTGATTTGATTATTCGAGTATCTGTGTTTATATTTTTTAGAAGATTCAACTTCGGGAAACGAAATTACAGACGAATATGTTCGTACTGCAGCATCAACTAATTCGTTTTCTTTTCCTGACAATGATGGTACAACAAACGAACTCGCTATATGACGTGATATGTGAAGTAGCAGCCGATAATGATTTAGCTAATGAAATTGAAGACTCTGGACAAAATTCCAGTTCTCCAGTGAATGTTGACGACGAAGACGATTTTTACAGTCCAGATGAAGGGGACCTTGAAGACATTTTTGACGTTGAGGAAGAAATGGAAGAGGAAACAGACGTCGAAAAATTGAGAAGGTGGGCTATTGAATGCAATATCCCACAATCGCAGCTTGATAAATTACTTGCTGCACTGAAAAATTGTATTCCGAAGAAGCCGAATAAAATTGTAATATTTTTCAATTGTTACCAATTAATTTTATTGAATAAATATTTTTCTGTCAATTTAACAGGTATTTGTAATATTTTTTTCAAAATTCGACAATAAACGTTCGCTAGTTTTAAGCTAGTCTTCCCTACTAGTTTTAAGCTAGTTTTCCCTACCAGTTTTTCCACACTATCGCCTGGGAGGGAAAAGCATTACATGACTAGTAGGGAACTAGTAGGGATTCCTAGTAGGGCGCTAGTTGCACCAAGAGAAAAACTAACTAGTGCCCTACTTTTTCCCCAGTTGTATTTCTACTAGGGAACGTGTGATTGGCGCGGGCTAAGTTTCACAAATGAGTATAAATACAGGCCCGCCAGCAGAGAGATTTATTCCTGGATCTTCGACCGAACCAGTATGATACGCAGGCCGCTTTAGTTAGCCCCTAAAAATCAAATTTCCGAAACTTGAAAAAGCCTAGTGCGGAAAAGTTGCGTCTGGGGAAGACAAATGAAGGCAAAATATTTTTTTAAATCGGTCAATATTTGACCGGGCCCAAACGGGGTCAAAGTTTTTAATTTTTTACCAAGTGTGGCGACTCCTGTATATTTTCATACAGTTTGCATATTTCACTGTTGAGCATCAGAAAATATTATTTAAGCACATAAACACGTGAAATAGTGTTTTATATATTGCCGCGAAGCGGAGTATCTATGTGTTTCTCTTTTTTGACGTAACGCGGTTGTAGTGAAAGAGGAAGATATTTCATTGGTTCAAGAGCCGGTCCAACAGCCATTTTGATCTGTAACATTCAATAGCCATTTCTTATAGATCTTTGTGCGCTGAAAGCGAATCCGCAAACCGTTTGTCGCCATCACCCTCTGTTTTCGAGAAATTCGATTTTGAACAAAAATTGCAAATTTTCAACTTTGAACATGCTTTGAGTTCAAACATTAATAGTTATTCAGTTGCTTGTTCCGCCAAATTATTCTGTGAACCCTCGCGAACACAACGATATAAGTTATTATTGAATTATAAACATTTAAATATGTTTGAACAACGATCAAATGGAAAAGGACACCCGAAATGCACAAATTTTTGCAGATATCTTTCTATATATTTCAAAAACTAAGGGTCTAAGAGAAAATCTGACAACTCCACGCTATGCAGCAGACATCCTCCCCCCTCCCCCCCCCCCCCCCCAACCATCAACAGAAGTGGTCAGATACGTTTTGTTTTAAATACAGAAGCCAAAAGCAGCGGGCGTACCCACTGCCGCTCAGCGACAGAATCGCTTAAACGTGCGCGACTACCACTGTCGGCGCCGTACGTTTTGCCAAACTCTTTCGGTACGGTATTGAAAACAAAACGTGACTTACCACTATGGTTGGTGTTTTCCGAAGGGAAAATGTCTGCTGCATCGCATGGAGTTGCCAGATTTCTCCCTAGACCCTTAGTTTTTGAAATATATAGAAAGATATCTGCAAAAATTTGTGCATTTCGGGTGTCCTTTTCCATTTGATCGTTGTTCAAACATATTTAAATGTTTATAATTCAATAATAACTTATATCGTTGTGTTCGCGAGGATTCACAGAATAATTTGGCGGAACAAGCAACTGAATAACTATTACTGTTTGAACTCAAAGCATGTTCAAAGTTGAAAATTTGCAATTTTTGTTCAAAATCGAATTTCTCGAAAACAGAGGGTGATGGCGACAAACGGTTTGCGGATTCGCTTTCAGCGCACAAAGATCTATAAGAAATGGCTATTGAATGTTACAGATCAAAATGGCTGTTGGACCGGCTCTTGAACCAATGAAATATCTTCCTCTTTCACTACAACCGCGTTACGTCAAAAAAGAGAAACACATAGATACTCCGCTTCGCCACAATATATAAAACACTATTTCACGTGTTTATATGCTTAAATAATATTTTCTGATGCTCAACAGTGAAATATGCAAATTTTATGTAAATATACAGAAGTCGCCAAACTTGGTACAAAATTAAAAACTTTGACCCCGTTTGGGCCCGGTCAAATATTGACCGATTTAAAAAAAAAAATTGCCTTTCATTTGTCCTCCCCAGACGCAACTTTTCCGCACTAGGCTTTTTCGAGTTTCGAAAATTTGATTTTTACGGCCCACCCTATTGCACATGGTGCTCCACGGTTTTATTTAAAGTGATATTAACACAATCAAAATTGTAGTACAGGAAAAGAATTATTTTTTAGTGTTTAGTGCATTTTAATTTAGTTTTTAGTGCATGTTTAATAAAATCGATCAACATAAAATTTTGTTTTTACCCTTTTTTTTTTAGTTTATTCGCGCCATATGATGCATTACAAAATAAAGATGTTATCTCAAAAAAGCTGATGGCATGTATAAAGGTAGGCTCTCACTACGCCTCGCCTCGCCTTATCTCATTTTATTCTTCCTATGCTTTTCTGATTAGGCTGGGAGTATTAGACTGAAAACTGGGAACTCTGTAAAATAACTAGAGGTCCTTATTTCACGTGTATTTAAATACACGTGTACACGTGTACTAAACGTATCCGTACCTCAATCCGTGTATCTTTTAGTACACGGGTACCCGTACACAATTTCACGTGTATTTAAATACGCGTGAATTTAGATACACGTGAATTTAGATACACGTGTTTAGACTTTTGATTCGTCAGATTTTTAATATCTATGGATATCCCAGAACTCTGAGGGATTGTGAAATTAATAAAAGAATTAATGTATTTGAATACATTTACTAGAATAATATGCGGAAAATATGGTTTTACGAATTTTCAGATTGTAACTAATAATACAATTACAAAATTAACAAGATTTATTTAATCGATTACCTATTTTGATACAAAAAATTAAGGCATTACTGGTAATAAGCGAGTTTCTTTTTAGACACGTTTAGTTCGTTTTCGTACGTCTATGTGCAAACATCAATTCAGTTCTGAGGAACATGCAACATCCTGATGCAAAAAGACAACGAAAAGTCCTTTATTATTTTCGATTTGTTTAAACAATGTCTCAATTATAAAATAATTTTCGTTAATTTCGATTTCTTTAAACAATGTCTAAACGGAAAAGTTGGGTATGGCAACATGCCCATCGTGATGGCGATAAAGCTTTCTGTGACATGTGTGATGAGGGAGAAAATAACGTATTTTCATGTGTTGGTGGAACTACCGGCTCCTTAAGCAGACATTTGACTAGTATACACAATTTAAGGCCCCCAACCGAATGCCAGCAAATTTCTGATATCGGTGAGTGCCATAATACAGCCAGAGTTGTGCATTAACTAATTTTGCAATTGTTGCAAAAGTGCAATAAGTAAAAAAAAACAAACAAAAAAATTATTTAAATAAGGATCCAATAAAAGTTACTTTAACTTTAAATTATTCGGCGACTAAAGTGAAAGTTACAGTTAAAATTAAAGTTAAAAATTTTATTCGACAAATGACGAATAATTTTTTAATTTGTATTCGTTATTCGAAAGTTTATTTAAATAAAAATTTTGCCCATCTTTGAATACAGCAGATGAAGATGACCATTGTGAATATTCAAATGAAAATGCGGACCCGGAAAATTCACAACGTTCAAGAAAACGTCGAAAGCGTTCACAACCTCATCCTTCTAATACTTCGGCCAGCCGCTTATTTGATCCTAAAAGAACAGAACAAATACATCAAGCTTTGGCAAAACTGATAGTAATGAATCAGTTACCCCTTTCATTTTGTTCAAGTATTGGCTTTCAAAATTTTATGAGTGTTGTTGATCCAAACTATAAACCTTGCAAGGAAGAAGCCATAAAAAAAAGGCTAACAATTTTAAAAATAACGATTGAAGACAAAATAAAAAAAAATCTTAGTGCTGCTAAAAACGTAGTTTGTACGACGGACTGCTGGTCTTCACTATCACAAGAATCGTACATTACTGTAAATGCACATATCATCAATTCTGAATGGCGAACAATCTCGTACACTTTAACCACGCATGAAATGGAGGAAAGACATACAGCCGAAAATCTAGCGGATGAATTAAGACAGACGTTCAATGAATGGGGAATAACCGAAAAAGTTACAGCTATTGTTACGGATAACGCCAAAAATATGGTAAATGCAATACCTTTAATATCTGAAACCGTCGAAATTTCTAGTATTACATGTGCAGCTCACACGGTCCAACTCGCTATAAATACTGCACTGAAGGAAGAAAATGTACAACAACTTATTCGGCAATGCAGTACTGTAGTGGGACATTTTAAACATTCAACCATTGCGAAAGCAGTATTAGAACAAAAGCAAGAACAACTTGACATGCAAAAAACAACCTTATTGCAATGTTGTTCTACGAGGTGGAATTCTACGTTTTTAATGTTAGAACGACTAAATATAAACAGATGTCCTGTTTCAAATACAATAGCAGATCGAACCGTCACCAATTCAAGCATGGCAAAAAAATTAGAAATCACAGAGAGTCAGTGGGGTAGAATTGAATCTCTGCTTAATATTCTAAAACCATTACAAATTGTGACCACCCTTCTTTGTACCGAAAGTCATTCTCCAATTTCAATGGTTAGACCATTAATTAGGAAAGTGATTGAAAAACATCTAATATTACAAGATGATGATGATGAAAGTATCACTACATTGAAGAATACAATAATAACAGAACTTGTACGACGTTTTAATCTCGACGGGGATAGAAGCACAGTTGTAACTTTATATCATATTTCTTGCTTTTTTGATCCAAGGTATAAAAACCTGGAACACGAGCCAGTACAAGTAAGGGATATAATACGTACCAAAGTGAAACATTTACTTGAAGCCTCACCACTAAGTACAACAAACAGTAATCAGAAGAAGACATTCCACAAAACTGCTTTAGAATATCTATACAATAATGACGAACGGAATGAAATGACAGATTTAGCTGTAGAATACGATACTTATGTCGCCGAACCGCAATTAAGATTTGATTTTGATGCTTTTGAATGGTGGAAGATGCGGACAACTAAGTATCCAAGAATTGCGAATCTTGCACTAAAATATTTACTGATACCAGCAACATCAGTTACTTCCGAGCGAACTTTTTCAACTGCTGGGAATATTGTTACGCCGAAAAGATCCCGTTTATTGCCAGAAAATGTAAATGCCTTAGTTTTTTTATATCAAAATAGGCAATTGATTGAATAAATATTGTTAATTTTATAATTGTGTTAAAATTTATTAATAATAGTAATAAGCTCGAACGCGCGTCAGAAAATTATTCCATCTTGAATAAAGTGAAAATGGAAAACTTTATTCGACGCTGAAGTTGAAACGCTCAGCGAATAAAAAAATTAACTTTATTCGTCAAATAATCTAAAGTTAAATAACTTTTATTGGACCCGTTATTTAAGTTATTTTTTATTAAAAGATACACGGATTGAGGTACGGATACGTTTAGTACACGTGTATTTAAATACACGTGTATCTAAATTCACGCGTATTTAAATACACGTGAAATTGTGCACGGGTATCCGTGTACTAAAAGATACACGGATTGAGGTACGGATACGTTTAGTACACGTGTACACGTGTACACGTGTCTTTTTACTACACGTACTATACCGTGGCCTCTAAAAATAACTAAAAATAGGTACATAGGTCTTTTCATGAATCGCTTGTTTTAGGCCGGTATTCATAGTCGTTACTTAAGACTAAGATCGTCTTAAGCATTTGCTTAAGTCCCCGTCTAGTTTCATAGTCGACAAATAAGCATCGTCTTAAGCATTTACTCAAGTATTTACTTTGTCAAGTAATCCTTATTGAATCATGTTTCATAGTCAGTTCTTAAGATCATCTTAAGAACATAAGTATTCATTGTCGATTAAGAACTTCTTATTCGAGCATAAAGCAGTCTTATTCGAGCAAAGTGAGGTTAGATTTTCAAGTCGACGTTTTAGTTGACTTAAGACCATGTTATTAGACCAAAGAGGATATATAATAAGAGGCGTCACTCGACAAGGACAGAAATAAGCTAGGGAAATCACTAGACAACCAATTTAAATGCCCAGTCGGCAATGATCGGTAAACTTCGGCAATAATCAGCAAATTGCGGTAAGGTACATTTAGTCGATTTGAATATCCCGCTTGAATAGACAACCAATTTAAATGCCAAGGTCAAGTAAAGACTTCAAAGGTTCCGCCCGGATTGACGCCTCTTATTATATCTCCTCCTTGATTAGGCGTTAAGACGGTGAAGGACGCGTGTTACTGTTGGCAAAACATGCAGTGTTAATTTCTTCACAGGTTGTTAACGCGTAGAGTAGGAGTTCAGTTGTTATTTTTCGAAGCGTAACGTAGTACCATCTACGTCTCTGCCAGTCTCTGTGTGGTGACGGCGCGGGAAAAGAAACACAAGATGTATTTTCAATATCATTCCTGATTGGGTATTCCGCTCGGCTACACGGGAAAGTTTCCGATGCTTGCCGAACGTAATATAAGATTGGCTTAAGCATTTGCTTGACTAAGCAAGCATTAAGCACCATTTTCTTGACCAAGCAAATCTTAAGTTCAGACTATGAATACATGACGTCTTAAGCATAGCTTATTCGAATAAGGCCGACTTTGTCAAGAAATTCTTAAGCACATGCTTAAGCAACGACTATGAATACCGCCCTTAGTGATGAGTATGATCCCCTGAAAAATCACCGTCCATCCGCTCCCGCCTTCCACCCCCTCTTTTGGGGTAAAATGTTAAAGAAAGCGGTTTTTACTACTAGCTCAAAAACGGTTAGTGGCACACAAAAATGTTTTAGACAAAACTTAAAGAGCATTAAATTCTGCATAAAAACGGCTGTAGGTATAACATTTTTTCGTAATGCAACCGTGCTTACAATAACGCGTGCTCAATACTGATACGGTTATAGGGGCTCTAGATTGTTCGCCAGCACTCGCACAATGTACGTTACACGAGGAAGACAGGCGGCTAAAGTTTAGTTTATATATTATCCATATATTCATATCTTTGTTATAATAAATAAGTAAGAAAAGTTAAAGTGGTTTATTAATCCGTTACTATAAGCTCCATCAAATACGTTCATGGTGAATAATTTCATTAAAATTGCGCAGATGTTTTGATTGTACAAACTGTCATCTCACTTGCTTCTTGCCGTGCGAAAAAAGTAGTTGTTGTTGGAGAGGATGTCGATTTAATTGTTTTTATCGCAGTGCTGGTCAATCCTAACATGACGATTACTTTACAGACACCAGGCAGATGGAGAATGCTAAGGTAATTGTTTTCTTGTGCCAATTGTACAGGGAGAACATTCTTTTTGCCCGTGCGAAAATCAACTGTGGAAGCTCTTGCAGAAGAGACAAGATTTGACAGAGGATGCTGCAATTTTTCATAAACACAATGCTTCGCAGGAGAAAATCGGAGAAGCTAGAGAACGTGTCGGTTTGGCTTTATACGGAGCGTCTCACTCCGATAAATTTTATCAATGACTATAGATTTATTTGCTATATGCACTAACTACGAAGAAATAGGTCATGTAACTTGGTTCAATTACCACCAACAGCAGCAGCGATTCGTGAGCACTCGTACCGAGTATACCACCAGATACAACAATGGCATGGTAACGATTTATGTGTGAAAACATGGGGATGGCGATTGCAAAATAAGGGGTTAATGCCAATTCCTACATCGCAGCAGCCAGCACCAGACGTGGTGCTCAATCTTATTTCCTGGAATTGACACAAAAGGTGCGGAATGGAATGTCGTTGCCGAAAGAGTGGATTGAAATGCAGCAGCATTTGTGGAAACTGCCATGGACAATTTTGTCTTAATGCTACGCGAATCGAAATAATATATAAAGAAGACAACGATACAATCGATCTATTAACATCGGAGGAATGCCGGTACCGATACCGAACAATGGGATGAAGGTAACAGTCGGAGCAACTTCACCAGTTCCCCCGCCCGAAAGAAAAAAATATAAAATTCCAGGTAATGTGGATTAGGACTATAGGACCAACCACGTAAAAATAACACCCTGTACTGTACCACCCGGATGGTTTGTAAAGCAGTACAATATTACAGTAGGGGCATGTTTACCGGCCGTTATCGAAAAAACGGTTGCATTTACAAAAAAAATATTGTCGAATCGTTTTTATGCAGAGTTTAATGCTCCTCACTTTATGTCTAAAACGTGTTTCAGTAGGACTAACCGTTTTTCAGTTATTAGCGAAATAGCGCTTTTTTAACATTTAGGGGACCGCCTTTTTTCGCAAAAATAGTGGTTATCAGTTCCCAGAAAGTTCGCTGAATTTTGGTATGTGTTCATTCCTGGCGGTAAGTAAAAGGGCATACCCTGATAGCCAGATCTGGGGAGCAGAATCTGACGTCAGACTGCAGTAGTCTGTGTCTGCATTTGGCTGCGTTCTGAGGTGCAGAGCCTGAGGTGCAGAGCCTGATGTCAGATCGGCAGCAGATCGACAGCAGATTCTGCCGTCTGCTTGGCACAGCCAACAGCGCCATCTGAGGGCCAGAATTACCAAAAGATTCCCTACGCGTGACGTCACATGGACGCCCCTACGCTCCAACACATGTATACCGTGATTGCTATAGGTGTATCCCTACCCCCAAATAACAAAGCAGATTCTACATTTATTAAATAATTCATTTACTTATTTCAAAGAGTATTTATTCTATGTTTAATAATACAAGATTGGCGATTACAATTGCTACAAAATTATACAGGTAGCGCATATAAATTCGAAGAAGAACATTCAATATTTACATTTATAAATCTATATACAATACGTCCCGTAACCAGTGGTACCTACTAGGTGCGATGTCAGAAAATTTCCTGTATTTTAGACTTCTTTTTTCTGTAGAATCACCATATTCCGTATTGTGTTAGCGCTGAAAACAAATAGAACATTAGTACAAAATTAAACGTAACGTATGAATAAACAGGATACATGCGATACTTACTTCAGCTCCATCTCCGCACAGCACACACCCTAGGCGATCATGCATGCTCCTGCGAACATTAACATTTATAAGAAAATATGTATTAAATTATTATCTATTAAACAAGATGCTAAACATTCGCACTTCGCGCATAACCCTACTTGTCTGTCTTGCAAATAATGTGAATCCCGATTTCCGCGACGCAGATAATTAGAAATTATTCAATTCCATAATTACGTTTGCCTTCTGGATACATCGAGATAAATTGTCAGGATATTGATGGATGAAATTACTTGGAATATTCTTCGCTTTTTCCGGCACTGACTGTCACCTCAGACCTCGAAAACCAACGCAAACTGGACGTAGAGTCTTGACCAATCACGAATATCGGCATTATGGCGCAGCCAATCCGAGCGTAGCTCATTGTACCGTTCAGTACCGTTCCAAGTGGCACCCGTTGTGCTTGAAGACGTACGCTCGAATAATATTCCAAGTAATTTCATACATCAACATCCAGACAATTCATCTCGACGTATCCAGAAGGCAAACGTAATTATGGAATTGAATAATTTCTAATTATCTACGTCGCGGAAATCGGGATTCACATTATTTGCAAGACAGACAAGTAGGGTTATGCGCGAAGTGCGAATGTTTAGCGTCTTGTTTAGTAGATAATAATTTAATACATATTTTCTTATAAATGTTAATGTTCGCAGGAGCATGCATGATCGCCTAGGGTGTGTGCTGTGCGGAGATGGAGCTGAAGTAAGTATCGCATGTATCCTGTTTATTTATACGTTACGTTTAATTTTGTACTAATGTTCTATTTGTTTTCAGCGCTAACACAATACGGAATATGGTGATTCAACAGAAAAAAGAAGTCTAAAATACAGGAAATTTTCTGACATCGCACCTAGTAGGTACCACTGGTTACGGGACGTATTGTATATAGATTTATAAATGTAAATATTGAATGTTCTTCGAATTTATATGCGCTACCTGTATAATTTTGTAACAATTGTAATCGCCAATCCTGTATTATTAAACATAGAATAAATACTCTTTGAAATAAGTAAATGAATTATTTAATAAATGTAGAATCTGCTTTGTTATTTGGGGGTAGGGATACACCTATAGCAATCACGGTATACATGTGTTGGTGCGTAGGGACGTCCATGTGACGTCACGCGTAGGGAATCTTTTGGTAATTCTGGCCCTCAGATGGCGCTGTTGGCTGTGCCAAGCAGACGGCAGAATCTGCTGTCGATCTGCTGTCGATCTGACATCAGGCTCTGCACCTCAGGCTCTGTACCTCAGAACGCAGCCAAATGCAGACACAGACTACTGCAGTCTGACGTCAGATTCTGCGCTCTCATGCCAGACCCTGCTACCAATCTGATGTCAGATTGGAGACAGATGGTTATCAGGGTATATATATATATATAAAACGTATATGTTGTGCAGAATTAGAGGACTTGCACAGAGCCCCAAAAGGGGCTTTGCCGGTCCGAAACAGTAATAAAATTTTTAACATTTTTTAATTTCAAAAATACAGTATGTCTGGTGGTTTTTGATACTGTTGATCACGAATCTGTAGTCGGGTTATAAAAATATTTGACCTACATAGCCCTTTTACTTACCGCCAGGAATGAACACATACCAAAATTCAGCGAACTTTCTTTTAGCGTTACCCATAGCTAACGACGTAGACGTAGAAAATTTTGTATCACCTTTTCTTCTTTGTTTTTTTTTTTATCTTTTTCGCATGTTTTTATTTATTATGTTTGGTATAAAATTATAGTTTCCGTGATAACGACAATATCAAATAATAATCTCAGTGGTAGCGAAAATATCAAATTCTAGTTTCAGAGATGGCGACAATATCATTAAATCAAATTATGGTATCCGAAATGCATATGCCGGAATTCTGCAAAGATAAGAATGTCCAGGAACTACTCATTACATACCTTGGCACACTGAATTGACGACTGCACAGGAAGAGGTTCCCTGAACACCTGACCAAACATGTAAACCGAGGCTAGCTGAAAACTTCGGGTAGGGCAAAACCGAGGCGACGCGAGTCGAAATGTGAGTGAGAAAAGAAGTTGCGCTGAGGTGAGGCAAGGCGAGGAATAGTGAGAGCCTTCCTCAAAAAGCTACACATTAAAACCTGATTGGAAGTATGTAAAATCAAATATTTGAACTTGCTCAGAAAGTCAGAACAAAGGAGGACCTACACATTATTAAATTATTGTAATCATTTCATTTTATCGTCTTTTGTACTATGTGTAATACAATGTCTTATAATACTGCTGTTATAGTTATGAAACAGCATAAAAACAGATTTTATTATTCATCCTTACACACAAATATGCATATTATTAGTTTTTATCCTGAAACAGAATTTTTCTGCATGAATTTTTATGTTGTAATTTTGCTTTGGTTCGAATTTTCTTGTAACATATAACACTTAAAAATTTCAGGATGATTTTATAGTTATGGAACGCAATGTACAGTCTTATTAACCATTTTATTTCTAAAGGAATCTGTAACTAAAAGGATTTATAATAATGGAAACAAGTTCGTAATATTAATACCATCGTGATATTTTAGTTTTTAACACACTTGATGCTACACATAGCAAAAAGTATTTCCTGTGTTTACTTCATATCCCAGATTTTGTATTATTGCTTTTAATAAACCAGAACACAAAATGCTCTCATAAATATATATATATATATGTATATAGTAAATGATACACACAAACGAAAGATCTTAAGCAATATAAACAAGTGTTTATTAAAAAATTAACACACTGCATAAGAATTCATTACAAGTCAGCAGCAGAACGCGCAGTGGATAAGTGCAACATCTGTCACTGCCATGCGAAATCAACTTACCGTTTAGAAGATTCTAAAGATTCAAAAACACAACACATTCTTATAAAAATTGTACACTCTATGTACTGCAGTATCAAGCACTGCTACCATTGCAATAAGAATTTTTGAGTAACTACTAATAAACATTGATTTTAGATAATAAACTTATTTCTTACAAATTATCACAATCGTGTAGCTCACAAAACAAAACTGAAGGCGTGGTCAAAACTGGCTGCGAAATATATTCTACAACGTCAACAACGAACAAATGTAATAGCATATTTTTCAGACAAAAGATAGCAGAGTTTATTCCGTTTTATTTTACAAACGTGTGATTGAGATTGTAGTTCATAGCTGTCAGAACATAGTTGCCACAAAATTGAGATTATAGTCTCATATACGAATAATTAACAAGACCAAAATTGATATTCGTTCACCACATACGCTGTGTTAAAATATATTGTGACATATTTTATATAAATATGGTACCTAAACTTAAAGTATAATTGAAGAATTTTAGTTCTATTATATGTTACGCGACATAAATCTTTGTGACTTAACTGATAATAATGTTGTATTAAAAATTATATTACCTGGGCTAAGAACTGATATTTTCCATCCAGAAATTTTGAATCTTGGATATTTAATGTATAACGGAATAGTTGTTTTATTTGCGCCGCCTCCCATTTTTCTTTTATAGCATCGTCAAAATTAGATTCTTTACATTTTGTAATATTTTGAATGGCATCATACCCCGATTTAGTGGGAGGACTTATTGAATTATCACTGGAACTTTGGAACATGATCCTTGCCTTCATAAAAAAGAAAATTATTTTCAAAATTATAACAGATTTTAAATAATTCCAAATTAAAAAGTGTAATTTTTTTAAACTCATTTAACCTATTATTCGTAGAAAATAGAAAATTGTAATAGTATTTGTATAACCACAATGATAATAATATTTATGTAAATTCATTTCAGTAAAATTTGAATTGAAGCATTTCACTATAACCTATTTACAGTTTGCGTCTCCATGTAAATACATCAAGCTGTTAAACTCTTACGATAATTGTAACTCAATTAATTGGAACAAATATAATTCAAACGGTGTTGTTATATGTACTTACTATGATATTACCCAGGAAGCAAACTATGCGCAGTATACTAGGAGATTCAAGTTTGGCAGCAGATTCGTGTACATACATACAATATTGCGACCAGGGTGTGGAAACTCTTATGAGGAAATTGTTAGCACGAGATTTGTTTTACCCCAGCCCGTATGGCGGCGCTGTACTCAATTTAGTGAGAGAATTGTACGCTAGATGGTGCTGTTCGAGCAAATATGTGGGGAGCCGCCACGAGAGGCGTTCCCGGCGCCTCCTTGGATCGTGTTGTAGCTTGTAGCGGAGAGCAGTGATGCCAGAATCGGGACCGGAGTTCTCGAGAATTTCCCCCACCACGCATGCACACTACGCCGGGGCTGCGTGTCCGTGAGCTCGGCGCTTCGGACAACGTCGGGAAGACGAGAGAGAAAACGAATGTGTGTCTTTCTCTCTCGCTCTTGAAACGCTGTGATCCAAGGAGAGGTGCAAGCGACATAGTCCGGGAGCCAGCGACACTTTTTAATGACTCATTTGTTTAAAGTTGGTTTATGGTTTTTTCCACTATATTTGTGCTACATATGCACAAAAAGACCTCCTGCCATAACGATAGTGGAACAACGCTTATCAGCAGCGTGTCAATTATGTAAGAAAATATTGTGCAAAATTCTTATTTGTTTAAATTTGAACATTTTTGTACTAATAATAGACACCATAAAACACCGAAAAATGATCTGCTGCCACCTTAGTTGCGGAACGGCATGCTACTGCCACTCCTATAAACATGTTAGAAAAATGAACTCCATTGCCAAAATGTTTAAAGCTGAAATTTTTTTTGGTGGTAGTTTTAATCACGAAAAGGAAAAAAACGATTGCTGCCAGTCCTATCGTGGAACAAAAGCACAGCCGTCTTTAATACTAGCCGTGCTGAACATAAATCTGGCAACAGGGCGGGAGTCCGGTTTTGGTATAAACGTAACCCAGTCGATGTAGCTGTCCGCGGGTTTAATAAATGTTTATTTGTGCCATTAATGAAAATAAAATGTGATATAGTGCAATAAATATAGTGTAGTGCAATAGGATATGTAATGTAGTACAGGTTTTTTATTTATTTTATTAATTACGTTGATTTTTCTTCCATTTGTGTGTAGCACAGTTGCTTAGTAGAGGTTAGAGTTTTGTCTTTTTCGTTTTAGTTTTTTACAGTAAGATTTTCTAAATTAACAATGCCACGACGTTGCTGCGTTCCCGGTTGCAAGGGGAATTATGATAGCACTTTAAAATCAAACAATTATGTTTCCGTTTTTTTATTTCCAAAGAATGAAGAATTGCGAAAAAAATGGGTAGCTGCTATTCCGCGAAAACATTGGACACCTACAAAGTACTCTGCTGTTTGTAGTCTTCATTTTGCCGATAATGATATTCTTAGATATGAACAAGTTGCTTCTTCTAGTGGAATACTTGAGAATATTTTACTGAGGTGTCCAAAGCTTATAGAGGATGCAGTACCTTCTATTTTTCCCAATTTACCAACTTATCTTTCAAAGCCTGTACTGCCACAAAGGAAAGATCCTGAACAACGTAGAAAAGAAGTCATTCAAAATCATGAACGTATAGTTCAAGAATTTGAAGACTTAGATTTAATTAAAAATTTTTCAGATTTAGTAAGTAAGTATAAAGAGAAACTTGAAATTTCAGAATGTTGGAATATTCAATTAGCGAATTCTAGAATTTATTTTTATAAACTTGATTTTGACAATGATCTTTTAGTACTTAATATTCAAATTGTAATTAATGACAAAATGAAATTACAAGTTTTTCATCAAGGTAATGAGATTTCATTCAACGATTTGAAGTGGGTATTGCCTCTTGACATGATATTATCTAGGTGGTCCCAACTTCAAAATTTATTGGCCCGATATAGATTCGCGCTACTTGATGTACCTGTTAATGATACTAATGTTATTGAAAAACATCTTGACAAATCTTTGGATGAACTCAATAAAGCATATCTTATTGCAGAATCCATTGAATTTTTAAATGTTAAAAATCTTGAAATAGTAATAGATCAAATAAAACAAATTAGAAACAAAAAAAATAGATTCAGTTCAGGAACTATTATTATGGCTTTTATGTTATATTCACAATCATCGGCTGCATATAACTTATTACGAAGTTTTTTTATTTTACCACATAAGAGGTACCTGCAACATCTCTCTTCAAATATGGATATTTCTCCTGAAAATAATGTTAAAAATGAGCATTACCTTTACAATATTTCTTCAACTTTAACCTCTAAAGAAAAAATAGTAATTTTATTAATCGATGAAATTTATGTAACAGCAAAATTAGATTATAGAGCAAAAAAGGTCGCGGGTTATGCTTTAAATTCCGATGATTTAGCAAAAACCATTTTAGCGTTCATGATATGTTCTGCTTTTGGAAATTTTTCAGAAATTGTCAAATTATTACCAGTTTACAATATTACGGGTGAGCAAATGGTACCAATCACCCATAAAGTCATTGATTTTATTCAAAAATGTGGTTTTGAGTTATTATGCATCGTCACTGATAATCATAGAATCAATAGGAACATGTTTAGTAAATTAGCTAGTAATGGTATAAGTTTTCCTAATCCCTCTCAATCTGACAAAACCATTTTTCTATCTTTTGATACTGTTCATATAATGAAAAATATAAGAAATAACTGGTTAAATTTAAAAAATTTGGATAAAGCTTTTATTTTTCCTGATTTTTACACGAATGAAGTAAGAATAGCTAAATTTAATGATTTACGTACTGTGTATGATTCTGAAAAACATTTGGTTGTCAAAAAAGCTTATAAACTAAATTACAAATCATTATATCCCAGCAATCTCGAACGACAGAAGGTTTACCTTGTCGACAATATTTTTCATCATTCGACAATAGCATCTATGAAAGATTTTAATTACAGTGACATTGCACATTTTTTAGAAATAATTCGGAATTGGTGGGATATTGTGAATAACACAAGTAGTTTCAAAGGTAATATTAAAAGAAATGAATTCTGTAAGCCAATTTCTAGTTTTAATGATTTTAGATGTGAATTTTTAAAGAAATTTTTAATTTGGTTGAATTGTTGGCAAAATTTAGAAACAAATGGTCATTTAACCTCAGATACTTTCACAGCTCTTCATCAAAGTATTACTGTTCTTTTATTGCTTACGGAGTATTGCTTTAAAAATTTTGATATATCATATCTTTTACCAGGAAAATTTACGACTGAGAAATTAGAGAAACGATTTGGAAATTATAGACTTTTGTCCGGGTGCAATTATCATATTTCCTATGATGAAGTAATTTATGCCGAAAAAAAAATTAGATTGAAACATATATTTAAAAAATCAGGAAACTCATTTTCTTTTGCTGACATACAAAATAAATTTCAGAATTGTAACAACAGCAACAATGATTGTCATGATTTTTCGGTTGATGTAACTCGATTTTTAGAAGTATTTAATAATGAATATTTATCTGAATCTGTTTTAGACGATTCAATTAAAATTTATATATCCGGTTATGGATCTCATTCTGTTTCCAAAAAATTAAATTGTAACATCTGTAAATTATTGATTGTAGAGGATAAAGGAAACACTGTAGGAAATGTATATTTTGATCATTTACAAAGAGGAGGCCTTTCTATTCCCACTGAGGAAGTAACAACCTTATTGATTCATATGTGTGCAATAATGGAAGCCATAATAAATGATAATCATTTGGAATCTCAATTTTTGCGGTCTGAAAATCACAAAAATATTTTATGTAAATTAACATATCTTAGTATCAGATCAGATTCGGATTACTTGCCATTTTCTGAAACGTGTATTTGTGGAAAAGATTACCGCGATATTTTGTTTAAATTATTATCTGTTTTTTAAAATATTTTATTGAATGACTATGTCAAAAATAAAAACAATAATCAGTTAGATATAAATAGAAATGTTGCTTCTAATAAACGAAAATTGAAGACTTTTAGTTAGATTAGTAACAAGTTTAACTTATAAATGTGTATTTTCTTTAATATGTATGTATATATGTAGTTTGTTTTATTTGATTACTACTCTATTTCAAGATTTAACATTCTATTTAATTTATTTCAAAGATTATTTCTGTTTTCTTTCAGGCAGATTATATATCATTGTTATTTTTTTTAATGTTTTCTTTCAGGTAGATCAAATTATTGTTATTTTTTGTTTTCAGTTTTGATCACATTATTATTTTTGTTACGTTTTTATTTTATTTTATTATGTGGGATGATATGGCTATTGGCGAACCACCCACTTTATGATTCAAACGGTAACGCGCCATGGTAATACCCCTGAGGTGGTGAGGAAATTTACCGAACCACAAAAAATTGTAGTATTTATATATTATTTGGTATGTAATTATTAAAAAATGTCGTATATTTGTATCAATTTTTCTAAAAAAGCGTTAATCAACGTCTATCAACAAAGTTCGCCGCAACACGTGCCAGACTCCCAAGATTCAAGAGTCGGACTCGGTCGGACTCCCGATTCTTACATGAGCGGTGTTGCCACGTTGTTCAGCACGGCTAGTATTAAAGACGGCTGTGAACAAAAGGCTTGGCAGGAGCCCCCAAAGGTACGGCGCGCAAAGGTTCCAAATCGCAAAAAAGCGGCAAAACCCTCAAAACGTACTTTAATCTTGTCAGAAATTGGTGGCCGGGGGTTTTTGGGGTCGCTGATTACGAATCTGAACTTCAAATTTTTGACAACAAAATGGCGAATCCAATATGGCGGACGTGTATGTTAAAAAATTGATAGATCTGCACGAAAATTGGTATCCTACTGTTCTTCGGGTCGCTGATTACGAGTATCTTGTCCAAAATGCAAATTTCAATATCACAGACCTAATAGCATTGGCATAAACCTTTTTTTTAAATTCATTTTTACGGAAATTGTGATAATTTCCCAATATTCGCCTAAAAGTATATAATCAAAATGTCGAATTTAGTATGGCGATCTTAATTTTAAAACATTCTTGAAATTAATTACTGTGAAAATTTTATTTTTTTTTTATGAAAAATGCGGCATTCCTACGTTTATAGAAGATTGCATAGTTCAAATATGTGGTTGAAAATAGTAATAAACAAAGTTGGAATTATAAATGCTGTTTGAAATGAAAAGGGTTCGTTCACGGAGAGCGTAGATAGATACTAATAGGCACTTTAAATGCGGATATCTTAAAAAAGCGCAAATATGTGCAAGATTTTTCAATTGGATATCATACTTCACATGTTACTTTACGTCAAGAAACCTTTAACTGTGTGAAGTTCCGTGAATAAAGTAACTATTTTCCTTCCGTTGTACTAAAATATGAGTAGGATTTAGGACATCTTGAGAAGGGAAATACAAGAGTAAGTTCAAAGATATTTTGCATTATTCATGTGCAAAATGTATGTTTATAACACGTATCTTAATGGTAAAATGTGTTACATATGAATTTTTTAAAAATAAACTTTGCCTGATACATTAAACATGCGAGCGTTTTCAAGCCATCTAAGAAGTACGAAAATTCGTCAACTTTGACAGCCTATATCTCATTAACCAACCACTATATTTTAAATTTTCAAGCCGCATTTGTTGCACTGATGTATATGTATTAAATGTACCATACTATCGACAAGCTTTAAACATTTTGGTCAATGGAGTACATTTTTTTAACATGTTTATAGGAGTGGCAGTAGCATGCCGTTCCGCAACTAAGGTGGCAGCAGATCATTTTTCGGTGTTATATGGTGTCTATTATTAGTACAAAAATTTTCCAATTTAAACAAATAAAAATTTTGCACAATATTTTGTTACATAATTGACACGCTGCTGATAAGCGTTGTTCTGCTGGTGCGCTGGCAGGAGGTCGTTTTGTGCATATGTAGCACAAATATAGAAGAACAAAACATAAACTAACTTTAAACGAATTGACAAAAAAAATGTGTCGCTGGCTCCCGGACTAACACGCGGCCGTGCGCGATCTTCTCGAGTGCCTCGAGATACACTTTTCACTTTCTGACATATGTATAATACTCTTATAATGAAAAAAAAATTGAAAAAAATTTTGTTACGGAAATCACGTTTTAAGACCTCCTGATCACGTTTTGAATATTTAGAAAAGAGCTTTTTTTTAATATCTCATATATTTGTTAACACGATTACGTTTAAACGGCAAAATGGATTTCAATGAAACTTTATATTTAAATGGTTCTTCGATTTTTCAGATATACGAACTAAATTCTACATAAAAAAAAGTTAAATAAAGTTCTTCTGTAACTTCTTTAACAAATAAAAATGTACATTCATAATTTCTTGTTTTCATTTTAAATTTCCGTACTTTTTATTTGAGCTGTTTGTATTTTTCAAACCTTAAAATGAATTTTTTTATTAAAAGATGAATATTTTAATACTGCAAATTAGTGAACTTTGTTAAAATTAGAATCTACTCTTGGCCAGTACCATGCACGCTGTAGCAGCCTTCGATAAAAAATATTTTTTCAGGGTATGATCTAAAATATAAAGTCTATACGTAATCACATTTCTCGCTAGATTTTTCGATAATCATATCAAGTTGCGACAAAGAATCACGCACTGTTTACAAATTAATTACGCGCGGCGTGCACGGTACCGCTCGATGGAAACTACGGGAAAGCGGTGGTCTCTTCCATCGGGAGCGAAATGTAAACAATTGGTTATGCAAAGCTAACATCGCGATACATGTTGTACACTAAAATGTATAAAAACAAAACTAAAATAGAAAAGAAAGGCTGCACGTAAATATATCAATTGGGTTCGATATATTGACGAAATGTAAGACTGAAATAATGCTACAATTGTTTACATTTCCAAAGGATAGAAAGCAAGCAGAGGAATTTACTATAATACATGCGACAGAATTTCGAGATAATTGTTACATATAAAATGAATATAATTAAGAATATACATTTATTTGTACAATTATCTCGAAGTTCTCTCTATAAATCATATGTACAGCAAGCAAGCGAATTTATTGCAAGGATAGAACAAGAATTGCGTGAGGTAAATCGAACAACTATTTACATATTCGCGATGTCCAAAAATCGAATGAAATAGAAAATGGATGAAATTGATAATATTCTGGACATCACCAATTTGCATTACCCGACGTAGAAGGAAAATCCGCGAGGCCATCAACGGCATGTAAACGTAAACTACTCTTTTGCTTCTTCGCAAAAGTTGCATATAAATTCTCAGATGACATGAGAGATAGATGTTTGTCATCTACCTCCATGGTCTGAGCTGTTTCCCCGTGCGCCTTTAATGCCGATTTCGTTACGCAAATGGCATTGAATATGGTCGAACAAAGTCGGTTTCGTTTCTTGTTCTTTATGTCGGGAAGCATGGAAAACGATCTTTCAGCATCGGCGTTTGAATTTGGAAGACTTCTAATGGAATTTAATAATTCCTGCAAACATGGATATTTAAATGAGCCTTGATCGTTTCGCGTTAACAACACCGTTTTCCAAACATCATCGAAAGCTAATGTACAAAGCATCTGCTTGTCTGCATTTGCAAAATTCAGGTGCAATGTCGACCATTCGTTTTGCAAACCGTCTTCGTCGAAACCGCCCAATTTCTGAGCAATAAAGAGAACACTTTTAAAGGAAGTGTCTCTGTCATTATCTATTAATGCCAAATGAGGCTCAAAAACACATAACTTGCTCAGAAATTCGTCATCGATTGGCAATCGATTACGAATTTCATTTGCAGCCGTTATGTAAAACTTAATACAATTTTCTCGAACGGTTTGGACAACATCGGGTTTGCCTTCTGCAACTAATTGACAAAGAAAAGTGTCACAATCCGGACCTAAATGAATACTATTAAATGCGATTTGATTATCGCCTCTTGAAAAATCTATTAATTTTACTGAATCCATGGCCAAGAGTGGATTCTAATTTTAACGAAGTTCACTAATTTACAGTATCAAAATATTCATCTTTTAATAAAAAATTTCATTTTAAGGTTTGAAAAATAGAAATAGCTCAAATAAAAAGTACGAAAATTTAAAATGAAAACAATAAATTATGAATGTACATTTTTCTTTGTTAAAGAAGTTACAGAAGAACTTTATTTAACATTTTTTTATGTAGAATTTAGTTCGTATATCTGAAAAATCGAAGAACCATTTAAATATAAAGTTTCATTGAAATCCATTTTGCCGTTTAAACGTAATCGTGTTAACAAATATATGAGATATTTAAAAAAAACTCTTTTCTAAATAGTCAAAACGTGATCAGGAGGTCTTAAAACGTGATTTCCGTAACAAATTTTTTTTCAATTTTTTTTCATTACAAGAGTATTATACATATGTCAGAAAGTGAAAAGTGTATCTCGAGGCACTCGAGAAGATCGCGTACGGCCGCGTGTCGCTTGCACCTCTCCTTGGATCGCAGTGTTTCAAGAGCGAGAGAGAAAGACACATTCGTTTTCTCTCTCGTCTTCCCGACGTTGTCCGAAGCGCCGAGCTCACGGACACGCAGCTCCGGCGTAGTGTGCATGCGTGGTGGGAGAAATTCTCGAGAACTCCCGTCCCGAATCTGGCATCAGTGGCGGAGAGGAGCGAGCGGCCATTGTTGTGTCTCGTTCTCTCAAAGTGTCTCAAAGTGAATACATGTGAGCTTTGCGAATAAAGACTTCCTTGTCACCGTTAATCGTAGTTGCTTGGGAATAATCCAACCTGGAATACGATTCCTCGATATGAGGTATCTGGCAGGCGTGGGCCTGCCTTAACCGAAAAGACAGACGACCAGTCATCAGCGTCCATAACCAACAACCGTGCACGTGCACAAGCGTTCATAAGCGTTCTTTTCAGCGTCAAAAGTGTTTCCATAAGTTGTAGAGAAGCACATTAATGTAAGCCATTAATATCACCAATAAAAAATAGTGTAACTAAAGAAAGTGTATATTGTTTAATTCCTTTCTGTTGAAAAACAAACGACTGAGATACAACTTCTTTACGACTAATTACACACTTTTAAATTGTATATAGGATGCATAAAATATGATTATGAGTAGACATACAGAAATTGTATCTCAGTCGTTTCTGAAGTTCAATGAATTTAATAGCGAATTCGGCAGGCACGCACTGGCACTGCACTGGTGCCAGAAATTATCATACTTTAATTGGTTGTTTCTAATAGATACGAAAATAGCTCTCTAAGAGTCAACCGATCAAAGTCACACGATAATTTCTGGCACCAGTGTAGTGCCAGTACGTGCCTGCCGAATTCGCTGAAAGTGAACTAAGTACTGAACACGCGTTTCAAATTTCCCTCCTATTAATTTAGTTTTACCCCAGCCCGCTTAGATGGCGCTGACATGCTAACAAAATTGGGCCGGTATTCATAGGGTGCCTTCCGTTTCGCGCATTGAGTGCATAGACTGCAGGCAATGGTGATTGGTTGTTCATGCAGGGAGTAAATAGACTGCATAACCTGATTCGTAGAATTCCCTAGAATCCTCCAACTTCTGGCGCATGAGGTGTGCAGCAACTACAGAAAATCAAACTATAGGCAGCCAATGCACATAATGCGCGCATGCGTAGTTCTCCCTTCTTTATGTCGAATTCGAATACTCCAATCAGGTTATGCAGTCTATACACTCACCGTATGAACCACCAATCACCATTGCCTGCTGTCTATGCACTCAATGCGCGAAACGGAAGGCGCCCATAGTCGCTACTTATTCTTTAGCAAATGCTTAAGCATTCGACATCCTTTACTAGTGTTGCGCGATTCTGTGGGGATTTCTAAGTAGGCGGCTGGTCCGTGCCCGTGGAGCACTCGGCTCACGAGTTTGCGCGGGAATTTCAATGTAGGAGATTAATAAATATAAGACTTCTGAATATTTCAATGTTGGAAGTTTTAATATGTAGCTCGACGTTAGCTGTTCTACTGACAAGTTTGATCTCCTCTTTCTACAATTTTAACCCTCGCTTGTCACCTCCGAGCGCCCTACTCCTCCAATTTTGCCGTGTTCCTCCGACTCCCTCTTCGGATTCCTTCGTCCAATCAAGGTAATGACATCCCTTAAGTTCGTCAGTGGGTTGTCCTTCTGCCATCTCTCCGTCCTTGGCCCTTCCTTCGCGCTTCCCTCCACTCTCGGCTGGTGGTCGAGGCACGCTTTCCGTTTACATACGTATTTTACATAGGCTGCGTACAGTACATACATTTCTTACAGGTAGGTAAGCGCAACCCCCGGGGTCAAGACGGCGTCGCCAGCGCAAGGTTTATGATTTTATGACTTTCAGCCTCTCCCAAGCTGAGTTTTTACCCTAACGGGACATCGGCAATTATCGCAAGGGAGGACAGAGTTTTAAATGGTTTTACGAGACGTGCAGCTGCCCGCTCGACTAAATTTGGCACGCAGATGTTTAAGGAGAAGTTAAGCTATTTACTATCCTCCTTGTCCCCTATTTCAAACTTGCTTAAGACCTTCCAGATGTGCCGATCGCTTCAAATCTTATTACAATATATCTGTCTTTCAATTAAAAGAGTTTTAAATTTCGCTCTACATCTAACCTCGATATTTCTATGTCTTATAGCTAACATCACGCAATTCAACCAGCGGAACCCGCAACACCTCCATCCATATACAAAAGGTGTTTCCTATAGAAACAGCTTTTCAAACAAAACAAAATATCAATACTAACTTAAGTATGCAAAATTGAATAAATACGTACTTTACATAAATGATTATAACTATGCCTCCTCTTCCCGTACCAGCCCCGCGGTAAACGAGCTACTCGGTCCACCCATTGTCCCGCAGGAAGCACGAGTTGAAGAATAATAGTTATATCACAACATTTTCAGTAGTAAGATATCATTATTCTATTACTAGGTAATATTAAATCGATTATAATATAACGCATAACTAATATCCAGAAGTAATCAAACGCCTTAACCAAACTTATCTAAGTATTCTTATTCAATATAATCCATATAAAGGTGCCGCAATATATCCAATACATATGATTAACATATTTACTAAGGATCTAATCTTACACAAGCTAACTTAAGCTTATTCGCATGAACTATTTTAGTTTTATTTCTGCGCCGTTATTGCTATTTCTATAATTAAATCTTCATGCATTCGAATAATCCTATAAAGACCAGTCCAGTTAGAATCGAACTTAGAAGTCTTAGGTTACTTAAACAAATACACATCATCGTTTACATTACATTTATAGGGATTAACATTCTTATCATAATGTAATTTCCTCTTTTCCTTTGCCTGTTCCAGATTGGCTGCCACCATAGCTTGAGTAGTAATGATTATTGTTAGAAATTGATCTAAATATTGAACGAACATCCAAGATACCTCCTGCTTAGCGAATTCTGAAAGAATGATGGCCTTCCTAACGAAAACTACCTTATTTGAGAATTATATGAGAATATTCCAAATCTAATCCAACCGTCCCAATCGGTCTTAATACAATAGTGTTTCAAATAATCGATGCAGACACGATGAGCCCGCTCTAAGGATCCCAACGACTGTGGATGAAACGCGGTAGAAATAATCCTCTGTATTCTGAAGATTTTACAGAAATTCTTCATTATGGCGCTAACAAAAATTACTCCCCTGATCTGTATGGATAAATCGAGGACAACCAAACTAACTAATGAATTTCTCAGCTAAAGTGACCGTGACAGATATAGAATCAATAGTAGGTAACGGAAAAGCATCGGAATATTTTGTCAAATTATCCCGAAGAGTCAACAAATACCGATTACCTCTTTTAATCACAGGTAATGGTCCCACAATATCCTTTTGCACTTTCTCAAAAACTCTCTGAGGGGTATTCATTATGCGCATTGGCTGTTTAATTTTAGCAGAAAGAATTTTATTTCTTTAACAGCTTAGAACAAGAGCGGACAAAAGTTGAGATATCTGTCCAATAGAAGTCTTCCCTCATCCGCTTGAACAACTTAGTTACACCCTGATGGCCACCCACTACGGATTCATGGTATTCCTAAATAATTGATAATCTTCTGGACGGAGAAGGAACTATGATTTCACCGGTACAAACCGTAATGACATATTTTGAACTATTGAATACCCGCTTTACAAGACACTCAAAAGAATTCCAATCAACAGGTTCAAGGTTATTGTCTCATTTTAGACAAACTGATAGACGTCACACCCATCGATTCCATAAGATTTTTAAGGGATGAAACTGACGACGCGAGATGTCTAAAGTTTTGTTGTTCAACAGAGCTTACTTTAGAAAATAAATGGAAAATGTGCTGAGTTGCACCAGGGAAAACCATTGCCTCACCCACACGAACATTGTAAGACTTGTAACGAGTATACCGGTGGGACGACGATCTTACCCCCCACCATGCCTCCGAGCGAAGCGGAGCGTACCGCGGCGCGTCAACGGTCTCGCCCCCCACCACTCGTCCGCGTGTTTCCGAGAATCGGCACGAGAGGGTTGTGTACTGAGCAACTTTCTCGCTGCCGAAAATGCGCGGACGAGGGCATAGGTCGCGGGGGCATAGGCCTATTCGGCATAGTCAGCCACGAGCGTTACGAGCTATCGGTTGTGCCTCTCCCAGCGATCTCTTGAATATCACAAGTTGTATCACTGCGAATTTTTGATTCCACTTACCTCCACGGCTCCCAAAGGACAGCGAGTTCGCTTACCTTTGGACGCAGGTCGACATCCACCGTCAATCTTAGGGACAGACTTGGTCTGCCCCGGAGGACATCCTACAGTCTCCGTTTCTCCCGCGGGTTTTACCCACTGGGCGAGCGGACTCAAGACTTCCTGATCGGGGCCATTGGTGGAGACCACAGCCAAGGCACCAGTACGACCAACACCCCCCTCTCCTTGCACCACCGCCGATACGCTCCGCCACCGAACCTCGCGCCGCGACCGCGACGCGCCGACCGCGCTCCGCCGCCGAACCTCGCGCCGCGTCCGCGCTCGCCGCTCTAGTCCAAGCCGTAGTTCTAAGCCTAGAATAAGTACCGTTTCGACTGTTAGCCAGCAAAGACCTGGCCGGGCCCCTCTGTACTCTAGTCAGCCAAATAAATCCGTGTTAGCCAGTTTACTCTGCCTCTTTCACTCAACCACCCGTCCTGGAGTTGACCTCCTCGGATCGAGGTCACAGACTGTACTCGACCAATGGAGAATTTACCTCTTGTTAACAAATCATTACTGACCAATGATGAAATTTGACAATCAATAGAGAAAAAGTGAAGAAGATTATCCCTACGCATGTAAAGGTGATCCTTACAATAAGTGATATTAGGAAACGGAGAAGGATGGGTTACCTGTGTGAGTGGAGTTGAATTTGTCAACAAAACTTTAATCTTGTCAGAGGTATGCGAGTCATTTTCTGAAAATGTTTCTACGGAGGATCGTGTCCGTGCTTTATATAACCCTGTCATGAATGAGACAGGTTCTCCAGTCTCCGCCACAACCTCATCCGGGTAAACTCTAAATTGATCACAGCCAGCGCCACGGAATGATTTGGGAACCTGGACCAACCGTTGAACCTCCGTCTCGACCTTGGTTACGGGTCCCTGGATGCCGATCCGAAGCGGGGTGCCTTCAAAGTCAGCCTATCCGATAACCAACGGATTCAGCAGAGCAAGGGTACCCTGAGACACGGGGACAGCCTCTAACGATGCCTGAAGCGGGGTGCCTTCAAAGTCAGCCTATCCGATAACCAACAGACTACCGAGTCGAGGCGCATCCCCAATATCTCTGTAGAACGATCCTCCTTTACTACGTTATCATTAGAATTATTATAAGATTCTCCTCCTTCAAGGATTGACTTATTTGAGGGGATTGACTCCTCCTCATCTGCTGTAAAATACTCGTCACTATCCATGGAGTTCAAAATCTGAATGACACACTTTCATGTCCATCTCGTTATACTCATTAAAACATCCTCTATTTACAAGAAAACTAGCTACTAATTTTTCAATTTCAACTTTCAGTAAAACTGTCAATGTCAATATCCTCGACCTCCTTAGAGATTGCAGGTGGCGAATCGCAGGCGCCTACGACAACCCCCTGCAAACGCCTTGGAGGGGAGGCGTCCGTAATTTCAGTCTCGTTATGGATTGTCAAACATTTAGGTGAAAAGGGAAGGACAGGCGGATTCCGGGATAATGCATCTGCATTGGAATTTATCCTACCAGGTTTATACACCATTTCATAGTCATACTCATTTAACCTAATTCGCCACCTCATAATACGGGAAGTAGGATCCTTTACATTATGCAGCCAAATCAATGGTCGATGATCAGTGACTAAAGTAAATTTTTGGCCATATAAATACGGTCGAAAATGTTCGATCGCGAATAAAACTGCCAATAATTCCTTCTGAATGGTTGAATAATTACTTTCAGCGTTATTGAGGGTCCGAGATGCATACGCAATTGGGAGATCTTTCCCGATCTGACCCTGACTCAATACGGCTCCTACTGCGTAATTAGAAGCGTCCGTCGTTACAAGAAATGATTGCTGAAAGTTGGGAAATTGGAGTAACAGCTTCGAACAAATAGTATCACGTAAACTCTCAAAAGCGAATTGGACATCTTTACTCCAGACAAAAGGTATTTCTGCTTTTAGCAATCGCGTCAAAGGTTTGGAAATTTTTGCCATATGAGGGATAAAACGGCGATAATAACCGACTAACCCCAGAAACTGTTTAACATTCTTCCGGGTTTTTGGAATAGGAAATGACTTCACGGCCAAAATCTTCCCGGCTTCACCCCTTCGGCAGAAATAACATGACCCTCGATTTTATACCTCATTAATGTCAGAAGATTTACATGGTCTGCTGGCCTAATTTTTGAATAAATATCCCAACATTGATTGATGAAGGCTGTTAAAAACAAGATGTCCCATCAAAACGGGGAATCAAATCCGTCACGATCTTTAATGGCATATAATCCAACTGACTAATATTAGGCAGGCTAACAATATTAGCCGCACTGGAACAGGGCATTTCTTCTGTTTGCAAAACAAATACTGGAATACTAGCGCGTCGAAGGCTCAAGTTATCGAAATGAGTCATATCAGGAAGAGGCTGTGCTCGAGGGATTTCTATCAATAAATTTTCGGTTTCAAAATTTTGAATGCTTTCTGAATTTATCCTTTCCCTCCTGCGTCTCCTCATAGCGTTCCTGCTACGCCACATTCTGTCCGAATTTCAAGCGAACTCTATATACAGGGTGTCCCACGGGAGACTGGACAGCGGGATATCTCCTAAAGTATTGGAGATAAAAAATTAAAAAAAATATGTGAATTAATGGTACGATGGGGCTGCTAGATTAGCCGCGACGGATTTTTTTTCCGATTATTATTTTAAAAGATACGATGGTCAAGTTCGGTTCTTCAAATGGCACTAACTTTTCTGAAGTCCTGAGTTGATAGTGCGTTCCAAGACGAATTCAATAAGCTTTAATGTATACACTTGATTTCCACTGGTTTTTGAGATATTGCGCTGGCAAATTTGCTGATTTTCACTTGAAAAAAACCTCTGGAATAGCAAGGACCGGGGTCGGTCTTGCAGGCGCCACGGGTGGCAGGGCCTGCTGAAATAGATACCTACCTGCCAAAGGTCTACGCAGACCCGAGGGCTGGACAATTCTTTTCCGCCAGAAATGCTACTTTGGTAGGTACATCTGCGGAATCGAGGAGCGCACCGTTACTTTTATTTCGCACTTGCTTCTACGCTCGGATGGCCGGTTATTTTGGGAGGGATGCAAGTTCGATTGGTTAGGTTAGGAGGTGTGAAAGTTGCTAGACTAAATTTCAACCATATGGAGCAGATTGTATTAGAACCAATCGGATTTGCATCCCTCACAAACGGCTGCTCTCTTGAAGAGGCCCTCTTCACAGCAATGCCCACCTTCTCTCGCACGGAATACGTTAACGGATGCTTTTGTTTTGATATTGAAGCTCGTGTTTATACTCGAGAGGACCACGCGTCGACAGCGGGCTACCCATTTTCTTCCTATGTCTCCCAACGAGGAGTATTGCCGATGGATTGTAGGAGCGTAGATGTCTAGATGCCAGTTATTGAATTCAGGAGACGATAGAAACACTTTATTACAAAACACACATGTACTATAATTAAAGTAAATTGTATTCCTCTCGGGCAGGAGTACTGATAATAACCGAACTTGCGCCCCACTTCGCGCAGACCGATTACACGGAGGGTAGTTGGGTGTCACACACTGCACAAATGATACGTAATTCTGGAGCAACGCCCGTCAAGGAGATGCGGCCTGGTATCCCGTGGCGAGGACAGCCCTTCGCAGTGCCTCGCCCGAATTTTATGGCTTTTTCCGGAAAAAAAGGTAGGAATCCTGGGCCGAACGTAGCGAATTGAAGGGTTTCGACCCTCGAAGGGTTTGGAATATCATTAAGAAGTGAAAATGTACAGGATTTCAAATGTTTGCTTCTTTTCTTCATCGTATCGAGAAGGAAGTGACGCCAATGGATTCCTTATGTTTTTCCGATGAAACTGACACCAAGAACGACGTAATTCGGAAAATAATGAAGGAAATTTCGTTAATAATGGGCCGATTTGCGTGAAATTTGGTACGATCTTCATCGGAAAAACATAAGGAATCCAGTGGTCCCACTTTCATATCGATGCATTAAAGAATGAAGCATTTCTTACTACGCTGAAATTAATATTTCACATTTTCACCCTCGACTGCGGGGGCTCGACCCCAAATTCGTTACGTCCGGCCCAGGATTCGTACCTTTTTCCGGAAAAAGCCATAAAATGCGATGGGCACTGCGGGGTGTGTTCCTCGCCACGGGGTGACGGGCGTAGCTCCAGAATTATCTGTTTAGGAAATAAACTAATTCTTTATTCTTTATCGTATGGATATGGAAGTGTCGCCGATGGATTCCTTGGAGTTTTCCGATGAAAATCATGCAAAATGTCGTGTAAATCAGACTATTATTAACGAAATTTCCTTCATTATTTTCCGAATTACGTCGTTCTTGGTGTCAGTTTCATCGGAAAAACATAAGGAATCCATTGGCGTCACTTCCTTCTCGATACGATGAAGAAAAGAAGCAAACATTTGAAATCCTGTACATTTTTCACTTCTTAATGATATTCCAAACCCTTCGAGGGTCGAAACCCTTCAATTCGCTACGTTCGGCCCAGGATTCCTACCTTTTTTTCCGGAAAAAGCCATAAAATTCGGGCGAGGCACTGCGAAGGGCTGTCCTCGCCACGGGATACCAGGCCGCATCCCCTTGACGGGCGTTGCTCCAGAATTACGTATCATTTGTGCAGTGTGTGACACCCAACTACCCTCCGTGTAATCGGTCTGCGCGAAGTGGGGCGCAAGTTCGGTTATTATCAGTACTCCTGCCCGAGAGGAATACAATTTACTTTAATTATAGTACATGTGTGTTTTGTAATAAAGTGTTTCTATCGTCTCCTGAATTCAATAACTGGCATCTAGACATCTACGCTCCTACAATCCATCGGCAACACTCCTCGTTGGGAGACATAGGAAGAAAAGGGGTAGCCCGCTGTCGACGCGTGGTCCTCTCGAGTATAAACACGAGCTTCAATATCAAAACAAAAGCATCCGTTAACGTATTCCGTGCGAGAGAAGGTGGGCATTGCTGTGAAGAGGGCCTCTTCAAGAGAGCAGCCGTTTGTGAGGGATGCAAATCCGATTGGTTCTAATACAATCTGCTCCATATGGTTGAAATTTAGTCTAGCAACTTTCACACCTCCTAACCTAACCAATCGAACTTGCATCCCTCCCAAAATAACCGGCCATCCGAGCGTAGAAGCAAGTGCGAAATAAAAGTAACGGTGCGCTTCTCGATTCCGCAGATGTACCTACCAAAGTAGCATTTCTGGCGGAAAAGAATTGTCCAGCCCTCGGGTCTGCGTAGACCTTTGGCAGGTAGGTATCTATTTCAGCAGGCCCTGCCACCCGTGGCGCCTGCAAGACCGACCCCGGTCCTTGCTATTCCAGAGGTTTTTTTCAAGTGAAAATCAGCAAATTTGCCAGCGCAATATCTAAAAAACCAGTGGAAATCAAGTGTATAAATTAAAGCTTATTGAATTCGTCTTGGAACGCACTATCAACTCAGGACTTCAGAAAAGTTAGTGCCATTTGAAGAACAAAACTTGACCATCGTATCTTTTAAAATAATAATCGGAAAAAAAATCCGTCGCGGCTAATCTAGCAGCCCCATCGTACCATTAATTCACATATTTTTTTTAATTTTTTATCTCCAATACTTTAGGAGATATCCCGCTGTCCAGTCTCCCGTGGGACACCCTGTATATATCAGCTAAAATACTATTCTAGATCTTAAATTACTCGCAAAAGGAAATTACTATCCGTCCAATATATATATATATATATATAAAACCTATTTGCTGACAGAAATTGCTGCAATCATCCGTCCGCTTCCCAGGTGCTGCGAAGAACGGTCCACGAAATCCAGATCCAGTTGACTCTCCAATAGGAACCAGTTGAATCCAGGGATGCAGCAATGACGATCAGTACCTGTGTTTTTCAGGGTAGCAAGCACGGCCACTGAAAACACCCGTCTCCGGTATTCACCCTTTCGCTCCCAGGAAAAACCGTGCCAAAACCAGGGAGAGAGAGGTGGTACTTCCTTAATCACCAACAGTTCTATTATCGCGAAACGGATTATGATCACAGAGTTCACAGCGTCTAATTTAAACTAAGCGTCTTTTCGCGCACAATTGCAAAGTTCCGTGTTCAAACACAATAGTCTATTCGAAAGCGCACTCGCAACCCGGCAAAGTCAAATGTCTGACAACTTCAATTCACAATTTCAGCCCACACTTTTAATCGCGTCAATGATTTTATTAAAGTGTCTATTGAAGATTCCACCGCTGTCACCAATTTTGTTGCGCGATTCTGTGGGGATTTGTAAGTAGGCGGCTGGTCCGTGCCCGTGGAGCGCTGAAGCACTCGGCTCACGAGTTTGCGCGGGAATTTCAATGTAGGAGATTTGTTTAGAAAATAACGGAACGCGCACGTCGCAGGAACAGGAACTCGCGAGAGGGCTTCGATAAATTTATGACCCCTATGGTCTAAGCACTAGTTTACTATTGATTTACACTATTTACAATTGTACAATAAAGCAACGCACGCACAAGTTTACAAAGGAGACGAAACACTGACTTTCCTACGCCGTAGGTTTGATCTAGTTTAGCAGTCGAAGCACGCGGAATCGGCCCGATTCCGTAAGCAAAGCGAAGTATAAAGTAGTTCTCCTACGCAGTAGGGTTTTACGAATAAGCAGCGCGATGCACGTGGGCTCGGCCCGATGCCCTTTACAACGCGAAACCAGCGGATGAACAAAGCGCGTGGATTCGGCCCGAATCCAATAAAGCAAAGCGATTTAAGCAAAGTGAAGCAACGATATAACAGCAAAGCGACTTAGAAGACGGCTCGTCGACAAGTGGCGCGTGCAGAGCAGAGATCCAGGAAATCGGCCCGATTTCCGGGAAGGCAGAAGCAGTCCCCCTTCCATCGGTTGTAAGGCGATGGAAGGGGCCGTTTTCGGCGCTCCACATGAGTCAGCGGACCGGTGCCATTATCTAATTAACGGTACGCCTGGGAGATGGCGTTAAGATGCAGAATTCTCTTAACAAGATTAATAAATATAAGACTTCTGAATACTTCAATGTTGGAAGTTTTAATATGTAGCTCGACGTTAGCTGTTCTACTGACAAGTTTGATCTCCTCTTTCTACAATTTTAACCCTCGCTTGTCACCTCCGAGCGCCCTACTCCTCCAATTTTGCCGTGTTCCTCCGACTCCCTCTTCGGATTCCTTCGTCCAATCAAGGTAATGACATCCCTTAAGTTCGTCAGTGGGTTGTCCTTCTGCCATCTCTCCGTCCTTGGCCCTTCCTTCGCGCTTCCCTCCACTCTCGGCTGGTGGTCGAGGCACGCTTTCCGTTTACATACGTATTTTACATAGGCTGCGTACAGTACATACATTTCTTACAGGTAGGTAAGCGCAACCCCCGGGGTCAAGACGGCGTCGCCAGCGCAAGGTTTATGATTTTATGACTTTCAGCCTCTCCCAAGCTGAGTTTTTACCCTAACGGGACATCGGCAATTATCGCAAGGGAGGACAGAGTTTTAAATGGTTTTACGAGACGTGCAGCTGCCCGCTCGACTAAATTTGGCACGCAGATGTTTAAGGAGAAGTTAAGCTATTTACTATCCTCCTTGTCCCCTATTTCAAACTTGCTTAAGACCTTCCAGATGTGCCGATCGCTTCAAATCTTATTACAATATATCTGTCTTTCAATTAAAAGAGTTTTGAATTTCGCTCTACATCTAACCTCGATATTTCTATGTCTTATAGCTAACTTCACGCAATTCAACCAGCGGAACCCGCAACACTAGATACTAGGTTAGTAGAGGATGCCGCTTGCTTAAGAATAAGTAGCGACTATGAATACCGGCCTTTAGAGACCCTTTAAGTAGAGTCACGACATTGCGGGGCCTAAGCTCGTGTCAGTAAGGGGGGGGGGGGGTGCATGATACTGCGCATGTGGTGGTGGACGATCGGTGATTGGTTAATGAAAGTGACGTATCATTGATAAGAGGCATTGCCTCTTTTATATTTTTTTATGGTTAAGTTTGTTGTTGAGTTTGAAACGTTAATATATATGTACTAACATATGAGCCCCTCAATTGACGAGTGGCATAAGTTTTACCAAGACTTAAGTGACCAAAATACAATGTTGCAATTATATATTAACGTTTCAAACTCAACAACAATAACATTTTCATCCATTTATCCTTTATTCATTATTCACTTTAAATGACAAACAAACCATGACAAAATGTTCGATTTTATTTGTTACGTCCCAGTAAACAAACTGACCGCAGTATGCCAGCAGATTGGCAGCAGATTCGAGGAGATCCTGACGTCAGATTCAGGACCTACTATGTCCGCATTTCACTATGGTTTTGTGGTCAGAGCCTGATGTCAGGATCTGACATCAGATTGGCGGCAGATACCGAGCAGATTCTGCGCAGCGCGATCTGACGGCAGATTGGCGGCAGATAGCGAGCAGATCCTGACGTCAGATTCGATGCCTACTATGTCCGCATTAAACTATGGTTCTGCGGTCAGAGCCTTAGAGCATATATACATGGAGGTATAATTGCCTTAGAGTGACTGCCTCGAAACTGTCGGCAACATCACGCGAGAGAGAAAGACATGTGCCACTGGAGCGAGCGAGAGAAGTATATGTCCTATTCGACCGTAAAGCGCAAGCGCCGATATTGTGCGAGAGAGAAACACATCTTGCGAGCGAGAGAATCTATACTTCACTCTCTCGCACCAGTTCGCACGATGGTTTCTCGTTCGCACGATATCGGCGCATGCGCATTACGGTGGATTAGGACAAACAGGGTGTTCCGAAAATGCTGCGGTATCTTAAAGGGGGTGATTCGGGGGATGATTGCAAACAACTTTTTCCTTTGCGAAAATGCCCTCCGAGGTTTCGTTAACGAGATATTAATAAAAAGCACCGACCAATCAGAGCGCGAGCCTTCCGCTGGAGGTCCCGCGCTAGCGTGGCCGCGCGCCGGGCCGCGCTGCGACTACGAACAAGCAAGGCGGCATGCATCGAAGGAAATTGCGTAAAATGGCAAATGAAAAAGACGTAACAAAAAAATCCAACCTTTTGCCATGGTTTGTTTGCCATTTAAAGTGAATAATGTATAAACGATAAATGGATGAAAATCACGTGTAACGTAAAAAGACGAATACACATTTTTTTTAGAAGATTCGAAAATAATAATTATTTGAAGTGGGAGGATAAGGAATACGTAAAATTCCTTGTGTTAATAACATATCCACGAAAAGGTAATGTAACAGGAAATTAACGAAAAGTGATCGTAGTTCGTTATTGTGATAAAAATCCGTAACTCAATAACGGCCAGCACTGTTGCTGATAACGAATAAGTCTGTTTAAAAAGCCCGAATAAATATTTTCGTACGAGAATTTTGAGAATTATCGCCGGAAATAAGCCATAGCTTGCGTTAAATTTAAAAATGAATGATCAGCATTAAAGTAACTAAAACTCACCCTTGTCGAAAATTCACATGCAACTTGAAAACTTGTGTCACTGGGTCACTGAACCGATCCTGGTCATCGATGGACGAGCCCAGTGCACAGCTGATCCCAGGTATACGACACTACCCAAAGTTAAGGGTCGCAATGTCAGGTGCGTCCAGGTCAACGTACCGAATATTCACTTCACTGCACGGCTACTAACACTGATCACTTTATTTACTTTTTATGGAACGTGTTGTTCCTACGTTTTAAAGCCGCGACGCTAACCGACGAAACGTATCCTCGCTTGGTGTTTCGATATTGGGATATTCTAGCGCAAATGCTCGCGCAGCAGCACTTGCGTTCCCGTCGTTCCGGGCGTAGACCCAGAACATACGGTAGTATTCCTGGGCTGTGAACATTTCTGCAACGCGATTTCTAGCTGACTGACAGGATTTTTTCCAAACAACTTCCGCTACCCCCAAGTAGCTTCTCTGGTTCCATTATGAGTTAACTCCCACCAAGCCAAGAGGCTTTAAGTAAAAAGAAGCCAGCACATTTTCGGAACACACGTGTTTTGCAGAAGTGCAACGAAAACTTTCACAAAAGCCCGCGCTCCGTCCTTCTACTGCCAATGTACCCATTGCTTCGAGATAGAAAACAGACACCACGTGTATCGGTTCGAAAGGGTCCGAAGGGAAGAGACGCAGAAAGTCTTCGAGTTGCTATAAAGAAGAAAATGCATACCATTCCTGTTTCCCCTTTCTGACACCCTGAGTTCACGTCTGCTACGAGGCGGAACCAATTAAGTCATAAATTATCCGAAACTGTAGGAAACCGTTCTCTACCGCCGACTTGCGGGACAATACGGTCATAAACCGCGACCCTGGCGAAATGCTCTGGCTGATCAGCCTGATTAATTTTGGAGAACTAGAAATTAATAATAATAATAATAATAATATTTATTCACGGGACAAGCCCATTAAGACAAAGTATATCAATACAATAATTATAACAGACAGAACAGCCAACCGACGTCATGTTAACTCGAACAATAACAATAAAGATAAAGACGGCATAAAAGTGAACAGAGGAAACACCGTGTAGGTCTAGGATAAATCAATATAAAGCTATATTAAGCCATCCGAGAACAAGGCTATTCGAACGTTAGATTTAAAACTCGAGAAGGTGTCAGCAAAGAAGTCAATATCCCCGTGATATCTGTTTGCGAGACCACTTAATCTATGCAGAGGATCAGCATGCCCAACCCAGGAGGAGTAGTCCAGAGATTTAAAGAGGAGTGTATGCCTAGAAGCGCGTACAGGTACATTAAAATTGACTAACGCCAAAACACGAGGGTTATCAACCATCCCATTCAGTATTCTGTACAGAAAAGCCAGGTCCGTAACTCTCCTCCTATGCTCCAAGCTCCGAATGTTAGCTCTGCTCATGATAGGGCCGTAGTTGTGATCAAAACGAGCAAGAGGCTGGCCAGTTTTATAGGCTAAAAGGCGCAAGAATCTGTGCTGGACCCTCTCGAGTTGAGTCCTATATTTCTCCCAACGCGGCGCCCAGATAACGCTTGCATATTCGAGGTGAGGCAGCACTAGGGTTATATACAGGTAGCGCAGCGTGGAAGGATCCGCGAAGTCAGCGCTATTCCTGGATACAAACCCAAGGGCTTTATTTGAGACCGCAACGATGTGTTGAATGTGCCGGGTAAATGAGAAGGAAGAGTCGATATAGACTCCGAGGTCGCGAGCACCGTCTACACTTGAGAGCTGGACTCCCGCTATTTGGTAGGGATAACGCGATGGGTTGTTGCAGCGAGATATCCTTAAGATGTGGCACTTACTAATATTCAGCTCCATGTGGTTCGACAGACACCATTCGGAAAGCCTATCTAGGTCCGATTGAAGACTTAGGGAATCAGAAGGGCACGAGATGGATTTATAAATTTTTAGGTCGTCCGCGAACAGCAAGTACTCGCTACCTAAAATGATCTGGCGAATGTCATCGACGAACAGCAGGAACAGTAAAGGGCCGAGATGGGATCCCTGGGGGACTCCTGATGTGGCAAAGATCTTCCGAGAAAGGACCTCACCGACTCTAACCCGTTGGACACGCCCAGTCAAGTACGAAAAGAGCCACCTTAACAGTTGACCTTTAAACCCGATGGCGGAGAGTTTGTCGATGAGTAAGAAATGGTCAACCCTATCAAAGGCCTTCTTGAAATCCGTATAGATGACGTCCACCTGCAACTTTTTGTCCAGTCTCCTGGCCACGAAGTTACAGAAGACGGCCAAGTTGGTGACGGTGGATCTACCCGATAAAAACCCGTGCTGCTCATCAGATAAAGCGCTCCTGACCAGGCCACTAATTTTCCTAGTGACGATAGCTTCTAGCAGCTTGCTCATAATATTAAGCATCGAAATAGGTCTGTAATTTGAAATGTCAGACTTCGCGCCGGCCTTGTGGACTGGAGTGATATTGCTGACTTTCCACGCTGACGGGAAGTGCCCATCGATTAGAGATCGGTTGAAAATTAACCAAAGCGGACGAGACAGTATAAACTTGCAGTTCTTTATAAAGATTGGAGGGATTCCATCCTCACCAGGACCTTTATAAATGCTGAGGTTGTCAATTTCTTCGAGTACTTCGCCTATGCTGACACTCAGATCAGACAGATCAAGCGGCGAGTCTGTACCGGCGGAAGCGACGTAATTTGGATGTGTTGCCAAATAAACCGACTCGAAAAAACTCGCGAACAGATCGGCAATTTCTGAGTTATCAGAAGAGGTCGTGTCACCAAGGTACATAGATCCAGGAAGACCATGGGCGGAGCGCTTAGAATTAATAAATTTCCAAAAAGTTTTAATATTTAGCGGGATAGAGGCCTCCGTGGATGCTACGTATCTCCGATAACACGACCTGGAAAGAGACTTGCATTCGGACCTTAGATGGCACACGCGCTCGAATTTCAAAACACAAGCACGCGTCGACGTATTCGGTGCGAGAGACTGTGGGCTTGAAGTCCCATTGGCCCCAAACTAACCAATCGGGCCTGCTTATCTCTCGTGTCTAAACACGCGCTCGAATTTCAAAACAAAAGCATGCGTCGACGTATTCGGTGCGAGAGAAGGTGGGCCTTGGGAAGGAGATATTGCTGTGAAGAGGGCCTCTTCAGGACAGTGGCCATTTGGGAGGGATGCAGGGCAGATTAGTTAGTTTCGGGCCAATCGGACCTCAAGCCCACAGTCTCTCGCACCGAATACGTCGACGCGTGCTTGTGTTTTGAAATTCGAGCACGTGTTTATACTCGAGAGATAAGGGATCCGTCTTTAATTTGAGGGTAGGACGAAGCAGGCGGGACTACGCGCAGTCAGCGCACTATCCCTTCTTTTCCTGTGTCTCTCCGCGAGACGTATTGATGCTGGATAATACTCTGTAATTTCTAGTTCTCCAAAATTAATCAGGCTGATCAGCCAGAGCATTTCGCCAGGGTCGCGGCTTATGACCGTATTGTCCCGCAAGTCGGCGGTAGAGAACGGTTTCCTACAGTTTCGGATAATTTATGACTTACTTGGTTCCGCCTCGTAGCAGACATGAACTCAGGGTGTCAGAAAGAGGAAACAGGAATGGTATGCATTTTCTTCTTTATAGCAACTCGAAGACTTTCTGCGTCTCTTCCCTTCGGACCCTTTCGAACCGATACACGTGGTGTCTGTTTTCTATCTCGAAGCAATGGGTACATTGGCAGTAGAAGGGCGGAGCGCGGGCTTTTGTGAAAGTTTTCGTTGCACTTCTGCAAAACACGTGTGTTCCGAAAATGTGCTGGCTTCTTTTTACCTGCAGCCTCTTGGCCTGGGGGGTCAACTCATAATGGAACGAGAGAAACTATTTGGGGGTAGAAGAAGTCGCTTGGAAAAAATCTTGTCAGTCAGCAGTCAGCAATCACGTCGCAGACAAATGTTCTCTGCTCAAGAGTATTACGCGATGTTCTGGGTGAGTAATCTTTTTATTTGTTCCCCTAAGGGTTACAATTTCCCAACCGCTTTCTCCTTCTCCATTCATATTCACAAAAATTTTCCTTAAATATACCTTAACCTAACTTAGTCTAACTTAACCTAGATCTTATAACTCTACTCCCGCTCGCTCGCTCGCTCTCTCTCGCCTCTGTCCCCTGGACCTCCGCTTCCGCTCGCTTCCCCTCTCACTCCCATTCCTCCACTCATACTTCCGAACCCCACCCACACCCCGCTCTTCTTTCTTCCAACTTCTTCATCCACTCTTCCCCCACCCCCTCATCTCCTAACACCTCCATCACCACCTCTTGCCATCCTCTCTCAATTCCCCAACCTGTGCAAACCTCCCACACGTGTTCCCACGTCTCCTCCTCCTGCCCACACATTCTACAACTCCTTCTCTCCTCCTCCTCCCAGTATCTCCCCTCCTTCATTTCATTCCCTAACCTAAACCTCGCTACCCTCTTCCACCTATCTTCCCCCCACCCTTTCTTCATATACCCCGGCACCCCCACCCCTTTCACCCTCCCGTACCACTTATTATATCGCGTCTCTCTTATCCTCCTCCACCTCTCCTCTTCCTGCAACCTTCTCTCCCTTTCCATCAGCTCCTCCCCCCTTATCCCCCCCTATCCCTCCCCATCTCCACCTCCTCCACCGTCCACCCCCTGTCCTTATAATACTTCTCCCTTTCTTCCTCCCACCCTTGCAGAACCCTTCCCCTCCTCATCCTCCTCTTCATTTCCTCCCAACACTCCCTAGCCAATTCCCCCCCCCCTTCCCCTCCTCTAACTTCCTCTCGTAACCCCATGCCCTCATCCCTGCCCCTCCCTTCATCATCCCCCTCTGCAGTTCTTCCCTTACCATATAACCTGGGGTACTTCTGTCCACCCCCAACACCCACTTCAGGTACCTCTCCTGCAGTCCTTCCACCCTTTCCCTACCTTTCCATCCCCATACCTCCACCCCATAGTTCACCACCGCCCACACCAACTTATCGAACAACCAGATCCTTCTTCCCCAGTCTTACCCAAACTTCCTTTTCCCAATCCCCCACACCAGCCCCATCACCGCAGCCCCCTTCCTCACCCTCTCCTTCACGTGTTCCTCCTGTCCTCCATTTCCCATCAACGTGTATCCTAAATATCTAAAACTCCTTACCTCCTCCAACTCCTTTCCCTTCCACCTCCAAACCACCTTGCTCCATCTGCCCCCCCCCCCTTCTGTACCTCATCACCTTCGTTTTCCCTATATTAACATGTAACCCCTTCCCCTCCACGTACTTCTCCAATTTACCCATCATTCCCTTCATCCCTTCCACATCCTCCGCTAGTACCGCCACATCGTCCGCGTATGCCAGAGTATAAATCTTTCTCTCCCCCAGCTTCACCCCCCCCCAACCTCCCCTCCCCAGCACTTCGTCCATGTCCGCGGTCAGCAGCGTAAACATAATTGGGCTTAGCGGGCACTCCTGCCTTACCCCCCTTGCCGTCCAGAACCTCTCCCCCTCCTCCTCCCCCACCCTGACTCTTCCTATCGTTTCCCTCAAAACCTCCTCACATCTCACCACAAGCTCTTCTCTTACCCCCCTGTCCCTCATACCCTTGGTTAGAACCTCTCTGTCCACCGAGTCAAACGCGGCCTTCATATCGACAAACAATACCACCAACCTTCTCTCCTTCCTCCCTATCTGCCTGTTTATCAGGTAATTTAGTGCGTATATGTTGTCGATACATCCTACCCCCCTCCTAAACCCCGTTTGACTCGGTGGCAGCAGCTTTTTCTCCTCTACCTCAACCCTCAGCCTCTCCGCCAGTACCGATGCGTATATCTTATACGCCGTTTGAGTTAAAGTGATACCCCTGTAATCTTCTACCCTTTCCCTGGCCCCTTTCTTCATCACCGGCACCACCACCCCTTCCTTCCAATCCTCTGGCCACCCTTCCCCCCTCCATACCCTGTTACAAATCACCCACAGCCACTTTCCCACCTCCTCCCCCCCGTACTTCCACACCTCATTCTGTATTCCATCCCCTCCCCCCGCCTTCCCGTCCTTTAGACTCTTCACCACCCTTCTTATTTCCTCCCTTCCTATCTCCCTCTCTCCGTCCCTCTCCCTCACCCTCCCTTCACCTTTCGTCACCCTCCACTCCACCCCTCCCAACAGTCCCTTAAAATACTCGTCCCATTCCTCCATTTTTATCCTTTCATTTACCCTCTTTCTCCTTCCCCTCTCTCTATTCACTACCTTCCACACCTGCCCTTCAGTCCTTACCCCCTCCAGTTCCCTTTCCCAACGCTCCATCTCCTTCTTCCTCTTTACCTCACACATCCTTCCATATATCCTCTTCCTCTCTCTGTAACCCTTCCCATCTCCTCCCTCCCTTCTCCACTTTCTCAACTCCCTCCTCACCTTACTCTTCTCTTCCCTACACTCCTCGTCCCACCAGCCTCCCTTCCTTTTCCTCTCCCTCCCCCTTTCCGACTTCCCCACCGCTACCTTTATCCTTTCTCTCAACTCTCTCCACTCCTCCTCCAGTCCCCTATCACCCTCCTCCCTCTTCCCAAAACTCTTCATAAACTCCTTTCTCCCCTCCTCTGTCCAGTTTCCTCTTCCTCCTCCCTTCTTCCCACCACCTTTCTTCCTCTCCACACCGCCCTCGTCCTCTCCCCTTACCCAGACCACCAACGGCTGATGGTCCGAATCCACTCTCTCTCCTACTTCTACCCTTTCCACCTTCTCCCAAGAGTCTTCATTCCCAATCACATAATCTATAACCGTATTAGCTCTCCCTCCTGTAAATGTCCACTCCCCCTGCTCATCCCCCTCCACACCCCCGTTAAATATACTCCACCCCCTTTCTTCCAAGTAATCGCACAACCTCCTCCCATCACCATTTACCTCCTTATCTTTCGACCTCCTACTCCCACGTCCCCCTCTCTCAGCCTCCTCCCACCCCAATACCCGCTCCCCTTCTTCCCCTGTCCTAGCGTTAAAATCCCCCCCTATTAACCCCCTCACTCCCCACTCCCTCTCTTCCATCCACTCCCCTATGTCCTCCAACTTCCTTTGCATGTCTCCATTTACATACACCCCCACTATCCTCCACCACTCCCCCCCCCCCCAGTGATGTTCTGGGTGTACCCCCCGAATAACGAGGACGCAAGTGCTGCAGCGTGAGAATTTGCGCGGGGATTACCCACGGCTCCGAACGCCAAGTAAAAATTCATTTCCACCAATTTTTATAACGTAGGAACAACACGTTCCATGAAAAGTAAATTAAGTGATCAGTGTTAGTAGCCGTGCAGTGAAGTGAATATTCGGTACGTTGACCTGGACGCACCTGACATTGCGACCCTTAACTTTGGGTATACTGTATCCATCCTAAGAAAAAACGACGCCCATACCGTTTTGCGACCGATCTGCGCAGCCCCCACCACCGCCTACGGGCCCGACGCAGGCGATTGCTCGTAGCGCTTTACCTGCCGGTTTCCCGACCCTCCAAGGGCGGGACGTGACCGATGTCAATGTCAAAACTGCAGGAGTGCAATGTATCTACCCGGTAGTTCTTTGGTTCTGAACAGATATAACATCAGTTAACGAGGTGTTCTAAATAGTCTATTTAGAATGCCATTTATTACGTCTTTTTTAGGATGTATATTCAAAGGAACGATAACATTTTTTGTTCAAATTTTTATAAAATGCAGGCGGATGCCGTGCGTATTCGGAAATAATTGTGCCACCGTGTATATGAAGGCGTCGCGTGCGGAACAGTTGACAGAGAGGTAACAGGCGGTAAGACGGAGAAAAACGTAGGCGGTTAAGTGGGGAGTATGACCAATCAGCGCCTCCTCGGAACCATCCCTGCGCGGACACGTTTTTTCTTAGGATGGATACAGTATAGTGTCGTATACCTGGGATCAGCTGTGCACTGGGCTCGTCCATCGATGACCAGGATCGGTTCAGTGACCCAGTGACACAAGTTTTCAAGTTGCAGGTGAATTTTCGACAAGGGTGAGTTTTAGTTACTTTAATGGTGATCATTCATTTTTAAATTTAACGCAAGATATGGCTTATTTCCGGTGATAATTCTCAAAATTCTCGTACGAAAATATTTATTCGGGCTTTTTAAACAGACTTATTCGTTATCAGCAACAGTGCTGGCCGTTATTGAGTTACGGATTTTTATCACAATAACGAACTACGATCACTTTTCGTTAATTTCCTGTTACATTACCTTTTCGTGGATATGTTATTAACACAAGGAATTTTACGTATTCCTTATCCTCCCACTTCAAATAATTATTATTTTCGAATCTTCTAAAAAAATGTGTATTCGTCTTTTTACGTTACACGCGATTTTCATCCATTTATCCTTTATTCATTATTCACTTTAAATGGCAAACAAACCATGGCAAAAGGTTCGATTTTTTTGTTACGTCTTTTTCATTTGCCATTCTACGCAATTTCCTTCGATACATGCCGCCTTGCTTGTTCGTAGTCGCAGCGCGGCCCGGCGCGCGGCCACGCTAGCGCGGGAGCTCCAGCAGAAGGCTCGCGCTCTGATTGGTCGGTGCTTTTTATTAATATCTCGTTAACGAAACCTCGGAGGACATTTTCGCAAAGGAAAAAGTTGTTTGCAATCATCCCCCGAATCACTCCCTTTAAGATACCGCAGCATTTTCGGAACACCCTGTATACTCCGCAGTGAAATGCCGGCAAATGCGAGTAGTACTTGGGAGCCCTGAATGATCGAGCCCTCGGCCACTTATTCCCGCCACGGTGCTATTTCGCAAGCGAGAAGCGCTCGCCCGATCGTCGCCTGACGTGTTCGCGTCGTGAACTATGTCAGCAGAATCTGCCCAATTCCTGCTGCCTATCTGCCGTCAGATCGCGGTGCGCATGATCTGCCCGATTCCTGTCATTAAATTGTATCAGCAGACTCTTCTTACTTTCTGCCGCCAAACTGCTCGCAGGCTATGTCAGCAGAATCTGCCCAATTCCTGCAGCCTATCTGCCGTCAGGTCGCGATGCGCAGAATCTGTTCGATTTCTGACATTAAATTGTACCAGGAGATTCTCCGCAGTGTCTGCCGCCAAACTGCTTGCAGGCTATATCAACAGGATCCCCATAAAAAAGTTTCAAAAAGTAAAAAAATTACGCCAAGTACATGAAACAAATAAATCACAAAAAGTAAAAGATAATAATATAAATCACAAAAAAATAGAAGAAAATATATAATCACAAAAAATAGAAGAAAATATACAATATAAAAAAGATGTGAAATCCAAATGAGCTGCAAGTACATAATGGTGCTTTCCAATGTATTAAATAATATTAAGCAGATATATTTTTATACAGATAAATATTTTAATACGAATAAATATTTTATTCAAAATACTTGGCGCTGCTCACCGAATTGGTGTTGCTAAACTGAATACATATGTATAAATTGCATTCATCTTTTTCTTTCTTTCTTGTGCGTGCGTTTGTGAATGTGTGTATGTGTGCGTTTGCATATGCTACGTATGATATTAGAGTTAAATATATGTAGAATAAATTTGACTGCGTTTTTAATATGTATATGTATATGTTTATGTATTTTAGATTGTAAGGGAGTTATTGTAAATTATTAATACTAAGACAATTAACATTTTTTCGGTTTCGCAGCGCCAAGTATTTTGAATAAAATATTTATTCGTATTAAAATATTTATTTGTATAAAAATATATCTGCTTAATATTATTTAATACATTGGAAAGCACCTTTATGTACTTGCAGCTCATTTTGATTTCACATATTTTTTTATATTGTATATTTTCTTCTATTTTTTGTGATTATATATTTTCTTCTATTTTTTGTGATTTATATTATTATCTTTTATTTTTTGTGATTTATTTGTTTCATGTAATTGACGTAATTTTTTTACTTTTTGAAAGTTTTTTATGGGGATCTCACTTCGTTTTATAAAGATAATTCATGTACTTGGCGTAATTTTTTTACTTTTTGAAAGTTTTTTTATGGGGATCTCACTTCTTTTTACAAAGATAATTCATGTACTTGGCGTAATTTTTTTACTTTTTTGAAGTTGACTGCCACGTGTGCTAAAAATAAGGAAAAAGTAAGGATATCCCAATAAATTATAAATTCTGATCTATCTTCGTCACACGTATACGTGTTTATAGCGCCCTGCAGCCTATCTAGAGACGTTAGAGGATAAGGTATATACTTGGAATACTCGTAATAGCGCAAAGCAGCTCAGCGAGTGTACTTTATTTATTTTTTGGTTAAGGATAAATTCTACGTAAGTTTAACAACTACGAAAAGAAACCACGCGCACTGCATTGCCGATTTATATGTATTTTATGGCGCTGAAAGCAGCCTTTGGCGCTGAACGTATTTAACATTGACATTGAACTGTAATAACAACCACGATTAACACCTTTCGAAGAAAAATATGTATGCATTTTTAGCATTTCGTGGCCAAGCTTGTTTTTCTACTCGTAAATCATCAACGGATACCCACGCTGTGCCCTTACCCCTTACCATACTCGTGTAATGACCATCGGCAATACTTTTACCGTGGTGGAAAATCGCTGCCTTAAGTTTATAACAGTGATCCCCCATTTGTATTTTAGTAGTAGGTATTGCTTTGATGTAGAAATTTTCCACATTCGTTCTGCCCTCTTTAGTTAAAATGTCCTATCTAGCATTTTGAAACAACCGAGAAAACTGAAGTTTTATCATTTACTTTGTACCGTCCTTATTTTCCTTTATTCACATTAAAACATGTTGTCATTATTTCGTAACAGGCTAATATATTTTTTTGTAATAGGTGTACCAGTAGGTAATGTATTATTAACGTACCAATTAATTAATTGTTTTAGATAGGATATTTTAACCATTTGGAAATAAGTTAGGTTAAATACATTAGACTGTTTATAAATCTTTACGAAGCACTTAGAGTTTTCTAACATTACTTAAAAGGTAAAAGACGTGTGCTACTTCAAATATTTCAACATATCTCAAAAAATGAAAAAATGCTAGATAGGACGGTTTAACTAAGGAGGGCAGCGTTGTTGTTCCACTACTATCGTGATCGAACAAATGTAATTTTGCAATAAGAATTTGTTTGGAAGCAGTTATATCGATTTTCTTTATTGTGTTTGAATTTGAATTATCACAATTAGGGCAAGAATCTTTCAGATTTTTCCATCCTGCGAAATTGTGTTTTATTATATCTTGAAATTCAAATGATTTTTTTTTTAACATCTTGGGCAGTGCAAGATGTACCACACAATTTGTACTGATAGTAGTACTTGTGTAATTACACTCTAAACATCTTAATACCGTTGTAATTTCGTGTTGTACTGCATTCTTAATAAGAATCTCACGATCACAAACAGAAGTAATAAACTCAGCTGCATCATGTAGCTGATTCTTAGCGTATTTTTCTCCTGCGAATTGCCGTAATGATATTATGCTTGGACTTTGATCCGATTTATATTGGTCCATAAAGACTTTTATAATATGATCAGCTTTTTCAGTCGAAAATAAGTTTTCTCTTATGGATGAACAATATAACATACATTGGATTGTGGCATTCGCATAACAAGACACACCATCAGAATTCGGGAGACCTCTGACGTAGTATTGAATAGTATCCACGATGTGATCATTAGTATTCTGACATTCGGATACATTATAATTAGGTACTGCCCAAACAGCATCACGAACATTGAGAACGCGATTTTTAGTAATTGAAATAGTCATAAGATCAGGTCTATATTTTTTTCGCCATCTATTGTACTCTATTATAGCCGATTCTTGTGCCTTTACGGAAGATGGATCATAATTGATAAGATGCAGTCCTTGTAATGTGGTCACCCGAGAAAGAGCAACGTAAGTTTGTCCGCAAGTAAATATTGAATTACCTGCTTCTATAACAGCATTCTGCAAGCTTAGTCCTTGACTTTTGTGAATATTATACCATAGCTGAGGCAAATCGGAAATTGTTTTCTAATAACGAACGCTCTATCCATTACTTCAAATTTAACACTTACACGTTCTATTATATGTTCTTGCCCCGTGGGTAATATAATTTTCAATTTTTCGACGTCATTATCAACACCTCGTGTAACTGAAACAAGTTTAGCAATGGTACCGTTGACAAGACCTAGCGTAACATCAATATTTCTTCTAATCATGATTTGCACTCCTACTTTAACAATTACGACCCTTGCAAGTCCCGCCGTTCGGGAGCTATCATCGTCATTATTGTTCAGTACCTTTGACACCTTTTTTTTCAAGTACGGTTGCACAATTCGTTGTATCATGAGCAATCAAATGGATTTCTTCGGACGGAAATCGACTCAGCATTGCAGCGTTCAAAACATCACACTGAACACATGGGGGAAGTAAACACACCGTATTCAATCCCACATTAAGCATGTAATCACTTAATTCCTTTAATCGGTCATTACAATTTGTCGCTTTGAAATTTAATTTCCTCGATTCTAAAAGCTTCGTATCCGAAACGGTCACTACTCCGTTCCGAATTCTCGACAAGATCTCTTTGTAAATATTATCACCCTGCTGTCGCATGTTTATTGTCAATTCGTCATAGCTAAACAAGGCAGACCATAAATTATAAGAACCTTGTGACGTCCCGGCCCCACCACGGTATCGCGACTTAGTGTCGGCGAGCGCCACCAGAGGTCTAATCTTCTCGCTAGTTCTCAATCTCCAATCCATTAGTATATATACAAGTTCCAAAATCATATCCTCTGTGTCCCCGTGTGTGTCTAGGGCAGGGGCCGTCAGCTGTAGCCCTACCGATGAGTCTAGCTGACGGTCCCAAGACGAAACACACCTCTTCTTTTCCTCCTCGATCCTTTAAAGCCAATCCACCCGCCCCGCACAGTTTACTCCATTGCGGCGTAATCCGGCCGGCCTTAGGGCGCGACGGTACGTTGGAGGCAGCGGGGCAAGAACTCCTTGTCATTGTCCTAACCTCCACCCAGGACGTGACATAAAACTGGTGACAGCGGTGGGATGTCGGTGGATTGTGCTGAGATCCGAGGACGGATCTTCCCCTCAGGGGGGGAGGTGTGACGTCCCGGCCCCACCACGGTATCGCGACTTAGTGTCGGCGAGCGCCACCAGAGGTCTAATCTTCTCGCTAGTTCTCAATCTCCAATCCATTAGTATATATACAAGTTCCAAAATCATATCCTCTGTGTCCCCGTGTGTGTCTAGGGCAGGGGCCGTCAGCTGTAGCCCTACCGATGAGTCTAGCTGACGGTCCCAAGACGAAACACACCTCTTCTTTTCCTCCTCGATCCTTTAAAGCCAATCCACCCGCCCCGCACAGTTTACTCCATTGCGGCGTAATCCGGCCGGCCTTAGGGCGCGACGGTACGTTGGAGGCAGCGGGGCAAGAACTCCTTGTCATTGTCCTAACCTCCACCCAGGACGTGACAAACCTAATCCTCCAACATGTTTCTCTATACTCTTATTGGATAATTGTATAAAATCAGGTTCTTCGTGAACAGGTGGAAGTTGTAGTAAGTCACCAAATAGCAACATAGGCTTTTTTCCGAACCAAGAATCATCGGAATCTGTAGTATCAAATATCTCTGTAAGTCGCAAATGTATGTACAGGAAAGTTACGTTAGAAACCATCGAAATTTCATCGATGATTACTAAAGCAACATTTTTGAGTTGATCTCGTACAATTTGAAGGGTTGCATCGCTAAGTTGTCTATACTGGGCTGTATGCCCATGTTCTACGGGTAATTGGAATAATCGGTGTATAGTAAGACCTTCGATATTAAAAGCTGCGATTCCAGTAGGAGCAGTTACTGCTGTGTCTTTTCCGATAGTCTGCTTGATCCAGTGTCTGATAGTTTTTATTAAAAAACTTTTCCCCGTGCCACCTTCTCCACTCACATAATGTCTGAGAATGTTATCGTTAGACGTCAAGGACTTAGTAACTTTATCAAATATCTGCTTCTGATCATGGTTCAATTCCGAAATCATTTTTGCAAGATCACCACAGTCAAATTTGTTTTCCGCGTCTTTAAAATCTTTCATGGCACCAACAGTTTCAACGGGGACACACTCTATTGGGTGATCGCCTTGATCATTTTCTTCTTGTTCCACAGTATTCAACACGTTCTTTTCAATTTCTTCCTTTATATGATCACGCGCTTCTTGAATATCCGTTATTCGTTCGTGATACTGAACTGCTTCTGTCAATTGTGATTGTAGCGACAAAAAAGCTTCCGCATATGTGTTAAATCCATTTCTCAATTCGTCGGTGTTTCTCCAAGGTTGGAATAATAATAATAACAATGAGAAATAATAATTCTCAGGTTGGGTTTGAACATTGTACTTATAATGATTGATAAGATAGCCTCTTTTCCTTTTTTTCAAAAACAAAGATGCACGGATTTCATAATATTCAGTTTTTTCAGACGGTCTATCTTTAGTAATGTCATACCACATAGCAAAATCGTACAGATGCATAGATTCTAATTCATTAGGTCTGTTAGGATAGTGATCATCTATGAAGGATAGACAAAATATGTCTGTGGATTGACCCTCCAGCTCCTCAATCTCTTTGCGAGTTTTCAATTTCCTACTTCTCAGTATATTTACATCTAACCATCTAATAGTAGTAAGGTAATTGCCCCAGTTGTCGATCAGTTAGTAGGAGGTCGAAATGTTTTTAATGAAAAACTTGATGTAAATGGACCAAAATTCAATTTTGTATTTTTAGCAGTTAATTTTAACATTAATATAGATAATAGCATAGTAAAAAATTAGAATCTATATATATTTAAATGTGGAAATTATAATTGAGAATAAAAATGTCGATGCCCCAAATGTCGATCACTAAATTACGGTCGGAACTAGTTGTCGATCAGTAAAATTGCTCTAGTAGTCGATCAAGAAAAGAGAGGTTATAAAGAAAACTTAAAGTACGAAAACGGGTAAAAAATCCTTCCGGAACATTTATAAATAATTTATCTCATTAAATTATCTTATAAATTTTAATTAAATTTTTATTAATTACTTAAGTCCAACAAAAATATTTTTTTTTATAAAATACTTCTATAAACAAACAAAACATGTTCAACACAAACTTTTATATAAATTTACTAATAAATAGCTATAATAAGGCATGCTTAATTTCCATCTTATTGTTTATTTTGAACACCTTTTATGGCTTTCTCCTCTGCAATTAAATTTTGTTTCATTTGGCCCAAGTGTTCTTTCAGCTGTAAATCTTCCTCAATTTTTTGTTTCAAGTTTTTTATTTGTTCAGCTGATATTTCTTTTTCCGCAGGCGTTCCTTTTTTTGATTGAATCACCAACAATTTTTCTTTGGCTTTATTTTCTTTAAGCCTCAACTCTAATTCTTTAACTTGTACTGTTATTTTGTTTTTTTCGGATCTTATTTTCTTCAAATTCTCTTGAGATTCTTGTTTTATTTTCGCATTCACCACTCTTTGCTTCTGCAGTGCTACTTTTTTTATCTCCTTCTTTTCTTTTTCGTCTAAATTTTTTGTGTGCCATGCTCTCCATTCATCACCAGTTGCAACAAACGGAAGTCTTTCCTTACGCTTTCTCTTATTATCCTCTATTTTCTTTTTCGGCATAAAAAGACAGTCTTGAAAAACTGAATGTGCGGAAGAATCTGTTAATCAAATAATATTGTTCAGTTACTGTAAATGCGCATTAACATTTTTAATAATTTTACATTTGAACAAGTTAACATACTGTTGGCATTAACATCACAATGTGCCTGTAGCTTAGTAAAGGAAGCTAGAAAATTTTAATTAATTAGTTAATTACATTTACACAATAAAAAAAGTAAAATTTGGTTTTTACCATTAACATTAGGTGCAATATTTTCATCACCATAAGTTGTACAATCTTGCTGTACCGTCCTTGGACACATGATGCTATTATTATTTTCTTCATATTCTAGTTTATTATATTCACCTATACTATTACTATTATTAGTACTAGACTTATTTACTATACTTAAATCTATAGGAAGATCCTGAAAATGAAGATCCTGTACAGATTTAAGAATTCAAAATTAAATGTTATAAAAGTACATTGTAAATATAAACAAAAGTATTACTATACTATTTGTATGTATAAAAATAACATTCAAATTCAGCTTATGAATATTTTTTATAAGAAAATAACTTGATGTTTACTTTTTTCATATTTAATTTCTTAATTTGAAGAATGTTTATCACCTTTTCAGAACTGCTACTGTTTTTTTCTTTATCAAGACTCACAGTGATTTTAAAGCTATTGTTTCCAAGTAAATTATTAGTAGATGTTTCTGATAATATTGTATTATCCTTGATACTAGTCTTATCAGGTGGTATTTGAGTATTGCTATTTGAATTAATGAAACTTTCTGTATTCAAATCATCTTCAAGAATAACTGGGCTTGTAATTAAATTATTCTCAAGAACTTGTTTACTAATTGTAATAGGCTCAGAAGACTTTATCAAATTATTTTCATCCACTGTGAATTGATTGATTAGAATACAATCATCTGTTGTTTGAGCAAAATTTTCGTTATTTGAAATTGTTGTAATGTTTTGCAGTTCATTTATAAATTCACAGTCATTCACTGAACCTTCATCAATTATAATGCTATTGTTATACAGTTCATTGCTCGAGTTACTTTTCATATCTTTGTCAGTGATAAAATCTGTGTATAATTCTATTTGAACATTTTGTGACCGTCTTCGGTTTGTGAGACGGTCGCCGGTGGGACGGAGAAGGAGTTTGTTGCCGACTCAGTCGGTAAGGCCGGGTTCGTCAAATAAGCAAAGGCGTGTTAAACACTAACAAGGTTTATTCGAGCTGTAATTATGTTTACATTATCTTCCGCGTGACGGTTGCGGGGCGGAGACTCGACTTGGTAAATCGCGACGGCGTGGTTCTCGCGGCGGCGGCGCTGGCGACGAGCTGGGGGATCGAGGATTTGGAGTTTTGTGGAACGTTCTACTCGGAAGGGCCTTAGCAGGCACGATCGTACGAGAGTCGTATAGTGGCGTTCCCGTGTGCAATAGGGCTCTGGCCGATAGCGGCGCGGAGACACCTTACAGGCGAGGTAAAGCACAAGATTTCTCTCGGCCTATTTAGGAAAAGAGGCTGGTTAATGGCACAGCGTGACGATAGGCCAACGCGTGCACACCTCACGGAATCCAAAAATATGAGCTTCTTGACGGACGGTACGGCGGTGTTACGGCTAATCCGTGCGGAACAAGAGCTCTCAGTTTCGCTCGCCGCGGTCCTTATGTCGCGAGCCCGTACATCTTCACCCGCGAGACAGCCCGCGGCCGCGCGGCCGCCTAGCGGCCGCGGCGCGCACTCGGCTTATCGGCGCGGCGCCGTACGCCTGCGCGACGCGTGACGTGACTTCGTCACACCCCCTTCCTACTTCGGGGACGGAAAGCGATCAACGCTTTAGATCGGTTTATTGGGTCCGCTGACCCCTTAAAACTAACGCATACCAACTTAAAACTACGGGTTGCAACCCCAGGAACCGGGAACTTACTTACTACCCACCACCACTTAACGCTAACTTATCTAGGTTCGCGGGACTTCCGCGGGGGCCGTCGGCCGACGGCTTCGGGTTGCAATTCCGATGCTGCCGTCGCGGTACCGACGGCCCATCACGACGGTGGTCGCGGTGGTTACCGCGTACACCCGCCGTGGGTGCATGGCGGCCGGGTGAAAGACCACCACACCGGGGCGGTCGGCGTCCCATGACCACGGTCGGGTGCGGGCGGCCTCTGGAACGACGGTCCTCTGCTGTGGTGCGGCCGCTGTGGGGCCCCGGCGGCCGGGCGGTACCAGCGGCCCAGCTTCGGGTGCTGTCGCGGGGGGGCCCCTCTGGCCTAGCTGTACCCGCGACAGTGCTGCGGCGATGCCGACCGGTGGTGGCGTGGCCGCTGGTGGGCCCTGGAGGCCTGGCTGAGCCAGCGGCGTGGCGATGGCAGCATCTACCGGCGGTGGTGTGGCCGCTGGGGGGCCCTGAAGGCCTGGCTGAACCAGCGGCGCGGCGATGGCAGCATCTACCGGCGGTGGTGTGGCCGCTGGGGGGCCCTGAAGGCCTGGCTGAACCAGCGGCGGTGTCACTGGTGGCCCGGATGGCTTCCTTCTTCGGGCCGACAGTCTTGGTGCCCGTAGCGTATCGGGGTTCGACGGACTAGCCCGGGTTGCTGTTGCCGATGGTTGGGGCGTTTTCTGCCTGAGGTCCAGCGGCTGTTGGGCCTTGTGAGCGATCCGTCGGCGGCGGGTTATGGCGCCGGCGGGGTCCACGTCCACGGGGTCCCCGGCGGGTTGGGTGACCGTGTCCAACACCGCCACCTCCACGATGGGCTTGCGCCGCGGTGCCAGTATGCGCGGTGGTGGGCCCCGGTGCGGCGAGGGTTGCGGGGTGACCCGTACTCGGGCTGGCCATGGCCGGTCCTCGACCACCCTGGCTCGCCGGGGTAGGTGTTCCGGCGGTCCTACCGCTACGGTGCCTAATGGCACGGCTGTGCTGCAACCGGAGCTCTCCGGTCGTGTGGTCTGATTGCGTGGCATCGTGATTGCCAATTGTCTAACCGGGCCGACTTCCTCGGCTTTTATAGCTGCCAGCGTGGCGCTGTTGGTGCCGGTTTCTGGTACTTGTTGTTTGTACGGTTTCAGATCGCTGATGTGCGCACGCGTGGTCTTGCCGCGCGCACCTTTCAGCACTACAACGTTCGGTCCCGTGAATTTGGCAACGGTGTACGGGCCGGCGAATTTCGGAGCTAGCTTTGCATTGAACTGTTTTGCGGCTGCGCTGAGGTGGTGCTCGCGTTTCATCACCTGGTCGCCGATCGTGGGGCGCCACTCTCGGCGCCGCAAGTCGTAGTAATGCTTCTGGTTTTGGTGGGCTTTCGCCAGATTCCACCGCGCTAGTTCAATGCTATCTTTGATACCCGCGAGCCGTTGTTGCCATCCTTGGGCGTCTTCTCGGGTTGGTTCCTCCATTGGGTCTCCGGTGGCCAAGCGTGGGTCACCGGGAGCCGCGAGCTCTCGGCCAAAGTTTAACGCGGCCGGCGTGCTCCCTGTGGCCTCGTGTCGCGCCGTATTGTAGGCAAACGCGATCTCCGGGAGCCAATTATCCCACGTCGTATGATCTCCGTCGGTAAATTGGGCGATCATCGTTTTGACCACTCGGTTCGCCCTTTCCACTGGATTACATTGCGGAGTGTACGGTGGTGTCTTCCGGTGATCAATGCCATATTCCCGTAGCAGGCCGGTAAATTCACGGCTTTCGAACTGTTTGCCGTTGTCGGTGATGACCCGGCGGGGGCACCCGAAGCGCATGACCACTCGTTCACGGAATGCTTTGGTGACGGCCGGAGCGGTGGCTTGTCGAAGAGGCTGCAGCTCGATCCATTTTGTGAATTTATCTTGCATTACCACGACCACTGTATGGCCTTTCTTCGACCGTGGGAGTGGCCCGACCAAATCGGCCGATACCACGTCCCATGGATAGGCGGCTGGCGTGGTATGCATAAGTCCGGCTGGCGCTTGCTGCGAGACTTTGTACTCTTGACATATCGTACATTGTCGTACGTATCGGGCCGCATCGCGGAACATTCCTGGCCAGTAGTATTTTCGGGCCAAGCGGGCAGTAGTCTTGTTAATGCCTAAATGGCCGGCCGTGGGGGCGTCATGATTGGCCCGTAGTATTTCGCTGCGTCGTGCTTGCGGTACACATTGTTTCCATTCATCCTCGGGGTGTCCGCCGGTTGTGTCCGGAAAGTGGCGGTATAATTCGTCGCCACGAATCTGGTATTCCGGGTGGAGGAGCGGCGTCTCCTTGACGGCTCGTTTCTTGGCTTCATACCATTCTTTGGGCCCCTCTGTGTCTACCGGGGCGATCTCGCCTTGGCGGGAGAGGGCGTCCGCGACGATGTTGTTCTCGCCCTTCCGGTATTCGATGTTGAAATCGTACTGTTGGAGCTCCAGGCTCCAGCGTGCCAATCGTCCCGAGGGGCTATCGATGGATTGGAGCCACTTTAATGCTTGGTGGTCGGTGAAGACGGTGAAGGCATATCCTTCCAGGTACGGGCGCATCTTTCTGACGCCCCAGACCACGGCCAAGCATTCTTTCTCCGTGACTGAGTAGTTTCTTTCTGCCGCATTTAGCGTACGGCTTGCATAGGCTACTACTCGTTCTTCGCCATCGTGGTCCTGGGTTAATACGGCACCGAGGCCGCTTTGGCTGGCATCGGTCTGAAGTACAAATGGCCGGTCGAAATCGGGACAGGTCAGTACCGGTGCGGTGACCAACTGGTGGCGGAGCGTTTCAAACGCGGCTTGGGCTTCTTCGGTCCATGCCCAACGGTTACGTTTCTGGAGAAGCTGGTTCAACGGTGCAGCGGTGTCGGAGAACTGCGGGATGTATCTCCTGTACCAGGAGACCATCCCCAGGAAGCGCCTTAATTCGCGCAGGTTCTGCGGTGGAGGCGTATTGCGGATTGCCTCCACCTTGTCGGGGTCGGTTTTGACTCCGCGGTCTGATACGACGTGTCCGAGGTATTGGAGCTCTGTCTGGCAGAACCGGCATTTTTCCTCGTTTAGGCGGAGTCCGGCTTGCTGTAGTCTGCGCAGTACCTCTCGGAGGTTCTCCAAGTGCTCTTCAAACGTTCGGCCCAGGACAATAATGTCGTCCAAGTATGCAAAGGCCCTTGGCTCTAGGCTGGGTCCAATGATACTATCGAGGAGCCTTTGGAACGTAGCGGGGGCTGAGTGGAGGCCGAACGGCATGACGCGGAACTGGTACAATCCGCGTCCTGGAACGGTAAAGGCCGTTATCGGGCGGCTCTCCTCGGCCAATGGCACTTGCCAGTATCCGTTTGCGAGGTCTAGCGTCGAGATATAGCGCGCCTCGCGTAGTTTATCCAGGGTAGCCTGCACCTGTGGCAGCGGGTAGGCGTCCTTTTCGGAAACTGCATTGACTCGGCGGAAGTCGATGCAGAAGCGTTTCTTCTTCTTGCTGCCTTTCTTGGCGACCATTACAACGGGGGAGCTCCACGGGCTGCTGGAAGGCTCGATTACCCCGTCGGCTAGCATTTGGTCTACCGCCTCGTTAATTAATGCCTGCGTGGCCGGATTTCTGGGCGAATAGCGCTGTTTAATCGGTTCGGTATTCGCCCGTAGTCGTATACGGTGCTCGGTAAGGCGAGTTGTCCCTCGCAACTCTCGGAATGGCGGTAACTCTTCATCTAAGAGTTGTTGCAGAGCGGTTTCCTGGGCCGGCGTGCATCGGCGAATGCCGGGGGCCTCCACTACCGCGGTTTCGGCGTGGCGAGTCCATCTGTGTTCGCCGATCTGTACTTCCAGGCCCAGTTTAGTGAGGACGTCTATGCCCAGTAATGCGGCATGTGACAATCCAGGTAGAACAGCGTACGTATGTTCAACTCCTTGCCCGTTGACGTGGGCGGGGAGCGTCATTTCGCCCTGCAGCGGTACTTCGGCGCCATCGGCTACGCTGGCCGTGAACGTGGCAGGTCCGAGAACGTATCCTTGTCGTCGGCAGGCGGTGGCGACATCTGGTCGTATAAATGATCTGGTGGCTCCGGTGTCGACCAATGCCCACCATCGCACCTTACCGACTTGGAAGGCGAGGTACAGTCGGGAATCGTTGCCTAGTTGGTTGGCTGAGGCCTTGGCGTCGGGGCGGTTGTGCGGTTGCCTCGTTGGCCGCGCCCTGCCTCGTTTCCCGAGATCGGGTTGCAATCGCATTCTCTCGTGGTGCGTCCGGCGGTGCCGCAGTACGAGCAAAATAATTTGCTTGCTCGTCGGCACTCCTGGCGGCGATGACCGCGCTGGCCGCATCTCCAACAGCAGGTGTCCCGATCATAATCGGCTTGTACCTCTGCGAGGCTGTGGGTTCGTGGCTGGACCGGACGTTTCTCTGGTCGTCGCTCCGATTTGGAGGCTTCTTTTTCCTCGGCCGTGACTTTATCTTGGTCTGCGGCTAACTTCATTAATTCGGGCAGTGTTTTAAAGTCAGTCCGTTTAATGACCCGCCTGTACTCCGGCCGGAGGTTTCGATAGGCTCGGTGGACCTGCTGCTCCAGCGTATATTTGCCATACTGTTGCATTAACGGGAGCAGGTCTAGTATAAAGTCGGTTGCCGTCTCTTGCGGCCGTTGGACGCGCCTGGTAATCGTTTCCTCGAGCTCGTCTTCATCTTCGGCAGCGAGGAAGAAGGCTCGGAAGTCGGTGACAAAATCGTCCCACGACTGCCATTCCGTGCGGCGGAGGCGATACCAGCCGAGTGCTCTCCCTTTCAAAATCTCGGAGAGGCACTGTACAATTTGGGTGGGGGTGACCATGTAGCTGTGTTGGAGGTCACCCAGCCGTTGTAAGAATTCGGCCGCTCCTGGGCCACCGTCGTATCGGGTCCCCCACCTTCGGATTCGTTCCATGGGCGTAGCCTCCGGGGCAATCATGCTGATGCCAGGGCTGTGTGTCAGCAGATTGTGCCCGGTGCCGGTTGCCGTTTCTGGCATGCTGGTGCCTTCGCTGGTTTCACCAGTGGGTTTGGGCGGTGCCATATTATTCGCTCGGCAGTGCGCAGTGACTCTCTGCCTCAGCTCGTCAAGCGTGCCAGTGGCGTCGAGTCCGTAGTCTTCCGCAGCTTTTACTAGGTCTGTTTTTCTTAGTTCGTAGACCCAGCTCACGCCTTGGCTCATTCGACCTTCTCCTTTTCACGGTCCCTGTTCGGGCGCCAATTTGTGACCGTCTTCGGTTTGTGAGACGGTCGCCGGTGGGACGGAGAAGGAGTTTGTTGCCGACTCAGTCGGTAAGGCCGGGTTCGTCAAATAAGCAAAGGCGTGTTAAACACTAACAAGGTTTATTCGAGCTGTAATTATGTTTACATTATCTTCCGCGTGACGGTTGCGGGGCGGAGACTCGACTTGGTAAATCGCGACGGCGTGGTTCTCGCGGCGGCGGCGCTGGCGACGAGCTGGGGGATCGAGGATTTGGAGTTTTGTGGAACGTTCTACTCGGAAGGGCCTTAGCAGGCACGATCGTACGAGAGTCGTATAGTGGCGTTCCCGTGTGCAATAGGGCTCTGGCCGATAGCGGCGCGGAGACACCTTACAGGCGAGGTAAAGCACAAGATTTCTCTCGGCCTATTTAGGAAAAGAGGCTGGTTAATGGCACAGCGTGACGATAGGCCAACGCGTGCACACCTCACGGAATCCAAAAATATGAGCTTCTTGACGGACGGTACGGCGGTGTTACGGCTAATCCGTGCGGAACAAGAGCTCTCAGTTTCGCTCGCCGCGGTCCTTATATCGCGAGCCCGTACATCTTCACCCGCGAGACAGCTCGCGGCCGCGCGGCCGCCTAGCGGCCGCGGCGCGCACTCGGCTTATCGGCGCGGCGCCGTACGCCTGCGCGACGCGTGACGTGACTTCGTCACAATTTGTTTCTGATATACTTTCAACTGGATTGTTTTGACTTTCTATAAGAGGGTTTTTATTTTGACTAATAATGCTTTGTTCTCTTGGATGTGCAGCAATGTTCCTTTTACATTTTAACCATAAATTAAACAATTGTTTATATTCAATTGATCCAGTCCATATATTGGAATCATAGCTTTCCTCAAACTCTTGTAAAATTAAAGGTTCAAGGTTTGACTCAATAAAATTGAGATGTTCTTGGTGTGTGGCATCATAAGGTGTTTGATTAGTTGTACTTTCTTCTGGAGTATTTAATGTCTCAACATTTTTAATTAATTTGCTATAATTGATTGAATCTGCAGAAAATGGATACAGTCCACAGCTTTTAAAACTAGATTGTAAATTTTTTTTAGTATCTATGGAATCTATAGCTGTTTTATGTACACTTGCAAAATGAATTTTAGTTAAGGCTTCTCCATTATTTTCTAGCCGCCAATTGCGAACTGCTTCTCTGTATGATGTTTTTAGTGGATGGAAAAATGAGACATCCATGGGTTGCATTACATGGGTTGCATTAGGAAATAGAGCAATAAGCTCTATTTGATGGGCACAACAAAAATTACTCAATTCCATGGTTAAATGAGAGCTGTGCCCATCTACATAAAGTATGATTGGAAATGGAATATCACTTTTCAGACACCACTGATAAAAACTGTTTGCAATGTACATATAAAATGTTTCGCTGGTCATCCAACCAGTCTCACTCTTTCCAATGACGAATTCACTTGGAAAGTGTTTGGCTACCAAAGCTGGAATTCTTTCGTAGTTATATACCACCATAACAGGAGGTAACTGTCCAGCAGCATTTCCAGCAATTAAGGCTGTATAACATTCTTTGTCACTATCGCAGACACTATAAACTGCTTTTTCCCCTTTACGTACCAATACCTTCTTGGTTTTTGGAGATAATAAAAAGCCTGATTCGTCCAAATTAAAAATTCTTTTTGGATCAATATTCATAAGATTTTTGGCAGTAAGATAACTTTCTATCTCTTTATACCAATTTCTTAAAGCCTTCTCTGTTACATTGGCCCTTCTTTTAGTTAAGTTTTGGGACATTCGTTCTGTTAAATTGGGATGTCTTTTCAAAAAAGATGCATACCAGCGTTTGCCCGGTCTACCATTTGTAAACGGTGTGTCTTTCTTTGTTTTAATAACAATTCTCTGGACTGTATCTAGTAGATGCTCCTTCGTTATCGGAAACCCGCATTTACTTAAATCAAAAATCCAGGTTACCAATTGGTTTTCTTCCTCATTACTCAATATGCTGTTAGGTCCTGGCTTTGCATCTAATGAATATGTTCCTCTTACTCTGGACTGCAGAGTTGCATAAGGAACATTGTACGAAATGCTTACGGACCGCATTGATTTTCCTTTTTTAGCTTCCTCTACAGCTTTTTGCATGTCACAAGAATTATACATTCTGCTTCTTAAAATCTTCCTCTTAAAATAACAATATTCAATATTTTATTAATAGAAGTATTACCCGTTAAAAAATGTGCAAAGTCAATGATCGAGAACTAGGTTAGGTATGAAAAACGTGTACTAGTTTCCGATCACTTAATTAAAATGTTAAAACTTAATTAATTATATCTTACCTTTCTTTCTTTAGCCATGGTGGATCCCCTCAAAACAATGTATATTTCATTCGACACATAAAACTGTATAAAACTCGTTAAAAACGTGTGTTTCCTCAACCAGTGCCGGTAGCTCTATGATCAAGGAAGTCTTTTGTTTGCACACGGAACAGAAACAGGCTACGTTACTTCCTTTCTTTTACATGGTTTGAATTATTATCACTTTTTAAAACTTATGATAATAATTCATACACAATTTTACATTTAAAAAACGTCATTTTTATTATAAAAATATTGTTAAAAATGCTATAAAATCATAATATTTGTGAAAATGATCGAGAACTGGGACTTGATCGACAACTGGGGCAATTACCTTACTGGAGTCAGTGCCATGCAATGATAATCCTAAAAGAGTATCAGCGCATTCAGGCGCTCCACATTCTGTATGATTTAGCATGCGCATTCCAAGGTTGCACAGCAGACTAGCCAATGACTTAGTACAATTTATTGCTGCCATAGTGTCCGTAGCGTAACTTTTTTCCGGCTTCGACACGTACTTAGTACAGTAACATGTCACCAACCCTGTCTTTTCCCCAATATATTATATATCCATGTTACCTCTCCAAACCGTAAGAACGGCAGCATTAAAATCATTGATACGAACTTCCTTTATTGAACGTGGAAGATCATAGAGTCTACCTTTTGCTTTCAATTGTTTTCTAGCACCTATAGAAACAGCCACATCCCTTTTAATCAAAGTATCTGTAACTGGACGTGGAAATGAAAATCGACATACTTTACACAAGGAATTTTTAGTTTTTCTGTTGCGTAGACAGTAACTATTGCGTTTATGCATTTGATGTGCAATTACACGTCTATATAATTCTGGCGACACATGCGGTAATGGCAATCTGCAAGTGACGTATTTCATAATGAATGCTGCTACTTCTTCCTTCGAAGATTTATCGATTATAGGAGCATCTTCAATCCAAATTAAAAGATGAAAATGTTGTAATCCCCTGCTCTGATATTCTCTGCGCCAAAAGTAATGAGTGACCTTGCCAATTGGATTGTCAGGTGAACAAATGAAATCCAACATAGCGTGGAATGTATTATCTATAAATCGAGCAGTTGAAACGGGATCAGAAGCAATGAGTTCGTTCGGAGACATTTTAGCCACCGATGGGCCGTTTACATCACGAAGATATTCTATTAAATCTGTCCATAGCCACTCACTTGGACTGAGCGTGAGGAACCATGTAGCTGGTCCATAATGGTGTATCATACAGTTCAAATCATTTCTCGGTTTTCGCCAATACTGTGCTGTATTACGTAATCTGGAAAATATAGTTGTTATTAAAGTTACTGTGGATCAGCACCAGGACTGGGCAAGGGGCACGGAGCAAGTTGTACAGAACCGAGTTTGTTTAAACACCACGAGCGATTATAATATTAAATAAATATGTACAGAGTCATAAGAAATTACACTATTTAACAGAGAATGTTTGTGTCTTACACTACTTAATTTAAAGAAGCTTAATAACGCAGCAAGCGCGATAGCAAGCACAAAGCAGTTACACGGCAACGGAGTAACTTCGCGAGGCAGCGGCGCGAATAAGCAAAGTGCGCAAGGTGCAAGCAAGGAACAAGCGTATCGTAGCGTGGTCGCGAACAGAGAGAGATTCCAGGAAATCGCGGTCGATTTCCTGGTCGGAAGAGTCTCCCCTTTCCACCGATCGCGAATCGATGGAAGGGGTCCGCGATCGCGGCTCCACATGAATAAGCGCGCAAGCGCCAAACGCCCAATTACCGATCCTAGCGCCTAGATGGCGTTAATAGGTCGCTTTTCTGAACATTTCCCGCCCGCCATTCAGCGTTCCGATGAATACGTATAGTCGTTCGCCGGTGATTGGACGTCTGGTTTTGGCGGGATCGGCTGGTGGCGCCACTTCGCGCATGTGGAGGCGTCAGTCAAACGTAAGTGCGTCTAGGGAGTTGTCCTATGGTGTAGTGACCGTGTCCTGAACAAAGGGAAGAAAAACCAATTTACACACGGGTCGTAAAAATTCGGAGTGGCTAGTTTTAATTGTAACGACCCGAATCAGGCCATCGGCGCCTGAATGTAATTTGGTGACCCTAGCCAGCGGCCATCGAGCAGGTGACGTCAGCTCGGATTTTAGAAGGCACAGGTCGCCGACCCGTGGTTGTGGATGCTGGTGTCTCCACTTGTTCCGTGACTGCAACGACTGCAGATACTCGGTGGCCCAACGCTTCCAGAACTGCAGTCGCATTTGCTGCAGCATGTGCCATCGAGATAGGCGGTGAACAGGAATGCCGTCGATGGAGGGGTCGGGCAGACTTAGCAAGGAGTCGCCGATCAGAAAATGGCCTGGCGTCAACGTGGCCAGGTCCCCGGGGTCGTCGCTCATGGCTTGCAATGGCCGTGAGTTCAAGCAAGCCTCGATCTGGTGCAGCAGCGTAGTCATCTCCTCGTACGTAAGGTGTTGCTCGCCGATGACTCTCCGGAGATGGTGTTTAGTAGATTTAACGGCCGCTTCCCACAGGCCTCCGAAGTGCGGTGCGGCCGGTGGGTTGAATATCCACTGTATCCCGTCCTTCAGCAGGGCAGCGTGAAGACGAGGGTGGCCAGTAACGAGATGGCTGAGCATCTCCCGGAGCTCCCGTGCGGCGCCCACAAAATTCGTCCCTCTGTCGCTGTGTATCGTAGCACAGAGTCCTCGTCGTGACGTGAAACGTCGCAAGGCGGCAAGGAAGGCTTCTGTGCTGCAATCTGAAACCAATTCGAGATGCACAGCGCGAGTGCTTAGACACACAAACAACGCCACATAGGCTTTGTGTGTACGTTGTCCTCTGCCCCTTGACCTCAGCAGTATCAATGGTCCGGCATAGTCCACGCCGACGTGGAGAAAGGGCCTTGCTGGTGTCACGCGGGCAGCTGGCAGATCCCCCATTAATTGTTCTCCGGTTTTAGCGCGCCAGCGGATGCAGGTGGGGCAGCGGTGGAGGATGGCTCTGACTCGTTGTCGTCCTCGTAGGATCCAGTACTTCCGCCGTAGCATTGATAGCGTGAGTTGGACCCCGCCGTGGAGTGACCGTTGGTGTGCCTCGTCAACCAGCAACTCAGTTATCCGACTGTTTCCAGGAAGTATCGCAGGGTGTTGGGCGTCTAACGGCAGGTGAGAGTGGCGCAGGCGACCACCGACGCGCAAAACACCCTGCTCATCGAGGTACGGGTTCAGCAGCAGCAGCCTGCTGTTGCTAGGTAAGGGGCGTCCCCTCTCCAGTTGTTGGACTTCCGTGAGGAACTCCAGGCGCTGCGTGAGGAGAAGCCAGCGAGTCCGGGCTGCTTCGACTTCAGTTGGCAGCAACTCCGGGGTTCTGGTCCCGGTTGTGGCCCTTGGTAGCCACCGCAAGCACCAGGCGGTGACCCTAAGGAGAAGGTGTATGGATGAGTATCGCCTTAATAGTATCTCGCCCGTTGCAGGTTCACCCGACGTCAAGATGGCACTCGTCCGGGCCTCCAGGTCAGTCTGCGGCAGCGGCAGCTGACTCCCGCTCGTCCATCCTGCGGGCGTGGTCAACCAGTCCGGTCCAGTCCACCAGAGGGCAAAGTCGGGCAGCTGGCTAGGTGGTAGACCTCTAGATGCGCAGTCCGCAGGATTTTCTTGGCTGGCGACATGATGCCATTGAGCCTCAGGTAATGTACGTTGTATTTCCGACACTCTATTGGCCACATATGTCTTCCAGCGCGCGGGGTGTCCCTGGATCCAAGCGAGCGTGATGGTGGAATCGCTCCACAGATGCACAGCGGCTCCACTCAATTCCAGGCTCTTGTAAGTGAACGCCACTAGTTTTGTTAATAAGGTGGCAGCGCACAGCTCCAGCCGTGGCAGTGAGATCCGCTTCAAGGGTGCCACTTTGGTTTTGGCAGTGATGAGTTGTGTGCGGACGGTACCATCCTTGTCGACGATTCGAAGATATACCGCCGCAGCATAGGCTCGCTCCGATGCGTCGGCGAACCCGTGGAGTTCCTGGAGTTGAGACGTCTGTTGAACGCCGAGCCAGCGAGGAACTGCGACACGGTTCAGCTCAGGCAACTCCTCCAGGAATTGCGTCCAGTACCCAGCATCAATGGGCGGCAGCGGTGAGTCCCAATCTAAATTAAGTAACCATAGAGACTGCATGAATATCTTGGCGTTGACCGTTACTGGGGACACTAATCCCAGTGGGTCAAATATTCTGGCGATGGTGGATAGAACCAGGCGTCGTGACACTCCTCCCTCCTTGGTTGTAGGCTGCACTTGGACCCGGAAGCAGTCATCGGCCAAACTCCAGTGCACCCCCAGAGCTGAATGAGTTTCCCCCGGCTGCCATTGGCATTCAGGGATGGCGTCGCCGGCAGGTAGGCTCTCCATCAAGGCTGGTCGATTGGAGGCCCATTTTCTCAAATTAAAGCCGCCCGCCTTGCAGAGGTGGCGGAGCTCAGCTTGTAATTCGGCGGCGTCCTGTACAGAGTCGGCACCCGTCACGACGTCGTCCATGTAGACATCGCGCTGCAAGATGGCCGCTGCTCGTGGGTATCGTGACTGCTCGTCCTCGGCAAGTTGGCGTAGCGTCCGAATGGCAAGGTACGGAGCGCACGCGAGGCCATACGTGACTGTATTCAATTCATACTCCTTGATGTCACTTCCTTCTTCCTTCCAGAGAATCCGTTGGTAGCGACGGTCGTCCGGATGTACCAGGATCTGCCTGTACATCTTCTCGATGTCGGCGGTAAGGCAGACCTGGTGTATTCGCCAACGGAGGAGCAGTTGTTGAAGGCTGGGCAGCAAATTCGGACCCACCATCAAGGCGTCATTCAAGGAGTGCCCGGAAGTCGTGTTGTAGGACCCGTTGAACACCACCCGCAATCGAGTGGTCGTGCTGCTTTCCTTCAGGACCCCGTGGTGCGGTAGGTAATACGCCGGTCCTGTCAAGTTGCCACGTATCTCAGACATATGTGAGAGCTGCTTATACTCACTCATAAACTTCTGGTAGGCCTCTGCGAAGGGTGCATCCTTGTTGAATTTAGCTTCCATCCGTTGCAGCATTCGTCGGGCACCAGGACGCGACTCGCCGAGCTCCACTGAGTTGCGGAAGGGAAGACGAACCAAGTAGCGTCCGGACGGCAGCCGCTGATGAGTCGTCCGGAAGTGCTCTTCGCAGTTCTCCTCCTCCGCGCTATAGGCCTTCGACCCCACGAATTCCTCCTGTTCCCAGAAACGTCGTACCAAGGGCAAGAGGTCATCCTCGGCGGCGCATTGAAGAGACGAGACTCCCTGTCTCGCCGTCGGTGCACCCTCGGCTGCCGTTGTGGCTGGTCCGGACACTATCCACCCCAAGGAGGTCCTTTGCGCGATCGGTTCCCCGGTGCGACCTCGGCTGAGCCCGTCGAGCAGTACGAGAGCAAAGGCGTCGGCTCCCAGTAACAGTTCAATAGGACCGTCGGAAGCGAAGCTGGGGTCAGCCAATGGTAGGTCGCATAGGTGAGGCCAGTCCGTTGTCCGATTGTCGATACGCGGTTGGTAGGACGTGATCCGCGGTAGCACCAGCGCGGCTATCACGTGTTGGTAGTCCGATTGGAAATGAGCGGTAAACTCTAATTTGACTTGCCCACGAATCCTTTCCGGTAGTGACTGCCCGACGCCAACGAGACGAATATTGGCAGGTCGTCGTGGAAGGCGTAGCTGCTGCGCGAGAGCCTCTGTCAGCAACGAGACCTCGCTGCCCTGGTCAATGAGAGCCCGCACTTCTATTGAACCTCCATCCGCTTGTCGGACCTTGACGCGCGCAGTGGCTAACAGTACGGCAGGTAGCTTCTTTGAAACGCAGCTTGAAGTGTTAGCAGAGACATTCTCGGCTGCGCTAGAACTGACGCTTGCGTCATGAATCGTCGTGTGATGTCGACCGTTGCATTGCTGGCACCGTCGTTCCGAACGACAGTCCTTCACTTGATGGTGCCCCAGGCAATTATAGCATAGATTCGCCTCCTGCAAGGCAGCTCGGCGCTCGAGAGCTGTCTTGTCCTTGTAGGTGCGACAGTACAGTATAAAATGATTTGCTTTACACAGGTAGCAAGGTTCCTGTGGTCGTTGCGTTTGGCTCACCTGGTGAACCTTGGTCGTCCTCTGAGTTGTGGAGGATTTCCCAGCTCTGCTCTCTGGTCCCTTACGCTGTTCCTCCAAGGCCTCCAGCGTGTTAACGCGACCCTCCAGGAATTGCTGCAGTTCCTCGAAGGTCGGTGGTAGTTTTGTACGGCCTACGAGTGTCTCCCACTCGTACCTGGATTGTGGATCTATTTTTTCTATCACCAGGTGCACGAGCCAATCACCGCTGGCATCGAAGGGTCGCTTCATGGCGGCAAGGGCTTTCACTGAATCGCAGACGGTGTAAAATAGTCGCTTCAGCTCCGATCCTGACTCTCGGGTAATGGACGGTAAGCCAAAGATGGTGCTCATCTGCGCTTTGACCATGAGGCGCTGATTATCATAACGATCCTGTAGCAGCTGCCAGGCCGCTTCGAAGTTTTCTTCCCTCTCGGGCATGTTGCGGAGGAGCAGCTCCGCGTCTCCAGTCAAGGCGCCTCGCAAATAATGGAGCCGTTCGGCATCCGTGAGGGTCGTATCGCGGATCACTAGCGATCGGAAGAGCCCCTGGAAGGACGGCCAGTCCTTTGGTTTACCCTCGAACTTTGGTAAGGGTATCCGAGGCAACGAAGCTTTGGAACGCAAAGGTCCAGAAGCGTCCACGGACAAGCGATCTATAGCTCTCGTCGCGGCCTGCTCTAGTTTTCTGAATTCGTCCAGTTTGTCCAGTAGCAGAGCTTCCTGCACGTTGAAGATCTCTTCCGTAGCGGCAGAGGTCATTTCCTTGTCCTTGAAATAGTCGTTACTGGCCAGGACCGCATCAGAGGCCGCCAGAACTCGCAGTTGATCCTGCTGGGCTTCAAATTTGCTCCAATTCTTCTTTAGGGTATCTAATCTAGATGTAATATTGCCCTTTGTTAAGTTATTAGCGCCCAGCTTTTTCAAATTCTCAAACGCTCGAGCAATTCGGCCGTTGAGGTCACGTTGGCTCGCTATAAGGTGACTCATTGTTTATCGTTGTAGGTCACACGCGACGGTTACACGGCACTCCCGAACGTTCGCGAACTATTTCCACGGCACTGAATCCGGCTCGAAGGACCAAAAAATGTTATTAAAGTTACTGTGGATCAGCACCAGGACTGGGCAAGGGGCACGGAGCAAGTTGTACAGAACCGAGTTTGTTTAAACACCACGAGCGATTATAATATTAAATAAATATGTACAGAGTCATAAGAAATTACACTATTTAACAGAGAATGTTTGTGTCTTACACTACTTAATTTAAAGAAGCTTAATAACGCAGCAAGCGCGATAGCAAGCACAAAGCAGTTACACGGCAACGGAGTAACTTCGCGAGGCAGCGGCGCGAATAAGCAAAGTGCGCAAGGTGCAAGCAAGGAACAAGCGTATCGTAGCGTGGTCGCGAACAGAGAGAGATTCCAGGAAATCGCGGTCGATTTCCTGGTCGGAAGAGTCTCCCCTTTCCACCGATCGCGAATCGATGGAAGGGGTCCGCGATCGCGGCTCCACATGAATAAGCGCGCAAGCGCCAAACGCCCAATTACCGATCCTAGCGCCTAGATGGCGTTAATAGGTCGCTTTTCTGAACAATAGTGTTCAAGTTCGTTTGTAGCTGATCTTTAGAGAGTTGCTCTAGAAAACCAGCAGCTGTGTATTTTTTACGTGGATTTACGACGTTCATTTTGTGAAAAATTCCAGCGTTCAATTACCGCATATTGGTGTGGGATCAGGAACCCCCATACCATAAGAGGCGGATACGGAAGAACGAAGACGGGAAGTCGGCGGTAGCCGAGGTGGTTAAGGCGGCTGGCCAGCGCGCAAACCTAAAGATCGCGGGTTCGAGTCCCGCTGAGGCGACTTCCTTTTTTCCGTGATCCTACATTGGTATCGTGTAATAAATGAAAAATATATTGCATGTTCAATCGAAATTGCGAATGCTTGGACATCAGTTTGGACTTAATGAATTCATGATCAGTCAAACGAACCAATCTTTCTTCATGCTGTCCGTTCACCCCATAAGGATATAAATCTGGGAAACATTTCACATCTAAGTGTTCAGCACGATGGCCCAACGGAATGTCCTAAGCCTGAACTTTAAGCATTTGATAGAGTGCGGTAGCAGATTCGGTAACCCTTTTGTCATACATTGGATAAATCGTAAACTGATCATAATATGAATCAGATTGTGATATTTGTGTAACGTCCCACGGGGACTCAAACTGACAGGAATTGACTGTCGGTAAAACAGGACTAACCTGCATTACCATATAGACCTTCGAACATTACTGCGCAAACTAAATTATAAACACTTTTATACATAATTTATGATTCAACCGAATATTAGAAGGATAATTATTATAAGAATGTCAAGAATAATTAATTATAAGTATTGGTAAAAGAACAAAACAAAATATAATGGAATAAGCGAATGAAATACAAAATAACAAACAGCGACTCACTGCGCATGCGCCAACCTACCAATTCCCGAGTATAAAAGGGGCGCACGCAGCTAAGCGGGCCACTCGATGAGACGACTAGACGGGCGGGCCGAGTCCGTGCCCTGTCGAAGTCAACGCACGTCAACGCTGCTGGATTTTATGCTCCCAACACGTAGGGTAAATCCGCGAGACGCGTTCGACCTAATATGAAATGGCTATTAAAACTAATAAAGTAAAATTATTTATGAGTGAATACAACTACAGATTCATTGATATTTAATTTGTTTACGCTAAACAAGTAAAGAACACATGAAAGAAAAAGGGAACTACCTACTGGCGATTAGTAGGGCAAATGAATACAAATGTGAATAAATAAACTAAATAAACAAAAATAATAATAAATAATAAAAAAATCATAACTCGACCATCTCACCTTTCTGCAGCGAGAGATGGTCTTCTCGTTAGCTTTCAGGGGAAGAGTTAATATGGCCAAATACTCTACTATGTTATTATTCCAAACATTAAACTATTATCCCGAAAATAAACTTAGAAGTATATTTTAAAATACGATTCTGTACACCGCTGGTTGAGAAAAGAGGTTAAATGTAACCTCAATTTACCTTTTATAGCCTATAAATAAAAAAAAAAACAGAAGTAAGCGAAATGACGCTATTCATTCAATTGTTTGGCTTCTAGAGAAGTAATTTGTCTGCACTTTAACGTGATTTTCCGTATAGAGTCTAAAATATGGCGACTCGACCAACTCTCCGGCACGACCGCGTCTCCAGGATTTACCCTAGAGGAGCTACCTGACAAGCGAAGGTCCCGAGGTGTAGCTTCATGACTTTATTGCCTACGCCTTTTTAGCTGGTCGAAAACAAGTGACTGATCAGTTCTGAACAAATCTTCGACCAGTGAAGACCTTTGAGTTCCGTGTTCTGCAATGCCTTATTCTTTTCCAATGGAGCACTTAGCAATAATGGCAATTTTATTGGAAGAACCTCAAAACAGAAGAAGGCAAAGAAGATGGAGTGTCTACCCTCTGTGGAAACATAGAAGCCAGCAAGGAGAATTTCAAATGTACAATACGCTAATTGACCACGAGGACAAATTTTGGAATTATTTCAAGATGTCCAGAAATACGTTTGATGCCCTACTGGACAAAATCCAACTACTAATAAGCAGAACCGATACAAACTGGAGGCGGTCGATATCACCGAGAGAACGCTTAGCAATCTGTCTGAGGTAAATACAGAAGTTTATTTGTTACATGTGCAGGAAATAACAGAAAATAATAATAATAAACGTACACAAAACGCATAATACAAATATGCAGGGTGTCCGCGGGAACAGTAAACAGCTGGATATTTCGTAACGTATTCGAAAAAGAAATAAATGTTTATATGCAATTGCATGGTTGAAGGGAGTTAATTTACTAGCCCCGACAAATTCTTTCTTAGATTATTATTTTAAAAGATACGATGGTCAAGCTTTGTTTTTTAAATAGAACTATATATTTTTTTTAGAAATCAATTGATAGTGCGTTTCAAGACAGATTCAATACCCTGTAATGTACCCGTGTCCCATGAAAGATATTGATGTTGGATAATACTTATTAACTGCTATATTGGTGGCATTTTTCTTATTGTGCAGCCTTTGGGCATGCCACTCCTGACAGAGACTATTGGCGGGTATCTGTTTCAAGAGGCAATGCCTAGCGCGTGCCACCCGTGGCGTAAACAAGAACACCTTCGGTGCTTCCTATTCGGGCGGGTTTTCTTCCAGTCAAAATGAGTAAATTTGCAAACGCAATATCTCGAAAACTATTTGAAATAATGTGTATACATTACAGGTTATTGAATTTGTCTTGAAACGCACTATCAAGTGATGTGTAAAAAAATATATAGTTCCATTTAAAAAAATCAAACTTGACCATCGTATCTCTTTAAATAATAATGTAAGAAATTATTTTTCTGGTCTAATAAATTTGTGCCCTCGAACCATGCAATTACCATATAATCATTTTTTTCTATCTCGAATACGTTAAGAAATATCCAGGTGAGATGTACCTGATTCCGACTAAATACCCAAAATGCAAACATACAATACATATAAACATAAACATAAAATACAAACATACAGGGTGTAACAAGTATACGGTGGAATATTTACAAAATAGGTAGGGGCCATTGCACGCGAAATCGGACACACTTTTCCCATTAACATTTCGTCCTAATAAAAATGAAGTGTCTTACAGAAAAATTTCAACTTAAATTTTGGTATACGCTACTGGGAATTGTTTTCGGGATTGTCTGCCTCGTAGTCATAAAATTCATGTTCTACATCGGAGTAGTCGTGGTGTATGGGATGTGGTGCGAAACCCTGGGACGTGGAGGGACCATCGTAATGGTGTGTATGCGGTTGCACCCAACTTGATATGGGCTGCTGTTGCTCCCTGATTGGTTCGTTTAAGAATTCATTTTCTAGTTCGTGGACGATATTAAAAATGCGCCCCCTGGCTGTATGTTGGGCACGTGGCGGCAAATTTATTAAAATCTGTCCCATACTTGTTAAAAATGAAAGCATTGGATGCTCGGGCACGTTTCGTTCGTCGTTCTTCCGTAAGATATACTCCATTAGTACCGTTGCCGGTGTTGCATCAGTCTCGCAAACGGATTTGTTCCGTTTTTTGGCCGCTCCACGTATTTGTGGTTGTGGCTCAGCCACAAACTCCTGATTTTGTCGATTATCCGCAGCTTCTGCTTCCACGCTGACGACGGGTGTATCATTTTCGTTGACTATTATAGAACTTACAATTCGTGGAACCTCCGGTGTCGGTATGTTTGATATTGTGTCCCTCTCGCTCAGGTGGGGCAATAAGAACTCTAATAATTTTGCATATTTGTATGGTTTTACTTTTTCCGCGGCTTGCCCACTTTTTGGTTTTTTGCCCAAGTTCCGCCGGAATTGGTCCCTTATATTGGTCCATCTACTCTTGCATTCCAATGCTAAAAAGACAGTGTTTGTGACGAATATGTGAGACGTACACTTTATTGTTTTAATATTGTACAGTTTCATAACCCGTAATCTTAAGCGTGTCTTAACTTAAGTTTGTATTTGCCCGCTCTCGTACGCCCAATGAGAGTTGATATTGCCGTTCTCGTCGCTCCCGTGGTTTGGGTGGACCGAGTAGCTCGGGCCTCGGGATCGGCGGAGCGGGGATGATCTTCTTTCGACGTACCGGTATCTCGCGGCCTACGTGCCGATGTCTTGTTCACGCGCTTTCAAAGTGACAACACCGTTGTCTCGCGACCTCTGAACCGCGAGAATCCTCGTTTTCTACTAGAACGAGGGTATAATTACATCGAAGGTTTCGGGCTAACGAGCCTTTCAACAATTAATACCAGCGGAATTGTTATCAGTGTGCGCGCTCGAAACGCTGTTTTCGAAATAATTAAAACTATATTCTACAAGTACGGACAAGAGTCGTTTCTCCGATTAACCTGCTCCTTGATTTGAACGTGTAGCTTAATTAAAACTTTAAACATTAAGGTTCATTTTGCTCAGACAGTAATAATAATTTCAATTATACAGTAATTACAGAACAGGAAGTAGGAAGTACAATATTGTACAGAGTGTCTTATAAGAATTTTTTTCGATTCAATTGAATTGGAATATCGGTTACATGCAAGTGCACCGAAGTACAGCTCTAGGCACTGAAAAGCTGCGCCCAGGTAAGGGGATTGCTCGTTGTCGGATCGCAACTGTGTGTACGGTAATAGAGAACTGCTTCCCTTACTTCAGCGTACCCTTGTCAGTACTTACAACTGTGCTTCGGTGTAGGAATTAAAGGTCACTTTTCTCGAAAAAAATATTACTAAATTTTCGACTTATTTTTCACTGGAAAACAGCATAATTTCAATTGTATCATTTGTAATAAAACATCCTGTACATATTGCGATATTATGTTGAAAACAATATTCCGATGTGTATGAATGTTTTCCCACTTTATTTTTACTCCAATTAAATATGGTTTTTAATTTCTGATTTAGGTATCTTACTACAGGAGATTCGTTTAGGACAATTTCCTATAATTACAGAATTGGGCACACCACTGCATCGGTGATTGTGCATGAAACGTGCAACGCGATAGTTGCAACGCTAATGCAAGAAGCAATGCCTCTTCCAACCGAAGAAGAATGGAAACTAATCAGTGCAGAGTTTTTTCGTCGTACCGGTTTCCCAAATTGTATAGGAGCAATAGATGGGAAACATGTTCAAATACAAGCTCCAGCAAATAGTGGAACTATGTATTTTAATTATAAAAAGACATTTTCCACAGTGCTGCTGGCACTGGTGGACGCCCAGTACAATTTTATCGCGGTCGATGTGGGAAGTTACGGGAAAAATAGTGACGGTGGCATACTAGCCTACTCCAATTTAGGGAAGGCATTGGAAAACGGCACATTCCGTTTACCCCCCGATGAGCCTCTGCCGGGCACTTCTGTATCAGCACCGTACGTTATTGTAGGGGATGAGGCATTCCCCCTAAAAACTTACCTCATGAGGCCATTTCCGGGACCACAATTAACTACGAACGAAAAAAGAAACTTCAACTATCAGTTGACTTTAGCTAGGCGTTATGTCGAAAATGCTTTTGGCATTTTATCACAGAAATTTAGAATCTATAATAGACGCATTCAAACAACCCCCGACCACGTCGACTACATCGTGATGGCGACGTGTATATTACATAATTTTATCCGGAAAAGAGAGGGATGCGTTGCACCCGTAACCAATAGTACACCAGCATCAAACACTATACACCCGAGAGAGAACGCGTTAGAAGAAGGAAATGCAGTGCATCACCAACCTTTTAGAATTAGAGATGCGTTTGCAACATACTTGATGACAGTGTAAGTGATTTATGTGAATGGCATTGTGTGGTGTAAATAGTTTGTTTGTGCATGAAATTGTAGGGGAGATTTGAAGGTCAAGTTGTAACCTCTCCTCGCGGAGGTTACTCGGTGTGCGGTGGAGGAACCGCGATTATGCCGGCTCAGACCGGGTGTCCAGGGCCGTCGAGTGATTGACTCAGGTATCGAGGGTAAAACGGGCTTTATTAGTGGTAGAACCAACGCGTGTACAAATAGCCCGGCCAGGTCCAGCTGACTTACAGGGTCCGTGCGGCTTAATCTAACTCTTAGCCTACGGTGTCGTTCGCGTCGATTGCGTCGGTCGCGTCGGTCGCGTCGGTCGCGTCGGTCGCGTCGTGGAGTTCGAATGCTCGAGCGGTTCGGCGGTAAGGTAAGGAGTGGGGGCAGTGGTCGTTCTGGTGCCTTGGCTGTGGTCTCCACCAATGGCCCTGACCGGGAAACCTTGAGTCCGTTCGTCCAGTGGGTAAAACCCGCGGAAGATACGGAGGCTATGGGATGTCCTCCGGGGCAAGCGAAGCTTGTCCCTAAGATTGACAGCGGATATCGACCTGCGTCCAAAGGTCGGCGTACTCGCGTTCCTTTGGGAGCCGTGGAGGTAGTAGGATACAAAAATACACAAAGATGCAGCCTGGTTATACAGGAAATCTTTGGGAGAGCTCTAGCCGGTTGCCTGTACCGCTCGTGGTAGACTCTGCCTAATGGGCCCATCGCGTCCGCTTATAGGCGCTCGCGTGCGAACTTCGCCAGCGAGAGCGCCGCTCGGCGCGTGGCCATCTCGCGGCCGCGCTCGGTAGCGGCGGGCCGCGCTAGGCGCGCGTGGTGGGGGAAGACCCGCGTCCCACCGGTTCTAACTCGTTACAAAGTTCATTTGTTTAAATGGAATATTATACATGTTTACCCATAATATAATGGTGTTTGTTAAGACGAGTGCAACGGTGTGCCGCATAAGGTCTTTCAGTGTAGTACAAGGTTATACATTAATGACATCCTATGGAAACAGGGCAACTCAAATCGTGGATCGTCGCGTAGGTAAACCCTACGTGACCGTGCAATGTACATACTCTACATATGTACTATGACCGTGTACTACATGGAATGACTTCATGTGGCACACCGTTGCACTCGTCTTAACAAACACCAGCATATTATGAATAAAGATATATAATATTGCATTTAAACAAATGAACTTGACCTTCAAATCTCCCCTACAATTTCATGCACAAACAAACTACTTACACCATACAATGTTACCCTCCATAGCAAACAATTTCATATATGTTTAACGACCTACGGAATGTACGAGACATCCAGCATTTAAAACAAATCCCACTGTATATATATGTATATATATATTTAATGTTAAGTTAATTAAGTATATATGTAAGTATTTCACACATACCTGGCGTGTTCAAGGAATTCCCAATTTCTTGCCACAATTTTAATTTATGTTTGACGTCAATATAGCGTGGATGGGACAAGTCAAACAAAACATTGTGCTGCCTCACGAACGCGATCAATTTCTCGTCGAACATTGTGCACACACTTCTTTTAAATACCGTGTTAGATACACTTCGAGACACGGAAGTAGACTGACTTGGTGCTCCAAGTCACCCGATCTCGTAAATGAACATTTTCCTACGGTCATTTACCTGAATGGAAATAACCAATTACTGCTGCCGATTTTGAAACATCCCTTCTTTTACTCATTTGGCGCGCTTCTTCGAGCCGGGGGTACGACGAGCACCTTCGGAAGGTATAGCCATAAAAACGAAGATAGGATATTCCCAAAGTTAAGTTTAAGCCATTATTATTGCAAAACAGAGGCAGATCGAACACATTGCCATACAACATTTTTTATCGTTTGAACCTCTCTGCGTACCCTGTGAATATTTCTCAAAATATTGGTTACGCCTTGTATAGTTACTCTGAACTCTTATGTTTATATGTATTGAATGTTTGCATTTTGTCTTGGAGTGTAATTTGTACATTTATATGTATTATATGTGTTTGTGTACGTTTATTAATATTATTGCTTATTAATTTTTGGAAATGTAACAGTCTCTCGACAATCTTTTATTTATGTATCTGAGACAGATTGCCAAGCGTTCCCTCAGTGGTATCTATTGTTTCTACTTGGGGTGAAACTATACAATACGCCCCGCTTTTACAGAAACATCAATAAAAAATTTTTTTTTACTAATTCTTTAATTTTTTCCCTAAACACATTAAGTTAAGTGTGACAAAACTTCAAGCGTTAAAATTAGAGGTCCCTATTTCACGTGTATTTACATACACGTGTATACGTGTAGTAAACGTATCCGAACTTGAATCCGTGTAATTTTTAAACACGGGTACCCGTGTAGTTCTGTTCACGGATATCCATGTATATAGTTCTGTTCACGGGCAACGTGAACGTTGCCATGACGACGGGACAACAAAGTATGTATTTCTATTTAGTTGTATTTTACGAGGCGGTATTTGGCGACCATGCATCCGTGTACTTATAATCCGTGTACACGTGTATTAAGAACACGGATTTTTAATTCCTTAATACACGTTACACGTGTCCCGTGTACACGTGTATTTAGACACACGTGAAAAGCCACGACCTCTAGTTAAAATGCTTCTTTTAAATTTTTTTGCGAACATTTTTCGCGAACATACAGTCATTTCAAAATAAAAACGAAGAGGTTTTAAACTTTTTATCGATTTCTTCAGATCCAGTAATAGATAGTTTTCTATCTTTGTTAAAATAAAACCAAAATCATTTTTTTTAAATTAGGTTAAAAATATCTTAATACGATTCGACATTTTGATTGCCAAAAATGGTATGTTTAATTTTTTCTCTATTTCTTGGGATTGAGACCCACTGGGCTCGGGACAATAGCGGCCTCAGAGTAGGTACTATCCAACACCAATACGCCTCGCGGAGAGACAAAGAAACCCTAATATTCCATAGGTAGGTCATTGTAGATGTGACTGCGTACACTTTATGATACACCATCGCGGTCTGTTAAGATTTCGCGCCGTGCTTCCAAATGTGGCGGTAGGTCAGCAACTTTATAACTCACCATTTTTTGTTTATTTTTTAAATAGAAAGACCGGAATTCCCCATCGTGACTCACGCTAAGGGGATTCCGCAAAGGCGCCCCTTCTTCACACTATGTATTTGCACACACGTGTTGTGTCTTTTTGGTAACAAATATATACATATAACTTTATTAACTACACACACGATTATACAATTTAACTGATACACGTTCTATCACTCGATTTCCTTACGTTCTCTCTGCTGTCTCACTGTTCTCGTTCTCTTTCCAGCACTCACACAAACACATTTTACACACAGAACATTTATTAGGTGTTTATGGTGTATAAAATTCTTAAGTTTTCGTTACTTTTACGATAATTATGAAACCACTTTATAGATTAATTATAACGAAACTATTAATGAAACGGAACATTAATAATTCAACATTTTCAAACAAATTAAATCTAAAGTGTCAGTACAACTAACGGGATATTTATATAATGAAAGAAAATATAAAATATATATGAGGGAAGATGTTCTTAGGGGACGAAAGCGGGCTCAGAGTGAAGAGTAAATTCGTTGACCGTTTACGACCGGGCGGCAATTACTTGTTTTTCGATGCGTTCGTCGTAAAATATTTGCTTCCCAGATTTGCGGAAAGGCAATCTGGCAAGGTTTTCCACCTTCTTTGCCCTGAGTTAATCCGTATATTGCTCTGCCGGTGGGTAGTAAAAGTATGTACTATAAGATGATTTCGGACCCGCGCGTACCGTTGTTAACCGTCGACTAGCGGGACAATACAGTCATAAACCGCGACCCTGGCGAAACGCTCTGGCCGATCAACCAGGCTAGTTTTTGAGAACCAGATGTTCATTTTCCTACCATGCTTTATCAAGGAGGAGAGGATTCCTCCTCCACCGACTAATTCACAGAGAGGATGCCACTTCTTTCCTTCAAAATTCATTTAACATTCAACATCTCATAAAATACCATAAACCATGTATCAGTACCTTCAGTATGTGAAGCCGTATCCCAGACTGCAAAAGTTCATTGATTCATAATGAATGAAAAACATTGAGTCCTTGATTAAAAAATTATAAACTTTAAGCGTTAAAATGTTTTTTTTTAAATACTTTTTGTGAACATTTTTTGAGATGCAGTCATTTCAAAATTACCAATATTTTCGGGAAATTATTGACGTTAATGATGGACGAATATTGCTGATATATTTTAAATGTGTATTTTGCGTGGAGTTTATTCACTCATAAATAATTTTACTTTATTAGTTTTAATAGCCATTTCATATTAGGTCGAACGCGTCTCGCGGATTTACCCTACGTGTTGGGAGCATAAAATCCAGCAGCGTTGACGTGCGTTGACTTCGACAGGGCACGGACTCGGCCCGCCCGTCTAGTCGTCTCATCGAGTGGCCACCGAGCCCGGGCTCAGCGTGCAACGAGGACCCTCCGAGGAGTCCGAGGTGCCACCGAGCTGGGCGGCTCCTCGCGCCATAAACATACTATAGAAGCTCGGACGGCTCGGAAGGCTCGGCTTGGCCGCTGTATAAACCGACTTTTAACCGTAGAAATGGAACCCCACCTATCCTACACTCGAGGGGACGCCGCTCTCCTCTCGGGAATCTGTCGACGCTCAGTTGTCCCCGGACAGTTGAACGTTACATTTGCGTCAATAATGCACGTTTGTGATTTTCATCGATATTAACACGTTGACTGCCCACCACACCGATCGGCGTGTTTTTTGTTCTTTGACCAACGCCGACTACACCGATCGGAGCAATCGGGCGGGTACGGGCTGACCGTAGGCCGATGCTGAGCACGCCAATCGGAGTGTCGCTTGTTTTGATACTTCACCGATTGGATGGGTTTGAAATGTTAAATCAATTTCCAACATAGCTAATTATAAAAACAAAACACACGTGTTTTTGGATATTGGCGGAACTGTCACATCACAGGCGGAGCGAGCGGAGTACCTCTTGCCCCTATAAAACCGCTATAGCCCCCATCCCTTCTTTTAACAGTACACTCCCATCGGGGCGTTTTCGGCGTCGAGCATAGCACCTCCAGATTTCGTGGGCAGTCAACGTGTTAAGTGTTTCACCTTCAACGTCCTCGATAGATTCGTTATTATCATCATTGGCAACAACTTCTTCTTGAAATTCTGTATCTGGTAATTTGGCACTCAGCAATAAATCATGCGATTGTGGTAAAACAATTTCTGAGTATAGAGGATTATTAAGAGGCTTTCAACCATACTAAGGCATTCCATACTTTCTTCAAGTCAACTAACTTTTCCCAAACTATTTTAGATTTTGTTGGAACGCCCCGCACCAATATGTATAATTCATGATTTTGATTTAAAGGTTCGGTCGAAGGACAGATTTTTTTAAATTGTCTTCTAACGTAAAGGAAGGTGAAATGTTCTTCCCTTTACTTTTGGAAACATATGTTTATGTGGCATATTTTTACGCATTACTGTATCCATTCTCACAACCGTTTGAAACGGTTTAGCTCTTTGAATGATGTTAACGATGAACTTGGTTTTGATGGATAGAGACAGGATCTTTATATTCAAGGATTCGAATTGCAATGTGACATACTTTACTTGACAAAATTAATACAAAAGACTGTGGGTCTCATACCACGAGCGATTACCACTTTTGGGTTATGAACACACCATCGATTCAGGATCGATTATCGCATGAGCCTGGTCGATGATCCGCTAGGGAGACATGTATATAGTACATGGATTGCGCGTGTTGAAAGACGTACATTCTGACACGCCCCCTCAACTAGCGCAATAAGAAGTTCCTCATATCTGCTGAACGCCCATCCCGTCCAGGCAATGATAGTGCTTCGGTCCGGGCAGAGCCTTTGTTAACACATCTGCTATCATCTCCTCCGTTGGCAGGTATTCCAGAGTGATGTCTCGATGTTTCAGTACATCTCGGACGAAATGGTGTCTCATGTCTATGTGTCTCGTCCTTTGGTGAAACACAGGATTCTCAGCGAGAAGTTTTGCGCTGCGGTTGTCGTTGTAGGCGGTGATCTGACTGAGTTCAGGGAAGCCCAGTTCTTTTACAAAACAACCGATATGCATGGCCCCCTTAACTCCCTCGCCGATACCCATGTACTCGGCCTCAGTGGTTGATAACGCGACTGTTGGCTGTTTTTGAGACTTCCAATCGATAGCCGCGCCGCTCAATGTGAAAACATACCCTGTGTATGATTTACGGTCAATTAGGCACCCCCCCCCCCCCCCCCAGTCGGAGCTTGGTAGTGTAAGCCGAAGTTGATTGTACCAATGAGATATCGTAAAACACCTTTGGCACTGCCCCAATGTTTCTCTGAGTGGGAATTATTGAATTGAGCTAGAACACTCACGGCATGGGCAATATCCGGTCTCGTAGCAAGGGCAGCGTACATTAACGCACCAATCAACTCCCGATATGGCTGATTCCTTGGTGATGTTTGGTCACCCCGACTTACAGTTAATTTCTTTCCCAACTGGAGAGGCACATTTAGGGGTTTGGCATCTTCCATATGAAATCTTTTGATAATGTCATGGAGGTACCCTTGTTGACAAATTGTGATGCCATTTGAATTTTGGTTGATTTCAATTCCCAGACAATATTTAGCCCTTCCAAGGTCTTTAACCTCGAATTCTTCTCGTAATTGATTCTTAAGGGATTTGATCCATTCTAGATCCTGCGAGGCAATTAATACATCGTCAACATAGACTGATAGCGTGGAACCACCCCGCTACCCTCTTGGTCGGGATCCTGGCCGGGAAATGACTATTGAGGGGTCCCTTCCTACGAGGTGGACAGCGGACGGGAAATGGTGTCCCCAACCACCGGGCGGACGTGCGACGCACGGATCGGTTGGAGGGGACATCGCGGAGACGGGGCCGCTGACGAGCTGCACCGAGACGGTCCCCTGGGGCAGCACCAGAGGCCAAGAAGAGGAATGGGGCCATCAGAAAGTCAAGGATGGGAAAACTGGAGGCGAAGAAGAGAGAAGAGAGAAGACGAGCAGAGAGTTCCGAGCGGATTGTTCGGGGAGCGAGCCTTAGCACGGTTGTGAGTAGCCGCGATCCTCTGCTTCGTGCTCGTCTCGCCTTTCCGTCTTCTCGGTTCTGTCCGACTCCACCAGAGTCTCCCGAAAGAAACAGAATATGAATGTTCTTTGTCAGTAGTAAGGTAAAGAGAGTTCCAACGCAGGTCCTCTGAGGGGAGCGCGAGGGCGGGGGGAAGTGAGGGCGCGCGGGGGAGTGCGGTGGAGGGAAACATGGGCGCGGGGGGGGAAGCGGGGGAAGTGCGGAATGGATGACCAGTTGCGCGCGCATGAGCCGCGGAGTGGGGGAAGCCGCAATCGTGGAGGGGATCAGTCCCGGCCGAACCGCCGCGGAGACCTCTCCACGTCGGACCCACCCCCCCCCCAAAAATTTCGGAGGGTCGTTCCTTCCCTCTAAAAAAATTTCTGGGGCCGGGTCTTGCATGAAAAATCTTTTTTCAGACTCGATCCAGCCCCAGAAATTTTTTTTCCCCTAAATATTTTTTTTCAAACCATTATAAAACTGAAATACTTTATCGGATGACGTCGGACAATGTCGGGGAAGATCAGCTTTTTCCAAACCACGCATTTGGAGGAGCGAAAGAGAGAGCAATACTTTAAAAGCTAAATTCGGAGGAAGGAAAGAGAGAGCAATACTTAGCGTCGCAGCGTCTCGCGCGATCGCGTGTAATTTTAATCCTCTGGAGCAGCCGTGCAGGGTGACGTCATTTGACAGCGCGAAGAATGAACAAATGAAATAAGATTATGCGGCGTCAGCAGAAATGCTGAATCTTAAAATTAGATGGTGAGAGAAGGAGGCAGACGGCGGGTAAATAAAATGTAGAAATAATATATGTATAAGAATATATATTGTTACAATGAAAAAAATATTAAATTAAAAAATGCGAATAATTATAAAATATAAAAGAAAAAATATAAATATAAAAATGAAAATAAAATACAAATATAAAAATACAAATATAAAAATATAAAAATACAATTAAAATATAAAATAAAATACAATACAATATATAAAAATATATAAATTAAAAATAGAATATAATAATAAAGAATATAAATAAGAATATAAAATATAAAAGAAGAAAAAAATAAAAGAATATAAAATAAAAGAATATAAAATAAAAGAAAAAGAAAAAGAAAAAGAAAAAGAAAAAGAAAAAGAAAAAGAAAAAGAAAAAGAAAAAGAAAAAGAAAAAGAAAAAGAAAAAGAAAAAGAAAAAGAAAAAGAAAAAGAAAAAGAAAAAGAAAAAGAAAAAGAAAAAGAAAAAGAAAAAGAAAAAGAAAAAGAAAAAGAAAAAGAAAAAGAAAAAGAAAAAGAAAAAGAAAAAGAAAAAGAAAAAGAAAAAGAAAAAGAAAAAGAAAAAGAAAAAGAAAAAGAAAAAGAAAAAGAAAAAGAAAAAGAAAAAGAAAAAGAAAAAGAAAATATAAAAAATTAAAAATAAAATAAAAAATAGAAAAATGTAAAAATTAAAAAACTAAGGAGGGGGTGACGACGGTGGCGAGGGGGGTGACGGTGGTGTTAATGCCTGCTGCCGCACCCGTCGCACGTCGATCCACGACGGCGACGGGGGCGATGAGGGCGACGGGGGCGATGGGGGTGACGGACGGCGCCTCGAATATGGCCGCAGCCGCGCGGCCCCCAAATGCCGCCGCATTCGATGTTCCTGTAATACAAACACAAACGTCGATATAATATTACCACATTAAACATATTAAACACAAAACACACAAAACAATGTAGTGTGATACATACCACATGCGGCGGCTCAACTACATCAGCCGCCTCCTCCTCCATCAGCCACACATCCATAATCATATGCACGTCCTACAACGCAGATACAAACGTTGATATAATTTTAATACATTAAACATATTAAACATAAAACAATGCAAAGTATTACCAACCTGTGACGGCGACGAAGGCGGCGACGAAGACGGCGACGGCGACGGCTGCGGCGACGGTGACGGCTGCGGCGACCAACGCGGCGGCGAAGGCGGCGATGGCACGACTCCCCAATCCTCTGACCACGTGATGGGGGTGGTGAACGCTGTACATAGAAATCCATGATTAAATATTTGCACAACGGCATGACTAGAGCTCGATTTCAAAGATTAAACGCGACAAGTGTTAAAAATATTGTTTTTTGTACATACCTCCGGGTCACACTCCGGCGCGATTCGTCCTAATCCCATTACACAAAAAACACACACAAAACGTATGAAGTACAAAATCCAAAACTCCTTAGCGACTGGCAGTCGTCGAGTTTGATGAGCAACTGGTCCCATAGCGTTCATACAATTTGTCACCCATGCCTAAAGTTGCATACGTTGCAAAGTAAGATGCCTTTGTTCTTCACCTTCTTCTTCACTAGCCACCCTCTCCTTCTATGTGCTCCACCTACATTTTCACTGACCATCTTCTTCTTCGAATTATTCACTGACCATTCCTAAATCGAACGTGAATCGAACCACTTTGAACGTGTATCAAACGTGTATCGAACCACTTTCAACGTGTATCGAACGTGAATCGAACCACTTTGAACGTGTATCGAACGTGTATCGAACCACTTTAAACATGTATCGAACGTGTATCGAACGTGAATCGAACCACTTTGAACGTGTATCGAACGTGTATCGAACCACTTTAAACGTGTATCGAACGTGTATCGAACCACTTTGAACGTGTATCGAACGTGTATCGAACCACTTTGAACATCTATCAAACGTGTATCGAACGTGTATCGAACCACTTTGAACATCTATCGAACGTGTATCGAACCACTTTGAACATCTATCGAACGTGTATCGAACCACTTTGAACATCTATCGAACATCTATGGTACCACTTTAAACATCTATGGAACATCTATCGTACCATTTTGAACATCTATTGAACATGTATTGAACGTATATGATACCACTCTGAACGTGTATCGAACCACATATACATAATAATTAATTAAGGAGGCTGGGGAGGGTGAAGAAAAAAACATTTATGCATTAAAAATTGATTATATTTTATTTATGCAATTCTCTCTGGTGTTTAGACCACCAGTTGAATATTTTAAATACATTTTGCATTGCGCAAGCCTTCGCGTGTCTGCCACATCGCAGAGTATTAACTACATTTAGCTTATTTAGAGATTTGATATCCTCGTAGTCAATGTCCAGCGTCTCGATGATTACATCCGCTCTCGTATTTTCATCGAGGAAATCCGCAAGCCAATCGCGTTTCTGCAACCCTTTAACGTATACGATATGGGATGTGTCATCTTCTTCGTCGATCGCATCAGCTACAGCTTTGGTAATCAGCTGTTTAGCCATACTGTACGGAACGTCTCCATCGTCCCACCGTAGTCCATGATGTTTTGCAATCAACCATCGGATGCTTGATTTGTCAGATTTCGTAAGAAGATATTGCGGCATCGAACTCCCAAAAATATAGTGCGAGAGAATTGTTCCCATTCGTAGGACAGCCACTTCCTTGACGACAAATCTTCCATCGACGATGAATCCTTGCAGGTCAACAAATGTTGGTACACCCAATGTCGATATAATTTTAGAGGTCTGCTCGCTTCCAAGACAGACAGGAGAATGCAATCTTTCTCGTAAAACATCTCGATTTTTAGAATGAAATTGTTGTACGAATTTGATACAGGAGAGGGCGGGCAAGTAGTATGGCAATTTAATTTATTTTGCGCACCACGTTTGTTAGCGGATTGTATTCAACCACCCGATCGTGCAGAATCAGACAGTAGGCCGTAGTATTTGCAGGTACATTCTCTTTACACTCAAATTCTATGCGCACGTCCACGGTACCATTTTTAATCGACTCATTTTGTCGCGAGCAATCAATCACCACGAGAGGACCAAATTGTAAAAATTCAGCCACAGTGAATAACGCCTCGTTGCAACTATATCCATAATACGATTTACGGAAATGTGTATACATGTGAAACAAGATGGCGTGCTTATTCTTGTCAAAGTCCAAGTTCAAGTCATCATATGGATAAAAATCCGAGTTGAGAAAAAGTTTTACATTAGTCAATTTGCAATTGTTAAACTTAGTAACATCTTCGGTCATCACATTCTTTCGAGCAGTCTGTAGAGCAAAGATAACATATCGCGGTTTCTCCAGCTGTGCAGCTGCCTTCACGGCCCACGAATGCTTGGTTGTGCTCTGTAAGAGAGGATACTCGTACAGATCCCACGAGCGAAAACTAATGCTCAGGTTTTGTCCACTTTCCAAAGCATGCAGCAACGATAGCTTATTAACATCGTTCAGCGTCACATGAGGCATTCGCCACTGCACTTTAAGTAATTCAATTTCAGGTTCCAACATTGGCGATCCTATTAGAGAATTGTTATCGTTGCGCGATCGTATTAAAATCAATTCGTGACGTGCATTAATAATCATGCGTTTGTAGTCCTCGCAAAATCCCAACAAATATTTGAGTGAGATGCAAAAATTGAAATGATTTTTCACTATCAGTCCATCGTGTCGTTTCACGCCCCATCCAGCATTCTCCATACTTTTGTCTTCGTCAGATGTCAGCGATACATAGTTTTTAAGCGTGCTAGTTATTCCAACGTTTCTGCTGCGGTCAATCTCCACACCATTCAGCTCGTATCGAATCTCATCAAATAAGAACGCCATGCAATTATTTCCCAACGTCGTCGTTGATGCTTCGTTTGGCTTATTTATCACCAATTTCCCCTCCACGTAGAGGAAACTTTCACACGGTAATGTATATAAATCCTGCTGCTGTATAGGTATTCTTATCTCATCACTATATCCAAACGTTGTGTTGACGTATGGGTTGTACGCGTGAGTCTCGAGCTTGACGATGCGATTATCAAACGTCGGCTTCACTCCAAGGCTTAGAATGTCAGCCATTTTTTTTTTCAACTTATATGGGCACAATGAATCCCAACGATTTCAAAAATGCAATGTTCACAGCACTAAGTCTCTTCTTTTTAGCGTAATCAGAGCTGTTGCAGGTGTTGTTGTTGTTGTTGTTGTTGTTGCAAACAATTTCACTTGGAAGAAATGTGTTTCTGAAGTCGTTCAACACAAGCATTTCTTTCATTCGCGCCACATGTATTATCGTTGACGCCGTCGTACGTGCAGTCTGATGGTAATCTCTTCACCTCGAAAATCGAGCAACCGTCCGTCTTGATCCACAACGCGTATCGTTAGATCCGTAATGACCCGTGCGGTGATCGGAAGGTAAATGATCTGCGCGGGCGTTTCCGATATCTTATATCCTGGTGGGACTCTCGGAGAAAATTCATGTATCGTATGTACGCGCTTCCCATTGTTGTACGCACCAGCGGTCACGCTACATTCTATGCGAATAATGTTCACGTTCATGATATTAATTGGATCGTCCGATTCGTGCCATCGTCCAGGTTCTAATATCCGATTCGTTGAGAATCCCAGTAGCGATCCAATGTTGTTGGATTTTGTAAAATCTACAGCGAACGAGCAGTACAGTTCACTTTTCATGGTGTTGTTGTTGGGATGCAACACTATAGGATACACATCGCTATCGTTGTTGTCATCGGTGTCATCGAGATTTTTAGGATATCGTTCGAGTAATCGCTGCTTCAGGTACTTGGCAATGGCGTCTAGTTCGTAGGAGCCGTGGGGAATCACAATGTATTCATGACTGGTGTCGACGCTGCTGTTGATGTTATAGTTTACAGCGAAGTAGAATTTATCGTTGCTCGAGTCGATGTTCGGTATTGTATGATAAGTTTCAAAGGTTGTTAGGCCAAGCTCGTAATCATCGTCGCTCAAATCTATGGGTGGAAAGTAGCTCACCGCGAGGGTGCTACTCTTGCCGGTTAGAGTGAATGTTAACGACATATTCCGCTGAAACTGCTCCACTAGTACTGAATCAGAGCGGTGGAAGTCAATCCTTAAATTTGGTGCCGATCGTTTGTAGAAAGCGTAGACATAGTTGTCCACAATTGCTCTGATTGTACTTTTGATACGACGTTCGATTGTATTCGATTTTCACAGCATCTTTATCCAGATATTGTACCAATTCCCTAGGTGGTCGAAGATTCCCGAAGCTGTCGAAATATATAGCTCGACATCCTCTCTTCGCATACGCCACCCAATGAGTCCCCGGTCCCTCGGCATTGTCCAAATTTATGATACCGCTTTCGTTTCGATGTACTCCTCCGACAGGTAGTGCATTGCGCATGAAAACACCCCTAAAGAATGGAATACGCATACGTTTTGCCAACTCCTCCAATTGCGCATCGGTAGTTACACCGACAGGCATTTTTATTTTCTTTTCGACGTTTTTTTTTTTCGTTTTGATATTCCCTGTCCGCGCTTGTACGGTGCGAGATAAAGTCTACGACCGATTGGAACGATTATGACGTTGCATTTCCTGCAGCTGATGTTGCGCCGCCTTATTATCGTTTACCGCCTTGGCGATCCCTGCCGCTCCACCAGCTAACGATCCGAGTACACCTAGCAGCGGGAGAAGTGGTAATATACCACCTCGTTTTGCTACTGGAAGAATCCGTTTTTTCGGTGCTTTCTTTGGAGTCCTTTTGCAGGTTTTTGTTTTCATTCCCATTCCGATTTTCGTCTTGGCCTTCATAGCTGCCCAAACAGCCGTAGCAGCACCTCTTTCACCTAGAGTCGAGTCTCGCGCAACGATGCGTTTTCGCGCTTTGTCAGCGAGTACCTTATCTGCCGCGTGCCTTTCACCGAGGTCGTTGCTATGTGAATACGCAATATCGTGTTCGCGACACGCTGCGTCCAACGGATTGATGCCTTGATCACCTCTAGCCAATCGTTTTGTCAGATGAGTTCCTGGACCGCAAAACTGGTATCCCGGGATGTGTAATTCGATAGGTAGCGCGTTTATCATGCGATTTAACAAACCACGACCTTTCTTTACTCTCGTTGGCGACATTCGCTACAGTTTTTAATCAATGGTGCTGGACCGCCGATATGCGTTCGCTGCCAAGGGCGATTATAATGTTCAAGACACCGACGATACTGCTGAACCTCAGAATCAGCTTTTATATGCTCGGGGAGCCTGTCCCACAACTGATCAATGTGTCTGCCAAACTCTCGCAGTAGAATAATCTTTGGTATACATATATTTCAACTGCTCAGAGGTTAGGTCTCGAATATCGCAATTATCCGACAGGATCAGAAGCATTTTGAATACTGCGCTGTTCTGCTTCGACGTGGACCTATAAATAGGGCGCGTCGCCGCTTCGACGTATCAAAATCATTTTTTCACAGTTCGCGGAGAGGATGCGATTCGTACGGCAACCTGTAACGATACGCGTGACAAATTTTGACGATAAATCGCGAGTGATGTGTCCGAAAACAATGCGCAGACACGGTAGCATGTTGCCAAACACTATCCGATGCCTCATTTGCGGTCCATCAAATTGTGGAAAGACAAACGTGTTGGTGAGCTTGTTGGAAAGTCCACACGGCGTCCGCTTCGAGAACGTGTATGTGTATTCCAAGTCGTTGCAACAGCCGAAATATCAGTATTTGGAGAATTTATTGACTCCGATAGATGAAATTGGTTACTTTACGTTTTCGAATAACAGTGACGTCATCCCACCGAGCGAATCACTTCCGAATTCTATTTTTATCTTTGATGACGTGGCATGTGACAAGCAAGATACGATAAGGGAATACTTTGCAATGGGGCGTCACTCGAACGTTGACTGCTTCTATCTCTGTCAGACATATGCAAAGATACTTAGATTCAAAGATTCTGTTTAAACAGGATGGTACCAACTTGAAACATGTGTACAACGATCACGTAAACACTGATATGTCCTACGAGGATTTCTGCGCGTTGTGTCGTAATTGTTGGCAACGGGAGTATGGTTTCATGGTAATAGACAAGGATAGCGCGATGTCCAATGGACGTTATAGAAAGGGATTTAACGAGTTTGCGATACCGTGAGATGGTCAATTGTCGTCGACACGTCGGTGGGAAAGCAACGTCTGCGGTACAACGATGATTGATATCGATAGTCTGGAGATTAAGGATCGCGAGAGAATAGCGAAGGAAATTGCAAAAACCAGCGAAGCCATTCGCAAGAAACATCAGGCTTTGAAGACTGGCAAGATGGAGGAAGATATCGCGTTGGAGAGATACTTTAAACCTGTTGTCGAACCCTTAAAACATATCGCGGAAAATATCGCAGCGACAGAAGCTGACGCATTACCGATGACGAGCACAAACATCGAAGGGAATGAAACATTAACGTCTAAAACAAAAATCTATCCGAAAGGGAATACATTGCACAAGACAAAGAGGAAACGATCATACACGTCATTGGAAAAATCACTCGTAACCTCCACACCAGTTCAATCGAAACGAAAACGGCTGAATGTCACATCAAACGATTCCACGATTTCTTCCACACCAATAAATACATTTCCCGATGTACAATCGCTCACAACCAATGATGAAGACGTTTTCGAAACTAGTCCCGATGAGTCGTTGGCAAAATCTGTTAGGCAACAACTCCAAACATCCGAGGGACAAGAAACGTTTCGCAACCATTTCGGTCCGCTGGGACAAAAATATATGAACGCAATCCTAAGTAGTGATAAGGATACAACCATGGATTATGTGTATGGCGTATACTTTGGTGATAGTGGAACGATGCTTGGGGATAAAGCTTTCGATATAGATATAGATGATAATATAATCATAGATGGTGTAAGATATGGAGGAACACCTGGTCTTTACGAACTGATTTTCAAGAGAATTCCCGACGATACTGTATACACTGATGCCGATAAACAAAAATACAAAAGTATACTGCTGGCGACGAATGCTCACAGACGCGATCATGTCGCTCAAAATCCCATTTTGGGTAACAAGGGATACAAGTACAAACATGTAATTGCACCGCTACTCCCTCGCGCATCAACCAATAAAGCAGGGAAAGGTCTAGCGACACCTCGAGTCATGGTGGTGTGACGTAGCGTCCCAGCGCGAGGAATCGAGCGCGCGGCGGTACGACCGGGAGTGAGCGAGAAGCCGAGCGCACGCGGGCGACCGCGACCGAACCCGACCGAACTCGCCCGAAGCGTGCCGGTCCCGCGACGCGTCAACGCGATCACGCTCACTCCCCACTGCGCCGCTAGATCGCGTCGGTTTCTCGCTGCTGGGAATTTCCGAGAATCGGGACATATGCCGCGATGATTCCGAGCCAAGACAGTTCCAGTGGAGAGACGGACCCCCACCACCAGACTTGCCTGGATGTTGCCCGGTGCAAACTACGGTGAAACGACTCCGTATACTCCTCGATCGCCAGATCGGAATCTACCCCGTTCCTGCCACCTGTCCCGGTAAAGAGACGCAGGAAGTTGCCCGGTCTCTCTCCCGCTCCTCGTGTTGAACAGAGACGCCCGGATGCTGCCCGGTCTCTACCGACACTTGTCCCGTTAAAGAGACGCAGGACGTTGCCCGGTCTCTCTCCCGCTCCTCGTGTTGAATAGAGACGCCCGGATGCTGCCCGGTCTCTACCGACACTTGTCCCGTTAAAGAGACGCAGGACGCTGCCCGGTCTCGCTCCCGCTCCTCGTGTTGAACAGAGACGCCCGGATGCTGCCCGGTCTCTACCGACGCTTGTCCCGTTAAAGAGACGCAGGACGTTGCCCGGTCTCTCTCACGCTCCTCGTGTTGAATAGAGACGCCCGGATGCTGCCCGGTCTCTGCCGACGCTTGTCCCGTTAAAGAGACGCGGGACGTTGCCCGGTCTCTCTCGCTCCCTTACCGTCCCAATACGGCGACACCAGGCGCGGAGCGACCGAATTGTTCCGTTAAGCGGACGCACGAACTTAGACCGAACGACGCCGTACCGCGAACCGCGCCGCCGCGCAACGACGGCTTGACCGCGATTAACGCGAAGTACCCCGCGTCTAAGTATATGTATATAGTGTACATAATTGTTGTTAGTGAATAAATCTAATTTAACCTACCACGGGAGGACTTCATTAAACCCTGGCAAAGCCGACTGAGACCAACCTTCCGCCCGGAGTGACGACCGTCACAAATTGGCGCCCGAACAGGGACCGGAAAAAAATTAATAACCGATGAGCCCCGCGCTCACGCGGTTATACCACCTGAACAAAGCCGTACTTGTCGAAGCTCTCGAACAGCCCGGAATGGACCACATGGGCGAACTTTGAACAAAGCTTCCGCCTATATTATGTACCGACCACCAGCCAATATGAATTGGAGGAAGAAATCCTGAAGCGCAAGCAAAAACCAGGGGAACGAGCTAGTGAATACATAACCGGCATCAGAACCCTGATGCGACGACACGGCAGCTACCCACCGGACCGGCAGCTCGACCTGGTGCACCGAAATCTGCTGCCCGAATACCGGCAATACATCCGCAGGAAGGAGTGTCCGGACATAACGACCCTCCTCGAGACGGCCATCGAGTTCGAGGCGATCGAGAGGGACAAGAAAGCCAACGCCCCCAGCACCGGGTCCGCTTCGGCCAAACAGCAGCCCGTTCGACTTGCACTTTCGACCGTCGTGACGAATTACAGCCGCGAGAATTGCTGCTGGCGCTGCGGACAACGGGGCCACCGTCGACAGGACTGCCGGCAACCGTCGCGCCTGTTCTGCTCGCGCTGCGGACAGGACGGCCGACTTTCTCGCGACTGCCCGTGCCAACCACCGTCGGGAAATGGCACGGGGCCCGGAACCCAGGGGACCGCCCGACCACCGGCCAGTTCCGCGCCCCAGTAAATCTGCCGGACCAAGCCACGCGGCCGTTTGCCATCATCATCCTGCACGGCCGAAGGTACCGAGCCCTCCTGGACACGGGAGCCACAGGGTCATACATACGCCAGGACGTGGCAAATCATTGCCTCCGCCATGGCAGCACCCTCACCCCAACGCGTTGCCGAGCCCGTTTAGCGGACGGCTCCGTGGCGCCCCTCGCCGGGGACCTGCGAACTCCGGCCCGAGTGGAGCAGCAAAAGTTAACACACCAGTACGCCGTCCTCCCAGCGCTCGCACAGCCGGTTATTCTCGGCATGGACGCCCTGAAGAAACTAAGGGTCCGTATGACCCTCGGACAAAGAATCCTAATTCCCGACGCCGCCACCATCGAACAGACCCACGGAGCAACGGCTTGCACTCCAACACAAGCCGAAGCCCTACAAGCACTCCTCGACCAGGAACTCCCAAAATTTCAAGGCCTACAAGGGACCACCCAGCTCGCGGAGCATACGATCCACCTCAAACCGACCGCGCCGCTTAAACAGCGCTATACGCCACGGAACCCGGCCATGCAACAAATAATCGACGAAGAAGTAAGTAAAATGCTGGCCGAGGGCATCATCGAGCCCTCCCGAAGCCCATGGAGCTCGCCTGTCGTCCTGGTCCGCAAGAAGAACGGCAAGAGGCGCTTCTGCATCGATTTCCGACGCGTGAACCAGGTCACCGAGAAGGACGCCTACCCACTTCCACAGGTAGAGACCACCCTCAGCAAGCTTCGGGAGGCCCGATACATTTCCACCATCGACTTGGCCAACGGATACTGGCAGGTACCCCTCGCCCCCGAAAGCAGACCAATAACCGCCTTCACCGTACCGGGCCGAGGGCTCTACCAGTTCCGGGTCATGCCCTTCGGTCTGCATTCCGCACCCGCCACCTTTCAACGCCTACTCGACAGAGTCATCGGGCCAGAATTGGAGCCGCGAGCATTCGCATACCTAGACGATATTATAGTACTGGGTCGCACGTTCGAGGAGCACCTACAAAATTTACGCGAGGTCCTGCATCGGCTACAAGACGCCAACCTCCGCATCAACCCGGAGAAGTGCGACTTCTGCCGCACCGAACTGAAATACCTCGGACACATGGTAACCGCACAGGGGGTCAAGACCGACCCCGATAAAGTACAGGCCATCCTGGGCATCCCGGCCCCCACCAACCTCCGCGAACTCCGCCGATTTCTGGGGATGGTGTCGTGGTATCGACGATTCATTACACATTTCGCCGACACCACTGCACCACTAACCAAGCTACTCCAGAAGAAAAGGAAATGGACATGGGGCCCCGAGGAGGACACGGCTTTCCACGCCCTCCAACAACAACTGGCCGCCGCACCAGTGCTGACCTGTCCAGATTTTACCAAGCCGTTCACTCTACAAACCGATGCCAGCGAAGAAGGCCTTGGAGTCGTACTCACCCAGGAGACGAACGACGGAGAGCACGTCATCGCCTACGCCAGCCGTACACTAAACCCCGCCGAACGAAACTACTCCACCACAGAAAATGAATGCCTGGCGGTGGTGTGGGGGATTAGAAAAATGCGACCGTACCTCGAAGGCTACCGCTTCACGGTCCTGACCGATCATCAGGCCCTGAAATGGCTGCAGAGCATCGACGATCCGTCCGGCCGCCTCGCACGCTGGAGCTTGGAGCTCCAGCAGTACGATTTCCAGGTGCAGTACCGCAAAGGAGCCACGAACCTGGTCGCCGACGCACTCTCCAGACGACCAGAAGACCTGCACACGACCGACGAACCCCCAGCGTGCCCATGGTACGCCCGCATCAGAGAACAGATCCTGCGCGAACCCAGCAAGTATCCGGAATACCGTATCGTAGGGGAGCAAGTGTACCGGAGATTCCCCGACCTCAGCGGACGACCGACCAACCCCGAGACCGAATGGAAGTTGTGTGTGCCCCGACCGATGCGCACCTCCGTACTCGCCGAAAATCACGACGTCCCCACCGCCGGACACCTGGGTACCACCAAAACCGCAGCCAGACTGGCCGAAAGGTATTACTGGCCCGGGATGTTTCGCGAAGCGGCCAAGTACGTGCAACAGTGCGCATCGTGCAAACGATACAAGATCCAGCAACAGGCACCTGCAGGGCAGATGCGCACAACGCCCGTCACCCGTCCTTGGGAAGTGATCTCCGCAGACCTCGTCGGTCCGCTCCCCCGGTCCAGCAAGGGACACACCACGCTGTGTGTCTTTCAAGACAAGTTTTCGAAGTGGGTCGAGGTCCAGCCCATCCGACGAGCGACCGCCCCCGCCGTCACCAGGGCCCTCAAGGACACCGTATTCATGCGACACGGATGCCCCCGGACTGTGATAACCGACAACGGCCGCCAGTTCGAAAGCCGGGAATTCGGGAAGCTTCTAAAGGACGCTGGCAGCGAGCACCGAAAAACGCCACCCTACTCTCCACAGTGCAACCCCGTCGAGCGTGTGAATCGCGTACTCAAAACAATGATCGCGCAGTACACGGCCGAAAACCACCGGCACTGGGACCGATGGATACACGAACTAGTATTCGCATATAATACCGCCAAACACGAGAGTACCGGTTTCATGCCAGCGTTCCTGGTCTACGGACGGGAACTAAACCCACCGGCCGCCCTCTACCGTCCACCAGAAGACGACCCACCGGACCTCGACCACACCGATACACGATTCCGGAGACAACAGCACGACGACCTACAGGACGCCATCGCATTGGCCCGCCGAAACCAGGCACGAGCCTTCGAAAGCCAGAGCAAACACTACAACTTGCGTCGGCGAGATTGGCGACCCGAGATCGGAACATACGTAATGCGGCGAGAACACCACATATCCGACGCCGCGCAAGGTTTCGCCGCGAAGCTGGCACCGAAATTCGCAGGCCCGTACCAGGTCGTCCGGTTCCAGGGGCCAAATATCGTCGTGCTCAAGGACGAACGCAACCGCAGCAGCCGGGCCCACCTGAAGGATGTCAAACCCTGCTCGGCAACAATCAACACCGACGCACCGACCAGGGGGCAAAACGACGACCCCGGAAGCGATCCCGGCACGAGCCAGATCGAGGGCCACACAGGAGCTCAGTCGCACCATGGACGACGTATTGGAAGTCCACGTGCAAGAGCCGGCAAGCCCCCGAATGCGGCAACGGTTCCGCGACCTGTTCGCGGAGTCCTCGGGGGAGGAATCGCCCCCGCCAAGCAGCCGCCGTCAACCGTCCTTGCCACCAACACCGGGCAAGGACCTACCGTGGGTCCCGGCACGGACCCCATCGCCGGCCAGGCCGTCCACGAGCGGGTGGAAGCCTCCACCCCCCAAGACGCGGCCCCCGGCACAAACAGAGCTCGCGGCCAAACCACCGCAGCCGCGGGCCAAAAAACCGAAGATCGCCCCCTGGAAGGGACCAGCGATCAGGCCGCCACCAGCAGCGGCCACCACCAAGGCCGACCGGGAACCACCCACGACCACCCGGAAACCCAGTCGACCGCCCGGAGCACCCGCACCCGAGCCGCCACCAGCCAGGCCAGTGACGCCGCCCAGGGAAAGGGCCCGACGCTTAGCGACACCGACCCGCCGGCCACCAACACCCGAGGCCGGCCCCGCGGAGAAAAAGGCCCGCCGCACTCCGAAGCCAGGGCGATCCGCCACGGCCAAAGAAGCACCGCCACCTGCCCCGGAGCCCCGACCCGCAGCCCGGCCGGACGAGCCCCCGCTGCCGAACCCCCGCCGCACCGATACCGCACCCGGGCCTTCGTGCGCAGCCAAGGGCCAGGAGGGAGTACCAGCCGACCAAGGATGGACCGTCGTAAATCTGGAGCACCTCCGGGAGGGCCAGCGGTTCCGCGTGCGCCAGGACGGGCGCACAATCCAGCTCCGCCGCATAGCCCCGTCCCTAATTAAATTTAAGTTAGGTTAAGGTAGGATAAGTTTAGGTTAAGGTAGAATAAGGGTGACGGGTAGCCGCAAAGCATAAGTCTAGTACATAAGTCTAAATAAAACCGGAGTTTCATCCAGAGATGCGCGCATTTTCCCGATCATTACGTCGCATCTCTCTCCGAAGAAAGAGGGGGATGTGACGTAGCGTCCCAGCGCGAGGAATCGAGCGCGCGGCGGTACGACCGGGAGTGAGCGAGAAGCCGAGCGCACGCGGGCGACCGCGACCGAACCCGACCGAACTCGCCCGAAGCGTGCCGGTCCCGCGACGCGTCAACGCGATCACGCTCACTCCCCACTGCGCCGCTAGATCGCGTCGGTTTCTCGCTGCTGGGAATTTCCGAGAATCGGGACATATGCCGCGATGATTCCGAGCCAAGACAGTTCCAGTGGGGAGACGGACCCCCACCACCAGACTTGCCTGGATGTTGCCCGGTGCAAACTACGGTGAAACGACTCCGTATACTCCTCGATCGCCAGATCGGAATCTACCCCGTTCCTGCCACCTGTCCCGGTAAAGAGACGCAGGAAGTTGCCCGGTCTCTCTCCCGTTCCTCGTGTTGAACAGAGACGCCCGGATGCTGCCCGGTCTCTGCCGACACTTGTCCCGTTAAAGAGACGCAGGACGTTGCCCGGTCTCTCTCCCGCTCCTCGTGTTGAACAGAGACGCCCGGATGCTGCCCGGTCTCTGCCGACGCTTGTCCCGTTAAAGAGACGCAGGACGTTGCCCGGTCTCTCTCCCGCTCCTCGTGTTGAATAGAGACGCCCGGATGCTGCCCGGTCTCTACCGACACTTGTCCCGTTAAAGAGACGCAGGACGTTGCCCGGTCTCTCTCCCGCTCCTCGTGTTGAATAGAGACGCCCGGATGCTGCCCGGTCTCTACCGACACTTGTCCCGTTAAAGAGACGCAGGACGCTGCCCGGTCTCGCTCCCGCTCCTCGTGTTGAACAGAGACGCCCGGATGCTGCCCGGTCTCTACCGACGCTTGTCCCGTTAAAGAGACGCAGGACGTTGCCCGGTCTCTCTCACGCTCCTCGTGTTGAATAGAGACGCCCGGATGCTGCCCGGTCTCTGCCGACGCTTGTCCCGTTAAAGAGACGCGGGACGTTGCCCGGTCTCTCTCGCTCCCTTACCGTCCCAATACGGCGACACCAGGCGCGGAGCGACCGAATTGTTCCGTTAAGCGGACGCACGAACTTAGACCGAACGACGCCGTACCGCGAACCGCGCCGCCGCGCAACGACGGCTTGACCGCGATTAACGCGAAGTACCCCGCGTCTAAGTATATGTATATAGTGTACATAATTGTTGTTAGTGAATAAATCTAATTTAACCTACCACGGGAGGACTTCATTAAACCCTGGCAAAGCCGACTGAGACCAACCTTCCGCCCGGAGTGAGGACCGTCACAGTGGTAAACGATAACAAGATCGATTACGTGCACTGGGACGATCCCAATGAACTGGTGGACCGATTCCGTGTGCTGGAAGCGTCGCGTCAGGCTGGTAACAACTCGCACGACAACGAAATTCTATCGATTATCGAGGAACTCCGCGAGGTAGGCCTCATTATAAATTAAACCGCGCCACGATGATGTGCACTGTATGCATCGAGATGCCGATCAACAAATTTGGGGTATCGCTCGAGAAGAGTGGAGCAGCTACAATGGACTATTACAAATGGAACGGTTTGCTTCGAAATTATATGCGGGATAACGCTCTTTGCGTGGTTGGTGCCGACTTTGATGCAAAATCACGCAAGATACGACGCGTAGCTCACCCCACGGTCGACACCGATGCCGTCAATAAACTATACATGGAAAAGAGCATTAAACTTTTGAGAGAGCAGCAGGAAGAATTAGAGAGGAAACTGATCGTGCTTCAGAGAGATATGCTGACGTTGCAAAACAGTGTTCAAAAGATATCACAGACGTTGAATTCTATACCGCAGCAGGACAACGAAAATCGAAAAGTTAAAGAGGCTATAACCGCTTTTGCTACGGAGCAGCAACTTATTCAGAATTTCCTGGGACCAATGGGGAGCACATAATGCATGTGCATGATAATTATCGCACCATTCGTGTCAAAGACACCTCTGCGATCAAACATGCTGTCATTATCGAAATCCAAGAGTAAAGAAGGAAACCACGGCCACAAGAAGCAACAACTTGTTGAGGAATTGCATGCTCCAGCTCGAAGACACTTCCCACGGAGGCGCGTCATAGTGCATGGATACGATGATCTGTGGCAAGCTGACGTTGTAGAAATGCGTCCATACTCGCGATTCAACCAAGGTTACCACTACATACTCACCGTCATCGATGTGCTGAGCAAGTATGCATGGGCGTTACCGCTCAAGACTAAAAGTGGTGCTGAGGTGACTAAAGCGTTTGCAAAGATATTTAGAGATCGATATCCGAAAAATTGTCAAACCGATCAAGGAAAAGAATTTTACAACGCCGATGTGCAGAAACTCTTGACAAAGCATGACATTAATCATTATTCGACGTATTCGGTGATGAAGGCCTCCGTCGTGGAACGTTTCAATCGAACTTTGAAGAACAATATGTGGAAACTGTTTACGCTTAATGGAACCTATAAATGGACCGATGCGCTACCGCGTCTACTTGCAGAGTATAACGCACGAAAACATAGAACCATCAAAATGTGTCCTCGCGATGTTACTCCTGCGATCGATAAGCTGCTAGCCACCGTATACAGCAACATAAAGATCGCTGCTCCAGCAAGATTCAAATTGGGCGAGTTTGTGCGCATAGCAAATTTAAAACCATCTTCGATAAAGGCTATACGCCTAATTGGACAACGGAGGTGTTCAAGATAGCGAAAATACAGACAACTAATCCCGCGACGTATCTGCTGGTCGATTCCTGTGGAAAACCTGTTGCCGGAGGATTCTATGAACACGAGCTGCAACGCGTCGCCGATCCTGATGTATATTTAGTGGAAAAAGTGTTGCGTAGGAAGGGGGATAAGGTATACGTCAAGTGGCTGGGGTTTGATAAATCTCACAATTCATGGATAAATAAAAATAATGTATTGTAAAATAATAATAATACACGAATAAATAAAAATAATGTGTTGATAAAATAAATACATGTGTACAATTTATTTGGTATAATTCCACTATTTATAAGGACTTGTTAATAAATATAATAATTTATTTTTACAATGATATTTTTACAAAGGAATTTTATAGCGGAATTTTATAATGTCCCCAGGGTAGAGTGTCGATCGAATCGGGTACGATATACCGCTTGTCATCGTATGGGCTTAGAGCGATTTTGGATTCGGAAATGGTGTACACTTTGTGCAATTTAGACCGTATGCATGATTGTCTGCGAACCATTTCAATCTCCTTTTGCAAACACTCCGCGTAGTCGTCGAAAGTTATCGTTCTGGCTATGATGTTGGTCTTGACGCCTTTTGCCTTTTTGGTATCTTTTTTACCATCTACGCGGAGTGCATACATTTTCGCTCTAAGACCTACGAATTCGGTCATTATCGCACCATTGTTTTCATCCTTCATCAACCCTGGAACCTTCTTATTTAGGCGCGGCATATTATATGTATTGTCGATGGGATAATCGGATGTGTCGAATCTATCGATATTGTGTTTCATGGTCTCGTAGATATCTTCGCATTGAATGTGATAAATGAGGCTGTCACTGTCGGTATACAGAATTTTACAATTTTGAGCTAGCAGGGGAGACATGTAATCGTGATGAAATTCATACAAACAAATTTTCGATATGTCCAGAATGCACATACCCACGTATATCGGTTTGTTGAATTTCACCTCGACTTTGCGCAATTCAACAGCTATTAAATTTTCCGAAAAAACACTTCTGCTGTGGAAATTCGGTTTCGCGATCATTGCCTCCGCGCCATATCGTCCATCACAATGTGTTAAATTTTTACGTCCACATGGTTTCGTACGTTTTCCATAGTTTTACCAAATACCGCGTTGTTCATCAATTTGTATAAATTTTTCTCAAAATCGTTTGTCGCGCCTGTTCTGAACCGTGTATTTAGTTCGATGTAATCGCGGAGCCAGGGAGATTGAGCGAATTGAAGCACGCGGTGTATCTTTGTAATACGAAGACCGTGACGCGTGCACTGCTGCAGGTTGCGATAATGGATAACGTAACGCTGCTTATCGTATAATGTCGCGAGTAATTTATCCTGTCTGCTGCCAGGTGGTTTGGCACGCGTCGGACAGAATGGTAGATCTGCATGAGCGTCGTGCAGACGTTGCGGATATTCCAGATCTACCTCGAGAATATATCCCGTGGGCGAATCGACTGCGATCGAAGACACGTCAAAATTTGCAACATCTTCGACCCATTGAAATTTAGCATATGGTAGGGGCTGACACATTGCTCATCCATACAAATTGTTCACGTCAAAGTACATCAAGTACGATGATTGTTCCAATGCGTCGTAAGATGGCATGTACTTGTTATTGGCATGTGCGTATCTTCCGGAACATTGACTTAAACCTCCGCGTATACCACGTTCGATAAACAGGACCATATCGACGTCGGTGAGCAATTCGAATGTAATTTTGGTATGTTTTAACATAGCATCCCACGTGAAACCAGGTAATGTATAATAATGCGCTGAATCTAATCCGTAACTCTTGATACAACTTTCGCGAAAATTTTCAAAAATATCTGCCAATAACAAGACATCTGTTTTCAAATACAAATCGCTGTATTCGCCCAAGGTTCTAATCCCGAAACGTTGCCAAACAGTCTCGGCGTGCGCGTAATCGCTTTCAGATACAGTCTCACCCGTTAACGAACTGTAGAATGACTCGCGCGGTGGTAAGCACGGGTCCTGCAGCTTGTTCGCGCAATCAAGATATTCGTATGGAAATACACCCTTTCGTGTTAATAAATTAAAATCTTCAATGGATAATGTTTCAAATTGGGATCGTAAAATTTTTAATTGATCTCTGTTAAGAAAATATGCTAATTTGTCGAGACTGGTATTGAGAAATTTGTATGAATCAATGAATCGCAATTTAATATAATTTCGCGAGTCTGATTCAGCCGAATCTTCAACATTTTTTGTGAAAGAAATATACTTTTCTTTAGTTATAGGTAATACATCAACGTGACCTTTGAAAGCGGCAGCTATTTCCATGATAATGAAATGTGAATCATAGCCAGATAAATTATGAAAAACTATGGGGATGTAAAACGCATTTTTATATTTTAAATTGCATTTCGAATGTGCGGGTCCTCTAAACCGCCCGGATATATGACAATGATCGCGAACTCGTATATCATCAGCCTCGAATGGCTCTTCGCAAATATGGCAATTTGTTGCATTGCGAAATGTCGTCCACTGGTCTTTCGTCAACTTTTCCATAGAAGCATTATTGGTTAGAATGGGTTTGGCAAAATTTGAAAAATTTTTTAGTTCGTCGACGAACCATGAAATACAATCCGCGTCTCGGCGACATCGATATATCGATAGTGATGTATCGTACGAACAATGCATATAATATGCAATGCTATGCACTTTATGTTGCTGGTACGCGTGTAATTTAGAATCCGCATCATCCATCATGCGGTCTTCCGTTTTCTCGATGATGCACTCGAGATCTGCATACACCATGAATGGATGTCGCTCCTTCATGCAGTGGTTATTGAAACTGAGGAAATTGTTGCCTTCGCTGGGCAGCAGAATGGCACCGTCATTCATATTCCCACAGTCCACTGCATGGGCCTCCAACTTCTCGACGGATCCAAAGTAGTGCAAGCATCTGCAAAACCAGAAAAAAAATTTTTTTTTTTTCCGCGAGACATTTCAACATTTCACAAGTTTATATACGTACCGGTCGCAGATGAATTTCTTTTTTCCATGCTTGCTCAGCTGCATGCTCACCAACCGGGACAAGTTCTTGATTAGCACAAAGTGCCCTACATCGCCGTGCTCTTGATTCGGTGTGTAGAGCAGGTTGACGTGTCGATCCCTCTTTTGGTTGGTGAGACGCAGCGGAAAGACTGCAACAGTTATCTTCTCATTGTCCTTCTCCAATCGCTCCTCGAAACTGTACACGTTGATGGAGATTTCGTTCTGCCGCTCAAACTTCCCAATTTGCTCCAGAGACATTGGAAACTCAATCCCCTTTAGATTTAGCACGGAAGCATAGTCTGGGTATGAACTTGGGCGCGCGGTGTCTCGTTCGGCAGGATGGAGAGCGGCGACCACTGCCCACGCGAAACACGCATTGTCTGTGGATTGTACACTAATTGTTGCATTTTTTAGCAACAATTTCTGCGGTAACTTGTAGCGACACCCCGCGCGCAGTGGATTGTACTTGTTAACATTGACTGTCAGATTCAGGATTCTCGTCAATGTCCATCCACTGTCACGTTCCTGGAACTCTTCCAACGATGCCAGGGTGGGTTCGATAACGCATCGCTGGTACCACTCCTGCAGATCGGATGTGCGGAAGAGTTCACAGTTTCGGGTATTGATGCTTTTACACGCATGCTTGTCACCCGCCACAAATTCGCCGTTGAACGCCGTGTTCACTTTGAGGTTCCGATGTTTCATCAAAGCATCCTGCACATGCTCCAGCACAATGGTCGCTGCATCTTGGAGGAAGTTGCGCGGCTCGATGTAATTGGAATTTAGCACGGCACCAGTTAATACGCGGCTTTCGAACGCTGTGTCTATTTCGCGCCACAAAAGTCCTGTGCTCGAATGTCCTGCACCTTCACGCACGAAACGTCCGCGCAACGAATATTTCAGTCCTTCAAGCCGCGCGATTCGAGCAACCAACGATTGTCGAACCCCAATCGATAATCGAGGACGTTTCACTCGACTGTGTTCTTCCAACGATTCTATACACTCGTTGCACCGTTCTTCCCACGCGATGTATTCTTCCCGCGAAATCAATCGTTCGGATTGATCCAACAATAGGCGTTCTACTTGCGTGAATTCTTCCATGATCGTAAATGGAATGTAAATGTGATATCTTTTCCGCGCAACGCGTTGCAACGATTTGAGGCTTTGTGCAGTTAGAGCACATACTTATACCCCCAAATTTATGACGAAATAGCGTGCAAAATCATACGACACAGTTTCTGCTGACACCTAATTCTAAGATTTGGCGTTTCCGAATTCTGCTGACGCTGCATAATTCTTTCTATGATTCGCGCTTATGAAAATGACGTCATCCTGCACGGCTGCTCCAGAGCATTCGAGTTACACGCGATCGCGCTTATGAAAATGACGTCATCCTGCACGGCTGCTCCAGAGGATTAAAATTACACGCGATCGCGCGAGACGCTGCGACGCTAAGTATTGCTCTCTCTTTCCCCTCCACGAATTTAGCTTTTAATGTAATGCTCTCTCTTTCCCTCCTCCGAATACGTGGTTTGTAAAATGTCGATCTTCCCCGACATTGTCCGATGTCATCCGATAAAGTATTTCAGCTTTATAATGGTTTGAAAAAAAATATTTGGGGAAAAATGTTCTGGGGCTGGATCGAGTCTGAAAAAAGATTTTTCATACAAGACCCAGCTCCAGAAATTTTTTTAGAGGGAGGGGACGAACCTCTGAAATTTGGGGGGGGGGGTGGGTCCGACGTGGAGAGGTGTCCGCGACGGCTCGGCCGGGACTGATCCCCTCCACGATTGCGGCTTCCCCCACTCCGCGGCTCATGCGCGCGAAACTGGTCATCGATTCCGCACTTCCCCCGCGCCCATGTTTCCCTCCACCGCACTCCCCCGCGCGCCCTCACTTCCCCCCGCCCCCGCGCTCCCCTCAGAGGACCTGCGTTGGAATCGGCATAGTCTTACTACTTCGGTAAATGTAAATAATACGAGGAAAACGTTTTTCAACTATTTTAAGAAATTGGGTATTTTTCCCAAAATTTGAATTTTTGACCTCGATGCGCGATGGTCAAATATTATTCGATTTCAAAATTTTTTTTTGCGTTGAATTTGTACTTGCGTAAGGCAACTTTCGCGCACTATTACATTTCGAGTTTAAAAAAAAATCGGAATTCGACCCCCTCTAATGCATACCCCTTGCCGCAAGTGCAGGCCACCCTCGACAAGCTCCGGGAGGCCAAGTTTATATCCACGCTCGACCTGGCCAATGGCTATTGGCAGGTGCCACTAGCCCAAGACAGCCGACCTATTACCGCGTTCACCGTCCCCGGCCGAGGGTTGTACCAGTTTCGGGTTATGCCATTCGGACTGCATTCCGCGCCGGCCACGTTCCAACGACTACTCGACCAGGTCATCGGGCGGAGCTTGGAACCGCACGCCTTCGCCTACCTGGACGATATCATCGTGCTCGGCCGCTCCTTCCAAGAACACCTAACGAACCTACGAGAGGTTCTACGCCGACTACAGGACGCCGGGCTACGGCTAAACCCAGAAAAATGCTGTTTCTGCCGCTCCGAGCTCCAGTATCTCGGACACGTTGTCACGAACCACGGGATCAAGACCGACCCGGACAAGGTACTGGCCATCAGGGGAATCGCCACGCCGACCAACCTCAAGGAATTACGTCGATTCCTGGGGATGCTCTCGTGGTACCGGAGGTTCATACCAAGGTTCTCAGACACGGCAGCCCCGTTGACCCAGTTACTCCAGAAGCGGGCACGGTGGGCTTGGACCGACGAGGCGAACCGGGCTTTCGAGACGCTACGACACCAGCTAGCCACCGCAACAGTGCTCGCCTGCCCGGACTTCGAGCGAACCTTCACACTACAAACCGACGCTAGCCAACATGGCCTCGGGGCAGTCCTCACCCAGGAAATGAACGGGGAAGAACGCGTGGTCGCGTACGCCAGCCGCACCCTCAACCCGGCCGAACGCAACTACTCCGTTACAGAAAAGGAATGTTTGGCCGTGGTATGGGGTATCCGCAAGATGCGGCCCTATCTGGAAGGCTACGCTTTTACCGTCATCACGGACCACCAGGCGTTGAAATGGCTACAGGCCATCGACAACCCCTCGGGTAGATTGGCGCGCTGGAGCCTAGAGCTCCAACAGTTCGACTTCCGGATAGAGTACCGGAAGGGAGAACAGAACATCGTGACCGACGCACTCTCCCGTCAGGGCGGCGAAATCCGCAGCCTGACCGACCAGTCCGGATGCCCGTGGTACGACGCGCTAATACAGACGCTACAGAAGGAGCCAGAGCGACACCCCGAATACCGGATCGAACAGGACCGCCTCCACCGGTACATACCAGACCCAACCGGACGACAACCCGAGAAGGAGTGGAAGCTCTGCGTTCCCCGACCCCAACGCCTCCAGATATTGCGAGAGGTCCACGACGCTCCCACGGCCGGTCACCTGGGCACCGCCAAGACTCGGGGCCGCCTGGCGCAAAATTACTTCTGGCCCGGGATGTTCCGCGACGCTGCCAACCACGTGCGCCGATGCCAGAAATGCAACAAATACAAGGTGTTGCAACGGGCACCAGCCGGCCTGATGTATTCCACCCCGGCCACAACACCCTGGGAGGTCGTTGCCGCAGACCTAGTCGGACCTTTGTCCCGTTCCAAAAATGGACACACCGTACTACTCGTCTGCCAGGACAAGTTCACGAAGTGGGTGGAACTACAGCCGTTGCGCCAGGCCACTGCACCAGCCGTTACCCGGGCAATTCGCGAACGAATCATCATGCGTTTCGGCTGCCCGCGCCGGATAATAACGGATAACGGAAAGCAGTTCGAGAGTCGGGAATTCGCAGCACTACTCCGAGGGTACAAAATCGACCACCGGAAGACACCGCCCTACACCCCCCAGTGCAACCCAGTGGAGCGCACCAATCGGGTCATCAAAACCATGATCGCGCAACTGGTGGGGGAGGACCACGCCACGTGGGACACCTGGATCCCCGAGGTGGCCTTCGCATACAACACCGCCCACCACGAGGCCACGGGAAGCACACCGGCCTTCTTAAACTTCGGCCGCGAACTCGAGGTACCCGGAGCCGAGTACCGCCACGGAGGCGAGCCTAGGGAGGAAACGGGTCCAACCGACATAGCGACCTGGAAGGCCCGCCTGACGCGACTACAGGACGCAAACACCGAAGCCCGGTGGTACCAAGCTCGCGCCCACCAACAGCAGAAAAGGCATTACGACCTCCGACGACGAGACTGACGACCGACTATCCAGGACAACGTCATGAAGAGGGAACACCACCTAAGCTCGGCGGCGGACCGATTTAACGCCAAGCTAGCGCCAAAATTCTCCGGACCATACGCGGTATCGGGATTCGAAGGCCCCAACATCGTGCTACTTCGCGCCGCTAGGGGGCGAACAATCCGAGCCCACTTACAGGATCTCAAGCCCTTTTTCTCGCAAGAGAAATTATCGCCGGGGACAATAAGTAACGAACCCCCCACCGAGGAGACCAACAAGCGCCATGCCGAAGGAGCGCAAGGCACATCAAGCCAAGGCGAAAGTGCCAGAAGCAACCGCCGCAGCAGCCGCAGTACCCCTCGGCGCCGCCGTGGTCGGCTCGCCCGAACGACACCGGCAGGGCCCGCGGATCATCAGGATCCAGGAGATCGCCACGGCCCGCAGCGGCAGTCACCGGCCACCAGTGACGACCACCCCGCCGCCATACCGGGGGCCTCCACCGCGGATTCGCCCGCCAACCGCCCGGCCAGCCACCAGGGTGGACTGCACGGCCCTGGACCTCCGCCAGCTGAGGATAAGCAGCCCGCCACCCGGCCCGCAACCGGACGCCAGGGCCTCCTCTCCGGCACCCACCGCCCGGCCACCACCACCGGGATCAGCCAGCAGCAAGCCGGCGCCCCGGACAGCCCGACGCCCGGCCAGCACCACCAGGGTCCGGCAGGCCAGCCGGCCGTATACCGAACGACCACCACCGGCCGACAACAGCACGCCGGGACCAGCTACGGGGGCCCCGCCAGCCGCTCCGCCAAGCTTGGTCGCGAGAGCCCCCGCACCGGGGACCATGCCGCCACCAGCCACGCAGCAGCCACCGAGCAGCCAGCCGCCGAGCAGCCAGCCACCGGGCAGCCAGCCGCCGAGCAGCCAACCGCCGAGCAGCGAGGAAGCCGGAACATCCGCACCACCGACCCCAGCCCCGGCAGTCATGCCACCGCCCACCCAACCACCCAGGGGCCCCACAACCCCCCACAGCGCGCCACCAGCCCCGACCCGACCCCGCCAACCATGGTCCCCAGCGAGCCACAACCCCGACCTAATTGTGTTTCACCTCGGAGCGATGCGAGCGCGCCATAGGTATGTAGTGCGCCGACCCGGGTACACGATAACGGGTCGCCGGCTCGACTCGGACACGCTCACCGTCCGCGTCCGCCCGAACGCCACCGAACCGACCGCCGACAGACTCGAATAAAACCGCGCTGCCGTAAACTCGGCACACTCGACTGAGTCGGCAAAACAGACCGTTCCTCTGGTCTCACCGTGCCCCGTGAAAGCGGGTCACAAACTATACGGTAGCAATGTGTCGAAATCCGATTATACGCATGCAGTGAGCGTGTGGAACAGTTTTCGCGTACAGACATTAGGCGAATACAGCGATTTATACCTAAAGACTGACGTGTTGTTGCTCGCTGACGTGTTCGAGAACTTTTGTATCGACTGTATCGCAAGCTACAAACTGGATCCCGCGCATTACTGCACGCTACCTGGTTTCACGTGGGACGCAATGCTGAAATACACACGCATCAAGTTGGAACTTCTCACGGACGTGGATATGCTGCTATTCGTGGAGCGTGGTATACGAGGAGGTCTAAGCCAATGTTCGCATAGGTATGCGCGCGCTAACAATAAGCACCTACCGGTATCGATGTACGACGCATCGGGACCGTCAACATACTTAATGTACTTCGACGTGAACAATCTGTACGGATGGGCGATGTCACAGGTGATGCCGTACGGAAGATTTCGATGGATGAGCGAAGCGGAGGTTGTCAATTTAGATGTGAACTCTTTGCCCGACGATGGACTCAAGGGTTACCTGCTGGAAGTGGATCTCAAGTATCCTCCGGAGATTCACGACGCGCACGCCGACCTCCCGTTATGTCCTGGACGCGAGCACGTGATTACCGGTAAACAAACCAAGTTGCTCGCCACGCTCCATGATAAGGAACGATACGTCATCCACTATCGTTACTTAAAGCAGTGCGTGCAGTACGGTCTATGTATATCGCGAATTCACCGTGTTCTACGATTCGATCAGTCCGATTGGTTACGCGATTACATCATCCTGAACACGGAGTTAAGGACTCGTCCCACCAGTGAATTTCAGAAAACGTTATACAGGGTGTCCCAAAAATGCTGCGGTTCCTTAAAGGGGGGTGATTCGGGGGGTGATTGCAAACAACTTTTTCCTCTGCGAAAATGCCCTCCGAGGTTTCGTTAACGAGATATTAATAAAAAGCACCGATCAATCAGAGCGCGAGCCTTCCGCTGGAGGTCCCGCGCTAGCGTGGCCGCGCGCCGGGCCGCACTGCGACTACGAACAAGCAAGGCGGCATGCATCGAAGGAAATTGCGTAGAATGGCAAATGAAAAAGACGTAACAAAAAAATCCAACCTTTTGCCATGGTTTGTTTGCCATTTAAAGTGAATAATGAATAAAGGATAAATGGATGAAAATCACGTATAACGTAAAAAGACGAATACACATTTTTTTAGAAGATTCGAAAATAATAATTATTTGAAGTGGGAGGATAAGGAATACGTAAAATTCCTTGTGTTAATAACATATCCACGAAAAGGTAATGTAACAGGAAATTAACGAAAAGTGATCGTAGTTCGTTATTGTGATAAAAACCCGTAACTCAATAACGGCCAGCACTGTTGCTGATAACGAATAAGTCTGTTTAAAAAGCCCGAATAAATATTTTCGTACGAGAATTTTGAGAATTATCGCCGGAAATAAGCCACAGCTTGCGTTAAATTTAAAAATGAATGATCACCATTAAAGTAACTAAAACTCACCCTTGTAGAAAATTCACCTGCAACTTGAAAACTTGTGTCACTGGGTCACTGAACCGATCATGGTCATCGATGGACGAGCCCAGTGCACAGCTGATCCCAGGTATACGACACTACCCAAAGTTAAGGGTCGCAATGTCAGGTGCGTCCAGGTCAACGTACCGAATATTCACTTCACTGCACGGCTACTAACACTGGTCACTTAATTTATTTTTCATGGAACGTGTTGTTGCTACTTTCTAAAAATTGGTGGAAATGAATTTTTACTTGGCGTTCGGAGCCGTGGGTAATTCCCGCGCAAATTCTCACGCTGCAGCACTTGCGTCCTCGTTGTTCGGGGGGTACACACAGAACATCGCGTAATACTCTTGAGCAGAGAACATTTCCAAGTCCTCTATGTGCGCCTCCTGCCCCCCCCCCCCCCCCATTTCTCATCAGCACATACCCCAAATATTTAAATCTTTTCACCTCCTCCACCACCTTTCCCTTCCATCTCCACGTCACCTTCTTCCATCTCCCCCCCCCCCTTTTCTACATCTCATAATCTTTGTCTTTCCCACATTCAACTGCAATCCTTTCTTATGCAGGTACCTTTCCAATTTTCCCATTATCCCTCTCATTCCTTCTTCCTCTTCCGCCAGCACCGCAATATCGTCCGCGTATGCCATTGTAAAAATTTTCTTCCCCCCACCTTCACCCCTCCCCACCCTCCTTTCTCCATTTCCTCATCAATATCCGCCATCAATATCGTGAATAGGCTGGGGCTCAGTGGGCACCCCTGCCTCACCCCCCTTGCCGTCCAAAAATCCTTTCCCTCCTCTTCCCCCACCCTCACTCTACATATCGTCTCTCCTAACACTTCCTCACATCTCCTCACCAGCCCCTCCCTCACTCCTCTCTCCCTCATTGCCCTCACCAGTACCTCCCTATCGACCGAATCAAAAGCCGCCTTCATGTCCACGAAAAGCACTATCAGTCTCCCTCCTTTTCTCTCCACCTGCCTGTTAATCAGGTAGTTCAACACATACACGCTATCCACGCATCCCATCCCCCTCCTAAAACCCGCCTGACTCGGTGGCAAAATCCCCTTTTCCTCCACCTCCTTCCTCAGCCTCTCCGCTAGCACCGACGCGTACACCTTATATGCCGTTTGCGTCAGTGTTACCCCTCTATAATCATCCACCCTTTTTCCCACCCCGTTTTTCACCACCGGCACCACCACTCCTACCTTCCACTCTTCCGGCCATCCCTCCCCTTTCCATACCCTGTTACATATCTCCCACAAGCATTCCTCCACTTCCTCCCCTCCGTACTTCCATACCTCATTCGGTATTCCGTCCCCTCCCGTCGCCTTTCCGTCTTTCAAGCCCCTCAGCCCCCTTCTTATCTCCTCTTTCTCTATATCTCCCTCCTCATCATCTCCCCTCCTTCCTTCTACTCCCCTTCTTACCCTCCACTCTACTCCCCCAACAACTCCTTAAAATACTCTTCCCACTCCTCCAGCTTTATCTCTTCATTTACCCCCCTTCTCTTCTTCCTTTCTCTATTTACCACCTTCCATACTTGTCCCTCATTCCTTACTCCCTCCAGCTCCTTCTCCCATCTTTCCATCTCCTTTTTCTTCCTCTCCTCACACAGCCTCCTATACTCCTTTCTACTCTCTGTATACATTTTTCCATCCCCTCCTTCCCTTCTCCACTTTCTCAGCTCTTGCCTCACCCTCCCTTTCTTCTCTCTACACTCCATATCCCACCACCCCCCTTTCTTTCCCCCGCTCTGCCCTTTTCCTATTTTCCCCATCGCCCCTTTTACTCTTTTCTTCAACTCCGCCCATTCCTCCTCTATTCCTCTTTCTCTCCCCTCTCTTTTTCCAAACTTCTCCACAAATGCCTCCTTGCCTTCCACTGTCCAATTTCCTCTCCCCTCTCTCCTTGTCCCCCCTCTCTTCAACCCTTCCTCCTGACCCCCCTCTTCCCCCCTCAGCCAAACTATTACCGGGTGGTGATCCGAATCTATTCTCTCCCCTACCTCCATCCTGTCTACCACCTCCCTCATTTCTTCATTTCCCAACACGTAATCTATTACCGAGTTCCCCCTCCCCCCTGTGTATGTCCATTCGCCCTCCTCGTCCCCCTCTTCGTTTCCGTTAAGAATCCCCCACCCCCTCTCCCCCAAGTACCTGCATAACCTCCTCCCATCTCCATTCACCACCTTACCCTTCGACCTCCTGCTTCCCAATTCTCCTCCCCCCTCCTCCACCTCTTCTCCCATCCTTCCCCCTTCCTCTCCCGTCCTCGCATTAAAGTCCCCCCCAATCACCACTCTCACCCCCTCCTCTCTCTCCTCTGTCCACCGCTCCAATTCCTCCAGCTTCCTTTGCAAGTCCTTGTTTACATACACCCCTACAACTTTCCACCCCCCCCAATTTCACCTTCCTCATCATTATCCCTTCACTTTCCTTTTCCTCTCCCTGCCCTACTTCCAATCCCTTTCTCACACCCATCATCATCCCTCCCATCGCCCTTCCCTTTTTACTCTCCCTCGTGGCCCATTGCTTTTCCCACACGTAACCCTTCGGTATTCTCCCCCTTACATACTCCCACTCCCTTTCCTCCATCCATGTTTCGCTCAATACTATTACATCCCACTCCTCCAGACCTCTCCAAAAATCTTCGTCCTTGTTCCTCACCCCTGCCACGTTCCAGAAAGCTATCTTGTACCTTCTTTTTCCTCCTAGTTCTCTCCCCCCTTACCCTCCATCCCCTTCCCCCTTTCCCTTACCCCTCGTTTCCCTGCTCCTCCAACCACCTTTCCCCTAACTCATCCCACCTTCTCATCTTTCCGTTAACCCACATTTTCATGTATCCTGTCTGTACTTTTTTCCCCCTCTCCCTTTCCCTCTCCGCCTCTCTTTCCACCTTCCACCTCGCCCTCCTTTCCTCCTCCGTTAAATCGTCATCTACTCTTTCCCTCCTCCCTTTCAGTTTTCTCCTCGCCCCCATCACCTTCCTCTTCTCCTCCCTCCCCTCCAGTTTCACCAGCACCATCTCGTTCCCTGTCTTTCCTGTTCTCCCTAGCCTTCTCACTTCCTTTATCCCTCCCTCATCCACCCCCATCCTTGCCCACAACTCCTTCACCTCCTTCTCCACCTCCTCCCCTTCTATCTTCATCCCCCTTACCACCACATTGTTTCTTCTCTTCTCCCTCTCCTTCCTATCCTGCCTCAGCTCCATCCTTCTCACCCTTAGCCTACACTCCTCCATCCCTCCTCCGCCCTCCGACTCCCTTTCTCCCCTCCCTTCCTTCTCTTTTTCCCACCTCTCCATCTTCTTTATCATCACCTCCATCCTCTCTTCCCTCTCTCCCATTCTCTCCACCTTTGCTTCCACCTTTTCCCTCCTCTTTTTCTCCTCCTTCCTTTCCTCCTCCCACCTCCTCCTCTCCTCCCTCCATTCCTCCATCACCTTTCTTCTCTCCTCCCTTTCCCTCCTCATCTCCTCTCTCACCTCCCTCATCTCCTTCTTCATCTCCTCCTTCTCCTCCCTCGTTTCCTTCATCATCTCCCTTATCATACTCACCACACTTCCCAAATCCTCTTTCCCTTCACTTCCCTCCCCTTTCCCCCCTCCCTCCGGTGACCTCTTCGTCTTCACACTTTTCTTGAACCCAGCCCCCTTTACCTCCTCCTCCACTCCCTCTTCCCCCTCCCTCTCCTTCCTCTTTTTCCCCCAGTACAGGTCCAAACTCCCCGCCCCGCTGCCCACGCTACTCGCACTACTTATACTGTCCCTCCTTCGCCTTTCCTCCCCTTTCATCTTTTCTTTCTCCTTCATTGCCTCCTCACCATTCCCCTTCCCTCCTTCCGTTCCCTTGCCTTCCTCCATTTATTCTCCTCCTCTCGTTACCCTCCCTCTGCCCTCTTCTCTTTTCCCTTTTACCCTTTTCCCTCTTCCTTTACTTTCGTCCTCTTCCTTTCTACTCCTTTTCAAATCTCCCGCCTCTCTGACACCTCTTTCCTCGTTCCTCTCCTGTCCACTGGAACTCTTTCTACTCCTTTTCAAATATCCCGCCTCTCCGACAACTCTTTCTTCGTTCCTCTCCTGCCCACCAGATCCCTCTACCTGCTCCTCTACCTTTCTTTTCCCGCCACTCAACACCTATCTCTCTACCTAACCTCCAAATCTCTCACTTCCCTCCTCTTGCCTCAACACCCACACTCCCTGTCCTTCTACCTTCACCCTTCACAACCCCACACCTCTCCCCCACCTTCTCCACTCACTCTCTATCCACCCCCACACCACTTTCACACACTTTTCCGTCACTCAGCCAGCACTCCAAACACACACTTCTACCACGCTCGCGTCCGGAAACGGAAGTCCCTCCAAGATTTTAAGAGGCCCCTTATTTTTAAATTTGTTAGCAAGAATCTTCTTAGCAACATCAGAGGAAGGCAGCATCACGCACAGCGGCCGTGAAGACGATACGCTGGCCTTTCCGATCCTGTGAGCCCTAATGGCACTATAGTCAGAGCAATACACCCCACCCAGTAGTGATCTAGCGCTCTCCACGTCCTTCACGTTCCTTTGCTCAGGAGAATCAGCCTGATCTTCAGACATCCCATGAATGATTATATTACGGGCTCTAGTCTGCCTGTCGCTGATCTCCGAGATGCCGCACTCCGTAATTTGGCCATCAGAGACGTCTCGGCCAGCGGCCGAGGAAAGATTATTCTCAAGTGTCAATAACCTATCCGACAAAGCCGTACAGGTGTTGCGTATATCTGTAATATACGATTTCACTCCACCCAGGAAATCACGGATACAAACGGACAGCTCACTCTGGATTATGCCTCCAATGTCCTCCAGAGTCGGAAAGGTAGGCAGCTGTACGCCCGACGAAGAAGAAGACCGAGGATCAACAACCTGCGAAGCCTCCGGGGATAACACGTCAACCATACAGTTTAAAAGGCGACCGTTATGCCATGGATGTCCAGATCGCGCAAGACATGTAACCCCTTGATGCGTCGCAGTGCCACAACCCACACATCTGAGAGGATTAGCAACCACTGACTTGCATCCTTTACACACAGCCTTTCCAGGAGACATAGCGGAGTAAAAGTAAAAGTGGCAAAAGTAGTAGTAGTAGTATTGGACCGATCAGATGACCACACGAGCCCTCAGAAACCTCGTAACTTCGTAACGTCAGAACTTCCAAGCAATGCGGTTGACGTAACACCCGCACACGTGCGTTCTCAACACTAATTAAATAAATAATCCCGAATCAAAGCCACCGATACTTGGTACTTTAAACCGTGTCGTAACGTATTACTGGAGCGAAGGTAAACACGTCCGTACTCTACTGAGGTTCAGAGGCTCACTCTTTACTCGTACTCATAGCGGCAGCGGTAATGTCGCTCGAATCCACGTTCATCGTCGCGCTTCCTTTCGTTTATGTACTTCCGCAATCGGTATTGCAAGCTCGTTAAGTCTATCCTTCAAGTGATCGAAGCGTCGTTGTATCGCGGTATTTATGAAATTCTCCAAGTCTTGGAGGCGTTCTTCCACCGCAATATTTATCGCGTTCTTCAAAGCGTCCAGTCGCTTCGTCATCGATTCATACATGTCTTCCTCCATAGTGTCGAGGACACGTCCGACGGTACGTTCCATGTCGTCCACGTATCGTTTCGTCGCAGCGTCGGTATCCTCCTCAGGATGTGCCACGCGACGCATCTTACGCTCCATTGCGTCGAACGTTAACCGATCGATGTCCAGACACAGCGCGTTCTCCCGAACGTAATTCATGACGTACAGATGCAGCACGCGAATCGTCTCCAGACGTTGATCGTTGTGGTAGTCGTCGGTAGCATCGATGGTGCCGCGCAAAGACGCTCCAAACTTGTTCACTGACATGTCGCCGACGGTGATCGCAAACGAGACTGACGTATCGTCGATCGGAACGATCAATTTACGACGAGACCGGCTTCACGAAGTTCCTCCACGATGGAGGTGATTTCGTTATCATGTCCGGTGTGTCCGGCGTCGCGCGACGCCACGAGCAATCGTAGTCTGTTGATCAATTCGTTCGGATCATCCCAATACACATAATCGATCGCGTTATCGGTGACCGTCATTGCGTCGTCGATGGATAATCCTCCACCTTCGCGCGTACCCCCACCACCGCTACCGTAGCGGTCTCCGCTAATCAACAACGACACGATCTTCCTATACTTATGACCCTTGTTGCCTAGCGTAGGCTTATTAGCCGAATGATTCCGTTTATGTGCGTTCGTCGATAGCAAAATATCACGGTACGCGTCGAGATCGGTATCCGTGTACTCCCGATCGTTCGCTATTCGCATGAACAGCAGTTCGTACAAGCCTCGAGTACCCGCGTATCGCTTACCCTTCACGCTAACGTTATCATTCTCATCGATGGTAAGCACGGAATCACCAATCATCAGTTGTTCATCGTCGCTTAGATACACTCCGTACACGTGGTCGAGCAGTTTCTTGGTATCGGTAAAGAACATTTGTAGATATTCACGCGATAGCGGCCCGGCGACGTTTCGGGTGTATGCATCGAGATCGCCGACAGCGTTTTTTGGATCGAGAACTTCCTGAATCGATTCGTCAGTCTATCCTAGATCACGTTCCTCAGTTATTTCATAGTCGTCCTCGTCGGTGTCGTCGTCGTCGTCGTAATCGTTATCGTCATAGTTGTCGTTCGATTCTGGGAGCGGAGTCGTTACAGGACGTATCGTCGCTTCGGCCGTGGAGGATAATCGTTTCTTCTTCAGCCGGCGATGATGCTGCTGTTTCCTCTTGACGATCGATGGTTGCAGCTTCGGTGACATCGCTGTACTCGTTTTCAGCACTGCAGTGTTCTCAACCAAGTGTTTCAACGGTTCGATGATCGGACGCGCGCTTTCCTCAGCAGCAGCTTTCGTAATCATTTTCCCAAGTTTCAGACTCATGTATTTCTTTCGTATAGCATCACTGATTTTAGCAATTGTCTTCTCCGTTTCAACGTCTAGCGGCTGTTGTCTACGACATCGTTTTCGTACCATTCCTTGTTGTTGTTGTTGCTGTTGCGGCGTCTCCATGTTGACACCGATAGTCGCGGATCCATTAGCCATCCTCGTGTTACTTGATGAAGGACTCACGGTTTACTGAGGTCCTCGCGCTACAACGAACTCGTTAAATCCTCATCGATACCGACCATCGTACATGGAACTGTCCTTATCGACGACTACGAAGTCGTATCGTCGGCTCCAACATCTCGCGCACGGGTCGTTGAACGCTTCGAACGTCATGTCTGTGTTCACATGATCGTTGTATACACGACGCAAGTTCGTCCCGTCCTGCTTGAACAGCACGAGAAAATTCATATTGTCTCTGATCAGGTGCTTCGGTATTCGCGCGTACGATTGACACAAGTAAAAGCAATCCACGTTAGCGTGCCTGCCCATGGAAAAGTATTCACGTATCGCAGTCTTCTCGTTGCATGCAACGTCATCGAACACGAAGATCGAATCGGGTCGAGCGTCTCTCGGTGGGATGATCTCGACGGTGTCCGAGTAGGGGAAGTATCCGAGTCCACCGACGCGCGATAACACTCGCTCCAGATACCGATACTTTGGCTGATGTAACGATTTCGAGTATACGTATACGTTTTCGAAGCGTAAACCGTTCGAACTCTCCAACAGGCTGAGAAGCACATTCGTTTTCCCGCATCCTGATGGTCCACAAATCACAGCTCGCACGCTGTTCGGTAGCAACGGTCCGTGTCTGCGCGATCGACTCTCATCCCATTCCACATCCAGCGTTCTGTTCGCGATCACGCGAATAGTGTTCGGCTCTTTCGCGAATTGCATGTTCTCTCCTCGTCAAATCTGTAACACGATAGCTATTTATACTCGCGGTACGCGAGGAGTGATTCAGAATAGTTGCGCTCGTCGAACCGATCGCTATCGAAGAACGGTCGACTCACGACTACTCGCGAGGCTCCGCGTATACGCATTTCATATGTATGGTATCGGTAACGTGTAAATCGAAGAAGAAGAACAAGTCAACGAAGACAGGCTCGAGTATCGTGAACAGTATCATAAACCGTTTACCGATAGAGCTACACATTCCGGGGTATCAGTTCTGTGGACCTGGAACGCATTTGCTGAAGCGATTAACTCGCGGTAACGCAGGTATAAATCCGCTGGACACCGCTTGTCGAGAACACGACATCGCGTACTCACAGCACCCCAACTTGGGGGGTCGACACGTGGCAGATCACGCGTTAGCCGAACGAGCGCGGGAACGAGTGTTTGCGAACGACGCAACGTTCGGTGAAAAAGCAGCAGCGACTGGAGTGTGAGCCACGATGAACGCTAAGACTAGACTCGGTATGGGTATGAGAAGAAAAAGGAGAGTATCAAGGACTATGAGAAGGAAACGCAAGTCCAGAGGACAACAGTCGCAACGTCATCGTATCCTGCCGGTGGTGAAACGCGGTGGCTTTCTTCCACTTCTTCTTCCGTTTGTGCTGCCCGCTCTGTCAGCTATCGGGGCATTGGCCGGTGGAGCGGCGGGTATCACCAAAGCGGTCAACGATACCAAGGCAGCGCGAAAACAGCTGGAAGAGGCGATACGTCATAATCATGCGATGGAAGGACGAGGAATGTATCTGACACCGTACAAGCGTGGCGCTGGCATGAACCTGAGACGACGGCCCCGACGATCAAAGAAAAAAAAACGTCAATCTACCAGGCTTGCGGCGACGACTGTGGCGATAACGCGACGGCTACAACAACAACAACCTATGACGAACCTACAATTGGAGCGCGAATGCATCGATATACCGTTCTTTCGAGGAGTGTTTATGCGTGACACGCTCCCGGCACGCGTACGACCGAACGAATGCGGTATCACGAATCTGGACGAGAATCGTGGAGAAGGTACACACTGGGTAGCGTACGCAAAACGCGGAACACACGTGCAGTATTTTGATAGTTTCGGGAATTTGCGACCACTGATCGACTATTTCGGACGGCAGGGAACGGTGACGATAATGATCAAGTATAATCACGATCGCTTTCAGCGTTTCGACAAGACGAACTGTGGTCGCTTGTGCATACAATTTCTACGTCAAAAGACTCTGGAATTTTGGCCTCGACATTGGCCTTGACGAGCAATCGTACGCCCGAGTCACTTTCTCTCTCTCTGTCGCACTAGCGTAACCGGTAGTGGTGGTGATAGTACAATGTCGCTCACGCTCATGTTAACAGGTCGTAGCCAGTGTACTTACGATTAATTATTTTCCGCCGATTGATTTGAGTGACGGACTGTACGAACTAGGTCTCACCGACTTGGAGACGTTTCACACGATACCGAACATCGATTCACGCAACGATAAATTCTACTTCGTCGCGAGTAAGGATCCTGACAGCGACATCGCGGACATCACTCGCGAATACATTGCGATCCCCCACGGTTCCTACGAATTAGACGCTATCGCCAAACACTTGAGACGTCGACTACTCGATCGATATCCTCGTGATCGCAAAAACCTAAATGCCGCTAACACTACTGATGACTACAGCGAGGATGATGACAAGTATCCGCTAGTGCTACGAGCTAACAACAACACTATGAAAAGCGAGTTGTACTGCTCGTTCGTCGTAGACTTCATAAAACCTCAGTTCGAGTCTGTCTCCCGTCACAGTCACACGTGTTTTTGTTGTGCTCTACTGTACGTTGTTCACTGTAGCTCCTCTCCGATCTTGGACTACCTCGTATTTCTGCTAGACAGTGCGCTGAGCCGTTGGAGGGTGTTTTTTCCAGACTGTAAGGAGAATCTAACGTGTGCTTTGTGCTTCTGTGCGTGGATGACCGGTAGTGGTCGAATCTGCCTCCTGTGCATCTACCAGTCGATGGTTCATTAGTCGATCGTTTCCTTAGTGCAGCCTGTAATCGGACGTGGGAGTCATATTTATCTTATAATGTCCTCTGGAAAAAGTAAATGTAAAGGTTGTGGTGCCATGGTGGCAAATTCAGTGATCTGTGAAGGATGTGGCATGACAACCCACGCTGGTGTGTCTTGTCTTAGCCGTTCGGGTCACCCGTGGTTCAACGGTAGACTTTTAAACTGTAAACAGTCTTCTCGTTTGTCAGCTGTTTACGCTGACGTCACACCTTTGCCGCCGGTACAGTCGCAGTCGTACTTTCCAACGCCCGATGATCTCAGAGCATTAATAAGAGAAGAATTCAAGAACTTTCTGAGTGAATTCGCTGCTGATATGAAATCTGACATAGCAGCTATTAGATCCGACATTGGCGACCTGTCCGGGCGTATCCGCCACTTAGAGGAGAACCCACCGTGCACAAGTCCACTGATGCCGTCTACTTCTACCGCTACAGACGATATTATTGCGGAAATTAATGACAGGCAAGTCAGAGCGGCGAATCTCATCATACACGGGCTTCCTGAATCGCAGAGTACAGCGCTGGACCATGTTAAGAAACACGACATGGATGGAGTTAAGGAGATCCTGTCCATAATTCAGCCATCGGATAACCTGGAGGTGAGAACGCGGAGATTGGGGAGGCCGAAGGGCTCATCTCCAAGGCCCTTATGTGTTGGCCTCAAGTCATCGGATGCTGTAAGGTCCATTCTCAGGAATAAGTCGCGGTATACGGGACCCTGCAAGATCACGGATGACAAGACCCGTTGTCAACGCCAGGTTCTTGAACAGCTTAGGACAGCACTGCGTGACCTCCATGAACAAGGAGAGACGGATAAGACTATTCGCTACATCCGTGGAGTGCCGACTATTGTTTCCACTGGAAGTAATCGTGATCGTACCTCAAAAAACTCGTGAATTGTCCCTTAGTATACTATCAGAATGTTCGAGGTCTCAGAACTAAGCTAGACGACCTTAAGGCATCGATAATTTGCTCTACCGTCCAGTATGACATTATAATACTGGTTGAAACTTGGCTTAATTTTGGAATCTCAACGTCCGAACTTGGGTTATCGGGCTATAATGTCTTCCGCGAGGATAGATCTCATCTCACGAGTACTTTTTCTAGGGGTGGTGGTGTTCTTGTGGCAGTTAGGAACACGTTAACATGCTCACGAATTAACCCAATACATCATGACCTAGAGCAGCTCTTTGTCCGTGTCCGGTTCGGTTTTAATCACTTAATTGTGGGGGCATTATACAGGGTGTCCCAAAAATGTCGCGTTTCCTTGAAAGGGGTGACTCAGGGGGTGATTTGAAACAACTTTTTCCTTAGCGAAAATATTGTCCGAAGCTTCGTTAAGGAGATATTAAGCAAAAACCCCGACCAATCGGAGCGCGCGCCTTCCGCCTGAGTTCCCGCGGTAGCGTTGGCTACGAGGTAGGCGACCGCGCTTGTGCTACGAACGTACGAACAAGCAAGTCGGCATGCATCGAAGGAAACCGCGTTACACATTTTTTTTTTATAGCAGAATCTTAAATAAGAATAATTTGAAGTGAGAGGACAAGAAGTACGTAATTTCGTTTTTAAATAAGGCATAAACGAAAAGCTAACGTAACAGAAAATGTACGACAAGTGATCGTAATTCGTTATTGAGGTAAAAATCCGTAGTTTAAGAACGGCCAACACAACTAAATTTAAAAAATAATATTAGGTGTATGAATAAATTATTTCCGACTGGAATTTCTATCGCGGTGGTATTCAGAAGCTGCCAGAAAAATGGCAAAAGGTAATAAACAATAATGGAAATTATTGCGATGATCGAGTTGTTTTCATATTTTTTAAATCGAACTGTTATTGTACCCTAAAATCGGAAAGAATTTATTTCTACACCTAATAATCACCAATAAATTAAACAAAACTCACCCTTTCGGACATTCCTTTCCTTGCTTTCCTTCCCTTTTCGGAAACCTGTGTCACTAGGCCACTGTACCGATCCTGGTCATCGGCGTCCAGTGCTCAGCTGATCGCACTGCGTCCGGGTTAATGTACCGAATATTCACTTCACTGCACGGCTACTAACACTGATCACTGAATTTATTTTTCACGGAACGTGTTGTTCCTACGTTATAAAAATTGGTGGCTGCGAAAGGGGCCGATTACTGTTAATTACTGGGACGAGATTACTACTATTACCCGGCGAAAAGAAAACTCGTGGCAGACTGTCTCGGGCTGTGCAGTCCGCTGCTGTGACGATTGGTCGAGTCACCTATTTGGGCACACTTTACAAGACGGGGCACACGTATTTTGGTTATTGGCTGAAGTTGCCACATACATTGTCACACCGCGCGACGAAGAGATCGAACGAAACACGAGGTCGAGTGGGATAGAGCGATTTGACCAAGCGTAGCCTACGCTTTTGTTTTGACGATCGTCGGTCGGATCCGTATCTGATCGCTGCACAGCAGCGGACTGCACAGCCCGAGACAGTCTGCCACGAGTTTTCTTTTCGCCGGGTAATACAGTAATGCCTCGTTAGAATCACGACGATCGGGGCTGGCAGCGTGATACTAACGCGATGCGGACACCATTCGTAGCCGACGACAACTTCGTGTCGACTCTTTTGTTCTCTCGCACGTTCTCGGATTCTCTCACTCTCGACTGAAGGATTCAAAGAAATGGTGGGGATAGTGAGCGTGATTATAACGCATGGTAAAAACGTGACACTAACGACGAATTACTGTAGTAGTCATCTCGTCCCAGTAATTAACAGTAATCGGCCCCTTTCGCGGCCACCAATTTTTATAACGTAGGAACAACACGTTCCGTGAAAAATAAATTCAGTGATCAGTGTTAGTAGCCGTGCAGTGAAGTGAATATTCGGTACATTGACCCTGCGATCAGCTGAGCACTGGACGCCGATGACCAGGATCGGTACAGTGGCCTAGTGACACAGGTTTCCGAAAAGGGAAGGAAAGCAAGGAAAGGAATGTCCGAAAGGGTGAGTTTTCTTTAATTTATTGGTGATTATTAGGGGTGAAAATAAATTCTTTCCGATTTTAGGGTACAATAACAGTTCGATTTAAAAAATATGAAAACAACTCGATCATCGCAATAATTTCCATTATTGTTTATTACCTTTTGCCATTTTTCTGGCAGCTTCTGAATACCACCGCGATAGAAATTCCAGTCGGAAATAATTTATTCATACACCTAATATTATTTTTTAAATTTAGTTGTGTTGGCCGTTCTTAAACTACGGATTTTTACCTCAATAACGAATTACGATCACTTGTCGTACATTTTCTGTTACGTTAGCTTTTCGTTTATGCCTTATTTAAAAACGAAATTTACGTACTTCTTGTCCTCTTACTTCAAATTATTCTTATTTAAGATTCTGCTTTAAAAAAAAAATGTGTAACGCGGTTTCCTTCGATGCATGCCGACTTGCTTGTTCGTACGTTCGTAGCACAAGCGCGGTCGCCTACCTCGTAGCCAACGCTACCGCGGGAACTCAGGCGGAAGGCGCGCGCTCCGATTGGTCGGGGTTTTTGCTTAATATCTCCTTAACGAAGCTTCGGACAATATTTTCGCTAAGGAAAAAGTTGTTTCAAATCACCCCCTGAGTCACCCCTTTCAAGGAAACGCGACATTTTTGGGACACCCTGTATATTCCACCAGCGTCGCAACCAGTTCTGTATGAAAAGCATGCGGGATGTGTCACCGAGATTTTTCACAGTTTTAGTGATGATACCTTCTGTATTCTCGGTGATTTCAACCTCCCTCATGCTGTCTGGTTTAATGAAACGGGCGCATCCTGTTTTAAAAAACCAGGTATATCATCTTCGGAATCAATGGCTATAGATGTAATTCTTGAAACGTATAACTACTGCAATCTGGCTCAGGCGAACACTGTATTCAACGCTCACGATTGCATGTTAGTCCTTGCCTTTTTGAATGATACTGAAGTGTTAATAGACAGGGCATCAGATCACCTTATTGCGCCGGATGTGTACCATCCACCCCTACTTGTGCGCTTAAAGGGGTTATTTTCGACCGTCGATCGCTTACCGGAAAAGGTCACGTATCTGGACTTCAAGCGTGGTGACTACCTGGGGATTCTGAATTACTTTAACTCCGTAGACTGGGATTCCGAGACTTCGGGGGTCGATCTTAGTTCTGCCTTAGATCGCCTCTACTATCATCTTAATTCAGCCATCGATGCTTATATCCCGATAAGATTAGTGGTACGTTCCTCCTTTCCGCAATGGTTCTCTCCGCGCTTGAGGTATCTGATTCGGGAAAAGAAGAGAGCGCATAAAGCGTATAAACTCTCAAATAACGCTTATGATTACTGGAATTTTGCTGGCATCCGATCTCAGTGTAAGTTATTGTCAAAAATAGATTATCGTGCGCATGTTACGCATATAGAGAGTTGTGTCCGGAACAATGTCAAGACCTTTTGGAACTTTGTAAATGCCAAACGTGGTATCGATGGTCTTCCAGAAAATATGCGCTATGTCGACCGCTCAGCTTCCTCGCACTCTACCATTGCCAATCTCTTTGCGTCTTTTTTTGGCTCTGTATACAGCTCTCCATCGTGTTCTCCAGCCTTGAATGTGGATTTCAACGCCCATAATAGCGTGAATCTTAATCGACTCTCTATCTCAATCGGTGACATTTTTTCTAAACTAAATTCGCTTAATACCAACTTAGGACCTGGAGCCGATGGCATTCCTCCACTATTTCTCCAACGGTGTAGTTTTATTTTATCGAGGCCACTCTGGAATATCTTTAATGCGTCTCTAGTCAGTGCTTCTTTTCCCTCGTTGTGGAAAACTAGCCTAATCTCTCCAATTTTCAAGGCTGGTGACCGATCGGAAGTGGGTAATTACCGACCCATTAGTAAAATATCCATCATGCCTAAGATATTTGAGGAGATCGTCACGGATAAATTAACCCCACAGCTCACCAGCATCCTGTGTAAGGAGCAGCACGGGTTCGTTCCCAAGCGCTCCACCACTACAAATTTAGCGGTGTACCAAAGCTTTGTGTCCGATGCTCTTGATGCAGGCTATCAGGTGGACACAGTTTATACTGATTTCAGGAAAGCATTTGATACAGTTGATCATGGCATTTTGGTTCGGAAACTGGCACACTGGGGCTTTGGTGGCCCCCTCCTGGCCTGGATAGATAGCTACCTTGTGGGTCGTAAGCAATTGGTAAAAGTCTCAAATTGTCTATCTTCTCCCATTAATGTTACCTCTGGTGTTCCCCAAGGGTCTCATCTAGGTCCGCTGCTTTTTATTCTATTTGTTAACGATCTCGGCGATGTGTTTCTGAATACAAAATTCTTGCTATTTGCTGATGACCTGAAAATTTTTAAAAGAATTCGCACTGTCCAGGATGCGATTGCGTTACAGGAGGATCTCGACAGGTTTGGGCGGTGGTGCACCGCTAATGGCATGAAGCTTCACATGGCAAAGTGTGTTGTTCTCAGGGCGTCTAGAGCTAGAGTCTGCCTAAATTATCAATACAGGCTGCTGGATGAACCGCTGACAGAGGTTTCTGAAGTGATAGATCTTGGAGTCTCTATAACGCCGTGTTTTGACTTTAGAAACCATTATATGCGTTAGTAGTAAGGCAAAGCCGATTCTAACCCAGGTCCTCTGAGGGGAGCGCGGGGGGCGGGGGGAAGTGAGGGCGCGCGGGGAAGTGCGGTGGCGGGAACTATAGGCGCGGGGAGAGTGGGGAGTGGAAGACCGGTTGCGCGCGCGCGAGCCGCGGAGTGGGGGAAGCCGCAATCGTGGAGGGGATCAGTCCGGGCCGAGCCGCCGCGGAGATCTCTCCAGACCTGACCCACCGGCAGAAATTTCCGCAGAGGGTCGTCCCCTCCCTCTAAAAATTTCTGGGGTTGGGTCTTGTATGAAAAAATCTATTTTCAGACTCGATCCAACCCCAGAAATTGTTTCCCCAAATATTGTTTCTAAATAGCAAACAAATATGCAGCATGCATGAACGAAATATGATATTTATATGCACACACAAGCACTATTGAACGGCTTTGAACGGCTTTGAACGTGAATCGAACGGGTATTGAACGGCTATGAACGTAAATCGAACGGGTATTGAACGACTTTGATCGGGTATCGAACAGGTATTGAACGGCTTTGAACGGGTATTGAACGGCTTTGAACGGGTATCGAACGGGTATTGAACGGCTTTGAACGGGTATTGAACGGCTTTGAACGGGTATTGAACGGCTTTGAACGGGTATTGAACGGCTTTGATCGGGTATTGAACGTAAATCGTACAACTCACAACGTGAATCGTACTACTTCTACATAATTATAACTATCGTCTTAATCTAGCGTACACCGCATATAGGAGGTTGGGGAGGGTGAAAAAAAACAGTTATGCATTAAAAATTGATCATATTTTATTTATGAATTTCTCTTTGGTGTTTAGACCACCAGTTGAATATTTTAAATACATTTTGCATGGCACAATGCTTCGCGTGTCTGCCACATCGCAGAGTATTAACTACATTTAGCTTATTTAGAGATTTAATATCCTCGTAGTCAATGTCCAGCGTCTCGATGATCACGTTCGCTCTCGTATTTTCATCGACGAAATCCGCAAGCCAGCCGCATTTCTGCAACCCTTTAACGTATACGATATGGGATGCATCATCTTCTTCGTCGACAGCATCAGCTATAGCTTTCGTAATTAGCTGTTTAGCCATACTGTATGGAACGTCTCCATCATCCCACCGTAGCCCATGATGTTTTGCAACCAACCATCGGATGCTTGATTTGTCGGATTTTGTAAGAAGATATTGAGGCATCGAACTCCCAAAAATATAGTCCGAGAGAATTGTTCCCATTCGTAGGATAGCCACTTCATTGACAACAAATCTTCCATCAACGATGAATCCTTGCAGATCAACAAATGTTGGTACAACCATTATCGATACGATTTAGAGGTCCGCTCGCTTCCACAAGAGACGGGAGAATGCAGTCTTTCTTGTAAAGCATCTCAATTTTCATGATGAAATTTTTTGTATGAATTTGACATAGGAGAGGGCGTGTAAGTAGCATGACAATTTAATTGATTTTGCGCACCACGTTTGTCAGCGGATTGTATTCAACCACCCGATCGTGCAGAATCAGGCAGTAGGCTGTAGTATTTGCAGGCACATTCTCTTTACAATCAAATTCTATGCGCACGTCCACGGTGCTATTCTTGATTGATTCATTTTGTCGCGAACAATCAATCACCACGAGGGGACCAAATTGTAAAAATTGGGCCACGGTGAATAATGCCTCGTTGCAACTATGCCCATAATACGATTTACGGAAATGTGTATACATGTTAAACAAGATGGCGTGCTTATTCTTGTCAAAGTCCAAGTTCAGATCATCATATGGGTAAAATTCCGAGTTGAGAAAAAGTTTTACATTGGTCAATTTACAGTGGTCGAACCGAGTAGCATCTTCGGTCATCACATTCTTTCGAGCAGTCTGTAGAGCAAAGATAACGTATCGCGGCTTCTCCAACTGTGCAGCTGCCTTCACAGCCCACGAATGCTTGGTTGTGCTCTGTAAGAGAGGATACTCGTACAGATCCCACGAGCGAAAACTAATGCTCAGGTTTTGTCCACTTTCCAAAGCATGTAGCAACGATAGCTTATTAACATCGTTCAGCGTCACATGAGGCATCCGCCATTGCACTTTAAGTAATTCAATTTCTGGTTCCAATGTCGATGATCCTATTAGAGAATTGTTATCGTTGCGCGATCGTATTAAAATCAATTCCTGACGTGCATTAATAATCATGCGTTTGTAGTCCTCGCAAAATCCCAGCAAATATTTGAGCGGGATGCAAAAATTGAAATGATTTTTCACTATTAGCTCATCGTGTCGTTTCAAGCCCCATCCAGCATTCTCCATATTTTTGTCTTCATCAGATGTCAACGATACATAGTTTTTAAGCGTGCTAGTTATTCCAACGTTTCTGTTACGGTCAATCTCCACGCCATTCAGCTCGTATCGAATCTCATCAAATATGAACGCCATACAATTATTTCCCAACATCACTGTTAATGCATCGTTTGGCTTATTTATCACCAATTTCCCCTCCACGTAGAGGAAACTTTCACACGGCAATGTGTATAAATCCTGCTGCTGTATAGGTATTCTTATCTCATCACTATGTCCAAACGTTGTGTTGACGTATGGGTTGTACGTGTGAGTCTCGAGCTTGACGATGCGATCATCAAACGTCGGCTTCCCTCCAATGCTTAGAATGTCAGCCATTTTTCAACTTATATGCGTACAATAAATCCCAATGATTTCAAAAATGCAATGTTTACAGCACTGAGTCTCTTCTTTTTAGCGTAATCAGAGCTATTGTAGTTGTTGTAAACAATTTCACTTGGAAGAAACGGGTTTCTGGAGTCGTTCAGCACAAGCATCTCATTCATTCACACCACATGTATTATCGCCGCCGTCGCATGTGCAGCCTGATGGTAATCTCTTCACCTCGAAAATCGAGCAACCGTCCGTCTTGATCCACAACGCGTATCGTTAGATCCGTAATGACCCGTGCGGTGATTGGAAGATAAATGATCTGTGCAGGCGTACCGATATCTTATATCCTGGAGGGACTCTCGGAGAAAATTCATGTATCGTATGTACACGCTTCCCATTGTTGTATGCGCCAGCGGTCACGCTACATTCTACGCGAATAATGTTCACGTTCATGATATTAATTGGATCATCCGATTCGTGCCACCGTCCTGGTTCTAATACCCGATTCATCGAGAATCCCAGTAGCGATCCAATGTTATTGCGCTTCGTAAAATCTACGGTGAATGAGCAGTACAGCTCGCTTTTCATGGTGTTATTGTTGGGACGCAACACTATAGGATACACGTCGTTGTCATCATCAGTGTCATCGGGATTTTTAGGATACCGCTCGAGTAATCGCTGCCTCAAATACTTGGCAATGGCGTCTAGTTCGTAGGAGCCGTGTGGAATCCTAATAGTTTCAGGAGTGGTATCAACACTGTTGTTTTTGATGCCATAGTTTGAGGTGAAGTAGAAATTATCGTTGCTCCAGTCGATGTTCGGTATTGTATGATAAGTTTCAAAGGTTGTTAAACCAAGCTCGTAATTATCATCGCTCAAATCTATGGGTGGAAAGTAGCTCACCGCGAGGGTGCTACTCTTGCCGGTTAGAGTGAATGTTAACGACATATTCCGAGCTGTACGACTCGACTAGTACTGAATCATAGCGGTGGGAAGTCAATCCTTAAATTTGCGACCGATCGTTTGTAGAAAGCGTAGGCAGAGTTGTCCACAATTGCTCTGATTGTACTTCTGATAAGACGTTCGATTGTATTCGATTTTCACAGCATCATTATCCAGATATTGCACCAATTCCTTAGGTGGTCGAAGATTCCCAAAGCTGTCGAAATATATAGCTCGGCACCCTCTCTTCACATATGCCACCCAATGAGTCCCTGACCCCTCGACATTGTCCAAATTTACGATACCGCTCTCGTTTCGATGTACTCCTCCGGCAGGTAGTGCATTGCGCATAAAAACACCTCTAAAGAATGGAATACGCAAACGTTTTGCCAACTCCTCCAATTGCACATCGGTAGTTACGCCCGCCGGCATTTTTATTTTCTTTTCGGCGTTTTTTTTTTTTGGTTTTGATATTCCCTGCCCGCGCTTGTATGGTGTGAGATTGTAACCTCGCTCCGGAGAGGTTAACTACTGGACGGCGGGTGGAGGTCGTCGAGTGAATGAGGCGGGGTGAATTGGGTGGACGGTCTTTATTCTTATTACTAACGTACAGGGTTAACCGGCCAGGTCTGCGCTGGCTAACAGGGTCTGTGCGGCTTATCCTAATGCTTAACCTTACCCGTCGGTAAGCGGCGGCGGAGGCGCGGCGGCTCACGGACGCGTTCGAGTGCGTAGTCGGCGCGGCGCGGTCGCGGTCGCGGTGCGCGGTTCGGTGCGTTTCGGCGGTGAAGGTAGGAGGGGTTAGTGGTCGTTCTGGTGCCTTGGCTGTTATCTCCGCCAATGGCCCTGACCGGGAAGCCTTGAACCCGACCGTCCAGTGGGTAAAACCCGCGGACGATACGGAGGCTGTAGGATGTCCTCCGGGACAGACAAAGCCTGTCCCTAAGATTGACGGTGGATGTCGACCTGCGTCCAAAGGCAAGCGAACTCGCCGTCCTTTGGGAGCCGTGGAGGTAAGAGGAGCCAAAAATACACAGTGATACAACTTGTGATATTCAAGAGATCGCTGGGAGAGGCGCAACCGTTAGCTCGTATCGCTCGTGGCTGACTCTGCCTAACGGGCCCGTCGCGCTGGCTTATAGGCGGCCGCGCGCCAACTTCGCAAGCGAGAGCGCCGCTCGGCGCGTGGCCATCTCGCGGCCGCGCTCGGTAGCGGCGGGCCGCGCTAGGCGCGCGTGGTGGGGGGAGACTCGCGTCCTACCGGTTTCAACCCGTTACAAGATAAAGTCCACGACCTTCCATGGAGCGATTATGACGCTGCATTTCCTGTAGCTGATGTTGCGCCGCCTTATTATCGTTTACCGCCTTGGCGATCCCCGCTGCTCCACCAGCTAATGATCCGAGAACACCTAGCAGTGGGAGAAGTGGTAATATACCACCGCGTTTTGCTATCGGAAGAATCCGCTTTTTCAATGCTCTCTTTGGAGTCCTTTTGCGAGTTTTTGTTTTCATTCCCATCCCAATTTTCGTCTTGGCCTTCATAGCTGCCCAAACAGCTGTAGCAGCACCTCTTTCACCCAGTGTCGAGTCTCGCGCAACGATGCGTTTTCGCGCTTTGTCAGCGAGAACGTTATCTGCAGCGTGTCGTTCGCTGAGGTCGTTGCTACGCGAATACGCAATATCGTGTTCGCGACACGCTGCGTCCAACGGATTGATACCTTGATCACCTCTAGCCAATCGTTTTGCCAGATGAGTTCCTGGACCGCAAAACTGATATCCTGGGATATGTAATTCGATAGGTAGCGCGTTTATCACCCGATTTAACAAACCACGACCTTTCTTTATTATCGTCGACGACATTCGCCACAGTTTTTAATCAATGGTGCTGGACCGTCGATATGCGTTCGCTGCCAAGGACAATTATAATGTTTCAAACACCGACGATACTGCTGAACCTCAGAATCGGCTTTTATATGCTTGGGGAGTCTGTCCCACAACTGATGAATGTGTCTGCCAAACTCTCGCAGTAGAATAATCTTTGGTATATATTTCAGCTGCTCAGAGGTTAGGTTTCGAATATCGAAATTATCCGACAGGACCAGAAGCATTTTGAATACTGAGCTGTTTTGCATCGGCGCAGACCTATAAATAGGACGCGTCACCGCTTCGACGTATCAAAATCATTTTTCGCAGTTCGCGGAGAGGATGCGATTTGTGCGACAACCTGTAACGATACGCGTGACAAATTTTGACGATAAATCGCAAATGATGTCTTCGAAAACAATGCACAGACATGGTAGCATGTTACCAAACACAATACGCTGCCTCATTTGTGGTCCATCAAATTGTGGAAAGACCAACGTGTTAGTGAGCTTGTTGGAAAGTCCACACGGAGTCCGCTTCGAGAACGTGTACGTGTATTCCAAGTCGTTGCAGCAGCCGAAATATCAGTATTTGGAGAATTTATTGACTCCAATAGATGAAATTGGCTACTTTACGTTTTCGAATAACAGTGACGTCATCCCACCGAGCGAATCGCTTCCGAATTCCATTTTTATCTTTGATGACGTAGCATGTGACAAGCAAGATACGATAAGGGAATACTTTGCAATGGGGCGCCACTCGAACGTTGACTGCTTCTATCTCTGTCAGACATATGCAAAGATTCCTAAACATCTTATACGCGACAATGCGAATCTATTGATTCTGTCTAAGCAGGATGGTACCAACTTGAAACATGTGTACAACGACCACGTAAACACTGATATGTCTTACGAGGATTTCTGCGCGTTGTGTCGTAATTGTTGGCAACGGGAGTATGGTTTCGCGGTAATAGACAAGGATAGCGCGTCCAAAGGACGTTATAGAAAGGGATTTAACGAGTTTGCGATACCGTGAGATTGTCAATTGTCGTCAACACGTCGCGCCGGCTTGGGAAGATCCACCAGAGCCAATACTATTATTATTATTATTATTATTATTATTATTATTATTATTATTATTATTATTATTATTATTATTATTATTATTATTATTATTATTATTATTATTAACGGGAATAGTCCCATAGGTTACATAAAGCATACAACAATTGAGTCTACATCGTCTGCTACTTATTGCACTAAATTATCATAAATTATATTATGTTACACAAAGCGTAACCTAATATACATTGTATAGTGGGTATACTACGATATTATACTAACGAGGGGAGGACCCAAATGGGACGAGCGATTTTTTAACGAAACCGGGCAGAAAATGTTGAGGCCGATGTGTATAAACAAATTCCAGAATATTAGGTGTGAATGGCCGGCCATTTTTATAAAAAATGGCTTTAAACAGTAAAATTATGAAGTCGTCGAATCAAAAATTGCATTTTCTGGTTAAATTATTGATACTATGACAATAACACATAAGACTTTTGTATTCCTTTCATCAAGATCTACGATTTAATCAAGTATAAAATCGATTCGACGACTTCATAATTTTACTGTTCATAATTTTTTATAAAAATGGCCGGCCATTCACAGCTAATATTCTAGAATTTGTTTATACACATCGGCTTCAACATTTTCTGCCCGGTTTCGTTAAAAAATCGCTCGTCCCATTCGCGTCCTCCCCTCGTAAATCTATATACTAAATCGATTTTATAACAGTTTTTGAGCCCTGCTTATTGCGGGACCTTTGTTGTAAAATCTCAGAAAAGTTGCAGAAAAGTTGCTGTAAAATCTCAGAAAAGTTGCAGAAAAGTTGCTATAAAATCTCAGAAAAGTTGCAGAAAATTTACTGTAAAATCTCAGAAACGTTGCAGAAAAGTTGCTGAAAAATCTCAGAAACGTTGCAGAAAAGTTGCTGAAAAGTTGCAGAAACGTTGCAGAAAAGTTGCAGAAACGTTGCAGAAAAGTTGCTGAAAAGTTGCAGAAACGTTGCAGAAAAGTTGCTGAAAAGTTGCAGAAACGTTGCAGACATGTTGCTGAAAAGTTGCATAAACGTTGCAGAAAAGTTGCTGAAAATCTCAGAAACGTTGCAGAAAAGTTGCTGAAAAGTTGCAGAAACGTTGCAGAAAAGTTGCTGAAAAGTTGCAGAAACGTTTCTGAAAAGTTGCAGAAACGTTGCAGAATAGTTGCTGAAAAGTTGCAGAAACGTTGCAGAAAAGTTGCTGAAAAGTTGCAGAAACGTTGCAGAAACGTTGCAGTAAAATCTCAGAAACGTTGCAGGGTAATATTGCACCGCAACATTGCTGAAATGTTGCAGAAATCTTCCTATGTCCGCCCCTGTGCAACATTGCACCGCAACGTTTCTGCAACTTTTCAGCAACGTTTCTGCAACGTTTCAGCAACCAAGTGTGCTGTATGGGAAGGGGTAACAGGTATAATACAGAAAGATACAGGAACCGGTAACGAATACAATCTGTTAGGCAATGTAATATCGAGACGTCTGCTAGTAATGGTGGCTGTCTTTCGAATGACAGCTTGACAGGCGATCGATCCGATCGCCTTCTTCTCGCTGTCTCTTGTCTTCGTCGCGAGCACCAGCGGGCCATGAATCTTCTACATAGGGTGCTAGCAACACTATTATATAAAATTGCCTACTATGTCCGCATTAAATTATGGTTTTGCGGTCAGATTCTGACATCAGGATCTGCTTGATTTCTGCCGCCAATCTGCGGGCGGTTTTTGTCAGCAAGATCTGATCGGAATCTGACATCAATCTGCGGTCAGATCCTGATGTCAGGCTCTGCCCGCAGAACCATAGTTGAATGCGGACATAGTAGGCACCGAATATGACGTCAGGATCTGCTCGGTATCTGCCGCCAATCTGCCGTCAGATCGCGCTGCGCAGGATCTGCTCAATTTCTGCTCCCAATCTGCGGTCAGACCTCGGCAGCAGGATCTGCTCGGTATCTGCCGTCAATCTGATGTCAGATCCTGACATCAGGCTCTGACCCCAAAACCATAGTGAAATGCGGACATAGTAGGACCCGAATCTGACGTCAGAATCTACTCGAATCTGACTCCAAACTGCTGGCATACTGCGGTCAGTTTGTTTACTGGTTTTGCTACGACATTGAAGAGTTATTTTTAACTGATAAACAGGAAGAGTTGAGGGAAGAATTGTATAACTTAGATAGATATGATTCAAACTACGCTAAAAATTTGAAGGAGTTTTTAAGTAAGCACGAAGGAGACTTAGATTTAGAAGTGGTACTGAATATTCGTGACGTAGGAGGTGAATCAAGATTGTTTTCACTTCTTAATGATTGTTGGGAAAATGAAGATGTTATTAAAGAAGCAAAAAAGATCTTTCTAAAGGCAGGAGTATTGGATTATCGTGTAAATATAGATTATCCTCACCAAAAGGAAGGTCAGATCAGCACTCTACTTGTTAAATTATCTTCAAAGCAAAAGGAAAAGCTAAATAAGTTTTTTGATAAGGTATTTCAAGCTAAAAACATGGTTGAACTTGAAGAGATTGTAAATGATGCTATAAAGTCTGGTGTACGTTTAAATTATTCTTCTTCACAAGATTTCTTTTCAGGTAATGAGTACACTTTTACCGTTTATGTGATAAAAACAATCAGTGAGTTAGAAAAAAATCCTAAAGTTGCTAGTAGTATAATATGTCAATTAGTATCAAAAGGGGCAGTGTTTGGTAATACAGTTGATGCTAATATGATTCACACACTGACATCTTATGAAAAAAGCTTATAGAGATTATAGTAGCAATGCTCATAAGTTTATTGAAGTCGCAAAAAGTGCAACCAATAGTAAGCTAAAAGATGCAAGAGTAGACAACTCTGTTTTTTATTTACAATATTCTAAAGATAGTAAAATAGACATTACAAAGATAACAGATGGGGCAAGGAATTTAGGACTGTAGCATGCAGAAAAGGAGCTTTGAGAAACACATCGAGACGTTTCTCGAACACGCTTGTAGGCCGCCCGTGAGGAGAGACGTGCGGGTGCGGAAGCCGCGGCTCGCGAGACCCGCGCTTAACGACGCGTCTGTTGATTTCTGCGGCCGCAGATAGCAACGATTGGGTATAAATTAGAGGCCCGCAAAGGTATTTGCTGCTAAGCTGATCTGAGAGAGAGGACGAGGTACGACACACGGCCGCTCTCGGACAGCTTAGGGACTCCGGCAGGAGAGTTCGGCGATAATACCTGGACGCCTGCTGGAGGGATTCACACTAGAGTCTGTTCCTGGACGCTCGACCGATGTCGAGAGTACGGCAATAATACCTGGACGCCCATCGGTCGAGAGAGTACAGACCATCTCATTAGAAAGAGGAGAGTACGGGAGACTATTCCTGGACGCACGTTCGGTATGGAGAGTTCGGCGATAATACCTGGACGCCAACCGAACGGGAGAGTACATAGTAATTCCTGGACGCCTCAGTAGAGTAGAGTCACGAAAGTACAAAGCCCCTTTCTTAAATACCCGATCGTTGAGAGAGGAGAGTACGGGAGAATATTCCTGGACGCCCGTTCGGTATGGAGAGTTCGGCGATAATACCTGGACGCCAACCGAACGGGAGAGTACAGAGTAACTCCTGGACGCCTCATTAGAATAAAGCCAAGTGCCGTCTGCACAATAGAATCTTGAAATTGTATAACTCAACGAGACATAAAGTCTGCCTTTCGAAATTTGTAGCCCCGTCCTACCAAACCATGTATTCCTTCCTGATCCGAATAAATTTTGTCTGCACAGAATATATCCTTGTTCCTGACAATCCTAAAGGTTAAAGGACTAACATAATGGAGATATAAAATATGGAAGAAATATAATAAAGATCGGTAATAGTGAAGTAGAAATTAAAACTAAAAATGGCATAAGAAATTACACAGATCTTACAGAAGGTAGTAATATAGTATTAACTTTTTACACTAGCTTGGGAGAATTAGAAGTTAAATTATGTCCTCATGAGACAAATGAAAATTGGATAAAAGTAGAAGTGAGTGATGAAGCTCCACTGGATGAAATAATAGAAAGTTGTAATGAAGAAATAGGGCAAGACTGCTTATTGGGAGGTTTACCTGTTATTGAAGTCATAAACCGAGGTTTTTTTACTAGATCTGGTGGATTAATGTGTCCTGAAGTAATAAGCGAGTCTGACAACAAGAAGGTTTCATGGGCAGGACGTGAAGAGTTAAGAAAGATTTCTGATTCTAGAGAGGAAATTGCTAGGTAGAAAGTATTAAAATAAGATTTTTTTCTCATAATCGAGTTATAGTAAATTGGAACAGCTTTTCACATGTAACAAAAGTTCTGACTTTAGATTTAGGATTGAAATTAGTAAGTGGAATGATTATTGTTGTTAGATGTAATGCATGTATTGGTAAAAGGAGGTACAACATGAGTGCGCCAAGAGAAGCGTTTGGAAAACAGTTGGTGAAAATCCAACGTAGGCAAAGTTAAGCCAACAGCCTAGAACAGACCATTATACTGCATAAGGTAACGAGCGTAGTAAAGCTAATGGAATGGACAATACAGGACACAACGAAAGTGAAGGTACTGAGTCCCGAAATGCCTACGTCATAGAGGTCGAAATTTTCATGTAATGGAAGACAGCATGAAGGATAACGATAAGGCAAGTTATCATTCACTCTATCGGGATCCGAGGCCGTGTCATGTACTGAGATGGATTCTAAATTAACTTGGGAGATCCTTTGTATTCCTACTAAGGTACGTTGAAACAAGTCAACAAAGGCGAGGATTAATGGAAGATACAAAGGAAGTCGGACTGACTGATAGTACTCAGGGTGTGGGAAAGCCACATACAAGGGGAAGCGATCAGCAATATAGCAACTGGCTTAGGGAATGTTATCCCAATACAACAGAGGTTGGAATATGATGCAAGATAAACTAAAACAGATAGCGATAAGAGCGAAGCAAGACAAGCGATTGAAATATACATCGCTGGTACATCTGATCAACGCAGAGAATCTTGCAGAGAGTTATAGGGAACGTAACAAAGCTTGTGGTATAGACCAGGTAACAGTGGAAGCCTACGGAGAAAATCTACAAGAGAAACTTAAGACGCTAGTAGATAGTATGAAGAAAAAGCAATATCAACCGCAACCAGTAAAAAGGGTATATATACCTAAATGTAGGATTTCCTAGACGCGATTCGCCGCGGCGGCCAAATCCTAAGCACCGCTCTTATGGAGAAGCGTGCATCTGTTTTCCTAGGCGCGTTTTCCGACCGCTGTGGCAGTGCGTCTGTCTCGGCAGCTACCTAGGCTACTCGAGACGCAACACAATGCGACGAGTGTCTGTTTTCCGCCATTATGACGGAATCTCCTAGCGGGCGGGTGGCCGCGGCGGCCAAAAGCTTACCTGCTCCAAACTGAGTCTAGCGGCGACCGCCGCGCGATCCATCGTCACAGTGGGACAGAATTCCAAGAATTTTGGAAGTGGTTCCAGGTACAGTAAGCAACATAATCACGAGCAATATGACTGATACACGGATTGGGAAAAAGGAAAAATATCAGCATATCCAAGTATTTCTTCGTGTTAGAGGATTACTACACGGGTAGCCCTGCGGACGCGGAACAGGGAGGACGGGGTACTACCCACGGAAGTAGGTGACATAACCCCATCTCCGAAATCCGAATCTAGGAGTACATGGGCATTATTGTGCATTATATTCAATTGGTGATCAGTTGTGAAGCTCATGTTTAGTTCTGAAATTGGGGATATCTTTATCGCCTCGCAGGAGGACACTCCCGCGAGCGTCGAAATTTCGCAACAACGTGACACAGAAAGTTGCAAGTTTAAACAGGGAGAAGCTAAGCAACTTGTGAAATTTTCAAACCAAAGGGAGATTATCCCTCAAATGCTCACATACAAGCGCAAGTGGATAAGTTCCTCCAAAACAAAGGGAAAACGAAACAGATAAACCCCAAGCCAAACTCGAAGGTTAGGAAACTGATCTCAATTAGCCAACCCCAGAGGGCAGCACCAGATATGAAGCCGAAAGCGATAAAGAAAAGCAAGGGCCCTCCTAATTCAGAAGAGGAAGCGATACGGAGCGACCTCTTAAAAACAATCAGTGATATGAAGAAAACGATCGAAAAATTATCTACACAATTGGAAGATTCCGTAAAAACACCACCAAACATGAAGAAACGATCCGAAGAAACAAGCCGTACCGATGAGGACAGCAGAAAGAACATGGCTGCCCACACCGTTAGTCAAGGGACAGGCTCTCAAGAAAGAAAAAATGAAGAATCACCGTATAAAAGAACCAGATTAAGGGGACTAGGCAGTCGAAAAATCGATTTTTTTTATTGCATTTTCCGAAAGTACTATCATTTCTTAATAAAATGCCGTTTGGGTTATATTAAAATTCGCAAAATTGTTGATTTGGCAGCTAAAAAGATCAAGCGGTAACTTATTGCGTCGCCTTTGCCCAGAAACTTTAAACGCGATTTTCTCGAATCTTTTTTTCTCTTGGTTTTTTCCTGATTGCGAACGAATGGAGGTTCAGATCGACTTGAAAAAAATTACAGGATGTGTAAAACATGTGCGATTTCGCCCCAAACCTCTGATATGATCCGTAAAAATTCGAGATTTTTATAAAAAAATTGAGGAGTCACCGGATTTTTGCAGCGCACAAATAAGAACGAATTTTTCTCGGAAAAATCGCCGTTTTTCAGCCACCAATCGCATGATTTTGATTTAATTGTTGTTTTTATAGGTTTGGGCGGAAACTATGAATCCAACAAACAAGAATCTCGCCTTTGAAATCGGATTACGTCACATTTTAACACCGATATTAAAGCAAAACGACAGAAAAACGTTAAAATGTTTACCCGTCGGCAGCGCCATTTTTAAAGCACATATATATTTCTTATTACTTTTTTTTTCAATCTGTATGGTAGTAATAAACATTGGGTAAAAGCATATATCTGGATGTGCTTTCATTTGTTTACAAATAAATAAAGGACAGAGTCTATTTCTCACGAAAAACGACTGCCTAGTCCCCTTAAACACAACATCGACACCCGTCCGGGTAGTTGCAGGGACCAGCCACGATGCCGAGAAGGACACATCATCTCCACTTAAACATGATATGGACTGCGACATAATGCAAACACAGCAATATGAACATTCATACCATTTAACGGTGAACGACCTCCAGCAGGACCACCAAGCAATATCCTCGAAATCAAATATGGTAAAGCCCCCACTTATCAATATTGTTGAGTCCACTCAACAGATATCATATAGACTTTTAAAAGAAACATTAGGTTTAAGAAACTTTAAAATTAAGAGAGTAAACAATACCAAACACTATGTGCAATTAGATAATTTAAGTGAGTATTTGACTGTGATTGATACGCTTAACCAAAGGGGAAGTAAATATTAAGGTAGGGTAAACAGGCCAGTAGATGGACAGTTTAGCTGATTCCGAAGTTTACAACAAGGTGTTTCTTAAGAAATATCTGTTGTATTAAAAAAAATCAAAAGCTTTGCACGTAAAAATGTACAAATTTAAAGAAAAAAATAACTGCAAGTAAAAAAATTAATGTATTTAAGGATAAAATGATGAAAATTCTACTCATAGCCCGTATCACAAGTAGATGGACGATAGGGCTAGCAAATGGACAGTTCAGAACCAATAGATGGACGGGTGTCTGGCTAGACGAGTAAAATACTTATTAGCTATAGTAGGTACCTAGATTAAGTTATTTTTTGTTAAAATATAGTTTATTTCATCAAAACTAAAAACCTATGGAGTCTTCATTGCCAGAAACCGGTGCAACAGGTTATGGGCCCAGGCCGCAAATAAAGTGAGGTTATGTCTAGCCTAAAGTGGCCAGACGTCCCGGATCGTGTGGGACTGTCTCGAATTTGAATTGTTTGTCCCGAATTTGAATTGTTTGTCCCGCATTGAAAACTGTCTCGGAAAGTGTCCCGGATTGGATATGTAACCTTTTTAACATTTTCTTAGTGGCACAAAGTAAAAATATACCTCCACTAGTTCCTTTTCTAATATCATCCAAGGCTCTATTTAGATCATTACATGTATATTGATGTACGGTATATTTTTTTTAATGCTTGCCATCTAAATAAAAAAAGAAAAATAAGATACCTACAAGTAAATGTGTAAACTGTTTGTTTATTAAAAAAAAACGGCTTCAAAAGGTTTAATTCCGTTCTGTCCATCTGCTGCGACAAGGTTAGAAAATCCATATCAGTACATGGACAGTCATTTTTATAAGTTCTATCGGTTTATTTTGCTTTGTTCACGCGTTTATATATAAATTGTTAATATTAGAATGCAATCATCTTTTTTTTTTTTTTTTTTTTTTTGACGTGGAGAAATCCCTAACGGATACCCCGCCCCCCGGGGGAGGGACGGGGTTATGTGGGGCTTGCACCCACTAAAACTCCACGGTGGTCGTCCTCGGGCGCGGAGTCGCACGCTCGAGGGGGAGGACTTGTGCGAGAGCAAACTAGCGATACATTCGCTTGCCCCCCCCCTCAGCGCAAATGCTGGCTCCGCGCTCAACAACCCCGCGCGGCAACGCGCGGGGTCTTCCCAAAACTCCGGCGACGCGAGACGGACCACGCGGCCGCGTCGCCACCTCTGGGGGGGTCGCACAATGTGGTGGAGGGGTGAGCGTGCCCCCCGGCACCCCCACCCCGCGACCCCCCGCGGTCGAGCAGTGACCCGGACGCGGCCCGAAGGGTCGCGGCCGGGCGGGGAGGCGGCACTTGGTCATATGGTCAATTGACCGCCGCACTCACCCTTTACCTGCTCGACCGCCTTCCTCGGGAGCGCGCTAAAAACGGCGCCAATGGCGCGGCTCCCGGGGGAGCAGCAGATGGTCGGCTGCTCCCCGGGGGGCCCTCTGACACGAGGACCCCCTGTTCGTAACTCCGCCGTCGCGCGTCGCGCCCTACCACGACGCGACGCCGACGGCAACTCGCGGCTAAGGCCGCCTCCTTCCCGAGGGTTGATGCCGACGGGGAGCGGGGGTGACGCACTAAATTACGTCACCGCCCTACCTCTCCCGGCCCCGGGTCATCTCCTCCTCCCGATCCTACCGGATCTCCGAGGGGCGGCTACGCGGGACGGATGCCCGGTGCGGATCCTGTCCCGCTCCGCCTCCTCCTTCTTCAACATTACCGCCTCCGCAAATGCGGAGACGGCCTTCCAGCACTCCCGATCTCCCGCCATCCGACGCACGACCGTCGGTAGCGAGAGATCGGGACCCAGCCGCGACTCGAGGACACGCCGCTCGTCCGACCACGACCGGCAAACCGCCAGCGTGTGGTCGGCCGTGTCCTCATCGCCCGAGTCGCAGCTGAAACACTGCGACGACTCCTCCCGCCCTATGCGACACAGATAATTGCCGAAGCATCCAACTCCGGTCAATATCTGCGTCAGGCGGAAGGTGAGCCTGCCGTACCCACGCCCCACCCATTCGTTCATGATGGGTAGGAGCGCCCCGACAACGCGGCCCTCCCGATGTCGCGGGAGGGCTAACCACTCGAGCCACTTGGCTCCCATGCGTTGTCGGGCCTGGCCCCGCACCACTTCTGGTCCGATGGCATTCGGGTTCCCAGCTTCGCGGAGATCATGGACGGTGGAATAAACCTCCGCCTCCATCTCCGCGAGCAGATGGAATGGGGGGGACCCAGCCAGAGCGGACAGCTCGGCGTGTGACACCGTGCGATACGCTCGCACGGCTCGGAGGACTGCGCGGCGATGAACTCTGGCCAAGAGTTCACGCCCAACGCGGCAGTCCTCCAGGTCGCCGGCCCATATAGGCGCGCCATACAGCGCCATGGACCGAACGACCGTCACATAGAGTCGCCGAACTCCCTCGTGTGGCCCACCCAGGTTGGGCATGATTCGCCCGAAGGCGAATACCTGTTTCTCCAACCTGGGGGCGAGGGTTTTGAAGTGGCGCGTGAATCGCCAGTAGGTATCCAGGGTCAGACCGAGATACTTCATCGAACGTCCGACCCTGATGCAGGCATCCCCGATCCTCAGGGACGATCTGTTGGGGACACCGCTCCCAACCCTGTCCGCGAGCCACATCGCCTCGGTTTTGTCCAAGGCGACTCGCAGACCAAGCGTCCCGATCGAGTTGATGACGCGTCGCAGCGTTTCCTCGGCGAGGCTTATCGCCTCCTTCCAGTTCTGCCCGGCAGCTACCACCAGGGTGTCGTCGGCGTAACATACCAACGACACCCTTAGCGATGGCAGCTCGACCCGCAGTACCGCGTCGTATGCGAGTATCCACAACAGGGGCCCTAGCACGGACCCCTGCGGGACTCCGCGGTACACGAGAGTCACCCCGTCGCCCTCCTGGCCGACGTACGTCACCACACGGCCGCGGAGAAAGTCCCAGATCAGGCGGCGAAGGTAGAGCGGGACGTTATGATAGAGCAACGCCCGCTCGATCGCCGCCCAGGAGACGGTGTTAAACGCGTTGGCGATGTCTAGTGACACCGCCACGCTGACACCGCCTCCCTCGGCCGCCCGGCGCGACAGCGACCGTACCATCTTAATGGCGTCGATGGTCGATCGCTGCCGCCTAAAGCCGTATTGGCGGTCGGATAGATCTGGGCCCACGGCCTCTAGGTGATCGCACAGGCGGGCAGCTATAACTCTCTCGAGCAGCTTGCCCGCCTCGTCCAGGAGGCATGCAATCATCTATTGCATACCTCTTTAAAATACATCCAAATACGTTTTTTATTAACTTTATGGGACGCAATGCTGAGCAATAGCTAATAATAAAAGAGTGACTCGCGCATGGTGGCGTAAAATCATACATACAAATACATTTTTCGCATACAAAAATTTTTTTTCGATAAATATGTTAATGTTTTGTAAAACAACAAACGTTTTTTCTACAAAATAAAAAAACAATAATATAGATTAAAACTCTAGTTCTTTCAATATTAACTGTTACGCGTTGTAACAGGGATTTTGTTGCATGGCTCCTTGGAAATCAGCGTCCGTTTTCTGGGGATGGGATCGAGGCCCATGGAGTGCTACAGCACTATGCTCAGTGAATGCGTTTGGTGATCTGACTCGCGAATATAAGGAACTCCAAGAAACTTTATTTTCTAGATAAAACAATTTGTGTATTTATATGATCTTTATAATGCGTCTTGACTGGGTCGACTCTTATTACAGAATGCCTTATGTCTACTATTTTCGTTGTTAACATAAATAATATACATTTTGTTTCTTAAACGAGCGTTTACATATTTTCCGCGACGATGAATAAAGATTACAATAAAACCAACAACTTCGTGTAATTCCATTTGAATTTCCCTCCGAAGCTTCGTTCACATCGTAGCAGGATGCGGTACCGTAACATAACGATTAACCAACGATTCGTCCATCTACTGGCCTGCTTACCCTAGTTGACCCAATGCTCGATAACTTAGTGACGAACGCGGATTCTTTTCGGTAAATTACGCTCAAAACTGAAAGAAAAGAAAAAAAATTGTTTCTAATAGTCGATTTATGTATCCATTTAATAAGTAAAATTTGTAATAACACGTTTAGAGCTTTATTTCTCCTTAAAAATTAAATTTGAAAAGAAATATCGAAGGGCCTAATGACCGATAACCATTTTGACGCCGGGAGCAGTTGTCGATACCACCATGCACGGAGTGGTCGATAATTGAAACACTAAAAAGGGGAGGTTATGTGTAATAAGTAAGAGTTAACCCAGTCACCGATAGGTACCCTCGCCCCCAGGTTGGAGAAGCAGGTATTCGCCTTCGGGCGAATCATGCCCAACCTGGGTGGACCACACGAGGGAGTTCGGCGACTCTATGTGACGGTCGTTCGGTCCATGGCGCTGTATGGCGCGCCTATATGGGCCGGCGACCTGGAGGTCTGCCGCGTTGGGCGTGAACTCTTGGCAAGAGTTCATCGCCGCGCAGTCCTCCGAGCCGTGCGAGCGTATCGCACGGTGTCGCACGCCGAACTGTCCGCTCTGGCTGGGTCCCCCCCTTTCCATCTGCTCGCGGAGATGGAGGCGGAGGTTTATTCCACCGTCCATGATCTCCGCGAAGCTGGGGATCCGAATGCCATCGGACCAGAAGTGGTGCGGGGCCAGGCCCGACAACGCATGGGAGCCAAGTGGCTCGAGTGGTTAGCCCTCCCGCGACATCGGGAGGGCCGCGTTGTCGGGGCGCTCCTACCCATCATGAACGAATAGGTGGGGCGTGGGCACGGCAGGCTCACCTTCCGCCTGACGCAGATATTGACCGGAGTTGGATGCTTCGGCAATTATCTGTGTCGCATAGGGCGGGAGGAGTCGTCGCAGTGTTTCAGCTGCGACTCGGGCGATGAGGACACGGCCGACCACACGCTGGCGGTTTGCCGGTCGTGGTCGGACGAGCGGCGTGTCCTCGAGTCGCGGCTGGGTCCCGATCTCTCGCTGCCGACGGTCGTGCGTCGGATGGCGGGAGATCGGGAGTGCTGGAAGGCCGTCTCCGCATTTGCGGAGGCGGTAATGATGAAGAAGGAGGAGGCGGAGCGGGACAGGATCCGCACCGGCCATCCGTCCCGCGTAGCCGCCCCTCGGAGATCCGGTAGGATCGGGAGGAGGAGATGACCCGGGGCCGGGGGAGGTAGGGCGGTGACGTAATTTAGTGAGTCACCCCCGCTCCCCGTCGGCATCAACCCCGGGTCGGAGGCGCCCTTTTCAGGGCGCCTCGGGAAGGAGGCGGCCTTAGCCGCGAGTTGCCGTCGGCGTCGCGTCGTGGCAGGGCGCGACGCGCGACGGCGGAGTTACGATCAGGGAGGGTCCTCGTGTCAGAGGGCCCCCCCGGGGAGCAGCCGACCATCTGCTGCTCCCCCGGGAGCCGCGCCATTGGCGCCGTTTTTAGCGCGCTCCCGAGGAAGGCGGTCGAGCAGGTAAAGGGTAAGTGCGGCGGTCAATTGACCATATGACCTAGTGCCGCCTCCCCGCCGGCCGCGACCCTTCGGGCTGCGTCCGGGTCACTGCTCGACCGCGGGGGGTCGCGGGGTGGGGGTGCCGGGGGGCACGCTCACCCCTCCACAACATCATGCGACCCCCCCAGAAGTGGCGACGCGGCCGCGTGGTCCGTCTCGCGTCGCCGGAGTTTTGGGAAGACTCCGCGCGTTGCCGCGCGGGGTTGTTGAGCGCGGAGCCAGCATTTGCGCTGAGGGGGGGGGGGGGGCAAGCGAATGTATCGCTAGTTTGCTCTCGCACAAGTCCTCCCCCTCGAGCGTGCGACTCCGCGCCCGAGGACGACCACCGTGGAGTTTTAGTGGGTGCAAGCCCCACATAACCCCGTCCCTCCCCCGGGGGGCGGGGTATCCGTTAGGGATTTCTCCACGTTAAAAAAAAAAAAAAAAAAAAAAAAAAAAAAAAAAGACAAGTCACCGATAGGTGGTTAGTCGTCAATAATTTGAATTAATATTGAGATTTTACTTATGTTTCTAAGTACATAAAAGTATCATGAATTTCGAAATGATTTATAAATTACATTTATAAGCAAAAAAATTATGAGTCCTTGATGAATAATGATGTGAAAAATGTTGTGTACTTAATGAATAATGATGAATAACTGAAGTTCAGCTGAAATATGTTTACTACGGTAAACATCAAGGAAAATTGAAAATAGAAAATTTTATAGTTTAGATCATTATAGAATGATAGCCATATGTTCGTTGTGAGTGAAGGGGTAGAGAAGATTTTCAAGGTCAACTTCAGTTTAATACAATTTTTTTACAGTGACATTTTTTTAAAACAATGATTTCTCTTAAAAACTACCTAATTCGTTTTTATTTTCTGTCGTTTTTTTGTAACAGAATTTCGCTGTTCCTTTATTTTATTTTCTTCTTTAATAAAATTTTCTTTACTCTCTAATAGTCTTTCTTTCAATTCAGTGTCCTCCTTCATTTCTTTTTTAATATTATCCAATTTCTCTTCTAAGAATACTCTCTGTTCTGCAATAGGTTCGCGTTTTAATTGAATCTGTAAAAGTTTTTCCTCTGCCATAGCACGTTTTATTTTAAGGTTTATTTCCTTCAATTGCATTTGTACAATAGTCTTTCCAGGCTTGATTTGATTAAGGTTGTCTTGTAATTCTTTCTTAATTCGAATATTTTCTATTCTCTTCATTTTCTGATCAGCCTTTTCCTTTTCTTGTCGTTCTTTTTCTTCATTTTTGAGCAGGTGCCACTTTCTCCACTCTGGAGCAGTGGCAATATATGGAAGCTTCTTTTTAACTCTCCTTTTTATGTTAGCATCTACTTTCCTTTCTTTTGGCCAAAATAAATATTCCTTGAAAGCTAACTGCGTAGAAGATCTCTCAACATTAGAATTATAATTTCCAGTAACATCAGGTAAGGTTTTATTCGTGTTTTCCGATATACTATTTAAAACAATAACTGATGGTCTTTTTTTAAAACATTCCATAGAACCATTAACATTTTGTGAAATTTCATGCGTATCATTATCTGCCCAATCTTCTGTATGCTCATTAATGCATTCCATAGAACCATTAACATTTTGTGAAATTTCATGCGTATCATTATCTGCCCAATCTTCTGTATGCTCATTAATGCATTCCATAGAACCATTAACATTTTGTGAAATTTCATGCGTATCATTATCTGCCCAATCTTCTGTATGCTCATTAATGCATTCCATAGAACCATTAACATTATGTGAAATATCATGCGTAACATTATCTGCCCAATCTTGTGCATGCTCATTAATGCATTCCATGGAACCTAAAGTACACAAAAATTAAAATATTAATAATAAAAAATATTTAAAGATTTGAATAATATTCGTGTACTATTATTATTAGTTTCATCATGCATTACATTCGTATGAAATTCAGAAAATAAAGCATTAGTGGCATCTAATTCAGTTATTAAAGCTTCAATAACCATGCAATTAAAGACATAATCATGTTCATGAACAGTAAGTATTACCAATTCCACTCAATGGTGTGCCCATGCGGTTACAACTAACATCCGCACTCAAACTACTATTGACTTTAGTAATTGGTGTGCCTGTAGACCTTAGCCAGAAATTGTACAGCTTTTTTAATTCTATAGGACCTGTTGCGGCCGCGCGGAACGGCCGTATTTGAACGCGCGCCCGCGGTGGCATCAACACAGCTGTTGAGCCGTCGCGGCGCGTTTGAAGTGTTTTGACCGCTAACGGGCTAGAGCCGCGCTCGCCCGGCGACAGTTAGTTCTCGGAACAACATCGCCGAGACACGATCCGTGACACGCACCTTGCGATTAGATCCAAATATTGCGCCCAGTTTTGCGCCCCGCATTGTTACGGACATTGCCGATCGTTCGCCTTGCGCCCCCCGCGCGTGCATTTACGTTCTTGGTGTGCCGTCATCTTTGTTTGTGGAGTTTTGTATGTGTACGACGTTCGTCACGGACCGACGACCACGTAATTAAAGAAGGTGTTTCGTCCGACGAACGTGTCGTTCTTTCCACCTGCTCGCCTTCCCACCGAGTCGCGTCAGCGCCGAGAATCCGCTCCGCTCTTCGCGGAAACAGGACCATTCCATTCACAGTTATTATTAGTTTTAAATTGCTGTAGAATGGCACCATCAATATTTGATTCAATGTAGTTTACATGTTTCTGATGCATGCCACTATCATCTATTCCTTTATTTCTAATTTCGCACTGTTCACTATTATTTTTTTCTATAGTTGTAATTAATTTAGTATAGTCGATTGCATCTTGGCAAAATGGGCTGAGCCCACATTTTTTAAACCCATTTTGGAGAATAGTGTCAAAATTTAATGAATATAAAGCACTTTTTAAAACGCATGCAAAAAAAGCTTTGTTTAGTTGTTGCCCATCATTCGCCATTCTCCAATTACGAACAGCATCTCTATATGATACTTTCAGTGGATGAAAAAGTGCAACATCTCTATTGCTACCAGCTCTATTTCATGGCCCGAACAAAAATCACTCAAGTCTTTAGTTAGATGAGAACTATGACCATCGACATACAGAACTACAGGAAATTCTATATGATTTTTTACACACCATTTATAAAAAATGTTAGTTATATACATAAAAAATGTTTCGCTGGTCATCCAGCCGGATTCACTCTTCCCTATAACGAAGTCATCTGGAAAATTTTCAGCAACAGAATGTGGAATTCTTTCATTGTTATATATTATCATAGTTGGAAGTAGTTGTCCAGCTGCATTTCCACCAATGAGAGCTGTGTAGCATTCCTTGTCATTCCCACAAACACTATATACACTTTTTTCTCCTTTTTTACTAATACCCTACTACTCTTAGGATTTAAAAAGAATGCAGACTCATCTATATTGAAAATCCTATTTACATGTATATTTAAAAGCTTTCTACTATTAAGATAAGTCTGAACTTCCCCAAACCACCCTGATAAAGCTTCCTTGGATACATTCGCTCTTCTGTTGGAAAGATTCTGACACATTCTTTCAGATAAAATTGGGTTCCTTTGTAGAAACGATTGATACCAGTGTTTCCCTGGCCTACCATTTGTGAAAGGAGTTTTCCTCTTTGTTTTTTTAATAATGGTTTGTACACTGTCCAGTAAATGGTTTTTAGTTACTGGAAAGCCACGTTTGCTGAGATGTATAATCCATTCCACTAATTCTTCTTCTTCCTGAGAAGTCAGGACACTGCTTGGTCCTGACCTCACATCTATGGCATAAACCCCTTTTACCCTTGAGCACAGAGTAGCATACGGAATTTTAAATGTTTTGCTCACAGCAAGTATGGAATTCCCCTTTTTAACATCTTCCACGGCTTTCTCCACATCACTGACTGTGTATGCTTTATTATACTGAAAATAACAAATAATTTATTATAAATGAATGTTTATATCAGTCTATGGCATAAACCCCTTTTACCCTTGAGTACAGAGTAGCATACGGAATTTTAAATGTTTTGCTCACAGCAAGTATGGAATTCCCCTGTTTAACATCTTCCACGGCTTTCTCCACATCACTGACTGTGTATGCTTTATTATACTGAAAATAACAAATAATTTATTATAAATGAATGTTTATATCAGTTTATTGCTTATCTCGGTTCATGAAAATAATGTTTTTATACTTATCTGTTAATTATCGGAAATAGGGTTATGTATATGAAATGAGAATGGTATTTCCGATAATAGAATTAAACAGGTTATTAGTTTCAAAATAATTAATATCTTACCTTTTTCTTGTTGTTCATTCTCTTCCTAAGCTCCAAGAACCTTCCTTCACACTCAAAATAATTTATTTTTCGTCACGCGTGCCGAAAACGATACTCAGTTTTGTAGACAATATGGCTAACGATATTCGAGATATACCGAGAATCTGAATGAGCTACTTTTCTTAATTTTTTAGTTTATAAATGTAATTTATGAATCACTTTAAAATTCATGATATTGTAAATAAAGACTTAAATATTAATTTGCAATTTTATTTTTTACACAATATTGTTCAAAAACCTTATAAAATCTCAATATTAATTCTGTTTGCAAAATAACGGAAGCGCGCGTCTGAGGAGTCGGGAACTCGCGAGAGGGCTGTCTGATTTATGAACACTTAACTTTAGTCACTAAATTTAATATTAAGTCTATTCTATACAATCCACTATTTAAATAAAATGATTCCGAATTTCGACCGAAGTAATGTTTAATTTTAAAAATAAATGTTATCGGCGCGTAGGCTCGGTCAATTACATAAAAGTTATTTTGCAATTTTAAGTTCAAATTTCCAACGTTTCGGTCATAATTGAGACCATTATCAAGGAAATAATAATTTAAAACGAAAACTGCGTTCACTTTTATAAACTCCGCAACGTATTCGACGTGCGAAACATGAGTCGGTTGGCGGGTGACTGAGGTAAACAGCCAACAGCAGGCATGGACACCAGAGGGTAAAACCAAGTATGGTCTACACGGCGACATATAGTGAGAACCGTTAGTTGTTATGACAAATTGAAAAACAAAAACTAAACCACCTCTCAACAAAATGCCAAAACACAGATTCTTGTCCTAAAAACAAATGTCAAACACCAAAAATACATATTACATATAAATATGTAATATTGTCCAAATCATAAAACAGGGGATACAAAAGAAACTCTAATAGAGAGATAGCATCATTATACCTTACTTTTACAGTAAAGTTGCGTAATAATCTTGTATTTTAGGTGTTTCGTACCTAAGTACTAACTTTGGGACCTAAACATGCACTTTGTGTCCCAAAGAGTTTTATCACTTCGCCAAAGTTCATAGCATCGATTGAGTCGGGCTTAATGAAAATTATGGATAATGACACCCAAACTTCAACCAGAATACGACTAGTCAATAAAATTCTCAATTACACCACTAATTCGACTAAGTCAAATAACCTACTGTTGTCTAAATCGGAAGTCATTGAAACTAAGGATTTTTTTAAAAAAAATAACAACTTATTGGTTCTTAAATCTGATAAGGGTAACACTACCGTTTTAGTTAAAAAAGATTTTTATATATCGGAAGTTATGAAACTGTTGAAGGATGTTACTACATATAGAGTCAGTAAGTTTGAATACACGTGTACTTTTGAGAGAGAGGCGAATTCTATCATTTCCAATTTTGTGAGGAAAAAACAAATAAGTGAAGCTGTAGGTAAATGTTTAAAAACTTATAATGCTGTCGTACCTAGAGCGTATGCGTTTCCAAAAACACACAAAGAATCACTGTCCTGGAGAATTATTGTTTCTTCTGTAGGTGGTCCTACATATAAATTATCGGGTTTTTTGGCAAAAATACTCAGTAAGATAGTAGGGAAGTCTCAGTATCACACTATTGATAGTTGGCAATTTTGCAGGGAAATTAGGAAAGTACAAGTTCCTGAAGATTCCATGCGTTTGATATCACTTGATGTAGTCTCTCTTTTTACCAACGTTCCCACTGATCTAGCTTTACAGGTATTACATCTTCGCTGGAGTGAAATTGAACAACACACAAGAATCAGTAGAGACGATTTTCTCCGGGCGGTCAAATTTGTGCTGGAAGCCAATGTTTTTTCGTTTGACGGAGTATACTATAAGCAAGTTTTTGGAACAGCCATGGGTTCTCCAATTTCTCCGGTCATCGCCAATTTAGTGATGGAGAGGTTGGAGGTTGTTGCACTCTCAAAGGTACCGTTCCAACTTTGTTTTTACAAAAGATATGTCGATGACATTATCACGTGCATTAAACTGGAAGATGTACAAACATTATTGGATGCTTTCAACAGTTTTCATGACAAACTTCAATTTACATACGAGATTGAAAAGAATTCGTGTCTAAGTTTTCTCGATACTTTAGTTATCAGAACAAATAATACATTAATTACCAATTGGTATCATAAACCGAGTTGGTCTGGTAGATATATAAATTTTTTCTCTGCTCATCCCATACAACATAAAATAGGTTTAATAAAAGGTTTAATAGATCGGGCCATACTACTTGCGGACCCAAAATTTCGACCAAACAACTTGCTTCTCATTAAAGATACACTAAAACGCAATGGTTATCCTACTGAGATGATCTCGACAATCATTCGGGAACGGGTGTTTGAGATTTATCATCCACTACTTGTGGAAAAGCGTAGAGAAGAGAGAAACAAAAAAATTGGACCAATTAGTTGGAAAAATATTGTGGTCGTACCTTTTATTAACAACTTTTCGAATGACATAAGAAGAATTTTTAGAAAAGCTGGAATTCACACCATCTTTAGATTGCCAGTATATACTAAACAATTGTTTCCTCCTATTAAGGACAAAATACCGTTGTCTAAAAATTCTAATGTTGTTTATTCCATTCCTTGTATGGGCTGTAATCAGACCTACATCGGGCAGACATCCAGACTTTTAGAAAGGCGTATTTATGAACACAAAAGGAACATTTTTCTACCCTCCTTTCAACACACTGCCTTAACGAAACATTCGCTAGAATTTGACCACAGATTTGACTTCGACAGTGTCAAGGTTGTTGATAGAGAGACCAAAGTGAATCAGAGGATTCTACTAGAGACATTGCACATGATTAAACAACCTAGCGTAAACCTTAGGTACGAAACACCTAAAATACAAGATTATTACGCAACTTTACTGAAAAAGTAAGGTATAATGATGCTATCTCTCTATTAGAGTTTCTTTTGTTTCCCCTGTTTTATGATTTGGACAATATTACATATTTATATGTAATATGTATTTTTGGTTTTTGACATTTGTTTTTAGGACAAGAATCTGTGTTTTGGCATTTTGTTGAGAGGTGATTTAGTTTTTGTTTTTCAATTTGTCATAACAACTAACGGTTCTCACTATATGTCGCCGTGTAGACCATACTTGGTTTTACCCTCTGGTGTTCATACCTGCTGTTGGCTGTTTACCTCAGTCACCCGCCAACCGACTCATGTTTCGCACGTCGAATACGTTGCGGAGTTTATAAAAGTGAACGCAGTTTTCGTTTTAAATTATTATTTCCTTGATAATGGTCTCAATTATGACCGAAACGTTGGAAATTTGAACTTAAAATTGCAAAATAACTTTTATGTAATTGACCGAGCCTACGCGCCGATAACATTTATTTTTAAAATTAATCCACTATTTACAGTTTATAATACAAGTCCGTTATGTACGTTTTACTACGATTAAATTGCAGTTTAAGCGTTTAGCGACACTGATTCCTACGCGGTAGGCAACCTTTAATAAGCGGCGGCAAAGCACGTGGATTCGGCCCGAATCCAGTAAAGCGAAGCGGTTTAAGCGAAGCGGTGCAAGCGATTTAAGGGGACCTTCCGGTCTAAAAGTCGATTTTTTTTTTATTTCATTTTTCGAATGCTCAACCTTTTAGGAATACGTGTTTAAAAGGATTTGTTGAAATTCGTAAAATTCCAGAAGTTATAGGCATTTGAGTAGCGGCAAATGAATGGGCAACAACCGGGCACTCGGCGCTCACGTAAACCTTTAAACGCGTTTTTCTCGAAACAGTGTTCTCAAAATGGTGGGACCTGTATCTCCAAAAGTTATTATCCGATTCGACTGAACCTTTTTTTATTTTGAAGAATATACTTCTGGCTAGGGGGGGGGGGGGAACTAGAAAAATTACAAAAAATTGAAAATTTATAATTTTCAAAGCCGTTGAAAGGACGAAAAGTACAGGGAAAAGTGATTTCAAACTTCAAGTATCGTTACTTTCTAAAAAAATGTCATTTTTTAATTTTTTCTAGTCCCCCCCCCCCCCTAGCCAGAAGTATAATCTTCAAAATAAAATAAATTTCAGTCGAATCGGATAATAACTTTTGGAGATACAGGTCCCACCGATTTGGATCAATTTTTTGACGCCTTGACTTTAACGACTCCCCAGGGCCGTCTGCAATAATTAATTATAAAACAAAAAATATATTTCTATAACTTAAGACATCCTTAATACAATGTAAAAAGTCCCATTAAATTATATATAGTAGTTTTCCTTTAATTAAGTCCTAAAAATCACCTATTTTTGGGGGCTCTAGACCGGAAGGTCCCCTTAAGCAAAGCGGAGCAAGCGTTAGCAAGTGAAAGCGGTTTTAAGCGTGTTACCTTGTGGACGGCTCGTCGACTAGTAGATCGAGGAATTCTTTCCGATTTCCTCGAATCTACGGTCTCTCCCGATCGCCGATCGATGGAAGGGAGCGCATGATCGATGCTCCGTGCGAGCAAGGGGGGTCACAGAATGTATCGTCACGTCTGAATATAATCGGGCTCGGTATATGGCGTTAGTTAGCCGATTTCTCTTAACAAATTCAAATTATCGACGACTAGGTACCTATCGGTGACTGGGTCAACTACCTTATACCTCTACACCTAAGTCGTTGAAACCCCGTTCAGTATTATTAAAATGAATAGATCCGAGTTTCTCAGCAGAAGAGATCTTTGAAGAGCTTAAATCACTCAACCTTACAAAAGTAGGCTTGGAAAAAGTGTCAAATTTTGTGACTTCAAATTCATCTAGAAATAATAAAACCCTCCCTTTCTTCTTAGTAAAGATTTCACCAGAGAGTGATATTAATTCACTAATGAAAGTTAAGTACCTTTTGCATCAAGTAGTGACGTGGGAAAGGTTAATTAAAAAGGAACCAACAATGTGTTTACGCTGCCAAAGGGCAGGCAACACTGCCATTAACTGTAAGTTAGAATTTAGATGCGTGAAGTGCAATGATAAGCATGATCCTGGAGAATGCAAAATTAAAAAAGGAGAAAAATTAGATTTAGATAAAATATTCTGCGTTGGATGCAAGGAATTTGGGCACCCTGCATCTTACAAAGGTTGCCCTAAGTATAGAGAAATTAAAAATAGGTTAGTAAACAAAATGGTCAACAGATCTGAAATTAAAATTGAATCTTTAAACAGAATACAAAAAAATTTACTTCACATAACTACAAACCTAATACCTCATTTGCCGAAGTGGTTAAAAATAATAGTAGCACTCATTCAATTGGACCCAATCTGAATTCACTTAGAGAAAATAGGCCAAAGGGGCCACACCAGTGGTGGGTAAAGACACGAATGTTCTATTATTGTCTCAATTAACAAGGTAAGTCGCCAAAATTTTTTTAATAGATTTCTTATGTAGAGTCGCAGACTTGGAAGTTGTCCGGAGAAGGTTCGACAAAGAAGTATCTTCTTTCGCATAAGTTTCTGGAAATTTGTACCATGCATGTACAAAATAATATATTGTAGTAAAAAATTGCATTGCGTTTAAATTGCCAGATACTTGTATTTTTGTATATACCAGCAATTTAGAGTTTTTATGTAAAGCTTATTATATTATAGAAATGAAGGGGACGCACAGGACTTCCATAAAAATGAAGGAGAAGCACAGGCTTGGATAGTAGAATTGAAGGGGACGCACAGGCTTGGTTGGTTAGAAATGAAGGGAATGCGCAGGCTTGGAGGTTGTCCAGAGAAGATTAGATAGATAGACAGAGCATCTTGTGTCGCACAAGTTTCTGGAAAGTCAAATAAGGTAAATCGACAAAATTTGTCTAAAGACATTGATGAATGGTGATTAAAACACAGTGGCCAGCAGTAGAACGTAAAATAGCTTTGGTTTATTTGAACATAAGGAAATGTACTTTAAGTGGACCATTTAAACTGTAAATATAATAATACTGAAAGAATATATAAATACGTAATATACACGTGTCGCCTGTGGCGACCGTTCAACGAGAACACGTAACGTACGACCGGCCTCTCTCGAAGCGCCCACGAACAAAAGATCCAAGCGCACGCGCATGACATCGCCCGCCATACACATACGCACACACGCACGCATGCTACTTTCATGGAGATGAGATTGCCTCTTCCAACAGACATAGTATTAAGAATTATTAAGAAAGTAGATTATGGTGGACTGCTTGCAATGTAAAGCAAGTCACATTAGTGAAGAAAGTACGCTGAAAACACATCTCCCTTGATGCTTTTCAATCTTTTGTGAAAGACATTCGTAATACTTTAAAATCCACAGTAGTTGCCACGCTACTCATTAATTCATTAATTTTTTAGATTCCCATTAACAATATTTCAATTCACCAATAAACATACTAAATTAATTTTATTCCAACACCAATAAATTGTGCGTTAAAAATTTTGAATCTGTTCGTTCATTTTCGCTGAATTATTACCATTAGCATTTAAATTTCCTGCAACAAGACTATCTGGCATACACACTCACCTCCTTCGGACACATTATGTAGTCTCTACACTCACTGTAGCAGGAGGCCACTCTATTTCTACATAAGTAAGTTCTACGTTAAGTTGTATAACTAAAATGTGGCTTTATACAGGGTGTCCCAAAAATGCTGCGGTTCCTTAAAGGGGGTGATTCGGGGGGTGACTGCAAACAACTTTTTCCTTTGCGAAAATGCCCTCCGAGGTTTCGTTAACGAGATATTAATAAAAAGCACCGACCAATCAGAGCGCGAGCCTTCCACTGGACGTCCCGCGCTAGCGTGGCCGCGCGCCGGGCCGCGCTGCGACTACGAACAAGCAAGGCGGCATGCATCGAAGGAAATTGCGTAGAATGGCTAATGAAAAAGACGTAACAAAAAAATCGAACCTTTTGCCATGGTTTGTTTGCCATTTAAAGTGAATAATGAATAAAGGATAAATGGATGAAAATCACGTGTAACGTAAAAAGACGAATACACATTTTTTTTTGAAGATTCGAAAATAATAATTATTTGAAGTGGGAGGATAAGGAATACGTAAAATTCCTTGTGTTAATAACATATCCACGAAATGGTAATGTAACAGGAAATTAACGAAAAGTGATCGTAGTTCGTTATTGTGATAAAAATCCGTAACTCAATAACGGCCAGCACTGTTGCTGATAACGAATAAGTCTGTTTAAAAAGCCCGAATAAATATTTTCGTACGAGAATTTTGAGAATTATCGCCGGAAATAAGCCATAGCTTGCGTTAAATTTAAAAATGAATGATCAGCATTAAAGTAACCAAAACTCACCCTTGTAGAAAATTCACCTGCAACTTGAAAACTTGTGTCACTGGGTCACTGAACCGATCCTGGTCATCGATGGACGAGCCCAGTGCACAGCTGATCCCAGGTATACGACACTACCAAAAGTTAAGGGTCGCAATGTCAGGTGCGTCCAGGTCAACGTACCGAATATTCACTTCACTGCACGGCTACTAACACTGATCACTTAATTTACTTTTCATGGAACGTGTTGTTCCTACGTTATAAAAATTGGTGGAAATGAATTTTTACTTGGCGTTCGGAGCCGTGGGTAATCCCCGCGCAAATTCTCACGCTGCAGCACTTGCGTCCTCGTTGTTCGGGGGGTACACCCAGAACATCGCGTAATACTCTTGAGCAGAGAACATTTGTCTGCGACGTGATTGCTGACTGCTGACTGACAAGATTTTTTCCTAGCGACTTCTTCTACCCCCAAATAGTTTCTCTCGTTCCATTATGAGTTGACCCCCACCAGGCCAAGAGGCTTCAGGTAAAAAGAAGCCAGTACATTTTCGGGACACACGTGTTTTGCAGAAGTGCAACGAAAACTTTCACAAAAGCCCGCGCTCCGTCCTTCTACTGCCAATGTACCCATTGCTTCGAGATAGAAAACAGACACCACGTGTATCGGTTCGAAAGGGTCCGAAGGGAAGAGACGCAGAAAGTCTCTATAAAGAAAGTTACTATAAAGTTACTATAAAGAAGAAAATGCATATCATTCCTGTTTCCCCTTTCTGACACCCTGAGTTCACGTCTGCTACGAGGCGGAACCAAGTAAGTCATAAATTATCCGAAACTGTAGGAAACCGTTCTCTACCGCCGACTTGGGGGGCAATACGGTCATAAACCGCGACCCTGGCGAAATGCTCTGGCTGATCAGCCTGATTAATTTTGGAGAACTAGAAATTACAGAGTATTATCCAGCATCAATACGTCTCGCGGAGAGACACAGGAAAAGAAGGGATAGTGCGCTGACTGCGCGTAGTCCCGCCTGCTTCGTTCTACCCTCAAATTAAAGACGGATCCCTTATCTCTCGAGTATAAACAAGTGCTCGAATTTCAAAATACAACCACGCGTCGACGTATTCGGTGCGATAGACTGTGGGCTTGAGGTCCGATTGGCCCCAAACTAACCAATCGGGCCTGCTTATCTCTCGTGTGTAACAAACCCCCAAAATGCCATTTTCTTTTTTCTTTCTTAATAAACGTAATTAGTAACTATTATAATACTTATTCTTATTATTCTTACTTTAATAAACGCGTTAGCATTAATACTAATATTAGCTCATAGTACCGTGAGACGAGAGTGCAATGAGAGAGAGAATCGAATGTTAATGAGTGGGGAGAATTGAACGCATGCGCGATCCTCAGTCGATCGGCGGATCGGCGAGAGTAAGGATCGGGAGCAGAGAAGAGTGCAGAGCAATGAGTGGGAGAAACGAGCGTTCTACGCGCGCCTGCGCATTAGTCAGTCGCTCTGTAAGCCGACTGGAGAACGGACCATGCGAGAGCGAAATTGTCAATGCGTAATAGTCGAGCTCCATTCCTATTGGTGCGCTCCCAGTATCCAGAATATGTATAAATACGGGCACGATAGCCCAGAGAGATTCATTCGATTCATTCGACTCCAAGCATTTAATGCTATTAACTCGACACAATTCATTCAAAGACATACAAGGATCATTTAAGGCAAATAGCCGATCCCGACGTAAATTAATGCTCCAACTTTGGAAGCCGCTTTGTAGGCCCCTCGGTTCTGTTGAGCGTTCCAACCAAGGCCATAGTCGCCAGGTTTGACGAGACGTTCCAGCCTTGGAAGCCGCCTTGTAGGCCCCTTAGTTTGAAGAAGCAAAGTTCTCAATTCTTATTCTCAGGTTAGTAATATTACTCCTGAGCAACGTGGGAGGAAGATTATTCCAAGTGGCAAAATCCGCCCTTGACGAAACGGAGAAACAATTAAGAACGAGTCTCGACTTAAACATATTCAATCCTAAATCCTAAGCTATTACATAATTCCTAAATCTTTCTACATCGACCAAAAGAGTCACTATCTATAAGCTAATTCCTAGATCCATAAGCTAATTCCTTCAATCGACTAAGACGTCGCTATTAGTTATTTAAGTTATATCACTCTAAATCGAACGATCAAACGGGCGTTCTTTTGTACCGACCAAGAGTCGCAACCCAAGACGATCAACTATATTCTTTTGTACCGACCGAGAGTCGCAACATAATTATCCTAATTTCTTTAATATTATAAAGCGTTAATTCTTGTTTGTTTGTATAATTTAGAAGTGTTTTATTGAATAAACACTATTAAGATTAATTCTGGTTCTTGAATTTTAATTCTTTATCGCACGCCACTCGAACCAATCCCGAAATCCTGTAAAACGCGTTACGCCACGCGTGAAAACGTTACAGGAGGTTATTTTTGGTGGCAGCGGTGGGATTGTAAATTTGCAAAATCGCGAATTTTGTGGCAAAGGAGTAACCCTGCTATAGCGAAGAACGAGAATTTATTTTTCTTATTAACGTAAACGAAAACAATCAGTAATCATGCATCAAGCAGGCGCCCAGGTTCCTATAAATGAGGTGGCAGCCGAATTGCAAAATCTGCATCTAGACCCAGGAAATATGCGTCACCCGCAGATTAGAATTAGAGATGCCGCAGATACGGTTCCGGCATTCGACGGGCGAAACATTTCTATGTATCAATATACAAAATGTTGTAAAAATGCAAGAAATATGGTCGCACCAGACGCCGAATATGGGCTAGTACAAATAATAAAAAATAAATTATACGGCCAAGCCTCACGAGTTGTTTTGAATGGTGATTACAATACCATAGACGAACTGATTAGAGTGCTTAATTCTCGCTTTGCTCCACTACATTCGTCAATTCAATTATATGGAGATATGTCCAGAATCGCTCAACTACCGAATGAAGCAACTGTCGATTACAGTAGCCGTGTGTCAGAAATCCTCCAGCAAATAAAAACGTGCCATGAAACAGAAGTTCCCCTGAATGTCATACAGTATAATCAAACTGCGGAAACAAATGCTATTCGGACGTTCTTGACGGGATTGAGACCGGAAATTTACGCGAGAATGCGAACAGTTGACTTCGCTGATTTGGATAGCACTATTAGCGCCGCGATCAAAGCTGAAGCAGAAAATCAGGACAACTTAATGAGGAATAGATTCACAGAGGGCCTCTCATATTCTGTACAGTGCACTAATTGTTTTGGTTATGGGCACACAATAACGAACTGTAGTAGCAAACTCCCTGAGAGACAAATATCACAGATATCCTGGCAGTCAAAATTCTGCGATCATTGCCGACGAGTGGGACACACTATTCGAGAATGTAGGATAAGAAATCCACAGAACAATTCAGTATCGCGAACAACATCACAAGTAGAATGTAGATACTGCAAAATCAAAGGTCATACTATTGACCAATGTCGTAAGAGAATATATAATAATAATAAGAACCGCGAACGAATTGCAAATTCTAAACCAGAAACGCCTAAAGCTTCAGACAATATACAACAAACTTTACCACAAAAACGAGGTACACTTAATTTGCAAATGTTAAGAATTGGAAAATCACCGAACCTTTCTCTATCAGGGCCAGAATTTAATAAATCTGAAATCCAAATGATGATAGATACGGGTGCCGACTTAAGCGTAATTAAACAAGAATCAATTTCCCCTGACATTCCGATTTATACAGATGCTGTGTACGAATTAAAAGGAATAGCCGACAGTATTCTTCCTACTATAGGATATATTAAATTTAAATTCCTAAATACCGAAGTAGAGATTCATGTAGTCAAAACATTGCCAATTGCCCAGGATGGATTATTAGGTACAACCTTTTTCAAAGAAGTAGGAGCCAAGATAGATTATGCTAGATCAGCTGTAATAGTAGGAGACTATATCTTACCATTCGAAAATTGCAAGGTAACTATACCAAACCGATCAAGGTGCCAAGTGCAAGTTAAAGTTCTCGCCTCAGATCTTAGAACCGGATATGTACCTAAATTAAATTTACATCCTAAAATTCTTATGGGAAATGCTCTAGTTACCAATAATAATGGGCTAGCTAATCTTTATGTTATCAACACGTCCAATAAGGATATAACATTAGCGATACCACCCATACAATTAGAACCTTATGAAGAAGTAGAGATGCCAGAAATTCTTGAAACACCAGAGCATTTTGAACAAGTATTAAAATTACTTCGAACTAATCATTTAAATCCTGAAGAAAAAGAAAATATAGAAAAATTGATTAAACGATATTCTGATAGATTTCATCTCCCTGGAACAAGACTAGAAGCTACAAGAGTAATTAAACACAGAATAATTACAAAAACTGAAATACCAATAAACACTAAACAGTATCGATACCCGCAGGTGCATAAAGAAGAAATTAATAAACAAATATGCGAATTATTAAATAATAATATTATTAAAACTTCATTTTCTCCTTACAATTCTCCAGTATGGATAGTCGCGAAGAAACCAGACAGTAAAGGAAACAAGAAATGGAGAGTAGTAATAGATTTCCGTGATCTAAATGACGAAACAATAGGAGATGCATATCCATTACCGAATATACTAGATATATTGGATCAACTTGGTAGTGCCAAATATTTCTCAGTATTTGATCTAGCTTCAGGATTCCATCAAATTCCGATGCATACAGATGATAAACACAAAACAGCATTTTCTACTCCTTACGGACATTATGAATTTAATCGAATGCCGTTTGGATTGAAGAATGCCCCTGCCACATTTCAAAGATTGATGGATCAAGTTCTTACAGGATTACAGGGTGTAGAATTATTCGTGTACTTAGACGACATAGTAATCTATGCTCGCTCACTCCAAGAACATGCAGTCAAATTCGAAAAGCTAATGAAACGACTTAGGGAAGCAAACTTAAGTCTACAACCAGATAAATGTGAATTTTTAAAGAGAGAGGTAGCGTATTTAGGACATATTATTAGTGAAAATGGAGTTCGACCAGATCCAAGAAAACTAGAAGCTGTTAAGGATTTCCCATTACCCAAAACTATAAAGAACGTGAGACAGTTCCTTGGACTGGCTGGATATTATCGTAGATTTATAAAAGATTTCTCGAAAATAGCTAAACCATTATCAGACCTAACAAGAAAAGATAATAATTACGTTTGGACGAGTAAACAACAAGAAGCATTCGAAATCTTAAAAGACGCATTATGTCGCGAGCCTATATTACAATATCCAAATTTTGACGCTCTATTTATTGTTACAACGGACGCTTCTGGATACGCCGTGGGAGCCATCCTCAGTCAAGGAGAAATTGGAAAAGACCTTCCGATTGCATATGCCTCGAGAATCCTAAACAATGCTGAAACACGTTATGCACCAACTGAGCGTGAATTACTAGCATTAGTATACGGCCTGGAACATTTTAGACCCTACGTTTATGGCAAGAAATGTAAACTAATAATGGATCATAAACCTCTAGAATGGCTGCACAAATTAGCAAACCCAACTTCAAGATTGATGCGATGGAAAATTAGATTAGCTGAATACGATTACGAAATCATTTACAAGCCCGGGAAATATAATACCAATGCCGATGCCTTATCAAGGAATCCAATACCTACTCTTCCCCTACAAGCAAGCGAAAAACGAACTCGGTCACAGATGACCACTAATACAGAATCCGGGAATCCAAGACCATTAAAACAACCAAAAGGAGATGCTTCTTCACGGGACTCAGACGACATAGACGACTCTGATGACCCAATGATGTACGACTATCAAATAAAACGTAAACTAAAAAGGAAACATCAAACAACAACAACATCACCGCCAGGTAGACCAATTCAAAAAAAGGTAAAACCCGGTGATGCAAACGACGCAGACGGTTCAACTGATTCCGATGATCCGATATTAGATCATTATCAAATTAAACGAAAACTAAAACGAAAGCACCAGACTACGACGACCTCACCGACAGGTCGACCAGTCCGAAAACAGACAAGAGGAGAAGAATTATTAATCAAAGAACCCTTAAGAAACGAACAGTCCACAGATAGTTACGAAGTAAAAAGAGATATTCAGGTGTCAGTAGAGGTACATCCTCCCCCTAAATCAGTCGTTAGCCGAGAAGGACCAGGACCATCCAGAATGGAGGTCGATATAATGTCGCCCATGAATCAACAAGGACAAAGTGGAGCCGAACCAAAACTGATTGTAAATCGACGAATAATTAATGAAGACGAAATAATGGAAATAGATGAAGGTGAGGAAGTTCCTAAAACCCACGTATATCGCGACCCTCCTAAAATAAATTCTTCTGGCAGCAGCAGTAGTAGCATCAGACTCATCCCTCCTAAAAAAGAGAAACCCTTAGAATCCAGCGGAACAGAATCGGGACGAGTATCACCATTAACATTAAAAGAAGAAGGAAAAGGAAATTATAAAATACTTCCTAAAACCCCTAAAAATAAAATTAAATTTATTAAACCTACTAAACCGGGGAAAAGGAATATCAAACAAAAAGGTCTACCCAGGATAATAAACGATGTTCCAATTACATGTAAAGTTATAGAAATAAATGATAACTTATGGATGAGAAGGGAGACGTTAGCAATATTTATTAATACAGAAGGTAATCCAGTAGAGAAGTCAGGAATAGAATTGAAAGAAAGGAAGATGCTTAAGATAACCTCAGAAATTTCATTCGAAATAGGTGAAGTAATAAGAATTTCAGAGGGAAGTCAGTTAATTTTAGGGATGGTAACACAAGATCCTCCGACGATACAGACATATGCCACTGTATTAGGAAATTTGTGCCATAACCTTATGGAAAGGAGAATTAAGAAGATATCATTGTCTAGGGGAGATAATAATACATTATGGGAACAAATAAAGAATATAATTAAATTAAAATTTGTACAAACCAATATCACAATAACTATTTGTAATGGAACCATACAATTACCTATGGAACAGGATAGGTTAATAATAATAAAAGAAAATCATGAATCACCAATAGGAGGCCATAAAGGAGTAACAAAAACGTACGATCGAATTAGAAGTTTATATTATTGGAAAAATATGAAAACAGATATTAAAGAATATATTAAAACCTGTATAAGTTGCCAAAGACAGAAATTAGTACGAGTTAAAACAAGGGAACCAATGGTGATAACGGACACACCATTAGACGCGTTCGACAAAGTATCAATGGATATCGTAGGGCCATTGCCATACACTCGTTCAGGAAAAAGCTACATACTCACAATACAAGACAATTTAACCAAATATTCATTAGCTATACCGTTAGTTTCATTCACGAGCGAAGAAATAGCCGAAGCGTTCATGAAACATTTTATACAGGGTGTCCCAAAAATGTCGCGTTTCCTTGAAAGGGGTGACTCAGGGGGTGATTTGAAACAACTTTTTCCTTAGCGAAAATATTGTCCGAAGCTTCGTTAAGGAGATATTAAGCAAAAACCCCGACCAATCAGAGCGCGCGCCTTCCGCCTGAGTTCCCGCGGTAGCGTTGGCTACGAGGTAGGCGACCGCGCTTGTGCTACGAACGTACGAACAAGCAAGTCGGCATGCATCGAAGGAAACCGCGTTACACATTTTTTTTTTAAAGCAGAATCTTAAATAAGAATAATTTGAAGTGAGAGGACAAGAAGTACGTAAATTTCGTTTTTAAATAAGGCATAAACGAAAAGCTAACGTAACAGAAAATGTACGACAAGTGATCGTAATTCGTTATTGAGGTAAAAATCCGTAGTTTAACAACGGCCAACACAACTAAATTAAAAAAATAATATTAGGTGTATGAATAAATTCTTTCCGACTGGAATTTCTATCGCGGTGGTATTCAGAAGCTGCCAGAAAAATGGCAAAAGTTAATGAACAATAATGGAAATTATTGCGATGATCGAGTTGTTTTCATATTTTTTAAATCGAACTGTTATTGTACCCTAAAATCGGAAAGAATTTATTTTCACACCTAATAATCACCAATAAATTAAATAAAACTCACCCTTTCGGACATTCCTTTCCTTGCTTTCCTTCCCTTTTTGGAAACCTGTGTCACTAGGCCACTGTACCGATCCTGGTCATCGGCGTCCAGTGCTCAGCTGATCGCAGGGTCAATGTACCGAATATTCACTTCATTGCACGGCTACTAACACTGATCACTGAATTTATTTTTCACGGAACGTGTTGTTCCTACGTTATAAAAATTGGTGGCCGCGAAAGGGGCCGATTACTGTTAATTACTAGGACGAGATTACTACTACAGTAATTCGTCGTTAGTGTCACGTTTTTACCATGCGTTATAATCACGCTCACTATCCCCACCATTTCTTGGAATCCTTCAGTCGAGAGTGACAGAATCCGAGAACGTGCGAGAGAACAAAAGAGTCGACACGAAGTTGTCGTCGGCTACGAATGGTGTCCGCATCGCGTTAGTATCACGCTGCCAGCCCCGATCGTCGTGATTCTAACGAGGCATTACTGTATTACCCGGCGAAAAGAAAACTCGTGGCAGACTGTCTCGGGCTGTGCAGTCCGCTGCTGTGCAGCGATCAGATACGGATCCGACCGACGATCGTCAAAACAAAAGCGTAGGCTACGCTTGGTCAAATCGCTCTATCCCACTCGAACTCGTGTTTCGTTCGATCTCTTCGTCGCGCGGCGTGACAATGTATGTGGCAACTTCAGCCAACAACCAAAATACGTGTGCCCCGTCTTTAAAAGTGTGCCCAAATAGGTGACTCGACCAATCGTCACAGCAGCGGACTGCACAGCCCGAGACAGTCTGCCACGAGTTTTCTTTTCGCCGGGTAATAGTAGTAATCTCGTCCCAGTAATTAACAGTAATCGGCCCCTTTCGCAGCCACCAATTTTTATAACGTAGGAACAACACGTTCCGTGAAACATAAATTAAGTGAACAGTGTTAGTAGCCGTGCAGTGAAGTGAATATTCGGTACATTGACCCTGCGATCAGCTGAGCACTGGACGCCGATGACCAGGATCGGTACAGTGGCCTAGTGACACAGGTTTCCGAAAAGGGAAGGAAAGCAAGGAAAGGAATGTCCGAAAGGGTGAGTTTTATTTAATTTATTGGTGATTATTAGGTGTGAAAATAAATTCTTTCCGATTTTAGGGTACAATAACAGTTCGATTTAAAAAATATGAAAACAACTCGATCATCGCAATAATTTCCATTATTGTTCATTACCTTTTGCCATTTTTCTGGCAGCTTCTGAATACCACCGCGATAGAAATTCCAGTCGGAAAGAATTTATTCATACACCTAATATTATTTTTTAAATTTAGTTGTGTTGGCCGTTGTTAAACTACGGATTTTTACCTCAATAACGAATTACGATCACTTGTCGTACATTTTCTGTTACGTTACCTTTTCGTTTATGCCTTATTTAAAAACGAAATTTACGTACTTCTTGTCCTCTCACTTCAAATTATTCTTATTTAAGATTCTGCTTTAAAAAAAAACTGTGTAACGCGGTTTCCTTCGATGCATGCCGACTTGCTTGTTCGTACGTTCGTAGCACAAGCGCGGTCGCCTACCTCGTAGCCAACGCTACCGCGGGAACTCAGGCGGAAGGCGCGCGCTCTGATTGGTCGGGGTTTTTGCTTAATATCTCCTTAACGAAGCTTCGGACAATATTTTCGCTAAGGAAAAAGTTGTTTCAAATCACCCCCTGAGTCACCCCTTTCAAGGAAACGCGACATTTTTGGGACACCCTGTATGTCAGTATGGATGTCCCAAAGCAATTCTGACGGACCAAGGATCTTCGTTTATCGGGTCTCTTATGAGAAAATTTGCAAGAGTCTTCAATATCAAACAATATAAAACATCCGCTTTTCATCCCCAATCGAATGGCTCACTAGAAAGAAGCCATCATGTACTAATTGAATATTTAAAACATTATATAACAAAAGAAAGACAATGGGATCAGTGGTTGCCACAGGCAATGTTTTCTTACAATACCAGTGTACATGAAAGCACAAAATATACTCCATACGAACTCATCTACGGAAGAAAGGCCAGACAACCATCTAGCATGACACAGAAAGATTCACTAAACACGTACCCAGATTTTGTCGATAACTTGATGAATAAATTGATAAATATTCGCGAAATAGGCAGACGTAACTTAGAAAACTCAAAGTTTAGACAAAAACACTATTATGATAGGAAGGTATCATCCGTTCAATACCATAGAGGCGAAGAAGTAATGTTATTAAAACCAAAAAGGAATAAATTTAGTAATGAATATGACGGACCGTACGTGATTATGGACGTCCTGGAGAATAATAACGTGAAACTGGCAATAAGTCCCCGTGTCACTAGAGTTGTACACCAGGATAGGATTAAGAAGGCTTACATCTCACCTATTCATAATAATACTAGGGATCATAATCAGGCTGGTACCAATGCAGGAACGTGATTTCGAAAAGTGGGGAGATCCGCGAGATTAATTACGACGAAATCCAGTTTAAAAATTTAGTGCGCACTGAGATTTCAAATCGCAGCAAGCAAAAGTAATAAAGTGAATATAGAAGTAATAGAAGGTGATAGAGGTAGTGATCGTAGAAAAAAAAAAGTGAGTAAAAGATTCAAACGAATAAATTAATTTAATAAATCAATAAGATTAATAAGCGGGATTTTCGAATTTTTGCCTTTAAAAGCATGCCGGTTTTCCACTCCCGCGCCTTCCACCCAACGGATATGGACGAAGAGTATTACGGACCCTGGGATGGGTTATTACCGGAAGAATACCCGACGATCTATTTAAAATTGATGCGGCTAGTCTGCCTCCAAGGACCGGGAATAATCCGAGAAGATCGATACGATACATTCCATAGAAAAATATGCCAGGAGTGTTACGAACGACTCCCAGAGAATCATAGATTCTCATACCCCCAAACGTTTAATCACCTCCTTACCCAAATAAATAGTGCCCTTGCATATAGGGATTGTAAATGGTGCAACAAAACTTTATATACTGTATATCATGCGGGGCGATGCCCCGAGTGCATCGAAATGTATTTTAATTTTGATGAGGAAGGAAAGGATGACGACTTGCTCCGACAGGGGCATGCAATAAATGTGATCACCCAATGGTGATCACAAAATAATAAAATCGCAATTTCATTTTCCTTTCAAACTGCGTAGTGAATCTCCGTATCAATCATGTTAATAGGGATGAAAAAATAGGTCGCGAGAGAACAGATCGCGGAGATGGGAGAACAATGCCGAAATTGTGCGCAGTATAGTAATCGACAGCGATCAGTGCGGATCAATTGGCGATCAATAACGTAACATTTTTCATAAACTACAAATTTAAAATAATAGTAACAATGACGAACCGTCGTGCAGGTACAAAGAGAATAAAAACAAAAAGAATGGAAATCCAATGGAAAAATTTGAGTAAAATAGATATTCCTGAAAACGATTGGTGCGATTATATTAAATTACCCCCCTCTGACCCTCGACAACGGGCATGGAAGTACAATTTTCTCTTCGGCTCTGGACATGCACCACCTCCAACTACTGGAAAAAGATTACCGATGGTGGATGACGATGAAATCCAAAAATTCCAATACATAGACGAAGAATTCAACAGCCCAAGCCCTCCACTTGACCCTTTTGAAACAACCCAAAACCCTGTCTCTCGAGGACTAGAGATTACTCCCGGCGGGGAGATGTAACAAACCCCCAAAATGCCATTTTCTTTTTTCTTTCTTAATAAACGTAATTAGTAACTATTATAATACTTATTCTTATTATTCTTACTTTAATAAACGCGTTAGCATTAATACTAATATTAGCTCATAGTACCGTGAGACGAGAGTGCAATGAGAGAGAGAATCGAATGTTAATGAGTGGGGAGAATTGAACGCATGCGCGATCCTCAGTCGATCGGCGGATCGGCGAGAGTAAGGATCGGGAGCAGAGAAGAGTGCAGAGCAATGAGTGGGAGAAACGAGCGTTCTACGCGCGCCTGCGCATTAGTCAGTCGCTCTGTAAGCCGACTGGAGAACGGACCATGCGAGAGCGAAATTGTCAATGCGTAATAGTCGAGCTCCATTCCTATTGGTGCGCTCCCAGTATCCAGAATATGTATAAATACGGGCACGATAGCCCAGAGAGATTCATTCGATTCATTCGACTCCAAGCATTTAATGCTATTAACTCGACACAATTCATTCAAAGACATACAAGGATCATTTAAGGCAAATAGCCGATCCCGACGTAAATTAATGCTCCAACTTTGGAAGCCGCTTTGTAGGCCCCTCGGTTCTGTTGAGCGTTCCAACCAAGGCCATAGTCGCCAGGTTTGACGAGACGTTCCAGCCTTGGAAGCCGCCTTGTAGGCCCCTTAGTTTGAAGAAGCAAAGTTCTCAATTCTTATTCTCAGGTTAGTAATATTACTCCTGAGCAACGTGGGAGGAAGATTATTCCAAGTGGCAAAATCCGCCCTTGACGAAACGGAGAAACAATTAAGAACGAGTCTCGACTTAAACATATTCAATCCTAAATCCTAAGCTATTACATAATTCCTAAATCTTTCTACATCGACCAAAAGAGTCACTATCTATAAGCTAATTCCTAGATCCATAAGCTAATTCCTTCAATCGACTAAGACGTCGCTATTAGTTATTTAAGTTATATCACTCTAAATCGAACGATCAAACGGGCGTTCTTTTGTACCGACCAAGAGTCGCAACCCAAGACGATCAACTATATTCTTTTGTACCGACCGAGAGTCGCAACATAATTATCCTAATTTCTTTAATATTATAAAGCGTTAATTCTTGTTTGTTTGTATAATTTAGAAGTGTTTTATTGAATAAACACTATTAAGATTAATTCTGGTTCTTGAATTTTAATTCTTTATCGCACGCCACTCGAACCAATCCCGAAATCCTGTAAAACGCGTTACGCCACGCGTGAAAACGTTACACGTGTCTAAACACACGCTCGAATTTCAAAACAGAAGCATGCGTCGACGTATTCGGTGCGAGAGAAGGTGGGCCTTGGGGAGGAGATATTGCTGTGAAATTTAAATGGCAAACAAACCATGGCAAAAGGTTCGATTTTTTTGTTACGTCTTTTTCATTTGGCATTCTACGCAATTTGCCGCCTTGCTTGTTCGTAGTCGTAGCGCAGCCCGGCGCGCGGCCACGCTAGCGCGGGACCTCCAGCGGAAGGCTCGCGCTCTGATTGGTCGGTGCTTTTTATTAATATCTCGTTAACGAAACCTCGGAGGGCATTTTCGCAAAGGAAAAAGTTGTTTGCAATCACCCCCCGAATCACCCCCTTTAAGATACCGCAGCATTTTCGGAACACCCTGTATATATATATGAGCATGAAACGCGTAAGTATTAGCAATAACGCAGTTGACGTGAATCCAACTAGCTTAACCATATAGTATAAGCAATGCAAAACAATTTAAATGGATAAACGTTAATAAAGAATATAACATAAGCAAAAGTAAATAATAATTAAATAAGCGTTAGCAAAATAATAATGCGAAAGAATATAAGCAGAAACAAATAATTAAAACGAAATAAAGCAATATATGCTAGCAATGAATATTAATGGCGATGGAGGCGATATGCACTTATATAATGGTTAATAATAATGGTAGTGATAGCTTACAATTGATGAGTAGAGGAATGATCCTTTTTACACTCACTCATTAATTCTATATGTACTGGATTGATTTGTTATAATGTGACACGTTATGTGGCTCTTGCCGAACTGCAGGAATAGTAATGACTTGTTAGGTGGTTCTTGCCAAACTGAAGGTTTAAGTGACTCTGAAGGTGGCTCTTGCCGAGCTGAAGGTGCGCGGTCCATGTGGCGCTTGTATTTATAGGAAACGCTGGAATGTTTGGTATGCGGGGAATTTGAGGTATGCGCGATGACTCATGCTTAAAATATGTGTTATAATTAGCGCGTGTTAGAAATGACTTTCTAAGGGTAGCAACGAAGCTCGATCCAGGACAGTTCTAGGGTAAGGACTGAGCGGTCTATCACAGTTCGCATACCAGAAGGCATCGCCTTCCCCACTCCGTGGCTAGATCCTCCAGGGACAGAGTCCCTATTCTTTGGCAATACGGCGTCAGGCCCTTAGCCATAACGAAAGTCTCTCTCTCTACATTAAAATAAGCAATCCTTCGACACCCGATAGTTGGAAGACCCAAAGTGGTCGCCAGCCATCGCCCGTCGCCAGGACTGTTTAGTCTCATGCACCCTCTGTTTGGGAATGGATGTAGGTTGAGCACGCTGGTGAAAGTGAGGTTAGGGATCGACAGTGAAGAGGTGCACACAACACAGTATATTGAGTAAAAATGATCGTAGTCTTTATTATAAAACACACTGAGAGAATTACTTGAGCAGTGAGACGATGCACGTTGTGCTGAGCTCTTAATAATACAACTGGTTGAGTGAGTACCGCGCACCGCGACCACGCGGTCGCACGCGGTCGGCGATTTAACCGATGATCGCGTGAGAATTGAGACGAGAGTAATGAATTGGTTGAGCTCAACTTTCTTCGATTACGAAGAGATAATCTCGCTCGTTTTAATTTTAGAAGGGTGCTCGAATTTGGAAAACCAATTAGCCACGTGGTGAAGTAACACGATTTATTCGTTTTCAATAGTATCGCGATTTGACGAATCACACACACCGTTCGTCTCGCGATCGATTCCGAAGAAAAAACAATTAATTATTAGCGTAATTAATTGAATAAGTAAGATCGGCTCGAAGCCCGAAGCCGAAAAGAGTGCTCGTACGGGAGCAGCAACACAGCGTGTTTACACTCGCGAGAGCCGCACAAGAAGAAGGAAACGGCCTCGCGAAATCGCGGATCGGAATCGGTCCCCCGTCCCGCCGCGCCCGCGGCCCAAGCTACTCGGTCCACCCAAACCGCGGGAACGACGAGATCGGCTGGGCCGATTCTCTATTGGTCGCGCTAGCACGCGTGATATAAAGGTCCTATATACACTATATACAGCTTACAAACTAGGATACAAGATAAAACTATGTACAATGTGTAAAATTGAATAAAGTCAATATAAGTGGTTAAATGAGTTAATGTCCTGCCATCGCGAACATGCCGCCCGCCTCGTCCGAGGGCACGACGACGAAAAGTTAGCGCACATAGAACTTGCCGAACACGGCGTTGAATATCGTTTGGCCGATAATCGTTTAGGTGACAGCCGGTCCACCGCAACCGCGACAGAAGTCACGGCGCTTCGGACGCTGAAGCTGGATCTCCAACGTTGGACAGTTCGGTGCTCGTCCACTCGGGTAAGGGGCACAGCGTGCCGATTGAACGTGTGGACGTCTTGCTGGAAGTGCGAATAGTGACCACTCGAACGAGGCCATCCTTCCCCGGATGAACCTCCAGAATTCGTGCGAGTGGCCATTTTGTGGGTGGTAGAAGTGCATCCTTCACAAGAACAAGGTCCCCCACCTTCAAATTGAGACGATGCCTCCTCCACTTGGGAAGCTGCTGTAGTTGGTGGAGATACTCCTTGGTCCATCTGAACCAAAAATGGTCGCGTAGATTAGAAATAAGCTTCCACCGATTCAGCCCATGAACAGAGACATTTGTACTGTTAGGCTCAGGAATGGAAATTAAAGGTTCGCCAACAAGAAAGTGTCCCGGTGTTAACGAGGAAAGATCAGAGGGATCGTCGGACATAGAGGTAAGTGGTCTAGAGTTGAGGCACGCCTCTACTTGACATAGCAATGTAGCCATTTCTTCGTATGTCAAGGTGTGATCACCGATGACACGTCGAAGATGGTATTTGGCCGATTTAACGGCAGCCTCCCACAATCCCCCAAAGTGAGGAGAATACGGTGGAATAAAGGACCACTTGGTTCCATCCATGGCCAGTGTAGCGGATGCCGCCTTGAAGAGGCACTGCAACTCCCCATCAGCGCCTCGGAAGTTCGTCGCATTGTCGCTGATCAGCTCAGTGCAGTGGCCACGACGTGAGACAAACCTACGGAAAGCGGCGAGGAAGGCAGACGAGGTTAGGTCGGACACCACCTCAAGGTGGACAGCCTTTGTGCATAGGCACACAAACACGGCAATATATCCTTTGTAGGATTTGTGTCCTCTCCCTTTGGCAGTCCGAAGCATCAAGGGTCCAGCATAGTACACACCGCTTTTCAAGAACGCTCTGGAGGGTTGTAGTCTGGATACTGGTAGACTACCCATTTGTTGGTGTCCCGTGGCACCCCTGAACCGTAGACACCGCAGACAGTTATGGATAACCCCTTTAATCAAGGTACGACTTTTAGGAATCCAATAACTCTGTAAAAGAAAGCAGCGAGATAAAGTGAACCCCCCCCCCCCCCCCGTGCAAAGTGGTTAAATGAGCGTATCTGGCCAACAGTGTCGCTAAAGGCGAATATCGACTTATGACAATGGGATGTTTATGGTCGACAGGCAGCGCAGCCTGACTCAATCGACCACCGACTCGAATAAGCTCTTGGTCATCAATGAAGGCTCGTAGAGGAGCCAAGGGAGAAGCCACCTTGACCGACTTCCCTTTAAGAAGATCGTCTCGCTCATCTGGAAAAGTGTCTAACTGGCTGAGTCGACAAAGCAAAACCCGGCTTTCAGTCAGTTCAGTGGAGGTAAGGGGACCAATCCTTCTCCTATTGACGTTTTGAAGATTGAATCTGAATCTTCGAATGAGTGCAGTGACTCGTAATAGACGTGAGAACGTAGAAAAACGCGAGAGCAGCTCATTGTGAATCCTTTCACAGACAGTGTGCATGACAGCGATACTTCTCTCTTCAGAATGAGCTTCCGACGTCAGATCCACTGTTGAAGTGGGCCACTCAGAGGAGTGTCGAGTGAGCCAAGGAGGGCCCTGCCACCAAAGGTTGAGCTCTTGCCACGCGGACAGCTCCACGCCTCGTGTGGCCAAGTCCGCCGGATTGTCCTGCGTGCGCACGTGTCTCCAGTGGGTATCAGGTAATAAATTTTGTATCTCGGCCACCCGATGTGCCACGAACGTTTTCCAGCGAGATGCATGCGCTCTGGTCCAGGCATGCACAACCGACGAATCCGTCCAAACAATTGTTCTGGCGTCGGGTAGACTCAGCTCCTTCCGAGTGCTCGCCAATAATCGAGCTAATAGTACTGCGCCACACAACTCGAGCCGCGGCACGCTGACAACCTTGACGGGAGCGACTTTGGTCCTAGCAACAATAATATTAGAGTAGGTTAGACCTTCATGAGAATTGTGAACCCGAAGGTACACCACTGCGCAGTAGGCCCTTTCTGACGCATCACAGAACCCATGGAATTCCACTTTGGATTCGGTTGGATCATAGGAAATCCACCGAGGGACTCGCACTTCGTCGAGGAATTGTAGGTCCTGGCGAAAGGAGTTCCACAAAGTTGCCAATGGTGGTGGGATTTGTTGATCCCAGTCCACTCCAGCGAGCCAGAGGTCCTGCATGAGGATCTTACCTCTGACCAACACTGGGGCGACCCAGCCCATGGGGTCAAAGAGTCTCGCCAGCTCCGAGAGCACCATTCTCTTAGTCCAGGGGGCATCGTCCGAGATTGAAGAAAACCCTGGACATATCACGGACAACATATCCGAAGTGGGCGTCCAGAGTAGCCCTAACGCCCCGTGCTGGTCGGATTCCTGGAACAACTTGGAGCTCTCCGTCGTTGCCAGCGGAACTAACAGCGCATGGTTGGTGGCCCACTTGCTTAACTGAAACCCTCCAGCGATTAGAATCCCGATGAGCTGCCTCTGTACCTCTCGGGCCTGCTCCAGGTCATGGCCGCCAGCTAGGAGGTCATCCACGTAGGAGTGCTCCAGGAGCACTCGTGAACCCAGAGGGAATCGTTCTTTCTCGTCCAGTGCGAGCTGTCGCAATACCCTCAAGGCCAGGAACGGCGCGGAGGCGGTACCGTAGGTCACGGTATTCAAACGGAACGTACCCAACGTGAGGCTGGGGTCGGCGCGCCACAGAATACACTGCCAGTCCCGATCAGCTGGAAGAATCAAGATCTGCCGAAACATTTTAACTATATCCGTGGAAAAGGAAAATCGAAACATTCTCCACCGGGTCAACACGCTCCACAAGGAGGCCTGTAACTTGGGGCCTGGCAACAGCAGGTCGTTCAGCGAAAGACCTGTAGAAGTGACACAGGAAGCGTTAAAAACAACTCTAATTTCTCGTTTCTCCCCTTCACCCTTCCACACAGCGTGGTAGTACAGAGGGGAGACGCTGCCCGATCCCTCCTGCACCGATTCCATATGCTCCAGGCGAAGGTACTCATCCATAAAGTCGGAGTACTTGTCACGTAGCCCTGGATCCTTCTGCTGACGCCTTTCATTATTCAACAGTACTCGCAGTGCAGTCGATCTTGAAGCCCCCAAGGCCGTAGGACCTTCTGGCTTAAACGGAAGGCGCACCACGTATCTTCCGATCTCGTTCCGCTGATGAGAGGCCTGGAAATGCTCCTCGCACCAGAGTTCTTTAGGACTCAGCGGGGGAGTCTTCTGAACGTCCTCCAATTCCCAAAAGCGCTGCAACTGGACCGAGATAGGGTCTTGAGTGCTCACGTGGAAGACCCGTCGAGTTGGAGCATCAGAAACGCCGACATCCGGGGACACCGGACCGAATAAGACCCAGCTGAAGGGTGTATGGGTTGCTGCAGGTGTGCCCCTGGGTCCCTGGCGCGTCTCTCCCACTAATGCACTGCAAACATCAGCACCGAGCAAAATATCAACCCGTGACGGTATATAATATTCCGCGTCGGCGAGTTGAAGGCCCTTTAAATGAGGCCAGTCGGTTGCGGAAGCCAATCTTGAGGGCGTCGGCGGCATCACCTCGCGTGTCCCCAACGCAGAAAATGGTAGATTAAAAGAAGAGTTAAAATCCGTGGTCAAGACTGCTTCCACTTCGTACTTAGCCGTCCAAACGTCTCGACCTTGAAAACCAGTGAGTCTCACATGCGTCGACTTTCGCTTTAAACGAAGGGATTGAGCTACCCATTCGCTGAGGAACGACGCATCAGCTCCCTGATCTAGCACCGCTCGAGCTGACACATATCTGCCATTAGGGGCCACGAGACGCACGCGGGCCGTTGCCAGAAGGACCAGACGCTTAGCACAAATAGAATTCACCACAGCCTTGGTGGTAGAGTCTGATTGAACGCCGTTGTTGTGTTCTGTCTTGACCTCGGAATGCTCGTAAGCGGCGTGTAGGAGTGTGTGGTGTTTCGAATCGCACACCAAACATCGAAATACGGAAGGACAGGCAGAGATAGAATGTCCAAGGTTCAAACAGGAAAAACAAACTCCTACCTTAGCGGCCTGGACCTTGCGCTCGTCTGCGTTCATTCCCTTAAACTTCGGACAGTAATTTAGATTGTGAGGACCCTGACACAACGGACATTGACGTGTTGGTTTGCCCTTTTTAGGTGGGGCATCAGCTTTCACTGGCAACGCTGTCCTGGAGCGATCGGACGTCTTCGTCCCTCCCTTTGCGTCCCGTTGTTTCGAAGACGGAGTTGGCTCCTGATCCTGCGCAGCGTAGAGTGCGTGGACCCTATTCTCGAAGAAATCCTCGATATCCGAAAATTTGGGAAACGTCGTACGGTCGGTGAGTGTGATTTCCCAGTCCAGTCGGGACGTTGGGTCCAATTTTTGAGCGAACAGAAAAACGAACCACTCGTCCCATTCTGATACGGGTCGTTGCAAAGACGTGAAGGATACGATCGCCTGACGAAACTCGTCGAGCAGGCGTTTGATGTCTGAAGGGCGTGCCTTAGTCACCGGGGCACAATTCACTAGACTCTTCATGCGTTCAGCGGAGAGAATTCGTGGGTTTTCATACCTTTTCAGCAAGCTGCTCCAAGCGCCATCGTAGTTGGCCGCGGTGACGTTGGTGCGCTCCAACATCGTCGCTGCCTCACCCGTCAGAGCCGACTTTAAATACTCTAACTTTCTGACCTTGGAAATGCGCGTAGAGCTGTGAATCAGTGACTTAAAACGATCACGGAAACTTTCCCATGCCAGGAGTTCTCCTGAGAAAGTCGGTAACGAAAGCTTCGGAAGAGCTGACTCGTCATCGTCCACAGCACTTCCGGAAGAAGCACGGCCCTTAGATTCCCGTACAGAGTCCGGATTCAACTCGCGTTGCATGTCTCTCAGCGCGGCCGAATGTTCAAGGAAAGATTCCTCTACTTCCGCGAAACGATCGTTCTTCACGTAATCACTCGCGGACGCCCCGGGCTCGCGTATCACTTTGCGATGACCCAAGGTAAAGGACTTCCAATAGTTTTCTAGAAGTTCCCTTCGGGTTTCCAACACCGAAATGGATATATTGTTTTTCCCAACTTGAGTAGGTTGGTCATAAACCGCTCGATGCGTCCGGCAGTTTCGTCCTGCTCGAGGACAAGCTCCTTCAGCGAGGACACCATCTTAGCTCGGAAGCGACCACGTGCACGGTAGTACGACGAAACGAAATTCGGAGCACACTCGGAATCCACACGAACAGCGTCGCGAGGGAGCACAGAAAGTAGCTCACGTTTCCGAAGCACTGACCGGAAGTCGCGTAGCAGAAGCGGAACGCGCCGAACACGTGCCGTGGAACCTTCTGGAAGGATCGCAGAGCACACACACGTGGACCTTAATCGGTAAGAATCCAATTTAATCCGGAGCATCCAAGCAATCCGGGTAATAGACTCCGGCTCGAAGGACCAAAAATGAGCTCAACTCTCTTCGATTACGAAGAGATAATCTCGCTCGTTTTAATTTTAGAAGGGTGCTCGAATTTGGAAAACCAATTAGCCACGTGGTGAAGTAACACGATTTATTCGTTTTCAATAGTATCGCGATTTGACGAATCACACACACCGTTCGTCTCGCGATCGATTCCGAAGAAAAAACAATTAATTATTAGCGTAATTAAATGAATAAGTAAGATCGGCTCGAAGCCCGAAGCCGAAAAGAGTGCTCGTACGGGAGCAGCAACACAGCGTGTTTACACTCGCGAGAGCCGCACAAGAAGAAGGAAACGGCCTCGCGAAATCGCGGAACGGAATCGGTCCCCCGTCCCGCCGCGCCCGCGGCCCAAGCTACTCGGTCCACCCAAACCGCGGGAACGACGAGATAGGCTGGGCCGATTCTCTATTGGTCGCGCTAGCGCGCGTGATATAAAGGTCCTATATACACTATATACAGCTTACAAACTAGGATACAAGATAAAACTATGTACAGTGTGTAAAATTGAATAAAGTCAATATAAGTGGTTAAATGAGTTAATGTCCTGCCATCGCGAACATTGGTTGAGAAGGAAACTTTAACTGAGCACAGTAGAGCACGATTGAACTGGGATAATTACGAGTTACGTGTTAAACGTTTTGAGCAATACGTCGCGTCTACACCGTTATTCGGCTTGAGCAAGATCCAACAATGGCCCGAAGAACGCTTCCGCCTTGGTGTCTTCCAGAAGCTTCTGGAAGACGCGCCAAGCGGAAGCGAGCTTTGATTGGGTGATCGCACCGACGGCCAGATCTGATTCGGTGATCGATTGTAGATCTGCCGTCGTGTTCCGCTGCCCGTGAGGTGCTGCGGTGAGATGAGAGCGGCGGTGAAAGTAACTACTGCTCGAATCGCAAACATTCTCCCGGCCTCAACAGCTGGAAGAATATGTTGAGGATGATGATTCTGAAACATGCAAACCGCCAACCTAGTGAATGGCGTGATTAATGTTGTTAGAGCTGAAGTTTGGCTGAGCTGAGCCATCCCTCCTGGGCTGGGTGTAGGTGAGGAGAGTCAGTGAGCTGGTCTCGGATTTACTGGAGGAATAGCGCCACTTGAGCTGAATAGAGTTGTCCTCGCAGAGGTGGTGTTGAATGATGAGTCCAGCAAGCTGTTGTATTACCTCGCTGAACGAAGTGAGTCCTGATTAAGAGTTTGAGCTGATCATTGAAGTGGCGCATGCTCCACCGATTATGTTGATCTTGGATGAGTTTGTCCTTGCCCTTGCCACGTCTGGATTGTAGTTGCAAGTGGTTGAGTTGAGGGTAGATGCACTGCCTTTGAGGCCGATCTCCGTCAATTCGTGAGTGATGATTGGTGAGCCATGAGCGAACAATCAGCTGTCTGTAGTGACTGCAGACGTCGAGTGATGTTGATTATTGTGAGGGTGTGGCTCTTGAAAGAGGTATTTGGCCCATCATATGATGGACACGGATCCCCCTTTGTCGAGCACACACCACACACCGATGTCGTTGACATCTCACTGAAGCTTATCGTCCAAAGATCCAGCGTGTTTTTCAGATGGAAATGAGACGTCACTAAGTTCTACTCTGAGTCGTAGTTGGTGAGCGTGACCCTGATCTAGGTTAGAGAGACGTGCAAGACAAGGAGCACTCAACGATAGAGTGAGGCTGTCATCTGCATAGTTGCTGCCCATCTTTATCCCACATTGTCGAGATGAAATGGGTGTGACTGAGATTCAGCTCCTCAATCTTGTGATGGTTCTGAAACAAACTGAACTGGGGTGAGTAGGAGTGTTATGGTGTTCAGGTTTGTAGGTTGACTCCAAATGATACTTGAGTGTTGAGTGTAGAGCGAGTCAGAGAGTCTTGGGCTGGTCTCCGGTGAGCGTGAATGCACTGAGCCGCAGCTCGCCTCAGGATTCGATGAATACAAGAGGGTGCAGATGAGCCATGAGGAGAAGAATTGCAATTCCTTCTAAGTCCGACACTGGCGAGCATCACTTCGAGGTTCGAGAACAGCCAGCGATGCATGTTCTGCTGACGAGTCCCTCGCTGAAGTAGTGATTTGGTTTGAGTGCGAGGCATCTTTTGCCCAGACTTCTTGACAGATGTGAAGGGATGGTCAGACAGAGTTGTAAATTCTGTCTGCAAGGTTGTGATGAATGCTGTCGCAACAACACAAGTCTTCTTGTGTAGATTGAACGTGAACTGAGTTGAGACCGTCTGGATGATTTGAGCACCGGAGCTACTGGTGCTCCCGGCGTTGAGCCGTTGATGTCGGGTTTCAATCATTTGGAGTTGACGTGCTTGGAACCTTCCAACGCACATGTTGGGTGAATTGTTGATCGGGACCTTCCAGTGTGATGTTCGTGAGGGATCCATTGTGTAGGCAGCGTGAGAATCCGTCCACATGTGAGTAGTAGCAACGTTGAGCTGAGATGGGAATTGATTGAATTTGACTGGCACGTCGTGTCAGATCTTACTGCAGTAGAGAGTGAGCGTTGTGCATGGCGCAGCCTTATTCGGAGCGCACTAGTGAATGCCTTTAATGAGGCATCGAGTGTCGACACTTGTGAGCTGTGGACGGTGAGGTGGTGGTAATGCAAATTACCGTTGTCATGACGTGTTGATAAACATCCGAGAGGTTGGTGGGTTCCACTGATGAGCCTCGGCAATCGTTGACCACTGAGAACATGAGTGCTTGCAAGCATGTGATTACCTCTCTGATGTGGAGTGAGTGAGAAGTGATTGGGGATTGGATCACCCATGGGATGACAGTGGCTCATCCCAATCGAGCATGAGCAGCCAAAATTCTTGCACTCGTTCTTGCTTGAATTGTGACCGGTGATAGGATGCTACATGGATCTCTGATTTGCTACTTCTGAGAAGATTGAGATGATTGGGTTGAGCGTCATAAGTGACTTGGAAGGAGATTTGAGGTGATGATTGTGATGGAGCATTGAACGAGAAGATAAGGTTGAACATTCGAATAGAAGCTGAGGATGTGAGGTTCAAGTTGTGGGTGAGGGCTTCCTTGGAAGCAGAATGTTCTATCGGGCAGCTGTCGAGTGAGGTGATTGGTAGAGCTTTCACATGTAAGCCCAATACCAAAGGGTGGATAAATTCCACTTGAGAGGCTCGACATCGCTGGTGTCGTACTGGTTGTCTCTTGAGAAATGTGCATTGAGACGTTGCCCGCGTCGCACAGGTCGTCGTGATCGCTGCGTTGAGTCAATGAGTCCGTCAGCTGTTGCGATGCTCATTGGTCTTGATGACGTTGATGAGCATGCCTGTTTGCAGGCACGTGTGTTGATGAATGACCTGTACCTTTGTTGAGAATGGTTGAGTGGGTTGAGTACAATGAATCGCCACGTTGATTCATGAACGTGTTCCTCGAGGATCTTAGCCCCTTCCACGCTTTGAGTGAAATTGGTCCGGCGTAGTCCAGTCCAGAGCGGGTGAACGGCTGTGAGGGTGTGACTCGCGCAAGAGGTAGTTGGCCCATCAGCTGATGGGCACGGATCCCCCTTTGCCGAGCACACACCACACAGCGAAGAACGTGAGTTTTGACTGGAGCTCTGCCTCCGAGAATCCAATACCGTTGGCGAATGTGAGAGAGCGTGAGCTGGGTCCCTCCATGAAGGGTGGTGTTGTGAGCATTATCTATGATCAGATGAGAGAGGCGTGAATTGCGAGGTAAAATCACAGGATGCTTACTTCCGTAATCCATGTGAGCGTTGTTGATGGAATTCGCGAGTCTGAGCCTTGGAGAGTCCACTTCAAGGTTCTTGATCGGTGGCAATTTTGATGCAACTCGAGATTGCGTAGCGTTCTGGACACTCAATGCCACTGATGATGATGGAACATGGCGTTCACTGAGCGTTGAGAATGTTGGTGAGAACCATCGTGGCGCAGGGGAGCTTGACGATTGATGAGGTTGAGCATTGTGATGGAGTATTGCCGGCACTGACAGTTTGTTTGTTTTCCTGTAAGCAGGCGTACCTCTTCGAGGAGCGAGCCGTGAGTGTATGTGTGAATGTTGCCAAGAATGGCGTAGTAAATATTGAAACGACCCACCTGGGTTTTGATGATGAGCTCGATGAGACCTGCGCCATGAGTCTTGAGGATTGATAATGCCTCGTTGAGGCTGGTGAGATGAGATGAGTCCGGTGATTAGATTGGCACTTATTCCTGCCCATCACTGGCTGGCGCATGTTGCCGTCGTTGACCAGGGTCAGTCACTTGATGGAGCATGGTGTGGTGAGCTGCGTTACAGTTCTTGCATCGGAACCGCGATTTACACTTGTCCGCGGAGTGCCGACCACAGCAATTGCGGCAGAGACGTTTTTTGGTGATGAGTTTCCGCCTGGCGACCACGGTCATTTGGCAGAATTTTGTACACATCACTATAAAGTGAGGTGCACCACAGCAATCGCATGAGTACGCGGTGCTCCGGTTGCGGTGGTGAGCTTGAGCACTGGATTTGAGAACTGCTCCTGCAGACTTCGATGAGCTTGAACTTGCAAGGGGAACGGGTGAGTTCCTGACCCTCTCCAATGCGTTGGCCCTGCTGAGAACGAATTTCTCCAGCTGATCCCAGTCTGGGTACTCGGGAGACGACTCCAGTGAGGTTTCCCACGCCTCACGTGTCTTGTCGTCAAGCTTGCTCCAGACGTGATAAATCAGCATGCAGTCCTGAGTATCGGCATTGCACATGGAGGAGATCATGAGCTTGGTCTCCTTTGATGTCTCGAGCAGTTTGAGAAGTGAGTCTGCGCTTGAGAAGATGAGAGGTGAAAAGGCATGCAACTTCTCGAGTTGCTGTTTGATGGCTGCCTTCTGGTTGCAAAAGCGTGCAGCCAACAATTCCCAAGCTTGCGTGAAGGTGAGCGTGGTGTCGGACAGCTCTGCCACCAGGTGAGCTGGTCCCTGGTGTGTGCTAGAGCGCAGATACTGGAGCTTGACGGCGTCGTTGAGGTTGCGGTCCTTGATAATGAGGTCAGCAAAGCGCTCGCTGAACTCCTTCCACTGCTTGAACTCCCCAGTAAAAGCCGGCACGGTTATCGCAGGAAGGACCAATTGCTGCACCTGCGCTTCGGGGCCCTCGGTGAGCAAATGAGCTTGGAGCTCATCTTTGAGGCGACTGAGCCTGAGCTTGATTGTGAAAGTGAGTATTGCCTCTTGGTTTTGCACTTCAGAGGTGAAATATTCATGATCAAGGAGAGTAGGTGGCCAATTCAACACAAGGTAGGCGTGTTCCTTGATGAATGCCTGGTGGAGCTCCTCCACGTGATCCATGTAAACCCTCACCTCGTCGAGAGTGAGGTTAGGTGCGCAAGATGACAGCTCCGCTAAGAGGGCGTTGAGAGTGTTGAAGCGACTCACTTGCGTGCGATGCTTGAGCGTGAGATGCGTGGGTAGCTCTCCCTCGAGCTTGAGGGATGATCCTGAGTTGTTTTGCCTCCCAGGTTGAATGTTGAGCCCGCCATCGTCGATGGTCAGCATTGCCGACCTGAAGGCTGTGTTTATGGCTGACCTTGCAGCGACGATTGCCTCGTGACTGCTGATTTCACTCATCACTACACGACCACTGATCTTGAGCGTGAACTGCACTGTATTGCACCTCTACTGTCGATCCGGCTCGAAGGACCAAAATGTTTGGGAATGGATGTAGGTTGAGCACGCTGGTGAAAGTGAGGTTAGGGATCGACAGTGAAGAGGTGCACACAACACAGTATACAGGGTGTCCCAAAAATGTCGCGTTTCCTTGAAAGGGGTGACTCAGGGGGTGATTTGAAACAACTTTTTCCTTAGCGAAAATATTGTCCGAAGCTTCGTTAAGGAGATATTAAGCAAAAACCCCGACCAATCAGAGCGCGCGCCTTCCGCCTGAGTTCCCGCGGTAGCGTTGGCTACGAGGTAGGCGACCGCGCTTGTGCTACGAACGTACGTACAAGCAAGTCGGCATACATCGAAGGAAACCGCGTTACACATTTTTTTTTTAAAGCAGAATCTTAAATAAGAATAATTTGAAGTAAGAGGACAAGAAGTACGTAAATTTCGTTTTTAAATAAGGCATAAACGAAAAGCTAACGTAACAGAAAATGTACGACAAGTGATCGTAATTCGTTATTGAGGTAAAAATCCGTAGTTTAAGAACGGCCAACACAACTAAATTTAAAAAATAATATTAGGTGTATGAATAAATTATTTCCGACTGGAATTTCTATCGCGGTGGTATTCAGAAGCTGCCAGAAAAATGGCAAAAGGTAATAAACAATAATGGAAATTATTGCGATGATCGAGTTGTTTTCATATTTTTTAAATCGAACTGTTATTGTACCCTAAAATCGGAAAGAATTTATTTTCACACCTAATAATCACCAATAAATTAAAGAAAACTCACCCTTTCGGACATTCCTTTCCTTGCTTTCCTTCCCTTTCCGGAAACCTGTGTCACTGGGTCACTGTACCGATCCTGGTTATCGGCGTCCAGTGCTCAGCTGATCGCAGGGTCAATGTACCGAATATTCACTTCACTGCACGGCTACTAACACTGATCACTGAATTTATTTTTCACGGAACGTGTTGTTCCTACGTTATAAAAATTGGTGGCCGCGAAAGGGGCCGATTACTGTTAATTACTGGGACGAGATTACTACTACAGTAATTCGTCGTTAGTGTCACGTTTTTACCATGCGTTATAATCACGCTCACTATCCCCACCATTTCTTTGAATCCTTCAGTCGAGAGTGAGAGAATCCGAGAACGCGCGAGAGAACAAAAGAGTCGACACGAAGTTGTCGTCGGCTACGAATGGTGTCCGCATCGCGTTAGTATCACGCTGCCAGCCCCGATCGTCGTGATTCTAACAAGGCATTACTGTATTACCCGGCGAAAAGAAAACACGTGGCAGACTGTCTCGGGCTGTGCAGTCCGCTGCTGTGCAGCGATCAGATACGGATCCGACCGACGATCGTCAAAACAAAAGCGTAGGCTACGCTTGGTCAAATCGCTCTATCCCACTCGACCTCGTGTTTCGTTCGATCTCTTCGTCGCGCGGTGTGACAATGTATGTGGCAACTTCAGCCAATAACCAAAATACGTGTGCCCCGTCTTTAAAAGTGTGCCCAAATAGGTGACTCGACCAATCGTCACAGCAGCGGACTGCACAGCCCGAGACAGTCTGCCACGAGTTTTCTTTTCGCCGGGTAATAGTAGTAATCTCGTCCCAGTAATTAACAGTAATCGGCCCCTTTCGCAGCCACCAATTTTTATAACGTAGGAACAACACGTCCCGTGAAAAATAAATTCAGTGATCAGTGTTAGTAGCCGTGCAATGAAGTGAATATTCGGTACATTAACCCGGACGCAGTGTGATCAGCTGAGCACTGGGCGCTACCCAACCATAAATCTTTTCGTCCACCGATAACCAGGATCGGTACAGTGACCCAGTGACACAGGTTTCCGGAAAGGGAAGGAAAGCAACGAAAGGAATGTCCGAAAGGGTGAGTTTTCTTTAATTTATTGGTGATTATTAGGTGTGAAAATAAATTCTTTCCGATTTTAGGGTACAATAACAGTTCGATTTAAAAAATATGAAAACAACTCGATCATCGCAATAATTTCCATTATTGTTTATTACCTTTTGCCATTTTTCTGGCAGCTTCTGAATACCACCGCGATAGAAATTCCAGTCGGAAATAATTTATTCATACACCTAATATTATTTTTTAAATTTAGTTGTGTTGGCCGTTCTTAAACTACGGATTTTTACCTCAATAACGAATTACGATCACTTGTCGTACATTTTCTGTTACGTTAGCTTTTCGTTTATGCCTTATTTAAAAACGAAATTACGTACTTCTTGTCCTCTCACTTCAAATTATTCTTATTTAAGATTCTGCTTTAAAAAAAAAATGTGTAACGCGGTTTCCTTCGATGCATGCCGACTTGCTTGTTCGTACGTTCGTAGCACAAGCGCGGTCGCCTACCTCGTAGCCAACGCTACCGCGGGAACTCAGGCGGAAGGCGCGCGCTCTGATTGGTCGGGGTTTTTGCTTAATATCTCCTTAACGAAGCTTCGGACAATATTTTCGCTAAGGAAAAAGTTGTTTCAAATCACCCCCTGAGTCACCCCTTTCAAGGAAACGCGACATTTTTGGGACACCCTGTATTGAGTAAAAATGATCGTAGTCTTTATTATAAAACACACTGAGAGAATTACTTGAGCAGTGAGACGATGCACGTTGTGCTGAGCTCTTAATAATACAACTGGTTGAGAGAGTACCGCGCACCGCGACCACGCGGTCGCACGCGGTCGGCGATTTAACCGATGATCGCGTGAGAATTGAGACGAGAGTAATGAATTGGTTGAGAAGGAAACTTTAACTGAGCACAGTAGAGCACGATTGAACTGGGATAATTACGAGTTACGTGTTAAACGTTTTGAGCAATACGTCGCGTCTACACCGTTATTCGGCTTGAACAAGATCCAACAATGGCCCGAAGAACGCTTCCGCCTTGGTGTCTTCCAGAAGCTTCTGGAAGACGCGCCAAGCGGAAGCGAGCTTTGATTGGGTGATCGCGCGGACGGCTGGCCCGATTGGGTGATCGCACCGACGGCCAGATCTGATTCGGTGATCGATTGTAGATCTGCCGACGTGTTCCGCTGCCCGTGAGGTGCTGCGGTGAGATGAGAGCGGCGGTGAAAGTAACTACTGCTCGAATCGCAAACACCCTCATTCAGGAACACACGCAGCCTAAGTCCCAGTCATAAACCATCGAAGGCAGGACAGCGTGGGGCCATCCGTCCTCGACCCTACCCTTAAAATTGGTGATGCTAACACGGCCAACCTGACATGCTTCACGTTCTCGGGAAGCATCCATTCACACAACCATTGCACTACATACAAGCTAATCAATTTACACTCTAACATTCTCACATAGATGTCAATCTCAATTTTCCAGAAATACATTCAATTCAATCACTCAGTCGGACTCCAACGAATCACACACAAGATGATCGTTCTTCCGACCCCATTTACACACGTTGTATTACAAAATACAACCTAGCATTTGTCATTGAGAGAGTAACAGCCGCAACCCTGTGATACAAACACTACGTTGCCGTTACTCTCAATCCTTCAGCAACAATAATGCCCTCAAGCATGCTGCAACAATCTCAGACGGCCCACAAAAGCTCGCCTCACAGTTTAACAGCCGTGACACCCGCAAGTGTCACGCAACAATAGGCAGTACCACCCGCAAGTGCGTACCCCAAACACAGATAGTATTACAAAATACCTCTGTAACAGAACGATATTCCCAAATATTCTTCAATCACAAAGAACAACATCCTCCAGTACCTTACTAAAAATAACTGGTGTACACAAACAACAAAATAAACAACTTTTAAGCCACATAACCACAATATATTTGACTTAATACCAACAATAACAAAAATCAATACATGCTGTCTTACGATTAATAAAACATCTTAGCTCTTTTAACATGCTAACACGGTTCACTCCGGACTCCCGTCCTCGTCACTTTCCGACAAATCACCCGGCAGTTCACCGTCCCAACGACGCAAACGATCCTTCGGTGCCACTTGTGGTCTACCAGACTTTCCTACAATTTCATAACGATCATTCGTTAAGACTACGGAAATGACAAACGGACCTTCATACTTCTTTTCCAACTTAGCGTTACGTGTAGCAGCTGGTTTGATAAAAACTGTATCACCCTGTTTGAATTCAACATTTGTTCGTCTTTTCTTATTAAACCTCCGGTCTTGTTTTTCCGCATTTTCTAAAAGACGTTTAAATGCAACATCCCGATCTTGACTTAAATTAATCTCCTCGCTTGAATTTGGCAAATCTGCCTCCGCATGTACCGCGTTACCTGCACTACGTTCAATACCAAACAATAACCGATAAGGCGAGAAACCCGTACTGCTCTGTACCGTAGTATTTAACGATTCTTGAACCTTATTCATTTTGCTCGGCCATTCTGAAATCTTTGATAATTCCGCAGTTAAGAAATTAGTGACTGTACCTACATATCTTTCAGCTTGCCCATTTGCTCTTGGGGCACCAGTAGCAATTAAATGTAATTGTACATTCTGTTTCTCCAAAAACAACTGCAAAGATTTATACGTAAAATTGGTCCCACGATCTAATACAATAACCCGCGGTCTGCCGAAAAGTGTTAATCTTTCCCTGAAAACTTGTAATGTTTCCCCACCTGTCAAAGATTTTAGTGGAATAAGTTGCAGATATTTTGTAAATGCATCAACCATCACTAAAATGTGTTGATAACCATCTTTGGATCGAGGAAAAGGTCCCACACAATCGCAATGTATAGTATCAAAAAGAATCGGTGTCTTTTTAATAGAATGTAATAATCCTTGTTTCGGCCCGACATGACGTTTAGACACAGTGCAGGTAAGGCAATGCCCTACGTATTTCTTTACAAAAGAACGCATCTGCGGAAACCAAAATTTACGAGCAATGCATTCGTAAACCTTTTCACTACCAACATGTGAATTCTCATCATGATACAATCGCAACAAACCGAACCGACTGCATTTCGGTACATAATATCGGTAAAGTGTTCTTTGTTTATCGCTACACAGTTTGCGACACAACAAATCATTAACTACTTCATAATCACTAATTACGGCATCCTTAGCTTTCACCCTTTCAATTAGGTCGATGGTATCCTTATCATTTCTTTGCGCGACTTGTAACCAGGATTCAACAGATATTATATTTGCCTTACAAGTATCTGCAGGAACCACGCTATTAGTCGAGTCTGTCGGCGGGTTTCTACTAAGAAAATCTACATGCTCTATACATTTCCCTTTTTCGAAATTAAAATCTTGCAAATATACCCACCAACGAGCAACGCGAGGCAACAAGTGTTTCTTATTTTTTGTAGCTTTTATCGCATTACAATCTGTTATAATTTTAAATTGAATGCCTAACAGATAAACACGGAAATATTTCAATGCATTTACAATTGCGAGGGTCTCAAGCTCATAAGAGTGATATCGTGACTCTTCATTTGTTGTTCGCCGACTAAAATAAGACACGACTCGCAAACCATCTTCTGTCCTTTGAAACAAAATAGCTCCATACCCAATAGAACTCGCATCCGTATGCAATTCTGTCTCTCGAGACGGATCAAAGATTATAAGGAGTGGTCTTGATACCAAGCAGCTAATAATATATTCACGCGCCTTATTTTGCTCTTCGCCCCACAACCATGGTTCGTTCGCTTTTGTTAACTTAGTAATACATGCGCCGCATGCAGCAAACTCGGGAACAAATTTCCGAAAATAACTGGCGAGACCCATAAATTGACGAACTTGTTTAACATTAGTAGGCACAGGCGTTTCTACTAATGCCTTTATCTTTTTTTAACTCGGACGTATACCATCTGCCGACACCTCACGACCCAGATACTCTACATTGGTTTGAAAGAATTTACATTTCTTAGCATTAACCGAGAAACCAGCTACATCCAAAGCTTGCAGTACGCGACTGAGGGCCTCCAATCCCTCCTCCACAGTTCGTGAAGGGATCAAAATATCATCGAGGTATACGACCGCTATACTAAAATGCAAATTTCCCAAGGCAGTATTAATTGCTGTTTGAAAAACCGCAGGAGCATTTGCCAAATCAAATGGCATTCGTAGGTACTCATAATGACCATCCGGTGTAACAAAAGCTGTTTTCTCAATTGAATCAGCAGCTATCGGAATCTGATGAAAACCCGACGCCATATCAAGGATAGTAAAGTATTTTCCTCTACCTAACCGATCCAATTGATCATCGATTAAAGGCAAAGGGTACCTGTCTTTCACCGTTATTTTATTTACTTCCCGAAAGTCTACAACCAATCTATCATCACCATTTGCTTTAGCAACTAGAAGAATTGGACTTGAGAACGGCGAAACGCTGTCGCGTATAATACCATTCCCCATTAAATCGCAAATTATTACCCTGACTTTTTCCCTTTGCGAAAATGACAATCGATACGGTTGATACCTCACCACCTTGTTTACTTTTAGAACAATGTTCAACCCACCGGTATTCACAGGTCGAACTTTGTTACCTGACGTAAACATGTGGTCATAGCGCCGTAATAACACCTCCAAGGGTTGACGAATCTCAGGTAGCAGCTCCTCAGCCAGGTTGCATTGCGGCTCCGCAGGTAGCTTCGACGATCCCAAGGGAAAATACAACAGTCTTTTCTCCCCGTTCACTTTCTTGACACACAAGTTTTCGTAATCCAGTATATCATCGCCAACAATTGCGTCATACGGCAAGTTGACGTCCGGTACCACCAAAAATTCAAATTCGGCCGCGGTATCCTCGGCTTGAATTAAAACTTTGGTACTACCCAAGGCACCTATGCGTCCACCACCAAGTCCTCGCACTATCGTGTTACCGGGTTCAATTTTACAACCTGCACGTTTTGCAATCCCTTCACGCACCATTGATTTATCGGCGCCTGAATCCAACAAAGATTGCACCAAAGTATCTTTACACAATATGGGTGTCAAACCCACGTCTTTGATATGACCCATGTTCGCTCGTAATTTCTTCCCGTCGGTGATCGATTTCCTGGCCTTTGGATCATCCCTCTGTACACGCTGTTTCGCCCAACATTGGGACTCTTCGTGGCCGTTTTTGAAACAAAAGCCACAGGTCAGCTGCTTGGAGGGTGCCGGTATGGGATGGCGATTACCCGACCCATCTGTCTTCCGTTTTTCCGGGCACTCGAATTGTAAGTGTCCTACCTCATTACACGTAAAGCACCGTTTATGGTCAGTATCATCCTTATGGTTTCTATCATCCTTACGGTTCCTATCATCCTTACGGTTCCTATCATCCTTACGGTTCCTATCATCTTGTTTCCGCGAAGAATAGTGAGGCCTTTTATCACTGTCCTTATCCCTTTTCCCCAATTGAAATTGCGAGATTCCTGTCTTTAGTGCCGCAGTCGTCTGATAATTTGCATTTGTGAAAGATTGCGGCGCTGTTGGATCAACTACATGTCCAATCACAAGGCTAATCAGCTCCTTTGGCTTAAATTCAATTCCTGTTTGCTCATAATATTTTAATTTATTACGCACGTATTCCGAAGAGGATCTTGCACTATCACTTGTCTATGTCACAGCACGAACTAACAGCTCACAGAGTCTGTCCCCCGAAATGAATTCCGCACACATATCTTCCCGGAATTTCTGCCACGTTCTTGGATGACCATGCCATGACGCGTACCATGTCTTGGCCGATCCCGTCAACGCATGGGTAGCTAGATTTAATCGTTGAGTAATGGCTAATGTCTCTGTAACCTTCTCTACAATATCACACCACTTCTCAGCATTGTCTCCAATATCCACACCTCCAAATTCCGGTATCGCTTCCGCTACATGCTCAGGCGTTGAGGTAGAAGTACTCGGTACACGATTCATCGTACTTTCCATGAATTTCATGAAAAGCGCTTCGAACGACGGTGCACTTGGTTCACTAACTGCACTATCTTGTTCTGCCATCTTCAGACGTTGATTCGCTAACACAGTAAACTTCTATGCTAGTATCCCACTTCTGATGTTAGAAATGACTTTCTAAGGGTAGCAACGAAGCTCGATCCAGGACAGTTCTAGGGTAAGGACTGAGCGGTCTATCACAGTTCGCATACCAGAAGGCATCGCCTTCCCCACTCCGTGGCTAGATCCTCCAGGGACAGAGTCCCTATTCTTTGGCAATACGGCGTCAGGCCCTCAGCCATAACGAAAGTCTCTCTCTCTACATTAAAATAAGCAATCCTTCAACACCCGATAGTTGGAAGGCCCAAAGTGGTCGCCAGCCATCGCCCGTCGCCAGGACTGTTTAGTCTCATGCACCCTCATTCAGGAACACACGCAGCCTAAGTCCCAGTCATAAACCATCGAAGGCAGGACAGCGTGGGGCCATCCGTCCTCGACCCTACCCTTAAAATTGGTGATGCTAACACGCGTGTTGATGAGTCATGCGCGAAATATGCGTCGCAATAGCATATTCGGGGGGGGGGGGGGGTCCTTTGGGGTTTTGAACGGTATACTCAACCGTTGGATGGAGTTTGCAGGATTTTGATTGGTCGTAGAGAGGAGTGAGACGTGGTCTCGAGTAATGCGGGTTTTTAGGACGTGGGACTTGTTTAGATAAAATATGTGTGGGAGGAGATCGCGCATCTAAGGCCGAAGAGGGGAAGGGGATTGCGTGTTTGATCATCTAAAGATGGGGACCGCTAAGGTGCATCGTCTCGATGATCTGCCGGTTGGGGAAAAGGGTAAGAGTTGAAGTTTAGAGGTTTTTGGTGGAGTTGTGGAGTGATTCATAGGGAAGATGCTAGTTATGACCGCGCGAAAAATAGTGGGACGTCACAGCCTCAATAACTGTTTTTTCCCAGAACATTGGAAAACTGCTAAGGTGGTACCTATAAGAAAAAAGGGCAAAAATCCCTCAGATCCAAGTAGCTACAGGCCCATTAGTTTACTACCTAACATCTCGAAAATATTCGAAATTTTGTTAGAAAATGCTTTAGAAAAATTCCTCTCCGATAATGATTTAATTTCGGATAATCAATTCGGCTTCAGACATAGACTCAGTACGGTTCATGCATTAAACAAGTTATCTTCCGATGTACACTACACACTCGCCAGAAGGGAAAGCGTAGCTGCGTGCCTTATAGACTTGGAAAAGGCGTTTGACACGGTTTGGATCAAAGGACTCGTTTATAAACTTAATAAAAAAGGATGTCCTCCCCATCTATTAAAAATATTAACAAATATGCTTCGCAATAAAAATTTTTATACAGCCGACAACAATTTACATCCTGACCAAATTTTTGAGCTTGCTGATGGCATGCAACAGGGAACAGTTACCGCTCCAACTCTGTTTAACTTTTATAACGCTGACATTCTAAACCTATTCGGATTGGCGAGCGAGAGCGATATATCTACGTTGTTCTTTGCAGACGACCTAATCATGTACATCAGAGGGAAAAATGTAAAAAAAAAACTCCAAAGAAAAATGCAAAGCATCTATGATGAAATTAGTGATTATTACTCAACGTGGAAGCTCAAGATACACCCACTTAAATGTGAGACAATACTATTCAGAGACAAACTCGGAAACAAATGCAGAACTTACCGCAAAACTTACAAATATTTTAAAATTAAAGCGAACGATACAGAAATTCCCCACCAAAAAATAGTTAAATACCTGGGTATTAATTTGGATGAACGCATGCTTTTAAACAAGCACGTCGCCATCCAGCTTGTAAAGGCAAGAAAAGCATTCCGCACCCATAGCAGACTCTTCTATTCGAGCTATTTAAATTATAGGATCAAAATCATTTGCTACATGCTTTTAGTACGCCCGATTCTCACTTATGGTTGTCCCACATGGTACAACATTAGCCCCCATATGATGGAGAAGCTTAGAAAAATTGAAAGAAAATGTTTGAGAGCGTGTACAAAAGTATACAGGAGCGAAACAACCAACTTCAAATGATTTGAAAACTGTAAAAACCTGTACAAAGCAGCGGAAATCCCTAGGATTGACAGCCATATCATAAAGTTAGTAAGGGATTACTTTGCAAATATTTCTCGGATTTCAAACAACGATCTCATCAGTGGCGCCACTTATCCAAATGATGAATACTATAAAAACTCTCCTTTGACGGGTTTTATCCCCCCTGAAGCCTTTATCTACTTGGATAAAACGAGCAGAATTATGCATAGGAATAATATCCCTACAATCATATAAATAGAAGGTCTAGTGACAAGAAAATTACTTATGGCCCAAACGTAGATTGTCTAAACACAGATCTAGATAAAGTCTATATTATGTCGCTTCCCAAAATTGATGTCGTGAACAAATATTAGTCAAATACGAAAAGATACTGGTGGTTGGAACAGAAAACCCCACCATGAGTATATTAGGTATAGATGGATCCTAAGGAGGAGCTATATAAAAACCGATACTGTATCCTTGAAGTTAGGTACGTAGCAACCAACTCTGTTAACTTTATTGTTCATTTTTGTAAATGTGTAAATATGTATATAGATTAGATATAAGACGATCACATATTGTTCGATGAATGTGTGTGTACGTGTTTTATAAGTGTGAATGTCCTATAAATTTCCATAAGCATAAGTATGAGAAAATAAATATGTTACCGGTTTTGTTAGGGCGACTTCGTTCTTTTTCCGGCTACGTCAATTAAAATGTTACCCACCTCAGTGGAGGAAAAAGAATCCAAGAAGAAACTATTTTATATGTATAATCTTATTAAACAAACAGTACAAAAACAGGTTGTGAGCGTCGCCGATGCGATTATGCAATCGCGCGTATAGGAATAAGTTGTAGATTATTCACTACATGTGATAACGATGTGATATATAGGCATTGTATTGTTGAATAAAACCTTTTTAAAAAAAAAAAAACAGAATCCCAAGAAATAGGGAAACTAGTCGAAATCCAAAAGTTATGTGATTATGTTTTCTGTGTATATTTCTTGTAAACTAATAATATGAGCTCCTAAAAAGGGAAAATATCATGGCGGCTACTTCTGATCTGTGTGTAAACACGTGTCAAAGTTTGTATGTTTTTATATTATGCAAAATTTTATATCGAGGCTTTTGAATTTTGTTGATATAAAAGAAAATTTTTATTGGGAACCGAAATAAGTAGTATCGTTTCCGATAAGCAGTAGCAAATAATTGGTTACGTATAGTTTTTTTCCATAAGAAAGGCGGAGAAAAAATATCAGCAATTAGTAGGATCGGCTTTTTAATTAGGTACTCTTCGGGATCTTCCAAGCAAATTACTTTTTTGTTTTATAGTCAACATATATTTGTCCTTGCAACTGCGAAAACAAGATTTGGCAATATTTGCCAATCATGGAGTAATTACCTGCATTATATGTCGCACAGTGGGCCTGAATCCCAAAAATAGGGGACAAATTCAACATCTCATGTTTTGCACACAAAATACCGAACATTATGAAGGAAATTCATAAAGGAAGAGTTAACATATAACTCATACGAACGTTTGACGTTATTTTAAAAAAAAAATAACGTCAATTCGTCAATAATTCCAATAAAACTTTTTCGCTATTTTTATTAATAATTCGATTCTGGAGGGTAGACAAACGAAAATTTTGGATGGACAAACGTGGACAGATTGCGGGCAATCATTTCCCACTGACTAATCATTGAAAAGTTTTCATGGGGGGGGCTGGTGAAATTTTTTTTATTTCTTTATAACTTTTGTTTGAAGGGTGGACAAACCAAAATTTTTGTTGGACAAACGTGGACAAACGTGGACAAACGATGGACAAACAAATGCCATGGATTTTTTCTAACAATTCGCATTTGAGGGTGCCAACTGCACAAACCTGATGCCGCTTGATACCCCGTGGCGAAGGTAGAACCCCACGGAACCTCACCGAGTGTTTATGGCTTTGGACCCTCGAAGCGGATGGACAAGTCATTGGTCCGGGGCCCCGACTTCCGAGGGGCCCCACGAAAACCAACTTTCCACTTTTTTTTAATGACACCAAATTTGATTTCATATTGTAAGCGGATCGTAAAATCGTAAGTGAGAATAGTATAAGACTGTGCAACGCGGCGCAATTTTGAAGTAACTGTTGCTAAGGAGGGCGACGGAACACCGTCTCCGAAATAGCTTTTCCAAGAAGTGGTTGCTAGGGGGCGATCATTTGCGAGATAACCCGGGTAACAGCGATCGAGAGTAGCCGGCCGATGCCGCGAAGGCAGTTCGGGTACCGAGTCCAAGAAACATAGATGCGACAAATAAACGTGCCCAATTCTCCTGATACCTTGCATTACACAGTAGACCCCATCATTATTAATTACGCACAGGGCTACTGAAAGAAGCAGGTACAATTACTCGGAAACAGATTTGCTCCTACACGTGAGGTTAGCTCTTTAAATGTCAAGAATCGAGTGGCTCACAATTCCCCGAACCATCATTTTTACAACATGGCCATAAATAAATAACACAATTACTATAATGCCAAATTACTATATTATTTATATAGTTACCTGCGTGGATTCACAGAAAAGAGTCACAATAATAGACCACAAACGAAGTGAAAATAATACATCGAGATCAGCCAATTTTGATCTGTTAACAGAACAAAGTAACGATGCGGGTGCGTACGTTCACTGATCGTGGAAATATTAGGTTATCATAAGACAAGTAAATAACAGTTATTGGCAGCTCTTATTATTCACTAGGGAAAAAAATATGGCGCTGGCTCACGATTCCCCGTGGCTCACAATACCCCGGCTTCCCCTACTCTTAAATCGACCTATAAAGACGGTGATCAAATTTACAAAAGAAGCCTGTGTAAAGACCATTTTTACAGAAAACTTTCGGGTAGTGAAAAAGAGGAAAGAAAGTGGCTAATGTTTTCCAGCTCAAAGTCTAAGTTGACTACGGGGTTTGTTTGCGATTCGAGCAGTAGTTCCTCTCTCCACCGCTCTCATCTCACCGCAGCACCTCACGGGCAGCGGAGCACGACGGCAGATCTACAATCGATCACCGAATCAGATCTGGCCGCCGGTGCTATCACCCAATCGGACCAGTCGTCCGCGCGATCACCCAATCAAAGCTCGCTTCCGCTTGGCGCGTCTTCCAGAAGCTTCTGGAAGACACCAAGGCGGAAGCTAGTTTCGGGCCATTGTTCACTCTTGTTCGTAACGTTCACTGTTACAGACGCGTCGCGCTCAAGCTCTTTATTCGGTTTAACCGCGCATTTCTCAGCATTCTCTCACGCTCATTACAAACTCACTCAACTCTCACAATCATCCCGCGATCTCACAAGCTCAAACGTGCATTCGTTCAAGATCTCAACGGCGGAGATTCGTCGGTCACCAAGCACGTGTCGGTGCGAGAACTCTCCACGCTCACCGTGTTCGTTTTCGTGTTCTTTATCGTGTTCGTTATCGTCCGTGTTCGCTCATTCGTCGCTCATCCGTTGTGTTTGAATAAACGACGTAGCTAACGCTGAGTTGCTGTTCTTTGACTTGACTTCACCAACCCTAACCTAAAATCCTGGCTCGCGAATTAACATCTACTCGCGAACAGGGTTCCAAAACTGGAAAAATATCGGAATAACTTTGTCCCAGCACGAACTGTCAAAAGAACACGTCGCTTCAATGTGTACATTATACAAGCGCTGCTGTATGGTTAATCGCATCGATGTTAAAAATTTGCAAGTTATATTGCAAAAGGAAAATTATTGGCGAGAAATTCTCCGAAGAATTGTATCTACAATGAAATTTCTCGCAAGTTTGGGGATTGGTTTTCGAGGCCATAATGAGAGTTCCACATCTTCGAGAAAAGGCAATTATTTGACTAGTTTAGAGTATTTGAGCGAATATGACGATTTTTTAAAGTTGCACTTGCAAAAGTACGGAACTCAAGGTAGCGGACATGTAAATTACTCATCGCATCAGACGTGTGATGAACTTTTGCTAATAATTGCCGATTCACTTACGGCACACATTGTGGAGGAAATAAAATGCGCAAATTATTATAGTATTATTTTAGATTCTACACCCGATGTTGTGCATGTGGATCAACTTACTTTTGTAGTATGCTATTTATCAGCAAATGGGGATGTCAAAGAAAGATTTTTAAAGTTCTTTCCTATAGAAAGACATGATGCGGAGTATCTAGAAGAGACCGTTCTATCTACGTTGCAAGATTTGTCACTAAATACAAAATATTGCCGTGGACAATCGTACGACTATGGGTGCGTTCAGCCGACAAAACCGGTGAGTAACCGGTGAGACAACAGTTGCGAGTCACCAGTGATCAGTGATCAGTGTCTGCTGAACGACACTTTTGTATACTTATCTGACGGGAATATAAAAAAAATGGATCCAGCATTATTAATTGCTTTGGATGATGGGTTCGATTGTAATTTAATAAGAATATTAATAGATGATTTGGCAGAACCTATTAATAATGATTTAGTAATAAGAGAACGCGGCGTTAGATCCAGAATTGAAGATTATGCAGCGGTTATAGTTCCTCTATATACTAATAATTTGTTTAAATAACATTTTTGAATGTCACGCATAAGTTTTGAAGTAAGTATACATTTTTTAATCGAGTGATAGTTTTAAAATGCACAAAATAAAATATATAACGTATAATATTGGATATTACATCCTAAAATAAGAAACATAGGATTAAATAAAGAACAGAAATTTTTGAATTATAGATATTAGTAAACACTATTGGAAACAATATGTTGGGTGGTCAAAACACCCCAATCGATTTAAGGGGGCCGTCTCAGCGGGCCTTGAATGTGTGCGTACGCTCACACAAGCTAGGAAAAGCGTGTACGTATACGCGAAACCTTTTCAACCGTTATTCGTCCTGGAATCGGCAAGAATTAAGTTTTTGCGGGGATAGTTGCCTCCAGTAGACATCAGTGCAGGGTGGAACGGTGCGTTTGAATGCTAATAAGCATCGCACGTTGAAATAATAATGAATTTATGACTCGAAAACTGACAGAATGAGGCTTCAAGGCTTCTCCGTTGGTGGCGCCACGGGTATAGTCGAGCCACGTAGCACCAGCGTGACGTGTACGCAGGGCCGACGCGAGGTTAGCTGGCGCCTGTATGCAAGAAAATTTTTGGCGCCTCAAAAATTTTTGCACCTGTTTGCACGGGATGTAATAAAAAAAGAAATATATTTACATTTTGTTTATGTGGGAGTTGGATTCCTTTATTATAAGCGTGTGATATAGTTTTTTAGCACCACTTTCGGCTGGCGCCCTTATGCGGCGTATAACTTGCACAGTGGTTTCGCCGACCCTGCGTATACGCGATGTAGTAAACAAACCGTTTCAACCATCTTTCGTCCTGGAATCGGCACGAAGAAAGTTTTTGCGGGTATAGTTGCCTCCAGTAGACATCAGTGCAGGGTGGAACGGTGCGTTTGAATGCTAAGAAGCACCGTACGTTGAAATAATAATGAATTTATGAATCGTGTACTCAGGACAGCCCGAAAAATGACAGAATGAAGCTTGAAGGTTCCTCCGTCACCGGCGCTGATGGTATATTCGTGCCATGTACCACCAGAACCGGTGGAAGTCCAAGCTAGCCGATAAATGTAGGAAAGACATAGTTGCCGATACGTATCGAGAGTCAGATCGCGCTGTTGCCGCATTTCCCCTATTACTATTTTGTCGTCACGGAGGCTTGAATGAATCACAACGAAGCGGCTGAAGAACAGAGATGGGCAAAGATAATATCTTGATAAACTCCAATAAAAGATACTTTATGTTTATCCGTTCTGAACCAAAGTGAATTCATTCGACGACGAAAGATAATTTTTTTATTCGAAGAAGAATAATTTGTTTATTCGATCTTTAACCGTAGTTTATTCGACTTTTATTTGAAGGCTTCAAACAACTTTCGGCAGCGTGTTTACCCGAACCGGCGCGATCTCTCTTTGAGCCTGAAGACTTGGGCTGTTCGGCGGCAGCTTCTGATTTCGGTTCGAGAGGCATACAGTGTTGCTTGCGGTGGATTATGTATTAATAAATTGTAAAACGTGACGTTTTCACTATTTATTAACATACTGCTGAGATTGTCCAGGTTAAAATGAGTTCAAGCACGGTATAAATCGGATTATTTCTAGAACTGTACTTGGTAATTAAATATACGGTAACTGTACTCTTTGTTGACAGTGTACCAATAGTTGACACTTTTATTTTCAGTCACAAATAATAAGCTTTTTATAAAAAAAATGTTTTTGACCAATACGCTGTTTGTACAGCGTGATTCTCTCGCTAGAGTCCTAAAGACAATGCCGTGAATATGCCGCGCCTCGCTGAGTTTCGTGGACGTGACGAATTTCACGTTCTACATTTCGCATCAGATTCTTGCGAAAATGGCTTCAACCGATTCCGTCGTCCCGACGAAAGTGGCCCCAAGCTAACATGGTTAAAAATAGTCCGATTTACATGACATTTGACACGATTTTAATCGGGAGAACGCCAGGAATTTACATTGTATCCCTTACGCATCCTACTGGACCTCGCCTTCCAAGAAGGCAAGCGATGCCCAGTGTCCTTACAGAAATGCGAAGTTCAGAAGGATATTGATACGCAAATTAGTATTGTTTCATAAATTATTGAAATAAACTATCAAATTAAAGAGACATTATCTTTATTTGTCGTCGAGTAAAAATAACGCAGAGTTAGTTTTATTTGAAACGCCACGGATGAATCAGTTTATTCGACGGGAATTCATCCGTCGGCAACAAATAATTTTTTTAATCGAAGGCCTTCAGTCTTGAGGTTCCCCGAAGCTCGAGCCGAGCGACATTGTTTCGCTCACCCGTCTAACCTGTCGCCTGGAGTTGCTCGGCGATGTATCATCGATTATGCAGAAACAGAATTTCTTTATTTTTCATCGTATCAATATGAAAGTGATTCTGCCGATTAAATTGACAGAAAATAATTTTTAAATCGGACTACTTTGAACGAAACGGGCTTTCAATTCTGCAAATAAATTTTATGTGTAATCTGATAGTTCAAATTGTGTCAAGTTTGGTATATTTCCATCTTTCCTTCTTACACTCCCGGACCTCTCTATCTTTCATTATTGCTACGTTCAGCGAGGCTCTGACGCTGGACGTAGCTCTCGTGCCGTATTGCTTCAAGACTTCTCGATAGAAAGAGAGAACTCTGTGGCAACAGCGCGGCAGAGACAAAGAGAACAGACGATGTGGCAACTATGCGTCAAAAGTTCGTCTACCCAGAGTACCTGGAGATGTCATCTCTGTACATGTTCTTTTTATCGACCGCAGTAGTTTCATTAGGGTCCGTTTGTTTACTGGGGACGCTTCGATCGATTCGGACCATAACAATAATGAGACGGCCCCCTTAAGTAAAAAAATTATGTTCAGTGTGTGGATGTTAGCAAAACCAGAAAGCTTCTTATCTGTTGGGGACAGGTTTGGGATTGCTAAAAGTACCGGGCACATAGTATTTCGGGAAATCACTGACGTACTAACAAATTCGTTATCAGAATATGTCAAATGGCCAGCTCCTGAAACATATAATGAAATATCCGATGTATGTTTATAATAGTTATACATATAATATTTTATATTATTATATTTATAAAATTGCTCAGATATAATATGTCAATTGCAGGTTTTTGAAAGACGTTCACGTGGTTTCCCCGGTGTAGTAGGGGCGATTGATGGGTGCCACAAACCCTGTAAACAACCTATACATAATGGAAATGATTATTATAACCGGAAAGGTTTCCATTCAATTATATTACAAGGTATGTATAAATGAAATATTTATACCAAGTAATAGTTTATTCATATTTTTGATTTCTTTTATATAGGGGTATGTGACGACAAAGCAAGATTTACAGATGTTTTCATCGGACTACCTGGGCGCATGCATGATGCCAGAGTATTTCGTAATAGTCCTTTATATAGTGACATGACAAATAACAGAAATCCTCTGTTACCACTAAGTTACCATATACTTGGGGACTCTGCATATCCGCTGTTAAAAAGTGTCATGACACCTTGGAAAGATAATGGGCATTTAACGCACTCCCAGATTGTATATAATACAAAATTGAGTTCAATCCGTTCTGTCATTGAAAGAGCGTTTGCTCTTTTAAAAGGCAGATTCAGAAGGTTGAAATATTTAGTGTTTAGATGTATATATTGTATATAGTAGACTTAAGTTATTTTGCACGTTTTATTAGTTTTAAGGACATTTTCTCGTCCATCGACATGCGACAGTCCGCTATGGCTGTCGTGATCCGCGACCACGGGTGATTACGGTGTCACCATCTCTACGATTACCGGCGAAACAGCTGCTCTCTCCCCACTCTTCTCAGCGCGCTCCGTTTCCGCGATCGCGACTAATCTGGCAGTCGGTCTCCTGGAATCGGTACGGTAAAACTTACTACTGGCTTACTTGCTACTGGAAACTCGAATTCGCTCGTGAGAGAACTGGAGAGAACAGGAGAGAACGGCAGTGCTAGAAATAGACTATATTCTCGCTTCGTACGCGCTTTTCCTAGTGCTAGTTTATTACAATCAAATTCTGTGAATAAAATACCGGTGACTAAGAGAGTGGGTTAAAACAAGACTTCTACTTACAGTTAATTAAACCTACTTAACCTATACTTAGAACTACTTAAAGTTAACTACGCTAAAATCAAAGCTAGAACAATTTTTACAACGAACATTTAGATATTTCCGATTTTGTGTTGGGCAATAAAATGATAGCATCATGCTGTGTACTACATAATTTTATTATTAATGAAAATGAGATTGACGGCTTGGAAATAAATGAAGATGCAGAAAATGAAGAAAATATGCATCATAATATAAATCAGGATGCCATTAATAAAAGGAATAACATAGTTTTGTTATTTTAAATGTAAATGTCTAGTTGTGTATTTGTTTATTTATAAAATTTTGATAACTACACACAATTAGAAAAAGTTATATTGTTTAGTTATGTTCTATTTACTTAAACACCTACATATCACAATATCGTATATATGAATCTATATCTCATATTTTATAAAATATATATATTTATTATAATAAATCTTTTAAACTTTGAAGGCGGTTCGTGAATCGTAATCGTTCGTCATAATTGTTTATGTCACCATCTAACAATTACTCACGAGTGAACAAGTATTTTCTTAAAGATAATATTACACTATGTTCTATCGTACATTATCAAAATACATAATATAAAAATATAAATATATAATATACGTACTTCTCTTTAACTAACTTATACTAGTTATCATATTATTAATTTTGTATACATATGCTAATATTCTCTTTGTACAGAGTACAGATTTGATGGTGTATCGTTGTTTGTTCGTTGTCTTATCAGCATTTCTAATAGTTTGTTTCTTTCGGATTGAATTTTGTTGCTTTCATCAATCTTTTCGGTTAAAGCGTTTATAACTTCGATTCGTCTGTTATCAATTTCCAATTGTTTTTTTCGCAGACTGTACATAGCTTTAGCTCGGACAGCTTTCGGTTGAATCTTTTTGTTTCTTTCTACATCACTAGTTGACGATGTTGATGGCATAGGAAAAGCAGCAGATGGCAATGCACAATCTGAAGATGCTTCAGAAGCAGATGTGGCACACCTTAACTGTAGACTTCCATTAGAATTGCTTAAATCATCTAAGTTTATGTTATCTGCAAAATCAGTTATTGGAGAAAATGATGATCTACTAGAATGAGTAAATGTAAATGTAGGTGAATATGTGTGTTGTGTACTGTCTAAATCGGAATTGGCATCAACATCAGCACTGGTACTTGGATTATTGCTATGTAACGGTGTGCGTGACGATAGTGTGGGCCCAATATTTATAGTTCTGTCATTGGAGAAAATATCCTCGAACGTATCATAGTATTCCCAACGGATCCGTTCGCGACCAGTTGCCGATTTATTATCTTTTATCTTTCGGTGAGTCTTTTTCAGATTGCGCATTTTTGTATCTAATATGTCCTTTGAAATCTCATGCCCATGCTGATGAAATATTCCGACAATTTCAGCCCATAATGTTTTTTTTTTATTTTTGGGTCTCTAAATTTAAGTGCTCTTTCTCGGTATGATTGCAAAAGCAGCTGTGTCGTTTTATGCGACCATTTGAAATTAGAATCTGTAATATGTACAAACAGAATATTAGCATATGTATATAAAATTAAAAATATGATAAAGCTTACATCTAATCCACAAAAGTTTTTTTTGCATACATTCTGACGTGCATGTATTTGATGCGTTACTTTCCATTATTAAATCTGATTGGGTATTGTCAACTGCTGCTGCTGCTGTTTCGGAAGTCCGTGTATTTTCTTCTATATATGTTTTTAAAAAATTTTGATCTGAAATAGACAAAAATATTCATAAAAAATCAAATTTAATACATTCATTAATTAAGGTGTTGAGTGTCATACTCTTTCTTAACAAATTTTGAATGATAATTTTCTTTAGGTCACATACAAAGCGCAGAGTAAACAACGATATACAAATTTCATAAAAAAATATCATATTATTTAACAATATTATGTTGTTTATTATTAGAAGCATGTTTTAACAGAAATTATTAGAATTATAAAGCAAAACAAGAAACTTAAGTCATATATGACCCATGCAGCTGTAACGTCCCAGGGGGACTTAAACCAATAAACTCTACTGTCGGTAAAGTAGAAACCGATTTGTATTACCATATAGACCGTCGAACATACTGCGCAAACTAAATTATTAATACTTTTGTACATAACTAGCGATTCAACCAAATATTAGGAAGATAATTATTATAAGAATATTAAGAACAATTAATTATAAGTATTGGTAAAAGAACAAGACAAAATACGATGTAATAAGCGAATGAAATACAAAATAACAAACTGCGACTCACTGCGCATGCGCCAACTGACCAATCCCCGAGTATAAAAGAGGCGCACGCAGCTAAGCGGGTCATTCGAATGCTCTGCCAACAGAAGTGTGCTCGCCCCGGAAACGGCAGCGGCCTTCTAGCAGCAGACTTAGCTAAGAGAATCGAGCTCGCCCCGGAAACGGCAGCGGCCGTTCTTACAGCTAGTATTGCAGAGTACGAGCTCGCCCCGGAGACGGCAGCGGCCGTGCACTGCAATACACGAATCATTGTATGAGTAAAACTCTGCCAATATTAACAAGCACGCCCCGGGGACGGCAGCGGCCGTTCTTGTAGCAGACGTTGCCAAGAGTATGAGCTCGCCCCGGAGACGGTAGCGGCCGTACACTGCAACATATCTCTATATATATATACTCATTCATATTATTACTTATAAATATAAAAAACCACAAAATACAAAAAGACACAACATATATAATCGTAGACGTAAGCAATATTAAGAAATTGTTATTATTAGACTAAGTGTTGATAATAAATAGACATTGTTGAGTTTAAGCCGTGGATTTCAATCCTTAAGGGGGCCGTCTCAGCGGGCCTTGAATGTGTGCGTACGCTCACACAAGCTAGGAAAAGCGTGTACGTATACGCGAAACCTTTTCAACCATTATTCGTCTTGGAATCGGCAAGAATTAAGTTTTTGCGGGTATAGTTGCCTTCAGTAGACATCAGTGCAGGGTGGAACGGTGCGTTTGAATGCTAATAAGCATCGCACGTTGAAATAATAATGAATTTATGACTCGAAAACTGACAGAATGGCTTCTCCGTTGGTGGCGTCACTGGTATAGTCGAGCCACGTAGCACCAGCGTGACGTGTACGCAGGGCCGACGCGAGGTTAGCTGGCGCCTGTATGCAAGAAAATTTTTGGCGCCCCCAAATTTTTGCACCTGTTTGCACTGGATGCAATAAAAAAATAAATATATTTACATTTTGTTTATGTGGGAGTTGGATTCCTTTATTATAAGCGTGTGATATAGTTTTTTAGCACCACTTTCGGCTGGCGCCCTTATGCGGCGTATAACTTGCACAGTGGTTTCGCCGACCCTGCGTATACGCGATGTAGTAAAGAAACCGTTTCAACCATCTTTCGTCCTGGAATCGGCACGAAGAAAGTTGTACTCAGGACAGCCCGAAAAATGACAGAATGAAGCTTGAAGGTTCCTCCGTCACCGGCGCTGATGGTATATTCGTGCCATGTACCACCAGAACCGGTGGAAGTCCAAGCTAGCCGATAAATGTAGGAAAGACATAGTTGCCTATACGTATCGAGAGTCAGATCGCGCTGTTGCCGCATTTCCCCTATTACTATTTTGTCGTCAAGAAGGATTGAATGAATCACGGCGAAGCGGCTGGAGAACAGAGATGGGCAAAGATAATATCTGGATAAACTCAAATAAAAGATTCTTTATGTTTATCCGTTATGAACCGAAGTGAATTCATTCGACGACGAAATGTACGCTCTCGCACAAATCCATAGTAGAACCTCGATCATCGGTTTTATTCACGTCTAAAGCAGCTTCTTCGAATAGCTCGGCATTGTTTTTGATGAAATGCTTTTGCATAGCATCCATTTGTGCCATTATTTCTTTACGCTTCTGCGCTGCCATGTAATGAGTTCAAACATGGTATAAATCGGATTATTTCTAGAATATATCTTGGTAAAATATAAATGTAATGTAAATTCTAATCTACAAATGCTAAAAATAATCCGATTTATACCGTGTTTATTTATTTTCATCACTTTTTTATTATATATAATCAATTAAATGGCAATAGTAGGCACAGTGGCAGTAATTGGCACATGCAACACTGTAAAATATTAGGTTAGGGTGAGCACGAGGAGGCTGGTAGGGTTAGGATCGGCGTTGAGCCACACAGACACTGAGTTGCACAAAGGAATGTGAGGTCTTTATTTAAAAACGTCTGCCAACGGACAAGCCGTTGTGCACACGATGAAGATGGATGATGAGCCCCCGTACACTTTATCGTACAATAACCACCGGTTAACCGCGTGGACGCGAGAACACGCACAATTTCGAATGCACAATCTACTGAAAACTACACCCGAATTGTGTCGTGAACACCGTGTTGAGCCTACAGATTAACTTGAGAACAATGTGAACACTACAATTGCTTGTTGAGCAAAACTGTTTAAACAATGAGCAAGATACGTTGTTCTTTGTGCACGGTTCTGAACAGAGTGAAAAGAAGATGGATGCGCATTTCCGCCGCGGCGTCTTCTCGAACATTCTCGAGCGTCGATCGACAAGACGGACGCTGATTGGTTGTTCGATCGCGGATCGACCGCGACTTCCGCTGCCCAGGAGGTGCTGCGGTGATCGAGTGTGCGGCGGCGCAAAGAACTACTCATTCCCAAACATGCTCCCGCCATCAACAGCTGATTGGAGATGTTGATGATGAATCTGTAACAGGCAAAATTGCCAATTTTGCAATTGGCCTGATTAGTGTTGTAGTGGCGGTCTTGAGCGTCACGACTCGGGTGAGTCCATCCTTCCCTGGATGCAAGGTGATGACCCTCGCAAGTGGCCACTTGCTTGGTGGAAATCGCTCATCTGTGATGAGCACCAGGGATCCGACCTTCAAGTCGTTGGTTGGATGATGCCATTTGGTGATGGATAGTTGTCTCTGCAGATAGTGGGATGACCACTGAGTCCAGAATTGTTGCATCTTCTTTTGAATGAATTGCCATCTAGCTGATGGCAAGACTGATGAATTCTCCACAGACGGTTCCGGAAGAGCTGAGAGTGGTTGTCCAACAAGAAAGTGCGCTGGTGTGAGTGCTGTGATGTCATCTGGGTCATCACTGAGGGGCTCAAGCGGTCGTGAGTTGAGCATCGCTTCTATTTGTGTGAGAAGTGTGCTGAACTCCTCATATGTGAGCACCGTCTCACTGACTGTGCGCCGGAGGTGGTGTTTGACAGACTTCACGACCGCCTCCCACTTGCCTCCCATGTGTGGTGCGGCTGGTGGGTTGAAATGCCATTCTGTCTTGTCATTGACGAACAGCTGATTCAGGCGTTGATGCGCCTCAGTTCCCTGGGTGAACATTTTCTTGAGGACGGTGTCAGCTCCAACGTAGTTGGTTCCGCAATCGGAGTGAAGAGTGAGGGGAATCCCTCTCCTGGAGATAAATCTCCTGTAGGTGGCGATGAACCCTTCGGTTGTGTAGTCTGTCACCAGTTCTAGGTGAACAGCTGATGTCGTGAGGCACACAAAGACACAGATCCAGCCCTTTTGTGTCTTGGCACCTCTTCCTCTCCACGTCTTCAGTGTGATTGGACCCGCATAATCGGTGCCAGTATTGTTGAACGGTCGTGAGGGTGTAACTCTCGAAAGAGGTAGTTGGCCCATCAGTTGATGGGCACGGATCCCCCTTTGTCGAGCACACACAACACACCGCAGGATGTGTGATTTTACTGGCGCTCGCCTTCCAATGATCCAGTAGTTTTGTCGAATCTGGGCAAGGGTGAGCTGGGTCCCTCCATGAAGAGTTTGTCGATGCGCATGGTCTATGATCAATTTAGACAAATGTGAATGACGAGGTAAAATTGCAGGATGCTTACTCTCGTAGCTCGTGCAAACATTGTTGAGTCTGCCTCCAACTCTAATGACTCCACTCTCATCGATGAATGCGGTTAGTCGATTGAAGACATGAGCAGCTGATAGGGTTGAGCCTGAGCTGAGCATCTTCATCTCGCTGGAGAAATAAAGCGCCTGCGTTGCATTGATCCAGAAGCTCCTGGCCCATTCTATGTCACTGGGCGATAAGGTGAAGAGCGGCAGCGTGACCTGGAGCCTTCTTCAACCTTGAAACAAATCTGAAACAAACTGATGTGATGCGAATGAGTTTGTTGAGGGATGAATATTTATAGATGAGGTCCCAGTGATATTCAATCTTTTGAATATTGAGCAGCTTTGAAATGCCTGGACGAGCCTCTAGCGCGCTCAAGTCTTCGTCCAGCATTGGTTGTGATGGCCATGTTTCACTGGGTTGCGCAAGCCATGGTGGTCCCGTCCACCAAAGCTTATGATGTTCAAGCTGCGATGTTGATAAGCCTCGTGATGCGCAATCAGCTGGGTTTGAAGTCCCTGGAACGTGTCTCCATTGTGCGCTTTGGGTGATCTCTTGAATTTGAGACACACGATTCCTTACGTAGTCCTTCCAGCGTGATGCGTGTGTTTTGATCCAGGTTAGTGTCACTTGTGAGTCCGTCCACAGATATGTTGTAGCAAAGTTGAGCTTGAGCGTTGCTTGAACATATTTGGTGAGCTTCGCCAGCATCAATGCTGCAGTAAGCTCGAGTCTCGGGATTGTGAGCTTCTTTAGTGGTGCTACCTTAGTTTTGGAGCACACCAATGTCGCGACCTTGTGAGTTGTGGACGGTGATGATACGGTAATGTAAATTACCGCTGCCATGGCGAGTTGTGAGGCATCAGAAAAGCCGTGTAGTTCCACTGTAGAATTGCTGAAGGTGTTGAACCACCTCGGACATGATAGCTTGCGCAAGCTTGTTAAATCTTCTCTGATGATGAGCCATTGTGACGTTACTTGGGAAGGCAGTGGATCATCCCAGTTGAGCTTGTGTAGCCACAACTCTTGCAATAGTGTTTTTGCTCGAATTATGACCGGCGCTAGAAAACCTAATGGATCAAATATTTGTGCTACTTCTGATAAGATGAGGCGTTTGGTGAGCCGTGAATTTGAGCTTGGTTTTGAAGTGAAAGAAAATTCATCGTTGATCACATTCCATTGAAGTCCGAGAATTTTGGTATTGCAGTCGTCTAGTGATATAACTGAGCCTTGGGCTCGTTTGGTTGGAGAAAATGCTTCAAGCAACGGAGGAAAGGTTGAATGCCATTTGGCTAGTGGAAACCCTCCCTCGTTGCACAGATCTTTTAATTGGTGAGCTATTGTAATGAGCATCTCACCTGTGTCTGCACCTCCAAAGATGTCATCAACGTATCTGGCATGCGTGATTGATGGCACCGCCAGAGGAAAGCGATGACCTTCGTCTTCCACCAATTGGAGCAAGGCTCTGACTGCCAAAAATGGAGCAGCCTTGGTCCCATAGGTGACCGTTGTGAGCTTGTAGGGCACCTCCTTTGAATCGTCATCGATCCACAGTATCCTTTGAAGATCTTGATCATCCTCGTGAATCTTGACTTGACGATACATTTTTGTCACGTCTGTGGCAAAAATGTACTTGTGCTGGCGTATCCACAGCAGCACGTCGGTGATGTTAAGGAGTAGATTTGCACCCGTATGCATCAAATCGTTGACAGAATACCCAGTTGAAGTAGGGCTTGATCCATTGAAGACGACTCTCAATTTTGTCGTCTGGCTGTCAGGCTTCAATACTCCATGATGTGGAAGATAAAACACAGAGTGAGTATTAGGTGAAAGAGATGGTGCTCTTACCATGTGACGGAGCTCCTCGTACTCTTGCATGAAGCCTTGATAGAGGGTGCGATACTCGTCGTTCCTATTGAGTTTGACGAGCATGCGCTTCAAGCAAGCGTGAGCTGCTTGATAAGAATTACCCAGCAGCTTCGGAGTCTCCTTCAGAGGGATGCGCACTGTGTATCGTCCTGTAGAATCACGAGTGTGTGTCGCTCGAAACTGATCCTCACATTCTTGTTCTTCAGGTGTGAGCTTCATGGGTGTATCTGTTGGGAGCTCCTCTTGAATCCAAAATCGTGTCAGCATGTCTTGTAAGGAGTTGTCGACATGCTGCACGACTGCAGAGTGGTGTGCTGTGACCGTGCGCCGGTCCACTGTAACTGGTCCAAGAATGAGCCACCCAAAAATGGACAGCTGTCCAATTGGCATTGAAGAATCACCCTTCTTGAGGGTGGGCTTGATCACTTGTCCATACACGTCTGCGCCAATCACTATGTCTATCGGTCTTGATTTAAGAAAGGCTGGATCGGCCAACGGAAGGCCATTCAAATGTGGCCATTCTTGACGTGGCGGTTCCACCGATGGTAAACTTGACGTCAGTGCTCGCAGAACGTGTGCTTGAAGGTGCACTGTTGACATATCGTAGTTGGAGCGCAGAGTTATTAGTGCGACTCCTCTGGTTTGAATTGATGTGTTACCCCCAATGCCAGTGATCGTGATGGATGCGTGGATGCGTTGAATCCGAATCCGGTTGATGAGCTCTTCTGTAATAAATGTCAGTTCCGAGCCTGAATCTATCAATAACCTTACCGGCGAAGATGACACTGAAGTGATCAGCTGGGCGTTGGCTGTTGCCAACAGGGTAACTGAACAGTACGGGGTGAGCACTGGCGATGTCTGGTTGAGCCTCCTTCGTTCTGTTGAGCATGCTGTGTGCGTCTGAGTTGTGCGCTGTTGTGTGAATGATGGTGGATTGACGACAGCAACGAAACTTCAATGGGTTGAGCTGTTGGATGAGGCTCCCGCCGCTGCGTGAGATTTTGCAAGGGCCGCGGTGTGAGCGGTCGGCTTGGTCAGGTGCAGCATCGTGTGGTGGCTGGCTGAGCACGTTTTGCACCGACGTGTGGAGTTGCAGTCCTCAGTGCGATGCCTTCCACAGCAATTCCGACACAATTTGTTGGTGGTGACAATTTTGCGCCTGTCCTCCACCGACAGCTCCCTGAACCTTGGACACATGATGATGTAATGGTCCTCCTTGCAATAGTCGCAGGGGTAGCTGTACGGCGAGGGCGATTGCTGCACCTTCCTTGGCTGACCCGACGCAGCGTGCACAGCGCTCCTGCTTGTAATTGATCGGCTTGGTGGAGCAGCAGAGGAGTGAGCCTTCTTTCCCTTCTGTAACGCCGCCGCCTCCAGCCGTTCCAAGGCCACCACCTTGGCAGCAATAAAGGTCTCGAGCTGCTTCAGCCGAGGGTATTCCTTTGTTGAGCCCACCGACGTCTCCCAGGCTTCCCTGGTGGACTTGTCCATCCAGCTGGTCGCCTGGTGCACGAGCAGGATGTTGCACATGTCATCAGCTGCGCCTAAGGTGGTGAGCGTCTTGTGCACTTTATTGATTGTGGACACAATTTCGCCAAGCGCTTTTGCACTGCGCGTTGCGATCGGCGAGACGTTGAGCAGCTTGTCTAGCTGCTCTTCGATGAGCACACGCTTATTTGTGTACTTCTTGCTGAGTTCCTCCCAGCAAGATTGGAACGATGAGCCTGTGAGCGGGTAAGCGTTCACCAGCTCTGATGGTTCACCTTGGAGGCTGGACCGCAGGTAATGAAGCCGGTCTATGTCCATAAGCTGCTGGTCCTGGATGATCAGTGAGGTGAACAACTCACTGTAAGCTGGCCAGTCTGTGTATGCACCAGAGAACGCGGGTAGAGCGATCTCCGGCAGTTTCGAGGCCCTTGACATGGTGCTCGATGCAGCCGGTGGACGCTGCTGTATCGCCCTCACCTCTTCTCGGAGGCGGTTGAGCTTAATTTTGGTGGTCAAATACACTTGAGCCTCCTGCACAGCCATGTTTGCCTCGAAATATGGGTGGTTAATGAACTTGACCGGCCATGACTCCTCAAAATGCGCGTGTTCGCGAGTGAACGCTAGGTGCAGCTCCTCTACATGGGCTGCGAGTAGCTCGACCTCGTCGACGGACGTAGTGTGAGCTTGCGCGGGCATGTGCGCCTGCAATGCTTGAAGGGAGTCGTAGCGGCTTATCTGCGTTTTCGCCTTGAAAACCAGCTGCGAGGGCAACGTTGATGGTGATGTTGCCCTCGGTGGTTTTTTATCCCCACTCGTCCCCAGAGCCTCGGTGGGGATTGTGAGCACAATCGGTGCTGGGGAGGGCGCCCTTGACGAACCCGCCGATTTGACGACCTTTTGCTCGTCTTGGTCAGCCATCGCAAAACACGGGAGTTGAGCTTGTGAGCCCTCTAACACAAACTACATAGCACTGTAATGCTCAATCACCGATCCGGCTCGAAGGACCAAACTGTAAAATATTAGGTTAGGGTGAGCACGAGGAGGCTGGTAGGGTTAGGATCGGCGTTGAGCCACACAGACACTGAGTTGCACAAAGGAATGTGAGGTCTTTATTTAAAAACGTCTGCCAACGGACAAGCCGTTGTGCACACGATGAAGATGGATGATGAGCCCCCGTACACTTTATCGTACAATAACCACCGGTTAACCGCGTGGACGCGAGAACACGCACAATTTCGAATGCACAATCTAGTGAAAACTACACCCGAATTGTGTCGTGAACACCGTGTTGAGCCTACAGATTAACTTGAGAACAATGTGAACACTACAATTGCTTGTTGAGCAAAACTGTTTAAACAATGAGCAAGATACGTTGTTCTTTGTGCACGGTTCTGAACAGAGTGAAAAGAAGATGGATGCGCATTTCCGCCGCGGCGTCTTCTCGAACATTCTCGAGCGTCGATCGACAAGACGGACGCTGATTGGTTGTTCGATCGCGGATCGACCGCGACTTCCGCTGCCCAGGAGGTGCTGCGGTGATCGAGTGTGCGGCGGCGCAAAGAACTACTCATTCCCAAACAAACACTTTTTTACAAATATCTTTTGTTGCTGTATATAGTTAATGAATTTGTTTAAACCCTATAGTGTTAACTAAGTAATTGTATAATTACTTATATCACATATGTCGACAAACAGAATACAGTGTTACATTTCACTGGCAACCTCCGAGGGAATATATGTAAACACGGACAATATGTGATATAAGTAATTAATACAATTAGTTAATTAGCACTATAAGGTGCAATCTGCTAAACTGTATACAGCAATAAATGATATTTGCAAAGAAGTCTGAGCTGTGAAATGTAAATCCACAAACACTAAAGACTAGAAAATAAAATAAATGATGTTAAACGATTGTATTAAAAATGCGTGCATCGTTGGCGCGTGAGGGGCACGCGGAGGTATGCGGAACGCGTCAGCTGCTCGTAGGATGTTCCGCTCACCTCCGCGTGCCCCTCAAGCGCCAACGATGCACGCGGATTTAGATGAAATTCATAGTCAATTTTCTCGAAAACGAAGCGTTTATCGCAATTTCGTAACTCTTGATTTTCGTCTTTTTTTTGCCTGTATAATCACACCCTAGAGTATTGACCATAGATAGGGGAACACCCTGTATAAGGGTGCCGAGTCCGGTTCGGTCAAAGTGCGCCAGGCTGATACATACGGGCGTCGCAGGTATGCATGATGTTCGACAAATTATTGAAACAACCTTTTACTTTTATTCCAAACTTACCGAAATGTATGCGATCATTTCTTACAGGCGGACTTTTTACAAAATTACTGCGAACATGGTGCATGGGACAGTAATGCCAGGGCAAATGGAGTGCTAAATGGAATAATAAGTACCATATTTCAGGTAATGTTTGACACTTTATATCTCTACGGTAAAATTTTGTACGCTTATACAACAACAATTAAGTATTTCCATTACATAATGTGTTACAGATCCACACTGCATCCACATTTCATTATGAGCGATCTGGCGAAATTGTAGGAAGACCGCCAATGTATTGTAATCCAAACTACGCACGCAGGCAAAGTTTCAAGACAATTGGATAGTTCGAAGTGGGTTAAATTTGTGTTGCCAGATTTGAACCAGACAAACAAATATACAAGAAACAGAGGATCAAAGCTAAATAAAATCGATTAAAAAATGATTACGTTATTAAATTTGTATTTTGTTAGCAAAATAACGGAAGCGCACGTCAAGGAAGTCGGGAACTCGCGAGAGGGCTTCGATAATTTATGACCCCTATGGTCTAAGCACTAGTTTAATATTTAAGTCACTATTTACAATTGTACAATAAAAGGAACGCACGCACAAGTTTACTACGATTAAATACAGTTTAAGACGTTTAGCAACACTGATTCCTACGCCGTAGGCTTAATCGAGTTTAGTAGCGGTGAAGCACGTGGATTCGGCCCGAATCCCTAAGCACAGCAAAATTAAAGCAGCGAAAAGCAAAGCGACTTTGAAGACGGTTCGTCGACAAGTGACGCGTACAGAGAGAGAGATCCAGGAAATCGGCCCGATTTCCTGGAAGGCAGAAGCAGTCCCCCTTCCATCGGTTGTAAGGCGATGGAAGGGGCCGTTTTCGGCGCTCCACATGAGTCAGCGGACCGGTGCCATTATCTAATTCGCGGTACGCCTGGAAGATGGCGTTAAGATGCAGAATTCTCTTAACATATTTAAACAACAGATAATTCTTATTGATAAAAAATATAATTTGATGTATAGCTATATAAAAAAAAGTACCATATGTTTTTCGAAGAATTACATTCATAAATTTCATTACGATCGGCGTGTTACACTTCGGTGATGTCTTCATATTGTATGCTTTGAAATTGCACATTGATTATACAAGATATTACATCCTTCTACCTTAGAGCAGGCATTGGAATTAAGTTAAACGATTGCATTAAAAATGCACTAAAACTAAAAAAAAAACATTATTTTCTTGTACTACGCAGGATATTTCATAACAGAATATGCATCAACTTAATACAACATCAAGCGTCGAAATTAATTTGTTGTGAAATATCCGACTCCACGATTAGGGAGACGTAATTGAGTTTGTCAAAACGAATCTCCGTTTTTGAATAATTTGAGTTTAAAGTGTTGCACGGTAGGAGTATAAGTTCGAATATGTAAGGAATCTTCTCAACCAACAGTTGTAGTTGCAGCGGTAAAGTGTTCGTTTGCGGAGGAGAGCTGAGTAGGCCACGCATGTGATTTGTTCAGCCGTCGTACCGCCCCGAGTTTTTTTCGCGTTTTTACCCGTTGTAAATCAATATTCTTCCAGTGCAGTGTGTTTCCGTGACCCCCGAAAGTTGCCCTCTACTCTGGTCACCAGGGTGTGCGGGCCCAGTAGTGCAGCGGGAGAATCCCGCGCGCTTTCTCATACCCATGCCGAGCCAGTTGCCCCACGGGGCGAAGCGTCGTGGCTCTCCGGATACCAGCGATAGGTCGAGCTCTCTATCAGAAATTGGCTCAAAAAGGAACTTCTTTAAATCCCCAAAGCTGCACCCGTCGCAGCTAGATCGTCTTTACAAGGATTTTTTGAAAGAGAGTCATTCCAAAACCAATAGCGGGCCAAAAGCTAACCTGAGCGGGACTCGTAAGAAACAATCGACTGCTCCCCCGTCCATATCGATACCTATCGATCGCTCCTCTTGGGATAGCTCGCAGCAATCTGAAGGCTGGGTCTTTCCAAAGAACACCTCTAAACCGACCACTGAGCCGACCACTTCCTTACCAACAGAAGATGATAATAACCGTTTCCAGCTTCTTAGTGGGGATTGCGAAATGGATCCCGATGCGGATGATGAAGCCCCGCATCCCAACCCTGCAGAGAGTGCTAGACCTAAAGCCGTTAGGCCCCCTCCTATATACAGGGTGTCCCAAAAATGTCGCGTTTCCTTGAAAGGGGTGACTCAGGGGGTGATTTGAAACAACTTTTTCCGTAGCGAAAATATTGTCCGAAGCTTCGTTAAGGAGATATTAAGCAAAAACCCCGACCAATCAGAGCGCGCGCCTTCCGCCTGAGTTCCCGCGGTAGCGTTGGCTACGAGGTAGGCGACCGCGCTTGTGCTACGAACGTACGAACAAGCAAGTCGGCATGCATCGAAGGAAACCGCGTTACACATTTTTTTTTTAAAGCAGAATCTTAAATAAGAATAATTTGAAGTAAGAGGACAAGAAGTACGTAAATTTCGTTTTTAAATAAGGCATAAACGAAAAGCTAACGTAACAGAAAATGTACGACAAGTGATCGTAATTCGTTATTGAGGTAAAAATCCGTAGTTTAAGAACGGCCAACACAACTAAATTTAAAAAATAATATTAGGTGTATGAATAAATTATTTCCGACTGGAATTTCTATCGCGGTGGTATTCAGAAGCTGCCAGAAAAATGGCAAAAGGTAATAAACAATAATGGAAATTATTGCGATGATCGAGTTGTTTTCATATTTTTTAAATCGAACTGTTATTGTACCCTAAAATCGGAAAGAATTTATTTTCACACCTAATAATCACCAATAAATTAAAGAAAACTCACCCTTTCGGACATTCCTTTCCTTGCTTTCCTTCCCTTTTCGGAAACCTGTGTCACTAGGCCACTGTACCGATCCTGGTCATCGGCGTCCAGTGCTCAGCTGATCGCAGGGTCAATGTACCGAATATTCACTTCACTGCACGGCTACTAACACTGATCACTGAATTTATTTTTCACGGAACGTGTTGTTCCTACGTTATAAAAATTGGTGGCCGCGAAAGGGGCCGATTACTGTTAATTACTGGGACGAGATTACTACTACAGTAATTCGTCGTTAGTGTCACGTTTTTACCATGCGTTATAATCACGCTCACTATCCCCACCATTTCTTTGAATCCTTCAGTCGAGAGTGAGAGAATCCGAGAACGCGCGAGAGAACAAAAGAGTCGACACGAAGTTGTCGTCGGCTACGAATGGTGTCCGCATCGCGTTAGTATCACGCTGCCAGCCCCGATCGTCGTGATTCTAACAAGGCATTACTGTATTACCCGGCGAAAAGAAAACACGTGGCAGACTGTCTCGGGCTGTGCAGTCCGCTGCTGTGCAGCGATCAGATACGGATCCGACCGACGATCGTCAAAACAAAAGCGTAGGCTACGCTTGGTCAAATCGCTCTATCCCACTCGACCTCGTGTTTCGTTCGATCTCTTCGTCGCGCGGTGTGACAATGTATGTGGCAACTTCAGCCAATAACCAAAATACGTGTGCCCCGTCTTTAAAAGTGTGCCCAAATAGGTGACTCGACCAATCGTCACAGCAGCGGACTGCACAGCCCGAGACAGTCTGCCACGAGTTTTCTTTTCGCCGGGTAATAGTAGTAATCTCGTCCCAGTAATGAACAGTAATCGGCCCCTTTCGCAGCCACCAATTTTTATAACGTAGGAACAACACGTTCCGTGAAAAATAAATTCAGTGATCAGTGTTAGTAGCCGTGCAGTGAAGTGAATATTCGGTACATTGACCCTGCGATCAGCTGAGCACTGGACGCCGATGACCAGGATCGGTACAGTGGCCTAGTAACACAGGTTTCCGAAAAGGGAAGGAAATCAAGGAAAGGAATGTCCGAAAGGGTGAGTTTTCTTTAATTTATTGGTGATTATTAGGTGTGAAAATAAATTCTTTCCGATTTTAGGGTACAATAACAGTTCGATTTAAAAAATATGAAAACAACTCGATCATCGCAATAATTTCCATTATTGTTTATTACCTTTTGCCATTTTTCTGGCAGCTTCTGAATACCACCGCGATAGAAATTCCAGTCGGAAATAATTTATTCATACACCTAATATTATTTTTTAAATTTAGTTGTGTTGGCCGTTCTTAAACTACGGATTTTTACCTCAATAACGAATTACGATCACTTGTCGTACATTTTCTGTTACGTTAGCTTTTCGTTTATGCCTTATTTAAAAACGAAATTACGTACTTCTTGTCCTCTCACTTCAAATTATTCTTATTTAAGATTCTGCTTTAAAAAAAAAATGTGTAACGCGGTTTCCTTCGATGCATGCCGACTTGCTTGTTCGTACGTTCGTAGCACAAGCGCGGTCGCCTACCTCGTAGCCAACGCTACCGCGGGAACTCAGGCGGAAGGCGCGCGCTCCGATTGGTCGGGGTTTTTGCTTAATATCTCCTTAACGAAGCTTCGGACAATATTTTCGCTAAGGAAAAAGTTGTTTCAAATCACCCCCTGAGTCACCCCTCTCAAGGAAACGCGACATTTTTGGGACACCCTGTATACTATGAATTCCAATATCAAAGATATCATTTCTATTGTAACTGGCCTGAATGTACCTAAATCTGAGTTCCAGATAAAGGAGTCTGATCCTGCTAACCATGCTATATTTCTCAGCACTAACGAACACCATGGACTAGTGTGTGACAAACTTCGGGAACTTAGAGTGCAGATAATACTCTGTAATTTCTAGTTCTCCAAAATTAATCAGGCTGATCAGCCAGAGCATTTCGCCAGGGTCGCGGTTTATGACCGTATTGTCCCGCAGGTCGGCGGTAGAGAACGGTTTCCTACAGTTTCGGATAATTTATGACTTACTTGGTTCCGCCTCGTAGCAGACGTGAACTCAGGGTATCGGAAAAGGGAAACAGGAAGCAGGATTTTTTTCTTTATAGCAACTCGAAGACTTTCTGTTTCTCTTCTCTTCGGACCCTTTCGAACCGATACACGTGGTGTCTGTTTTCTATCTCGAAGCAATGGGTACATTGGCAGTAGAAGGACGGAGCGCGGGCTTTTGTGAAAGTTTTCGTTGCACTTGTGCAAAACACGTGTGTTCCGAAAATGTGCTGGCTTCTTTTACCTGAAGCCTCTTGGCCTGGTGGGGGTCAACTCATAATGGAACGAGAGAAACTATTTGGGGGTAGAAGAAGTCGCTTGGAAAAAATCTTGTCAGCCAGCAGTCAGCAATCACGTCGCAGACAAATGTTCTCTGCTCGAGAGTATTACGCGATGTTCTGTGTGTACCCCCCGAACAACGAGGACGCAAGTGCTGCAGCGTGAGAATTTGCGCGGGAATTACCCACGGCTCCGAACGCCAAGTAAAAATTCATTTCCACCAATTTTTAGAACGTAGCAACAACACGTTTCATGAAAAATAAATTAAGTGATCAGTGTTAGTAGCCGTGCAGTGAAGTGAATATTCGGTGCATTAACCCGGACGCACTTGACGTTGCCACCCTTAACTTTGGATGGTGTCGTGTACCTGAGATCAGCTGTGCACTCGGCGATGACCAGGATCGGTTCAGTGACCTAGTCACCCAGGTTTTTAAGCTGCAGGTGAATTTCCGAAAGGGTGAGTTTTAGTTACATTATTGGCGACTATTATTTTTTAAATTTAACGCAGGCTACGGCTCATTTCCGGAGATAATTCTCAAAATTTCCGTACGTAAATTTTTCTTCCGAGTTTTTAAACCAACTTATTAATTATCAACAACAGTGTTGGCCGTTATTCAACTACGGATTTTTATCACAATAACGAACTACGATCACTTTTCGTTCGTTCCCTGTTGCATTACCTTTTCGTTTGTTCGTTATTAAAAAAAGGAAATTTACGTGCTCCTTATCCCCTCACTCAAAATAATTATTATTTTCGATTTTTCTAAAAAAAAATATTGTATTCGTTTCTTTACGTTACACATGATTTTCATCCATTTATCCTTTATTCATTATTCACTTTAAATGGCAAACAAACCATGGCAAAAGGTTGGATTTTTTTGTTACGTCTTTTTCATTTACCATTCTACGCAATTTCCTTCGATGCATGCCGCCTTGCTTGTTCGTAGTCGCAGCGCGGCCCGGCGCGCGGCCACGCTAGCGCGGGACCTCCAGCGGAAGGCGCGCGCTCTGATTGGTCGGGGTTTTTTGTTAATATCTCGAAAACGAAACCCCGGATCCCAAAACGGCTAAGGACTTTTCGATGTCTTTTTGCATCAGGATATTGCATGTTCCGGGATGTCCCTCAATTCTGGGACACCCTGTACATTAAAGAAATTGTCAGACACAAGGTGGTCTGCCAGGGTTGATGCAGTTTTACCGTTAAAATGTGGCTATGAAAATATAAAATAGGCATTAGATGAGATATCGAATTCCACAACGAAACAAAAAATTGTTGTTATTGAAGCAAAATCATTACTCAAGAAAATGAATGAGTATGAAACTGCTATTATGACGGTCCTATGGAATAAAATTTTTCAAAGGATCAATGCAACGAGTAAATCTTTACAATCTATTGACTGCACAATTGTTAAGGGTGCTTCATTATTAAAAAGTCTAGAAACTTTTATTAATGTAAATATTAGAAATAATTTTAACGAAATCCAGTCAGAAGTTAGACTACTACCCCTACAGCAAATTACGTTGCTGAAAAGTTGCAGAAACGTTGCAGTTTCGTTGCAGTTACCTTGCAGGTAATATTTCTGAGATGTTGCAGAAATGTTCCTATGTCCGCCCGTGTGCAACATTGCATGAAATATTTCTGCAACTTTTCTGAGATTTTACAGCAACTTTTCTGCAACTTTTCTGCAACGTTTCTGAGATTTTACAGCAACTTTTCTGCAACGTTTCTGAGATTTTACTGCAACTTTTCTGCAACGTTTCTGAGATTTTACAGCAACTTTTCTGCAACGTTTCGGAGATTTTACAGCAATGGTCGCGCAACGTTTCGGGCAGTAGGGCCAAAAATAAAAATAACGATATTCTATTATTTATATATATCGGACGTGTCTCCGAGGGGGGCGACGACATGAATGTGTGCAGAACCATAGTAGTATAACGTCCGTGTATCTTTAATAAATAAAAAAATATTTTACCTCAGGGAGATTCGAACCCGCGACCTGTAGCACCGCAGACGAACACTTTTTTTTTTATATTATGAAGTTTATTGAATAATATAAGTACAATTAAGAGGTTAAAGCAGAGCTCAATAAACTTAAGAAAAAAGCCCAGATATTTGACATGATGTCTGGTTGCTCGATAATCATCAAGACTTCCGGACAAACACTCAGTTATGCACAAACATAGATAGACACCTACACAACAGTGCACTGTCCCCGCCAGAGGAGGAGGAGAAACATATATACAACATGAGTACATTCAAGCTCGCAGGGCGAATGGGAAGCGTGGGGAAAGTCGTAACAAAAACCCCTGTAACAATCTCAGCAAAAAATGGAAAAACTTACAGACTAAAGCTTGTAAACTAGAGACTTACAACTAGGGCTATGTACAAAGAAACCTTGATGGGACGCGATGAGTAGGACAGGAGTCCAATGGGCGTGCCGGGGAGGGAGGGTTGCGGCTCAAATTGCGAGCCCCTTCGGGGGCTAGGGGCGGGGGCGGTCTCGGAGGAGTAGTAGCCTGCGATCTATGTGGCTGCGGAGATGTTCGCTAACATCAGACAACCACCAGTACTTGGCGAAGTTCAGTCGATGGAAGTCCAGCGAGTCCTTCTTGGGGATCGTAGTCGAAAACCTGAATTTGTCCCTGTCGGTTAAGAGGTCAGCGGGGCCGAGCGCTAGTCGCTTGTTGGCCTTGTTGCGCCGCCAGTGGTAAATGAGGGGGACGTTGTTAGCGTCTTGGATTAGGCCCGCGTTGTTGCAGTATGGGAAAGCTTGAGGGGCGACGTAGTCGGAAGTAAGTTGCCTCCTAGACGTAGCTTCGTTCTGGGAGGCGAGGGGCTTGCGTGAGTCGTTTTCAACAGCAGGGAGGTTCGCAAAATAATCTCTGGTGAGTTTGATTATGAAAAGGTCAATACGCGTGACATCCGCTCGGTTATACAGTGAGCTGTTGCTAACGTAGTGCCGCCAGTCCGAGGCTTGGGAACGGTAGAGCCGCATACAGGCCCTCAGGACCTTGCGCTCAAAGGCTCTAATCTTTTCTGCCACTGTGTGATTAAAATTCCACAGTACAGGGGCCGCATATGTGATAATGGGGCGCACCAGAAGTTGGTACAAAATGACACGCGCTTTATTAGTGAGGTATTTATTGCGGAAGAGCCAGCTGTTGGCCCTGAAGGCCTTATATGCTTTCTCAAGTTGACAGTCAAAGTGTGTGTTACCCCGTAGCAGGTAGTCAAGGTGAACGCCCAGGTACTTGACCATCTTTCTGTGGGGTATCAGGACCTTATTACAAGTCCCAGGAACTGTAGCAGAGATTTGGAACTGGTTGGCACCGGCTTTAGTTTTAGGAGACAGCTTCGTGAGCGGTTTGCGAAATAATATAGTCTCGCATTTCAAAGGGTTGAGACGGAGGTTACAGGAAGAATAAAATCTATTTACATTATTTACAATAGTGTCAAGCCCGTTCTGGATTGCTTCGACACGATTCCCCGCTAAATAGATAACGACGTCGTGAGCAAAGGCTAAGAGGCCTGCATTCCCCGGTTGGTTGAGGCCAAAAAGATTCGGGAGGCCACATAGGAAAATATTAAAGAGGATGGGCGAGTTTACAGTACCCTGTTGAAGACCTTCTTTAATTAAGAACTCCAGTGAGGAGAGCATCTTGCCGTCCCAGGTGAAAAAGGATCTGCCAGTGACTATGTCCCAGACGAGAGAGACCATCCAACGGGGAAAGCCCTTCCTATGGAGCCTGAAGATAAGGCCCTTGAGCCAAACTGAATCAAAGGCCTTTTCAAGATCAAGAAAGGCCGCACCAACTAACCAGCTGGCCTCAACCTTTGAGAGGGTGTCCGAGAGGAATTTGTGTATCGCATGGGTGGTAGAATGGCGATGCCTGAAACCATATTGGTGGTCGGGGATAACCTTATTGATAGAGCAGAAAGACGACAAGGCATTATTTATAACCACTTCAAAGACCTTGCTGAGGCTGGGCGTCAGACTTATAGGCCGGTAGCTAGACGGGTCCGTGGGGGGTTTTCCTTTCTTTAATATGGGTAGTACTTTTGCGTTCTTCCAGAAGCTAGGGAAGTAGCTGTGATTGATAGCGTTGTTGAAAAGAATGGCAAGGTCAACTATAATTCTTGAGGGGAGGTGCTTAAGGACAATTGGTGGGATCCCATCTAGCCCGCTGGAAGTCTTATTAGGGAGTCTCTTTAGGATCAGAGCCACGGAAGGGGGGCTGCAGAACGGGTGTATTGGATCGAGGGTGGGTGACGGATCATCGGCAGGGTTATCCGCACTGAAGACAGTTATGGTTTCACCTAGTTCTCTTCGACGGATAAGGTCCAATTCGAAAGCAGTAACCGTGGTGTCGACTAACTCTTTTAGGCACGTATCTGAATTTAGGTGGCGGGGCGAGTTAATCGACTCGTAGTAGGACCCCATGATATTGAGCTTGTCAGCCGGTGCCGAGAAGGCATAGCAGTTATCAATTAACTGCGCATTCACTGGGTCGCAAGTGCTACGAGCTAGAAGAGATCCGTTGTCTAGGGGAACGTGTAAGACGTCAATACCAAGGCGATTTTTGGGGCGAAAGATAGTGTTAACCCTAGGGAAGAAGTTGTCAGGACACCTGTAATCTATTTTTTTGATAAGATTTGACCAAAAGGAGTCTATTGAGGCTTTGAACTCCAACTGGAGAGCGGCAACCAACTCTCTATGGAGGGCCTTGGCGATCCTGGTAAGCCTGAGGGTGGCACGAGGGTCAGATTTATGGAGGTCATGGAGTAGAGAGACAACAAATTTTTTGTGCTTTTGGAGTTTTCTGATTCTAGTATTGAGGTATTTACAGGTGTTGCTGGTGAAAGAGAACTCAGGCACGTGCTCATGAATAGCTGCCGTAATCGAGTCGGAGATCATGCGAAGAAAATATTCGATTTTAGCAATCGAAAGGTTCCTATCGGGGGGGACCCCACCCGGGTAAAGGTCCGCCAACTTCCGCGTAAAGCGTGACCAGTTGGTAGCTTTAACGTTAAGGCGATGTTCGCCCGCATTAGGGTCGCCCAAAGAGATAGAGTCATTGGGAATCTCAAAGGTGAGTGAAATGACGGCATGGTCGCTGTCATAGGGGACGGTAAGCGCCCTCCCTCCAAGGTCATTGGCGTGATTAAGTCTGGAGTCAGCCAGGCAAATATCTAAAAAAGTATGAGCCGGTTTGAACGTGGGGAATGCAGGCGGAACAATATTGAGTTAATATTCACAGCCATGGGAAGTCTCCCAGCGGGAAATTTGGGAACCTCTCTGATTGTTGGTACGGTCACCCCAAGCTTTCAGCCTAGCATTAAGGTCGCCTGCCACAATATAGTAGGAGTCATCGTGGTTTAGGTTGAGTCCTCGAAACAGGCATTCAAGCTCATCGATAAAAGAACTCTGCAGTCGCTTCTGGCGTAGACGCTAGCTAGAAAGACGACTTTGTTGTCGGAGGTAGGGATCTTTATAACGGTATACTCAAGGATCAAATTCGACGCTGAAGATGGGAGGAAGATCTCTTCGAAAGGGAGGCCTTTTTTTACTAGGATTGCAGTGCCACCGCCCCGGATCGAGTTGGGTCTGTCTCTTCTAATGAGGGTGTAGCCTTTGAAAGATAATTTATGAGAGGCATTAAGTTTCGTTTCGGATAAGAAAACTACGTCGTGGTTATGAACGCGTAAGAATTGAAGTAGCTCAAGTCTACGGAGGTGCGTGACAATAGAATTGACGTTTATCGCAGCTATCTTAAGTTGGGAAATCTGCCTAAGGGTGTGCGGCATTGGAACTGTTAAAAAGGGAGTTGAAAATTAAATCTATTCTTTCCGCGTTAGCGGCGATCTGCATAGCCAGGGTCTGATACTGGGCGGCTATGAGGGTAGATATTTCTTTCTTGAGGTCGGTGAACCAGCTGGGGTGTGGCGGGGCGTGATGACTTTCATCTCGAAGAGGATGGGTGATAGGAGGCGTCATCGGGAATGGAGGCCTGGAATCCAGGGCAGGTGGGGTCCAACTTGATCTGGCATCGTGCGGGCGGGGGGGGGGGGGAGCGGTGGCCGCCGCTTGGGCATAGGAGGTGTTCGCACGGATAGAGGCCGAAATGGAGTTTATTTTCATCCAGGTTGGACGAGCACGTGTTGCGGTAGACTCTTTCTTTTTTGCAAGCGCGAACTTGATGAAAAGTTGCTGTAAAATCTCAGAAACGTTGCAGAAAAGTTGCAGTAAAATCTCAGAAACGTTGCAGAAAAGTTGCTGTAAAATCTCAGAAACGTTGCAGAAAAGTTGCAGAAAAGTTGCTGTAAAATCTCAGAAAAGTTGCAGAAATATTTCATGCAATGTTGCACACGGGCGGACATAGGAACATTTCTGCAACATCTCAGAAATATTACCTGCAAGGTAACTGCAACGAAACTGCAACGTTTCTGCAACTTTTCAGCAACGTAATTTGCTGTAGGGGTAGTAGTCTAACTTCTGACTGGATTTCGTTAAAATTATTTCTAATATTTACATTAATAAAAGTTTCTAGACTTTTTAATAATGAAGCACCCTTAACAATTGTGCAGTCAATAGATTGTAAAGATTTACTCGTTGCATTGATCCTTTGAAAAATTTTATTCCATAGGACCGTCATAATAGCAGTTTCATACTCATTCATTTTCTTGAGTAATGATTTTGCTTCAATAACAACAATTTTTTGTTTCGTTGTGGAATTCGATATCTCATCTAATGCCTATTTTATATTTTCATAGCCACATTTTAACGGTAAAACTGCATCAACCCTGGCAGACCACCTTGTGTCTGACAATTTCTTTAATGTACAGGGTGTCCCAGAATTGAGGGACATCCCGGAACATGCAATATCCTGATGCAAAAAGACATCGAAAAGTCCTTAGCCGTTTTGGGATCCGGGGTTTCGTTTTCGAGATATTAACAAAAAACCCCGACCAATCAGAGCGCGCGCCTTCCGCTGGAGGTCCCGCGCTAGCGTGGCCGCGCGCCGGGCCGCGCTGCGACTACGAACAAGCAAGGCGGCATGCATCGAAGGAAATTGCGTAGAATGGTAAATGAAAAAGACGTAACAAAAAAATCCAACCTTTTGCCATGGTTTGTTTGCCATTTAAAGTGAATAATGAATAAAGGATAAATGGATGAAAATCATGTGTAACGTAAAGAAACGAATACAATATTTTTTTTTAGAAAAATCGAAAATAATAATTATTTTGAGTGAGGGGATAAGGAGCACGTAAATTTCCTTTTTTTAATAACGAACAAACGAAAAGGTAATGCAACAGGGAACGAACGAAAAGTGATCGTAGTTCGTTATTGTGATAAAAATCCGTAGTTGAATAACGGCCAACACTGTTGTTGATAATTAATAAGTTGGTTTAAAAACTCGGAAGAAAAATTTACGTACGGAAATTTTGAGAATTATCTCCGGAAATGAGCCGTAGCCTGCGTTAAATTTAAAAAATAATAGTCGCCAATAATGTAACTAAAACTCACCCTTTCGGAAATTCACCTGCAGCTTAAAAACCTGGGTGACTAGGTCACTGAACCGATCCTGGTCATCGCCGAGTGCACAGCTGATCTCAGGTACACGACACCATCCAAAGTTAAGGGTGGCAACGTCAAGTGCGTCCGGGTTAATGCACCGAATATTCACTTCACTGCACGGCTACTAACACTGATCACTTAATTTATTTTTCATGAAACGTGTTGTTGCTACGTTCTAAAAATTGGTGGAAATGAATTTTTACTTGGCGTTCGGAGCCGTGGGTAATTCCCGCGCAAATTCTCACGCTGCAGCACTTGCGTCCTCGTTGTTCGGGGGGTACACACAGAACATCGCGTAATACTCTCGAGCAGAGAACATTTGTCTGCGACGTGATTGCTGACTGCTGGCTGACAAGATTTTTTCCAAGCGACTTCTTCTACCCCCAAATAGTTTCTCTCGTTCCATTATGAGTTGACCCCCACCAGGCCAAGAGGCTTCAGGTAAAAGAAGCCAGCACATTTTCGGAACACACGTGTTTTGCACAAGTGCAACGAAAACTTTCACAAAAGCCCGCGCTCCGTCCTTCTACTGCCAATGTACCCATTGCTTCGAGATAGAAAACAGACACCACGTGTATCGGTTCGAAAGGGTCCGAAGAGAAGAGAAACAGAAAGTCTTCGAGTTGCTATAAAGAAAAAAATCCTGCTTCCTGTTTCCCTTTTCCGATACCCTGAGTTCACGTCTGCTACGAGGCGGAACCAAGTAAGTCATAAATTATCCGAAACTGTAGGAAACCGTTCTCTACCGCCGACCTGCGGGACAATACGGTCATAAACCGCGACCCTGGCGAAATGCTCTGGCTGATCAGCCTGATTAATTTTGGAGAACTAGAAATTACAGAGTATTATCTGCACTCTAAGTTCCCGAAGTTTGTCACACACTAGTCCATGGTGTTCGTTAGTGCTGAGAAATATAGCATGGTTAGCAGGATCAGACTCCTTTATCTGGAACTCAGATTTAGGTACATTCAGGCCAGTTACAATAGAAATGATATCTTTGATATTGGAATTCATAGTATACAGGGTGTCCCAAAAATGTCGCGTTTCCTTGAAAGGGGTGACTCAGGGGGTGATTTGAAACAACTTTTTCCTTAGCGAAAATATTGTCCGAAGCTTCGTTAAGGAGATATTAAGCAAAAACCCCGACCAATCGGAGCGCGCGCCTTCCGCCTGAGTTCCCGCGGTAGCGTTGGCTACGAGGTAGGCGACCGCGCTTGTGCTACGAACGTACGAACAAGCAAGTCGGCATGCATCGAAGGAAACCGCGTTACACATTTTTTTTTTAAAGCAGAATCTTAAATAAGAATAATTTGAAGTGAGAGGACAAGAAGTACGTAATTTCGTTTTTAAATAAGGCATAAACGAAAAGCTAACGTAACAGAAAATGTACGACAAGTGATCGTAATTCGTTATTGAGGTAAAAATCCGTAGTTTAAGAACGGCCAACACAACTAAATTTAAAAAATAATATTAGGTGTATGAATAAATTATTTCCGACTGGAATTTCTATCGCGGTGGTATTCAGAAGCTGCCAGAAAAATGGCAAAAGGTAATAAACAATAATGGAAATTATTGCGATGATCGAGTTGTTTTCATATTTTTTAAATCGAACTGTTATTGTACCCTAAAATCGGAAAGAATTTATTTTCACACCTAATAATCACCAATAAATTAAAGAAAACTCACCCTTTCGGACATTCCTTTCCTTGCTTTCCTTCCCTTTTCGGAAACCTGTGTTACTAGGCCACTGTACCGATCCTGGTCATCGGCGTCCAGTGCTCAGCTGATCGCAGGGTCAATGTACCGAATATTCACTTCACTGCACGGCTACTAACACTGATCACTGAATTTATTTTTCACGGAACGTGTTGTTCCTACGTTATAAAAATTGGTGGCTGCGAAAGGGGCCGATTACTGTTAATTACTGGGACGAGATTACTACTATTACCCGGCGAAAAGAAAACTCGTGGCAGACTGTCTCGGGCTGTGCAGTCCGCTGCTGTGACGATTGGTCGAGTCACCTATTTGGGCACACTTTTAAAGACGGGGCACACGTATTTTGGTTATTGGCTGAAGTTGCCACATACATTGTCACACCGCGCGACGAAGAGATCGAACGAAACACGAGGTCGAGTGGGATAGAGCGATTTGACCAAGCGTAGCCTACGCTTTTGTTTTGACGATCGTCGGTCGGATCCGTATCTGATCGCTGCACAGCAGCGGACTGCACAGCCCGAGACAGTCTGCCACGTGTTTTCTTTTCGCCGGGTAATACAGTAATGCCTTGTTAGAATCACGACGATCGGGGCTGGCAGCGTGATACTAACGCGATGCGGACACCATTCGTAGCCGACGACAACTTCGTGTCGACTCTTTTGTTCTCTCGCGCGTTCTCGGATTCTCTCACTCTCGACTGAAGGATTCAAAGAAATGGTGGGGATAGTGAGCGTGATTATAACGCATGGTAAAAACGTGACACTAACGACGAATTACTGTAGTAGTAATCTCGTCCCAGTAATTAACAGTAATCGGCCCCTTTCGCGGCCACCAATTTTTATAACGTAGGAACAACACGTTCCGTGAAAAATAAATTCAGTGATCAGTGTTAGTAGCCGTGCAGTGAAGTGAATATTCGGTACATTGACCCTGCGATCAGCTGAGCACTGGACGCCGATGACCAGGATCGGTACAGTGGCCTAGTGACACAGGTTTCCGAAAAGGGAAGGAAAGCAAGGAAAGGAATGTCCGAAAGGGTGAGTTTTCTTTAATTTATTGGTGATTATTAGGTGTGAAAATAAATTCTTTCCGATTTTAGGGTACAATAACAGTTCGATTTAAAAAATATGAAAACAACTCGATCATCGCAATAATTTCCATTATTGTTTATTACCTTTTGCCATTTTTCTGGCAGCTTCTGAATACCACCGCGATAGAAATTCCAGTCGGAAATAATTTATTCATACACCTAATATTATTTTTTAAATTTAGTTGTGTTGGCCGTTCTTAAACTACGGATTTTTACCTCAATAACGAATTACGATCACTTGTCGTACATTTTCTGTTACGTTAGCTTTTCGTTTATGCCTTATTTAAAAACGAAATTTACGTACTTCTTGTCCTCTTACTTCAAATTATTCTTATTTAAGATTCTGCTTTAAAAAAAAAATGTGTAACGCGGTTTCCTTCGATGCATGCCGACTTGCTTGTTCGTACGTTCGTAGCACAAGCGCGGTCGCCTACCTCGTAGCCAACGCTACCGCGGGAACTCAGGCGGAAGGCGCGCGCTCTGATTGGTCGGGGTTTTTGCTTAATATCTCCTTAACGAAGCTTCGGACAATATTTTCGCTACGGAAAAAGTTGTTTCAAATCACCCCCTGAGTCACCCCTTTCAAGGAAACGCGACATTTTTGGGACACCCTGTATATAGGAGGGGGCCTAACGGCTTTAGGTCTAGCACTCTCTGCAGGGTTGGGATGCGGGGCTTCATCATCCGCATCGGGATCCATTTCGCAATCCCCACTAAGAAGCTGGAAACGGTTATTATCATCTTCTGTTGGTAAGGAAGTGGTCGGCTCAGTGGTCGGTTTAGAGGTGTTCTTTGGAAAGACCCAGCCTTCAGATTGCTGCGAGCTATCCCAAGAGGAGCGATCGATAGGTATCGATATGGACGGGGGAGCAGTCGATTGTTTCTTACGAGTCCCGCTCAGGTTAGCTTTTGGCCCGCTATTGGTTTTGGAATGACTCTCTTTCAAAAAATCCTTGTAAAGACGATCTAGCTGCGACGGGTGCAGCTTTGGGGATTTAAAGAAGTTCCTTTTTGAGCCAATTTCTGATAGAGAGCTCGACCTATCGCTGGTATCCGGAGAGCCACGACGCTTCGCCCCGTGGGGCAACTGGCTCGGCATGGGTATGAGAAAGCGCGCGGGATTCTCCCGCTGCACTACTGGGCCCGCACACCCTGGTGACCAGAGTAGAGGGCAACTTTCGGGGGTCACGGAAACACACTGCACTGGAAGAATATTGATTTACAACGGGTAAAAACGCGAAAAAAACTCGGGGCGGTACGACGGCTGAACAAATCACATGCGTGGCCTACTCAGCTCTCCTCCGCAAACGAACACTTTACCGCTGCAACTACAACTGTTGGTTGAGAAGATTCCTTACATATTCGAACTTATACTCCTACCGTGCAACACTTTAAACTCAAATTATTCAAAAACGGAGATTCGTTTTGACAAACTCAATTACGTCTCCCTAATCGTGGAGTCGGATATTTCACAACAAATTAATTTCGACGCTTGATGTTGTATTAAGTTGATGCATATTCTGTTATGAAATATCCTGCGTAGTACAAGAAAATAATGTTTTTTTTTTAGTTTTAGTGCATTTTTAATGCAATCGTTTAACTTAATTCCAATGCCTGCTCTAAGGTAGAAGGATGTAATATCTTGTATAATCAATGTGCAATTTCAAAGCATACAATATGAAGACATCACCGAAGTGTAACACGCCGATCGTAATGAAATTTATGAATGTAATTCTTCGAAAAACATATGGTACTTTTTTTTATATAGCTATACATCAAATTATATTTTTTATCAATAAGAATTATCTGTTGTTTAAATATGTTAAGAGAATTCTGCATCTTAACGCCATCTTCCAGGCGTACCGCGAATTAGATAATGGCACCGGTCCGCTGACTCATGTGGAGCGCCGAAAACGGCCCCTTCCATCGCCTTACAACCGATGGAAGGGGGACTGCTTCTGCCTTCCAGGAAATCGGGCCGATTTCCTGGATCTCTCTCTCTGTACGCGTCACTTGTCGACGAACCGTCTTCAAAGTCGCTTTGCTTTTCGCTGCTTTAATTTTGCTGTGCTTAGGGATTCGGGCCGAATCCACGTGCTTCACCGCTACTAAACTCGATTAAGCCTACGGCGTAGGAATCAGTGTTGCTAAACGTCTTAAACTGTATTTAATCGTAGTAAACTTGTGCGTGCGTTCCTTTTATTGTACAATTGTAAATAGTGACTTAAATATTAAACTAGTGCTTAGACCATAGGGGTCATAAATTATCGAAGCCCTCTCGCGAGTTCCCGACTTCCTTGACGTGCGCTTCCGTTATTTTGCTAACAAAATACAAATTTAATAACGTAATCATTTTTTAATCGATTTTATTTAGCTTTGATCCTCTGTTTCTTGTATATTTGTTTGTCTGGTTCAAATCTGGCAACACAAATTTAACCCACTTCGAACTATCCAATTGTCTTGAAACTTTGCCTGCGTGCGTAGTTTGGATTACAATACATTGGCGGTCTTCCTACAATTTCGCCAGATCGCTCATAATGAAATGTGGATGCAGTGTGGATCTGTAACACATTATGTAATGGAAATACTTAATTGTTGTTGTATAAGCGTACAAAATTTTACCGTAGAGATATAAAGTGTCAAACATTACCTGAAATATGGTACTTATTATTCCATTTAGCACTCCATTTGCCCTGGCATTACTGTCCCATGCACCATGTTCGCAGTAATTTTGTAAAAAGTCCGCCTGTAAGAAATGATCGCATACATTTCGGTAAGTTTGGAATAAAAGTAAAAGGTTGTTTCAATAATTTGTCGAACATCATGCATACCTGCGACGCCCGTATGTATCAGCCTGGCGCACTTTGACCGAACCGGACTCGGCACCCTTATACAGGGTGTTCCCCTATCTATGGTCAATACTCTAGGGTGTGATTATACAGGCAAAAAAAAGACGAAAATCAAGAGTTACGAAATTGCGATAAACGCTTCGTTTTCGAGAAAATTGACTATGAATTTCATCTAAATCCGCGTGCATCGTTGGCGCTTGAGGGGCACGCGGAGGTGAGCGGAACATCCTACGAGCAGCTGACGCGTTCCGCATACCTCCGCGTGCCCCTCACGCGCCAACGATGCACGCATTTTTAATACAATCGTTTAACATCATTTATTTTATTTTCTAGTCTTTAGTGTTTGTGGATTTACATTTCACAGCTCAGACTTCTTTGCAAATATCATTTATTGCTGTATACAGTTTAGCAGATTGCACCTTATAGTGCTAATTAACTAATTGTATTAATTACTTATATCACAAGGACTTTCATTTCCGGTACGGTTGAGAGCAGAAGTGTGAGTGAGCGGAGCGGAAGGAAAGGGCATAAAAGGTGGAAAAGTGGGAGTGGGGAGTGAAGGGATTGGTGAAGGGAATGGGGGGAGAGACGTAGGGGAAAGGAGAAAAAAGGTGCGGAAAAGGGAGGCAGGATAGAGAAGAAAACAGGGTGTAGAGGAGAAGATTCAGGATAGGACAAGGCGGGGAAGGAACGAGAGAGAGAGAGAGAAAGAAAACAGAGGAGAGAAGGATAGAAGAGTAGAGAAGGAGGACAGTGGAGACATCGTGCGATAGGGAGAGGTAACGAGGAGACTGCATAGCAATAGGTAAAGTAGGGAAGAAAGGAAAGAAAAGAGGTAGAAAGGAAGGTAGAAGAGAGGAATAAAGAATGGAAGGGAAAGAGGGTGAAAAGAGAGAGGTAGCAGGGAAGGAGAAGGTAGCAGCAGAAAAGGTAGTGGAGGAAAAGGAAGAGGAGGGAAAAAAGAAGGGTAGGAAAACAAATGCGGAGAGGTTGACAAGAGAAAGGATAGCAAGTGAAGGAAATGTGATAGAAATTAGAGAGATGTGGAAAAGAAAGAGGGAGAAAGAAGAGGAAAAGCAAGTGGAAGAGAGAGAGGGAGAGGAGGCTTTTTTAAAAAGTAGAAAGGTGCAAAGGTCTCCAGAGGAGAAAAGGGAAGAGGAAGGGAGAGGAGTGGAGAGATTGATAAGGGAAATGAGGGAAGAGGTGAGGAAAGATTTAAAGGAGGTAAAGCAGCAAGGGAGAGAGGTAAAAGAGGATATGGCAAAGTTAAGAGGGAAGATGGAAGAGTGGGAAGAAAAATGGAGAAGGGAAAAAGAGGAAATGGGGAGCAGAATGAAAAAAATGGAAAAAAGACTAGAGGAAGTGGGAAGAGAGGAGGAAAAGATAAAGGAGATAGAAGAAAGGTTAAGGAGGATGAAACAGGGGAGGGAAAGGGGGGAGGAAAATGGAGGAAAAGGATCGGGAGGGGACAGGACGGATAAGAGGACAGGAGGGGAAGAATGGGAAACGAGGGTAAAAGAGATGGAAAGAAGGCTAGAAATGAAGGAGAGAGAAGAGAAAAGGAAAAACATAATGATAAAAGGGGTAAGCAGAGAGGAAACGGAGATGGAAAGGACAAAAGCAGTGCTAGAGGTGATGGGAGTACAAGGGAGAATAGAGAGAGTGAAAGAGATAGGAGGAAGAGGGAGACAGAAGGGGGAGGTGATGCTGGAGGTGAGGATGGGGAGTGAGGAGGACAAAAGAGAAATAATGAGGAATAAAGGAAAACTAAGGGGGAGAAAGGAGTGGATAGGAGATGACTTAACCTGGAAGGAAAGAAAGATGCAGTGGCGGTTAAGAGAGATAGGAGAGGAGGAGGGAAGAAAAGGGAAAAGAGTGAGGGTACACTACGGTCGGATAGAAATAGACGGGAAAACGTGGTTTTGGGATGAGCAGGGAGAGGTTCTAAGAGATTGGAGAAGGAGGGAGAGGGGAAGGACAGAAGGGGGAACAAGGGAAGAGGGAAGGGAAGGAGAGAGGAAGGAGGGAGGAGAGGTAGAAGGGAGAAAGGAAAGAGAGGGGACAAAAAACTAAGCGAGGTAAGGAAGGAGGAGGGAAGGAAAGATCAAGGGGGGGAAGTGAAAAGCTGGAAGATAGGATTTTGGAACGTAGCAGGACTGACAAATAAGGAGGAAGAGTTCTGGAAGGGGATAGGGGAATGGGAGGTAATAGTGTTGTTGGAGACATGGATAGAGGAAAAAGGATGGAGCAGGGTTAGGAACAGACTGCCGAAGGGATACAAATGGAGGGCACAATGGGCAAGCAGAAAGAATAGGAAAGGAAGAGCGATGGGGGGTATGATGATAGGAGTGAGGGAGGAAATGATAGGAATGCAGGAGAGAGGGCAGGAGGAAGAGGAAGGGATAATGGTGGAAAGAGTAAAGGCAGAGGAGCAGGAATGGACGGTGGTGGCGGTGTATGTGAACGGGGATATGGAGAGGAAGTTGGAAATTATTAGAGGGTGGATGGAAGGACAAAGGGAGGAAGGGGGAGTGGTAGTAGGAGGAGACTTCAATGCGAGAACAGGAAAGCAAGGGGGCAGGATAGAGGGAGAGGAGGAAGAGGAGGGAGAGGGAAGGAAGTCGAAAGATGGGAAGGTAAATGGGGACGGAAGGAAACTAATAAAGGTAGTAGAAGAGACGGGATGGGAAATTTTTAATGGGAACATAAAGGGGGATGAAGAGGGGGAATATACATACACAGGAGGAAAGGGGGAAACGGTGATAGACTACGTGTTGGGGGATGACAGAACGAGGAGAGGGATAGAAAAGATGCAGGTAGGGGACAGAGTAGAGTCAGACCACCACCCGTTGGTGGTGACAATGAAGGAAGGAGGGGCGGGGAGGAGAAGGAGGAAAGAGAGGGAAAGAAAAGCAGGAAAGGGAAAATGGTCGGAGCGGATGAAGGAAGAATACGAGAAGGGGATGGGCCGGCAAGTATACAGGGTGTCCCAAAAATGTCGCGTTTCCTTGAAAGGGATGACTCAGGGGGTGATTTGAAACAACTTTTTCCTTAGCGAAAATATTGTCCGAAGCTTCGTTAAGGAGATATTAAGCAAAAACCCCGACCAATCAGAGCGCGCGCCTTCCGCCTGAGTTCCCGCGGTAGCGTTGGCTACGAGGTAGGCGACCGCGCTTGTGCTACGAACGTACGAACAAGCAAGTCGGCATGCATCGAAGGAAACCGCGTTACACATTTTTTTTTTAAAGCAGAATCTTAAATAAGAATAATTTGAAGTGAGAGGACAAGAAGTACGTAAATTTCGTTTTTAAATAAGGCATAAACGAAAAGCTAACGTAACAGAAAATGTACGACAAGTGATCGTAATTCATTATTGCGGTAAATATCCGTAGTTTAAGAACGGTCAACACAACTAAATTTAAAAAATAATATTAGGTGTATGAATAAATTCTTTCCGACTGGAATTTCTATCGCGGTGGTATTCAGAAGCTGCCAGAAAAATGGCAAAAGGTAATGAACAATAATGGAAATTATTGCGATGATCGAGTTGTTTTCATATTTTTTAAATCGAACTGTTATTGTACCCTAAAATCGGAAAGAATTTATTTTCACACCTAATAATCACCAATAAATTAAAGAAAACTCACCCTCTCGGACATTCCTTTCCTTGCTTTCCTTCCCTTTTCGGAAACCTGTGTTACTAGGCCACTGTACCGATCCTGGTCATCGGCGTCCAGTGCTCAGCTGATCGCAGGGTCAATGTACCGAATATTCACTTCACTGCACGGCTACTAACACTGATCACTGAATTTATTTTTCACGGAACGTGTTGTTCCTACGTTATAAAAATTGGTGGCCGCGAAAGGGCCCGATTACTGTTAATTACTGGGACGAGATTACTACTATTACCCGGCGAAAAGGAAACTCGTGGCAGACTGTCTCGGGCTGTGCAGTCCGCTGCTGTGCAGCGATCAGATACGGATTCGACCGACGATCGTCAAAACAAAAGCGTAGGCTACGCTTGGTCAAATCGCTCTATCCCACTCGATCTCGTGTTTCGTTCGATCTCTTCGTCGCGCGGTGTGACAATGTATGTGGCAGCTTCAGCCAATAACCAAAATACGTGTGCCCCGTCTTTAAAAGTGTGCCCAAATAGGTGACTCGACCAATCGTCACAGCAGCGGACTGCACAGCCCGAGACAGTCTGCCACGAGTTTCCTTTTCGCCGGGTAATAGTAGTAATCTCGTCCCAGTAATTAACAGTAATCGGCCCCTTTCGCGGCCACCAATTTTTATTACGTAGGAACAACACGTTCCGTGAAAAATGAATTCAGTGATCAGTGTTAGTAGCCGTGCAGTGAAGTGAATATTCGGTACATTGACCCTGCGATCAGCTGAGCACTGGACGCCGATGACCAGGATCGGTACAGTGGCCTGGTAACACAGGTTTCCGAAAAGGGAAGGAAAGCAAGGAAAGGAATGTCCGAAAGGGTGAGTTTTCTTTAATTTATTGGTGATTATTAGGTGTGAAAATAAATTCTTTCCGATTTTAGGGTACAATAACAGTTCGATTTAAAAAATATGAAAACAACTCGATCATCGCAATAATTTCCATTATTGTTCATTACCTTTTGCCATTTTTCTGGCAGCTTCTGAATACCACCGCGATAGAAATTCCAGTCGGAAAGAATTTATTCATACACCTAATATTATTTTTTAAATTTAGTTGTGTTGACCGTTCTTAAACTACGGATATTTACCTCAATAATGAATTACGATCACTTGTCGTACATTTTCTGTTACGTTAGCTTTTCGTTTATGCCTTATTTAAAAACGAAATTTACGTACTTCTTGTCCTCTCACTTCAAATTATTCTTATTTAAGATTCTGCTTTAAAAAAAAAATGTGTAACGCGGTTTCCTTCGATGCATGCCGACTTGCTTATTCGTACGTTCGTAGCACAAGCGCGGTCGCCTACCTCGTAGCCAACGCTACCGCGGGAACTCAGGCGGAAGGCGCGCGCTCTGATTGGTCGGGGTTTTTGCTTAATATCTCCTTAACGAAGCTTCGGACAATATTTTCGCTAAGGAAAAAGTTGTTTCAAATCACCCCCTGAGTCACCCCTTTCAAGGAAACGCGACATTTTTGGGACACCCTGTAGGGAGGGGAGGGATACAGGAGGAAGTGAAAAAGGTGGAGGCAAGGATAAAGGAGGAGATGAAGAAGGGGGAGGAGGCGGGGGGTACAGAAAGGCAAAGAAGGAGGGAAGGATGGTGGGATAGAGAATGCAGGGAGAAAAAGAAGGTGGTGAGAAGAGAGTTAAGAAAGTGGAGAGGAAATTAAAGTAGGAGGGAGGAGTACAAGAGGGCAAGGAGGGAATACAAAGAGATGTGTGAAAAAAAGAAAGAGGAAGAGAAGGAGAGGGTGATAAGGGAAGTGGCGGGAGCAAAGACGGAGAACAAAGTCTGGGAGATAGTTAATAGGGGAAGAAAGACATGGAAAGGGGTGAACGAAGGAATAAGTAAGGAAGAGTGGAAGGAGTATTTTATGGGATTACTAGGGGGAGTGGAGAATAGGGTGAGGGTGGGAGGGGAAGAAGATAGGAGGAAGGAAAGGGAAGAAGGAATAAGTAAGGAAGAGATAAGGGAAGAAGGAATAAGTAAGGAAGAGATAAGGAGAGCGATAAAGAAGCTAAAGGAGGGGAAGGCGATGGGAGGAGACGATATCCCGAATGAGGCGTGGAAGTTTGGGGGAGAGAAGGCGGTGGAGATAGCGTGGGAGATTTGTAGAAGAGTATGGGAAAGAGAGGGATGGCCACAGGGATGGAAGGAGGGGATTATAGTGCCACTGGCGAAAAAAGGAGGAGGAGAGGAGGTACACGATTATAGAGGAATGACGCTGATGCCGTCGGCATATAAAATATATGCAACGGTACTGGCAGGGAGATTGGAGAAGGAGGTGGAAGGGCAGAGGATGATTCCAAGCAATCAGGTCGGATTCAGGAAGGGAGTAGGGACAATGGACAACATATACGTATTAAACTACCTGGTAGGGAAACATATAAACAACAAGAAAGGAAAGATGATAGCGATGTTCGTTGACCTTAAAGCGGCATTCGACTCAGTAGATAGGAGAATTTTATGGGAGGCGAGGGAAAAGAGAGGGGTGAGAGCAGGGTTAGTGGAAAGGGTGAGGGAAATATACGGGGAGACGATAAGTAGGGTGAAGGTGGGAGGGGAAATAGGAGAGAGCTTCTGGACGGCCAAAGGATTAAGACAGGGGTGTCCGCTAAGCCCAATCCTGTTTAATATATTAACAGCAGATCTGGACGAGGAGCTGAGGAAGGGAAGATGGGGAGGGGTGAAGGTGGGGCAGAGGAGGATATGTGCAATGGCATATGCAGATGATGTGGTGGTAATGGCGGAGAGGGAAGAAGAAATGGAAAGTATGATAAGGAGGATGGAAAAATATATGGAGAAGAAGAGGCTAGAGGTGAACGTGGGAAAAACGAAGATAATAAGATTCAGAAAAGGGGGAGGGAGAGAAAAAGGGATGGAATGGAGATGGAAGGGAAAGAGAATAGAAGAAGTAAAGGAATTTAAATATCTAGGATATGTAATTAAGAAAAATGGAGGGCAAGAGGCACACGTTAGGGATAGAGTGAGGAAAGCGGGGGTGATAATGAGGCAGGCATGGGGAATAGGAAAGAGAAAGTTTGGAAAGAAATGGAGTAGGAGGATGTGGCTCTTCGACACGCTAGTGTGGACGGTGTTAGAATATGGAGCGGAAGTATGGGGATGGAAGGAAAGAGAGGAAGTGGAGAGGGTACAGGAGAGATACATAAGGTGGACGCTAGGGGTAGACTGGAGAACACCGGGATAGATGATAAGGGAGGAGACGAAAAGGATGAAGTTAAGGACGTGGGCAGGAAGAAGAGCGTGGATGTATGAGGAGAAGTTGAGCAGGGGGGAGGGGGGGGGGGAGCTAGCAAGACTATGCTGGGAAGAGGTAAGGGAAAAGAAGGAGGAAGAGATGAACACATGGGAGAGAGAGAGGAGAGAGTTTAAAATAGAAAGGGGGTGGCAGGAGGAGGGAGGGGGGGAAAGGAGGCGAAAGGGGTATGAAGAAATGGAAAAGGAAGACTGTAGGAAACAGGAAGAGGAGAGAAGAGAGAAAATAAAAGAATCAAGGTACAATAGATGGTACAGAGAAATAAGAACGGAAGGGGTACCGAAAAACTTAGAAGCAGGACGGGGCGAGGAGAGATATGGAAGGATAGCGAGATTTAGGTTGGGAAACGAAATGAAGGGAGGATGGTATTGGGAAAAACAGGAGGAGAGGAGATGCAGGATTTGTGGAGGGGAGGAAGAAACATGGGAACACGTGTTGGAGAGATGTGCAAGGGAGGAGGAAAATGAGAGGGGAATAGGGGAAAAGATAAGAGAGATACTGGATGAAGGAGGAAAAGGGGAGGAATGGATGAAGAGGATGGAGAGAAAGAGGAAGGAGAGAGTAGAAAGTGGGTGAGGGAGAGGGAGGAGGGAGGAGGGAAGGGAAAAAAGGAAGGAGGAGGGAGTGACAGAAGGAATGGAGTGAAAGAAAGGAAATGAAAGTCGAAGGTGGCGGGAATAAGCGGAGGGGGGAGGACGGAGAAAGGGAGCGAAGGTGGCGAGACAGCGGGAGCGGAGAGAGGGAGAGAAAGAGAGGGAGAGAGGGAGAGGGAGAGAGAGAGAGAGGGAGAGCGAGAGCGGCGGGGGAGCGAGATCGGAGAGAGCGGCGAAAGCGAATAAGGCGAGAGCGGTGAAAGCGAATAAGGCGAGAGCGGCGAAAGCGAATAAGGCGAGAGCGGCGAAAACGAATAAGGCGAGAGCGACGAAAGAGAATAAAGCGAGAGCGAAAAGAGCGGAAAATGGAATAAAGTAGATTAAGAATTAGGATAAGAATAGAGAATAAGGATAGGGAAAGAAGTTGTAAAGAGAGGAGAAGGAAAGGAGAATGTAAACCCTTAGGGGAAACATTAAACATATACATACATACATACTTATATCACATATTGTCCGTGTTTACATATATTCCCTCGGAGGTTGTCTGAGAAATGTAACACTGTATTCTGTTTGTCGACATATGTGATATAAGTAATTATACAATTACTTAGTTAACACTATAGGGTTTAAACAAATTCATTAACTATATACAGCAACAAAAGATATTTGTAAAAAAGTGTTGCATGTGCCAATTACTGCCACTGTGCCTACTATTGCCATTTAATTGATTATATACAGGGTGTCCGCGGGAAGACTGGACAGCTGAATATCTCCTAAAGTATTGGAGATAAAAAATTTTAAAAAAATATGTAAATTAATGGTTCGATGGGGCTGCTTAATTCGCCGCGACGGATTTTTTTTCGATTATTATTTTAAAAGATACGATGGTCAAGTTCGGTTCTTCAAATGGCACTAACTTTTTTGAAGTCCTGAGTTGATAGTGCGTTCCAAGACGAATTCAATAAGCTTTAATGTATACACTTGATTTCCACTGGTTTTTGAGATATTGCGCTTGCAAATTTGCTGATTTTCACTTGAAAAAAACCTCTGGAATAGCAAGGACCGGGGTCGGTCTTGCTGGCCCCACGGGTGGCAGTGCCTGCTGAAATAGATACCTACCTGCCAAAGGTCTACGCAGACCCAGGCTGGACAATTCTTTTCCGTCAGAAATGCTACTTAGGTAGGTACATCTGCGGTATCGAGAAGCGCACCATTACTTTTATTTCGCACTTGCTTCTACGCTCGGATGGCCGGTTATTTTGGGAGGGGTGCAAGTTCGATTGGTTAGGTTAGGAGGTGTGAAAGTTGCTAGACTAAATTTCAACCATAGGGAGCAGATTGTATTAGAACCAATCGGATTTGCATCCCTCACAAACGGCTGCTCTCTTGAAGAGGCCCTCTTCACAGCAATGCCCACCTTCAATCGCACGGAATACGTCAACGCATGCTTTAGGTTTTGATATTGAAGCTCGTGTTTATAGTCGAGAGGACCACGCGTCGACAGCGGGCTACCCCTTTTCTTCCTGTGTCTCCCCACGAGGAGTATTGCCGATGGATTGTAGGAGCGTAGATGTCTGGATGCCAGTTATTGAATTCAGGAGACGATAGAAACACTTTATTACAAAACACACATGTACTATAATTAAAGTAAATCGTATTCCTCTCGGGCAGGAGTACTGATAATGATCGAACTTGCGCCCCACTTCGCGCAGACCAATTACGCGGAGGGTAGTCGGGTGTCACACACTGCACAATTGATACAGGGTAACAATTCTGGAGCAACGCCCGTCAAGGAGATGCGGCCTGGTACCCCGTGACGAGGATAGCCCTTCGCAGTGCCTCGCCCGATTTTTATGGCTTTTTTCGGGAAAAGGTACGAATCCTGGGCCGAACGTAACAAATTGAAGGGTTTCGACCCTCGAAGGGTTTGGAATATCATTAAGAAGTGAAAAATGTACAGGATTTCAAATGTTTGCTTCTTTTCTTCATCGTATCGAGAAGGAAGTGACGCCAATGGATTCCCTATGCTTTTCCGATGAAACTGACACCAAGAACGACGTAATTCGGAAAATAATGAAGGAAATGAACAATTCATTTCCATAACCTCAAACTAATTTCGTTAATAATAGCCCGATTTACGTGAAATTTGGTATGATTTTCATCGGAAAAACATAAGGAATCCAGTGGTGCCACTATCATATCGATACGATAAAGAATAAATAATTATTTTATTTCCTAAACAGATACATGGTAATTCTGGAGGTACGCCCGTCACCCCGTGGCGAGGACAACACCCCGCAGTGCCCATCGAATTTTATGGCTTTTTCCGGAAAAAGGTACGAATCCTGGGCCCAACGTAACGAATTGGGGTCGAGTCTCCGCAGTCGAGGGTGAAATGTCCATTACAGCGTATTAAGAAATTCTTTTCTTCATCGTGTCGAAAGGGAAGTGACGCCAATGGATTCCTTATGTTTTTCTGATGAAAATCATACCAAATATCACGCTAATCGGATTACTTTGACACAAGCTATTTGTATTCCATATGCAAAAGTTGCCCGATTTACACGACATTTGTAATGATTTTCATCGGAAAACTCCAAGGAATCCATCGGCGACACTCCCATATCCATACGATAAAGAATAAAGAATTAGTTTATATCTTAAACAGATAATTCTGGAGCTACGCCCGTCACCCCGTGGCGAGGACAACACCTCGCTGTGCTCATCGAATTTTATGGCTTTTTCCGGAAAAAGGTACGAATCCTGGGCCCAACGTAACGAATTGAAGGGTTTCGACCCTCGAAGGGTTTGGAATATCATTAAGAAGTGAAAAATGTACAGGATTTCAAATGTTTGCTTCTTTTCTTCATCGTATCCAGAAGGAAGTGACGCCAATGGATTCCTTATGCTTTTCCGATGAAACTGACACCAAGAACGACGTAATTCGGAAAATAATGAAGGAAATGAACAATTCATTTCCATAACCTCAAGCTAATTTCGTTAATAATAGCCCGATTTACGTGAAATTTGGTATGATTTTCATCAGAAAAACATAAGGAATCCATTGGCGTCACTTCCCTTTCGACACGATGAAGAAAAGAATTTCTTAATACGCTGTAATGGACATTTCACCCTCGACTGCGGAGACTCGACCCCAATTCGTTACGTTGGGCCCAGGATTCGTACCTTTTTCCGGAAAAAGCCATAAAATTCGATGGGCACTGCGGGGTGTTGTCCTCGCCACGGGGTGACGGGCGTACCTCCAGAATTACCCTGTATCTGTTTAGGAAATAAAATAATTATTTATTCTTTATCGTATCGATATGATAGTGGCACCACTGGATTCCTTATGTTTTTCCGATGAAAATCATACCAAATTTCACGTAAATCGGGCTATTATTAACGAAATTAGTTTGAGGTTATGGAAATGAATTGTTCATTTCCTTCATTATTTTCCGAATTACGTCGTTCTTGGTGTCAGTTTCATCGGAAAAGCATAGGGAATCCATTGGCGTCACTTCCTTCTCGATACGATGAAGAAAAGAAGCAAACATTTGAAATCCTGTACATTTTTCACTTCTTAATGATATTCCAAACCCTTCGAGGGTCGAAACCCTTCAATTTGTTACGTTCGGCCCAGGATTCGTACCTTTTCCCGAAAAAAGCCATAAAAATCGGGCGAGGCACTGCGAAGGGCTATCCTCGTCACGGGGTACCAGGCCGCATCTCCTTGACGGGCGTTGCTCCAGAATTGTTACCCTGTATCAATTGTGCAGTGTGTGACACCCGACTACCCTCCGCGTAATTGGTCTGCGCGAAGTGGGGCGCAAGTTCGATCATTATCAGTACTCCTGCCCGAGAGGAATACGATTTACTTTAATTATAGTACATGTGTGTTTTGTAATAAAGTGTTTCTATCGTCTCCTGAATTCAATAACTGGCATCCAGACATCTACGCTCCTACAATCCATCGGCAATACTCCTCGTGGGGAGACACAGGAAGAAAAGGGGTAGCCCGCTGTCGACGCGTGGTCCTCTCGACTATAAACACGAGCTTCAATATCAAAACCTAAAGCATGCGTTGACGTATTCCGTGCGATTGAAGGTGGGCATTGCTGTGAAGAGGGCCTCTTCAAGAGAGCAGCCGTTTGTGAGGGATGCAAATCCGATTGGTTCTAATACAATCTGCTCCCTATGGTTGAAATTTAGTCTAGCAACTTTCACACCTCCTAACCTAACCAATCGAACTTGCACCCCTCCCAAAATAACCGGCCATCCGAGCGTAGAAGCAAGTGCGAAATAAAAGTAACGGTGCGCTTCTCGATACCGCAGATGTACCTACCTAAGTAGCATTTCTGACGGAAAAGAATTGTCCAGCCTGGGTCTGCGTAGACCTTTGGCAGGTAGGTATCTATTTCAGCAGGCACTGCCACCCGTGGGGCCAGCAAGACCGACCCCGGTCCTTGCTATTCCAGAGGTTTTTTTCAAGTGAAAATCAGCAAATTTGCAAGCGCAATATCTCAAAAACCAGTGGAAATCAAGTGTATACATTAAAGCTTATTGAATTCGTCTTGGAACGCACTATCAACTCAGGACTTCAGAAAAGTTAGTGCCATTTGAAGAACCGAACTTGACCATCGTATCTTTTAAAATAATAATCGAAAAAAAAAATCCGTCGCGGCTAATTAAGCAGCACCATCGTACCATTAATTTACATATTTTTTTTAATTTTTTATCTCCAATACTTTAGGAGATATTCAGCTGTCCAGTCTTCCCGCGGACACCCTGTATAATAAAAAAGAGATGAAAATAAATAAACACGGTATAAATCGGATTATTTTTAGCATTTGTAGATTAGAATTTACATTACATTTATATTTTACCAAGATATATTCTAGAAATAATCCGATTTATACCATGTTTGAACTCATTACATGGCAGCGCAGAAGCGTAAAGAAATAATGGCACAAATGGATGCTATGCAAAAGCATTTCATCAAAAACAATGCCGAGCTATTCGAAGAAGCTGCTTTAGACGTGATTAAAACCGATGATCGAGGTTCTACTATGGATTTGTGCGAGAGCGTACATTTCGTCGTCGAATGAATTCACTTCGGTTCATAACGGATAAACATAAAGAATCTTTTATTTGAATTTATCCAGATATTATCTTTGCCCACATCTGTTCTCCAGCCGCTCCGCCGTGATTCATTCAAGCCTTCTTGACGACAAAATAGTAATAGGGGAAATGCGGCAACAGTGCGATCTGACTCTCGATACGTATCGGCAACTATGTCTTTCCTACATTTATCGGCTAGCTTGGACTTCCACCGGTTCTGGTGGTACATGGCACGAATATACCATCAGCGCCGGTGACGGAGGAACCTTGAAGCTTCATTCTGTCTTTTTTCGGGCTGTCCTGAGTACAACTTTCTTCGTGCCGATTCCAGGACGGAAGATGGTTGAAACGGTTTGTTTACTACATCGCGTATACGCAGGGTCGGCGAAACCACTGTGCAAGTTATACGCCGCATAAGGGCGCCAGCCGAAAGTGGTGCTAAAACACTATATCACACGCTTATAATAAAGGAATCCAACTCCCACATAAACAAAATGTAAATATATTTATTTTTTTGTTGCATCCAGTGCAAACAGGTGCAAAAATTTGGGGGCGCCAAAAATTTTCTTGCATACAGGCGCCAGCTAACCTCGCGTCGGCCCTGCGTACACGTCACGCTGGTGCTACGTGGCTCGACTATACCAGTGACGCCACCAACGGAGAAGCCATTCTGTCAGTTTTCGAGTCATAAATTCATTATTATTTCAACGTGCGATGCTTATTAGCATTCAAACGCACCGTTCCACCCTGCACTGATGTCTACTGAAGGCAACTATACCCGCAAAAACTTAATTCTTGCCGATTCCAAGACGAATAATGGTTGAAAAGGTTTCGCGTATACGTACACGCTTTTCCTAGCTTGTGTGAGCGTACGCACACATTCAAGGCCCGCTGAGACGGCCCCCTTAAGGATTGAAATCCACGGCTTAAACTCAACAATGTCTATTTATTATCAACACTTAGTCTAATAATAACAATTTCTTAATATTGCTTACGTCTACGATTATATATGTTGTGTCTTTTTGTATTTTGTGGTTTTTTATATTTATAAGTAATAATATGAATGAGTATATATATATAGAGATATGTTGCAGTGTACGGCCGCTACCGTCTCCGGGGCGAGCTCATACTCTTGGCAACGTCTGCTACAAGAACGGCCGCTGCCGTCCCCGGGGCGTGCTTGTTAATATTGGCAGAGTTTTACTCATACAATGATTCGTGTATTGCAGTGCACGGCCGCTGCCGTCTCCGGGGCGAGCTCGTACTCTGCAATACTAGCTGTAAGAACGGCCGCTGCCGTTTCCGGGGCGAGCTCGATTCTCTTAGCTAAGTCTGCTGCTAGAAGGCCGCTGCCGTTTCCGGGGCGAGCACACTTCTGTTGGCAGAGCATTCGAATGACCCGCTTAGCTGCGTGCGCCTCTTTTATACTCGGGGATTGGTCAGTTGGCGCATGCGCAGTGAGTCGCAGTTTGTTATTTTGTATTTCATTCGCTTATTACATCGTATTTTGTCTTGTTCTTTTACCAATACTTATAATTAATTGTTCTTAATATTCTTATAATAATTATCTTCCTAATATTTGGTTGAATCGCTAGTTATGTACAAAAGTATTAATAATTTAGTTTGCGCAGTATGTTCGACGGTCTATATGGTAATACAAATCGGTTTCTACTTTACCGACAGTAGAGTTTATTGGTTTAAGTCCCCCTGGGACGTTACAGCTGCATGGGTCATATATGACTTAAGTTTCTTGTTTTGCTTTATAATTCTAATAATTTCTGTTAAAACATGCTTCTAATAATAAACAACATAATATTGTTAAATAATATGATATTTTTTTATGAAATTTGTATATCGTTGTTTACTCTGCGCTTTGTATGTGACCTAAAGAAAATTATCATTCAAAATTTGTTAAGAAAGAGTATGACACTCAACACCTTAATTAATGAATGTATTAAATTTGATTTTTTATGAATATTTTTGTCTATTTCAGATCAAAATTTTTTAAAAACATATATAGAAGAAAATACACGGACTTCCGAAACAGCAGCAGCAGCAGTTGACAATACCCAATCAGATTTAATAATGGAAAGTAACGCATCAAATACATGCACGTCAGAATGTATGCAAAAAAAACTTTTGTGGATTAGATGTAAGCTTTATCATATTTTTAATTTTATATACATATGCTAATATTCTGTTTGTACATATTACAGATTCTAATTTCAAATGGTCGCATAAAACGACACAGCTGCTTTTGCAATCATACCGAGAAAGAGCACTTAAATTTAGAGACCCAAAAATAAAAAAAAAACATTATGGGCTGAAATTGTCGGAATATTTCATCAGCATGGGCATGAGATTTCAAAGGACATATTAGATACAAAAATGCGCAATCTGAAAAAGACTCACCGAAAGATAAAAGATAATAAATCGGCAACTGGTCGCGAACGGATCCGTTGGGAATACTATGATACGTTCGAGGATATTTTCTCCAATGACAGAACTATAAATATTGGGCCCACACTATCGTCACGCACACCGTTACATAGCAATAATCCAAGTACCAGTGCTGATGTTGATGCCAATTCCGATTTAGACAGTACACAACACACATATTCACCTACATTTACATTTACTCATTCTAGTAGATCATCATTTTCTCCAATAACTGATTTTGCAGATAACATAAACTTAGATGATTTAAGCAATTCTAATGGAAGTCTACAGTTAAGGTGTGCCACATCTGCTTCTGAAGCATCTTCAGATTGTGCATTGCCATCTGCTGCTTTTCCTATGCCATCAACATCGTCAACTAGTGATGTAGAAAGAAACAAAAAGATTCAACCGAAAGCTGTCCGAGCTAAAGCTATGTACAGTCTGCGAAAAAAACAATTGGAAATTGATAACAGACGAATCGAAGTTATAAACGCTTTAACCGAAAAGATTGATGAAAGCAACAAAATTCAATCCGAAAGAAACAAACTATTAGAAATGCTGATAAGACAACGAACAAACAACGATACACCATCAAATCTGTACTCTGTACAAAGAGAATATTAGCATATGTATACAAAATTAATAATATGATAACTAGTATAAGTTAGTTAAAGAGAAGTACGTATATTATATATTTATATTTTTATATTATGTATTTTGATAATGTACGATAGAACATAGTGTAATATTATCTTTAAGAAAATACTTGTTCACTCGTGAGTAATTGTTAGATGGTGACATAAACAATTATGACGAACGATTACGATTCACGAACCGCCTTCAAAGTTTAAAAGATTTATTATAATAAATATATATATTTTATAAAATATGAGATATAGATTCATATATACGATATTGTGATATGTAGGTGTTTAAGTAAATAGAACATAACTAAACAATATAACTTTTTCTAATTGTGTGTAGTTATCAAAATTTTATAAATAAACAAATACACAACTAGACATTTACATTTAAAATAACAAAACTATGTTATTCCTTTTATTAATGGCATCCTGATTTATATTATGATGCATATTTTCTTCATTTTCTGCATCTTCATTTATTTCCAAGCCGTCAATCTCATTTTCATTAATAATAAAATTATGTAGTACACAGCATGATGCTATCATTTTATTGCCCAACACAAAATCGGAAATATCTAAATGTTCGTTGTAAAAATTGTTCTAGCTTTGATTTTAGCGTAGTTAACTTTAAGTAGTTCTAAGTATAGGTTAAGTAGGTTTAATTAACTGTAAGTAGAAGTCTTGTTTTAACCCACTCTCTTAGTCACCGGTATTTTATTCACAGAATTTGATTGTAATAAACTAGCACTAGGAAAAGCGCGTACGAAGCGAGAATATAGTCTATTTCTAGCACTGCCGTTCTCTCCTGTTCTCTCCAGTTCTCTCACGAGCGAATTCGAGTTTCCAGTAGCAAGTAAGCCAGTAGTAAGTTTTACCGTACCGATTCCAGGAGACCGACTGCCAGATTAGTCGCGATCGCGGAAACGGAGCGCGCTGAGAAGAGTGGGGAGAGAGCAGCTGTTTCGCCGGTAATCGTAGAGATGGTGACACCGTAATCACCCGTGGTCGCGGATCACGACAGCCATAGCGGACTGTCGCATGTCGATGGACGAGAAAATGTCCTTAAAACTAATAAAACGTGCAAAATAACTTAAGTCTACTATATACAATATATACATCTAAACATTCCGCCCGCCTTCGTCGCGGGTACGCGACGAATGTTATTCGCTCGAGCGCGGTGACGCGGAAAGTTCAGGTTGTGATGGCGAGAATCGCCTCGGATCGCTTCCGCCTGGCTTCGAGGGAAAAATGCTGATCTTCGCGATCGGCCGTTGTAGTGTCGTATACGGTGTTTTTATAGTAACGACTCGGACAAGGTCGTCTTTTCCCGGATGCACAGCGGAGATCCGTCCGATGGGCCAGTGTGTTGGAGGCGCAGCTTCGTTACGCACGAGACAAAGGTCGCCCACCTGTACGTTTGGGTGGCCCGTTACCCATTTGTGTCGACCTTGCAATGCTTGCAAATATTCTGCGGCCCAGCGTTTCCAGTAGTGGTCTCTCATCTGTTGAACCAATTGTCAGCGCGTCAGTCGATTGCTTGGTTCAGCGGCTAGACACGGCTCCGGTACAGCTATCAAAGGAGAGCCTACAAGAAAGTGCGCGGGTGTTAAAAAGTTAAAATCGTCCGGTTCGTCACTCAGCGGAAAGAGTGGCCTAGAGTTGAGGCAGGCTTCGATTTGCGTCAATAACGTAGACATTTCCTCGAACGTCATCGGGGTATCACCGATAACTCTACGCAAGTGAAATTTCATGGATTTCACCGCGGCCTCTCAGAATCCGCCGAAGTGAGGAGCGGCTGGTGGATTGAAGATCCACGTAGTACCCATGTCAGCTAGCAGTTAGGCTAGCTCGCCCAGTTCGGAGGTTGCAGCGGAGAACCACTGCCGAAGCTCCTTGTCGGCGCCTACAAAGTTAGTTCCGCAGTCGCTACGCATGGAAGCGCAATGGTCGTGGCGAGAGACAAATCGTCGAAACGCGGCTAAGAAAGCGGCCGTGGTATAATCCGATACGAGTTCTAAGTGTAGCGCTATAGTGGATAGACATATAAATACGGCTACGTAAGATTTTCGCGTGCGTTGTCCGCGCCCTGGGGACGTTTTCGTGTGAAAGGGACCAGCATAGTCGACTCCCGAGTTGAGGAAAGGTCGCGGTAGCAGTCACGCGGGAGGGAGGTAGATTCCCCATTTGTTGTTGCGACGCCTTGGCTCTCCATCGCCAGCAAGTAACGCAAGAGTGAATGTATGTACGGACAACGCGACGTCCACGAAGAATCCAGTAGTTTTGCCGCAGCATACTTAAGGTAAGTTGCGTACCGCCATGAAGCGCTTTTTCATGGTGGTCGCGTACGATTAAAATAGTAAAATGTCCCTTTTCCGGTAGGATAATTGGGTGTCTTTCGTCGAAGTTAAGCGTAGAATGCTTTAGTCGACCGCCGACCCTAAGGATGCCCTCAGCATCCACAAAGGGGACAAGACGCGAGAGAGGGCCTCGGGAGACAAAAGCGGATTTTTCCAAAGTCGAGATTTCTCGAGCAAAGGCACAGCGCTGCACCACTCGAATCAAGGTAAGTCGAGCTACCTCTAATTCGGGAACGGTCAGGTAACTGCATTGACTTGCGAGCGAAGACTTTCGTTGAAGTCGAGAAACGAAGCGAATGCACCACGCGGTGATGCGATTTAGTTTTTTGAACGAAGAATATTTGACTACGACTTCCCATATCGGGGAATCATCGTCTAGTTTTGTCGTGTGATTAACCGACTTCGTGCGTGTTTCCTCCGTCGTGCTGAACTCGACCACTCGGGCAGACTCGACGTCTGTCTGACCTTGTGTTGTTTACTAGCATATCCCCGGGTATACCTCGCGAAGCGCAGTCCGCGGGATTTTCCTTTGTCCTTACGTGATGCCACCTCGCATTTGGCAATGTAGTCTGAATTTCAGATACGCGGTTGGCGACAAAAGTCGTCCATTGAAAGGGCTGCTTCTGTAGCCTGCTCAATACGATCGTAGAATCTGACCATAAATGTACATCGCTCAGAGGTAATTTCAGAGCTTATACTGCGCGTATTACCAGTCGAGCAAGTAGTGTGGCGGCACATAATTCGAGCCGTGGCAAAGAAATTTGCTTTAGAGGCGCGACTCTAGTTTTGGCCGCGACCAGATTAATACGAGGGGGCTCATCGTAGGACAAGGAACGTAGATAAATTACTGCGGCGTACGCCTTTTCTGACGCGTCGGCGAAGCCGTGTAATTCGTAAGTTCCGGATTCCGTTCTAACGGCAAGCCATCGAGGTATCCTCAATGAGGAGAGAGCGCCCAATCCGTCGTAGTAACGCTCCCAGGTTTCTGTAAGATTTAAAGGGAGAGGCTCATCCCATCCCAGTTTTATAAGCCAGAGAGATTGAACGAAAATTTTCGCTGCGATTATTACCGGAGCTAGAAATCCCAACGGGTCGTACAAACTCGCGGTTTCCCTGAAGACAATACGCTTTGTCAGAGCGTTTTCTCGGTTTTTAGGCGTAGCGGAAAACAAGAAACAATCTGAAGTGGTTTGCCACTTCAGTCCCAGCAATGAAAAGGTGCCCTCGAAGTTGCACGACAGTTCCGGAGTGACTGCCACATAGTCGTGCGGCAGCGTCTCGAGAAGCTCGGGCATGTTCGATGACCATTTTCGCAGTTTGAACCCGCCCGCCTTGAGCAAAGAAAGTAGCTCCTTTTGAAGGTGGAGCGCCGCAGTGATTGTATCGGCTCCCGAGATTACGTCGTCCATGTAGACGTCGTTAAGCAGGCACGACGCGGCAGAAGGATACCGTTCAACTTCGTCCGCGCTCAATTGCCTTAGTGTACGAATGGCCAAGTAGGGCGCACACGCCATCCCGTATGTGACAGTGAGCAGTCGATAAGCCTGCACCGGTTCTGACGCGTTCTTCCGCCAAAGAATTCTTTGGAAGTCGCAATCGTCCGGATGCACTCGTATTTGGCGGTACATTTTTTCTATGTCCGCGGAGAACACTACGGGGTGAAGACGCCATCGTACTAAGATATCGAATATCTCCGGAAGCAAGTTAGGACCCTTGTGTACGAGGTCGTTGAGCGAGAGACCAGAGGTCGTTTTACACGACGCGTTAAAAACTACACGAAGTTTCGTGGTAGTAGTAGAATAGCGGATTACCCCATGATGAGGTAGATAATAGTGACTCGAAGTATCTCGAGAGTCTCCCGTGACCATAGTCATATGGTCAAGGGATTCATATTCTTCCAGAAATTGGCGGTACGCCGTTTCCAGTTCGGAAGAGTTCCGGAATCGTTTTTCGAGTTTTAACCAGAGAGCCTCGGCAGTCGCGCGAGAGAAACCGAGGCTAGATTTTGCACGCGAGAAAGGCAGCCTCACGACATACCTGCCACTGTCATCACGAGAATGCGTTTGCGCGAAGTGCTCCTCGCAAACCCTTTCGTCGTTAGTAAACGAAGTAAGTGGTGTCGATACCTCTTCAATTGCCTAGAATCGTTGCAGAAGTTCCGAGGTATCGGCATCCGTCGAGCACTGTAATGTGACAGCGGCTTTCCGGCCAGAGAGAATTCCCCGATCGGTGATCAGGCCAGTAAGTATCCACCCAAGCTTCGTAGCTTGAGCTACGGGTGTGCGAGGAGGGCCATGTATTAACCCTTCAAGTATGATTTGCGAGTATACGTCCGCGCCTAAGAGTAACTCTACTTTCCTGCAGGATAAGAATTCCGGGTCAGCAAGTTCGAGACCCGTCAAGGGCGGCATAGAAGTAGACAATTGAGCGGGACTGGGTTGGTAAGAAGACAGCCGTGGAAGTACCAGGGCCTGTACAGAGAGATTCACCGACTCGTTTTTTCGGTGAGAGACCGTTAGATTTACCGAACCCTTCGAGTATGTTTTGCTTTTCGCCACGTCTATCACCGGAATATTTGATTGAGACCTGGGAAGCCTTAATAGTTGTGCGATACTCTCACCAATCAAGGAAACCTCGGAGCACGGGTCGATCAGCGCCCGGACAGTCACTTCTTCACCTGTCACGGAAGCCACGCGAACCAAGGCCGTAGCGAGAAGTATGGCAGCGCCCATACTTTGAGTCTGAGCGCAATGTGTCGTCGGAGAGGTCGAGTTCAGCGAGGGAGGTACACCTTGGCTAGCAAGTCCCGGTTGCAGAGTTACCTGTGAATTAGTTCCAGAACCAGTACCTTGTTCTAATGGAATATGAATGGTAGTATGATGCTTACCCAGACAGAGTTGGCAGCGCTTGCTTGATTTGCAGTCTCGAGATGAATGTGCTGCTAAACAATTAAAGCACAAATTCTTTTGTATTACCCGATCCTTTCTCTCCCGAGGACCCAGAGTTTTGTACAACGGACAGAACAGGATGAAGTGTTCTCCTTCGCACAGCGCACACTTCGGACTCTTCTTCTCGTTGCTGGTCACACAGTGCGTCTTGGGGCGACGCGTCGCCCCGCTGGAGGCCGGCTCCATTCGTCGATCTCCTCCTCGAGGTCCAGATGATCCAGTGGGTTGCTGGCCAGCTGATCTGCTGGCGCTGCCTTCCGACGCCACAGCGCCCAGGACTTGAGTGCTGAGGAAATCCAGCATCTGCGCGAACGTGGGGTGCTCCTTTGAAGGTCCGAGGGACGTTTCCCACTCCTTCCTTGTTTCGGCGTCTAAACGTTCCGCCGTCAGGAATACCAGCCACGCACTCCAGTGCTGGACCGGTAGCTGCAGTGTTTCCAGCGCTTCCACTGCATCTCGAGTTCCATGCAACAAGTTCTTCAATTCTTGCGCGGATCCATTGCTCATTGAGGGCAAGGACATGAGCGCCTTTAATTGAGCGTGAATCAATAGACGTGGCACATCATACTGATCGGAGATCGCTGCCCACGCGCGTTTGAAATTATTCGCCGTGATCGTCACGTTTTGAATTAAACGTGCAGCTTCTCCCGAGAGGCTGGTTTTCAGATAGTGCAGTTTATCTACTGCCGAGAGGGACGAGTTTTTTATAATCAGAGAACGGAAAAGGTCTCGAAAACTTGGCCAGTGCTGGTAACCCTTCCCCCTTCACTCTCCCATACCATCTGTTCGATTTTGATTCCCCTATCTTTCTCCACCTCTCCTCCTCCTGAAATTTCCTTTCCCTACTCACTAACTCCTCTCCTCTTATTCCCCCCCTTTCCCTTAACACTTCCATCTCCTCCAGTGTCCAGCCCCTTTCCTCATAAAACTCTTTCCTTTCTTCTTCCCACCCCGCCAACACCTTTCCCCTCCTTAGCCTCCCCTTCATTTCTTCCCAGCACCTCCTCGCCAGCTCACCCCCTTGCCCCTCTTCCAACTTTCTTTCAAACCCCCACGCCCTCATCCCTGCCCTTCCCTTCAACATTTCCCTTTGTACCTCCTCCCTGACCATATATCCCGGCGTACTTCTCTCCACCCCCAGCACCCACCTCAAAAACCTCTCCTGCAGTCGCTCTACCTTCGCCCTTTCCCTCCACCCCCACACCTCTACTCCGTACCCCACCACCGGCCACACCAGCTTATCAAAAAGCCATAGCCTCCTTTCCCAATCTTTCCCAAATAACCTTTTCCCAATACCCCATACCTTCCCCATCACCGCCGCCCCTTTTTTCACCCTCTCCCCCCCACATGTTCCTCCTGCCCCCCGTTCCCCATCACCGTGTACCCCAGATATTTAAAACTCCTCACCTCCTCTATCTCTTTCCCCTTCCATCTCCATGTCACCCTCTTCCATCTCCCCCCTCCCCTTCTACACCTCATCACCTTCGTTTTCTCTACGTTAACCTGCAGTCCCTTCCCCTCCACGTACTTCTCCAACTTCCCCATCAACCCCTTCATTCCCTCCTCGTCCTCCGCCAACACCGCCACATCATCGGCATAAGCCAACGTGTATACTTTCCCCTCCCCTAGCTTCACTCCCCCCCATCCTCCCTTTTTCAGAACCTCTTCCATATCCGCCGTGAGCAGAATGAATAGGCTCGGACTCAGCGGGCACCCCTGTCTCACCCCTCTCGCCGTCCAAAACCTTTCCCCCTCCTCCTCCCCTATCCGTACCCTACCTGTTGTTTCCCTCAGTATCTCCTCACATCTCCCTACCAGTTCCTCCCTCACCCCCCTCCCCCTCATCGCCCTCAGCAGTACCTCCCTGTCCACCGAGTCAAACGCCGCTTTCAAATCAATAAATAGCACTACCATTTCCCCCCCCCCCTTTCTTCCCACTTGCCTATTTATCAAATAATTTAACACGTACACATTGTCTATACACCCCACCCCCCTCCTAAAGCCCGTTTGACTCGGTGGCAGTAGTCCCTTCCCCTCCACCTCCACTCTCAATCTCTCCGCTAACACAGACGCGTACACCTTGTACGCCGTCTGTGTTAGGGTTATCCCCCTACATTCCTCCACCTTCTTTCCCAACCCCTTCTTCACTACAGGCACCACCACCCCCTCTCTCCACCCTTCTGGCCAGCCTTCCCCCCTCCACACCCTCTTACACAACTCCCATAGCCACCTTTCCACCTCCGCGCCTCCATACTTCCAAACCTCGTTCGGGATCCCATCCCCCCCTCCCGCCTTCCCATCCTTTAAGTTCCTTATCACCTTTCCTACTTCCTCCCTCCCTATCTCCGCCTCTCCGTCCATCCTCCTCCTCATCTCCCCACCCTTTCTTACCCACCACTCCACCCCCCCCCCCAGCAACCCCCTGAAATATCCGTCCCATTCTCCCATTGTTATTTCCTCATTAACCCTCCCTCTCCTTTTCCTCCCCCTATTCACCACCTTCCATACTTGCCCCTCTGTTCTTACTCCTTCCACTTCCTTCACCCACCTCTCCACCTCCTTCTTTCTTTTTTCCTCACATAACCTCCCATACTCCGTCTTCTTCTCCTTATATTCTCTCCCATCCCCTCCTTCCCTCCTCCATTTTCTCAACTCCCTCCTTACCTTACTCTTCTCCTCCCTACACTCCTTATCCCACCACCCACCCTTCTTTACCCTCTCCCCCCCTTTCCCATCTTACCCATCGCGTCCTTAATCCTTTCCCGCATCTCACACCACTCCTCCTCTACTCCCCTCTCCCCCTCACCCCTTTTCCCAAAATTCCTCATAAACTCCAATCTTCCCTCTTCCGTCCAGTCTCCCCTACCTCCTCCCCTTTTCCCACCTTTTCCCCTCCTTTCCCCTTCATCACTCCCCTCCCCTCTTAACCACACCACTACCGGGTGGTGATCCGATTCCACCCTCTCCCCTACCTCCAGCCTTTCTACCTTCTCCCTTGTATCCTCGTTCCCTATCACATAATCTATTACCGTATTCCCCCTTCCCCCTGTGAAAGTCCACTCCCCCTCCTCGCCCCCCTCTGTATTTCCATTCAAAATTCCCCACCCCCTTTCCTCTAAGTACCCACACAACCTCTTCCCTTCCCCATTCACCTCCTTATCCTTGGATCTCCTTTTCCCTCCCCCTCTTCTTTCATCCTCTTCTTCCCACCGTACCTCCCCTCCTTCCTCCCCCGTGCGAGCATTAAAGTCCCCCCCTATCACTATTCTTACCCCTTCCTCTCTTTCTTCCATCCACTCCCCTAGATCCTCCAGCTTCTCTTTCCAGTCCCTATTTACGTGTACCCCAACTATCTTCCACCATCCCCCCCCCCCCCAATCTTTACTTTCTTCGCCATAATCCCCTCCTTCCCTCCCCCTCCCCCCTCTCCCATTTCTATCTCCTTTCTCACCCCCATCATCATTCCTCCTATCGCTCTTCCCTTCTGGCTTTCCCTCCTGGCCCACTGCTTCTCCCATACATACCCTCTAGGTAGTCTCCTTTCTACATACCCCCAATCTTTCTCCTCCACCCATGTCTCACTTAGAATCATCACATCCCATTCCTCCAGCCCTCTCCAAAATCCTTCATCCTTCTTCTTCACTCCTGCCACATTCCAAAACGCCACCCGCCAGGTCCCCCCCCCCTACCTTTCCTCTCTCCTTCCTCTTTCCCCCTTCCCACCTCAATCGTTTCCCTGCCCCTCACACCATTTCTCCCCTATCTCGTCCCACCTTCTTACTTTCCCATCCACCCACATTTTCATATACCCCACCTGTACCTTCCTTCCTCTCTCCCTCTCCATTTGCGCGTCTCTCTCTATCTTCCATTTCGTTCTCCGTTCCTCCTCCGTGAGGTCGTCCTCTACCCTCTCCCTTCTTCCCCTCAGTTTTTTCTTCGCCTCCATCACCTTCCTCTTTTCCTCCCTCCCCTCCAACCTCACCAGCACCATTCCACTTCCCTCCTTTCCTGTTCTTCCTATTCTCACCACCTCCTTTATCCCCCCCCCCCCTCCCCCAAACCCATCCTTTCCCATAACCTCCCCACTTCCTCCTTCACATCCTTTCCTTCCAACCCCAAACCTCTTATTATCACATTACTTCTTCTCGTCTCCCTCTCTTTCCTATCCTGCATTACTTCTATCCTTCTAACCCTCATCCTCCATTCCTCCTCTTGCCCTTCCCTCCTCAACCCCTTCCCCTCACTCCCTATTTTTTCCTTTTCCCACCTCTCTACCTTCTCCATCATCTCATCTATCCTCCTATCCCATTCTTCTATCTTCCCTAGCTTCTCCGCCAGCCCCCCTCTCCTCACCCTCTCTTCCCTCATCTCCTCCTCCCATCTCCTCCTTTCCTCTCTCCACTCTTCCTCCCTTCTTCTTCTATCTTCCCTTTCCTTCTTCATCTCCTCCCTCTCCCTCCTTATCTCCTCCTCCATCTTTCTTCTCTCTTCCCTAACCCTTCTCATTTCCTCACTCATACTCCTCATCCCAAACATCATTTCTCTAATCATGCCCTCCAGCAATCTTTCTTCCTCCTCCACCACCTTCTTCCCCCCTTTATCTCGATTTCCTGGTGACCTCTCCGTCTTTGAGCTTCTCTTAAACCCACCCACCTTATCCTGGTCCATAGCCCCAGTATCCTCCTCTCTCTCCCTCTTTTTTCCCCACAAACTTTCCAAGCTTCCCGCACTACTCCCCACGCTGTTCACACTGTTCACACTGTCATTTCTATTCCTTTCTTCGTACGCGGTCTTTCCTACTTCTTTTTCTCCGCCCTTTTTCGTCGACGTCTCTTCTTTTCTCCTCTTTCCCCTTTCCCACTTTCCTTGCCCTGTTACCCGTTTAACCTTTTATCCTACAAATCTACCTTTTTCCCCTGCTCCTTTTATCCTTCGCTTTCTATTCTTTCTTCCTTACACCTCTTGCCTTCACTCTTCACTCTTTTCAAACTTCCCGCCTTCCCACTAGCTCTACCCACCTACTTGTCTCTTCTCCCGTATGCGCCACCACCTGTCACTCTCTGTGTTCCTTCCCGCCTTTCTTCACCTATCTTTATCACCTAACCTCCAAAGCCTCCCTTATCCCTCCCGTACCTCTGCCACCCACTATCACCGTCCCTTTCCCTTTACCCCCTTCCCTTCTTCAACTCTCCACTATCTGCCACCCACACTCTCCACTCTTCCTCACCACCTCACTCGCCTTTCTTTCCACCGCAAAATCCACTCACTCTTACACCCAACTATCACTCACGCGACCGGAAACGGAAGTCCCGACCCATCTTGATATTCCCTGATATTTTTTTTTGCCATTTTGACTTGAGATTCGTACTCAGCGACCTCGGAAACTCTAGAATTCTAAGTTTAGACCAAATCTGATATTTTTGGGGTATACGCGTCCGCCATATTGGATCCTCCATTTTGTTTTTTGCCATTTTGAGTTCAGATTCGTAATCAGCGACCGCGAAAACTTTAGTATACTCATTTTTGTAAATATCAAAGATTACCTTCATATTTTTACCATGTTTCTGGGATTCCAACCCACTGTGCGACGTTTGATGATCGCATCGTCAAGCTCGAGACTCATACGTACAACCCATACGTCAACACAACGTTTGGATATAGTGATGAGATAAGAATACCTATACAGCAGCAGGATTTATATACATTACCGTGTGAAAGTTTCCTCTACGTGGAGGGGAAATTAGTGATAAATAAGCCAAACGAAGCATCAACGACGACGTTGGGAAATAATTGCATGGCGTTCTTATTTGATGAGATTCGATACGAGCTGAATGGCGTGGAGATTGACCGCAATAGAAACGTTGGAATAACTAGCACGCTTAAAAATTATGTATCGCTGACATCTGACGAAGACAAATATATGGAGAATGCCGGATGGGGATTGAAACGACACGATGGACTAATAGTGAAAAATCATTTCAATTTTTGCATCCCACTAAAATATTTTGTTGGGATTTTACGACTACAAACGCATGATTATTAATGCACGTCACGAATTGATTTTAATACGATCGCGCAACGATAACAATTCTCTAATAGGATCGCCGATGTTGGAACCAGAAATTGAATTACTTAAAGTGCAATGGCGAATGCCTCATGTGACGCTGAACGATGTTAATAAGCTATCGTTGCTACATGCTTTGGAAAGTGGACAAAACCTAAGCATTAGTTTTCGCTCGTGGGATCTGTACGAGTATCCTCTCTTATGCCGGGTCTCCACCAAAGCGAGCACGAGCACGAGCATTTTCTCGCGAGCATGTTAGCTAACACGGCGTTCGGCTCGGTGTGGACGCCAAATAACAGTGTTCGCTAACAAATGACCCTCGTAATAGGCAATAAATCTTCCGGATGGTCACGGTAGACGCCGAGAGAGGGTGTTTGTGAGCAAAGTTCGGTGATCTACCAGGCACGAGCATTTGTGACGAACATCGGCTATTTTCTCGTTCTTGTCCCTTTTCAAACCCATGAAACTTGGGCCTTGCAATCCCTTTCCATTGTGCGACTGCTCATAAACAGACGACCCTCCACGACCCTCCACCGGCAGGTACTCCACAGAATTAGCATGCGTGACAAGCACGAATAAAATGTTTATATTTTTTGTTTTAACATAATGAGAATATTTCCAACGTATGGATGAGATATTTCTAATAAAAATGAAACCAAACACGACGAAATTCGGACAAATTTGAGTTTCGCTGATAATATATAACAGTTTTATACTATCAACATTTTTTTATGCTAGTCAATAACAGATTTTCTTGAAAAAAAAGATAAAATTTAGTGTTCCTGATTCCTCGATATTTTTCGCATCTCGAGAAATGAGAAATAATAAATTATAAAATTTCTCGAGACAGAATTCTCGAGAAGGAACTACTTCACTCTGTGGACAGGGGTACAAACAGACCCCAGGCTAATAAAAACGTAAAGGCTGGTAAAAAGTTAACGAATTGAAACTTTCCCAAGTATCTGTTAGGAATGCTATCTCTGATATTTTTCACACCGAATGTAATAAAAATTTCATTGAAATCGCTGAATTTGAATGCAGTAGTAGCCTTCATAGGCACCTGATCGCTTAACTGTGTACAGGTGTCCATTTGCACCCCAATTGTCATTAATTTCTAATAATTGGTTGCTGCAGCTTCAATTCGGTCTTTGCTTACGTTTCAAAGAAGATAGGTTTTTTTATTGAATTAGTGGTAAGTGTTGGGTAAATTATATAGGATCACGGAAGAAGGGGAAAGTCTCGGACGGAACTCGAAACCCGCAATCTCCAGATTTGTTGCGGGCTGGCCAGCTGAGTTAGGCCACCTCGGCTACCACCGACTCCCCTTATTTTTTGTATTTTTAATTGAATGGTTTAATTTTTAATACACTTCTTCTTAAAAATTCATAAAACTTGACAAATACCTACGCAGCTACAGTTTCTTCTGTACATTTTGGACTGAAAACGCGTGGGGTCTAATTATACCCCTGTACACGGTTAACGTTAAACTATTCGTACACAGAGTGAAGGTTAAAGCTGTGTGGTATTACTAGGAAATAAGAAGAAGGTATGAACGAGTTATATGCGCATTTATAACTATATACTGTATCGATATGCATACACATACATATATTTAAAAACATGTGCAATATACGAACATTAAAATATACAAACATAGGTACATATACAATATATATATATATATATATATATATACAAACATTAAAATATACAAATATAGGTACATATACAATATATATACAAACATTAAAATATACAAACATAGGGACATATACAATATATATATACAAACATTAAACTATACAAACATACAATATAATACACACACGCGTACATATACATATTTACATGTCACAATTAATTAATAATAATAATACTACACTACTAATAACTTATAATATTAATGATTAAGAGCTGCTATGAGACGCGAATGTCAGTGACGAAGGAGCAGCTCCTCCTTCGTTTTGATGAATAGCAATTAACATATTATAAAGTATCTCATCCATCTGGCGTTGTGCGACTGTACGATGAAAATCGCTCGGCAATTGCCGCAATTTGTGGGCTACCAATTCCCCATACGTTGCGGACGCATCTTTATATTTCTCACTTTTGGCGCGCATCACAGCTTGCATTGATTCAAAAGCTATGTCTGCTTTTTCTGCCGGCTTCAGTCGTTTGGCTGGTGGCTCTTCCCGTCTGCTTCCGGATGCCTCAGCGACAACAGCAGGATTGTCATCAACGGCAGGTTGTGTTTGATTCCCCTCTCCACTTGTTCCGGGATTACTTCCGCAATCGTTTGCATTCGCTGCACTTTCCTGTAAAAATTTTATATACATTAATTTCATATGTTGCGTCCGAATATTTGAAGGAAATATTATTATTTCCTATAAAAATTTAAAATGCTTACCTCTGTGGGAGTTATTGACTCTCTCGTTTTTTTTGGCTTGTTGATGTCGTGCAGAAAACTCATCTTGTCATACCCAAACCATTTCGGTATATGGACATCATCTGTCCCACTTCCGGATTTTTTCGATCCCCAAACTTTCCGCTTCTCTCTGCGGTAAGAAGCGAGCAGGGACTGCATTTTCGATTCCGCTTCCGCGACAGTCACATTTAATGCGATGCCGATTGCACGCCACGCGTCATCTTTAAGATGTTTTTTTATACTGTGGTGTAACCACTTTCCACAAACAACTACACTTCTCATATTCTGCTACTAAAGCGTTCATTTCTTCGCGAGTCCACTCCATTTTTCCTATATTCCGCAGAAAAAAAATTAAGGGGACGAAACACTTCTGCTCGACACGATGTTTCAAACTGAAGTGATTTCTACAGCCACCTCGTATGCCGCCTTTTATACCCGATTGTTTCAAAAGATGGCCACCAACTACCCCCGCCGATACCCCGACCGCAGTGACCGCTCGAAATTTCAAAGAAAAATTTTGAATCTTCAACTAAAAATTCAATGCTCTTGCCAGCCTCAGATTGATTAAAGAAATATATTCTCAGATCCTGTGGAGCTTTCTCAGTAAAATAAGCGTTTAGAAGAAGATGCAGCGATTTCGGGAACTATATTTTAAAAACTCCAAACTTACTGTAGTTCACGGCGCGAACGAGTGTGACGAACAACTCGACAACGCACAGTAGTGCGGCTGTCAGAAATCACGGAGAAGAATGTGTACGTTAATAACACACTTTGTAAATCTTTACTTTGTATTCATTGTAAAGACGAGTTGATAGGTTTATTGGCCGCAGAATTTGATGTTCTGGTTGAAATTTGCATTCGAGTAAGGTTAACCCCTCCACGGGGGGGGGGGGGGGTGCTAAAATACTTCGGCTTTTATTTCTGAATACTTTTCGATTTATTTGTGTTAGTAAAGGTCCAATACAACTTGATTTCTGGAAAAAAGAATCGGGATCATGTTCTTTACGCATAAAGCGACGAGTAAAACATCTACCCACTCATAATGAAACAGATTTTTCGTGACCGAAAAAACCAAATTAGCTTCTTGTAATACATTAAGAAATGCTGCTTCTGGCGTGGCCGATTTTAAAAAAGTTTGCTTTGAAATAAATGACAACACTCGGGACTGAGCGTTCAATTTTTAGACATGGAAAAAAGAATGATGAATGAAATGAAGAAATCCACGCTGTCAAAAAACTGCATAATAGCGTATCACAAAGCCATATGTAATTGGAATTACATCGGTTGAATAGTTTTTCAGTAATAGCGTGTAGGAGAGCCCGGGGGCTAAAAGTTCCGGTGGCAAGTTGTTCCGACGGTTCTATCTCCATAATGAATTTTTCCGCGTGAGTTGATCACGCCACGCTGTCGCCCATTTCGATTATTTAACGTCGATATTATTGATTGATTCGTTCTTATGGATTAAATGACATTTAAGAGCACGGTGTAGGGGAGAGTCGTGCAGTACCGACCGAAGCTAGTTCTCGCTTCTTCGACCAGATATTAGCAGTTTATTTGAATGAACAAATGAGAACCGCAATTCTGTATATTCTATTTCGGGGCCATATTGTTTACTCCATTTCTCTCGATGTTCTGAGGCATTAAACGTATAGGGGAGACCGGGGCTAGTTGATACAGAGGCAGGTTGATACAGACGAATTATCTCGGCACTGTGTATATGTAGCTCCTTGTGTGCGAGATATGTGAAGCTCCTAGATCAATTATTTACTACAATCTAGCGTACGTCTGTGTACCTTGACTTTAGCAATCCATTTTTGACTGTTTTCGTTTTTATAGACAAAAAGTAAATAGTTGTATTCACTTTCCCATCCGTCGTGGGACGGGATAGAGAATTTTATCACTCAAATTAATTGGGCATCACATTGAGTCCTTCGAAGGTAAGGTAATTACGTTTTGTTATTTTGTCTATATGCTCTAAATTTTTTTATGGAGATGTTTGTACATAATGGCTTCCTGTGGGGTAAGTTGATACGTTTTCTCTGGGGCATGTTGATACTCATGGGGAGTGTATCAATTTTCCCCAACTACTTTTATTTGGATTTTTCCTTTTATTTATAGGAAAGTGGTACGAAATTATGTGAGAAAAACGAATCGCGGAAAAATACCACAAAATATTTTTCAAAAAGTATGTGTTGGTGTATAAAAGGAGTCAAAGCGCGAGAATATACGGAATAGATAAAAATAGCTTTATTAAGATACATTAATAAAAAGAAGCAAGCACCTCGTGTTAAAGTAGGACATTCCAGACATCTATCCTTTACTCATTAAACGGATATTATACAGATGTATCAACTTGCCCCACGGTGGGGTAAGTTGATACATTTTACCTTCGTGCAAATAACATTTTCTCATTCATTTTGTATGTATTTTCTCAACATTTCATTTACAATATATTAAAGAGGAAGGACCAAAGTATATTTTAGCATATTTGTAATTGAGTAAAATTAATTCAAACAAAAATGAGAAAAATTGAAAACTGAGAAACGTATCAACTAGCCCCGGTCTCCTCTACGTTGATCTTCACTGGGTCGAAAGTTATTTGATACAGCTGATCTTTTGTTTTTCAAGCAAGTCGAATGCACAGATCAGGAGAATAGTGATTATCTGACTTGCGAGTTTGTACGAATAAAATTTGAAAAGAATCTTGTATTGTACTAGTTAAATGTCTTTATTAACGTTGTTAATCATTTGAACCTAAAAATCTACTAATTTAATAGTTGGTCGGTACTGGACGACAATTTTTCGTTTCCTAGAAGTTACAACTTCTTTACTTTTGCGAATTATCAATTCTTATTATTAAATTTCACAAAAATAATTTCCCTCCTCTTACTAGGTTCTATCTATACTACAAACACATTGTTGAATTTCTGACTTTCATCGACTCTACCCAAAGATATTACAAAAAAAAGCTTAGAGCGGTCGGTACCAGGGATTGTAACCCGCTCCGTACCTTAACCCGAAGCCGGTTAACCAAGGAAGGTTCCTGTAACCCATATTAACCGCGAGAGAACGGTTTCCTAAATTCTAGAAAGAACCGGTTAACCCGCGCGTAGCGGGTTACTAGTAACATAAGACAGTCTAGTCTAGACAGACACTTAAGGGGGTACATACTCTGGTCATCCGGCCGAAAAACTGAGCAATCTATATGAATTTTTTACTGAATAAATAACAAATATAATCGTGCAAAACTTTTTACATAATATTCATCTACTTGAAGAGTATACAAAACAAATTTTTCGGTAACTTTTTATGCAAAAATTGTGCTTCAACATGACGCCTTGAACAAGAGACACCTCAGTTTTTTATAACATTTTGTTATATAATATAAAAATTAACACTTTTACATTTGCTTTAAGTATCCTATTAGAACATTACATCTTTTATGATTAAACTACCAGTATTGAAATGCATAAAATTGTTGTCCTTTTCCTTCTTTAAAGGCGCGCTCTTCTCTGACACCATCAATTTTTTTTTCCATTTTTGAAAGTATATATACTTGAGAATTTGGCTTCTGCAGCGCTTTTTGTACACCTCTCGTCGTGAGTGCTCCGAGTCCCTGACAACTTTAAACGCGTTTTTCTCAAAACATACTTTCTTCACCGGGAGTAAATAAAATCTCATAAGCTACACAATCGATTGCTTTGAAATTTTTACACTTTAATCCACAAACTACTAGCTTTCGTCGGTACCGAAATTTTATTTCTGCAATCATCTGCGCCAGCGATACTTGATTTTTAAACACGCATATATTATGGCCGAGATAAAACCAAGACACAATTAATGAAAACGGTAAAAAAATCTTATGTGTCCCGAAAGAACATCTAAATCAGCTGTCAAAAGAATTATAACGTTAGACGTACGTATCACTTAAAAAAAATTGAAAAAATTAATTAGCTGGCAATGTCACCCCGTACTGTCAGTGTTCCCCCACTTTACGATGTGTGCGGATATTAATTGTGACGTGTCCGGGGGTGTACCGCGTTGCTCACATAAAGTAATAAAACTTTACAACAGTCGGTATGCGGACGACCCGCTAATGTACATATTTAAAGTTAAGCTCTTAAGCTTAAAATAGTTTATATTAGCATCGTACTAAAATACCCTTAGAAATAAGTTTTCTCTGTTCTATATTGTCCACCCATAACGGAACTCTGCTTTTCTATATCATCTACAGCCGTGTACGCGTTTCGTTTTATACCTGCCAGTTTTAAATTTTTTCGACACCTTTAGACAATAGGTAAAGATCACGAAATCTGGTCATTAGTCGGTTTCGTCCTCGAGGTACCACCGAAGCACCGAACAACCGGGTCGTAAACCCGCACCCCCGGCAGCCGCTCGCGAATTCAGCGCGGTCAACTCAATCCTTGACCTCGCGTATTTATTACTTTCACGTGCACGCATCACTCTACCAAGGAGTGTTTGATATTGAAATCAAATTGATTACTCTCTGGAAACATGGGTTCCACCGAATAAGGCGGCATCTCCTAGCCTGCGTCTGGTCGATGCGTCCAAACACAAGACTGCTTCAGCAGCAGTGTAGATGCAAACACACTGCGTTCCATCGCCAAAGTGGGACAAAATCCCAAGAAATAGGGGAAAAATGCATTAGCCCATTTATTTGCACTCAAAATGAAGGATTCGAAACCTAACACGTGCCGAGCTGGGTACTCAGTATCGTAGAATAACCCGCGTAACCGGGTAACACAAGACATCTATAACCCGAGTAACCCGGTTATACGCAGGTTACAGTATGGCCCGGTGCAGACGAACAGTTTGCGGCAATATGACAATACTGCCGCCAAATATGCATACATTTTATATATCTCTCCATATACATATATATGTATGTACGGCTAGAACACAACGTTGTATTGTCGCGGCGGCAAACTGCTGCAAACCGCTCGTCCGCAACAGGCCTAAAACGGTGAAAACCATAGTTGTAACCATGTTTCCAAATAGTAATCAATTTGATTTCAATATCAGACACTGCTTGGTAGAGTGATACGTGCATGTGAGAGTAATAAATATGCGAGGTCAAGGATTAACTTGACCGCGCCGAATTCGAGAACGTCTGCCGAGGGTGCGAGTTTACGACCCTGTTGTTCGGTGCTTCGGTGGTATCGCGCGGACGAAACCGACTGTCGACCAGATTTCGGGACTTTTATCTATTGTCTAAAGGTGTTGAAAATATTCGAATGCTAGAAAATATTAAAGAATGGAATCTACACACTAATACAGCTTTTAGTATTGATGCGGTATTAAATGGATTTTCACAAAGTTCCAGAGTAAACAGGGAACAAAATATTTTGGAATATTGGGATAAACACAGATTTTCCGAACAGCGAATACTTGCAAATCTTGTACACGCAGTTCCAACAACTCAAGTGTCTGTGGAAAGATTATTTTCAGAACTCAAATTTATACTGATATTCATACATATATACAACTTACTTAAATCTACAAACGGGATTTTTAAAATTTTCATTACAGTCTCGGATGAAAAGTTGAAAAAATGAACTTCACTATTTTCTTCGCTATTCCGTCCAGTTGCAATTTATTTCAAAACGACGTAACACGTCATCTGGTAAATTAATGCTTCTAGCTTCTCAAAAAAGTCCAAGTCGTTAGGACCAATTTTAAAAAAGTTATTCAGTTTTAAAGGGCGTTCGAATACTTTCGTGAGCCAGTGTATGTCTGACTTGTCTTGAGTGGCTGTCCAGTCTTATGCCACTAGTAACCCGCTCGGAGCGGGTTACTCCGCTCGTTCTAGAATTTAGGAACCGTTCCCTCGTGGTTAATATGAGTTACAGCAATATTCCTTGGTTAATTTGTGGGTTAGTGAAAATGCTGAATATTATTAAGGAAGTTCATAAAAAAAACTGTTAATATACAACTCATATGAAGGTTATACGTTATTTAAAAAAATACGGCCAGTTCGTCAATAATTCCAATAAAACTAAAAGATTTTAATAAATATATCAAGGAAAGTGCAGAAGTATTTGTAAATCTGCACCAATGTTATCATATATACCAAATACTGCTCACAAAGTCTTAATACATTCCTGTGAAATTAAAAAACTATTCTGGCACCATCCAATCGGCCAAATGGGTGAAGAGACCCAAGAAGCCACAAATAAAAATTTTAAAAACTATAGAAAAAATTTTAGCTCAAAATATTCCCATTGTAATACACAGGAAGATGTTTTAAACTTTATATCGATTTCTTCAAATCCAGTATTACATAGTTTTCTATATTTCTTTATAAAGTAGGTTAATAAGATTCTTAATCTTAATAATTCTTGAGTAGCTTAATAATTTTTTCTTTAGTTCTTGGAATCGGGGCCCACTGTGCGTCGGGACAAAAGTGGGCTTAGAGCGAAGCGAAAATTCATTCGTTGTTTACAATTGGTAATTTCATATTTTAGCAAAAACGTTTGCCAGATTTCTAAAGGGCAATGAAGTTGTAGTAACCTAAGAATGTTGTCATAATATACACAGCCGTGTGTACCGAACAGCCAGAGTGGGTTCGGCCCGTGACGAGTCGACACCCAGTGTTCTGCATCAAATATATGTCGTTAGCTCGCGCATAGAAATTGTTTATTTGTTCTTCCCTCACCCCAGGGGTACTGGTATAAGGCCCTGCTACGGAATACTGCAGTGGCGACGAGGATAAAACAGCAATAAATAATAAAACATAATAACACGTAAAATTAAACGTGAAAAGTAGTAAATGAGTGACATACAGTGGGGCGAGATTGAACAATTGATTATCAGTGGTGTAACTGCGTGGATTCAAAAGTTAACAAAAGCTCAAATTGAAAGTGTGTGTGAAAAATATGAAATACAATTTGAAGATAACAGCTCGCTAGATCAGTTAAGAGCTCTAGTCAGAAATTTTGTTAAAAGTAAAAATAAAACAAAAGACAACGTGCAATCAAAGGATAACAGAAAATGGCCAGAAAAACAACCCGAAAACGACGAGTTAAAAACTTTTTGGCAAAAGAGAGATGCTCTATCAGTCGAATGCAATTGTGTACTTTGGGGACATAGGGTCATAATACCAAAACAATTGCAGGAATTAGTCTTAAAAGAACTGCATTTTAGTCACTTCGGAATTAGCAAAATGAAAGCTTTGGCCCGAGGCTTTGTGTGGTGGCCAAGCTTAGATAGAGATTTAGAAAAAATAACACGCGCATGCTTAATATGTCTACAAACAAAAAAAAATCCAGTCAAAATACCATTGACGCCTTGGGCATGGCCAACAATGCCATGGCATAGAGTTCACGCAGACTTTTTAGGGCCTATCAATAACAAAATGATTCTGCTCCTTATCGATAGTCACTCAAAATGGCCAGAAGCTTTCATCATGCCAAATATGACGGAAACACAAACTATTCAAGTTTTTAAAGAGTTATTTTGTCGTTATGGTTACCCATCACATTTGATCACAGATAATTTTCAAACATTTGTAGGGCAAAAGTTTCAAGATTTTGTAAAACCCCTGGGAATAAGGCACAGCACAAGCCCACCACATTGTCCAGCCACGAATGGTGCGGCAGAAAACTTAGTTGATACTTTTAAACGCAAAATAAAATGTATAATGAGTGACGGAATTGATTTGTATGATGCGAGTAAACAATTTTTATTAGACTACCGTACCACGCCGCACAGCGCTACGAACCAAACCCCAGCGAGGTTGTTTCTAGGTCGGGAATTGAAGACACGATTCTCCTTATTGCGCCCTCGAGAAACTGACGAACTCATGTACGCGGCACAGAACAGACAAATACAAAATCACAGAGGTACACGAATAATCAAATTTGGAATAGGTGATCCAGTCGTAGTAACGGATTATCGAGGGGGAAGGGAATCGTGGACCGAAGCACGAATAGTGCGAGAGTTGGTCCCAGGTGTTACCTATTTAGTTGAAGTCACGCCAGAAATCATCTGGAAAAGACATAGCAACCAAATAAGAGAGCGTGGCGAAAATATGGCGAAATCGAATAGTACACAGTCCAAAAACACGATACAGGGTGAAGCCCGGCCGGCTGTTGAGGCTGCAGCGCCTCAATTGCGCCGCTCAGAGCGTTTGCGAGAACATAAATAATAATCTGGTAAGACTGCGCCTAATGATATTCAGCGATTTTTGTATGTACAATTGTAAGGTATTGTCGGCATATGTGGGGGAGACTGTAGTAACCTAAGAATGTTGTCATAATATACACAGCCGTGTGTACCGAACAGCCAGAGTGGGTTCGGCCCGTGACGAGTCGACACCCAGTGTTCTGCATCAAATATATGTCGTTAGCTCGCGCATAGAAATTGTTTATTTGTTCTTCCCTCACCCCAGGGGTACTGGTATAAGGCCCTGCTACGGAATACTGCAGAAGTATTTGGTGCCGCCGTTAAGAATTGTAGACATTCTTTAGGCCGAGTTAATCCGTATATTGCTTTGTCTGTGATTAGTACATACGATGAGTTCAGACCCGCAGGTACCATTGTTAACCGCCGACCCGTGGGACAATACGGTCATAAACCGGGACCCTGGCCAAATGCTCTGACCGATCAGCCTAATTAATTTTTGGGGCCCAGGTATGGCATTTTCCTCCTTTACTTCGTCAAAAGGGACAGGTTAAGAGAGTTTCTCCTCCGCCGCGCCGGCGAATTCACAGGGGGGAAGGTCCCCCCCTTTTCGAGGAACGTTGTTTCCAATGTGTGTTTCATAATTATATTAGAACAACAATTACTTTCATATTATTTTCTCTTCTTTATACAATAAAGTGAAAAATATAAAATAGTTGAAAGAAGAAACATGGTTGAACGCCGCAGTCAAATGTAGCAGCCAAACAAAGCTAAGAGAAGCCGCCCCCACTGTAACCCGCGTTAACCGGGTTAACCGGGTTACTCGGGTTATAGACGTTTTGTGTTACCCGGTTAGGGGGGTTAGTCTACGGTACGAGATACCGAACGCGGTAAGGGTACGGGTTACAATCCCTGGTCGGTACTGCACGACTCTCGCCTACGAGGACGCATGTATATGTAGAATGGCATGCGTACTCGAAGATTCAATATACCTGCTTTCAGAGGATATCATAAATACTTTTTGAAATTACTTATCGCATATAGCGAGGTCGGAGTGAAGAACCGGATACCAGCAACTGCAACAACTATAAACAGATAATGACTATTTACTTTGGTTCTGAAAGAGACCGAAATCCTTATTTCTCAGTGCTATTGTCCCTTTGTTGACCCTGACACCCGAAACGCGAATACTTTTACCCCCTATCGACTTTACACCATCGTTAGGCCAGGGTCCCAGGGTCGATTTTATGAGGCCGCATGCTTCTGGCCTCATGTACGGGACTTCGGTCGGGACCAGATGCGAACACATATTCAAAGTATGACCGGTTTTAATGTACACAGATTATTATTTTTGTAATTGATGTCGTGAAGGCGACACCCCCTAGCTAGATTTGGTGGTCAGACGCAGTGTATGTACCCCTAGTCACGTCAGACGGTGGGAGTCTACGGGCGTCTGCTGTAGCATGTCTGTAGCACACTGGGATGAGTGTCTGTGTTCCCGTTGTAATGGCGGAATCTCCTAGCCGGTGTCTGGATGCTGCGCCCAAACACTAGACTGCTTCAGGAGAATGAAACAAAAGTTATGGGATTATGGTAAGAGATAATGATATGCAAGTGATTGTTGTTTTAATATAATTATGAAACACACATTAGGAGTACCGTTCCTCGAAGAGGGGGGACGTTCCCTCCGTGAATTCGTCGACGGAGAAGGAACCCTCTCCATCTTGACGAAGTAGAGGAGGTAAATGCCACATCGGGTTTCGAAAAACTAATCAGGCTAGTCGGCCAGAGCGCCTCACCAGGTCCAGGGTCGCGGTTTATGGTCACATTGTTCCGCACAGCGACGGTTAACAACGGTACGTGCGGGTCAGCACGCGCGAAACAATGAAGTTAGTGAATTTGGGAAGTAGTGTGTAGCGCAACACGGTTTATTGCCTACCGAACGTACAATAATTAGCTTGCAGCAATCAGGGATCAAGCCTAAAGACCTTCCTGCAATCCTGCAAGTTATTTGCCAGATGTTTTACAATCACTCTGTAGAGCGTAGGAAAGTGTCCACAGTCATAAACCTGCAATAAGCCGTGACCCGCTAACGATTCCATTTAGGGCAGATGATTACATTGGGGACTCATGCCCGGGGAATACCGAAAGTCCCGGTTAATTTTTGGACGCATACATGTCCCCACGACGGCACCCACGTTTTGCGAGGGAAGAGTTTTGTCGCGACCAATTATATTAAAAATTCTCCCTCGAAGCCCAACCCCCAAACGAATACGCCCCGCAGGAAAATAGTATAAAAGGACTGCGTTCCGCAACAGAGAACCAGAGAGTCTTTGGAATTTATTCGGTACGCTACTGTGTTTAATCCGAAATAACAGCATTTCCAAGAGACAGTGATATCGCGGTGAAGTGATCCGATATGTCCAGCAGTGACGACGACCTCATTGTGTGCTGTGCTGCAGCTACTTTAAACGCAGCAGCACAGCAAAGAAAGAGAAGAAGATGCTGGACGAGGACCCTGCTGAAAGGACGGACAGGATCTTCCCTTCTCCAGGATTTACATTTAAACGACCCCAGTGGCTTCAACAACTTCACACGGGTGTCTCGAAATGATTTCGAGTCATTGCTCACATTAATTGGTGATCGAATTGCTCGCCAGGACACGAATTACCGGAAATGCATCTCGGTCACGGACAGGCTACTGATCACCTTGCGATTTCTCGCTACTGGGGATTCATATCAGAGCCTCATGTACACGTTTCGCGTGGCGAAACAAACTATTTCGAAGATAGTTCCGGAGGTGTGCGAAGCATTAATTGATGCTTTAAAGGATATGATAAAGGTAACTATATTTTAATTGATAGTATCTACTTTATTTTATATTGTAAGTCCGGGAGAGTTCGACCACTTTTTGGAAAAGAAATTGTAGCCTCGTTGTTTTTCACATTTTTGTCGATTTATGCACATTAAAGCAAAGCCCAAGCAATTTAGGGTATATATAAATTATAGTGTGCGATAATTTCAATTATTTATTTTCATTTTCAATCAAAAACATTGGCACTGCAACTGGTCGGTCTCACCCGTTTGTCGGGGTTAGACCGCACAGTGGGGCTGGAGAAGAAAAAAGTCCTAAAATGATAGTTGTATTTTTATATATCCATCACTAGTTTCTATTTTATATTAGTTTTTGATAGTTTTAGTTTGTATGAAAGTTATAGTTTTTTTAAGTACTCAAAAAATATTGAGAAACACCGAAGTTATGAGATTTTTTCTGCAAATCCTATGTTACGTGCCCCACTGTGGACCGTCCACCCACTACGAGTAATCACCGTAGTGATCGACCACCTTATCAAAAAAAAATTAAAAACGAATACATACGTATTGTTGGTGTTGCACTCTAGTTATATGCATATTATATCCCCAATATCGGAAGAGCATAAATAAACTAACCTGTTTTTGAAATATAGCCCCCACTGTAAGTTGGTCTAAGAACTTTCAGCTTCGCATAAAGTCTTAACTGTATCTTATAATTCAAATATGGATTTGTGACAATGGTCAATGTGAGATAAACAACAAGCGTCGTCATTCATTTTTGTGTCAATGACACACAGTGCCCTATCTTGCGTCAGTCTTAAAATATCAGCACTGGCCGGACTCTCCCGGTGGTCGAACTCTCCCGGACTTACCATATGCCTCACCTTCATTACTAATATAATCACTATTGCTAACCGGTCTAAACTAAACTAAGTTGAACTATTTTTTCCAGTTTCCATCAACGCCAGCAGAGTGGCTTGATATAGCTAATGCTTTTCACCAGAAAACGAATTTTCCACATTGTATAGGCGCTATTGATGGAAAGCACATCGTAATGCAAGCACCTTTCCACAGCGGGAGCGAATACTACAATTATAAGGGAACGTTTAGCATCGTCCTCATGGCAATTGTTGATGCATCGGCAAATTTTACATTCGTAAATGTGGGGTGCCAGGGACGCATATCTGATGGAGGAGTCTTCAAAAACGCGTCCGTTTACGACCAAATACAAGGGAACGGACAAGCCGTTTACCGGGAGGAACCGATGAAATTCCCTATGTATTTGTCGCCGACGACGCCTTTCCTCTTCAACGGCACATACTGAAGCCTTACAGCGGTTACCAATTGCGTGGCTCACCCGAAAGGGTGTTCAACTACAGACTCTGCAGAGCCCGCATTGTTGTGGAAAATGCATTCGGCATATTGGCGTCTGTATTTAGAATTTTAAGACGACCGATTATGCTGCAACCGGACAAGGCGACCGTGGTGGTTTTAGCCTGCCTCCACATGCACAATTTTCGCAGGCGTAATGAGGCTGCGCAATCCATGTATTCGCCGCCTGGTACTTTCGACCGTTTTGACCCGGACACGGGAGATTTGATACCAGGCGAGTGGAGGAGGACAGGTGCAGGATCGGGCGAAGGATCGTACATGCCTGTACGAAATGCGCCACGGGGACGTTCTTCCCGTACAACTGACAGTCGCACAGAATTCGGCAAATATTTTTTACGCCAACATGGGCAAATACCCTCTCAACAGAGGTATGCATGAAATGGCTCATGCGCAAATTTGTCAAGTCGCGAGATTGTGACATGTAAATATGTATATGTACGCGTGTGTGTATTATATTGTATGTTTGTATAGTTTAATGTTTGTATATATATTGTATATGTACCTATGTTTGTATATTTTAATGTTCGTATATTGCACATGTTTTTAAATATATGTATGTGTATGCATATCGATACAGTATATAGTTATAAATGCGCATATAATTCGTTCATACCTTCTCCTTATTTCCTAGTAATACCACACAGCTTTAACCTTCACTCTGTGTACGAATAGTTTAACGTTAACCGTGTACAGGGGTATAATTAGACCCCACGCGTTTTCAGTCCAAAATGTACAGAAAAAACTGTAGCTGCATAGGTATTTGTCAAGTTTTATGAATTTTTAAGAAGAAGTGTATTAAAAATTAAACCATTCAATTAAAAATACAAAAAATAAGGGGAGTCGGTGGTAGCCGAGGTGGCCTAACTCACAAGGGAAGGACCCCAAGTGGTCGGCTTGGATTTTAACGAGTTTTTGTAGGATGATAGCATGCAGGTCCCTGATGAAATATATGTAATACTAGCCGTAGTTACTTGGCGGTTTTAAAGATATTAACAATTAAAGTTACGCCCCTGTTTACATACTATGGATATAACCCTATTATAGAAGCTGCGGCGGCGAAGTGGGTTAGTGCGTGTATTGCGAATCCGACAGTCGTGCGATCGATTTCCCCAATTAGACGAAGTTTGTTTTTGGCATTTTTATGGTGCTAACATCGTGCACGATGCAGGGTGATAATTATCATACATGCAGGGAAACATAAAACAGCCCGACACCATGAACACATAATAAAAGCTTGTTTCTTGCACTGACATTTTTTAGTTTTTACTGCGGCCGGAAAAGTAACTTGATTTACATTAAGAAATATTGTCGGATTCACAATCCACGCACTAACCCACTTCGCCGCCGCAGCTTCTATAATAGGGTTATATCCATAATATGTAAGCAGGGGCGTAACTTTAATTGTTAATATCTTTAAAACCGCCAAGTAACTACGGCTAGTATTACATATATTTCATCAGGGACCTGCATGCTATCATCCTACAAAAGCTCGTTAAAATCCAAGCCGACCACTTGGGGTCCTTCCCTTGTCAGCTGGCCAGCCCGCAACGAATCTGGAGATTGCGGGTTTCGAGTCCCGTCCGAGACTTTCCCCTTCTTCCGTGATCCTATATAATTTACCCAACACTTACCACTAATTCAATAAAAAAACCTATCTTCTTTGAAACGTAAGCAAAATTAATGACAATTGGGGTGCATATGGACCCCTGTACACGGTTAAGCGCTCAGGTGCCTATGAAGGCTACTACTGCATTCAAATTCAGCGATTTCAATGAAATTTTTATCACATTCGGTGTGAAAAATATCAGAGATAGCATTCCTAACAGATACTTGGGAAAGTTTCAATTCGTTAACTTTTTACCAGCCTTTACGTTTTTATTAGCCTGGGGTCTGTTTGTACCCCTGTCCACAGAGTGAAGTAGTGTTCCTTCTCGAGAATTCTGTCTCGAGAAATTTTATAATTTCTTATTACCCATTTCTCGAGAAATTACAGTGTTTCTCGAGAGTCTTCAGTGTAGGAAAATTATTATAAATCCCATTTGTTTTCAGAAATAAATTTTCAGTTAGTTCAAATTGTGTGTTAATCGTGAACATATAAATATGTGACGTCCCACTATTTTTGCGCGGTCATAACTAGAATCTTCCCTATAGATCACTCCACAACTCCACCAAAACCACCTCTAACTTCAACTCTTACCCTTTTCCCCAACCGACAGATCATCTAGACGATGCACCTTAGCGGTCCCCATCTCTAGATGATCAAACACGCAATCCCCTTCCCCTCTTCGGCCTTAGAGGCGCGATCTCCTCCCACACATATTATATATAAACAAGTCCCTCGTCCTAAAAACCCACATTACTCGAGACCACGTCTCACCCCCTCTATGACCAATCAAAATCCTGCAACTTCCATCCAACGGTTGAGTATACCGTTCAAAGCCCCAAAGGACCCCCCCCCCCCCCCCGAATACGCTATTGCGGCGCATATTTCGCGCATGACTCATCAACACGAGCTAATTATAGAACATATTTTAAACATGAGTCACCGCGCATACCTCAAATTCCACGCATACCAAACATTCCAGCGTTTCCTATAAATACAAGCGCCACATGGACCGCGCACCTTAATTCAGTAAACGCCTTCAGAATCACTAAACCTTCAGTTCGGCAACAGCCACATTATAACAAATTTATCAGTTATTATATAAGATCAGTGAGTGTGTGTGTGTGAAAAGGATCATTCCTCTACTCATCAATTGTAAGCGATTACTACGTTATTATTAACCATAATATAAGTGCATATCGCCTCCATTATTATTCATTGCTAGCGCTTATTGCTTTATTTTGTTATCCTTATATTCTTTCGCATTATTATCTTGCTAACGCTTATCTAATTAAATTGCTTTGTATTACTTGTACGCATTGGTTAAGCTTGTTGCATTCACGTCCACTGCGTTAATGCTAATACTTACGCGTTTCATGCTCATATATATATTACTATTAATACCGTTTATATAAATGTTTGTGTAAAATTCTTAGGTTAGATTGAGCACGAGGTTGCTGGATAGGTTAGGATCGGCGATTGGCACTAAAACACTGAGTTGCACAAAAGAATGTGAGGTCTTTATTTAAAACGTCTGCCAACGGACAAGCCGTTGTGCACACGATGAAGATGGAGGATGAGCCCCCGTACACTTTATTGTACAATACCACCGGTTAACCGCGTGGACGCGAGAACACGCACAATCGCGAATGCACAATCATATGATCTATACTTTCGAACTGTGTCGCGAACACCGCGTTGAGTCGACTGTTGAGAATACGTGATTTGTGCACTGAATTTGTTAGATGAGCAAGACTATTTGACAATGAACAAAAAGGCGTGTTACGTTGCGCACGGTTGAGAACAGATTGAATTCAAGATGGATGCGCATTTCCGCCGCGGCGTCTTCTCGAACATTCTCGAGCGTCGATCGACAAGCCGGACGCTGATTGGTTGATTGATCGCGGATCGACTGCGACTTCCGCTGCCCAGGAGGTGCTGCGGTGATCGAGAGTGCGGCGGCGCAAAGAACTACTCATTCCCAAACATGCTCCCGCCATCAACAGCTGATTGGAGATGTTGATGATGAATCTGAAACAGGCAAAATTGCCAATTTTGCAATTGGCCTGATTAGTGTTGTAGTGGCGGTCTTGAGCGTCACGACTCGGGTGAGTCCATCCTTCCCTGGATGCAAGGTGATGACCCTCGCAAGTGGCCACTTGCTTGGTGGAAATCGCTCAGCACCAGGGATCCGATCTTCAAGTCGTTGGTTGGATGATGCCATTTGGTAATGGATAGTTGTCTCTGCAAATAGTGGGATGACCACTGAGTCCAGAATTGTTGCATCTTTTTTTGAATGAATTGCCACCTGGCTGATGGCAGAACTGATGAATTCTCCACAGACGGTTCCGGAAGAGCTGAGAGTGGTTGTCCAACAAGAAAGTGCGCTGGTGTAAGTGCTGTGATGTCATCTGGGTCGTCACTGAGGGGCTCGAGCGGTCGTGAGTTGAGCATGGCTTCTATTTGTGTGAGAAGTGTGCTGAACTCCTCGTATGTGAGCACCGTCTCACTGACTGTGCGCCGGAGATGGTGTTTGACTGACTTCACGACCGCTTCCCACTTGCCTCCCATGTGTGGTGCGGCTGGTGGGTTGAAATGCCATTCTGTCTTGTCATTGACGAACAGCTGATTCAGGCGTTGATGCGCCTCAGTCCCCTGGGTGAACATTTTCTTGAGGACGGTGTCAGCTCCAACGTAGTTGGTTCCACAATCAGAGTGAAGAGTGAGAGGAATCCCTCTCCTGGAGACAAATCTCCTGTAGGTGGCGATGAACCCTTCTGTTGTATAATCTGTCACCAGTTCTAGGTGAACAGCTGATGTGGTGAGGCACACAAAGACACAGATCCAGCCCTTTTGTGTCTTGGCACCTCTTCCTCTCCACGTCTTCAGTGTGATTGGACCCGCATAATCGGTGCCAGTATTGTTGAACGGTCGTGAGGGTGTAACTCTCGAAAGAGGTAGTTGGCCCATCAGCTGATGGGCACGGATCCCCCTTTGTCGAGCACACACAACACACCGCAGGATGTGAGATTTTACTGGCGCTCGCCCTCCAATGATCCAGTAGTTTTGTCGAATCTGGGCAAGTGTGAGCTGGGTCCCTCCATGAAGAGTTTGTCGATGCGCATGGTCTATAATCAATTTAGACAAATGTGAGTGACGAGGTAAGATTGCAGGATGCTTACTTTCGTAGCTCGTGCAAACATTGTTGAGTCTGCCTCCAACTCTAATGACTCCATTCTCATCGATGAATGCGGTGAGTCGATTGAAGACATGAGCAGCTGATAGGGTTGAGCCTGAGCTGAGCATCTTCATCTCGCTGGAGAAATAAAGCGCCTGCGTTGCTTTGATCCAGAAGCTCCTGGCCCATTCTATGTCAATGGGCGATAAGGTGAAGAGCGGCAGCGTGACTGGAGCCTTCTTCAACCTTGAAACAAATCTGAAACAAACTGATGTGATTCGAATGAGTTTGTTGAGGGATGAATATTTATAGATGAGGTCCCAGTGATATTCAATCTTTTGAATATTGAGCAACTTTGAAATGCCTGGACGAGCCTCTAGCGCGCTCAAGTCTTCGTCCAGCATTGGTTGTGATGGCCATGTTTCACTGGGTTGCGCAAGCCATGGTGGTCCCGTCCACCAAAGCTTATGATGTTCAAGCTGCGATGTTGATAAGCCTCTTGATGCGCAATCCGCTGGGTTTGAAGTCCCTGGAACGTGTCTCCATTGTGCGCTTTGGGTGATCTCTTGAATTTGAGACACACGATTCCTTACGTAGTCCTTCCAGCGTGATGCGTGTGTTTTGATCCAGGTTAGTGTCACTTGTGAGTCCGTCCACAGATATGTTGTAGCAATGTTGAGCTTGAGCGTTGCTTGAACATATTTGGTGAGCTTCGCCAGCATCAATGCTGCAGTAAGCTCGAGTCTCGGGATTGTGAGCTTCTTTAGTGGTGCTACCTTAGTTTTGGAGCACACCAATGTCGCGACCTTGTGAGTTGTGGACGGTGATGATACGGTAATGTAAATTACCGCTGCCATGGCGAGTTGTGAGGCATCAGAAAAGCCGTGTAGTTCCACTGTAGAGTTGCTGAAGGTGTTGAACCACCTCGGACATGATAGCTTGCGCAAGCTTGTTAAATCTTCTCTGATGATGAGCCATTGTGACGTTACTTGGGAAGGCAGTGGATCATCCCAGTTGAGCTTGTGTAGCCACAACTCTTGCAATAGTGTTTTTGCTCGAATTATGACTGGTGCTAGAAAACCTAATGGATCAAATATTTGTGCTACTTCTGATAAAATGAGGCGTTTGGTGAGCCGTGAATTTGAGCGTGGTTTTGAAGTGAAAGAAAATTCATCGTTGATCACATTCCATTGAAGTCCGAGAATTTTGGTATTGCAGTCGTCAAGTGATATAATTGAGCCTTGGGCTCGTTGGGTTTGAGAAATTGCATCAAGCAACGGAGGAAAGGTTGAATGCCATTTGGCTAGTGGAAACCCTCCCGCGTTGCACAGATCTTTTAATTGGTGAGCAATTGTAATGAGCATCTCACCTGTGTCTGCACCTCCAAAGATGTCATCAACGTATCTGGCATGCGTGATTGATGGCACCGCCAGAGGAAAGCGATGACCTTCGTCTTCCACCAATTGGAGTAAAGCTCTGACCGCCAAAAATGGAGCAGCCTTGGTCCCATAGGTGACCGTTGTGAGCTTGTAGGGCACCTCCTTTGAATCGTCATCGATCCACAGTATCCTTTGAAGATCTTGATCATCCTCGTGAATCTTGACTTGACGATACATTTTTGTCACGTCTGTGGCAAAAATGTACTTGTGCTGGCGTATCCACAGCAGCACGTCGGTGATGTTAAGGAGTAGATTTGCACCCGTATGCATCAAATCGTTGACAGAATACCCAGTTGAAGTAGGGCTTGATCCATTGAAGACGACTCTCAATTTTGTCGTCTGGCTGTCAGGCTTCAATACTCCATGATGTGGAAGATAAAACACAGAGTGAGTATTAGGTGAAAGGGATGGTGCTCTTACCATGTGACGGAGCTCCTCGTACTCTTGCATGAAGCCTTGATAGAGGGTGCGATACTCGTCGTTCCTATTGAGTTTGACTAGCATACGCTTCAAGCAAGCGTGAGCTGCTTGATAAGAATTACCCAGCAGCTTCGGAGTCTCCTTCAGAGGGATGCGCACTGTGTATCGTCCTGTAGAATCACGAGTGTGTGTCGCTCGAAAGTGATCCTCACATTCTTGTTCTTCAGGTGTGAGCTTCATGGGTGTATCTGTTGGGAGCTCTTCTTGAATCCAAAATCGTGTCAGCATGTCTGGTAAGGAGTTGTCGACATGCTGCACGACTGCAGAATGGTGTGCTGTGACCGTGCGCCGGTCCACTGTAACTGGTCCAAGAATGAGCCACCCAAAAATGGACAGCTGTCACAACACTCATTGGGTCTTGTTGAACCATAATGGATGCGATGGAATACAGAGGCAGAGTCGTAAATTCTGCCTCTCAGTTGATGAAGGCGATGTCCTGCAGAGGCAAAGTCGCAAATTCTGCCTCTCACTCTTCAACTTTAATGTGACAGTAGTAAAGCTCTTCAGTAGGCGCGCTCGTATAGGATCTATTACTGAGATTGCCTGCTGAGAGCTAGATCCCAAGAGTGAGCTTAAATGCGAGTGTGTTGAGCTCCCAGGGAGAAATCTGAGAGACTCCAGAATGCCTGATCTTTAGACAGTCCAAATCTGTCACTGAGGCTCCAGTCCGTGGCACTCTTGGTGCCACCCACAATAGAGTAGATTCCTGGGCTCCAGCTTCGATGATCATGTTGGGTGATGGCATGCACTAAGGGTTGAGGCGACGGATGAATCCTTCTTGACGTAGGTGATCTCAGAGCTTTCTGCTACTGAGTGGTTGATGCTACTCGCTGATTGCGAATGGCGATAGAGTATTGACTGCACCGACTGTATTTCTTTTGATCTGTAAACAGGCGTACCTCTTCGAGGAGCGAGCTGTGAGCACACATGGGAATGTGGCCATCAGTGGCTTGTAAAGTATTGAAACGACCCACCTGAGAATTGATGTGAAGATTGGTGGGTCTGAATTCTTCAATGTGATACGTTGATCCCTCCAATCTTGAGGCTGGTGATTGGAGACGAGTCCACGCTCCGTCATTGGCTGGACCTTGTTTCCTTATGATCAGGTGATGAACACTGTGATATTGATGGTTGCCCCTTTGGGCAGCTGGTGAGCCATAGGCGTCACCTCTGCATCCTTGGGCTGAGGTTGGGCTGGTGCCAGATGCAGCATTGTATGATGCACTGCACCACAATAATTGCACCGAAGTGCTGTCTTACACCTTGCAGTAGGATGCCTCCCACAGCAATTGTGACACAGCTCTAGAGCTGTGATGAGGTTCCGGCGTTGAGCCACAGGCAGCTTCCAGAACGATGGACATGTCACTATAAAATGGGCTGCTTTACAGCAGTCGCAGGGATGCTCTTGATGAGCCCGCTGACTTTGTGCTTTTTTGATCATCTTGATCAGCCATCGCGAAGTCAGGAGTTGAGCTTGTGAGCCCTCGAAACTGAACTACACAGCACTGTGGTACACAATCACCGATCCGGCTCGAAGGACCAAACTGTAAAATTCTTAGGTTAGGATGAGCACGAGGAGGCTGGTAGGGTTAGGATCGGTGTTGAGCCACACAGACACTGAGTTGCACAAAAGAATGTGAGGTCTTTATTTAAAACGTCTACCAACGGACAAGCCGTTGTGCACACGATGAAGATGGAGGATGAGCCCCCGTACACTTTATTGTACAATACCACCGGTTAACCGCGTGGACGCGAGAACACGCACAATCGCGAATGCACAATCATATGATCTATACTTTCGAACTGTGTCGCGAACACCGCGTTGAGTCGACTGTTGAGAATACGTGATTTGTGCACTGAATTTGTTAGATGAGCAAGACTATTTGACAATGAACAAAAAGGCGTGTTACGTTGCGCACGGTTGAGAACAGATTGAATTCAAGATGGATGCGCATTTCCGCCGCGGCGTCTTCTCGAACATTCTCGAGCGTCGATCGACAAGACGGACGCTGATTGGTTGATTGATCGCGGATCGACTGCGACTTCCGCTGCCCAGGAGGTGCTGCGGTGATCGAGAGTGCGGCGGCGCAAAGAACTACTCATTCCCAAACAGTTTGTCCTAATGCTTAAACGTCCCACGCATTTTGTATAATACTTCTACCGCTATCGCATGAGGTACGCAAGTCATGTTCATAAGCGTTTAAATAAATAACGCTTTTATTTTACACAACTATCGACTTATTGCATTACTCCAGCAAATATCCAAGTCATAACAACCCATCGCAACGGCAGATGTTGTGTCGCGAGCGCCGGGAGTTCTTACTGTGTTTACAAGCCTTACTTTCGCTTACCGTCCCGCACATCTACAAGAAAGAAATACTAAGCTTGGCTCCTTATCTCTATGCAGTAGTAAATCCAATTACCTAGCTTAACAAAAACCACCAGTGCTCTAACGGGTGTCACTCTGGTGAGCGATCATTGCTAAACCCTCCCTGGTTGATTGCGGTACGAAGCTGGTCTTCGAGGCCCAAATTCCCATTTACCTTGCGGTACGAAGCTGGTCTTCGAGGCCCAAATTCCCATTTACCTTGCGGTACGAAGCTGGTCTTCGAGGCCCAAACTCCCATTTACCTTGCGGTACGAAGCTGGTCTTCGAAGCCCAAATTCCCATTTACCTCGCGGTACGAAGCTGGCCTTCGAAGCCCAAATTCCCATTTACCTTGCGGTACGAAGCTGGTCTTCGAAGCCCAAATTCCTTTTACCTTGCGGTACGAAGCTAGTCTTCGAAGCCTAAAATTCCTGTACTTCCCCAACGTGTCTCAGTCCTAAATCCCTCCACCCAGGACGTGAGAATGTACATGGTACATTCTGTGACAAATGTTAGCAATATATACGATGAATTCCGTGATTGTTTATAAACTTTTCTCTTCGTATCGTCGATGCTCTATATACAATTAAATCAACATCCACTCAAAATAAAAGAAATTTTTCTACAGCCGCAGATTTTGTCACAAAAAAAAAGTAGATTGGTTGACGCGACATTAGACGCATTGTGCTTTTGAAAAAATTATTTTAAATCAAAAAAGTAATGTTTCGCCTCGCTCACATTTTATATTAAATAAATAAATTTATCAAGTATATTTAATATCTGTTTTTTTCATTTACACAAGTTTTGTCTAAGTTGGACGCGAATAAAAATTTAGATAAATATTATAAACATTATTCCAAAAACATAAATTTTGCAATGTTTTTTTAATTTCTTGAGAATTCTCGAGGATGCTCAAGAAATATAATCTGATTTCTCATTTCTCGAGATGCGAAAAATATCGAGGAATCAGGAACACTAAATTTTATCTTTTTTTTCAAGAAAATCTGTTATTGACTAGCATAAAAAAATGTTGATAGTATAAAACTGTTATATATTATCAGCGAAACTCAAATTTGTCCGAATTTCGTCGTGTTTGGTTTCATTTTTATTAGAAATATCTCATCCATACGTTGGAAATATTCTCATTATGTTAAAACAAAAAATATAAAAATTTTATTCGTGCTTGTCACGCATGCTAATTCTGTGGAGTACATGCCGGTGGAGGGTTGTGGAGGGTCGTCTGTTTATGAGCAGTCGCACAATGGAAAGGGATGCGATCGGCCAGGTATCGTCAGAAATGTTCGTGCTCGCTGCGTTCCTACCGTCGCGAGCATCCTCGAGAACGCTCGTACGCGGAGTTCGGTTCGTGTTCGTGGCGGTGTGGACACGACGAAAACAGACGAAAACGTTCGCGAACAGTGTTTTTGCTCGTGCTCGCCTTGGTGGAGACCCGGCATTACAGAGCACAACCAAGCATTCGTGGGCCGTGAAGGCAGCTGCACAACTGGAGAAGCCACTATACGTTATCTTTGCTCTACAGACTGCTCGAAAGAATGTGATGACCGAAGATGCTACTCGGTTTGAACACTGTAAATTGACCAATGTAAAACTTTTTCTCAACTCGGAATTTTATCCATATGATGACTTGAACTTGGACTTTGATAAGAATAAGCATGCCATCTTGTTTCACATGTATACACATTTCCGTAAATCGTATTACGGACATAGTTGCAACGAGGCATTATTCACTGTGGCTGAATTTTTACAATTTGGTCCTCTCGTGGTGATTGATTGCTTGCGACAAAATGAGTCGATTAAAAATGGTACCGTGGACGTGCGCATAGAATTTGAGTGTAAAGAGAATGTACCTGCTAATACTACGGCCTACTGTTTGATTCTGCACGATCGGGTGGTTGAATACAATCCGCTAACAAACGTGGTGCGCAAAATAAATTAAATTGCCATACTACTTGCCCCGCCCTCTCCTGTGTCAAATTCGTACAAAAATTTAATCGTAAAAATCGAGATGCTTTACGAGAAAGACTGCATTCTCTCATCTGTCTTGGAAGAGAGCAGATCTCTAAAATTGTATCGACAATGGTCGTACCAACATTTGCTGACCTGCAAGGGTTCATCGTTGATGGAAGATTTGTTGTTAAGGAAGTGGCTGTCCTACGAAAGGGAACAATTCTCTCGCACTATATTTTCGGGAGTTCGATGCCGCAATATCTTCTTATAAAATCCGACAAATCAAGCATCCGATGGTTGGTGGCAAAACATCATGGACTACGGTGGGACGATGGAGACGTTCCGTACAGTATGGCTAAACAGCTGATTACCAAAGCTGTAGCTGATGCGATCGATGAAGAAGATGACGCATCCCATATCGTATACGTTAAAGGGTTGCAGAAACGCGACTGGCTTGCGGATTTCCTCGATGAAAATACGAGAGTGGACGTAATCATTGAGACGCTGGACATTGACTACGATGATATTAAATCTCTAAATAAGCTAAATGTAGTTAATACTCTGCGATGTGGCAGACACGCGAAGCATTGTGCCATGCAAAATGTATTTAAAATATTCAACTGGTGGTCTAAACACCAGAGAGAATTGCATAAATAAAATAGAATCAATTTTTTAATGCATAAATGTTTTTTCTTCGGCCTCCCCAACCTCCTATATGCGGTGTACGCTAGATTAAGACGATAGTTATAATTATGTAGTAGTACGATTCGCGTTCAGAGTGGTACGATTTACGTTCAATACCCGATCAAAGCCGTTCAATACCCGTTCGATTCACGTTCAAAGCCGTTCAATACCCGTTCGATACCCGATCAAAGCCGTCCAATACCCGTTCGATTCATGTTCAAACCCGTTCAATACCCGTTCGGTACCCGATCAAAGCCGTTCAATACCCGATCAAAGCCGTTCAATACCCGTTCAATACCCGTTCAAAACCGTTCGATTCACGTTCGATTTACGTTCAGGGTGATATGATTCACGTTCGGTACACATTCAGAGTGATACCATGCATGTTTGATACACGTTCAGAGTGGTACGATTCACGTTCGATTTATGTTCAGAGTGGTATGATATAGCGAAATGATCAAATGACATCACCCTGCACAGCTGCTCCAGAGGATACGAGTTACACGCGATCGCGCGAGTGCTCTCTCTTTCCTTCCTCCGAATTTAGATTTTAATGTAATGCTCTCTCTTTCCCTCCTCCGAATACGTGGTTTGTAAAATGCCGATCTTTCCCGACATTGTCCGACGTCATCCGATAAAGTATTAAACAATTTCAGCTTCATAATGGTTCGAAAAAAAATATTTCGGGGTCGTCCGCTTCCTCGGCCAGGTCTAAAAAATATTTGGGGGTCGTCCGCTTCCTCGGTTAGGTATGAAAATATTTTCGGGGGTCATTCTCCCTCTAAAAAGAAATTTCCAGCGGTGGGTCCGATGTGGAGAGGTCTCCGCGGCGGCTCGGTCCGCACTGATCCCCTCCACGATTGCGGCTTCCCCCACTCCGCGGCTCGTGCGCGCGCAACCAGTCTTCCACTCCCCGCTCCCCCCGCGCCCATGTTTCCCTCCACCGCACTCCCCCGCGCGCCCACACTTCCCCCCGCCCCCGCGCTCCCCTCAGAGGACCTGGGTTGGAATCCCCCTTGTATTACTACTACAATTACTTTCATATTATTTTTGTTTTTCTTTATACAATAAACATAAAAATTCAAGGTGTAACATAAGGTCATTTAATGTCGCATAGGGCTGTAAATTACATACCGATAAACGTTGGTCGTCTGATCAGTCAATTCACTTTATTCCTAAATATGCCAGATATGAGAAGGATGTCACCAACATAGTAATTAAAAACTATTATCCAACATCAATACGCCTCGCGAAGAGGCAAAGAAAGAAAAGGGGAAGTCCGCTGATTGCGCGTGATCAAGCTTGCATCGTCCTCCCTACAAATTCGAAACAGCTCCCTCATCTTTCGAGTATAAACACGCGCGCGAATTTCAAAACAAAAGCATGCGTTGACGTATTCAGCGGACTGCCCCTTTTCTTCCTATGCCTCTCCACGAGGCGTATTGATGTTGGATAATACTTTTTAATTGCTATGTTGGTGACATCTTTCTCACATCTGGCATATTTAGGTACAAAGTGAAGGGGCTGACTTGTGTACCACATCTGGTTCACCAACAATTAATCAGGCTGATCGGCCAGAGTATATCGCCCCGAGCGTATTGTCCCGCTCGTCAGCGGTTGACAACGCTACCTGCGCGTCCGAATTTAGTTATCTTTTACAGCTAGCAATTTCTTATTTTTGGAGCGAAATTTCTTCATTTCTTTACGAGTAAGTAGGCAATAACTCGTTCTCGAACCGTTCATCGGGAAACCTTTGTCTCCAAGATGTCAATAAGGGACAATCGACACCGTGCCGTTTTTCATGGATTTCGAGTTTCTTCGCTCTGAGTTAATCCGTTGATTGCTCATTCGGGTGGTATAGGTACACGGTGACTTCGGACCGGCACATACCGTCATCCACCGCTGACTCACGGGACAATACGATCATAAACTACGACCCTGGCGAAACACTGTGGCCGATCAACCTGGCTAACAATAAGTTTGGTAGGCAGATCTCCGGTTTTTCCTCCTCTACATCACCAAGAGGGAAAAGGTCCCTCCCCCATCGTCGAAATCGCACAGGTAAGGTTCGTTCTCTTCAAAAAAAATTTGGCCAAATAAGATTCTGGCACCTCCAAAAATTCTAATGTCGATTCTACCTTTCACGTCGAAAAGGTGGACAAGGGCAAAATTCGATCAGCGCTCCTCAAGCAAGATTCGTTCACTTCATTCTCCGGGGCCTCACGATTTTACGACCTTCCATACAACGAAATAACTTACTGATACACATCGTTGAATTCGTCCCAACAAAGCTTAGCATGCTATGAATAAAGAAATATAATGTTTCGTTTAAAAAAACCAAGTTGCTAAAGAAATCTGCCCCATTCCTCCACCTATAGAATAACTATCTATACCACATAATGTTCCCCTGCATATGAAACAACTTTCGTAAAAACAATTTTTTAATATCTTCACTTCCTTGCGAGACCACCGCATCCAGTTAAAACGGACACACTATACAACTACAATTCAGTGTCACATTTCTGCATATATAGTGTATTACAATTATGATGTATCTAGAAACAAGTATAAACAAGTATACCTATCGCAGCAGTATAATTGTTGCTATTTACAGTAATAATTATCATGTTATTGCTTGATTTAATATATAAACTAAGTAATACAACATAAATACACGTATGCAAGTGATATGTAGAAGTAAAGAGTACAATTGCGTTGAAAAACACACATTTTTTTAAATCTTTTCGACGATGTGCGGCGTGCATTCGCGTGCGCGCGTGGCAGAGAAATCCCTGCATAGCGCGCACACGATCCCTGTCGACGCGCGCGTCGTCGTAAAAGTCGACCCTTTCAAGTGGTCCAAACTACTCGAAAATCCGAGAAACTCGTAAATCTGACCCGTGCGCGGCGCGCAGTTGCACCAGTGGGAACGTCTTTCTGCAACAAATCGGCCTTGCGCGTCGAGTAAAACGTGCGCGGCGCGCCGTTGCACTAGTGGGACCCCGCCTTAAAGCGCCCGGCCGATGCATGGGACGACATTATTATTTATATCTTAACGTCCAAGTTAGACAATGCTACAACGCGCGAGTGGCAGATTTCGCTCAAGACTCCCGAAATGTCCACTTTAACGCAATTTCTAAAGTTTTTGAACCACAAGGGTGGGTCGATTGAAACGCCTGGAAAAAATTGCCTTCCTTCGAGTCAATCCACTCAACGTAACCAGACAAATGTCAAGAGGCATATCGCTCATGTCGCGACGGTGAAAACTAAATGCGGTTTTTGCGCCGGCGAGCATCTTATCTACTATTGTAAGGATTTCACCAAATTGTCCGTTGAGCAACGGATCTCCGAGATTCGAAAGCGTAAGTTGTGTACTAATTGTTTGAGATCGCAAGGTCATTCCAGCGGTAAGTGTATTTCTGGCGTTCGTAAATCGTGCGGAAAGAGACACAATACTCTCCTTCACCTACAAAAGTAGTAATACAAGGAGAGTTCTAACGCAAGTCCTCTGAGGGGAGCGCGGTGGCGGGGGGAAGTGAGGGCACGCGGGGGAGTGCGGTGGAGGGAAACATGGGCGCGGGGGGAGCGGGGAGTGGAAGACCGATTGCGCGCGCACGAGCCGCGGAGAGGGGGAAGCCGCAATCATGGAGGGGGTCAGTCCGGGCTGAGCCACCGCGGAGACCTCTTCAGACCTGGCTCATCTCCGAAAATTTCGGAAGGTCGTCCCCTCCCTCTAAAAAAAATTTCTGGGGCCGGGTCTTGTATGAAAAATCTTTTTCAGACTCGATCCGACCCCAGAAATTTTTTTTCCCTAAATATTTTTATAAACCAGATCCGCCGCCAGAATATTTTTTGCAAACCAATATGCGATGGAAATTCCCCCCAACGCAGAGAAATAATAATTTTTAATCAACGATCCAACGAACCATTATGTAGAAAACACACATATTTTTTCAAACAAATATACAGCATTCTAAAGCGTTCCGATTTAACATCGCAGCGTATCGCGCGATTACGCGTAATTTGACTCCTCTGGAGCAGTCGTGCAGGATGATGTCATTTTCACGGTGTGAAGAAGGAACGAACGAAATATGATTATGCGGCGTCAGCAAGAATTCAGAAACGTCGAATCTTAGAATTAGGTGGCGAGGCGGAAAATGGGTAAATAAAATGGAGAAATAATATACGTTTAAGAAATTTTATTTAAAATTAAAAGAATATAATTTAACATTTTTTCCTACGGGCATCAGCTAGAATATCATTGATGGTGCATGCTAACAGTTCGCAATCTATATGATAATCCTCACAGTAATGTTCACTATCACGTATTATTTTAGCAGCACGACGCGCATCTAACGTTTCACAGGCAACATCGCTCTGCTGTAGCACGTTAACAAAAGTTTTAAATTTCGTCTCCACATCTCTTACATTTTGATACAGCCGCGAATATACATAGTCTATACATGGCTCAAGATTTAATAAAAATGTTACTGTATCCGGTTTGAAATACAACGGCTTATCATGTAGCGTCATCCTTACAATTGGAGAATTATAGATTTCACAAAAATCCATCGTTAATTTATCCATCTGCATCGAAGGTGATCCAGGTAATCGTGAACGTTCTTCGATGGTTGTACGACTGTTGCATAACGCATGCCATGTACTATTTGTGCCCGAAAAGAAGACTCCTAGCAGGCGGGCTCGGACTGTGCCTTCCGCCGCTGTGACGATTGGTCGAGTCACCTATTTGGGCACACTTTTAAAGACGCGGCACACGTATTTTGGTTATTGGCTGAAGTAGGCACAAACATTGTCGCACCGCGCGACGAAGAGAGCGAACGAAACACATCGAGACCGAGTGGGATAGAGCGATCTGACCGACGATCGCCAGAGCAATAGCGTAGGCATCTCACAAGGAGAGTATTTTAGGTGTCCGCCTCCGATCATTTTGATTTTCGGATATGTTATAAAGGACCGAAAAATAAGAAATACGTGTTTTTTTATTTTTCCCCGTTTTCATATTTGGGGGGGGTGAAAACTGTGTTCAAAGTTAGGGGTGAAAAATCATTTTTGTGGACTTTTTGAAAATCTGGTGAGTCAGTCACTATTTCGCATTCAAAGACACAAAATTCGTCCATTCACACTATTCCCCTATCTCTAATAGTTCTCGAGATATTCCACAAAAATGAGTTTTTAACCCTAACTTTGAACGCAGTTTTCACCCCCCAAATATGAAAACGGGGAAAAATAAAAAAACACGTATTTCTTATTTTTCGGTCCTCTATAACATATCCGAAAATCAAAATGATCGGAGGCGGACACCTAAAATACTCTCCTTGTGAGATGCCTACGCTATTGCTTTGGCGATCGTCGGTCAGATCGCTCTATCCCACTCGGTCTCGATGTGTTTCGTTCGCTCTCTTCGTCGCGCGGTGCGACAATGTTTGTGCCTACTTCAGCCAATAACCAAAATACGTGTGCCGCGTCTTTAAAAGTGTGCCCAAATAGGTGACTCGACCAATCGTCACAGCGGCGGACGGCACAGTCCGAGCCCGCCTGCTAGGAGTCTTCTTTTCGGGCACAAATAGTACACCATGGTAACGTGAGATACATCTCACGATTATCGCCGAGAACAATTTCTACATCGATCGTAGGTCGTACGCTGATTCCAATTTCCAAATATTTACTACCCATGGATGTTAATGCGTATCTTCTGACCATGATACGCGATGTTCGGCGCGGGCTAAGAGAACAATTAAAGATATGAAATTGTTTGCATAAACATAAAAAAATTTAAGAATATGTCAAAATTAAGCCTTACCAATCAACTGTATCCTCCCCGCATTGAGCTACACCATCATCCTGCATGATCGGAACGTAATAATTCATACGTCCGGCGTTTCCTTCGACACTAGTACTGCACATTTTTTTTTTCAGAGTAGTATTTGTTCCGGGGGATGGCCATGGGAAACGTTGGGAGATGGACGTGTGTTGAGTCGCTCCGTCGTTCGGAGCGAATTAAGGCGGTAAAGCGCGCGGGCGCTCGTTTCGTGTGGTGTGAAGGGCACCGTGGTCCCTTCGGAGTCGTCGGGGTGTTGTTCGTGTGGAGCTGTGTGCTCTGTGGAGCCCGTTATTTCGATGTAAGGGGCGTCGCGTTCCGCTGGAGCGAGTGGTGGCAGGTCAATATGGCCGCCGCCGCAGCTGGGTGGGACGATGGTGTGCTTTTGCGAAAGATGCGAGCCCTTCGGGCGCAGACGGTGTCCGGCTGAGGGATGAAGGATAGCCTCTGGGTGTTCTGGGCACCACCCGGAGTGAATGGAAGGCGTATACCCTGCAGTGAAGGGTGAAATTCGGCGAAGTTTCCTCGTGGCCGGCCGTTGAAAGAGGATTCCGACCAATAGCGGCGGAGAAGAAAGCTCGTCGTCCAATCACCGGCGAGAAGAAACGATGAAGAAAGACGTGATTGGAGGACTGGACGCATGAGGATTCTGTCGCCCAATCAGGAGGAGTCGAATCCCCGCGAAACCTGAATTGTCTATGATGAACTTAGACTAAGTGCCCTAATGGTCCCTCCGGAGGGTAATGAAGACACTCTTTTGGGCTCAGAATCTGTTCCGGGTGACTCCCAGGTGTATTTTGATACCCCGGACATATACCTTATGTGTGTTAAACAGTGCCGTATGATTTGTTTAATTTTAAGACTTTTAAGACCTGAAAGTGACAGGTGAGGCTATGGCTCCCTGGTTTCGCGGTGATTTTCGAGTGAAGGGAGGCAGCTACCGAGCTGAGCTTGTTGTGCTAGTTTGGGGCTGGCCCTGGTAGCATCCAGGGAAGGGCTGAGCACCCTCGGAGCAACGGAGGTGACTCCCTGGGGACTCCTCGGGTGTAAGGGGGGGCCCCTGCCCGAGGGTCATCAGGAGTTTGACAACTAAGCCCTATTTTTGGGGCCTCCACTGGATGCAGGGCACCTCTAGATGCAAGAGGATACCCAAATTACGGGGCTTCGGCCCCCTGGAACCGAGATAATGGATTTTAAATATTTTAGACTAGTGGACTTAGTCTCTGAGAGGAGGGCAGATAGGGCATGACTGATAAGCCCTATTTTTGAGCCCGCTATCGTCTCCGGTAGGGTCGCACGATCATTTTGACACCCTGGATATGGATCTCGATTGATTAATTGAACCAGGGGCGAATTTTTGAAATTTTCGAGATTTTCACGTGCTGCAGCAAAATGACAGGCGAGGGTTTGTGCATCGGAAAGAGGCCCGTTGAAGGGTTTCCAGTGCCGTGAGCGCCTTGAATGAGTTGTGGAAGACAGATAGAACCCCTGACGGATGCTGCGACGTGCGGGGAACCGTGGGTCGAACCCTCCGTCATGATCCGACGCTGGGGGACAGCACGGTCCGCGGACCATCTCTCGAAGGGTGGAGGCACCCGGAGCCCTTGGAGGATCGCTGGGGAGTCGACCAGCGTTCTTTGACCGGGGCGGTTGAGATGGTAGTTGGAAATCGAGGATACCTGAAAGAAAGGGGTGAAGCATGCCGGCGAGTTTAGTAGTGCCTGCGATTATTCTGCGAACATCTGGGAATCTAAAAGGAAAGGAAAGGCAAGCTGGGTAGCTTGCCTGGTTCTGGTATGGGTATGGATATCTGCTAATACTTACCTGATACTTTGGTGTAACTAAATGCAGCGCTAAGGTTGGGCATGCATGCAGCGGGATGCTGCAGGGTGAGGGAGGAGAAGGAAGCAGAGCTGAGGTAGGGCGAAAAGGGTCCGTCAGAACACCGGGCGGACCCGTTGAATTGACAACTTTGGGAGGCCGATGGATAGACACGCGTGTGCCCTCGATCGACTTCCCCGTTTTATTTTACCCCCTGGGGAGACGTTTGCGTCGGGCAGGGGACGACTTATGGACGTAGTCGTAGTTTAGGAGTTTTGGCACCTCGGAGCCAAGGACCGTGCAGCCTGGCGGTCCCTCCGACGATAGTCGGCAGAGCTGCAGTGGCCTTTACAGCAGGGCCATGTATTGGGTGAAATCCGCTGGGCGGTGGGGCTGTCGTCCTCTAAGACACACACATGATTAGATGTCACATTTTAGCCGAGCCTCGGATGTCAACTCGGTGAAATCTGATGGAAGATCAGCCCCTGACTGCGACGTCGGCAGTAGCCAGGGTTTTAGTAAGTCCGATGACACCGTGCCGATGCGGCGGGCCGGTGTAACCCCGGATAGCGGTACTGTATTACCGCCATTGCACTCCGGGGAAGAAGCGACAGCGGCAAGACCTGGCATTGATAAGGATTCTGACATGGGCAAGGATTGGACTCGTGGGCAGCCCGAGGGAACACCCCCCCCCCCTCGTTATTCTGGGGGACGACTCCGCGGAGGCTGTCCACGGTGTTGTAAGGGAGTCGTCGGCGGACCGGTTTGCCAATTGGCAGTTGAAAATTGCGAGGCTAGAGGAGGCGGGGGTCACGGTTACCCCCCCCCCCCCGGCAGGGTTAGAGCCAACGAGACCATCATCCCGGAGACTCCCCCTACCCCGGCTTATACGGGGATCGTTAGGGGGAGGACTCTGGCGAGGACCCCTCCGGAGCGCAGGGCCCTGTCGGAGGGCCTCGTTAGTAGCGGGGCGGTGGCAGCGCCGAGGCTGCAGCCTGGGCCGCCTGAAGTGGGGGGGAGGCCCCTTAAATCCTGAGGGTAGTAATGCAGGGGATGTAAATCAGCCCTCTGTAGGGCCCCAGGGGACGCCTACGGGCGTAGACATGGGAGGAGAACCCGAGAAACCTCTACTTTCAGGGCCTCCGGGGACGACTAAGGCCGTCCCCACTATCAGGAGTGTTGTGCTTCTGGGTGGGGGTGTTGGGGATTGGGGGGGGGGGGCTGTATCAGGGTTCCGTGTCCCCAATCCCCCTCCCCCGGTGCCGTCGAGGTCCGAGGCTCTGCCGCGGGCCAAACGCCGGCCCCCCGAACAGAAGCTCGAGGGTCGGTTGGAGGAGGTAGGCTCCCTTCTCAAGGAGCTGATAAGGGAGAGTAAAGGCCTCAAGGCCGCCGTCATCTTCGGCAATGTCACGAAGGGGAGTGTAGCCTCCTTCACTGATGGCATTGTCGGGAGGTGTGAAGCGGCGTCAACGGCCGTAATCGAGGCCCTTGCGCTTCATGACGCGGGGGCGGCAAAGACCAGGGGCAAGCCGGCTAAAGACAAGCCGAGGGGACTAGTGCAGTCCAGGCTCCTGGTCACCCCTAGTAGGGTGACGGTAACGACCGTGGAGAGGGCCACCCAGAAGGAGGAGGTGGTGGGCCCTAGGGGACCGGGTATCTCGGCCCCCGAGGAGGCCTTGGGCGCCATGCCCGAGGAGGTAAAGAGGGGTAAGCTTCGCCCGCTTGGGAAGAGGGGAAAAAAACCCCCGCCCAAGGGCATGGGGAAAAGGCCTCGTACCTCCCCCAATGAGGCAATAGCGGCACCGGGCTTAAAGAAGAGGCTCTTCTCCGAGGTCCTACCCGGTGCCGCAGCTGGTGTACCTAAGCCGATGGGCCCGAGGCCACGGGCCGGGAGTGTGGGGATGGTGACCGCCCTTTCGTGGAGGCCAGCAGGAAGAAGAAGAAGAAGGGGAGAAAGGGGACGGCCGCCCCCCTGAGTGGGGCCCCGGGAACCAAGGTGCCGCCAGTGGCGACACCGAGGCTGGGCCCTAAGGGCAGTACCCCCCGACCACCCCCACCGTGTGGGAATAGGCCGGAGCCTAACGCCCCGATTAGGAGGGTGGGTTCCCCCCGCTCTGGGGGTAGAGTGACGGGGGCCCCCATTCAGGCGGCGGCTCCTCGGGGGCAGGCCGCCCCTAAAAAGAAGAGGCCGGTGAGGACACGCCCGGAGGCGGTCCTAGTTAGGGTCCCGGAGGGAGGGCAGTACCTGGAAACATACAAGGCGACTGTGACCCTGGGTCGCGCGGCCTTGACGGACGTCAAGGCCGTTAAACGCACGCGCCTGGGGCACGTACTACTGGAGTTGGGCCCTGGGGTGAGCGCGGCCGCTGTAGGGGCAGAACTCACTAGGCTGACGTCAGGGAAGGTGGTATGCTCCTCCCTCCAGGACAAAACAACCCTTGAGATCCGGGACATTGACCCTATGATCGATGCCCCGAGGCTCCTCGAGGACTTGGGCGCGGCCCTGAAGGTGGAGGCGACCGGTCTTGTGGTCCGTTCGCTCAGACAGGCTCTGAGCGGGACGCAGACCGCGGTGGTGGAAGTTCCCACCACCGCCCTCCCTAAGGGTGCAAAGCCCGCCCCTTATAGGACGGGCTTGACCGTGGTGCGGGCTAGGCCCCTGGTTAAGAGCACGCGCTGCATCGCGTGCCACCAAATGGGGCACCTGGCTGCGTCTTGCCCCACGGTCCCCAAGGGCAGGGAACTTTGCAGGAGATGCGGGGCCGCCGACCATGCCATTGCGGCGTGCAATGGCGTGGCTCGGTGCCTTATTTGTTCGGCGGCAGGGGCTAAGGGCCATAGCGCGGCGCATGTTACTGCTTCGCTGGCCTGCCCAGCGATCAGGGCGAGCTCGGCTGCGGGGGGGGGGGGGGGGGGGCAAGAACCGGTAAACTCGGTAAATGATCCAGGTCCTGCAGATCAACCTGAACAGGTGCAGGCTGGCACCAGATCTCATGATCCACAACGCCTACCTGCTTGGGGTCGACCTCGTGGTCATCTCCGAGCCATTCAGGGTGTTACCTGAGTGGATTGGGGATGCCACGAGGGATGCAGCGATCTGGGTCACCGGGTTTAAGGGTAGGTTTGCCTCCCTTACCCCCCCCCCCTATCGCAGCCGAGGGGATAGCCACCGCGATCGTGGATAACACGGTCGTGGTGAGCTGCTATTGCCGGCCGAGCAGGAAAGGTCCCGCATTCCTGCGGTACCTCGAGGAGCTTGAGGAGACAGTTTTAACACTTTTTACCCCGGGGAGACGGGTTACTCTCGCGGGGGATTTGAACGCCAAATCCCCTGCCTGGGGGGGGGGGGGGGGGAGGTTGCTGACAGGAGGGGCCATGCCTGCATGGCGCTACTGGCGAGGCTGGGTCTGGTGCCCATTAGACTCCAGGACCGATTTACGTTCCGGGGGGGGGGGGGGGGGGGGCAGGGGGTCATCCTTCATCGACGTGCTGTCGGTTGACAGAAGTCTGGCCGGGAGGGTTCGGAGGAGTGAGGTGCTTCGGCACTACACGGCCTCCGACCATCGTTATGTCCGCCACACCCTGGCTAAACCGGGTGTGGCTCGCCAACCACCAGGCGACGGCTGGACTCCCTACGTGATGAGGGATGTCACCCCGGAGTCGATCTTGGAGGGCTTTCGTGTGTTGCGGGACGCCCTCCCGACTCCGCCCACCTCGCTGGCTGCGCTTGCGGGCGTGCAGGCCCCTCCCCCTCCACCGGAACCGCCCGGTTTTACGGACGAGGTTCCGCGGGCGGAGGGTCTTCAGCGCCTCCTTGAGGGGGTTTGTGCCCGGTTCCTTAGGAAGAGGTGTCTTCCTCGGGGGACCCGTAAGCCCAACCGTTGGTGGAACGCCGATATTGTCGATGCAAGGAAGGCGATGCACCGTGCCCGTAGGCTGCTCCAAAGAAGCCGGAGGAAGCTAGATCCTTCCTCCCCCCGCATCGAACAACTGAGGCGGGACTTCTCCTTGGCGAGGCGGGAGGTCCAGATTTTGATCTGGCGCTCCAAGGAGGGGCTCTGGAGGGAGCTGTACGGCACGGTGGATGGCGATCCGTGGGGGAAGCCATACAAAATAGTTATGGTTAGGTTGGGGGGGCGTAAACCTAATATGGTTTTGACGCGGGAGCAGGTGGGCAGGGTAGTTGATGCCCTGTTTGCCACCGCCCCGCCCCCCCCCCCTTCCGCCCCTTCTCCCACCCCAACGTTTGGGCCGGTGCTATCACAGCCCCCCCCCCTCCATGCGACCCCTCTCCTCATATTGGAGAGAGAGACCGGAGGTGACGTCCGAACAGGTCGAAAGTACCCTCTCACGTATCAAACCCAATAAGGCCCCCGGACTCGATCGAGTCCCGTCGGGGGTCGTGGCCTGGGTGGCTAAGGCCAACAAGGAACTGATACGTGAGATGGTGTCAGACACACTGGTGCGGGGTGTAATCCCGGCTTCGTGGAAGATGGCTAGAGTCATCTTGATCCTGAAGCCGGGTAAGGATCCCCTAAGCCCGCGGGCCTATAGGCCGATCTCCATACTCCCAGCCTTATCAAAGGTCTGGGAGTACGTCATGAAGGGGATCCTGGAATCCCAGCTCGGCAGGGATCCATTTCACCCAAACCAGTATGGTTTCCGCCGTAGTGTCGGCACCATGGAGGCGGCCACCGAGGTTGCTCGGTTTGCTGAAGCCTCCAGGGCCAAGAATAGAATCTGCCTCCTCCTCTCGTTCGACGTCCGGAACACCTTTAACACCCTTCGGTGGGATGTCGTTCTGGACGAGTTGAGTAGGAGGGGGGTGGATCGATATGTTCGTGCGCTCCTCGCGGATTATTTTACCAACCGCGGGATCACGGTGCACTCATATGAGGGCACCGTGGTCTGTGCCATATTTGCCGGGGTTCTACAGGGGTCCGTTTTAGGGCCCTTTCTGTGGAACCTCGTATATGACGGACTCCGCACCGAGTTAAATCGTCTCATTGCGGAGATGGGCGGGGGCGGGGCGGTGCGTGCGATTGCATACGCCGACGACCTCGCCCTGTTGTTTTCGGGTAGTGACCTCTCCCAGGTCAGGTCGCAGATGGCTTCCGTGCTGCCGAGGATTGGAGCCTGGTTTAGTAAAACCGGCCTTTCCTTGGCAGCAGAAAAAACGGAGGCCATCCTCCTGACTGACCGCAGGATCCAGAAGACGGTCAGTCTTCGGATCCTGGATGCTGATGTCACCACGGCGGCCAGGGTCCAGTATCTGGGGGTAGTTTTTGACTGCCTCCGCAATTATCGGACCCATTTGGGGGAGGTCTCAGCTAGGGCGGATAGGGTCTCGGGAGCGCTTTCTGCGCTCCTCCCTAACACTAGGGGCCCATCCGTCTACGCCCGGAGGCTGTATTACTCGGTGTGGGAGTCCGTTATTTTATACGGATAGCCGGTCTGGGCCGTGGCGCTGGGCAAGGAGGGGGCACGTGCCATCCTCCGCCGTGCTCAGCGCACGGCCCTGATCCGATGTACGGCGGCATATAGGACTGTGTCCTTCGTCTCGCTCTGCGTTTCAGCTGGGCGTATGCCGCTGTACATCAAGGCCAAAATGGGGCGCGCGATTTTCTGCGCGAAAGCGCGTGATAGGGATGACCCCCCTCCCCCTTGGCGGCGATCCGGTTATTTTAAAGACGCGGGCCCACCTCAGAGATGGGCAAAAAATTATTTCAAATAAAAAATTGATTTCGAATAAAGGACAAAAATTGATTTCGAGACTCATCACATAAAAATAACCCAGAGTTATTTTTATTTCAAATAAAAATAACCCAGAGTTATTTTTATTTCAAATAAAAATAAGTGAGAGTTACTTTCATTTGAAACGTCACAAATAATTTCTTTCGTTCGACGTGAATATATCCGTTGGCCACAAATAATTTTCTCGCTTGACGTGAAGTTATCCGACGGCCACAAATATTTTTCTCGTTTGGCGGAATTCATTTTAACCTTCAAATAATTTTGTCGTCTTTCCATGCATTTGTATTTGAAAAAAATTATTTGAAGCGCAAATAGCTCTGGGAGTAGAGAGCGAGAGAGAGGGGGAGCGTGTGCGAGAAGGATAGAGATAGATGATACTTTTTCGCTCTCTGTAGCGGTAAGCAGGAGAGCATGATGCGAGGAGGTAGTTGTTAGAGCGATTTTTGGATTAATAATTATTTTGTGTTAAGTAAGTTATTCGTGATATTTAGTGCGGAATGTAACGAAGGGGCTGTGTTTTTTCAGCAAATACTGTGTAAATGCGTAAATTATTTACAGGTAATGTGTAATTGGCTTGGTTGTTACCTGGTGTAATAATTTTCATACAATTTTAAATATGTAAACAATCGGTTTTATTTATTAAATCATTCCTGTAGGCATATTAACAATTTATCAATTATAATTTATTCAACAACTGCAGGTACAACTCATATTTTTACAGATGGGCACCTAAGTACCCTGTGTATTGAAATCAGGTAGATGCCTGGGGAGGATTGTGTTACCTCATCAATAGGTTAGATGTGGTAACACAATCCTCCCCAGGCACTTTATTGATGGACAATTATAAGGTTGAAAATTTCACATTGCCTAATAAATATGTCGGTACATGGAAAATAAATTCTTAATTATAATATATATTTTTTGAATATGTTGAATTTCGTGTTCCTATTACAGACTGTCTCTTACTTAGCTTTATGCTTTATTGCAACTAAAGGGTGTTTCCCGTTAAATAAATAAATAAATAAATAAACTGTAAGTTTTTCTACCTGATTTCAATACACAGGGAACTCAGGTGCCCATCTGTAAAAATATGAGTTGTACCTGCAGTTGTTGAATAAATTATAATTGATAAATTGTTAATATGCCTACAGGAATGATTTAATAAATAAAACCGATTGTTTACATATTTAAATTTGTATGAAAATTATTACACCAGGTAACAACCAAACCAATTACACATTACCTGTAAATAATTTACGCATTTACACAGTATTTGCTGAAAAAAACACAGCCCCTTCGTTACATTCCGCACTAAATTTCACGAATAACTTACTTAACACAAAATAATTATTAATCCAAAAATCGCTCTAACAACTACCTCCTCGCATCATGCTCTCCTGCTTACCGATACAGAGAGCGAAAAAGTATCATCTATCTCTTTCCTTCTCGCACACGCTCCCCCTCTCTCTCGCTCTCTACTCCCAGAGCTATTTGCGCTTCAAATAATTTTTTTCAAATACAAATGCATGGAAAGACGACAAAATTATTTGAAGGTTAAAATGAATTCCGTCAAACGAGAAAATTATTTGTGGCCAACGGATATATTCACGTCGAACGAAATAAATTATTTGTGACGTTTCAAATGAAAGTAACTCTCACTTATTTTTATTTGAAATAAAAATAACTCTGGGTTATTTTTATTTGATGACAAATAAAGGTAAAGCCTATTTTATTTGATACGTTATTTAAATAATTTTTTATTTAAATAATGCCCATCTCTGGCCCACCTCCATAAAGCGGCGGCCCTTTCAGCGGCTATGGAGGAGTGGCAGGCCGAGTGGGACGGGTCCCCACCCACTGGCTGGGTGAGACGCCTCATCCCCGCGGTCAGTACGTTCGTAGACGCCTCGGGCCCCTCGGTAATTGCGGACTATTGGTCCATGCAATTGCTGAGTGGGCACGGGTCCTTCCAACGGTTCAAACACCGAATCGGGAAGGCACCCTCCGAGGCGTGTCTTGACTGCGGGGCGGCCCGGGATGATGCGGAGCATGTGCTCACCGCATGCCCGGCGCTCGCCCCCCAGCGCGAAGTGCTGGCCGCCGGCCTGGGGGCACCCGTGGAAGTCTCCACTGTGGTCGCCCTTGCCACCTCCTCGCCGGAGAAGTGGGCCGCTTTCAGAGATATTGCGGCCTTCGTTATGGGGGACCGCCAGGTCGCGGAGGCTGGGGCGGATCGCCTCCGTCGAGCGGAGCGTGCGCGTCTGGCCCTTGAGGCAGCAGCTAATAGGGCCCGCACGCGCCTAAGGCTCAGTAGAAAGAGAAAGAGGGTGGGCCCCCACTGATAGCGAGGGAGGGGGTGTTTACCCCTGCCTGCGGGGTCCATGAGGGACCCACCAGCGTGCCATAGCCCTGGTTTTAGGGTGCTGGTTTGATTTTTATTTTAATGTTTAATGTTTCGGTATTTTAGTGTTTTAATGATTTTTAATATTATGGTACTTTGATGTTTTACATTTTAATCGTAACCTACGGGTATGACTTTTATATGCTTAGTTCATAGACTAGTAAGGTCTTTTACATTGCGGGACGCGGCACCGCCGTTTGTTACGGGGTGCCCCGGTTGTTGACGGGGGCGGCCACCCTGACTCCTCAGGGTAGCAGCCTAGGTGGTGGTTTCCCCCCTTCCAAAATTATATTTTGGGAGCGGGGGGTGTTAGCGGGGCCTCATCTGCCATGACAGCGGCGCCCGACGGACTACATTAGAAGTGCCGGGCGCCGCCATGGGGCCCCTGGTGGAGACCACCAGAGGGGGTTTTTAGTGAGTATCCCGCCTAAATTCTAGGCGGGGACTCCCACATAACCCCGACAACAAATGTCGGGGTATGCGTAATGCATTTTCCCCCTCTTCAAAAAAAAAAAAAAAAAGAGTAGTATTTGTTCCGTCGAAAGTCACTGAGGCTACTGAGCGATTGATGGAATAGCGTCAGGGAGCCGTCTTAAATAGCGGTGTGATTGCTTCCCCCACCACAACATCTTATTTTAAAACTTCCATCTTTTCCATAATGTTTTTCAATCTTAACGATGCAGCATATCGCACGATCATATGTAATTAATTTGAGTCTCGCCCCCAAGGATAAAAGTCTTGGCACGTGTTGAATGTAATATAATACTTTTGAAAGCGTCGAATCTTAGAATTAGGTGTCAGCAGAAACTGCGTCGTATGATTTTGCGCGCTAATTCGTCATAAGCGTGAATCATAGAAAGAATTATGCTGTATCAACAGAAACTGCAGAGAACCATGTTGGGACGGATCGGCATTTTTTTTTTTACATGCAATGCATTCGAGGGAGAGGGTACACCAAAAGAGATAGACAGAGATATCGAATCGTGGTACTAGTTATAAAAGCGCGCTCCAAACTGCACAAAGCCTCAAATCGTTGCAACGTGTTGCGCGGAAAAGATATCACATTTACATTCCATTTACGATCATGGAAGAATTCGCGCAAATAGAACGCCAATTGTTGGATCAATCCGAACGATTGATTTCGCGAGAAAAATACCTCGCGTGGGAAGAACGGTGCAACGAGTGTATCGAATCGTTGAAAGAACACAGCCGAGTGAAACGTTCACGATTATCGATTGGGGTTCGACAATCATTGGTTGCTCGAATCGCACGGCTCGAAGGACTAAAATATTCGTTGCGCGGACGTTTCGTGCGTGAAGGTGCCGGACATTCGAGCACAGGACTTTTGTGGCGCGAAATAGACAATGCGTTCGATAGCCGCGTATTAACTGGTGCAGTGCTAAATTCAAATTACATCGAGCCGCGCAATTTCCTCCAGGCTGCTGAGACCATTGTGTTGGAGCATGTGCAGGATGCTTTGAGGAAACATCGAAACCTCAAAGTGAACACGGTGTTTATTGGTGAATTTGTGGCGGGTGACAAGTATGCGTGTAAAAGCATCAATACCCGAAACTATGAACTCTTCCGCACATCCGATCTGCAGGAGTGGTACCAACGATGCGTTATCGAACCCACCCTGGCATCGTTGGAAGAGTTCCAGGAACGCGACAATAGATGGGCATTGACGAGAATCCTCAATCTGACAGTTAATGTTAACAAGTACAATTCGCTGCTATCCAAAAAAAAAAAAAAAAAAAGGGTGTCGCTACAAGTTACCACAGAAATTGTTGCTAAAAAATGCAACAATTAGTGTACAATTCCCGACTTCCGTTTCCGGTTGCGTGTGTGACAGGTGCGTGTATAAGAAGCGGTTAGGCGAGGTGTAAGAAAGGTGTGTGAGGTGGTGAAGGAGGGCTGCAGAGTGTGGGTGGAGGGTCGTGGAGTTGCGAGGAAGGAGCGAGGGAAAGAGTAGAGGACAGGCGACTGGAGGTGACAGGGATACAGGAGGTTGTAGGGAGGTTAGGGGTTAGGTGGTGGCGGTAGACGGAAAAAGGCGGGAAGGAGCGTGGAGAGAGCAGCGTAGTGGACAGTGGAGAGTGGTGCCGCCGAGCGGGAGAGAAGCGAGGTTGGGAGAAGAGCGTGCGGGCGGGAAATTTGAACGGGCGATAAGGTGAAAGGTTGAAGGATAGAAGAGAAAAGGAAACTGGATAGGGAGGAGTTGAGGGAAAGGGGGAAGGTTAAACTGCTGAGGAAGGAAATAGGAAGAGATGGAGGAGGGAACGGGAAGGGGTACCAGTGAAGAAAGGAAAAGAAAAGAGAGTGTAAGTAGTGTGGGCAGCAGCGTGGGGAGCGTGGACAGTCTGTGGGGAAAAAAGCGAGAGAGGGAGGAGGACGCGGGGGAGGAGGCGAGGGAAGGGGCGGTAGGGTTCAAGAGGAGCGGAAAGACAAGAAGGTCGCCGGGGAAAAAAGGGGAGAAGGGGGGTGAGAAAGATGTGGAGGAGGCGGGTGGAGGTCTAGTGGGGATGATGAGGGAAATGATGCTGGAGATGAGGAGGATGAGGGAGGAAATGAAGAGAGACAGGGAGGAGAGAAAAGAACTGAAGGAGGAAATAAGGGTAGAGAGGGAGGAGATGAAGAAGGAGAGGGAGGAAAGAAGAAGGACGGAGGAAGAGTGGAGGGTGGAGAGAAGGAGGTGGGAAGAGGAAATGAGGGAGGAGAGAGGGAGGAGAGAGGAGTTGGTGGAAAGGTTGGGGAAATTAGAGGAAAGGGAGAGAAGGATGGAACAGGTGATGGAGAAGGTGGGGAGAGGGGAAAAGGAGAGAATGGGAAGAGAAGGGAAAGGGGAGCTGGTGGATGGAGTAGAGGAGGAATGGAGACTGAGAATGAGAAAGTTAGAGGTGGGACAGGATAAAAAGGAGAGAGAGAGAAAAAGAAGTAATGTAGTGGTAAGGGGGATGGGGGGAGAAGGCAGGGACGCAATGGAGGAGGTGGGGAAACTATGGGAAAAAATGGGGTTGGGGGTGGGGGGGATAAAGGAAGTAGTGAGACTGGGAAGAGCGGGAAAGGAGGGGGGTGGAATGGTGTTGGTTAGGCTCGAGGGGAGAGAGGAAAAGAGGAAAGTAATGGAGGCGAAAAGTAGGTTAAGAGGGAGAAGGGAGAGGGTGGAGGATGACCTCACGGAGGAGGAAAGAAGAGCGAAGTGGAAGATAGAGAGAGAGGCGCAAATGGAGAGGGAGAGAGGACGAAGGGTGCAGGTCGGTTACACGAAGATGTGGGTGGATGGGAAGGTAAAGAGGTGGGACGAGATAAGGGAGAAATGGTGTGAGGAGCAGGGAAACGAATGATGCGGGGAGGGGGAATGGGTGTGAAAGAGAAAAGGGGGAATAGAAAGGAAGGGGGGGGGGAGTTGGAGGGTGGCTTTCTGGAACGTGGCAGGATTGAGGAGGAAGGACGACGAGTTCTGGAGGGGTCTGGTGGAGTGGGACGCGATGGTGCTGTGTGAGACCTGGGTAGAGGAGAAAGAGTGGGAGTATGTGGAAAGGAGGCTGCCTAGGGGGTTCGTGTGGGAGAAGCAATGGGCTAGGAGGGAAAGCAAGAAGGGGAGAGCGATAGGGGGAATGATATTGGGGGTTAGAAAGGGGTTGGAAGTGGGCGAGGGGGGAGGAGGTGGGAGGGAAGGGATTATGGCGAAGAAAGTGAAGTTTGGGGGGGGGGGGTGGTGGAAAATAGTGGGGGTTTATGTAAATGGGGACCTGAAGGAGAAGCTGGAGGAGCTGGGAGAGTGGATGGAAGAAAAGGAGGCGGGGGTTAGAGTGGTAATAGGTGGGGATTTTAACGCGCGCACGGGGGAAGAGGGGGGAGAGGTTTGGGAAGGAGAGGAGGATGAGCGGATGGAAGAGGGGAGTAGGAGATCCAAGGATAAGGTGATGAACGGGGAGGGGAGGAGGTTGTGCAGGTGCTTAGAGGAAAGAGGGTGGGGAATAATGAATGGTAATACAGAGGGGGACGAGGAGGGGGAGTGGACATTCACAGGGGGGCGGGGTAACACTGTGATTGACTATGTGTTAGGGAATGAGGAAACAAGAGAGAAGGTGGATAGGATGGAGGTAGGGGAAAGGATTGAATCAGATCACCACCCGGTGGTTGTGTGGCTGAGAGGGGAGGGGAGGGAGGGGGAGGGAGGGGGGAAACAAAGAGGAGAAAGGGGAGGGGGCAGAGGAAACTGGACGGAGGAGGGAAGGATGGAGTTTATAAGGAAGTTTGGTAAAAGGGGTGGGGGGGGAGAGGGGAGTGGAGGAGGATTGGAGTGAGTTGCAGGATAGGATAAAGGACGCGATAAGTAAGATGGGGAAAGAGGGGGAGAGAGTAAAGAAGGGAGGGTGGTGGGATGGGGAGTGTAGGGAGAAAAAAAGGAAGGTGAGGAGAGAGCTGAGGAAGTGGAGGGAAGAGAATATAAGGAGAGAAAGAGGGAGTATGGGAGGTTATGTGAGGAAAAAAGAAAGAAGGGGGTGGAGAAGTGGGTGAAGGAAGTGGAAAGTGTAAGAACGGAGGGACAAGTGTGGAAGGTGGTAAATAGGGGGAGGAAAAGGAGGGGGAGGGTGAATGAAGGGATAGCAATGGAGGAATGGGACGGATACTTCAGGAGACTGCTAGGAGGGGTGGAATGGAGAGTGAGAAAGGGTGAAGAGATAAGGAGGAGAGAGGACGGGGAGGCAGAGATAGGAAAGGAAGAGATAGGAAGGGTCATAAGGAGCTTAAAGGATGGGAAGGCGGGAGGGGGGGGGGATGGGATCCCAAATGAAGTGTGGAAGTATGGAGGCGCGGAAGTGGAAGAATGGTTGCTGAGGATCTGCAATAGGGTGTGGAGGGGAGAAGGGTGGCCGGAGGGGTGGAAGGAGGGGGTGGTGGTCCCGGTATTGAAAAAGGGAGGAGGGGGGAAGGTGGACGACTACAGGGGCATAACCCTAACACAGACGGCGTACAAGGTATACGCGTCTGTGTTGGCGGAGAGGCTGAGGGTGGAGGTGGAGGAAAGAGGACTGTTGTCACCGAGTCAAACGGGGTTTAGGAGGGGGGTGGGGTGTATTGATAACATATATGTTTTGAACTACTTAATAAATAGGCAGTTGGGGAGAAAGGGAAAAAATATGGTGGTTATGTTTATAGATATGAAGGCCGCGTTTGACTCGGTGGACAGGGAGGTGTTGGTCAAGGCAATGAGGGCGAGGGGGGTGCGGGAAGAGCTGGTGGTAAGGTGTGAGGAGGTGTTGAAGGAGACGATATGTAGGGTGCGGGTGGGGGAGGAGGAGGGGGAGAGATTCTGGACGGCGAGAGGAGTGAGGCAGGGATGCCCGCTGAGCCCGAGCCTCTTCACTCTCTTGTTAGCAGATATAGATGATGAGCTAGAAAAAGGAGGGTGGGGAGGGGTGAAGTTGGGGGGGGGGGGGAAGAGTATACACGTTAGCGTATGCCGACGATGTGGCGGTGTTGGCCGAGGACGAAGAAGGGATGAAAGGAATGCTGAGGAAGCTGGAGAGATATGTGGACGGAAAGGGGCTTCAAGTGAATATAGGGAAAACGAAGGTTATGAGGTGTAGGAGGGGGGGAGGGAGATGGATAAGTGTGAAGTGGAGATGGAAGGGCAAGGAGCTGGAGGAGGTGAGGAGTTTTAGGTACTTGGGCTACACAGTGATGGGGAATGGGGGGCAAGGGGGGCATGTGGAGGAGAGGGTGAGGAAGGGAGCGGCGGTAATGGGAAAGGTTTGGGGGATAGGGAAGAGGCTGTTTGGAAAGGACTGGGAAAGAAGAATATGGTTATTTGACAGATTGGTGTGGCCGGTGGTGGGATACGGGGCGGAAGTGTGGGGGTGGAAGGAAAGGGAGAATGTGGAAAGGCTCCACGATAGATTTATGAAATGAGTGCTGGGAGTGGATAGGTGTACGCCGGGGTACCTGGTGAGGGAGGAGACACAAAGGGAAATGATAAAGGGAAGGGCAGGGATGAGGGCCTGGGCGTACGAGAGGAAGCTGGAGGAGGGGCAGGGGGGGGGGTTCTAGCGAGGAGGTGCTGGGAGGAGGTGAAGGGGAGATTAAAGAGGGGAAAGGGGCTGGAGGGGTGGGAAGAAGAAAGGAAGGAGTTCTTCGAGAAGAGGGGGTGGAAGATGGAAGATATGGAAAGGATTAGGGAGGCTGGGGGAATAAGAGGAGAAGAATTGGTGAGTAGGGAAAGGAAAATGCAGCAGGAGGAGAGGTGGGAAAGGATAGGGGACTCAGATTACAATAGGTGGTACGGAAGGGTGAAGGGGGAAGGGTTGCCTGGATACTTAAAGAAGGGGTGGGGGGAAAGTAGGTGGAGAAGGGTGGTTAGGTTTAGATTGGGTAACGAGATGAGGGGGGGCAGGTATTGGGAGGATAGGGAGAAGAGGAGGTGTAGGGTATGTGGAAGGGGAGAAGAGATATGGGAGCATGTGTGGGAGGAGTGCATGGGGTGGTGGGTGGAGAGGGGGTGGCAGGAAGTGGTGGGAGAGGTGCTTGGTGACGAAGGGGAGGGGGAGGAATGGATGAGGAAGTTAGAGAATTGGAGGCTGTTGTGTGGAGGAGTGGAGGTGGATGAAAAGGAATGGAATGAAAGGGGAAACGAGTGGAAGCGGAGGTCCGGGGGCGGATAGGTGCGGAGGGGCGCGGAGAAAGGAAGGGGAGAGCGAGCGAGCGTGCGGGCGGATTGCAGTCGCAATCCGCTATTTGTATATATTGTATATAGAGTAATATTAAGATTAGGGTAAGCTAGGTTAAGTTAAATTAAGATAAGTTAAGTTAGGTTAAGGTGATGTATGGGGGAAAGTTGTAAAGAGTGGAGGGAGCGAGGTCGGAAGAATTTGTAACCCCTAGGGGAGCAATAAAGAGAATATAGTGTACAATTCCCGGACAATGCGTGTTTCGCGTGGGCAGTGGTCGGCGCTCTTCATCGTGCCGAACAAAATACCGATCGCCCAAGTTCATACCCAGACTATGCTTCCGTGCTAAATCTCCAGGGTATTGAGTTTCCAATGTCCCTGGAGCAAATTGGGCAGTTTGAGCGGCAGAACGAAATCTCCATCAACGTGTACAGTTTCGAGGAGCGATTGGAGAAGGACACCGAGAAGATAACTGTTGCAGTCTTTCCGCTGCGTCTCGCCAGCCAAAAGAGGGATCAGCATATCAACCTGCTCGACACACCGAATCAAGAGCACGGTGATGTAGGGCACTTTGTGCTAATCAAGAACTTGTGCCGGCTGGTGAGCGCACAACTGAGCAGACACAATGGAAAGAAATTTGTCTGCGACCGGTACGTATATAAACTTGTGAAATGTTGAAATGTTTCGCGAAAAAAATTAAATAAATTTTTTTATGGTTTTGCAGATACTTGCATTACTTTGGATCCGTCGAGAAGTTGGAGACCCATGCAGTGGACTGCAGGAATATGAATAACTGTGCCATTCTGCTGCCCAGCGAAGGCAACAATTTCCTCAGTTTCAAGAACCACTGCATGAAGGAGCGACATCCATTCGTGGTGTATGCAGATCTCGAGTGCATCATCGAGAAAACGGAAGACTGCATGAAGGGTGATGCGGATTCAAAATTACATGCGTACCAGCACCACAAAGTGCATAGCATTGCATATTATATGCATTGTTCGTACGATACATCGCTATCGATGTATCGATGTCGCCGCGACGCGGATTGTATTTCATGGTTCGTCGACGAACTAAAAAATTTTGCAGATTTTGCCAAACCCATTCTAGCCAATAATGTTTCTATGGAAAAGTTGATGAAAGACCAGTGGATAACATTTCGCAATGCAACAAATTGTCATATATGCGAAGAGCCATTCGAGGCTGATGATGTACGAGTTCGCGATCATTGTCATATATCCGGGCGGTTTAGAGGACCCGCACATTCGAAATGTTTTACATCCCCATAGTTTTTCATAATTTATCCGGCTATGATTCACATTTCATTATCATGGCTACCGCTTTCAATGGTCACGTTGCTGTATTGCCTATAACTAAGGAAAAGTATATTTCTTTCACAAAAAATGTCGAAGATCCGGCTGAATCAGACTCGCGAAATTATATTACATTGCGATTCATCGATTCATACAAATTTCTCAATACCAGTCTCGACAAATTAGCATCTTTTCTTAACACAGATCAATTAAAAATTTTACGATCCCAATTTGAAACATTATCCATTGAAGATTTCAATTTATTAACGCGAAAGTGTGTCTTTCCATATGAATATCTTGATTGCGCGAACAAGCTGCAGGACCCGTGCTCAGTGATGCCAGAATCGTGGGACGTGGGTCAAATCCGTACCCCCACTATGGCCTACCGGCGTCCCCCACTTTCTTCCCATCGCCACTGCACACAAGCATATCCCTACTCCTGTCCGTGTGCGCTGCCTGTTCGGCTCTCCTCGACAACAATCGACGTTGTCGAAACCCCAGACCAGCGCATCGGTCGCAATCATGATGTGCGAGTGTTCAAATCCCGGTGCGGCGATTCTACTTTTTCTTTTATATATACACTGTCACCGTAAGAATTGACTCTGACATTATTGCATAGTTTTTGTATTTAATGGCCAAAAGTATAAGTTTTTCTATTTATTTCTTATTCTTTAATATGTTGAGTTGAAGAAAAAAATGTTCGAAGAAAAACTTAAGTGCTGTTTTTTGTATCGTATACATAACAGTTTCAACTGTATGCTAAATTTTTTGTATGTATTATTTCACAAGGTTTATTCGTTATTGTAAGTAAAACAGCTTAGGGTGATAGTAGTTGAATATGTGACAGTAAAAGGGTCCTTTACCTATTCTCTAATTTCATTTTGTAACTTCTCAATAGAATAAAAACTTGAAAATTATTAATTTCGGAAGCATTTTCAAAGTCTGATTTTATTGTTAACTAGCTTTACTACTCGGCTTCGCCCGAAATTTAGATTCTGATTTTATATAAAAAAATTTTTGGAAAAATTGTCACATTCATCTGGATTAATTAGGCATAATCAGCTGGAACACATTTCGAGACCACAGAGTTTACCGCTCGAAAGTTTTTAGGCGACAGACAAACACACAAACACTTTCTGCTTTATATGTATATTAAGATGATACAATTCGCGTTATCGAAAACCGCTGCAGCTGGTTGACGTACGATGTTAGTCTTCCGCCTTTCTATACATAAACAGAAATAAACACATACTTAAAATCATGATTATAATTATAATTGTATAGGATAAAATGTAAATAATATTATAAACTTATCTTTTTTGTTGATATAAAATAATAATTTTATTTCCGTCTTATTCCTGTTTTTGAATTTTGTATCCGACAACATCCCGCGGAGAATCCGGGTTTTGCAATCCTGTAATATTAATCGTGTTTTATTTTATTTCCTTTTATAAAAATATAATTAACTTTTTCCAAATGTCAAAGAAACGTTTCAATAATCTTGCAGCACTTAACGAACGATTTGCTACATACAATATCAAACCACTATATGCGGCATTCCTATTTTGTAAAAATAATTTTAATATTCGCGTGACAAGTTTGGTGACCGTAGTAACTACTTTCATTATTGATGATAATTTCAAAATAATCCAGTACAATCCATGACAATTAATAGAACTTGATTTTAATATTCCAAACAAACCTTTGTCTGTCCGTTTCTGCACGGTGCCCCAATAGTTACAGTGTTGAGTGTACGTATGCTGTACTGATGCGCGCATATACGGCCAAATAATAGCATCGATTCCTATAGACAACTTCGGCCTCGCTATACATAAACAAAAATGAACATAATTGAAATCATAATTATAAATATAATTGTATAGGATAAAAAGTAAATGTTACAATAAACTTATTGTTCGCGATAGCGGGACAATGAGACATTTTTATCCGTGCCGTTTCCTTCATTAGTTTATTTTATATTTCCCTTTTTTCATGTTAGTTTGTAAGCTGTATATAGTGTACATTAGATCTTTGTATTTGGCGCTCTAGCGCGAACAACAGGGGATTGGCCCGGCTGTTTTCGTCGTTCCCGCGGTTCGGGTGGACCGAGTAGCTCGGGCCGCGGGCGCGGCGGGACGGGGGGTACCGATCCGCACGGTGATCCGCGAGATAGCGGTTTGCCTCCTTCTTGCTCGCGCACTTGCAAGTGAAACCACGCTGTTGATTTCAGCGCGAGTACTAGTTTTCGGCCTCTGGCTTCGAGCCGACTTCTTCCTCGTACGCGTTCTTTGTTCGACTACGTCCAAAGTATAAGTGCAACTTTTGTGTTTCGCCGAGACGAACTTCGTTTTCGGTGTTTTTTCCGATCCCGCGGATCGGAGTGAAATATATATCTTTTCGAGCAACACGTGTCGAACTCGATCAATTATCCGAGCATCCCATCTCTAAAATATAAACCGAGCGTGATCAAGACTTCGCGAGACGGAGTACATTTAGCTCACTTATCTTTTTTTTGTGTTGAGAAAAAACAATTCCATCGATAAAAATGCTCGGAAAGGCGAAAGACATTGCATAGGAGCCACTATAATGTAATTGTAACTTTTTGATAAATTGACAATGTACACGCCAATGCCTAACAGGTTTTACAAAGAAGGGGGTGGGTAAATATAAAAAACCAAGCATGCTACGAGTCCGTGGAAGGGTGCAGCGTTAATAATTCACACTTTTGTGAATGCGATGAAGGTGCATATAACTGCTGCCCCGACATGAGAATCAAATGCCTGCCATCAACAACCATGGTGCGGCTAGTCTCATCTCGTGCCTTTAAGGAAGTGCGCACAACACAAATAGAATTGAGTAGGTCGATGCCCATTCTATTTCTTTTTTTTTATTTTGCATCAGGCAAAATCGAAAATATTCTTTCGGCTTCGGCGTTCGAGTGTGGCAGACATCTGACAGTATTTAATAAAAATTTTATGGAGGGAAACACAAGATCGTGCTCGGGATTTTCTAATTTGCAGATGTCTGTCCACATATTGTCAAATGACATTCTCGCCCATGTGTCCCTTTGAAATCGGGAAGTACCAAAATACCAAAAGTCCCATTCTTTCTCTAACCCTTCGTCAACGAAATGCCCTAATTTTTGGGCGACAGCTGTAACATTCTTAAATGTTACTTGTCTGTCGGAATTAAAGAAAACACTATCAGGCTTAAAAACAGTCAACTGTTTTAAAAAGGGATCGTCATGAGGAAGACGAGTCTTAATTTCACTGCTTACGGTAATATAAAACCGTAAGCAATTTTCACGGAAGGAGTGCACCTCAACTTCCGACATACCTCCCTGTATAGCCTCTTCCAAAAAATCCTCACATTCTGTACCAAGATCCACTTGAGTAAGTGGAACTTGGTTAAATGTTACCGAGAAATCTAGGAGAGGGGGTTTCAAAAATTTGTTTAGAAAAAAACCGAAGCATAGATACTGAACGGGGCTGCAATTCGTGAACCTGTAGCGGTGATATTTAAGTTACCGGCACTGCTTCGCACAATAAGTAAAGGTTGCCAGCCTTGTTGACAACACGCGAAGTAAGCAGAGAGAGAGAGAACGTTAGAGAGATACTTACGTGCGACAGGTTCGTTGGTTGTTGTAATGCGACTGCGAATATAGTTTTGTAAAAGGCCGGGCGCCCTAAGGCGAGAGCGCAATAATAGATACGCGCAAATAAAGTTTGGGATCGTTGGCCCAGAAAGAGAGATTAGAGGTAATTATTCACCGCATCCTTCGTCATAAATACTTCCACGCGAGACACGTGGCCCGTCACATTGGAGCAAGGAGCCACAAACCAATGCCTTTCGTTCTTGAAACGAAGCATTGAACTTGTTCAAGACGTTTAAGACGTACTCTAGGAAAATGAAATAACCTTTTATGTCATATCTGCTAAGCAATATGAAGAAATTGTTAGCAGTTTCTGACTTAGTAGAAAAGGCTTGCTCCCTAAAAAAATTATGCAAATCGACCCAGATTTGCAAAAGTCTCTTGACACACTGATGCCTCGCAAGCCATCGTGTGTCGGACAATTTCAAAACTTTTAAAGCAGAGTTCCCATAACTCTCCTGAAATTGACGGAAAATTGTAGCACGTTTGGGGCTGCTATTAATGAAAGTCGCTACACCCCTAAGTCATTCGTCGCATTCTTTTGGAATCGTAGCACAGGCGACACTTGCCGCCAACGCTACAGAATGGCAAATACACGGCAGTGTAACGACATTGGGGTATTTTTCAAGTAACTTAGACTTGAAAGAAGAATGCCGACCCGTCATCACTGAAGCATTGTCGCAACTAAGACCCGCGATGTTTTCCAGTGGAATTTGCATTTTCAGCAATTGATTTTCGAAAGATTTGAAAATCTGTTCCGCTGAACAATCGCTGGCGTCCAGATGAATCAGTTGCAACAATTCTGCTTGAATGGACAAACGACATGGCTCAACATATCTGACTGCCAATGTGAGCCACTTGTTGTTTGTGGAATTCGAAGTTTCATCTTCGTAAACGGAGAATTTACTGCACCGGACATTGTCGGCAATGCGTTCCGTTTCGCGAACGCATAAAACGTTTGTAATAATTTGACCGCACTTTGTACGGCCAACTTTCATCCGTTGTAAAACATCAGGCTCTCTCCCTATATCTTGCATAAGAGCAAGGAAATTAGAAGCGACCGATAGAGGTATATTGTGCTCGGCGAAGAAAGCCGCGTACCTAACTTCGGCGATTTTGACTTTTTCACCGAGTGAGAAAGTACAAGAATTCTGTGGCTGATCGAACTGATCTTCTACACTAAGATTCGAATTAATATCCCTATTACTAGTAATAGCAAACGTTTGCCGTATATTCGCAATATGCACCTGTCTGGACGAGTGCTTGCCTATTTCCGAAAGCCCACAAACGAAAATTTTATTGCAGACTTTACAGAAGCATTTCGACTCGTCCGAAGAAACTTCTTCTAACCAAAGCTTTAACGATTCGTCAGTGTGATACCAATGACGCTGAAAACATTTCCTGCTTTTCTTGGCGGGTATACAAGCCATTATCAAACTAGTTACAATTAATTAGAGTACCGCTATACACTATCACTACACCAACACCGAACACTTGTATAAATAATGCCACTTTATTCACTTTTGTAAAATATGGAAAGGCTAAGACACCAGAGCGTGGAGAGATGCAAGCAGTGATGCTAGCTAACAAGTGACAACGCGCGGTACGTGGGCGCCCAATGCGCTTCGCGGATTGCTTTTGTTTCTGCGCGCGATGTGTCGAAAACGCGGGATCTTTACGTAGAAAAAGCGGGATCTTTACGTAGGAAAAGCGGGATCTTTACGTAGAGAAAGCGGGAAGACAAATTACGTATATCACTGCATCGTACGGACGTATATAAATACATCGTAGTCAGTCAAACAATGTCCTTAAATTCATTACAGTGCTAACAGTTCAAGAGTTAAGCTTCAATTTATATAATAGTTTTATAGTGGATTAATAACACTAAAGCTACCTACACTTCATGTATACCTATTCCTACCGCGCCCGGTCAAATGACCGGTCTTTAAAATAACTTATATTTCTTAATATAGAATGAAGGTAATAGCCAATTTGACAGTGAAAAAATATAGTTTCATTCATTTAGAAGTAAATAATGTATATTTTATTCGTTTTCACCGCATTTTTTACAAATAGGCTTCTCGATTGCACATTTTTCACATACGCATTTGGCGTTAGATTAGTTGCCTGAGCTACGCTTACCCCTCCATGTCAGTCTCGAAAAGTCTCACCGCTAAGGCGAAGAAAGGTCGCGAGTGTTTGTTTTGACGCGTTAAAGTCATGCCACGCTTGCATTATATACCTTTCAAAAAGATATAAATACTATTACAAAAAGAGATAAATCGTTCAACCGGTCTAATGACCGGTCGAGGTAGGGAAGACAGACTAAAGATTTTTCCCAGAAAACAATCAATAAAAAAAGAAGTGAATATTGAAAAATTTATTGTACGTACTGTGGTTTGTAAAAATGTTGGCATCCGGATGCTGAGCGGGGCAAGGGGGCTACCTCGCTCGCGCCGCCCCACTCTCTGCCGCGGAACTCCCCAATTCCCCACTCGTATGTTTATAGTGGCACACGCTGCATAGTCGTAGGATTCCTATATCTACGGGTGACACGATCTATGACCTATTACTTACTTACCGCGAATATACAAAATCGCGGTTGGGGGGTCTTACTGCACTAGCAAAACGTGATTATGGTCACTTACATGTCACAACATTGAACGTATCTTTAATATGTGTATGAGATATAAGCACGAAGATAAAAATTACAACATGAACATTATTTTTTATGCAATCTGTAGGGAAACATGGTGCTTAACTAAATATTAATGACAACGTACTTATGCTTAGTGAATTCGAACCCTGTGCATAGCACGATTGTCACCTGATCATTATCAGGATGGTATTATTACCAAATTAATATGCATATTGATTTTTCTGAAGTCGTTAAGAAACACATAAACTCAGCGATGTTTCCCATCCGAATTAGGAACCTGGATACAAGCAACATCTTTCATATCATGTCGTTAGACACTTGGGTAATGTTTTTCTGTCACCGTTAACACTTTCGCTGACGGCGTGCGAACAAATGTCGGATGCCGGGTGCCACCGACTTATTTATATATTTATATGCCGTTTATTTATACTAACACATCATAAAGGATACATTTTACTTACAATAACGTAAAGGATAAATGTTAAAGTAATTCATGATATTTGTTGGAACAACTCCGATCGAAGCGGTCGCGCCGGTAGCAAAAGTCTTAGCCTTTAGAGGGCCGGGATTTAGCTGTACTTCCGAAAGGGACCGGTGGCCGATCGAGATGAGGTTTTGTGGGAGGGGTGGGGAGGGGGTGTGAACCTAAATCTAAAATTGTAGCTTCGGGTATTTATTAGTTTCCGAAATATTAATAAAAAATTGTTAATTATTTTGGAAATTTTTTTTGGACGTTGGTGCTGGCCTCCCTACCCGGGAGCCCTTCCGTTACCCTATTTTTTTATTTTTGAAATTTTGTAACCACAGTCTCATTTTTAGCATCGCCAAACTCACATCGGTTCGCTACCATGCTTTACGCGTCCGCGCGCCCTCCGCACTAATCTAGCCCCAACCGGTGGCCGATCGAGATGAAATTTGGTGGGTATTACGAGGGTTGTGGACAGACCCGAAATATAAAATTATAGCTTCGGCAATTAATGCGTTCAAAAGATACTGGGGTAATTGTGCATAAACGGGTACACCTTACCGATTTTTTTTTAATCACTTTACCACGGTCCCCCCTATTAACAATATTTCTGTTGACTTATACCGACACAACGCATTCCACTTCCCAACTTGTCCCGGGTATTAGTATTGGTGGGGGGTAGAATAGCGCGGGTGGCGCGGTCCCGCTTGCGGGCCCGTAAAGCATGGGTAGCGAACCGAGGTGAGTTTGGCGATGCTAAAAATGAGACTGTGATTACAAAATTTCAAAAATAAAAAATAGGGGGACGGAAGGGCTCCCGGACAGGGAGGCCTGCACCAACGCCCAAAAAAAATTTCCAAAAAAATGAACAATTTTTTATTCATATTTCGGAAACTAATAAATACCCGAAGCTACAATTTTAGATTTAGGGTTCACACCCTCTCCCGCCCCTCCCACAAAACCTCATCTCGATCGGCCACCGGTCCCTTTCGGAAGTATATCCCATTGTTGGCAACTTGTATCCAAGAAATTGTGTCGTTTCCAAGCAACAAATGACTTCTCCAAGATGCCGAAAACAACAGACTTCTCAAAGCAGTCTGCCTGTAAGCGTTCTTGAGTGATTATATATATTATTTCCAATAGTTTATTAGTTATAATACTTGAGTCATAAGTTATAGTTTTAAGGTGCAATTAAATAGTATTAATGTATAGTTTTAGTGTACAGTTTTCTTAAATTACAATATATTATTTCAATTATGGAATCACGGAAGAAAGGACAAACAGTTCGTAACGAAACACGAAACATGGTGGCTAGGATTATTGAAAAATGTGACGATGAAGCTCGAAACGGGCACCTTAATTACCTACTAAATCAATCAACCAAGCGTGCGGTTGATTATACTGGTATATCAGAGCGCACTATTAACAGAATTCGGAAAGAAAGCTTAGTATCTGGACAACAGAAATTATCTTCACCAGGGAAGAAACGTCCACGACGCATGGAAAAGAAGCTTCATTTCTCTGAAGAGTATAAAACAATTATACGAGATACAATTAATGAATTCTATCTGGAAAAGAAAATTGTGCCAACTGCTGCAAAAGTCTTACATGCGATAAAAGAGAAAATACATTTTCCGTGGACAAAACATACGCTCTACAGATTGCTGAATAATATGGGCTTCAAATATAAGAAAAGCAACAGTAACAGAAAACTGATAATCGAGAGGCCGAATATTGTTACCTGGAGGACAAAATACCTGAGAGCTGTGCAGCACTATAGAAAACACAATAGAAATATTATATATATCGACGAAACGTGGGTCGATAATAGTATGTGTTTCAGCAAATGCTGGCAGAGCGAAGACACGTTAGGAGTGTTGGAAAATAACAGTTCTTCCTGCCGGCTAATAATTGTTCACGCCGGTGGGAAAAATGGATTTGTAAACGGCGCGGATCTAATTTTTAAAGCGAAGACAAAAACTGGTGACTACCACGGGCAAATGAATGCTGTTAATTTTGAAAAGTGGGTTACAGAAAAATTATTGCCGAACATTCCAGAAAAATCCGTCATTGTGATGGACAATGCCCCATATCACAGTGTGCAGTTAAATAAACCACCATCAAAATCTCAGAAGAAGGAAGTCTTGCTGAAATGGCTGAACGATAATAACATTCCATGTACAAACAAAATGAAGAAATGCGAATCAACAGAACTTGTGCAACAAAATAAGAAATTAGACAAAACATATAAGATAGATGAATCAATAAAAGAACAGGGACATAATGTATTAAGACTACCGCCATATATGTGCGATTTAAATCCCATTGAATTAGCTTGGGCACAAGTTAAGCGAAAGATACGAGAAAAAAATATTACGTCAGATCTTTCAAACAGTCAATTAGAATTATTGACACGGCAAGCTATATGCGACGTTACACCTGCTGAATGGAAAAATTTCTGCGGACACGTTGAAAAGTTGGAACAAGAATATTGGTCGAAGGATAATTTAATAGAGAACATGATGGAAACGCAAGGTAGCGAGTCCGAAGATGTCGACGAGCCCGACGAGTTCAACGAGTCCGACGATTCGGACGATAGCACCTCCTCAGAAGATTTGTAGGGTAAGAAAGCATGAATATTGTACTTGTTTTTGAAAATTGTACTTATGTACATACAGTTTATCCTGATAAAAATGAACCAAAGTATGTGACCAATCGAACTATTTTTAATCATGCGAAATTCAAATTAATTTTCAGGAGAAGATTCAGGAGAATCTCACAAAAAAGTAATAATACTTCGTACTTATATAATAATCTTATGGATAATGTCCTTACTTGTCATAATGAACATGTGGAAAAATAAATTTATATCATAAATTTATGTAATTCCTCTTTATTATACCTATAACAGTTGACACTCTGAGACGTCTACGCTATTGCTTTTCGTCGGATCCCTGATATAGCTCTATTTCTCTCGTTCTCGCTGTGTCCCGCTCGCTCTCTTCGTCACGCGGTGCTGCTGACCGATTCGTCGACGTGACGCGTCGGCCAATAGCGACAATACGTGTGCCTTACCTCTACCACTGTGTTAGAGAACGTGGGCCTATGAGGATACACTCGATCGGACCACCAAGTTTCTGCCGGCAACATTTTTGCAAACCACAGTATATTATAGGAAAAGAGTGAAGTTTAAAGGCGGTGCAATTACGTTGTATATAGGAAATTCTAGACGAAATTTTAAAAACGGTCATTTGACCGGTCGTGGTGGGTTTAGTGATAATTTATTATCAAATATTTAAAACTAATATTTAGTGAATGACGTTATATTTGTGGTATTACTATTCTGCTTGCCGTGTACATATTTTCAGCTGTCTGTTTGATCCATAATGTCCTTTTAACTCTAGTTGGGAAATTGACTATTTTATATCATGTTGCGTGGGAAATCAGCAAAGCCAAGGAATATTTTATAGATGAAAAATTTATTAAAACTTGTGCCATTCCTATGACAAAAGCTTTTGGTAACGATAGTACCGTTAAACAATTCCGAAGTGTTTGTTTTTCCCACACCACGGTTTCTAGACGGTTTACAAAGTAAAGATTTGGTATACTGGTTAAAAACAGGAAATGTCCACTCTGCACTGGAACAAAATACGGAACATCCCCACTCTTTGTCTAAGCATAAGCTACTATCATCAAGGTAAAACAAGAAATTATTTAATTACTGTAAGAATTACTTTATGATTATATAAGAAAAATAAATTCATTGAACCTTGTTTCTTTACTAAGTAATGGACTAAAGTATTAAAACTTAATTTTCTCGATAACGCTGTTTTGTGACATTCCCTGTTCTTTCCCCTTACCCTTCAATTATCATTTCAATTATGTGTTTATTTCTGTTTATACATGTATATGTAGAACGGCGGAAGCCTAATGTAACGTCCGATTGCCAGAGACAACTGATCGCTACAGATTCTCGAGAGGAGAGCGGCGTCCCCTCGAGTATAGGATAGGTGGGGTTTCGTGATTACAGAGTAAAGGAGTAACATCCAACTTAACTTTAACAATGGCTATTTATTTAATGAACAATAACAGATTAATAGTAATTACAGCTATGATTATATATATATATATATATATATGTGTTTGAATTATGTACAAGTTATCTATCTGCGTTGCAATGTAATGCCGCTGCCGTTTCCGGGGCGAGCTCTTACTCTTGGCAACGATAGCTTCAGGAACGGCCGCTGCCGTCTCCGGGGCGAGCTCGATCTCTTAGCTATGTCTGCTGTAAGAACGGCCGCTGCCGTCTCCGGGGCGAGCTCGTTACTTTTGGCAGATTTCCGTTCTACTAGTGACTTCTCGTATTGCAGTGTACGGCCGCTGCCGTCTCCGGGGCGAGCTCGTACTCTTGGCAATGATAGCTTTTAGGAACGGCCGCTACCGTCTCCGGGGCGAGCTCGCTTCTGTAGGCAGAGTAGAAGAAGTGACTACTGTGCTCCGTGCACTCCCTTTTATACCCCAATTTTGGCGGACTGGCGCATGCGTTCCATATTATTTCCTTAATTAACAATTTGTTTGTCTATCGCTTTATGTTCTTAGTCTAGATCTTTATCAGTATTTGTGTTTGTTTATTTTTAATCTTATTCTAATATTTGTTTTATTACTACTCGCTTAATTACTAGGTTAGATATACATAGGTTAAGTAACGCTGTTTTATCGGCGGTCGGTAATGCCAGGTTCGAGTCCGCGTGGGACGTTACACCTCCCCCCTAGGTGATCTTTCGTCCTCGAAAGATTTGGACAATTTTTAGGTGTTGTATTTATTTATTTTTAGTAATTATATATATATATATATATATATATATAACAAAACAAATAAATGTACATATATATATATATATATATATATATATATATATATATATGTACATTTATTTGTTTTGTTATTTTCCTCCTTTTTTTGCTGGAACGTACTTTTCTGCCGCTCCTGTCCCAATCCGTTTCAGCATCTGCCAAATCCATTGTCTTGGATCTGTCTTCGGCAGGTCCCTGTATACTTCCCAGTCTGGTGGGGGAATATCGATGGAAATCAACTTTGGGTAATCTTCTTGTTTCTTCCGCCTTCTTGGAGGAATCTCCGGGGTCTTGAACTCCGGAGTTGTTCTCGATGTTGTTGAGAGAGGTTCCGGGGAAACAGGGGGTGGTATCTTTAAGGTTTTTTTTTAAGTTTTGTCAGTTTGGAAAGAAAGGAATATTTAGGAGGGTTTTACCGTTTCCTCTGGAGATGTCGGGAGCGGGGTAATCAGCGGCGGTACTGGGATCATCTCATTAAATATGTCTTCCAGTTGCTGCTTATTCTTTTGTTTTTTTGCGTGTCGCGCTCCTGACCGCTTCGGCATTTTTAAAGCTGTATGATGAAGTTTGATGCAGGCGCAGTTTGACAGTGAGGTCTGAAGTTTGATGCAAGCGCGGTTGAAATATTCTTCGGCGCGAATTTTGAATAATTTATTCCGCAATTGTGTATTCTGGGTAATGAATTTTTTTTTTTTTTTTTTTTTATAAGGGTTATGAACGTATATTTATATAAAAATGCTTAAACTAGGTGTAAGTATTTATTACAATGTGTTTGTGTGTGTGTGTATTTGTAAGTGTAGTGTGTTATATAAGAAAGATAATAAGTATAATAATAATAAAGAAGATATAGTGAAAAAACGTATTTACAGTTGATTAGAGTATAATAATGTCTTCCTTTTCCAGGGTATCTGTAAGGTTAATAATAGCGTGTAGTAATGTTGGTAAAGGATTAAACAAGGCTAGTAAGGAAAAGTATATTAACCATTGCAGGTCCTCTAATATCATCTCCCTTATTACGGGGTAGCTGCCTCCTTTTTCTAATTTGTCCAGATAAAATGAATGGATTTGCGGGATTAGGAGAGTACACAGTCCACACTGATTTGCCGGTCGTGCTACGTATAGAGTACGACGACATCGGTGGCAAATCCCGTAGCTTGGTCTATTTTCTTTGACGATTAGGTGAGGGTATCCTATTTTTTCCTCATCCATCTCGTAATAGCGTGCACATTGCACACATAATATTTTGGTGATTTTATAATAATATACGTTGTAATCGTATATCTTTGATAGGCATATATAATTAGCCATCTTTCCCTTTTTTTTTCTTTCCCTTAAGGGGACTAGGCAGTCGTTTTTCGTGAGAAATAGACTCTGTCCTTTATTTATTTGTAAACAAATGAAAGCACATCCAGATATATGCTTTTACCCAATGTTTATTACTACCATACAGATTGAAAAAAAAGTAATAAGAAATATATATGTGCTTTAAAAATGGCGCTGCCGACGGGTAAACATTTTAACGTTTTTCTGTCGTTTTGCTTTAATATCGGTGTTAAAATGAGATGTAATCCGATTTCAAAGGCGAGATTCTTGTTTGTTGGATTCATAGTTTCCGCCCAAACCTATAAAAACAACAATTAAATCAAAATCATGCGATTGGTGGCTGAAAAACGGCGAATTTTCCGAGAAAAATTCGTTCTTATTTGTGCGCTGCAAAAATCCGGTGACTCCTCAATTTTTTTATAAAAATCTCGAATTTTTACGGATCATATCAGAGGTTTGGGGCGAAATGGCACATGTTTTACACATCCTGTAATTTTTTCAAGTCGATCTGAACCTCCATTCGTTCGCAATCAGGAAAAAACCAAGAGAAAAAAAGATTCGAGAAAATCGCGTTTAAAGTTTCTGGGCAAAGGCGACGCAATAAGTTACCGCTTGATCTTTTTAGCTGCCAAATCAACAATTTTGCGAATTTTAATATAACCCAAACGGCATTTTATTCAGAAAAGATAGTACTTTCGGAAAATGCAATAAAAAAATCGATTTTTCGACTGCCTAGTCCCCTTAAAAGAATACGTTGCTTCGTTTGAGCTTCCTTTCGAATGATTCTATGTAGTGTTGCAAACCCCCTTCTTTTTTTTCCTAGTCCCTAGGGTTTTCCTAGGTCGCACGATTTCTATTGGTCCTTATAGTTTCTTTAGAATTTCTTCCCGGGTGACGGGATATACGTATCCTAATTTCATGTTATGTCTTGCTATTTCTGTTATTCTGTACGAAAATAGGGTACACAGAGTACAATTTATTATTTTTTTCCTTATGTAGAGTACTCACTGGCAGATGAGGCACCGTTGATTATTATTTTTTTTTGTCGGTAGTGTAAGAAGGTGCTCTGCTGCTGGTCGTCTATGTATTTCTCCTATTCTATGTGCGCAACCTTCGCACAAAATGTGATTGCCGTAGTAGTATACGTCGCGTTGATAGATTTTTTCTAGGCATATGAATTTATCCATTTTGTTACTCGTGTGAGTGTTCAGCGAGAATGAAGGAATCCTGCGTTTGCTCCTCTATTTATACTAGTTCTTGCGCATGTCAAGTCTTCTTCTTAAGGTAAATAAGCTTTCTTGACTCTATTCATATGGACGATTTTTATTTGTTTTGGATTTGTTGCTATTTTCAAATTACTATTATTTAAAATTTCGATGACTTGATAGGGTCCGCTGTATTTCGGTTCCAATTTTTCACGTCTTGGTTTTAATAACCAAATCCAATCCCCTATCTTGTACGTTTCCGGTTGAATCTTCTGATCATAGTAGTATTTCTGCCGTATTTTTGATTCTTCTAAATTGTGTCGCGCCATTTGTCGGATGTGATGAAGTTTGTTTATTAGTTTGTCAACGAAATCTGGGTAGGTTTTGATTTTATCTGTTGGAGGAATATTTGAAGGAAGGCGGGCTTTTCTACCAAAAACAAGCTCGTGAGGCGTGAATTTTGTACCTTCGTGAGTGCTTGTGTTATATGAAAACATTGCTTGTGGCAACCATTGATCCCATTGTTTCTCTTTTGATACATAGTGTCGTAAATATTCTACAAGGACGTGATGACTTCTTTCTAAGGATCCAATAGATTGTGGATGGTATGCGGAAGTTCGATACTGCTTTATGTGGAATGCTTTGGCAAATTTTTTCATAAGGGCACTCATAAAATTTGGTCCTTGGTCTGTGAGAATGGCTTTAGGACTTCCAAACTTGCAGATGAAGTGCTCTGTGAATGCCCTAGCTATGTCCTCCGAGGTGATGTTTGCCAATGGTATTGCAAGAGAATATTTAGTTAGGTTATCTTGGATAGTGAGTATATAACCATTTCCTGTATCTGTAAAAGGTAGTGGTCCCAGAATATCCATAGAAACTTTATCAAAGGCATCAATTGGTGTGTCTGTCAATATCATAGGTTCTTTGTTTTTAATTCTTACTAATTTAGTCTTTTGACATTCTAAACAGGTTTTGATGAATTGAGTTATTTCATACTTCATGTTTTTCCAATAGTACTGATTTCTTATCCGATGGTATGTTTTAGTTATTCCTTTGTGTCCGCCTATAGGAGTTTGGTGGTTTTCTTGAATAATTTGTTGTCTCTCTTGTATGGAAGGAGTTATTAGTGTGCCTTTACAGAATATAAATTGAATGTCGTCTTGTAAGAATATTATATCTATTAAATTCCACAGTCTGTTTAATGAAATTTTGTTTTCCTCGCCTGCTATATATACTCTTGTGGTGTTTTCAAGTATTAGTTGGGTGTGAAGTGTTCTTAGTGATTTGTATAAATCTTCTTCTGTTGGATGGTCTGTTATAACAAGTCCAAGGATTGTATGTTTTCCTTCCTTAAGTTTGATTGACTCTCCAGTTTTTAGTGGGAGTGGAAGTTTGTTACTTTTTATATTTTTCTCCTTATATAATTTATCTCCAGCTGGTCCTATTGGTTTACCCTTTGTGTTGATGAATGTTATAATGTATCCTTTGCCCATCCATAAATGATCCTCTACTTCCATGTTTTGTTTTTTAACAGGAATGTTCGACACTATTCTTGGTTTGCCTGTTGTGTGTTGTGATGGAATGGATGATACTGGTGGAGGAGGAGACAATGGTGGAAGAGGAGATAGTGGTGGAAGAGGAGATAGTGGTGGTGTAAGTATTTTCCCTTTTTTATTTTTTATGGGAGTTATAGGAGCAGTGTCAGTACTGGATTTTAATTTTCGTTTCTTTCTTTTAGGTGTGTGGTGAGCACTTGTGCCTGTTTCTGCATCAATTTTGGGAGGGTCTTTATAATTGTGGTTTGGTACTATGAAAGTTTCTTCTATTTCTTCTATTAGGTCTTCGTCTTCCTTGATGTGAGGTATTCTAGATGCTCTTGTGTAGTTCCTATGTTGAGAGGGTATATGTATTTCTGTATCTTGAGGAGGTGCGTGTACTTCTACTGGTACTGTGATTTGAGGGGGTGTATAAATTTCGACGTTTTGTTTCTTTACCTCTGGTTGAGATGAAGAGGTGTTTCTTTTAATTTTTCGTTTTAATTTTTGTCGTTTTGTATTTATCGAGTCGCTTTCGTCGTATGATGAGGAGTCAGAATCTGTTGAGATAATTCTAAGTTGTTTGTGTGGAGCTGGGTTTCCTGAGGTTGAAGCTGTAGTATCTCGTTGTCGCGTGTTATGTTGATGGAACTGTTTTTGTTTTTTATTCTCGTGAGAATTTGTTTCTGAATGCGCTCGTTTGGCGTCTAAAGGTAATCCTATTGGATTTCTTGATAATGCGTCTGCGTTTGTGTTATATTTTCCTGGTTTATACAAAATTTTATAGTCGTATTCTGCTAGTTTTATTTTCCATCGCATTAACCGAGATGTTGGATTTGAAATATTTTGTAGCCATTCTAGCGGTTTATGGTCTGTTATTAAGTAGAATTTCCTGCCATAAACGTAGGGTCTGAAGTGAAATACCGCGTATATAATTGCTAATAGTTCTCGTTCGGTTGGAGAGTAACGAGTTTCTGCATCATTTAGGACACGAGATGCGTAGGCTATCGGTAAATCTTTCCCGATTTCACCCTGGCTAAGAACTGCACCTACAGCAATACCTGAGGCGTCTGTTGTAATGTTGAATATCTTCTCGAAGACTGGATATTGTAGGATAGGTTCCTTGCAGAGAGCTTCCCGCAGAATATCGAATGATTTTTTTTGCTTGTGAGTCCATTCGAATTGGTAGTCCTTTTTGGTTAAGTTGGACAGAGGTCGTGCAATCTTTGAGAAGTCTTTGATGAATCTTCTGTAGTATCCGCTTAGTCCTAAGAACTGTTTTACGTTTTTAACTGTTGTGGGTGTTGGAAATTCCTTGACGGCCACTATTTTTCGTGGGTCAGGCTTGACTCCTTCTTCTCCTATTACGTGTCCTAAGTATGAGACTTCTTTCTTCAGGAATTCACATTTGTCTGGTTGGAGATAGAGGTTGGCGTCCGTTAGTCTATTCATCAGGCGTTTAAACTTTGTTGCGTGTTCTTTAAGAGAACTGGCATATATTACGATGTCATCCAGTGTTTGGGATTGGCCCAAACGGCCACAGGCCAAGTCGGCGCGGCTTCGCTTCCGAAGCCGCGCGCTCTTTAAAGCGACCAACGCGACCAGATCGCGGTACGCGCGATCCCGGTGATGAGATCGGTCGGGCCATCTGTTGACGCGCACCTCAGCTAATTAGGCAGCTCTCTCGCTTCATCGCGTGAGCGACTGTGTGCTACCGGTGCGGTCCTCGTCCTGCTCAGGACGAGCAGCTGTTAGGTGGGGTGCTGATGTCACAGAATTCGGCGAAACGGCCCGATCTCATCATCGCGATGCTCTCTCTTCCAAGAACCGTTGACGCGACTAGTGTGTACCTTTCTCTTGCGTACTTGCGCTGCCCTGGAACGTTCCAGGATGTCTCTACTTCGAACTAGTCGAATCACGCGCAATTAGGAGCGTACTTTCGCGTCTTAGTTAGATAAGGTCTAGCAAGTTAATTGTGTGTGGTAGATTAGAGCGACTTGTCATAAACTGTGTAATCGTGCTTGTAAATATACAGTGCTTGTGACCTTTGTGTTACATCTTAACGGTTTTACTTAAGGACTACCTTATACGCGAAATTACATCTAAACCTCAACCTAATTTCTCGACCGTTCGAACTTCGGCGAGTCGAATCCGCAACATCCAGATATACGAAGAGTTCTATTCCTTGAAGGCCCGTTAATACTTGGTCCATGAGTCTTTGGAAGGTAGCTGGTGCATTTTTGAGTCCGAATGGCATCCTGTTGAACTCATAGTGTCCATATATCGTAGAGAAGGCCGTTTTGTGTCGATCGTCAGGATGCATAGGAATTTGATGAAATCCGGATGCTAGATCAAATACGGAGAAGTATTTCGCGCTTCCCAACTGATCTAATATGTCAGTTATGTTTGGAAGGGGATAGACGTCTCCAATCGTTAGTTCATTCAGTTTCCTGAAATCGATTACGATTCTGGATTTTATATTTCCTTGTGCATCCTCTTTCTTAGGTACGATCCATATCGGTGAATTATAAGGAGAAATATATGCTTCTATATATATTCTAAATATATTCATCAATGGATGAATTATATGCTTCTCGAGTAATTCTTTGGTTTGTTTCCTTACTTCTTCTTTATATGCTTGAGGGTATCTATATTGCCTCGTGAAGACAGGAACGTTGCTTTCCGTTGCTATTCTATGGTATACTTTGTTTGTAGCTTCCAATTTTTCTCCTGGGAGGTAGAATCTGTCCGAATGTTCTTTTATTAATTCCTCAATGCTGGCTCGTTCCTCTGAATTTAAATGTTCTAATCGTAGTAGTTGAAGTAGCTGGTGCATTCTGTTGGGTTTTTCGTATTTATCTGCTGTTCCTTCTCCTACAGGTACTTCTTCAAATGGTTCCAATTCGACGGATGGTACAGGAATTTTGATGTCCTTTGTAGATGTATTTATTGCAAATAGGTATGCTACACCGTTGTTGTTAGATACAAGTGCGTTACCCATATGTAAATTAGGGTGAATTTTCATTTTTGGAATGTACCCTGTGTTAGATTGCGTATTTAGGACTCGTACATATATTTGGCTTCTCGATCTTGCTGGTATTGTGATCGTCTCTGGGTCGATGAATGGAACAGTCTCTCTTCCAATGGTTATTGCCGAATGCATGTAGTCGATCGTTGCTCCGTTGGTTTGGAAGAACTCCGTCCCTAATATTCTATCCTGCTTGATAGGTAGGTCCTCTACGACGTGGTGGATAATTTCTGTGTTTAGGGTCTTTATTTTGATATACCCAATGGTGCTGAGTAGACCGCTTGTAATGCCATTGAGGTCGAAGAGAATGTCCGTAAAGATTGGGATGTCGGATGAAACAGCGCTCCTCTTAATCACGTTTAGATCGGATCCGGTATCGATCATTAATGTTGCCTGCTCTTTGCTGAATCCTACATCAAAAAGAAGGATACTAGGAGGTTTCCTTACTTGTTCGGTTTTTAATCTAAGTATGGCTTGCTGACGTACTGTACGAGGTTGTGTTTCTTCCTTCTCCTTCCTATCGAAGTACATCTGTTTTCTGCATTGCTCTATGGTGTGGCCCTTGTACTTGCAGTATTCACAGAATATTTCTGGCTGCTGTGTTCTGTTTGTATAATTTTTATTCCTACACTCCTGTATTGTGTGACCTGGTCTTCGGCAGTGGTCGCAATATGCATTGGATTGAGGGGCTCTGTTTTCGTAATTTCGGCTTCTGCAATCCTGCGTTGTGTGTCCTGGTCTTTGGCAGTGGTTGCAGAATGCGTTGGATTGTGGAGCTCTATTTGTGTAACTTCGGCTTCTGCAATCCTGCGTCGTGTGTCCTGGTCTTCGGCAGTGGTCGCAGTATGTATTGGATTGTGGAGCTCGATTTGTGTAGCTTCGACTTCTACAATCCTGTGTCATGTGTCCCGGTCTTCGGCAAAAGTCACAGAATGTATTATATTGGCCTCTGTTCCTACATTCATGCGTTGCGTGTCCTGTTCTGTTGCAATGTTGACAATTCTTTTGCCGCGAGGTTTGTTGGCTACTACAGGTGGTGACGTCATGGCCATATCCAAGACAGTTCGCACATTGGTTGGTCTGTGCTACTCTTGCTCGCGTTTGATTTTCGTTGAACTCCGCCTCCGCTTTGATAGCAACGTTGATAGCACGATCAAGACTACTGAAGGTGTGTTCGTATATTCTGTTATGTATTTCGGTTTTTAATCCCGTTAGAAATGCTTTTATAGAGTTTTGTTCCGCAGTTATATTGAATTGGGCTTCGTGTGTAGGTACTTCTATCGCGTTGCAAGGTTTGATTTGTAGGAGTAAGTTGGATACACGACTGCCATAATCCACCGTTGTTTCGGTCGGTAATTGCGCGATTTTTGATAGTTCGCCGTATAATTGAATTGAAGTATGTAACGGTGCAAAGCGTGAGCTTAATACGGAGATAAGGTCATTGATTGTATTATATTCCCCGCTTAAAACTACTCTTGAGGCTTGCCCGAAAAGCTTATTCTTTATGAGTTGAACGAGTCCGTACTCCGCGTTTGGGTTTACCATGCGCCGTGCATGTCGACAACTTTTAGCAAATTGATATATCGGTATATTCCTGCCGTTGAAAGAAGGGACTGTGTCCGCCGTATCGCGTAAGCTAATGTGTGGTAGTTGAGGATATGTACTCGTAGCTGTATTTATATTAATTTGAGGGTTTAAATTTTCTGGAGTGTTTGTATCTCCTGGTGTTTCTATAGTTTCTGTAGCTCCTTGAGCTGTAGTATCGATTGCTATGTTTGCCATTGCTTGGTCAAGTTCCTTGTCAGCCATTGTGAATTTTAAGTCTCCGTAGAATTTACTAAGAAGAGAGAAAAAATTTCTGGGAAATTACTCACTTTTTGGAGTATTTTACTAAGCGAAATATTACTTCTAAATGAACAATCCTTCTGAACGAAATCAAAGATCCCACCGCTGTCACCAAAAATATCCAACCTGTAACGTCCGATTGCCAGAGACAACTGATCGCTACAGATTCTCGAGAGGAGAGCGGCGTCCCCTCGAGTATAGGATAGGTGGGGTTTCGTGATTACAGAGTAAAGGAGTAAAATCCAACTTAACTTTAACAATGGCTTGTTTATTCAATAATAATTATAACAAATTAATAGTAACTACAGCTATGATTATAGGTTTCGTATCTTATCTATATGTATATATATATATATATATATATATATATATATATATATATATATATATATATGTTTGAACGATGTACAAGTTATCTGTCTGCGTTGCAGTGTAATGCCGCTGCCGTCTCCGGGGCGAGCTCTTACTCTTGGCAACGATAGCTTCAGGAACGGCCGCTGCCGTCTCCGGGGCGAGCTCGATCTCTTAGCTATGTCTGCTGTAAGAACGGCCGCTGCCGTCTCCGGGGCGAGCTCGTTACTTTTGGCAGATTTCCGTTCTACTAGTGACTTCTCGTATTGCAGTGTACGGCCGCTGCCGTCTCCGGGGCGAGCTCGTACTCTTGGCAATGATAGCTTTTAGGAACGGCCGCTACCGTCTCCGGGGCGAGCTCGCTTCTGTAGGCAGAGTAGAAGAAGTGACTACTGTGCTCCGTGCACTCCCTTTTATACCCCAATTTTGGCGGACTGGCGCATGCGTTCCATATTATTTCCTTAATTAACAATTTGTTTGTCTATCGCTTTATGTTCTTAGTCTAGATCTTTATCAGTATTTGTGTTTGTTTATTTTTAATCTTATTCTAATATTTGTTTTATTACTACTCGCTTAATTACTAGGTTAGATATACATAGGTTAAGTAACGCTGTTTTAACGGCGGTCGGTAATGCCAGGTTCGAGTCCGCGTGGGACGTTACACTAACATCGTACGTCAACCAGCTGCAGCGGTTTTCGATAACGCGAATTGTATCATCTTAATATACATATAAAGCAGAAAGTGTTTGCGTGTTTGTCTGTCGCCTAAAAACTTTCGAGCGGTAAACTCTGTGGTCTCGAAATGTGTTCCAGCTGATTATGCCTAATTAATCCAGATAAATGTGACAATTTTTCCAAAAATTTTTTTATATAAAATCAGAATCTAAATTTCGGGCGAAGCCGAGTAGTAAAGTTAGTTAACAATAAAATCAGACTTTGAAAATGCTTCCGAAATTAATAATTTTCAAGTTTTTATTCTATTGAGAAGTTACAAAATGAAATTAGAGAATAGGTAAAGGACCCTTTTACTGCCACATATTCAACTACTATCACCATAAGCTGTTTTACTTACAATAACGAATAAACCTTGTGAAATAATACATACAAAAAATTTAGCATACAGTTGAAACTGTTATTTATACGATACAAAAACAGTACTTAAGTTTTTCTTCGAACATTTTTTTCTTCAACTCAACATATTAAAGAATAAGAAATAAATAGAAAAACTTATACTTTTGGCCATTAAATACAAAAACTATTCAATAATGTCAGAGTCAATTCTTACGGTGACAGTGTATATATAAAAGAAAAAGTAGAATCGCCGCACCGGGATTTGAACACTCGCACATCATGATTGCGACCGATGCGCTGGTCTGGGGTTTCGACAACGTCGATTGTTGTCGAGGAGAGCCGAACAGGCAGCGCACACGGACAGGAGTAGGGATATGCTTGTGTGCAGTGGCGATGGGAAGAAAGGGTGCCTTCCGATTCACGCATAATACGCATAGACCGCAGCGCAGACGCTGCGCGCATGAACCGCGTTCCGTTTCCAGCAGCACATGAACCGAGTAACGAAACGGAACGGGTTTCGATGCGTCTGATGCTCGTGAGGTTACGCGGGAATGTTCAAACTTACTTACAAATAGCTATGCAGTTGGATGGATTACGGTTAATTTAATTCGAGACTTTTGGACGGTGGTCAAAGCACGCTTCCTAACTACATCGGTTACTTCGTCCTAAGGATCGGGGACTGACTTCTAACGAAATTTGATGACTTTATTGGTGCCTGGATTTTCTCAACCTGAGTTTTTCTATTCTTCTTGAACAGCGATAATTATTGAAAGCGAGGACCATATTTTGCTGCTTACCTAGCGTAATTTGGTAAACAGATGTGTAAAGGAAAAATGAAGTTATTTATTATCCGCGTCCGGGGTAAATTCAAGGTTTTGAAGGCTATTGAATAGAACCGCAGGCTCTCGTACGTCTTCTGGATTAGAGTATAGCTGTAAAGTTAGCATTATAAGAGCACGTTCGAAAAACTTAGCATTAAAAGCCTTTAAGAAATATGTAATCGTGTTTGGTGGCGGAACGATTACCGGTGGGACGGAGAAGGGATAGGTTGCCGACTCAGTCGGTAAGGCCGGGTTCGGCGAATGAGCACAGCTGTGGTTTAAAATAAATAAGAGTGTTTATTCACTAAGGTGCATATATAAGAATTGTGTTTTTACAATAATTCCGAGCGCGGCGGAAAGAGCTTTACGGTACGGCGCGTCGTTTCGCGACGGCGGCGAGTTTTTCGGCGAGTCGTAGGAACGGGGATGCGGTTTAGAGAACGTTCTACTCGTGACGGCCTTAAGAGGCGCGTCCGTACGAGAGTCGTATAGCGGAGGTTCGAAGTGCAGTAGGTCTCCGGCCTAATGGGCGCAGCGAGACCTCTTCGACGGAGGTAGGGCGCAAGATTTCTCTCGGCCTATATCGGAAATGAGGCTGGTAATGGCACCGCGTGACTATAGGTCGGCGCGGGCACACCTCAGGAAGATCCACAAAAATAGAGCCTCTCGAACGTACGGTACGGCGGTGTGACACCACTAATGCGTGCGGGACGAGAGCTGTCAATTTCGCTCGCCGCGGGCCTTATACGCGCAGGCCGCAAATCTTTACTCGCGAGAGACCTCGCGGGGCCGTAGCCGCCTAGCGGTCGCGGCGCAAACTAAGGCCTTTGTTTTCGGCGCCGAGCGTTCGGATGGCGCGTGACGTGACTTCGTCACAAATAAAAATGCGCGCTACGTATTTGCTTCCTTCCTCATCTTTCGTTTCGACCCTGTCTAAAACCTTCTAGGGATGTGTTGTTCGCTTCGAAATTGAATCCGTTACGTTGGTTGCAATTCATACAGCGAGTGCAGAGATGGCAGTACCAATTTTGTAGAATTCCCTAGAATCCTCCAACTTCCAGCTCATAATGCGTGCAGCAAGTGCAGAAAATAAAAGCATGGGCAGTCAATGCGCATATTACGCGCATGCGTATTTGTCGCTTTACGTGTGCTTCTGTATTTCGAATTCAAATACTGCAAACAGGGGAAAGTAGGGCATATACGAAAGAAACGCTATAAAATTTGAGCAACTTACATATTTGCTAGTTTTTTTATATGAATTGATAGTTTGAAGTGTCTAATTTTTATTAGTATGAACGAGAAAGCATAAATTTACGTTGTAACAAAGTTGGAAGCAATAACACAAAAATGCTCATTTGACTGGAATTACGGAATTAACGTAGGGTAATTCCGGCCATGATTTTTCTTTACAAATGAAGTGAGAAAACTGTTAAATTAATAAAAAAAATATTATTTTTTTGTTTTAAAATTAATTACCACATGAATCACAAATGTATTCTTCAGGGGTATTCCATCCTGAACATTCTTCATATGCCCATGGACCACATGGCTATATAATTGTATATAAATCGCGAATTTTTTACTTTTTCTTACAAGGCGTGGGAACTCACGTAGCGTCTTATGTGATATTTTATAACCTAATTTTCAATAAATCAAAATTCTATCATTAATGTTCCAGAAAAGTAGTTTCAGTTTAAATTTCCAGAGACCGGGAAACTTTTTTATAAATAATATAGAATTGGAACACGATTTCTGTTCCCCGAGAATCGATTCCATAGGATCGACCTATACTGTAAAATCGATCCAAAAAATCGAACATTATGGTGCAAAAGATCGATCTTTCGATTGGTCCCCTTCTCAAAGTGACAGAAAATATAACCTACATACATGCTAATTACATGACAATAAATATTTATTGGAAATTTCGTTCTTTTACGCTACATTTGTCAACTTCTCATGTCTTAACATCCTTCCAAAATATTATTATTACGCCGAAACGGTATCTTTATGAAATCGGGTATAGCGTATAGGTTATATTTTCTGTCACTTTGGGGAGCGGATTAGGAAGTTGTGGAGTGTAATTATTCGTGATTAAGAAATCAAAATTTCCATTCATAACGTCATTTTCTGAGTATATTTCATCAAAATAGTAAGTTTTAGCTTAATATGTTCATGTTTACCAAATTCGTGCGTTTTATTACATTCTAATTGATTTTAGCTTCAATTTTTAGGTTTACAGATTTAAATGCTTGATAGGATGACCTTATACCCGATTCCATAAAGATACCGATGCGGCGTAACAATAATATTTTGGAATGATGTTATGTTATAAAAAATTGACAAATGTAGCGTAAAAGAACGAAATATCCAATAAACATTTATTGTCATGTAGCATATCTATAGGTTATATTTTCTGTCCTTTCGAGGAGGGGACCACATAATTTCGACGCGCGTTACGAAGAGTAACACGTTTCATTTTTTTCTTACGGATAACTGCATGTAGAAAAAATGAAACGTGCTACTTTTCGTAACGCGCGTCGATTTGGTGTATGGTTTTCAAAGCGTACGTAAAGAGACAAATACGCATGCGCGCATCAACTGCACGCTTCATGCGCTAGAGGTGGGAGAATTCTAGGGAATCGTATGCGCCACCAACGCAACCAATGCACGCATAGACTGAAACGGAACGGTTCTCTCTGCAGTCTATGCGCATAATGCGGGAATCGGAAGGCACCCAATGTGAGGGACGCCGGTAGGCCATAGTGGGAGACGACGGTAGGTCATAGTGGGGGTACGGATTTGTCCCACGTCCCACGATTCTGGCATCACTGAGCACGGGTCCTGCAGCTTGTTCGCGCAATCAAGATATTCATATGGAAAGACACCCTTTCGCGTTAATAAATTGAAATCTTCAATGGATAATGTTTCAAATTGGGATCGTAAAATTTTTAATTGATCTGTGTTAAGAAAAGATGCTAATTTGTCGAGACTGGTATTGAGAAATTTGTATGAATCGATGAATCGCAATTTAATATAATTTCGCGAGTCTGATTCAGCCGGATCTTCGACATTTTTTTGTGAAAGAAATAAACTTTTCCTTAGTTATAGGCAATACAGCAACGTGACCACTGAAAGCGGTAGCTATTTCCATGATAATGAAATGTGAATCATAGCCGGATAAATTATGAAAAACTATGGGGATGTAAAACGCATTTCTATATTTTAAATTGCATTTCGAATGTGCGGGTCCTCTAAACCGCCCGGATATATGACAATGATCGCGAACTCGTACATCATCAGCCTCGAATGGCTCTTCGCATATATGACAATTTGTTGCATTGCGAAATGTTATCCACTGGTCTTTCATCAACTTTCCCATAGAAGCATTATTGGCTAGAATGGGTTTGGCAAAATCTGCAAAATTTTTTAGTTCGTCGACGAACCATGAAATACAATCCGCGTCGCGGCGACATCGATACATCGATAGCGATGTATCGTACGAACAATGCATATAATATGCAATGCTATGCACTTTGTGGTGCTGGTACGCATGTAATTTTGAATCCGCATCACCCTTCATGCAGTCTTCCGTTTTCTCGATGATGCACTCGAGATCTGCATACACCACGAATGGATGTCGCTCCTTCATGCAGTGGTTCTTGAAACTGAGGAAATTGTTGCCTTCGCTGGGCAGCAGAATGGCACAGTTATTCATATTCCTGCAGTCCACTGCATGGGTCTCCAACTTCTCGACGGATCCAAAGTAATGCAAGCATCTGCAAAACCATAAAAAAATTTATTTAATTTTTTTCGCGAAACATTTCAACATTTCACAAGTTTATATACGTACCGGTCGCAGATAAATTTATTTCCATTGTGTCTGCTCAGTTGTGCGCTCACCAGCCGGCACAAGTTCTTGATTAGCACAAAGTGCCCTACATCACCGTGCTCTTGATTCGGTGTGTAGAGCAGGTTGATATGCTGATCTCTCGCAGCGGAAAGACTGCAAGACTGCATCTTCTCGGTGTCCTTCTCCAATCGCTCCTCGAAACTGTACACGTTGATGGAGATTTCGTTCTGCCGCTCAAACTTCCCAATTTGCTCCAGGGACATTGGAAACTCAATACCCTGGAGATTTAGCACGGAAGCATAGTCTGGGTATGAACTTGGGCGATCGGTATTTCGTTCGGCGGGATGGAGAGCGCCGACCACTGCCCACGCGAAACACGCATTTTCCAGGGATTGTACACTAATTGTTGCATTTTTTAGCAACAATTTCTGTGGTAACTTGTAGCGACACCCTGCACGCAGCGGATTGTACTTGTTAACATTAACTGTCAGATTGAGGATTCTCGTCAATGCCCATCCACTGTCGCGTTCCTGGAACTCTTCCAACGATGCCAGGGTGGGTTCGATAACGCATCGTTGGTACCACTCCTGCAGATCGGATGTGCGGAAGAGTTCACAGTTTCGGGTATTGATGCTTTTACACGCATACTTGTCACCCGCTACAAATTCACCATTAAACACCGTGTTCACTTTGAGGTTTCGATGTTTCCTCAAAGCATCCTGCACATGCTCCAACACAATGGTCTCAGCAGCCTGGAGGAAATTGCGCGGCTCGATGTAATTTGAATTTAGTACTGCACCAGTTAATACGCGGCTATCGAACGCAGTGTCTATTCCGCGCCACAAAAGTCCTGTGCTCGAATGTCCGGCACCTTCACGCACGAAACGTCCGCGCAACGAATATTTTAGTCCTTCGAGCCGCGCGATTCGAGCAACCAATGATTGTCGAACCCCAATCGATAATCGCGAACGTTTCACTCGGCTGTGTTCTTCCAACGATTCGATACACTCGTTGCACCGTTCTTCCCACGCGAGGTATTTTCTCGCGAAATCAATCGTTCGGATTGATCCAACAATTGGCGTTCTACTTGCGCGAATTCTTCCATGATCGGAAATAGAATGTAAATGTGATATCTTTTCCGCGCAACACGTTGCAACGATTTGAGGCTTTGTGCACTTTGGAGCGCGCTTTTATAACTAGTACCACGATAATATACCGAACCATTCGTGTCAGACACCTCTGCGATCAAACATGCTGTCATTATCGAAATCCAAGAGTAAAGAAGATAACCACAGCCACAAGAAGCAACAACTTGTTGAGGAATTGCATGCTCCAGCTCGAAGACATTTCCCACGGAGGCGCGTCATAGTGCATGGATACGATGATCTGTGGCAAGCTGACGTTGTAGAAATGCGCCCATACTCGCGATTCAACCAAGGTTACCACTACATACTCACCGTCATCGATGTGTTGAGCAAGTATGCATGGGCGTTACCGCTCAAGTCTAAAAGTGGTGCTGAGGTGACTAAAGCGTTTGCAAAGATATTTAGAGATCGATATCCGAAAAATTTGCAAACCAATCAAGGAAAAGAATTTTACAACGCTGATGTGCAGAAACTCTTGACAAAACACAACATTAATCATTATTAGACGTATTCAATGATGAAGGCCTCCGTCGTAGAACGTTTCTGTTGTTTATTTGATTTATAATTATATTCTTTATTACTAAGTATAAACATAAGATAGTATACGTAAATGACGATGTATTCTCTTTGTGGGTTCGAGACGCTCTGATTCCATTATCACACGCAAACGCTAGGAATGGCTATATGTATAGGAGTGGGGACTATGTCCCTGTCTATTGTTACCTACCGAAAGATGACGCTGCTCGGACATTCTTGATTATTCCCAACACTCTCCCCCTACGAGTTAAGTCGTCGTACTCTCGATTGTGACATAACTATTTTGTTTTACATGTCTACTAGATTAATTTCTTTTAATGACCACAGCAATTTGTCATGAGTTACTGCCTTCGTTAGAAAATCGGCGGTCATATGCTTAGTGTCGATATAACGAACATAAATTTCCCCGTTTTCTACCTCATCACGCACAAAGTGGAATTTCATATTTACGTGTCTAGTTTTGCTAGAAGAGCGTACATTTTTCATCCAATCTATGGCCGCTGTGTTATCGCAAAATAATACAATAGGTTCTTTCAATAATTTTTTCAGTTTCATTTCAGTCAGAATATTTGATATCCAAGTAACATCGTTTACAATTTCTGAGCACGCAAACAGTTCTACGACGCATGTCGACAGTCCAACACTGTTCGGGAAATTGACAATGCTGCGCCATCTCCCGAGCTGGATCATTCACGAACGGCGAAGATTCACGACACGGCCTGCCTGCTCACGTGGAGCGTCGATCGGCGCTCCTTTCCATCGATCGGCTATCGATGGAAGGGGAACTCGATCACGATTCCCGGAAACCGACGTCGGCTTCCTCGCTCACTCGCTTTGGAAATTCCGTTCGCTTACGTGTTTTACGCTTCTCTCTGTGCTTGCGCTATAATACTTGCTTGCTAAACGGCTGATCTCTTTCCGCTAAAATTCAGCTTAAACTCGCCGTAGTTAAATTGTTAGAGTGCTATCGCTTAAAACTGCTGTGCGGGCTTGCTTCAATTAAGAACGCTTTATTGATTGCTTAAAGTATTTATAGAAACTAAGCCAGTGTACATAGTGTAGAATAAACTTATAGACTAAGCCAATTTCTCTCGACCCTCTTTTCTGCCGCGAGTAGTTCCTCAGTGATCAGGCGCGATCCGAAAAGCTTAATTCTAAACAAACACATTTTTGTTTGTTACTGTTCCATAGTATTAACGAATCTCCTAACATGACTACTCCCCCTGAGAAGGACTTTCCTCCTTCTGCATTTCCCCAACTGGCATCCGCGTATGCCAGCAACGTGCCGTGGTTTTTACTAAGAATGAGTTTTTTCTTCTTCGTACCTTGCAGGTATCTCAATACCCTTTTTGCTAATATATGGTGCCGTTGCTCTGGTCGATGATTAAATTGAGAAAGGTACGAAGTTACGAATGCAATATCCGGCCTTGTTCGATTCGCAAGATACAATAATTCGCCGATTAACTGTTGGTATAGATTTATATCAACTATTTTTTCCGTTGGTTCGAACGGTCTGTCCTCTCCCGAAATGATTGGAGTTTTAGTAGGTTTACAATCGGCCATCTCATGTTTAGTTAATAATGTCTCGATGTACTCTGTCTGGGAGAGTGCAATGCCCGTTTCAACTTTTTCCACTTTAATATTCAGGAAGGTTCCGTTATTCGTTGTTTCATTAATTTCGAACGTTACTCTTAGTTTTGTTATTATTTGGTCACATAATATTTTATTGTTATCTACTACCGAGAGATCATCCACATACGTGGCGATAGCAATAAATCCTGTCTACATGATAATATAAATACGCAGTTTTCTGACATTAATGGCGTCAATCCTATCTGTAGTAGTGTGTTCTTAAGTTTGATGTGCCAGTTGCGCCCCGATTGTGGGAGTCCATATATGCTCCTTTTGAGCTTACAAACGTTGTCTTCCCCATATTCTTGTTCGAATCCTGGCGGTTGCGAAACGTAAACGGTTTCTGCTAAATCGCCATATAAATAAGCCGTTTTAACGTCATAGAATCGCATATTCCAGTTTAGTTTACTAGACAATGCCACTAGCAACCGCCATTCTTCGATAGATATTACTGGGCAGTACGATTCCTCATAATCCCTATGTTTAATCTGATTAAACCTTGCAGCCACTAATCTTGCTTTAAACCTAATGCCGCTATTTTCTTTATTATCTTTTATTGCTAGGACCCATTTGCTCGCAATAATTTTAGCACTGGCTGGTTTGCTAATTACCTCCCACACTGAATGTTTTTCGAGTGATTGCAACTCATCTCTCATTGCTCTCTCCCACTCAGGCCAATTTCTGCTTGCTTTCGCCTCACTATAATTAGACGGTATTTTATTTTCTCCTATTAAATTAACTCTAGTCTTTTCTCGAAGTCTGTCCGATCTGCGAGCCCCCCTATCGATTTCGCTTTGTTCTGCGTCAATACGACGCAGATAATCTCTCACTTCCATTACTCCCTGAGTTGTACCTCGAGGTCTACCTTTCGATTGCGTTGCTTCTCTAGTCTCATCGTTGTCTTCGCTATCGGAGCTTATGTCTTCTCCATACAAATTTTGTTCAACGTTTACACCTATATTTCCCCCTACCTCTCTGCGCTCGTCTGGTATTCTTTCTACTTCTATATCGGTATTGCCCTCTTCTCGTTCTGCAAGTGGTAGTATATTTTCGTGGTGGTACTGGTAATTTTGGCTATTACCTTTAAGCAATTCTACACCTAGTGTTTTTTCGTTAAACTTAACTGCTGCCTCTTCTAACACTTGCCCCGTCTCAGGATCGTATAATCTATAACCGCGTCTTTCGCGTGCATACCCTAACATTATTCCTACTTTGCCCGGTACCTCTAATTTGTTGCGTTTTTGTTTCGGAACGTGAAAGTATGCAACGCTCCCGAAAACACGCAGATAACTAACATTGGGTTTTGTTGCAAAAAACAATTCAAAAGGTGTCTTTTGCTTACCCCTGCGAGGCGTGACGTTACTTACATGGCTACTACAGGCTGCAGCCTCTGCCCAAAATTTGGTTGGTAATTTACTGTTATGCAATAGGGTCCTTGCACGTTCTAAGATCATTCGGTTAGCTCTTTCAGCTTTTCCATTGCTCTCGGGGTTATAAGGAATCGTCTTCTCGTGAGTTATTCCATTTTTCCGCAAAAATGTATCTATTTCCCTATTCACGAATTCACGACCGTTGTCTGTTCTAAATCTTTTGATTTTAGTATTAAGCAAGTTTTCGTATCTCTCTTTAAATGACATAAATCTTTCGAAAACTTCACTTTTGAACTGCATGAAATATGTGAAATACATTCCGGAATAATCATCTACTAGCACTAGCATGTATCTGGACCCTTTCAAAGATTCTAATGGCATAGGGCCACATACATCACCATGAATTAATTCAAGCGGGTTTTTACTTTGATCTCTGGTAATTGTTTTATGCGACTTTCTGGTTATTTTACCAAGATTGCAACTTTCACAGACAAAGTCATCACCGATCACTACGCTAAGGCCATCCGCAAGCCTGGCGTTACACAATCTCGACAAATATGCATCATTTATGTGCCCTAATCTTTTATGCCAGAGTTCATGTTCGGTACTAGTAGACTTTTCAACATTGTAAGAGTGTTCGCAATGTTCATCGACACCAGGTCTAGCCTTGAATTTTAATCGTCTACCAGTAAGCTCGCCAGTCAAGATTGCGTTACCTGTTTTGTCCGATACGGTGATAGAACCGCTTTCCTGTATAATTTTGTATCCCTTTAACATAAGTGTTGTCGTTGATAACAAATTTTCTCTTAGCTCCGGTACATACAAGACCTCCTCCATCTGGATGGTGATTTCCTCATTATTTTCGTTTTGAACTTGGATCTTGACTGTACCGACGCCTTCGTAACGCAATCTTGAGCTCGCTCCTGCCTGGCAAAGCTCTCCCTTCTTTAAGTTAATATCTGTAAACCATTTTAGATTATTTACCATATGATTGGTCGCTCCGCTATCGAATAACCAAATTTCTTCGATATTACCTTTATGTGATGAATTACTAATATTAAACGCATACATATTACCAATATTGTCTACAGTTTTCATGACGCTATTCGCAGCTTTCTTCTTCTCGACGTCCTTCCCTCTCGTGGTAGCAACGTCCTTTGTTTTGTACCCTTTGTTGTGGCTGCTAACCTTGAAGTCGTCTCTGCCACTGTTGCGATGCCAACACATCTTCGCGATGTGTCCAAATTTACCACACGAATAACATCGCTTGTCGCCCCTTTTTTGTACTGCATAGGCGTCTTCCGCTTCCGTGTGGTTGCTTCCTCGCCGTTGGAATTCTTTTTCACGTTCTTTGAGGATTTCGTGAATTTCGTCCAGTGATTTCTCCCGTTGCGTCTTGAGTATTTCTCGAATGTCTTTGAATTGGCTACTTAATCCTCGCACTGCGTAATAAGCAAGTTCACGCGGCGTCACGTCCAAACCAAGCGACGCGCACTTTGTCGTTAGGCCACGTGCTCGTGCTTTATAATTTCTCACGGTTTCCTTGCTTTCCATGCGCAGGAATCTCAAGTCGTTGCTAGCATCTATCCTCTGGTCCTCTGCTGCTCCTACGTAAGAACTTTTGATTTTAGCCCATAGGACCTTGGCGTTATTTTCTGCGGCGAACTGTAATGCTTGTTCGTCCGACAGGTGTAAGCGTATGTACGCCACTGCGTCTCGATTTCTGGTTTCCCATTCTGTCTTTGTTTTCTGATCCGCCGTTCCTTCAGGTTTATCGTCTTTTATTGCGCTGTCTATTTTCCGTAAACTGAGAATCGCTTCCATTTTCATTGCCCAAACCAGATAATTAATGCCGGTTAGCAATGGAACGGCTGGTAGCGCGTTCCTCTCCATGCTTTGTTCGTGACCTATCTCGATAACGAACCACGCAACAGGTAATTACGTATCACTGTTCCCGAATCACTTTATTGACTCGCGCACTATTAGAAACCACGCTCTGCTACCAGATTGTTGTTTATTTGATTTATAATTATATTCTTTATTACTAAGTATAAACATAAGATAGTATACGTAAATGACGATGTATTCTCTTTGTGGGTTCGAGACGCTCTGATTCCATTATCATACGCAAACGCTAGGAATGGCTATATGTATAGGAGTGGGGACTATGTCCCTGTCTATTGTTACCTACCGAAAGATCACGCTGCTCGGACAATCTTGATTATTCCCAACAGTTTCAATCGAACTTTGAAGAACAATATGTGGAAACTTGTAACCTCGCTCCGGAGAGGTTAGCTATCGGACGGCGGGTGGAGGTTGTCGAGTGAATGAGGCGGGGTGATTTGGGTGGACGGTCTTTATTCTTATTACTAAGATACAGGGTTACCCGGCCAGGTCTGTGCTGGCAAACAGAGTCTGTGCGGCTTATACTAGGACTTAACTTAACCCGTCGGTAATCGGCGGCGGAGGTGCGGCGGGTCACGGGCGCGGTCGCGTGCGCAGTCGGCGCGGTCGCGTGCGTAGTCGGCGCGGCGCGGTGCGCGGGTCTGTGCGTGTCGGCGGCGGAGGTAGGAGGGGTTAGTGGTCGTTCTGGCGCCTTGGCTGTTAGCTCCGCGAATGGCCCTGACCGGGAAGCCTTGAGCCCGACCGTCCAGTGGGTGAAACCCGCGGACGATACGGAGACTGTAGGATGTCCTCCGGGGCAGACAAAGTCTGTCCCTAAGATTGACGGTGGATGTCGACCTGCGTCCAAAGGCAAGCGAACTCGCCGTCCTTTGGGAGCCGTGGAGGTAAGAGGAACCAAAAATACGCAGTGATACAGCTTGTGGTATGCAAGAGATCGCTGGGAGAGGCGCAACCGTTAGCTCGTAACGCTCGTGGCTGACTCTGCCTAACGGGCCCGTCGCGATGGCTTATAGGCGGCCGCGCGCCAACTTCGCGAGCGAGAGCGCCGCTCGGCGCGCGTGGTGGGGGGCGATCCGCGTCCCACCGGTTCTAACCCGTCACATCTCCCTCCCCCTTCGGAGGACGCGGTCTTCCCCCGCCTCTCTTATATACATTGATCTATGTACAACTTATTCTCTACCCGTACAACTTATTCTCTACCCACCACACATCTAATGTCTTATAATTACTATATACAACTTATCTGTTACCCACCACCTTTGAATGCTTAAACCAAAACTTAAAACTAGCGAGCCGCCGGAGGGCCTGTATTATGGCGTAGGGTGGGGGTGGAAGCGTATCCGGAGTTGCTGGCGCCGCAGCATCTTTACCTCCGTGTACCCCCCGGAACTTCTGGCCTTCCCGTAAGGCCGGGACGTCGATCCGGAGCTCGGCGGGGTGGGGGGTATACCTCCACGGTAGTCCCGGGGTCGGGGGGTGGGAGCTGGTGCTGGTGGAGGGCGTGGCCTGGGGTGTCGGTGGAAGGGCGGTTGCCCGGTCGTCCACTCGGGCCGAGGGGGTTTGGGGACGGAGGGGCTGTGGTTGTGGCTGTGGTGGTGGCCGTGACGTCGTTGGCTCCTCCGGTGGTGGCGGCGCCCGTCCTGCAGCTGGTCCTGGTGGCTGTCCCGGCGCTGGTGGTCGGGCGGTCGGTGGGTTCCGGCTGCGGGGTTGTTTCCCTTGTAGTGGCGGCGCTGCTGGCTGGGTCCCGCCGCGGGGTGACATCGGCGCTGGCGGCCGGGTTGGCGGCTGTGTCCTGCCTGGTGGTGGCGCCCGTATCGGCGGTGGCGTGGTGGGTGGCTGCTGGAGCGCTGTGGCCATCGTAGGCCAGGGAGGTGGTGGCGCGTGCAGGAGGGTCGCCAGGATGGAGGCTCCTATGCCTTCCTGCGGCGTCCACCGGCGGTCCTCCACCACCCTGGGTTTTGGGCGGGCTGGCTGGGGCACCAAGGGTGGAGGCAGCCGACTCCTCTCGACGGCCTCCACGATCGCCAGTGTTCGGGCGGTTGACGCCATGGCCCTCGGTGGTGGTTGTGGCCGTTGGGGTGGCCCTCGTGCCGGCGGGTGTGGCCCGCCAGTCGGCTCCGTGGCCCCGCCGAACTCCAGGCGTCTTTTTGCTGTTGGGTGGGGCCCGGCCTCCGGTCTCCTGCGTACCCGGCACTCCATCGGTCGGTTTTCGGGCCGGTGGCGTATCGGTACGACCGCTTGCTGGGATGCGTCGTGGGCCACTCGTTTTCGGGCTGGCATGACGCCGGCTTGCTTTTGCCGGTTTGGTGCTTGGCCAGGCCTTATCAGTGTCCTTGTGCCAATTTCGCCAGCGCGAAACCTGTCGTGGGGTCCTTATCGTCGTGGCCCCCTGGTGGCCGCGGTTGGTGGCTGCGATCGCTTTTGTGGATTTCGCGGCTGTTGTGATACTGGCCCTCGTGGCGTTGTTCGCGACGGTACTAGGCGTCTCTGCGCTCGGTCGCGTGATGGGGGAATCCTTCCCTCCCCCCTCGCATGGCTTCAGATCTTGTATGTGGGCTCTTTTTGTTTTCCGCCCGTACCGTAGGACAACCAAATTCGGTGCGAGGTACTCGCGTACTTGGTGCGGGCCGGAGAATTTGGGCGCTAGCTTTGCTGCGTAATTTTTCTCGGCCGAGGACAGAGGATGCTCTCGGAGCATGACGTTGTCCCCGACGCGGGGTCTCCAGTCCCGTCGCCTCAAATTGTAGGCTTTCTTCTGAGTTTCCGTCGCCTGGGCCTGGGCGTGGCGGGCGAGACGGATGGCTTCTCGTAGGCGATCCAAGTCTTCGGTCCGCGCAACGTATTGTTCCTCACCATCTGTCTCTGGGACTACTGTGGTCGGTTGATGGAGTGCCCCGGGGGTGGCCGGTTCCTTAGCGTAGTTTAGGTATGCCGGTGAGTACCCGTGGCGTCGTGGCGAGCGGAGTTGTAGGCGAATCCCACCTCTGGCAGCCACTTGTCCCATTCTCGGTGGTTTCCGTCGATTAGTTGGGCGATCATGGTCTTGATGACCCGGTTCACTCGCTCCACGGGGTTACACTGAGGCGTGTACGGGGGTGTCTTCCGGTGTTCGATCCCGTACCCCCGCAGCATTTCGGTGAATTCTTTGCTAGTGCACTGTTTCCCGTTGTCCGATATGACGCGTCGGGGGCATCCGTAGCGTAGCACCACCCTCTCCTTGAAACCCTAGTGACGGCAGGGGCGGTGGCCTGTCGTAGTGGCTGTAGTTCGACCCACTTACTGAACTTGTCCTGCATCACGGCCAGCATTGTGAATCCTTTTGCTGACCGTGGCAGGGGTCCCACGAGGTCGACAGCCACCACGTCCCAAGGGTTAGCTGCTGGCGTGGTCTGCATTCCACCAACGGGTGCCTGCTGGAACGCCTTGTACTCTAGGCACTTCTGGCAGCGTTGTATGTATCGCCGCGCGTCGCGGACCATTCCAGGCCAGAAGTACTGCCGGGTCAGTCGGGCCGCGGTTTTGTTAATGCCCAGATGTCCCGCGGTGGGGGCGTCGTGTGTTTCCCGAAGTACTGTCTCCCGAAGCGGTTGGGGAACACACATCCTCCACTCTGCTTCGGATCGAGGACCATGAGTGTCCGAAATGTGTCGGTACAGACGCCCCCCTATTACCCGATATTCCGGGTATCGGTGGGGTTCTTGTTCTGTGGCGGCTTTCATCCGGTCGTACCAGGCGCATCTGTTGGGTGTGTCCATGCTGTCCGCTACTTCCGGCGGAGGGGGGATCTCCTCGTCTGGCTGTGGGGAGAGGGCGTCTGCGACGACATTGGTCTCCCCCCGGCGGTACTGGATGTCGAAGTCGTATTGTTGGAGCTCTAGGCCCCAACGAGCCAGGGATTGGTGATCGGTAAGCACGGTGAACCTGTATCCTTTCAGATACGGCCGCATTTTGCGGATGCCCCATACTACCGCGAGGCATTCTTTTTCCGCGACGGAGTAATTCCGTTCCGCGGAGTTTAGGGTACGACTTGCGTACGCTATGACCCTCTCTTCCCCCTCCACTTCCTGGGTGAGCACGGCTCCCAGACCCTCGTTGCTGGCGTCCGTTTGGAGTGTGAAAGGTTGGTCGAAGTCTGGGCACGTCAGGATCGGGGCGGCAGCCAGCTGCTGTCGGAGAGCATCAAAGGCCGCTGCTTCCTCGGGGCCCCAGCTCCACTTCTGTTTCTTCTGCAGCAACCGGGTCAGCGGTGCGGCTAGGTCGGCGAATCGCGGGATGTACCGTCGGTACCAGGACACCATCCCTAGGAACCGTTGCAATTCCTTGACCGTGGTTGGAGGGGGTATCTGGGCGATGGCCCGAACCTTGTCCGGGTGGGTGGCCACCCCTTCGCTGGTGACGGTGTGTCCGAGGTATTGTAATTCGGTGCGGCAGAACTGGCACTTCTCCTTATTGAGTTTTAGCCCGGCCGCTCGTAGCCGCTGGAGGACCTCTCGCAGGTTCTCTAGGTGTTCTTCGAAGGTGGCCCCGAGCACGATAATATCATCTAGGTACGCGAACGCTCGGGGCTCCAGCTGGGGTCCGATGACCTTGTCTAACAGTCGTTGGAAGGTGGCTGGAGCGGAGTGTAGCCCAAACGGCATGACTCTGAATTGAAAGAGTCCTCGTCCCGGCACGGTGAATGCGGTGATGGGGCGACTTTCGGGGTCGAGGGGCACTTGCCAGTACCCGTTGGCCAGGTCTAGGGTGGAGATGTATCGCGCGCCTCTTAGCTTTTCCAAAGTGGCCTGGACCTGGGTTAGGGGGTATGCGTCCTTTTCGGTGGTCTCATTTACCCGGCGGAAGTCGATACAGAATCTCTTCTTCCCGGTCGTTTTTTTGACAATGACTACTGGAGAACTCCATGGACTGGTGGACGGTTCAATTATCCCTTCTGCGAGCATTCGTGTGACCTCGTCGTCGATGACTGCTTGCATGGCCGGGTTGCGTGGCGTGTACCGGTGTTTTACTGGCTTGGTCCCGGCCTTTAAGCGGAGGCGATGTTTCGCCATGTGGGTGAGCCCTGGCAGTCGGTCAAAGTGCGGTAGTTCGCTGGTAAGGAATGCCTCGAGCCGCTGGGTTTGCTCCGTGGTGCATCCCTGGAGGCCCGGGCTCGGTTGGATGGCGGCGGCTTCCTCTGTTGGGTTCCACAGCATGCCCCGTACTGGCACGGTGAGCCCCAGGGGTTGCAGGGCGTCGATCCCCAAGATCATATCTTGTGTGAGATTGGGGAGGACTCCACACATGATGGCGAGGACATAGTCTCCCACGACCATTCTTAACTCGATCTCCCCTTCTAGGGGTGCGGTGGCGCCGTTGGCGACCTGGACCCACCGATCGGTGTTGGTGTTCTGGTCGCCGTGCCTTTGGCACCATTCGGCTACCGCCCGGCTGACATACGAGAGTGAGGCTCCTGTGTCGACTAGGGCCTGGAACGTACGGCCGTGGAGTATTACTGGGAGAAAGGGGCGGCTATCGGCTCCTGGGGTTGTTGAGACCGGCCGGGTGGGATACTCCGGTCGTGGCCTCGCCCGCCGGTCCCGTTGTCGTTTCCCGTTATCGCTAGGCGGCCTTGTCCGCCGGTCCCGTTGTTGTTCTCCGTTATCGCTAGGCGTCCTCCCGTCGAGGAGCAGTTGCAGTCTCTGCTGAGCCGACCCTCCGTCCCACAGCGGCTGCAGAATCGGCGCCCGGGGCGTCGGCAGTCTCGGCGGAAGTGGCCCCGCTGGCCACAATTCCAGCAGCACTCGTCCCTATTGTACCGGTCGCCTAACTCGGCGAGGCTCGGTCGAGGGAGAGCAGGTTGTGCCGGGGCGCTGTTGGGTTCTTCCTCGCGTAGCGCCACGTAGTCGGCGGCCAGGGCGAGAAACCCTTAAAGCGAATTAAACTCTGTTCGCTTGATGTAGTGGCGGTATTCCGTCCGCAGATTAGAATACAGCCAGTCTAGTTGGTTTGCGGCGGATATCTGCCCATGGCGCCGCATCAGTGTTCGTAGAGCGATGAAGTATTCCCGGGCTTTCTCGCCCGGGCGTTGGCGTCGTTGGTGGATGGCCATTTCCAGCTCGTGTTGGCGGCGCCTTGGTAAATATGTTTCCCGGAAGGCCTCTAAGAAGGAGTCCCAGGTGGGGAGGTCGGCCTTCTCGTTTCTGTACCACTGGAGGGCCGATCCTTTCAGTATCCCCGGGAGACAGCGTAATATTTGGTCCGGCGTGACCTCGTAGCTGTCCCGTAGGTCGTCTAGGTGGTCGAGGAAATCTTCTGCTCCCTTACCGCCGTCGTAGTGGCCGCCCCACCGTCGTACTTGTTCCATTACGTGGTGGGTGTCGTGGGCGGCTATGGCGGTTTAATCTGTCTGGCGTTTGAGCCCCGGGGAAAAGCTTAGTAGTGGCGCCTCCACCGGGGTGGCCTGCGTTTCCTCGGCCGGGTTCGTACTTTCGTCGGTGATCGGGGGTCTGAACTCTCCTTTAGTTGATGGTCCTCGAACCATCAAAATGTGTCCTCGCGATGTCACCCCTGCGATCGCCGATAAGCTGCTAGCCACCATATACAGCAATATAAAGATCGCTGCTCCAGCGAGATTCAAATTGGGCGAGTTTGTGCGCGTGAGCAAATTTAAAACCATCTTCGATAAAGGCTATACACCGAATTGGACAACGGAGGTGTTCAAGATAGACAAAGTACAGGCAACTAATCCTGCGACGTATCTGCTCGTCGATTCCTGTGGAAAACCAGTCGCCGGAGGATTCTATGAACACGAGCTGCAACGCGTCGCTGATCCTGATGTGTATCTAGTGGAAAAAGTGTTGCGTAGGAAGGGGGATAAGGTATACGTCAAGTGGCTGGGGTTTGATAAATCACACAATTCATGGATAAATAAAAATAATGTATTGTAAAATAATAATAATACATGAATAAATAAAAATAATGTGTTGATAAAATAAATACATGTGTACAATTTATTTAACATATACTGCGAGCGATGTCGATACCAATCATTCATGACATATGCAAGCAGTTCACAATCAACAAGAGATTTATTATTGAAATATTCACTATCACGTATAGCTTTAACAGCACAGCACGAGTCTAAAGTTTCATCAACGATATCACGCCTGTTGTAACACGCTCACAAAATTTGAAAACTTCGTATTAACATGATGTATAGTTTCATCAAGAGCGAGGGAGAAAAGCAGACAATAAAAATAAGATTCTGGAATATCCATGTCTCTGTTAGCCCAATGATATCCAATTCTTCTACAAATTCCCCGAATTCAATGAAGAATTATGTATCTTTATTTACTAGCCCATGGATAGTATAGAAAGATATATAATTATTCATAGAATTCGGGGAATTTGTAGAAAAACTGGATATCATTGGCCTAACAGATCCATAATTCTTTTTTACAATTATATTTTTTTTTTACAAAGGAATTTTATGGCGGAATTTTATAATGTCCCCAGGGCAGAGTGTCGATCGAATCGGGTACGATATACCGCTTGTCGTCGTATGGACTTAGAGCGATTTTGGATTCGGAAATGGTATACACTTAGTGCAATTTAGACCGTATGCATGATTGCCTGCGAACCATTTCGATCTCCTTTTGCAAACACTCCGCATAGTCGTCGAAATTTATCGTCCTGGCTATGACGTTGGTCTTGACGCCTTTTGCCTTTTTCGTATCTTTTTTATCGTCTACGCAAAGTGCATACATTTTCGCTCTAAGACCTACGAATTCGGTCATTATCGCACCCTTATTTTCGTCCTTCATCAACCCTGGAACCTTCTTAGTTAGGCGCGGCATATTATATGTATTGTCGATGGGATAATCGGATGTGTCGAATCTATCGATATTGCGTTTCATGGTCTCGTAGATATCTTCGTATTGAATATGATAAATGAGGCTGTCAGTGTCAGTATACAGAATTTTACAATTTTGAGCGAGCAGTGGAGACATGTACTCGTGATGAAATTCATACAAACAAATTTTCGATATGTCCAGAATGCACATACCCACATATATCGGTTTGTTGAATTTCACCTCGACATTGCACAATTCAACAGCTATTAAATTTTCCGAAAAAACACTTCTACTATGGAAATTCGGTTTCGTGATCATTGCCTCCGCGTCATATCGTCCATCCCAATGTGTTTGTTTAGAGAGTTTTGCAGGATACAGACCGTTCGGATCGATAGGCTCGCAGAACACCACTATTAAGCTTACGTTACTTTATTCGGTTTACACTTTGTCTTAATTTATAGTTATAAGTCTAATAAATGTATTATTAAGTCTAATTATTACAGAGTTTCATTTACGTAGCGCACAGAACTATTAGCAATTAAGCAATTAAGCAATTAAGCAGTATTAGCGATTAAGCAATTAAGCAATAAGCAATTAAGCACTCCCGCGATTAAACAATAAGCAGCGAAAGTTCTAGCGACTAGCAATTAAGCAAAGCAACCGTGTAGCAAACCAAAAGTGCTTGCGATACTAGCATCCGCAGAGAGAGTGATCGAGGAATCTTCTCGCGATTGCCGGGAAGCGCTCTCTCTCCCCCTTCCATCGATCCCATATCGATGGAAGGGGCCGTGATCGACGCTCCGCAGGAGTGAGTAGGCAAACCAGCGCTATGCCTGCAGAATTTGGGACTCGCGCCCAGTAGATGGCGTTAAGCTGCCGGTTTCTCGTACAGTGTTAAAAGTTTCACATCTACATGATTTCGTACATTTTCCATAGTTTTACCAAATACCGCGTTGTTCATCAATTTATATAAATTTTTTCAAAATCGTTTGTCGCGCCTGTTCTGAACCGTGTATTTAGTTCGATGTAATCGCGGAGCCAGGGAGATTGAGCGAATTGAAGCACGCGGTGTATCTTTGTAATACGAAGACCGTGACGCGTGCACTGCTGCAGGTTGCGATAATGGATAACGTAACGCTGCTTATCGTATAATGTCGCGAGTAACTTGTCCTGTCTGCTGCCAGGTGGTTTGGCACGCGTCGGACAGAATGGTAGATCTGCATGAGCATCGTGCAGACGTTGCGGATATTCCAGATCTACCTCGAGAATGTATCCCGTGGGCGAATCGACAGCGGTCGAAGACACGTCAAAATTTGCAACATCTTTGACCCATTGAACTTTAGCGTATGGCAGGGGCTGACACATTGCCCATCCATACAAATTGTTCACGTCAAAGTACATCAAGTACGATGACTGTTCCGTTGCGTTGTCAGATGGCATGTACTTGTTATTGGCATGTGCGTATCTTCCGGAACATTGACTTAAACCCCCACGTATACCGCGTTCGATAAACATGACCATATCGACGTCGGTGAGCAATTCGAATGTAATTTTGGTATGTTTTAACATAGCATCCCATGTGAAACCAGGTAATGTATAATAATGCGCTGAATCTAATCCACAACTCTTGATACAACTTACACGAAAATTTTCAAAAATATCTGCCAATAACAAGACATCTGTTTTCAAATACAAGTCGCTGTATTCGCCCAAGGTTCTAATCCCGAAATGTTGCCAGACAGTCTCGGCGTGCGCGTAATCGCTTTCGGATACAGTCTCACCCGTTAACGAACTGTAGAATGACTCGCGCGGTGGTAAGCACGGGTCCTGCAGCTTGTTCGCGCAATCAAGATATTCATATGGAATGACACCTGTTGCGGCCGCGCGCAACGGCCGTATTTGAACGCGCGCCCGCGGTGGCATGAACACAGCTGTTGAGCCGTCGCCGCGCGTTTGAAGGTTTTTTTGACCGCTAACGATTTTCGCGAAGCGCTCTCCCGGCGACCGTTAGTTCCGAGAACAACACCGTCGTGACAACCTCGCCCGACGAATCGGCAATAATTTTCGCGCCCATTGCGCCCAGCAGTATTTGGTGCTTCTTGTGCGACCATTATCGCCACGCGCCCACGCGCCGTGTAACCGTGTTGGTTTTGTTGTCTACTTGTTTTGTACATTACTGTATCTGTGCTGTCCGACGTCTGTGTGATCACAGAGTGACAAATAAATCAGTGTTGTGTCCACCTGCGGAGTGTTGGCTACCCGTCATCCTTTCCACACGAGCTGCCCTACCGCCGGCAGTATAAATTCGCTCTTGGCGAAAACAACACCCTTTCGCGTTAATAAATTGAAATCTTCAATGGATAATGTTTCAAATTGGGATCGTAAAATTTGTAATCGTGTTTGGTTGCGGAACGATTACCGGTGGGACGGAGAAGGGATAGGTTGCCGACTCAGTCGGTAAGGCAGGGTTCGGCGAATGAGCAAAGCTGTGGTTAGAATAAATAAGTCTGTTTATTCACTAATGTGATTGGTCATTTAGTTTGTACATTAATTCCGAGCGCGACGGAAGAGCTACGGAGTTTCGGCGCGTCGTTTCGCGGCGGCGGCGAGGTTTCGGCGAGTCGTAGGAGCGGGGATGCGGTGTGGAGAACGTTCTACTCGGGACGGCCTTAAGAGGCGCGTCCTTACGAGAGTCGTATAACGGAGGTTCGAAGTGCAGTAGGTCTCCGGCCTAATGAGCGCAGAGATACCTCTTCGACGTGGGTAGGGCGCAAGATTGCTCTCGGCCTATATCGGAACGAGGCTGGTAATGGTACAGTATGGCGATAGGCCGATACTGACACACCTCACGGATATCCAAAAATATAGAGCGTCTTGAACGTACGGTACGGCGGCGTGAGCGGCTAATACGTGCGGGACAAGAGCTGTCAATCTCGCTTGCCGCGGTCTTTATATCCGCAGGCCGCGAATCTTCACTCGCGAGAGACCTCGCGGGGCCGCGGCCGCCAAGCGGTCGCAGCGCGAACTAAGGCGTTTGTTTTCGGTGCCGAGCGTTCGGACGGCGCGTGACGTGACTTCGTCACAAATTTTTAATTGATCTGTGTTAAGAAAAGATGCTAATTTGTCGAGACTGGTATTGAGAAATTTGTATGAATCGATGAATCGCAATTTAATATAATTTCGCGAGTCTGATTCAGCCGGATTTTCGACATTTTTTTGTGAAAGAAATAAACTTTTCCTTAGTTATAGGCAATACAGCAACGTGACCATTGAAAGCGGTAGCTATTTCCATGATAATGAAATGTGAATCATAGCCGGATAAATTATGAAAAACTATGGGGATGTAAAACGCATTTCTATATTTTAAATTGCATTTCGAATGTGCGGGTCCTCTAAACCGCCCGGATATATGACAATGATCGCGAACTCGTACATCATCAGCCTCGAATGGCTCTTCGCATATATGACAATTTGTTGCATTGCGAAATGTTATCCACTGGTCTTTCGTCAACTTTTCCATAGAAGCATTATTGGCTAGAATGGGTTTGGCAAAATCTGCAAAATTTTTTAGTTCGTCGACGAACCATGAAATACAATCCGCGTCGCGGCGACATCGATACATCGGTAGCGATGTATCGTACGAACAATGCATATAATATGCAATGCTATGCATTTTGTGGTGCTGGTACGCATGTAATTTAGAATCCGCATCACCCTTCATGCGGTCTTCCGTTTTCTCGATGATGCTGTTACGTGCGGGCGTTGATTTTAATTATGACCGAGCGGCTTCGGCTAATTATTTCCACATAACGCTTAACGAAATTTAGATAGATTTCAATAATTTTGACATAATCAGATGGTTACTTAAAAATTCAGGATTGTTTTTGGGGTACGTATTTGCTGCAACCAATACAGGTTGACCCGTTGGGGATGTGGTATTTTCGTAGACAGGTTCGAATAAAATGAGCCGATATTTAAGTAAATATTACCATGTATTACAAAAATAAATGAAAAATAGGAAATATTTAAAAGGTGGTACAAAAACGGGAATTTACATGGATTTGACGATAACCAATATAAGAATGCTAGTACAAATTCGGTTTGGTGGCGGTGGTTACAATTACACGCTCGGCGACAGGCGAAGGACGATAATTGATCGAGGGAGAATCAATTATCGCTTGTGTTCAATTTTGTACATTCACTTGAATTGTTAAAATAAAACGATGGAAAGTAATTTGCTCGGCGATTTATATTACAGGAAAAACAGGTTAAAATTTAGAACGCGGTACACGCCGAAGGGAAGGTAACAGTTAACCGAGGGAAATCCCGTAACCCACTAAGTGGTTGAATCAACTGTTACTTCCGTACAATATCATAGATAAAAGGACTTACCGATTCGGCGGAGAGCTTATTAAAATGTTTAAAAGCGGTATTCACGGTCTCTCTCTCACTCTGTTCGTCTCTCTCTCTGTGCGACCTGGGGCGCCGCTGTAAGATGTTGAAGCGCAGCACAGGCGTGAAGCACAAATCACACCGAACAGTTCGCTGATATTATAATGTTCACAGGGTATTTAAGTATTATTAACCGCAACAATATAAATAAAGATTTAAACGGTAGAATTTAAACAGTAAAAACGCAAAAGTATACAAGAGTCTCTACGGGGACTGAGTCCTTCCACGTTCTATAAGACACACTGGAACTCCGGCTCAAAGACTATTTCAACGGATAGTTATGTCCCTCGGACAGATCAACCGCGCATTATGCGACTTGTCAGTTGACTGCCCCGAGCGTTTGCAGGGTAGGCCCGAGCACTCGGGCCTTTGCACAAAGAGCGCCAAAATTGCTGACTCTGCACCTCATGCACACGGGCCCAACCGTCGTCGCTCGGAACATTCCCAGCATCCAAGTTGTTATCGCGCCCGGCGTTCTAAGAACGTTGACGGTGTTGGAAGATTTTCACATGGAAGAACGCAGTGGCGTAACGGCTCGTATAAAATTATTATTATAATGCGGTTTATAAATCATTGACAATTGATCGAGGGAAACTCCCACGACACTCAATGGTAGGGTCAGATGTCAATAATGGTGTGACAAAATTTAACAGGGAAGAAAAATATAAAATGGTCTACTACAATGCTTCGAAGGGCTTATCACCACGCATTCTAAGAACGTCGACAGCGTTGGAAGATTGCTGACAATAATCTTCCATGAGAATATGCTGTGGCGTGACAGGCTTTGAATCGGATTAAAGTATTACTATAAAAAGCTCTGGTTAATAAATCATTGACAATTGCTCGAGGGATATCCCGTAACACACCTAGGTGGTTGGATCAATTGTCAATGTCTTAGATTGAGTTTCAAAAATTTTTTAAAATTGGTCGGCACGTAACAATGCACTCGAGATCTGCATACACCACGAATGGATGTCGCTCCTTCATGCAGTGGTTCTTGAAACTGAGGAAATTGTTGCCTTCGCTGGGCAGCAGAATGGCAGTTATTCATATTCCTGCAGTCCACTGCATGGGTCTCCAACTTCTCGATGGATCCAAAGTAATGCAAGTATCTGCAAAACCATAAAAAAATTTATTTAATTTTTTTCGCGAAACATTTCAACATTTCACAAGTTTATATACGTACCGGTCGCAGATGAATTTCTTTCGATTGTGTCTGCTCAGCTGTGCGCTCACCAGCCGGGACAAGTTCTTGATTAGCACAAAGTGCCCTACATCACCATGCTCTTGATTCGGTGTGTAGAGCAGGTTGATATGCTGATCCCTCTTTTGGCTGGCGAGACGCAGCGGAAAGACTGCAAGACTGCATCTTCTCGGTGTCCTTCTCCAATCGCTCCTCGAAACTGTACACGTTGATGGAGATTTCGTTCTGCCGCTCAAACTTCCCAATTTGCTCCAGGGACATTGGAAACTCAATACCCTGGAGATTTAGCACGGAAGCATAGTCTGGGTATGAACTTGGGCGATCGGTATTTCGTTCGGCGGGATGGAGAGCGCCGACCACTGCCCACGCGAAACACGCATTTTCCGGGGATTGTACACTAATTGTTGCATTTTTTAGCAACAATTTCTGTGGTAACTTGTAGCGACACCCTGCACGCAGCGGATTGTACTTGTTAACATTAACTGTCAGATTGAGGATTCTCGTCAATGCCCATCCACTGTCGCGTTCCTGGAACTCTTCCAACGATGCCAGGGTGGGTTCGATAACGCATCGTTGGTACCACTCCTGCAGATCCGATGTGCGGAAGAGTTCACAGTTTCGGGTATTGATGATTTTACACGCATACTTGTCACCCGCTACAAATTCACCATTAAACACCGTGTTCACTTTGAGGTTTCGATGTTTCCTCAAAGCATCCTGCACATGCTCCAACACAATGGTCTCAGCAGCCTAGAGGAAATTGCGCGGCTCGATGTAATTTGAATTTAGCACTGCACCAGTTAATACGCGGCTATCGAACGCAGTGTCTATTTCGCGCCACAAAAGTCCTGTGCTCGAATGTCCGGCACCTTCACGCACGAAACGTCCGCGCAACGAATATTTTTGTCCTTCGAGCCGCGCGATTCGAGCAACCAATGATTGTCGAACCCCAATCGATAATCGCGGACGTTTCACTCGGCTGTATTCTTCCAACGATTCGATACACTCGTTGCACCGTTCTTCCCACGCGAGGTATTTTTCTCGCGAAACCAATCGTTCGGATTGATCCAACAATTGGCGTTGTACTTGCGCGAATTCTTCCATTATCGTAAATGGAATGTAAATATGATATCTTTTCCGCGCAACACGTTGCAACGATTTGATGCTTTGTGCACTTTGGAGCGCGCTTTTATAACTAGTACCACGATTCGATATCTCTGTCTAACTCTTTCGGTGTACCCTCTCCCTCGAATGCATTGCATGTAAAAAGAAGATGGCGATCCGTCCCAACATGGTTCTCTGCAGTTTCTGTTGATACCGCATAATTCTTTCTATGATTCACGCTTATGACGAATTAGCGCGCAAAATCATACGACGCAGTTTCTGCTGACACCTAATTCTAAGATTCGACGCTTTCACAAGTATTATATTACATTCAACACGTGCCAAGACTTTTATCCTTGAGGGCGAGACTCAAATTAATTACATATGATCGTCAGATATGCTGCATCGTTAAGATTGAAAAACATTATGGAAAAGATGGAAGTTTTAAAATAAAATGTTGTGGTGGGGGAAGCAATCACACCGCTATTTAAGACGGCTCCCTGACGCTATTCCATCAATCGCTCAGTAGCCTCAGTGACTTTCGACGGAACAAATACTACTCTGAAAAAAAAGTGCAGTACTAGTGTCGAAGGAAACGCCGGACGTATGAATTATTACGTTCCGATCGTGCAGGATGATGGTGTAGCTCAGTGCGGGGAGGATACAGTTGATTGGTAAGGCTTAATTTTTACATATTCTTAAATTTTTTTATGTTTGTGCAAACAATTTCATATCTTTAATTGTTCTCTTAGCCCGCGCCGAACATCGCGTATCATGGTCAGAAGATACGCATTAACATCCATGGGTAGTAAATATTTGGAAATTGGAATCAGCGTACGACCTACGATCGATGTAGAAATTGTTCTCGGCGATAATCGTGGGATGTATCTCACGTTACCATGGTGTACATGGCATGCGTTATGCAACAGTCGTACAACCATCGAAGAACGTTCACGATTACCTGGATCACCTTCGATGCAGGTGGATAAATTAACGATGGATTTTTGTGAAATCTATAATTCTCCAATTGTAAGGATGACGCTACATGATAAGCCGTTATATTTCAAACCGGATACAGTAACATTTTTATTAAATCTTGAGCCATGTATAGACTATGTATATTCGCGGCTGTATCAAAATGTAAGAGATGTGGAGACGAAATTTAAAACTTTTGTTAACGTGCTACAGCAGAGCGATGTTGCCTGTGAAACGTTAGATGCGCGTCGTGCTGCTAAAATAATACGTGATAGTGAACATTACTGTGAGGATTATCATATAGATTGCGAACTGTTGGCTTGCGCCATCAATGATATTCTAGCTGATGCTCGTAGGAAAAAATGTTAAATTATATTCTTTTAATTTTAAATAAAATTTCTTAAACGTATATTATTTCTCCATTTTATTTACCCATCTTCCGCCTCGCCACCTAATTCTAAGATTCGACGTTTCCGAATTCTGCTGACGCTGCATAATTCTTTCTATGATTCGCGCAGCTAAATGACATCCTGCACGACTGCTCCAGAGGAGTCAAATTACGCGTAATCGCGCGATACGCTGCGATGTTAAATCGGAACGCTTTAGAATGCTGCATATTTGTTTGAAAAAATATGTCTGTTTTCTACATAATGGTTCGCTGGATCGTTGATTAAAAATTATTATTTCTCTGCGTTGGGGGAAAGTATCTGTCGCATATTGGTTTGTAAAATGCCGATCTTCCCTGATCTTTCCGGCATTATCCGATAAAAAAATAAATTATTTATATGTATATTGGTTTGCTTCGTATTGGTTTATAAAAATATTTGGGGGAAAAAAATGTCTGGGGCCGGATCGAGTCTGAAAAATCCTTTTCATACAGGACCCGGCCCCAGAAATTTTTTTTAGAGGGAGGGGACGACCCTCTGAAATTTTCGGAGGTAGGTTCAGTCTGGAGAGACCTCCGCGTCGGTTCGGCCGGGACTGATCCCCTCCATGATTGCGGCTTCCCCCACTGCGCGGCTCGTGCGCGCGCAATCGGTTTTCCACTCCCCGCTCCCCCCGCGTCCATGTTTCCCTCCACCGCACTCCCCCGCGCGCCCTCACTTCCCCCCGCCCCCGCGCTCCCCTCAGAGGACCTGAGTTGGAACTCTCCTAGCCTTACTACTTACAAACAGGGGCGGAAGGCGGCGATTCTATTAATTCGTTGGCAGCCGATCTCGCGAGCGAACCGGTAACCACCGTCAGTGCGGTGTCGACGTGCGCGTGTTACGTCATGCTGTCCACCGCGTTAGTGTACGCGCATGATCACACCGGTTCTCGAAAATTGTGTCGCGCGCTGCTTGACTGCGGATCTCAGGCGAATTTCATATCTCGCCAATTTTTTAATGTGTTGAAATTGAGGGCTTAACGTATCGTTGTCGGGAATAAATCAAACAGCAACATCCGCAAATCAGATTGTGCAGCTGAAAATACTGTCACGATTTGGCGCCTTTTCGTCGCACCTTGACTGTATCGTGGTGGATCAAATCACTGAAAGGCTGCCGGGAATCTCAATGAAGTGTGGTGATATGACGTTGCCGCGCAACATAACTCTAGCCGATCCACAGTTTTACGAATCGTCGGACATAGACATACTAGTCTCTGCGGAGACGTTTTGGCAGTTGTTATGCGTGGGTCAAATCAAATCATCATCGAGCCACCCCACTTTACAAAAAACTCGGTTGGGATGGATTCTTGCCGGGAGGGTTGGCGATCGTCCTGCGGATACTAATGCGGTACGGAACCTTCATATCTCAATAAAAAAACATTGATTTGCAAGATCAGCTACATCAATTCTGGCGAGTCGAGGAAATTCAAAACAGCTCAACCTCGCACTTGCCCGATGTGTTGCTGCGCGAAACCCATTTCATTAATAATATTGCTCGCGATGACAGTGGTCGGTTTGTCGTGTAACTTCCTATTAAGGATGGAGGGTTGCAGTCGTTGGGCGATTCACGAACGGTGGCACTGCGTCGCTTCTACAACATAGAGAAGCGACTTTCTCGCGATGCAAGCTTAATGCGACAATACGTCAATTTCATGTGCGAGTATCGTGCGCTGGGTAATATGAGGCGTGTCTACGAGTGCGATGACTCGGACGAGCTTCCCACATTTTACTTGCCGCATCATTGCGTGTTCAAAGGGTCAGGCATGACCGCCAAAATACGAGTAGTTTTCGACGGCTCGTGCAGAAGTTCGTCTGGCGCGTCGCTCAACGATGTGTTGGTGGTCGGACCCGTCATACAGCAGGATTTGTTTTCAATAATTTCAAGGTTTCGTACATTCACCTACGATATCGTAAAAATGTATCGACAGATAAGGGTGCACGATTCTCAAACGCAGTTGCAGATAATTTTTTGGCCCGATAATGACGCCGATGATCTCAGTGTGTACGAGCTTACAACTGTTACATGCGGCACGGCTTCCGCTTCTTACTTATCTACAAGGTGCTTGCAATTTTTGGCGGAGGGGGAGGCGTCGAGGTTTCCGATTGTATCGTTGCACGTGCTTCGGGATTTTTACGTTGGCGACATCCTCACTGGTGCGGATAGCTTGCACGAGGCGCGAACGGTGCGCGACCAGATAATAGAGTTCCTAAGGCTTGAATCGTTCGAGTTGAGTAAGTGGTCATCCAATGCGGAGGAGCTACTGCAATCGGTCAGCGATGGGCCCGACTTACCAATGGTCGAGTTCAACAAGGATGCTCATCCTCGAATTTTGGGAATCCAGTGGAATCCTACGGCCGACGTGTTTCAATTTCAAATTGATTATGACCGGACAGGCGACCGTATTTCCAAGCGCACGATGCTCTCAGAGATAGCGAAATTATATGATCCTCTTGGTCTGATCAGTCCTGTCGTTATAGTTTCAAAACTACTCTTACAGGAAATCTGGAAGCTGGACCTCAATTGGGATGAGTCAGTTCCTATTCAGATTGACTCCCGTTGGTCGCGATTTAAGGATCAGTTAAATCATTTAAACCACCTAAGGACACCGAGACGCGTCAAGTTTTCCGCGTCGGTTGAGATTCATGGGTTTTGCGACGCCACACAGTGGGGCAAAGTGACAAATTTTGTGTCAAAATCAAAGAACTTTTGATAGAAATGAGATAGAGCGATGATTTTTTTTTTAAGTAAATTGCTCGATTAAAAACGTCTAACAATCTATTCCTTCGACTATTTTGTCGTGAATGCTGCAACATATTTTTCCTATACAGTTTATGCCAGGATTCATTTGTATCTCCTGAATAGTACGCTATTGGTAGTGGAAACTGTCTTGCTACTTAACCGACCCGAAAAATTCAATTATATTAATAAAAAATCGTTTAAAGTTGTACACACAAAATAATGTATCACCAGAAATTAACAAATTCGTTGATGAGAAGTAAGTTAAAAATATTAAATACTTACCATACTTCATGTGTAAATGAAAATATAATTATGGAAAATAGATATCTAATTTAAATTACATTGCAGCCACACACAGCCTACAGAGAGTGCCAGTGACCAGGACAGCGATACGTCAAGTGATCACGAGATGTGAAGTGTTTTGTAAGTAACTATAAACATTCAAATACTTCATTATTCTTATTTCGATTGCGTTCCATATATGGGAATACAATATACCTTCAAACCAGTGGGTTATCAAATCATTTCAACGAAAAAAATATGATTTCATTAGTCTTTCACATAAATCGATTTTTTTCAAAATCCTGAGGTAGTAGACAAATTTTGCGAACGGATTTGAAATCAGCGTGACAAAATCTACAGGAAATGAGGTCCAACATGTCAAGAAAAAAATCCTACCGTGCATGGTATTGGATTAATCACAATTTTGTTGAAAAATTTCAAGTTTAACACAAATTTTCACAGTGAAGAAACGTTCGTACCATAATCTCGGCAATTTTCCCTTATTCTGCAATGTTTCAGCTTTAACAAAAAAAAAATCATCGCTCTATCTCATTTCTATCAAAAGTTCTTTGATTTTGACACAAAATTTGTCACTTTGCCCCACTGTGCGCCAGTCAAAACGCATATGGTGCGTGCATATACTTGCGCTCTCGGTTGTCGAACGACACGTTTCGTACAGAGCTATGTTAAGATTAGCAGATTTAATTCTACTTGCCCACGTTCGAAAAACGCGCTGCACCTTTTGCGCAAAGGCGCTCTGAGCGATCGACGCGCTCGATAGATCGACGCGCTCGATAGATCGATAGATCGATAAGTCGATAGGCAACCTGCGTAGACTCCCTTCTTCGCTTCCGGACAGCCGACGAGTAAGAAGTGTCTTTTCGAGAGCGTGATTTTTTTCGTGTTAATATCTTTCTATTCTTACGAACATATATGTATTTACATTCCTTATTTCTTTAAATATAAGAATACTTCTCGAACTTCCAAATCAGAAGGTGTGGTTTTCTGCGAGAGTTCCTTTCTAGGCATTGTGGGAACACATGCGGAAAAATCCTAACCTCAACAAGCTATTATGCTCCAAATCGCGTGTAGCTCCCCTGAAGGCTGTCTCGCTGCCGCGATTGGAATTGTGCGCGGCTCTGTTACTCGCTCAACTTTTGAGTAAAATCTCCGCGTCCATCGATATCACTGAGATGCGAAAGGTTCTTTGGTCGGATTCCACTGTCACCTTGCATTGGGTTTCATCATGCTCTCGTAGATGGTCCACCTTTGTCGCGAATCGCGTCGGCGAGATTCAGCGGCTGTCTGACGTCACTGCTTGGCGCCATGTTCCTACCGGTGAGAATCCAGCCGACTTGATATCTCGCGGGGTCGAGCCGTCCAAGCTGTCGGCATCTTCTGTTTGGTGGCATGGGCCGGACTATCTCCAGAGCGAGGAGGGTCTCTGGCCTAGTTCCGACTTTACAAGATTTGCAGGGGGTCTGCCCGAGGAGCGAAAGGTCACCCTTGCCGTCAGGTCAGTTAGGGAACCAATCTTCGGGGAATTAATTCATAAGTCCTCAAGCTTTGGTGAAATGTGTCGAGTCGCGGGGTACTCTGTGAGGTTCATTAAATGCCTTAGAAACAAATGCAGATCGAGGTCGGTTTTTTAAGCCCGGTGGAGACCGCGGAGGGTGTGCACGCGTTGTGCAGGGATGTCCAGTACGCTGTTTTTCCTGACGAGATTCAGCAGTTGTCGGAGTCGCAAGTTCTCAATCCTCGTAGCGTCTTGCTCCCGTTGTCTCCATTCCTGGGTGATAGTGGGTTACTGCGCGTCGGAGGTAGACTCAAAAGGTCCAGTTTGCCTTATTCAACGCGACACCCAATATTGCTGCCAAGGCGTCACCGTATTACCGATTTAATAATTGCGTATGAGCACGTTCGCAGCCTGCATGCAGGAGTGCAAGCGACCATAGCTGCCGTAAGACAGCGTTTTTGGTCGTTGTCGATAAGGTCAACGGCACGCAGAATTGTTCCCGATTGCGTTACATGTTTTAAGTCCAAACCGATCACTTCCGAAGCAATAATAGGAGAACTGCCATCCAAACGAGTCGAGCCCTCGCGATCCTTTCTGCATTGCGGCGTGGATTATGCAGGGCCAGTGTACATCCGAGAGGGTAGAAGGCGCAATTCGCGGCATGTCAAGGCCTACTTAGCGGTGTTCGTCTGGTTCGCCGTCAAGGCAATACATCTGGAATTAGTCGGGGACCTCACGTCCGATGCCTTCTTGGGAGCGTTCAAACGATTTGTTTCCCGTCGAGGTAAACCTGCGTCAATGCACTCCGACAATGGTACCACATTCGTTGGTGCAAATCGACAATTAAGAGAGTTTTATGACTTTTACACTGACGATCGGTTACAAGGCGAATTGTGCGCCTTCCTTTGCGACTCCAACATTGAATGGAGCTTCATACCGCCAAACGCCCCTCACTTCGGTGGGTTATGGGAATCCGCCGTCAAGTCGGCTAAGCACCACATGCATCGCATTATTGGTGATGCGCATCTCACATTCGAAGAGATGCAAACGGTGCTTTGCGAAATCGAGGCGATTTTAAATTCACGACCTATCACACGCCGCTGTCTGAGGACCCAAATGATTTACCATGTCTAACACCGGGTCATTTTCTGGTTGGTGAGGCTTTAAACAGTTTTCCGCAGTTGAGCTTGTGCGATTTAAATGAAAATCGCTTGTCACGATGGCAACGGGTAGAGCAGCTCCGGCAGCACTTTTGGAAGAGGTGGTCCCAAGAATACCTCACCAACCTTCAGGAGCGTCACAAATGAAAGGCCACTAAGGGTCAACAGCTGAAGTTGGGGCAGTTGGTGCTCATGCGGCAACCTGGCTTGGCGCCACTGCAGTGGCTGATGGGACGTGTCTTGGAGATACACCCGGGCAGCGACGGAATCGTGCGCATGGCAACAGTGCGAACGAGCAAGGGGCAGCTTGCGCGCCCCTCGATGAAACTTTCAATCTTACCGATTGAAACGTAGATTATAAGTTATCCTAACATGTACATACAGGGTGTCCCAAAAATGTCGGTTTTCCTTGAAAGGGGTGACTCAGGGGGTGATTTGAAACAACTTTTTCCTTAGCGAAAATATTGTCCGAAGCTTCGTTAAGAAGATATTAACCAAAAACCCCGACCAATCAGAGCGCGCGCCTTCCGCCCGAGTTCCCGCGGTAGCGTTGGCTACGCGGTAGGCGACCGCGCTTGTGCTACGAACGTACGAACAAGCAAGTCGGCATGCATCGAAGGAAACCGCGTTACACAGTTTTTTTTTTAAAGCAGAATCTTAAATAAGAATAATTTGAAGTGAGAGGACAAGAAGTACGTAAATTTCGTTTTTAAATCAGGCATAAACGAAAAGCTAACGTAACAGAAAATGTACGACAAGTGATCGTAATTCGTTATTGAGGTAAAAATCCGTAGTTTAACAACGGCCAACACAACTAAATTTAAAAAATAATATTAAGTGTATGAATAAATTCTTTCCGACTGGAATTTCTATCGCGGTGGTATTCAGAAGCTGCCAGAAAAATGGCAAAAGGTAATTAACAATAATGGAAATTATTTCGATGATCGAGTTGTTTTCATATTTTTTAAATCGAACCGTTATTGTACCCTAAAATCGGAAAGAATTTATTTTCACACCTAATAATCACCAATAAATTAAATAAAACTCACCCTTTCGGACATTCCTTTCCTTGCTTTCCTTCCCTTTTCGGAAACCTGTGTCACTGGGTCACTGTACCGATCCTGGTTATCGGTGGACGAAAAGATTTATGGTTGGGTAGCGCCCAGTGCTCAGCTGATCACACTGCGTCCGGGTTAATGTACCGAATATTCACTTCACTGCACGGCTACTAACACTGATCACTGAATTTATTTTTCACGGAACGTGTTGTTCCTACGTTATAAAAATTGGTGGCTGCGAAAGGGGCCGATTACTGTTAATTACTGGGACGAGATTACTACTATTACCCGGCGAAAAGAAATTGCGTGGCAGACTGTCTCGGGCTGTGCAGTCCGCTGCTGTGGCGATTGGTCGAGTCACCTATTTGGGCACACTTTTAAAGACGGGACACACGTATTTTGGTTATTGGCTGAAGTTGCCACATACATTGTCGCACCGCGCGACGAAGAGATCGAACGAAACACGAGATCGAGTGGGATAGAGCGATTTGACCAAGCGTAGCCTACGGTTTTGTTTTGACGATCGTCGGTCGGATCCGTATCTGATCGCTGCACAGCAGCGGACTGCACAGCCCGAGACAGTCTGCCACGAGTTTTCTTTTCGCCGGGTAATAGTAGTAATCTCGTCCCAGTAATTAACAGTAATCGGCCCCTTTCGCGGCCACCAATTTTTATAACGTAGGAACAACACGTTCCGTGAAAAATAAATTCAGTGATCAGTGTTAGTAGCCGTGCAGTGAAGTGAATATTCGGTACATTGACCCAGCGATCAGCTGAGCACTGGACGCCGATGACCAGGATCGGTACAGTGCCCTACTGACACAGGTTTCCGAAAAGGGAAGGAAAGCAAGGAAAGGAATGTCCGAAAGGGTGAGTTTTATTTAATTTATTGGTGATTATTAGGTGTGAAAATAAATTCTTTCCGATTTTAGGGTACAATAACGGTTCGATTTAAAAAATATGAAAACAACTCGATCATCGAAATAATTTCCATTATTGTTAATTACCTTTTGGCATTTTTCTGGCAGCTTCTGAATACCACCGCGATAGAAATTCCAGTCGGAAAGAATTTATTCATACACTTAATATTATTTTTTCAATTTAGTTGTGTTGGCCGTTGTTAAACTACGGATTTTTACCTCAATAACGAATTACGATCACTTGTCGTACATTTTCTGTTACGTTAGCTTTTCGTTTATGCCTGATTTAAAAACGAAATTTACGTACTTCTTGTCCTCTCACTTCAAATTATTCTTATTTAAGATTCTGCTTTAAAAAAAAAACTGTGTAACGCGGTTTCCTTCGATGCATGCCGACTTGCTTGTTCGTACGTTCGTCGCACAAGCGCGGTCGCCTACCGCGTAGCCAACGCTACCGCGGGAACTCGGGCGGAAGGCGCGCGCTCTGATTGGTCGGGGTTTTTGGTTAATATCTTCTTAACGAAGCTTCGGACAATATTTTCGCTAAGGAAAAAGTTGTTTCAAATCACCCCCTGAGTCACCCCTTTCAAGGAAGTCCGACATTTTTGGGACACCCTGTATTTGGTATACCCGTCTCCAAGGGCGGTATTATCAGTCGTTGCTTAAGACTAAGATCGTCTTAAGCATCCGGCATCCTTTACTAATCTACTAGACTAGTAGAGGATGCCGCGTGCTAAAAACTAAAAAACGATTGATGCCGCCCTAAGATGACTGAATGAATAGTAGTTATCATTAATTCTTTTATATTTGGAAGAACTGCCTTTAAAAGTTTAAATAATTATTTTGAGCCTCCCTGCCATTCAATTGACTAACAACCTGCTAAGTAAAATATTAAAAATGTTATAATACTCGTCTAAATACACGGTTTTCCAACTTTTCTTTCTTCCATAAAATATGGTAGGAATAAGATCTTTCAAGTCGGTCTTATAAACGTGTTCTATATATTATTTACGCTTAAGACTTTCGCACTGTTTTTAAATCTATACTATTATACAAAATTGCCTACTATGTCCGCATTAAATTATGGTTTTGCGGTCAGATTCTGACATCAGGATCTGCTTGATTTCTGCCGCCAATCTGCGGGCGGTTTTTGTCAGTGAGCACAATGTTCTTCGAACTAAAGAATTGATCGCGCTCGGGTAATTTTAGTTGGATAGGATGGTCGGATAATTGAACTGGTTACGACACGTGTTCAAAGAAAAGGTGTATTTCACTCCGATCCTTAGAATCGAACTAATATCGGAGACGATAGTTCGTCTCGTTTATACTAAATTGTACGCGATCGTACAACGAAGAAATCGCACGAAATACGAATCGCGCAAAGGACAATATCGGCTCGAAGCCCGAGGCCGAAAATCGCACTCGCGAGGTAAGCAACAGCGTGTTTACACCTGCGGTGCGCGAACAGGAAGACAAACGGAACTTCTACCTCGCGGATCGTCGGATGGATCGGTACCCCCGCCCCGCCGCGTCCGCAGCCCGAGCTACTCGGTCCACCCGAACCGCGAGATCGGCGGGAGCGGCTGGGCCGATCACCCATTGGTCTGATCCCGCGAGAGCGCCGAAATTCAAACTGATCTAAAAACTATGTACATCTTACAATCTACCATGCAATAACGACCAATAGTACAGAGAAAATAAAGGCTAAAAGAAAGGAAAATTATAGTAAAAGTGATTGCCCTGCCATCGCGAACAGTCAGCAAGATCTGATCGAAATCTGACATCAATCTGCGGTGAGATCCTGATGTCAGGCTCTGACCGCAGAACCATAGTTTAATGCGGACATAGTAGGCATCGAATCTGACGTCAGGATCTGCTCGCTATCTGCCGCCAATCTGCCGTCAGATCGCGCTGCGCAGAATCTGCTCGGTATCTGCCGCCAATCTGCCGTCAGATCGCGCTGCGCAGGATCTGCTCGATTTCTGCTCCCAATCTGCGGTCAGACCACGGCAGCAGGATCTGCTCGGTATCTGCCGTCAATCTGATGTCAGATCCTGACATCAGGCTCTGACCACAAAACCATAGTGAAATGCGGACATAGTAGGTCCCGAATCTGACGTCAGGATCTCCTCGAATCTGCTGCCAATCTGCTGGCATACTGCGGTCAGTTTGTTTACTGGGTCATTGGCCCAACAAACTCCCAACAAATAAATGCTACTAGGGTGTGTGCATGATGACGCTGTTACGCGCCATTGCCTCCACTCCTGTAGGTGTTGCCCCTCCGCTGACAATCTTCTGTGCCAGGACAATCCATGGTAACCCTGCTCGGCCCCATCACGTCGTCATTATTGAGCTTTTTTTAATTATATCTTCAATCTTGTGCGTTTGCTATATGTTGCGGTTATTTTAATCTATTAGTCATTAATATTAAATTAAAACATGTACTTATGCAATAAGATATTTTTGTGGTTGTATAGGCTTTCTGAATTGTTTGCATCGCCATATTGCGTTGCCTTGACAACGCTCGAATGATCGAGAGGAGAGCAATCGATTGCATTGCATCGCATCGCCACGCGGCGTTTGCCGGTAGCATTCGGTAGCATTCCACAGCATTCGGTTGCTTGGCGTCGGTTTGTACGGCTGATGAAGCCGAAAAGTGAATTTGTTAACCTTTTGTGATTGTGATTTTTGTGTTTCATTTCGCGATTTATTCGATTATTACAATACAGGACCAGGTAAATATTATATTTTAAAAATGTACAAGGTGGCGGAATTCGATCCAGTACAGGGAGGTGGTGGAGGCATTAGTGTTGTGCGAATGGAATCGCTAACACTGTAACGTCTCCTCGTGGAGGTTACTCGGTGTGCGGGGGAGGAACCGCGATTATGCCGGCTCAGACCGGGTGTCCAGGGCCGTCGAGTGATTGACTCAGGTATCGAGGGTAGAACGGGCTTTATTAGCGCGTGTACAAATATCCCGGCCAGGTCCAGCTGGCCTACAGAGTCTGTGCGGCTTACTCTAAACCTTAACCTACTACTTAGCCTAGCGTCTCGGTCGCGTCGGTTGCGGCGGGTCGCGGTCGCGGTTGCGGTCGCGTCACGGTCGCGGCGTGGAGTTCGCAGGCTCGGGCGATTCGGCGGTAAGGCTAGGAGTGGGGGTAGTGGTCGTTCTGGTGCCTTGGCTGTGGTCTCCACCAATGGCCCTGGCCGGGAAACCTTGAGTCCGATCGTCCAGTGGGTAAAACCTGCGGAAGATACGGAGGCTATGGGATGTCCTCCGGGGCAGCGACGCTTGTCCCTAAGATTGACAGCGGATATCGACCTGCGTCCAAAGGTCGGCGTACTCGCGTTCCTTTGGGAGCTGTGGAGGTAAGAGGAGTCAAAAATACACAAAGATGCAGCTTGGTTATACAAGAGCTCTTTGGGAGAGTGCTATCGTTTGCATGTACCGCTCGTCGTAGACTCTGCCTAACGGGCCCGTCGCGCCGGCTTATAGGCGGTCGCGTGCAAACTTCGCGAGCGAGAGCGCCGCTCGGCGCGCAGCCACCTCACGGCCGCGCTAGGCGTGCGTGGTGGGGGAAGATCCGCGTCCCACCGGTTCTAACTCGTTACAACACCTCTTAAAAAACAATGCATGTGACCGCCTTATAAATTAATGTCAAAATTTAATAAAGCTCTGCAGGGAGGGATAATCTCTGACGAAAACTGGACATTATACGGTATCAAACGAATATTTTATGAAACTGGTAAGATTCAGGCAAACTTGTAACCACGTGTCCACACCAAGGCGAACACAAACAAAAACATTGTTCGCGAACGTTTTCGTCTGTTCTTGCCGCCACAAACATGAACAAAACTCAGCGTACGAATCGTATGTAAACGTTTTGTTCCGTGTGCAACGGTTTTGGGCGGTGTGCACACGGCAAGAACAGACGAAAACGTTCGCCAACAATTCGTTCGTGTTCGCCTTGGGGGAATTACCGCCGCTAGGTTTTAGTTTGCGGGATATTTACAAAAAACTGAACGGTAGTTGGTGTGGGGTAGGCTACGGTTATAGGGAGCGAAGTATCCAGTTCGGATGTGCCGTGCCCGTGTCCTGGCATTGCGCCGTTCACGGGAGGATTCTGGCCATCATTGCACGATCTGGATGCCCTGGAACGGCATCCCTTCGGCCGTCGGCTTGCCGGCGCATGGCCGTTGGGGAACCCCGTTGGGTTCCATGTTCTCTCAACCGGGTTGCCGGTTCTGGTGGTACCCCCGGGCCTTCGGGCCGCGTGGGGAGGATCCAGGACCAGCCCGGGGCGGAGAATTTGGACGAAGTTAGGGGCCCGACCGGGGAAAGTCCATGTACCGCACCTCCAAGTTGGCGCTCCCGGGGTCCCCGCGAGACATAGTCTCGTTGGGGGACGCGGACGCGGACATGGCAACTTGCGTTCCCTTCGGATTTATCCGGAGGGTGTCCTCACTGGCGGGACGCCTCCCGCCAAGGGTCGGACAGTAGCCCCGGGTGTCTCCGGGGTTATAGTGCCCCCCCCCCCCCCCCGCCTTAGTGGGGAAGCCTGGAAGCGTATCGCTTCCGGGAGATCCGTAGCCCGCGCGGTGGAACAACGACCCCTCGGGAAGACACCTCCAGAGGGTACGCGAAGCCGCGCGGACCGGAGATCTTGCCTTAACCGGCCGGGCCGCGAGGTAAGGAAAAACCTCTATAATAAAACCCCCAACCCTGAGCCCCAGCGGTGGTGCCAGGGCACGTGTTCCCTCGTGTCTGAGGGGCACGTGGGTGGAGCGGGTATGCTCCACCTAACTGCGATCCGGCTGGAGTACTGCCGCCTCCAGCTGTAGCCCGCGCCCTTAGGTGCCCGGGTACAGGCTTCACAACGGCAGGCCTCCTCTACCGTTGTGCGACCTTCCTAAGCGGTTCTGCGTGGGACCTACATGGAAGGAAACAAAGAACAGGACAGTGTCCTACAAACACTCCCGGGAGGCGTCCGGGTACCAACGCCAACGGCCGACGACCGTACTTCGTCGATAGTGGACCGGTGTTCGATAGCTGTTAGCGGGTCACCGGCCACACCAGCACTGGACAGGCTACCACCTGCGGTTACGCGGGTGGCTAGTCTGTTGGAGGAGGGAGGCTTGGAGAGCGCAACAAGCGGGGGCGGCATGCCAGCCGCTTCCTGCGGCGAGCGCTCCGCGGCAGAGGCGGGGGAAAACCCCTCTGCAGAAGGAGAGACGCGACGCGTCTCTCCTGTTTTTAGGACGCTGCGCTCCGGCGGTATCTACGTGGGAGGGGGACGGCCGGTGGTGCGCCGTTGCCGGCGCCTCCCACCACGCGGGGCGTCCCATACGTTAGGAGCGTGGTGGAGGTTCGGCCACCATCCGGGGCAGCTGGCACGCTTGAGGTGTGCCGTGAGGTGGCTGACTTGATCAGTCGGCTCGACGGGGGCGCTGCTACCGGGAGCCGCGGCGTGGGGGGGGGGGGGAGTTGGTGCCCCCCTCCGACAACGCGGCCGGGCGGCCCCGCTGTAAGGGCCATCAAGAAAAAGAAAGCGGTGGCGGTTGCGCCGGCGCCGGTGTCGGTCGCTCCGACCCGGGCGCCTGGTGCACCCGCGGCCCCGCAGGGCACGTGGGCCCAGGTTGTAGGCCGAAAGGCTAAGAGGGCGGCGAAGGCGGCTACAGGTGGCAGCGCCGAGATGGTGGTGCGGGAGAGGGGCGCAGTGGCGCCGGCTCCCCAGCGGTCGGGCGCTCCCGGGAGAGCCCCGGTTGCGATCCCGCGCGCCCCCAGATCCGCGGCGGTGGCGATCACCGCTCCGGTTGGGGGGGGGGGGGGGGAGAAGGATTTCTCCGCGCAGGTCGCCGGCGCAATGGCGGCCATTAAGGTCGCCGACCTCGGCAACGCAGCGATGCGACCGAGGCGCGCCGTAACCGGGGGCCCAGGGCCCGGCCAAGGCCGCGGCGCTGAAGGCCAAGCTCGTGGAGCAACTGGGGGACAGTGGCATCAAGGTCCACTGCCCCCAGAGGATGGCTGAGTGTCGCGTCGGCGGCCTCACGGAGTTGGCGTCCGAGGACGCCATCCGCGCCACCATCGCGACGCAGGGGGGTGTGCGCCGGATGATGTGTCGGTCGGCGACAAGCGGCGGGACGCAGCGGGGCTGTTCTCCGCATGGGTCCGCGCGCCCGCGGCGGCGGCGTCAGTACTCGTTAAGGCAGGGAAAATTGTCATAAATTCCCTTGCCGCGCGAGTGACGCCGCTCGCACAGAGGAGGCTGCAGTGCTTCCGGTGCCTGGAGTACGGCCACGCACAGGCCAAGTGCTCCAGCCCGGAGGACAGGCGCCTCGTCTGCTACAGGTGCGGGGTATCGGGACACACGGCGCGACTGTGCGTCGCCGTCCCTAGCTGCCCCCTATGCACCAGCGCGGGTTTGCCGTCCGGGCACCGAATGGGTGGCCCGGCCTGTCGCCCCCCCCCCCTGCCCTGTGTCAGGGAAGGGCAAGAAGAAGAAGGGCGGCGGGGTTCCCGGGGGGTTGCTCCCCCCGCGCCGGCGGCGCCCCGAGTGACGTCGCCCCCCCCCCCCCGCCCCCACCCACGTCCGCGTCCGCTTCCGCGGTGGCTTACCCCGCCGCGCCCGCCGAGAATATGGAGACCAGTGCTCTGGTCTCCACCTCGGCGGTCAAGTCCGGCGCGGGCAAGCGGAAGGCCCAGGAGGATCCGGGTGCCTCGTCGCACTCAACGCCGTCTTCGCCCGGGGGCTCTCCCCGCAAGGGGTCGAGAAAGAAGAAGGAGAGGGGGGCAGCCCAGTGCTCCCCCTCAGCGGCCTTTTTAAAGGCCGGGAAGGCGACCCCGCCCGTGCTAACAACCGGGGGGGGGGGGCGGAGACGGCGACCGACGCTGAGGAGGCACTACTCCTCGCGCAGTCGGTCGCCGCGTCATACGCTGGGGGGCCTCTGCCCCCCGCCGTAGAGAGTGCAGACGTGGCACTCGAGTCATCGGGAGTTGCAGCCCGACCTGAGCAGGATCCGTCGGAGGCCGCTAACAAGGCTTTGTAATGCCTCGCGGCCCGCCGATCCTGCTCGCCAACTTAAAGCACTCTATGCGAGCGCACGACCTGCTTACGCAGGCTTGCATGGAGATGGGGGTCGGGCTGGTCATCGCCACCGAGCCTTATCCGCTTGTGGACCGATGTTTTCGGTCCACGAACCCGGATCGGCAGGTGGCGATGATGTGGGACGTAAATCGGGGATCCCTGCCGTGCTCGATCGTCCGACACGGCAGGGGATGGATGGCCGCGAGAGGGGGGGAATTCCTCGCGATGGGTGTATACCTTGCGCCGAGGTTTTCCGTCCCGGAGTTCGAGGACCGGCTGCACGAGTTGGGGGCTTTTCTCGCCCCCCTCAGAGCTCAGCCGGTCATACTTCTGGGGGACTTCAACGCCCACGCTTCCGAGTGGGGCGCCCCCAGAACGGACTCCAGGGGCGAGGTGCTCCTTCTCGTTGAAGAACCCCCATGCAGTCACGACGTTCCGCGGCCCGCGGGACGAGTCGATTATCGACTTGATCTGGGTTAACCCTGCGGCCGCCGCCAAGATGTCGGACTGCTGGGTGGCGGAGGATTGTGAGTCAGCGTCGGATCATATGTACGTGATGCTGGCCACCTCCGCCCCCCCCCCCCCGCCGCGTCCCCGAGTCGGCAGACACCCACCGCGTTGGGCGCTCAAACAGCTTGATGCTGAGCAGGCCGCACTAGCCTCCTCCGTCGTCGCCTGGCCTCCAATGCCGGGCGACGTGCTGGACGATTCCGCCGCCGGCGCGCTCTGGTTCCGCAGCGCGTTGCAGTCTGTCTGCGACGCGTCAATGCCGCGGGCCGGACCGCCGGGCGGGGGTCGGAAGGCGGCGTACTGGTGGTCCCCAGAGATCGCAGCGCTTTGCGCGACATGTCTCGCGACGCAACGCCAATACACCAAGGCCCGTCGTCAAGACCGACGACGGGTCACGGAGGAGCAGCTCCTCGAGTTACGCCACGCCTTTGCGGCGGCGCGACACGAATTTCGAGGAGCTATTGCCTGGGCGAAAGACCATTCCTGTCGGGAGTTCGTCGCTACCCTCAACGAGGACCCTTGGGGGCGTCCGTACAGGGCCGTGAGCATCAAGCTCGGACCCTGGGCGCCCCCCGTCACAGAGGGCCTCGATCGCCGGCTCCTAGACCAGGTTCTAGAGGCGCTATTCCCCCCTCCCCCGGTACACGGGGAGGGTGGCGCCGACGAGTCCGGAGATCCTTGGTTGAGCAGGGGCGCGGATACCTCCGACGCCCCTGAGGTTAGCGACGAGGAGCTCGCGACTGCTGTGGCGCGAATGCGCAAGCGGAACGCGGCTCCTGGTCCCGACGGTGTGCCCGGGTGAGTGCTGGCCTGCACTATGGGCGCCCTAGGAGCCGGCTTCAAGCGGATATTTAACGCCGCTCTGAGGACCGGTAGATTCCCCCCTGCTTGGAAGGAGGCGAGGCTAGTCCTCCTTCGCAAGCCCGGAAGACCCGCTGAGTCACCCTCGGCGTACAGGCCGATATGCCCCTGGACGAGGCGGGCAAGCTGCTCGAGAGAGTTATAGCTGCCCGCCTGTGCGATCACCTAGAGGCCGTGTGCCCGGATCTATCCGACGGCCAATACGGCTTTAGGCGGCAGCGATCGACCATCGACGCCATTAAGATGGTACGGTCGCTGTCGCGCCGGGCGGTCGACGGAGGCGGTGTCAGCGTGGCGGTGTCACTAGACATCGCCAACGCGTTTAACACCGTCTCCTGGGCGGCGATCGACCGGGCGTTGCTCTATCATAACGTCCCGCTCTACCTTCGCCGCCTGATCTGGGACTTTCTCCGCGGCCGTGTGGTGATGTACGTCGGCCAGGAGGGCGACGGGGTGACTCTCGTGTACCGCGGAGTCCCGCAGGGGTCCGTGCTAGGGCCCCTGTTGTGGATACTCGCATACGACGCGGTACTGCGGGTCGAGCTGCCATCTCTAAGGGTGTCGTTGGTATGTTACGCCGACGACACCCTGGTGGTAGCTACCGGGCAGAACTGGGAGGAGGCGATAAGCCTCGCCGAGGAAACGCTACGACGCGTCATCACCTCGATCGGGACGCTTGGTCTGCGAGTCGCCTTGGACAAAACCGAGGCGATGTGACTCGCAGACAGGGTTGGGAGCGGTGTCCCGAACAGAGCGTCCCTGAGGATCGGGGATGCCTGCATCAGGGTCGGACGTTCGAAGAAGTATCTCGGTCTGACCCTGGATACCTACTGGCGATTCACGCGCCACTTCAAAACCCTCGCCCCCAGGTTGGAGAAGCAGGTATTCGCCTTCGGGCGAATCATGCCCAACCTGGATGGACCACACGAGGGAGTTCGGCGACTCTATGTGACGGTCGTTCGGTCCATGGCGCTGTATGGCGCGCCTATATGGGCCGGCGACCTGGAGGACTGCCGCGTTGAGCGTGAACTCTTGGGAAGAGTTTGTAATCGTGTTTGGTTGCGGAACGATTACCGGTGGGACGGAGAAGGGATAGGTTGCCGACGTACAATGAGCTACGCACGGATTGGCTGCGCCATAGTGCCGAAATTCGTGATTGGTCGAGACTCTACCCCCAGTTTGCGTTCGTTTTCGAGGTCAGAAGTGGCAGCAGTCACTGGCAGTGGCAGTCAGTGTCGGAAAAAACGAAGAATGTTCCAAGTAATTTCATCAATCAATATCCAGACAATTCATCTCGACGTATCCAGAAGGCATACGTAATTATGGAATTGAATAATTTCTAATTATCTACGTCGCGGAAATCGGGATTCATATTATCTGCAAGACAGACAAGTAGGGTTATGCGCAAAGTGCGAATGTTTAGCGTCTGGTTTAGTAGATAATAATTTAATACATATTTTCTTATAAATGTTAATGTTCGAAGGAGCATGCATGATCGCTTAGGGTGTGTACTGTATGGTGATGGAGCTGATGTAAGTATCGCATGTATCCTGTTTATTCACACGTTACGTTTAATTTTATACTAATATTGTATTTGTTTTCAGCGCCAACACAACAGGAAATAAGTATGATGATTCTACACAAAAAAGAAGTCGAAAATACTGATTAAAATTTCTGACATCGCCCCTACTAGGTTGTGACGGTCGTCACTCCGGTGGGAAGGATAGATACGGATAGTCTCAGTCGATTAGCCAGGTTTCTGTTACAATCCTTCTTGTTGATAATTATAGCTTTATTTCCTCGTCCTTGAATATGTACACTATTTACAAAAGGTGGGTATGACTTATACTACTCGTGGTCACGCCGTTGTCAAGCGGCGGTACGGCGGCGGGGCTTTATGAACGGCGGAGGTCGGCCCGCGTTCGGGCGTCTCCTTATCGGAACGTTTGCGTAAAGGCCGAGTTTCCTAGCCGCGATCGGCGGCGGCGACTGGCGGCGGTCCCACTAGTGCAATGGAGAGGTTTGCATCTGTGTCTCCGTTGCGCTAGTGGGACCGCCGTCGGCCGCAGCCGCCGGTCGCGGCTAGGAAACTCGGCCTTAAGAGACCGGGCAGCTTCCGGGCGTCTCTACAACGGAACGGAATAGGAGAAGAGACCGGGCAGCGTCCGGGCGTCTCTATAACGGGACGGTAGCGGGAAAGAGACCGGGCAGCATCCAGGCGTCTCTATAACGGAACGGTAGTGGACGAGATACCGGGCAGCATCCAGGCGTCTCTATATCGGAACGGTAGTGGACATGAGACCGGGCAACGTCCAAGCGTCTCTATATCGGAACGGTAGTGGACAAGAGACCGGGCAGCATCCAGGCGTCTCTATCGGAACGGTAGCGGGAAGAGGATAGACTCCGATCAGGCGATCGGCGGTTATACGGAAGCTTCTCCAACACTTGCACCGGGCAACATCCAGGCAGGTCTGGTGGTGGGGGTCCGTATCCCCACTGGAACTGCTTGCCTTAGTTACGTCACAGACGAGGTATAGGATAAACCTATCACGCAATGTAATTTTCTGTCACCGGTTTGGGGGGTCCTAGGACCCCCTTACCATTTTAGTGTCGCATGCAACGTTACCGGTGAAGTCCCGAAACAGATTGTAACGCTACGCGTGGTAGGAATTAGAATTCAGCACGGGTAAAACTAGGTCATTTTTTGAGAGTCGAAGCCCGCGATTTACAAATGTTTCTGTTAGAGTAACAAGTTAAAGATCGTCTTATGAACATATTCCGTTAAACGGAAGAGAAAGGAGAATCAAAATAAAACGATATCACATTCGCCTTTTAACCTTCTTGTCCTATTCGGGTTTATTTAACGCAAAACAAATTTTATTCCCTCGCAATAACGTAATTTGTAAAAAGAGTGCTTTAATGTTTTTTTTTTAAGAGCACCTGTTGCTGAACCCCAACGATACATCATGTGTTTGCGCATACATTAATGATGGTCGATACGATATCATACAGACATATAGTAATAACAATAATAATAATAATAATATCCTTCCACCGTATAATATTATTTAAGAGTAACATATCAGTAGAGTAGCCAAAAATATTTGATACATATTTTTTGAAAAAGGAATTCATTCTCCTCCATAGCTATAAGAAAAATTTATTTGTTTAAACTATATACTAACAATTAACATTTATTTGCCCATTTTTCTGGCGAAAAGTTAACTGATGTTTCAGTAAGTTTATACAGTATACCCGATTTGTTCGTATACACGCTATTCCTTTTCTAACTATTGAAATGAAACAGCAAAAAAATGTTTCATATTAAAGTTTTTTTTTATTTGATGGAGGAAACTGAATAGAATATTAGGATTTACGTTTAAACTATTATTTACAGAGATTTCAATATTATCGTAATTTTTTTTTAATTGGAACTATTGTATATTTTTTGTTATGCATTTCAAAACGCGCTCAACGATGTGTATGGAGCGCATGTTTGAACAATAATTTATCCGGATATCTTTATGAACATTGGTGGCAAATTTCAAGTAAATTATGGACTAGTATAACAAATGCGGATATTTTGGATTTTTTACTTTTAGCCGTATAATAACTATTATTCGAGAATATGTCGTCGAAGATGTTATAAATTATTATGATGTTTTGGGTAATTGCACTGTGGCATACGGCGCTAAGATGTCCTCTGAATAGCCAGCATAGGTACACTAGGTCTAAATGTGGCGCGGTACTAATCCCCGCAGTAACAGGTATAGAAGGTCTACAGGAACGCGCGCGAACAGACGAAAATGTCAACACCGCCTCACGGACGCAGTCCACTACAACCATTCACCGACCCGGCGTTCGGAGGGTTTCCAGCGACCGCTGGACAGCGGTGATGCCCGAGCTTCGAAAATTTTAGGATGGTCTCTTTCAAATTAACGTCGCAAAGAGCTATCTGAAATTTCCCGGCCCGGGTTGAAGAATTTGGGGCCTTTTTCGTATAACTTTTGAACAAATGAGGAAAAAATTTTCCCTCTTAATGATGGATAATTTAAAATATTTTACGTTTACTTATTGTTTCTTTTATCAATTTTTTTACCATAATATTGTTGTGAAAAGCTTTTGCAAACTGTTTATTTGATACTGTATTTAATGCTCTTTTTAAAATTCATGGTGTTGATAAACAATAGGCTACTTAGTTGTTTCTGTATCATTACTTTCATAAATTGAGAAATTAAATTTTTATTCAATTATGTGTTAATTCTGCAAACCTCAGAATAAATCGGTCTGTTTTTTTTTTATAATTTATGCTTAATGCAGTGCATGCATAGATCAGACGTATCGGGTAACTAATGGGACGTGCCTTTGATTGTAGCGGTGTTGAATTTTTTTCTACAATTTTTGTGTCTGAAGGTTTTAACCTTTTAGCTACTCAACGCCACGACTATAGCGGGTTCCGTTAATGTCATTTTTTGGAACGATGCGCCATTATTGTGGCTTTTACACGCAGGTGGCGAAAAATCTCTCCGTACAGGGGTATAGCGCCGCGGTCAACCCTGTCGTAGCTAAAAATTTTTAAATTTAAACGGGTACGAGACCAGTCGATATTGTTTTCAAACCTCATTACAGTAATCTGGGGTGCGAGTGGTAAAACGATCATAAAAGCGGAGCGCTCGGCTCGCTTACCTGGGCCGAAAAATTCCGCACAGCTCTTTGCGACGTTAATTTGAAAGGGACCATCCTAAACTTTTCGAAGCTCGGTCATCACGGCTGTCCAGCGGTCGCTGAAAACTCTCCGAACACCGGGCCGGTGAATGGTTGTAGTGGACTGCGTCCGTGAGGCGGTGTGGACATTTTCGTTTATCCGCGCGCACGTAGTTTGCAGTTTTAACGGATGATACTGTATAAATGTTTGCAAAGAATCACGTGAAGCGGCACGCGTTTCAACTGCATTATTGACAGAAGCGCGCTTTTCACTCAACCCGGGAATCCCTGTAATTCTAATGTTGTATTTATAATTAAAAATACCCCAATTTGCCCCACCATCGGTTGAGGGTCTTTTGTTGGTACGCTGTTTCATGCATTCTCGTTTTCTCCTTTTTTACGACCCTGATAGGTTGTTAAGGCAGGGTCCCACTAGTGCAACTGCGCGCCGCGCACGAGGTTTTCGTCCACTTGAAAGGGTCTAATTTATGAGGCCGCGCGCACGAAATGGGCCGATGCTCTGCCAGGCGCGCACGCGGATGCTTGGCGCGCACGTCGAAGACAGTGGAAAATACTAGCCCCCTTTTCTACATCGTGCTTTCTTTATCTAAATAAAGCTAGCGCCGGCGGTTGGGTCAGTAGCCGAAACAACGCCTTCACACTTCATACTACTTGAGATGTTTGAAGGGGTTTACTACGTCGCGGTCACCGATTGCTGAAAATTGTGTTTCAAATGAAATGAAGAAGTTCTCTGCCGTGGCTTCCCTCCCACAGTTCCGCCATCACTTTCAACATCGCTCAGTCATTCGCTATCTCGGTGTCCTGTTGGTTTTTGCTCACACGATATTATGAGAGTGAGAGTAGTTACCATTGCGACCAATAATGAAAATACGAACGCCCTTTGTTTAGGTAGTGTGAAAAAAAGTGGGTCATAGGCAGGAGATTATATCATGACTAATAGAACCAGCATTCCTCCTAGAGGCCAACTTTCTACACCTGCAAAAGAAATTCACGTGTATCATTTATTGAATTTCATTGTTATTGAATTTGTCTTAAAACGCACTGTCTAGTAATCTCTAAAAAAAATATATAGTTCCATTTAAAAAACCCAACTTGACCATCGTATCTTTTAAAATAATAATCTAAGAAAAAAATCGTCTGGGCTAATAACTTTGCTCCCTCGAAACAAGCAATTCCATATAAACATTTTTTCTATCTCAAATACGTAAGGAAATATCCAGCTGCTTACTGTTCCCGCGGACACCCTGTATAGTGTATTACAATTATGCAATATTCTCTGCAACGCCATCTCTGAAGGCTTATCATTAATTAGGCAAGCGGCAACAGCCTGCGCGCTCGTGTGGGACGCGGATATCGCTCCTTCCATCGACTAATGATCGATGGAAGGGGAAGAGTCTTCCTTCCGCGAAATCACGGTCGATTTCCAGGAAGGAGTCTGTCTGTTCGCGACTCTGCTACGAATAGCACGCTTACTTTGCTTATCCTATACGCTGCCTCTTGCTCGCGGTTCTATTTCACCACGTTAGCCCATTTGCTGGGAACTTGTTTCGCGCTTGCGATCTGCTTAATTACTAATACTTGTGCTAAATTAATTGTGGCTAAACGGTTAAACTTTATTGTAAATAGTGTATATATTTTCTGTGACTTGTACATAAGCTCCAACGGTAACTGTAACCTTGACTCATATCTTAAATAGAATTGTTCTCGTGCTCTCGTGATAAAGTAAATTCTTGTGCGCCTGAATCCGAGTAACACTTCCTAGCGACGCTCCGCTAATCCGCTTTCTAAACAAATATCTAGAAACAAGTTACCTATCGCGGCGGTATAATTGTTGCTATTTACAGCAGTAATTATCGTGTTATTGCTTGCTTTAATATATAAACCAGTAGTAATAGACCATAAATACACGCGTACAAGTGATATGTAAAAGTAAAAAGTACATTTGCGTTGGAAAATACACATTTTTTTCAGTCTTCTCGACGATGCGCGGCGTGCATTCGCGTGCTCGCGTGGCAGAGAAATCCCGGCATAGCGCGCACACGATCGCTTTCGACGCGCGCGTCCTCGTAAAAGCCGACCCTTCAAGTGCTCCAAACTGCTCGAAAATCCGAGAAACTCGTAAATCTGACCCGTGCGCGGCGCGCAGTGGCACCAGTGGGAACGTCTTTCTGCAACAAATCGGCCTTGCGCGTCGAAAAAAACGTGCGCGACGCGCCGTTGCACTAGTGGGACCCCGCCTTTAGGTGTAGAAGCGTTCGAACGACGCGGCTCGGGTGCCAAAAACTACGAATATAAATTTTACAAAAACGTATCAATTCATTATTTTCAATGATTTCTACGTGTCGTAGGATGGGCACCGTCTATTTAGACAGGCGCGGACTGCAGAGATTTGCGGGAATGTCAGTAACAGCGTCAATTTTTAATATTTTTCGGCGTACGACACGTGAAAATGTTAGTTAAGTTTTCCACTACACGTAAAATACTAACAACCAATGTCATCTTGCAATTTATAGCTTGTATAAGCTCTGAAGAAGTGCCATATTTTGGCGCCATATAGTCTCATGATCCCCGAAATAGACTTTCGAAGAGAAATCCGCGTGATTCGTTGACAACCGAGCTAAAGCGTAGCGTAGCGAAAGCCCTCCCTCTATGTCAAACTCTCCCTCTAAACGAGTCACACGTTGTTAACAAAGGATCAGTGCCGGAAAGCTAAGCACGTTTGGTAGACCACGGAATTTACTGTTAAGGCGATTAGGGACGCACGACGATATATTTTAGAGTTGTATAGTTTGAATGTATTCACAACGTCAGGCACAATAAATTTAACAGTTATTTTTACACAACACTTAAGTCTAATAATTAAGCGAATCAGGCAGTTCTATCTAGAGCAAACTCAAGCGAAGCAAGTGAGCTGGCGAAGCAAAGTCGCGAAGCTTAGAAATTAGAAACCGTTTAAGCCAAGGCACAAGCAAGGTGCGTAGGCAAAGATCTATACACTGATAAGCGGCCGAGAACAGAGTGCCAGATCCAGGAAATCGCCTCGATCTCCTGGAAGCAAGAGCAGTCCCCCTTCCATCGATTGTAAGTCGATGGAAGGGGCCGTGATCGACGCTCCACATGAGTCAGCGCGCAGACGCCAAGTGCCTAATTAACGGTGGGCCATGGAGATGGCGTTAACATGCCGCATTTCTCCAACACACGTATACATGCACGCACACACCTTTTAGCATTTCAACACATTTCAGTGTAGTTGCTGAGTTGGACGCTGTTCGTGAACAGAGGCCGCTGAATTCAGTCCTGAAATTATAGGTCATTAACACAGTTTGGGTGGTGACACGAACATCCATAAGGTGATAGGTCTATTCTATATCTCGTCTGTGGTTACGTTGAGGATTATGTCCCGATTCTTGGAAATTCCCAGCAGTGAGAAACCGATGCGCTCTGGCGGCGCGGTGGGGAGTGAGCGTCATCGCGTTGACGCGTCGCGAGACCGGCGTGCTTCGGTCGGGCTCGGTAGTACTCGGTCGCGGCCGCCCGCGCGCTTGGCCTCTCGCTCACTCCCGATCGCACCGCCGTGCGTTCGACTCCTCGCGCTGGAACGCTACGTCACAAGGTACCACTGGTTACGGGACGTACTGTATATGGATTTGTTAATGTAAATATTGAAAGTTCCTCTTTGGATTTATATGCGCTACTTATATTATTTTGTGACAATTGTAATCACCGATCCTGTATATTTTTAAATAATAAATAAATACTTTTTGATATAAGTAGAATTAATTATTTAATAAATTCCAGAATCTGCTTCCTGCTTATGTAAAGGTAGGAATACACCTATAGCAATCACGGTATACATGTGTTGGTGCGTAGGGACATCCATGTGACTTCACGCGTAGGGAATCTTTTGGTAATTCTGGCCCTCAGATGGCGCTGTTGGCTGTGTCAAGCAGACGGCAGAATCTGCTGTCGATCTGCTGCCGATCTGACATCAGGCTCTGCACCTCAGGCTCTGCACCTCAGAAGGCAGCCAAATGCAGACACAGACTACTACAGTCTGACATCAGATTCTGCGCTCTCATGCCAGACCCTGCTACCAATCTGATGTCAGATTGGAGACAGATGGTTATCAGGGTTTATACTTTTTATTTTTACCACTTAGTGCATTTCGTACTCTTGATTATGTCATTATTATGCGCTTACCAATATTAAATTCTCAATTAAAGAAGTATTAAAACAATCATGAAGACAGAAAAGGAAACCTATATATTATAAAAACCTTTACTTACATTTCATCACTTGTAGTAATTTATAATCTTTTAAAGGAATTTTATTATTCCTCTCTGTCCAATTGGAATTCAGGGCAAAAGAGTTTGTAAAAACTTTTTCCAGTATTCTTCGTACAATTGTGGCTGTTTGATTGCCACCAACATAGCTTAAGTAATTAATCTGAAACAAAGCGTTCGGTAAAAATCAATTTATATATATTTATTCTATGTTTATTAATTTGGCTCAATGGAAAGATAAAATTTTTATATATCTATCGTCTAAGTATTGGGTTTCAAAGTTGTAAATATTAAATACAACACAAACAGCTCTGAATGAAATTTCATTAAAATTACTGTGTTATATTTTAAAATATAATATCAAACATCTTCATTGATATAGTACTTACTAATATGTCTTCATTGCCTTCAGTTGTAACCCAAATATCTACATTTTTGAGATCCTCAATTTTGTCACAAGGAATTGTGATGTCTGGAGGTAGAGAACTTGGTGCTTTTGAATTAGACGGTTGTAAGTGCATTAAAATATCATGTTGTGCTTCTCGAAGCTCCTTCAGTTCATTGTCAATGCGTGCCAGATGTTCGGCAATCACATCTAAAATAAAAAATACATAAGTAAAGTTCTAAATTTAGTATATTGCATTAGTAAAAGTAGAGTCAGATTATACAAATAGTTACTTTACCCAATGAATTGTTAATTTTGCATAAAACTTGCTCCTGCAGTGGCTGCACCTTCGTTGGTGTGAGCAAAATACTCAATGGACCTAAAAATAATTATCTACTGATTCATAAATTATAGAGATATTTACTAAGAAGCTACAACATAATGTACTATGTATTCAGAATATTAAAAACTTTGCAAACTCATACATACTTACAAATAACCTAAAATCAAAAAGATACTACTTACCAAAATAGAAAAATACAATAGTGTTTGACACGATACTTACTAGTATTTGGTGCAGCTCATTTCGCTGGTTTAAATACTGTGTTTGCAGAATAACGGAAGCGCGCGTCTTAGGGTTCGGGAACTCGCGAAAGGAGTGTTTAACTCAAAAGCACTTAACTTTAGTCACTAAGTTTAACTCTAAGTCTATACTATGCACAATTATTTACAGTTTATAATAAATGGTCCGTTATGTACGTTTCACTATGATTAGATTACAGTTCTAAATCTCTAAGCGGTACTAATTCCTACGCTGTAGACAACTGTTAGTAAGCGACGGCAAAGCACTTGGATTCGGCCCGAATCCAGTAGAGCGAAAAACGATTTTAAGCGAAGCGATTTTAAGCAAAGCGTTTAGCAAGCGAAAGCGGTTTTACGTGTTACCTGATGGACGGCTCGTCGACAAGTAGATCGAGGAAATCTGCTTCGATTTCCTCGAATCCACGGTCTCTCCCCCTTCCATCGATCGCCGATCGATGGAAGGGAGCGCATGATCGATTGATCCACGTGGACAAGGGGGGATAGTACAATGCGTCACCACGCTTAAGTGGACTCGGTCTCTTGAGATGGCGCAATAAGTGTTATTTCTCGAACATACTGCTTCAGGGAAATCTAAAAAATAGTACATGAAAGTTGTAATTTTACTGCAAGAAAGACAAAAGAAAATATGCATTTTGGTTTAATGGTTGACATTTACCAATACACTGATTGTGCGAGAAACTTGAGATACTGGTTCTAGATGGAGATTCAAATGTTTGAACATCTATAGAAAAAATTGTGTGAATTATTGTAAATTTAAAATTGTAAAATAGTAAAGTTGAAATTTGTTTAAATACCAATTATACGAAGTTTATTTTTTGGTGAGACAGGATATTGCATTTGCATCTGTTCAACATTCTTTCTGTCATATTGATCATCACTATCACTATCAATAATTTTTCTAATTTTTCTTTTTCTTTTTGATCCTGCTTGCTCTCCTTCCCGTTCGGATGCCACTTCGGACTCACTTTCCGCTTTCCTGTACTTTTCGCGAACTTTAGTCAAAATATCTGAAAATATTCTACTTTTATAGGGTCTTTCTGCTCACACTATTGCAAGTAATGCATGAATAGAGTGAGTATATTCTGAACAACTTTTTCCTTTGACGAAAATGGCGATCGGCCCTGGTTTCCGAGATATTCGTAAAAAAAAAAACTGTTTACAGTTTTTTTTAAAACAGTGAATTCTCGCTTTAGGTGTCACGCTCGAGGCTGGCGGCGAATGCCATGTTATGTTCATAATATTATGTATGTATAGTACCCACAAATATATAGGGAGATCGTAAATTAAACAATCGAACAGTGGCGGACTTTGAGACCGCGGCATCCATGGCCGTTCCGAATGTCATGACATATAAATAGCACGCGCTACCATTTTTACGACCTCCCTACATATATCTTTGCGGGTACTAGGTAGGTATAGAACGAATTGTTTCGACGATTCCGAGCCGCCGATGGCGCGAGAGAGAAACAGAGCGTAGGCACGGGAAAAACGAAGCGAGACAAAGTATCATGCTTTCTCTCTTTCTTAGCCAACGGTAACGTCGTTTCGACTCTTTTGTCCCTTCTCACTCGCTCATCTCACTCTCCACCGCAGAGTTCCATGAAATGGTGGGAAACAACGGCCGGCCGGCCGTCCGCCGATTATACAGGGTGTCCCAAAAATGTCGGATTTCCTTGACAGAGGTGACTCAGGGGGTGATTTGGAACAAATTTTTCCTTAGCGAAAATATTGTCCGATGCTTCGTTAACCGGTTAACTGGCACGGTCCTTTTCACTATTCGGGCCCAAACTGGTACCATCGAATAATTAAGTGAATCACACAAAATTTGGTATACAGGGGTTTTTTGAGTCGCTGAACTGATTCCGGGGGTATTTTTTTTCATCTGACACCCCCAACCCCTAAAAAATACAATTTAGGGGTGAGTTTGTCAATTCTTTACTAAACCTTTTTTTATTTGTGAAGTTTTCTTGTCTATAATTCGATTGCAGCAGTTACTTTTTTCAATGCCACCCCCAACTCCTGAAAAATAAGGGTTTAGGGGTTTAATTTTTTAGTTTTTTTATTTTCTACAAAAAAGTTTCGAATAATTTTATACCTGAATTCTTCATCCATAAATTCCAACGCAAGTGCTTTTTTTTATCCGCGATCCCAAAAACCCCTATATACAATTTTTCTATATCCCGATAGTATTTTAATATTTGTCAGCCAATTTGGTTCGGCCATTCTGAGTCTGCCATATTGAATTTTACAATTCCGATGCGAAATTCAGATTCAGCGACACCAAAAACCATTACATACCAAGTTTCATTCAAATGGATTGAAAAACAAAAAAGTTATTGCATTTGATCATATATGATACATTGCCAGAATTGGCCAGATTTTTGTTTGATCATATATGATACATTGCCAGTTAACCGGTTAAGGAGATATTGACAAAAAGCCCCGACCAATCAGTGCGCGCGCCTTCCGCCCGTGCCCCCGCGGTACCGTTGGCTACGCGGTAGGCGACTGCGCTAGTGCTACGAACGTACGAACAAGCAAGTCGGCATGCATCGAAGGAAACCGCGTTACACAGTTTTTTTTTCAAGCAGAATCTTAAATAAGAATTATTTGAAGTGAGAGGACAAGAAGTACGTAAATTTTGTTTTTAAATAAGGCATAAACGAAAAGGTAATGTAACAGAAAATGTACAAGTGATCGTAATTCGTTATTGAGGTAAAAATCCGTAGTTTAATAACGGCCAACACAACTAAATTTAAAAAATAATATTAGGTGTATGAATAAATTCTTTCCGACTGGATTTACGTAATAAGTACAAAGCTACCGAATTTCTATCGCGGTCGTATTCATAAGCTGCCAGAAAAATGGCAAAAGGTAATTAACAATAATGGAAATTATTTCGTTGATTGAGTTGTTTTCATATTTTGTAAATCGAACTGTTACTGTACCCTAAAATCGCAAAGAATTTATTTCCACACCTAAAAATCACCAATAAATTAAATAAAACTCAACCTTTCGGACATTCCTTTCCTTGCTTTCCTCCGCTTTTCGGAAACCTGTGTCACTAGGCCAGTGTACCGATCCTGGTCATCGGCGACCAGTGCTCAGCTGATCGCAGGTATACGACACCACCGGAAGGTAAGGATCGCAACGTCCACTGCGTTCGGGGTAATGTATCCAATATTCACTTCACTGCACGGCTACTAACACTGATCACTTAATTTATATTTCACGGAACGTATTGTTCCTACGTTATAAAAATTAGTGGCCCCGAAAGGGGCCGAACACTGTTAATTACTGGGACGAGATTACTACTATTACCCGGCGAAAAGAAGACTCCTGGCAGACGGTTTCGGGCTGTGCAGTCCGCTGCTGTGACGATTGGTCGAGTCACCTATTTGGGCACACTTTTAACGACGGGCACATGTATTTTGGTTATTGGCTGAAGTTGCCACATACATTGTCGCACCGCGCGACGAAGAGATCGAACGAAACACGAGATCGAGTGGGATAAGTCTTCCCATAACTCCGGCGACGCAAGACGGACCACGCGTCCGCGTCGCCACTTCTGGGGGGGTCGCATGATGTTGTGGAGGGGTGAGCGTGCCCCCCGGTCACCCCCCCCCCCCCCCCCCGCGGTCGAACGGTGACCCGGACGCGGCCCGAAGGGGCGCGGCCGGGCGGGGAGACGGCACAAGGTCACATGGTCAGGGGATTATCCCCATTGACCGCCGTACTCACCCTTTAACCGTTCGACCGCCTACCGCGGGAGCGCACTGAAAACAGCGCATATAGCGCGGCTCCCGGGGGAGCAGCGGATGGTCGGATGCTCCCCGGGGGGGGGGGGGGCTCTGAAACGAGGACCCCCCTGATCGAAACACCGCCGTCGCGCGTCGCGCCCTACCACGACGCGTCGCCGACGGCAACTCGCGGTTAAGGCCGCCTCCTTCCCGAGGTGCCCTGAAAAGGGCGCCTCCGACCCGGGGTTGACGCAATAAATTACGTCACCGCCCTACCTCCCCCGGCCCCGGGTCATCTCCTCCTCCCGATCCTACGGGATCTCCGAGGGGCGGCTACGCGGGACGGATGCCCGGTGCGGATCCTGTCCCGCTCCGCCTCCTCCTTCTTCAACATTACCGCCTCCGCAAATGCGGAGACGGCCTTCCAGCACTCCCGATCTCCCGCCATCCGACGCACGACCGTCGGCAGCGAGAGATCGGGACCCAGCCGCGACTCGAGGACACGCCGCTCGTCCGACGACGACCGGCAAACCGCCAGCGTGTGGTCGGCCGTGTCCTCATCGCCCGAGTCGCAGCTGAAATACTGCGATGACTCCTCCCACCCTATGCGACGCAGATAATTGCCGAAGCATCCAACTCCGGTCAATATCTGCGTCAGGCGGAAGGTGAGCCTGCCGTACCCACGCCCCACCCATTCGTTCATGATGGGTAGGAGCGCCCCGACAACGCGATCCTCCCGATGTCGCGGGAGGGCTAACCACTCGAGCCACTTGGCTCCCATGCGTTGTCGGGCCTGGCCCCGCACCACTTCTGGTCCGATGGCATTCGGGTCCCCAGCTTCGCGGAGATCATGGACGGTGGAATAAACCTCCGCCTCCATATCCGCGAGCAGATGGAATGGGGGGGACCCAGTCAGAGCGGACAGTTCGGCGTGCGACACCGTGCGATACGCTCGCACGGCTCGGAGGACTGCGCGGCGATGAACTTGTGACGAAGTCACGTCACGCGCCATCCGAACGCTCGGTGCCGAAGGCAAAGGCCTTAGTTCGCGCCGCGGCCGCTGGGCGGCCGCGGCCCCGCGGTGTCTCTCGCGAGCGAAGATTCGCGGCCTGCGCGTATAAGGCCCGCGGTGAGCGAGATTGACAGCTCTCGTCCCGCACGCATTAGTGGTGTCACACCGCCGTACCGTACGTTCGAGAGGCTCTATTTTTGTGGATCTTCCTGAGGTGTGCCCGCGCCGACCTATAGTCACGCGGTGCCATTACCAGCCTCATTTCCGATATAGGCCGAGAGAAATCTTGCGCCCTACCTCCGTCGAAGAGGTCTCGCTGCGCCCATTAGGCCGGAGACCTACTGCACTTCGAACCTCCGCTATACGACTCTCGTACGGACGCGCCTCTTAAGGCCGTCCCGAGTAGAACGTTCTCTAAACCGCATCCCCGTTCCTACGACTCGCCGAAAACTCGCCGCCGTCGCGAAACGACGCGCTGTACCGTAAAGCTCTTTCCGCCGCGCTCGGAATTATTGTAAAATACAATCATTATATACACCTTAGTGAATAAACACTCTTATTTATTCAACCACAGCTTCTGCTCATTCGCCGAACCCTGCCTTACCGACTGAGTCGGCAACCTATCCCTTCTCCGTCCCACCGGTAATCGTTCCGCAACCAAACACGATTACAAACTCTTCCCAAGAGTTCACGCTCAACGCGGCAGTCCTCCAGGTCGCCGGCCCATATAGGCGCGCCATACAGCGCCATGGACCGAACGACCGTCACATAGAGTCGCCGAACTCCCTCGTGTGGTCCATCCAGGTTGGGCATGATTCGCCCGAAGGCGAATACCTGCTTCTCCAACCTGGGGGCGAGGGTTTTGAAGTGGCGCGTGAATCGCCAGTAGGTATCCAGGGTCAGACCGAGATACTTCTTCGAACGTCCGACCCTGATGCAGGCATCCCCGATCCTCAGGGACGCTCTGTTCGGGACACCGCTCCCAACCCTGTCTGCGAGTCACATCGCCTCGGTTTTGTCCAAGGCGACTCGCAGACCAAGCGTCCCGATCGAGGTGATGACGCGTCGTAGCGTTTCCTCGGCGAGGCTTATCGCCTCCTCCCAGTTCTGCCCGGTAGCTACCACCAGGGTGTCGTCGGCGTAACATACCAACGACACCCTTAGAGATGGCAGCTCGACCCGCAGTACCGCGTCGTATGCGAGTATCCACAACAGGGGCCCTAGCACGGACCCCTGCGGGACTCCGCGGTACACGAGAGTCACCCCGTCGCCCTCCTGGCCGACGTACATCACCACACGGCCGCGGAGAAAGTCCCAGATCAGGCGGCGAAGGTAGAGCGGGACGTTATGATAGAGCAACGCCCGGTCGATCGCCGCCCAGGAGACGGTGTTAAACGCGTTGGCGATGTCTAGTGACACCGCCACGCTGACACCGCCTCCGTCGACCGCCCGGCGCGACAGCGACCGTACCATCTTAATGGCGTCGATGGTCGATCGCTGCCGCCTAAAGCCGTATTGGCCGTCGGATAGATCCGGGCACACGGCCTCTAGGTGATCGCACAGGCGGGCAGCTATAACTCTCTCGAGCAGCTTGCCCGCCTCGTCCAGGGGCATATCGGCCTGTACGCCGAGGGTGACTCAGCGGGTCTTCCGGGCTTGCGAAGGAGGACTAGCCTCGCCTCCTTCCAAGCAGGGGGGAATCTACCGGTCCTCAGAGCGGCGTTAAATATCCGCTTGAAGCCGGCTCCTAGGGCGCCCATAGTGCAGGCCAGCACTCACCCGGGCACACCGTCGGGACCAGGAGCCGCGTTCCGCTTGCGCATTCGCGCCACAGCAGTCGCGAGCTCCTCGTCGCTAACCTCAGGGGCGTCGGAGGTATCCGCGCCCCTGCTCAACCAAGGATCTCCGGACTCGTCGGCGCCACCCTCCCCGTGTACCGGGGGAGGGGGGAATAGCGCCTCTAGAACCTGGTCTAGGAGCCGGCGATCGAGGCCCTCTGTGACGGGGGGCGCCCAGGGTCCGAGCTTGATGCTCACGGCCCTGTACGGACGCCCCCAAGGGTCCTCGTTGAGGGTAGCGACGAACTCCCGACAGGAATGGTCTTTCGCCCAGGCAATAGCTCCTCGAAATTCGTGTCGCGCCGCCGCAAAGGCGTGGCGTAACTCGAGGAGCTGCTCCTCCGTGACCCGTCGTCGGTCTTGACGACGGGCCTTGGTGTATTGGCGTTGCGTCGCGAGACATGTCGCGCAAAGCGCTGCGATCTCTGGGGACCACCAGTACGCCGCCTTCCGACCCCCGCCCGGCGGTCCGGCCCGCGGCATTGACGCGTCGCAGACAGACTGCAACGCGCTGCGGAACCAGAGCGCGCCGGCGGCGGAATCGTCCAGCACGTCGCCCGGCATTGGAGGCCACTAAGGGTCAACAGCTGAAGTTGGGGCAGTTGGTGCTCATGCGGCAACCTGGCTTGGCGCCACTGCAGTGGCTGATGGGACGTGTCTTGGAGATACACCCGGGCAGCGACGGAATCGTGCGCATGGCAACAGTGCGAACGAGCAAGGGGCAGCTTGCGCGCCCCTCGATGAAACTTTCAATCTTACCGATTGAAACGTAGATTATAAGTTATCCTAACATGTACATACAGGGTGTCCCAAAAATGTCGGTTTTCCTTGAAAGGGGTGACTCAGGGGGTGATTTGAAACAACTTTTTCCTTAGCGAAAATATTGTCCGAAGCTTCGTTAAGAAGATATTAACCAAAAACCCCGACCAATCAGAGCGCGCGCCTTCCGCCCGAGTTCCCGCGGTAGCGTTGGCTACGCGGTAGGCGACCGCGCTTGTGCTACGAACGTACGAACAAGCAAGTCGGCATGCATCGAAGGAAACCGCGTTACACAGTTTTTTTTTTAAAGCAGAATCTTAAATAAGAATAATTTGAAGTGAGAGGACAAGAAGTACGTAAATTTCGTTTTTAAATCAGGCATAAACGAAAAGCTAACGTAACAGAAAATGTACGACAAGTGATCGTAATTCGTTATTGAGGTAAAAATCCGTAGTTTAACAACGGCCAACACAACTAAATTTAAAAAATAATATTAAGTGTATGAATAAATTCTTTCCGACTGGAATTTCTATCGCGGTGGTATTCAGAAGCTGCCAGAAAAATGGCAAAAGGTAATTAACAATAATGGAAATTATTTCGATGATCGAGTTGTTTTCATATTTTTTAAATCGAACCGTTATTGTACCCTAAAATCGGAAAGAATTTATTTTCACACCTAATAATCACCAATAAATTAAATAAAACTCACCCTTTCGGACATTCCTTTCCTTGCTTTCCTTCCCTTTTCGGAAACCTGTGTCACTGGGTCACTGTACCGATCCTGGTTATCGGTGGACGAAAAGATTTATGGTTGGGTAGCGCCCAGTGCTCAGCTGATCACACTGCGTCCGGGTTAATGTACCGAATATTCACTTCACTGCACGGCTACTAACACTGATCACTGAATTTATTTTTCACGGAACGTGTTGTTCCTACGTTATAAAAATTGGTGGCTGCGAAAGGGGCCGATTACTGTTAATTACTGGGACGAGATTACTACTATTACCCGGCGAAAAGAAATTGCGTGGCAGACTGTCTCGGGCTGTGCAGTCCGCTGCTGTGGCGATTGGTCGAGTCACCTATTTGGGCACACTTTTAAAGACGGGACACACGTATTTTGGTTATTGGCTGAAGTTGCCACATACATTGTCGCACCGCGCGACGAAGAGATCGAACGAAACACGAGATCGAGTGGGATAGAGCGATTTGACCAAGCGTAGCCTACGGTTTTGTTTTGACGATCGTCGGTCGGATCCGTATCTGATCGCTGCACAGCAGCGGACTGCACAGCCCGAGACAGTCTGCCACGAGTTTTCTTTTCGCCGGGTAATAGTAGTAATCTCGTCCCAGTAATTAACAGTAATCGGCCCCTTTCGCGGCCACCAATTTTTATAACGTAGGAACAACACGTTCCGTGAAAAATAAATTCAGTGATCAGTGTTAGTAGCCGTGCAGTGAAGTGAATATTCGGTACATTGACCCAGCGATCAGCTGAGCACTGGACGCCGATGACCAGGATCGGTACAGTGCCCTACTGACACAGGTTTCCGAAAAGGGAAGGAAAGCAAGGAAAGGAATGTCCGAAAGGGTGAGTTTTATTTAATTTATTGGTGATTATTAGGTGTGAAAATAAATTCTTTCCGATTTTAGGGTACAATAACGGTTCGATTTAAAAAATATGAAAACAACTCGATCATCGAAATAATTTCCATTATTGTTAATTACCTTTTGGCATTTTTCTGGCAGCTTCTGAATACCACCGCGATAGAAATTCCAGTCGGAAAGAATTTATTCATACACTTAATATTATTTTTTCAATTTAGTTGTGTTGGCCGTTGTTAAACTACGGATTTTTACCTCAATAACGAATTACGATCACTTGTCGTACATTTTCTGTTACGTTAGCTTTTCGTTTATGCCTGATTTAAAAACGAAATTTACGTACTTCTTGTCCTCTCACTTCAAATTATTCTTATTTAAGATTCTGCTTTAAAAAAAAAACTGTGTAACGCGGTTTCCTTCGATGCATGCCGACTTGCTTGTTCGTACGTTCGTCGCACAAGCGCGGTCGCCTACCGCGTAGCCAACGCTACCGCGGGAACTCGGGCGGAAGGCGCGCGCTCTGATTGGTCGGGGTTTTTGGTTAATATCTTCTTAACGAAGCTTCGGACAATATTTTCGCTAAGGAAAAAGTTGTTTCAAATCACCCCCTGAGTCACCCCTTTCAAGGAAGTCCGACATTTTTGGGACACCCTGTATTTGGTATACCCGTCTCCAAGGGCGGTATTATCAGTCGTTGCTTAAGACTAAGATCGTCTTAAGCATCCGGCATCCTTTACTAATCTACTAGACTAGTAGAGGATGCCGCGTGCTAAAAACTAAAAAACGATTGATGCCGCCCTAAGATGACTGAATGAATAGTAGTTATCATTAATTCTTTTATATTTGGAAGAACTGCCTTTAAAAGTTTAAATAATTATTTTGAGCCTCCCTGCCATTCAATTGACTAACAACCTGCTAAGTAAAATATTAAAAATGTTATAATACTCGTCTAAATACACGGTTTTCCAACTTTTCTTTCTTCCATAAAATATGGTAGGAATAAGATCTTTCAAGTCGGTCTTATAAACGTGTTCTATATATTATTTACGCTTAAGACTTTCGCACTGTTTTTAAATCTATACTATTATACAAAATTGCCTACTATGTCCGCATTAAATTATGGTTTTGCGGTCAGATTCTGACATCAGGATCTGCTTGATTTCTGCCGCCAATCTGCGGGCGGTTTTTGTCAGTGAGCACAATGTTCTTCGAACTAAAGAATTGATCGCGCTCGGGTAATTTTAGTTGGATAGGATGGTCGGATAATTGAACTGGTTACGACACGTGTTCAAAGAAAAGGTGTATTTCACTCCGATCCTTAGAATCGAACTAATATCGGAGACGATAGTTCGTCTCGTTTATACTAAATTGTACGCGATCGTACAACGAAGAAATCGCACGAAATACGAATCGCGCAAAGGACAATATCGGCTCGAAGCCCGAGGCCGAAAATCGCACTCGCGAGGTAAGCAACAGCGTGTTTACACCTGCGGTGCGCGAACAGGAAGACAAACGGAACTTCTACCTCGCGGATCGTCGGATGGATCGGTACCCCCGCCCCGCCGCGTCCGCAGCCCGAGCTACTCGGTCCACCCGAACCGCGAGATCGGCGGGAGCGGCTGGGCCGATCACCCATTGGTCTGATCCCGCGAGAGCGCCGAAATTCAAACTGATCTAAAAACTATGTACATCTTACAATCTACCATGCAATAACGACCAATAGTACAGAGAAAATAAAGGCTAAAAGAAAGGAAAATTATAGTAAAAGTGATTGCCCTGCCATCGCGAACAGTCAGCAAGATCTGATCGAAATCTGACATCAATCTGCGGTGAGATCCTGATGTCAGGCTCTGACCGCAGAACCATAGTTTAATGCGGACATAGTAGGCATCGAATCTGACGTCAGGATCTGCTCGCTATCTGCCGCCAATCTGCCGTCAGATCGCGCTGCGCAGAATCTGCTCGGTATCTGCCGCCAATCTGCCGTCAGATCGCGCTGCGCAGGATCTGCTCGATTTCTGCTCCCAATCTGCGGTCAGACCACGGCAGCAGGATCTGCTCGGTATCTGCCGTCAATCTGATGTCAGATCCTGACATCAGGCTCTGACCACAAAACCATAGTGAAATGCGGACATAGTAGGTCCCGAATCTGACGTCAGGATCTCCTCGAATCTGCTGCCAATCTGCTGGCATACTGCGGTCAGTTTGTTTACTGGGTCATTGGCCCAACAAACTCCCAACAAATAAATGCTACTAGGGTGTGTGCATGATGACGCTGTTACGCGCCATTGCCTCCACTCCTGTAGGTGTTGCCCCTCCGCTGACAATCTTCTGTGCCAGGACAATCCATGGTAACCCTGCTCGGCCCCATCACGTCGTCATTATTGAGCTTTTTTTAATTATATCTTCAATCTTGTGCGTTTGCTATATGTTGCGGTTATTTTAATCTATTAGTCATTAATATTAAATTAAAACATGTACTTATGCAATAAGATATTTTTGTGGTTGTATAGGCTTTCTGAATTGTTTGCATCGCCATATTGCGTTGCCTTGACAACGCTCGAATGATCGAGAGGAGAGCAATCGATTGCATTGCATCGCATCGCCACGCGGCGTTTGCCGGTAGCATTCGGTAGCATTCCACAGCATTCGGTTGCTTGGCGTCGGTTTGTACGGCTGATGAAGCCGAAAAGTGAATTTGTTAACCTTTTGTGATTGTGATTTTTGTGTTTCATTTCGCGATTTATTCGATTATTACAATACAGGACCAGGTAAATATTATATTTTAAAAATGTACAAGGTGGCGGAATTCGATCCAGTACAGGGAGGTGGTGGAGGCATTAGTGTTGTGCGAATGGAATCGCTAACACTGTAACGTCTCCTCGTGGAGGTTACTCGGTGTGCGGGGGAGGAACCGCGATTATGCCGGCTCAGACCGGGTGTCCAGGGCCGTCGAGTGATTGACTCAGGTATCGAGGGTAGAACGGGCTTTATTAGCGCGTGTACAAATATCCCGGCCAGGTCCAGCTGGCCTACAGAGTCTGTGCGGCTTACTCTAAACCTTAACCTACTACTTAGCCTAGCGTCTCGGTCGCGTCGGTTGCGGCGGGTCGCGGTCGCGGTTGCGGTCGCGTCACGGTCGCGGCGTGGAGTTCGCAGGCTCGGGCGATTCGGCGGTAAGGCTAGGAGTGGGGGTAGTGGTCGTTCTGGTGCCTTGGCTGTGGTCTCCACCAATGGCCCTGGCCGGGAAACCTTGAGTCCGATCGTCCAGTGGGTAAAACCTGCGGAAGATACGGAGGCTATGGGATGTCCTCCGGGGCAGCGACGCTTGTCCCTAAGATTGACAGCGGATATCGACCTGCGTCCAAAGGTCGGCGTACTCGCGTTCCTTTGGGAGCTGTGGAGGTAAGAGGAGTCAAAAATACACAAAGATGCAGCTTGGTTATACAAGAGCTCTTTGGGAGAGTGCTATCGTTTGCATGTACCGCTCGTCGTAGACTCTGCCTAACGGGCCCGTCGCGCCGGCTTATAGGCGGTCGCGTGCAAACTTCGCGAGCGAGAGCGCCGCTCGGCGCGCAGCCACCTCACGGCCGCGCTAGGCGTGCGTGGTGGGGGAAGATCCGCGTCCCACCGGTTCTAACTCGTTACAACACCTCTTAAAAAACAATGCATGTGACCGCCTTATAAATTAATGTCAAAATTTAATAAAGCTCTGCAGGGAGGGATAATCTCTGACGAAAACTGGACATTATACGGTATCAAACGAATATTTTATGAAACTGGTAAGATTCAGGCAAACTTGTAACCACGTGTCCACACCAAGGCGAACACAAACAAAAACATTGTTCGCGAACGTTTTCGTCTGTTCTTGCCGCCACAAACATGAACAAAACTCAGCGTACGAATCGTATGTAAACGTTTTGTTCCGTGTGCAACGGTTTTGGGCGGTGTGCACACGGCAAGAACAGACGAAAACGTTCGCCAACAATTCGTTCGTGTTCGCCTTGGGGGAATTACCGCCGCTAGGTTTTAGTTTGCGGGATATTTACAAAAAACTGAACGGTAGTTGGTGTGGGGTAGGCTACGGTTATAGGGAGCGAAGTATCCAGTTCGGATGTGCCGTGCCCGTGTCCTGGCATTGCGCCGTTCACGGGAGGATTCTGGCCATCATTGCACGATCTGGATGCCCTGGAACGGCATCCCTTCGGCCGTCGGCTTGCCGGCGCATGGCCGTTGGGGAACCCCGTTGGGTTCCATGTTCTCTCAACCGGGTTGCCGGTTCTGGTGGTACCCCCGGGCCTTCGGGCCGCGTGGGGAGGATCCAGGACCAGCCCGGGGCGGAGAATTTGGACGAAGTTAGGGGCCCGACCGGGGAAAGTCCATGTACCGCACCTCCAAGTTGGCGCTCCCGGGGTCCCCGCGAGACATAGTCTCGTTGGGGGACGCGGACGCGGACATGGCAACTTGCGTTCCCTTCGGATTTATCCGGAGGGTGTCCTCACTGGCGGGACGCCTCCCGCCAAGGGTCGGACAGTAGCCCCGGGTGTCTCCGGGGTTATAGTGCCCCCCCCCCCCCCCGCCTTAGTGGGGAAGCCTGGAAGCGTATCGCTTCCGGGAGATCCGTAGCCCGCGCGGTGGAACAACGACCCCTCGGGAAGACACCTCCAGAGGGTACGCGAAGCCGCGCGGACCGGAGATCTTGCCTTAACCGGCCGGGCCGCGAGGTAAGGAAAAACCTCTATAATAAAACCCCCAACCCTGAGCCCCAGCGGTGGTGCCAGGGCACGTGTTCCCTCGTGTCTGAGGGGCACGTGGGTGGAGCGGGTATGCTCCACCTAACTGCGATCCGGCTGGAGTACTGCCGCCTCCAGCTGTAGCCCGCGCCCTTAGGTGCCCGGGTACAGGCTTCACAACGGCAGGCCTCCTCTACCGTTGTGCGACCTTCCTAAGCGGTTCTGCGTGGGACCTACATGGAAGGAAACAAAGAACAGGACAGTGTCCTACAAACACTCCCGGGAGGCGTCCGGGTACCAACGCCAACGGCCGACGACCGTACTTCGTCGATAGTGGACCGGTGTTCGATAGCTGTTAGCGGGTCACCGGCCACACCAGCACTGGACAGGCTACCACCTGCGGTTACGCGGGTGGCTAGTCTGTTGGAGGAGGGAGGCTTGGAGAGCGCAACAAGCGGGGGCGGCATGCCAGCCGCTTCCTGCGGCGAGCGCTCCGCGGCAGAGGCGGGGGAAAACCCCTCTGCAGAAGGAGAGACGCGACGCGTCTCTCCTGTTTTTAGGACGCTGCGCTCCGGCGGTATCTACGTGGGAGGGGGACGGCCGGTGGTGCGCCGTTGCCGGCGCCTCCCACCACGCGGGGCGTCCCATACGTTAGGAGCGTGGTGGAGGTTCGGCCACCATCCGGGGCAGCTGGCACGCTTGAGGTGTGCCGTGAGGTGGCTGACTTGATCAGTCGGCTCGACGGGGGCGCTGCTACCGGGAGCCGCGGCGTGGGGGGGGGGGGGAGTTGGTGCCCCCCTCCGACAACGCGGCCGGGCGGCCCCGCTGTAAGGGCCATCAAGAAAAAGAAAGCGGTGGCGGTTGCGCCGGCGCCGGTGTCGGTCGCTCCGACCCGGGCGCCTGGTGCACCCGCGGCCCCGCAGGGCACGTGGGCCCAGGTTGTAGGCCGAAAGGCTAAGAGGGCGGCGAAGGCGGCTACAGGTGGCAGCGCCGAGATGGTGGTGCGGGAGAGGGGCGCAGTGGCGCCGGCTCCCCAGCGGTCGGGCGCTCCCGGGAGAGCCCCGGTTGCGATCCCGCGCGCCCCCAGATCCGCGGCGGTGGCGATCACCGCTCCGGTTGGGGGGGGGGGGGGGGAGAAGGATTTCTCCGCGCAGGTCGCCGGCGCAATGGCGGCCATTAAGGTCGCCGACCTCGGCAACGCAGCGATGCGACCGAGGCGCGCCGTAACCGGGGGCCCAGGGCCCGGCCAAGGCCGCGGCGCTGAAGGCCAAGCTCGTGGAGCAACTGGGGGACAGTGGCATCAAGGTCCACTGCCCCCAGAGGATGGCTGAGTGTCGCGTCGGCGGCCTCACGGAGTTGGCGTCCGAGGACGCCATCCGCGCCACCATCGCGACGCAGGGGGGTGTGCGCCGGATGATGTGTCGGTCGGCGACAAGCGGCGGGACGCAGCGGGGCTGTTCTCCGCATGGGTCCGCGCGCCCGCGGCGGCGGCGTCAGTACTCGTTAAGGCAGGGAAAATTGTCATAAATTCCCTTGCCGCGCGAGTGACGCCGCTCGCACAGAGGAGGCTGCAGTGCTTCCGGTGCCTGGAGTACGGCCACGCACAGGCCAAGTGCTCCAGCCCGGAGGACAGGCGCCTCGTCTGCTACAGGTGCGGGGTATCGGGACACACGGCGCGACTGTGCGTCGCCGTCCCTAGCTGCCCCCTATGCACCAGCGCGGGTTTGCCGTCCGGGCACCGAATGGGTGGCCCGGCCTGTCGCCCCCCCCCCTGCCCTGTGTCAGGGAAGGGCAAGAAGAAGAAGGGCGGCGGGGTTCCCGGGGGGTTGCTCCCCCCGCGCCGGCGGCGCCCCGAGTGACGTCGCCCCCCCCCCCCCGCCCCCACCCACGTCCGCGTCCGCTTCCGCGGTGGCTTACCCCGCCGCGCCCGCCGAGAATATGGAGACCAGTGCTCTGGTCTCCACCTCGGCGGTCAAGTCCGGCGCGGGCAAGCGGAAGGCCCAGGAGGATCCGGGTGCCTCGTCGCACTCAACGCCGTCTTCGCCCGGGGGCTCTCCCCGCAAGGGGTCGAGAAAGAAGAAGGAGAGGGGGGCAGCCCAGTGCTCCCCCTCAGCGGCCTTTTTAAAGGCCGGGAAGGCGACCCCGCCCGTGCTAACAACCGGGGGGGGGGGGGCGGAGACGGCGACCGACGCTGAGGAGGCACTACTCCTCGCGCAGTCGGTCGCCGCGTCATACGCTGGGGGGCCTCTGCCCCCCGCCGTAGAGAGTGCAGACGTGGCACTCGAGTCATCGGGAGTTGCAGCCCGACCTGAGCAGGATCCGTCGGAGGCCGCTAACAAGGCTTTGTAATGCCTCGCGGCCCGCCGATCCTGCTCGCCAACTTAAAGCACTCTATGCGAGCGCACGACCTGCTTACGCAGGCTTGCATGGAGATGGGGGTCGGGCTGGTCATCGCCACCGAGCCTTATCCGCTTGTGGACCGATGTTTTCGGTCCACGAACCCGGATCGGCAGGTGGCGATGATGTGGGACGTAAATCGGGGATCCCTGCCGTGCTCGATCGTCCGACACGGCAGGGGATGGATGGCCGCGAGAGGGGGGGAATTCCTCGCGATGGGTGTATACCTTGCGCCGAGGTTTTCCGTCCCGGAGTTCGAGGACCGGCTGCACGAGTTGGGGGCTTTTCTCGCCCCCCTCAGAGCTCAGCCGGTCATACTTCTGGGGGACTTCAACGCCCACGCTTCCGAGTGGGGCGCCCCCAGAACGGACTCCAGGGGCGAGGTGCTCCTTCTCGTTGAAGAACCCCCATGCAGTCACGACGTTCCGCGGCCCGCGGGACGAGTCGATTATCGACTTGATCTGGGTTAACCCTGCGGCCGCCGCCAAGATGTCGGACTGCTGGGTGGCGGAGGATTGTGAGTCAGCGTCGGATCATATGTACGTGATGCTGGCCACCTCCGCCCCCCCCCCCCCGCCGCGTCCCCGAGTCGGCAGACACCCACCGCGTTGGGCGCTCAAACAGCTTGATGCTGAGCAGGCCGCACTAGCCTCCTCCGTCGTCGCCTGGCCTCCAATGCCGGGCGACGTGCTGGACGATTCCGCCGCCGGCGCGCTCTGGTTCCGCAGCGCGTTGCAGTCTGTCTGCGACGCGTCAATGCCGCGGGCCGGACCGCCGGGCGGGGGTCGGAAGGCGGCGTACTGGTGGTCCCCAGAGATCGCAGCGCTTTGCGCGACATGTCTCGCGACGCAACGCCAATACACCAAGGCCCGTCGTCAAGACCGACGACGGGTCACGGAGGAGCAGCTCCTCGAGTTACGCCACGCCTTTGCGGCGGCGCGACACGAATTTCGAGGAGCTATTGCCTGGGCGAAAGACCATTCCTGTCGGGAGTTCGTCGCTACCCTCAACGAGGACCCTTGGGGGCGTCCGTACAGGGCCGTGAGCATCAAGCTCGGACCCTGGGCGCCCCCCGTCACAGAGGGCCTCGATCGCCGGCTCCTAGACCAGGTTCTAGAGGCGCTATTCCCCCCTCCCCCGGTACACGGGGAGGGTGGCGCCGACGAGTCCGGAGATCCTTGGTTGAGCAGGGGCGCGGATACCTCCGACGCCCCTGAGGTTAGCGACGAGGAGCTCGCGACTGCTGTGGCGCGAATGCGCAAGCGGAACGCGGCTCCTGGTCCCGACGGTGTGCCCGGGTGAGTGCTGGCCTGCACTATGGGCGCCCTAGGAGCCGGCTTCAAGCGGATATTTAACGCCGCTCTGAGGACCGGTAGATTCCCCCCTGCTTGGAAGGAGGCGAGGCTAGTCCTCCTTCGCAAGCCCGGAAGACCCGCTGAGTCACCCTCGGCGTACAGGCCGATATGCCCCTGGACGAGGCGGGCAAGCTGCTCGAGAGAGTTATAGCTGCCCGCCTGTGCGATCACCTAGAGGCCGTGTGCCCGGATCTATCCGACGGCCAATACGGCTTTAGGCGGCAGCGATCGACCATCGACGCCATTAAGATGGTACGGTCGCTGTCGCGCCGGGCGGTCGACGGAGGCGGTGTCAGCGTGGCGGTGTCACTAGACATCGCCAACGCGTTTAACACCGTCTCCTGGGCGGCGATCGACCGGGCGTTGCTCTATCATAACGTCCCGCTCTACCTTCGCCGCCTGATCTGGGACTTTCTCCGCGGCCGTGTGGTGATGTACGTCGGCCAGGAGGGCGACGGGGTGACTCTCGTGTACCGCGGAGTCCCGCAGGGGTCCGTGCTAGGGCCCCTGTTGTGGATACTCGCATACGACGCGGTACTGCGGGTCGAGCTGCCATCTCTAAGGGTGTCGTTGGTATGTTACGCCGACGACACCCTGGTGGTAGCTACCGGGCAGAACTGGGAGGAGGCGATAAGCCTCGCCGAGGAAACGCTACGACGCGTCATCACCTCGATCGGGACGCTTGGTCTGCGAGTCGCCTTGGACAAAACCGAGGCGATGTGACTCGCAGACAGGGTTGGGAGCGGTGTCCCGAACAGAGCGTCCCTGAGGATCGGGGATGCCTGCATCAGGGTCGGACGTTCGAAGAAGTATCTCGGTCTGACCCTGGATACCTACTGGCGATTCACGCGCCACTTCAAAACCCTCGCCCCCAGGTTGGAGAAGCAGGTATTCGCCTTCGGGCGAATCATGCCCAACCTGGATGGACCACACGAGGGAGTTCGGCGACTCTATGTGACGGTCGTTCGGTCCATGGCGCTGTATGGCGCGCCTATATGGGCCGGCGACCTGGAGGACTGCCGCGTTGAGCGTGAACTCTTGGGAAGAGTTTGTAATCGTGTTTGGTTGCGGAACGATTACCGGTGGGACGGAGAAGGGATAGGTTGCCGACTCAGTCGGTAAGGCAGGGTTCGGCGAATGAGCAGAAGCTGTGGTTGAATAAATAAGAGTGTTTATTCACTAAGGTGTATATAATGATTGTATTTTACAATAATTCCGAGCGCGGCGGAAAGAGCTTTACGGTACAGCGCGTCGTTTCGCGACGGCGGCGAGTTTTCGGCGAGTCGTAGGAACGGGGATGCGGTTTAGAGAACGTTCTACTCGGGACGGCCTTAAGAGGCGCGTCCGTACGAGAGTCGTATAGCGGAGGTTCGAAGTGCAGTAGGTCTCCGGCCTAATGGGCGCAGCGAGACCTCTTCGACGGAGGTAGGGCGCAAGATTTCTCTCGGCCTATATCGGAAATGAGGCTGGTAATGGCACCGCGTGACTATAGGTCGGCGCGGGCACACCTCAGGAAGATCCACAAAAATAGAGCCTCTCGAACGTACGGTACGGCGGTGTGACACCACTAATGCGTGCGGGACGAGAGCTGTCAATCTCGCTCACCGCGGGCCTTATACGCGCAGGCCGCGAATCTTCGCTCGCGAGAGACACCGCGGGGCCGCGGCCGCCCAGCGGCCGCGGCGCGAACTAAGGCCTTTGCCTTCGGCACCGAGCGTTCGGATGGCGCGTGACGTGACTTCGTCACAAGTTCATCGCCGCGCAGTCCTCCGAGCCGTGCGAGCGTATCGCACGGTGTCGCACGCCGAACTGTCCGCTCTGACTGGGTCCCCCCCATTCCATCTGCTCGCGGATATGGAGGCGGAGGTTTATTCCACCGTCCATGATCTCCGCGAAGCTGGGGACCCGAATGCCATCGGACCAGAAGTGGTGCGGGGCCAGGCCCGACAACGCATGGGAGCCAAGTGGCTCGAGTGGTTAGCCCTCCCGCGACATCGGGAGGATCGCGTTGTCGGGGCGCTCCTACCCATCATGAACGAATGGGTGGGGCGTGGGTACGGCAGGCTCACCTTCCGCCTGACGCAGATATTGACCGGAGTTGGATGCTTCGGCAATTATCTGCGTCGCATAGGGTGGGAGGAGTCATCGCAGTATTTCAGCTGCGACTCGGGCGATGAGGACACGGCCGACCACACGCTGGCGGTTTGCCGGTCGTCGTCGGACGAGCGGCGTGTCCTCGAGTCGCGGCTGGGTCCCGATCTCTCGCTGCCGACGGTCGTGCGTCGGATGGCGGGAGATCGGGAGTGCTGGAAGGCCGTCTCCGCATTTGCGGAGGCGGTAATGTTGAAGAAGGAGGAGGCGGAGCGGGACAGGATCCGCACCGGGCATCCGTCCCGCGTAGCCGCCCCTCGGAGATCCCGTAGGATCGGGAGGAGGAGATGACCCGGGGCCGGGGGAGGTAGGGCGGTGACGTAATTTATTGCGTCAACCCCGGGTCGGAGGCGCCCTTTTCAGGGCACCTCGGGAAGGAGGCGGCCTTAACCGCGAGTTGCCGTCGGCGACGCGTCGTGGTAGGGCGCGACGCGCGACGGCGGTGTTTCGATCAGGGGGGTCCTCGTTTCAGAGCCCCCCCCCCCCCCGGGGAGCATCCGACCATCCGCTGCTCCCCCGGGAGCCGCGCTATATGCGCTGTTTTCAGTGCGCTCCCGCGGTAGGCGGTCGAACGGTTAAAGGGTGAGTACGGCGGTCAATGGGGATAATCCCCTGACCATGTGACCTTGTGCCGTCTCCCCGCCCGGCCGCGCCCCTTCGGGCCGCGTCCGGGTCACCGTTCGACCGCGGGGGGGGGGGGGGGGGGTGACCGGGGGGCACGCTCACCCCTCCACAACATCATGCGACCCCCCCAGAAGTGGCGACGCGGACGCGTGGTCCGTCTTGCGTCGCCGGAGTTATGGGAAGACTTATCCCACTCGATCTCGTGTTTCGTTCGATCTCTTCGTCGCGCGGTGCGACAATGTATGTGGCAACTTCAGCCAATAACCAAAATACATGTGCCCGTCGTTAAAAGTGTGCCCAAATAGGTGACTCGACCAATCGTCACAGCAGCGGACTGCACAGCCCGAAACCGTCTGCCAGGAGTCTTCTTTTCGCCGGGTAATAGTAGTAATCTCGTCCCAGTAATTAACAGTGTTCGGCCCCTTTCGGGGCCACTAATTTTTATAACGTAGGAACAATACGTTCCGTGAAATATAAATTAAGTGATCAGTGTTAGTAGCCGTGCAGTGAAGTGAATATTGGATACATTACCCCGAACGCAGTGGACGTTGCGATCCTTACCTTCCGGTGGTGTCGTATACCTGCGATCAGCTGAGCACTGGTCGCCGATGACCAGGATCGGTACACTGGCCTAGTGACACAGGTTTCCGAAAAGCGGAGGAAAGCAAGGAAAGGAATGTCCGAAAGGTTGAGTTTTATTTAATTTATTGGTGATTTTTAGGTGTGGAAATAAATTCTTTGCGATTTTAGGGTACAGTAACAGTTCGATTTACAAAATATGAAAACAACTCAATCAACGAAATAATTTCCATTATTGTTAATTACCTTTTGCCATTTTTCTGGCAGCTTATGAATACGACCGCGATAGAAATTCGGTAGCTTTGTACTTATTACGTAAATCCAGTCGGAAAGAATTTATTCATACACCTAATATTATTTTTTAAATTTAGTTGTGTTGGCCGTTATTAAACTACGGATTTTTACCTCAATAACGAATTACGATCACTTGTACATTTTCTGTTACATTACCTTTTCGTTTATGCCTTATTTAAAAACAAAATTTACGTACTTCTTGTCCTCTCACTTCAAATAATTCTTATTTAAGATTCTGCTTGAAAAAAAAACTGTGTAACGCGGTTTCCTTCGATGCATGCCGACTTGCTTGTTCGTACGTTCGTAGCACTAGCGCAGTCGCCTACCGCGTAGCCAACGGTACCGCGGGGGCACGGGCGGAAGGCGCGCGCACTGATTGGTCGGGGCTTTTTGTCAATATCTCCTTAACCGGTTAACTGGCAATGTATCATATATGATCAAACAAAAATCTGGCCAATTCTGGCAATGTATCATATATGATCAAATGCAATAACTTTTTTGTTTTTCAATCCATTTGAATGAAACTTGGTATGTAATGGTTTTTGGTGTCGCTGAATCTGAATTTCGCATCGGAATTGTAAAATTCAATATGGCAGACTCAGAATGGCCGAACCAAATTGGCTGACAAATATTAAAATACTATCGGGATATAGAAAAATTGTATATAGGGGTTTTTGGGATCGCGGATAAAAAAAAGCACTTGCGTTGGAATTTATGGATGAAGAATTCAGGTATAAAATTATTCGAAACTTTTTTGTAGAAAATAAAAAAACTAAAAAATTAAACCCCTAAACCCTTATTTTTCAGGAGTTGGGGGTGGCATTGAAAAAAGTAACTGCTGCAATCGAATTATAGACAAGAAAACTTCACAAATAAAAAAAGGTTTAGTAAAGAATTGACAAACTCACCCCTAAATTGTATTTTTTAGGGGTTGGGGGTGTCAGATGAAAAAAAATACCCCCGGAATCAGTTCAGCGACTCAAAAAACCCCTGTATACCAAATTTTGTGTGATTCACTTAATTATTCGATGGTACCAGTTTGGGCCCGAATAGTGAAAAGGACCGTGCCAGTTAACCGGTTAACGAAGCATCGGACAATATTTTCGCTAAGGAAAAATTTGTTCCAAATCACCCCCTGAGTCACCTCTGTCAAGGAAATCCGACATTTTTGGGACACCCTGTATAATCGGCGGACGGCCGGCCGGCCGTTGTTTCCCACCATTTCATGGAACTCTGCGGTGGAGAGTGAGATGAGCGAGTGAGAAGGGACAAAAGAGTCGAAACGACGTTACCGTTGGCTAAGAAAGAGAGAAAGCATGATACTTTGTCTCGCTTCGTTTTTCCCGTGCCTACGCTCTGTTTCTCTCTCGCGCCATCGGCGGCTCGGAATCGTCGAAACAATTCGTTCTATACCTACCTAGTACCCGCAAAGATATATGTAGGGAGGTCGTAAAAATGGTAGCGCGTGCTATTTATATGTCATGACATTCGGAACGGCCATGGATGCCGCGGTCTCAAAGTCCGCCACTGTTCGATTGTTTAATTTACGATCTCCCTATATATTTGTGGGTACTATACATACATAATATTATGAACATAACATGGCATTCGCCGCCAGCCTCGAGCGTGACACCTAAAGCGAGAATTCACTGTTTTAAAAAAAACTGTAAACAGTTTTTTTTTTTACGAATATCTCGGAAACCAGGGCCGATCGCCATTTTCGTCAAAGGAAAAAGTTGTTCAGAATATACTCACTCTATTCATGCATTACTTGCAATAGTGTGAGCAGAAAGACCCTATAAAAGTAGAATATTTTCAGATATTTTGACTAAAGTTCGCGAAAAGTACAGGAAAGCGGAAAGTGAGTCCGAAGTGGCATCCGAACGGGAAGGAGAGCAAGCAGGATCAAAAAGAAAAAGAAAAATTAGAAAAATTATTGATAGTGATAGTGATGATCAATATGACAGAAAGAATGTTGAACAGATGCAAATGCAATATCCTGTCTCACCAAAAAATAAACTTCGTATAATTGGTATTTAAACAAATTTCAACTTTACTATTTTACAATTTTAAATTTACAATAATTCACACAATTTTTTCTATAGATGTTCAAACATTTGAATCTCCATCTAGAACCAGTATCTCAAGTTTCTCGCACAATCAGTGTATTGGTAAATGTCAACCATTAAACCAAAATGCATATTTTCTTTTGTCTTTCTTGCAGTAAAATTACAACTTTCATGTACTATTTTTTAGATTTCCCTGAAGCAGTATGTTCGAGAAATAACACTTATTGCGCCATCTCAAGAGACCGAGTCCACTTAAGCGTGGTGACGCATTGTACTATCCCCCCTTGTCCACGTGGATCAATCGATCATGCGCTCCCTTCCATCGATCGGCGATCGATGGAAGGGGGAGAGACCGTGGATTCGAGGAAATCGAAGCAGATTTCCTCGATCTACTTGTCGACGAGCCGTCCATCAGGTAACACGTAAAACCGCTTTCGCTTGCTAAACGCTTTGCTTAAAATCGCTTCGCTTAAAATCGTTTTTCGCTCTACTGGATTCGGGCCGAATCCAAGTGCTTTGCCGTCGCTTACTAACAGTTGTCTACAGCGTAGGAATTAGTACCGCTTAGAGATTTAGAACTGTAATCTAATCATAGTGAAACGTACATAACGGACCATTTATTATAAACTGTAAATAATTGTGCATAGTATAGACTTAGAGTTAAACTTAGTGACTAAAGTTAAGTGCTTTTGAGTTAAACACTCCTTTCGCGAGTTCCCGAACCCTAAGACGCGCGCTTCCGTTATTCTGCAAACACAGTATTTAAACCAGCGAAATGAGCTGCACCAAATACTAGTAAGTATCGTGTCAAACACTATTGTATTTTTCTATTTTGGTAAGTAGTATCTTTTTGATTTTAGGTTATTTGTAAGTATGTATGAGTTTGCAAAGTTTTTAATATTCTGAATACATAGTACATTATGTTGTAGCTTCTTAGTAAATATCTCTATAATTTATGAATCAGTAGATAATTATTTTTAGGTCCATTGAGTATTTTGCTCACACCAACGAAGGTGCAGCCACTGCAGGAGCAAGTTTTATGCAAAATTAACAATTCATTGGGTAAAGTAACTATTTGTATAATCTGACTCTACTTTTACTAATGCAATATACTAAATTTAGAACTTTACTTATGTATTTTTTATTTTAGATGTGATTGCCGAACATCTGGCACGCATTGACAATGAACTGAAGGAGCTTCGAGAAGCACAACATGATATTTTAATGCACTTACAACCGTCTAATTCAAAAGCACCAAGTTCTCTACCTCCAGACATCACAATTCCTTGTGACAAAATTGAGGATCTCAAAAATGTAGATATTTGGGTTACAACTGAAGGCAATGAAGACATATTAGTAAGTACTATATCAATGAAGATGTTTGATATTATATTTTAAAATATAACACAGTAATTTTAATGAAATTTCATTCAGAGCTGTTTGTGTTGTATTTAATATTTACAACTTTGAAACCCAATACTTAGACGATAGATATATAAAAATTTTATCTTTCCATTGAGCCAAATTAATAAACATAGAATAAATATATATAAATTGATTTTTACCGAACGCTTTGTTTCAGATTAATTACTTAAGCTATGTTGGTGGCAATCAAACAGCCACAATTGTACGAAGAATACTGGAAAAAGTTTTTACAAACTCTTTTGCCCTGAATTCCAATTGGACAGAGAGGAATAATAAAATTCCTTTAAAAGATTATAAATTACTACAAGTGATGAAATGTAAGTAAAGGTTTTTATAATATATAGGTTTCCTTTTCTGTCTTCATGATTGTTTTAATACTTCTTTAATTGAGAATTTAATATTGGTAAGCGCATAATAATGACATAATCAAGAGTACGAAATGCACTAAGTGGTAAAAATAAAAAGTATAAACCCTGATAACCATCTGTCTCCAATCTGACATCAGATTGGTAGCAGGGTCTGGCATGAGAGCGCAGAATCTGATGTCAGACTGTAGTAGTCTGTGTCTGCATTTGGCTGCCTTCTGAGGTGCAGAGCCTGAGGTGCAGAGCCTGATGTCAGATCGGCAGCAGATCGACAGCAGATTCTGCCGTCTGCTTGACACAGCCAACAGCGCCATCTGAGGGCCAGAATTACCAAAAGATTCCCTACGCGTGAAGTCACATGGATGTCCCTACGCACCAACACATGTATACCGTGATTGCTATAGGTGTATTCCTACCTTTACATAAGCAGGAAGCAGATTCTGGAATTTATTAAATAATTAATTCTACTTATATCAAAAAGTATTTATTTATTATTTAAAAATATACAGGATCGGTGATTACAATTGTCACAAAATAATATAAGTAGCGCATATAAATCCAAAGAGGAACTTTCAATATTTACATTAACAAATCCATATACAGTACGTCCCGTAACCAGTGGTACCTTGTGACGTAGCGTTCCAGCGCGAGGAGTCGAACGCACGGCGGTGCGATCGGGAGTGAGCGAGAGGCCAAGCGCGCGGGCGGCCGCGACCGAGTACTACCGAGCCCGACCGAAGCACGCCGGTCTCGCGACGCGTCAACGCGATGACGCTCACTCCCCACCGCGCCGCCAGAGCGCGTCGGTTTCTCACTGCTGGGAATTTCCAAGAATCGGGACATAATCCTCAACGTAACCACAGACGAGATATAGAATAGACCTATCACCTTATGGATGTTCGTGTCACCACCCAAACTGTGTTAATGACCTATAATTTCAGGACTGAATTCAGCGGCCTCTGTTCACGAACAGCGTCCAACTCAGCAACTACACTGAAATGTGTTGAAATGCTAAAAGGTGTGTGCGTGCATGTATACGTGTGTTGGAGAAATGCGGCATGTTAACGCCATCTCCATGGCCCACCGTTAATTAGGCACTTGGCGTCTGCGCGCTGACTCATGTGGAGCGTCGATCACGGCCCCTTCCATCGACTTACAATCGATGGAAGGGGGACTGCTCTTGCTTCCAGGAGATCGAGGCGATTTCCTGGATCTGGCACTCTGTTCTCGGCCGCTTATCAGTGTATAGATCTTTGCCTACGCACCTTGCTTGTGCCTTGGCTTAAACGGTTTCTAATTTCTAAGCTTCGCGACTTTGCTTCGCCAGCTCACTTGCTTCGCTTGAGTTTGCTCTAGATAGAACTGCCTGATTCGCTTAATTATTAGACTTAAGTGTTGTGTAAAAATAACTGTTAAATTTATTGTGCCTGACGTTGTGAATACATTCAAACTATACAACTCTAAAATATATCGTCGTGCGTCCCTAATCGCCTTAACAGTAAATTCCGTGGTCTACCAAACGTGCTTAGCTTTCCGGCACTGATCCTTTGTTAACAACGTGTGACTCGTTTAGAGGGAGAGTTTGACATAGAGGGAGGGCTTTCGCTACGCTACGCTTTAGCTCGGTTGTCAACGAATCACGCGGATTTCTCTTCGAAAGTCTATTTCGGGGATCATGAGACTATATGGCGCCAAAATATGGCACTTCTTCAGAGCTTATACAAGCTATAAATTGCAAGATGACATTGGTTGTTAGTATTTTACGTGTAGTGGAAAACTTAACTAACATTTTCACGTGTCGTACGCCGAAAAATATTAAAAATTGACGCTGTTACTGACATTCCCGCAAATCTCTGCAGTCCGCGCCTGTCTAAATAGACGGTGCCCATCCTACGACACGTAGAAATCATTGAAAATAATGAATTGATACGTTTTTGTAAAATTTATATTCGTAGTTTTTGGCACCCGAGCCGCGTCGTTCGAACGCTTCTACACCTAAAGGCGGGGTCCCACTAGTGCAACGGCGCGTCGCGCACGTTTTTTTCGACGCGCAAGGCCGATTTGTTGCAGAAAGACGTTCCCACTGGTGCCACTGCGCGCCGCGCACGGGTCAGATTTACGAGTTTCTCGGATTTTCGAGCAGTTTGGAGCACTTGAAGGGTCGGCTTTTACGAGGACGCGCGCGTCGAAAGCGATCGTGTGCGCGCTATGCCGGGATTTCTCTGCCACGCGAGCACGCGAATGCACGCCGCGCATCGTCGAGAAGACTGAAAAAAATGTGTATTTTCCAACGCAAATGTACTTTTTACTTTTACATATCACTTGTACGCGTGTATTTATGGTCTATTACTACTGGTTTATATATTAAAGCAAGCAATAACACGATAATTACTGCTGTAAATAGCAACAATTATACCGCCGCGATAGGTAACTTGTTTCTAGATATTTGTTTAGAAAGCGGATTAGCGGAGCGTCGCTAGGAAGTGTTACTCGGATTCAGGCGCACAAGAATTTACTTTATCACGAGAGCACGAGAACAATTCTATTTAAGATATGAGTCAAGGTTACAGTTACCGTTGGAGCTTATGTACAAGTCACAGAAAATATATACACTATTTACAATAAAGTTTAACCGTTTAGCCACAATTAATTTAGCACAAGTATTAGTAATTAAGCAGATCGCAAGCGCGAAACAAGTTCCCAGCAAATGGGCTAACGTGGTGAAATAGAACCGCGAGCAAGAGGCAGCGTATAGGATAAGCAAAGTAAGCGTGCTATTCGTAGCAGAGTCGCGAACAGACAGACTCCTTCCTGGAAATCGACCGTGATTTCGCGGAAGGAAGACTCTTCCCCTTCCATCGATCATTAGTCGATGGAAGGAGCGATATCCGCGTCCCACACGAGCGCGCAGGCTGTTGCCGCTTGCCTAATTAATGATAAGCCTTCAGAGATGGCGTTGCAGAGAATATTGCATAATTGTAATACACTATACAGGGTGTCCGCGGGAACAGTAAGCAGCTGGATATTTCCTTACGTATTTGAGATAGAAAAAATGTTTATATGGAATTGCTTGTTTCGAGGGAGCAAAGTTATTAGCCCAGACGATTTTTTTCTTAGATTATTATTTTAAAAGATACGATGGTCAAGTTGGGTTTTTTAAATGGAACTATATATTTTTTTTAGAGATTACTAGACAGTGCGTTTTAAGACAAATTCAATAACAATGAAATTCAATAAATGATACACGTGAATTTCTTTTGCAGGTGTAGAAAGTTGGCCTCTAGGAGGAATGCTGGTTCTATTAGTCATGATATAATCTCCTGCCTATGACCCACTTTTTTTCACACTACCTAAACAAAGGGCGTTCGTATTTTCATTATTGGTCGCAATGGTAACTACTCTCACTCTCATAATATCGTGTGAGCAAAAACCAACAGGACACCGAGATAGCGAATGACTGAGCGATGTTGAAAGTGATGGCGGAACTGTGGGAGGGAAGCCACGGCAGAGAACTTCTTCATTTCATTTGAAACACAATTTTCAGCAATCGGTGACCGCGACGTAGTAAACCCCTTCAAACATCTCAAGTAGTATGAAGTGTGAAGGCGTTGTTTCGGCTACTGACCCAACCGCCGGCGCTAGCTTTATTTAGATAAAGAAAGCACGATGTAGAAAAGGGGGCTAGTATTTTCCACTGTCTTCGACGTGCGCGCCAAGCATCCGCGTGCGCGCCTGGCAGAGCATCGGCCCATTTCGTGCGCGCGGCCTCATAAATTAGACCCTTTCAAGTGGACGAAAACCTCGTGCGCGGCGCGCAGTTGCACTAGTGGGACCCTGCCTTAACAACCTATCAGGGTCGTAAAAAAGGAGAAAACGAGAATGCATGAAACAGCGTACCAACAAAAGACCCTCAACCGATGGTGGGGCAAATTGGGGTATTTTTAATTATAAATACAACATTAGAATTACAGGGATTCCCGGGTTGAGTGAAAAGCGCGCTTCTGTCAATAATGCAGTTGAAACGCGTGCCGCTTCACGTGATTCTTTGCAAACATTTATACAGTATCATCCGTTAAAACTGCAAACTACGTGCGCGCGGATAAACGAAAATGTCCACACCGCCTCACGGACGCAGTCCACTACAACCATTCACCGGCCCGGTGTTCGGAGAGTTTTCAGCGACCGCTGGACAGCCGTGATGACCGAGCTTCGAAAAGTTTAGGATGGTCCCTTTCAAATTAACGTCGCAAAGAGCTGTGCGGAATTTTTCGGCCCAGGTAAGCGAGCCGAGCGCTCCGCTTTTATGATCGTTTTACCACTCGCACCCCAGATTACTGTAATGAGGTTTGAAAACAATATCGACTGGTCTCGTACCCGTTTAAATTTAAAAATTTTTAGCTACGACAGGGTTGACCGCGGCGCTATACCCCTGTACGGAGAGATTTTTCGCCACCTGCGTGTAAAAGCCACAATAATGGCGCATCGTTCCAAAAAATGACATTAACGGAACCCGCTATAGTCGTGGCGTTGAGTAGCTAAAAGGTTAAAACCTTCAGACACAAAAATTGTAGAAAAAAATTCAACACCGCTACAATCAAAGGCACGTCCCATTAGTTACCCGATACGTCTGATCTATGCATGCACTGCATTAAGCATAAATTATAAAAAAAAAACAGACCGATTTATTCTGAGGTTTGCAGAATTAACACATAATTGAATAAAAATTTAATTTCTCAATTTATGAAAGTAATGATACAGAAACAACTAAGTAGCCTATTGTTTATCAACACCATGAATTTTAAAAAGAGCATTAAATACAGTATCAAATAAACAGTTTGCAAAAGCTTTTCACAACAATATTATGGTAAAAAAATTGATAAAAGAAACAATAAGTAAACGTAAAATATTTTAAATTATCCATCATTAAGAGGGAAAATTTTTTCCTCATTTGTTCAAAAGTTATACGAAAAAGGCCCCAAATTCTTCAACCCGGGCCGGGAAATTTCAGATAGCTCTTTGCGACGTTAATTTGAAAGAGACCATCCTAAAATTTTCGAAGCTCGGGCATCACCGCTGTCCAGCGGTCGCTGGAAACCCTCCGAACGCCGGGTCGGTGAATGGTTGTAGTGGACTGCGTCCGTGAGGCGGTGTTGACATTTTCGTCTGTTCGCGCGCGTTCCTGTAGACCTTCTATACCTGTTACTGCGGGGATTAGTACCGCGCCACATTTAGACCTAGTGTACCTATGCTGGCTATTCAGAGGACATCTTAGCGCCGTATGCCACAGTGCAATTACCCAAAACATCATAATAATTTATAACATCTTCGACGACATATTCTCGAATAATAGTTATTATACGGCTAAAAGTAAAAAATCCAAAATATCCGCATTTGTTATACTAGTCCATAATTTACTTGAAATTTGCCACCAATGTTCATAAAGATATCCGGATAAATTATTGTTCAAACATGCGCTCCATACACATCGTTGAGCGCGTTTTGAAATGCATAACAAAAAATATACAATAGTTCCAATTAAAAAAAAATTACGATAATATTGAAATCTCTGTAAATAATAGTTTAAACGTAAATCCTAATATTCTATTCAGTTTCCTCCATCAAATAAAAAAAAACTTTAATATGAAACATTTTTTTGCTGTTTCATTTCAATAGTTAGAAAAGGAATAGCGTGTATACGAACAAATCGGGTATACTGTATAAACTTACTGAAACATCAGTTAACTTTTCGCCAGAAAAATGGGCAAATAAATGTTAATTGTTAGTATATAGTTTAAACAAATAAATTTTTCTTATAGCTATGGAGGAGAATGAATTCCTTTTTCAAAAAATATGTATCAAATATTTTTGGCTACTCTACTGATATGTTACTCTTAAATAATATTATACGGTGGAAGGATATTATTATTATTATTATTGTTATTACTATATGTCTGTATGATATCGTATCGACCATCATTAATGTATGCGCAAACACATGATGTATCGTTGGGGTTCAGCAACAGGTGCTCTTAAAAAAAAAACATTAAAGCACTCTTTTTACAAATTACGTTATTGCGAGGGAATAAAATTTGTTTTGCGTTAAATAAACCCGAATAGGACAAGAAGGTTAAAAGGCGAATGTGATATCGTTTTATTTTGATTCTCCTTTCTCTTCCGTTTAACGGAATATGTTCATAAGACGATCTTTAACTTGTTACTCTAACAGAAACATTTGTAAATCGCGGGCTTCGACTCTCAAAAAATGACCTAGTTTTACCCGTGCTGAATTCTAATTCCTACCACGCGTAGCGTTACAATCTGTTTCGGGACTTCACCGGTAACGTTGCATGCGACACTAAAATGGTAAGGGGGTCCTAGGACCCCCCAAACCGGTGACAGAAAATTACATTGCGTGATAGGTTTATCCTATACCTCGTCTGTGACGTAACTAAGGCAAGCAGTTCCAGTGGGGATACGGACCCCCACCACCAGACCTGCCTGGATGTTGCCCGGTGCAAGTGTTGGAGAAGCTTCCGTATAACCGCCGATCGCCTGATCGGAGTCTATCCTCTTCCCGCTACCGTTCCGATAGAGACGCCTGGATGCTGCCCGGTCTCTTGTCCACTACCGTTCCGATATAGAGACGCTTGGACGTTGCCCGGTCTCATGTCCACTACCGTTCCGATATAGAGACGCCTGGATGCTGCCCGGTATCTCGTCCACTACCGTTCCGTTATAGAGACGCCTGGATGCTGCCCGGTCTCTTTCCCGCTACCGTCCCGTTATAGAGACGCCCGGACGCTGCCCGGTCTCTTCTCCTATTCCGTTCCGTTGTAGAGACGCCCGGAAGCTGCCCGGTCTCTTAAGGCCGAGTTTCCTAGCCGCGACCGGCGGCTGCGGCCGACGGCGGTCCCACTAGCGCAACGGAGACACAGATGCAAACCTCTCCATTGCACTAGTGGGACCGCCGCCAGTCGCCGCCGCCGATCGCGGCTAGGAAACTCGGCCTTTACGCAAACGTTCCGATAAGGAGACGCCCGAACGCGGGCCGACCTCCGCCGTTCATAAAGCCCCGCCGCCGTACCGCCGCTTGACAACGGCGTGACCACGAGTAGTATAAGTCATACCCACCTTTTGTAAATAGTGTACATATTCAAGGACGAGGAAATAAAGCTATAATTATCAACAAGAAGGATTGTAACAGAAACCTGGCTAATCGACTGAGACTATCCGTATCTATCCTTCCCACCGGAGTGACGACCGTCACAACCTAGTAGGGGCGATGTCAGAAATTTTAATCAGTATTTTCGACTTCTTTTTTGTGTAGAATCATCATACTTATTTCCTGTTGTGTTGGCGCTGAAAACAAATACAATATTAGTATAAAATTAAACGTAACGTGTGAATAAACAGGATACATGCGATACTTACATCAGCTCCATCACCATACAGTACACACCCTAAGCGATCATGCATGCTCCTTCGAACATTAACATTTATAAGAAAATATGTATTAAATTATTATCTACTAAACCAGACGCTAAACATTCGCACTTTGCGCATAACCCTACTTGTCTGTCTTGCAGATAATATGAATCCCGATTTCCGCGACGTAGATAATTAGAAATTATTCAATTCCATAATTACGTATGCCTTCTGGATACGTCGAGATGAATTGTCTGGATATTGATTGATGAAATTACTTGGAACATTCTTCGTTTTTTCCGACACTGACTGCCACTGCCAGTGACTGCTGCCACTTCTGACCTCGAAAACGAACGCAAACTGGGGGTAGAGTCTCGACCAATCACGAATTTCGGCACTATGGCGCAGCCAATCCGTGCGTAGCTCATTGTACCGTTCAAAGTGGCACCAGTTGTGATTGAAGACGTACGCTCGAATAATATTCCAAGTAATTTCATCCATCAATATCCAGACAATTCATCTAGACTAAGTTCATCTCTGATCTCTTGGTCTCATAAACATAATATTACTCATGCTGCCCTTGATGATTTGTTAAGGTTATTAAGATTGCATCATCCAAATTTTCCAAGCGATTCACGAACATTGTTACGTACACCAAAGATTATTAACGTTAAGAAATGTGCTAGTGGTTCATACATCTATTTTGGACTTGACACCGGCATAAGAGAAAGAGTTTCGACGGGATTGAGGCCAAAAAATTATCGCTTAGTAGATAGAAAAATATCAGAATTTAAGTGGGATTCACTTTTATCTGTTACTGTTAATGTTTGTGGTTTGCCAATACAATCCAGCACAACGAATTCCTTTTGGCCCATTTTATGTATACTAGACCAATCGGTGAATAAAACACCCTTTATTGTAAGCCTTTATTACGGTGAATCTAAACCAGATGATGAATCTAAACCAGAGGATTGGTAACCCAATGTTGTGGAAGGCGCCTGGGTCGAGATTCTCCCTGAGAATCTTGCGGTGTTCCTTGGTCGTCCTTCGTTGTTGTCGTCCGACGGGCTCCGATTACTCGGGTGAGGGTGCCGGGACGGATATACTCGGTTGGTAACCGAGGGTAGTAGGATCCTTGGCCGGTTAAAGAGTTAGAACTCACCGTAGGGTTAAACAAGATTTATTCTGTCCCGATCTGGGTTACATGGACACTGTCTCGTATAGAGTCTGGTAGAAGGTCTATAACAAGTCTGAGCTCGCATTGCTCGTACATGGTTCTTATACTCTAATCGGGGTGAAGTGGGGGGCCATCGGGGCCTCCGTCTTTGGCCCGCTTTTGGGGGTTTCACCATAAGCTGACGGTTCTCGGTATGCTTCCGAAATCCCTTACGCGGTTGTGCCGGATTTCGGCTGTTCGATTGTAGCAATCGGAATGTGTCGCGGTGTCGTTACGCTGGGTGTCGGTTGGGTTACATCAGTATCAATCCTCGGCAGACCACAGCGAATCGAGGTCGGCGACCCACAGTCGAGGGTGAAATATTCACTACAGCGTATTAAGAAATTCTTTATTCTTTATCGTATCGATATGAAAGTAACACCAATGGATTCCTGGCGTTCTCCCAATTAAAATTATCCAAAATGGCATGTAAATCGGAGTACTTTTACACAAGCAATACAAATCATAAAAGGAATAGGCATTTTTTTACCACACTCTCTTAAAGTATCGATATGGAAGTGACACCAACGATTCCTGGCTCACCCTGGAGCCGGACGAGAGTATAACTTATCCAAAACCATGATTAGATCGATGTAGACTCTGGGATTCGTACGGTGTTCCAGATCGAACACGGAAAAAAGATCAAATGTACGATGCGATTAAAATAAAACACACCGATTGCACGTAATGCTCGTCTTTAATTAACCAAGTACGGTTCACGATCACACACCACACACACTCACACAAAAGACAACTTTAATGAATAATATAAGTGATAAGGACAAGAATCGCGTATTTTCAAACTGAATTCTTCGACATGTATAGATATAACGGATCGTTATGATTACCGCGCGACCGCGACACGTGCGTTATTACTCACGTCTTGAGGAAGAAGGAGGAAGATCCTTCTCGGAATTCAGTCGTGAATTTCGGGAAGTCACGTGATCGCCGAGCGTGTGACTCACACGCCGCCAGGTGAACTACCGATATCTCGTAATTATGCGTTATGGCCCAGAGATGGCCTAATTAGTCTGATTTTCGGTGCGTTTGACCGCAGACTTGAGTCGGCTGCCGCGCGTAGCAGACGACACGACTAGTGACGCGTTTGACGTCGACGGTACACTCGTTCAGTCTCCAACATACGGTAATCAAAATAATTGTGAAAACTTTGTTTTATGAAGGCTGTTCGGATTCCGTAGTCCGAACGATGACTAGAACGAGCAAAGAACCTTGCTGATTGGCCAAATTTTCCTTGGAGAGGAGGGACCTTCCCTCTGTGAGTTCAACGATGTAGGAGGAGCCCCCTCTCCCTCTTCACAACGTACAGGTTGAAAATTAGACATTTGTTTACCAGAACTAGCCAAATTCATCGGCCAAAGTCTCGCCATGGTCGCGGTTTATAACCGTATTGTCCCGCGGGTGGTACCCGCCGATGGAGCAATATACTCATTATCTCAGAGCGAAGAAAGTCGGAATCCCTGCAAAACGGCACGATGTCGATTGCTCCATTTCGACATCTGGCAGACAAATGCTTTCCGCAATGGTAGCTTCGTAAAAACAGATGTTTCAGTGTTCCCTACAGTAACACCATTTATGATACCCTCTATAAGCCAGATATATCGAGGAATTCGTATACTTTTCGCGAACGTATTGGGAAATACTGTGAGAGCACCATCTGCTTCATGGAAGCTCTGCAATCGGGTCAATCGCGTGACAGGACTACTGTCAGAAAGAGTGCAATAATGTTTTTATCATTAAACAGTTTGTTAAATTTTACAAATTCGACATCAAATAGTCGAAATTTTATAGAAGGCGAAAAATTAATTAATGCAGGCCATATAATTAGTTGTGCTATAGCTGCAGAAAGTGATACACAGTACGAATTAACGGCATTTTGCCTGCAAACATCCAACTTAATGAAAGGAAGTCCACATGAGATATCCTTAATTATTGAGAAAAATAATTCAATAAAATTGGCAAAATGCAGCTGTAAAGCAGGACTTAGTGAAAAGTGCAAACACATTGTTGCATCATTGATATTTTGTAGCAGGTAGTTTAGAATAATGATTGATTCAATTCAATATTATATATACTCTTTATTGTTCCCCTCAGGGTTACAATCTCCTTACATCTAAATCTCCACCTTCGCTCTTACATTCCCCTTTATAACATTCCTTATTCTAACTTAGCCTAACTTATTCTATATAACTTAACCTACTCCTTAACCTAGCCCTCCGGCGCCCGCACGCTCGCACGCACGCTCGCCCGCACGCGTCCTCCCCCTCACCCTCCTACCCTATCTCCGGACCTCCGCTTCCGCACGTTTCCTCGTCCACTTCCCTTTCCTCATTCATACCCTCATCCATTCCTTGCACACATACCTCTACACCCCCTCTCCACTTGTCTATTTTCCTTAACCACCCCTCCCCCTGCCCGTCATCTCCTAGTACCTCCCCCACCATATCCTGCCATCCTCTATCCACCCCCCACCCCCCACCCCCCACAGACTTCCCACACATGCTCCCACGACTCCAACCCCCACCCACATCTTCTACACTTCCTTCTCTCCTCCTCTTCCCAATACCTCCCCCCCCCTCATCTCGTTCCCCAACCTATACCTTACCACCCTCCTCCACCTACTCTCACCCCACCCCTTTTTTAAATATCCTGGCACTCTCTCCCCCTTCACCGCCCCATACCACCTGTTAAACCTCGACTCCCTAATCATCCCCCACCTCTGCTCCTCCTGCAACCTTCTCTCTCTACCCACTATCTCCTCCCCCCTCATTTCTCCTCTTTCCCTTTGTCTTTCAACCTCCTCCACTGTCCACCCCAACCCCTCGAAGAATTGTTTCCTCTCTTCCTCCCACCCTTCCAAAGCCTTACCCCTTCTCGCCCTCTCCTTCATCTCCGCCCAGCACAACCTGGCCAGTTCTCCACCACCCCCCTCCTCCAACTTCTTCTCAAACCCCCACGCCCTCATCCCCACCCTTCCCTTCAACATTCCCCTCTGCAGTTCCTCTCTCAACAGGTATCCCGGTGTGCACCTCTCCACTCCCAGTACCCACCTCAGATACCTCTCGTGCAGCGCCTCCACCCTCTCCCTTGCCCTCCACCCCCACACCTCCACCCCGTACTCCACTACTGCCCACACCAGCTTATCGAAAAGCCATACCCTCTTTTCCCAGTCTTTCCCACATCTCCTCTTACCTATGCTCCACACACTCCCCATCACCGCCGCTCCCTTCCTCACCCTCTCCTCTATGTGGGCCTCCTGCCCACCATTCCTCATCAGTGTGTAGCCTAAGTACGTGTATTTCCCTACCTCCTCCAGTTTCTTACCCTTCCACCTCCACGAAACCTTTTTCCATCTCCCCCCCCCCCCTTCCTACACCTCATCACCTTCGTCTTATCCACATTCACTTCCAGCCCCTTTCCATCTAAGTATCTTTCCAGCCTCGCAATCATCCCTTTCATACCCTCCTCATCCTCCGCCAACACCGCTACGTCATCTGCATACGCCAACGAGTACACTTTTCTATCTCCCAACTTCACCCCCCCCCCCCCCAACCACCTTTCTCCAACACCTCATCCATATCCGCCAATAACAGGGTAAAGAGGCTAGGGCTCAGTGGACAACCCTGCCTCACCCCCCTAGCAGACCAAAACCTCCCCCCCTCCTCATCCCCTACCCTAACCCTACTCACCGTCTCCTCTAATATCTCCTCACATCTCCTAACCAACCCTTCCCTCACCCCCCTCCGCCTCATTGCCTGCACTAGAATCCCCCTGTCCACCGAGTCAAAAGCCGCCTTCAGGTCCATGAACAATACAACCATCCTCTTCCCCTTCCTCCCCACCTGCCTATTCATCAAATAGTTCAGAACGTATATATTGTCCATGCACCCCAGCCCCCTTCTAAAGCCAGTCTGACTCGGTGGCAGTAGCCTCTTCCCCTCCACCTCCTCCCTCAACCTCTCCGCCAACACTGACGCGTACACTTTATATGCCGTCTGTGTTAGCGTAATTCCCCTGTAGTCCTCTACCTTGTTCCCCGCCCCTTTCTTGAGCACCGGGACCACCACCCCTTCCCTCCACTCTTCCGGCCAACCCTCCCCCCTCCACACCCTGCTGCATAACAACCAGAGCCACTCCTCCACCTCCGGTCCACCCAACTTCCACACCTCATTCCTAATCCCATCCCCCCCACCAGCCTTCCCCTCTTTTAAATTTCTAATCACCCTTCCTATTTCCTCCCTTGTAATCCCCTCCTCCCCATCCCCGCCCCTCCCACTTCTTCCACCCCTTCGCACCCTCCACACCACGCCTCCCAATAGTCCCTTAAAATGCTCCTCCCATGCCTCCATTTTAATTCCTTCATTAACCCTCCTTCTTCTCTTCCTTTCCCTATTCACCACCTTCCAGACTTGCCCTTCCGTTCTTACCCCCTCTAACTCCTTTTCCCATCTCTCCAACTCCTCTTTCCTTTTCTCCTCGCACATCCTCCCATACTTCCTCTTACTCTCCCTATATTCCCCCCATCTCCTCCTTCCCTCCTCCACCTCCTCAGCTCTTTCCTCACCTTCTTCTTTTCCTCCCTACACTCCTCATCCCACCACCCTCCTTTCCCTCCCCCCCTACCTTCTTTTCCCATCTTACCTATCGCCCCCTGTATTCTCTCCTTCAGTTCCCTCCACTCCTCCTGAACTCCCTTCTCCCCCTCTGCCCTAAACCCAAACTCCCTTACAAACTTCCTTCTACCCTCCTCCGACCAATTCCCTCTCTCACACGCCCTCTCTCCTCCATTCCTCCCCCTACCACTCTTCTCCCTCCTTCCCCCCATCAGCCACACCACAACTGGGTGATGGTCTGAATCCACCATTTCCCCTATCTCCATCCTATCAACTTTCTCCCTCGTATCCTCATTCCCCAGCACATAATCAATCACTGAACTTCCCCTCCCTCCTGTGTAGGTCCACTCCCCCTCCTCGTCTCCTTCCACGTTACCATTCAGGATTCCCCAACCCCTCTCTTCTACAAACCTGCACAGCCTTTTCCCCTCCCCATTTACCACCTTATCCTTTGACTTCCTTCTTCCTACACTAGTTCCTTCCTCCTCTTCCACCCCCCAAACCTCTCCCCCTCCTGTTCCTGTCCTCGCGTTAAAATCACCTCCAATAACTGTCGTTACCCCCTCCTCCCTCTCCTCCGTCCACTCCTTCAACTCCTCTAGTTTCCCTTGCAAATCCTTGTTTACGTACACCCCTATTATCCTCCACCAATCCCCCCCTAACCTCACTTTCCTCACCAACAATCCTTCCTTCTCTCTATCCTCCTCCTCCTCCATCTCCAGCCCTTTTCTCACCCCCATAATCATCCCCCCCATTGCCCTCCCCTTCACGCTTTCCCTCTTTGCCCACTGTCTTTTCCACATATAGCCCTTCGGCAACCTCGTCTCCACATACCCCCAATCCTTCTCTTCCACCCACGTCTCGGTCAACACCATTATATCCCACTTCCCCAACCCTTTCCAGAATTCCCCGTCTTTCCTCCTCACCCCTGCCACATTCCAGAAGGCTACTTTATATCTCTCAGACTCTGCATTCCCCCTCCCCCCCCCCTTTCTCCCCTCCACCACCTTCTCGTTTCCCTGTTCCCCCTCCCATTTTTCCTCCCACTCATTCCATCTTCTCAATTTCCCATCTATCCACATCTTCATATACCCTATCTGCACCCTTCTCCCCCTCTCTCTCTCCTTCTCCGCTTCTCTCTCCATCAGCCACTTCACCCTCCTCTCCTGCTCCGTCAGGTCATCTTCAATTCTTTCTCTCCTGCCCCTCAGTTTCCTCTTCGCCTCCATCACTTTTATTTTCTCCTCCCTGCCCTTTAGCTTTACCAAAGCCATTCCGTATTTCTCTTTTCCCGCCTTCCCTAATCTCACTACTTCTTTGATCCCCCCCTCTTCCAAACCCATTCTTTCCCATAGCTTCTTTACCTCCTCCCTCACCTCCGCTTTTTCCCCTACCTCCAATCCTCTTATCAACACGTTTTCCCGCCTCTCTTCTCTCTCCTTTCTATCCTGCCTTAGCTCTACCATCCTCATTCTTCGCCTACACTCCTCCAATTCTTCCCTTTCCTGCTTCCCCTTCCCACCTACCACTTCCCCATCCTTTCCCCAACTCTCCACCTTCTCCATCCTTTCCTCCATACTCCCCTCCCATACCTCCATCCTCTCCACTTTTTTCTCCATAACCTCCCGCATTACCTTTTCCTCCCTTAAACCCTCTTCCCATCTCCTCCTCTCCTCCCTCCACTCCTTTTCCACTCTTCTTCTATCCTCTCTCTCTTTCCTCATTTCCTCCTTCATCTCCCTCAACTCCTGCCTTTCCTTCTTTAATTCCTCTTTCACCCCCTTTAGTTCCGACATCATTTCCCTCATTAAGCCCTCCATGCCTCCTATCTCTTCCTTTCCACCCCCCCTCTTCCTCTCCTTGTCAACACCTGTTGGCGACCTCGCCGTCTTCCCACATTTCCTGAAACCTGTACCCATCCCCTCCTCCTCATTACCCTCTTCCTCTTCCCTATCCTTCCTCTTTTTTCCCCCGAAAAAATTTCATGGAAGCTCTGCAATCGGGTCAATCGCGTGACAGGACTACTGTCAGAAAGAGTGCAATAATGTTTTTATCATTAAACAGTTTGTTAAATTTTACAAATTCGACACCAAATAGTCGAAATTTTATAGAAGGCGAAAAATTAATTAATACAGGCCATATAATTAGTTGTGCTATAGCTGCAGAAAGTGATACACAGTACGAATTAACGGCATTTTGCCTGCAAACATCCAACTTAATGAAAGGAAGTCCACATGAGATATCCTTAATTATTGAGAAAAATAATTCAATAAAATTGGCAAAATGCAGCTGTAAAGCAGGACTTAGTGAAAAGTGCAAACACATTGTTGCATCATTGATATTTTGTAGCAGGTAGTTTAGAATAATGATTGATTCAATTCAATATTAACTACAGGTATAGATCTATTTTTTTTGTATTATGGAAATGATATATCTACATTAAGTATTCTTTCATCCACTGACAAAAAGTGTATATGGAGTGCTCCAAGAAATAAATCTTTGGAGAAATATAAGCCTGGTCCTCTACGAGACCATGAATGTTTTGAAATTTCTAATTCTATAACATCTGCATTTTCAGAGGATGTAAAATCAATCATAAGAGAAAAGTTATATTCTGTAAATTCTGCTTTATCAGCACATATGTATGGGAACAATTGAATTATTTTTTAATCTATTTAATTTAGTTTTTTAAATTTTTATTCTATGATATTTACATAAAAATAAATATAGAATTCTGCTTAATAGTATCAAAATCAGTTTTCATATTAATTACAATAATTAAATATATCATATATGTATTTTCTATTTCCAGCAATATATACGCAGCAGTACATTTTGCTTTTAGTTTCCACAGATGGAAACCTAACTCCCGATGAATCTTCCATTATTTGTGTAAAATATTCACCCATTAAATGTTCACTTGGCCATATTTCAAATTCAAGTGATGTAAACCGATACTGACAATGTCTATTCCCCTCTTACATATGACAGCTACCCCGATTTGACTGGTTTCAATTTTCGCCACCAGATTGCGTAGCGGAAATAAGAAATTGCCAATATCGCGATCGTGTCTTGCCGATCGTTTCGAAGATCGATAATATTATTATTATTATTATTATTATTATTATTATTATTTAAACGGGAGAACCCTTTAGATTACAAAATTTTGACACAATGTACAAGAAGTATACAAAAGTATAAAATATAAAATTAAAATATAGATATAGATAAAGATATAGATAAAGTAACAGAAAATAAAATGAACACAAACATAACAGTCTAAAAACACGCAACAAGACTAAACCAATGAACAGACATTACAGAGATGGCAGACTCCTTAGAAGTAGAGCTCTAAACGTGGTTAGGGAGTCCATACACAGGTCAATATCGGCAGGGCACTGGTTCAACTCACTCATAGCGCGATTAATGGGGTCCGCCGAGTAATAGTGATATTCAGGGACATGCGCAGCAAAAAGGGGTCTAGGACGCAGTGAGCGTTGCGGAGCGTTAAAACAAATCCGTGCGACAAGCTCATGACAGTTAATCTGACCGTGGAAAGTTTTGTAAATAAATAATATGTCTGAACAAACACGGCGGTCACTAAGAGTTAAGAGCCCCATTTTTTGCAAGGCATGACCGTATTCATGGTCACAAAACCGCATAGGGCTACCTGAGGCCCTCATGGCCAACCTCAGGAACTTGTGCTGGACACGTTCAATTAAGCTGGCATATTGTTTATGCCTAGGACTCCAAATCACCGAGGCATATTCGACCTGTGACCTCACCAGTGCGACATATAGCAACTTCAGTGTCCTGATTTGTTTGAAATGCTTACCGAAACGGGCTATAAATCCGAGGGTTTTCATAGCTTTGCACGTAATATTTCTATAGTGCTTGCGAAAGTCCAGACCTGACATGAACGTAACACCAAGGTCCAGGACTTCCGCAACCACAGACAATGTGGTATCATCTAAGTTATATTCTGAGGGAATGCCGCTAATAGCCCTGTGTGTCCTTAATAATACACATTTACCCGCATTTAACCGCATCCTATTGACGGTACACCACTGCTCAAATCTTAAGAGATCATCCTGCAACAGATTCACATCGAGAGAACTACTTATTGTGCGGAAAATCTTTAGATCGTCCGCGTACATGAGAAATTTGCTGTGCCTAAAAGCTCCTTTAAGATCGTTGATAAAAAGAAGGAACAAGAGAGGACCGAGGTGAGATCCCTGCGGGACCCCCGAGGTCACATTGACTGGATCGGACAAACTGTCTTGCACCCTGACCACCTGCACACGGTCTTCAAGATAGCTATCAATCCAATCAAGGAGCGGCCCACTAATCCCGATTGAGGCTAATTTGTGATGCAGGATACAATGATCGACAGAATCAAAGGCTTTCTGAAAGTCGGTGTACACGGTATCGACTTGGAGACCCTCATCCAGAGCCGCAGATATGAAGCAGTGGTATACCGCCAGGTTAGTTGTCGTCGACCGACCAGGAACAAATCCGTGCTGTTCGTCGCATATCACATTAGTAAGATTAGGCGTTAAGTGCTCCGTTAATATCTCCTCAAAGACCTTAGGCATTACCGATAGTTTACATATCGGCCTATAATTTCTGACATCCGAACGCTCGCCTGCCTTGAACACTGGGGTCACCAAAGTGGTCTTCCAAACTGCAGGGAAAATTCCCTTAGCTAATGAGGAGTTAAAAATATGCCAGAGGGGCCTAGCAAGGATGAAACGACACTCCTTTAGAAAGAGAGGCGGGATCCCATCGAATCCAGGACCCTTTGACGTATCAAGAGAGTCGAGTTTAGATAAGATTTGACCAAAGGAAATGTAGGCCGAATGAATGTTCAAATCACTATGAGAGGACGAACCAGGATTCAGGGCAGGCACCGCTCCAGCCCGAGGGGTATATACGGAGCCAAAAAAATCCGCGAACAGATTAGCAGCTTCAGCATGCGACGAGGTAGACGTACGGTCCAGATGGACCTTGCCCGGAATTCCAAGCACACCACGCTTAGTGTTAACAAATTTCCAAAAGCTTGATACATTATCACACACCGCACTCTCGATGCTATCAATATAAACACGATGATCATGAGACAGGGAAAGCTTACATCTCGAACGGAGACTCGTAAAGTTTATATAGTCACCATATGATCCAGAACGCTAAAAGACTTTATGCGCTCTTTTCTTCTGCCGGATCAGGGACCTTAAGGCAGGGGAAAACCATGGCGGAAACGTGGATCGGATAACAGACCTAACAGGAATAAAGGCTTCTATTGCCCGATTGATATGGCCATATAAACACTCAAGGGCCAATTCAGGATCAGAGCCACCAGTTTCCTTATCCCAATCTACAGAATTAAGATAATCCAACACCCTGGGGTAATCACCACGCTTAAAGTCCCTGTAAACAAGGTTACCGCGCATGAGGTCTGGACACGAGGCTAAACCGCTAAACTTTATATATAAGGGTGGATGATAGACGTCTGGTTCAATAAGGACATCAATGACTCGATCCACCGCGACATTAGTAGAGCTAACAAAGACGAGATCGAGCATAACGTCGAAATCATTGAAAACATTATTTACTTGGGTAAGGTTACAATATCCAGCACAACTGAGGAGAAGGTCAATGGCTGCAGATTCATTCGACGAAACGCCCGCTCTTCTGAAGCAATCTTGAAATGAGTTATTGAACCATACTGCATGAGGGAGATTATAATCACCGTACAGACAAAAGGTGTCATCGCTAAACTTATGATATAATTCCATAACTGAGTCGACATGATTTGAATAAAGTGAAGTCTGGGATGCAGGCGGAATATAAACTGCCCCCAGCAGCAGGTATTTATTACTGTGAAGGTGGACTCTAACAAACAATTGCTCGACCACGGAGCAGTTAATAGTTACAACGCATGAAGACATCGAATTTTTTACAGCGATGAGAACCTAGTGAAATCACTGGATAGTTGGAACCTGTCGCACCTGTACACGGTATAATCCCGCAACCCGAGTTCCTTAGACGATATAGCAGGGGTGAGCCAGGTCTCGACAAAAATAATAATGTCATACGACACTGCGGAAATGAGTACGGAGTTGATGAGAGAGTCTAATTTAGTGCGGAGACCACGAACATTTTGTAAGTAAACTAAAGGGTTCAATGCGCGTTTTTTTGAGACGAGTCCTTAAGTGGTTTGCCCTTCACGATTTTGGGAACACCACGAATGTACCGGATGGTCATCTGGCTTTGTCCACGCTCATGAAGGTCACGGAGCTTCTCCCGGAGCTGCAAAATGGTCCCGCGTTGATGCTTGGTCTTATCGTCGGAGATCTTAAACGGGCCCTTGTATATACATCGAATAGGTAGTACACAATACAAGACTCCGCTGGATCGTGGAAAAAACATGTGGATGGAGTCGACGTAGAAATGTGAGGCCGAACCCGCAGTCTCTAAAGCCGGATCCAGACTTGAATGCGTATACGCTGAGCAGGTTGAGCGCGCACGAATGACGCATGCGGAGGGGTCGAAAGTGCCATGTGTCTTTCGTCACCAACTTCTGTGCTTAGCTTAGAGGAAAATGCCACGTCTGGTTGCCAAAAACCAATCAGGCCGATCGGTCGGAGCGTCTCGTCAGGGTCGCGGTTTATGGGCGTATTGTTCCGCGAGTCGGTGGTAGACAACGGTAGAGTACGTACGGGTCCAAAGTCATCGTACGCACTACCCTCCGACAGAGCAATATGCGGATTAACTCATTGTCAGACTGTAGAATGCCTAAAATTCTTAAAGACGGCACCACGTTCTTGATTGTACTTTAGAAATGCTGGCAAACAGATGTTGTCGAAACGTTCTTGGGAAAATATAAAATTACCGATCGTAAACAAGGAATGAATTCTCGCTTGGTTCTGAGCCCGCTTTTGTCCCAACGCACAGTGGACGTCAATCCCAAGAATAGAGAAAAAATTCATCATGCTTTTTCAAGTTCCTTACAAGCGTTATCGAAGGTTAAGTTATAGTTAAGTGAATTCTTTAAGATGAAAGATTTGGGACCCGTAGGGGAAATGTTAGGCATAAAAATCGAAAGAGATGGGGACACAGGTTCAATAAAAATATCACAGACAGAATATACAAATAAAATGATCGAACGTTTTGAAATGAACTTATGTAAACCTGTGTCTACTCCTTTCGCTTCAGGTGTAAAATTATCAAGGGAAATGGAGGCAAAGACACCTGTCGAAAAAAGAGACGCCGAAAAACAAGCCATATAAAGAATTAATAGGTAGCCTCCTTTACCTGGCCAATACGACAAGACCTGACATTTCGTTTACAGTAGGGGCGTTAATTTGAATCCTGGCCAACAACATTGGAACTGTGCAAAATACGTTATCCGGTATTTAAAACGGACTGCAGATTATAGAATATTGTACCGGAAAATGAGAAACGCGGTTCATATGGTACGGGCCTGAGGCGCTCCAAGCACTTAGGCCGCCGCGGGGGCCAAGACGCGCGGCGGGAGAAAGGAGGCGTTGCTTATGAAAATCGGCCGCCGCGTTTACTTAATTCCCAAGCCTGCTGTAACGTTCGGCTGTCCGGGGACAACTGAGCGTCGACAGATCCTCGAGCGGAGAGCGGCGTCCCCTCGAGTGTAGGAAAGGTGGGGTTCTATTTCTACGGTTAAGGAGTAAAATCCACGGCTTAACGTCGCAATGTCTGTTTTATTCAAACACACTTATTCTAATAACAATAACAAGTAATTAATATTTCCTATGTCTACGATTAAATATCTTATTTTTGGTTTTTATGGGTTTTTTGTGTTAAATATGAATATGTATATATATATATATATATATGTGTGTACAGAGGAATGTTGCAGTGTACTGCCGCTGCCGTCTCCGGGGCGAGCTAGTACTCTTGGCAACGTCTGCTGCAAGAAGGCCGCTGCCGTTTCCGGGGCGAGCACACTTCTCTCGGCAGAGTTTTACTCTTACTCGTGGTTAATGTTAATTAATGAATATGAATATTTGTATATTGAGTTATGTTACAGTGTATGGCCGCTGCCGTTTCCGGGGCGAGCTCGTACTCTTGGTAACGTCTGCTGCAAGAAGGCCGCTGCCGTTTCCGGGGCGAGCACACTTCTCTCGGCAGAGTTTTACTCTTACTTTGATTCGTGTATTATAGTGCAAGGCCGCTGCCGTCTCCGGGGCGAGCTCAATACTCTATAATACTAGCTTTAGGAACGGCCGCTGCCGTTTCCGGGGCGAGCTCGATTCTCTTTGCTAAGTCTGCTGCTAGAAGGCCGCTGCCGTTACCGGGGCGAGCACACTTCTGTAGGCAGAGCATTCGAATGAACCGCTTAGCTGCGTGCGCCTCTTTTATACTCGAGATTTGGTCAGTTGGTGCATGCGCAGTGAGTCGCAGTTTGTTATTTTGAATTTTATTCGCTTATTACATCGTATTTTGTGTTATTCTTTTACTAATACTTACAATTAATTGTCCCTAACATTCTTACAATAATAATTCTTCTAATATTCAATTGAATCGCTAATTATATATAAAAGTAATAATAATTTAAATTACGCAGTATGTTTGATGGTCTACATGGTAGTACAAGTCGGTTCCTACTTTACCGACAGTAGAGTTTATTGGTTCGAGTCCCCGTGGGACGTTACACTGCAATAAGCAATAACGAAAATGTGAAAAGCGTAAGCAATAGGCAATAATATAAATGGAGATGATATGCAAGAGTATAATAAGTAATTATAGTCGCTTACAGTAGCTGTCGTAGATTAATAATCCTTTTCGAGAGGAGTAGCACTGATATGAATAATAACACTGTATAGTTTAGATTTCAATAACTGTTTACTTTAAGTGCCTTCTATAGAAGAGTTTGCGTAGAAGAGAGCTCCGGCCTCTGGGGCCCTTGTATTTATGTGATTCTCCGGAATGTCAGGTATGAGGGGTGTAAAATTCTTAGGTTAGGATGAGCACGAGGAGGCTGGTAGGGTTAGGATCGGTGTTGAGCCACACAGACACTGAGTTGCACAAAAGAATATGAGGTCTTTATTTAAAACGTCTGCCAACGGACAAGCCGTTGTGCACACGATGAAGATGGAGGATGAGCCCCCGTACACTTTATCGTACAATACCACCGGTTGACCGCGTGGACGCGAGAACACGCACAATCGCGAATGCACAATCAGATGATCTATACTTTCGAACTGTGTCGCGAACACCGCGTTGAGTCGACAGTTGGGAATACGTGATTTGTGCACTGAATTTGTTAGATGAGCAAGACTATTTGACGATGAACAAAAAGGCGTGTTACGTTGTGCACGGTTGTGAACAGATTGAATGCAAGATGGATGCGCAATTCCGCCGCAGCGTCTTCTCGAACATTCTCGAGCGTCGATCGACAAGACGGACGCTGATTGGTTGATTGATCGCGGATCGACTGCGACTTCCGCTGCCCAGGAGGTGCTGCGGTGATCGAGAGTGCGGCGGCGCAAAGAACTACTCATTCCCAAACAAGGGGTATGCGCGGTATGCACCATGACTCATGTGCAAAATATGCGTTATGTAATTGGAATGTATTGATGACTCATCCCTGAAATATGCGATGCAATAGAATATTAGGGGTTCTTATTTGGGGTTTCGAAGACGGGCACTCAACCTGATGAATGGATTTTGAGTGTTTTGGTTGGTAAGGGATGAGAGTGGATGAGAGTTCCAAGTATACGACACTACCCATAGTTAAGGGTCGCAATGTCAACTGCGTCCAGGTTAATGTACCGAATATTCACTTCACTGCACGGCTACTAACATTAATCACGTAATTTATTTTTCATGGAACGTGTTGTTCCTACGTATTGGCGATTATTGTCATTTCAAGAACTGCTCCACGTGGCCACCGCCATTGTCGATGCATGTGTAACGTTCCGCGACGAGCCGCCATTAAAAAATTATTTCCTTTATTATATTGGTTCTCATTATTCTATATTATGTTACAGTCAGGAACAAAAAGATAGGACACTCATTAATTTGTCAATTGTTATTTAATATGTAACATAAATTAAGTTTATATTTGTAACACAAACAAGTATACATCGTTTTTTTTTGTTCATATGGTCCAATTGTTTAATTTAAAATGTTGATATTCAATAAATTTATCTGGAAAACTGTAAACATTCAAGAATGTTAGTGGGACAAAATGATAGGACATGTGTTTAAAAAATTGAATGGACTAAAGGAATTACCAGTTTTGCTTAATATTCAGTACTTGGTAGAGCCTCCTTTATTTTTTATTACGGAAATCATCCGTTTTGGTAGAGATTTATATAACTTTTTAATCGCTTTTCTCCTTAATTGGTGCCATGTTTAATGCATTGTTTTAACTCGTAACCTTAAAAATTGTCGACCGTTGGCATATACTGCTCTCGCAAGGTCCGCCCAAATATTTTCGATAATGTTGAGATCGGGTGACTTTGCTGGCCAGTCTAAAATTTTAATTGTTTCATTTGCGAAAAATGCTTTGACTATTTTAGCTGTGTGAACGGAGGCATTGTCATGCTGAAAGATGAACTTATTTCCTGCAATTCTTGTAGCATGTTTGTTTATTTGCTCCTTAATCAGATTCAAATATATTTCGCTATTCATGTTGCCACTAATAAATTTGATATCTGTTTTTCCACAGTAACCAATGCCGGCCCAAATCATAACTCCACCACCGCCCATTTGACGACGGCTTAACAATTGAGGTTCTTTTCTCAAATCATGGTAGTAGTAAGCAAAACCGTCAGGTCCATCCATATTAAATTTCTTTTCATCGGTAAATATTATTCTGCGCCAGTTTTTTTTTAGTTGGATATGTTTCTCCGCAAATACCAAACGATCAGTTTTATGCTGTTCTGATGACACTGGCTTTCTCTGCAGTTTTTTTTTTGTTTTAAGTGTTTACACTGTCTTAAAACACGTCGCACATTTTTAACGTGTGTTGTAACACCAGCTTTTTCCGCAATTTGTCTAGCGGTCATCTTCGAATTCGATGCTAATCTTAAAATTGCACGCTTCGCACGCGGTGTTAGAGCCGGAGGGCGACCAGAACTCTTTTTTTTTTACCGTAATTATCTGGATTTTTTACTAATTTATTTATTACATTCCTACTTCTCTTTAATACTTTAGCAATTTTTGCTATCGAATACTTTTCTTTACATAATTTTAAAGCTGTATGCACTTCACATGCACTCAATTTTTTCCCACGACCCATTCTTTATTGCTGTGTTGCAACTGCACAAATTAAACTATTTATATTAAATAATTTTTAGTGGAAACTTTACACGGCACTCGATGTTAAGCCTTCTTGTGTACGTTTACAACTGAGAAGTGAAAATACCCCGCATGTCCTATCATTTTGTCCCACGTGAGGACAACAATGTTTACGTTTTCCCCCATACTATTTCTTAGAAACGGATACTACGTATAATCTTCGGTATATTTACAGTTATTGGTATGTAGAATGTAGCTGATTTACTAAAATGCACATTTTCTTCAGCTACTATATCAAAACATAAATAAACATAAGGTGACCTATCTTTTTGTCTCTGACTGTATATCATATACCTAGAACATTGTATTAGCAGTAAGATACGAATGCACGTATGGACGAATGCAATCTAGTGGTCAGTGAACAAACTAAGCGCCGCGAGCAGATCGAGTGCGCATGTGTGAAACGCACGATCAACCGAACGCCAAGTGAAACGCGAGTGTCACGCCTAACTGGCGTTAGCCAAATACGAAAGCTAATTGGAGCACGTAAAGTACGACAAGTGATTGGTGCGGGCCAAGTTCCACAAATGGGTATAAATATGGGCCCGCCAGCAGCAGAGGGCAGAGATCCTCGAGACACCATCGAGAGATCATCACGAAACCATTAAGTACTCACCACTTAAATAACCAAGCCAACTAAAGGTGAAATCAGACGGCGCGTGAATCGGCGATCTTTGCGCGTGAATCGCCGATCCACGCGCCGTCTGATCGGTCATGGCTCGCCGAGTCGGGCTTGCCGAGCTAGCTCGCCAAGCTACGCCGAGACACGGGCCAACTGTAGACGCACATTGAACACAGAGTGTCGCAGTGGATGAAATATTTTATTTATAAGGCCGCGTACAGACTTGAGCACGAACGCGAATGAGGCAAGCCGAGGCAGAATGCGTATGCAAGTGTTGCACGTCGGTGAATTGCTCGGGGCTGTTCGCCGCATGCCTCGGGCCGTTCGCCGTTGCCTCGGCGCTGTTCGCCGCACGCTATCGGTCGAAAAAAATTAATTCGTGCTCAATGCGGGTGTCGTTCCGAGGGAGGACGTGCCGCGGCGCCATTCGCCGCATGCCTCGGGCCGATCCAAAGTTATTGGATCGGCCCAAGGCATGCGGCGAAAGCAAGGGAAAGACGAGCCACACCACACATTCCGCATCATCGTCGTCATCGTCATTATCAACTTGATCTATGTTACTCGGTATGTTCCATATTACGTACACACATGTTCCGACAAGAAATTAAGAATTATACTAAGAACAAAGTAACTTTATTGGTAAACTATTGCTGAATAATCAAGAACACACATATTTAATGATAAATTATATCAAAATAATACTTTGTAACATACCTTCATTACAATATTTAACTGTTTGATGCACTTTTCAGAAACTTTTACACCCCACGAAAAATATAAACATTTCTCTTTCAATGATAGATGCCCGACTGATGCTCAATTCTCAGTATCATCGTCTATTGTGTCTAGGGATCTAGTATAAACGATTACCTGAAGAGTTCGTTATTTCTTTATCGAAATTTTACGAAGTTCCATATTACGTGCTGTTCCATATTACCTGCCTTTACCCTACATATACACGTATATACATATGATATGTGAATATGCATACAGTGTGTGTGAGTTAAGGGAGAACAATTAAATGATTCGTATGCGAGTAAAAATATGGACAAACTGTTAGTTCAAAAAGAAAAATGTAGGTTCCTCAAAACAGATGTTTCAGTGTGCAATAAAATAACAGCATTTATGCCATTCTCTGTAAGCCAGGTATTTCGAGACTCTGATAATGCACTCCAGTCCATACTTACCGGCGCATTTGAGAAATACGAATTTGAAAGAAAATGAATATGGAGGGTGAGTCAATAAGAACTTTGAGACGCGATGCCCGCTCGCTCGTCACCTTTTGGCGTTTTCGGACGGTCGCACTGGGGTGGACCGAGTGCGAACCCTACCCAATCGGAAGCGAAGAGTGTGAACTTTTTCGCCTCCGATTGGTCAACATTCGCACTCAATGCGTCCCAGTGCGACCGTCCGAAAACGCCGTTAGATTGTTCGCGGCGATTACCCTGGTGATTATACTGTTTGTGCTGTTACGTTACCACGCCATAACGCGTGAACATAGCTTTATAAATTTTATATTCAGAGATAATGTATATGGATATTATATATACTCAGATATAGAAGTGTGTCTCAATTTGCCTCAGTTTGCCTCAGCTTGCCTCGTGCGGGACGCACAGGACAAAAATCACAATTTTTCCAGCCCGAGGCATTCGGGTCTGCCTCGGCTTGCCTCATTCGCGTTCGTGCTCAAGTCTGTACGCGGCCTAATACGTTAATTCTGAAGTGAAACTTACGCACGGTAGAGTGAATTGGCCTCATGCCGCTGAACGGCAAACGAAACGTCCACATCGTAGTGGAGACGTATATTAAGCTGGCGTAGCCATTTGAAAAGGCCAACGCAAAATTAATACGATATTTTCTTACTATTTATTTGCTAATTATTTGCCAAAGAATTAATATTTTGCTCCAGCCGTTTTCGAGAAACAATGGCTACGCTACCATAATAATATTATTATTATTATTATTATTTATTATACGGGACAAGCCCAATATGGTACACGTAAAATAAAATAAAAAGAACGCAATAATATACTGTTGATTGAGTACAGACGAATAACACAGAAATGCCTAGGCGAGGAAAAGGTTCTTATTGCGCCAACCGCGATCCTATAAGTGCAGTGACCGACCGTCTAAAAACTGCCAGAGAGGTGCCAAAGAAATCTACTCTGTCGGCCAACTTGCACCCGCGCAAACATACCCTCGTGATGGGGTCACTCTGACGCATATTAGTCCGAAAAAATTTTACCCGAAATAACGGCGTAGATCGCAATGGTCTGGACAGCGCGCTAAAGTTAATTAAACCTAGCAATTGGGGACAAGTAATGCTCCCATTAATGATCCTAAACAGAAAGGACAGGCCGACCAACTCCAATCTCTGCTGGATCGTCAGGAACTTAAATCTTCGCAAAGACGGCCCGTAATCGTGATCAAACACGCTGATGGGTTGACCGAGGCGAAAAGACGCAAAACGCAAAAACCTGTGTTGGACCCTCTCTAGCGCCACCATAAGGTAGGCCTGATGAGGGAACCAAATCACCGACGCATATTCCAGGTGTGGCCTAACCAGCGCATCGTACAATAACTTAAAGGTATTAATACTCCTGAACCCACGTGAGTGCCGCATGATAAAGCCAATCTGCTTAGAGACTAATTTAGTAAGTCATTGTAAGTCACACCCAGGTCACATACGCTCTCAGTGCAAGACAAGTACGAATGTCCCAGCGAGTAATTAAAAATCCACGAACTAAATGACCGGGAAATCCTAAGGACCTGGCACTTCGACAAGTTCAAAGGAAGTCTATTTACCGTGCACCATACATAAAGCCTGTCAAGGTCACCTTGGAGCTCCCGGGCATCGTCCATGGAGTTAATACTGGCAAATAATTTAAGGTCGTCCGCAAAAAGTAAGGGAGTACCGAATTGAAACAACTCCGCTAGGTCGTTGATGAAGATACAAAAAAGCAAGGGACCCAGGTGTGACCCCTGTGGCACGCCCGATGTGACCCTTATCGGTTGAGAAAGGCAGCCACGCACCCTAATAACTTGGGTTCGGTCCGTTAGATAGCTGCCTAACCATTGAAAAAGCCTACCATGGAACCCGAATACACTCAATTTCCTCAGCAGAATGCCGTGGTCAACCGAATCGAATGTGTTATTAAAGCTAATAAGGGATCAGTGCTAGGACTGGGTAAACGGGCACTGAACTAAGCGGAGCAGAACAGAGTTTGTTAGACACCACGAGCGGTTATAATTGCATAAATATGTACAGAGTCACAAATAAATTAAACTATTTCACAGAGAATGTCTATACGTTTAGGTATTACTTATAATGAGCGAAGCTTTGGCGAAGAAGCAAGCGCGTGATTAAACTCGGCACCAAGCTAGTTACAGAACAAGGAAGTAACTCGCGAAGCAATGCGCGGTTGGCAAGGTGCGTAAGCAGGCAGCGAAAGCAAGTGACTCGAAGCGTAATCGCGAACAGAGAGAGATCTTCCTGGAAATCGCGATCGATTTCCTGGTCGGAAGAGCCTTCCCCTTCCACCGATCGCGAATCGATGGAAGGGGTCCGCGATCGCGGCTCCACATGAGTAAGCGCGCAAGCGCCAAACGCCCAATTACCGATCCTAGCGTCTAGATGGCGTGAATAGGTCGCTTTTCTGAACATTTCCCGCCCGCCATTCATCGGTCCGATGAATACTTATAGTCGTTCGCCGGTGATTGGACGTCTGGTTTTGGCGGGATCGGGTGGTCTTGGCGGAATCGGTAGTGGCGCCGCTTAGCTCATGTGGAGGCGTCAGGCAAACGTACGTGCTGCTTGGTGGTTGTCCTATGGTGTAGTGACCGTGTCCTGAACAAAGGGAAGAAAAACCAATTTACACACGGGTCGTAAAAATTCGGAGTGGCTAGTTTTAATTGTAACGACCCGAATCAGGCCATCGGCGCCTGAATGTAATTTGGTGACCCTAGCCAGCGGCCATCGAGCAGGTGACGTCAGCTCGGATTTTAGGAGGCACAGGTCGCCGACCCGTGGTTGTGGATGCTGGTGTCTCCACTTGTTCCGTGACTGTAGCGACTGCAGATACTCGGTGGCCCACCGCTTCCAGAACTGCAGTCGCATTTGCTGCAGCATGTGCCATCGAGATAGGCGGTGAGCAGGAATGCCGTCGATGGGGGGATCGGGCAGACTTAGCAAGGAGTCGCCGATCAAAAAATGGCCTGGCGTCAACGTGGCCAGGTCCCCGGGGTCGTCGCTCATGGCTTGCAATGGCCGGGAGTTCAAGCAAGCCTCGATCTGGTGCAGCAGCGTAGTCATCTCCTCGTACGTAAGGTGTTGCTCGCCGATAACTCTCCGGAGATGGTGCTTTGTGGATTTAACGGCCGCTTCCCACAGGCCTCCGAAGTGCGGTGCGGCCGGTGGATTGAATATCCACTGTATCCCGTCCTTCAGCAGTGCAGCGTGAAGACGAGCGTGGCCAGTATCGAGATGGCTGAGCATCTCCCGGAGCTCCCGTGCGGCGCCCACAAAGTTCGTCCCTCTGTCGCTGTGTATCGTAGCACAGAGTCCTCGCCGTGACGTGAAACGTCGCAAGGCGGCAAGGAAGGCTTCTGTGCTGCAATCTGAAACCAATTCGAGATGCACAGCGCGAGTGCTTAGACACACGAACAACGCCACATAGGCCTTGTGTGTACGTTGTCCTCTGCCCCTTGACCTCAGCAGTATCAATGGTCCGGCATAGTCCACGCCGACGTGAAGAAAGGGCCTTGCTGGTGTCACGCGGGCAGCTGGCAGATCCCCCATTAATTGTTCTCCGGTTTTAGCGCGCCAGCGGATGCAGGTGGGACAGCGGTGGAGGATGGTCCTGACCCGTTGTCGCCCTCGTAGGATCCAGTACTTTCGCCGTAGCATTGATAGTGTGAGTTGGACCCCTCCGTGGAGTGACCGTTGGTGTGCCTCGTCAACCAGCAACTCAGTTAACCGACTGTTTCCAGGGAGTATCGCAGGGTGTTGTGCGTCTAACGGCAGGGAAGAGTGGCGCAGGCGACCACCGACGCGCAAAACACCCTGTTCATCGATGTACGGGTTCAGTAGCAGCAGCCTGCTGTTGCTAGGTAAGGAGCGTCCCATCTCCAGTTGTTGGACTTCCGTGAGGAATTCCAGTCGCTGCGTGAGGAGAAGCCAGCGAGTCCGGGCGGCTTCGACTTCAATTGGCAGCAAATCCGGGGTTCTGGTCCCGGTTGTGGCCCTTGGTAGCCACCGCAAGCACCAGGCGGTGACCCTAAGGAGAATGTGTATGGATGAGTATCGTTTTAATAGTATCTCGCCCGTTGCAGGTTCACCCGACGTCAAGCTGGCACTGGTCCGGGCCTCCAGGTCAGTCTGCGGCAACAGCAGCTGACTCCCGCTCCTCCATCCTGCAGGCGTGGTCAGCCAGTACGGGCCAGTCCACCAGAGGGCAAAGTCAGGCAGCTGGCTTGGTGGTAGCCCTCGGGAAGCACAGTCCGCAGGATTTTCTTGGCTGGTGACATGATGCCATTGAGCCTCAGGTAATGTACGTTGTATTTCCGAAACTCTATTGGCCACATATGTCTTCCAGCGCGCCGGGTGTCCCTGGATCCAAGCGAGCGTAATGGTGGAATCGCTCCACAGATGCACGGCGGCTCCCCTCAATCCCAGGCTCTCGTAAGTGGAAGCCACTAGTTTGGTTAGTAAGGTGGCAGCGCACAGCTCCAGCCGTGGTAGTGAGATCCGCTTCAAGGGTGCCACTTTGGTTTTGGCAGTGATGAGTTGTGTGCGAACGGTAGCATCCTGGTCGACGACTCGAAGATATACCGCAGCAGCATAGGCTCTCTCCGATGCGTCGGCGAAGCCGTGGAGTTCCTGGAGTTGAGACGTCTGTTGAACGCCGAGCCAGCGAGGGACTGCTACCCGGTTCAGTTCAGGCAGCTCTTCCAGGAACTGCGTCCAGTAGCCAGCCTCAGTGGCCGGCAGCGGTGAGTCCCAATCTAAATTAAGTAACCATAGCGACTGCATGAATATCTTGGCGTTGACTGTTACGGGGGACACTAATCCCAGTGGGTCAAATATTCTGGCGATGGTGGATAGAACCAAACGTCGTGACACTCCTCCCTCCTTGGTTGTAGGCTGCACTTGGACCCGAAAGCAGTCATCGGCCAAACTCCAGTGCACCCCCAGAGCTGAATGAGTTTCCCCCGGCTGCCATTGGCATTCAGGGATGGCGTCGCCGGCAGGTAGGTTCTCCATCAAGGCTGGTTGATTGGAGGCCCATTTTCTTAAATTAAAGCCGCCCGCCTTGCAGAGGTGGCGGAGCTCAGCTTGTAGTTTGGCGGCGTCCTGTACAGAATCGGCACCCGTCACGACGTCGTCCATGTAGACATCGTGCTGCAAGATGGCCGCTGCTCGGGGATATCGTGACTGCTCGTCCTCGGCAAGTTGGTGTAGCGTCCGAATGGCAAGGTACGGAGCGCACGCGAGACCATAAGTGACTGTATTCAACTCATAATCCTTGATGTCACTTCCTTCTTCCTTCCAGAGAATCCGTTGGTAGCGACGGTCGTCCGGATGGACCAGGATCTGCCTGTACATCTTTTCGATGTCAGCGGTAAGACAGACCTGGTGTCTGCGCCAACGGAGGAGCAGTTGTTGAAGGCTGGGCAGCAGATTCGGACCCACCATCAAAGCGTCATTCAAGGAGTGCCCGGAAGTCGTGTTGTAGGACCCGTTGAACACCACTCGCAGTCGAGTGGTCGTGCTACTTTCCTTCAGGACCCCGTGGTGCGGCAGGTAATACGCCGCTCCTGTTAAATTGCCACGTATCTCAGACATATGTGAGAGCTGCTTATACTCACGCATAAACATCTGGTAGGCCTCTGCGAAGGACGCATCCTTGGTGAATTTAGCTTCCATCCGTTGTAGCATTCGTCGGGCACCCGGTCGCGACTCGCCGAGCTCCACTGAGTAGCAGAAGGGAAGACGAACCAAGTAGCGTCCGGACGGCAGCCGCTGATGAGTCGTCCGGAAGTGTTCTTCGCAGTTCTCCTCCTCTGCGCTATAGGCCTTTGACACCACGAGTTCCTCCTGTTCCCAGAAGCGTCGTACCAAGGGCAAGAGGTCATCCTCGGTGGCGCATTGAAGGGACGAGACGCCCTGTCTCGCCGTCGGTTCACCCTCGGCTGTCGTCGTGGCTGGTCCGGACACTATCCACCCCAAGGAGGTCCTTTGCGCGATCGGTTCTCCGGTGCGACCTCGACTGAGCCCGTCGAGCAGAACGAGAGCAAATGCGTCGGCGCCCAGTAATAGTTCAATAGGACCGTCGGAAGCGAAGCTGGGGTCAGCCAATGGTAGGTCGCATAGGTGAGGCCAGTCCGTTGTCCGATTGTCGATACGCGGTTGGTATGACGTGATCCGCGGTAGCACCAGCGCGGCTATCACGTGTTGGTCGGCAGATTGGAAATGAGCTGTAAACTCTAATTTTACTTGCCCACGAATCCTTTCCGGTAGTGATTGCCCGACGCCAACGAGACGAATATTTGCAGGTCGGCGTGGAAGGCGTAGCTGCTGAGCGAGAGCCTCTGTCAGCAACGAGACCTCGCTGCCCTGGTCAATGAGAGCCCGCACTTCTCTTGAACCTCCATCCGCTTGTCGGACCTTGACGCGCGCAGTGGCCAACAGCACGGCAGGTAACTTCTTTGAAACGCAGCTTGAGGTGTTAGCTGAGACATCCTCGGCTCCGCTAGAACTAACGCTTGCGTCATGAATCGTCGTGTGATGGCGACTGTTGCATTGCTGGCACCGTCGTTCCGAACGACAATCCTTCACTTGATGGTGCCCCAGGCAGTTATAGCATAGATTCGCCTCCTGCAAGGCAGCTCGGCGTTCTGGAGCTGTCTTGGCTTTGTAGGTGCGACAGTACAGTATAAAATGGTTTGCTTTACACAGGTAGCACGGTTCCTGTGGTCGTTGCGTTTGGCTCACCTGGTGAACCTTGGTCGTCCTCTGAGTTGTAGAGGATTTCCCAGCTCTGCTCTCTGGTCCCTTACGCTGTTCCTCCAAGGCCTCCAGCGTGTTAACGCGACCCTCCAGGAATTGCTGCAGTTCCTCGAAGGTCGGTGGTAATTTTGTACGGCCTACGAGTGTCTCCCACTCGTACCTGGATTGTGGATCTATTTTCTCTATCACCAGGTGCACTAGCCAGTCACCGCTGGCATCAAAGGGTCGCTTCATGGCGGCAAGGGCTTTCACTGAATCGCAGACGGTGTAAAATAGTCGCTTCAGCTCCGATCCTGACTCTCGAGTAATGGACGGTAAGCCAAAGATGGTGCTCATCTGCGCTTTGACCATGAGGCGTTGATTATCATAGCGGTCCTGTAGCAGCTGCCAGGCCGCTTCGAAGTTTTCTTCCCTCTCGGGCATGTTGCGGAGGAGCAGCTCAGCGTCTCCAGTCAAGGCGCCGCGCAGATAATGGAGCCGTTCGGCATCCGTGAGGGTCGTATCGCGAATCACTAGCGACCGGAAGAGCCCCTGAAAGGACGGCCAGTCCTTTGGTTTGCCCTCGAACTTAGGTAAGGGTATCCGAGGTAACGAAGCTTTGGAACGCAAAGGTCCAGAAGCGTCCACGGACAAACGATCTATAGCTCTAGTCGCGGCCTTCTCTAGTTTATTGAATTCTTCCAGTTTGTCCAGTAGTAGAGCTTCCTGCACGTTGAAGACCTCTTCCGTAGCGGCAGAGGTCATTTCCTTGTCCTTGAAATAGTCGTTACTGGCCAGGACTGCATCAGAGGCCGCCAGAACTCGCAGTTGATCCTGCTGGGCTTCAAATTTGCTCCAATTCTTCCTTAAAGTGTCTAATCGTGATGTAATATTGCCCTTTGTTAAGTTATTGGCACCCAGCTTTTTCAAGTTCTCGAACGCTCGAGCAATTCGGCCGTTGAGGTCACGTTGGCTCGTTATAAGGTGACTCATTGTTTTGCAGTTGGAGGTCACACGCGACGGTTACACTGCACACCCGAACGTTCGCGAACTATCTCCACAGCACTGGATCCGGCTCGAAGGACCAAAAAATGTTATTAAAGCTAATAAGGGATCAGTGCTAGGACTGGGTAAACGGGCACTGAACTAAGCGGAGCAGAACAGAGTTTGTTAGACACCACGAGCGGTTATAATTGCATAAATATGTACAGAGTCACAAATAAATTAAACTATTTCACAGAGAATGTCTATACGTTTAGGTATTACTTATAATGAGCGAAGCTTTGGCGAAGAAGCAAGCGCGTGATTAAACTCGGCACCAAGCTAGTTACAGAACAAGGAAGTAACTCGCGAAGCAATGCGCGGTTGGCAAGGTGCGTAAGCAGGCAGCGAAAGCAAGTGACTCGAAGCGTAATCGCGAACAGAGAGAGATCTTCCTGGAAATCGCGATCGATTTCCTGGTCGGAAGAGCCTTCCCCTTCCACCGATCGCGAATCGATGGAAGGGGTCCGCGATCGCGGCTCCACATGAGTAAGCGCGCAAGCGCCAAACGCCCAATTACCGATCCTAGCATCTAGATGGCGTGAATAGGTCGCTTTTCTGAACAGAATGCCTTCTTAAAATCTGTATAGATCACATCGACTTGCTGGCGCGCGTCCAACGCGGAGGACACATGACTCGCAAACACTGCCAAGTTCGTCACCGTAGATCTACCCGGGAAAAGCCATGCTGTGCATCTGATAATCTACTTCTGATCTGGCCCGAGAGCTTACTGGTGACCACTTTCTCAAATATCTTGGGAAAGCAACTAAGAAGCGAGATTGGTCTGTGACGTTACTCTTATCCCCCGATTTAAAGATAGGCGTCACGACACTCGATTTCCAGGACGTTGGGAAGGACCCAGAATTGAGTGACTTGTTAAAAATAATCCAAAGTGCCTTAGTAAGGCCAAAAATACACGATTTAACAAAGAACGGGGTTAGTCCATCAACACCAGCTGACTTTTTCGAGTCGAGATCATCAATGGCTTCGAACACCTCCGCGAGACTAATGTCTAAGCTAGATAGATTCATCGCCGTAGCGCCGTCCTGGACAGGGCCTGTGGCCGATCGAGCGGTCGGAAGGAAAACCGACTGAAACTGTTTCGCGAAGAGGTTCGCAATTCCCTCATCCGATTCCGCTATGTCATCGCTACGATGCATAATATCAGGTAATCGAGTGTCCCCCCTTCTGGAATTCACGTGCCCCCAGAAGGCATTCACATTGCACGAAATATTTTTTTCTAGCCTATCCATATAAGTATCAAAATCCCTCTTAGCTAACTCCTTACACTGCGCACGGAGAAACGAAAAATTATGGAAATTACACAGTAAGTTGGAGCTCTTCCAAATACCGTGCGCTCTCTTCTTACTACGAATAGCCTGCCGTAGTTCCCGCGAGAACCAGGCAGGAAAGGACGACTTAAAAGTACAATAAGTAGGTACATACGACTCAATCAGATGCTTTAATTGCGAGTTAAGAAAGCAGACGGACTCGTCCGTAGATAAGTTCCTAAGGGCGCAGTCCCAATCAATATTATTTAGTGCAGCGTTAATGGAGTCATAATCAGCTCTAAGAAAGTCAAACTTGACCGCTGCCCCCGCCTGAGGTCCACCGCTGCTGGCTCCCCACGGAAAAGACAGGGCCGGGTGAAACGAGTCCACCGGTAGAATATTTTCCCCCGGATTTGAGATATTCAGCACATTAAAATTAGCAAAAATCAAGTCCAGCATCTTACCATCGCAATTACGCACGTGATTATACTGAAATACATTATGGAAGTTGAAGCATTCCGCCAACGCAGCCGACGACAAGATGTCGTCAGCGCAATCCGATTGCAATACTGGGACCATCGCCGCGGAGGAATCGCAATGCCAAGTAACACGTGGCAGGTTCAAGTCCCCTAAAACGCAGAAATTCAGATCCTCCGCTCGTACTAGCAACTCGTCGATACTACTACAATGCCCAGCATAGGACGCAGGCGGTGATCCGGGGGGGAAGTAAACAGCACCAAATAAATAAACCGATTCGCCCATGGTAACTTTCACAAAGACCTGCTCAATATTACCGACGGACGGAACAAGCTCGGCCGCACTCCAGCCTCTCTTCACAGCGATAAGAACGCCTCCTCCTCGGGAGAACCTACTAGTTGCCGCACACCTATCCTTTCGGAAAAACAATAATTATGCAGCCCCAATTCGGCAGAAGCAATATCGTCCGTCAGCCATGTCTCCACAAGCACTATCACGTCATAATCAATATGATGCGTCAAGATTGACTCGCTCAGATTCCGCAGTTTAGTTCGCAGGCCTCTTACGTTCTGGTAATAAACCAGGGGGACTAATCGTGGTTTTTTGGGACAGACCCAGATCCCTTCCGCGCGATCATCGGTGTGCCATTTTAGAACTTGATGGTCAAGGTTGGATCCTCAGAGAGGCGAAGACGCTCCTGCAGTCCCCGAAGGTGATTCCTCGGTTGCTCCGTGTAATCCATCGCGATTCTTTCGGCGCCCTTGTAGTTGTTCTTCCGGCGGATGATCGATAGAGCCGAAATGTCGGGTGGTAGCGACACCTTGATGGGCCTGTCTTTACCGGGGCTCTTCTTACCGATCCTCCTAACTGTTATGTTGTCATAACAATTAGGAGCCACCTCATTTAAAATCGACGCCACCTTGACGCGGTCGACGTTGACAGTTGATTCACCGGGAACCGTTTCCCCCGAGGTATCGTCTTCCTTTAATTTAAAAATCATCAGGTTGATTTCCCTGCTCCTCCTGTCGTTGACTTCCGCTACCGCCGCCTCGATCACATCAACGTCGCACGTTCGTGATAGTGCCCCCAAGTCGTTCAATCTGGTCTCCATCGCGTCCACTCGACTTGACAGCACCCCGACCGAAGAGCCCAGCCTGTTGCATTCCTCCCTGAACTCGCGCAGCATCTCACTCCGGCAGTTGGCTAGCTCCTCTCGATATTCGCTTCTAAGCTGGGCGCGGAATTTGTCCAGCTCCTTGCTCATGAGCCGCTGCAACGAGCTCAGTAACGCGTCGTTTGCGGGGGAGTCAGTTGGACCAATCCCCACAGCTTGAGAGGACCCGATACTTAAGGGCCCCAGTGAAGGAGACCTAGCACCAATGCCCTCCTTACAGTCCAACAGCATGCCGGTTTTCCACTGATGACCAGTTCGGCCCAGGCAGCCAGGGTGCGAGAGAACGCCACAGCTTGGGCAGGACAAAGGGTTAATCACTACGGCCCTGCACCCTTTACACACTTTCTTGCCCGACATCGTCAGTTCCGAAAATCGATTCACCAGGATCGCCAAACACTGAGCGCGAAGCTATGTAACAGGTGAACAACCACGTGGCACGCAATAACAACACGAGCTAAATAGACGTCTGTACTCTGTAACAGCTGACTGCTGACTGTGTATTAAGCTGGCGTAGCCACATGTTGTATCACAGTACGTAACAAAGATATCGAAGCCGCTTTTACCGCATATTTTGTTGCTAATTATTTGCTCTCGATCCCCCGAATATTAATTTTTTTTGCGATGAATATTAATTATCTAGCATAGCCTAAAGGCTGTGCAATGCTGGTTGTAGGTAAGTGCAGAAGAAAGAATGAAAGATTTTGTATCATTTTATTTTATTATTTCATTTCTTTGATGTACATCAATAATCGTGGTACAATTTTCTAGTTTGCTTTCCTATTTATGCTATGATTTTTTAAGTCATCAAATTCTATCCAATTTGTTGTTGGATCGCCCTTGCGATATATAACTGCCGTGTAATGGCCTGTTACACTTTGTAACGATTCTTCCGCGTGCCTTGTCGGCAGGCCACCCCTACCGTGATAGTTAACAGTGCCCACCAATTGTAGCTCTTCGTTTTTACACAACGGGTTGGTAATTTTTATATGTATTTCTTTTAAGCTTATATAAAAATTTTCCTCTGTTGCATTAAACACTTGGAATAATACAATATCACCTAGAAATGAAAATGTATGGTTAGTTATGTTCGAAAAGCATTTTCAAATTCTTTAAAACTCAAGAGAAATTGCAATAAAACCATGTTAATAATTTAGTTATAAAACGTGTTATTTACCGATTTCTATTAATTTATTTTCTACGGCACCGGGACTGTCACATTTGGGACAGGTACTATTCAGTACCGATCAGAACTCTCGAATAAAGCTTTCGCTGTTCGATTTTTTGAGCTGTATGTCTTCTATCTGTATTCCGGTGAGGTGTTTAATGTTTAAATATTCGCATATTGCGCATTCTGATTTTTCTGTAATACTAGGCAGTTCCTTGAATAATTTTTGCGCCAGCCATCCAACTTTTGCATTACAGTTAATGTAGTGCAATTTATCCATTAACGTGGACTGTTGCACTGGAAATATCTTTGCCAGCAATTCTGCCCGCATAACATATGTATAACTTCTCAACCCTTTGTTAAGGGTGTCTTCAACCATTTTGGAGAATAATGTATGTATCGATTTCATCTGATATATGAAATATAAGAAATAAATATATATAATGATATTTTGATACATCTACTAATAAAATGTATTGTAATCATTTGGGGTAAAAACAATATTTTGACATGGAGGAATGAGAAGAAAAAACAGTATTTATATAGGTACAATTAATAACAGTTTAGAATAATTGCAAAACAAAATTTATAAGAGTTTTCATTCGTTATATAATATATTTATGTACATTAACTATGTGTAATTAAAATTATGAACTTACTTTGTTTCTTATATTTACAAAATCGATTGCGGCCAACAATGCTAAATATATTATGCTATCGAAGGCGCACGTATTTCTCAACGAAACTGTTTTATTGTTAATTGTTACGGGTGCCAATTGAGGACTGTTACCGTTTTTAATTATCGGTATGGTCCGATTTCTGTCCCACTGTAATATATCTTTAATATCATTTTTCTTTCTCCTAAATATTTCGCAGCTTGTCTATGTTTTTTCTTTCTCTGTGAATTCTCCTTGTTTTCTTGATCTAATTGTATGCCTATATTGCTTTGTACATTGCCATTTTTAGCGCAATCATGGCATATACGTTTCTCTCCGTAACCTTCATCTTCTCCCTCTAAAGGAATGGAACATTCAATAAAAATATGCACAGGTTTTGAGGATAAGTAACACTTCTGGACTTCTATTATTATTATTTGTTGTTTTTTGCCGTTTTATCCGAGGATTGCCTTTCCCTTTCCAATTATCTATTTCTTTTAACGCTGCATTTCTGTTTGCGTCTTCTAATAATATAATTCTATTGTCACTGACATTTATGGCTTTCTTATTTAGGTTTGCATTTATTAATAACATTTTTCCCTTTAAATATTCAATGTGATCTGTTACAAACTGATTCACCCTAACTGAAGATTTGTATGTTTTCATTAATATGGATTTAATTTTATTGAAGGTTTACATCGGCAGTGTCTTGAAATCTTGAAACAAATTTAGTTATATTCATTTTCTATTATACGTGTGTCATTAATATCAGTAATTCATGCGTATTAGTAGTGCGTATTAATAGCGCGTATTAGTGTATGGTATTACTAGTGTCTTACTGTCTCACGTTAGTGAGTGTAAATAAGTAACTAAATATAAGATTAATAATAACATATAATATAAATATGCCTCGAGGTCGGCCAACCAGTATTACAGAGGACACTTTTGTGCAAACTATTTTACCATTTAGTGAAAAGATTTATAACCCTTCTCTGTCAGTGGTGGTATCTAAAAACGAAATCATCTGGGAAGACATAGCCCGTTGCTTTTTGGGGAATCTAAAGGCTAGATCACTATACAGGGTGTCCCAAAAATGTCGCGTTTCCTTGAAGGGGGTGACTCAGGGGGTGATTTGAAACAACTTTTTCCTTAGCGAAAATATTGTCCGAAGCTTCGTTAAGGAGATATTAAGCAAAAACCCCGACCAATCAGAGCGCGCGCCTTCCGCCTGAGTTCCCGCAGTAGCGTTGGCTACGAGGTAGGCGACCGCGCTTGTGCTACGAACGTACGAACAAGCAAGTTCGCATGCATCGAAGGAAACCGCGTTACACATTTTTTTTTTTTAAAGCAGAATCTTAAATAAGAATAATTTGAAGTGAGAGGACAAGAAGTACGTAAATTTCGTTTTTAAATAAGGCATAAACGAAAAGCTAACGTAACAGAAAATGTACGACAAGTAATCGTAATTCGTTATTGAGGTAAAAATCCGTAGTTTAAGAACGGCCAACACAACTAAATTTAAAAAATAATATTAGGTGTACGAATAAATTCTTTCCGACTGGAATTTCTATCGCGGTGGTATTCAGAAGCTGCCAGAAAAATGGCAAAAGGTAATGAACAATAATGGAAATTATTGCGATGATCGAGTTGTTTTCATATTTTTTAAATCGAACTGTTATTGTACCCTAAAGTCGGAAAGAATTTATTTTCACACCTAATAATCAGCAATAAATTAAAGAAAACTCACCCTTTCGGACATTCCTTTCCTTGCTTTCCTTCCCTTTTCGGAAACCTGTGTCACTAGGCCACTGTACCGATCCTGGTCATCGGCGTCCAGTGCTCAGCTGATCGCAGGGTCAATGTACCGAATATTCACTTCACTGCACGGCTACTAACACTGTTCAATTAATTTATGTTTCACGGAACGTGTTGTTCCTACGTTACAAAAATTGGTGGCCCCGAAAGGGGCCGATTACTGTTAATTACTGGGACGAGATTACTACTATTACCCGGCGAAAAGAAGATTCGTGGCAGACGGTCTCGGGCTGTGCAGTCCGCTGCTGTGACGATTGGTCGTGTCACGCATTTGGGCACACTTTTACAGACGGGGCACACGTATTTTGGTTATTGGCTGAAGTTGCCACATGGATTGTCGCACCGCGCGACGAAGAGATCGAACGAAACACATCGAGACCGAGTGGGATAGAGCGATCTGTAGCCTACGCTATTGTTTTGTTTTGACGATCGTCGGTCAGGTCGCTCTATCCCACTCGATCTCGTGTTTCGTTCGATCTCTTCGTCGCGCGGTGCGACAATGTATGTGGCAACTTCAGCCAATAACCAAAATACGTGTGCCCCGTCTGTAAAAGCGTACCCAAATAGGTGACGCGACCAATCGTCACAGCAGCGGACTGCACAGCCCGAGACAGTCTGCCACGAGTTTCCTTTTCGCCGGGTAATAGTAGTAATCTCGTCCCAGTAATTAACAGTAATCGGCCCCTTTCGGGGCCACCAATTTTTGTAACGTAAGAACTACACGTTCCGTGAAACATAAATTAAGTGAACAGTGTTAGTAGCCGTGCAGTGAAGTGAATATTCGGTACATTGACCCTGCGATCAGCTGAGCACTGGACGCCGATGACCAGGATCGGTACAGTGGCCTAGTGACACAGGTTTCCGAAAAGGGAAGGAAAGCAAGGAAAGGAATGTCCGAAAGGGTGAGTTTTCTTTAATTTATTGGTGATTATTAGGTGTGAAAATAAATTCTTTCCGGTTTTAGGGTACAATAACAGTTCAATGTAAAAAATATGAAAACAACTCGATCATCGCAATAATTTCCATTATTGTTCATTACCTTTTGCCATTGTTCTGGCAGCTTCTGAATACCACCGCGATATAAATTCCAGTCGGAAAGAATTTATTCGTACACCTAATATTATTTTTTAAATTTAGTTGTGTTGGCCGTTCTTAAACTACGGATTTTTACCTCAATAGGTAACGAATTACGATCACTTGTCGTACATTGTCTGTTACGTTACCTTTTCGTTTATGCCTTATTTAAAAACGAAATTTACGTACTTCTTGTCCTCTCACTTCAAATTATTCTTATTTAAGATTCTGCTTTAAAAAAAAACTGTGTAACGCGGTTTCCTTCGATGCATGCCGACTTGCTTGTTCGTACGTTCGTAGCACAAGCGCGGTCGCCTACCTCGTAGCCAACGCTACCGCGGGAACTCAGGCGGAAGGCGCGCGCTCTGATTGGTCGGGGTTTTTGGTTAATATCTCCTTAACGAAGCTTCGGACAATATTTTCGCTAAGGAAAAAGTTGTTTCAAATCACCCCCTGAATTACCTCTATCAAGGAAACGCGACATTTTTGGGACACCCTGTATAGCTTGGTGGTAACCAATAGATATAATATTTTTGACAAAATAAAGGAGGTTTTAAATACTTCCACCAGCCCAAACACTTCTTCTGTAAATGCACAAAATATATCCGATACATTTGAAGCTAATCCTGGAAGGGATATTTCAAACAATTCAACAATTTATAACGAAAGGCAGATTAATTTTGAAATATTAATACAACGAGAAAAATTTGACGACATTACTAATGTTGTACATTATAAAAGAAGCACTCGTGAAGCAAAAGAGCGAAAACGGCAACATTTAAAATTCGGAACGGGTCACAGTGGTCTCAAATCGCCAAAACGTGGCCAAAAGGTCGAAAATGAACTTTTAATTTCGGGATTTTTAGCCGTTGGGTTCGGTACAGTGATAATCTGGCCATAAAATACCGGCAAGGAAAAAGGCGAAATGTTTATGGTTTGACAGGTAAGTCAATTCAAAGTTAACCTCTGTTATTGAAACGTTTTCTGTGCGCGCCGATACAAACTCGAACGCCGACTTTGAAAGTGAATAACTTTTGAAAGAGTTGACCAATTTCCATGGTGTAAAATGGATGCTACTCCAGGAAGTAAGTAGAATATTTGTTTACTCTTAAGTAACCATAATTGTTAGCGTTTAGGTTGCACCACTGCAAAATTACTTGGAGAAAGTAGAAGCAAAACTTGGCCCACGTATTTTATAAATGTAGTTGAAAAGTTGTAACTTCCACGAACTTCCACCGAAATTTTTGTTCTGGCCTATTGCTAATGCTTATACCTTGCAAATTTTTAAAAAATTGACTGCCACTAGGTGCCACCGTGCTCATACGAGAGTAAAATTGGTCTCCTCAACGAGTTTGAACAAAGTTGTACAAGAATGATTTTCTCTGCATCTTATGCATATTTATTTATTGTCTTGAAATTCAGGAAATATAATTGGATTTTTACCTGTCAAACACCAAGAACTGATTAACTGTGAATTATTCTACATGTTTTAATTGGGTTATCTGTTTATAAACATTATAGGTTCAGATTCGTAATCAACGACTCCAAAAACATCAGGGTACTGACATTCGAGCAGATCCAACAATTTTTTTACTATAGTTGTCCGCCATATTGGATTCGCCATTTTGGTTTTTAAAGTTTTAAGTTTAGATTCGTAATCAGCGACCTCAAAAACCCCAGAGTACCGATTTTTGCCTAAATTCATTAATATTTGAGATTTTGGCCACGTTTTCGGGATTTGGGACCACTGTGCGGGTGTGTGGCAGTCTTTCTTTAACAAACATATTTGGGAAAATACACGCTTGAAATGTGGGATTAATTACAAGAGCCACAATTTATCTTTACATGGTACAACAGGGAAATTTTCCGGTAAGTTAATTTATTCATTATTAAGTTTTACAATAAAAGAGAAGAAGGAAGAGAAAAATGCACGATTTATTCGAGGTTCGAATAGTTTTTAAACGCACGTTTGCATAATTTGAATCCTATCTTTTTACCCGTAACGGAACGGAGAGGGTATATGCGTTTGGCGAAAGAGATATTATTTATTTATTTTATTATTATTATTATTATTATTTTCTAATTCTCATCCTGTTATTTTTTCTATATTTAGGATATTGTAAATGTAACACAAGTGTGGAGTGCGTACTGTCAAGAACGAGTACAGACCAAGATGTGTTGGCTGAATTTTCGATTATTCCTGGGTCGGGCACAGGTTGCGGACCTAGTTATCTTCGAGGAGATGAAATAAATGCAGTCGTCAAAGATATAGATCAATATGGATCAGTTGATCGGTACACTGCTACCTGTAGCAAAGATCTGATGAGAACTGGAGATCCAAAACCGGCAATTATACATAGTAGCAATGTACTACATGTTGCAAAGTCAACTCTTTTAAAAACACAATATTTGCATACTGACCCAATTGCAGCATTGGATACTATGAAATGTACAATGCATACGAACGAAATCCACGATATCGGACAAAATCCATTTTATGTTGACTACTGAACGAATGAGCAGCTACATGCTTATAAAAAAGTATGCTCTCTATACGGTGGAAGTGTGTGCGTCGATTCGACGGGACTCAAAATGCAGCCCATCAGAAGAGTCCACAGTAACATAGAACGATCCATATTTATGTACATAATTAGGTAATGCAGTAATTCTTATTAGTACATATTAATAAACAGTTTTCCGAATTTTAGAAATATTTTATAAAATTTAGAAATATACAGGAATATATGTGCGTGTAAGGAGAAATTTTTTTATAAAAATATACCGTGTTAATTACGATAATCGTAAAGTATTATGATCAACGACAAAAATTCTAGATAAAGCACGATAAAATTATAGGCACACCACAAATATATTAAAGGAAGTTGCATTCATGTTTACTGTGTTGTATGCAGAATCTTTTACAATACCATATAATACTACCGTAATTAGCACGGTCATTTTCAAAAGAAATTTGACATAAAACATAATGAAAACATAATCAGCTCTCAGTATTCCCTCTTCCCAGTTACACTTTGGAAAGAAAAAAATTTTCCAGTACTTGTAAGAGTATCATTGAACAGACGAAAAGTGTTGAAATAACTTTTCCGAAAAAAGGCGAAAATATTGTCAAAATTATTTTCCACGAACACGAATATTGCCACTTTTTCAGACTTGCATTAATTTTGGATAACCATGTCACCGTTTTTCAGGAAAATGACAATAACATATTTTGTTCCCTTAGTGGTATTCTTGAAGGTACTGCACGAATTTTGCATTACAATGTTGTCCTAAAAACGGCACTTATTTAAACATTTTCCTTCTACTGATACAATTAAAGCATATTGCACATCTTATTACTGCTCATTCAGAGTGCAGTTCTCGCTATTAAATGACATTTTAGTTCTGAATAATAATACAATATTAAAAACGGCCCCTAACGTCTACAATAAAAGTAGTTTATTAACTGTGATATTTTACTGATCACATCTCTTAGACGACATAAATAATATTCATTTGAAATGAATACAGATTCTAGGTGAAAAATATATTATCGACAAAATTTAGTACCTAATAACAATGGACATATTTTCGCTTTACGTAATTTCAATGTTAACTATGAGAAATATTTTTGTTTCATCCAATTTCAGCGTGTTAACGAAATCGTATATGGAGCGCCATCTCCCGTCCCCGAGCGGACCCAAGTGTGACAAATCCTTGTATGCCCCACCTCGCTCACGCGGAGCATCGATCATGCGCTCCCTTCCATCGATCGCCGATCGATGGAAGGGGGAGATAACGCCAATTCGAGGAAATCGACGCAGATTTCCTCTGCCTACTAGTCGACGAGCCGTCTACGAGGTAACACTTGCTAAATCGCTTCAGCTGTCTAATCGCTTCAACCACTTGCTTTGTCCGCTTGCTTTGTTCGCTTGCTGGCTTCGCGTTGTAAAAGGACATCGGGCCGAGTCCACGTGCACGCCGAGTTAGCGCCGCTTATTCTAGAAACCCCCACCGCGTAGGAAAACCGCTGCAATTACCGCAAACTTAAAACAATATTGAAAGAATTGCGATACAAACTCTTCATTGTAAATAGTTGTGAATAGTGTAAATTAAGACTAAGATTAAAATTAGTGCTTACAAATAAGGTGTCCTAAATCTAAAAAAGCCCTAAAGCAAGATCCCGGTTCCTTGACGCGCGCTCCGTTACTTCGCTAAACACAGTGTTAACTGTGAGGAAGGGCAATTTACAGTTGCTCAATGATTAGGAGAGCGGCACACGACCAGGGACATCATGCAATTTTTAATAGACTTTCATAGTTTCGGTGCTCCTTTCCCAAAGGAATTCATTTGTGATGGGGCGAGAGCATTATTAAATGCTGCGGTATTAACATACTCTCGCTTTTCTAACATACAAGAGTATGCAGACGCAATGAAAAATACGGAAAACATAAAAACGCGCATTCGCATGGATGTGGCGCATTTTAAAAATAAATATAGGAAACTACTGAAAAATATTAAACGTAGAATATTTTGCTTATATATGGCAGCCATTGGGTGTTTGCTAATTACCCAAAATTTAAATGAGGCAGAAGAAATAATTCTTGCGATTTTCTTGTTAGAAAATTTTGAGACAGAAGGGTTTCTGCCAAACGGAGAAAAGACTGAATGTCTTAAAAAGAAACCATGGCTAATTACATTAGTAACCAGTAAGTGTGAAATTTCATATCTTAAATAACTTGCTAAATTTAACTAATATATTTTAACTAACTTTTAATAAATGCTTCGGTTAAATGTAGTACAATTTTCATTGGGAAAAATTTTCTCATACAATAAACTTTTCACGAGTGAATCCGAAATATTAAGTTTAAAGATCTATCTTCTTTGAAAAAAATTTAATTTTACCTATGCGAAGTACAAGTTCAGAAGTACATACCTGGTGACATTTATACATGATGATAATATTCTCTGTGGCTCTTGATATTTTATTAGGCTATGAAGAAATGGAAATGGTAGAAATTGAAGAAGAGAGAGAGACCGAATTTAACATTGAAGCAGAAGAAAGTGCACCAACAGCAATGAATTATTGGGGACAATGGGCGAGTAAAATTTTGGAAAACGCGAAGCCTTATTTTGAACAGGGAGGTTCCGAAATAAATGCATTTCATTTGCATACAAATATCATTTCTGAAAAATTGCTGAGAGATTTAGAATTATTTCCCATATGGGGAAATATATTAAGTGAAAAATTTAATTACGGACGCATTCCTGCATCCAGTGCATCCGTGGAAGGGCAGAGCAATAAAATTAAATCCATATTAATGAAAACATACAAATCTTCAGTTAGGGTGAATCAGTTTGTAACAGATCACATTGAATATTTAAAGGGAAAAATGTTATTAATAAATGCAAACCTAAATAAGAAAGCCATAAATGTCAGTGACAATAGAATTATATTATTAGAAGACGCAAACAGAAATGCAGCGTTAAAAGAAATAGATAATTGGAAAGGGAAAGGCAATCCTCGGATAAAACGGCAAAAAACAACAAATAATAATAATAGAAGTCCAGAAGTGTTACTTATGCTCAAAACCTGTGCATATTTTTATTGAATGTTCCATTCCTTTAGAGGGAGAAGATGAAGGTTACGGAGAGAAACGTATATGCCATGATTGCGCTAAAAATGGCAATGTACAAAGCAATATAGGCATACAATTAGATCAAGAAAACAAGGAGAATTCACAGAGAAAGAAAAAAATATAGACAAGCTGCGAAATATTTAGGAGAAAGAAAAAATTATATTAAAGATATATTACAGTGGGACAGAAATCGGGCCATACCGATAATTAAAAACGGTAACAGTCCTCAACTGGCACCCGTAACAATTAACAATAAAACAGTTTCGTTGAGAAATACGTGCGCCTTCGATAGCATAATATATTTAGCATTGTTGGCCGCAATCGATTTTGTAAATATAAGAAACAAAGTAAGTTCATAATTTTAATTACACATAGTTAATGTACAGAAATATATTATATAACGAATGAAAACTCTTATAAATTTTGTTTTGCAATTATTCTAAACTGTTATTAATTGTACCTATATAAATACTGTTTTTTCTTCTCATTCCTCCATGTCAAAATATTGTTTTTACCACAAATGATTACAATACATTTTATTAGTAGATGTATCAAAATATCATTATATATATTTATTTCTTATATTTCATATATCAGATGAAATCGATACATACATTATTCTCCAAAATGGTTGAAGACACCCTTAACAAAGGGTTGAGAAGTTATACATATGTTATGCGGGCAGAATTGCTGGCAAAGATATTTCCAGTGCAACAGTCCACGTTAATGGATAAATTGCACTACATTAACTGTAATGCAAAAGTTGGATGGCTGGCGCAAAAATTATTCAAGGAACTGCCTAGTATTACAGAAAAATCAGAATGCGCAATATGCGAATATTTAAACATTAAACACCTCACCGGAATACAGATAGAAGACATACAGCTCAAAAAATCGAACAGCGAAAGCTTTATTCGAGAGTTCTGTTCGGTACCGAATAGTACCTGTCCCAAATGTGACAGTCCCGGTGCCGTAGAAAATAAATTAATAGAAATCGGTAAATAACACGTTTTATAACTAAATTATTAACATGGTTTTATTGCAATTTCTCTTGAGTTTTAAAGAATTTGAAAATGCTTTTCGAACATAACTAACCATACATTTTCATTTCTAGGTGATATTGTATTATTCCAAGTGTTTAATGCAACAGAGGAAAATTTTTATATAAGCTTGAAAGAAATACATATAAAAATTACCAACCCGTTGTGTAAAAACGAAGAGCTACAATTGGTGGGCACTGTTAACTATCACGGTAGGAGTGGCCTGCCGACAAGGCACGCGGAAGAATCGTTACAAAGTGTAACAGGCCATTACACGGCAGTTATATATCGCAAGGGCGATCCAACAACAAATTGGATAGAATTTGATGACTTAAAAAATCATAGCATAAATAGGAAAGCAAACTAGAAAATTGTACCACGATTATTGATGTACATCAAAGAAATGAAATAATAAAATAAAATGATACAAAATCTTTCATTCTTTCTTCTGCACTTACCTACAACCAGCATTGTACAGCCTTTAGGCTATGCTAGATAATTAATATTCATCGCAAAAAAATTAATATTCGGGGGATCGAGAGCAAATAATTAGCAACAAAATATGCCGCAAGAATGGTATCGATAGCTTTCTTAGGCACAAAGGGGCGACACGTGGCTATGCTAGATTGACGCGGTTGTAACGTACCGCGACGAGTCGCCGCCGTAATTATCTTTCTTCTATTATACTAACTCTAATTATTCTTATATTATGTTATACCTAAAACACTTTGTATTAGCAATAAGTCATGAATGCACGTATGGATGAATGCAATCTAGTGACCAGTGAAAGAACTAAGTGAAGGGAACGCATGCGCAGTGTCACTCAGTCGAGCGAGTGAACCAAGTGCGGATCGAACGCGCGTGCGCGAAACACACGGTCAACGGACGCCGAATAAACCGCGAGTGTAGTGCGCGACTGGCGCGAACCGGATATAGAATCCGATTGGTGCGCGTAACGCGCAGCAAGTGATTGGCGCGGGCTAGGTTTCACAAATCAGTATAAATAGAGGCCCGCCAGCAGAGAGGACACACTCCTGGATCTTCGACCGAACCAGTATTATACTGAAGACGCTTTCATTAGCCCCTCAGTCCTCGGGCCGCTTTCAATAGCCCCCTGGGCCGCGAATTCTACAATCCAGTCTATTTCTACCAACATCAGGCCTACCATCTGAAGTCGCTTTCAGTAGCCCTTCGGCTTCCATCTGGGGACATCTTAACCGATTACCTGGCTACCATCTGGGACGCTTTTACTAGCCCCAGCTTCCATCTCAGCCGCTTTAATTAGTCCCAGAGCAATGTGATATCTACAACTGAAGTCGCTTTTAATAGCCCTTCAGCTTCGAACCTAGAAAGCGTGGGCCAGCTAATAGGCAACAGGAAGCCATTCAAATTCGAGAGAAGGAATCCTCTCAATCACTCAACTTAAACATTCTGAATTGACCAAGCGTCAATTCCTCTATTATACATTATACCGACTTCGTGTCGAGTTTCATATCTACTCAGCGATTTAGTATCGCATCTTTATATTATATTTTCTATATTAATTAACGACACAATTCCAATTATCAAAAGTGTCAACTATCTCTATATTCTGTTCTACCGACTTAGCGTCAGTCCAAAATCGAACGATATTCTTTATTACCGACTAAGCGTCATTTTTTCGTTAACATTATACTCCGTTGCAACGGCCTAGCGTCGAAACCGAAACCAACGATATTCTTTATTTCCGACCGATACGTCGTCACGTATTATTTAACGTTCTATTAATTTACCGTTACGGTTCACACGACTCCGTGTCGTATTATGTTATTTTCCGACCTAGCGTCAAACTTTCTTTGAATAAACTATTTTGTTACTTGTTGTTAAAAGGAAGGACTCTCGTTCTTGAAATTCATTTCTTAATCGCACGCCACCCGAACCAATCCCACAAATTCCAGATGCAAAAAATTAATTCTTTGGCAAATAATTAGCAAATAAATAGTAAAAAAATATCGTATTCATTTTGCGTTGGTCTTTTCAAATGGCTATGCCAGCTTAATATACGTGTAGTGGAGAGGGAACAGACGCGTAGTGGAGGTAGGGTTGCCAACCGTACTATAATATATAGTATTGTACTCTATTCTTGTCTAGTGTACTATATACTGTTAGTAAAAGATATATTATATAAAAATACTATATTTCTGATACATTGATAAAACTCTACAATTTTACTTATTTTTTTATTCTGTGGCTGCTTCACAAATTTAGTTTGCGAATTTAAATTTTTAGAGGGAGGATTTTTTCTATAATGAATATGAAGTGACTGGAAGGTGTTAGAGATACATGAAACCGAAGGCAGCGAGTCATCGGTTTCTCAGCATGGCTGCACGTCGGTCATGTGTGTGTGTGCCCGCCACGCGTATGTGCGTGCCGATGGCGTGAATGTGTGTGCGTGGAGCGGGCCCTCGAGAAGGCGACTGAATAGGAACATTCGAGTAATGGACGCGACCCGAACGTTACGCGGTATAATCCTCTGTGCGCATTTTCGAATAAGATAGCCGACGGAAAGCTCAATAAGTGTCTCGTGAATGTCCTATGTATGTAATAAACCATTTATTCCAAAATCCACGCAACAGAAGGCAGAAACAGAGCCAGTCTATCGCTGATAAAAATGTGCTCCTTATATATGTTAATTTGGAGTTTCAGTGCAAGTAAACGTTTGACATGTTTGTTAAAGACAATAAACTAATTACTAATGGAAATGCACAAAAAATATACATTTAGAAAATAAGATGTCGTTTTAATGTAGTTTGATTTTGTACCACTTTCCTCTGAAAAGTACTATAACGATGCGGAACATGAATGCGACGCTGTCATGGATATCCTGAACATTACTGTAAGTGAAACGCAGACGATCGATGCGGAATCGCTTGTGATCAATCAGGATATTTCGTACGATAAACAGACCGAGCTCAAACAATTATTTGAAAGCGAATGCGAAAAAGGTACACGGCCAAGTAAACCAAGGATTAAGGTGGAATTAAGTCTGAAATGGCGAGGTCCCAAGCCGTTTCACTTAGCACCGTGTAGGTTTTCGTGTGCTGACAGGGGTGAAGTCCAGGAAATATTGGATGATTTGCTTGCGCGTGCCATCATCCGCCTCTGTTAGTCTGATTATGGTTCACCAATTGTTGTCGTATAAAATAACAAAAGATGGGACATTTAGGAACAGATAGGGTAAAGTACCCAATTACTGTGCCCTGTTGCAGAACTTTCGGAGTTTTCGCTAGTAAAAATAACTTTAGTAATAAAATTGACTTGTCTTAAAAATTTAAAGATAAATTTCTGCAATATTCTGCGGGTTCTGTAATAATCAATACACTCGTTTACTAACTGATATATAATCTTTAATATGTCGCACAAGCGTATGCTGCTTATGCCGGTTCCTGAGCTACTGCTCCCCACTCTCTCAGATACCTTCATCGCTAGTAGTAATATAGTTTCCTATATTACCGTCCATACATTACAACTTCCTCCCTTTATAATTAACTCTTATCCTACTGTGTTCTTTAATCGCTCGGATCGACGTAAGCCTTTAGGCGTTTCGTCCGCAATTATCTCGTTGGCACTCGTCTTGCTATGGTTTTCCGTAGCCAACCGAATCAGCTGATCCACATGTCGTTTCCATATTCTGCCCGGTGCAATTTCTACTCCGAACGTAACTGGTGACATTTTCTTAGCTATCGTGCCTTGTATTCGCTTGCTATTACGTACGCTATAATCATCCACCATTACTGTGTCACCAATCTGGAAGTTAACATTTCGACTGCCCTTCTTACCAACTACTTGTGCCGTCTGCTTGGTTATCACATTGTCGTTTACATCTGGTATTAACAAGTTAAACCTCGTTCGCAATTCTCGCTTATAGACCATATACGCCGGTGTCCTACCTGTTGTACAATGTTCTGTTGACCGGTAGTCAAATAAGAAGAGATTTATTGCGTCAGCGAGTGATTTACCGCTTTTAACAATTTTATCGACTTTGTTCTTTAATGTTCCTACAAAATTCTCCGCTGCACCATTCGTCGCAGGATGGTGCGGTGCTGTGTAGCTTTGCTTAATACCGTTCTGTTTACAAAAATCTTGAAACTCTAAACTTGTAAATTGAGCTCCATTATCTGTAACTAAGTGTCTTGGTAAGCCAAATCGCGCTAACATTTTTTTAAACGCTTCCAGTACTTTCGGTACCTGGGTACACTTATGCATATTCACAATTTCCGGCCACTTCGAATACGCGTCAATAACTAACATAAACATCTGGCCATGGAATGGACCTAAAAAGTCTGCATGAATTCTACTCCACACTTTATCCGGATACGGCCACGGTGTTAACGGAACACTCGTAGGCTTTTTGCTCTCTTGCACACATACCTTACATGCTGCCGCCACTTTCTCGATGTCGCTGTCTATGTTTGGCCACCACACATATGATCTGGCCATCATTTTCATTTTTACTATGCCCAAATGCGATGCATGTAACTCCTGCAACACTTTTACTTTCACCGTTTCTGGGACTACTACCCTGTATCCCCACAATAAACACTCTTTTTCGATAACTAACTCGTCTCGTTTCGCATAAAATTTCTGTTCTATGTTACTCAGTTCATTCACTCTCGGCCACGTGCCTTTTACATATCGTACAATTTTGTTTAGTGCTTTATCGCGTTTTGTTTCTTTTGCAATTTCCGCCGCATTTAATGTGTACAATGTTTCCGTAACATAATTTATCGCTGTAAATTCCTGATTGAATATCGGAGTTGAATCGTTAATTGGAAGTCGTGAGAGTGCATCACAGTTACCATTCTGCTCTGAGCGGATATACTGTATTTTGTACGAAAATCTAGAAAGGAAATATGCCCATCTTTGCAATCGACTCGTTACTGTTAATGGTATTTCTTGCTTAGGGCCAAAGATAAAAACTAACGGTTTGTGATCAGTTCGCAGCGTTATTTCTTTGCCATAAATGTAATTATAAAATTTCTTAAAACCGAATACGATCGCACTGGCTTCCTTATCAATGATTGCTCGATTCAATTCTTTCTCCGGTATCACTTTAGATGCATATGCTATTGGTTTCTCTGTTTTGTCTTTGTAGCGGTGAGACAGTATCGCTGCTAATCCATACGCCGATGCGTCGCATGACAAAATAATTTCTTCGTTCGGGTCGAAATGCGCTAACACGCGTGGCGATATTAATTCCGCCTTAACCCATTCGAACGCGCTCGAGCACTCTTTTGTCCATTTAAAATTGTCCGTTTTCGTACACTCGTAAAGTGGTTTTAATTTTTCGGCCCTATCTGGTAACAATCTCGCATAGTATGTAATTAAACCTAGGAATGAATCTAATTGTTTTTTATTTGTCGGCGTCGGCGCCTCCAACATTGCTTTAATTTTCGTTTTGGATTTGTGTAAACCATTTTTATCAATTACAAACCCGAGAATGTCTAGGCGCTCCTTGAAGAAATCACACTTTTTAATATTTACTTTGAACCCGCTGTCTTCGAGACGCTCAAATACCGCATATAGTGCTTTTAAATGATCTCCATCATTTTTGCCTGTACAATATATATTATCTAAATATGGGATCACACCGTCAATTCCTGCTAGGCATTGCTCGATTTTCCGCTGGAAATCTCCCGGCCCCGACGCGATCCCCTCCGTCATTTTCGTGTACCTATAAAGACCTTTATGAGTTATAATTGTTAAATAATCCCGACTGCTTTCCTCTACCGGGATCTGCATATATGCATGTTCTAAATCGATTTGCGAGAAACTTTTACCGGTACGCAGCGCCATAAAAATTTCGTCGATTAATGGTATTGGGTGTCGATCTCTTACTAACCACGGATTTATCGTTAATTTAAAATTACCGCAGATTCTGACTCTCATATCGGATTTTATTACAGGTACTATCGGCGTAACCCATTCGCTCACGTCGATTTTCTCAAGATGCCCCAACTCAACCAGTCTATCAATTTCCTCCTCAACCTTATTCCTTAACGCAAACCGCAAATGTCTTGCCTTAAGGGCCACAGGCTGTGCATTTTCTTTTAGTACTAGTTTGAGCATTCCCTTGTTATATAAACCCGGCCCGTCACCAAACAATTTCGGAAATTTCTTCGGAAACATTTTCGATACGCATGTTAAATCAATTTTATTACAATTGCTGAAATTGCAATTTACTTTCAATGGCAATGGCCATAGTCCAAAAACTTTCAGCCATTGTCTACCGATTAACATCGGACCTTTGTTTTTCATAACTACTATCCGCAGTGTAGCTTCCCGCGCTCCTACCTTTACGTTTAAATTCTCTAGGACCCCCTCATGTTCTAGTGAAACTTTCCCGTATGCTTTCAATGGATTTATCATTGGTTTCATTTCGATCAATGGAAAAAATGTATTCTTATCATCTTTTGACATTATTGTCGCGTACGTCCCTGTGTCTATTTCCATTTTTAAATTCCTACCATTTACTAATACATTTAAATACATTGGGTCTGCTTCTAAGTTTTCGTTTACCGTTTCTATGTTACCGACCATCGCTTTCCGTGATCCTCCGACACTATCGAGTCCCTCGTTCACCATGAAGAAATCGTACGCTGCCTCTTCTCCCTGATGACCTTCGGCTTCAGTCTCATTCCGCCCTAAGTGTTGAACTGCTCCTTTCTGCGATCGGCATACTGCTTCCAGGTGTCCTTTCCGTTTACACAGATTGCATGTATTGAAGCGATGGTAGCAGTCTTTCGCCCAATGGTTCGCCTTTCTGCAACAATAACACGATGAACTCCTTGTATTCTGTGCTCTCACGCCATTGCTAGGCGTTCGACTTCCTCTGTTTATGGGACGCCTATTATTGTATCGTTGTCCTCGTCTGCTATCCTGATCCGTACCTTTTCCTCTTAACCTTGGGTTCCATTGCCGTTTGCCTGATTTTGACTTTCCTTCTATCTAGAGACGCGGTAGCGTCTCGACGCCAAGTACAGGAAAGACACCCTGTATATGTCGACTGTCGCTACCGCTATCATTTACTCGTCGCCGGGCTATTCCAACCTAACCTGAAACTTATTTCATTAATATCTCATGACGCCTGCAATATTTTCTAAATTTAAAGGCATTTTTCTTATGTAAACCGCATATAAGCTTTCGAATAAGACCAAATTTCAATAAAATCTGTCCACGCATAACAGGGATATCATAATATCGTCTCGTGGATCTGTCAGAAACGGTAAGATTTTCTTCTGATTCTTCTTCTGATTCTTCATTTGTCAAGTCGCGAGATTGTGACATGTAAATATGTATATGTACGCGTGTGTGTATTATATTATATTGTATGTTTGTATAGTTTAATGTTTGTATATATATTGTATATGTACCTATGTTTGTATATTTTAATGTTTGTATATATATTGTATATGTACCTATGTTTGTATATATATATATATACATATATATATTGTATATGTACCTATGTTTGTATATTTTAATGTTTGTATATATATATATTGTATATGTACCTATGTTTGTATATTTTAATGTTCGTATATTGCACATGTTTTTAAATATATGTATGTGTATGCATATCGATACAGTATATAGTTATAAATGCGCATATAACTCGTTCATCCCTTCTCCTTATTTCCTAGTAATACCACACAGCTTTAACCTTCACTCTGTGTACGAATAGTTTAACGTTAACCGTGTACAGGGGTATAATTAGACCCCACGCGTTTTCAGTCCAAAATGTACAGAAAAAACTGTAGCTGCGTAGGTATTTGTCAAGTTTTATTAATTTTTAAGAAGAAGTGTATAAAAAATTAAACCATTCAATTAAAAATACAAAAAATAAGGGGAGTCGGTGGTAGCCGAGGTGGCCTAACTCAGCTGGCCAGCCCGCAACAAATCTGGAGATTGTGATCCTATATAATTTACCCAACACTTACCACTAATTCAATAAAAAAACCTATCTTCTTTGAAACGTAAGCAAAGACCGAATTGAAGCTGCAGCAACCAATTATTAGAAATTAATGACAATTGGGGTGCAAATGGACCCCTGTACACGGTTAAGCGCTCAGGTGCCTATGAAGGCTACTACTGCATTCAAATTCAGCGATTTCAATGAAATTTTTATCACATTCGGTGTGAAAAATATCAGAGATAGCATTCCTAACAGATACTTGGGAAAGTTTCAATTCGTTAACTTTTTACCAGCCTTTACGTTTTTATTAGCCTGGGGTCTGTTTGTACCCCTGTCCACAGAGTGAAGTAGTGTTCCTTCTCGAGAATTCTGTCTCGAGAAATTTTATAATTTCTTATTTCTCATTTCTCGAGAAATTACAGTGTTTCTCGAGAGTCTTCAGTGTAGGAAAATTATTATAAATCCCATTTGTTTTCAGAAATGAATTTTCAGTTAGTTCAAATTGTGTGTTAATCGTGAACATATAAATACATGGTACATTCAGTGATAAATGTTAGCAATATATACGATGAATTGCGTGATTGTTTATAAACTTTTCTCTTCGTATCGTCGATGCTCTATATACAATTAAATCAACATCCACTCAAAATAAAAGGAATTTTTCTACAGCCGCAGATTTTGTCACAAAAAAAAAGTAGATTGGTTGACGCGACATTAGACGCATTGTGCTTTTGAAAAAATTATTTTAAATCAAAAAAGTAATGTTTCGCCTCGCTCACATTTTATATTAAATAAATAAATTTATCAAGTATATTTAATATCTGTTTTTTTCATTTACACAAGTTTTGTCTAAGTTGGACGCGAATAAAAATTTAGATAAATATTATAAACATTATTCCAAAAACATAAATTTCGCAATATTTTTTTAATTTCTTGAGAATTCTCGAGGATGCTCGAGAAATATAATCTGATTTCTCATTTCTCGAGATGCGAAAAATATCGAGGAATCAGGAACACTAAATTTTATCTTCTTTTTCAAGAAAATCTGTTATTGACTAGCATAAAAAAATGTTGATAGTATAAAACTGTTATATATTATCAGCGAAACTCAAATTTGTCCGAATTTCGTCGTGTTTGGTTTCATTTTTATTAGAAATATCTCATCCATACGTTGGAAGTATTCTCATTATGTTAAAACAAAAAATATAAAAATTTTATTCGTGCTTGTCACGCATGCTAATTCTGTGGAGTACCTGCCGGTGGAGGGTCGTGGAGGGTCGTCTGTTTATGAGCAGTCGCACAATGGAAAGGGATTGCAAGGCCCAAGTTTCATGGGTTTGAAAAGGGACAAGAACGAGAAAATAGCCGATGTTCGTCACAAATGCTCGTGCCTGGTAGATCACCGAACTTTGCTCACAAACACCCTCTCTCGGCGTCTACCGTGACCATCCGGAAGATTTATTGCCTATTACGAGGGTCATTTGTTAGCGAACACTGTTATTTGGCGTCCACACCGAGCCGAACGCCGTGTTAGCTAACATGTTCGCGGGAAAATGCTCGTGCTCGTGCTCGCTTTGGTGGAGACCCGGCATAAGGGCAATCAATAACGTGCTACGGTCTTTAAGAATTTTAGTAATTCTTCGGTCTGAGTTAATCCGTATATTGCTCTATCGGTTCGCCGACTCGGGGGGCAATACGGTCATAAACCGCAACCCTGGCGACGTACTCTGACCGATCAGCCTGATTAATTTGTGGGGACTAGGGATAGTATCCCAGTCAGCCTCCTCAGTTTTTACATGAATATGCCAAATGTAAGAAAGGTGCCATCAATGTAGCAATTAAAAAGTATTACCCAACATTAATACGCCTTGTGGTTCAGTAACTTCTAACAATTACTCCAGCTAATATGTGAACAAATATCGTATATGCAAGAAACATGAAAAATACCCAGAATATGCAAAATTACAAATATATTTTTAAAATCCTCTTAATGATGAAATATAAATCGGTCAAAGTCCCACTTCTTTAATCTATTACTACAAAAACATGCATTTGCATAAAATTCCGCAGTCTATATTATACCTATTTCTTTATTTATTCATTTATACTTAGTTAGACATTAACGGGCAACACCCTTTATTAACGGGTTACGCCACCCCGAGACGCTCGGAACAACAACAAACTAGACGAATTTTTTTTACAGATACTGTGAGGTTGAAAATTAATTCTCTACTTCTTATGTGTAGAGCATGTATTAAGGCATACGTTGTATAAATATTGTACAAAAATATTAAAGAATGGTCGAGTTATTTGTTGTCCCGCGAAGCTCCTCCGCCTTTACGTGCGCGAACGATGAGATATATCCAATTATGACACCCCGGCAGTTTATCTAACATGATAAAGACCATGATTCTAGTGTTCATTAATAAAATATCTACAATGTAGCATACGGATTTGAGAAGAAAAAAATTTATTGTACACATGAGAGCAAGGTGAATATCACTATTCATTTTTTACCTAACAAGGCAAACTTAAAACATTTATTATATACGAATGGGTTATCGCATAAAAAATGATATGCTACGTTTTAAATAATACCATTAAGAATATATGTACCAAGTTGGAAATAAAAGGGACAAATAGTTTTGGAGATATTTAACACGGCTCACGCGGAGGAGCTTCCCGGGACAACAAATGACTCGACCATTCTTTAATATTTTTGTACACCCTGTAACAGAGACGGGCTGTACAATTTATGACGGCAGGCAATGCTTGAGGTCTAGCCTGGTCGTCTGCGTTGCAGATGTGTACAACTCAGAATTAGGCCCGAATTTTCGTCGATGATAGATGGGACTTGACCTTGAGTGTTGCCAAATGCACGTTTGGGGAAAGTCGAGTTATCTCCGCCCGTGAGGTTTTCCCACCGTGGTCTGGCTTTCGTCCACTATTTTCAGGCGGGCAATAGCAATCGTGTAAAGAACATTTAAGAAAATTGTTTGTAATAGATGTGACGTCCCACTATTTTTCGCGCGGTATTATTTCACCATCCTCGTAAATCAACCAAAAACTTCATCAAAAACCCTCAAACTCGAGTCATACCCCTCTCCCTCACCCAACTGATCATTTGGACGATATACCTTAGTGGTCCCTATCTCTAAACGGTCAATCAAGAAATCCCCTCCCCTTCTTCGGCCTACGAGGCACGATTTCCTCCCTATCTTTCAATTTAATCGAATCCCTCGCCCCAAAACTTACTAATTCGAGACCACGTCTCACCCCCTCAACCTGCCCTTTAATTTGACTCCACTCTTACCCCTGTACCTATCCAGCTACTCCAAATCCGTCGGGTTGAGTATTCCCATATAAAAACCCCAAATAAAAACCCCAAATAAAAACCCCAAAAATGTTATTGCGACGCATATTTTGCGCCTTAGTCATCACCCAGTTATTTACTACTACGCATATTTGACGTACGTGCCATGGCGAATTACCGCGCTTACCCTTCATACCTGACATTCCAATCTTTACTATAAATATAAGGTCCACAGAGGCCGGAGCTTATTACCATGTTTACCATTTTAACGAACAGCTCGTTACCGTTTCAGTAAAAGTGTCAGTAAAATCCTCGCGATTACCGATCTTTATCAGTGCTGCGACGAATCTTCGAACCTCATTATATTATTATAAAATCAGTGCGAATCCTCCAAGAAGGAGAACCGTCCTGCTCTACTTATTGTAAGTCGTTATTATTATTATTATATAACATTGTATGTCATGTTCATTTATATTACTAATGCTTATTGCGAATCATATACTTTATATAATTATTCATTTATAACGTTTAATGCGGTTAAAGCTTATTAGTTTATTTTCGTTCCTTGCTTGCTGCTAAAGCCTATTGATTTATTTTCTATTACTTGCTTATTGCTTAAAGCCTATTGGCCTATTGCGTGTGTTTGCTTATCGCTAAAGCTTATTGGCTAATTTGTATCACTTACTTATTGTTAAAACCTATTGGTCTATTTTTATATTGCATCTTCATTACTAATATTCATGCGTATCACTATTATCACATTTAAATCATATGTTCATAACGGTACACGACAAAACAAACGGTACCAAAATAAACAAACGTTCTTATTTACTAAACAAGCCGGTGCAACAGCTGATCTCGTCTCGTGAACGCGAGAGCTCTTGTTATGTTTACAATACTTTCCTTTCACATTGCTTTTCCCGAAACCGCACGTCTAAACGTATTTCGCGGAATATTGCGAGCGGTTCTTTGAAATAATGCAACGATAAATCAAAACAAAGCTATTAGTGTCCCAACGGGTGTTTCTCAAATACACAATAAACATTTGAAACCTTCCCTGGTCGTTTTGTGCCGCGAAATCAATTTTCGTGCCGAGACTCTTACCCTTCTCGTGACGCGAAATCAACTTTCGTGCCGAGACTCCTACCCTCCTCGTGACGCGAAATCAACTTTCGTGCCGAGACTCCTACCCTCCTCGTGACGCGAAATCAACTTTCGTGCCGAGACTCCTACCCTCCTCGTGACGCGAAATCAACTTTCGTGCCGAGACTCCTACCCTCCTCGTGACGCGAAATCAACTTTCGTGCCGAGACTCCTACCCTCCTCGTGACGCGAAATCAACTTTCGTGCCGAGACTCCTGCCCATCTCGTGACGCGAAATTAACTTTCGTGCCGAGATTCTTACCCAGCTCGTGACGCGAAATTAACTTTCGTGCCGAGATTCTTACCCTGCTCGTGACGTGAAATCAACTTTCGTGCCGAGACTCCTACCCTGCCTTGTGCTGCGAAATTCACTTTCGTGCCGAAACCTCCTCTTAATCTACCCCAACAATGTCATTCCCCTAAGACCTCAACCCGGGACGTGACATAGATTTTAATAATAAGACACAAGCAAAGATTTTAAACAAAATTTTCTTAATTTTGTTGCGCAATTCTTCAGTACCTATACACATGTGACGGTTGTCACTCCGGTCGGAAGGATGGTCTCAGTCGGCTTTGCCAGGGCTTAATTAAATCCTTCCGTGGTAGGTTAAATTAGGTTTATTCACTAGGACAATTATGTACACTATATACAGTATCTTAGACGCGGGGTACTTCGCGTTAATCGCGGTCAAGCCGTCGTTGCGCGGCGGCGCGGTTCGCGGTACGGCGGCGTTCGGTCTGCGTCGGCTACGTCCGCTTATCGGAACACTATGATCGCTCCGCGCCTGGTGTCTCCTTATCGGGACGGTGTGGGAGCGAGAGAGACCGGGCAGCTTCCAGCGTCTCTCTAGCGGGACAGGAGTTAGAAGAGACCGGGCAGCATCCGGGCGTCTCTGTTCAACAGGAGGAGCGGGAGAGAGACCGGGTAACGTCCTGCGTCTCTTTAACGGGACAAGCGTTGGCAGAGACCGGGCAGCATCCGGGCGTCTCTGTTCAACACGAGGAGCGGGAGAGAGACCGGGCAACGTCCTGCGTCTCTTTAACGGGACAAGTGTTGGAAGAGACCGGGCAGCATCCGGGCGTCTCTGTTCAACACGAGGAGCGGGAGAGAGACGGGGCAACGTCCTGCGTCTCTTTATCGGGACAAGTGTTGGAAGAGACCGGGCAGCATCCGGGCGTCTCTGTTCAACACCTAGGAGCGGGAAAGAGACCGGGCAACTTCCTGCGTCTCTTTACCGGGACAGGTGGTAGGAACGGGATAGGTTCCGATCTGGCGATCGACGAGTACACGGCAGAGATGGGCAAAAATTTATCTAAAAGTTTTAAGGAAAGATAACTTTCGGTTATCCTTTATTCGTACTTGTTTTTCTGAAGAATATATTCAACCTAGTTTATCTGTGAGATTTTATATCAGGAAATACATTTGTCACGTACAGTTTATTCGAAGCTCGATGTAACGCGTATTCGTATTCGACGCCTCCATAGCGGCGAGACGGTATTCGAGAGGCATTATCCGTGACAGTGTAGCCGAGAGTTTCAGCTTATCTTTTACCATTATTCGACAGTCGAAGGCAGCGCCATCATGTATCTTACGGTTGTATCCGTCAGGATTTGGCTACGGAAGTTTATCTGTGAGATTTCAATAGAACGAGTTCCTTCTTAACCCTTATACGTTATTCGAAGCTCGATATAACAAGATAATTTATTCGACGCTTTTATTCGTAACGAGTTACTCGGAAAGGATAAAATCACATGTTATCTTGATTCGTAATTTTTATTCGTTGGCTTCGAATAACTGGACATTGCGATCCTACGTTGCCAGATCGTAATACATACATATGTATAAATGAACGGTTTAAAAACTATGAAGCTCGAGAATGTTGTAGCTGCTAGAAAGGAAAATTGTAGAAACTGGCCATTTTTGGATCTGCGTGGCAACGAGACATTTTTACAGCATGGGTACAGATCGCGCGATATAACTTTGCCTCCGAGCGGCCACTGAGTAGGCCGTGAGTTTGCCGTGCGTGCGAGAGAGTCCGACCGTCGGCGTTCTTTTAATTCGTTTGGAAAAACGTGCGATCGCACACGGACGAGTATCATACAAAGTAACAGGTTAGGCGTGATAAGCCGCGTATTCACCTGTGCATTCGCCCCGAATGTGCATTCGGCGCGCATTCTTCGCGCATTCGGCGCGCGTTCGGTGCTCGGCGTGCATTCGGCGCGCATTCGGCGCGCATTCGGGAATCGTGCAGTGTTCATTCACAACAGTCCCTATAAGCACCGATCCAAAGAACGAGGAGAAAAGTCTGTGTTGTATACAGTGCTAAAAAAAAAAGGATAAAAAGAAGAAACGTTGGTGGACGAGGAAAATATATACCGTCAGGTGCAACGACACATTTCTACGTGATTTAAATGCTGTAGTGGGAAGCAACCAATTTCAAAACTTCACGAGGATGTTATCGGAAGATTTTTTTATTATATTAAAATATATTCGCGATAAAATTGCAAGACAAGATACTGCCTACAGAAAAGCGATTATGCCGGAAGAAAGATTGGCAATTACTTTAATATCATACCACAGTTGTGGTGCTTTTCTTAATTTTCCCCTTTTCCCGTCTGTACGAGCTTTTTAGACTCTCCACTTTCCTCTTGCAATCTTCCGCCTCCGGTCCGATCTCTTCGGCAATTGTACACCACGCGTCGTCCATTTTTAAAGTATCGAAATAACGCGGGTGTCTGGAATTCCATAAGGATTCGTGTTTCTCGAATACCTCAAGGAGCTTGAGACAAATTTGCGGCGTCCACTCCATCATGGTGTCGTTCGGACGCGAATGCACGCTTTGATGGACCGCCAGCAAGCGGATCGGCCCGAATGGCCCGGCGAACGCTCGGTTCGCAATCGCCTCGATCTCGGTCCATGCATTGTATCTGCACTCGTCGTTTGCCGCTCCCCGAATGCAAGTCGAGCTCCGAACGCGCACCGAATGCGCACCGAATGCGCGCCGAATGTACGCCGAATGCACGTCGAGCACCGAACGCGCGCCGAATGCGCGCCGAATGCGCGCCGAATGCGTGCCGAATGCACGCCGAATGCACGTTGACCACTGAACGCGCGCCGAACGCGCGCCGAATGCGCGGAGAATGCGCGGCGAATGCACGCCGAACGCGCGCCGAATGCACGTCGAGCGCCGAACACGGGCCAAATGCGCGCCACACGAGCAAAAAATCGGTGCGCGCCGAATGCACATTCGGGGCGAATGCACAGGTGAATACGCGGCTATACTCATGCGTGTGCGATCGTATGTTTTCCGAATCGAATTAAAAGAACGACGACGCGACGGTCGGACTCTCTCGCACGCACGGCAAACTCACGGCCTACTCAGTGGCCGCTCGGAGGCAAAGTTATATCGCGCGATCTGTACCCATGCTGTAAAAATGTCTCGTTGCCACACAGATCCAAAAAATGGCCAGTTTCTACAATTTTCCTTTCTAGCAGCTACAACATTCTCGAGCTTCATAGTTTTTAAACCGTTCATTTATACATATGTATGTATTACGATCTGGCAACGTAGGATCGCAATGTCCAGTTATTCGAAGCCAACGAATAAAAATTACGAATCAAGATAACATGTGATTTTATCCTTTCCGAGTAACTCGTTACGAATAAAAGCGTCGCATAAATCATATCGGTAGATCGAGCTTTGAATAACGGATAAAGGATAACGGATAAACCTTGCGCGACATCTGGACGTTCGAATAACCCACAAGGTTACGCATGAACTTCTTCCAGTAAAATCTGACGGATCAACTATGTGACCAAGTTCCGAGAGATACGGGCGTCGGATATATGGTGGCGCTGTATTCGACTGTCGAATAACAGTTGAAGATATCGAGAAACCTCTCGGATAGACGGAACGAATAAACTCTCTAAACCAAGCTCTGACGGATAGAAGTTACAGATAAACTCTCGCGCTACATCCGTCTTCGAATAACGAACAAAAGATACAGTAATTTTTATCTAAAGTGTATTTTAATAATTTTTTATTTAGATAATGCCCATCTCTGGTACACGGGCGCTTGTACCGAGGCTTGCACCGGGCAACATCCAGGCAGGTCTGGTAGTGGGGGTCCGTCTCCCCACTGGAACTCTCTTGCCTCGGAATCATCGCGGCATATGTCCCGATTCTCGGAAATTCCCAGCAGCGAGAAACCGACGCGATCTAGCGGCGCGGTGGGGAGTGAGCGTCATAGCGCTGACGCGTCGCGGGACCGGCACGCTTCCGGCGAGTTCGGTCGGGTTCGGTCGCGGTCGCCCGCGTGCGCTCGGCCTCTCGCTCACTCCCGGTCGTACCGCCGCGCGCTCGGTTCCTCGCGCTGGGACGCTACGTCACACACATACAATAAAGTTAAAATATCGACCGTAAGAATTTTTAAAATTATAATATATGATATCGGCGCACAGTTTCGGTCATTTAAAGGAACAAAAGCTCATTTGCAACTATAAAAGAATCAGTTTTCGACGTTTCGGTCAATGTTTTAGACCTTTATCAAGGAAAGTTAAAAATTAGAAAATTATACTGCGTATGCTTTTGCGTAACGCACGCTGATAGACGCGTGCGGCGTACGAGTCGGTTGGACGGTGACTGAGGTAAACAGTATACACCAGGACATCCAGAGGGGAAGGCAACGTATGGTCCTAACAATGTCCCAACGAAACCGTTGAATATTTTGAAATAAGATTAAACGTACGAAAGTCCGAGACCTCACCAAGACACCGCAAAGTTAACAAAATTAATCATTTATGTGGTAAAATAATCTATCACTCAAACGTTACATACCATTGAAACAGTATGTATGTATTGATGCTCGAAACATAGACGTTATGGAAAATCGGAATTTCTAATAGAAAAAAATTGCGTCATATCGGCCTTATTGTTTCAATAAGGTTGCGTAGTAATCCTGTATTTTAGGTGTTTCATACCTCAGATTTACGCTAGGTTGTTTAATCATGTGCAATGTTTCTAAAAGAATTCTCTGATTTAATTTAGTTTCTCTATCAACGACTTTGACATTGTCGTAGTCAAATCTATGATCGAACTCCAAAGAGTGCCTTGTTAATGCAGTGTGTTGGAGGGGAGGTAAGAAAATATTCCTCTTATGTTCACTGATACGTTTCTCCAAAAGTCTAGACGTCTGTCCAATGTACACATGCCTACACCCCATGCAAGGGATAGAGTACACAATATTCGAATTTTTGAGCAATGATATTTTGTCTTTGATCGGAGGAAATAAACGTTTAGTGTAAAATGGTAAATTAAAAATGGTATGAATTCCTACTTTCCTGAAGATTCTTCTTATATCATTTGAAATGCTCGAAGAGAGGGTTTCTTTATGCGTTTTTGCGTTTAACCCTCTCTTGGAGAATTATCGTTTCCTCCATTGGTGGCCCTACATATAAACTATCGAAGTTCCTTGCGGACATACTTTCTAAAATAGTAGGGAAATCTTCATATCACACAGTGGATAGTTGGCAATTCTGCAATGAAATTAGGAATATCCAACTTCCGGAAGAATCAATGCGTCTAGTGTCTTTAGATGTAGTGTCTCTTTTCACTAATGTTCCCATCGATTTAGCCATACAGGTTTTGGATCATCGCTGGACAGAAATTCAACAGCACACAAAAATTGATCGTGATGGATTCCTCCAAGCTGTTAAATTTGTTTTGGAAGCTAACATCTTTTTGTTTAATGGGATCTTCTACAAGCAAGTTTTTGGAACGGCAATGGGCTCCCCAATTTCTCCGGTCATTGCCAATATAGTAATGGAAAGGTTGGAGACTGTTTCCCTCTCAAAGGTACCATTTCAACTTTCTTTCTATAAAAGATACGTTGATGACATTATCATCTGCATCAATCTAGAGAATCTACAAACATTGTTGGACACTTTTAACAGTTTTCACACTAGATTACAATTCACCTGTGAGATTGAGAAGGATTGTTGTCTGAGTTTTCTTGACACAACCGTCATTAGGTCTAACAATAAACTCATTACGAACTGGTATCATAAACCAAGTTGGTCGGGGAGATACATCAATTTTTTCTCTGCTCATCCCATGCAGCACAAAGTAGGGTTGATAAAGGGATTAATAGATCGTGCTGTTTTACTTGCTGACCCTGAATTTCGACAAGCTAATTTGCTTCTTGTTAAAGACACGCTGAAACGTAATGGTTACCCTCGGCTATTATAAGGGAACGCATTTTCGAGATTTACCATCCGTTATTAGTTGAAAAGCGTAAAGAAGAAAAAGCTAAAAAAACTGGACCAATTAGCTGGAGAAATACAGTGGTTATACCTTTTGTCAATAGCATTTCAAATGATATAAGAAGAATCTTCAGGAAAGTAGGAATTCATACCATTTTTAATTTACCATTTTACACTAAACGTTTATTTCCTCCGATCAAAGACAAAATATCATTGCTCAAAAATTCGAATATTGTGTACTCTATCCCTTGCATGGGGTGTAGGCATGTGTACATTGGACAGACGTCTAGACTTTTGGAGAAACGTATCAGTGAACATAAGAGGAATATTTTCTTACCTCCCCTCCAACACACTGCATTAACAAGGCACTCTTTGGAGTTCGATCATAGATTTGACTACGACAATGTCAAAGTCGTTGATAGAGAAACTAAATTAAATCAGAGAATTCTTTTAGAAACATTGCACATGATTAAACAACCTAGCGTAAATCTGAGGTATGAAACACCTAAAATACAGGATTACTACGCAACCTTATTGAAACAATAAGGCCGATATGACGCAATTTTTTTCTATTAGAAATTCCGATTTTCCATAACGTCTATGTTTCGAGCATCAATACATACATACTGTTTCAATGGTATGTAACGTTTGAGTGATAGATTATTTTACCACATAAATGATTAATTTTGTTAACTTTGCGGTGTCTTGGTGAGGTCTCGGACTTTCGTACGTTTAATCTTATTTCAAAATATTCAACGGTTTCGTTGGGACATTGTTAGGACCATACGTTGCCTTCCCCTCTGGATGTCCTGGTGTATACTGTTTACCTCAGTCACCGTCCAACCGACTCGTACGCCGCACGCGTCTATCAGCGTGCGTTACGCAAAAGCATACGCAGTATAATTTTCTAATTTTTAACTTTCCTTGATAAAGGTCTAAAACATTGACCGAAACGTCGGAAACTGATTCTTTTATAGTTGCAAATGAGCTTTTGTTCCTTTAAATGACCGAAACTGTGCGCCGATATCATATGTCACACACATATGTATAAAATTGTGCAAAATTAAGAAATATCTTATTTTTAACTTCTTTAAAAATAGTACCATTTACATGACATTTGGTTATAATTTTAATTGGGAGAACGCCAGGAATCCATTGGTGTCACACCTCCATATAGGGCTGGAAGGGACCGCCCCGGTCTGTAAAGCTATGTTCACAATATTTCCCCACCATGTGATTTTTACTCTTGGGGCCGCGAGGCACCATTGAGGATGTCGAAAAATCGACGGTCGATGGATCGGGTGAGGCAGCCTTGCAGCCTATATAGGCAAATATCATGCTGGAGGTACCTAGCGCGAGGCTGCCGCGGGAGCTCGCCACGCGAGGCTGCTTTGGACAGTCAAGGATGGTTTCCATGGTCGAGGTGTACAGTTTTCAGACTGTCCACTCCGCGAGGCGTGCCTGACGCCCTAAAGGGCGGCGGCGCCAAGTGCCACTGCTGAAACGTAAACAGATGTCTGCGATACTCTCGAATTCTTTCCAACGACGCATGAAAGTCAGTCAGTCTGCAGAGTTCGGGCACAGCTCTTGCAAGATCGTGCGTTCATTTACGCCTTGTGAAGTAACTGTGAGAAGATTATATTTTTTTTGTGATTTCTTTGTGGTGATTAGTGAAGAATGCCTAGAAGAGCATTGATATACCCTGGTGTTATTCTGCACTTGCTGCAGAAGTGTGAAAAGTGTGAAGTATTCGATGAGAGCTGCAAATTGAAGTGTCGTTCGAATAAAGTGACGGAAAGAAGTGTGTGCAAACATTTTGGATAATATACCACCAAACACCTTAAATATTTACGGTAAGAACAATCGATTTCGATAATATCTTCGAAAAAATCGAACTTTAACGCGATCGCGTCTTCGGAACTCTTTCTTTTCGCGGTTTTTATTTTTTAATTCGATTCTGGAGGGTGGGCATACGAAATTATTGGGTGGGCAAACGAAGCCAGATCGTGGACAATCGTTTCCTACTTTTAAAAAATTCAAAACTGTTCATGGAGGGTGCTGATGACAAAATTTTTAATTTTTTATGGGCAAACGTGGGCAAACGACGGACAAACGAATGCCGTTTCGTTTTTCCAAAAATTGGAATTTGGGGGTGCTATCTTCACAGACCTGAAATATCTTTGTAAAAAGAAGTGAGATCCCCATAAAAAACTTTCAAAAAGTAAAAAAATTACGCCAAGTGCATGAATTATCTTTGTAAAAAGAAGTGAGATCCCCATAAAAAACTTCAAGAAAGTAAAAAAAATTACGCCTAGTACACGAAATCAAATAAATCACAAAAAATTAACATTGTTAATAGTTTACAACGCTCTACTCATTTGTCGAACCTGGCCTTACCGACTGAGTTGGCATCATAACTCCTTCTCCGTCCCACCGGTAATCGTCTCATAAACCGGAGACGGTCACAATGCTATATTTTCTATAACGACTAAAAGTCCCAACTCTAATTTATATTATACCGACCGAAAGCGTCATAGTTCTAATCAATCGAACGCGATCTTTTCATTATATTATACCGACCGAAGCGGCATATTCTATTTCTATCGACTTAGCGTCGTAACTCTATGTTCATTGTTTCGATCCAGCGTTGCATCGAATTTTTTATCAACTAAAGCGCAATTTCCGTTAACTAACCATACGTTCCGTTATACTGACTTAGCGCCGTAACCGACATCAACAATATATTCTGTTATACCGACCGATGGGTCGCTACATAATTATTTTATGTTCTGTTATATTGATTCAGCGTCATAATTCACACGACTCCGCGTCGTTTCTATGTTCTATTTCGACTTAGCGTCAAATCCTTCTTGAATAAACTATTTTTTTTACTTATTGTTAAAAGAAGGACTCTCGTTTCGTGAAATTCATTTCTTTATCGCACGCCACCCGAACCAATCCCACAATGCCACGGGTAAACCGCTCTACTTGTTGAATCTCTGGTAATTCACGGCAACGTCCGTTCGAGAACGTTACAACTGTGTAAACGCCAACTTCAGAGTGTCGGACGGTGTTGAGTCATAGACTTTGAGTCGCGCAGTTCGCAACGACCGCATTGCGAGCGCGGCATCCTCCACGCGGGCGAGCGTCGGTTGTCTGGACGCTCGCTAGGGGGCCGACAGAGCGTAACGCGCACCGTGTAACCTCGCAAGACGCTTTGCTTTTGTATCTTCGACTACGCCTGTTATCTTTATAATAGAAATGTAAAAGTACCGATTAAACTGTAGAAATTAGAGAACGGGGTGAGTGAATATTCCAACAGACGGAATTAATACGCCATCCATATACACAAGTGCAAGGTTCTTAAGTACTATTTTGATCATAGCTTGGAACACTGGAGGGGCATTAACTAAATTAAACGGCATACGCAAGAACATTGATCGTCCATTTGGGATAGCAAAAGCGGTTTTTTTCTATCAAATCTGGATGTATTTGGACCTGATAAAATTCCGATTAGGTGGTCAATATTAGGTGTATCAATTTCAAACCCAATTACGTTTCCTTTCATATTAGTCGACAAGCCTCTGGTGTTTTAGATACTGAGATATTATTCATCTCCATAAAAAACTTAAAAAAAAAGGTACAAAAATTACGCCAAGTACGTGAAATCAAATAAATCACAAAAAATAGAAGATAATAATAATTACAAAATAAAAGAAGATGTGAAATCAAAATGAGCTGCAAGTACATAAGGGTTAGAGTGGGTCGAATTCCGATTTTTTTTTACACTCGAAATGTAATAGTGCGCGAAAGTTGCCTTACGCAAGTACAAATTCAACGCAAAAAAAGTTTGAAATCGAATAATATTTGACCATCGCGCATCGAGGTAAAAAATTCAAATTTTGGGAAAAATACCCAATTTCTGAAAATAGTTGAAAAACATTTTCCTCGTATTATTTACATTTACCGAAGTCGTAAAATAATATTTAAACACACCAAAAGACACTTCCGGTATAACATTTCAGTTATTATTTCAATGGCTTGGGGGAGAAGCTTCTATAAAAATTTACTGTGCAGCTCTTGGCTCGTCCATATGAAATTGAGGACGACTCAGAACTCACCACGAGAAGGTGGCTACACGTCGAGTTCCACCCGCACCCTACCCAACCAACCAACCATTCGTTAATTATAACAATATGAAAGGGGAACATTAAATTTTTGTTAACAATTCAACCGTCGACTGGAAATTGTACCTTGGTTTCGAATTTCCGCATTAGGCCTCTTGATTTTAAAGTTGAACGAATAAATCCGTCCCTATTCTCGAAACCCACAACTTTCTGTGCCGATTCCAGTACCAACTTGACACATCTCTCCACTGATTGCGTGTGGGATGGAAAGTCTTTTATATCCCATTCCGGGACAAACCCGCTCTCGATCAGGTGGGAAATGTGCTCGTTCGAAACATTGCTCAAAATTGGAGGCGACGACAACTTTGCGGAGGACCAATCAATTATATTAAAATACTCTTGAGCATCAAACTTGAGTGTGGGCACTATAAAACTTCGTACCTTCGTTGTTTGCTAAGAAGGTAACGATCTTGATTTGAGAATTCTCTTCAGAGCAAGTTCTCTCACGTGCCTCCGTTCATCCAGCGCCATAGTCAGAAACAAGCTTTCAGGGTGTGCGAAATATGCATTTCGTTGAATGACAGGATCAATGATTTGAAGGAGATTGTCAGGTAAGTACTATACATTTCAACACCCAATCCCTCCTCTGAACTGAAAGAAATAGTGAAATTCATACTCACCTCCTATATGCCGCTGTGGTTTTCTATAAAAAAGGAAAGTTCAATAATAAGTGGTCCACGGCACCTTTTCATGGCCATTCAAACGTCAAGGTACTTACCTGACAATCTCCTTCAAATCATTGATCCTGTCATTCAACGAAATGCATATTTCGCACACCCTGAAAGCTTGCTTCTGACTATGGCGCTGGATGAACGGAGGCACGTGAGAGAACTTGCTCTGAAGAGAATTCTCAAATCAAGATCGTTACCTTCTAAGCAAAAAACGAAGGTACGAAGTTTTATAGTGCCCACACTCAAGTTTGATGCTCAAGAGTATTTTAATATAATTGATTGGTCCTCCGCAAAGTTGTCGTCGCCTCCTCTTTTGAGCAATGTTTCGAACCAGCACGTTTTTCACCTGATCGAGAGCGGGTTTGTCCCGGAATAGGATATAAGAGACTTTCCATCCCACACGCAATCAGTGGAGAGATGTGTCAAGTTGGTCTCGGAATCGGCACAGAAAGTTGTGGGTTTCGAGAATAGGGACGGATTTATTCGTTCAACTTTAAAATCAAGAGGCCTAATGCGGAAATTCGAAACCAAGGTAAAATTTCCAGTCGGACGGTTGAATTGTTAACAAAAATTTAATGTTCCCCTGAAATATTGTTATAATTAACGAATGGTTGGTTGATTGGGTAGGGTGCGGATGGAACTCGACGTGTAGCCACCTTCTCGTGGTGAGTTCTGAGTCGTCCTCAATTTCATATGGACGAGCCAAGAGCTGCACAGTAAATTTTTATAGAAGCTTCTCCCCCAAGCCATTGAAATAATAACTGAAATGTTATACCGGAAGTGTCTTTTGGTGTGTTTAAATATTATTTTACGACTTCGGTAAATGTAAATAATACGAGGAAAATGTTTTTCAACTATTTTCAGAAATTGGGTATTTTTCCCAAAATTTGAATTTTTTACCTCGATGCGCGATGGTCAAATATTATTCGATTTCAAAATTTTTTTTGCATTGAATTTGGACTTGCGTAAGGCAACTTTCGCGCACTATTACATTTCGAGTTTCAAAAAAAATTGGAATTCGACCCAGTCTAATAAGGGTGCTTACCCGCAGTGTGCAAAGGCGATACTGTGTAACACAATAAAATACAAAAAAAGATGGCCGGGTCTGGAAGCCAAATACTTGGCGTGGCCAGGCGACATCAAGGTGTCGATGAATAAGATTTATTTAAAAACGCAAAATAATGAAAGTGTACTCATATATTGTCAGAGTTTTAAATTGACAAATTATCTGAAAGTCTGCGAGAGGGAAGGTTAGGGTATTGATGATCTGAGACGCCACGCCACTTCAAATCTCACTGTGAATATCATACATCAATTTTTTCAAAATCCCTAATATCGACCGTAAAATGTGATCTTCTTGGCGTGGAATGACTCATGTGACTGATATACATATTTCCATTTTAGTAATACGACACATTAAAAACTCCGTGATGGTTTGCTGTATACGTTTATTTCGTTCTAAAAGGCTTCATGAACGATTTATTTTTCATTGCCCTTTCTACTACAATCGGAATAAACATTCGAAAATAAATACGCCATACAAATGTTTTTAGTCGACCTGTATCATTTTTTGTATGTAACGATGCGAGCTTCTAATTTCGACGCTTCAGAATTTCATTCAAGTTTCTTAAATTTTGTTTCGCACGACGTGCAACTTTTCCCTCTAGAAGGACTTCTGGTTCATGCTTCAGCAATCGATAAGCCTCAATTAAGCACTTCTTTGACTCCTATTTTAAGAAAAAGAAAAAAGGCTATTAGTACTATTAAAATAGAATATTGAAAGAGAACATTCAAATTTTAATATTTAACATTAGTTTATTTTCTCTGAAAAGTAAAGGACAATGTTATGGGGGGGGGGGGGGGGGGGCTAATGTAATCGGCAGAAGTGAAGGTTCTATTGGGGAATTTTTTGTAACGAAACTATGCATGCAATCTTTTTAAAACTTCAGGCTATACTATTATGCATTTCAAGAAGTAAACAAACATTTTTTTATGTAAAAATTACGCGTTAATTCCAAATTGTGTTAGTGTCTCGGAGCGCCCAAGTTGCTCAACTGCCATGCAGTGTAGGGTCCGTTGTCGTAATCTGAAACCAAAATACCATATAGTTTTGTGTTTTTAATAAAATTACGCTATGGATATAACTCAATCCGGAATAATATTATTAAATTTAATAAGTTTTATTGCACAACTAACGTGAAATGTTTTAGTGAAAGACGCAATTATTTTTCAAACACACACCATTATCTTAATTTTGCATTTCTGAATGCGAATTGAGGTTTTTCCGTAGCGCAATTTGATTAAAAACACAAAACTGTATGGTATTTTGGTTTCAGAGCATGACAACGGACCCGAGACTGCACGCAGTGAAGCAACAGTCGCCCCAAGGCCGCTTCGAAACACTTGCGCCATTTGGCATTATCGCGTTATTTTTAAATCAAAAAAATGTTTGTTCACTTCTTGAAAAACATAATAATATACCCTAAAAGTTTTAAAAAGATTACATGTATAGTTACTTTACAAAAAATTCCCTAATAGAACGTTGATTTTTACCGATAACACCAGCCCCCCCCCCCCCCCCCCCCCCTATGACCCAAAAGATATTTCTGACCTACGAGCGTGCAGCGATGGCTATACAACATTGGAAAGATCTCGTCAAGATGCGGCAAGCGCAGGCCCAACACGGTTCTGAAATAAAGGTCCTGAGGCACATTTGCCGCTCCAACCTGCAGCAGTATCGCTTACATCCCTCGGCTTTTTCTCAGGTGCCTACCCGAGATCCACCGGAGGAGATAGGATTTTACGACCGGTTTCTTTTAGTCAAAACCGCAAAATTTCGAACGTTGAGGCCACTTTTCGAGGTAAGCCCATCTGATTTCAATGTTAAAAATGGTATCAACCATTCGTCTTGGTACGAGATATTTCCAACGGTGTACAGAAATCGCTGCACGCTCGTAGTTTAGTAATTCCCTCTGGGACTTAACATCATTCATTATTTATGTCACGTACAGTTATCAGACTCAACAATATTGACATCAGATTAATTAAAACATCAAGTAGAAGTTGTTGCTTCCACGGCAATAAACAGGGTGTTCGGCAATAGGTGTCAGAAACTTTAACGTATGATTCTACATGCCAAAAACAAGACGAAAATCAAGAATGACGAAATTGCGTTTGAGGATTCGGTTCAGAGTTATTAATTGTTGAAAATACGGGTAAAACGCGATTGTTGAGAATGACGTAGGTTACTGCCGCAGCACACAGTGGTCGGAATAGGGGTAGTAGGGGACATTCGTGTATAACTTTTAAACTATAAAAGATACCGCAATGAAATTTGCGCCAAAAAACAGAAAAAAATTAACCCTTTCTAATGATGTTTAATTTAATATTGTTTACATTTATTTATTTTTCAATTTTTTAACTTATTTGTGATAATAAAATTTAATTCTGCTTATTTGGTACCTTATTTAAAGCTCTTTATGATACATGCCACTATCGGTTCATCCCGTGCTTGCTGTCCGCGCCCCGCTTTCCTTCGTATCGGCGATTCGGCGGAATCGCCCCGCGCGTGGCAGTCACGTTGTGCCGAACCCCGAAGCGATCCCGGTAAGCACAACGTGACCGCTGCCGGCCCTGGCCTCGCGACTACCAAATAAGGAGCGATCGATAGGTGCCGACGGGGCAGTTTCCCCAATCGATTACGATTGTACGAGGCTCAGCCCTCAGCCGCGAGCGATCTAGAGGACAGTTCGATTGCGAGTTCGATTTAGGAAGCAACGACGGACAGTCGTGCCGTCGAGAGTTCGCGCCTTCGTCTCCGCGTCCAGCTCAACGCGAATCGCGCTCGAATTATTAGGTTAAGCAAAGTGTATCTCCGTGTGACGGTCGTCACTCCGCCGGTGGTATGGATCGAGGATGCTAGATTCAGTCGGTACGCCAGGGTTCGATGAAATCCTCTCGTTGTCTCGCTTACTTCGTTTATTGTCTTGGTCTTACAGCTATTGATATGTACACTATTTACAATATCGGCGGTAGTCGCCTTTCTACGCGTTATCGTCCCTTCGGTTTTTGGGCGTCTCTTTAACGGGACGGGATAGAGGCCGGGCAGCGTCCAGGCGCTTCTATATCGGAACGGTAGGGATAGAGACCGGGCAACGTCCAGGCGTCTCTTTAACGGGACAGGATAAAGGCCGGGCAGCGTCCAGGCGCATTTATATCGGAACGGTAGGGATAGAGACCGGGCAGCGTCGTGGCGTCTCTTTGACAGGATAAAGGCCGGGCAGCGTCCAGGCGCCTTTATATTGAGACGGTAAGGATAGAGACCGGGCAACGTCCAGGCGTCTCTGTGGAGGAGCGGGATGGTGAGACGGGGCAACGTCCAGGCGTCTCGGAGCGGAACGGTAGCGATTAGGCCCCTTTACACGGTCGGTCTTGCGCGCGGTCCGGCCCGCGGGCCGGCGCGCCACACGCCGCGCGGCCCGCAAAAGTACGTGAAGCCGGATCGTGGCGGTCCTTCGCGCGGGCCAGAAGGTCGTACCCGTCACTACTTAGAGACAGCGAGTTCGGGCTCCCATTTCCACGTGGACTCCACATGCTTTTTACACGGTCCACCGCAGTGGTGTATTGTGTACTACTTGTTCGATATACAGGGTGTCCCAAAAATGCTGCGGTTCCTTAAAGGGGGTGATTCGGGGGGTGATTGCAAACAACTTTTTCCTTTGCGAAAATGCCCTCCGAGGTTTCGTTAACGAGATGTTAATAAAAAGCACCGACCAATCAGAGCGCGAGCCTTCCGCTGGAGGTCCCGCGCTAGCGTGGCCGCGCGCCGAGCCGCGCTGCGACTACGAACAAGCAAGGCGGCATGCATCGAAGGAAATTGCGTAGAATGGCAAATGAAAAAGACGTAACAAAAAAATCGAACCTTTTGCCATGCTTTGTTTGCCATTTAAAGTGAATAATGAATAAAGGATAAATGGATGAAAATCACGTGTAACGTAAAAAGACGAATACACATTTTTTTTAGAAGATTCGAAAATAATAATTATTCGAAGTGGGAGGATAAGGAATATGTAAAATTCCTTGTGTTAATAACATATCCACGAAAAGGTAATGTAACAGGAAATTAACGAAAAGTGATCGTAGTTCGTTATTGTGATAAAAATCCGTAACTCAATAACGGCCAGCACTGTTGCTGATAACGAATAAGTCTGTTTAAAAAGGCCGAATAAATATTTTCGTACGAGAATTTTGAGAATTACCGCCGGAAATAAGCCATAGCTTGCGTTAAATTTAAAAATGAATGAACACCATTAAAGTAACTAAAACTCACCCTTGTAGAAAATTCACCTGCAACTTGAAAACTTGTGTCACTGGGTCACTGAACCGATCCTGGTCATCGATGGACGAGCCCAGTGCACAGCTGATCCCAGGTATACGACACTACCCAAAGTTAAGGGTCGCAATGTCAGGTGCGTCCAGGTCAACGTACCGAATATTCACTTCACTGCACGGCTACTAACACTGATCACTTAATTTACTTTTCATGGAACGTGTTGTTCCTACGTTATAAAAATTGGTGGAAATGAATTTTTACTTCGCGTTCGGAGCCGTGGGTAATCCCCGCGCAAATTCTCACGCTGCAGCACTTGCGTCCTCGTTGTTCGGGGGGTACACCCAGAACATCGCGTAATACTCTTGAGCAGAGAACATTTGTCTGCGACGCGATTGCTGACTGCTGACTGACAAGATTTTTTCCAAACGACTTCTTCTACCCCCAAATAGTTTCTCTCGTTCCATTATGAGTTGACCCCCACCAGGCCAAGAGGCTTCAGGTAAAAAGAAGCCAGCACATTTTCGGAACACACGTGTTTTGCAGAAGTGCAACGAAAACTTTCACAAAAGCCCGCGCTCCGTCCTTCTACTGCCAATGTACCCATTGCTTCGAGATAGAAAACAGACACCACGTGTATCGGTTCGAAAGGGTCCGAAGGGAAGAGACGCAGAAAGTCTTCGAGTTGCTATAAAGAAGAAAATGCATACCATTCCTGTTTCCCCTTTCTGACACCCTGAGTTCACGTCTGCTACGAGGCGGAACCAATTAAGTCATAAATTATCCGAAACTGTAGGAAACCGTTCTCTACCGCCGACTTTCGGGGCAATATGGTCATAAACCGCGACCCTGGCGAAATGCTTTGGCTGATCAGCCTGATTAATTTTGGAGAACTAGAAATTACAGAGTATTATCCAGCATCAATACGTCTCGCGGAGAGACACAGGAAAAGAAGGGATAGTGCGCTGACTGCGCGTAGTCCCGCCTGCTTCGTCCTACCCTCAAATTAAAGACGGATCCCTTATCTCTCGAGTATAAACAAGTGCTCGAATTTCAAAACACAAGCACGCGTCGACGTATTCGGTGCGAGAGACTGTGGGCTTGAGGTCCGATTGGCCCCAAACTAACCAATCTGCCCTGCATCCCTCCCAAATGGCCGCTGTCCTGAAGAGGCCCTCTTCACAGCAATATCTCCTCCCCAAGGCCCACCTTCTCTCGCACCGAATACGTCGACGCATGCTTCTGTTTTGAAATTCGAGCGCGTGTTTAGACACGAGAGATAAGCAGGCCCGATTGGTTACCTTGGGGAGGAGATATTGCTGTGAAGAGGGCCTCTTCAGGACAGCGGCCATTTGGGAGGGATGCAGGGCAGATTGGTTAGTTTGGGGCCAATCGGACCTCAAGCCCACAGTCTCTCGCACCGAATACGTCGACGCGTGCTTGTGTTTTGAAATTCGAGCACTTGTTTATACTCGAGAGATAAGGGATCCGTCTTTAATTTGAGGGTAGGACGAAGCAGGCGGGACTACGCGCAGTCAGCGCACTATCCCTTCTTTTCCTGTGTCTCTCCGCGAGACGTATTGATGCTGGATAATACTCTGTAATTTCTAGTTCTCCAAAATTAATCAGGCTGATCAGCCAGAGCATTTCGCCAGGGTCGCGGTTTATGACCATATTGCCCCGAAAGTCGGCGGTAGAGAACGGTTTCCTACAGCTTCGGATAATTTATGACTTAATTGGTTCCGCCTCGTAGCAGACGTGAACTCAGGGTGTCAGAAAGGGGAAACAGGAATGGTATGCATTTTCTTCTTTATAGCAACTCGAAGACTTTCTGCGTCTCTTCCCTTCGGACCCTTTCGAACCGATACACGTGGTGTCTGTTTTCTATCTCGAAGCAATGGGTACATTGGCAGTAGAAGGACGGAGCGCGGGCTTTTGTGAAAGTTTTCGTTGCACTTCTGCAAAACACGTGTGTTCCGAAAATGTGCTGGCTTCTTTTTACCTGAAGCCTCTTGGCCTGGTGGGGGTCAACTCATAATGGAACGAGAGAAACTATTTGGGGGTAGAAGAAGTCGTTTGGAAAAAATCTTGTCAGTCAGCAGTCAGCAATCGCGTCGCAGACAAATGTTCTCTGCTCAAGAGTATTACGCGATGTTCTGGGTGTACCCCCCGAACAACGAGGACGCAAGTGCTGCAGCGTGAGAATTTGCGCGGGGATTACCCACGGCTCCGAACGCGAAGTAAAAATTCATTTCCACCAATTTTTATAACGTAGGAACAACACGTTCCATGAAAAGTAAATTAAGTGATCAGTGTTAGTAGCCGTGCAGTGAAGTGAATATTCGGTACGTTGACCTGGACGCACCTGACATTGCGACCCTTAACTTTGGGTAGTGTCGTATACCTGGGATCAGCTGTGCACTGGGCTCGTCCATCGATGACCAGGATCGGTTCAGTGACCCAGTGACACAAGTTTTCAAGTTGCAGGTGAATTTTCTACAAGGGTGAGTTTTAGTTACTTTAATGGTGTTCATTCATTTTTAAATTTAACGCAAGCTATGGCTTATTTCCGGCGGTAATTCTCAAAATTCTCGTACGAAAATATTTATTCGGCCTTTTTAAACAGACTTATTCGTTATCAGCAACAGTGCTGGCCGTTATTGAGTTACGGATTTTTATCACAATAACGAACTACGATCACTTTTCGTTAATTTCCTGTTACATTACCTTTTCGTGGATATGTTATTAACACAAGGAATTTTACGTATTCCTTATCCTCCCACTTCAAATAATTATTATTTTCGAATCTTCTAAAAAAAATGTGTATTCGTCTTTTTACGTTACACGTGATTTTCATCCATTTATCCTTTATTCATTATTCACTTTAAATGGCAAACAAAGCATGGCAAAAGGTTCGATTTTTTTGTTACGTCTTTTTCATTTGCCATTCTACGCAATTTCCTTCGATGCATGCCGCCTTGCTTGTTCGTAGTCGCAGCGCGGCTCGGCGCGCGGCCACGCTAGCGCGGGACCTCCAGCGGAAGGCTCGCGCTCTGATTGGTCGGTGCTTTTTATTAATATCTCGTTAACGAAACCTCGGAGGGCATTTTCGCAAAGGAAAAAGTTGTTTGCAATCACCCCCCGAATCACCCCCTTTAAGGAACCGCAGCATTTTTGGGACACCCTGTATATCATCGATCTGCGAAACGATCGGCAAGACACGATCGCGATATACGTTCGCGAAAAGTATCTCAAATTCCTCGATATACCAGGCTTATAGAGGATATCATAAATGCTGTTACTGTAGGGTACACTGAAACATCTGTTTTTAGGAAGCTACATTTGGTTGACCTGAAGGTGCTATAAATTCTGGAAATGGTTTATGACTCAGTTATAACGACTGTAAAATTTTACAAGGGTACTTTAAAAAATGTCCAAATGTTTCCCCGGCAATGCGATGGCAAATGAAATTGCAGTTAACACATTCACTGTTGTGACGATCATAATTATTACTATCAATGGCAATAATTACCATGTCACTGCTTGTTTTAATATAAAAACTAATATTGATAGACAATAAATACATATAGGTATGCAAGTGATGTTATATCTAAGATAAATGATGAAGAGAGGTAATATGCAAGATGTTTTGAAGAAGTGGGTAGTCTTCTGATTGCTCGTGATGCAGGTCAAATTTTTCACCCACGCTCTTGCGTGGCGCGCAGCAAGAAAGCACCACAGTCCTGCCGGCGCGCCAGAAAGCACCACGCTCCTGCCCGCGCGCAAACCTCGAATCCAGAAGAGTTTGCATAAGAGACAGAAAAGGTAGTTAGAAAAGGAGAAAACGATACTTGAAACCAGGCTCGTTGCGCGCCTCAGGATTTCCGACAGTGCGGACGAGTCTGAGGCGCGCGACGATCCTGGCAGCCGATCCTGGCAGCCAAGGATAAGCCGTGCCTCGATGGGTTTCGAGGACTTCGACCCTCGAGACCAGGGGGGGCCGTACCATGTTGCCCCCTAAGACGTGGCGAATCGAAAATTCTACATTTCGCACCGGATCTTGGCGAAAGTGACGTGGATCGTTTCCTTATGTTTTTCCGATGAAAATGGTCAAAAAAACGACACAAATCGGATTGTAATTAAGGAATCTTCATAATAAATTGATTTCCATAACTTCGTTAAAAATAGTCCAATTTACATGAAATTTTGTATAATTTTCATTTGAAAAACGTAAAGAATCCATCGGTATCACTTCCATATCGATACGATAAAGAATAAAGTATACAGTTTTTCTGAAACAGGTGTGAATCCTTGGCCGACCGCAGCGAATCGAGAATTTGAAGGGAGGACGACGCAGGCGGATCCACGCGCGGTCAGCGGACTACCCCTTCTCTTCCTGTATCTTGTCTCCGCGAGGCGTATTGATTGTGGATAATACCTGACTCTTAAGGGATATTGTTTCATGCATGGGCATACATTATTATATTGGAAACACCGTTCCTCGAGGAGGGGGTACCTTCCCTCTGAGAATTCGTCCGCAAAGGAGGAACCCTCTCCCTCGAAGTAGAGGTGGCAAATGCCACATCTGGTTGGGGAAAACCAACCAGGCTGATCGGCCCGATCGACTCGCCATTGTCGCGGTTTATGGCCGTATTGTTCAGCGAGTCGGCGGTAGACAACGGTACGTTCGGGTCCGAAGTCATCGTGTGCAGTACCCACCGACAGACCAATATACGGATTAACTCAGACTGAACAATATCACCACGTTTTTATTGCCCTTTAGAAATCTGGCAAACAGATGTTGTTGAAACGTTCTAGGAAAAATAATACATTATCGATCGTAATAAACCAATGAATTTCCGCCTGGCTCTGAGCCCACTTTTGTCCCGAAGCATGTAAGAAAGATGCCACCAATATAGCAATTAAAAGGTATTATCCACCATCAATACGCCTCGCGGAGACAGGACATAGAATGGAAAGTTGAAGGGAGGACGGCGCAGGCGGGACCCCGCGTGCGCAAACGTACTGGCGTTTCTCGCGATATCAGGTGTTTCTGAAAATATACTACCAGTGGCTTCCTGTTGTCGAGGTCAAGAACTGTTATATTTAAATAGCTACAAAAATTAGTCCATTAGTAAATTTATTACGGTTACTTTCCTTATATTTATTCTCTTTTTATTAGGTTCTTTGCTCGTTTTGGTCATCGTTCGGACCACGGAATGCCTACTCCTTTTATAATTTGTATTGTTTCTGTAAAAGTAGTCCGAGTTGCATGATATTTGTGATAATTTTAATTGGGAGAACGCCAGGAATCCATTAGTGTTACTTTCATATCGATACGACGAAGAATAACGAATTTCTTAATACGCTGTAATGAATATTTCACCCTCGACTGTGGGTGGCCGACGTCGATTCGCTGCGGTCGGCCAGGGATTCACACCTGTTTCAGAAAAACTGTATACTTTATTCTTTATCGTATCGATATGGAAGTGATACCGATGGATTCTTTACGTTTTTCAAAATGAAAATTATACAAAATTTCATGTAAATTGGACTATTTTTACAGTTTACAGGACTATTTTTATAATTACAATCCGATTTGTGTCGTTTTTTGACCATTTTCATCGGAAAAACATAAGGAAACGATCCACGTCACTTTCGCCAAGATCCGGTGCGAAATGTAGAATTTTCGATTCGCCACGTCTTAGGGGGCAACATGGTACGGCCCCCCCTGGTCTCGAGGGTCGAAGTCCTCGAAACCCATCGAGGCACGGCTTATCCTTGGCTGCCAGGATCGGCTGCCAGGATCGTCGCGCGCCTCAGTCTCGTCCGCACTGTCGGAAATCCTGAGGCGCGCAACGAGCCTGGTTTCAAGTATCGTTTTCTCCTTTTCTAACTACCTTTTCTGTCTCTTATGCAAACTCTTCTGGATTCGAGGTTTGCGCGCGGGCAGGAGCGTGGTGCTTTCTGGCGCGCCGGCAGGAGCGTGGTGCTTTCTGGCGCGCCGGCAGGACTGTGGTGCTTTCTTGCTGCGCGCCACGCAAGAGCGTGGGTGAAAAATTTGACCTGCATCACGAGCAATCAGAAGACTACCCACTTCTTCAAAACATCTTGCATATTACCTCTCTTCATCATTTATCTTAGATATAACATCACTTGCATACCTATATGTATTTATTGTCTATCAATATTAGTTTTTATATTAAAACAAGCAGTGACATGGTAATTATTGCCATTGATAGTAATAATTATGATCGTCACAACAGTGAATGTGTTAACTGCAATTTCATTTGCCATCGCATTGCCGGGGAAACATTTGGACATTTTTTAAAGTACCCTTGTAAAATTTTACAGTCGTTATAACTGAGTCATAAACCATTTCCAGAATTTATAGCACCTTCAGGTCAACCAAATGTAGCTTCCTAAAAACAGATGTTTCAGTGTACCCTACAGTAACAGCATTTATGATATCCTCTATAAGCCTGGTATATCGAGGAATTTGAGATACTTTTCGCGAACGTATATCGCGATCGTGTCTTGCCGATCGTTTCGCAGATCGATGATATATATCGAACAAGTAGTACACAATACACCACTGCGGTGGACCGTGTAAAAAGCATGTGGAGTCCACGTAGAAATGGGAGCCCGAACTCGCTGTCTCTAAGTAGTGACGGGTACGACCTTCTGGCCCGCGCGAAGGACCGCCACGATCCGGCTTCACGTACTTTTGCGGGCCGCGCGGCGTATGGCGCGCCGGCCCGCGGGCCGGACCGCGCGCAAGACCGACCGTGTAAAGGGGCCTATTAAATGGTCGCTCGGGTACGCGGACACTTCTCCAGTTCGCATGCACCGGGCAGCTTCCAGACAGGCGGCTGGTGGTGGGGAGTCCGTAGTCCCACTTGAACTGCCTACCTCAGTCGCGGGGCTTATATCCCGATTCTTAGAAATTAACAGCTGCGAGAAATCCACGCGATCTAGCGGCGCGGTGGGGAGTGAGCGTCATCGCTCTGACGCGTCGCGAGACCGGCGCGATTCGGCCTGGTTCGGCGTTATTCGGTCGTGGTCGTCCGGGCGCTCGGCCTCTCGCTCACTCCCGATCGTACCGCCGCGCGCTCCATTCTTCGCGCTGGGACGCTACGTCACATCCGTTCCCGCACACCGAGGATCGGCACGCGCCGGGAGCGCCCTTACGCGCCGATAACGAACCACCGCGTCAGCGTCGACGAGCGACCAGGAAAGCGAGCGAGCGAACACGACCTACGACAGGTTCACCGACTTCTTTGCGTTACCACAGACGGAGCGCCATCTCTAGGGTATGTAACCATATATTTGCCTTTTATCAGAATATATCACACACAGAAATAATTGCCCCTATTGAAGATAATAAATTTCAGCAATAAAAAGCATCTGGATACTCTGAGTATCGACGTGGTATTCCTATTAATCCTAAGAAATGTTGAGGGAAAAATGTTAAATTTACTCCGATAAATATTATATAGAATTGAATTTTTAATCATTTATTATTTATTGAGAATCCGGCTACTGTTGGGAATCAGTGAACAATTCGTGCAATAATTGAAAATACTGCTCCTATTGATAGGACATAGTGAACATGGCCTACGACATAGTAAGTATCGTGTAAAATGATATCAATTGAAGAATTTGATAGTATAATATTGGTTAGTCCTCCAACTGTGAATAAGAAGATGAATCCTAACGATCATAAAATTTGAGGGTTTATGATTATTTTTGTTCCATGATAGGTGGCTAGTCATCTAAAGATTTTGATTCCAGTAGGAATGGCAATGATTATGGTTGCAGAAGTGAAGTAGGCTCGAGTGTCTACATCAAGACCTACAGTGAATATATGATGCGCTCATACGATAAATCCTAGAAATCCAATTCCTAGTATAGCATATACTATACCAATGTTCCCGAATGTTTCCTTTTTACCACTTTCATTGCAGATAATGTGTGAAATTAGGCCAAATCCTGGAAGAATTAAAATGTAAACTTCAGAGTGTCCAAAGAATCAAAATAGATGTTGGTATAAGATAGGATCTCCTCCTCCTATGGGGTCAAAAAATGATGAGTTTAAATTTCGATCTGATAAAAGTATTGTGATAGCCCCTGCTAATACTGGCAATGAGATCAATAAGAGAATTGTTGTAATAAAAACTGACCATGGAAATAGTGGTATTTGATCATAAATTATTGAAATATTTTTTATGTTTAAAATTATTACAATAAAATTGATTGACAACTTTAATAAGAGCAAGAATCCGGCAGATCATTCCAACCGCTCGGGGTGATCTGTAGAAGGTCCTTTCAGGACGTAACAGGGAAACTATTCGTTTCCGAGTTATAAGGAAAAGTCAAATAGTAATATGAGAAATTGTGACAAAATCTACAGTTTAGTTAAACATTATTATTCATTTATTATTAATTTATTCGACGGACTTGTCACGTCCCGGGTGGAGGTCTTTGGGGCAATGACATACGGGGGTTTTAGGAATCTCAGGCGCGAATGCTAGATTCGTAGCACTGACAATGAGGGTTAGAGGGTATTTCAGGCGCGAATGCCAGATTCGTAGCTCTGAGGTGAGTAGGATTCAGGCGCGAATGCCTGATTCGTAGCACTGAAGGAGAGATGGATTCAGGCGCGAATGCCAGATTCGTAGCACTGAAGGAGAGTTGCATTCAGGCGCGAATGCCAGATTCGTAGCTCTGAGGGTTAGAGGCAAATTCAGGCGCGAATGCCAGATTCGTAGCACTGAACGACCAGGGAAGGTTTTGACCGTAATCACTCAGGTAGTGACACCCGTTAGACCACTTTATGTTTGTTTTGGTTACGTAATCGGATTTAACGTTGCATTTACAGAAGAAACCATACGAAATATTTCCGCGAAATACGTCTAGACGCACGGCTGTACACAGCCTATGCGTAAGTACGCCGTGTAAACACTATAAGAAACTCTATAGTCGCGTATCGCGATCAGCTGTTGTGGCAGCTTGTTAGGATTTCTATTCTCTGCCAAAGGAGCAAGACAATAAATCGAGGCGTGATTTAAATAAGAACGTTATTTATTTTTTAAGCACGAAAATGCACTATTTATGTGATAGCGGGTTTAACATAATATTTATATAAATGGTGGTTAGTAACAATATAAGAATATGAACATGAAATACATGAGATTAATACAAGAAAATAATATATGAAATGCAATAAGCTTTATTAATACAAAATAATATGAAATGCAATAACCGTTAATACAAGAAAATAATATAAGATGCAATAAGCTTAATAATACAAAAGATATATAGATGAATATGATATGCCGTGGTAATAATGGTAATTATAACAGCTTACAATGATTGATGGTTAATGATCGTTGGTCACTGAATTTAAATATAATTTTAATGTGTTTAATGAAACTTCGCGAGGTAACTCTTGGTTCACTGAGTTCCGTAGAAGAAGAGCTCTGGCCTCTCGGGGCCTTGTATTTATACTATTTTTCGGGATTGTCAGGGGTGAAGGGTAAGTGCGGTACGTACCTTAACTTATCTGCGAATATGCGTCGCAATACAACTTATTAATAGATTTTGGTGTTCAGGGGTTTTTATGTGGCTTTGTCTTGTACTGATTAGGGGTGAAGGGTATGCGCGGTGTGCACCATGGCACGTACGCCAAATATGCGTCGCAGTAATTAACACGTGCTGATGACTAAGGTAAATATGCGACGCAATAGCACTTCCGGGGTTTTTATATGGGGCTTTCGAAGTGGAATACTCAACCCGATGGATTTGGAGTACTTTAACGGGAAAAGGGGTAGGAGTGGATTTAAATCGATGGTCGTAGAGAGGGGGTGAGACGTGGTCTCGAATTAGTGAGTGTTTGGGGCTAGGAATTTGCTTGGATTGAAAGAGAGAGAGGAAATCGTGCCTCGCAGGCCGAAGAGGGGAAGGGGATTTCTTGATTGACCGTTTCGAGATGGGGACCGCTAAGGTACATCGTCCAAACGATCAGTTGGGTGTGAAAAAGGGGTAAGGCTTAAGTTTGAGGGTTTTTGATGGAGTTGTGGATTGATTTGCGAGGAAGTGGCGTCATAATACCGCGCGAAAAATAGTGGGACATCACAGACTAGAGCCCAATATACATAAATATTTGTAAAAACCGTTTGTAATACAATAATAATACGACGGATACGAACATATATACGTAAAATGACGTAACGCTGACAGTTTTAAACATTAATAATTTGAAGAGTGGGCTGCAGGGGGGAGTGATTTTCGCATGATTCTGTAGAAGAAGGTGTGCTGAAAATATTCCAATTGGTTCGAACATGGAACTCGATGGAACTTGAAAGATATTCCTTGTTAATTGTAAAGAACTTTGACAATTTTCTTTATTTCATTGAGCATTACTTTTTTAATACACTATGAACAGTAATTTTTAGATAACGGTGTTAATTCTTAACGCAAAAGAATGCTCTTCATTTTAGAAAAAAAACGAAGAGAAAATATTAAACAGGGTCGTCAGAGCATCTCTAAGAAGGAAGCAGTTTTTTTCTGGTGAAAAATGCTATCTTTAAAATGTCTAACTTTAAGTGTTCGTCCCAATTACAATGTTTATTAAATTTTATTAATATTTTCAGTTTCGGGGCTGTTGGACATTTAGGAAATAGTATACATTCAGTAGATTTCGATTGGAGAAAGTTCATATTTGTCACAGTCAGCTGTCATCCGTCGAAGTGCTCAGACGTGTTTGTTTACACTCCTCGCGCTTTGAATCAGGCCGTTGCGGATCCACGGTTATAGCTATCGCCTCTTTAAGACACTTTTCTTGCTAGTGCAAATTTTTCTACGTATATTCAGTGCAAGTTTGGCATCTGTGATCCTTCGGCCATGTCTTTTAAGTGTAAAGGCTGTAAGGCGGCTGTTGCGAACCCGCTTAAGTGTCCTGGATGTGGCATTACCACCCACCACGCGGAATCCTGCCTGACCCGCTCAGGACACCCTTGGCATATCGGTCAGCTGCTCGATTGCAAATCTCCCATAGTGACACCCACCACCTCAAACTCGCCGCTACCGAGGGCTAGCCACGGAGGTTCCTCGTTACCGTCGTTGGAGGCCATCAGTGACCTCCTTCGAAGTGAATTTGCAGCCTTTCGCAAGGATATACTGTCCGAAATAAGGTCCGAGATCAGCGAGGTTCGGAATTCAGTATCTGCTGTAACGGAGCGTGTGCAGAGGGTCGAGGATCGTCTCACTTCCTTGACCAATGTGCCATCGGATGCAGGCCCCTCCGCAGATGACCTTGTGGCCGAGTTTGTCGAAAGGGAGAAGAGGTCCGTCAATCTGATCGTCTTCGGGCTAGTCGAAGACCCGAGTTTACCAGCGCACTTAGCAGCTCCAAAGGAGGTGGAGGCCGTTCGCGCGGTTCTCACCCAGATACATCCCTCTGACTACGGCGGCATCAAGACACGCAGGATCGGTAGGCCCCTCGGAGTATCTCCTCGGCCGTTGTGCGTGACCCTTAAATCAGCTGATTCGGTGAAGGAAGTGCTAAGGAAGAAATCATCATACCTCGGTCCGCTGAAGTTTGCCGATGATAAAACCCCCCTGCAGCGGTCCTGCTTGAAGAAGCTCAGGGAGCAACTCAGCGTCCTCCATGCAGATGGCGATACGAACAAGACAATTAGATACGTGAACGGCGTCCCCAGGATTGTCTCTGTCTCCTCTACACGTCGTTCAAAAAACTAATACTCTCACGGAACATTAGAATCTATTATCAGAATGTGCGCGGTCTCCGTACTAAATTGAATGACCTATCTCTGGCTGTGGCGTGCAGCAGCACCCAATATGACGTAATAATCTTAGTTGAGACGTGGTTAAACAACGATATTCCATCCGATGAACTTGGCTTATCGGATTATTCAGTTTTTCGCTTTGATAGAAACCAGCGGACCAGTGTTTATTCTAGAGGAGGCGGGGTATTGATCGCTGTCAGGAAGTCCTTCCAGTGCTCACGTATTCATGTTTCTTGTGATCTCGTTGAACAGGTGTTCGTCAGAGTCAGTGCAGCGCCTCTTTCTGTTATGTTGGGTGCTGTTTACATTCCTCCGGCATCTAGACCATTTAAGTACTCTGAGCACTGCGCCAGCGTCGATGAGGTGCTAAGACAATTCCCGCTTGAAAACATACTATTGTTTGGTGACTACAATCTTCCTGGATGTGTCTGGGATGACCTATCCTCGGTGGATACGTCTATTAGCCTCCCGCGCGTTGTATCTGGGGACGAATTGTCAGCTCACGAGTACATCAAGGAAATCTGTTGTTTACATAATCTCCGTCAAATCAACTCGTGTCCTAATTCCCGCGGGGATCTCCTTGATATAATATTCTCCAACTTTAATGGAGTCTCACTGTCGCAGGTTTCTGATCACCTCTTACCACTCGATCCCTACCATCCTGCTCTTCTCGCTGATCTTCAGCTCAGTGCTACTCAGTCTACCGGTCGCTCTGTGGCCAGCAGATTTGACTTTAAAAACGGTGACTACCCGCGAATCGTTGAGTACTTTAATACGATCGACTGGGACGGCTGCCTGAATAGCTTATCAACGGAGGAGTCCGTCACCTTCCTCTACAATCATATTTTCCATGCGATACAATCCTTCGTTCCAGTAACGAGAGCTTACTTTGCTAACTACCCGAGCTGGTTCTCTAAGGAACTAATTTCGCGTATCAAGGCTAAAAAGGCAGCTCACCTTACCTATAAGAAAAGTAACGACTGGCAAGATTACCTGACTTTTTGCCGTCTAAGGTCCGAATGCAAGTCTCTTTCCAGGTCGTGTTATCGGGGATACGTTGCATCCACGGAGGCCTCTATCCCGCTAAATATTAAAACTTTTTGGAAATTTATTAATTCTAAGCGCTCCGCCCATGGTCTTCCTGGATCTATGTACCTTGGTGACACGACCTCTTCTGATAACTCAGAAATTGCCGATATGTTCGCGAGTTTCTTCGAGTCGGTTTATTTGGCAGCACATCCAAATTACGTCGCTTCCGCCGGTACAGACTCGCCGCTTGATCTGTCTGATCTGAGTGTCAGCATAGGCGAAGTACTCGATGAAATTGACAACCTCAGCATTTATAAAGGTCCTGGCGCGGATGGAATCCCTCCAATCTTTATAAAGAACTGTAAATTTATACTGTCTCGTCCGCTTTGGTTAATTTTCAACCGATCTCTAATCGATGGGCACTTCCCGTCAGCGTGGAAAGTCAGCAATATCACTCCAGTCCACAAGGCCGGCGCGAAGTCTGACATTTCAAATTACAGACCTATTTCGATGCTTAATATTATGAGTAAGCTGCTAGAAGCTATCGTCACTAGGAAAATTAGTAGCCTGGTCAGGAACGCTTTATCCGATGAGCAGCACGGGTTTTTGTCGGGTAGATCCACCGTCACCAACTTGGCCGTCTTCTGTAACTTCGTGGCCAGGAGACTGGACAAAAAGTTGCAGGTGGACGTCATCTATACGGATTTCAAGAAGGCCTTTGATAGGGTTGACCATTTCCTACTCATCGACAAACTCTCCGCCATCGGGTTTAGAGGTCGACTGTTAAGGTGGCTCTTTTCGTACTTGACTGGGCGTGTCCAACGGGTTAGAGTCGGGGAGGTCCTTTCTCGGAAGATCTTTGCCACATCCGGAGTCCCTCAGGGATCCCATCTCGGCCCTTTATTGTTCTTGCTGTTCGTCGATAACATTCGTCAGATCATTTTAGGTAGCGAGTACTTGCTGTTCGCGGACGACCTAAAAATTTATAAATGCATCTCGTGCCCTTCTGATTCCCTAAGTCTTCAATCGGACCTAGATAGGCTTTCCGAATGGTGTCTGTCGAACCGCATGGAGCTGAATATTAGCAAGTGCCACATCTTAAGGATATCTCGTTGCAACAACCCATCGCGTTATCCCTACCATATAGCGGGAATCCAGCTCTCAAGTGTAGACGGTGCTCGTGACCTCGGAGTCTATATCGACTCTTCCTTCTCATTTACCCGGCACATTCAACACGTTGTTGCGGTCTCAAATAAAGCCTTTGGGTTTGTATCCAGGAATAGCGCTGACTTCGCGGATCCTTCCACGCTGCGCTACCTGTATATAAACCCTAGTGCTGCCTCACCTAGAATATGCAAGCGTTATCTGGGCACCGCGTTGGGAGAAATACAGGACTCAACTCGAGAGGGTCCAGCACAGATTCTTGCGCCTTTTAGCCTACAAAACTGGCCAGCCTCTTGCTCGTTTTGACCACAACTACGGCCCTGTCATGAGCAGAGCTAATATCCGGAGCTTGGAGCATAGGAGGAGAGTTACGGACCTGGCCTTTCTGTACAGAATACTGAAGGGGATGGTTGATAACCCTCGTGTTTTGGCGTTAGTCAATTTTAATGTACCTGTACGTGCTTCTAGGCATACACTCCTCTTTAAATCTCAGGACTACTCCTCCTGGGTTGGGCATGTTGATCCCCTGCATAGATTAAGTGGTCTCGCAAACAGATATCACGGGGATATTGACTTCTTTGCTGACACCTTCTCGAGTTTTAAGTCTAACGTTCGTATAGCCTTGTTTTCGGATGGCTTTATATAGCTTTATATTGATTCATTCTAGACCTACACGGTGTTTCCTTTGTTCACTTTTACGCCGTCTTTATTGTTATTGTTCGAGTTAACATGACGTCGGTTGGCTGTTCTAATTATTGTATTGATATACTTTGTCTTAATGGGCTTGTCCCGTGAATAAATATTATTATTATATTTGGGCCGAATGTACTACCCCTATTCCGACCACTCTGCGGTCCGATGGCGTTTGGGGGGAACGCGTTTAGATCGTCGGCGGTGGTTTTTGGATCGAGAACTTCCTCAATCGATTTGTCTGTCACACCCGGGCCCAGATCATGCTCCTCGGTTGATTAGTAGTCGTCCTCGTCGTCGTCGGGCTTCTTCAACCTATGATGTTGTTGTTATTGTTGGTGAAGTTTCCTCTTGACGAGCAATGGTCGTAGCTTCAGAGACATCGCTGAGCTCGTTTTCAACACTGCCGTGTTCTCGACCAAGTGTTTCAACGGTTCGACGATCGGACGCACGCTGTCCTCCGAGTAGCTTTCATTGCCATGTTACCGATGTTCAGGCTCATATATTTCTTTCGTATAACGTCGCTGATTTTATCAATTTTCGTTTTCGTCTCCACGTCTCGCGGCTGTTGCCTACGACGTCGTCTCTGTTGTTTCATTCCTCGTTGCTGCTGTTGTTGTTGCGCAATCTCCATGTTGACACCGCTTGTCGTCTCCATCGCTGGTCAATTATCCATCCCCGTGTTGCTCGATGAAGGACTCGCGGCCTACTGATGTCCTCGCGCTACCACGAATTCGTTAAATCCTCGCCGATACCGACCATGATAGATGGAACTGTCCTTGTCGATGACCACGAAGTCGTATCGTCGTCTCCAACATCTCGCGCACAGGTCGTTGAATGTCGTGTCATGTCCGTGTTCACGTGATCGTTGTACATGCGACGCAAATTCGTCCCGTCCTGTTTCAACAGCACGAGAAAATTCGCGTTGTCTCTGATCAAGTGTTTCGGTATTCGCGCGTACGATTGACAGAAGTAAAAGCAATCCATGCTCACGTGCCTGCTCATGCTGAAGTATTCGCGAATCGCGGTCTGTTCGTCGCACGCCAGGTCATCGAACACGAAGATCGAATCGGGTCGGGCGTCTCTCGGCGGTGTTCGAGTAGGGAAAGTATCTGAGTCCGCCGACGCGCGAGAATACTCGCTCCAGATATCGATACTTTGGCTGTCGCAACGATTTCGAGTACACGTACACGTTCTGGAAGCGCAAACCGTTCGGACTCTCCAGCAGGCTGAGAAGCATGTTCGTTTTCCCGCACCCGAACGGACCGCAGATCACGGCTCGCACGCTGTTCGGCAACAACGAACCGTGTCTGCGCGATCGACCCCTATCCCACGCCAAATCCTCCAATATCCTGTTCGCTCCTCGCTCGCCGAGCCCGTAACGCGACGGCTATGTATACCCACCACGGCTGTCGAACGACTCAGAATCGTAGCGCTCGTTGAACCGATCGCTATCGAAGAACCGTCGATTTACGACTATCCTTGCAGCCCCGTGTATCTGCATTTTCACATGTATGGTTGCGGTAACGTGTAAATCGAAGAAGAAGAAGTCGACGAAGACAGGATCGGATCTCGTGAACAGAATCATAAGCCGTTTACCGATAGAGCTTTCACATTCCGGGGTATCAGTTCTGCGGACCGGGGACACGTTTGCTGAAGCGATTGGCTCGCGGCGACGAAGGTATAAATCCGCTGGACGGCGCTTGTCGAGAGTATGATATTGGGTAATTGCGGCACCGGGACGTGGAGGGTCGACGCGAGGCGAATCGCGCGTTAGCCGAACGAGCGCGAGAACGAGTGTTCGCGAACGACGCGACTTTCGGTGAAAAAGCAGCTGCGACTGGAGTGTTGGCCACGATGAAAGCTAAGACTAAACTCGGCATGGGTATGAGAAGAAGGACTACGAGAAAGGAAAGCAAGTCCAGAGGACAACAGTCGCGACGGCACCGCGTCCTACTGGTTTCTTCCGATTCTTCTGCCTGCTCTGTCGGCAGTCGGGGCATTAGCAAAGCGGTTAACGACGCGAAGGCCGCGCGAAAACAACTGGAAGAGACGTTGCGTCATAATCGGCCGATGGAAGGGCGAGGAATGTATCTGGCACCGTACAAACGCGGCGCCTGCATGAACCTGAGACAACGACCAAGGAAAAAATACGCCAATCGACCGGACTTGCGTCGGCGAATGCGGCGATAACGCGACGTCAGCGACGACGACAACAGCAACAACCTATGACGATCCTGCAATTGGAGCGCGAGTGCATCGACGTACCGATCTTTCGGGGGATATTTATGCGCGACACGATCCCCGCGCGCGGACGACCGAACGAATGCGGTATCGCGAGTCTGGACGAGAACCGCGGCGAAGGCACGCACTGGGTCGCGTACGCGAAACGCGGATCGCGCGTGCCGTATTTCGACAGTTTTGGGAATTTACGACCACCGGCGGAACTACGACCACGATCAAGTATAATCACGACCGTTTTCAGCGTTTTGACGGGGCGAATTGCGGTCACTTGTGCGTGCAATTTCTGCGACAAAAGGCTCTGGAATTTTGGCCTCGACACTAGCCAATATAAATTAACGAGCAATCGTACGTCCGAGTCACTTTCTCCCTCTCTGTCTGACTAGCGTAACCTACAGCGGTGGTAGTACAATGTCGCCCACACTCACGTTAACAGGTCGCAGCAGCGTTCTCACGGTTAATTATTTTCCACCGATAGATTTTAGGGACGGGCAGTACGAACTAGGACTCGCCGACTTGGAGACGTTTCACACGATACTGAACATCGACTCGAGCAACGATACATTCTACTTCGCCGGGAACAAGAACGCCGCAATCCCCAGCGTCGACGTCGCTCGGGAATATATTACGATTACCCACGGTTTCTACGAATTAGACGCTATCGCCAAGCACTTGAGGCGTCGACTGCTCGATCAACATCCTGTAACCGTTAAACGCGGGGTTACCGGTGGGACGGTGGAGGAACCATATTGCCAGCTCATGACGGTTGTCCAGGGCCGCCGATCGAATGACGGTACACAAGGTGAGGTAGAGTACGACAATTTATTTATGTTCGTGTACAAGGTATCCCGGCCAGGTCTATGCTGGCAAACAGTGTGTAAGCGGCTTAAACTAGGTCTTAGCCTATCGCGGTTTACAGCGCGTATTGCGGCGCGCGATTCGGTATGTATCGCGGCGCGTACTTCGGTGCGTAGGTCGGCGTGTATCGCGGCGCGTATCTCGGCGCGGGTCTCGGTAGTCGGTAGCGTTTCGGCGAATGTGGAAGGGATAGACGGTTTGACCGTTCGGTGTCCTGGCGGGCCAACCATGCCACTGGACCCTGGTCGGAGAGTCTGTGATCCGGTCACCCAGTGGGCACGATCCGCGGGTAAATCGGAGACTATAAGGACGCTCTCGAGAACGGAAGTAACTCTGTTCGGGTGATCGATGGCGGATGTCGGTCTGTGCCTAGCGGATGGCTCCCGCTGTCCTTCTGGGAACCGTGGAGGTCGAGAGTCGAAAAATGCACAGAGACTCAGTCTGTCGACGCACAAGAACGGGTGCTTACACGAGAGCTTGATATTTCGCAAGGACTAGTGTCGGCACAAGAACGTGGAATCGCACAGGAGGTCTCTGGGAGAGGCGTACTAGTCTTACTAACGCTTTAGGCGGTCTCTCTGCCAAATAGGCCTATGCCCCCGGCCTGTATGTCCTCGTCCGCGCATTTTTGGCAGCGAGAGAGTCACTCGGTGCGCGACCCTCTCGCACCAGTTCTCGGTAATTGCGGACGAGTGGTGGGGGGCAAGACCGTTGGCGTAGCGCGGTACGCACTACCTCGGTCGGGCGCGTGGTGGGGGGGGGGGGGTGAGATTGTCGTCCCACCGGCGTAACTCGTGTAACAAACCCCCAAAATGCCCTTTTCTTTTTCTTTTCTTAATAAACATAATTAGTAACTATTATAATACTTATATTCTTATTATTCTTACTTTTATAAAGCGTGTTAGCATTAATATTAATATTAGCTCAGAGTACCGCGAGTCGCGAGTGCAATGAGAGAGAGAATCGAATGTTGATGAGTGGGGAGAATTGAACGCATGCGCGATCCTCAGTCGATCGGCGGATCGGCGAGAGTAAGGATCGGGAGCAGAGAAGAGTGCAGAGCAATGAGTGGGAGAAACGAGCGTTCTACGCGCGCCTGCGCATTAATCAGTCGCTTTGTAGGCCGACTGGAGACCGGACCATGCGAGAGCGGAATTGTCAATGCGTAATAGTCGAGCTCCATTCCTATTGGTGCGCTCCCAGTATCCCGAATATGTATAAATACGGGCACGATAGCCCAGAGAGCATTCGTTCATTCGACTCCAAGCAGTCAATGCTATTAACTCGATACAATTCATACAAGGATCATTTAAGGCAAATAGCCGATCCCAACGTAAATTAATGCTCCAACTTTGGAAGCCGCTTTGTAGGCCCCTCGGTTCTGTTGAGCGTTCCAACCAAGGCCATTGTCGCCAGGTTTGATGAGACGTTCCAGCCTTGGAAGCCGCCTTGTAGGCCCCTTAGTTTGAAGAAGCAAAGTTGTTAATTATTATTCTCAGGTTAGTAATATTACTCCTGAGCAACGTGGGAGGAAGATTATTCCAAGTGGCAAAATCTGCCCTTGACGAAACGGGGAAACAACCAAGAATGAATCTCAACTTAAACATATTCAAATCCTAAATCCTAAGCTATTACATAATTCCAAAATTTTTCTACATCGACCAAAAGAGTCACTATCTATAAGCTAATTCCTAGATCCATAAGCTAATTCCTTCAATCGACTAAGACGTCGCTATTAGTTATTTAAGTTATATTACTCTAAATCGATCGATCAAACGGGCGTTCTTTTGTACCGACCAAGAGTCGCAACCCAAGACGATCAACAATATTCTTTTGTACCGACCGAGAGTCGCAACATAATTATCCTAATTTCTTTAATATTATAAAGCGTTAATTCTTGTTTGTTTGTATAATTTGGAAGTGTTTTATTGAATAAACACTATTAAGATTAATTCTGGTTCTTGAATTTTAATTCTTTATCGCACGCCACTCGAACCAATCCCAAAATCCTGTGAAGCGCGTTACGCCACGCGTGGAAACGTTACACTCGTTACAATCCTCGCGTCGGCAAAAAAAAAACGATGCAGCTGACGATGTCGACAACGACGACAAGTATCCACTAGTGCTCCGAGCTAACAACAACACCATGAAAAGCGTGCTGTACTGCTCGTTCGTCGTGGACTTCACGAAACCGAACAACGTGGGATCGTTGTTGGGGTTCTCGGCGACGCGCGTTTGGCGGCGAGAATTTGGCACAAGTCCGACGAACGCGTGAACATTATAACCGTTAACGTGATCAGAGTAATGTGCAACGTCACTACCGGTACGTACAGCAACGACAAATCAGTACACACGATTCACAAATTTTCGCCTCGCGTGTGCCCGGGATATAAGATATCGGAAACTCCGCGACATGCAATTTAGCTGCCGATCGTTGCACGAGTGATACATGATCTAACGGTACGTATCGTTGATCAACACGATCGTTCTATAGATTTTCACGGAGAGGAAATAACGATTCACTTGCAGGTGCAACGGCGTTCGCGCGATAAGATAACGTGAACGCGTGCACGTGAGTGCATAGCATGTTGGTGTTCGATCACACGTACGATTCATCGTTCACCGTCGCTGCTACTAGTCCTCTCGTCTCTGTCACGCGTCATCGTCATAGCGAAACACCACCGTCCACCACCACCAACAACAACAGGCGCACTAATAAAGATGGGGAGCGGAACGGGAAGAAGAAGAAGTGGAAAGCCGTTGACTCGTCGAAACGCGCGTTTCCTACGATCTCTGGGATTCATCATAACATATCAGTTCCATACACACGTACACGCGCGTCTAACACGATGTCTACCATACTGGACGTGACGAGTACGCCGACTTTCGACGATCGTATCATGAAGATCGAGGTGCACACATACAATCCGTACGCCAACACGACGACGTTCGACAATAACGACGAGATAAGAATACTCATTCAGAAACAAGATCTGTATATGCTCCCGTGCGAAAGTTATCTGTACGTCGAAGGTCGCGTCTTTCTGACGACAGCCACAACGACTGCCGCGGACGTGAAAGCCAGTGCGAGAGTTTTTCTCGACAACAACTGCGTCGCGTTCACGTTCGATGAGATTCGGTGCGAACTGGACGGAGTGGAGATCGATCGTTCCAGAAATCCTGGAAACACCACCACGCTGAAACATTACGCGTCGTTGTCCGTCGACAGGAGCAAAGCGCTGATGAACGCTGGTTGGGACCATACCATCGCATAGGATAAAGATGTTTTTAATAGCGTGGCGTTCAATTTCTGCATGCCCCTGAACGCGTTACTGGGATTCTACGAAGATTACAGATGCATCGTGATGAACGCGTGACACGAGTTGATCCTGATTCCCGCGCGAGTTGGTACTACCGCAATGTACGCAGCCTCCATAACCCCTGCCATAATACCGAAACTCAAGATCAATAAAATTCAATGGCGTATGCCCCACGTCGCGTTAGAAGAGATTAACAAACTGTTTTCTGGAAAGTGATCGACCGATCGCGATGAGTTTCCGATCGTGAAACCTGTTCGAGTATCCGTTGCTGCAAACGACTACGAAACCACAGGAACACGATCGAATTCTTACGATACGCCCCTATCGCGATCATAGATTGCTCTCGACGAACGAGTCGGTGAAGAGTGCAACGGTGCATGTGCGAATCGACTTCGAGTGTAGAGATAACGTACCCGCTAATACCACAGCATATTGTTTGCTCATACCAGAACGTATAGTCCAGTACAGCCCTTTGACGAACGTGGTGCGAAAAATCACGTGATGCAAACGGCAACTACTAGAACGATGATGACCGCAAAGACTTCAGTCGCTATTCTGACACCGTGCGTCGCTACTACATAATACTCCTATTACTACTACTACTGCCTGATAATGTTATCCGTCGTGGTCGACCTACAAGGCTTTAAGACTGAACGTAACACATTCGTCACTAAGGAAATTGCGATTCTCGCGAACAATCGCGACACAGAAACGACGATCGGTCATTGGCTTTTCGAACCACCATACTCTTACGCTCGTCTGTCGCTGTTCGAGAAGCGTCAAGCGACGTGGGTCACAGCGCATCATCACGGGCTTCGCTGGTCCGACGGCTGGGTGCAGGGGTTTAAAACAGTTATGATATCAGTTTCGGTTCTCGAAACAGTTATGAAGAACCGATATTCTGGATAACTGTTATAAGGAACCGAAATTTCTGACTATATCGATTTCGGTTACGGTTGTAGAACCGATATTATTATATCGGTTATAACGGTTCTAGAACCGTTATTTTTTCGGTTCTATATCGGTTCTAAAACGGTTCTGGAGTCGGTTTATTTCGGTTCGTAAATTGATTCTTATATATTGTTTTTACGAAATTTTTATATGTTTTAACTCTCCGATGGCTGTGCATGGATTTATTTTGTCACCGCAATTTTAACGCAGACGTCTATTCTTGCTTTAGCCATCATCTCAGTAGGGTATCTACGTCAATGTTTTGATGTGTAGCTGTTTATTACTCCGTGGCGGAATCCGCTTGACTGCGAAAGTGTGAAAGCTTGCGTTTGTTTCAAAGTAACCATGTGGCGCGGATGGAGACGAATGCTCATATACAATGTATAGGTAATTTGCTCCGCTTGCGTAGCGCGGACGCTCCGCTGAACTCTGAAACGGGCCTAACGTAAACAATGTTTAGCTTAAGCCAATCATCGCGAGTTGAGATGTTTGAAGAAGCTCTTGACAGAAGAAACCCATGCACGGCCATCCCAGAATTGAAACAGTGCGATAAAATAGAAACATTATTTCTGATTTGGATGTCGCAGGATACACAAGTCTCATTTGTGAAGTGCATTTTTAGAAGCAACTACAATTAGAAATTCTAATAATAAGTATAAAATTATTTCTTCAAAATAAATTCTTAATATACAGTAATCTGTAAGCGTAATATCTACTTATTTCAATTCCTGTAAAATCGATGCGAGAATCAATTCCAGAACGGTTTTAGAACCGATATAGAACCGAAAAAATAACGGTTCCAGAACCGTTATAACCGATATAATATCGGTTCTGTAGAACCGTAACCGAAATCGATATAGTCAGAAATTTCGGTTCCTTATAACAGTTATTCAGAATATCGGTTCTTCATAACTGTTTCAGTCAGTACCGATATATAACTGTTTGAAATAGTTATTTTCGTAACCGTTTAAATCCCTGGCTGGGTGCCGTATCATAGGCTACCAGAAATGCTCGCCCGCGAGCTCGCAACCGTCAACGTGGTGTTCGAGAAGGACGTAGAGAAAAAGGATTGGTTACTACAACTGTTCCTACGAACAGATATAAACATCGTAGATATCGCTGAGATGTACGAGAAGAAGCAGAACGACAGCGGCGACGACGGCTACGACGTCGATGACGATTGTTGCGGAATCGTGCCTGACACAGTCGTGCCTAACCTGAAATCAATCACCTACAGCCAACACTGTGCAATGCGCTTGCCAGAAAGGTGGCGGTTGTGTGTGCGCACTGGAAAACGTTCAGAAAATTTTGAAATATATCCACTGTGGAATGTAACGTGCGTCATACATACACACTTTCACATATTCTATGTACGAAATCCAACAATGCGCATAAAAGTTCTGTTTTTGTTTTTGTTTCCAGGTTCTGCTGAGTACGTGCTAAACTTTCTTATATCTTAAATATTATATTTCTTGCATCTTATATCTTATATATTACTAGGGGGGATGCGCCCCACTAGCACCTTCGGCGCCCGCCCCCTCCCCCCCCGGGGGGGTTCGCTTCGTCCGCCCCCTTCGAAACTGATACACTTTTTGCAAAATTCACTGTTTCGTTCAGCAGGTGTTTTCGTTTGCTGTTTAGATGTCGAGATTTGTTTGATTTATATATACAGAAAATATAAGCTGTCTTAAATTAAAAACATCTTTATTTACAATACTTTTTTCCAAGCAATATTTTCAATAACTTTTGAACTTTGAATTTTTATACCATTTATTACCAGGTCTGTTGATGTATATTCCAACGTGATCAAAACTCTGTCCTTGACACTTATTAATAGTTATAGCATGTTAGCGTCACCAAATTTAAGGGTGAGGTCGAGGGCGGATGGTTCCATGCTGTCCTGCTTTTAAGGATTTTATGGCAGGAACTTAGCCTGCGTGCGGCCCTGATTGAAGGTACGCGAGACTAAACAGACCTGGCGACGGGCGATGGCTGATGACCACGTTGGGTCTCCTAGCTATCGGGTGTCGAAGGATTGGTTGTTTAGAGTAAGATAGAGATTATGGAAATGGCAATCGGCCCGACGCCGCATTGCCAAAGAATAGGGACTCTGTTCCTGGAGGATCTGGCCACTGGGTGGGGAAGGTTTTGCCTTCTGGTAAGAGGACCACACGGCACTTACTCCAGAACTGTCCTGGAGCGAGCTTCCTCAGTCTTCTTTTCCACCCATATAGGGTAATTTTTTAACAAGCAAATGCTAAGACAATGGGAAATTGTCTTCTGTGTAGCACGAATGGTACTTGCTTGCCTTTGTATCGCCTGTATCCAATTTAATACGGGAAAGGACAACTTCTCCAGCATGATCACCAGTCATACATAAATGCTTATGCAATCTAACTATTTGTAAACGTGTACCACTGAAAAGGCTGTAACTTCTCCTCGGGGAGGTTACTCGGGGTGTGGTGGAGGAACCGCGGTTTTGCCGGCTCAGACCGGGTGTCCAAGGCCGTCGAGTGATTGGACCAAGTGTCGTGGGTAAAACGGGCCTTATTGCAGAAAATAGCGCGTGTACAAGGTTCCCGGGCAGGTCCAGCTGGCTTACTCTAAACCTCAACCTACTTATTAACCTAGCGCGTTGGTCGCGGTCACAGCACGGAGTTCGTTTGCTCGGGCGATTCGGCGGTAATGCAAGGAGAAGGATTAGCGGTCTTTCTGGTGCCCTGGCTGTGGTCTCCACCAATGGCCCTGACCGGGAAGCCTTGAGTCCGATCGTTCAGTGGGTAAAACCCGCGGAAGATACGGAGGCTATGGGATGTCCTCTGGGGCAAGCGAAGCTTGTCCCTAAGATTGACAGCGGATATCGGCCTGCGTCCAAAGGTCGACGTACTCGCATTCCTTTGGGAGCCGTGGAAGTTAGAGGAGTAAAAAATGCGCAGTGACACAGCTTGTGGTATGCAAGAGATCGCTGGGAGAGTTCTGACCGTTCGCCTGTACCGCTCGTGGTAGACTCTGCCTAACGGGCCCGCCGCGCTAGCTTATAGGCGGTCGCGCGCGAACTTCGCGAGCGAGAGCGCCGTTCGGCGCGCAGCCATCTCGCAGCCGCGCTCGGTAGCGGCGGGCCGCGCTAGGCGCGCGTGGTGGGGGGAAGATCCGCGTCCCACCGTTATAACTCGTTACAAGGCCATCCTTAATGCTTAAATTTGGAATGAGCATGACAACTGATCCTACTTTTAGATGTAATTTATGCACAGGGAATCTAGGAAACTGCACATCTTCATCCGTTTGATCAACTCCTCGAGGTTTAGCTGTATCTATACTCAAATAGGTATGATCTTCTCCATCAACCGATTTGAATATTTTATTATTCAGTGTGCGTATAATAATCATTATGGCAGGTTAATATAATTCTGTCAAATAAATCGGTATTTGAGGAAATGGACTTTTTGTAAATATCACGAATGATGTCTAAGGATTTCCAGGATTCTTGAATCTCCACAGTTTCAATAATGCCATTGCCGATATCTAACAACCAGTTTGCATGTTCAACATCAAGCGATCCCATATTTTTTTATAACTTTAATTGTGTACATTTGGACCATATTGTAGTTGATTGTAAAGTGGACTTTACAATTCGTGACGGTGGAGCATATTTTGTAACAGGTAAAACTTGACGAAAATCTCCACCGAATTTTACAAATTTACCACCAACAGACCTGCTATCATCACAGAGATCTTGAAGTAATTCATCAACAATTTCCACTGCCCCACTTGGAATCATTGAAGACCCGTCCCAAATAATTACGTCTGTTTCATATAAATGACTTTCATCTTTCGCATTTTTGAAATAGCACTTTGAAAACGTATCTATTTCTATTGGCAATTTAAATACACGGTGCGATGTTATTCCTCCTGGCAACAATTTTGAAGCAATTCCTGTCCATTCAATAGTGATAATTTTTTTGTCATTTGCATGCAGAAAATGTATCAAACAATTATATAGACACGTTTTACCAGTTCCTTCATGGCACATTCGGTACACAAAAACCATGTACGATAATTATGTACTAATAAGTATGTAATATTACATAAACAACTCCTAGTCCACGTTCAGAACCTTAAGAAGATGTTTGTTTAACAGATGCGTAACGTGTTACCGTGGCGGGACGACGATTGTGCCCCCACCACTCGGAAAGCAAGTACAACGGTCATGCCTCCCCAACACTCGTCCGCGGCTACCGAGAGCGGGCGCGAGAGGTTTCGCGCACCGAGCGACACTCTCTGGCTGCCGAAAATCCGCGGACGAGGACATATAGGTCGGCGGCACGGCCTATTTGAGAGATACCGCCTAGCGCGTTAGTACGAACCGTACGCCTCTCCCAGGGTCCAACTGTGCGATTCCACGTTCACGTGGCGACACCTGCTCTTGTGCAATACCAAGCTCTCGTGTAAGCACCCGTTCTAGTGTGACGAGAGGCTGAGTTCCTGCGCATTTTTGGATTCATCTCATCCACGGTTTCCAGAAGGACAGCGTTGCGCCATCCTCTGGACGCAGGCCGACATCCGCCATTGATCTCCCGAACAGATTCACCTCTGTTCTCGAGAGCGTCCCTACAGCCTCCGACTCACCCGTGGGTTGTGCCCACTGGGTGACCGGACCCCAGGCGCTCCGACCAGGGTCCACCGGCAGAGTTGGCCCGCCAGGACACCGAACGGTCAAGTCGTCTCTCCCCTTCCAATTCGCCGAACCGCTACCGACAATCGCGATACGCGCCGCGGTACACACCGTGGTACACACCGTGACTCGCGATAGGCTAAGGTCTAAATTAAGCCAATTACACACTGTGTGCCAGCACAGACCTGGCCGGGATACTTTGTACATATTGACGAATAAATTGTCGTACTCTACCTTACCTCGGCGATCAGTCATTTGATCGGCGGCCCTGGACAACCGTTCTGAGCTGGGGATACGGTTCCTTCACCGTCCCACCGGTAACCCCGCGATAAACGGTTACAGATGTCAAAAGGATTTATTACGCTAGTTAATCACAACTAGAAACCATCATATCAGAAAGTGTTTTCGTTTAGCAACAAATCAAATCATGGTGTAGTTTATATGATTTTTCACGTCGTCAGATTCAGGCACTAACCACTTAAGCCCACAACCGATGGGAAAAATGAATCATTGCCACCTAACGAAGAAACGCAGTCGATATTGAAAGAGTAGGTCCTGTTTGTACGTGTAGATTTCATGAACATTAAGCAATCATATGCGTTTATGTAAAATAAAGCATAAGTGGTAAGTCTTAAAATCTTAATTTATAATGGAAAAAGGAATGTTATATAAGTATTAGTAAATAATTATGAAATATGTTTTCTCTATAACGATTGTGGTAACAATAATTTATTTCTCATTTTTGTAACGAGTTACGCCGGTGGGACGACGATCTTGCCCCCCACCACGCGCGCGACCGGTTCGCGCTACGCCAACGGTCTTACCCCCCACCACTCGTCCGCAATACCGAGAACTGGCGCGAGAGGGTTTCACAGCGAGAGACTCTCTCGCTGCCGAAAATGTGCGGACGAGGACATACAGGTCGGGGGCATAGGCCTATTTGGCAGAGACCGCCTAGAGCGTTAGTGCTGACAGTACGCCTCTCCCAGAGACCTCCTGTGCGATTCCACGTTCTTGTGCCGAAACCCTCGTTCTTGCGAAAGACAAGCGCCCGTGTTTCACACCAGTTCTTGTGCGTCCACAGACTGAGTCTCTGTGCATTTTTGGACTCCACACCTCCACGGTTCCCAGAAGGACAGCGTGAGCCATCCTCTGGACGCAGACCGATATCCGCCATCGATCTCCCGAATAGAGTTATCTCTGTTCTCGAGAGCGTCCTTACAGTCGCCGAATCACCCGCGGGTTGTGCCCACTGGGGGACCGGATCCCCGACTCTCCGACCAGGGTCCATTGGCAGGGTTGGCCCGCCAGGACACCGAAGGGTCAAATCGTCTCTCCTCTCCACTCTCGCCGAATCGACCATCGAGATACGCACCGAGCTACGCGCCGCGACACGCGCCGCGATACGCGCCGCCGACCAACGCATCGAAGTACGCGACGCGATCCGCGCCGAACCACGCGCCGCGATCCGCGCCGAACCACGCGCCGCGATACGCGCCGATACCCGCGATAGACTAAGTCTAGTCTTAAGCCGTTCCTACACTGTTTCCCAGCATAGACCTGGCCGGGACACTCTGTACACCTGCGTAAATAAATTGTCGTACTCCACTTTACCTCTGCGTACTAAGTCATTCGATCGGCGGCCCTGGACCACCGTCCTGAGCTGGCGATACGGTTCCTCCACCGCCCCACCGGTAACCCCGCGGCTTAACGGTTACATTTTTATTGTTTTTTTATTATTTAACGTTGTTAATATGACTGCCCATACAAACTGGATATTTTAAAAAGTAATATAAAATAAAAAGTATGCAAAAATAGTGAGAAATGCCGATGTGATGAGTTTCTGCGAAATCGCATGTACAGTGCACCCCTGTGATTATATATCAATAATAGCCAAAGTTGCAAAACTATGCAGCCTATTTTTGCAGGATTGTTAGCAGATGGTATCTGCTTTCAAATAGCACTATCTATAGCACGGAGGAAAGCAGAGCTTTATTTATAAACCTAAAACAGTTAATGAAACCTTGAAATACTAGCCAGCTCCATTTTAAGTTGTATAGTAGGAATACGATAAAGTTTTTTCGAAAAGTATTTATGCCACAAATAAGCTGAGACTATAAACATTCGAAATACATGAGGTACAAAATTATACATAACTACAGAAATTTAGAAAAAATCGACATTCTGGTAAGAAAATTGACACGATTCCCGGTAGAATTCGAAAGATCAACTTCCTTTCATATTTTCTTTGTAATTAACACGAATATGACATTTCTGTGTGCATAGTTAGATACTTTGGTCCATTGACTATCGGAATGCAGTGACGGATACACAAAAATACAACTTTCTTTCAAAGATTTTTTTCCTCGTCAGCCCCACTGTGTGGCTTGCCCGCAAGGGCCCTCAGCGGTCGTGGATAGCGGGTCTTCGGACCGTGTGACGGTTGACGGGCTTGCTCCAGCACCAGAGGTCACGGTGTGGAGTGCGAGTCCGGCCGGTTGTCCGACTGGTGGGGCGTGTCCGGCAGATGTCGCCGGAGCTATCGACGGAAAAGCTGGAAGGGGGGGGGGGGCAATGATGCATCAACGTCTTCCGTGGAGTTGCCGGTGGGACGCGCACGGAAGAAGAAGAGGAGAGCGAAGGCGGCCAGTTGGGATTTGGCGGTGTCGGGCCCCGATGAGGACTCGAATCCGGGGTCCCCCTGCTGGACGATCAAGATCAGAAAGAGCTTCCGGGGGCGGAGCTGGGGAGCCCGTGACGGAATTGGAGCTGCAGACGACCTACCATATGCAGGTGGTGGAAGCCGCCTGCAGCGCCCCTGCATTGCCCTGCGTGGGGGCCGTAAACCGTCTTTCGTGTGGGGGCTTAAGGTCGTGTTCAGATATATTGGCCGGTCGATTCGTTTTCGCGAACAGCAATCGAGGAGAAATCAGCCACCACCATCTGACGATTGTGGATTTGTCAGTTGGAGTTGCGCAGCCCTCGAAGGGTATGATGGGGTAACGGGAACGCTGCTCGGCTCCGTCTGAACGTAGCCGTGTGGCTGTTATTTATTCTTAGCGTAATAGTTGTGTTCGTTACGAACTTAGAGCATATCGACGTGCGTTACGAAAAGTAGCACGTTTCAATTTTCTTACGAAAAGTAGCATGTTTGTCGTCGTTCTCACGAAAACTATCACGTTTCGGTTTTCGCTGCGAATACTAGCACGTTAGAGCGGTTTGCCACGAAAAGTAGCATGTTCCGTCTTTTGGAGATTAGATGGAATTATTATTTATTGAACAATATTTTCAACAGTTGAATTCTTTTAAACTGACCACGCGCTGAGACGTGATAGTTTCTGCAGTCTGCAGTATAATCTACAACGTGCTATTCTTCGTGGCCAAACCGGATAATATGTTAGTTTTCGCCGCAAATTCCGAAATGTGCTATTTTTCGTGGCGAAACAGTACAACGTGCTAGTTTTCGCCGCAACAGTACGAAATGTGCTATTCTTCGTGGCGAAGCAGTCAAATGTGGTAGTCTTCGCGGCGGAAGACCAAACGTGCTAATATTCGTCAGAAACGATGGAACGTGCTTCTTTTCGTGGCAAACCGAAACGTGCTACTTTTCGTAAGAAAATTGAAACATGCTACTTTTCGTAACGCACGTCGATATATACTTGGAGGTCTCAGTGAAAGCTTGAAACTGTCGCCAACATGGTGCGAGAGAGAAAGACATCGTGCGAACTGGTGTGAGAGAGTGAAGTATAGATTCTCTCGCTCGCACGATGTCTGCTGCGGACTCGACGCGTCGAAGCTCGAACGGTCGAGAATTAGGTTTAGGTTTAGACGTAAATTAGCATATAAGATAGTCGTTAAGTATAGCCGTTAAGTTTAGTCTAAGGTCACAAACACTGTATATTTACAAGACTTTTACACAATATATTACACGTTGTACTAATTAAACTAATCACAGATAAAGTACTTATTTCGTTTAGCACGAGAGTACGCGAAATGCCGCGGTTAGTCCGAACAGTTCGCTCTAGAATTTACTGGAACGTTCCAGCGGAACTTGAGTACGTTAGTTTAAAGTGACTTGTCGCGTGAACGATTCGCAGAAGAGAGAGCGTGATCGCGGTGATGGATCGGCCGTTTCGCCGAACTCTGTAACGTCAGTACCCCACCCAACAGCTGGTCGTCCCAAGTCGGACGAAGACGTCACCGGCGTAACAAAGCCTGTCACGCGATGAAGCGCGACAGCTGCCTAATTAGGTGAGGTGCGCGTCAACAGATGGCCCGACCGATCTCATCACCGCGATCGTGCATATCTCGACTTAGTTGCGTCGCCTTGGTCGCGTCGGCTGTTTGAACCGCGCGCGGAGTCGGCAGCGAATCCGCGCCGGCTTGGCCTGTGGCCGTTTGGGCCAATCCCAAACAATGTATTTCTCTCTCGCACGATATCGGGTTCTCTCACTCTCAACCGAAGGATTCCAAGAAATGGTGGGGATAGTCACCCGGGGATATAATGAGGATTTACTGTTGTTAGATTTTGGAGGTGGCTCCCTTGGCGGCGATCCGGCGATTTTAAAAACGCGGGCCCACCTCCATAAAGCAGCTGCTCTGTCAGCTGCTATGGAGGAGTGGCAGGCCGAGTGGGATAGGTCCCCACCCACTGGGTGGGTGAGACGCCTTATCCCCGCGGTCAGTACTTTCGTCGACGCCTCGGGCCCCTCAGTAATTTCGGACTATTGGTCCATGCAATTGCTGAGTGGGCATGGGTGCTTCCAGCGATTCAAACATCGAATCGGGAAGGTACCCTCCAAGGCGTGTCTGGACTGCGGGGCGGCCCGGGATGAGGTGCTGGCCGCCGGCCTGGGGGCACCTGTGGAAGTCTCCACGTTGGTGTCCCTTGCCACGTCCTCCCCGGAGAAGTGGGCCACCTTTAAGGGTTTTGCGGCCTCCGTCATGGGGGCCCGCCAGGTAGCGGATGCTGAGGCCGACCGCCTCCTGCGAGCTGAGCGTGGACGTCTGGCCCGTGAGGCCGCGGCCAATAGGGCTCGCACGCGTCTCAGACTCGGCAGAAAAAGAAAGAGGGTCGGCCCCCGCTGATTGCGAGGGAGGGGAGTAAACCCCTACCAGTGGTGTCCCCATGACGGGAACTGCTCGCGTGTTTTTAGTCTTGGAGTTTTATTTTAGTATTTATATATTTGAATGTAGCTCTTAAGACTTTTATAGACGTAGTTCTTAAGGCGTAGTTTTAAGTTTTATACCGCGGCACGCGGCACCCCGCTAGATAGGAGTGCACCGTCGGATGACGGGGGCGTCCACCCTGACAACCTCAGGGTGGCAGCCCAATTGGTGGTTTCCCCCCTCCCAAAAGTATATTTTGGGAGTGGGGGGTGTTAGCGGGGCCTCATCAGTCATGATAGTGGCGCCCGACGGACTACATCAGAAGTTCCGGGCGCCGCCATGAGGCCCCTGGTGGAGACCACCAGAGGGGGTTTTTAGTGGGTATCCCGCCTAGTTTAGGCGGGGAGACCCACATAACCCCGACAACAAACGTCGGGGTATGCGTAATGCATTTTCCCCCTCTTCAAAAAAAAAAAAAAAAAAAAAAGATTTTGGAGGTGGCAGTTGAAATAAAGCGATTAGAATTGGTAAGAGTTCTGATTTATTCTGTTTGGTCGTCGGTTGTGCGGTTACTGAGATTTGAAAATGAGAGGTCAGGGAAAGAAGGATTCGAGGAAGCAGATAGAGTAGGAATGCTAGCGGACAGACAAGGATATACATAGGAGAAGAAGGGGAAACAACAGAGTAACGCGAGGGTCGCGCTCGAGTCGGTACAATATACAGGGTGTCCCAAAAATGTCGCGTTTCCTTGAAAGGGGTGACTCAGGGGGTGATTTGAAACAACTTTTTCCTTAGCGAAAATATTGTCCGAAGCTTCGTTAAGGAGATATTAAGCAAAAACCCCGACCAATCAGAGCGCGCGCCTTCCGCCTGAGTTCCCGCGGTAGCGTTGGCTACGAGGTAGGCGACCGCGCTTGTGCTACGAACGTACGAACAAGCAAGTCGGCATGCATCGAAGGAAACCGCGTTACACATTTTTTTTTTAAAGCAGAATCTTAAATAAGAATAATTTGAAGTGAGAGGACAAGAAGTACGTAATTTCGTTTTTAAATAAGGCATAAACGAAAAGCTAACGTAACAGAAAATGTACGACAAGTGATCGTAATTCGTTATTGAGGTAAAAATCCGTAGTTTAACAACGGCCAACACAACTAAATTTAAAAAATAATATTAGGTGTATGAATAAATTCTTTCCGACTGGAATTTCTATCGCGGTGGTATTCAGAAGCTGCCAGAAAAATGGCAAAAGGTAATTAACAATAATGGAAATTATTTCGATGATCGAGTTGTTTTCATATTTTTAAATCGAACCGTTATTATATACCTAAAATCGGAAAGAATTTATTTTCACACCTAATAATCACCAATAAATTAAATAAAACTCACCCTTTCGGACATTCCTTTCCTTGCTTTCCTTCCCTTTTCGGAAACCTGTGTCACTGGGTCACTGTACCGATCCTGGTTATCGGTGGACGAAAAGATTTATGGTTAAGTAGCGCCCAGTGCTCAGCTGATCACACTGCGTCCGGGTTAATGTACCGAATATTCACTTCACTGCACGGCTACTAACACTGATCACTGAATTTATTTTTCACGGAACGTGTTGTTCCTACGTTATAAAAATTGGTGGCTGCGAAAGGGGCCGATTACTGTTAATTACTGGGACGAGATTACTACTATTACCCGGCGAAAAGAAAACTCGTGGTAGACTGTCTCGGGCTGTGCAGTCCGCTGCTGTGACGATTGGTCGAGTCACCTATTTGGGCACACTTTTAAAGACGGGGCACACGTATTTTGGTTATTGGCTGAAGTTGCCACATACATTGTCACACCGCGCGACGAAGAGATCGAACGAAACACGAGGTCGAGTGGGATAGAGCGATTTGACCAAGCGTAGCCTACGCTTTTGTTTTGACGATCGTCGGTCGGATCCGTATCTGATCGCTGCACAGCAGCGGACTGCACAGCCCGAGACAGTCTGCCACGAGTTTTCTTTTCGCCGGGTAATACAGTAATGCCTCGTTAGAATCACGACGATCGAGGCTGGCAGCGTGATACTAACGCGATGCGGACACCATTCGTAGCCGACGACAACTTCGTGTCGACTCTTTTGTTCTCTCGCACGTTCTCGGATTCTCTCACTCTCGACTGAAGGATTCAAAGAAATGGTGGGGATAGTGAGCGTCATTATAACGCATGGTAAAAACGTGACATTAACGACGAATTACTGTAGTAGTAATCTCGTCCAGTAATTAACAGTAATCGGCCCCTTTCGCGGCCACCAATTTTTATAACGTAGGAACAACACGTTCCGTGAAAAATAAGTTCAGTGATCAGTGTTAGTAGCCGTGCAGTGAAGTGAATATTCGGTACATTGACCCTGCGATCAGCTGAGCACTGGACGCCGATGACCAGGATCGGTACAGTGGCCTAGTGACACAGGTTTCCGAAAAGGGAAGGAAAGCAAGGAAAGGAATGTCCGAAAGGGTGAGTTTTGTTTAATTTATTGGTGATTATTAGGTGTGAAAATAAATTCTTTCCGATTTTAGGGTACAATAACAGTTCGATTTAAAAAATATGAAAACAACTCGATCATCGCAATAATTTCCATTATTGTTTATTACCTTTTGCCATTTTTCTGGCAGCTTCTGAATACCACCGCGATAGAAATTCCAGTCGGAAATAATTTATTCATACACCTAATATTATTTTTTAAATTTAGTTGTGTTGGCCGTTCTTAAACTACGGATTTTTACCTCAATAACGAATTACGATCACTTGTCGTACATTTTCTGTTACGTTAGCTTTTCGTTTATGCCTTATTTAAAAACGAAATTTACGTACTTCTTGTCCTCTTACTTCAAATTATTCTTATTTAAGATTCTGCTTTAAAAAAAAAATGTGTAACGCGGTTTCCTTCGATGCATGCCGACTTGCTTGTTCGTACGTTCGTAGCACAAGCGCGGTCGCCTACCTCGTAGCCAACGCTACCGCGGGAACTCAGGCGGAAGGCGCGCGCTCTGATTGGTCGGGGTTTTTGCTTAATATCTCCTTAACGAAGCTTCGGACAATATTTTCGCTAAGGAAAAAGTTGTTTCAAATCACCCCCTGAGTCACCCCTTTCAAGGAAACGCGACATTTTTGGGACACCCTGTATATCAGAAGCCGTGTTCTTCTCCAAGTATTTTCCTTTACACTGCGCGAGTGCGTTTCCATAATCCTAACCTTAAAAAGATAAATCGTGTTATTCGAAGCTTCGAATAACGGATAAACATAAAGTATCGTTTATTCGAGTTTATCCAGATATTATCTCTGCCCATCTCTGTTCTCCAGCCGCTTCGCCGTGACTCCATGCCGACCAGTGTTACCAGGAAATCCTACCCAATGACAAGTGGATAATGGAGGGGGAACATTCGTAGTGGAGGGGGAACACGCCACGCATGCACGTGATGACGCAGTGACGTCACGACGGGGCACGGGGACCGGTGCACGAGGATCGGTGATTTAATGGGAAACGAGCCGATGCCAGCGCCAAGCCAAGTCAAGCTATTGAAACCAAGTGAGGCCCGGCCAACCAGTGTCGAGAACTTATTTCTCGGTGATGCTGGTTGGCCGTGGCCTCACTTGACTTCACTAGCTTGGTTTGGCGCTGGCGTCGGCTCGTTTCCCATCGTTTCCCAGCTTGGCGTTGATTGGTTTGACGTCACCGCGCCATCACGCGCATACATGACGTGTTCCCTCTCCACTACGAATGCACCCCCTCCATTATCCACTTGCCATTGGGTAGGATTTCCAGATAATACTGCTGACGACAAAATAGTAATAGGGGAAATGCCGCAACAGCGCGATACGACTCTCCATTCGTATCGGCAACTATGTTTTTCCTACATTTATCGGCTAGCTTGGATTTGAACCAATGCTGGTGCTACGTGGCTCGAATATACCATCAACGCCTCTGACGGAGAAGCCTTGAGCCTCATTCTGTCACTTTTCGAGCGGTCCTCAGTACACGATTCATAAGTTCATTATTATTTCAACGCACGGTGCTTATTAGCGTTCAAACGCACCTGACCCGCCTGCATGGATGTCTACTGGAGGCAATTATACCCGCAAAAACTTCCTTCTTGCCGATTCCATGACGAAAGTTGGTTGAAACGGTTTGTTTACTACATCGCGTATACGTACACGCTTTTCCTAGCTCGTGTGAGCGTACGCACCCATTCGAGGCCCAGTGAGACGGAAGCCTTAAAACGTGGCTAAATCCTGGTTCTTGTATTCCGGCTCTCAAGAACGTTAATTTTGAAGTTACTCTAATATTATTTTGTATCAATATTTTCTCAATACTTTCATGAGGTATAGTAGGAGAGACGTTTGACAGTATAATTCTTTGCGACGGCATGACTAAAGGTCTTATTTGTACTTGAGTATAATTGAGATGTTTGTGATTGGACTGTTTCTTTCTTGTCGAGATATACACATATTCTTCCGTTGGACACGCGAAATGAATCGTATAGCATTTGGGTCGATTATTTTACCTATGGAACGGGCGTAATCATTGATTGGTGTACCTTCAATAGAGTTGATTTTAATAGCTTGTTCTTTGTTAGGAAATATAACGTTCATGGTAGCTGATACGTATGATCGGGATGGGTTCCGAGTTTGGAAGTTTCATGTGTTTTCAGGTACTTGGTTATTTTTAACTGTATCGTGGCCCCTGTACTCAGAAGTTTCACGATTATAGTTTTCCGTATTACTCATTTGTCTGAACCTAGCAGGGTTGTTGGGTAGGAATTCTACGGGCTCGCACTTTGAATACGCTATACATGTAACGTTTCCACGCGTGGCGTAACGCGCTTTACAGGATTTTGGGATTGGTTCGAGTGGCGTGCGATAAAGAATTAAAATTCAAGAACCAGAATTAATCTTAATAGTGTTTATTCAATAAAACACTTCTAAATTATACAAACAAACAAGAATTGACGCTTTATAATATTAAAGAAATTAGGATAATTATGTTGCGACTCTCGGTCGGTACAAAAGAATATAGTTGATCGTCTTGGGTTGCGACTCTTGGTCGGTACAAAAGAACGCCCGTTTGATCGATCGATTTAGAGTAATATAACTTAAATAACTAATAGCGACGTCTTAGTCGATTGAAGGAATTAGCTTATGGATCTAGGAATTAGCTTATAGATAGTGACTCTTTTGGTCGATGTAGAAAGATTTAGGAATTATGTAATAGCTTAGGATTTAGGATTGAATATGTTTAAGTCGAGATTCGTTCTTAATTGTTTCTCCGTTTCGTCAAGGGCGGATTTTGCCACTTGGAATAATCTTCCTCCCACGTTGCTCAGGAGTAATATTACTAACCTGAGAATATGAATTGACAACTTTGCTTCTTCAAACTAAGGGGCCTACAAGGCGGCTTCCAAAGCTGGAACGTCTCATCAAACCTGGCGACTATGGCCTTGGTTGGAACGTTCAACAGAACCGAGGGGCCTACAAAGCGGCTTCCAAAGTTGGAGCATTAATTTACGCTGGGATCGGCTATTTGCCTTAAATGATCATTGTATGAATTGTATCGAGTTAATAGCATTGAATGCTTGGAGTCGAATGAATGAATGCTCTCTGGGCTATCGTGTCCGTATTTATACATATTCGGGATACTGGGAGCGCACCAATAGGAATGGAGCTCGACTATTACGCATTGACAATTCCGCTCTCGCATGGTCCGTTCTCCAGTCGGCCTACAAAGCGACTGATTAATGCGCAGGCGCGCGTAGAACGCTCGTTTCTCCCACTCATTGCTCTGCACTCTTCTCTGCTCCCGATCCTTACTCTCGCCGATCCGCCGATCGACTGAGGATCGCGCATGCGTTCAATTCTCCCCACTCATCAACATTCGATTCTCTCTCTCATTGGACTCGCGACTCGCGGTACTCTGAGCTAATATTAATATTAATGCTAACGCGCTTTATAAAAGTAAGAATAATAAGAATATAAGTATTATAATAGTTACTAATTAGGTTTATTAAGAAAAGAAAAAAGAAAAGGCATTTTGGGGGTTTGTTACACACAACACAACACAACACTGTACTCTGTAATAGGTTGGCATTCGCGGACTAGCGGACAAGGTAAACATACGACTTCACACTTCGGCTGTTGGAGCGCGACTGTTTTAAATATTATTTTCTCTGCAATTACAGACATTTGAAAAATCGAATATTGTACGCAAACATATTTTTAACATAGATAATCATCATTATACCCATTATCAGCGGTTAGAAGGAAATCGGAAAATGGGAAATTTCATAGAAATTGTATACATTGGTGCCAATGCGCAACCTGAAGATAAAGTCTGAGAAAAAATTCTTTCAAACCCAGATTATGGACCACCTTGGGCAACTTTTGACACCTACATCAATATTGTATCTGAAAAAAATTTTTTTGCTCAATTCTAACGTACTGTCTTGCTTGAATAATTGAAAGCTGTCTAAACTTTATATAAATAATAATTTAAATAATCCTTTAAGAAACCATTTTATTAATTGAAATTGCTAAAATGGACTTCAAATTCGATAATAGAGGTTTTATTTGTTTACAAGAAAAAATAACACATAAACTATTTATGTGTATGAAAAAGATTATCCAGAGGTACTTCAGCACATATTTACAAAATACAAAACTTAATTTTAAGGGTTGGTAGTGGAGGCAACTTGAAAAATATGGATTTTCCGAGAATTATTTTTACGCATTTTTGTAGATATAAAAAAAGAATGTAACTTTTGTTAGAACTTCTTTTCGGTATCTTTCACCGTTCTCGAGATATTCCGCGGAAAAGAAAATTCTGCATTTTTATCAAGGGGTGATTTCACCCCCCAAAAGTGCACTATGGCACCAACCAAAAATAGGGTTGCGTTACGGATGAACTACTCTACTTGCACACCAAGTTTCATAATTTTCTGAATTTCTATTTGATATTCTATTTCAGCACTATCCTCTGTCACGAGATGATTTGGCTTCCATCAATCTATTCATTAATTCGCGTTTCGCACCACACTTAGCAGATCCTCTACCTCGCAGCTTTTGTGTCGCAGTTTTTGACACACTCATCTCGCTGTTACTTGTACTCGCTATATCACTTTAATGTCTATTCACTTGCCTCTGTGCCATACTCTCTATTCACTTTCTTAATTGTTATAATCCCGGCTGAGCTCCCAAATTTTTAGGGATCAAGGGAGTCTGTTTTATAATTGTAATACTATATTTATTTTATTGGTACATAAAAAAAACTATAGGTTAGATCACAGCTCGCGCGTCTCAAGACTCTCTCTCCACTGCCAAGTGCCACACACTCATATACGCAACAGTTCCCAAGGCAAGACTATGCGTTGAACATATTGTATCCTACATTATTAATATTTAGAGGATTTCATTTTTTTATAATGTATATGTAGTATCGGGATAGATTTAGTAATGCCTGAGACTTTGAGAAACTCTGAGGGGATAGGCCCGTTGGGGAAAACCCAACACGACACCGGGCCCAGCGACGCGCGCAAGGGTTTGTCGGGGCGTGAAAGCGCGCAGCGAAGGAATGTCCATATTTGGGCATGAGGGCGACTAGGAATGCGTGCGTGATGGGAGAGTAGCGTACTTTCGGAAAGGCAAGCTATATTTCCGGAGGAAAGGCAGAGTTGGAGCAACCGGCGGAGTGTGTAGATGGACTGAGTCGTTGTGTTGAGTCCAGTTGTTTTGTGTTGTATTCGGTTACCCTGCATTAGTTTTACTTTCTTTCAATCTTGTATACAGGGTGTAAACGGTATACGTAGCGATATTTTAGGGGGTGGTAGGGGAGGTCCAATGGAACATAAAAGTCCTATGACATAGTGTCCGATCTGTCTCCATTTTACAGTAATAATGCCCTTTGCACCATGCGTTTGAAACGGATAGTAGCTCGCGCATATTGGTGAGACCAACACACTGAAACAGGGTGTTGACTTCTGATCTTTCATGTAATTCCCAAAGTGGTGTGTTTTTCGGAAGGAAAGACTCTTAAGAGTGATCCTCCAGCGACTCGACTCACGGAGATGCCGCATCGTATCCCGTGGCGAAGACAACACCCCGCGATACTTCATCGCAAGTTTATGGCTTTCGGCCCTCGAAGGAGTTTGAATACCTATTAAGAACCAAACTCTTTCAGCTCCGCATTTCTCATCAGATCTCTGCGAAAACGACGGCAATCGATACCTTTCGTCATCGTTTGGTTGTCATTTAGAGTGAATTACGAGTTAAAGATAAATCGAGGAACATCATGTCAAACGTAAAAAAATGAATACACATTTTTTTTAAAACAGAATCGAAAATAATAATTATTTGAAGTGAGAGGACAAGAAATACGTAAATTTCGTTTTCAAATATCGCATAAACAAAAAAGTAATGTAACAGGGAATAAACAAAACGTGATCGTAGTCCGTTATTGTGATAAGAATCCGTAGATTAATAACGGCCAACACTGTTGCTGATAATGAATAAGTCTGTTTAAAACCCCCGAAGACAAAATTTAGGTACCGAAATTTAGAGAATTATCGCCGGAAATAAGCCGTAGCCTGCGTTAAATTTAATAACTAATAATCACCAATAAAGTAACTAAAACTCACCCTTTCGGAAATTCACCTGCAGTTTGAAAACCTGCGTCACTAGGTCACTGAACTGGTCCTGGTCAGCGACGGATGCGTCCAGTGCACAGCTGGTCCCAGGTATGCGACACCAACCAAAGTAAAAGGGTCGCAACGTCAAGTGCGATCGGGTTAATGTAGATACGGAATATTCACTTCACTGCACGGTTACTAACACTGATCACTTAATTTATTTTTCACGGAACGCGTTGTTCGTACCTTATAAAAATTGGTGAAAATGAATTTTCACTTGGCGTCCGGTGCCGCAGATATGGCCGCCCAAATGCTCGTACAGCAGTAATTGCGTCTCCGCTGTTCTGGGTTTATGTTCAGAACAACGCGTAATACTCTTGTGTAGAAAACACTTCTCTGACGCGATTGCAAACTGACTGACAGGATTTTTTCCAAGAAATTTCCTCTACCCCAAGTAATTTCTCTCGTTCCATTATTAGTTAACTCCCACCAGGACAAGATGCTTTAGGTAAAAAGAAGCCAGCACATTTTCGAGACACACGTGTTTTGCAGAAGTGCAAGGAACGAACCATCCTACACTTTCACAAAAGCCCGCGCTCCGTCCTTCTACTGCCAATGTACCCATTGCTTCGAGATAGAAAACAGACACCACGTGTATCGGTTCGAAAGGGTCCGAGGGAAGAGAAGCAGAAAGTCTTCGAGTTGCTATAAAGAAGAAAATTCACGTCTGCTACGAGGCTGAACCAATTAAGTCATAAATTATCCGAAACTGTAGGAAACCGTTCCCTACCGCCGACTTGCGGGACAATACGGTCATAAACCGCGACCCTGGCGAAATGCTCTGGCTGATCAGCCTGATTAATTTTGGAGAACTAGAAATTACAGAGTATTATCCAGCATCAACACGTCCCGCGGAGAGACACAGAAAAAGAAGGGTAGTCCGCTGACTGCGCGTAGTCCCGCCTGCTTCGTCCTACCCTCAAATTAAAGACGGATCCCTTATCTCTCGAGTATAAACACGCGCTCGAATTTCAAAATACAAGCACGCGTCGACGTATTCGGTGCGAGAGACTGTGGGCTTGAAGTCCCATTGGCCCCAAACTAACCAATCGGGCCTGCTTATCTCTCGTGTCTAAACACGCGCTCGAATTTCAAAACAAAAGCACGCGTCGACGTATTCCATGCCAGAGAAGGTGGGCCTTGGGGAGGAGATATTGCTGTGAAGAGGGCCTCTTCAGGACAGTGGCCATTTGGGAGGGATGCAGGGCAGATTGGTTAGTTTGGGGCCAATCGGACCTCAAGCCCACAGTCTCCCGCACCGAATACGTCGACGCGTGCTTGTGTTTTGAAATTCGAGCGCGTGTTTATACTCGAGAGATAAGGGATCCGTCTTTAATTTGAGGGTAGGACGAAGCAGGCGGGAATACCCGCAGTCAGCGAACTACATGGTCTCCTTGTTCCTGTGTCTCTTCGCGAGCCGTATTGATGTTGAATAATACTTTTTAATTGCTAGTTCCCAAAGATTAATCAGCCTGATGGGCCAGAGCATTTCGCCAGGGTCGCGGTTTATGATCGTATTGTCCCACGAGTCGGCGGTAGAGAACGATTTCCTAGAGTTTACCGTAATTTACGACAGAGTTGGTTCCGCCTCGTAGCAGACGTGAACTCGGGATATCGGAAAAGGGAAACAGGAAACAGGATTTTTTTCTTTATAGCAACTGGAAGACTTTCAGTTTCTCTTCTCTTCGGACCCTTTCGAACCGAAACACGTGGTGTCTGCTGCCTACCTCGAAGCAATGGGTACATTGACAGTAAAAGAAGGGAGCGCGGGCTTTTGTGAAAGTGTGGGATGGTTCGTTCGTTGCACTTCTGCAAAGCACGTGTGTCTCGAAAATATGCTGGCTTCTTTTTACCTAAAACATCTTGTCCTGGTGCGACAATAAATTAGGTGATCAGTGTTAGTAACAGTGCAGTGAAGTGAATATTCCTTATCTACATTAACCCGATCGCACTTGATGTTGCGACCCTTTTACTTTGGGTGGTGTCGCATACCTGGGACCAGCTGTGCACTGGACGCATCCGTTGCTGACCAGGATGAGTTCAGTGATCTAGTGACGCAGGTTTTCAAGCTGCAGGTGAATTTCTGAAAGGGTGAGTTTTAGTTAGTTTATTGGTGATTATTAGTATTTAAATTTAACGCAGGTTATGACTTATTTCCGGCGATAATAACCCATTTTTTCCTGTGTCCGAACGCGAGGCGTAGGTATTGATGGTGAATAATACTTTTTTATTGATATATTGGTGTTTCGAAAAATAATTAAGCTGACCGGCTAAAGCGGTTCGTCAGGGTCACGGTTTATAACCGTATTGCCCCACGAGTCGGCGAACGACAACGGTACATGCGGGTCCGAAGTCATCGCATGTACTACCCATCGATTCAGCAATATACCGATTAACTCAGGCCGAGGAATGTCTAAAATTCTTAAAGACCGCGCCACGTTCTTGATTGTCGACAGTATTAATGTTCATATCTTCCGAAAAGTCAATGTTCATATCTTCCGGAAAGAAGCTAGCGTTCTTGCCGTGATTGATTGGTGGTGCCGCTTGCTTCGTCCTCCCTTCAAATTAAAGACGGATCCCTTATCTCTCGAGTGTTAACACGCGCTCGAATTTCAAAACAAAAGCACGCGTCGACGTATTCCGTGCGAGAGAAGGTGGGCTTGAAGTCCGATTGGCCCTAATTTAACCAATCTGCCCTGCATCCCTCCCAAACGGCCACTGTCCTGAAGAGGCCCTCTTCACAGCAATATCTCCTCCCCAAGGCCCACCTTCTCTCGCACGGAATACGTCGACGCCTGCTTTTGTTTGGAAATTCGAGCACGTGTTTAGACGCGAGAGATAAGTAGGCCCAAATGGTGAGTTCAGGACCAATCGAACTGCAAGCCCGCCTTCTCTCGTACGGAATACGTCAACGCGTATTGTCCCTGAATTGGGGGACAATCCGGGACATGTATTATCCTGATGCCAGAAGACATCGAAATGTCCTTTACCGTTTCACGTCGAGGTCGCGATTGTAAAAATCAGAAAAAGTACTACCACATTCGCTGATATGTTTTCTGTAAATTAAGCTTATTTCTAGAGTAATGCAGCTGATATTAACGTCGCAGTAAGCTGTTAAAGGCAATGGTGCGCCCCGTCTCAGGTAAAGCAACCGCGCGCGATTACAGTCAGCTGACCGTACCGCTACCACCCCACATTTCTTCAGTGAGGTCAAAAAACGGATCGACAGAATTGCAGGAGAATTTTACTAACCCACTCTTGGCCAATGACTCTGTTTTTATAATAATCAGATTTATAAGTTATGAAAACGTTATGATCATTTCGTTATAAAATTTATTATGAGGCTAAGTCAGGAAACGTACCACGGGGGTGCTATTGGCAGTGCGTTTTGTTTCTATCCTCTTCGCCCTTCGTTTCGTTCGTAAAACTCATTTCGTATACTAAGGGGTTAATCGGTATACTGCTTCATTATCGGGTGGGACAACATGGTGACCGGGGCGCACTGTTCTCGACCGTCGACTCAGGGAACAATACGGTCATAAACCGTGTCCTTCTTTAGACTACGTTGACGACCAACGCAGTTAATTTTTACGATTGGTCAGAAACAATGTCAAAGAAGTAATACAGAAACGTGGGAAGTCCGGAAATCGAAAGAATTAAGGTACATGGCCGGTCAGTAGTGTTTAAAATGTATGACCGGGCCTTCTTACTTCCAACCGTTAACCCCGTCATTTGACTCTTATCCATGCCATCCTCCTGACCCATCCTTATCCTCTCTTGATGGAAAAAGCCCACCACCTTCTCGTGGTTTCCGTTGAGCAATGACACTTTTTCAACAAATAATCAAGATAAGGACAAGCTGAAACTTATAAATCTGATTATTATAAAAACAGTATCATTGGCCAAGAGTGGGCTAGTAAAATTCTCCTGCAATTCTGTCGATCTGTTTTTTTACCTCACTGAAGAAATGTGGGGTGGTAGCGGTACGGTCAGCTGACTGTAATCGCGCGCGGTTGCTTTACCTGAGATGGGGCGCACCATTGCCGTTAATAGCTTACTGCGACGTTAATATCAGCTGCATTACTGTATAAATAAGCTTAATTAACAGAAAACATATCAGCGAATGTGGTAGTACTTTTTCTGATTTTTACAATCGCGACCTCGACGTGAAACGGTAAAGGACATTTCGATGTCTTCTGGCATCAGGATAATACATGTCCCGGATTGTCCCCCAATTCAGGGACAATACGCGTTGACGTATTCCGTGCGAGAGAAGGCGGGCTTCAAGTTCGATTGGTCCTGAACTAACCATTTGGGCCTACTTATCTCTCGTGTCTAAACACGCGCTCGAATTTCCAAACAAAAGCAGGCGTCGACGTATTCCGTGCGAGAGAAGGCGGGCTTGAAGTTCGATTGGTCCTGAACTAACCATTTGGGCCTACTTATCTGTCGTGTCTAAACACGCGCTCGAATTTCCAAACAAAAGCAGGCGACGACGTATTCCGTTCGAGAGAAGGTGGCCTTTAAGTCCGATTGGTCCCAACCTAACCAATCTGCCCTGCATCCCTCCCAAATGGCCACTGTCTTGAGGAGGCTTCACAGGAATTTCTCCTCCCCAAGGCCCACCTTCTCTCGCACGGAATACGTCAACGCGTGCTTTTGTTTTTATATTTGAGCACGTGTTTATACTCCAGAGATAAATCTTTAATTTGTAGGGAGGACGAAGCAGGAGGGCCCACGCGCTGTCAGCGGACTACCCCCCTTTATCCTGTGTCTGAACGCGAGGCGTATCGATGATGGATAATCCTTTTTTTATTGCTATATTGGTGGCATGTTTCTCACATCTGGCATATTTAGCTGATCGGCTAAAGCGTTTCGTCAGGGTCGCGTCATAAACGCGTGACCGTTTTAAGGGACTCCAAGGTCGGGTACGCGACTCTGGCCACTCGCGGTGAAAGGTCTAGGGAGTCGTAAGACTACCAGCCCTTTACGTACAATCCGGATGTCCGTGTTTTCCGCGCGTCAGAAAAACACACTTCCACTAGCAGGTATCCGCCGCCGAACTGCCAATCAGGGTTCACACGAAGTCCCTCACCAACCCTGATTGGCTAAGGAAATCACTGCCTCTGCGACCAAGTTCCACGTTGGTGTTTTCTTTTGCCACGGAAAACGCAGAAAACTCAGTCAAGACACAACAGTCATCACACTCTGTCTCCGAAACCTGACCAGACGTTTAGACTTTGCTGACGCTATCCGTGTGAAATCGCTGATCGTGCGACGCGTGCTCGCGAACTGCCTTTAAGTGGAAAAGTGATTTTGTGAAGCATGGAGACCTATGCGGGGTATTCGTGCAACGACATGTTTAATATGATTGTACTGTACGGGGAGGCTGGCTGCAGCGCATCACGCGCGAAGCAATTGTACGCGGAACGGTTCCCAAATCAGCGACAACCATCCCGGAAATTTTTCATCAATTTGTGTGAAACATTGCACACTACGGGTTCCTTTTTCCCTCGCATCGAAGGAAGAGGACCAAGAAGGGATATCGACAGGGAAGAGGAAATCCTTCATCATATTCACAATAACCCTGCCCGCAGTACGAGGAGTATTGCTCGACAAATGGGACTATCCCATACGTATGTCCATCGCACCTTGGGTGATGAAGGTTTGTAAAATTTTAAAACGAAATTCCGAACGGTGCAGATAAATAGGGCGCTCACTCAATAGGATTCTACTCGTACTTACTTTAGCTTCCACGCTACCCTCTATTGCGAATTTTCCTACATTCAATTTTTTTTAACTAAACATATTTGTGCGAAAAAAAACATGTTTCGGGGACCCTATCGTTTAAACATTTGGCAATCATCGCCCAGTTGTTTCTTAACACTGCCCGAGGATAACGCGATAACCACACATGTGTAATTAAGGAATATCTTTGATTTTTTTATTTTGGATGATCTTGTCTAAAGTTATCGTGGCGATAGTGCAGGCCAGTTTTTTTTTTACAACGATGCAGCACGTAATGCATATCAGAGGCAGGGGTGGGCAAAAATGAAATAAAAAAATTGTTTTATACTCTACATTTATAGACGCATAAAGAGCAAAAAATTTTAGACCCAGACATGGAATCCTTTTTTAGAAAAAATCATAAAAGTCACCTATGTTTTCGCGCGATTTGACCGAGGGGTGCCTTTAATATCTGAATCACTGACCTTATCCTCGCTATCGACGATGATTATGATATTTTTTATATTATCTTTTGTTTCCGCATATTTCACTAATAACACAAACTCCCACTAATTAAAAAATCATTAATCCAAAATCCCACAGGCTTATACCCTTACCACTCACAACGAGTGCAGGATTTATTACCTGCGGATTTTGAAAGACGGCGGACTTTCTGCCGTTGGTTTCTCGATAGAGTGCAACAGGATGACCATTTCCCGGCGATCGTACTCGCAGCAGATGAGTCAACGTTCACACGTTGTGGAATAATTAATTTCCGCAATTCCCACGCGTGGGAAGCCATGAATCCCCATAGTGTTGTGACGGGACACTTCCAGCACGAGCTGCGGCTAAACATATGGGCTGGGGTCGTAGGCGATCGTCTCCTCGGACCACATATTTTGCCGCAGCGTCTAAATAGCGCAAAATATGCAAGATTTCTTCGACGGGATTTGCCACTTCTACTAGAAGATGTCTGCCTGGCCACCCGAAGAGATATGTGGCTTCTTCACGCCGGTGCCCCAGCCCATATGAGAGCAGCTATACCAGCTATAGGGCGAATTTGGTGGAACCGAATAATTGCACGGAATGGTGCGGTTCCGTGGCCGCCAAGAAGCCCGGATTTAAATCCAATGGATTTTTACGTATGGGGCCACATGAAAACATTAGTATACACCGACACCGAATTTGAAACCTTAGAGGAATTGCAGGGTAGAATATTTCATGCTGCTAACGTTATACGTGAGCAGCCTGGAATATTCGCCCGCGTTCGTGCTAATTGGTTGCGTCGGTGTCAGGCGTGTCTAGATGCAAACGGCCATCATTTCGAGCATCTTTTATAAATAAATGTAGGTAGCGAAATTTGTATTTCTTTACTACACATTCACGTAAGAGTAGCCGCGCATTGACAGCAGCTTGTTGCGTGACAGTTTAGTCACACTCAAAGGAAAGAAACAGTTTTGTCGCTTTCTGAAAAAAAAAAAAAACAACACGTTTTACAGTAACGTCGTCAAAGGAGCTTACATCCATGTAAATCAATGCACTTTTCGTGAGCGTTAAAACTGTCGCGCAACAAATTGCCACCACACCAAAAACACGTGTAGAGTTTTCATTCACTTGTTTGTTATTTTCTAGCTGACGACCCTAAGTGCCTCCGCCACTCCAAACAGATCCTTTATGGGACCGCTACTGTAAGGGGTCCGTACTTTCTCGGTTACTGGGTCATCTTGAACTGCTCACAACGGGCGGTCTTTGTCCTACGGCTCATCTGTGTGCGTGTAGCGACGATCATTTCCACAAACATCTCCGATGTTTAAACCTTTATAACAGCTAAACTATACGAGATACAACAAAATGTATTCAGACCCTTTTACTCTACTGGTGGTCTCCAATGTATTTGCAAAATTATGGAATCCTGCGACTGTTAGTTTAGCGTATAGACACGTTAACTTTGAGGCATTATTACTGCAAAATGGAGACAGATCGGACACTATGTCATAGGACTTTTATGTTCCATTGGGCCTCCCCTACCACCCCTTAAAATATCGCTACGTATACCGTTTACACCCTGTATATATCTTTCCTGTTTTTATTAAATATATTTTATATCCCACGTATATTTAAAACTTTATTTTACCAGCAATAGTACTAATGTGTCCTCTTCTGTGTGCCTTCTGTTGTACTCCGCAAGGGTCGCGTGCGTCTCAAAAAGAATCAACCCTCTAATTCGATTTTCAGCTGAAAAAGAAGCGCACACTTTTACTTTTTGACATGATTATTTATCACCTGAACATATGTATGTATATACAACTGTGAAATTGTAATTTCATAATGCAACTGAAACAATGAAGGTAACAGTAGCTACAAGTACATATTAGGATAAATAATACACACTCCAAAATAATAAATGGATCACCTTTGGGAACCCGAAAAATGGGGCCAAGTACAAATGGTCATAACTCCGGCAAAAATGGCCGTATCGATATCTTCAAAATACCGTCTAAAAGTGTGGAATTTCTACTTTCAGTTGCTTTTTCAGGTTTTAGCTCTATAGCTTTTCGGCAAGGTTATAGCGCTGTAAAGAGCACTTTGTCAATTTGAAATTTTTTTTCAATTTTGTGGCCCGATGGATCTATGTCGAAAATAAGTTACGTCACGCGCCGAACGATAGGCCGAGTTTGCGCCGCGGTCGTTAGGTGGCCCGCAGCCCCGCGACTGTACTCGTGGGTGAAGATCTATCGCGGTAGAGATATAAAGCCCGCGGCGAGCAGAATCAGGAGCTCCCGTGCCTGATAGCTATACCGCTTCAAGGAGCAAATCGAGACGCTCACAGTTTTATTTCCTGAGGTGCGCCAGTGTCGGCCATAGCCACTACTGCGCCATTACCAGCCTCTGTCCGAAATAGGCCCAGATAAATTTTGCGCCCTACCAACGCCAGATAGGCGTCGCTGCGCCCCATAGGCCAGAGCCCTATTGTACGCAGACACTTTATAATAAGACTCCCGCACGGACGCGCCTTCTAGGCAGTGCTTCAAACGGTTCCGAAAATAATTGTTTAGAACTGTTAAATATAAGGGTTCTGATTAAAACGGTTATGGAGAATCTTTATTCCAAACAACTGTTATGAAGAACCGAAATTTCCAACTATTATCTATTATCACCTTGACCAGAATGAATTCTTGGATCGACTTTTCCCTAATTGATATAATTAATTATTGTAGCTGCAGATTACTGTATACGTGCATATTTTTTTTTACAAAATCCTTATTGAAACAGCAGAAACTTTTAACTTCCTATTCTGAATAATATAGTGTGTGTGAATGTAAAAAATATGTACTTGATTTATTTATTTCAACGCTTTAAGAGAAATCAATGATATGTATGAATGTTTCACCTTTTTCTATAAGGATTTTGTAAAAAATATGCACAGTAATCTGCAGCTACAATTATAATTAATGATATCAATTGGGGAAAAGTCGATACAAGAATTGACTCTACAATCGTTTCGGAACCGATATAGAACCGGAAAAATAACTGTTATAGAACCGATATGAGGACGGAAATAGGAACCGTAACTGAAACCTAGAGCTCCTAAGCTCGCTGAAGTCGCCGCCGCACAGTGGTCGAAAATCGAGAAAACCTGACCAAAAGATGAAGGTGACCTTTGATTTGTACAAAAATGAGTATACTAAGGTTTTCGAGGTCGCTGATTACGAATCTGAAGTCAAAAATGCAAAAAATAAAATGGCGGACTCAATATGGCGGACGCGCATATCAGAAAAACATCAGATTTGGTCTAAACTTGGTATACTGGCGTTTTCGATGTCGCTGATTACGAATTTGAGGTAAAAATTTCAAAATAACAAAATGGCGGACCCAATATGGCGGACGCGCATATCAGAAAACATCAGATTTGGTTTAAGCTTGGTATCAGCAGTCAACAGCCGTCGCGAGTGGTCAAAATGGGCTTTCTAGCTGGCCAATACTATTTCCGCTTCATCTATGGAACTGAATGGAGTAGTTCGACTAAATATCCGTTTATTTGATGAAAATCGAATATAGAAAAGTGGGATTGGGATGAACGGGCGATAGAAATTAAAATCAGTTCAATTTTATAAAATATATTTATAGAAGTAATAAAGATAGTACTTCTGGTGGCAGGTCTTTTTTCGCAACCGGTGGTAGTGGCCTCAGACTTGAAAGCAGAGGGTCTGAGAATACTAAGAGGCTGTTTTGGAGATCTTCATTGGTGGCCCGCCGATAAATTTTTCGAGTGTGGTACTCGCGAAATGCTCGTAATTATTTATGCCTTGCTTCTTGTGCACCTTCCGACATTTGTCCTATGGGTAGAACGAAGCTTTCCATCATATCAGCACCATGTATAAGCACTTTGTGGACAGTAACTGGCACATAGTACCATGGATATAAAGATACATAAAGTTTGGCTGTTTCAAGGGCATATTGACGGAAAGCTCGTGTGTTAATACTTTGTCCACATGAAATAGCTTGTAGAACAACCACAAAGCGGGATATTAGATTTACATCTACGCCGATAAATTTCTGCAGATTTCGATGGATCTGCAAAAAAACGTCTGGCAGTATTGCCGTCATTTGTGGTCCCGAACCACTGTTTAACAACGTCGACAAGAAGGCCCGTTTCATTTCTAAATTTAGAAATGATTTCTGATTTTTTTCGTTGAAACCTTTGCTTCTCATCTCCAGTGCCCCGAATTTGCCATTTCTTGATATCCAACCGATACGACACGTGTAAAAGGCACTCGACAAACGAATATAAGCGTGTAAAGCCGACAGACCGAAATTGAACGATTGGGCGTTTCAGGACATTGTCTATTTTGTTCATCTCTATAGGTGAAGCTCCACGTAGTACGTAGCACGTCTGTGAAGATATATTATCCAACAAGGCATTACAAACTTTTGAGTCTACCATTGTCCTTAACAGCGAATGATGAACAGCAATATTTGTGTTGTCACCGAAAGAAACCGTAGTTGGAGTCAGTTGTGTTATTTGCTGTTCAATGCAGGCATTCTCCTCCTTAGTGTTTTCGGAATTCTCGTGAATAAACTGAAATCTGATCGGTCGACACCAACGGGTGGACGAAGTACGAGTATTTTTCCACAGATCGACCTTCTGCCCAGAATGCTGATGTGGGCATGTGATGTCTCTGCGTTAGCATCCCTGAACTTCTGCTTGTAGAGAGAGTGTCCCGAACTACCATCCAGTCCCCATTTGTAAGTCAGCCTGGAGGAATAATTATTGTGGTCGAAATCGGAGTCCGTTATTTTTTACATGAAGCTGTGTTGTTCTGACAGTACCAGTCTTTGTGCTGTATGGTCTAGTAAATCTCGTAGTTTCACCACTCCCTTGGTTTCGGTGAAAATTACTGATGATTCGGCAGCAAGCAAGATTTGTGTGTAGGAAGGATATAAGGGAACATGTTGAGCGTTAGCTTCCCGGATCACCAAGGATGCACAAAGGTGTCTTGTCTTTTTTCGACCCCACATCTGTTAACCGGTTAACTGGCAATGTATCATACAGGGTGTCCCAAAAATGTCGGTTTTCCTTGAAAGGGGTGACTCAGGGGGTGATTTGAAACAACTTTTTCCTTAGCGAAAATATTGTCCGAAGCTTCGTTAAGGAGATATTAACCAAAAACCCCGACCAATCAGAGCGCGCGCCTTCCGCCTGAGTTCCCGCGGTAGCGTTGGCTACGAGGTAGGCGACCGCGCTTGTGCTACGAACGTACGAACAAGCAAGTCGGCATGCATCGAAGGAAACCGCGTTACACATTTTTTTTTTAAAGCAGAATCTTAAATAAGAATAATTTGAAGTGAGAGGACAAGAAGTACGTAAATTTCGTTTTTAAATAAGGCATAAACGAAAAGCTAACGTAACAGAAAATGTACGACAAGTGATCGTAATTCGTTATTGAGGTAAAAATCCGTAGTTTAAGAACGGCCAACACAACTAAATTTAAAAAATAATATTAGGTGTATGAATAAATTCTTTCCGACTGGAATTTCTATCGCGGTGGTATTCAGAAGCTGCCAGAAAAATGGCAAAAGGTAATGAACAATAATGGAAATTATTGCGATGATCGAGTTGTTTTCATATTTTTTAAATCGAACTGTTATTGTACCCTAAAATCGGAAAGAACTTATTTTCACACCTAATAATCACCAATAAATTAAAGAAAACTCACCCTCTCGGACATTCCTTTCCCTGCTTTCCTTCCCTTTTCGGAAACCTGGCCACTGTACCGATCCTGGTCATCGGCGTCCAGTGCTCAGCTGATCGCAGGGTCAATGTACCGAATATTCACTTCACTGCACGGCTACTAACACTGATCACTGAATTTATTTTTCACGGAACGTGTTGTTCCTACGTTATAAAAATTGGTGGCCACGAAAGGGGCCGATTACTGTTAATTACTGGGACGAGATTACTACTATTACCCGGCGAAAAGAAAACTCGTGGCAGTCTGACTCGGGCTGTGCAGTCCGCTGCTGTGACGATTGGTCGAGTCACCTATTTGGGCACACTTTTAAAGACGGGGCACACGTATTTTGGTTATTGGCTGAAGTTGCCACATACATTGTCACGCCGCGCGACGAAGAGATCGAACGAAACACGAGATCGAGTGGGATAGAGCGATTTGACCAAGCGTAGCCTACGCTTTTGTTTTGACGATCGTCGGTCGGATCCGTATCTGATCGCTGCACAGCAGCGGACTGCACAGCCCGAGACAGATTGCCACGAGTTTTCTTTTCGCCGGGTAATACAGTAATGCCTCGTTAGAATCACGACGATCGGGGCTGGCAGCGTGATACTAACGCGATGCGGACACCATTCGTAGCCGACGACAACTTCGTGTCGACTCTTTTGTTCTCTCGCACGTTCTCGGATTCTCTCACTCTCGACTGAAGGATTCCAAGAAATGGTGGGGATAGTGAGCGTGATTATAACGCATGGTAAAAACGTGACACTAACGACGAATTACTGTAGTAGTAATCTCGTCCCAGTAAATAACAGTAATCGGCCCTTTCGCGGCCACCAATTTTTATAACGTAGGAACAACACGTTCCGTGAAAAATAAATTCAGTGATCAGTGTTAGTAGCCGTGCAGTGAAGTGAATATTCGGTACATTGACCCTGCGATCAGCTGAGCACTGGACGCCGATGACCAGGATCGGTACAGTGGCCAGGTTTCCGAAAAGGGAAGGAAAGCAAGGAACGGAATGTCCGAGAGGGTGAGTTTTCTTTAATTTATTGGTGATTATTATGTGTGAAAATAAATTCTTTCCGATTTTAGGGTACAATAACAGTTCGATTTAAAAAATATGAAAACAACTCGATCATCGCAAAAATTTCCATTATTGTTCATTACCTTTTGCCATTTTTCTGGCAGCTTCTGAATACCACCGCGATAGAAATTCCAGTCGGAAAGAATTTATTCATACACCTAATATTATTTTTTAAATTTAGTTGTGTTGGCCGTTCTTAAACTACGGATTTTTACCTCAATAACGAATTACGATCACTTGTCGTACATTTTCTGTTACGTTAGCTTTTCGTTTATGCCTTATTTAAAAACGAAATTTACGTACTTCTTGTCCTCTCACTTCAAATTATTCTTATTTAAGATTCTGCTTTAAAAAAAAAATGTGTAACGCGGTTTCCTTCGATGCATGCCGACTTGCTTGTTCGTACGTTCGTAGCACAAGTGCGGTCGCCTACCTCGTAGCCAACGCTACCGCGGGAACTCAGGCGGAAGGCGCGCGCTCTGATTGGTCGGGGTTTTTGGTTAATATGTCCTTAACGAAGCTTCGGACAATATTTTCGCTAAGGAAAAAGTTGTTTCAAATCACCCCCGGAGTCACCCCTTTCAAGGAAAACCGACATTTTTGGGACACCCTGTATATGATCAAACAAAAATCTGGCCAATTCTGGCAATGTATCATATATGATCAAATGGAATAACTTTTTTGTTTTTCAATCGATTTGAACGAAACTTGGTATGTAATGGTTTTTGGGGTCGCTGAATCTGAATTTGGCATTGGAATTGTAAAATTCAATATGGTAGACTCAAAATGGCCGAACCAAATTGGCTGACAAATATTAAAATACTATCGGGATATAGAAAAATTGTATATAGGGGTTTTTGGGGTCGCTGAATCTGAATTTAGCATTGGAATTTTAAATTTCAATATAGCAGACTCAAAATGGCGAACCAAAATGGCCGCCAAATATTAAAATACTATCGGGATATAGAAAAATTGTATATAGGGGTTTTTGGGGTCGCTGAATCTGAATTTGGCATTGGAATGGTAAAATTCAATATGGCAGACTCAAAATGGCGAACCAAAATGGCCGCCAAATATTGAAATACTATCGGGATATAGAAAAATTGTATATAGGGGTTTTTGGGATCGCGGATAAAAAAAAGCACTTGCGGTGGAATTTATGGATGAAGAATTCAGGTATAAAATTATTCGAAACTTTTTCGTAGAAAATAAAAAAACTAAAAAATTAAACCCCTAAACCCTTATTTTTCAGGGGTTGGGGGTGGCATTGAAAAAAGTAACTGCTGCAATCGAATTATAGACAAGAAAACTTCACAAATAAAAAAAGGTTTAGTAAAGAATTGACAAACTCACCCCTAAATTCTATTTTTTTAGGGGTTGGGGTTGTCAGATGAAAAAAATTACCCCCGGAATCGGTTCAGCGACTCAGAAAACCCCTGTATACCAAATTTTGTGTGATTCACTTAATTATTCGATGGTACCAGTTTGGGCCCGAATAGTGAAAAGGACCGTGCCAGTTAACCGGTTAAACATTCGGCTTGTCAGTCCGCGCCGGAAATCTGAGACGAGGATTGTAAACACCGTACTTGTCACGAAAATTCAGGCAATCGACTCGAGTCACGGCCAAGGGTTTCCAGACAGCCGGGACAATAAACAGTTGGCCGCGCGACGCCCGCCTCATGGAGCAAATATCCTCATTAGGATTTCCCTTTCCGCTGCGTTTTCCAGGAACCATTTCCATATAGCGTCACCAATAGCTAATACTTTCGACCACCTCTTTTTCCCAAGACACACCCTCTGAAGGAGGTTCCAGAGTCTTTCTGTGTGAAGCCAGGCTCCTCCGCGTCAGAAGCCAACAGGTCTCAAACGCATTCGCACGGAGTAGTTGTTTTGTACACGTGTATTAACCAAGGCTTTCTCTTAGACCAATAAAGCTTATATTCATTTGTTAACTGTTAAACGGATATCTTCATTCATTGAACGGCACACCTTTCATTAATTACTAATCAGTGAGCTCTTGTGACCGTAAGACGTTGCAAGAGTGAGTGACATTGTGTCGTCGGAGCCTTACACCCTCCAAAGAATAAGGCGACATTTTGGCCACAACAGAACGTCTCTTTCCTTTGCTCCTTGCTGCATAGAAATGTATTGGTGTTTCGTCAGATCGAGCGAAATCATCAAAGCTAATGCTTCCTTTGGTGTGGAAGGTGTGAAAGGTTTTTGGGGGGTCAATACTTTTCTGAGGGATTTGAAGCTCTTAGCTGAAGCTTCCCCTATCACTCGGTTAAAATTTCATTTCCCCGATGTTTTATGTACAACTCGTGCTGCGTACTCAAACTCTTCCGGAGTGTATTCAATCAGCAAGCTTTCTATTAGTCTCCATTTCGTTGTTTGGCTTGCTTTAGAAAACACTTTTTTGGTCGTCCACCCTTATCACGACATTTAAATTCAAACAACGGTTGTTCCATCCAATCAGATCATTTCAAAAGAAATTTATCTATAATGCGATGGTTGGCTTTCCATTTTTCTTCTAATTTACTACAAAATAGTTTGATGTTTTGCTTAAAACAATCCTGTGACTTATCGTCTGAATTGTCAAACTTATATAGTTGAGCAAAATACTCATAAATTGAATTCCGGACTTCAACACTGGTCGACATAGAGACGCTGTTCCTCTCGCAGAGGAATTGAAAACCGTCTCTTCTCTTCAGCAGGAAATTACCTGTAAACAATCAAAACGTTTATACACCACTCGTTCGCTATCTGAAAACTCTCGATGTTTTAAAAATGAAATGCACGGCCTCCCTACACACACCCACACATTAATGCAACGTCGCGATTCGCTCGTTGCCACGTGCGACCGTCAACAATCATGGCATCGCGTCCCGTCTTAGATTTGCATTCACGGAAATTCCCTTTCTACATTAACTTATTAAAAATTGTCCCAGCTTCAAAGTTGCAAAAAGTAGCAAATGGAAATTATTTTTTAGACTTCCTACACTTGTGTGAACAAGTTCCAACAAGCCCCAAGGTGGAACAAATCGTAACTTTTATTTAGAGGCCGTCAAAGTACAAACACTGTAATTTTGTTTAGTATATTTTTGATTCTAGGCAAACAAATAATGTATTCAAGTTTTAGGATCCTTGTACTTACGGTTCATGTTGGAATCCATCACAGATTGAATAAATACCATAAATATTGCCACTAAAAAATGCCACGAACGACAGACACTGACGAGTAAGGAGACTTCGATTGCCGACTCACGCGTACGTTTATATTGAACGAATGAACAAAGGTCATGACCAGCTCTGTTTCTTCTCATCTACTATCTACCTTGCACTTACCGTGGTGAAAGATTTTTTTTAGCACTTTCTATTTTGAGTTCTGTCCAGCTGGATAGCCCATTTTGACCACTCGCGACGGCTGTTGACTGCTGATACCAAGCTTAAACCAAATCTGATGTTTTTCTGATATGCGCGTCCGCCATATTGAGTCCGCCATTTTGTTTTTTGCATTTTTCACTTCAGATTCGTAATCAGCGACCTCGAAAACCTTAGTATACTCATTTTTGTACAAATCAAAGGTCACCTTCATCTTTTGGCCAGGTTTTCTCGATTTTCGACCACTGTGCGACGGTCGGTTCGAGCGTTACGGCGGCGCTGTAACTCCCAAAAAGACCCATAAAGTCTCCTGTCAAGATCTAAGTCACCATGAAGGAACCACGTGCACTTCCAGGAAACTATAGCAACTAAGAAGAACCATAAAGTCTCCTGTCAAGATTTAAGTCACCGACGCATCACGAAGGAATCACGTGCAACTAAGAAGAAGAACCACGCACTTGTTCAGGAAGTCATAAACCCTTCAACGTAGAACCACGCACGTGTTCAGGAAGTCATAAACCCTTCAACTTAGAACCACGCACGTGTCCTAAACTAAGTCACCCCTCCACTCGAAAATGTACTATAAAAGGGCCATGCGCCACCCAATAAAGTCAGTCTTGTTTCAAACCTATCCGACCTCGTCTCGCTGTTAGTTCTGGTACCTAACCCTCTGCGGAGCTCGTTATTGAGTACTTGAACCTAGCGTTTAGAATTATCAATAATACCTACGGGTCTAGTGGAACTTATCGTTCCGAACCACTCTGGTATTTCCGTACAAGTCACTGGAGCTCATTAATAACAGATAGACTCAATGGTCATACACTGACGTTAGTCTTATTATTATTATAAACATTTTGACGATTTCTCCACGTGACAGCGCCTCGGTCACTCGCGGCGGCGACGGCTTCGGCGAGTTTTTGGAAATTAGGATGGCGGATTATATAACAACAACCGTTGAGCTGTTGATGTCGACGTACTCCCAGTAGGGAGTGGTAAAGAGAAGGCCTGGTGCAATGCGGGCTCTGGGTTATAGCCGAAGAGATTCCACGGAGGCGTTGGTGTAGGACGCAAGATTCCACTCGGTCTATATCGGGTGGTAGTTGGTGACGGTGTAGTAGTAGCGATAGCTGACTCTGGCATACCTCAGGAGTTTTCGAAAAGAGCGTCTCGGTTGTACGGTCAAAAAGCGGTTAAGCGATTATGTACGGTAGAGAGCTCCTGGCTGGGCTCGCGGCGGCCTTTATACATACCTCGTCGCTCATTTTCGCCAGCAAGTCGGCCGCGGGGCCATCGGACGCCTAGCGCCCGCGGCGCGTACTACGCTTATTGTCACTACGCTACGTCACAAGCATACACTTATTATGATTTTTCTTGCAATTCATTGCAATAAAAGTTATTTGACATTTATTCTTGGCATCATTTACGCCACAGCATTTCGAACAAAGCAAACCGCGAAGATTTATACTTTATATAATTATGACAATCATAGGATGATGGCAGATGTTGTCACAGTCATGATTCCTCACGAAATATAAGTGTTCTAGACGGGAACCTGTGGCGTTGCAGTGCCCTGAACCATGTGCATGAAATACTGTAGAATGTTAGCAACGAAAAAAGTCAACCGTGGTAAGCTATCCTACAATCGAATATCGATCGGCCACAATCGATTGAGCTGTATATACACTAGGGTGGACCTCATTTTCGACCATCAGATTTTTTTTGTCTCACCCCTATAATTGCAACATTTGGCGAGAAAATAATCTGGAAAAAGTTTGGGGTCGATTGGACCACGGGAACTCGGCGCGCATCGAATTTGAAAATTTTTAGTTTTTTAAAATTTTACACAAATATACATTATGATATATCGATGAATATGTATTTTTTTTTATGTTTAAGAATGCATACACAGCATATACGATTGTTAACAAAAAAAAAACATTCGTGACCTTGAAAACTCGAAAGTAATCTCCGACGTACACGGAAAGAACAGAATATCAGGCGCCCGAATGACAGAGCGAGACAAAGTATCAACGCGTCTGACTCGTACCGTTCCTGGCTCGCTTTTAGTTCCTCTGACATGCTTTTGCCCTGGCAGGACTAGAGATGTGACTATTGATTATCGATAGATTATCGATATCTTATTGATACTTAACGATATATCGACAATATCATTAAGATATCGTTAAGGCGAATAGAAGCGGCTGAGGTAGAATACAGCACACTTTGTTGCAGCAACGATGCAAAGATCAATTTTAAAGACATTGCAACACAACGATACATATACATACGGCTGTACTTCCAAAAGGGACCGGTGGCCGATCGAGATGAGGTTTGGGGGGAGGAGAGGGGAGGGTGTGTGGATCCTAAATCTAAAATTGTTGCTTCGGGAATTTATTAAAAAACTTTTAGTATTTCTGTTGACTTATTCCGACATAACGCATTCCACTTTTCAACTTTTTCTGGATATTAGTATTGGTTGGGGCTAGATTAGTGCGGGGGGTGCGCGCCCGCTTGCGGGCGCGTAAAGCATGGTAGCGAACCGATGTGAGTTTGGAGATTTGAACCAGCAACTTGCGAATGCAACTCATCCTACTATACAGGGTGTCCCAAAAATGTCGGACTTCCTTGAAAGGGGTTACTCAGGGGGTGATTTGAAACAACTTTTTCCTTAGCGAAAATATTGTCCGAAGCTTCGTTAAGGAGATATTAACCAAAAACCCCGACCAATCAGAGCGCGCGCCTTCCGCCTGAGTTCCCGCGGTAGCGTTGGCTACGAGGTAGGCGACCGCGCTTGTGCTACAAACGTACGAACAAGCAAGTCGGCATGCATCGAAGGAAACGGCGTTACACATTTTTTTTTTAAAGCAGAATCTTAAATAAGAATAATTTGAAGTGAGAGGACAAGAAGTACGTAAATTTCGTTTTTAAATAAGGCATAAACGAAAAGGTAACGTAACAGAAAATGTACGACAAGTGATCGTAATTCGTTATTGAGGTAAAAATCCGTAGTTTAACAACGGCCAACACAACTAAATTTAAAAAATAATATTAGGTGTATGAATAAATTCTTTCCGACTGGAATTTCTATCGCGGTGGTATTCAGAAGCTGCCAGAAAAATGGCAAAAGGTAATTAACAATAATGGAAATTATTTCGATGATCGAGTTGTTTTCATATTTTTAAATCGAACCGTTATTATATACCTAAAATCGGAAAGAATTTATTTTCACACCTAATAATCACCAATAAATTAAATAAAACTCACCCTTTCGGACATTCCTTTCCTTGCTTTCCTTCCCTTTTCGGAAACCTGTGTCACTGGGTCACTGTACCGATCCTGGTTATCGGTGGACGAAAAGATTTATGGTTAAGTAGCGCCCAGTGCTCAGCTGATCACACTGCGTCCGGGTTAATGTACCGAATATTCACTTCACTGCACGGCTACTAACACTGATCACTGAATTTATTTTTCACGGAACGTGTTGTTCCTACGTTATAAAAATTGGTGGCCGCGAAAGGGGCCGATTACTGTTAATTACTGGGACGAGATTACTACTATTACTCGGCGAAAAGAAATTGCGTGGCAGACTGTCTCGGGCTGTGCAGTCCGCTGCTGTGACGGTTGGTCGAGTCACCTATTTGGGCACAATTTTAAAGACGGGACACACGTATTTTGGTTATTGGCTGAAGTTGCCACATACATTGTCGCACCGCGCGACGAAGAGATCGAACGAAACACGAGATCGAGTGGGATAGAGCGATTTGACCAAGCGTAGCCTACGCTTTTGTTTTGACGATCGTCGGTCGGATCCGTATCTGATCGCTGCACAGCAGCGGACTGCACAGCCCGAGACAGATTGCCACGAGTTTTCTTTTCGCCGGGTAATACAGTAATGCCTCGTTAGAATCACGACGATCGGGGCTGGCAGCGTGATACTAACGCGATGCGGACACCATTCGTAGCCGACGACAACTTCGTGTCGACTCTTTTGTTCTCTCGCACGTTCTCGGATTCTCTCACTCTCGACTGAAGGATTCCAAGAAATGGTGGGGATAGTGAGCGTGATTATAACGCATGGTAAAAACGTGACACTAACGACGAATTACTGTAGTAGTAATCTCGTCCCAGTAAATAACAGTAATCGGCCCCTTTCGCGGCCACCAATTTTTATAACGTAGGAACAACACGTTCCGTGAAAAATAAATTCAGTGATCAGTGTTAGTAGCCGTGCAGTGAAGTGAATATTCGGTACATTGACCCTGCGATCAGCTGAGCACTGGACGCCGATGACCAGGATCGGTACAGTGGCCAGGTTTCCGAAAAGGGAAGGAAAGCAAGGAACGGAATGTCCGAGAGGGTGAGTTTTCTTTAATTTATTGGTGATTATTATGTGTGAAAATAAATTCTTTCCGATTTTAGGGTACAATAACAGTTCGATTTAAAAAATATGAAAACAACTCGATCATCGCAATAATTTCCATTATTGTTCATTACCTTTTGCCATTTTTCTGGCAGCTTCTGAATACCACCGCGATAGAAATTCCAGTCGGAAAGAATTTATTCATACACCTAATATTATTTTTTAAATTTAGTTGTGTTGGCCGTTCTTAAACTACGGATTTTTACCTCAATAACGAATTACGATCACTTGTCGTACATTTTCTGTTACGTTAGCTTTTCGTTTATGCCTTATTTAAAAACGAAATTTACGTACTTCTTGTCCTCTCACTTCAAATTATTCTTATTTAAGATTCTGCTTTAAAAAAAAAATGTGTAACGCGGTTTCCTTCGATGCATGCCGACTTGCTTGTTCGTACGTTCGTAGCACAAGCGCGGTCGCCTACCTCGTAGCCAACGCTACCGCGGGAACTCAGGCGGAAGGCGCGCGCTCTGATTGGTCGGGGTTTTTGGTTAATATCTCCTTAACGAAGCTTCGGACAATATTTTCGCTAAGGAAAAAGTTGTTTCAAATCACCCCCTGAGTAACCCCTTTCAAGGAAGTCCGACATTTTTGGGACACCCTGTATAGGGTGTTATTCTACTGATAGTCAATATTCTAGGGGGCGATTCGACAGGCCAAAATAAGACGAAAATATAGAATACAATTTTTTAATATCGCGCTTCGTTTTCAAGAAAATTGACTTTGAATTTCAGCTAAATACGCGTGCCTTTACGGTGCCTGAGGAGCACGCGGAGGTAAGGGGAACGCGTCCAGCAGTTCGTAAGACAGTTTGCGGGGACGGGAGGGTCGCCGGGTAGGGGTGCCCGCACCTACGTCCAAACAAAATTTCAAAAAAAAAAAATTAACAATAATTTTTTATTAATATTTTGGAAACTAATAAATACCCGGAGCTACAATTTTAGATTTAGGGTCCACACCCCCTCCGCACTCCTCCCTCCAAACCTCATCTCGATCGGCCACCGGTCCCTTTCGGAAGTATATCCGACTTTATTATACAATTAATGCGTTGCATTCTACCTCAGCCGCTTCTATTCGCCTTAACGATATCTTAACGATGTTATTGATATATCGATATATCGATAACATTTCGATATTGTCGACATTTATCGATAACTGTATCGATAGGCACACCTCTACGCAGGACAGGGATGAGCGAGAAGTGATGGGGATAGCGAAAAGTACTGTAGATAGAATAGGAAAGCAAAAGAGAAAACCCCACTCTCGGTTTCTTGGTGGGAGAAGCGTTTCACTTTTCGTCTCGCCCGAGGAAACTTACGCTATCGCGGCCAAAGAAGATTCATTTTAAAAAAAATACGACAGCACGCATTGGCCGTGGACGGCCCCCATGTTTCTACTCCCTCCCGTCACGCCCTCTGGCAGCACACGGAGTCGCACGGAAGCGTGCGTGATACCCAACGATTATGACAGAACTTTTAAATTAGTCAAGCTCACACCACGTTTTCACTTTTCAAATCCATGTTTTAAACAAATTTGAAACCAGCAAAATTATGTCATAACATAAAATTACATCATTACTAATTTTTATCCAAATTCCTGATATGAAGTGCACAATGATTGATTTGGTGTACAATGACTCTACAGCAGTCAGGGAATGCAAACCATGATGTTTACCAGAGTCGCGCGGAAGGGTAGCTCGAAAGCCAATGATACCGTGGGCGTACAACAGATAGGGAAAACTGTAGTACTTGTGCGTGCAGGCTCGCGTGCGCCATAGGGTAGGCTTGAATGACTGGGATTCTTGGTGGCTCCAGTGTTCGCTGCCACTGGGGCTCCCAACAGGGCCAGTTGGGTCAGCCTATGTGTACGAGCCTGCACCGCACAATTCTGCTTACACTTTTACAGTTTACCCTATTCGTTGTGCGCCACGGTATGATTGGCTTCGACCTCTCTTCCGCACGGCTCTGGAAAATATGTACCATGGATGCTCGTGCTCCCAAATGCTCCAACTGGCCCTAATTGCTCTAAAGAGTATGTGTATGAACGAGCCATAGTATAGAAACAAAACCGCGGAAGGGATTACTATAATAAAAGTGTATTATGCTTCAAATTACCAGGCGCGATAATCTTGAGTACATCACTGGCTTTTTTGCAAAGCTCAATTTTTTCCACAAGGAGATCTTCATCGATTGCTTGTAATCCTCCACTCTGTACACCAATTAGTTGAGATAAAGCAATAGTTACATCAATAATATAAAAATGATTAGCATGGAGAACACTTCTGTAACGACTCAAAAACTCTTTACATGCTTTAATATCGTTTTTCTTTATACGTGAGAGATCTATGCCAATTTTCTCAAGAATTTCTTCAACCTTATCGTAGCATAGTTTTAATCCACATGTTGTACATACGTAATCCTTTTGTTCTGGATCAAGAAACGTTTTTGGCAACATGAACCCAGAGCAATTTCTGGAAAAAAAAGGATAATCCACATACAATTTTTTCATTAAACGTCAAAAATTATTATCACATATTAATATCACATATTAATATTAAAATTTATTTTCTTTCTGACATTATACAGGATGTCCCGCAACTAGTAGCGCAAGTAGGAATTCGCTATCGAAAAATATGATTGGATATTTTTCTGGTATGGGGGTATTACTCAATTGTATCTCGCATTGCCAGATCTTGCTCCATATCTCTTCTCTCATGTTTGAATGTATATGTGTTGCTAATATTATCACTCCTTTTGCATCAGCATTTCTACTTGAGTGTTATCGATAAGTCATACATATACAGGATCCGGCCGAATAATATGTAAAACTGGTCACCACATGGTTCCTTATGTAGGACAAAAAGGGAGCCGCGGGCGATGGGACTTGAACCCACGATCATCGGATTAACTGCGCGCTGCTCGGCCGCCTTAACAGATTCCCCCAACGCCGACTCCCCGACATCTTTATGATTCGGATTTTACTAAAGGGCGCCACCTATGGTGACACACTCGCATCTTAGGTCGTTCCTAAACGCCGAATTCTTACACTTATGAAAAAATAAGAAAAAAATATAGAATAAAATTTTGTGATTCTCGGCTTAATTTTCAAGAAAATCAAGTGTGAAAATGCAATATTCTTTAAGAGGTTACACTACTCTGAGACGCTCAAAACCGCATCAAATTAGATGAATTTTTTTTATGATGCTATGAGTTTGAAAAGTATTGCTATACTTCTTATGTTTAGGGCATGTATTAAGGAATATATTGTATAAATATTGTACAGAAATATTAAAACATGGCCGAGTTGTGTGTTGTTCCCCGAATCAAATTATGACGCCCACGTTCATCTGAAACTAGAAAGACTATGATCTTATTGTTCATTGATGAAATATCTACGATGGAGCATACCGATTTGAAAAAAAATCATTGTACAAATATCATTGTACAAGATGAAAATTATTATTCATTTTTCTCGTAACAAGGCGAAGGAAAACCTTTGTTACAAACAAATGGGTTACCGCATCAAAAATTTGTATTGTACATTTTAGATATTTCATCAATGAACAATAAAATCATGGTCTTTTTAGTTTCAGACGAACCTGGGAGTCATAATTTGATATACAGCACACGCGGAAGAGCTTCGCCGCGCAACACATAACTCGGCGATTTTATAATATTTCTGTATAATATTTATACAATGTATTCATTAATACATGCCCTAAACATCAGAAATTTAATGCTGGTTTGAGCATCTCAGGGTCGCGTAACAACGTTAATGCATTTGAATATATGTAGGTGTTTATACGAGCCGTATCGTATCTGCATAGGCACGTAGATACCGGCATCGGTACAGCCATCCGACAATCTCGGGAAGAATACATTGCCGGATACTACGGTGGCTCGATTTGCAACTTTTTTTCGGATCGAATTCTAATACCCGCCAAGAGGGGCCCACCCATAAGGACATTTCACGAATAAAATTTTTTTCGAATCGAACAATATCTTCTGTCTCCACTATGAGGGTCAATTTTTAAGATTTTGGGTAGAAAGACTAAAGTTATGGCCTTCATCGGATGGATTCGTCTGGCGGTACAGATGCGTTCACATGCACATATTATGATAAAAAGTCATCCATTAGAACCACAGAGTCATGATCATGTCATTGCAGAACCGTCGGATGCACGCAGGGGAAAAGGGAAAATGCGTTCTGAACACGTTTATTGTGCAGCTTTTCGCTCAGTTGGTGATTAGGACATACCTTGGATGCGACAGTGTATGGGGTTTGTAGTACTCATGTAGTATAAAAATCCCCACAAAATTACCTTTTTTAACAAAATGGTACAAAAAAAGAGCGCCAAGTATACAATGCCATAAAAAAGAATCCCATTTAAAAACATTGTCGTAAATTAATATAAATTTATTAATGTGCTATATTTAACTTTACAAAAGTAATGATATACAAAAATTGCGCCCATTATCACAAGCGCCAAGTAGTGTGAATAAAATATTTATTCGTATTGAAATATTTATTTGTATAAAAATATATACAGGGTGTCCAAAAAATGTCGCGTTTCCTTGAAAGGGGTGACTCAGGGGGTGATTTGAAACAACTTTTTCCTTAGCGAAAATATTGTCCGAAGCTTCGTTAAGGAGATATTAACCAAAAACCCCGACCAATGAGAGCGCGCGCCTTCCGCTCCAGCTCCCGCGGTAGCGTTGGCTACGCGGTAGGCGACCGCGCTTGTACTACGAACGCACGAACAAGCAAGTCGGCATGCATCGAGGGAAACCGCGTTACACAGTTTTTTTTTAAAGCAGAATCTTAAATAAGAATAATTTGAAGTGAGAGGACAAGAAGTACGTAAATTTCGTTTTTAAATAAGGCATAAACGAAAAGGTAACGAAACAGAAAATGTACGACAAGTGATCCTAATTCGTTATTGAGGTAAAAATCCGTAGTTTAAGAACGGCCAACACAACTAAATTTAAAAAATAATATTAGGTGTATGAATAAATTCTTTCCGACTGGAATTTCTATCGCGGTGGTATTCAGAAGCTGCCAGAAAAATGGCAAAAGGTAATTAACAATAATGGAAATTATTTCGATGATCGAGTTGTTTTCATATTTTTTAAATCGAACTGTTATTGTACCCTAAAATCGGAAAGAATTTATTTCTACACCTAATAATCACCAATAAATTAAACAAAACTCACCCTTTCGGACATTCCTTTCCTTGCTTTCCTTCCCTTTTCGGAAACCTATGTCACTAGGCCACTGTACCGATCCTGGTCATCGGCGTCCAGTGCTCAGCTGATCGCAGGGTCAATGTACCGAATATTCACTTCACTGCACGGCTACTAACACTGTTCACTTAATTTATGTTTCACGGAACGTGTTGTTCTTACGTTATAAAAATTGGTGGCCCCGAGAGGGGCCGATTACTGTTAATTACTGGGACGAGATTACTACTATTACCCGGCGAAACGAAGACTCGTGGCAGACGGTCTCGGGCTGTGCAGTCCGCTGCTGTGACGATTGGTCGCGTCACCTATTTGGGCACACTTTTACAGACGGGGCGCACGTATTTTGGTTATTGGCTGAAGTTGCCACATACATTGTCGCACCGCGCGACGAAGAGATCGAACGAAACACGAGATCGAGTGGGATAGAGCGATCTGACCGACGATCGTCAAAACAAAACAATAGCGTAGGCTACATATCGCTCTATCCCACTCGGTCTCGATGTGTTTCGTTCGATCTCTTCGTCGCGCGGTGCGACAATGCATGTGGCAACTTCAGCCAATAACCAAAATACGTGTTCCCCGTCTGTAAAAGTGTGCCCAAATAGGTGACGCGACCAATCGTCACAGCAGCGGACTGCACAGCCCGAGACCGTCTGCCACGAGTCTTCTTCTCGCCGGGTAATAGTAGTAATCTCATCCCAGTAATTAACAGTAATCGGCCCCTTTCGGGGCCACCAATTTTTGTAACGTAAGCACAACACGTTCCGTGAAACATATATTAAATGAACAGTGTTAGTAGCCGTGCAGTGAAGTGAATATTCGGTACATTGACCCTGCGATCAGCTGAACACTGGACGCCGATGACCAGGATCGGTACAGTGGCCTAGTGACACAGGTTTCCGAAAAGGGAAGGAAAGCAAGGAAAGGAATGTCCGAAAGGGTGAGTTTTGTTTAATTTATTGGTGATTATTAGGTGTAGAAATAAATTCATTCCGATTTTAGGGTACAATAACAGTTCGATTTAAAAAATATGAAAACAACTCGATCATCGAAATAATTTCCATTATTGTTAATTACCTTTTTCCATTTTTCTAGCAGCTTCTGAATACCACCGCGATAGAAATTCCAGTCGGAAAGAATTTATTCATACACCTAATATTATTTTTTAAATTTAGTTGTGTTGGCCGTTCTTAAACTACGGATTTCTACCTCAATAACGAATTACGATCACTTGCCGTACATTTTCTGTTACGTTAGCTTTTCGTTTATGCCTTATTTAAAAACGAAATTTACGTACTTCTTGTCCTCTCACTTCAAATTATTCTTATTTGAGATTCTGCTTTAAAAAAAAACTGTGTAACGCGGTTTCCCTCGATGCATGCCGACTTGCTTGTTCGTACGTTCGTAGTACAAGCGCGGTCGCCTGCCGCGTAGCCAACGCTACCGCGGGAGCTGGAGCGGAAGGCGCGCGCTCTCATGGGTCGGGGTTTTTGGTTAATATCTCCTTAACGAAGCTTCGGACAATATTTTCGCTAAGGAAAACTTTGTTTGAAATCACCCCCTGAGTCACCCCTTTCAAGGAAACGCGACATTTTTGGGACACCCTGTATGCTTAATATTATTTAATATATTTTTTGTTTTTATAAATAGCCATTGTTATAATTGGCGCAATTTTTGTACATCATTAGTTTTGTGAAGCTAAATACAGCACATAATAAATTTACGACAGTTTTTTTTTGTTCGTCTTCGGGCGCGTATACTTGGCCCGCATTTTTGTACCTTTTTTTAAACAAGATAATTTTGTGGAGATTATAAATCACGCGAGACGTGGAGAGTTCAATTGCCTGATACAATTCAACCAGCTCCTGAAAATCAGGATCACATATAGATTTTGCACCAATGCGACAATTTTGAAACCAATGCAGGCGGACATTGAGTTTGTAGCTTCTATAAACATGATGAAAGAAGAGTTTATATTTATGATTCTCTTAATTCCTTGAAGTTGCATAGTCATCATAAAATTTATCTTGAGAAGTTATACCCTTTTTTAAACAAACAAGACGGTACAATTGACGAAGAATTTATTGATTTTCCGCATGTACAAACACAACCTAACGGACGGGATTGCGGAATTTTTGCGATTGCATTTGCTGTCTCGTTATTATTCAAAATATTACCAGGCAAAGTAACGTACAATCATGCGTTGATGCGTCAACATTTGATCCAAATGTTTCGATCTAATCGTATAGAACATTTTCCATGCATTCAGGATCAACAATTAACACGTTGTGTGTATGAATGTGAATCTGCAATTGGTAGTACAATTAACAAAAATCCCTCTTGTGCAAACGATCCTCCATTTAAAATTGGTCAAAGTGACATTACTAATGAAAAACCGGTGGGACGGAGATCGGATCAGATTGCCGACTCAGTCGGTATGGCCAGGTTCGGCGAATGAATACGAGCGGGTTAACAGATAACAATTGTTTATTGAGTCTTCTGCGGTTATTACAGGTGTAACGTCCTGCGACGAGCCGTCATTAAAATCTTCTTTCTTTCATTATACTAATTCTTATTATTCTATATTATACTATATCATATACCCAAAACAATTGTATTAGTAGTAAGACAAGAATGCACGTATGGAGAATGCAAGTATGGACGAATGCAACCTAGTGGTCAGTGAACAAACCAAGTGAAGTGAACGCATGCGCAACGTCATTCAACCCAGCGAGTGAACCGAATACGGACCGCGAGCGGATCAAGTGTGCATGCGTGAGACGCACGATCGGCCGAACGGCAAGTGAAACGCGAGTGTAACGCCTGATTGGCGCCAGCTAAATACGAAAGCTAATTGGTGCGCGTAAAGTGCGACAGGTGATTGGAGCGAGCCAGGTTCACCAAATAGGTATAAATATGTGCCCGCCAGCAGCAGGAAAGCAGAGATCCTCGAGATGCCATTGAGAGATCGTCATGAAACCATAAGTACGCACCACTTTAACAACCAAACTAACTAACATTCTCTCCGAGGCGCTCGAGTAGGCACCACGCTTAAAATTCAACATCCAAACCAAAATTCACACCAAGACGCTTGAACCGGCATCTTGGGTTTTCATTCAATATCATTCACAATCTACCATCTAAGGCTGCTTAAGTAGGCACCTTGGCTACCATCTGGGTATGCTCTAATCAAGCTACCTGGCTACCATCTAGGGCGCTCAACTAGGCACCTCAGCTACCATCTTAGGCTGTTCTTGACAAAGCACCTGAGCAACGTGGAATCTACAACTAAGGAAGCTTTTAACGAGGCACCTTAGCACCAATCCTAGAAACCGTGGGCAAGCTGATAGGCAACTGGAAACTATTACAATCCGAGAGAAGGAACCCTCTCATTATCTTGACTTAAACATTCTAAATCGACCAAAGTGTCATTCTATATATATAGTCTATAGTATATATATATATATATACATATATATATATGCCCACGGTTTCTAGGTATATATACTTGTTTGCGATTCGAGCAGTAGTTCCTCTCACCACCGCTCTCATCTCACCGCAGCACCTCACGGGCAGCGGAGCACGACGGCAGATCTACAATCGATCACCGAATCAGATCTGGCCGCCGGTGCTATCACCCAATCGGATCAGTCGTCCGCGCGATCACCCAATCAAAGCTCGCTTCCGCTTGGCGCGTCTTCCAGAAGCTTCTGGAAGACACCAAGGCGGAAGCTAGTTTCGGGACATTGTTCTCTCTTGTTCGAAACGTGCACCGAATCACTTGCATCGCGCACCTGCTCATTGTTCTCAACAATCGCGCAAACTCTCATTTTTCTCAAAGCTCACCGCTCATATAACGCGTTCTCGGCTCACCACGCGTGTTAATCTGCTCAACACTCTAGTTTTGAATAAACGACGTGGCTAGCGCTGACTTGCTGCTGTTTGAATCCACTTCACCAACCCTAACCTCAATCCCGGCGTGCGAGTTATTTCTAATCGCAAACATTTTGGTCCTTCGAGCCGGATTGTGAAGTGCTTCAGAGTGCAGTGATCGTGCTCAAGCTCACCCGCTCACCCGCTCATCACTCATCGCTCAGAGATGCCAGACAAAACGACCACCTCATCGGCGTCGTCGAGGTCAACGTCGCCCACGCCGACGCCCACGACGGCGGTGCTCACGCTCACCATCCCAGACGAAAAGCCTGCGACCTCAGCACCGGCCACCGCGAAACAAAGTAGGGACACAAGGGCCACCTCACCGTCACACATCCCAGCAGAGCTCATTATCAAGGCGAGAACTCAGGTGGGTCGTTTTGAATCTCTTGGTGATTTTCAAGCTCAAATTCCCACGCTTGCTCACACGACATCTCTCGATGAGGTGCGGCTGCTCGGCTCACATGTGGAAGACCTGCACCAGGCCTTCATTAGGGAACACGCCTACTTTGAGATCACCTGGCCAGTGAAGTGCCTCGACCACGAATATTTCACGTCGGACTTGGTAAACAAGGAAAGGCAACTCCACCTCAAAATCAAGCTCAGGCTCAACCGTCTTCGTGAAGACGTGGAGGCCATCGCTCACTCCAAGACCGTCGTCTCACCCGCACCACCATCGCGAGCGTCGAAGCTGCCAGAGATTGCACTGCCGACCTTCTCAGGCAGCTACGTAGACTGGCCTGCATACAGTGAACTCTTCACCTCGCTCATCATCAACGACACTCAGCTCATGGAGATCGACAGATTACATTATCTGCGATCCACCGTGACAGGCGAGCCAGCAAGGCACGTGAACGCCTACCCTCTCACAGGCGCATCCTTTCAAGCTTGCTGGGAATACCTCACCAAGCGCTTCTCAAACAAGCGTGTTCTCATCCAGGAGCAGCTGAACAAACTGTTCAGCCTGCCCCATATTTCCACTCGCAGCTCAACCGCTCTGGACAATCTACGCTCATCCATCACCGAGGTGACCAAGACGCTCAAGGCATTGGGTGCGGCAGAGGACATGCTCAACTGTGTACTCATACACCTCGCTACCAACTGCCTAGATAAGCACACCCGAGAGGCATGGGAGACCTCGGTGGGCTCAGCCAACGAGTACCCAAGATACGAGCAGTTGGAATCGTTCATCGACAATAAAATTGTCGCTTTAGAGCAATTGGAGGGCGCCGCTCAAAAGCAAGCTCAAACAAAGAAGGCTCAACCTCCCTCTGCCGCACCCAGTCGCCCACCTCAACGCTCAGCCACCGCTCATGCAGCGACATACACTCAGAAACGCTCAACGCCCACAATCTCAGCGAACAGTTACCCGTGCGATTGCTGCCAGGGACCGCATTTCGTGGTGATGTGTCCGGAGTTCCGTGACATGTCGGTGGAATCGAGGCGCAGGTTCATCACGCGGTACGAGCTGTGTCGAAATTGCTGTGGCAGACACAGCACAGAGGTGTGCAAATCTCACCTCAAGTGCAAGACGTGTGGGGCTCGACATCACACGATGCTGCACTTGAAGGGGACCACAGCTCAGCCATCTAAAACCTCCGCTCCAGCTCAATCCTCATCTCAAGACTCAGCTCAATGAGAAGTTGGTGCAGTCGTCGCACCCCGCTCAAGCTCAACAAACCAGTCTCAAAGCTCACGCTCAAAGGGTTTTCCACTTTACCCGCTAGCGGTTCGCTCATCATTCTCAACCACGTCACTCTTGGCCACGGCCAACGCACAGCTCATCACTCCAGTATCATTCTCTCCAGTTCGGCTTCTCATCGACTCAGGCTCCGAGCTCACCTTTATCAAGGAGGAGGTCATCACCCAGCTCAACATTCCACGTGTGCAATCATCCATTTCAATCAGTGGCCTTGGAGGTGCCAGATCTATCCAGACAAGAGGAATCGCACTACTCACACTGCGCTCGAATTACGATTCGACAACGATACAGGTTCAAGCTCATGTACTCAAAGCATTAACCTCCAATCTGCCATCGGTCGAAGCGCCTCGACAGGAGTGGCCACATCTCAACGGCCTCATGCTGGCTGATCCCGACTTTCTCACGCCGAGGCCTATTGACATGGTCATCGGCGCAGACACATACGGACAGATCATCAAACCTAACCTCATCAAGTCAGACCCGTCAATGCCAATTGCTCAATTTTCAATGTTTGGGTGGCTCATTCTTGGACCAATCACCATCCACAATTCACAGATTGCAACATCTCATCACTCTGCTGTGGTACAGCATAGCAACAATGATCTCCAAGAATTGTTGACGAGGTTTTGGATTCAAGAAGAGCTTCCCGGTGATACCCCCACTCAGCTCACGCATGAAGAAGAGGAGTGCGAGGAGCACTTTCGAGCGACTCACTCGCGTGACTCAACAGGCAGATACATCGTCCGCATCCCGCTCAAGTTATCTCCAAGGCTCCTGGGCAATTCATACAACACGGCTCACGCATGCTTGATGCGTACACGCAACAGACTCAAGAAGGACGCTGGACTTCGTGAACTCTATGACGGGTTCATGAACGAGTACAAAGATCTCCAGCACATGGTAAGAGCATCATCAATCTCTCCTAACGCTCATTCTATTTTCTATTTGCCACACCATGGAGTGCTCAAGCCCGACAGCCAGTCAACCAAGCTCAGGGTCGTCTTCAATGGCTCAAGCCCCTCGGGCTCAGGATGCTCAATCAACGATCTCATGCACACCGGCAAAAATCTCCTGCTCAATGTCACCGACGTGCTGCTGTGGATACGTCAGCACAAATTCATATTTGCCACGGACGTGACGAAGATGTACCGTCAAGTCCAGGTGCATGAAGCCGATCAGGACCTGCAAAGAGTGCTGTGGTTCGACGGCGATCAGAAGGAAGTACCATACAAGCTCACCACCGTCACGTACGGACTGAAGGCTGCTCCATTCATGGCTGTCAGAGCTCTACTTCAACTTGTGGAAGACGAAGGCCATCGCTTCCCATTGGCAGTGCCATCGCTCACTCAAGCCAGATACGTCGAGGACATATTCGGCGGCGCCGACACAGGTGAGAGACTCATTGAAATCGCTCAACAACTAAAAGACCTGTGCAACGCGGGAGGCTTTCCACTTGCCAAATGGCATGCTACTCATCCTCCGTTGCTTGATTCAATTTCCCCTACTCAAAGAGCTCTCGGCTCAATACTTTCACTAGACGACTGCAAAACCAAAGTTCTCGGATTACATTGGAACGTGCTCAAGGATAGCTTTTCATTCTCAGCCAAACCGGCAACGAGCTCAAAATTCACCAAACGCCTCATTCTCTCAGAAGTAGCTCAAATATTTGATCCGCTCGGCTTTTTGTCACCAGTCATCATTCAAGCAAAGATACTTTTACAAGAATTATGGCTGCACAAGCTCAGCTGGGATGATCCACTGCCATCCCAGGTCACGTCAAAATGGCTCACCATCAGAGAAAATCTTCAATGCCTGGCCAGGCTCTCAGTTCCTAGGTGGTTCACCACCTACAGCTACTCAACAGTGGAATTACATGGTTTCTCTGATGCTTCTCAACTCGCCATGGCGGCGGTAGTTTATATTACCGTCTTTTCACCGTCCACAAATCACAAGGTGTCGACACTAGTGTGCTCCAAAACGAAGGTAGCACCCCTCAAAAAGCTCACCATCCCAAGGCTCGAGCTTACAGCATCATTGATGCTTGCAAAGCTCACAAAATATGTTCAAGCAACTCTCAAGCTCAATGTGACTGCTACTCACCTGTGGACGGACTCTCAAGTGACACTTATATGGATCAAATCTCATGCATCACGCTGGAAGGACTATGTGAGGAATCGTGTCTCCCAGATTCAAGAATTCACTCAACACGCACAATGGAGACACGTTCCAGGGACCTCAAATCCAGCGGATTGCGCCTCTCGAGGCGTAACTACATCTCAGCTTGAACAACACAAGCTGTGGTGGACGGGACCACCATGGCTCACTCAGCCCAGTGACTCATGGCCATCTCAACCAGAATTGAAGGACGACTCCAGTGCACAGGAGGCTCGTCCGGGAGTTTCAACTCTACTCAACGTTCAAAAAATCGAATATCACTGGGATCTCATTTATAAATATTCTTCTCTCAACAAACTCATTCGCATCACCTCAATTTGTTTCAGAATTCTTGACAAGCTAAGGAGAGCTCCGATTTCACTACCAATCATCTCACACTCACCGGAGGACTTGGACAGAGCCCGAATCTTCTGGATCAAGGCAACGCAAGCTCTCTATTTCAACCAGGAGCTCAAAACACTCAGCTTCAATTCCAAGTTGCCATCATCTCACGCCTTCAATCGACTCACTGCGTTTGTCGATGAGCAAGGAGTGATTCGAGTTGGAGGTCGACTCAACAACGCTCACATGGATCACGGAAGTAAGCATCCTGTGATTCTACCTCGCCATTCACGCCTCTCTCATCTGATCATAGATAATGCTCACAAAACCACCCTTCACGGAGGGACCCAGCTCACGCTCTCTCACATTCGCCAACGGTATTGGATTCTCGGAGGCAGAGCTCCAGTCAAAACTCACGTTCTTCGCTGTGTGGTGTGTGCTCGGCATAGGGGGATCCGTGCCCATCAGCTGATGGGCCAACTACCTCTTGCGCGAGTCACACCCTCACAGCCGTTCACCCGCACTGGACTGGACTACGCCGGACCAATTTCACTCAAGGCGTGGAAGGGGCGAGGCTCCAAAACTCACAAAGGCTGGATTTGCGTTTTCACCTGTCTCACCACCTCAGCAGTTCATCTAGAGTTGGTGACTGACTACTCGACAGAAGGATTCATCGCTACTTACCGCAGATTCATCTCAAGACGAGGAATACCTCAATCACTCCATTCTGACTGCGGCACCAACTTCATCGGTGCAGACGCCGCGCTCAAGAGGTTATTCACTCAAGGCACAAAAGAACACCACTCTGTGTCACAGCTCTTTGTCAACGACAACACCAAGTGGCTCTTCAACCCCCCTGCAGCACCTCACATGGGTGGAAAGTGGGAGGCGGTCGTGAAATCAATTAAATATCACCTCAGGCGCACCGTAAGTGACACTGTACTCACTTACGAGGAATTCAGCACTCTTCTCACACAGATTGAAGCGATGCTCAATTCACGACCGCTAGAGCCACTCAGCGACGACTCTGAATATGTCACTCCACTCACTCCTGCTCACTTCCTCATCGGACAGCCACTATCAACGCTGCCCGAACCATCAGCAGACCACTCAACAATCTCACCATCTGCGAGGTGGCAGCTCATTCAACAAAAGGCTCAGCGATTCTGGACTCAATGGTCTTCGCAGTACCTTCAACGTCAACTCTCAATCTCGAAATGGCTTCACCCGTCCAACGACATCAAAATCGGCTCCCTGGTGCTCATCACTGACGAGCGATTTCCACCGAGCAAGTGGCCACTTGCTCGGGTTCTCACCACACACCCAGGGAAGGACGGACTCACCAGGGTCGCAACGCTCAAGACCGCCACCACTGTTCTAAAAAGACCAATTGCAAAATTGGCACCTTTGAATGTTTCAGGCTCATCATCAACACCATCTGCAAGCTGTTGATGGCGGGAGAATGTTTGCGATTCGAGCAGTAGTTCCTCTCACCACCGCTCTCATCTCACCGCAGCACCTCACGGGCAGCGGAGCACGACGGCAGATCTACAATCGATCACCGAATCAGATCTGGCCGCCGGTGCTATCACCCAATCGGATCAGTCGTCCGCGCGATCACCCAATCAAAGCTCGCTTCCGCTTGGCGCGTCTTCCAGAAGCTTCTGGAAGACACCAAGGCGGAAGCTAGTTTCGGGACATTGTTCTCTCTTGTTCGAAACGTGCACCGAATCACTTGCATCGCGCACCTGCTCATTGTTCTCAACAATCGCGCAAACTCTCATTTTTCTCAAAGCTCACCGCTCATATAACGCGTTCTCGGCTCACCACGCGTGTTAATCTGCTCAACACTCTAGTTTTGAATAAACGACGTGGCTAGCGCTGACTTGCTGCTGTTTGAATCCACTTCACCAACCCTAACCTCAATCCCGGCGTGCGAGTTATTTCTAATCGCAAACAATACTATATATATATATATAAATATATATATATATATATATATATATATATATCGACTTAGTGTCCAGTCTATGTTCAAATAACGATCTAGTATCGTATCACTATCTTTATATTCTTTTCGACTAAAGCGTCTATTACTATTTCTTTTCGACTAAGCGTTAAATACTATTTTCTTTTCGTTGAAGCGTCACTTCGAACTCTTACCGATCGAAGCGATATTTAAGTTAGTTAAATTTCTGCTCTATTATACCGACCTAGCGTCACGAGCGAAAAATCGAACGATATTCTGTTTAACCGACCAACGCGTCGTTACATAATCATTTCCGTTCTGTTACGATTCACGACACCGCATCGTACTTGTTCAAATCAAACCAAATTCTTTTGAATAAACCATTTCTGTTATTTATTGTTAAAAGAAGGACTCTAGTTTCATGAAATTCATTTCTTTATCGCACGCCACCCGAACCAATCCCACCATTCTACGAGAAAACCGCTCTACTTGTAGAATCCCCTGTAATTAACGGCAACGTCTCGTTCGAGAACGTTACACAGGTGCGCTGTATGCGTTCGGTCGCGGTAGTGGCTACTTCGAGTCTGGGGCCGTGATGACGGCGTGTCTGGTCGCGGCGGTACGGTTGCTCGCGACGGTGGCGACTTCGACGAGCTTGTGGATGGAGGATGCGGAGGTTGTGTAACGTTCTGCCCAGGGTGGCCTAAAAGGCGCGCCCGTGGGGGAGTCGTATAAGAGATGTAACGAGTTACGCCGGTGGGACGACGATCTCACTCCCCACCACGCGCCCGACCGAGGTAGCGCGTACCGCGCTACGCCAACGGTCTTGCCCCCCACCACTCGTCCGCAATTACCGACAACTGGCGCGAGAGGGTCGCGCACCGAGTGACTCTCTCGCTGCCGAAAATGCGCGGACGAGGACACACAGGCGAGGGCATAGGCCTATTTGGCAGAGACCGCCTAGAGCGACAGTACGAGTAGTACGCCTCTCCCGGAGACCTCCTGTGCGATTCCAAGTTCTTGTGCCGACACTAGTCCTTGCGTAATATCAAGCTCTCGTGTAAGCACCCGTTCTTGTGCGTCGACAGACTGAGTCTCTGTGCATTCTTCGACTCTCCACCTCCACGGTTCCCAGAAAGACAGCGTGAGCCATCCTCTGGACGCAGACCGACATCCGCCATCGATCTCCCGAACAGAGTTACCTCCGTTCTCGAGAGCGACCTTATAGTCTCCGATTTACCCGCGGGTTGTGCCCACTGGGTGACCGGATCACAGACTCTCCGACCAGGGTCCAGTGGCAGGGTTGACCCGCCGGGACACCGAACGGTCAAACCGTCTATCCCTTCCACACTCGCCGAAACGCTACCGACTACCGAGACCCGCGCCGAGATACGCGCCGCGATACACACCGACCTACGCACCGAAGTACGCGCCGCGATACACACCGAACCACGCGCTGCGATACACACCGTAAACCGCGATAGACTAAGACCTAGTTTAAGCCGCTTACACACTGTGTGCCAGCATAGACCTGGCCGGGATACCTTGTACACGAACGTGAATAAATTGTCGTACTCTACCTCACCTCTGTGTACAGTCATTCGATCGGCGGCCCTGGACAACCGTCCTGAGCTGGCAATACGGTTCCTGCACCGTCCCACCGGTAACCCCGCGTTTAACGGTTACAGAGAGTTCCAGTGTGCAATAGGGTTCTGGCCTAATGGGCGCGGAGACACCTCGCTGGCGTAGGAAGGACGCAATATTGCTCTCGGTCTATTTCAGACAGAGGCTGGTGTCGCGACACTATTGCTAGTCTCGCATTTTTTGTCTCGAATTTTTATGTTAAGCGTGTTCTCGGTTGGCACTGACTTTGAGCGCCGTCTCTGGACTTTGCTATATTTGGCGCCTCGGGTGGTCTCGCCGAGATTCGGCCGTCTTCGCTCGAGTTGGAGGAGACTCGAGCACAGAGCGAGCGCGAGGCGAGCTCGTAAGCCATAGCCATTTTTCGTTATACGAAGGTTGCCACGCACATGGCAGAGTTTTTTTTGTATTATGAAGTTACCACGCCACGTGGTGTAATTGTACGATAAGTAAATAAATTATATTTTAAAAAACACTTCATTCAACCGCACAAATTTAATTAAGCGCGCGAGCGCGTACTTAGTACGTGGCAGCTGGTAATGGTATAGTATGGCGATGGCCGATACTCACATACCTCGGGTTATCAAAATGAACGTCTAGAACGATAGAAAGATATCTGCAAAAATTGGTGCATTTCCGGTGTCATTTTCCCTTTGATCGTTGTTTAAACATATTTAAATGTTTATAATTCAATAATAACTTATATTGTTGTGTTCGCGAGGGTTCATAGAATAATTTGGCGGAACAAGAAACCGAATAACTATTACTGTTTGAACTCAATGGAGGTTCAAAGTTGAAAATTTGCAATTTTTTTTCAAAATTGAATTTCTCGAAAACATAGGGTGATGGCGACAAACGGTTTGCGGATTCGCTTTCAGCGCACAATGGTCTATAAGAAATGGCTATTGAATGTTACAGATCAAAATGGCTGTTGGACCGGCTCTTGAATCAATGAAATATGTTCCTCATTCACTACAACCGCGTTACGTCAAAAAATAGAAAGACATAGATACTCCGCTTCGCGACAATACATAAAACACTATTTCACGTGATTATGTGCTTAAATAATATTTTCTGATCCTGAACTGTGAAATATGCAAATTTTATGAATATATACCGAAGTCGCCAAACTTGGTAAAAAATTAAAAACTTTGACCCCGTTTGGGCCCGGTCAAATATTGCCCGATTTAAAAAAAAAATTTGTCTTCCCCAGACGCAACTTTTCCGCACTAGGCTGTATCGAGTTTCGAAAATTTGATTTTTTCGGCCCAACCTAACCGATACCTTTCCTCTCACAAGTTTTCAGATAATTTGTGAATTTAACACTCTGACAATATGAGTACACTTTCATTATTTTGCGTTTTTAAATAATTCTTAATCATCGACACCTTGACCTTGCCTCGCCACCCCAAGTATTTGACTTCCAGGCGGGTGGTTGCGAGCTCTTGGTCTTCGATTTAAAACACAGCAAGCCATTTTCGACAAAACCATCCTTCGATCCAATATGGAGTACGATGAGGCGCTTTCCTTTTGCAGTCGGAGTAAGTGAGCCAATCGTCAGGCCCCTTTCTCTGGCGTTTGATGCTGAAGCTATGGTGTTGCCCACCCACACTCGCTTCCGTGTGTCGCCCGCATTTACCCATGTCTCGTCCAAATAATAAAGGGTTCTTCCCGCCGCTCTGAATTCTCGAATTTTCGTGATGAACGTTCGGCGCCAACGAATTATATCTTCCCGCTCGATATGGGCACTATTGCGTTGTCTCTGTACGTGCTCGAAGTTCATTTTCTTCAAGAGGCGATGTAATGCATTCCGCGATATGATCGGTAAATTTTCGTCTCTTCGGATCGCCGCCAACACTCTCGGAAGTGTCGGTAGTTCTCTACGTTCCCAAAAGGCGTGCACATGCTTCCGTATTGCTCCTTACTCTTCCAACATCTTCTGCATTATATCGGGCCTTACCCGCTTCTTCAAAGTTGAAGTCACGGTCTCCGTCCTTTTAAATTCTTTTAAACTGTCGACGACGGTACGGTAGACAACGCCGCATGTATTTTGAACCAATTGGATAATTTCTTTGTACCTCTTTTCCGGAAACTGAGCTTTCTTTTCCCTATAAATATTGATGATGATCTTTCTTTGTCCAGCGTTAACTATCTGTGAGAGAAACGTTTCCCATTAAAATGAAGTATACATTTTCCAGGCCTTTCAGGTATATAATATAATATTTCAGTTACTTATAATACTTCAGTTGCTTATAATACTTCAGTTTATAATATTTCAGTTGCTTACCTTTCCTTTCTTATTTTTTTGTATGGGCGTACACGCAATGTTATCCATATTCTTTAGTTTGAAATTTCTTATTAATATGATAACCCATTTCGTTTGACATTTTCAGTAAAAAAGAGACAATCAAAACCGACAAAAAGTCGAAACACACGGTATATTCGAAAGTAGCGCCACGCCAACGCTTTCGGCGCAGAACGGATGCGCAGCCGAAAGACCATTGGTCGGCAGGTTCCTTCTAAAAGGACATGGAGAATAGACTCCGGGTTATGAGCGTACAAAACACAACTTTTTTGCTCTTTCCATACGTTAAATCAGAACGTGAATGCCACTAAGCGTTTGGTCAAAAACTTCGAGGAAACATCGCTAGTAACTGTGCGAACGTCCGCACGTAACCACCGAAAATAGCCTATGTCGCATACCTCGGGAGACCTATCCAATATAAATGCTAATCTCTCTGACATTCGCGGCCAACTTCACAGCCTCAGCGACATAAAGTAGAGCCTCTCCAAACGTGATGACATCACCGCCACGCCTAGCGAATGTATGGAGCGAGTGGAAAACTTAGAGTGGTCTATTCGTGACGTTTGTTTGAGTGTAGATGGTCTTTCGTCGGCTCAACAACAACTATTGCTACGTTGTGATAACACGGAGCGGTGCATTGCAACACGGGTTAATGCTCCCCTATCTACTGCAACGAAAGCGTCATTAAGAGGAATGATTTCATCTATTACACGGCGCTTACAATGACTTGAGGAGCTCAGCTGGCACTACGAACTGGCCGTTACGGGATTCCCTGATGGTTCATTACTGACAAGTAAACATTCACTTATAAGGAATAGAGTTTCCCGATTTGGAATATATATTTTTAAAGTACTCATACTAACTAAGAAATCCTGAAATTTATATCTGCAATGAACCTATTTTACTCATGTTATCAATAACATTCAATGTAGCCTCAAGGCGTATGCGAAAAACGGCAATATCCCCTTATTTAAGTGTTTGACTTTTGCTATAAGTGCAAAACTGAACAAGAGAGAACTTAGGCATTGACATCACTGGACATTCAGATTATAAGCTATAAGGAGACTACACACTTATCCGACGATGTTAGCTTTGAAGTATATGTAAGAGCATTGTATGATATAAGACATGAACACTTTAGTAAAGTATATACATATAAAATACATTTATAATTAATACAAAAGGAATACAAAGTTGTTTATGTCTCCTTTATTAAACCTAACATTAAGAATAATTGGCGGTAATTATGCAGAACAGGTGTTTCCTCGCCGATATCAATGATTTTTGGATATGTTGTCCGGGACATGATTCTGAACAACTTTTTTCTATACATGTTACCGCCGCTCGACCTTCGTTGCCGAAATATTTGCGAAAAACTTCTGTTGATTTATTCCGACGCAACGCATTCCACTTTCCAACTTGTCTCGGTTATTAGTATTGGTTGGGGCTAGGTTAGTGCGGGGGCGGAAGTGCTGAAGGGCGACGTTGGCGACAACGCAGGGTTCATGGACCTCGTCAACGTGGAATGGGACGACCTGCTCATAAAGCGGAGCGGCAAATGGTCGGGGTGCGTGGTGATCACCGGAGTATGGGCCAGGTGCGCCATCTTCAGGTGTCCGGTCCCGGGAGGCAAGAGCAGGGTCGTGGCGCTGGCTAAAGCCCCGGCTGAACAATTTCAGGGGAAGGGGGTCAGTGTCTCCGCGGCGGGACCTATCCCACCGAAGCTGCGGACGGACCTCCGCTTGCCTAAGGCGCGAGGTACCGCGAGGAGCAACGGCTACTGGGAGAAAATCCAGCGCCAGTATGCGGAGTTTGAGGTGCAGGAGAGGGCGAGGCTCGAGAAGGAGAAGGCGAGGAGGAAAGCGGAGGACCGCGACACCGGGGTGTCCTTCACGAAGAAGGGCGCCAAGTTCTTCGGGTAAGCGGTAATCGGGGATGCGCGTATGCTGGTTCTGGGGAGTCCTACCTCAGGGGCATCCGCGGTTCGATCGCGCCTAGCCTCGCGGGGGCTCTAGCGATACGGCTCGCGGAGGGGGAGCACGGAAGATGGTGCCGAAGAATAGAATAGCAAGGCCGTGGCGGGACCTCGACCCCTTTCTGCGGGCCGGGGTACGCGCCCGGTTGTTGCCGGTCGCGACCATAGGGGAGTAGAGGTGGAGGTGTGTCCCTACCTCCACCTAGAGGGAACAGAGAGTTTGGGGGCGACGCAGCAGGCGGGGGGAGGTGCGCGATTGCACGGGACGCGAAGGGTGGTTCCTCCCTCTCCCATTAGTGCACTACCCGCGCATAGTTTACCCCGGGCGGGAGGGTTAGCGGAGTTGGCGGAGAGTACAGGGGGGTGGGGGCGTCGGCGGCGGGCGTGCGACGGGGATGTTCTTGAGTTAGGATCCATCCCCCATTCCTCTCGCTGGGCGCCCGCCGCCGCCGCCTACCCTGGGGAAGCTACAGCTTCGCGTGGCGCAGAGTGGTGACCGTGGGGGGATCGGTGGAACGGGTACACGTGCCTGGGCCCGCTCCCCCCCCCCCCCCCGTGCAGCGCGCTTCACGTGGCTGGCGGCACCGGAGGGCTGTGAGTGGGGGCCCGTCGAGCCTAGAAGTAGCAGTCGGGGACGAGGGGCGACACTGGCGCATAACCCGCAGTGTCGCCCCGGCGTTAGCTGAGAATTCTTCTGGGGAGCTTAGCTTCTCTCCCCCTTGGAAAAGTGCCAACCCTGGCAACGAGAGAGGAGATCGGGGCTCTTGGAGGGTGCCTATTGAACTTATCGCTAGTTTGATCTCGCGCAAGAACGACCACTTTCCTTGCCGGATCTCCCCGCTGTAGGCGGTTACCGGGCAGGTTTTAGTTGGTTGGAGTCCAACATAACCCTGGTTCCTCCCCTGAGGACCGGGGTATCCATTCCGGATTTCCTGCACGAAAAAAAGTGGGGGGGGGGGGGGGGGCGACAGCTCTCGGGCACGTAAAGCATGGGAGCGAACCGATGTGAGTTTAGAGATTTGAACCCGAAACTTGCGTATGCCTGTCAACACCCTGACTCTGTTCGGCGGTGCCAACGTCGCCGGATTTTAGGATAACTCTGGTTCTAAAATATATATTTTTTTACTAGGAAGAGGGTGCACCTGTTGGATGTGTGGGGACTCCCGTCAACATCCCAACTCACATAGGTTCGCTACCATGCTTTACGCGCCGCCCGCACTAATACTAATACCCGGGACAAGTTGGAAAGTGGAATGCGTTGCGTCGGAATGTGTCAAAAAAAGTTTTTCGCAAATATCTCGGAAACAAAGTTCAGCTTCATTATTTATTTTGTCCCATGCTGACGCATACGCTGCCGCGGACATGTACTGTAGGTACTGTGCCCCGATGGAAAGAAGTCGGCCGAGAAACTCTAGGATCCGAATATCAGGTCCGAATACTACTATCCGAATATATACTATCCCTATTGGCCGGCGCGACAACGTCGACGAATACAAAGTAAGCAAACGGGACACGGGCGGCGGGAGCCAATGCGAGCGAAGAACCCCTCTTGCCCCTGTGACATTTCAACCGACTTCTTTCCATCGGGCCACAGTAAGGGCGGGCGCACACGAGCGACTTTTTGTCGGGCAACTGTTTCGTCCTCGTCGCTCTCCAGTTGCTTCGGTTGTTGAGAGCGCGCACACGTTGGCAACTGTTTCCTGAAAACAAATTCATTTTCACGTGTTTTTGTAGTACATTCGACAAATGCACGTGAACATTGTTTGGTACATGTATAATAGATTTTTTGGAGACTGCAGTGGTTTCTGCTGTTACGTCCTGAAGGTACGGCCTGTAAATCACCCCGAGCGGTTGGAGTGACTTACCGGGTTCTTGCTCTGTCAAAGGGCTAAGGCCCACCTCGACTATACTTACCGGGGGTAGAAAGGAAGAAAGGGGTTGAAATAAGCCTTACTTGTACATGGGAATTTAGAGGAACAATAATACTGTGATATATTCTTAATAAAGATACGTGGTAAGGCACATACCAGGAGACGGCGCTCCGTCTCCGTCGCTGTTATCGGGGCGTTCGCTTGACGCCGGACCTGTCGTAGGTCGCGTTCGCTCGCGTTTCGGAGTCGGGTGACGCAGGGAAGTCGCTGAACCTGGCGCCCGTCGTTTCGCTGGCTCGCTCCGTCGGTGTTCCTCGCGATCGCGGTGGTCTATATCGGCGCGTGAGTGCTCTCCCGGCGAGGCCGTTTCTCGATGTGTCGGATGGAGATACACTCCGCCTAACCAGATTGACCGAGCGCGATCCGCTAAACCGGAGACTGAAACGAAGACGCGATCTAGACAGCGCGGCTCGCCGTCGATACTTCCTAAATCGAAGTCCAAAACCCGAATGAATGCTATCGAGTCCCCGGTTGAGGACCGCGCCTCGCCTTCTCGAAATCGATCGGGGGGACAAATCGCCCCGTCGGCACCTGGCGGTCGCTGCCTCTTGTTGGGAAATATCGGGGCCCGGGCCGTCAACGGTCACGTTGCGCTTACAACGAACCCCCGCGGTTCGTCGACCTGCCCGACACGCGCGAGGCGATTCCGCTGAATCGCCGATTCGGAGGAAAGCGACGCGAGGACAGTGAGCACGGGATGGACCAGAAGGGCCCATGTAACACTGTTCTTATCATTCGGCACAGGAAAAATCAACGGAAAAGGAAATATTGGGTTCACCCGCTGATATCTGAAAGATCAAATAAAGGGAAATTTACTTTGATGTTTGAAGAGCTAAAATGTTACCCAGAGAAATTCTTCGATTATTTCCGCATGAGTATAACTTCATTTGACGAGCTAATCACAATTCTGGAACCTGCCATTACCTACCAAAATACAAATATGCGACTGGCGATTCCACCAGAGGAGAGGCTTGCAGTTACATTAAGGTAGGTTGCATAAAATAATACGAGACGGCAACTATAATGTCGTCCGTGTGCGCACGTAGGTACCAAACTATGGGAGGGGAGACAGGACGGAGACAGTTGCGTCGCCCTTCTGTCGGCTGCCAGAGCAACTGAAAAGTCGCGTCGCTGTTGCGTCGCTCGGTGTGCGCACCTACATAAGACTGTACAAACGTTGTGGAAGAGACGAAACAGTTGCCCGACAAAAAGTCGCTCGTGTGCGCCCGCCCTAAGTATACGGCAGAATAGATTGTAGTCGTAGCAGTAGGTTTTCGCAAATATCTCAGAAACGATGGTCGAGTGGCGGTAATATGTATATGAAAAAGTTGTTGAGAACTATGTCCCCGACAACATATCCAAAAATCATTGAAATCGGTGAGGAAACACCTGTTCTGCATAATTACCGAACCGCCTACCAAACCTTAAATTAGTTTGACAAGACCGTTTTTGTACAAAATATTCACAAAGAATTACCTATTTGTCGGCCTATTTACTCTCTTTTTACACAGGAAAGTGGTCGCTTTCGAGTGGTGTAAATGGAATGTGTGTAAAAAATTTCATGCACGCCGTGGAACATCGCAAAGTTGAAGAAATTTTTTTAAAATTGACCAAGTGCTCTTTATATTGCTATAACTTTGCCGAAAACCAATGCATCTGAAAATTGAAAAAGCAGCTGCAAGTAGAGATTCCACGTTTTCAAGCCATATTTTCAAAATATCGATACGACTATTTTTACCGGAGTTATGACTATGTGAACTGTCACGTCCCGCGACGTGGAGTCTACTACTAATTAAACTTTTAAAACATACAATATTTACTACTTCGTACTCTGAGGTATTATAACCACCTCGTATGAAAAACGTATATAAAACATTATCCAAAGTACAGCCGATATGGCATTATCTTATAAACTACAATAAGAAGAGATCGAGCGAAGTGAACACGGACTGCAACAGCGAACAGGAGAGCCAGCATCAAGGAGGTAGCGGCCAGCCAGCCGCACACCAGCCAGCCAGCCGCACACCAGCTAGCCAGCCGCACTCACACTAAGGAAACCAGTGGACACCAGCTGATGAGTCAGAGGCCCCATCCGCCAGTGGAGTCGACACCTTAGCAGAGCTGTGCCCCTGATCCTCGCCAGAAGATTGCCCTCCCGTTATTCCACGCAAATCGATCACCGACACTAATCCAACACATTTAACTTCAACCCTTACTAAGTAAACTGTACGAAGCCGATCGTACAGAGCGTATTATAAACAATAGCGTAGAAACATGAAATGTAAATTAATATAAGAATCTTGCTATCGTCACCACTGGGAATTAAATAGAATGACGCGTATTAGTCGCGAGGAAACACACCTAAAGGGTGCAGAAAGAACGTGACTAACTAGTAACCTGATTCGCAGATAAGAACGATGGGAAGATTCTTTCTGGACGATCCCAGGCAGAAGCTGTGGGATGAGGTCCTCCCACCTATGATTTGTCATGTGACAAATCCTAGAGAAGGAGTGACCAAGTGCCCTATAAAAAGGGACTGACCACCCGCAGAGCTCATTACAGTTTTAATTACCGTTCGAATTATTACCATAACCGTTTCATTACCGTTACTATAAACTTACCTGTGCTAGAACTCTAAAGTGTTGTATTCACCCTCGACGAAAAATAAAGGTGATTATTGTTATTGTTCAAATCAGTGAGTGAAGTGTTTCCTTTTCCTAACTACCCATCTCCCTAATCGTGCATTCGTCTTTTATTTTGCAAAGCAAACAAAATGTGCATTGACAGTTCGTGGGTTGCATTAATTGACGGTTTTACCTACGAGCAGAACGTTGCCCAAGGTTCTACCCGAAATTAAGCGTAAAACACGAGCAACGCGATTATGTTAAAATCTATACAAAATACAGTGACAGATCACGGGTCGCGCCGATTGACGGTTCTACCTACGAGCAGAACGTTGCCCAAGGTTTAACCAGAAATTGAGCGTAGCGTGAGATCTAGCCAATGAATGTTACGAATACATAAAAATCACGCTCGCCTTCCCCGATGGTGCCACTGAAGGGCAGAACATTGCCCGCGGTAGCACCTGGCGAGGAAGTTGAAGAGTGATTTTTCGATCAAATAAATAATTAATAATTTCTAAAGGACGAATGCCACGAAAACACCGTGCGGGACGGCGCGTCCAGCTACGCCGCTTAGTGGCAACCTACGCGAGTGCACCGGCTGAATATTTCACAATACTAGGAATCACGAGCACCCCGACCACCAACAGCACGGTGACAGACTGCGGCGATTGGGCAAACCCCAAGATCAACCAAGCGCCTGAGATCCACGGGATTCCCAGTAGTCCCATCGAGTGGAGGTTAATTCCGTTGGATCTGCCCTGAATCGAAATTTAAGGTAAACAAAGAATAAAATGTATCTTAAACCAACCCCCTTATCACTCTCAACTATCCCAGAGCGTAAAGTCCCAGGACTAGCTCGAAAGCGGATCCAAATATAAACTCCGCAAAATCGCGCCCCCTAATAGGCATTAGGGACGTAACAGAACTTGCCCCTATTTTTCGGGCTCCTAGAGGTGATCCTCTAATTAATGTGAGGAGTGTAGGAATGACAATTGTAATTTCTATATTCCCTCTTTGATGTTCGTGAAAGTATCATCAGTGGATTGGCTAAATTCTTCTGATGAAAATGAGTTTATACCTGACCTCATTCGGGCTGTATTTAATCATACATCATGTATAATTGATCTACGGAATTCATTAGCGATTCAAAATCTGTGCAATTAAATGTAGTCGTATTGGGACTCATTTCCATCGGAATAATCTCGTCTGTCCAATGGCAGTAATGTCGTCAAAAGTTAATTAACAATGTCGGTATACATTCAATGCGCGGAGCAAGCTGGACAATATTTTCCCAATAGAAGCGATCGTTTGGAAAGGCCTGATGGGACATTTTTCAGGACCTTGCGCCACTCAAAGTGTTAAAGTATTCATTCGCATTACAACTTACAAAAACTTACATTTCATTGCACTTTATAGAATTATACATAACGCCGAATTCTGTAGGATCTTCGCACCTATCGCAGACACAATCAAAAAATTTTGTTTCAGAGAGAAAATAACGTCTGTTCGCAGTACTCCATAATGCATCCGTGTAACAGATGGAAATATGGTATCCTAAAACAATAAGATTTTTATTCATGGCATCCTATATTGGAAAAGATTAAAGAACAATATTTGGAACGTCAAAAATGTTAAACGAATGTTAATTGTTGAAGTAGTCACATAAACATGAACCATGCAATCAAGATGCACGTTAACAGACAGAAATAAAAATGTAGTACGTGCTTTTATCAAAATGCAACCTATGCTGCTTTTCAATAGGAAGCAATATATATATAGTACATAATAAAAATTTAAATGCTTCCTGCAATTTACATTATACTGCTTGTAATTCACCACGACAGCGAAAGTATTCAAAACCAAATTTGTACTATTTAATCACAAAATTAACAGTCATCACAGTTCTAAAAGATGATACGAGAAATTAATATAAAATGGCATACGGTAGGTGTACCATATGTGGCCACTTGAAGGATTTCCGTATCATTCACTGATACATAACTTAAAAAAGAATACGTACAAGAAAGTGAAGAATATATCAGTGTAATCCAAAATATACATATAAATAAAATATTCTAAGTTGAACAATGTTTGAATCATAATTATTTAAAATATCATTACATTATCATGCAAGACGGTTTTGCACCACTTGTGGCCACAAGAGTAGGTACCATTTTTGGCCAGCCGACTTTTTCCGCTTTTCCTGTTTTTTTCTTCTTATTCCTTTCTTCTACCTTTATGGCTTTAATCTTTTCATTTTCTTCTATTTTTGCCAGTCTTTTTGCTTTTTTAATCTTTCTCTCCTCTTGTTTGTCCTTCTTTTCTTTTTCTTTGGCCAACACAATCCCCATCCAATTGTGTGATGTTATTACAGCAGGCAAAGGTTCAGCTGCTTTCCGCTTTCGCTTTATGACTTGCTTTTCGGGCCACAAAGGAATTTCGTTGAAGACGTAATTTTTTGTATCGTAATATTTGTTGCAGATTCAGCATTGTTAGTAGGTATTAAGCAAATCACCAGTGATGGCTTTTGTACCAGTGTTATTGTTACTGTTTTCGGCAGCTTTCTTCACTGAGACTTCGACAATATCTTGCGAAGAGTTATTTTCGTTCAATGTTAAAAACTCGTTATTATGTAATTTATTATTTTCGATACAGTGATTATCTGGAGAAAATTCGTGATAGGTGGAGTTTTGTTTACGATTATTGCGGCTGCATAATTCATTGGACATGGATTGGGAAGGATGTTCTGGAAAAATGCTATCTTTAACATGTCCAACTTTAAGTGTTCGTCCCAATTACAATCTTTATTAAATTTTATTAATATTTTCAGTTTCGGGGCTGATGAACATTTAGGAAATAGTATACATTCAGTAGATTTCGAAAGGAGAAAGTTCATTTTTGGGCCGAATGTCACCTACTACCCCTATTCCGACCACTCTGCGGTCCGATGGCGTTTGGGGGGAACGCGTTTAGGTCGTCGGCGGTGGTTTTTGGATCGAGAATTTCCTCAATCGATTTGTCCGTCTCACCCGGGCCCAGATCATGCTCCTCGGTTGTTTCGTAGTCGTCCTCGTCGCTGTCGTCATCGCCGCCGTCGTCGTCGGGCTTCTTCAACCTATGATGTTATTGTTGTTGTTGTTGAAGTTTCCTCTTGACGAGCAATGGTCGTAGCTTCGGAGACATCGCTGAGCTCGTTTTCAACACTGCCGTGTTCTCGACCAAGTGTTTCAACGGTTCGACGATCGGACGCACGCTCTCCTCCGAGTAGCTTTCATCGTCATGTTACCGATTTTCAGGCTCATATATTTCTTTCGTATAACGTCGCTGATTTTAGCAATTTTCGTATTCGGCTCGACGTCTCGCGGCTGTTGTCTAGGACGTCGTTTCTGATGTTTCATTCCTTGTTGCTGTTGGTGTTGTTGCGTAATCTCAATGTTGACAACGCTAGTCGTCTCCGTCGCTGGTCCATTATCCATCCCCGTGATGCTCGATGAAGTACTCGCGGCCTACTGATGTCCTCGCGCTACCACGAACTCTTTAAATCCTCGTCGATACCGACCATCGTACATGGAACTGTCCTTGTCGATGACCACGAAGTCGTATCGTCATCTCCAACATCTCGCGCACAGGTCGTTGAATGTCTCGAACTTCATGTCCGTGTTCACGTGATCGTTGTACATGCGACGCAAATTCGTCCCGTCCTGTTTCAACAGCACGAGAAAATTCACATTGTCCCTGATCAAGTGTTTCGGTATTCGCGCGTACGATTGGCAGAAGTAAAAACAATCCAGGCTCGCGTGCCTGCTCATGCTGAAGTATTCGCGGATCGCGGTCTTTTCGTCGCACGCACGTCATCGAACACGAAGATCGAATCGGTTCGAGCGTCTCTCGGCGGGACGATCTCGGCGGTGTCCGAGTAGGGGAATTATCCGAGTCCGCCGACGCGCGACAACACTCGCTCCAGATATCGATACTTTGGCTGTCGCAACGATTTTGAGTACACGTACACGTTCTGGAACCGTTTGGACTCACCAGCAGGCTGAGAAGCACGTTCGTTTTCTCGCACCCGGACGGACCGCAGATCACGGCTCGTTCGCTGTTCGGCACCAACGAACCGTGTCTGCGCGATCGACTCCTATCCCACGCTAAATCCTCCAACGTCCTGTTCGCGGTCACGCGAATACCGTTCGGCTGTTTCGCGAACCGCATATTCTCTCCTCGCTCGCCGAGCCCGTAACGCGACGGCTATTTATACCCACGACGCCTGTCGAGCGATTCAGAATCGTAGCTCTCGTTGAACCGATCGCTATCGAAGGAGCGTCGATTTACGACTATCCTTGCAGCCCCGTGTATCTGCATTCTCACATGTATGGTTGCGGTAACGTGTAAATCGATGAAGAAGAAATCGACGAAGACAGGATCGGGTCTCGTAAACAGGATCATAAGCCGTTTACCGATAGAGCTACACATTCCGGGGTGTCAGTTCTGCGGACCGGGGACGCGTTTGCTGAAGCGATTGGCTCGCGGCGACGAAGGTATAAACCCGCTGGACGCCGCTTGTCGAGAGCACGATATCGGGTAATCGCGGCATTGGGACGTGGAGGGTCGGTGCGAGACGAATCGCGCGTCAGCCGAACGAGCGCGAGAACGAGTGTTCGTGAACAACGCGACGTTCGGTGAAAACGCAGCGGCGACTGGCGTGTGGTCCACGATGAAAGCTAAGACTAAACTCGGCATGGGTATGAGAAGAAAGACAACGCGAAAGAAAACCAAGTCCAGAGGACAACCGTCGCGACGGCACTGCGTCCTACCGGTAGCGAAATGCGAGGGTTTTCTTCCGCTTCTTCTGCCTGCTCTGTCGGCTGTCGGGGCATTGGCCGGTGGAGCGGTGGGTATTACCAAAGCGGTCAACAACGCGAAGGCCGCGCGAAAACAGCTGGAAGAGACATTGTGTCATAATCGGGCGATGGAAGGGCGAGGAATTTATCTGGCACCGTACAAGCGCGGCGCCGGCATGAACGTGAGACGACAACCGAGAAAACAAGAACACCAATCGACCGGGCTTGCGTCGGCGAATGCGGCGATAACGCGACGTCAACGACAACAACAACCTATGACGAACCTGCAATTAGAGAGCGAGTGTATCGACGTACCGTTCTTTCAATCAAAATGCCGAAAAGAGGAGACAAATGGAGAGCATTAAAGAAGGCAACGATGCCGTTTCCGTGGAAATTACGTAAAATAACCATGCCAGACGTTGATTGGCAACATTATACTAATCTCCCTCATTCCGATCCGCGGCAGCGCGCATGGAAGTACATATTTCTGTTCGATACCGACAACGTACCACCTCCGACGATGGGAGTGGCGGCGAATTCAAACACGGACGCGAGAGCGCCCCAACAAGTGGAGGAAGAGGTTGAGCGTCAACCTCCTCCACCAATGTACAAATCCGATGCGCGAGCGATTCAAAAGACTCATCTCTCGAGACGAGATATAAACCGGGCGGCGAGATGTAACGTCCCGCGACGAGCCGCCATTAAAATTTTCTTCCTTTTATTATATTAGTTCTCATTATTCTATATTATGTTATATTATACCCTAAACATCTTGTATTAGCCATAAGACACGAATGCACGTATGAATCAATGCGACATAGTGGCCAGTGAAAGAACTAAGTGACGCGAACGCATGCGCAGTATCATTCAACCGAGCGTGTGAACCGAGTGCGGACCGCGAGCGGATCGAGTGCGCATGCGTAGAACGTACGATCTTCCGAACACCATGTGAAACACGAGTGTAACCAGCGTCGCCGGGAAATATATTGTCGACGCTGATTGGCCGTGGTTGGCATTATCGACGCTGCTTGGCCGTGGTTGGCTTCGCGTTGGGGCCACTTGGCTGCCTTGGCGCTAGCGTGAGTTCACGCACACATTACCACCACTCCTGTAGGTGTATAGCCACAAACAATCCCTGGCAACGCTGAGTGTAACGCCTGATTGGTGTAAGCCAAATACGAAAGCTAATTGGTCCGCGCAAAGTGCGACAAGTGATTGGTGCGGCCCAAGTTTCACGGATGGGTATAAATATAGGCCCGCCAGCAGCAGTCAACAGAGATCGACTCCTTCACACTCTCTCCGAGGCGCTTGAACCGGCACCTTGGCGAGATTCACGTCTCTACATTCAATCCAATCCACATTCTGTCTCCGAGGCGCTTGAACAGGCACCTTGGCTTCCATCTGGGTATGCTCTAACCAGCTACGTGGCTACCATCTGAAGCGCTTGACTAGGTACCTCGGCTACCATCTTAGGCCGCTTGACTAGGCACCTTGTTGTAACCCAGCCAACGACCGGGAGTTACAACCGCCGCGCATTCCGATGGCCCGCGCGAGCGTCAAAGCGCGGGCAACAACCCGCGAGCACCGTCAGCGTTTCCAACGAAAACGCCCAAGAGCGAGCCGAAGGCGGTGACCCCTCTGGTCCCCGGTTCGCCCCGAAATAGCTATAAGACTTTGTACAAACTACGAGCGGTGAGAAGATTAATAACAGACACACGATACAGTACGCGCTTCTCCTGTCACCCAGATCGGGACAGAATAAACTTGTTTAACCTTACGGTGAGTTCCAACTCTTTAACCCGCAACGATCCCCTACCTTCGGTTTCTAACCGAATATCCTCGTCCCGGCATTATCATCCGAACCTTTCGGAGCCCGCTGGACGACGACTGTGAAGGACGACCCGGAGCACCCCGAGATTCTAGCCAGAATCTCGATCCCAGGCGCCTTGGCACAACAACCTAAGCAACGTGAATCTACAACTGAGGCCGCTTTTAACGAGGCACCTTGGCTCCCATCCTAGAAAGCGTGGACCAGCTGATAGGCAACAGGAAGCTATTACAAATTCGAGAGAAGGAATCCTCTCAATACCTCAACTTAAACACTCTAAATCGACCAAAGCGTCATTCTTTCTGTATTATATTATATACCGACTTAGTGTCGAGAATTATGTTCAAATAGCGATTTATTATCGTATCTCTATCTTTCTATTATTCGACCAAGCGTCAATTACTATTTCTTTTTTACCAAGCGTCCAATACTATTTTCTTTTCGACTAAGCGTCAAACACTAATTCTTTTCGACTAAGCATCATTTCGAATTCTTACCGACCAAAGCGATATTTAAGTTAGTTAATTTTGCGTTCTATTATACCGACCTAGTGTCACAAGCGAAAATCGATCTGTATTCTGTTTTACCGATCAACGCGTCGTTACGTAATCATTTTCGTTTAGTTATATTTCATATTACAATTCCACGACACCGCGTCGTACTTTTTGTTCAAATCCAATTAGAACCAAAACCTTTTTTGAATAAACTATTTTGTTATTTATTGTTAAAAGAAGGACTCTCGTTCGTGAAATTCATTTCTTTATCGCACGCAACCCGATCAAATCCCATCATTCTACGAGTAAATCGCTCTACTTGTGGAATCTCCTGTAACTAACGGTAACGTCTCGTTCGAGAACGTTACACTGGCTGTTTGAATTTCGAGGGTCTCTGTTCTTCTTAAGGCGGGGTCCCACTAGTGCAACGGCGCGCCGCGCACGTTTTTTTCGACGCGCAAGGCCGATTTGTTGCAGAAAGGCGTTCCCACTGGTGCAACTGCGCGCCGCGCACGGGTCAGATTTACGAGTTTCTCGGATTTTCGAGCAGTTTCGAGCACTTGAAAGGGTCGACTTTTACGAGGACGCGCGCGTCGAAAGCGATCGTGTGCGCGCTATGCCGATATTTCTCTGCCACGCGAGCACGCCAATGCACGCCGCGCATCGTCGAGAAGACTGAAAAAAATGTGTATTTTCCAACGCAAATGTACTTTTTACTTTTACATATCACTTGTACGCGTGTATTTATGGTCTATTACTATTGGTTTATATATTAAAGCAAGCAATAACACGATAATTACTGCTGTAAATAGCAACAATTATATTGCCGCGATAGGTAACTTGTTTCTAGATATTGCATAATTGTAATACACTATACAGGGTGTCCGCGGGAACAGTAAGCAGCTGGATATTTCCTTACGTATTTGAGATAGAAAAAAATGTTTATATGGAATTGCTTGTTTCGAGGGAGCAAAGTTATTAGCCCAGACAATTTTTTTCTTAGATTATTATTTTAAAAGATACGATGGTCAAGTTGGGTTTTTTAAATGGAACTATATATTTTTTTTTAGAGATTACTAGATAGTGCGTTTTAAGACAAATTCAATAACAATGAAATTCAATAAATGATACACGTGAATTTCTTGTGCAGGTGTAGAAAGTTGGCCTCTAGGAGGAATGCTGGTTCTATTAGTCATGATATAATCTCCTGCCTATGACCCACTTTTTTTCACACTACCTAAACAAAGGGCGTTCGTATTTTCATTATTGGTCGCAATGGTAACTACTCTCAATCTCATAATATCGTGTGAGCAAAAACCAACAGGACACCGAGATAGCGAATGACTGAGCGATGTTGAAAGTGGTGGCGGAACTGTGGGAGGGAAGCCACGGCAGAGAACTTCTTCATTTCATTTGAAACACAATTTTCAGCAATCGGTGACCGCGACGAAGTAAACCCCTTCAAACATCTCAAGTAGTATGAAGTGTGAAGGCGTTGTTTCGGCTACTGACCCAACCGCCGGCGCTAGCTTTGTTTAGATAAAGAAAGCACGATGTAGAAAAGGGGGCTAGTATTTTCCACTGTCTTCGACGTGCGCGCCAAGCATCCGCGTGCGCGCCTGGCAGAGCATCGGCCCATTTCGTGCCCGCGGCCTCATAAATTAGACCCTTTCAATTGGACGAAAACCTCGTGCGCGGAGCGCAGTTGCACTAGTGGGACCCTGCCTTTACAGTTGTTGTCGTTCCCTAATTTCCCTTTTACGTTCATCAGTTGTTTTCACTGGCTCTTTAGATAATGATCCTGTTCCTGCTATAGTCGTTGTTGTCGTTCGCTAAATTCTCCAACAGCTTGAGCAGATTTCTTCAAAGGCGTATGCGATACCGAAAAACTGTCTTCATTATCACTTATTCTTGTTTTTCGAAGAGGCAGTATTACGTTCAAATCTACAAATGTGCCAAAGGAGACTCTGTGACGTTCGTCACCAAGGCGCTTCCCCCTCCCGAGGACCAAGGAACGAGCTACTAGCGGTCAGGCACTCGGCGCACTAGAATTCCCTTGGAGGAGGAATAATACCAAAAAGAGCTCCTCGCGTAACGACTCTGCATGTATGGCGAAGCCACGGAGCAAGCTGTCTTCCGTTGCTCGCGGCCCCTCTCTTATGCCCCGCGGCGCGGCGCGAAAAGCTGCCGCGAGAACGTTATCAGACCCGCGGCCACCTATCGGCCGCGGCGCAAGTCAGACTCGCGGGCCGTCGAGTGCGGTGGCGCTACGGTCTCGCGTGACACGGGTTCGCTTCGCGAGTCGTTGCTCGGGAGGGGAAAGCGCCTTGGTGACGAACGTCACAACTCTATTACAGTAATTTTTGGTAATTTAATAAAACAAATAAACCCTGCGCGGGGTTACGCGATCCGTTATTATCCGCGGTAGGTATCACTTATCCCAAAACTAGCGCTCTTTCGATCTTCATTCCTTACTAGATACATTCTCCTGCAATGTAACTGTACTCGCGTGTCCACAAATCACATGACCTACGCAACGTCGATACATCTATATTTACACTCGCATAGCATATGTGCATTATTCTCGGAAGTGGACCTTCGATCATTAGAGCTATAAGTTTTTGGCGTGGTGATCAGGCGATGGTCATGCAGGTTTCGACTTGCATCTTCTACGCGTAATATCTACATATCAACCTATGTTTTGTCTACAGACCGAGAGAGGGATAGATATAGATTCATGTCGTATTTCTCTCTCGCACTCCTTGTTCGAACGTTGCGAATCGTTCGCGGCTATCGCGGGCGCGATCTGACCTTGTGGCGAAAAGAGGGTGGCGCGTCGCTTTGCATTTACGCGCCTCCGACAACGCGTGATGAGTCATCGGCGGTACCCCCTCCCCCGCCTCACTCCCTCGCCCTGCGTTGGTCCAGAACGCCACTTACATATCTACTTGTAATATAACGTAAGAGCACTTCTGTTGTTTTTTGCCATTTTGACTTCAGATTCGTGCTCAGCGACCTCGAAAACTGTAGAATACCAAGTTAAAACCAAATCAGAAATTTTTTGGCATACGCGTCCGCCATATTGGATCCGCCATTTTGTTTTTTGCCATTTTGACTTCAGATTCGTAATCAGCGACCGCGAAAACTTTAGTATACTCAAGTTTGTAAATATCAAAGATTACCTTCATATTTTTACCATGTTTCTGGGATTTCAACTTACTGTGCATCGCGTGGAGTACTCAGATGTTCTCCTAGATCCTTAGTTTTTAAAATATATAGAAAGATATCTGCAAAAATAATTCAATAATAACTTATATCGTTGTGTTCGCGAGGCTTCATAGAATAATATGACGAAACAAGCAACCGAATAACCATTACTGTTTCGACACAAAAGATGTTCAAAGTTGAAAATTTGCAGTTTTTTTCTAAATCGAATTTTTCAAAAACTCAGGGTGATGACGACAAACGGTTTGCGGATTCGTGTTCAGCACATACAAGTCTATACGAAACGGCTATTGAATGTTACAGTTCAAAATGACTGATGGACAGTGACACGTAGAACGGGAACGAGGCGCGTGGGGAGCACAGTCACGGAATCTTCAGTCCCGATGTGTTTTCCCTGCGTTTCACAGTACATCCCTCCATATTGGTTTCAAGCAATAAGAAGTGCTTTCACGTTATATTACGCGCATCAGACCGCAACAGAAACGAAACCGTTACATATTCTACGTTTGTCAACATTTTGGTATTTTTCACTAAAATTGCGAAAATTCAAGGCGAGGTTCAGAACAGAAGATATTAACAGATCGAGCTGAAATTTTACACATGTATTACTGTCACGGGTGGGCAAGTTTTCCGCACTATTACGATTCGGTCCGACGGAAAAAGTGTTTTTCGCTGCGCCCTAGTGGGGGATGGCAAGAGAATGTAGGAAAGATATTGGGACAGGATGGGGGGTGGAATATGTGGATGGGAGTGATCGAGAGAATGAGAAGGGGAAAACGGAGTGAGAGTGAGAGGGGTGGAAGAGGAGGTTGAAAGGAATGTGGAAAGCAGGAGAGGAGGTGCATAAGGATGTGGAAGAGGGAAACAGAAGCCAATTAACAATTAGCGAACGCGCGAATTAGGATTAAGTAATTAGCGATAAGGTGCGGATGCGAGGTATTTCTCTCTCTCTCTCTCTCTCTCTCTCTCTCTCTCTCACGCGAGGAAACGGGGTAGTATAAGAGCTAGGTGTAAGCAGTAAAAATATAAATAGTGTAAAAAGAAATGAAAATAAAAGAAATACATGTAAGAACTAGAGTAAGGACCGTGGGCGTAAGGGGAAAGAAATGGTAATTTTAAGGAAAGCATGTAATGGAAACGGAGACCTTGTAACCCTAAGGGGAACAATACAGAATACATACATACTTAATATATTGAAATAAATAAAACAGTAGCCACAAACGGTACATCTATCCTAGCTGATAAAAAAATAGAAATTTTCTAATTGCAGTATCAACGTGTGACACGTTGACGCAGTGGGACGACTCCCCCCCCCCCCCTTCCTTAACCCGTTGTTCATATACTTTCATAAAGGTTAATTGGAAAATATGAAAATAAAAATATTCATTGCTAGGTACTTGTAACGTTCGGCTGTCCGGGGACAACTGAGCGTCGAGGTCCCTGAGGGGAGAGCGGCGTCCCCTCAAGTGTAGGATAGGTGGGGTTCTACTCTACAGCAAAAGATTAGAATCTAAGGCTTTTAAACTTAACAATACTCATTTATTTAATAAACTTACTCTAATAATAATAATAACAATAACTAATAACGAATTAATATTGCTTACAAACTATGAGTATATATTCTTATTTTTGGGTTTTCTGTGTTTTTTATGTTTAATACGCTAATTAATATGTATAATAATATATGTATTGTGTTATATACTTCTGCAGTAAGATCGGTCTGCTGCCGTTTCCGGAGCGGGTCCCAATTCTTTTGGCAGAGTTTTTAGTCTAGGCTTCTGCAGTAAGATCGGTCTGCTGCCGTTTCCGGAGCGGGTCCCAATTCTTTTGGCAGAGTTTTATTCTAGGGTTCTGTAGACTTTGCCTTCACTAAGCGGTTAAGCTGCTACCTACTAATAGGAGCAACGCTTGAAACCTCCGTGAAGACAAAGTTCTCAACCTTCAAATGGTAGGTCCAAAGAGGAGCACCCGTACCTTTTTAACACTGAGAACCAGTCGCTACCGTTTCCGGAGCGTGCTGAAATTCTGCTGGATGGTACTTAAGCTGCCTCCAGGCACTAGCATTCGTTGGTCACAAGAACGTATTCGAATGAGCGCGCTCTGTGCTGCGCGCGTCACCTTTTATACCCGAGAATTGGCGGGCTGGCGCATGCGCAGTGAGTCGCTGTTTGTTATTTCGTGTTTGTTCGCTTATTACTTATTATTTTGTCTTGCGCTTTTGCTAATACTTATAATTAATTATTCTTAACATTTCTATAATATTTGTTTCTCTAATATTTGCTTAAATTATAAATTATGTACAAAAGTCTTTACAATGCGTTTGCGTGGTAATGGAATACAGTTATATGGTAATGGAGATCGGTTCCTACTTTACCAACAGTCGGTTTTTACCGGTTCGAGTCCCCGTGGGACGTTACATACTTATCGGATCTTCGACTGCCATACTAGCGAAACGCCATTGAGGCAGCAATCATTACAATTCCGTCATTCTCAGACAATATTTTCGACGCTTTCCAGGAAATATCGAGGTAAAAACAAACCGTGCACAGAATGCAAATCCCTTGGCGTGACAACATGCAGATGCCACTCAAAGTGTTACCAATTATTAGCAGTTGAAACAGTTTAGTTATATTTTCTGTCAAAATATAAAATGTAACTAAAAGTAACTAGAGATAACACAAAAATAAGTAGCATTCATAGTAGAGCACTAAAGAGGCGCATGTGTGCGCATCCGCCACATTGGGTCCTCTGGAGAGAGAAGATTATTGAGTACCCGCCTTTTTAAGTATTGTCAGATTCACTTTATGAACAAAATATGCGTTGTTGATATTGATACATGGTAGCACGACACATTATTAGAGTTGTTAAGAGAATTCTGCATGCTAACGCCATCTCCTAGGCGTACCGCTAATTAGGCAATGGCACCGGCCAGCTGACTCGTGTGGAGCGTCGATCACGGCCCCATCCATCGCCTTACGACCGATGGAAGGGGGACTGCTTCTTCCTTCCAGGAAATCGGGCCGATTTCCTGGATCTCGCTCTCTGTACGCGTCTTGCTTGTCGACGGGCCGTCTACTAAGTCGCATTGCTTTATATCGCTGCTATACCGTCTTTGCTTTCGGTCTGCTTAGGGAATCGGGCCGATTCCACGTGCTCCGCGTTTGCTAAAACTAGATTAAGCCTACAGCGTAGGAAAGTTAGTGTTTCGTCTCTTTGTTAAATTGTGCGTTCTCTCTTCTTTATTGTACAAACTGTAAATAGTGTAATTAAGACTAGTGCTTAAAATTAAAGTGTCATAACCTAACGAAGCCCTCTCGCGAGTTCCTAGTTCCAGCGACGTGTGCGATCCGTTATTTTCTAAACAACAGTATTTTATTACATTTTAGTTTATATTTGGTTTATAAAGCGAATTTGACAGTACTCAAAAAGGCGGGTATTCAATAATCTTCTCTCTCCAGAGGACCCAATATGGCGGATGCGCATACTTACCTCTTTAGTGCTCTATTCATAGTATACACCAGCGCTGCACAAGCTAAGGCTCGCGAGCAGGGTTGCCAGGAGTAGGGACGCGATACGTAACTCGTCCCTGTTGGTCTCTGCTTCTAACAACCGTATCTATATATTAGGGTGGCTTTTATTTTGGACTTTTGAATTATCTTCGCGGCACACCCCAGAATAGTTCCCAATAATAAAAAAAAATTGTGTAAAGTTTGAGCCCGATCGGATAAGGGGAAAAAGTGCCCCTGGGCCCATGAACATTTAAAATATTATTTAACAGCTCACAAAGTCGCTTTATACAGGGTGTCCCAAAAATGTCGGATTTCCTTAAAAGGGGTGACTCAGGGGGTGATTTGAAACAACTTTTTCCTTAGCGAAAATATTGTCCGAAGCTTCGTTAAGGAGATATTTACAAAAACCCCCGACCAATCAGAGCGCGCGCCTTCCGCCCGAGCTCCAGCGGTAGCGTTGGCTACGCGGTAGGCGACTGTGCTTGTACTACGAACGTACGAACAAGCAAGTCGGCATGCATCGAAGGAAACCGCGTTACACAATTTTTTTTAAAGCAGAGTCTTAAATAAGAATTATTTGAAGTGAGAGGACAAGAAGTACGTAAATTTCGTTTTTAAATAAGGCATAAACGAAAAGGTAATGTAACAGAAAATGTACGACAAGTGATCGTAATTCGTTATTGAAGTAAAAATCCGTAGTTTAATAACGGCCAACACAACTAAAATTAAAAAATAATATTAGGTGTATGAATAAATTCTTTCTGACTGGATTTACATAATAAGTACAAAGCTACCGAATTTCTATCTCGGTGGTATTCATAAGCTGCCAGAAAAATGGCAAAAGGTAATTAACAATAATGGAAATTGTTTCGATGATCGAGTTGTTTTCATATTTTTTCAATCGAACTGTTATTGTACCCTAAAATCGGAAATAATTTATTTCCACACCTAATAATCACCAATAAATTAAATAAAACTCACCCTTTCGGACATTCCTTTCCTTGCTTTCCTTCCCTTTTCGGAAACCTGTGTCACTGGATCACTGTACCGATCCTGGTTATCGGTGGACGAAAAGATTTATGGTTAGGTAGCGCCCAGTGCTCAGCTGATCACAGTGCGTCCGGGTTAATGTACCGAAAATTCACTTCACTACACGGCTATTAACACTGATCACTGAATTTATTTTTCATGGAACGTGTTGTTCCTACGTTAGAAAAATTGGTGGCCCCGAAAGGGGCCGATTACTGTTAATTACTGGAACGACATTACTACTAATACCCGGCGAAAAGAAGACTCCTGGCAGACGGTCTCGGGCTGTGCAGTCCGCTGCTGTGACGAAGAAATCGAACGAAACACATCGAGACCGAGTGGGATAGAGCCATCTGACCGACGATCGTGAAAACAAAACAATAGCGTAGGCTACATCTGTACGGTATTAACAGTAATCGGCCCCTTTCGGGGCCACCAATTTTTATAACGTAGGAACAACACGTTCCGTGAAAAATAAATTCAGTGATCAGTGTTAATAGCCGTGTAGTGAAGTGAATATTCGGTACATTAACCCGGACGCACTGTGATCAGCTGAGCACTTGGCGCTACCTAACCATAAATCTTTTCGTCCACCGATAACCAGGATCGGTACAGTGATCCAGTGACACAGGTTTCCGAAAAGGGAAGGAAAGCAAGGAAAAGAATGTCCGAAAGGGTGAGTTTTATTTAATTTATTGGTGATTATTAGGTGTGGAAATAAATTCTTTCCGATTTTAGGGTACAATAACAGTTCGATTGAAAAAATATGAAAACAACTCAATCATCGAAACAATTTCCATTATTGTTAATTACCTTTTGCCATTTTTCTGGCAGCTTATGAATACCACCGCGATAGAAATTCGGTAGCTTTGTACTTATTATGTAAATCCAGTCGGAAAGAATTTATTCATACACCTAATATTATTTTTTAATTTTAGTTGTGTTGGCCGTTATTAAACTACGGATTTTTACTTCAATAACGAATTACGATCACTTGTCGTACATTTTCTGTTACATTACCTTTTCGTTCATGCCTTATTTAAAAACGAAATTTACGTACTTCTTGTCCTCTCACTTCAAATAATTCTTATTTATGATTCTGCTTTAAAAAAAAATTGTGTAACGCGGTTTCCTTCGATTCATGCCGACTTGCTTGTTCGTACGTTCGTAGTACAAGCGCAGTCACCTACCGCGTAGCCAACGCTACCGCGGGAGCTCGGGCGGAGGGCGCGCGCTCTGATTGGTCGGGTTTTTTTGTTAATATCTCCTTAACGAAGCTTCGGACAATATTTTCGCTAAGGAAAAAGTTGTTTCAAATCACCCCCTGAGTCACCCCTCTCAAGGAAATCCGACATTTTTGGGACACCCTGTATAATATCCACCAAGTTATTGCTTACATAAAAAAATATGCCAAAGAAAAGTTGTAGATCCAGACCAGCAGTATCTTTTATTTTGTATTACTCCTTCTCGAGCGACAAACGGTTTTCGAAAAAGTCCTAAAAACTAAAAAAAAATATTTTTCAAATTTTATAATTTTTATTTTCGAGGACTATTTTTTAATCATTTTAGGAGGGAGGCATACACCGAGATATGCCAAAAAGATAAACAAAATTTTTTTCCCGAAAATTCACAAAAATATCGAAGATGTAGACATCAGAAGTGAGGTATTCAAATGTATTTTTCTCGAAAGCATGATTTTCAAACATGTTACCCACGATTACTCAAAAACTATTGAACCGATTTACTTCAAAATTTGCATGGCCATATGATACTCAGTTTTTTGACAGCACAGATTTTTTATTTGATTCATAGTGTCTTTTTTATTGCCTAAAAAGTGCCAGATTTTATGACCGATTTTTTAAATTTTGAAAATTTAAATGTATCTCGAACATTTCTTATATATGAAGACTAAAAGAAATGTGTATTTGTAATTTACTGTTACGTCTCTGCACAGTGTAATAGACAGGTGTCCCGACTCAACACCTTTACCCTAGCGATTTTGTGTGCCGATTTCTGTGTGGTTCCTCTGTCCGTCGCGAGAGGCGTCGTAATGTGATTGTAGTAGTAGAGCTTTTTGTTGTATTATGCGCAAAACGTCAGCCTTTTCTCCTTGAGCGCCAATCTAGTTGCCGCCAGAAGAACTAGGACAAAAAAGTCACACATTTTGAACAAGAGTCGAAACACCTGTCTATTACACCATACGTCTCTGCCACCAATGAGCATACTTCACTTATAATGTCTATATCTTCGATATTTTTGCGAATTTCAGTCTCTAATTTTCAGGAAAAATTCATGACATATCAAATACTGAAAATATAGAAAAAAAATTTGTATCTTTTTGGCATATCTCGGTATATGCCCCCCCCCACACACAAATGTTTAAAAAATAGTCCTCGACAATAAAAATTACAATTTTTTTGTCGCCTTCATAAGTAAAAAGTGTTCGGGAAGCATTTAAACTTTTACAATTTGAAAAATAAAAACTTTTTTTTGTATTTTTTCGGACTTTTTTCGAAAACCGTGTAGTCTCACGAAAAAATGTGATAGAGCATAAAAGATGCTCCTTGCCTGAATCTACAACTTTTGTTTTACATATTTTTTTATGTAATCAATAACTTGGAGGATATTATATAAAATCGACTTTGTGAGCTGCTAAATAATTATTTAAATGTTCAAGGGCCCAGGGGCAGCCATTCCCGTTATCCGATCGGGCTCAAACTTTAGACAGATTTATTTTTTATTATTTGGAACTATTCTGGGAGATGCCGCGAAGATAATCTTGAAAAAAAATTTCACCAAGAGTAAATAAGAGCAACACTACTATATATATATATACTATAACGACTTGTGCACACCATGCGACAATTCCCCCTCTACTACTCCCTACTACGTCGTAACCCGTCCCTGCTGTTCCTACTTCTGACATCCCTGCTCGCGAGCCCTGTGGGGTTCTCCCACTCCCGTCCGCGTCGTCAGATATACGCGCGACGCTATACAGGGTGTCCCAAAAATGTCGCGTTTCCTTGAAAGGGGTGACTCAGGGGGTGATTTGAAACAACTTTTTCCTTAGCGAAAATATTGTCCGAAGCTTCGTTAAGGAGATATTAAGCAAAAACCCCGACCAATCAGAGCGCGCGCCTTCCGCCTGAGTTCCCGCGGTAGCGTTGGCTACGAGGTAGGCGACCGCGCTTGTGCTACGAACGTACGAACAAGCAAGTCGGCATGCATCGAAGGAAACCGCGTTACACATTTTTTTTTTAAAGCAGAATCTCAAATAAGAATAATTTGAAGTGAGAGGACAAGAAGTACGTAAATTTTGTTTTTAAATAAGGCATAAACGAAAAGCTAACGTAACAGAAAATGTACGACAAGTGATCGTAATTCGTTATTGAGGTAAAAATCCGTAGTTTAAGAACGGCCAACACAACTAAATTTAAAAAATAATATTAGGTGTATGAATAAATTCTTTCCGACTGGAATTTCTATCGCGGTGGTATTCAGAAGCTGCCAGAAAAATGGCAAAAGGTAATAAACAATAATGGAAATTATTGCGATGATCGAGTTGTTTTCATATTTTTTAAATCGAACTGTTATTGTACCCTAAAATCGGAAAGAATTTATTTTCACACCTAATAATCACCAATAAATTAAAGAAAACTCACCCTTTCGGACATTCCTTTCCTTGCTTTCCTTCCCTTTTCGGAAACCTGGCCACTGTACCGATCCTGGTCATCGGCGTCCAGTGCTCAGCTGATCGCAGGGTCAATGTACCGAATATTCACTTCACTGCACGGCTACTAACACTGATCACTGAATTTATTTTTCACGGAACGTGTTGTTCCTACGTTATAAAAATTGGTGGCCGCGAAAGGGGCCGATTACTGTTAATTACTGGGACGAAATTACTACTACAGTAATTCGTCGTTAGTGTCACGTTTTTACCATGCGTTATAATCACGCTCACTATCCCCACCATTTCTTTGAATCCTTCAGTCGAGAGTGAGAGAATCCGAGAACGTGCGAGAGAACAAAAGAGTCGACACGAAGTTGTCGTCGGCTACGAATGGTGTCCGCATCGCGTTAGTATCACGCTGCCAGCCCCGATCGTCGTGATTCTAACAAGGCATTACTGTATTACCCGGCGAAAAGAAAACACGTGGCAGACTGTCTCGGGCTGTGCAGTCCGCTGCTGTGCAGCGATCAGATACGGATCCGACCGACGATCGTCAAAACAAAAGCGTAGGCTACGCTTGGTCAAATCGCTCTATCCCACTCGACCTCGTGTTTCGTTCGATTTCTTCGTCGCGCGGTGTGACAATGTATGTGGCAACTTCAGCCAATAACCAAAATACGTCTGCCCCGTCTTTAAAAGTGTGCCCAAATAATTGACTCGACCAATCGTCACAGCAGCGGACTGCACAGCCCGAGACAGTCTGCCACGAGTTTTCTTTTCGCCGGGTAATAGTAGTAATCTCGTCCCAGTAATTAACAGTAATCGGCCCCTTTCGCAGCCACCAATTTTTATAACGTAGGAACAACACGTCCCGTGAAAAATAAATTCAGTGATCAGTGTTAGTAGCCGTGCAGTGAAGTGAATATTCGGTACATTAACCCGGACGCAGTGTGATCAGCTGAGCACTGGGCGCTACCCAACCATAAATCTTTTCGTCCACCGATAACCAGGATCGGTACAGTGACCCAGTGACACAGGTTTCCGGAAAGGGAAGGAAAGCAAGGAAAGGAATGTCCGAAAGGGTGAGTTTTCTTTAATTTATTGGTGATTATTAGGTGTGAAAATAAATTCTTTCCGATTTTAGGGTACAATAACAGTTCGATTTAAAAAATATGAAAACAACTCGATCATCGCAATAATTTCCATTATTGTTTATTACCTTTTGCCATTTTTCTGGCAGCTTCTGAATACCACCGCGATAGAAATTCCAGTCGGAAAGAATTTATTCATACACCTAATATTATTTTTTAAATTTAGTTGTGTTGGCCGTTCTTAAACTACGGATTTTTACCTCAATAACGAATTACGATCACTTGTCGTACATTTTCTGTTACGTTAGCTTTTCGTTTATGCCTTATTTAAAAACAAAATTTACGTACTTCTTGTCCTCTCACTTCAAATTATTCTTATTTGAGATTCTGCTTTAAAAAAAAAATGTGTAACGCGGTTTCCTTCGATGCATGCCGACTTGCTTGTTCGTACGTTCGTAGCACAAGCGCGGTCGCCTACCTCGTAGCCAACGCTACCGCGGGAACTCAGGCGGAAGGCGCGCGCTCTGATTGGTCGGGGTTTTTGCTTAATATCTCCTTAACGAAGCTTCGGACAATATTTTCGCTAAGGAAAAAGTTGTTTCAAATCACCCCCTGAGTCACCCCTTTCAAGGAAACGCGACATTTTTGGGACACCCTGTAGAAGCGACTATGACGCTACACATGATGTGTATTGTATTAGTGACACACGTCGCCACAGCAAGCCAATGCTACTATAGTTGGAAGGAGAAACAGACGCGTGAGGGGCTGCACCGCTAGACAGCGCTGGTATACACTACATTTCAAAAGAAAAATTCTTATGTTGTATATGTAATAAACAATCAAGATTTTTTTACCACACAGTAACCTTTCATTTGATGTAATTTTAGCAAATATAATCACCTTTTACGATTGGAGTTGCAGCGTGGAAAATTATTCCACCTTCATTAGTAAAACTTTTTGAACAATTTGCATTACAAGCATGTTCAAAGAACGAAGCTAGCTCGTAAACTGCTATATATGGAGGATCTGAGAGGGGAACCTCATGTCCATTAACCTGAGAGTTAATGAAAATTTTGAATTAGGTAATTTACAATTTCTCAGGATAAGAATTTTATCACATATAATAAAAGTTAAATATATCAATACTAGACATTGAATGTATTAAAAGAATGTCTACAGTCGACTTACAAATATTCTACCAATTATCATGAATGTACGTTAGATATTGGAAATATTTATACTTGTTTAGGTCAGGAAAAAGTGTTAAAGATTTCGCAACGATTTAATTGTGCTGTAGAGTTATACGTGGTGGCCCGTATGGGCCTACCACTACTGGTAGGTTCATAACTATGCAAATAATTATATTTTTTTATTCATAGTTACTTATATAATTATTAGCAAATAACAAGTAATCAAATATTTGTACAAAGAAAATATTATAATCTGTACTTGTGTAGTCGCTCAATTCAAAGATTTTGAGTATATTGTTTGAAGTCACACACAAATGATACCCTTATACACTTAAGAAATTGTCCTTTTAACAAAAATATTCACTCACACTTCCAAAATTGCCGAACACAATTATGTTCGAAATTTACGAGAAATCACTAAAATTTCAAAATTTTAACTCAATAGCGACACGAGTTCCCGTTGTCCAATCACTTCGAAATTTTGCACATATCATTTTTTCACCAAGTATCACAATTTAGGGGGGGGGGGGGGGGTGTAAGGCAGAAAAATCGGAAGTTGAAAAATAAGGACTACCGTACGCCCCATCCTGCTAGATACTAATCAATTTCTTATATATCCCTGATGAAAATGATCACAAATATGACCTCAATCCGACTATTTTTAACGAAGTCGGCTTTAAATTTTGTAAATTAATTTTATATGTAATTTCGTTAATTACAGACCTAAGGTTGGGGCCAGATATATTGGCCGGTGAATTCGTGTTCGCGAGCAGCGATTGAGGAGAAATCAACCACCACCGTATGGCGATCGTGGATTTGTCAGTTGGAGTTGCATGGCCCCCGAAGGGTATGGTGGGGTAACGGGAACGCTGCTCGGCTCCGCCTGAACCTAGCTGTTTGGCTGTTATTTATGCTTAGCGTAATAGTTGTGTGCGTTACGAAGCTATGCGTAGACCAATACGAGATGAAGCTGTCGAGAAGGAATCAATGTTCTGACCAATAAAGCTCCTGAATTTTTTCGGAGCTAACGCACACCTATTCTGATGTGTGTATTTCTACGCTGACAGCTCGGTTTGGCCTACACGACAGAAGCTTGGCACTATCCCCACCACTTCTGGCTCACTCTTGTTCTGTGAAGGCGAGAGCGAGATGGAACGAGAGCGAGTAAAAAAACGTTGGGAAAAGGAGCACCGAGGCAGGCAAACGGTGTGGTGGGAGAATACCCCTCACGAAACTCACCGGCCAATATATCTGGCCCCGACCTTAATTATGTCGGGTTTGGTACCATTTCCATTGAGAAACACAAGGAATCGATTGGTGTTATTTTCGTGAAGATCAAGTGAGAAATGCGAAACTTCACATTTTTCACTTGTTAATGGTTAGTTTTACATTGTTTTCCCGGTCGTCTATTCTCAAGTGCCGTTCGGTCGAGAACGTTCCCACATCCTAAGCAAGAAAAATATGGTAGTGGTGATGATTTTGTATCAACCTAACCGGGGTAAAATCAAATCAACCGGACACAATTATTCTACACATTTTGCGACAACCACGAGAACATGTAGTTGCTGCAGTGTTCATACATGAACAGTCTTCGTATCGTGTTTTCCGTAATGTAGATGACGACGCTACCTTTCAAGATTTTGATAACTCGCTCGTTGTGCACTCGTGCGAAATCGATTCGTAAATGATCGATCAGAATAGGGTCTCACGCGTTATCGCATCGTTGTGGAAATGGCGAAGTATATCCGTTCCTTGTTGTAGCCGGAGCTTCCACGTAGACAGAGGAAAGTACAGTTCGTTGCATTTAGTGTCGGCTATTGCAAGCTCGACGCGACACGAATCGTGTCCGATGCAAATTTCAATGGCGAGATGTTTATAGGCAGTCGAGTTCAAAGGGTAATCCCATCCCATAATGCAGGCTTGAGAATTAAGTGTTCTTTTCGGCCGATTTTCAGAAGCAACGCCCTCTTTCTCCCGCCGCGCATCTTGGCCCCCGAGTTGCAAAAAACTCACATAGGTGGTGTTTTGTTCGTTCGGGTTTCATTGTCAGACGAAAAATGTGCGAACGAGTAATATGTACTTACATAATATGTACGTATGTATGTAACTCATGTTATGCTATTGTTGTTTATTAGGAAAATCTGTGTCATTGAAGCGGTGGTTACTTAGATACTAACCTACTCGTACTACATAAATACACTACCGGTGAAAAGTTTGAAACTGGTAGTTTATGTACAACTCTACTGATCGAACGACCAAACGAGGAACACACGTGTAACGTACCGCGACGAGTCACCGTTATAATTATCTTTCTTTTACTATACTAACTCTAATCATTCTTATATTATGTTACATTATACCTAAAAACCTTTTGTATTAGCAATCAGACATGAATGCACGTATGGATGAATGCAATCAAGTGATCAGCGAAAGAACTATGTGAAGCGAACGCATGTGCAGTGTCATTCAGTTGAGCGAGTGAACCGAACACGGATCCAACGCACGTGCGCGAAACATGCGGGCAACCGGACGCCGAATAAACCGCGAGTGTAGTGCGCGACTGGCGCGAACCGGATATAGAATCCGATCCCGCAGCGAGTGATTGGTGCGGGCTAAGTTCCACAAATGAGTATAAATATAGGCCCGCCAGCACAGAGATTCATTCCTGGATCTCCAACCGAACCAGTATCATACTAAGGCCGCTTTAGTTAGCCCCTCAGTCCCCGGGCCGCTTTCATTAGCCCCTGGGCCGCGAGATATCTACAGTCCAGTGTACTTCAACCAACATTCAGTCTACCATCTGAAGCCGCTTTCATTAGCCCTTCAGCTTCCATCTGGGGACAATTTAACCGATTACCTGGCTACCATCTGAGGACGCTTTAATTAGCCCCCGGCTTCCATATCAGGCCGCTGTAATTAGCCCCAGAGCTACGTGATATCTACAACTGAAGCCGCTTTTATTAGCCCTTCAGCCTCCATCCTAGAAAGCGTGGGCCAGCTGATAGGCAACATGAAGCCATTCAAATTCGAGAGAAGGAATCCTCTCAATCACTCAACTTAAACATTCTGAATTGACCAAAGTGTCAATTCTTGTATTATACGTTATACCGACTTCGTGTCGAGAATCATGTTCAAACAGCGATTTAGTATCGCACCTTTATATTATATTTTCTAACGGCTCAATTCTAATTACCAAAAGAGCCAAACTATCTCTATATTCCGTTTTACCGACTTAGCGTCAAAACCAAAATCGAACGATAATCTTTATTGAGTCTGGCGGGGGGGGGGGGGGGCGGGAGTCCGTGGTCGAGGTCCGTGTGGAACGCACGTGCAGTCGAAAGTCGAATTTTATAGGTTATATTAGATAACCTATTTACATATACGTAAATCACCCTAACTGGGAAACTAATGTCAAATAATACAACAAAAAATTGTGATAGATACACCACTATTGGAGAGCCGGTTGTGTCTCACATGGGGATACAACTGGTGCCATTACTTGATGATAGTAAAACTGAAATAGCGAGGGTGAATAGCAGTTTTATTTTGAATAAAGCTAGCAAATCAGGTAGCACAGAAGAGATCATAAGCGACCTCAATAACAATGCTAAAGGGGACATAAGTGAAACTAAAAGACGGAAATTCACACCAATAAGTAGTGGCATTGACATGGCGGGAATACAAGACACGGATATGGCAACAATATCGACTAGTAACAGCGAAGCTAAATATGGTTCAAGAGAAGCCACACAAAAATGGCTGTTAAATCCACAAATATCATGCAGCAATAGATATAAACCACTGGAAAATCTCGAGGAGAGAACTAAAGTTAAAGAAAATAAACCTCTGTGAAGTTAGCCCCCCTTTTTTTGAAAACATAAAATTTCTTGGTTGTACTAGTTTGTACTAGGTTTGTACCGCGTTGTACCGTTGAGAGCTTTCAAAAATTCCCAACCGTTTTCGAGAAAAATTGAAAAAACCAATTTTCAGGCTAGTCCCGCATTTTTTGAAAACATCGTTTTTCGCGATTGTACTACATTGTACTAGTTGTACCGAACATTGTACCGTTGAGAGCTTTCAAAAATTCGAAACCGGTTTCGAGAAAATTAGAAAAGTAAAAAAGGGGCTAGCCCCGCATTTTTTTAAAACATCGTTTTTCGCGATTGTACTACATTGTACTAGTTGTACCGAACATTGTACCGTTGAGAGCTTTCAAAAATTCGAAACCGTTTTCGAGAAAATTAGAAAAGTAAAAAAGGGGCTAGCCCCGCATTTTTCGAAAACATCGTTTTTCGCGATTGTACTGCATTGTACTAGTTGTACCGAACATTGTACCGTTCGAAAAAATTGTTTAACTCTTTTGGTTTCCGAGAAAAATCGGAATATCCAAAGTGTCGATTCGTACTACTGAAAAAATAAAAAGATCTGAAAAATTAAAAACTCTTGGTTGTACTAGTTTGTACTAGACTTGTACCGCGTTGTACTGTTGAGAGCGTTCAAAAATTCTGAACCGTTTTCGAGAAAAATGGGAATATCTAAAATGTCGATTCGTACTACAGAAAAAAAAATATTCTGAAAAATTAAAAACTCTTGGTTGTACTAGTTTGTACTAGTTTTGTACCGCGTTGTACCGTTGAGACCGTTCAAAAATTCTGAACCGTTTTCGAGAAAAATCGGAATATCCAAAGTGTCGATTCTTACTACTGAAAAAATAAAAAAATCTGAAAAATTAAAAACTCTTGGTTGTACTAGTTTGTACTAGGTTTGTACCGCGTTGTACCGTTGAGAGCGTTCGAAAATTCTGAACCGTTTTCGAGAAAAATCGGAATATCTAAAGTGTCGATTCTTACTACTGAAAAAATAAAAAAATCTGAAAAACTAAAAACTCTTGGTTGTACTAGTTTGTACTAGTTTTGTACCGCGTTGTACCGTTGAGAGCGTTCAAAAATTCTGAACCGTTTTCGAGAAAAATCGGAATATCCAAAGTGTCGATTCGTACTACTGAAAATAAAAAAATCTGAAAAATTAAAAACTCTTGTCTGTACTAGTTTGTACTAGGTTTGTACCGCGTTGTACCGTTGAGAGCGTTCAAAAATTCTGAACCGTTTTCGAGAAAAATCGGAATATCCAAAGTGTCGATTCGTACTACTGAAAATAAAAAAATCTGAAAAATTAAAAACTCTTGTCTGTACTAGTTTGTACTAGGTTTGTACCGCGTTGTACCGTTCGAAAAAATTGTTTAACTCTTTTGGTTTCCGAGAAGTGTATTGGTTTCTCAAATAGAAAAAAACCTTAGGCGTCCAGTGCGCAACGTAATCTGTTTGGCGTGAAATGAATCGTAAAAGTATATCCTGGGGAGGATTAAAAGACATATAAAAACAAAAGAGGAGCATTCACTTCAGCAATAGAGGACGCTTTGTAGATCGCGTTCAGTTACGATTGCTTCAAGGTAATTTATTATCCTGAAATTATTTTATTAACCCGCCGGCGGGCGCGCCTAAAAGTTTTACACGAGCGGGCGCGTCGTGTACTCCGTACACGGGGGTTTGTTTTGGCTGAAAAACCGTTTTACCCTGATGTATTGTACTCAGCACCCCTATGTTTTCTTCCAGCGGACATTTCTGCATAATTCTACGTACTTGTCAGGTTCAAATTCGGTTTGAAAGTGTCTCTGCTTGAATGAAAACGAAAGTATGCCGCGTATCCTGTCGGTGAGCGCGCCCGTGTACTCAAGTTTCCCAGGTGTACGTCTCCGATTGTTCTGGTTTTTGGATATGTTTTAGGGGACAGAAAAATAAGATGTACGTGTATTTTTATTTCGGCCTGTTTGCATCTTTAGGGGGTGAAACCACCCCTCAAAGGTTTTCAGGTGTTCGTCTCCGATTGTTCTGGTTTTTGGATATGTTTTAGAGGACCGAAAAATAAGATATACGTGTTTTTTTATTTTCACCCGTTCGCATGTTTAGGGGGTGAAACCACCCTTCAACTGTTTTCAGATGTTCGTCTCCGATTGTTTTGGTTTTTGGATATGTTTTAGGGGACAGAAAAATAAGATATACGTATTTCTTTATTTCGGCCTGTTTGCATCTTTAGGGGGTGAAACCACCCCTCATAGGTTTTCAGGTGTTCGTCTCCGATAGTTTTGGTTTTTGGATATGTTTTAGGAGACAGAAGAATAAGATATACGTGTTTTTTTATAGCGGCCTATTTTCATACTTAGGGGGTGAAACCACCCCTCAATTTTATAAGATTTTCAGGTGTTCGTCTCCGATTGCTTTGGTTTTTGGATATGTTTTAGAAGACCGAAAAATAAGAAATGCCTGTCTTTCTATTTTGGCCCATTTGCATGTTTAGGGGGTGAAATAACCGCTCATAGTTCATTTAGAGGTACAAATTTGTGTTGAATAAAACGTTATATGAATTTGAGTTTGCGTCATAACTTGCTTTATGGATGAGGTTCTTGTCGCTAGTGACCGATATTAGGGGGTAAACTACCCAGGAGGTGGTTCACCCCTCATTGTAAGTAGCGATGGGAAGCCATAAAACCACTAATGTGTCATCCTGAAATAAACTATGTGTAAGGCTTTTTTTAAGAATTTTATGAATTTTTATTACTGGTTTCAAGTCTCTAAAATGCGCAGTTAACCGATTACGGCTAGTTTAGGGGTAGTTTCACCCCCTAAACATGCAAATGGGCCAAAATAGAAAGACAGGCATTTCTTATTTTTCGGTCTTCTAAAACATATCCAAAAACCAAAGCAATCGGAGACGAACACCTGAAAATCTTATAAAATTGAGGGGTGGTTTCACCCCCTAAGTATGAAAATAGGCCGCTATAAAAAAACACGTATATCTTATTCTTCTGTCTCCGAAAACATATCCAAAAACCAGAACTATCGGAGACGAACACCTGAAAACTTTTGACGGGTGGTTTCACCCCTTAAAGATGCAAACAGGCCGAAATAAAGAAATACGTATATCTTATTTTTCTGTCCCCTAAAACATATCCATAAACCAAAACAATCGGAGACGAACATCTGAAAACAGTTGAAGGGTGGTTTCACCCCCTAAACATGCGAACGGGTGAAAATAAAAAAACACGTATATCTTATTTTTCGGTCCTCTAAAACATATCCAAAAATCAGAACAGTCGGAGACGAACACCTGAAAACCTTTGAGGGATGGTTTCACCCCCTAAAGATGCAAACAGGCCGAAATAAAAATACACGTACATCTTATTTTTCTGTCCCCTAAAACATATCCATAAACCAAAACAATCGGAGACGAACATCTGATAACAGTTGAAGGGTGGTTTCACCCCCTAAACATGCGAACGGGTGAAAATAAAAAAAACACGTATATCTTATTTTTCGGTCCTCTAAAACATATCGAAAAACCAGAACAATCGGAGACGAACACCTGAATACCATTGAGGGGTGGTTTCGCCCCCTAAACATGCAAACGCGTCAAAATAAAAAAATACGTGTATCTTATTTTTCGGTCCTCTAAAACATATCCAAAAACCAGAACAATCGGAGGCGTACACCTGGGAAACTTGTGAGTAGACGGGCGCGCACGCCGGTAGGATACGCGGCAATACTTTCGTTTTCATTCAATTAGAGACACTTTCAATCCGAATTTGAACCTGACTAGTACGTAGAATTATGCAGAAATGTTCGCTGGAAGAATACATTGGGGTGCTGGGTACAATACATCACGGTAAAACGGTTTTTTCAGCCAAAAACTGACCTCCGTGTACTGAGTACACACGCGCGCCTGCCGGCGGGTTAAGGAAGTGCATTTTCGTGTTTGGAAACGTAAGTTTGTACTTTATTTATAAAAGGTTTTTGTCACTGTGTATTGATTGTTATGAACCATCGTTACCTGTACTGGAAAATACCCTCAATATTATACATATGTGCCAACTCTCGTTGCTTTCAGTTTAAGGTTAGGGTAAAGTACCCAATTACTGTTGGGTACACAATTACTGTACCTGTAGTTTATCATTAAGCATAATTAACTTTATATTCCTCGAATAAAAGATATTAAATATTTTTATTTAAATTCAGTTAATTATTTATTTGTTAAAATTAAACCTGTAACACAGAAGTAACACACAGAAGTTCTTAAAATACAAAAAAAAATATTTTACTTTTTTGATAATGAATTCGCAAAATTTTCTGTAAAACTTATGAAAAAGCTTAAGAAAATACTGAACGAATGAATGTCAATATTCAGTCAAATAAATTGTTCTAGGTAAGATTCACAACGTTAATTATATTAGTAAAACATATTAAGATGACGGAAAAACAAAACAGCGATTATCTACTTGAATTACTGTATTTATTTGCAACAAATTCAGTAACTGAAACGAATTGGGAAGTAGCGTCATTTACTGTGCACAATAACTGGACTAGTTTTCGCACGTTGCGTTAGTTACTGTGTCGCAAACACTGCCGCGCGTGTTAAGTATTCCTAACCTCTAACGCACCTCCGGTTATATTTTGAAAGAAAAGTACGGTAAACATGAAGAATTTATTACAGTGGTCATCTCTAATGTGAACTTTTAAGTGACTTATTATGATATTTCATTTTTATTACAGAAAAATTTAACTTATAAATGAGTGTACCTAATAAAAGGCACAGTAATTGCAGCACAGTATTCAAGGAGGAAGCACAGTAATTGCAGCACAGTATTCAAAAAGGGAGCACAGTAACTGAGGCACAGTAACTGATTTTTGGAGATTATAGGCACACAGTAACTGATTCCAGAACTTATTTTTTTATATTTAATATTATCCAAAGAAGATGTGATATTTGTTTCATGCAAAAATTTATATCGATAAAAGAAACATTGAAAATTATCTTTAAATGCTTAAGACAAGTCAATTTATATTTTATTTTATTGTATTTCACTTGTACGGGTAAAACCCATTTTGTAACGAAAAAAGAAAAAGAATACAATGAACCTCGTAGAGACACTTACTGCTAAAACACAACAGAGTATACAGACATGGCGATTGAACTATAAGCTATAAAACTACAGCTCTATACACGCTTTTCTTAACAGTAGAAGGAGAACCGTTGAAAAAATCAACATCCCTGCAGTACAAATTAGCCAAGTTACATATCCTGTTCATGGGGTAATTACTAAAGGGTTTCATTACTAAAGTTATTTTTACTAGAGAAAACTCCAGAAGTCCTGCAACAGGGCACAGTAATTGGGTACTTTATCCTAAGTGTTGTTAGTATTATTGTTTTAGAATTCTGCATTTGGTGAGGTATGAGACATACATTCAAGGGCGGTTTGATTCATGAATCATACCTGCCCAAAGTAAGTTAACCTTGCGTAATCTGTAATAGATATTCTCCAGCAAACAAATTATAACGGAAATTTGTATATTTTAATATAACATTTTTTAAAATATTCTTTGTTTCAATTTAAAAAATTTATGATTGTTTTGTTAAAGAATAGAATGCTGAATGTAAATGTGCAAAAAGATCATTAAAATATTATTTAGTTTCGTTTACACAATCATTTTTTTAACAACGTGTCAACCCTCCCCAGTCTTCCCTAGGACATTGTCCATTCCAGCCGAAATGGATCAATTTTGGCTGCATAGAAATAAAACCCATGACATTAAACAATATAAATTTTTTTTTATTTTTTTTTAATAATTTATAAAAATATTATTTCCATGACTTCCTCCTCCACGCCCTCGTCCCTGGCCTCCACCGCTCCAACGTCCCGGTCCTCCACCACTCCAACCTCCCGGCCCTCCACCGCGCCTTCCTCCCCAGCCCCTACCGCGCCATCCTCCCCGACCCCTTCCGCGCCATCCTCCCCAGTTTCTCTCTGCTTTAATGCTCCGGAATTTTAGTTTCCGCAGCTCCCTTTTCATCTGAAACAGTAACATAAAAATTAAATTTTCTATTTCTACCCATACATGTAATGGATCCCAAAAATATTCGGACACAAACGGAATAACATACGGTTAAGTCAGTTTCAATAAATGCAATGCTGTATTATTTTATTCATAATACTGCAGCTCTTTGTGAGACAAATTGATATAATATACGATGATATTTCGTTTCATTGAAACTTGTGAAATGGTATCGGCGCACTGGATCGGTCAGATTTAAACAATTATTATTTTAATAAATTAAAATAATAAATCAAAGCTATTTTTATTATTTTAATTTATTAAAATAATAATTATTTTAATCTGACCGAACCAGTGCGCCGATACCATTGCAGTTAAGTTTTACGGTCGAAATTTAGTTTATTTAAAATTCTTTAAACTTGTGAAATATTGATAAACCGTAGATCTCACATGAAATCAAATATTATTGTATAGCACATTGTTCAATTCGTCTCCAACAGAGATACATTATTACGACCAAAGAATAGTGTATTTAGTATTGCATATAATTACCTTGTTCAACTCTTGTTTTAATTTTTGCTCCCTCGCTGCCGCCTCTCCCACTTTCTCTCCTTCCTGCTCCCTCGCTGCCGCCTCTCCCACTTTCTCTCCTTCCTCCCTCTCTTTCTCCCCCTTCCTCACCGGTTCCTCCCGGCTATTCTCATCTCCCACTTCCATTAATACCCGGTGCATCTGGAAATTAAATAACGAATGTATTATTTTATGGCAAATAGTATGATTGTATGAACATACAGGGTGATTCTCTCGCTGACAGTACGTTAGGGTGGAGCTAAAATATATATTTTTCAGATATAATATTGATGTAGGTGTTAAAAGTTGCCCAAGGTAGTCCATAATCTGGGTTTGAAAGGATTTTTTCTCGGACTTTTTCTTCAGGTTGCGTATTGGCACCAAAGTATACAATTTTTATGAAATTTTCCATTTTTTATGAAAATTTTATTTGTTGCCGCTTATAATGGGTATAATGATGATTAGGGTGACCGTACCTAATATCGCCACTCGCTATATCTCGCAAAGTAAGCACTAAAATTTATCGGTAATGCACTGAATTAGTACCTAAACATATGTAGGAAGACATACTGGAATTGCAGCATCATGTGATCAACAATTACAGAAAGGGAAGTATTTTAGAGAATCTTAATAGTGTACAAATTTATTGGGCTGCCACAATTTTACTGAATAATACTTCTGTGAATGCAAGAATATCTACTAGAAGTATGTAATTAATGATGTACTTAAGGAATGAAATCGATTCAAATATTTTTCGTAATGAAAATACCATTTTTCTCTAACAAGTAAACATTCACTTATAAGGAATGGAGTTTCCCAATTTGGAATATATATTTTGAAAGTACTCATAGTAATTAAGAAATCCTGAAAATTATATCTGCACTGGACGTATTTTACTCATGTTATCAATAACATTCAATACAGCCTCAAGGCGTACCTATACGAAAAACGGCAAAATCCTCTTATTGCAGAATAATTGGGTAAAACCTGGCATCTGTATGTTTTTTGTGGTGCTGAATCCGAATATGACGTTATTGTTTGTGTAAAAAAAATCCTAAGGTTCTCTTAAGAAAAAATCGGTTTTTGGACATAACTCAAAAAGGAAAGGCCGGAGAATTTTTTAAATATTTTGTTCGGATTACTCGTACCAATTTACTTCAAAATCCTTTTTAACCTGTTTTTAACTCCCAGGGGCTACAGGGGCGGTGATTATGTGTGCATGAACTGTGCCTGCGTCAGTCACGCACACATTACCACCGCTCCTGTAGGTGTTTCCCCCACCATCAGTGGTATCTGGAGTCTGCCGATCCCTGGTACAGGGTGTCCCTACACTTCTGTTTACAATTTTGAACGTGAAATTCAACTTTTAAACAACATGAAATTTTTCGAGAAGTGGATTTAGGTAGAAGGGTTTGGCATTAGACACGCAGTGTTCATTTCTCTTGGAAATTATTATTATTATTATGGTAGTATTTAATAAAAAGAAGAATATAGATATATATTACAATGGTATCGACCGAATAAACCTTTAACTCGGATTACACGTGTTTGCTCTAGCACGTGGAGAATCGCTCTGCCAATCCGCTCGACACCGCGAACCGAGCCGAGCGCTCGCGAAGCGGCCCGAGGTTCCCCGAATCAGTCCGAGGAGTCTTCGGACTCCTCGAATGCGCAATATTAATTTACTACATTATTATTATTATTAAGCGTCTTTATTGCACAACACAAGTTTATAAGCAAGAAAAGAAATAAAGAAAACAGAGAAACGCTAAGGCGAGGTTCAGTCACAGACTGTTTTTCAACCTAACCTAAACTGGTTACGAATTGGTATCTTGCTCTATGGGCCCAGATGTATCCCCTGGGAGTTAATAACAGGTTAAAATGGATTTTGAAGTAAATTTGTACGAGTAATCCGAACAAAATATTTAAAAAATTCTTCGGCCTTTCCTTTTTGAGTTATGTCCAAAAACCGATTTTTTATTAAGAGAACTACCTTAGGATTTTTTTTTACACAAACAATAACGTCATATTCGGATTCAGCACCACAAAAAACATACAGATGCCAGGTTTTACCCCATTATTCTGCAATAAGAGGATTTTGCCGTTTTTCGTATAGGTACGCCTTGAGGCTGTATTGAATGTTATTGATAACATGAGTAAAATACGTCGAGTGCAGATATAATTTTCAGGATTTCTTAGTTACTATGAGTACTTCCAAATATATATTCCAAATCGGAAAACTCCATTCCTTATAAGTGAATGTTTACTTGTAAGCAGTATGCGCGTTCTCAATACCGCCTACCGGAGAACAATGGTTTCGATGTACGTAATGTTCGTTACCGGTGGGATCACGAAATTTGCAAAGCAACCCAAATAAAATTTATTTGTCGAATATGTACATTCGAACGTAAAAAATAAAGTATTTTAAAAATCGTATTTCTATATTTTTGTAATAAAAATGAAATCGAAGATAGGGAAAAAACATTTATAGAATTTAAACAATTAATCAATATTTCTTGAGTAAGCGATATTAGGTACACTTTTTCCAGTACCGGAACTTTGCATGTCTTGAGTTTTTTAATAAATAATTAAAAATTTGTAGATTTCAACGAATCTAACTTATGCTACATGAAAGATGAATAATTTCTCTTTATTTTGAAACGAATTGCATACAAAAATATCAATTATTCAATTGACAGCGATTTAACATTTGCTAGGCGATTGTTACATGGGCCCTTTTGGCCCATCTCGTGCTCACTGTCCTCGCGTCGCTTTCCTCCGAATCGGCAATTCAGCGGAATCGCCTCGCGCGTGTCAGGCAGGTCGACGAACCGCGGAGATTCGCCGTAAGCGCAACGTGACCGTTGACGGCCTGGGCCCCGATATTTCGAAATAGAAGGCAGCGACCGCCAGGTGCCGACGGGGCGATTTCTCCCCCCGATCGATTTCGAAAAGGCGAGGCGCGGTCCTCAAATGCGGAGTCGATAGCAGACATTCGTATTCGAGAGCTCGAGCTAGGGAGTCGCGACGGATCAGAGGACCGTCCAGATACCGTAACCACGTCTCCGCGTAGATTCCGCGAAGCGCGATCGGCCGATAGTAATTCGCGAAAAGGGTAACTCCATCCGACATACAGGAAACGGCCTAGCCGGGAGTGCCCTCGAGTGTAAATCGTGACCGACGTAGGACCGCGACGAGATACGACGGATAGAGTCAGTGCGGTACGACGGGCATCAGGCCGCCGACACCCGAGCGACGAACGAGCGACCACGACCTACCCTTGGGTCAGCGACACGACGAGCGTCCGAAACGCGAGACGGCAAGCGTGCCGCGCGACACAGCGAGCGACAGCCGAGACGAAGCGCTGTCTCGAGGTAGGATAAGCTAATCTTGTAACAATATATTTATTTCTCGTTTCCCCTTATATCCTTTCTACTTTATTATTTCAACCCCTTTCTTCCTTCTACCCCCGGTAAGTATAGTCAAGGTGGGCCTTAGCCCTTAGACAGAGCAAGAACCCGGTAAGTCACTCCAGCCGCTCGGGGTGATTTACAGGCTGTCCCTTCAGGACGTAACAAACTGGTGTCAGAAGTGGGATCTGATTCTTTTAATCATTTCCTTTCAAGAGATCGCGCCGTCGCGTATAATCGCGACCTGCCGCAATCTTATCTGCTCGTAACTTGACTACGCTTCCTACTACTCAAAGTCTCTTGCTGAGCATTGCATACCAATGCCAGGTGGTGTTTTGAGGTCCCCGACTTCGGGATTATCCTCTACCGCACGATCCTCTACTGCAGCCCTTCCGGCTATACCTCCTCCCCCGCCGCCTCAGGGCGGTGAAGTATCCTTCGGCATGCGAACGAACGACATGGAATCGTCCAGAATGGACGTATGGCAATACCGAGAAGATGAGGAGAGAATGTATCAGGAGCTCGACAGCGTTCCCCGTTTTGACCCTGACTTAGTAACTTTGAAGGACTTCGAAGACGCGATACAGCGCGCCGCGAAACGTATACCGCCAGGCCTAGAGGACAGGTTCCGGGATGGCCTTATATTCAAATTGATTGATCCCGTTAGATTCTATGTCGAAGGGAAAGGTTGTGGGAGCGTGGCTGAGCTGCTCTCCCTCTTAAGGACCCGCTACTCTCCATGTCGTAGTTATGAGGAGCTTCGGCCACGAGAACGTATAATAGACTCTACCCACTTTACTCGCTTACTAGACTTTATTCGCGTGGTCAGAACAGAGAATGAAAAGACCGTGAGGAACGTTGAGCGATTGGCTCTTTCCTTGTTAATCCCGGGATCACCTCAAAGGATTTCGTGTATGGTATCGCTACAAACTCCAGAGACGTTAGACGACGCGTTCGATTTAGCGTTGCACGCCCAAAGGCGGGAATTAGAAAAATCCGGCTTGCCTCGCGACGATGTGTACGGGCACGCTCGGAGCGCGCGCACCCCGGCCCCATACGATCCCCAGCGAAAATGGACCGAATGGAGGCAGCCGAGAGCCCCATCTGTAGGGCCCCATACCTCGTTTTCCGCCTATAGCTCCCCTCGCTATCGAGACGAAGATTTTAGCAAAGATTATCCTCGCGAGCCGCATTATCGCGACCCAACACCGCCGCGCCGGCCAACGACCTTGCTGACGAGGCAAGGCGAACGATCGCTGGACGTCGGAAGTAGCCAGCTCGGTCCCCAGCAAAGACCTCAAGACGATAGACAACCGCGACCTCGCGAGCTTAGAGCGTATGAACCCCGGACCTTAGGTATCGAGCCTAGGACATACGAACCTCGCGAACCGAGAAGATATGAAACCCGCGAAGCGCGAAGGTCAACAGATCGTGACACCTACCTCGAAAATGGCGACCATTTAAACTACCTGCGCGCCCGCTCGCCCAACCGGAACGAGGCGGGCGCGTCCTTTCCGCAGGTCCTTACAAGATAAAAGCAATCACCGAACTAAACAATGCCATATTAATTTCGGATGAGGGCCAACAGACCCTAGAACATTTCGATAAACTAAAACATGCTTATATTAAAGAAGAACCACCTTGACGCCAATGCAGCGTATGTGCACAATGCACAATGTGGTTTAAGCTTACAACGGACCGGCGGGAGAGCTCAAATAGCCGATCCCCATAATCCAGGTCCCACACTCCGTAAATCGGGCTTGTCCCCTTCTTTTCTCCTTCATCTCACTTGTTTTTCGTAAACAATTACTTAAAACAATAGAATTCCTCCTCCCTAGAACCCCTCCCCCTCCCTTTATCTCACTTGTTTTTGTAATTGCAGTTAACATTTACATAGAACGATAGAATTCCCCCGCGAAAGACATTTCCGGGAAATGCTCGTACTGCGGCCACCATGGACAGACATGGGCTGCTTTGTTTGCGTCCCTGTGGACGATCGTTAATAGTAACATCATCGACGGAGACTACCGGATATCGCAGTTGACCCACAACCCGGGCTTGTACTACGAAAGAATCCGACCCCTCCGAGTCTTCCATACCCAATGGAGGCTGGTCACGGGCATAGGAGTCGCTGAAGTACTAGCCTCGAGACCACAGACTCAACCCCGGATAGACCGGATGAAAACAATATGTAAAACACATAGCTGGATGCCTTGCCCAGCCGACGCCCTAAACGCGGCCCTACAACGAAAACTTCGCGACGATAAACGTTACGACGAACTGCTACTCAGCATACTCGGAAAACCACCGCTACGCCGTACCAAGCGATCGGTACCATTGGGATTCATCGGATCGCTGAGTAAGGCCCTTTTCGGAACCTTGGACAGCGACGACGCCCAATACTGCAATAAGGAAATAGCGGCGGGTACACTACAATTAGACGAACGCGAAACGAAAGTAGAATTAGAATTAGCTTTTTCGACGTAAACGTATATGATGACCAGGCACGTGGACGAATATGTAACTGCGCTCATTGTAATTACGGACGCGCTCACGTTCGCGAAACTCGGTATTGTACATCCGGCCGTATTGTCCCCCAGTCAGCTTGCGCAGACTTGCGAACGAATTCGCGAAACCACGCCGTACGAATTCCCGCTGACCCCGGAAGAACTGAATTCCGAACAGCTACCAGGGGTGACCAAATTGAACGCAGCTTACATACAGGGTCGAATCATCTTGTCACTCGACATCCCTTTACTAGACCAAATTCCCTTCGACCTTTATTACCTAGAAGCGTGCCCTTCGTTCCTCACGACGTTCGACCTCCTAGAGGATTCAATGCTAGAAGGACACGAACTCGAACAAGTGCTACAACCGCCAGATAACACGGCCGGCCTAGAGAGCAGGGCGAACTCTACCGTTCTGGATACAACAGAAGGGCAGACAGGAATGCCCTTCCCGGAAGCCGAACTTTCCTAAAAAAAAATGGTCGCACCCAACACCTGGTTATATTCCATTAAAGACACCCAGGCCCTGCAGATCCAATGCAACAAGCACGCGGCCGGATATGAAATGCTACAGGGTGCAGGAATATTACAACTGAAGAGAGATTGTCAGGCTAAAAGCGGGACCGATCAGATCTGGGCATCCGGAGTCGACACCGAGGCTTTGACAACCGTCTACAAGCCGTCTATCGACATAAACATCTCGGAGTTCCTGCCAACACTCACGGAACATCACGTGAAAATCTTGGCCGACCATCAAGAAAAGGAACCCCAGGGGACCCTTCACGAGGCCCATGCGAAAGCAAACGCAACCGCCCTGGATGACATCGAAAGACAGGCAAGGGAGCTGGCCACCCATCATCGAACCGAAAACCTATCAACCTATGTTACCTATGTTATTGCCCGGACTGGGAGGAATCTTCATCATCCTCCTTATTATTTGGAGTGGACGCCGTTGTTTGAAGTCACGCTGCACCCAACATCGCCAGTCCCCAAGGAAAGAGGCAAAAGTGGAAATAGAAATGGCACCACACCGTTCCCCCCCCCCCCCGCAAATAATTTCAAAACCCCATCCTCTTGCCATTACATCCTTTCCTCCCGACCTACCCGTTATACCGTCCACGAGGACAAGTGATAGAACCCAGGTAGAGAAAGCGAGAAGTTTCCCAGGTACAGAGCCATGCTTCGAAATATTGTAAGGCGTGGTTCCGCTGATGGCAGCAAAACACCACGACGAGTCGCGCCGTCTAGACCGTGTCTTCGCTTCAGTGTCCAGCCTCGCGAATCGCGCTCGGTCGATCAGGTTAGGCGGAGTGTATCTCCATCCGATACACAGGAAACGGCCTCGCCGGGAGAGCATTTACGCGCCGATACGAACCACCGCGATCGCGAAGACGAAGGACGGAGCGAGCGATACGACGGACGCCAGGTACAGCGACTTCCGAGCATCATCTCGGATACCGCCAGGAGTCGCTCCCCCCTCATCGCTAATTTTACTACACGACCGCTTTCAACATTTTTTGCGATATCATTATTATTCTTGTTTTCAATTTTTGCTATATTACTATATTCCTCTTTCATTTTTTGCTACATTACTACTACCATCATATTCTTCCTTAAATTTTGGGGTTATATTATTATTACTATAATTTTCTTTGCTTTGCGTTACAATGTAACAATATTTTATTCAACTGCTTCGCCCAACTCCGATTCATTTATTGTAATTCCCCTTTCGGGTCCCCTTAGATTTAGTTGCGACATTCGTAATTTTAAGTCGTCGGACGAAAGTGTACGCGCGGACAGCATCACACGAGTAACGACGAAACGGACTCACGAGACCGTTTCGTGTCTAAGTGGGGAGGTGTTACATGGGCCCTTTTGGCCCATCTCGTGCTCACTGTCCTCGCGTCGCTTTCCTCCGAATCGGCAATTCAGCGGAATCGCCTCGCGCGTGTCAGGCAGGTCGACGAACCGCGGAGATTCGCCGTAAGCGCAACGTGACCGTTGACGGCCTGGGCCCCGATATTTCGAAATAGAAGGCAGCGACCGCCAGGTGCCGACGGGGCGATTTCTCCCCCCGATCGATTTCGAAAAGGCGAGGCGCGGTCCTCAAATGCGGAGTCGATAGCAGACATTCGTATTCGAGAGCTCGAGCTAGGGAGTCGCGACGGATCAGAGGACCGTCCAGATACCGTAACCACGTCTCCGCGTAGATTCCGCGAAGCGCGATCGGCCGATAGTAATTCGCGAAAAGGGTAACTCCATCCGACATACAGGAAACGGCCTAGCCGGGAGTGCCCTCGAGTGTAAATCGTGACCGACGTAGGACCGCGACGAGATACGACGGATAGAGTCAGTGCGGTACGACGGGCATCAGGCCGCCGACACCCGAGCGACGAACGAGCGACCACGACCCACCCTTGGGTCAGCGACACGACGAGCGTCCGAAACGCGAGACGGCAAGCGTGCCGCGCGACACAGCGAGTGACAGCCGAGACGAAGCGCTGTCTCGAGGTAGGATAAGCTAATCTTGTAACAATATATTTATTTCTTGTTTCCCCTTATATCCTTTCTACTTTATTATTTCAACCCCTTTCTTCCTTCTACCCCCCGGTAAGTATAGTCAAGGTGGGCCTTAGCCCTTAGACAGAGCAAGAACCCGGTAAGTCACTCCAGCCGCTCGGGGTGATTTACAGGCTGTCCCTTCAGGACGTAACACGATATTAGGTACGTTTACCCTGTGCTAAAAATACGTTTGCGTAAAATATTCGATCTTTCGAATGTCTAATTGCAGAGAAGATAAAATTTAAAAATTATCGCGTATTGCTTTTAAGCGAATATTCTAATCAAAAATATTTTTGTGCGTCGAAATCCACGGAACTCAGCGGCAGAATCACCCCGTTTAATAGTATAAAATTTTAATACTTACAGGTGTCATATCTTCCATTGTTTTTTTCCGCCATAAGGTACTTCCTTGTACTGTCACTATAAACTTCTAGCACTGATGGTTACTCGAAGACTGACTTCCCTACGTCAGGAACAGGGATGCTAAGCGAAATTTTCAGTGGTCACTTATTTTGGGAGGTGGAATACCCCCGAATCCACTTGCCGGCAACACTGGTGGCGAAAAGTCCGTTAGGGCCGGCGGAACCCAGGGTGCGTTCCGATTCGTGCAGTGAGCGCATGAAATTGGTGGCATCGTATTGGTGGCAGCATACAATTCTCTAGAATTTCTCTCACTTGCCACCAATACGGTGCCACTTCCGCTGCAGCGAACGTGCAACAAACGCAGAATTTCAGAGGAGAAGCAGTCGCTGCGCGCGCGCGCATGCGTATTTGTTTATACAATCTTTGATTATTTGAATTTCTCTATTTTCAATACAGAAATTCGGCTGATACAATTTAATGAAAAGTAATAAAAACAATTCATTCTCTAAGGATTACAACTGCCACTTTTCTACGTTATTATTTCGAAGAAACTTCATCTCATGTTTTTTTTTAATACAAATGTATAATTATATACTTATTACCTACCGATAATGTACTCCGAATGTTGTTCCTGAATATCCCGGAATGACACGTTTAACATAGTCTGTCAATTTTTAGGCAAACACAATCTTTCCGAGCGTTTTGTTTACAATTAATAATATTTATATGTATATTTATAACATATTTCTGATTCTAAATGGCCAGTTAATATCATCTTCATTTTCGCTTTTATCAGACGAATCACAGCTGCTGATTTCATTATCACTATTATTTAATAGCAGAGGTGTGCGGGTACCCGACGTTTCCGGCTCGGGACGGTCCGGAAAATTTCGGGCGGGATCGGCGGGGTCCCGATACTTTCGTATTGCTCGAGATCTCGAAGTTTTCGGGATCCCGAGACTCGTTTCGGGCTACAAGCATGCCCGCCGTGAGCGGGAAATTTGATTTCAGGTCGGCTCGGCAAAACTCGGACGCAATCGACCGACAACACAAATCCCCGATTCCGTCTCGATCCCCTCTTAATAGCTGACTTTCGAGCCGATCGCGTCCGAGTTTTGCCGAGCCGACCTGGAATCAAATTGCCCGCTCACGGCGGGCATGCTTGTAGCCCGAAACGAGTCTCGGGATCTCGAGCAATACAAAAGTATCGGGACCCCGCCCGATCCCGCCCGAAATTTTCCGGACCGTCCCGAGCCCGAAACGTCGGGTACAGTGCCTCTATGAGCTATAGTAACATTAGTAACTACTTAGAGATGCAGATTTCACGTGTACGACGTGTAAACGTGTAGTTAATATATCCGTGTTCTAATCCGTGTACTTCTTACTACACGGTTACATGGGTATTAACATACACGGGTACACGTGTATCGAAATATACGATTTCACGTATATTAACATAGGGTAAATCCGGGCCACGTGGTCGACTCAATATGAAATGGCTATTAAAACTAATATAGATATTACTTATTTTATCAGAACAAACCTAATATGTTCAGAATTTTATGCCGATTCAGAAAAACTGGTCAATATTTGCTTTAAGACAATATTTACTGTAAATCGGGTTGAAAACTGAAGTCATGACATCTGACCACCTCTCCCGAGGTGCCGGGAGAAATGGTTTTCGTCGTTGGCAGAGACCACTCACATAGTTATTCATGGAAAATTAACAAAGGATAAAGCAAAATTATTTATGAGTGAATACAACTACGGATTCATTGATATTTAATTTGTTTACGCTAAACAAGTAAAGAACACATCAAAGAAAAAGTGAATTACCTACTGGCGATTAGCAAGGCAAATGAATACAAAAGTGAATAAATAAACTAAATAAACAAAAATAATAATAAAATAATAATACAAAATAAAAAAATAAACAAAAATAATAAAAAAATCATAACTCGACCATCTCACCTTTCTGCAGCGAGACATGGTCTTCTCGTTAGCTTTGAGAGGAAGAGTTAATATGGCCAAATACTTTGGCTGCATTGTCCCTCAATGTCTCTACTATCTTATTATTCCAAACATTAAAGGAAAATAAACTTAGAAGTATATTTTAAATACGATTCTGTACAACCGCTGTTTGACAAAAGAGGTTAAATGTAACATCAGTTTACATTTTATAGCCTATAAATCCAGAAAACCACAGAAGGAAGCAAAATAACGCTATTCATTCAACTATTTGGCTTCTAGAGAAGTAATTGGTCTGCACTTTAATGCATTTTTACGTATAGACTCTGAAATATAGCGACACGACCAACTCTCCGGCCCGACCGCGTCTCCCGGATTTACCCTATGCATATTTTATTAGGCGTCATTACTTATATATAACTATTACTTAATCGTTTCTTTTGACGTAAAAAGGCTAAGGTGTTAATATTTTCTGGTAGTAAACAGTTTCTTCTTTTTTGTTACAATACTTCCAGCACATGAAAAACATCGTCCCGACATCGCCGAGGTTGCTGGAATCATTAAATATTTTTTGGCAACTTCGGAAGTCGCCGGGTATTTAATTGTCCTAGCCTTCCACCAGTCAAACGGATCTAGAAATAAGTTTTCTTCGTTCTATATTGTCCACCCATAACGGAACTCTGCCTTTCAATATTTTCTACAGCCGTGTACGCGTTTCGCTTTATAGCTTCCATTGTTTAGTATTTTCTCGCATTCGAATATTTTCGACACCTTAGAATCCTCAAACAATAGGTAAAGGTCCCGTCATCTGGTCGACAGTCGGTCTCGTCCGTGCCCCGTGGGGTAGGTACTACCGGAGCACCGAACAACAGGGTCATAAACCCGCACCTTCGACAGGCGCTCGCGAATTCGGCACGGCCAAGTTAATCCTTGACCCTGCATATTTATTACTTTTACGTGCACGCATCACGCTACCAAGGAATGTCTGACATTGAAATGAAATTGATTACCTACTATTTGGACGCAGGGTTACAACTACGGGTTTCACCGAATTGCTGTAATCCGCGTTAACTCGACACCTAATAAAATATGGATGTTAATACACGCGAAACCGTATATTTCGATACACGTGTAGGGGAGATTGGGGAGGGTTCATACGTTTTTGAGAAAAATGATTGTGTAAACGAAACTAAATAATATTTTAATGATCCTTTTGCACATTTACATTCAGCATTCTATTATTTAACAAAACAATCATAAATTTTTTAAATTGAAACAAAGAATGTATTAAACAATGTTATATTAAAATATACAAATTTCCGTTATAATTTATTTGCTGGAGAATATCTATTACAGATTACGCAAGGTTAAATTACTTTGGGGAGGTATGATACATGTATCAAACCGCCCTTGAATGTATGTCTCATACCTCCCCAAATGTAGAATTTTAAAACAATAATTTTAACAACACTTAACCTTAGACTGAAAGCAACGAGAGTTGGTACATATGTGTAATATTGAGGGTATTTTCCAGTGCAGGTAACGATGGTTCATAACAATCATCAGTTGTAAGGCAATGAGAACCCTTGGATTTATTGCCCGTTTTGGGAAGCATTTTAAACGGATCAGGACACTGAAATTGTTGTATGTCGCACTGGTAAGGCCGCTGATCGAGTATGCATCGGTTATTTGGAGCCCTAAGCATACACTGTATGACAGTGCGATGGAAAGGGTCCAGCATAAGTTCCTTAGATTGGCCATGAGGACGTCTGGTAGCCCCATGCGGTTTGATGACCACGATTATAGTCCAGCCTTGCGAATGACTAGACTCACCACCCTCAGTGACCGCCGTGTCTGCTCAGATATTTTATTTTTATACAAGATTTTCCATGGGCAAATAAACTGCCAAGAGCTGGTTTCTTTGATCTGCATCCAAGCTCCGCAACGGTCACTGCGCCCGAGACCTTTGTTTGCACCGCGAGTCCCTGATTACCACCATTACACAGCTGATCCCATCAATCGCGCTATGGATGAGTTTAATCAGTGTACTGCCGACTTGGATTTGGACTTATTCACGCCCTCCCTTGCGTCATTCAGGGGCAAGTTGCTCAGCAGACTGCCATGAAATAGCTGTGTACTGTGACGTCGCCCATGAGGACTGTCAAGTTTTTGTTTTGTTTTTGTTTTTGTCTAGCTTTATTGTTACTAAATAAGTTCTCTTTTATGTTCTTATTAGGTTAAGCTATATCTGTATTATATCTGAACTAGTCTGGAAATATTGTGTAAACTAAAGGGTTCGCCCGTTAATTAAATAAATAAATAAAAAAAAAAAAAAAAACAATCAATACACAGTGACAAAAACCTTTTATAAATAAAGTACAAACTTATGTTTCCAAACACCAAAATGCACTTCCTTAATAAAATAATTTCAGGATAATAAATTACCTTGAAGCAATCGTAACTGAACGCGATCTACAAAGCGTCCTCTATTGCTGAAGTGTACGCTTCTCTTTTGTTTTTTATGTGGGAAATATAAGAATGTATCAAGCCTCCCTATGTATCAATCCTACCCCTTGCAACTGCCCTGCAAGAGATAGTAGGGGGGCACGTTTAGCGGCCCGTACTCAGCAGGGTATCGGTTAAGACACCCCGCTGATTAGATGTGGAGAAATCACCAAGGTTCCTGAAGTGGGGTGGTTGTCTTCGCGGACAAACCTTGGTGTGCGCCACCATGTGAAATTTCCCTGACCCGTTGCAGAGAAAGTTCCAGCTCTTTGTATTCCGAACTACAGTAAAAACGGGGACTTCGAACCGTGGTGCCTTCTGCCACATCTGGCAATAGCTATAATTTATTTATTTTTTTATATAATTATTATTTTTTCAGTAGTAAGAATCGACACTTTAGATATTCCGATTTTTCTCGAAGACGGTTCAGAATTTTCGAACGTTCTCAACGGTACAACGCGGTACAAACCTAGTACAAACTAGTACAACCAAGAGTTTTTAATTTTTCAGATTTTTTATTTTTTCAGTAGTAAGAATCGACACTTTGGATATTCCGATTTATCTCGAAAACGGTTTAGAATTTTTGAACGCTCTCAACGGTACAACGCGGTACAAACCTAGTACAAACTAGTACAACCAAAAGTTTTTAATTTTTCAGATTTTTTTATTTTTTCAGTAGTAAGAATCGACACTTTGGATATTCCCATTTTTCTCGAAAACGGTTCAGAATTTTCGAACGCTATCAACGGTACAACGCGGTACAAAACTAGTACAAACTAGTACAACCAAGAGTTTTTAATTTTTCAGAATATTTTTTTTTCAGTAGTACGAATCGACATTTTAGATATTCCGATTTTTCTCGAAAACGGTTCAGAATTTTCGAACGCTCTCAACGGTACAACGCGGTACAAACCTAGTATAAACTAGTACAACCAAGAGTTTTTAATTTTTCAGATTTTTTTATTTTTTCAGTAGTAAGAATCGACACTTTGGATTTTCCGTCTTTTCTCGAAAACGGTTCAGAATTTTTGAACGCTCTCAACGGTACAACGCGGTACAAACCTAGTACAAACTAGTACAAACAAGAGTTTTTAATTTTTCAAATTTTTTTATTTTTTCAGTAGTAAGAATCGACACTTTGGATATTCCGATTTTTCTCGAAAACGGTTCAGAATTTTTGAACGCTCTCAACGGTACAACGCGGTACAAAACTAGTACAAACTAGTACAATCAAGAGTTTTTAATTTTTCAGATTTTTTTATTTTCAGTAGTACGAATCGACATTTTAGATATTCCGATTTTTCTCGAAAACGGTTCAGAATTTTTGAACGCTATCAACGGTACAACGCGGTACAAAACTAGTACAAACTAGTACAACGAAGAGTTTTTAATTTTTCAGAATATTTTTTTTTCAGTAGTACGAATCGACATTTTAGATATTCCGATTTTTCTCGAAAACGGTTCAGAATTTTCGAACGCTCTCAACGGTACAACGCGGTACAAACCTAGTACAAACTAGTACAAACAAGAGTTTTTAATTTTTCAGATTTTTTTATTTTTTCAGTAGTAAGAATCGACACTTTAGATATTCCGATTTTTCTCGAAAACGGTTCAGAATTTTTGAACGCTCTCAACGGTACAACGCGGTACAAAACTAGTACAAACTAGTACAACCAAGAGTCTTTAATTTTTCAGAATATTTTTTTTTCAGTAGTACGAATCGACATTTTAGATATTCCGATTTTTCTCGAAAACGGTTCAGAATTTTCGAACGCTCTCAACGGTACAACGCGGTACAAACCTAGTATAAACTAGTACAACCAAGAGTTTTTAATTTTTCAGATTTTTTTATTTTTTCAGTAGTACGAATCGACATTTTAGATATTCCGATTTTTCTCGAAAACGGTTCAGAATTTTCGAACGCTCTCAACGGTACAACGCGGTACAAACCTAGTATAAACTAGTACAACCAAGAGTTTTTAATTTTTCAGATTTTTTTATTTTTTCAGTAGTAAGAATCGACACTTTGGATATTCCGATTTTTCTCGAAAACGGTTCAGAATTTTTGAACGCTCTCAACGGTACAACGCGGTACAAAACTAGTACAAACTAGTACAATCAAGAGTTTTTAATTTTTCAGATTTTTTTATTTTCAGTAGTACGAATCGACATTTTAGATATTCCGATTTTTCTCGAAAACGGTTCAGAATTTTTGAACGCTATCAACGGTACAACGCGGTACAAAACTAGTACAAACTAGTACAACGAAGAGTTTTTAATTTTTCAGAATATTTTTTTTTCAGTAGTACGAATCGACATTTTAGATATTCCGATTTTTCTCGAAAACGGTTCAGAATTTTCGAACGCTCTCAACGGTACAACGCGGTACAAACCTAGTACAAACTAGTACAAACAAGAGTTTTTAATTTTTCAGATTTTTTTATTTTTTCAGTAGTAAGAATCGACACTTTAGATATTCCGATTTTTCTCGAAAACGGTTCAGAATTTTTGAACGCTCTCAACGGTACAACGCGGTACAAAACTAGTACAAACTAGTACAACCAAGAGTCTTTAATTTTTCAGAATATTTTTTTTTCAGTAGTACGAATCGACATTTTAGATATTCCGATTTTTCTCGAAAACGGTTCAGAATTTTCGAACGCTCTCAACGGTACAACGCGGTACAAACCTAGTATAAACTAGTACAACCAAGAGTTTTTAATTTTTCAGATTTTTTTATTTTTTCAGTAGTACGAATCGACATTTTAGATATTCCGATTTTTCTCGAAAACGGTTCAGAATTTTCGAACGCTCTCAACGGTACAACGCGGTACAAACCTAGTATAAACTAGTACAACCAAGAGTTTTTAATTTTTCAGATTTTTTTATTTTTTCAGTAGTAAGAATCGACACTTTAGATATTCCGATTTTTCTAGAAAACGGTTCAGAATTTTTGAACGCTCTCAACGGTACAACGCGGTACAAAACTAGTACAAACTAGTACAACGAAGAGTTTTTAATTTTTCAGAATATTTTTTTTTCAGTAGTACGAATCGACATTTTAGATATTCCGATTTTTCTCGAAAACGGTTCAGAATTTTCGAACGCTCTCAACGGTACAACGCGGTACAAACCTAGTACAAACTAGTACAAACAAGAGTTTTTAATTTTTCAAATTTTTTTATTTTTTCAGTAGTAAGAATCGACACTTTGGATATTCCGATTTTTCTCGAAAACGGTTCAGAATTTTTGAACGCTCTCAACGGTACAACGCGGTACAAAACTAGTACAAACTAGTACAACCAAGAGTTTTTAATTTTTCAGATTTTTTTATTTTCAGTAGTACGAATCAACATTTTAGATATTTCGATTTTTCTCGAAAACGGTTCAGAATTTTCGAACGCTCTCAACGGTACAACGCGGTACAAAACTAGTACAAACTAGTACAACCAAGAGTTTTTAATTTTTCAGAATATTTTTTTTTCAGTAGTACGAATCGGCATTTTAGATATTCCGATTTTTCTCGAAAACCGTTCAGAATTTTCGAACGCTCTCAACGGTACAACGCGGTACAAACCTAGTACAAACTAGTACAACCATGAGTTTTTCATTTTTCAGATTTTTTTATTTTTTCAGTAGTAAGAATCGACACTTTAGATATTCCGATTTTTCTCGAAAACGGTTCAGAATTTTTGAACGCTCTCAACGGTACAACGCGGTACAAAACTAGTACAAACTAGTACAACCAAGAGTCTTTAATTTTTCAGAATATTTTTTTTTCAGTAGTACGAATCGACATTTTAGATATTCCGATTTTTCTCGAAAACCGTTCAGAATTTTCGAACGCTCTCAACGGTACAACGCGGTACAAACCTAGTATAAACTAGTACAACCAAGAGTTTTTAATTTTTCAGATTTTTTTATTTTTTCAGTAGTAAGAATCGACACTTTAGATATTCCGATTTTTCTCGAAAACGGTTCAGAATTTTTGAACGCTCTCAACGGTACAACGCGGTACAAAACTAGTACAAACTAGTACAACGAAGAGTTTTTAATTTTTCAGATTTTTTTATTTTCAGTAGTACGAATCAACATTTTAGATATTTCGATTTTTCTCGAAAACGGTTCAGAATTTTCGAACGCTCTCAACGGTACAACGCGGTACAAAACTAGTACAAACTAGTACAACCAAGAGTTTTTAATTTTTCAGAATATTTTTTTTTCAGTAGTACGAATCGACATTTTAGATATTCCGATTTTTCTCGAAAACCGTTCAGAATTTTCGAACGCTCTCAACGGTACAACGCGGTACAAACCTAGTACAAACTAGTACAACCATGAGTTTTTCATTTTTCAGATTTTTTTATTTTTTCAGTAGTAAGAATCGACACTTTAGATATTCCGATTTTTCTCGAAAACGGTTCAGAATTTTTGAACGCTCTCAACGGTACAACGCGGTACAAAACTAGTACAAACTAGTACAACCAAGAGTTTTTAATTTTTCAGAATATTTTTTTTTCAGTAGTACGAATCGACATTTTAGATATTCCGATTTTTCTCGAAAACCGTTCAGAATTTTCGAACGCTCTCAACGGTACAACGCGGTACAAACCTAGTATAAACCAGTACAACCAAGAGTTTTTAATTTTTCAGATTTTTTTATTTTTTCAGTAGTAAGAATCGACACTTTAGATATTCCGATTTTTCTCGAAAACGGTTCAGAATTTTTGAACGCTCTCAACGGTACAACGCGGTACAAAACTAGTACAAACTAGTACAACGAAGAGTTTTTAATTTTTCAGATTTTTTTATTTTCAGTAGTACGAATCAACATTTTAGATATTTCGATTTTTCTCGAAAACGGTTCAGAATTTTCGAACGCTCTCAACGGTACAACGCGGTACAAAACTAGTACAAACTAGTACAACCAAGAGTTTTTAATTTTTCAGAATATTTTTTTTTCAGTAGTACGAATCGACATTTTAGATATTCCGATTTTTCTCGAAAACCGTTCAGAATTTTCGAACGCTCTCAACGGTACAACGCGGTACAAACCTAGTACAAACTAGTACAACCAAGAGTTTTTCATTTTTCAGATTTTTTTATTTTTTCAGTAGTAAGAATCGACACTTTAGATATTCCGATTTTTCTCGAAAACGGTTCAGAATTTTTGAACGCTCTCAACGGTACAACGCGGTACAAAACTAGTACAAACTAGTACAACCAAGAGTTTTTAATTTTTCAGAATATTTTTTTTTCAGTAGTACGAATCGACATTTTAGATATTCCGATTTTTCTCGAAAACCGTTCAGAATTTTCGAACGCTCTCAACGGTACAACGCGGTACAAACCTAGTATAAACTAGTACAACCAAGAGTTTTTAATTTTTCAGATTTTTTTATTTTTTCAGTAGTAAGAATCGACACTTTAGATATTCCGATTTTTCTCGAAAACGGTTCAGAATTTTTGAACGCTCTCAACGGTACAACGCGGTACAAAACTAGTACAAACTAGTACAACGAAGAGTTTTTCATTTTTCTGATTTTTTTATTTTTTCAGTAGTAAGAATCGACACTTTAGATATTCCGATTTTTCTCGAACACGGTTCAGAATTTTTGAACGCTCTCAACGGTACAACGCGGTACAAAACTAGTAAAAACTAGTACAACCAAGAGTTTTTAATTTTTCAGAATATTTTTTTTTCAGTAGTACGAATCGACATTTTAGATATTCCGATTTTTCTCGAAAACGGTTCAGAATTTTCGAACGCTCTCAACGGTACAACGCGGTACAAACCTAGTATAAACTAGTACAACCAAGAGTTTTTAATTTTTCAGATTTTTTTATTTTTTCAGTAGTAAGAATCGACACTTTAGATATTCCGATTTTTCTCGAAAACGGTTCAGAATTTTTGAACGCTCTCAACGGTACAACGCGGTACAAAACTAGTAAAAACTAGTACAACCAAGAGTTTTTAATTTTTCAGAATATTTTTTTTTCAGTAGTACGAATCGACATTTTAGATATTCCGATTTTTCTCGAAAACGGTTCAGAATTTTCGAACGCTCTCAACGGTACAACGCGGTACAAACCTAGTATAAACTAGCACAACCAAGAGTTTTTAATTTTTCAGATTTTTTTATTTTTTCAGTAGTAAGAATCGACACTTTAGATATTCCGATTTTTCTAGAAAACGGTTCAGAATTTTTGAACGCTCTCAACGGTACAACGCGGTACAAAACTAGTACAAACTAGTACAACGAAGAGTTTTTAATTTTTCAGAATATTTTTTTTTCAGTAGTACGAATCGACATTTTAGATATTCCGTTTTTTCTCGAAAACGGTTCAGAATTTTCGAACGCTCTCAACGGTACAACGCGGTACAAACCTAGTATAAACTAGTTCAACCAAGAGTTTTTAATTTTTCAGATTTTTTTATTTTTTCAGTAGTAAGAATCGACACTTTAGATATTCCGATTTTTCTCGAAAACGGTTCAGAATTTTTGAACGCTCTCAACGGTACAACACGGTACAAAACTAGTACAAACTAGTACAACCAAGAGTTTTTAATTTTTCAGAATATTTTTTTTTCAGTAGTACGAATCGACATTTTAGATATTCCGATTTTTCTCGAAAACGGTTCAGAATTTTCGAACGCTCTCAACGGTACAACGCGGTACAAACCTAGTATAAACTAGCACAACCAAGAGTTTTTAATTTTTCAGATTTTTTTATTTTTTCAGTAGTAAGAATCGACACTTTAGATATTCCGATTTTTCTAGAAAACGGTTCAGAATTTTTGAACGCTCTCAACGGTACAACGCGGTACAAAACTAGTACAAACTAGTACAACGAAGAGTTTTTAATTTTTCAGAATATTTTTTTTTCAGTAGTACGAATCGACATTTTAGATATTCCGTTTTTTCTCGAAAACGGTTCAGAATTTTCGAACGCTCTCAACGGTACAACGCGGTACAAAACTAGTACAAACTAGTACAACCAAGAGTTTTTAATTTTTCAGAATATTTTTTTTTCAGTAGTACGAATCGACATTGTTACGAGCCGGGGCTGCGGCAACGCGAGAGGCCGGCGAGAGGGGTATTTCCCAAGGAATACGGTTTATGAATTTGTTAGTTAGAGGGCGGACGAACCTGATGCGAAATCAGGGAGCCGCAGGATTATCGGAAACGAGGACGAACCTGATGCGAAATCAGGGAGCCTCTAGGAATGGAGTCACTCACGGACGAACCTGATGCGAAATCAGGGAGCCGCAGGAGGGTGATTATTCGTGAACGAACCCGATGCGAAATCGGGGAGTCACTAGGATGATGTTCACAGACGAACTCGACGCGAAGTCGAGGAGCTGTTAGGAGGTTGGATTATTCACAGACGAACCTGGTGCGTAACCAGGGAGCTGTTCGGAAGGTGGTTGACATACAGACGAACCTGATGCGAAATCAGGGAGCTGTAGGATACGGACGAACCTGATGCGAAATCAGGGAGCCGCAGGAGAGGTTAAACGTGGACGAACCCGATGCGAAATCGGGGAGCCACTAGGTTGGAGAAGATTCCTTTTTGGTATTGGATGCGAAAGACCCTGATGCGAAATCAGGGAGTCGCGGGAAATGTTAGTATTGCCTCGTAACTCTTAATTATTATTTGATACAACTCGAGCGGTAAAGTTGTATCGGTGGGTATATGCTACTAATATTATAAGGATCGCTGGGTAAAAGATGGGTTTTAACGAATCTGACTCAATTTAGACGTGAACACCATTCGTGTATTCAATAACTAATTATTGTACAAATGTAAGTGTCGCGATTAAATAGTGTAGTAAAAGTGTATGAATTACCACTAATTTGCGCGGTGTTGACGCACTGGCGATGCGGGGCGTACGAGTGGTTATTCAGAGAAGCCAAATAGAATATAAACCGAACTCGCGGATTCTATGAGGTTAATTATGATTCCGACGGAGACTTTAGCTCGATCTTACTAGATTTAACCAACTCTGTACGAGCGTGACACGACGTTACTCTACGCGTGACTGTACTGCTTTGAACCAAAGAGGGTAGAAACCAAAGGGTTTATATAGTCCCAAAAATGAGTGGGGATAAGTTGGAAATCTCCATATAAGGAAATTCTTCGGGGTCGTCGTCGTGTCACTCCCGTTCCCATGATCGTCAACCAGATGGTCGAGAGCACGACCCCCATTAGTGGTGTGGGATAAGCAAAAGGATTTTAGGGCGTTTTCCCTTCGCAGACGCGAGCTCGAAAAACGGTTGAGAGCGGCGTATGGGAAAATTCCACATACGTAACATCTCCCCCCCCCAAGACAAAACATCGCGATTTTCGTGATGCTTTTACAAAAGAAGGGAAAACGACCTACAAGTCTTTCGTAAGCAAAAGTGTAAAAGAGAATTGTCGGGTGTAGTGTAATGTAGTGTACTTATAACTAGGTATTGCGGGGTGTTGGGTTCAGTTGTCGCTGGGCACCACGTAGCCCATCTCCAGCCAGTGGTTGATGACATCTAGTGGGGTTGTACGAGTAGCTGGTCCAGCGTTACCGTTGCAGTGATGCTATCCTTCTGATCCCCATCAGCATCTCCGTCCTGGTTGTTGTTTGCAGGGGCGGCGTATGGGAAGGGGTTGAGTACTCCTCAGGTAGAGCCTCACTGCTTACCAGGGTATGTTTCGGGACCAGGGTGATCAGGACCATATTTGGGTAGACGGTCGGCTTACCGTTTTGCCGTGGACGGAAAATAGGCGTGTTTTAATTTGTCCTGATGCTTTGTAATTAATTTATGGCGTGTTTGTAATACTACGTTGTTCATATCCATTATGTCCATTATCTGGTACGGTCCAATGTAATGTGGATCAAATTTACTGGTTCGTGGTTCCTTGAGTACGTAAACAAAATCGCCTACGTTAAACGTTGCTGGTTTTGCACGGATATCGTAATAATTTTTCGAACGATTTTTTGCTTTGTTTAGATTATCGGAAGCTATATTACGAATACTAGTCATGTGCGTTATCAGTTCTATTAGGTATTCTCCGTATGACTTTAATTTTTCACCGGTTGGAAAAGAGCTTGGTTCTCGAGCTGGCTTGCCAAAGATTAATTCGTACGGAGTGAAATTTGTTGCTTCATGAACGGATGTATTGTAAGAAAACATTGCGAATGGTATTAATAGATCCCAGTCCTCATAATTATCCATGTAATGCTTAAGGTATTCGGTGAGGACGATGTGGCTTCGTTCCAGAGACCCATTAGTTTGTGGTCTATATCCCGAGGTTGTGATTTGTTTAATTTTAAATATTTCAGATAGGTTGGTCATAAGTGTTCCAATGAAGCTAGTTCCTTTGTCTGTTAGTATTGCGCGAGGTGTACCATAAATTGCGATGAAATGTCTGGCAAAAGCATCTGCAATTGTAGTAGCTCGAATGTTAGGTATTGCTACGGCTACGCAATATTTCGTTAGATTATCTTGAATGGTGAGAATGTGTCTGTTCCCACTGGGTGTAATTGGTAAAGGTCCCACTGTATCTAAGGAAATTTTGTCAAAGGCTCCTATAGGTGTGTCGGTGATCAACATCGGCTGACGAGTTTTCGCTCGTACTAACTTCTGTTCTTGACAACTTTGGCATTTTCGGATGTAGTCCTGAATGTCGTTGCGCATTTGTGGCCAATGGAATTTTGATCGGATGCGTTTGTATGTCTTCGTAACTCCTTTATGTCCTCCAATTAAACTGTCGTGAGCCTCGTTGATAATGTGCTGTCTGTCTTCTTCGGATGGTGTGGTGATGGTACAGTTGCATAGAATAATCTGCAGACCTGTTCCCATGAAAACCTCTTCTAAAATCTTGACGAATTCATTGGATGGTATTTTATGAAGGTCCCCCGTAGCAGAAATTCGAAATGATTTAATCTGATTTTGATCCAAGGTGTGTCGAAGAGTTTTCAATCCATCGAGCACATCTACTCTTTTAATATTATCAAAGAAGTTTTCTGAGATTATTATACTGAAAGTTTTAAATAGTCCATTGTCCGTAGTTATCACCTGTCCCTTTTTTGGTTGTGCTGCCAGAAGATTTGCTTTATTAATCATTTCTGTGTCTAGTAGTAATTTTCCAACGGGGTTTACTAAATTGCAATCGGCAGAACTGAAATGTACGTGATGTCCTTCTTCAGCAGTAAAGGTATTTGAAGAGACAATAATTTGATGTGGTTGGTCTAGTGGAATCTCTTCCAGATCACCAAGGTCGGTTGAATTTTCGATTTCGGTAGTGAAGAATGGGTAAGGGTCAAGCGTGCGGTCAAAGACCCTAGATTCAGTTGACCTGCTGTCAGGTGGTTGTCCCACACTTGCTTCGGCTGTAGTCCCTGCAGGTAGCTGGTTTATTGAGGGTTGTAAAAGTTCATCCATGACTTCTAAGGATACTTGCGGTGTACTGAGTAATTCTTGTTGAATATTTCCTGCATTTTCTATGACAGTATTGTCGGTCGGCTCCTCAAAGGATATTAGATCGTCGAATGAGGTCTGGTCCTTATCTAAAGGGACGATTTGTGTGGAATTTGCTACGGGCGAGAAAGTGTTTATAGTTTCCTGACGTTCATCTGGCATCGTTACCTCTTGAGATAAGCTGGGGAAAGATCGGTTCTTGTATATTATTGGAGAATGTTGAACGTTCCCACGTGCAGTTTCTTCTGTTTCGTCTGAGCTGCTGCTTGTCTCCCGATACTTGGGTCGGACTTCTCTATCGCGTCGTAACTGTCGTATGCGGTGCCCAATTGTCTCGATGTTAGCGTCTGTTTTCGGTATCTGGGCTTTGAAATTAGGATCTTGAGGGTCTCGTGGAATAAGTGGTAGGCAGGCAGACGTGGGGTTGCGTGATAATGCGTCTGCGTTCTTATTCGTCTTTCCAGATTTATGGACAACCTGGTACTCGTACTCTAAAAGTCGGAGCTTCCACTTCATAAGTCTTGAAGTGGGGTCCTTAACAGAATGTAACCAGACTAGTGGTCTGTGATCTGTAACGAGGGTGAATGGGGTTCCGTAAATGTAAGGCCTGAAGTATCTTACGGCGTAAACCATGGCCAAACATTCCTTTTCAGTAGCCGAATAATTCTTCTCAGGTTTATTTAGGCTGCGAGATGCGTAAGCAATCGGCAGATCGTTTCCTATCTCCCCTTGACTAAGTACGGCTCCAATAGCGTAATCAGATGCATCTGTTGTGACGATAAATGGTTTACTAAAATCTGGGTATTGCAATATGGGTTGTTGACAAAGTTCGTTACGTAATTGCTTAAAACTTTGGTCTTGTTCTTCTGTCCATTTAAATTTGATGCCTTTTCCTAATAAATTAATTAAAGGTTTTGCTTTTGTGGTGAAATTAGGTACGAATCTTCGGTAATATCCTACAAGTCCTAAGAATTGTTGAATGTTCTTCTGCGTTGTTGGTATGGGAAAATCTTGAACAGCTTTTAATTTCCTAGGGTCAGGTCTTACTCCTTCCTTTGAAATAATGTGTCCAAGGTATGCAACTTCCTTTCGCAGGAATTGGCACTTGTTGGTCTGGAGGGTTAATCCATGTTCTCGAAGGCGGGTTAACAGTTTTTTGACTTTAATATTATGTTCCTGTAATGATGATGCATAGATCACTATGTCGTCCAAGTAGACAAAGAGGTCCGTTCCTTGAAGTCCAGTGAGTGCTTGATCCATTAGGCGTTGAAAGGTGGGTGGTGCATTCTTTAATCCGAAAGGCATTCGAGAGAATTCGTAATGTCCATTTGGAGTAGTGAATGCTGTTTTTGATTTATCTTTCGGATCCATCTCTATTTGATGAAATCCACTAGCGAGATCAAAGACTGAAAAATATTTAGCTCCTCCTAGTCGATCTAAAATCTCCGTGATTTGAGGTAATGGATACTTATCAGATATTGTTATTTCATTGAGGCCGCGGAAATCTATTACCAGACGCCAACGTTTCACTCCGTTTTCGTCTTCTTTCTTCGGGACGATCCATAAAGGAGAATTGTATGGAGATTTTGAAGGTGTAATTATACCATTTGATAATAACGCGCTGATTTGTTTTTGGATTTCCTTTTGATGAATGAGAGGATAACGATATTGTCTTGTGTTGATCGGAATATCGTTTGATGTATGAATTGAATGTTTAAACTCGCGAGCCTTCCCAAGTTTATCTCCAGGAAGATAAAATCGGTCGGGAAAATCTCTGACTAAATTGGTAACGAAATCTAGTTCTTCCCTATTTAAATGTTTTGTGTTTAGGGCTTCTAAAATTTTTTGTATTCTATCTTCACTTGTTTTGAATTTTGACGGGTGTTCTGCAGCTGAGTAAAAATCTTCTTCTGATGAACCGAAAATTTCGAATGGCTCCAATGTTTGTGGTTTTATCTCTACGTCTAGGGGTACATCGCTGGTATTTGTTGCCATAACGTAACACTTTCCTTCACTATTCCTCACAACTGCTTCTCCTATGTAGAGATGTTCGAGGGTCTTGATACGTGGTAAATATCCTTCCTTCATCCCGCGGTTTGTTATAGTTATAGCAATCTGTTGCGACGTCCTAGGTTCGATACGATGTTTGGTCGACGTCGGTAGTGTTCCTGTTTGAGGTAGGTCTTGATAGTTTGAAAAACGTAGGGGTCGGGTTGGTTTGTTCTTTAACACCAAAGTCCCATGATAATAGGAAATTTCGGCCTCCTCTTGTTTTAAAAATGGGCTTCCTATAAGTCCATCTGCTTCTATTGCAAGCTCTTTTACCACATAGAAAAGTGCGGGAGCTTCGTGGATATGAAGAATTGTTGTTCCTAAAGTGTGAATTGGATTAGTAGTAATTCCGGTTAATTCGATTTCTTCCCTAGAGTTTATCGCGGCTTTTTGTCCTAGGGCGTTAATGACTACTAAATTAACGGATGCTCCACCATCGATTAGGAATTCTCCCGTTCCTGACTCCAGTTCTGGAACCTTGATGGTGATCCGTGGGGCAGGTGCTTCCTTGATGAGGGTTTCTCTTCGAAGCGGACTGTCCTTTGGCGAGCTTCTTTGTTTCCGCTCATCGTGTCGCCTATACGTTGAGCGCGATCGAAGTTTAAAGATTTGTTTGATTCAACGGACGAATCTCGCGAGTCTCGTTGATATCTCGGGCTACGCGGATGTTTCCTACAGGATTTTCCGTCATGTCCGGTCGTACCGCAATGCCAGCAATATAAACTTGGCTTGCGATTTGTATCGGGATTTTTTAAAATAGAATAATGTTTTTCCCCATCATCTGCGTACGATGAGTCGGAGCGATAAGAAGGGGATCTCGAGGGGCTCCGGTGACGCAAGGTCCAGGCCGTCGTACGTGTCCGTCCTTCTCGTTCCTCTTCAAAACCAGATGTTTTTGTAGACCGATCCCTGTTCTGGTCGTATCTACTTGGAGAGTGCGGGTACGACACTTCACGGTCGTGGTTTCGAGAGTCTTCCGCGTAATGGTCTCGGCGAGACCACCGGGAGGGTGATTCATTACGGGGCGACTGTCGTCTATTCCTTAATTTTCGGTCTATCTGTAGCACGGCGTCGTAAGCTTGTTCAAGTGTTTTGATGTCTTGAATCTGAGCCGACACTTTCCAGGAAATTCGATCCGGTAAACCGTCGATGAAGTTTTCTTTAACGTCATTTTCCATTTCTTTGACGAAGTCTTCAGCGTGATCCAGATACCTTTCCCGAATAGCTCCGCGCGCACAGTAAACGAGATGACAAGTCCTGTCGACGTACTGTCGCAGGCTTTCTCCTTCGCGAATACGTAATTTCGCGATCTCTACTTGGAAGTATGACAAACTTCTTCCCGGCGCGAATCTCTTTTTTAGATGTTGAACTAATTTCTTAACAGATTCGAATTTATGCTCTAAGGTGCACCTGCGTGCCGGACCGATCAGTTTCGTTAGAATTATCGCAAGATACTCGGCTTCCGTACCTTCAGGAATCAAAGTTAACCCGTCTTCCACATTTTGTGCAAAGCGCGTCAAGGGTGGACTTTCACCGTCGAAGGTTGGAATTGACATTGTAATGTTCTGTATACATGTCCGTTGCGTCAAGAGTGACATTGAGTTTGCAATTGAAACTGTCAGGTTCATAATGTCGTTAGACGAGACGTTCGCCTGTGTGTTTGGCATTTTGAAAATTACTAAGTGACTTGACTAGAGAAAACTAGTATATTGTCGATAATAAATAATGAGTGATTTTAACGTATTTAAAAAACCCAAATTTGACGGCGATTCTAATGCAGTAGCATCCCACCGCTGTCACCAGTTCTGTTACGAGCCGGGGCTGCGGCAACGCGAGAGGCCGGCGAGAGGGGTATTTCCCAAGGAATACGGTTTATGAATTTGTTAGTTAGAGGGCGGACGAACCTGATGCGAAATCAGGGAGCCGCAGGATTATCGGAAACGAGGACGAACCTGATGCGAAATCAGGGAGCCTCTAGGAATGGAGTCACTCACGGACGAACCTGATGCGAAATCAGGGAGCCGCAGGAGGGTGATTATTCGTGAACGAACCCGATGCGAAATCGGGGAGTCACTAGGATGATGTTCACAGACGAACTCGACGCGAAGTCGAGGAGCTGTTAGGAGGTTGGATTATTCACAGACGAACCTGGTGCGTAACCAGGGAGCTGTTCGGAAGGTGGTTGACATACAGACGAACCTGATGCGAAATCAGGGAGCTGTAGGATACGGACGAACCTGATGCGAAATCAGGGAGCCGCAGGAGAGGTTAAACGTGGACGAACCCGATGCGAAATCGGGGAGCCACTAGGTTGGAGAAGATTCCTTTTTGGTATTGGATGCGAAAGACCCTGATGCGAAATCAGGGAGTCGCGGGAAATGTTAGTATTGCCTCGTAACTCTTAATTATTATTTGATACAACTCGAGCGGTAAAGTTGTATCGGTGGGTATATGCTACTAATATTATAAGGATCGCTGGGTAAAAGATGGGTTTTAACGAATCTGACTCAATTTAGACGTGAACACCATTCGTGTATTCAATAACTAATTATTGTACAAATGTAAGTGTCGCGATTAAATAGTGTAGTAAAAGTGTATGAATTACCACTAATTTGCGCGGTGTTGACGCACTGGCGATGCGGGGCGTACGAGTGGTTATTCAGAGAAGCCAAATAGAATATAAACCGAACTCGCGGATTCTATGAGGTTAACTATGATTCCGACGGAGACTTTAGCTCGATCTTACTAGATTTAACCAACTCTGTACGAGCGTGACACGACGTTACTCTACGCGTGACTGTACTGCTTTGAACCAAAGAGGATAGAAACCAAAGGGTTTATAAAGTCCCAAAAATGAGTGGGGATAAGTTGGAAATCTCCATATAAGGAAATTCTTCGGGGTCGTCGTCGTGTCACTCCCGTTCCCATGATCGTCAACCAGATGGTCGAGAGCACGACCCCCATTAGTGGTGTGTGATAAGCAAAAGGATTTTAGGGCGTTTTCCCTTCGCAGACGCGAGCTCGAAAAACGGTTGAGAGCGGCGTATGGGAAAATTCCACATACGTAACAACATTTTAGATATTCCGATTTTTCTCGAAAACGGTTCAGAATTTTCGAACGCTCTCAACGGTACAACGCGGTACAAAACTAGTACAAACTAGTACAACCAAGAGTTTTTAATTTTTCAGAATATTTTTTTTTCAGTAGTACGAATCGACAATTTAGATATTCCGATTTTTCTCGAAAACCGTTCAGAATTTTCGAACGCTCTCAACGGTACAACGCGGTACAAACCTAGTACAAACTAGTACAACCAAGAGTTTTTCATTTTTCAGATTTTTTTATTTTTTCAGTAGTAAGAATCGACACTTTAGATATTCCGATTTTTCTCGAAAACGGTTCAGAATTTTTGAACGCTCTCAACGGTACAACGCGGTACAAAACTAGTATAAACTAGTACAACCAAGAGTTTTTAATTTTTCAGAATATTTTTTTTTCAGTAGTACGAATCGACATGTTAGCATCACCAATTTTAAGGGTAGGGTCGAGGGCGGATGGCCCCACGCTGTCCTGCCTTCGATGGTTTATGACTGGGACTTAGGCTGCGTGTGTTCCTGAATGAGGGTGCATGAGACTAAACAGTCCTGGCGACGGGCGATGGCTGGCGACCACTTTGGGTCTTCCAACTATCGGGTGTCGAAGGATTGCTTATTTGAATGTAGAGAGAGAGACTTTCGTTATGGCTAAGGGCCTGACGCCGTATTGCCAAAGAATAGGGACTCTGTCCCTGGAGGATCTAGCCACGGAGTGGGGAAGGCGATGCCTTCTGGTATGCGAACTGTGATAGACCGCTCAGTCCTTACCCTAGAACTGTCCTGGATCGAGCTTCGTTGCTACCCTTAGAAAGTCATTTCTAACATCAGAAGTGGGATACTAGCATAGAAGTTTACTGTGTTAGCGACTCAACGTCTGAAGATGGCAGAACAAGATAGTGCAGTTAGTGAACCAAGTGCACCGTCGTTCGAAGCGCTTTTCATGAAATTCATGGAAAGTACGATGAATCGTGTACCGAGTACTTCTACCTCAACGCCTGAGCATGTAGCGGAAGCGATACCGGAATTTGGAGGTGTGGATATTGGAGACAATGCTGAGAAGTGGTGTGATATTGTGGAGAAGGCTACAGAGACATTATCCATTACTCAACGATTAAATCTAGCTACCCATGCGTTGACGGGATCGGCCAAGACATGGTACTCGTCGTGGCATGGTCATCCAAGAACGTGGCAGAAATTCCGGGAAGATATGTGTGCGGAATTCATTTCGGGGGACAGACTCTGTGAGCTGTTAGTTCGTGCTGTGACATACACAAGTGATAGTGCAAGATCCTCTTCGGAATACGTGCGTAATAAATTAAAATATTATGAGCAAACAGGAATTGAATTTAAGCCAAAGGAGCTGATTAGCCTTGTGATTGGACATGTAGTTGATCCAACAGCGCGGCAATCTTTGACAAATGCAAATTATCAGACGACTGCGGCACTAAAGACAGGCATCTCGCAATTTCAATTGGGGAAAAGGGATAAGGACAGTGATAAAAGACCTCACTATTCTTCGCGGAAGCAAGATGATAGGAACCGTAAGGATGATAGGAACCGTAAGGATGATAGAAACCATAAGGACGATACTGACCGTAAACGGTGCTTTTCGTGCAATGAGGTAGGACACTTACAATTCGAGTGCCCGAAAAAACGGAAGACGGATGGGTCGGGTAATCGCCATCCCATACCGGGACCCTCCAAGCAGCTGACCTGTGGCTTTTGTTTTAAAAACGGCCACGAAGAGTCCCAATGTTGGGCGAAACAGCGTGTACAGAGGGATGATCCAAAGGCCAGGAAATCGATCACCGACGGGAAGAAATTACGAGCGAACGTGGGTCATATCAAAGACGTGGGTTTGACACCCATATTGTTTAAAGATACTTTGGTGCAATCTTTGTTGGATTCAGGCGCCGATAAATCAATGGTGCGTGAAGGGATTGCAAAACGTGCAGGTTGTAAAATTGAACCCTGTAACACGGTAGTGCGAGGACTTGGTGGTGGACGCATAGGTGCCCTGGGTAGTACCAAAGTTTTAATTCAAGCCGAGGATACCGCGGCCGAATTGGAATTTTTGGTGGTAGCGGACGTCAACTTGCCGTATGACGCAATTGTTGGTGATGATATACTGGATTACGAAAACTTGTGTGTCAAGAAAGTGAACGGGGAGAAAAGGCTGTTGTATTTTCCCTTGGGATCGTCGAAGTTACCTGCGGAGCCGCAATGCAACCTGGCTGAGGAGCTGCTACCTGAGATTCGTCAACCCTTGGAGGTGTTATTACGGCGCTATGACCACATGTTTACGTCAGGTAACAAAGTTCGACCTGTGAATACCGGTGAGTTGAACATTGTTCTAAAAGTAAACAAGGTGGTGAGGTATCAACCGTATCGATTGTCATTTTCGCAAAGGGAAAAAGTCAGGGTAATAATTTGCGATTTAATGGGGAATGGTATTATACGCGACAGCGTTTCGCCGTTCTCAAGTCCAATTCTTCTAGTTGCTAAAGCAAATGGTGATGATAGATTGGTTGTAGACTTTCGGGAAGTAAATAAAATAACAGTGAAAGACAGGTACCCTTTGCCTTTAATCGATGATCAATTGGATCGGTTAGGTAGAGGAAAATACTTTACTATCCTTGATATGGCGTCGGGTTTTCATCAGATTCCGATAGCTGCTGATTCAATTGAGAAAACAGCTTTTGTTACACCGGATGGTCATTATGAGTACCTACGAATGCCATTTGGTTTGGCAAATGCTCCTGCGGTTTTTCAAAGAGCTATTAATACTGCCTTGGGAAATTTGCGTTTTAGTATAGCGGTCGTATACCTCGATGATATTTTGATCCCTTCACGAACTGTGGAGGAGGGATTGGACGCCCTGAGTCGCGTACTGCAAGCTTTAGATGTAGCTGGTTTCTCGGTTAATGCTAAGAAATGTAAATTCTTTCAAACCAATGTAGAGTATCTGGGTCGTGAGGTGTCGGCAGATGGTATACGTCCGAGTTCAAAAAAGATAAAGGCATTAGTAGAAACGCCTGTGCCTACTAATGTTAAACAAGTTCGTCAATTTATGGGTCTCGCCAGTTATTTTCGGAAATTTGTTCCCGAGTTTGCTGCATGCGGCGCATGTATTACTAAGTTAACAAAAGCGAACGAACCATGGTTGTGGGGCGAAGAGCAAAATAAGGCGCGTGAATATATTATTAGCTGCTTGGTATCCAGACCACTCCTTATAATCTTTGATCCGTCTCGAGAGACAGAATTGCATACGGATGCGAGTTCCATTGGGTATGGAGCTATTTTGTTTCAAAGGACAGAAGGTGGTTTGCGAGTCGTGTCTTATTTTAGTCGGCGAACAACAAATGAAGAGTCACGATATCACTCTTATGAGCTTGAGACCCTCGCAATTGTAAATGCATTGAAATATTTCCGTGTTTATCTGTTAGGCATTCAATTTAAAATTATAACAGATTGTAATGCGATAAAAGCTACAAAAAAATAAGAAACACTTGTTGCCTCGCGTTGCTCGTTGGTGGGTATATTTGCAAGATTTTAATTTCGATATAGAATACCGTAAAGGGAAATGTATAGAGCATGTAGATTTTCTTAGTAGAAACCCGCCGACAGATTCGACTAATAGCGTGGTTCCTGCAGATACTTGTAAGGCAAATATAATATCTGTTGAATCCTGGTTACAAGTCGCGCAAAGAAATGATAAGGATACCATCGACCTAATTGAAAGGGTGAAAGCTAAGGATGCCGTAATTAGTGATTATGAAGTAGTTAATGATTTGTTGTGTCGCAAACTGTGTAGCGATAAACAAAGAACACTTTACCGATATTATGTACCGAAATGCAGTCGGTTCGGTTTGTTGCGATTGTATCATGATGAGAACTCACATGTTGGTAGTGAAAAGGTTTACGAATGCATTGCTCGTAAATTTTGGTTTCCGCAGATGCGTTCTTTTGTAAAGAAATACGTAGGGCATTGCCTTACCTGCACTGTGTCTAAACGTCATGTCGGGCCGAAACAAGGATTATTACATTCTATTAAAAAGACACCGATTCCTTTTGATACTATACATTGCGATTGTGTGGGACCTTTTCCTCGATCCAAAGATGGTTATCAACACATTTTAGTGATGGTTGATGCATTTACAAAATATCTGCAACTTATTCCACTAAAATCTTTGACAGGTGGGGAAACATTACAAGTTTTCAGGGAAAGATTAACACTTTTCGGCAGACCGCGGGTTATTGTATTAGATCGTGGGACCAATTTTACGTATAAATCTTTGCAATTGTTTTTGGAGAAACAGAATGTACAATTACATTTAATTGCTACTGGTGCTCCAAGAGCAAATGGGCAAGCTGAAAGATATGTAGGTACAGTCACTAATTTATTAACTGCGGAATTATCAAAGATTTCAGAATGGCCGAGCAAAATGAATAAGGTTCAAGAATCGTTAAATACTACGGTACAGAGCAGTACGGGTTTCTCGCCTTATCGGTTATTGTTTGGTATTGAACGTAGTGCAGGTAACGCGGTACATGCGGAGGCAGATTTGACAAATTCAAGCGAGGAGATTAATTTAAATCAAGATCGGGATGTTGCATTTAAACGTCTTTTAGAAAATGCGGAAAAACAAGACCGGAGGTTTAATAAGAAAAGACGAACAAATGTTGTATTCAAACAGGGTGATACAGTTTTTATCAAACCAGCTGCTACACGTAACGCTAAGTTGGAAAAGAAGTATGAAGGTCCGTTTGTCATTTCCGTAGTCTTAACGAATGATCGTTATGAAATTGTAGGAAAGTCTGGTAGACCACAAGTGGCACCGAAGGATCGTTTGCGTCGTTGGGACGGTGAACTGCCGGGTGATTTGTCGGAAAGTGACGAGGACGGGAGTCCGGAGTGAACCGTGTTAGCATGTTGAAAGAGCTAAGATGTTTTATTAATCGTAAGACAGCATGTATTGATTTTTGTTATTGTTGGTATTAAGTCAAATATATTGTGGTTGTGTGACTTGAAAGTTGTTTATTTTGTTGTTTGTGTACACCAGTTATTTTTAGTAAGGTACTGGAGGATGTTGTTCTTTGTGATTGAACAATATTTGGGAATATCGTTCTGTTACAGAGGTATTTTGTAATACTATCTGTGTTTGGGGTACGCACTTGCGGGTGGTACTGCCTATTGTTGCGTGACACTTGCGGGTGTCACGGCTGTTAAACTGTGAGGCGAGCTTTTGTGGGCCGTCTGAGATTGTTGCAGCATGCTTGAGGGCATTATTGTTGCTGAAGGATTGAGAGTAACGGCAACGTAGTGTTTGTATCACAGGGTTGCGGCTGTTACTCTCTCAATGAGAAATGCTAGGTTGTATTTTGTAATACAACGTGTGTAAATGGGGTCGGAAGAACGATCATCTTGTGTGTGATTCGTTGGAGTCCGACTGAGTGATTGAATTGAACGTATTTCTGGAAAATTGAGATTGACATCTATGTGAGAATGTCAGAGTGTAAATTGATTAGCTTGTATGTAGTGCAATGGTTGTGTGAATGGGTGCTTCCCGAGAACGTGAAGCATGTCAGGTTGGCCGTGTTAGCATCACCAATTTTAAGGGTAGGGTCGAGGGCGGATGGCCCCACGCTGTCCTGCCTTCGATGGTTTATGACTGGGACTTAGGCTGCGTGTGTTCCTGAATGAGGGTGCATGAGACTAAACAGTCCTGGCGACGGGCGATGGCTGGCGACCACTTTGGGTCTTCCAACTATCGGGTGTCGAAGGATTGCTTATTTGAATGTAGAGAGAGAGACTTTCGTTATGGCTAAGGGCCTGACGCCGTATTGCCAAAGAATAGGGACTCTGTCCCTGGAGGATCTAGCCACGGAGTGGGGAAGGCGATGCCTTCTGGTATGCGAACTGTGATAGACCGCTCAGTCCTTACCCTAGAACTGTCCTGGATCGAGCTTCGTTGCTACCCTTAGAAAGTCATTTCTAACAGACATTTTAGATATTCCGATTTTTCTCGAAAACCGTTCAGAATTTTCGAACGCTCTCAACGGTACAATGCGGTACAAACCTAGTACAAACTAGTACAACCAAGAGTTTTTAATTTTTCAGATTTTTTATTTTTTCAGTAGTAAGAATCGACACTTTAGATATTCCGATTTTTCTCGAAAACGGTTCAGAATTTTTGAACGCTCTCAACGGTACCACGCGGTACAAAACTAGTACAAACTAGTACAACCAAGAGTTTTTAATTTTTCAGAATATTTTTTTTTCAGTAGTACGAATCGACACTTTAGATATTCCGATTTTTCTCGAAAACGGTTCAGAATTTTCGAACGCTCTCAACGGTACAACGCGGTACAAACTTAGTACAAACTAGAACAACCAAGAGTTTTTAATTTTTCAGATTTTTTTATTTTTTCAGTAGTAAGAATCGACACTTTAGATATTCCCATTTTTCTCGAAAACGGTTCAGAATTTTCGAACGCTCTCAACGGTACAACGCGGTACAAAACTAGTATAAACTAGTACAACCAAGAGTTTTTAATTTTTCAGATTTTTTTATTTTTTCAGTAGTAAGAATCGACATTTTAGATATTCCGATTTTTCTCGAAAACCAAAAGAGTTAAACAATTTTTTCGAACGGTACAATGTTCGGTACAACTAGTACAATGTAGTACAATCGTGAAAATCGATGTTTTCCAAAAATGCGGGGCCAGCCTGAAAATTGGTTTTTTCAATTTTTCTCGAAAACGGTTGGGAATTTTTGAAAGCTCTCAACGGTACAACGCGGTACAAATCTAGTACAAACTAGTACAACCAAGAGTTTTTAATTTTTCAGATTTTTTTATTTTCAGTAGTACGAATCGACATTTTAGATATTCCCATTTTTCTCGAAAACGGTTCAGAATTTTCGAACGCTCTCAACGGTACAACGCGGTACAAGTCTAGTACAAACTAGTACAACCAAGAGTTTTTAATTTTTGAGATTTTTTGTTTTCAGCAGTACGAATCGACACTTTGGATATTCCGATTTTTCTCGGAAACCAAAAGAGTTAAACAATTTTTTCGAACGGTACAATGTTCGGTACAACTAGTACAATGTAGTACAATCGTGAAAATCGATGTTTTCCAAAAATGCGGGGCCAGCCTGAAAATTGGTTTTTTCAATTTTTCTCGAAAACGGTTGGGAATTTTTGAAAGCTCTCAACGGTACAACGCGGTACAAATCTAGTACAAACTAGTACAACCAAGAAGTTTTAGGTTTTCGAAAAAAGGGGGGCTAACTTCACACAGGCAGAAATTAACCCACCACCAATATTTATGGATGCAGATAACCTACAAACATTAACCAATTTAATAAGCGATCACTGCATATACAGGATTATACCATGAAATGTACCAGTGAAAACCAGATAAATCTACAAGCTGAAAGCCCAGAATCATATAGAAAGATCATACAAGCTTTAAAAACAAACATTGCTAGCTATTACACATACCAAGGGAAAGATAATAAGAAATACAAAGCTGTGATCAGAGGCTTACACTATTCCATACCCCATGAAATCATCAAAGAGGAACTGGAAAGTCTTTAACATGACGTATATAACATCACAAACCTCAAAAGTTCATATAACGGAAATCTGTTACCCCTGCATAAAGTTGAACTAATGGCAAATGAGAACAATAAAGAAATATTTCAAATAAAGAAGCTTGCAAATACTATAGTTACAATAGAACAATATAGAAACATGAGAGATATACCCCAATGTGCAAATTGCCAAAAGCATGGGCATACTAAAAACTATTGCAACAGAGACCCGGTATGCGTCAAATGTGCTCAGTCACACCTCTCGCATCTATACTCAAAAGGCAAAAATATAGAGGATGTAAACTGCTGCAATTGCAGTGGAAAACACCCAGCTAACTACAAAGGGTGCAAGGTTAGAAAGGATATACTGGAAAAACTGTACCCTAAAATAAGACATAAAGATTTAACAAAGTCAGAAGGAACGATGTTCAACCAGCCGAATACAAAAGGGAAAATCAACTTACTCATCACAGAATCAACAAGATAAACAAATACCCACTTACACGACATCCAAGTTAAGCTATGCACAAGTAACGGCAAATCAAAGAGCACAAGAAAACGGAGAACAAACCAGTAACCCAGCAAATAATATAGATAGCAAGATTCATAAACTAACTGCAATTGTGGAGCAACAAATACAACAGTCAACAATGATAATGAATCTCCTTGTCAAACTAGTCACCTTGATTAGGGCCCTTTACACGGACGTTCTTGCGCGCGGTCCGGCGCGTCGCACGCCGCGAGGCACGCAAAAGTACGTCAAGCCGGATCGTGGCGCTCCTTCGCGCGGGCCAGAAGGTCGTACCCGTCACTACTTATTGTTAGAGACAGCGAGTTCGGGCTCCCATTTCTACGTCGACTCCACATGCTTTTTACACGATCCACCGCAGTGGTGTATTGTGTACTACTTGTTCGATATATATCATCGATCTGCGAAACGATCGGCAAGACACGATCGCGATATACGTTCGGGAAAAGTATCTCAAATTCCTCGATATACCAGGCTTATATGTAGAGGATGTCATAAATGCTGTTACTGTAGGGTACACTGAAACATCTGTTTTTAGGAAGCTACATTTGGTTGACCTGAAGGTGCTATAAATTCTGGAAATGGTTTATGACTCAGTTATAACGACTGTAAAATTTTACAAGGGTACTTTAAAAAATGTCCAAATGTTTCCCCGGCAATGCGATGGCAAATGAAATTGCAGTTAACACATTCACTGTTGTAACGATCATAATATTATTACTATTGACGGCAATAATTACCATGTCATTGCTTGTTTTAATATAAAAACTAATATTGATAGACAATAAATACATATAGGTATGCAAGTGATGTTATATCTAAGATAAATGATGAAGAGATGTAATATGCAAGATGTTTTGAAGAAGGGGGTGGTCTTCTGATTGCTCGTGATGCAGGTCAAATTTTTCACCCACGCTCTTGCGTGGCGCGCAAGAAAGCACCACGATCCTGCCCGCGTTCCAACCTCGACTCCAGAAGAGTTTACATAAGAGACAGAAAAGGTAGTTGGAAAAGGACAAAACGGCACTTGAAACCAGGCTCGTCGCGCGCCTCAGGATTTCTGACAGTGCGGAAATCCTGAGGCGCGCGACGAGCCTGGCTGCCGATCCTGGCAGCCAAGACCCCAGAGACAACGCCGTCGATAAGCCGTGCCTCGATGCGTTTCGAGGACTTCGATCCTCGAGACCAGGGGGGCCGTACAATGTTGCCCCCTAAGACGTGGCGAATAGAAAATCCTACATTTCTCACCGGATCTTGGCGAAAGTGACGTGAATCGTTTCCTTATGTTTCCCGATGAAAATGGTCCAAAAACGACACAAATCGGATTGTAATTAAGGAATCTTCATAATAAATTGATTTCCATAACTTCGTTAAAAATAGTTCGATTTATATGAAAGTTGGTAGGCATAATTTTCATTTGAAAAACATGAGAAATCCATCGGTATCACTTCCATATCGATACGATAAAGAATAAAGTATACAGTTTTTCTGAGACAGGTATGAATCCTTGGCCGACCGCAGCGAATCGAGGTCGGCGACCCACAGTCGAGGGTGAAATATTAATTACAGAGTATTAAGAAATTCTTTATTCTTCGTCGTATCGATATAAAAGTAACACTGGTGGATTCTTGGCGTTCTCCCAATTAAAATTATCACAAATATCATGCAAATCGGACTACTTTTACACAAACAATAAAAATTATAAAAGGAGTAGGCATTCCGTGGTCCGAACGATGACCAGAACGAGCAAAGAACCTAATAAAAAAAGAATAAATATAAGGAAAGTAACCGTAATAAACGTACTAATGGACTAATTTTTGTACCTATTTAAAAATTATAAGCGTGGGATAAGAAAGCTGTCCCGCGGTTCGCAAAGACCTGGTCCCCAAATGTTCCTGACGCTGACCAGGCCTGTGCGAACCCTTGAAATTAAGTAGGTAGATGGAAGCAGAAACGGCAGGAACAGGTAGGTACATATAAAGGAGTAAAAGTGAAAGTTAGAAATAGCTGCAGAAACAGAAAAAAGAAATATGGCAAAGACGTAGTTTAGTATGAAAGTTGTGTTTTTGTGTATCCATCACTCTATTCTGATAGCTAATGGACAAAGTATGTAACCATGCAAACAAATATGTCGTATTAAAACAAGCAATGACATGGTAATTATTACCGTCAATAGTAATAATTATGATCGTCACAACACCGGATTTACCTCAAACTTGGCATATAACTTTAGTAGATGTCCCATTCTCGCCGGGACTAAAACTGAGTCGGTTGTTGCGAAATTTTTTGCAGAAATCGATGTCCGTTTTAGAAACTGCAATTTTTTTTTTTAATTTTCAGCATTTCTCATTTATTCTAGTTCGGGCGGTAGCCACGCTCGTACAGATTACACAATTTTTTTAATTTTCTATTTCAAACAACTACAACGGCTAATTTTATGCTATCAGTGCGCATGGTGATTTTGATTTTAAGCTCTATAACTCCGGATATAACCACTATTTTTGCATTCAATTTTTTTTACATATTCCCTAAAGATTAACAAATGAAGCAACAAAGCTGCAAGTAAATAGGTATATTTAATTAATTGTTTGGTTTTAAAAAATTCGCGTTCACTTCCTACCGCTTGTAGCAGCTCGCACTGCTCGCAGAGGCTTGGCTGCCAGGCTCGTCGCGCGCCTCAGGATTTCCGCACTGTCAGAAATCCTGAGGCGCGCGACGAGCCTGGTTTCAAGTGCCGTTTTGTCCTTTTCCTACTACCTTTTCCGTCTCTTATGTAAACTTTTCTGAAGTCGAGGTTGGACCGCGGGCAGGAGCGTGGTGCTTTCTGGCGCGCGGGCAGGACTGTGATGCTTTCTTGCTGCGCGCCACGCAAAAGCGTGGGTGAAAAATTTGACCTGCATCACGAGCAATCAGAAGACTACCCCCCTTCTTCAAAACATCTTGCATATTACCTCTCTTCATCATTTATCTTAGATATAACATCACTTGCATACCTATATGTATTTATTGTCTATCAATATTAGTTTTTATATTAAAACAAGCAGTGACATGGTAATTATTGCCATTGATACTAATAATTATGATCGTCACAACAGTGAATGTGTTAACTGCAATTTCATTTGCCATCGCATTGCCGGGGAAACATTTGGACATTTTTTAAAGTACCCTTGTAAAATTTTACAGTCGTTATAACTGAGTCATAAACCATTTCCAGAATTTATAGCACCTTCAGGTCAACCAAATGTAGCTTCCTAAAAACAGATGTTTCAGTGTACCCTACAGTAACAGCATTTATGATATCCTCTATAAGCCTGGTATATCGAGGAATTTGAGATACTTTTCGCGAACGTATATCGCGATCGTGTCTTGCCGATCGTTTCGCAGATCGATGAAATATATCGAACAAGTAGTACACAATACACCACTGCGGTGGATCGTGTAAAAAGCATGTGGGGTCGACGTAGAAATGGGAGCCCGAACTCGCTGTCTCTAACAATAAGTAGTGACGGGTACGACCTTCTGGCCCGCGCGAAGGAGCGCCACGATCCGGCTTCACGTACTTTTGCGTGCCGCGCGGCGTGCGACGCGCCGGACCGCGCGCAAGAACGTCCGTGTAAAGGGCCCTATTGAAAGAAAGCTCTCATGAAAGTTATGATATGGAACTGTAATGGACTACAACAAAGAGCGATAGAGCTACAAGAATTTCTATCCCGAAACGATATTGACATCTGCTTACTACAAGAAACCCATGAAACCAATAAAAATCACTACAAAACCTACCCATATCACTGCTACACAACGAAGAATGTAAATGGCAAAGCTAGAGGAGAGACTGCAGTCCTAATAAGGAAAAACATCAAACACTTACAATTGCAAGGTATGAGCACCGATAAGATTCAAGCTACATCTGTCAGAGTTTACTCAGAAAATGCACATCCAATTATCTTCACATCCATCTACTGTCCATCAAGAGTTAAACCACCAACTGAAGATATGGAAGAACTAATTAAAAATTTACAAGGAAAATACATCATAGGAGGAGACTATAATGCTAAGCACCAATGCTGGGGATCAAGAATAAACAATCACAGAGGTACCACTTTATTGAAATTAATACACAAAAGAAAACTCAAAATAATAAGTCAAAATAGACCACCACATTGGCCTACAAATACTCAGCACATTCCAGATATCATTGACTTTGCGGTTACAAACTTTCTACCAAATATTAACAAAATCTACACGGAAATAGATCTAACCTCTGACCATGTACCAATAATATTTATCATTAACTCCAAAGCACAATTCACAACACCTAAAACATTAACATCGAAATCAACACATTGGCCTACATTTCAAGAATATATAAACACAAGCCTAACCTGCAACGTTCCACTGAGGAACGAAGAAGATATAGATAAAGCGGCGGAGAGTCTAACCGTACTAATACAAACCGCTACATACCAAGCCACACCACCAAGTAATGAAATAGCATATAAATACGAAGTGATACCAAATGCAATCCTGCAAAAGATTAAAGAAAAACCCTGATAACCATCTGCCTGCAGTCTGCCAGCAGATTGACAGCAGGGTCTGCCAGGAGAGCGCAGGATCTGCCGGCAGCTCGCATTCGCATTCGCATTCGCACACGTCCGCATTCGCCTACGGTTCTGCCGGCAGATCCTGCTGCCCGCCAGACTAGTGATCCTCTAGGCAGTGATCGGATAAACGCATATCGTCGCTGATTGGTTGCTGCGATTTGTGTCTAAAGCGGAAGTAGCCAGAGAAAGAAACTGTAACAAAGAAAGAGACAGAAATACGAATAGAAAGAGATAAACAAGCAGCTTGGAAAGCAGACGATTTAATGAATGTTTAGGTTATGTTATTTCCGGTTTTGCCCCAAAATGGCTGCGGTTTGTCCGATCACTGCCTAGAGGATCACTACGCCTGACCATCCAACAGCGCCATCTGAAGGCCACAATTGCCAAACAATTCCCTGCGCGTGACGTTACATGGACGTCCCTACGCACCAACGCATGTATACCGTGATTGCTATAGGTGTATCCATACCCTTACATAACCAGGAAGCAGATTCTGGAATTTATTAAATAATTAATTCTACTTATATCAAAAAGTATTTATTTATTATTCAAAAATATACAGGATCGGTGATTACAATTGTCACAAGAGGAACATTCAATATTTACATTTACATTAACAAATCCATATACAGTACGTTCCGTAACCAGTGGTACCTAGTAGGGGCGATGTCAGAAATTTTAATCAGTATTTTCGACTTCTTTTTTGTGTATAATCATCATACTTATTTCCTGTTGTGTTCGCGCTGAAAACAAATACAATATTAGTATAAAATTAAATGTAACGTATGAATAAACAGGATACATGCGATACTTACTTCAGCTCCATCTCAACACAGTACACATCCTAGGCGATCATGCATGCTCCTGCGAACATTAACATTTATAAGAAAATATGTATTAAATTATTATCTACTAAACAAGATGCTAAACATTCGCACTTCGCGCATAACCCTACTTGTCTGTCTTGCAAATAATGTGAATCCCGATTTCCGCGACGTAGATAATTAGAAATTATTCAATTCCATAATTACGTTTGCCTTCTGGATACGTCGAGATGAATTGTCAGGATATTGATGGATGAAATTACTTGGAATATTCTTCGCTTTTTCCGGCACTGACTGCCACTGCCAGTGACTGCCACCTCAGACCTCGAAAACGAACGCAAACTGGACGTAGAGCCTTGACCAATCACGAATTTCGGCACTATGGCGCAGCCAATCCGAGCGTAGCTCATTGTACCGTTCAAAGTGGCACCCGTTGTGCTTGAAGACGTACGCTCGAATAATATTCAAAGTAATTTCATACATCAACATCCAGACAATTCATCTCGACGTATCCAGAAGGCAAACGTAATTATGGAATTGAATAATTTCTAATTATCTACGTCGCGGAAATCGGGATTCACATTATCTGCAAGACAGACAAGTAGGGTTATGCGCGAAGTGCGAATGTTTAGCGTCTTGTTTAGTAGATAATAATTTAATACATATTTTCTTATAAATGTTAATGTTCGCAGGAGCATGCATGATCGCCTAGGGTGTGTACTGTGTGGAGATGGAGCTGAAGTAAGTATCGCATGTATCCTGTTTATTCATACGTTACGTTTAATTTTATACTAATATTGTGTTTGTTTTCAGCGCTCACACAACAGGGGACATGATTCTACAGAAAAATGAAGTCGAAAATATTGAATGGAATTTTCTGATATCGCCCCTACTATTTAAGTACCAGTGGTTACGGGACGTGGATTTGTAAATGTAAATGTTGAAAGTCCCTCTTTGGATTTATATGCGCTACTTATATTATTTTGTAACAATTGTAATCACCGATCCTGTATATTTTTGAATAATAAATAAATACTTTTTGATATAAGTAGAATTAATTATTTAATAAATTCCAGAATCTGCTTCCTGGTTATGTAAGGGTATGGATACACCTATAGCAATCACGGTATACATGTGTTGGCGCGTAGGGACGTCCATGTGACGTCACGCTCAGGGAATTGTTTGGCAATTGTGGCCTTCAGATGGCGCTGTTGGATGGCCAGGCGGGCAGCAGGATCTGCCGCGGATCTGCCGTCGATCTGCCGACCCTGCTTGGCAGGATCTGCCGGCAGAACCATAGTCGAATGCGGACGTAGGCTGGACTGCAGCTGCCGGCAGATCCTGCCGTCAGACCTGGTTATCAGGGAAAGAAAAGCAACAAAGTACTGGCAGAAATACCACACTGCAGAGGCTAGGAGGGAAATGAATAATTTATCTAAACAGGTCAAAGACTTACTAAGTCAACATAAAAACGAAAAATTCCAAACTTATATGGACAACTTAGACATAATACCAGAAAAGAATTACTCATTATGGAAAACGGTCAAAAATATAAAAAATCCAATAAAACAAATTACCCCGTTCAAAACCGATAATGGATATTGTAAGGACTTAAAAAAACAAGCGGAAATCGCAGCAAATCATTTAGAAGAAATATTCTGAAACAATGGAAATGTCACAATACCACAAAATAACATACATGAAGATAATCCGAGCAACAACGGAATGGGAGAGTATCAAATGAGCACAACGATAGAAGAGGTTGAATATCATATTAAACAGCTGAAAGATAAAAAAGCCCCTGGCTACGACATGATAGCTGGGAAAGTTATCAAGGAACTACCAGATAAAGCTATACGATACCTAGCAATAGTGTATAATGCAATGTTAAGAATTGGATACTTTCCATTAAGCTGGAAGTGTGCGGCAATCATACTAATCCCCAAGCCTCACAAACCTCTTGATTGTGTTAAATCCTATAGACCAATATCCTCACTCCCAATCCTGTCTAAGATCCTTGAGCGAATTATATTGAGGTATTTACAAAAAGAAATTGATGAGAAACAACTAATACCTAACTATCAATTTGGTTTCAAGAAAAAACATAGCACAATCGAGCAAATTCACAAGTTAACAAATAATATACTACAAGCACTGGAAACCAAACAATACTGCAACTGCATATTTACGGACATTGAAAAAGCTTTTGATAAAGTACCCCACAATAACCTTATATACACCCTGACAGAAATTCTTTCGCAGCCACTGACGCGAATACTAACCAGCTACCTAACAAATAGACACTTTTTTATAAAACTTAATGACACCTACTCTGAGGCTAGGACTATAAAGGCTGGGGTACCACAGGGGAGTGTCTTGGGCCCAACCCTATACTCACTATACACAGCAGACGCTCCAGAAATTGGCGAAGGTAAAATCTATACTTTTGCAGATGATACAGTTATAATGGAAACCGGGAAGAGTATACAACAAACAACCAACAAATTGGAAGAAAACTTCATTAAGCTCAAGGACTGGATGGACAGGAAACTCATCAAAGTCAATACAGATAAAAGCAGCAATATATGCTTCACGCTGAACAGAAAGGATATTCCAGAAATAAAAATTGACAATGCAATAATACCACAAAAGGCTGAAGTGAAGTATTTAGGGCTAATACTGGATAGAAAGCTTACCTGGAGTACGCACATAAAGGAAACTAAAAATAAAATGAAGCAGGTAACAAAAACCTTCTACTGGTTAATAAGGAGAAGTTCAAGACTGAAGATTGATCTTAAACGACAAATATATATATCATTAATTAAACCGCTGTGGACATACGGTATACCACTATGGGCTACAGCATCAAAATCCAACGTTAAAAAAATAGAAACTGAACAAGCTAAGATCCTAAGACTAATCAGAGAAGCCCCTTGGTACGTCAGAAATGATGACATCAGAAGATCATTAAATATCAACACTGTTACTAGTGAAGTACAAAAATACAGCATGAAACACAAAAATAGAATTGAAAACCACATTAATACAACAGTAACCGACTGCTACATGCCCATCAACCGCAGACTCAAGAGTAAACACCCATTAGACCTCATTAGAACTACGCAAGCTCAATAGAGCAATGTTATGATCAACCTAGTAATGTTAAGGCGTAATCCATCCAAAGACTTTTACTTTTATACTTATGCTTAGAATAGTACACCTTAATTATATTTTTATATCTTACAACATAGTAATATGCAATGTGTGAGTGTGATAAGTGTGGATGCGAGAGTGACTGTACATGTGTGAAGGCACCTCAAAGGTACAACTGGTTTCTAATGCCATATGGGCAAAATGTAACTATGAATGGAGATAAAATAAAAAATAATAAAATAAAAAGATAATCTTTATTACCGACTAAGCGTCATTTTTCGTTAACATTATATTCCGTTGCATCGAGCTAGCGCCGAAACCGAAATCAATAACCTTTATTACCGACCCATACATCGTTACGTAATTATTTATCGTTCTATTAATTTACCGTCACAGTTTACACGACTCCGTGTCGTATTATGTTCTTTTCCGACCTAGCGTGAAAACTTTTCTTTGAATAAACTATTTTGTTACTTATTGTTAAAAGGAAGAAGTCTCGTTCATGAAATTCATTTCTTTATCACACGCCACCCGAACCAATCCCACAACTTTACAGGTAAACCGCTCTACCTGTGAAATCTCCTGTAACTAACGGCAGCGTCTCGTTCGAGAACGTTACACACGTGGTCACTGTTCGCGAGTGTATATAACACAACAAAGTCTGCAAGATCGGTTGACAACGCTTTTATACTCGTTCATATGCATGTACAGATGTAAGTACATACAGTGTATCGATGGCGGTGGTAGTGATGTGAGTCGACGGCAATTACACAGTTCGACAGCCATCTGGACTTGTAACATTCAATAGCCGTTTCTTATAGGTTTTCGTACGCTAAAAACGAATCCTCAATCCGTTTATCGTCATCACCCTCCGTTATTTTAGAAATTCGATTTTAAAAAAAACTGCAAATTTTCAAATTGGAACATCTTTTGTGTCGAAAGTGTAATAGTTATTCGGTTACTTGTTCCGCCAAATTATTATATGAACCCTCGCGAACACAACGATATAAGTTATTAGTGCATTATGAACATTTAAATATGTTTAAACAGAGATCAAAGGGAAAACAACACCCGAAATGTATTCAAAACAAAACGTGTCTTACCACTTCTGTTGATGGCACGGTGTAATAGACAGGTGTTCCGACTCTGTACCTTTTACCCCAGCGATTTTGTGTGCCGATTTCTGTTTAATTCCCCTGGCCGTCGCGAGAGGCGTCATGACTTAGAACGCATATACATATGTATTCATGAGACTGTAGTAGTAGAGATTTTAGTGGTATTACTCGGCTTGCCAGACACAACAGGCCACGCATGCGCGTGATGATCCCGTGACGTCAAACCAATCGACGCCAAGGTAGGTGTACCCTACGGTGTAACAGAACGTAGTGTTCCCCCTCCACTACGAGTATGAAGTCATTTACCTATTATATTTATTATTTGCAAGTCAGCACAGCGTGAATTGCATATTTATATGGTAAAATGGTTAATAAATGTTGTATTTGCAAATATCGTGTTGGAAATTTTGAGAATAATCCTCGAATCACGTTATTTAAAGCACCTACAGACGAAAAACTTTATAAGAAATGGGAAGCAGTATTTATTAGTGTTGGTTGTTTGCTTAAAAAAAGTAGTTTTATTTGTGAAAATCATTTTTTAAAGAAAGATATTATAAAAGAGCGCGTTATAAAAGATGTTAGTGGAAATGTATTGTTTAAGGTAAGTTAATGTGAAATTATGAAATTGAAATTATATATACAGTCGTATTTTATAGTAATCATATCCTTAATTTGTAGAGAAGCCTCAAGAGACGAAGGCTTGCGCTCAATGCTATTCCTGTTTTCTTTAATACCTCTATTAAGCATGTACAAATTAACGAAGGTAAATATTATATAGACAACTCAACCACGAATCCTGAGCCTCCACCTGCAGTTATACAGGTAAATGTTGATAGCATATGATTTCACGTGACGTGATATTAACCCACAAAATGACCTTTTTTAAAAAAAAGGTACAAAAAAGCGCCAAGTATATAATCCCCCAAAAAACAAACGCATTTAAAAACATTGACAAAAAAAATTGCTTTACAAAACTAATGATATACACAAAATGCGCAAATTAAAACATTGGCTATTTATACAAAGAAAAAATATATTAAACAATATTAAGCAGATAAATTTAAAAACAAAAAAATATTTTAATACGAAAAAAATATTTACTCAAAATACTTGGCGCTGCGACCCGAATTGGTGTTACTAAACTGAATAAATATGTATATAAATTGCATTAATCTTTTTCTTTATTTCTTGTGCCGGCGTTCGTGTGTATGTGTATGTATATGTTTTTGTATTTTAGTTTTTACGGGTGTTTTTTTTTTAAATTAATACTTAGACAATTACCTTTTTTTTTCGATTTCGCAGCGCCAAGTATTTTGAGTAAATATTTTTTTCGTGTTAAAATATTTTTTGTTTTTAAAATTATCTGCCTAATATTGTTTAATATATTTTTTCTTTGTATAAATAGCCAATGTTTTAATTGGCGCATTTTGTGTATATCATTAGTTTTGTAAAGCAATTTTTTTTGTCAATGTTTTTAAATGCGTTTGTTTTTTGGGGGATTATATACTTGGCGCTTTTTTGTACCTTTTTTTTAAAAAAGGTAATTTGTGGGGATTTCACTCTTTTTGTAGTTTTATTGATGATAGTACTCTACAGTGCAAGCAGTACGCCATCATTTTCTTAATTCTTAATGCTACGCTAATTAGAAATTAGAAAAATTTACCTTATTTGACAAATTTCCAGAAACTTGTGCGAGACAAGATGCTTCTCTGTCTATCTAACCTTCTTTGGACAACCTTGTGACGAAGTCACGTCACGCGCCGCGCAGGCGTACGGCGCCGCGTCAAGAAGCCAAGTGCGCGCCGCGGCCGCTAGGCGGCCGCGAAGCCGCGAGCTGTCTCGCGGGCGAAGATGTACGGGCTCACGATATAAGGACCGCGACGAGCGAAACTGATAGCTCTTGTTCCGCCCGGATTAGCCGTAATACCGCCGTACCGTCCGTCAAGAAGCTCATATTTTTGGATTCCGTGAGGTGTGCACGCGTTGGCCTATCGTCACGCTGTGCCATTAACCAGCCTCTTTTCCTAAATAGGCCGAGAGAAATCTTGTGCTTTACCTCGCCTGTAAGGTGTCTCCGCGCCGCCATCGGCCAGAGCCCTATTGTACACGGGAACGCCACTATACGACTCTCGTACGATCGTGCCTGTTGAGGCCCTTCCGAGTAGAACGTTCCACAAAACTCCACATCCTTGATCCCCCAGCTCGTCGCCAGCGCCGCCGCCGCGATTTTACCGAGTCGAGTCTCCGCACCCGCAACCGTTACGCGGAAATCAATGTAAACACAATCCTAACAGCTCAATAAACATTGTTATTGTTTAAAACGCCTTTACTCATTTGACGAACCCGGCCTTACCGACTGAGTCGGCAATAAACTCCTTCTCCGTCCCACCGGCGACCGTCTCACAAACCGAAGACGGTCACAAATTGGCGCCCGAACAGGGACTGTGAAAAGGAGAAGGTCGAATGAGTCAAGGCGTGAGCTGGGTCTACGAACTAAGAAAAACAGACCTAGTAAAAGCTGCGGAAGACTACGGACTCGACGCCACTGGCACGCTCGACGAGCTAAGGCAAAGAGTCACTGCGCACTGCCGAGCGAATAATATGGCACCGCCCAAACCCACTGGTGAAACCAGCGAAAGTACCAGCATGCCAGAAACGGCAACCGGCACCGGGCACAGTCTGCTGACGCACAGTCCTGGCTTCAGCATGATTGCCCCGGAGGCTACGCCCATGGAACGAATCCGAAGGTGGGGGACCCGCTACGACGGTGGCCCAGGAGCAGCCGAATTCTTACAACGGCTGGGTGACCTCCAACACAGCTACATGGTCACCCCCACCCAAATTGTACAGTGCCTCTCCGAGATTTTGAAAGGGAGAGCACTCGGCTGGTATCGCCTCCGCCGCACAGAATGGCAGTCGTGGGACGATTTTGTCACAGACTTCCGAGCCTTCTTCCTCGCTGCCGAAGATGAAGACGAGCTCGAGGAAACGATTACCAGGCGCGTCCAACGGCCGCACGAGACGGCCACGGACTTTATATTAGACCTGCTCCCGTTGATGCAACAATATGGCAAATATACGCTAGAGCAACAGGTCCACCGAGCCTATCGAAACCTCCGGCCGGAGTACAGGCGGGTCATTAAGCGGACTGACTTTAAAACACTGCCCGAATTAATGAAGTTAGCCGCAGACCAAGATAAAGTCACGGCCGAGGAAAAAGAAGCCTCCAAATCGGAGCGACGACCAGAGAAACGTCCGGTCCAGCCACGAACCCACAGCCTCGCAGAGGTACAATCCGATTATGATCGGGACACCTGCTGTTGGAGATGCGGCCAGCGCGGTCATCGCCGCCAGGAGTGCCGACGAGCAAGCAAATTATTTTGCTCGTACTGCGGCACCGCCGGACGCACCACGAGAGAGTGCGATTGCAACCCGATCTCGGGAAACGAGGCAGGGCGCGGCCAACGAGGCAACCGCACAACCGCCCCGACGCCAAGGCCTCAGCCAACCAACTAGACAACGATTCCCGACTGTACCTCGCCTTCCAAGTCGGTAAGGTGCGATGGTGGGCATTGGTCGACACCGGAGCGACCAGATCGTTTATACGACCAGATGTCGCCACCGCCTGCCGACGACAAGGATACGTTCTCGGACCTGCCACGTTCACGGCCAGCGTAGCCGATGGCGCCGAAGTACCGCTGCAGGGCGAAATGACGCTCCCCGCCCACGTCAACGGGCAAGGAATTGAACATACGTACGCTGTCCTACCTGGATTGTCACATGCCGCATTACTAGGCATAGACGTCCTCACTAAACTGGGCCTGGAAGTACAGATCGGCGAACACAGATGGACTCGCCACGCCGAAACCGCGGTAGTGGAAGCCCCCAGCATTCGCCGATGCACGCCGGCCCAGGAAACCGCCCTACAACAACTCTTAGACGAAGAGTTACCGCCACTCCGAGAGTTGCGAGGAACAACTTGCCTTGCCGAGCACCGTATACGACTACGGGCGAATACCGAGCCGATTAAACAGCGATATTCGCCCAGAAATCCGGCCACGCAGGCATTAATTAACGAGGCGGTAGACCAAATGCTAGCCGACGGGGTAATCGAGCCTTCCAGCAGCCCGTGGAGCTCCCCCGTAGTAATGGTCGCCAAGAAAGGCAGCAAGAAGAAGAAACGCTTCTGCATCGACTTCCGCCGAGTCAATGCAGTTTCCGAAAAGGACGCCTACCCGCTGCCACAGGTGCAGGCTACCCTGGATAAACTACGCGAGGCGCGCTATATCTCGACGCTAGACCTCGCAAACGGATACTGGCAAGTGCCATTGGCCGAGGAGAGCCGCCCGATAACGGCCTTTACCGTTCCAGGACGCGGATTGTACCAGTTCCGCGTCATGCCGTTCGGCCTCCACTCAGCCCCCGCTACGTTCCAAAGGCTCCTCGATAGTATCATTGGACCCAGCCTAGAGCCAAGGGCCTTTGCATACTTGGCCGACATTATTGTCCTGGGCCGAACGTTTGAAGAGCACTTGGAGAACCTCCGAGAGGTACTGCGCAGACTACAGCAAGCCGGACTCCGCCTAAACGAGGAAAAATGCCGGTTCTGCCAGACAGAGCTCCAATACCTCGGACACGTCGTATCAGACCGCGGAGTCAAAACCGACCCCGACAAGGTGGAGGCAATCCGCAATACGCCTCCACCGCAGAACCTGCGCGAATTAAGGCGCTTCCTGGGGATGGTCTCCTGGTACAGGAGATACATCCCGCAGTTCTCCGATACCGCCGCACCGCTGAACCAGCTTCTCCAGAAACGCAACCGTTGGGCATGGACCGAAGAAGCCCAAGCCGCGTTTGAAACGCTACGCCACCAGTTGGCCACCGCACCGGTACTGACCTGTCCCGACTTCGACCGGCCATTTGTACTCCAAACCGACGCCAGCCAAAGCGGCCTCGGTGCCGTCCTAACACAGGACCACGATGGCAAAGAACGAGTAGTAGCCTATGCAAGCCGTACGCTCAATGCGGCAGAAAGGAACTACTCAGTCACGGAGAAAGAATGCTTGGCCGTGGTCTGGGGCATCAGAAAGATGCGCCCGTACCTGGAAGGATATGCCTTCACCGTCCTCACCGACCACCAAGCATTAAAGTGGCTCCAATCCATCGATAGCCCCTCGGGACGCTTGGCACGCTGGAGCCTGGAGCTCCAGCAGTACGATTTTAAGATCGAATACCGGAAGGGCGAGAACAATATTGTCGCAGACGCCCTCTCCCGCCAAGGCGAGATCGCCCCTGTAGACACCGAGGGACCCAAAGAATGGTATGAAGCCAAGAAACGAGCCGTCGAGGAGACACCGCTCCTCCACCCGGAATACCAGATTCATGGCGACGAACTATACCGCCACTTTCCAGACACAACCGGCGGGCACCCCGAGGATGAATGGAAGCAATGTGTACCGCAAGCACGACGCAACGAAATCCTACAGGCCAATCATGACGCCCCCACGGCCGGCCATCTAGGCATTAATAAGACTACTGCCCGCTTGGCCCGAAAATATTACTGGCCAGGAATGTTCCGCGATGCGGCCCGATACGTACGCCAATGTACGAAATGTCAAGAGTACAAAGTATCGCAGCAAGCGCCAGCCGGACTTATGCATACCACGCCAGCAGCCTACCCATGGGATGTGGTATCGGCCGATTTGGTCGGGCCACTCCCACGGTCGAAGAAAGGCCATACCGTGGTCGTGGTAATGCAAGATAAGTTCACAAAGTGGATCGAGCTACAACCTCTTCAACAGGCCACCGCGCCGGCCGTCACTAAAGCGTTCCGTGAACGAGTGGTCATGCGCTTCGGATGCCCACGCCGCGTCATCACCGACAATGGCAAACAGTTTGAAAGCCGTGAATTTACCGGCCTACTACGGGAATATGGCATTGATCACCGGAAGACACCACCGTACACTCCGCAATGTAACCCAGTGGAAAGGGCGAACCGAGTGGTCAAAACAATGATCGCCCAGTTTACCGACGGGGATCATACGACTTGGGATAATTGGCTCCCGGAGATCGCGTTTGCCTACAATACGGCGCGACACGAGGCCACAGGGAGCACGCCGGCCGCGTTAAACTTTGGCCGAGAACTCGCGGCTCCCGGCGACCCCCGCTTGGCCACCGGAGACCCAATGGAGGAACCAACTCGAGAAGACGCCCGAGGATGGCAACAACGGCTCGCAGGCATTAAAGAGAGCATTGAACTGACGCGGTGGAATCTGGCGAAAGCACACCAAAACCAGAAGCATTATTACGACTTGTGGCGCCGAGAGTGGCGCCCCGCGATCGGCGACCAGGTGATGAAACGCGAGCACCACCTCAGCGCGGCCGCAAAGCAGTTCAATGCAAAGCTAGCTCCGAAATTCGCCGGCCCGTACACCGTTGCCAAATTCACGGGACCGAACGTCGTAGTGCTGAAAGGTGCGCGCGGCAAGACCACGCGTGCGCACATCAGCGATCTGAAACCGTACGAACAACAAGTACCAGGAACCGGCACCGACAGCGCCACGCTGGCAGCTATAAAAGCCGAGGAAGTCGGCCCGAGAAGACAATTGGCAATCACAATGCCACGCAAACAGACCACACGACCGGAGAGCTCCGAGTGCGGCACCGCCGTGCCATCAGGCACCGTAGCAGTGGGACCACCGGAACACCTACCCCGACGAGCCAGGGTGATCGAGGACCGGCCATGGCCAGCCCGAGTGAAGATCACTCCGCAACCCTTGCCACACCGGGGCCCACCGCCGCGCATACTGCCACCGCAGCGCAAGTCCATGGTGGAAGTGGCGGTGGTAACCACGGCCACCCAATCCACCGGGGACCCCGTGGACGGGAGCATCGCCGGCGCCATAACCCGCCGCCGACGAATCGCTCACGAGGCCCGGCAGCCACTGGACCTCAGGTCCGGGACGGCCCGACCACCAGTACCCACCGCCGGGACCGGACTCTCGACCCCCGACACACCACGGGCGCCAAGGCCCCCGGCCCGAAAGAGGAAGATACCTGCCCGTCAACCAGCAACACCGCCGCTGGTTCAGCTAGGCCTTCAGGGCCCACCAGCGGCCACGCCACCACCGGTAGAGGCAGCCACCCCCACGCCGCTGGCTCAGCCCGGCCTACAAGGCCCACCAGCGGCCACGCCACCGCCGGTAGACGTCACCACAGCACTGTCGCTGGTACAGCTCGGCCCGAGAGGCCCCCCAGCGACAACACCCGTAGCAGGGCCGCTGGTACCGCTCGGCCGCAAAGGCCCCCCAGCGGCCGCACCAGGCCACATCCGGATCCCCGCACCCGATCGGCCGCACACCCAACCGTGGTCTTGGGCCGCCGATCAACCTGGCATGGTGATTTTTCACCCGGCCGCCATGCGGCCACGACGAGCGTACGCGGTTACGACAGCAACCGCCGTCGTGGTGGGTCGTCGGTACCGAGACGGCAGCATCGGGATCGAGACCCGGAGCCGGCGGCCGACTGCCCTCGCGGAAATCCCGCGACCCTAGTCCTAAGTTAGCTTTAAGTGGTGGAGGGTAGGTTAAGTGTTCCTGGGGCTGCAACCCATAGATATAAGGACCAAGGTCCACCGTAGTTTTAAGTTTGTACCTGTTAGTTTTAAGGGGGTCAGCGGACCCAATAAACCGATCTCAAGCTAATCGTTCCGTCCCCGAAGTAGGAGGGGGGGGGGGGGGGTCCCCCCTCGTCGCGGTCCTTATATCGTGAGCCCGTACATCTTCGCCCGCGAGACAGCTCGCGGCTTCTTGACGCGGCGCCGTACGCCTGCGCGGCGCGTGACGTGACTTCGTCACGCCGGCGACCGTCTCACAAACCGAAGACGGTCACAACCTTCAAGCCAGTGCGTCCCCTTCATTTCTATCAGAGCCTGTGCGTCCCCTTTATTTCTCACCAAGCCCATGCGACCTCTTCACTTCTATAAGCTTTATATAGAAACTTTAAATTAAAAATAGCTTACTGGTATAAAAATGTCTGGCAATTTAAATGCATTATTATTATTTTGTACATGCCTGGTATAATAGAAACTTGTGCGTAAGAAGATATTTCTCTATCGAACCTTATCCGGGCAATGTCCAAGCTGTGCGCCCCCTTCGTTTCTAGAAGCTCAACAAAAAAATGTATTAAAAAAATTTAGCGACTTACCTTGTTAATTGAGACAATAATTCAATGTCCTATATGGAGTAAAAACTCGTGACATTGGAAAAATGTTGACTACTTACCTTATTTGACATTTGGCAGGTTATGATGGTTTGACACTACCTAGGTTACGTTTTCCTTGACAGATGTGCTGTCTGGCTGTCACGTGACAACAATTTGTTACGCGATAGGCCGGAACCTTCATCCAATGAACGACGTGCCAGAGACATTTCCTCTCCCTTTCATGTTCCCCTCTGGCCCACACTTGACGATGGAGAAAAATCTCTTAACATAAAATTCGGCAAATTGCAACTTTCCATCGGAATATCTCAGCTCATAAGGCACGTAGGAACAAAACGAAGACACTTTTCTGATGTAAATCAAACCCAAGCTATCCATTAAGACCATTAAAAACTTAATCGGATCTGCCGTTATTGAGATTCGGTAATCTCAGGGTTCTTCCAAAAACCGCTCGGCGTTATATAGCCACGAGTGACTCGCGCTGCGCATATACCTATATATACTTGGCGCGAGACACTGCCGTGTCTCTTGATACAGTTAGAGCCAGTTGGGCCATTAAGGAGCCCGAGCTCCATGGTGTTTTCCAGAGCCGCACGGAAGGGGAGCTTGAAGCCAATGACAGCGACTCTGGTAAACATCATGGAGGTCGGGCTCTTTAATGGCCCAACTGGCCCCCACTGATTATTAATGTGTTTCTACCTACAGGAACTGCTAAGTGTCCCATCATCTAGTGGTCAATCTTCAATATTCATTAGTGAAAATTATTCAAAGTCCCTAGAATTAAATGATATAGGTAAATATATTTAAAATAATTAATTATTAATAAATTACAGCGTTAAGAACATTTTATGCTAAATACTGTTGATGTGTTACAGGCAATGATGTAAAAACAGAAAGTATTTCTGCTACTAGTAATAATACATGCACAATTGAAAGAAAATGTTTAGACGTTTTTCCTAAATCGCACTGTTTGAAATTACCAAATACACTGTGGGCAGTCCACAAAGTTGACTTACCAAAGAAAATGTTGATTGTTAATAAAGTAAGACCCTCACTTACCGAAGAGCCTAACGTATCAGTGATTGAGAAACAAGTATGTGTATGTTTTGTATATGAAATACTTTTGAATAGATATTACGTAAAATCACTTTTGTAGGTTGTTTTACAAGAAAATGGAAACTGCCAAATATTTATTTTTAACAAACTAGTGAAGGGATATGATACGTATCCGAACACTTGTGAGGAAGTTGAGTTTTTTATAAGGAAAATAGATAGTTTAAAGATATGTACAGGAGGTCCAAGTATACAGGGTGTCCCAAAAATGTCGCGTTTCCTTGAAAGGGGTGACTCAGGTGGTGATTTGAAACAACTTTTTCCTTAGCGAAAATATTGTCCGAAGCTTCGTTAAGGAGATATTAAGCAAAAACCCCGACCAATCAGAGCGCGCGCCTTCCGCCTGAGTTCCCGCGGTAGCGTTGGCTACGAGGTAGGCGACCGCGCTTGTGCTACGAACGTACGAACAAGCAAGTCGGCATGCATCGAAGGAAACCGCGTTACACATTTTTTTTTTAAAGCAGAATCTCAAATAAGAATAATTTGAAGTGAGAGGACAAGAAGTACGTAAATTTCGTTTTTAAATAAGGCATAAACGAAAAGCTAACGTAACAGAAAATGTACGGCAAGTGATCGTAATTCGTTATTGAGGTAAAAATCCGTAGTTTAAGAACGGCCAACACAACTAAATTTAAAAAATAATATTAGGTGTATGAATAAATTATTTCCGACTGGAATTTCTATCGCGGTGGTATTCAGAAGCTGCCAGAAAAATGGCAAAAGGTAATAAACAATAATGGAAATTATTGCGATGATCGAGTTGTTTTCATATTTTTTAAATCGAACTGTTATTGTACCCTAAAATCGGAAAGAATTTATTTTCACACCTAATAATCACCAATAAATTAAAGAAAACTCACCCTTTGGGACATTCCTTTCCTTGCTTTCCTTCCCTTTTCGGAAACCTGTGTCACTAGGCCACTGTACCGATCCTGGTCATCGGCGTCCAGTGCTCAGCTGATCGCAGGGTCAATGTACCGAATATTCACTTCACTGCACGGCTACTAACACTGATCACTGAATTTATTTTTCACGGAACGTGTTGTTCCTACGTTATAAAAATTGGTGGCCGCGAAAGGGGCCGATTACTGTTAATTACTGGGACGAGATTACTACTACAGTAATTCGTCGTTAGTGTCACGTTTTTACCATGCGTTATAATCACGCTCACTATCCCCACCATTTCTTTGAATCCTTCAGTCGAGAGTGAGAGAATCCGAGAACGTGCGAGAGAACAAAAGAGTCGACACGAAGTTGTCGTCGGCTACGAATGGTGTCCGCATCGCGTTAGTATCACGCTGCCAGCCCCGATCGTCGTGATTCTAACAAGGCATTACTGTATTACCCGGCGAAAAGAAAACACGTGGCAGACTGTCTCGGGCTGTGCAGTCCGCTGCTGTGCAGCGATCAGATACGGATCCGACCGACGATCGTCAAAACAAAAGCGTAGGCTACGCTTGGTCAAATCGCTCTATCCCACTCGACCTCGTGTTTCGTTCGATCTCTTCGTCGCGCGGTGTGACAATGTATGTGGCAACTTCAGCCAATAACCAAAATACGTGTGCCCCGTCTTTAAAAGTGTGCCCAAATAGGTGATTCGACCAATCGTCACAGCAGCGGACTGCACAGCCCGAGACAGTCTGCCACGAGTTTTCTTTTCGCCGGGTAATAGTAGTAATCTCGTCCCAGTAATTAACAGTAATCGGCCCCTTTCGCAGCCACCAATTTTTATAACGTAGGAACAACACGTCCCGTGAAAAATAAATTCAGTGATCAGTGTTAGTAGCCGTGCAGTGAAGTGAATATTCGGTACATTAACCCGGACGCAGTGTGATCAGCTGAGCACTGGGCGCTACCCAACCATAAATCTTTTCGTCCACCGATAACCAGGATCGGTACAGTGACCCAGTGACACAGGTTTCCGGAAAGGGAAGGAAAGCAAGGAAAGGAATGTCCGAAAGGGTGAGTTTTCTTTAATTTATTGGTGATTATTAGGTGTGAAAATAAATTCTTTCCGATTTTAGGGTACAATAACAGTTCGATTTAAAAAATATGAAAACAACTCGATCATCGCAATAATTTCCATTATTGTTTATTACCTTTTGCCATTTTTCTGGCAGCTTCTGAATACCACCGCGATAGAAATTCCAGTCGGAAATAATTTATTCATACACCTAATATTATTTTTTAAATTTAGTTGTGTTGGCCGTTCTTAAACTACGGATTTTTACCTCAATAACGAATTACGATCACTTGTCGTACATTTTCTGTTACATTAGCTTTTCGTTTATGCCTTATTTAAAAACGAAATTTACGTACTTCTTGTCCTCTCACTTCAAATTATTCTTATTTAAGATTCTGCTTTAAAAAAAAAATGTGTAACGCGGTTTCCTTCGATGCATGCCGACTTGCTTGTTCGTACGTTCGTAGCACAAGCGCGGTCGCCTACCTCGTAGCCAACGCTCCCGCGGGAATTCAGGCGGAAGGCGCGCGCTCTGATTGGTCGGGGTTTTTGCTTAATATCTCCTTAACGAAGCTTCGGACAATATTTTCGCTAAGGAAAAAGTTGTTTCAAATCACCCCCTGAGTCACCCCTTTCAAGGAAACGCGACATTTTTGGGACACCCTGTATACGAATATAGAAACGTGCATTGTACTTGTGCATACCAAGATATTACAAATAAATGGCGACACAATCTGTGTGAGTGGGCCTTAGAAATAAGAACAATATGTGAACATTGTTTAAAATTCGATTCGACACTAAGGAGGCACTTTGACGCTGCTGTTAAAAAAAAAATCCTTCAACAACACAATTATCTTTGCTGATAAAAACAAATTCACAAAATTTAAAGAGGTATAAAATAAGAAGTAAAAAATCAGAGCCAAAATTCGCAAAGCAAAAAAGGAGATTAAAAAAGCAAACAAAGAGGAGTGGGAAAAAAATTTAGAACAGTGTTTACGAAAACACAAAGAAAAATATAATATACCTCATAATCAGGTTACTAATTATGTTTTTTGTTGTCAGATATTTATACTTATTTACATTTTTTACAAGATAAGAAGCGTTTTTAAAGTGTGTAATTTAATGTTTTGATTTCATGATTTTGTATGTATTTATAGGAATTATTGATAAAAGAATGTTTATTTGCAAGTAAACGCAAATCGTCGAAAGGCCGCAAATATAATACCGAATGGTTACTGCTGTGTTTACTTCTGCATATAAAAAGTCCGAAGACTTATAACTTTTTGCGACGAAATGAAATAATGCCGTTACCTGCTCACAGTACTGTGAGAAAATACATGAGTATGGTTGACATTGGCTGCAGATTTGACATTAAATTTTTCGAGTTATTGAAGAAAAAATTTGAAGAAGTTCCAGAAAGAGCAAAGCACGGAATGCTAATTTTCGACGGAATGCAACTGAGGCAAAGCTTAGAAATAAATTCTAAAAAATTTACATTCGAAGGTTGTGCAAATGTAGGAGTACATTCGGACAGTAACAAATTCACAGACTTGGCAGATCATGCTTTGGTATTTATGTTTCGATCATTAGGCGATAAATTTATACAGTCAATAGGTGTTTTTGCTAGTAAAGGGCCAACAAAAGGTCAAACTCTTGCTGAAATCGTGCTGCAAGCGATTATTTTAGTCGAAAAAGCAGGAGGATATATTGATGGCATTGTATGCGATGGAGCTGCAACAAATAGGAAAATGTGGAAGGAATTTGGAGTTTCTGGTAAACTAAATTCCAAACAAAAACATTTTTTTGAAAATCCGGTTAATCCAAACAGAAAAGTATATGTATTTTCAGACACTCCACATATTTTCAAATGTGTGAGAAATACAATACAGAATAGGCGTAAATTAAAGGTATTACAAGAATTAACTTCATTCTTAGCAACTCAAAAATAAAGCACCATAAGAAATTAGGAAAATTGTGATTTATCTGAATTCAGGTGGATGGTCAATATGTTCAGTGGGTTGATTACGAGAATTTGTACAAAGTAGATCAATTCAATCCGGGTAATCTAAGAGTGTGTCCGAAACTAACTAGAAATCATATTAATCCTTCAAATTGTTTGAAAATGCGTGTCTTCTTGGCTACTCAGGTTTCGTACTCCAAACGTTAAGGCTGCCGTCTCATCGGGCGTTGAATGTGTGCGTACGCTCACACAAGCTAGGAAAAACGTGTACGTATACGCGATGTAGTAAACAAACCGTTTCAACCAACTTACGTCGCGGAATCGGCAAGAAGGAAGCTTTTGCGGGTATAGTTGCCTCCAGTAGACATCCGTGCAGACGGGTCTGGTGCGTTTGAACGCTAATAAGCACCGTACGTTGAAATAATAATGAATTTATGACTCGAAAACTGACAGAATGAAGCTTCAAGGCTTCTCCGTCACCGGCGCTAGTGGTATATTCAAGCCACGTAGCATCAACGTTATACGTATACGCGATGTAGTAAACAAACCGTTTCAACCAACTTACGTCGTGGAATCGGCAAGAAGGAAGCTTTTGCGGGTATAGTTGCCTCCAGTAGACATCCGTGCAGACGGGTCTGGTGCGTTTGAACGCTAATAAGCACCGTACGTTGAAATAATAATGAATTTATGACTCGAAAACTGACAGAATGAAGCTTCAAGGATTCTCCGTCACCAGCGTTGATGGTATATTCGCGCCATGTACCATCAGAACCGGTGGAAGTCCAAGCTAGCCGATAAATGTAGGAAAGACATAGTTGCCAATACGTATCGAGAGTCAGATCGCGCTGTTGCCGCATTTCCCCTATTACTATTTTGTCGTCACGGAGGCTTGAATGAATCACGACGAAGCGGCTGAAGAACAGAGATGGGCAAAGATAATATCTTGATAAACTCCAATAAAAGATACTTTATGTTTATCCGTTCTGAACCAAAGTGAATTCATTCGACGACGAAAGATAATTTTTTCATTCGAAGAAGAATAATTTGTTTATTCTATCTTTAACCGTAGTTTATTCGACTTTTATTTGAAGGCTTGAAACAACTTTCGGCAGCGTGTTTACCCGAACCGGCGCGATCTCTCTTTGAGCCTGAAGACTTGGGCTGTTCGGCGGCAGCTTCTGATTTCGGTTCGAGACGCATACAGTGTTGCTTGCGGTGGATTATGTATTAATAAATTGTAAAACGTGACGTTTTCACTATTTATTAACATACTGCTGAGATTGTCCAGATTAAAATGAGTTCAAGCACGGTATAAATCGGATTATTTCTAGAACTGTACTTGGTAATTAAATATAGGGTAACTGTACTCGTTGTTGACAGTGTACCAATAGTTGACACTTTTATTTTTAGTCACAAATAATAAGCTTTTTATTAAAAAAATGTTTTTGACTAATACGCTGTTTGTACAGCGTGATTATCTCGCTAGAGTCCTAGGGCGGTATTCGCAGTCGCGTCTTGAGCAAATGCTTAAGCACGACCTCAAGATTATCTCAAGACACAACTATGGCGGCCTTCTTGAGCAAATGCTCAAGATGATCTTAAGTATTTGCTTAGAATAAGCAATTGCTTATATCTTATATTTTCACATTCACGTTCGGAAATTTTCGGAATAATTCTGTTAGAACAACCAATGATAGAAGGATATTCCGTTCGTTCCTTGGTGGGCGACGGAGTAGGATGCTCGAACATGTGTGAGTAATGCGTGTGAGCGTTGAGGTTATTTATTAATGATTTGCAGAGAAAACTTTTCCACTGCCATGTAATGTTTGTTTTTAGTATAATAAACTAATATATAAACCCAACCACTAAACTGATGTAATATAGAAATAAAAACACCTCAGATTGTAGAGACTCCATTTAATTTTAATTTATTTTGTACATTATTGATAAGTATACTTGATATACATCGATAATAATATTGATATTAGCGACATTGATTACCCATAATAATATGCATTTCAATTATGAAATGAAAACATGAATGAAAACCTTCTTGCAGGTTAAGTAGTTCATCTCGTGGAATCTCGCATGATTTCGCATGTAATGACGTATGGATTCGTCTCAAGACTGTCTTGAGGTCGTGTCTTAAGCATTTGCTTGAGGAAGATCTTGTTCAAATAAGTAATTCCTTGTATGACGTCACATGTGTCAAAATAGACGATAAAACGAGGTTATATTTTCAAGACAACGTTTTACATATCTTGAGACCGTCTTGAGTGTCCGGGGTAGAGGGGGAACACCTACGGCAATGGCGATATGTGTGCGTGATGATTCAGTCACATGGTGTTCCCCCTCCACTCCGGAGATTTCATTCCCCGGCAACCTCAAACTGACGCCATTACCTGACAAAGGACATGAAAAACTGCATTCTTTATTCTTTATCGTATCGATATGGAAGTGACACCGATAGATTCCTCATGTTTTTCCGATGAAATACATACAAAATTTCATATAATTCGGACTATTTTTAACGAAGCAAGAGTGAAATAATATAAATCAATTTTTCAGCTAATTTCCTTCATTATGCTCCGTTGTTGAAGTATGGTGAGCCACGGCGGAGGGTTATCCTCGCCATTCATCACGCGCATAAAGGTCTGTGCCCACATATCCGTTCCGTCTCCGTTCCGCGTCAGTCTGCCATTGGTAAGAAGAAGAGACCCTCTACGCCCCTCTTCTTCTTACCAATGGCAGACTGACGCGGAACGGAGACGGAACGGATATGTGGGCACAGACCTTAACCTTCATTGCCGTAGGTGTTCTCCCTCCACTCCGGAGAATCTCCGGGGCTCACCGGTAACCTATTCTTCGCTGAAAAAATAACCTCGACGCTCACACGCATTACTCACGTTCGGGCATCCTACTCCGTCGCCCACCAAGGAACGAACGGAATATCCTTCTATCATTGGTTGTTCTAACCGAATTATTCCGAAAGTTTCCGAACGTGAATGAGCAATTGCTTATTACACATGTGACGTCATACAAGGAATTACTTATTTGAACAAGACTTTGCTCAAGCAAATGCTTAAGACACGACCTCAAGACACAACTATGAATCTAGGCGGCATCTTGAGCAAATGCTTGAGACGGTCTTGAGAATAAGAAGCGACTGCGAATACCGCCCCTAAAGGCAATGCCGTGAATATGCCGCGCCTCGCTGAGTTTCGTGGAAGTGACGAATTTCACGTTCTACATTTCGCATCAGATTTTTGCGAAAATGGCTTCAACCGATTCCGTCGTCCCGATGAAAGTGGCCCCAAGCTAACATCGTTAAAAATAGTCCGATTTACATGACATTTGACACGATTTTAATCGGGAGAACGCCAGGAATTTACATTGTATCCCTTACGCATTCTATTGGACCTCGCCTTCCAAGACGGCGAGCGATGCCCAGTGTCCTTACAGAAATGCGAAGTTCAGAAGGGATATTGATACGCAAATTAGTATTGTTTCATAAATTATTGAAATAAACTATCAAATTAAAGAGACTTTATCTTTATTTTTCGTCGAGTAAAAATAACCCAGAGTTAGTTTTATTTGAAACGCCACGGATGAATCAGTTTATTCGACGGGAATTCATCCGTCGGCCACAAATAATTAATAATAATTTATATTAATTAATAATTTATTAATCGAAGGCCTTCATTCTTGAGGTCCCCGAAGCTTGAGCCAAGCGACATTGTATCGCTCACCCGTCTAACATGTCGCCTGGAGTTGCTCGGCGATGTATCATCGATTATGCAGAAACAGAATTTCTTTATTTTTCATCGTATCAATATGAAAGTGATTCTGCCGATTAAATTGACAGAAAATAATTTAAATCGGACTACTTTGAACGAAACGGGCTTTCAATTCTGCAAATAAATTTTATGTGTAATCTGATAGTTCAAATTGTGTCAAGTTTGGTATATTTCCATCTTTCCTTCTTACACTCCCGGACCTCTCTATCTTTCATTATTGCTACGTTCAGCGAGGCTCTGACGCTGGACGTAGCTCTCGTGCCGTATTGCTTCAAGCCTTCTCGATAGAAAGAGAGAACTCTGTGGCAACAGCGCGGCAGAGACAAAGAGAACAGCCGATGTGGCAACTATGCGTCAAAAGTTCGTCTACCCAGAGTACCTGGAGATGTCATCTCTGTACAAGTTATTTTTATCGACCGCAGTAGTTTCATTAGGGTCCGTTTGTTTACTGGGGACGCTTCGATCGATTCGGACCATAACAAAAATGAGACGGCAGCCTTAAAACAAAAATTAATATAAATTTTTTGTAATTATGAGTCCGCTTGATGTATGAGTATTTTTTTAGATATTTAGTAAAAGTGTTGCTGATGGACTGGAATTTTATCGGTCTCGAGGAGTGGATACATTATCTAACTGTGGTGGTACGATCCAATTCACTTTAAGGATGAATTATCTTTTTGATGCATTACACAGAAACCATTCTGGTGTCAAGTTGGGACAAACTAAAGATCTTGAGGTACGTATATTTCCATCCAAATTTTTTCAACCATGAGAGATGAATAATAATAATTTATTTTGTACTTTTTTAGCTGTTAAGAGTGTGACGTCCCACTATTTTTCGCGCGGTATTTTAACACCACTTCTTCACAAATCAATCCACAACTCCATCAAAAACCCTCCTACCCAAGCCTTACCCCCTCTTTCAAACCCTACCGATCGTTTGGACGATATACCTTAGTGGTCCCTATCTCTAAACGGTCAATCCAGATTCCTGACCGTTTGGACGATGTACCTTAGCGGTCCCCATCTCGAAACGGTCAATCCATAATCGCTGATCGCCTTGACGATGTACCTTAGCGGTCCCCATCTCAAGATGGTCAGCGACGACCTCCAAATCCCCTCTTCGACTTACGTGGCATGACCACTTCCCTCCAAATCTACTTCAAACAAATCCCTCGTCTTTAAAACCCTCTCTTAAATCGAGACTATGTCTCATGCCCTCTCTATGACCAAAGAAGTCAGTACCACGTTTACCCCTTTCCGATACGACCTCCTAAACTCCATCAAATGGGTTGAGTATTCCGCTTCGAAAGCCTATGTGTAAAAACACCTGAAAACTAAATCTATTTATAATGTAAATGCGACGCATATTTACCCTCATGATCAACACGTGATCATTACCGCGACGCAGATTTGGCCTACGTGCCATGGAACACACCGCACATACCCTTCACCCATTACCAGTGCAAGACAAGGCCACATAAAACCCCTAAACACCGACTCTATTAATAAGTAATTGCGACGCATCTTCAAAGATCAGTCAAGGTGCATACCGCGCACACTCTTCACCCCTAACAATCCCGACAATAGTATAAATACAAGGCCCAAAACGGCCAGAGAGGCTCTTCTACGGAAACGTCCTATGAAGGAGTATTAAAAGTTGACAGTCGCGCATATTTCACATGTAACAGTGTTAGATTCAGTTCGATTATCGACGACATCAATCGTAAGCGAATACATTTACTTACTTCTTTAGTGCTTATCATCATCATTCATATTATCTAATATATTGCTATTTCATTATTGCTTATTCTATATCTATTTCCTTTATTACTTATGCTTATTGCTATTTACTTAATGGTCTACCGCTAGACACTTATTATATGTTATATCATCATTGCTAATTCTTAGTCCATTATATTAATATCGTTGCTATTATTTACATATCTCACATTCATACATATAAATTGTCATCAAATACTGTTTATATAAATGTCCCTGTGCAGATGCTAACGTCTAACGCATCAATATATATATATATATATATATATATATATATATATATATATATAAATACCAAGTGCTATAAAAATAAACAATAACTCTTGTCTCTAAAATAACGTTTCGAATCATTGTAAAGATCCTCCAGCTACGAAAGCCATCAAACCAAAACAAACCAGTGCAACAGCTGATTTCAGTTCGCGATACCCGAGCACAGAGTTTCTTATAGTGTTTACTCGGCGTACTTTTACATAGGCTGCGTACAGCCATATGTCTAGACATATTTCTCGGAAATATTCCTTCTAGTTAAGTGCAACGTTAAAATCCACCAAAACAAAAACAAAGTGTTCTAACGGGTGTCATTACCGGAGGGATTACTATCTAAACCTTCCCTGGTCGTTCAGTGCTACGAATCTGGCATTCGCGCCTGAATCCTACACACCATAGTGCCACGAATCACGTATTCGCGCCTAAAACTCCTAATCTCCGCAGCGCCACGAATGTGGCATTCGCGCCTGCATCCCTCCGAACATTCAGCGCCACGAATCTGGCATTCGCGCCTGAATTCCTACTCTCCGCAGTGCCACGAATCTGGCATTCGCGCCTGCATCCTACTCTCCGCAGCGCCACGAATCTGGCATTCGCGCCTGCATCCTTCCGAACATTCAGTGCCACGAATCACGTATTCGCGCCTGAATCCTACTCTCCGCAGCGCCACGAATCTGGCATTCGCGCCTGCATCCTACTCTCCGCAGTGCCACGAATCTGGCATTCGCGCCTGCATCCTACTCTCCGCAGCGCCACGAATCTGGCATTCGCGCCTGCTTCCTTCCGAACATTCAGTGCCACGAATCACGTATTCGCGCCTGAATCCTACTCTCCGCAGCGCCACGAATCTGGCATTCGCGCCTGCATCCCTCCGAACATTCAGTGCCACGAATCACGTATTCGCGCCTGAATCCCACTCTCCGCAGCGCCACGAATCTGGCATTCGCGCCTGCATCCTACTCTCCGCAGCGCCACGAATCTTGCATTCGCGCCTGCATTCCCTACGAATAAAACCCCATATGTCATTTTCCCCAAAGACCTTCACCCGGGACGTGACAAGAGAATCACTAAATTGGCTAAATAATTGGGAGGAAGATATTAAAAAAAAAAAATACAAGCTTCGGAGTTTTTGACAGCTAGTACAGCTGAGGGTCTTAGAGTGACTATTAAGTCTACAGTTGCTTTAACAGAATATCTGTTAAGTTTAAATGGTGTTTTCGATTACGTTCTTACCGGAAAAATGAACCAGGATTGTATTGAAGTACACATACACCCTTAATAATATACAGGGTGTTACTCTACTGATAGTCAATACCTACTGTAGGGCAGTGAGGGTCAGTTGGGCTCACGATGTAATAGACATTAAGGAGACCGAAAGCTAATGACAGCGTCTTATTTTCGCCGGTATAATCACCCCTAGAGTTTTGACTATCAACAGAGTATATACTCTGTATATATGTTTTAATATATTTAATATATATATACTTTTTTTATAGGTATACCCACGATGTACACTTTTTTTTTTAATAAAAAACGTAACACCTATATTTTCCTTTTTTATTCGACTTTGTCATTTAACACCTGTCACGTTATTTGTTATATTTGTAATCTTCATTTTAGATTTTGCAGCAATTTTTTGGTATTATCAGACAGGCAGGTTGTCAAAATGACCATCCAAATTTTCAAACATTTCTGCATTTATATAAAATGCTTTCAATATACAAATTGTTGCAACCTCCAACATTCGGAAATTGTAAAATTAAAAATAATACTAATAGGAAGCCAATCATCTCGATTGAAGATTTAAAAAAAAAATTTTGGAACAACAATACATCAAACGCGCATATTTACATCGAAAAGTTAAAAGTTAAATTAAATGATATAATTGAAACTACCGATTTAGAATGCGACGAAGTATTTGAGCACGATTATTGCTTGGCGGAAGTATTAGATTGTATTATATATTATATAACTGGTTTTATTTGTAAAAAAATGAAAAAAAAATTCATGTGCTATGTGCTCAAACATATTTGAAAATGAAAATAATATAAATTCCAGATCTGTTGCGCAATTAGTTGACGTTAAAACTAGAGGAAGACTGATCCACCCGAATACATTAATTTACGAATTATTTAGAAACACAGAAAAATATTTTCAAGAAACCATCAAATCTAAAAGATGTGACATACTAGACTATACCATAGAAAAAGTAATTTTAAATTTTAAGTTAATGTTCCCATGTGAAGCACACAAAGCGGACATAATTAGTAAATGTTTATTTTATTATATAACAATGCGGATGAGACAATATGTAAAATCAGAGAATCGTTCACTAATTAAATTAAACTCGGTAAAAAAGAAATTAGCCAAATTTGTAAATACTTAAGTTATTCTTGTTTGCACATACCTTTAATAGGTATATTTTATATTGTATAAAAATTTATAAATAAATTATATACAATAATATTAAACAGCTAAATTTATTTGTTGTTTATTAATTATTGATAATAATTTATAATTTCATACATCGTTATTTTCACTGAAAATGCTATCGGCACGAGGCAAAGTGGTAAATATTGTTTGTATGCATGTATTTCGTTGATGTTGCAAAGACATTTACATATCTAGAGACGCGGTAGCGTCTCGACGCCAAATACAGGAAAAAGACACCCTGTATATGTCGACTGTCGCTACCACTATCATTTAGTCGTCCCCCGGCTATTCCAACCTAACCTGAAACTTATTTCACTAATATCTCATGACGCCTGCAATATTTTCTAAATTTAAAGGCATTTTTCTGATATAAACCGCATATAAGCTTTCGAATGAGACCAAATTCAATAAAATCGGTAAACGCATGACGGAGATATCGTAATATTGTCTCATGGATTCAGTCGGAAACGGGAAGTTTTCTTCTGATTCTTCAACCAAATTTTTGTCGACATAATACGTATATACGCGTTACACGCACACCTTCAGCCAAAAGAAACTAGTGTATGTTTCCTTCGTCGACTCTCGGGATCATGACGCCTCTCGCGACGGCCAGGGGAATTAAACAGATTGAATTATAACCTACCAAGTGTCATCGCTTTATAACCTACCAAGTGTCAAATATGAAAAGTTGTCAAAATTTTCTGAAATGTCACTAGTTTTTACACCACATAAGACTGAATTATTGTCTCAATTAACAAGGTAAGTCGCCAAAATTGTTTAATAGACTTTTTATGTAGAGTCACAGACTTGGAAGTTGTGCGGAGAAGGTTGGATTCGACAGAGAAGCATCTACTTTCGCATAACTTTCTGAAAATTTGTACCATGCATGTACAAAATAATATATATATATTTTTATACCAGTAAACTATTTGTAATTTCGAGTTTTTATGTAAAGCTTACTTATATATATATATAGAAATGAAGGGGACGCAGAGGCTTGGATAAAAATGAAGGGGCCGCAGAGGCTTGGATAGATGAAGGGGACGCAGAGGCTTGGATAGATGAAGGGGACGCAGAGGCTTGAATAGAAAAATAGAAATGAAGGGGACGCACAGGCTTGAATAGAAAAATAGAAATGAAGGGGACGCACAGGCTTGGACAGAAATGAAGGGGCCGCACAGGCTTGGATAGAAATGAAGGGGACGAACAGGCTTGGATAGAAATGAAGCATCTTCTTTTTCACAAGTTTCTGGAAATTTGCCAAATTAGGTAAATCGACAAAATTTGTCAAAAGACATAGCATTAAGAATTAAGAAAATTATGGCAGACTGCTTTCAACGTAGAGCAAGTCACATTAGTGAAGAAAGTACGCTGAAAACACATCTCCCTTGATACTTTTCAATCTTTTGTGAAAGACATTCGTAATACTTTAAAATCCACAGTAGTTGCCACGCTATTCATTAATTTTATTAGTTTCCTATTAACAAGTTTCAATTCACTAATAAACATACTAAATTAATTTTATTCCAACACCAATAAATTATGCGTTAAAAATATTGGATCTCTTCGTTCATTTTCCCTGAATTTTACCATTAGTATTTAAATTTCCTGCAACAAGACTTTCTGTCATACGCTCTCACCTTCTTCGGATACATTTTGTAGTCTCTACATACACTCTCATCTTCTTCGAATATATTTTGTAGTCTCTATCTATACTTACTATAGCAAAATGCCACTCTATTTCTATAATAAAAAATACTACGTTTAGTTGTAACTAAAAAATAAAATGTGGATTTTATATATTATTTTATTTATATATATTTTATATATTTACTTTTATATTTACGGATAATCGAAGCAGAAGATGATTGAGTGTGATCTACGTCGGAGAAAATAATTTATTGGGACAGAGTACATATCATTATATATAATTTATTAAACAATTCAGCTTCGATCCTCTGTTTGCTTGTAAATGAATAATAATAATAATTAATTAAACGAGTTCATTAAACGATATATATATTATTCAGCTTCGATCCTCTGCTTGTAAATTAATAATCCCATAGAAAAAATCCCATTTAAATTTCAGCTAATGATGCACACAAAAAGAATTATTATTTTATTATTACAATAGGTGAAAGAGAAAGTGTTATTGGTATATATAAAAGAAGAACACCAGTGGAGATTTAAATGAATATAAATGTATATATTATTATTTATTTATTATATATAAGAGTAAAAAATTAAAATTAATAAGGAATATTGTAATAATAAAAGTGGTGGTGGCCACCACCACGACCACGGCCACCGCCACGGCCACGGGCAGCACAGCCTAGGACCAGCGCCTGAATAGGTGCCTTTACACAGGCGTTCCGGCGCGTCACACGCCGCGCGGCACGCCAAAGTACGTGAACGCTGGAGCGACGCTCCTTCGTGCACGCCAGAAGATTATACTCGCCACTACTTAGAGACAGCGAGTTCGGGCTCCCATTTCTACGTCGACTCCACATGCTTTTTACACGATCCACCGCAGTGGTGTACTACTTGTTCGATGTATATCATCGATCTGCGAAATGATCGGCAAGACACGATCGCGATATACGTTCGCGAAAAGTATAGAAATTCCTCGATATGCCTGGCTTATAGAGGATACCATAAATGCTGTTACTGTAGGGTACACTGAAACATCTGTTTTTAGAAAGCTACATTTGGTTGACCTGAAGGTGCTATAAATTCTGGAAATGGTTTATGAGTCAGTTATAACGACTGTAAAATTTTACAAGGGTACTTGTAAAAAATGTCCAAATGTTTCCCCGACAATACGATGGCAAATGAAATTGCAGTTAACACATTCCCTGTTGTGACGATCATAATTATTACTATCAACTACTCTTACACAAAGAATAGAAATTATAAAAGGAGTAGGCATTTTTTAAACGCACTCTTATCGTATCGATATGGACGTGACAAATGGATTCCTGGGTCACACTGGCTCACCCTGCCTCACACAGTCGAGGGTCGTTCATCAATTTTTTTGTAATTAACATGAATACGACATATTTGTTTGCATGGTTACATACTATGTCCATTAGCTATCAGAATAGAGTGATGGATACACAAAAATACAACTTTCATACTAAACTACATCTTTGCCATATTTTTTTTTCTGTTTCTGTAGCTATTTCTAACTTTCACTTTTACTCCTTTATATGTACCTACCTCTTCCTGCCGTTTCTGCTTCCATCTACCTACTTAATTTCAAGGGTTCGCACAGGCCTGGTCAGCGTCAGGAACATTTGGCGACCAGGTCTTTGCGTACCGGGGGACAGCTTTCTTATCCCACGCTTTCTCTTCACCCTCTCTATGTTTTTTCTCTGTTTTTTTCTTTTATTCGCTATCTCTAACTCTGTCTAGTCTTTCCTTTTTAACCGGCGAAAATTCACGGAGCGGACACTTGGTCTCGAACCGGCTCTCAGACATCACGTACCGCGCACGCATTCTTACTGTATCTCCATTTTTACTGTTAATTTATTACTATTAATTGTTACTGTTAATTATTTCTGTTAATTTCTACGCATAATCGTTACTGTTAATTATTACCATTATTTGGTACTGTTAATTGTTTCTATTATTTGTGATTGTTAATTGTTATTTTTAATTGTTATTTTTAATTGTTATTTTTAATTGTTATTTTTAATTGTTATTTTTAATTGTTATTGTTAACTGTTATCTGTGGATAACCTACATTGAGTTGGGTTAGGTGTGTGATTTCACCGAACCACATCAAGTTTAAGAAGCCTGTGTGAAGAGCACGGTTTACGAAAGGCTGTGAGCAAAAAAAAGTGATATGTTTGCGGTGAATAACAACCGTGACCGGAACATAGCTGCTGTTGTTGTCGCTGCTGCTGCTGTGCATTTAACAGTAGCAGACCGAAGAAGAACCAGAAGAAGAAACCGCCAGGTTTGGATGAAAAAATACCGCGGAAATTGCAACGATCAGCCCCTTCTGCGAGAACTGAGAGAAAATTATCCAGAGGATTACCGGAATTATTTGAGGATGGATTCGAAAACATTTGAGGATTTACTCGGTTTAGTCAAAAATAGAATTATGAAAATGGACACAATTATGAGACAAAGCATCACCGCAGAGCAACGTCTTACCGCCACATTAAGATTTTTGGCAACTGGGCGTAGCTATGAAGATTTACAATTTTCAACGGGAATATCAGCTCCTTCGTTATCAAAAATAATTCCTGAGACGTGCAAAGCACTGTATCATGCACTACGGACAGAGTTCTTAAAGGTAAGGGTTACAAATTAATAATACGTGTAGACTAACAATAATACTTAATTAATTAAATTATATATGTAGGTATCGTTATTATGCGGGAAAGGCCAATCTACGATCGCGAATTCATATGAAAATATGTGTATTTTAGTTGCTGTGCGGCGTGCAAGATAGCGGCTGTTCTGTCAATCTGAAACAAAACACCAAAAAGATTTTTGTGCCTTAGGCAATTGCGCAAGTAATGAAAGTCGATTGGGAGGATGAAAAGTGCAAAATTCAGAAAATAACGGCAATTTTTCCGCGCTTCGAGGTTCATTATTACTTGCGCAATTGCCTAAGGCACCAAACTCTTTTTGGTGTTTTGTTTCAGATTAACAGAACAGCCGCTATCTTGCACGCTGCACAGCAACTATTCAAACGGAGGGTCTGAAAATTGTGTAAATAAGTAAAATACACATATTTTCATATGAATTCGCGTTCGTATCTATAAAACTAATAACTCCTACTACTAATTATAAATTACTTATGGATTATGTACACTATAGTGCTGACATTCGTTGTCGCATATGTCCGTTTGCGGTTTCAATTGTTTCAGCAGTCCTTTTCTCAAAACCGCTGCAATTATGCTGTCTGCATAAATTGCTTGCTCCGGATCCATTCGAGCTAATTGTTTTGCCACTTTTATTCCGGACGCTTCATATTCCGTTATCTCTATCCTACTGGTGGTGGGCTTGTTTAATGCGACAGCGCAAGTTTTAAGAACATCGATCACGCTGTCGTCAGTTTTCTTCTTCTTCCTGAACCGATTCATTTCGCCAGCGGGTCGTTTGCTCGTGCTTCCACACGGCTGCACTTCTTCGTCCTTCAAACAAAAAGAAAATAATTTAATAAAATAAGAAATAGCCAAAAAAAATTTAAAAAAGTATTCGCTGTCAACACCATCTCTGTCCGCGCTGCCTATTTAATTGTTTATTTTTGTATTGTATTTTGTTTTGTCATAGTTCCCGAATACCAAGGACGAGTGGAGAAAAATAGCGGAAGGATTTCATAATAAATGGGATTTCATCAACTGCGGAGGTGCTATGGATGGAAAGCATATCCGAATTGTTCAACCATCGGGCTCCGGGGCTTTTTATTATAATTATAAGAATTACTATAGCATTGTGCTAATGGCGTTAGTTGATTCGAATTGCGAGTTTATTTTTGTCGACGTCGGAAAAAATGGAAGGTTATCGGATGGTGGTGTTATCGAACACACGGAATTTATGAGGCGTTTAAATAACGGGCAGTTGCACTTGCCGGAAAATGATGAAACTATAAAAAATTTAAACTTCGCCTTTGTAGGCGACGAAGCTTTTGCTTTAAAGAACAATTTCTTAAAGCCGTATGCACAAAGGGAATTGGACCACGATAAAAGAATATATAATTATAGATTATCGCGAGCGAGAAACGTGGTAGAAAATACATTCGGGATATTATCCGCGCGATTTCGAGTTTTCCATACGGCAATCAATATGAAGGTGGAAATTATATCGTATGTTGTATTAGCTACTTGCGTTCTCCATAATTTTTTCGGAGACGAAGTGCATCATATTTAACGCTCAACAGGAGTATGCAGGAGGGGAATTTTCAAAGCGATGTAGTAGATATGGATAATTTGCAACCCGTTAATCATCATAGGAATATAAATAACTCTGCAAAACAAAATCGGGACCATTATAAAGAGTATTTTGTTGGAGAAGGAAGTGTTCCGTGGCAGGAAGAAATGTTGCATATGTATAGAGCGTAAGTGTTTCATGTATTAAGGGGTTAGGCCACCTTGGATGAAGCAAAATTGCAGTCATTTTCGGCATTTTTTTTATGAAGCTAATGAAATAAACAGAAAATTTAATATAAAGCCTGTAATTATACAACTCTCGCAAGATCTTGAGGAGCGACGCCTTCCACGGTGTTCAAATCTGAGGGCTATACCGGTTGACTTGGAACAAACAACCAACAAGATTTATTTTCTGCATGCCTGAAACTAGAGAAGTACGTAGGGAAATCCAGAAACATTAATTTGTCACGAAATGGTGTACATGGGGAGAAAAAGTGAATTTTTTTTTTATAAAAGAGTCAATTACAAAGAATATGTTTCAGATATCGCAATACCGCGACGTGCTTTTCTAGTTTTAGGCATGTAAAAACAAAAAGTTTTTGGTTTTTTGTTCTAAATCAAACGGTATAACCGTGAGAATGAATATCGTGGAAATGTCGCTCCTCAAGATCTTGCATATCATGGCTCTGCCGTCGCCATTGTGTACGAAAAAAAAATCTATTTAATCCATTATCTTTCTAAAAAAATGCCGAAAATGACTGCAATCTTACTCCGTCCAAGGTGGCCTAATCCCTTAAGGGGTCATGCCAACCTGTGAGGTCTATACTTTTACTATGAACAGCCGCCTTTTTATTTGAAATTAATTTTTCGGGATAATGAACGATTAAGCACTTGATAGTTTAATATTATAACTAAATTTGATCGAATTTTTTGTTTCTGATGAACCAGGTCAAAGCTACAATCACGGTCACCATAAAGTGCTTAAATAAAAAAAAGCTGCCGAGAGATCGTCTATAATTCCATTATTTATTTATATATGGCATTGCAAAAAAAATTAAAGAACATTAAAATATATACTTTTGAATACACAACCGTTTATTTGAAAAAGTTTTAGTTTTTTAAAAAAGAAACCTCAAAATAATTGTTTGTTCAGACCTCACAGGTAGGTATGACCCAGGGATTGTAACCGCCGCCTAACCCTAACCCGAACCCGGTTAACCGAGCGAAGGTTACTGTAACCCGTAGTAACCCCGAAGGAACGGCTCCCAAAGAGTACAGAGAGCCGGTTAACCCGCTCGGAGCGGGTTACAAGTGACATACGACATTCTACGTCCAAAATCCGACTATGGTCGCTCCGCGCTCGTCCACCGCTGCGATGCAACTGCAATTTTAACAAGAACCGGATTACATGCAATGACGTCAATCACTTGCAGGGTTTTGTTTCTCGATCTAATTTGTAATCTCTCGAGGAAAAATGTGATGAATTTTCTTGAATTATACCCACGACATTACATGCAAATCGTTTCTTAGTCAAATTGCATCACCGTGGTGGATGAATGGCCTATAACAAATGTAACTGTAGAAGTTCGAAAGGTAATTTATTTATTTATAATAAAAATAATATTTTGTAACACAACTATTATATACGAAATTTACTGATTTGTAAGAAAATAGTATGCAAGTGTTAAAATGAAAACACAATGTTTATACTATACGGTCATGGAATATATTAAGTACATTTTTCAACTTTGGAAACATGTCACCCTCGAGGAGAAATTTGCAAAATAAAAATTTGTTTATAATTTGACGTTACATAAATAATTTTACAATTTCAAAAAAATATTATTCAAATAGACAAAATCTTCTGCATTAAAATAAAAAAAGGATGAACCTAATGCGATAGATAGTTTTTAAAATAAAAATTCATAAGTACAGGTCGATTTCACAAAAATAGGGAAACACTACGCCCTCTACCGGATTAGGGTAACCCGCTCCGAGAGCGGGTTAACCGGGTAACTCTGTGCCTAGATGCCTCGGGTTACCCGGTTATGTAAATTAGTCTACGGTACTGAGAACCGAACCGGCCTAGGGTTACGGTTACAATCCCTGGTATGACCCCTTAATAGACTGTGCCATACAATGTATTATTTGTACCGTGTGTCTGAAGGTCGAGTTTCCTAGCCGCGATCGGCGGTTGCGGCTAGGAAACTCGATCTTAACATGGAGACGTTTCTAGGTTCTACGCCACCGATTGCTTTGGCTTTTGGATGTGTTTTAGAGGAGCCAAAAAAAAAATATGTACGTGTTTTTCTTATATCGGCTCGTTTGCATATTTAGAGGGTGAAACCACCACTCATAGTTCATTAGAAGAGGTACAATAGATCCTACTGTTAGTTTAAACAATATTATAAGATTGTGTTGAATAAAACCTGATATATATTTCATTTGCGTCATAAGTTGCCGTATGGATGATGTTACTTTTGTACCTCTTCTTATGAACTTCGAAGGGTTCTTTCACCAAATAAGTATGTTTACGCACCAATACAAGAAAAGCACAAATTCTTTGTTTTTCGCTCCTCTAAAATATATTCAAAAACGAATGTAATTGGAGGCGGATATCCAAAACACCTCTCTTTCTGAGTGATTGCTGGCAAACGAATGAAGCAGAGAGAGAGAGAGAGAGAGATAGAGAGAGAGAGAGAGAGAGAAAGAGAGAGAGAGAGAGAGACATAATTCAAAGTTTTCAATTAATTGAATTGCTAATTACTGTAATCATCTGAGGAATTCCGATAAATGTTTATATTTATCTTTCATGTCTATATGACTATAATATGTACTCGTGTAACAAACTTCGGTTAGCGATATGCCCTTTCTTTTATTTACCTTTCTCTCATTTGTTGTACAAGCGGATTTAATGTATTAAATAGTATTAATATATATGTTAATAATAATCATTTGTGTACGTTGTACACTAGGGATGCACAGACTTAGTAAGACCAAGGGCCACATAGGTTCACTGTGACTTATGAGACGGCCGCCAAAAAATATGAATGTTACTTATCATATATTATTTGTTTTATTTATATGTATCATATATTATGACTTGTTAAAAATAAAATAACACATAGTGAGCTGGCCGCCAGCAAATCACCGGAGGGCCCCGGCCTGTGCATCCCTGCTGTATAGAGTGTTCAAAAAGTAATGGTCACTGGTTTTGGGCGTGAATGTGCATCTCTGGACCAGTGAAGATTTGTTAAAAAGAAATTGCTACAAAATTGTTTATAACATTGAACATGATGTTTCAACGATTCGATTGCATAGATTTGCACGTATAGGAATGGACCTATCACTACTCTGTCGCTTTGCCAGAATCTACCCAAATGGTGGGGTCTGACACAGTGCGTACCCCTAAACGTAAACAAACACAATCCGACGATTAAAGGGACAGAAGGTAGCGCAAGGTGCATTGACCTAGTTTGGGCCACTGTGCCAGACCCCACCATTCGGGTACATACTACCAAAGCGGCAGAGTAGTGGGTAGGCCCATGTTTATACGTGTAACTCTATGCAATCGAATCGTTGAAACATCATTTTCAAAGTTATAAACAATTTTGTACCAATTTATTTTTAACAAATCTCCACTGGACCAGAGGTGCACATTCACGCCCAAAACCAGTGACCATTACTTTTTGATGCATTATAACGCGCATGCGTTAATATTATTGCTTGAATAAGATTTAATTGAATTATTTTCTAATCCTTTTCCAAAAATTCATGAAGTAATTCAATTGTAATTCTGCACATCTCTGTGCAATTGTAATACCTACATACTCAGTTACCATAATAAACTATAATTTCATAAAAAGACAACCATGTGTTTCCTTTTTTTTGCCTGTGTCCATTGTAAAATTATATTCCGTTTCTTGTTTACCTTCAGTACTACATTGAAATAATATTTCCACGTATAAGTTGGAGCCACAGAGGCTCCCTAAGAACAAAAGTTTGCAGTGACAGCATTTTAAAAAAAATTTCGATTTCTGCTAGACATTTAGCTTGTTTCGTTGTGTAGAATTAATTTTTTACAGGATAGAAACTAGTCCCTGGTTCCAGCCATAGCGACAACCATAATAAAGAAAATAAATCTTAATTTTGTCATTTTGACTATAGTGCAATTTTTAAACATATTTTAGAATGGACATGTCCTACAATGATTTCCTGGCTTTGTAGGTGCAATTAAAGTGAAAGGGACATTTTTTCTTTCAAATTTGAATAACTCAGGCAAAAAAACGTACCTACAACCACCAATGAATACTGATTTTACACAGAAAATTCGTCGCTTATATTTTTTAGGAGTGTAGTAATAAAATAAATGAATAATAGGTCACAAATAAACTTACTTCATTGTGAGGCTGCGTCTCAGTGTCGTCCATGTCATTGACAATTGGATCCTCAACCTCGGGTTGAATTTCTTCCGGTTCGTCTCCCATCGCTTCCGCCTCGTTCAATAGGGATGACTCCTCTTCCATGTTTGAGATGCTGGCACTTGGGGTGTCTTGGTCTTTGGTGAATAGTAACAAATTATAGTACCAAAGTGTTGGCACGTAAACGTCGTCAGCCCCGTTGCCAGACCGTCTGGATGCCAATACTTTATTGTATTCCTTCCGGAATGACCCGCGGAGGCGTTGAAGTTTTTTATTGACAAACTCCTTGTCAGCTTCCGGAAATATTGTCTTACAATATCCAATTAATTTCCCGTAGCACTCTCTCCGTAAATTCCGATTCTGGTATTCGGGCGTTTTTATTTTCCACACCGCTGGCAGAGTTCTATAGAGAGCAAGGAGCTCTGTCACCGCTTTTGTACTCCACTTTATGTCGTCTGCAGACATCACGCAGAAACTCAGTAACGGTGCCGAACTCTGTATACGCGGTATTGACACTTCGACTTTTTGGTCGATTCTGCCCCTGCTCCGCGTTTTCACTTAAAACGTAAGCACTGATTCCTCCCTCCATAGGTCAAGTTCCGAGTGGAGGTGGTTATGGCAAAATATAATTGGTTAGGGTGTGACAAAAGGGGCTGATTTGAGCCCAGGCGGATATGCAAAACGGTTTCGTCCTTTTTCCCGAACGGCGGTCGGGTAAAAAAAATCAAGGGTTGTAAATATGTCTTTAGTTTACGTTTGGCGGCCAGATGTGCAAGTTCCACGAGGTATTTCCTTATTTGACCATTGTCCTGGGATTCTGAAGGTTTAGTCCAACAATAAAGACGTCGTGGGCTGAAGCCCATCAGTGACGGCATTGCGAAGAGTCCCAGGAGTATGGCAATTAGAATTGCCAAGTGTTCGCCAAGCGCAAGATATAAACTTAAATATAGCGAGTCTTAAGAGTCATGCTTAAAAAAGATGAATATGTAGGCGTAGGGGCGGGGTAATTAGAATATCTTGTTTTCAGACACTGATGAACTAAATTCAGTTTTATTATAAGTATATAGAAATACACCTAGTTCCACTGAATACCTTGCAATCAATCCGCCGCGTTCATCAGTAAGCCGCTGCTAGAATATTTTCATAAACATCTGATGTAAAACAAACTCTTAATCTTTACTATCTCACCCACGCGTTTATGTAGTAAAAAATTACACGCGATTACTCGCGACGAGGCCCAATACATACCCTTCGCGGAGGGACTCTGCAACAGGAAGTTCGCGCGGGGTCCCGCCTGCGCCGTCCTCCCTTCAAAATTACAGACGGATCCCTTATCGCTCCAGTATATACACGCGCCAGAATATAAAAACAGAAGGACACGCGACGATTAGGTGCAAGAAAAGGTTCGCCATAGGGAGGAGATATTACTATGAAATGGTGGAAACTTCGCGTCTGCATCCTTGCAGGTACGATTGGTCATAAAATAATCTCCCTCCTACGGCTTACCTTCTCGCAGCGCATACGTGGAGCTAGTTTTTTTTTTTATATTCCAACGCGTGTTTATACTCGAGCGATAAGGGATCTGTCTTTAATCTGGAGGCAGGACGGCGCAGGCGGAACCACGCGCGGTCAGCTGCCTACCTCTTTTCTTCCTGTGTCTTGTCTCCGCGAGGCGTATTATTCATTAGTGATGGGCGTGATACCAGTCTTTTCTCATGAGTTTGAAGCAGTTCGATACCCAAAGTAACCTATTTACATGAAGTTTGGTATAATTTTCATTTAAAAAACGCTAAGAATCCATCTGTATCACTTCCATAATGATACGATAAAGAATAAAGAATACAGTTTTTCTGAAACAGGTATGAATCTTTGGCCGACCGCAGCAAATCGAGGTCGGCGACCCACAGTGGAGGGTGAAATAATCATTACAGCGTATTAAGAAATTCTTTATTCTTTATCGTATCGATATGAAAGTAACACCAATCGATTCCTGGCGTTCTCCCAATTAAAATTATCCAAAATGTCGTGCAAATCGGTGTACTTTCACACAAGCAATACAAATCATAAAAGGAGTAGGCATTCCGTCGTCCGAACGATGACCAGAACGAGCAAAGAACCTTGCTGATTGGACAAATTTTCCTTGGAGAGGAGGGACCTTCTCTCTGTGAGTTCGACGGTGTAGGAGGAACCCCCTCCCCCTCTTCGCAACGCAGAGGGTGAAAATTAGACATCTGCTTACCAAAACTAACCAGATGGATCGCTCAGAGTCTCGACACGGTCGCGGTTTATAACCGTATTGTCCCGCGGGTCAGCGGTGGAACCCGCCGATGGAGCAATATACTCATTTAACTCAGAGCGAAGAAAGTCTTAATCCTGAAAAAGGGCACGATGTCGATTGCCCCTTTTCGACATCTGGCAGGCAAATGCTTCCCGACGAAACCTTCGGAAACAAGCAATTGCCTAGTTGTAAACGAATGAATGAATCTTTTCATATAATTTTTAAAGAGGTACAAAAATTAGTCCATTAGTACGTTTATTGCGGTTACTTTCCTTATATTTATTCTCTTTTTATTAGGTTCTTTGCTCGTTCTGGTCATCGTTCGGACCACGGAATGCCTACTCCTTTTATAATTCCTATTGTTTGTGTAAGAGTAGGCCGATTTGCATGATATTTGTGATAATTTTAATTGGGAGAACGCCAGGAATCCATTAGTGTTACTTTCATATCGATACGATAAAGAATAAAGTAATTTCTTAATACGCTGTAATGAATATTTCACCCTCCACTGTGGGTCGCCGTCCTCGATTCGCTGCGGTCGGCTAAGGATTCATACCTGTTTCAGAAAAACTGTATTCTTTATTCTTTATCGTATCATTATGGAAGTGATACCGATGGATTCATTACGTTTTTTAAATGAAAATTATACCAAATTTCATGTAAATCGGATTATTTTTAACGAAGTTATGGAAATCAATTTATTATGAAGAATTCTTAATTACGATCCGATTTATGTCGTTTTTGGACCATTTTCATCTGGAAAACATAAGGAAACGATCCACGCCACTTTCGCCCAGATCCGGTGCGAAATGTAGAATTTTTGATTCGCCACGTCTTAGGGGGCAACATTGTACGCCCCCCCCCCCCCTGGTCTTGAGGGTCGAAGTCCTTGAAACCCATCGAGGCACGGCTTATCTACGGCGTTGCCTCTGGAGTCTTGGCTGCCAGGCTCGTCGCGCGCCTCAGGATTTCTGCACTGTCAGAAATCCTGAGGCACGCGACGAGCCTGGTTTCAAGTGTCGTTTTTTCCTTTTCTAACTACATTTTCTGTCTCTTATGTAAACTCTTCTGGAGTCGAGGTTGGAGCGCGGGCAGGAGCGTGGTGCTTTTTGGCGCGCGGGCAGGATTGTGGTGCTTTCTTGCGCGCCACGCAAGAGCGTGGGTGAAAAATTTAACCTGCATCCCGAGCAATCAGAAGACTACACCCTTCTTCAAAACATCTTGCATATTTTACATCTCTTCATCATTTATCTTAGATATAACATCACTTGCATACCGATATGTATTTATTGTCTATTAATATTAGTTTTTATATTAAAACAAGCAGTGACATGGTAATTATTGCCGTTGATAGTAATAATTATGATCGTCACAACAGGGAATGTGTTAACTGCAATTTCATTTGCCATCGCATTGTCGGGGAAACATTTGGACATTTTTTACAAGTACCCTTGTCAAATTTTACAGTCGTTATAACTGACTCATAAACCATTTCCAGAATTTATAGCACCTTCAGGTCAACCAAATGTAGCTTTCTAAAAACAGATGTTTCAGTGTACCCTACAGTAACAGCATTTATGGTATCCTCTATAAGCCAGGCATATCGAGGAATTTCTCTACTTTTCGCGAACGTATATCGCGATCGTGTCTTGCCGATCATTTCGCAGATCGATGATATACATCGAACAAGTAGTACACCACTGCGGTGGATCGTGTAAAAAGCATGTGGAGTCGACGTAGAAATGGGAGCCCGAACTCGCTGTCTCTAAGTAGTGGCGAGTATAATCTTCTGGCGTGCACGAAGGAGCGTCGCTCCAGCGTTCACGTACTTTGGTGTGCCGCGCGGCGTGTGACGCGCCGGAACGCGCGCCGGAGTGCGCGCCGGAACGACCGTGTAAAGCAGCGGTGGCCACATCGGGCCATTTCGGAGTAAGGCCTCCATGCTGTTTACCGTAGCCGCGCGAAAGGGGAGCTCGAAAGCCAATGGTAACGTGGGCGCGTCACGGATAGGGAAAACTGTAGATGTGTAGGTAGCAGCGTGCGGCACAGGTTCGTACCCGTAGGATAGGCTTGAATGACTGGGTTCCTTGGGGGGCCCCGACGGGACCCCTTGTACACCGTCCACTGGAGGGTCGCTCGGGCCCCCAAGAATCCCAGTCATTCTAGCCTATCGTACGGGCATGAGGTTGCACCGCACACTACTACAGTTTTCCCTATCCGTGACGCGCCCACGTTACCATTGGCTTTCGAGCTCCCCTTCCGCGCGGCTACGGTAAACAGCATGGAGGCCTTACTCCCAAATGGCCCGATGTGGCCACCGCTGGTGTAAAGGCACCTATTGGTGCTGGACTGCACCATCAGGCTGCTTGAGTGTGCCTGCACTGCCTGTATAATAATCTCTACTATTTGTTCTTGATCCGCTCTTACCCGCCTGCCGCTCCGCTGGTGGCGGCGAGCACTATATCCAGCTGTAATTAGTACAAAAATAAATTAGTAAAATATTTTTTAATAAATTTATTAGTAAAATATTTTAATTAAACGACCTTTTGAACGTTTAGATATAGGCTAAATTGAACAATTTGTACAGTGTTTAATTAAATAAATATAAAAATATCTAATTAAAGACCAAAATTAATATCTTTTCTCGTGAAAGTGTTAGGAAAGTTTGTTGAAACACTGTAGCACAAGAAGATATATATATATATATATATATATTATTATATATATATTATTATATATATACTACTATCTAATGATTTCAATAATAAAAAATTGTTTTAAAAAGAATGTTCCAAGCATTCTAAAAGTATGTACCTCCTTAAAATGTATATATATGTTATATATGTTTTTATGTTATTATTATGTTTATGTTAATGTATTTACCGTTGGCCGTGGCCGGTTTCTCCGACGGGGAGTGAGCCAGCGCCGTAGTCGTTGGCCGTGATAGCGGCGGCGGTTGATTCCCACCATTGGTGCTATTTCCCGCTGCATTCGATGATATTTCAGCATTTATTTTTGGAAAAATAAACCAGTTGTAATTAGTAAAAAAAAAAAAATTTATTAGTAAAATATTTTAAAATTAAACGACCTTTTGAACGTTTAGATATAAGCTAAAGTGAACAATTTGTACAGTGTTTAAAGATAATAAATATAAAGATATCTTATTAAAAACCAGAATTAATTAATATCTTTTCTCATGAAAGTGACAGCAAATTTTGTTAAAACACTGCAGCACAAGATATATATATATATACTACTATCTATACTACATACTATATACAAGATATATATATATACTACTATCTATACTACTAACTAATGTTTTCCATAATAAAAAAATTGTTCATTTAGACCTATTGCCCAGCATTCTAAAAGTATGTAACTCCTTAAAATGTGTATATATGTTATATATGTATTTATGTTATTATTATGTTTATTATTATGTATTTACCGTCAGTCGTGATCGCCCCCTCCTTTGTGGAGGTCGGATCTAGCGCCGGCATATTTTGCGGCGGCGCCGCCGCCTCTACCTCGTCTCTGCTTTTTGTTGATGTATCCGACATCTGAATGTCACCAAACAATTCTGGAAAAATAAATTTTAATAATAATAATATGTGTATATTAAATTTCTGTTATTTTTAATTTTTCTGTAATTTTATCATTAATAATACTTACCGCCGATTATACGTTCTTCTTCTTGTTTCTGCAAAAATGAATAAACAATTAATTAGTAAAAACAGATCAGAGTTCATAAAAGCGGCATATGATATGATAAAAGAAAGATATATATATACATGCTGCGCAAGGATACGTATTGTTAAAATTGCGAATTGGAAATTAAGAAATATAAAAATTTGAAAACTGAAATAGTGTATGATGCGAAATTATAAAAATTATATTATATATTATTATTTTACATTTTACATTACATTACAAAATAGGTTTCTTCTCATTACTTCACGAGCCTTTCAAGAGAGCTCGTATGCAATAAGGGTACTAGCGGTCGAAAATGGGAAAAATTATTGTCCAAACATATTAATATAACATATAAATAACATATTTTGTTATAAAAATTATAAACAAAAAATTTTTCACCGTCCAAAATCATTATTTCTTTAAACATAAATTGCGATATCTTGAGTAAATATCAACGGATAGTTATGAGACTTGAAACATAAAACTCAGAAAACTCTAGCGAAGCCTTAAAATGTATGCACAAAACCCTGATGTTAAAAAAGGTAATAATATTTAATTAAACAGTAATACTGGACATAACCCATGCCTTTCAACGTTCGCCGTTAAAAATTATCGAGGCAAGTTTAAGGTACATACAACTTGCAGCGACAAAGTTTTTCCTTAATATACAAGGAAGATTTTCACCAATATTCATATTGATTAACAAATAATTGTAGAAGATATATGACGATATATACAGGGTGTCCCACGGGAGACTGGACAGCGGGATATCTCGTAGCGTGTTGGAGATAAAAAATTAAAAAAAATATGTAAATTAATGGTACGATGGGGCTGCTAGATTAGCTGCGACGGATTTTTTTTTCGATTATTATTTTAAAAGATACGATGGTCAAGTTCGGTTCTTCAAATGGCACTAACTTTTCTGAAGTCCTGAGTTGATAGTGCGTTCCAAGACGAATTCAATAAGCTTTAATGTATACACTTGATTTCCACTGGTTTTTGAGATATTGCGCTTGCAAATTTGCTGATTTTCACTTGAAAAAAACCTCTGGAATAGCAAGGACCGGGGTCGGTCGTGCTGGCGCCACGGGTGGCAGTGCCTGCTGAAATAGATACCTACCTGCCAAAGGTCTACGCAGACCCGAGGGCTGGACAATTCTTTTCCGCCAGAAATGCTACTTTGGTAGGTACATCTGCGGAATCGAGAAGCGTACCGTTACTTTTATTTCGCACTTGCTTCTACGCTCGGATGGCCGGTTATTTTGGGAGGGATGCAAGTTCGATTGGTTAGGTTAGGAGGTGTGAAAGTTGCTAGACTAAATTTCAACCATAGGGAGCAGATTGTATTAGAACCAATCGGATTTGCATCCCTCACAAACGGCTGCTCTCTTGAAGAGGCCCTCTTCACAGCAATGCCCACCTTCTCTCGCACGGAATACGTTAACGGATGCTTTTGTTTTGATATTGAAGCTCGTGTTTATACTCGAGAGGACCACGCGTCGACAGCGGGCTACCCCTTTTCTTCCTGTGTCTCCCAACGAGGAGTATTGCCGATGGATTGTAGGAGCGTAGATGTCTAGATGCCAGTTATTGAATTCAGGAGACGATAGAAACACTTTATTACAAAACACACATGTACTATAATTAAAGTAAATTGTATTCCTCTCGGGCAGGAGTACTGATAATAACCGAACTTGCGCCCCACTTCGCGCAGACCGATTACACGGAGGGTAGTTGGGTGTCACACACTGCACAAATGATACAGGGTAATTCTGGAGCAACGCCCGTCAAGGAGATGCGGCCTGGTATCCCGTGGCGAGGACAGCCCTTCGCAGTGCCTCGCCCGAATTTTATGGCTTTTTCCGGGAAAAAAGGTAGGAATCCTGGGCCGAACGTAGCGAATTGAAGGGTTTCGACCCTCGAAGGGTTTGGAATATCATTAAGAAGTGCAAATGTACAGGATTTCAAATGTTTGCTTCTTTTCTTCATCGTATCGAGAAGGAAGTGACGCCAATGGATTCCTTATGTTTTTCCGATGAAACTGACACAAAGAACGACGTAATTCGGAAAATAATGAAGGAAATTTCGTTAATAATGGGCCGATTTGCGTGAAATTTGGTACGATCTTCATCGGAAAAACATAAGGAATCCAGTGGTGCCACTTTCATATCGATGCATTAAAGAATGAAGCATTTCTTACTACGTTGCAATTAATATTTCACATTTTCACCCTCGACTGCGGGGGCTCGACCCCAAATTCGTTACGTTCGGCCCAGGATTCGTACCTTTTTCCGGAAAAAGCCATAAAATTCGATGGGCACTGCGGGGTGTGTTCCTCGCCACGGGGTGACGGGCGTAGCTCCAGAATTATCTGTTTAGGAAATAAACTAATTCTTTATTCTTTATCGTATGGATATGGAAGTGTCGCCGATGGATTCCTTGGAGTTTTCCGATGAAAATAATGCAAAATGTCGTGTAAATCAGACTATTATTAACGAAATTTCCTTCATTATTTTCCGAATTGCGTCGTTCTTGATGTCAGTTTCATCGGAAAAACATAAGGAATCCATTGGCGTCACTTCCATCTCGATACGATGAAGAAAAGAAGCAAACATTTGAAATCCTGTACATTTTTCACTTCTTAATGATATTCCAAACCCTTCGAGGGTCGAAACCCTTCAATTCGCTACGTTCGGCCCAGGATTCCTACCTTTTTTTCCGGAAAAATGTACGAATCCTGGGCCGAACGTAACGAATTTGGGGTCGAGCCCCCGCAGTCGAGGGTGAAAATGTGAAATATTAATTGCAGCGTAGTAAGAAATGCTTCATTCTTTAATGCATCGATATGAAAGTGGCACCACTGGATTCCTTATGTTTTTCCGATGAAGATCGTACCAAATTTCACGCAAATCGGCCCATTATTAACGAAATTTCCTTCATTATTTTCCGAATTACGTCGTTCTTTGTGTCAGTTTCATCGGAAAAACATAAGGAATCCATTGGCGTCACTTCCTTCTCGATACGATGAAGAAAAGAAGCAAACATTTGAAATCCTGTACATTTGCACTTCTTAATGATATTCCAAACCCTTCGAGGGTCGAAACCCTTCAATTCGCTACGTTCGGCCCAGGATTCCTACCTTTTTTCCCGGAAAAAGCCATAAAATTCGGGCGAGGCACTGCGAAGGGCTGTCCTCGCCACGGGATACCAGGCCGCATCTCCTTGACGGGCGTTGCTCCAGAATTACCCTGTATCATTTGTGCAGTGTGTGACACCCAACTACCCTCCGTGTAATCGGTCTGCGCGAAGTGGGGCGCAAGTTCGGTTATTATCAGTACTCCTGCCCGAGAGGAATACAATTTACTTTAATTATAGTACATGTGTGTTTTGTAATAAAGTGTTTCTATCGTCTCCTGAATTCAATAACTGGCATCTAGACATCTACGCTCCTACAATCCATCGGCAATACTCCTCGTTGGGAGACACAGGAAGAAAAGGGGTAGCCCGCTGTCGACGCGTGGTCCTCTCGAGTATAAACACGAGCTTCAATATCAAAACAAAAGCATCCGTTAACGTATTCCGTGCGAGAGAATGTGGGCATTGCTGTGAAGAGGGCCTCTTCAAGAGAGCAGCCGTTTGTGAGGGATGCAAATCCGATTGGTTCTAATACAATCTGCTCCCTATGGTTGAAATTTAGTCTAGCAACTTTCACACCTCCTAACCTAACCAATCGAACTTGCATCCCTCCCAAAATAACCGGCCATCCGAGCGTAGAAGCAAGTGCGAAATAAAAGTAACGGTGCGCTTCTTGATTCCGCAGATGTACCTACCAAAGTAGCATTTCTGGCGGAAATGAATTGTCCAGCCCTCGGGTCTGCGTAGACCTTTGGCAGGTAGGTATCTATTTCAGCAGGCACTGCCACCCGTGGCGCCAGCAAGACCGACCCCGGTCCTTGCTATTCCAGAGGTTTTTTTCAAGTGAAAATCAGCAAATTTGCAAGCGCAATATCTCAAAAACCAGTGGAAATCAAGTGTATACATTAAAGCTTATTGAATTCGTCTTGGAACGCACTATCAACTCAGGACTTCAGAAAAGTTAGTGCCATTTGAAGAACCGAACTTGACCATCGTATCTTTTAAAATAATAATCGGAAAAAAATCCGTCGCGGCTAATCTAGCAGCCCCATCGTACCATTAATTTACATATTTTTTTTAATTTTTTATCTCCAACACGCTACGAGATATCCCGCTGTCCAGTTTCCCGTGGGACACCCTGTATATATACAGGGTGTCCCAAAAATGCTGCGGTTCCTTAAAGGGGGTGATTCGGGGGGTGATTGCAAACAACTTTTTCCTTTGCGAAAATGCCCTCCGAGGTTTCGTTAACGAGATATTAATAAAAAGCACCGACCAATCAGAGCGCGAGCCTTCCGCTGGAGGTCCCGCGCTAGCGTGGCCGCGCGTCGGGCCGCGCTGCGACTACGAACAAGCAAGGCGGCATGCATCGAAGGAAATTGCGTAGAATGGCAAATGAAAAAGACGTAACAAAAAAATCGAACCTTTTGCCATGGTTTGTTTGCCATTTAAAGTGAATAATGAATAAAGGATAAATGGATGAAAATCACGTGTAACGTAAAAAGACGAATACACATTTTTTTTAGAAGATTCGAAAATAATAATTATTTGAAGTGGGACGATAAGGATTACGTAAAATTCCTTGTGTTAATAACATATCCACGAAAAGGTAATGTAACAGTGTTTGGGAATGAGTAGTTCTTTGCGCCGCCGCACTCTCGATCACCGCAGCACCTCCTGGGCAGCGGAAGTCGCAGTCGATCCGCGATCAATCAACCAATCAGCGTCCGTCTTGTCGATCGACGCTCGAGAATGTTCGAGAAGACGCTGCGGCGGAAAGGCGCATCCATCTTGAATTCAATCTGTTCTCAACCGTGCGCAACGTAACACGCCTTTTTGTTCATTGTCAAATAGTCTTGCTCATCTAACAAATTCAGTGCACAAATCACGTATTCTCAACAGTCGACTCAACGCGGTGTTCGCGACACAGTTCGAAAGTATAGATCATATGATTGTGCATTCGCGATTGTGCGTGTTCTCGCGTCCACGCGGTTAACCGGTGGTATTGTACAATAAAGTGTACGGGGGCTCATCCTCCATCTTCATCGTGTGCACAACGGCTTGTCCGTTGGCAGACGTTTTAAATAAAGACGTCACATTCCTGTGTGCAACTCAGTGTTTTAGTGCCAATCGCCGATCCTAACCTATCCAGCAACCTCGTGCTCAATCTAACCTAAGAATTTTACAGTTTGGTCCTTCGAGCCGGAGGGTGATTGTGCACTACTGTGCTGTGTAGTTTGTGTTAGAGGGCTCACAAGCTCATCTCGTGTGCTTCGAAATGGCGGACCAAGAAGAATCAAAGGTCGTCGAATCAAAGGGGTCAAAGTCAGCGGGCTCATCAAGGGCGCCCTCCCCAACATCGATGGTGCTTACGATCCCCACCGAAGCTCTGGGGTCGAGTGGGGAAAGAAGGCTCAACCGCCTGTAGCTCAACCGAGCAGATCATACCCCAGCAGGGGCGCTGCTCACACGGCATCGAAGCCGAAGCCGAAGGCACAACCAGCTGCGTCGCCCTACAGCTACCCGTGCGATTATTGCAAGGAAGACCACTTTGTGGTGATGTGTCCCAGGTTTCGAGAGCTGTCGGTGGAAGACAGGCGGAAAGTGATCACCGTCAACAAATTGTGCCGGAATTGCTGTGGAAGGCATCGCACTGAGGACTGCAACTCAACGCGTCGGTGCAAAACTTGTGCAGCTAACCATCATACGATGCTGCACCTCACAAAGCCGTCTGCTCACACCAGTGCCTTTGCAAAACCTCAAGCAGTAGAGGGAGCTTCATCTAACAGCTCAACCCATTGAGAAGTCGGTGCAGTCGTCAATCCACCATCAATCACACAACAGCGCACAACGCAGACTCACACAGCATGCTCAACAGAACGAAGGAGGCTCAACCAATCATCGCCAGTGCTCACACCCTACTGTTCAGTCACCTTGTTGGCAACAGCCAACGCCCAGCTGATCACTTCAGTGTCATCTTCGCCGGTAAGGTTATTGATAGATTCAGGCTCGGAACTGACATTTGTCACAGAAGAGCTCATCAACCGGCTTAGAATTCAACGCATCCACGCATCCATCACGATCACTGGCATTGGGGGTAACTCATCCATTCAAACCAAAGGAGTCGCACTAATAACTCTGCGCTCCAACTACGATATGTCAACAGTGGACTTTCAAGCACACGTTCTGCGAGCACTGACGTCAAGTTTACCATCGGTGGAACCGCCACGCCAAGAATGGCCTCAAGCTGGCCGATCCAGAGTTTCTTAAATCAAGACCGATAGACATAGTGATTGGTGCAGACGTGTATGGACAAGTGATCAAGCCCACCCTCAAGAAGGGCGACTCTTCAATGCCGATTGGACAGCTGTCCATTTTTGGGTGGCTCATTCTTGGACCAGTTACAGTGGACCGGCGCACGGTCACAGCACACCACTCTGCAGTCGTGCAGCATGTCGACAACTCATTACAAGACATGCTGACACGATTTTGGATTCAAGAAGAGCTCCCAACAGATACACCCATGAAGCTCACACCTGAAGAACAAGAATGTGAGGATCACTTTCGAGCGACACACACTCGTGATTCTACAGGACGATACACAGTGCGCAACCCTCTGAAGGAGACTCCGAAGCTGCTGGGTAATTCTTATCAAGCAGCTCACGCTTGCTTGAAGCGTATGCTCGTCAAACTCAATAGGAACGACGAGTATCGCACCCTCTATCAAGGCTTCATGCAAGAGTACGAGGAGCTCCGTCACATGGTAAGAGCACCATCCCTTTCACCTAACACTCACTCTGTGTTTTATCTTCCACATCATGGAGTATTGAAGCCTGACAGCCAGACGACAAAATTGAGAGTCGTCTTCAATGGATCAAGCCCTACTTCAACTGGGTATTCTGTCAACGATTTGATGCATACGGGTGCAAATCTACTCCTTAACATCACCAACGTGCTGCTATGGATACGCCAGCACAAGTACATTTTTGCCACAGACGTGACAAAAATGTATCGTCAAGTCAAGATTCACGGGGATGATCAAGATCTTCAAAGGATACTGTGGATCGATGACTCCACAAAGGAGGTGCCCTACAAGCTCACAACGGTCACCTATGGGACCAAGGCTGCTCCATTTTTGGCGGTCAGAGCTTTACTCCAATTGGTGGAAGACGAAGGTCATCGCTTTCCTCTGGCGGTGCCATCAATCACGCATGCCAGATACGTTGATGACATCTTTGGAGGTGCAGACACAGGTGAGATGCTCATTACAATTGCTCACCAATTAAAAGATCTGTGCAACGCGGGAGGGTTTCCACTAGCCAAATGGCATTCAACCTTTCCTCCGTTGCTTGATGCAATTTCTCAAACCCAACGAGCCCAAGGCTCAATTATATCACTAGACGACTGCAATACCAAAATTCTCGGACTTCAATGGAATGTGATCAACGATGAATTTTCTTTCACTTCAAAACCAAGCTCAAATTCACGGCTCACCAAACGCCTCATCTTATCAGAAGTAGCACAAATATTTGATCCATTAGGTTTTCTAGCGCCGGTCATAATTCGAGCAAAAACACTATTGCAAGAGTTGTGGCTACACAAGCTCAACTGGGATGATCCACTGCCTTCCCAAGTAACGTCACAATGGCTCATCATCAGAGAAGATTTAACAAGCTTGCGCAAGATATCATGTCCAAGGTGGTTCAACACCTTCAGTAACTCTACAGTGGAACTACACGGCTTTTCTGATGCCTCACAACTCGCCATGGCAGCGGTAATTTACATTACCGTATCATCACCGTCCACAACTCACAAGGTCGCGGCATTGGTGTGCTCCAAAACTAAGGTAGCACCACTAAAGAAGCTCACAATCCCGAGACTCGAGCTTACTGCAGCATTGATGCTGGCGAAGCTCACCAACTATGTTCAAGCAACGCTCAAGCTCAACATTGCTACAACATATCTGTGGACGGACTCACAAGTGACACTAACCTGGATCAAAACACACGCATCACGCTGGAAGGACTACGTAAGGAATCGTGTGTCTCAAATTCAAGAGATCACCCAAGGCGCACATTGGAGACACGTTCCAGGGACTTCAAACCCAGCGGATTGCGCATCAAGAGGCTTATCAACATCGCAGCTTGAACATCATAAGCTTTGGTGGACGGGACCACCATGGCTTGCGCAACCCAGTGAAACATGGCCATCACAACCAATGCTAGACGAAGACTTGAGTGCACTAGAGGCTCGTCCAGGCATTTCAAAGCTGCTCAATATTCAAAAGATTGAATATCACTGGGACCTCATCTACAAATATTCATCTCTTAACAAACTCATTCGCATCACATCAGTTTGTTCCAGATTTGTTTCAAGGTTGAAGAAGGCTCCAGTCACGCTGCCGCTCTTCACCTTATCGCCCATCGATATAGAATGGGCCAGGATCTTCTGGATCAAAGCAACGCAGGCGCTTTATTTCTCCAGCGAGATGAAGATGCTCAGCTCAGGCTCAACCCTACCAGCTGCTCATGTCTTCAATCGACTCACCGCATTCATCGATGAGAATGGAGTCATTAGAGTTGGAGGCAGACTCAACAATGTTTGCACGAGCTACGAAAGTAAGCATCCTGCAATCTTACCTCGTCACTCACATCTGTCTAAATTGATTATAGACCATGCGCATCGACAAACTCTTCATGGAGGGACCCAGCTCACCCTTGCCCAGATTCGACAAAACTATTGGATCATTGGAGGGCGAGCGCCAGTGAAATCTCACATCCTGCGGTGTGTTGTGTGTGCTCGACAAAGGGGGATCCGTGCCCATCAACTGATGGGCCAACTACCTCTTTCGAGAGTTACACCCTCACGACCGTTCAACAATACTGGCACCGATTATGCGGGTCCAATCACACTGAAGACGTGGAGAGGAAGAGGTGCCAAGACACAAAAGGGCTGGATCTGTGTCTTTGTGTGCCTCACCACATCAGCTGTTCACCTAGAACTGGTGACAGATTATACAACAGAAGGGTTCATCGCCACCTACAGGAGATTTGTCTCCAGGAGAGGGATTCCTCTCACTCTTCACTCTGATTGCGGAACCAACTACGTTGGAGCTGACACCGTCCTCAAGAGAATGTTCACCCAGGGGACTGAGGCGCATCAACGCTTGAACCAGCTGTTCGTCAATGACAAGACAGAATGGCACTTCAACCCACCAGCCGCACCACACATGGGAGGCAAGTGGGAAGCGGTCGTGAAGTCAGTCAAACACCATCTCCGGCGCACAGTCAGTGAGACGGTGCTCACATACGAGGAGTTCAGCACACTTCTCACACAAATAGAAGCAATGCTCAACTCGCGACCGCTCGAGCCCCTCAGTGATGACCCAGATGACATCACAGCACTTACACCAGCGCACTTTCTTGTTGGACAACCACTTTCAGCTCTTCCGGAACCGTCTGTGGAGAATTCATCAGTTCTGCCATCAGCCAGATGGCAGTTCATTCAAAAGAAGACGCAACAATTCTGGACTCAGTGGTCATCCCACTATTTGCAGAGACAACTATCCATCACCAAATGGCATCATCCAACCAACGACTTGAAGATCGGATCCCTGGTGCTCATCACAGATGAGCGATTTCCACCAAGCAAGTGGCCACTTGCGAGGATCATCACCTTACATCCAGGGAAGGATGGACTCACCCGAGTCGTGACGCTCAAGACCGCCACTACAACACTAATCAGGCCAATTGCAAAATTGGCAATTTTGCCTGTTACAGATTCATCATCAACATCTCCAATCAGCTGTTGATGGCGGGAGCATGTTTGGGAATGAGTAGTTCTTTGCGCCGCCGCACTCTCGATCACCGCAGCACCTCCTGGGCAGCGGAAGTCGCAGTCGATCCGCGATCAATCAACCAATCAGCGTCCGTCTTGTCGATCGACGCTCGAGAATGTTCGAGAAGACGCTGCGGCGGAAAGGCGCATCCATCTTGAATTCAATCTGTTCTCAACCGTGCGCAACGTAACACGCCTTTTTGTTCATTGTCAAATAGTCTTGCTCATCTAACAAATTCAGTGCACAAATCACGTATTCTCAACAGTCGACTCAACGCGGTGTTCGCGACACAGTTCGAAAGTATAGATCATATGATTGTGCATTCGCGATTGTGCGTGTTCTCGCGTCCACGCGGTTAACCGGTGGTATTGTACAATAAAGTGTACGGGGGCTCATCCTCCATCTTCATCGTGTGCACAACGGCTTGTCCGTTGGCAGACGTTTTAAATAAAGACGTCACATTCCTGTGTGCAACTCAGTGTTTTAGTGCCAATCGCCGATCCTAACCTATCCAGCAACCTCGTGCTCAATCTAACCTAAGAATTTTACAAACAGGAAATTAACGAAAAGTGATCGTAGTTCGTTATTGTGATAAAAATCCGTAACTCAATAACGGCCAGCACTGTTGCTGATAACGAATAAGTCTGTTTAAAAAGCCCGAATAAATATTTTCGTACGAGAATTTTGAGAATTATCGCCGGAAATTCTCAAAATTCTCGTACGAAAATATTTATTCGGGCTTTTTATACAGACTTATTCGTTATCAGCAACAGTGCTGGCCGTTATTGAGTTACGGATTTTTATCACAATAACGAACTACGATCACTTTTCGTTAATTTCCTGTTACATTACCTTTTCGTGGATATGTTATTAACACAAGGAATTTTACGTATTCCTTATCCTCCCACTTCAAATAATTATTATTTTCGAATCTTCTAAAAAAAATGTGTATTCGTCTTTTTACGTTACACGTGATTTTCATCCATTTATCCTTTATTCATTATTCACTTTAAATGGCAAACAAACCATGGCAAAAGGTTCGATTTTTTTGTTACGTCTTTTTCATTTGCCATTCTACGCAATTTCCTTCGATGCATGCCGCCTTGCTTGTTCGTAGTCGCAGCGCGGCCCGGCGCGCGGCCACGCTAGCGCGGGACCTCCAGCGGAAGGCTCGCGCTCTGATTGGTCGGTGCTTTTTATTAATATCTCGTTAACGAAACCTCGGAGGGCATTTTCGCAAAGGAAAAAGTTGTTTGCAATCACCCCCCGAATCACCCCCTTTAAGGAACCGCAGCATTTTTGGGACACCCTATATATAAATCCCGCGCGCCACCATCAGTCAACCGCCGCGTATAATGCGCTACGAGTATTTAGCAGTTTTAGCACTCGCGTTGACAGTTGGCGCCGTGCGAGAATTATATATATCGTCATATCTTCTACAATTATTTATTAATCAATATGAATATTGGTGAAAATCTTCCTTGTATATTAAGGAAAAACTTTGTCCCTGCAAGTTATATGTACCTTAAACTTGCCTCGATAATTTTTAACGTCGAACGTTCAAAGGCATGGGTTATGTCCAGTATTACTGTTTAATTAATTTAATTAAATATTATTACCTTTTTTAACATCACGGGTTTGTGCATACATTTTAAGGCTTCGCTAGAGTTTTCTAAGTTTTATGTTTCAAGTCTCATAACTATCCGTTGATATTTACTCAAGATATCGCAATTTATGTTTAAATAAATGATGATTTCGGACGATGAAAAATTTTTTGTTTATAATTTTTAACTCGAATACTAATGATTCGATAAAAAATCTGTAAATAGAAAAAATGTGTGCCGTGACGAGCTTTACAACATTATATTTTTTAAAATCCAGTTTAACGAAATTTAATTTTCTAATTTTTCTTAGCGTTTGGACAATACTTTTCCCCATTTTTGAGCGCTAGTCCCTTTATTGCATCCGAACCCTCATTATTATTCAGTCGTACAAAAAATTGTAACGTATTAAATTTATTTTGTGAACAATTCGCACTTGTAACTTGTAGTAAAATAAGAAAATATTGGACATGTTGAAGCATATTTTAACTTATAACGACAACGATTAGATATATCAAACATATCCGATCTTAGTGGAACGTAAACTACAACATTTTGAAAACCTTTGGTAGGCACTTTGCCTATGTTAAGTATTAGTGGACGTAGATCAACCGCACGTGCGGATCATAATTGTATAACAAGTAATACGACAGGAAGATATATTGGATACATAGAAGCATAGGTATTTTAACTCAGATGTGTTTCATATTTCTAATCATTGGCGTTACAAGTTATTAGAATATGCTGCAACGTGACTAATATCTTCTTGTTGTTTTACTAGCTATACATACAATTATTACGGTCTACTTCCACTTATACTTAACATAAGCAAAGTGTCTACCCAAGGCTTTCAAAATGGTGTACCTAACATGCACATTTGTTAGTTGTATGCGTGAAAAATTTATTCGTGACATTCATTCGTCATTTTTTCGTGGGAATTTATTCGTTAGTTTTATTCGTGACAAAGAATAAATTCAGATTTCCCCGAACTAAGTGCTCCATGACAAAGGATCCTGTGACGAATGAATTTCACGAATCACGAAAAAATTTCTCACGAATAAAACTACCGAATGCAGATAACCGGGCTGGAGTATATGAATAATAATAATAATAATGAATATAATAAAGATAACTCTGCTATGATAAAGATAACTTTGCTATGAGTATATATGAAAAATAGTATTTTTATTACTTACATTGTGTGATTCTGACTCTGCCATATCGTCGTTATTATTACTTCGTTACACTGATTCTCTGATGGCAGGGATCTGAGGGCGTAAGCTACGCTGATGGAGGGGAAAACACCTACAGGAGCAGTGGTTATGTTTGCGTGACTGACGCAGGCGCAATTCATGCACACATAACCACTGCTCCTGTAGGTGTTTCCTCCTCCATCTGCGTAGTTTAGCTCGCGGATCCCTGTCTGAAAGCGCGAAGAAGAACCACAACAAGCTGAAGGTGCCCCAGATGCCAGTTAAACATTCGAAACATTCAGGACCGCCTTAATAAATTTGAGCGCCCTGGGCTAAACAATTTTGCCGCCCTAGCCCCCACGGGTGCAATTTCTTCGCAATCGGTGCAAGGCAGTACATCACAACCCCAGGTCTCCACCAAGGCAAATACGAACAAAAAAAATCCCCGCGAACGAAATTTTTGTCTCCAAAATTGAAGAGAAAAAAGCAATTCAACATATTTGATTCTTAAGCATCTTTGGACCACGGGCGCCCCTGGGCTATAGCCCATTTAGCTCATTGGTAAAGGTGGCTCTGAGTAAATTTTTATTATCGATGTATTGATTGAAATTCTTCATTACGTTTCGCATTAAGTAACACATGTTTTCTTACCATTGTTGATAATATACAGCGAAGTTATACCATACCAAAGCTTTTTACACGTTTATATTAATATTATATTATATTTGTACCTATATATTTGTTTGGGAATGAATAGTTCACTGCGCCGCCGCACTCTCGATCACCGCAGCACCTCCTGGGCAGCGGAAGTCACGGTCGATCCGCGATCAATCGACCAATCAGGGTCCGTCTTGTCGATCGACGCTCGAGAATGTTCGAGAAGACGCCGAGGCGGAAATGCGCATCCATATTCTTTTCTCACTGTTCACAACCGTGCGCAACGAACCACGTATCCTTGTTCATTGTCTTTAACGCGTTATTCAACCAGTAAATCAGTGCTCAAATCACGTTAGTTTAACACGAGTAAACTCATCACAGTGTTCGCGTCACAATCAGTTAATCTAAAGCGATTTATCGTGGATTCGCGATTGTGCGTGTCCACGTGTGCACGTTCTGATACGTGAATTGTTGTACAAGAGAGTGTACGGGGGCTCAATCCTCTGTTTTCCAGTGCGCACAACGGCTCATCCGTTGGCACACTTTTTACAATAAAGACATCACAATTTATTGTGCAAACCAGTGTTTTGGTGCCAATCCCCGGTCATAACCACACCAGCCTCCTCGTGCTCAACCTAACCCAGAGATGGGCATTATCTAAATAAAAAATTATTAAAATACACTTTAGATAAAAATGACTGTATCTTTTGTTCGTTATTCGAAGACGGATGTAGCGCGAGAGTTTATCTGTAACTTCTATCCGTCAGAGCTTGGTTTAGAGAGTTTATTCGTTCCGTCTATCCGAGAGGTTTCTCGATATCTTCAACTGTTATTCTACAGTCGAATACAGCGCCACCATATATCCGACGCCCGTATCTCTCGGAACTTGGTCACATAGTTGATCCGTCAGATTTTACTGGAAGAAGTTCATGCGTAACCTTGTGGGTTATTCGAACGTCCAGATGTCGCGCAAGGTTTATTCGTTATCCTTTATCCGTTATTCAAAGCTCGATCTACCGATATGATTTATGCGACGCTTTTATTCGTAACGAGTTACTCGGAAAGGATAAAATCACATGTTATCTTGATTCGTAATTTTTATTCGTTGGCTTCGAATAACTGGACATTGCGATCCTACGTTGCCAGATCGTAATACATACATATGTATAAATGAACGGTTTAAAAACTATGAAGCTCGAGAATGTTGTAGCTGCTAGAAAGGAAAATTGTAGAAACTGGCCATTTTTGGATCTGTGTGGCAACGAGACATTTTTACAGCATGGGTACAGATCGCGCGATATAACTTTGCCTTCGAGCGGCCACTGAGTAGGCCGTGAGTTTGCCGTGCGTGCGAGAGAGTCCGACCGTCGCGTCGTCGTTCTTTTAATTCGATTCGGAAAACATACGATCGCACACGCATGAGTATAGCCGCGTATTCACCTGTGCATTCACCCCGAATGTGCATTCGGCGCGCACCCATTTTTTGCTCGTGTGGCACGCATTTGGCCCGCGTTCGGCGCTCGACGTGCATTCGGCGCGCGTTCGGCGTGCATTCGCCGCGCATTCTCCGCGCATTCGGCGCGCGTTCGGCGCGCGTTCAGTGGTCAACGTGCATTCGGCGTGCATTCGGCGCGCATTCGGCGCGCATTCGGCGCGCGTTCGGTGCTCGACGTGCTTTCGGCGTGCATTCGGCGCGCATTCGGTGCGCATTCGGTGCGCGTTCGGAGCTCGACTTGCATTCGGGGAGCGGCAAACGACGAGTGCAGATACAATGCATGGACCGAGATCGAGGCGATTGCGAACCGAGCGTTCGCCGGGCCATTCGGGCCGATCCGATTGCTGGCGGTCCATCAAAGCGTGCATTCGCGTCCGAACGACACCATGATGGAGTGGACGCCGCAAATTTGTCTCAAGCTCCTTGAGGTATTCGAGAAACACGAATCCTTATGGAATTCCAGACACCCGCGTTATTTCGATACTTTAAAAATGGACGACGCGTGGTGTACAATTGCCGAAGAGATCGGACCGGAGGCGGAAGATTGCAAGAGGAAAGTGGAGAGTCTAAAAAGCTCGTACAGACGGGAAAAGGGGAAAATTAAGAAAAGCACGACAACTGTGGTATGATATTAAAGTAATTGCCAATCTTTCTTCCGGCATAATCGCTTTTCTGTAGGCAGTATCTTGTCTTGCAATTTTATCGCAAATATATTTTAATATAATAAAAAAATCTTCCGATAACATCCTCGTGAAGTTTTGAAATTTGTTGCTTCCCACTACAGCATTTAAATCACGTAGAAATGTTTCGTTGCACCTGACGGTATATATTTTCCTCGTCCACCAACGTTTCTTCTTTTTATCCTTTTTTTTTAGCACTGTATACAATACAGACTTTTCTCCTCGTTCTTTGGATCGGTGCTTATAGGGACTGTTGTGAATGAACACTGCACGATTCCCGAATGCGCGCCGAATGCGCGCCGAATGCACGCCGAGCACCGACCGCGCGCCGGAAGCGCGCCGAATGCACGTCGAGCACCGACCGCGCGCCGAACGAGCAAAAAATCGGTGCGCGCCGATTGCGCGTCGAACGCGCGCCGAATGCACGCCGAGCACCGAACGCGCGCCGAATGCACGCCGAGCACCGAACGCGCGCCGAATGCACATTCGGGGCGAATGCACAGGTGAATACGCGGCTTATCACGCCTAACCTGTTACTTTGTATGATACTCGTCCGTGTGCGATCGCACGTTTTTCCAAACGAATTAAAAGAACGCCGACGGTCGGACTCTCTCGCACGCACGGCAAACTCACGGCCTACTCAGTGGCCGCTCGGAGGCAAAGTTATATCGCGCGATCTGTACCCATGCTGTAAAAATGTCTCGTTGCCACGCAGATCCAAAAATGGCCAGTTTCTACAATTTTCCTTTCTAGCAGCTACAACATTCTCGAGCTTCATAGTTTTTAAACCGTTCATTTATACATATGTATGTATTACGATCTGGCAACGTAGGATCGCAATGTCCAGTTATTCGAAGCCAACGAATAAAAATTACGAATCAAGATAACATGTGATTTTATCCTTTCCGAGTAACTCGTTACGAATAAAAGCGTCGAATAAATTATCTTGTTATATCGAGCTTCAAATAACGTATAAGGGTTAAGAAAGAACTCGTTCTATTGAAATCTCACAGATAAACTTCCGTAGCCAAATCCTGACGGATACAACCGTAAGATACATGATGGCGCTGCCTTCGACTGTCGAATAATGGTAAAAGATAAGCTGAAACTCTCGGCTACACTATCACGGATAATGCCTCTCGAATACCGTCTCGCCGCTATAGAGGCGTCGAATACGAATACGCGTTACATCGAGCTTCGAATAAACTGTACGTGACGAATGTATTTCCTGATATAAAATCTCACAGATAAACTAGGTTGAATATATTCTTCAGAAAAACAAGTACGAATAAAGGATAACCGAATGTTATCTTTCCTTAAAACTTTTAGATAAATTTTTGCCCATCTCTGACCTAACCTAATATTTTACAATATTATTTATTTTATAAATTTACAGTAAGTAAATTTTTTAAAGTAACGCTTGTTTGTATTTCTACGTTACATTTATGTTATGTGAGATCCCCATAAAAAACTTAAAAAAACTAAACAAATTACGCCAAGTACAGGGTCAAGGTTTTATCCTGCAACCCGTGCTCGTGCGAACAGGTAAAATAACAACAGCGCCACACAAACGCATTCCAATACAACCATGCACCGTCCCTGCGTTCGAAAAGCTGCCAGCGACCACTGGACAGCAGTGATGCCCGAGCTTCGAAAATTTTAGGATGGTCCCTTTCAAATTAACGTTGCAAGGAGCTAGGTATTGGGAATTTCCCGGCCCAGGTAATCGAGCCACGCGCTCCGGTTTTATGATCGGTTTACCACTCGCACCCCAGATTACTGTAATGGGGTTTGAAAACAATGTCGACTGTTCTCGTACCCGGCTTAATTTCACAAATATTAGCTACGACAGGGTTGACCGCGGCGCTATATACCCCTGTTCAGAGATACAGAGAGATTTCTCGCTACCTGCGTGTAAAAGTCACAATAATGGCGCATCGTTCCAAAAAATGGCATTAACGGAAGTCGGTTTATTTATGCGTGGCGCTGAGTATCTAAAACATTCAGATACAAAAATTCCAGAAAAAAATTCAAACACCACTACAATCAAAGACACGTCCCATTAGTTACCCCTTACGTCTGATCTAAGTATGCACTGCGTTAAGGATAAAATCATAAAAAAAGAGAACCAGAACATTAGATTCTGAGGTCTGCAAACGCTTTTCACAACAATTATGGTTAAAAAATTGATAAAAGAAAAATTAAGTAAACGTAAAAATAAAAATATGTTAAATTATCCATCATTGAGAGGGAATAATTTTTCTTCATTTTTCAGCGCGAATTGCAGTCCAATATCTTTTATAGTTCAAAAGTTACACGAAAAAAGCCCCAAATTCTTCAACCCGCGCCGAGAAATTGAGAAAAATAGCTCTTTGCGACGTTACTTTGAAAGGGACCATCTCAAAAATTTTCGAAACTCGGACATCACCGCTGTCCAGTGGTCGCTGGCAAACCTTCGAACGCCAGGACGGTGCAAGGTTGTAGTGGAATGCGTCCGTGAGCTACTGTTACCATTTTACCTGTTCGTGCGAGCGTGGGTGGCAGGATAAAACGGTGACCCTGTACATGAAAAAGTCGGGGACGAAAAAGTGTATTATTTGTACTTCTACATTAGATATAGCTGTATGTAACAGAACAGATTCTGTTACATTTAGCTGTATGTAAGATCCAGATCGAATAAATAGGCTGAAAGCGTAACCAAAAGGCAAGGGTAAAGATCTCGTTCGACCGTGGTGGGACGTGACCGACGGCACATTTTCTTGTTACGACGAGGGCTCGTTCTGACCGTTGGTCAATCGAAAAATTACGAATGCTTGGACATCAGTTTGGACCAGGGTCCCCGGAGCACATTTTGTTACGGCGATTTTCTTGGATGTTTCGTAGAGGGGGAATACCTACAGGGAGTGGTGGTAATGAGTGCGTGAGACGTCACGATGGGAGACGAACCGGCATCACGGCCAATCAGCGTTGCCGGAAAATGTGTTGTTGACGCTGGTTGGCCGTGGCGTCGGTTTGTCTCCAATCGTGGCGTCTCACACACTATTTCCATCACTCCCTGTAGGTATTCCCCCTCCCTGTAGGTGTTCTCCCTCCACGAAACAATCAAGAAAATCCCCGTGACAAAATGTTTTCCGGGGACCCTCATTCGACTTTATGAATTCACGGTCGGTGTAACAAACCGATCTGTTTTCATGCTGTCAGTTCATCGCATAAGGATATATTACTGTGGGAAACATTTCATATCCAAGTGTTTTCATGTAAGTGTGCTTTATTATTATTAATTAATTCAGCGGTACGCCAATTAATGGTTTCCGCAGATTTTTGCCATTTTTATTGATTGAAATGTGTATCTTTTTATAGTATCAAATCCCTTTGAAGGAAATTTTCTTCAGGAGAAATAAAAGAAAAAAATATTACATTTGGTAAGTCACGTTTATATTTATTTATTTATATACGTATTATAATAATACGTATGATATTACTTTAGTGTTTATTACAAATTTTTCGTTTTTTACAGGTTGGAATATACAAACAATAAGTAAATAAAGTACACTCGCTCAGCTGCATTGCGCTATTTCGAGTATTTATTTTTTAATTTTTTAAGCTTTACTGGCTGCATCGCGCCTTATCTTATAACATCACTCGATAGGCTGCATTGCGCCGTGTCTCGAGTATAACAACTTTCAATAAAATTGGAACATTAAAAAATAAGTAACGTACACTCGCTTAGCTGCTTTGCGCTAGATATAACAACTTTCAATAAAGTTGGAATATTAAAAAAATAAGTGAAGTACACTCGCTCAGCTGCTTTGCGCTAGATATAACAACTTTCAATAAAGTTGGAATATTAAAAAAATAAGTGAAGTACACTCGCTCAGCTGCTTTGCGCTAGATATAACAACTTTCAATAAAGTTGGAATATTAAAAAAATAAGTGAAGTACACTCGCTCAGCTGCTTTGCGCTAGATATAACAACTTTCAATAAAGTTGGAATATTAAAAAAATAAGTAAAGTACACTCGCTCAGCTGCTTTGCGCTAGATATAACAACTTTCAATAAAGTTGGAATATTAAAAAAATAAGTGAAGTACACTCGCTCAGCTGCTTTGCGCTAGATATAACAACTTTCAATAAAGTTGGAATATTAAAAAAATAAGTAAAGTACACTCGCTCAGCTGCTTTGCGCTAGATATAACAACTTTCAATAAAGTTGGGCGTCCGCGGTCGCATAACCGTCACGTTTATATATATTATAGAATCTTAAATAATTGAATCTTTACACCATCGTATATTGTATACTATATTAGAATCAGATACAATCGAATAGTGTACTATAAATATAAATAAAAGTATAATAATAATTCGTCATGTCTATAATTAATAGTATTATTAATATGTTACCGCTCAGTTATAATGGTATGCAAATTATCATTAGAGGCGAATGGTTAACAGATGATCATATCGAATATTTTCATAAATTATTACAAGCTAACTCTACTTATAAACCACGCGAGACATGGAGAGTTCAGTTCCCTGCTACAATTGAACCAGTTCCTGAAAATCAAGATCACATACAGATTTTGCACAAATGCGATAATTTTAAAACCAATGCAGGGGGGCATTGGGTTTGTAGCTTTTATAAATATAATATAAGAAGAGTTTATATTTATGATTCGCTGAATTCCTTGATGTTGCATCGTCATCATAAAATTTATCTTGAGAAATTATACCCTTTTTTGAACAAACATGACGGTACAATTGACGAAGAATTTATTGAATTTCCACATGTGCAAGCTCAACCTAACGGTCGGGATTGCGGAGTTTTTGCGATTGCATTTGCTGTCTCGTTATTATTGAAAATATTACCAGACAAAGTAACGTACACTCATGCGTTGATGCGTCAACATTTGATCCAAATGTTTGAATCTAATCGTATAGAACATTTTCCATGCATTCAGGATCATCAACAATTAACGCGTGGTGTGCACGAATATGAATCTGCAATTGCTAGTACAATTAAAATTAATAAAAATCCCTCTTGTGGAAATGATCCTCCATTTAAAATCGGTCAAAGTTACATTACTAACGAAACAGATAATAAAAAAATAACCCCAGTTCAAAATGTAGTATTTAGTGACAAAGAAGTCACCATATATACAAAAAATATAATTCAGATAGATCCACCATTCGTCTCGAAGTCAAAACTCAGCAATGTATACGTACCATCCCATACAGCACACTTCGTTGCGGCAAAGTTGCAGGGTGGTTGCAGTAACCTTACGTCGTTGCATAGTTGCAGCGCAATGTCGATGTATGGTTGCTGCGACATTGCCGTGCAACATTGCACGGAGCGGACATAGAATTGTTGCTGTATAGTTGCGGCATAGTTGCGTTGCAATCATGCACTGCAACTATGCCGCAAGTATGCCGCAAGTATGCCGCAAGTATGCCGCAACTATGCCGCAAGTATGCCGCAACTTTGCCGCAGCTTTTGCCGCAGCTTTGCCGCAACTTTTCCGCAACATTTCCGCAACTTTTCCGCAACTTTTCCGCAACTTTTCCGCAACTTTTCCGCAACTTTTCCGCAACTTCGCCGCAACTTTGCAAGATCATTGCAATAACATTGCGGCGCAAATTTTAAAACACAATATCTCCAAGACCGGCTGAAATAAAGTGTATACATTATACCTTATTGAATTCGTCTTGAAACGCACTATCAAGTGATCTGTTAAAAAAAGAGTTCCATTTAAAAAATAGAACTTGATCATCGTATCTCGTAAAATAATAATCCCAGAAAGAAATCGTCTGCTCGAGTAAATTTTCCCCCTCCAACCATGCAATTTCATATAAACAATTTCTTTTATATCTCCAATACGTTAGGAAATATCCAGGTGTTTACTGTTTCCGCGGACATCCTGTATAATGAACTAAAATATAAAATACCAGCATGCCCCGTCCCGGTTTCGCCCGAGGTATTAGCGTGACTGATTCGTGTTTATTAGAATTAATATCTTTCAAGGAAATTAAGTATTTTGAAAAAAGCTTAATTGCTTCATAATATTTCGAAAAAGGTAACATTCTTGGTATATATAATGATTTTCTGACATTCGGATGAATTGTTATTGCGCCTCCTATTTTAACTTCTCGTAAGTTAACATACCTAGTCAATTCCTGGATCATAATTGAATGCAAACCTTCCGGTAACATTCACTCTTATGAGTCCAGGTTTTACATTCCGCGTTGCTCGGCGTGTTTAACTGCCGAATCCTGGTGTATCTTAATATATAAAGCAGAAAGTGTTTTTGTGTTTTTTTGTCGCCTAGAAACTCTGGAACGGTAAACTTAGGGATCGCGGAATGTGTCGCTGTCACGTCCCAGCCCCACCATGGGTCCGCGCCTGGTTAGTCTTCGCCAGCGCCGCTAGATGTCTAATCTTCTCACAAGTCCCCAACTCTAATCTCGTTCGTATATATACAAGTTCCAAGTTTATTCCTCTTAGTTCCCGTGTGTCTGGGGCAGGGGCCGTCAGCTGTAGCCCTACTGATGAGTCTGGCTGACGGTCCCAAGACGAAACACAAATTTCTTTCTTTTCCTCCTCGATCTTCAAAATGCCAATCCACCTGCCCTGCACAGTTACTCCAAAAAGCCTGACCGGCCTGAGGGATTACGGTTACGCCGGAGGCGACGGGGCAAGATCCCTTTACGTTCCGGAAATCACACACCCATCGGTTTCGGACGTAACAGTCGCCCAGCTCATTATACCTACCTAATACAGATGCACGTGGCTATTTAAAAAAAAAAAAAAAAATAAATAAATAAAAAACGATTTTTTTTATAAAATCAAAATCTAAATTTCGGGTGAAGGCGAATAGCAAAGCTAGTATTTGCAAACGTCGAGCAGACACGGTTGATCTTGACAAATTTGATCGCACTCGGGACATAAGTAATAACATCCACAGGGGGTACGAATTAATTTGCAACAGCTATTTGTAACTTGAAAATGCTCGAGAAGCGTCGCCACCTAGTGGTAACATCGTGGTACTGCTACGGGCGAGGTATCGCGCGGGCCGAATATGCGCATGCGCGCGCGAAGTAGAATGTCGTAGGGCGGTATTTTCAGTCGTTGCTTATTCTTAAGCAAATGCTTAAGCATTCGGCATCCTTTATTAGCTACTAGGTTGGTAGAGGATGTCGCATGCTTAAGCATTTACTTAAGAATAAGCAACGACTGAAAATACCGCCCCTATACACGGGTCACGTAGTCTGCAAACCAGCCGTACACATGACATGTTTACATATAAATTACATGTTAATAAGGCGTTTCTGAGACATGCTACATAGCCTATGTCCGCCCTAGAGTATGCAGGAATAACGTGTCAAAATTTGAGGAAGATTGGGTAAATATATGATTTCAGTTAGAAAATGTTTTGTGCCGCGGTTCGAACGGATTTGCCCCACTGTGCGGCGCCCGACGGGCACGGACACCAGGCCCGGTCATAAACAGGGCCAGCGCGAGGGATGGTTGGCGCCTTCATGCAAGAAAATGTTTAGCGCCCCAAATTTTTTTGCCCCTGGTTTCTATTTAATATGTTTCGCCTTTACGGAGTACAAAAGAAACATTACATTAACATTTTGTGTATGTGGGAGTCGTATTCCTTTATTATTAAGCGAGACCGTAAAATGTTTAGCCTGTTAAAAGAAACGCATTTCGAGTTTTGGGAGAAGGGAATTGACTGAAATATTACGACGAAAGTACGCGTCTCGTTGGTTGAAATTCTTTTTCCAACGAAAGGTCGTGTTTAATAGCTTCGGCGAAAAAAATACAAGACACGTACAATTCAGCGGAGGTCGTTAAGAAATAATCGAGGCAAGTCATTTAACCTTCCGGTACTCGCGTGTGTGCACGGAGTGCACGGAGGTCAGTTTTTGGCTGTAAAAACCGTTGTACCGTGATCTATTCTACCCAGCACCCCTATGTATTCTTTCAGCGGACATTTTTGCATAATGCTACGTACTTGTCAGGTTCAAATTCAGTTTGGAACTGTTTCTGATTGGATGAAAATGATAGTATGCCGCGTATCTTGCCAGTGACCGCGCCCGTGTACTCACAAGTTTTCCAGTTATCCGCCTCCGATTGCTTTGATTTTTGGATTTGTTTTAGAGGACCGAAAAATAACATATACTTTTTTTTTATTTTCGCCTGTTTGCATGTTTAGGGGGTGAAACCACCCCTCAATGGTTTTCCAGGTATCTGCCTCCGATTGCTTTGATTTTTGGATATGTTTTAGAGGACCGAAAAATAACATATACGTGTTTTTTTATTTTGGCCTGTTTGCGTGTTTAGGGGGTGAAACCACCCCTCAATGGTTTTCCAGGTATCCGCCTCCGATTGCTTTGATTTTTGGATATGTTTTAGAGGGCCGAAAAATAAGATATACGTGTATATTTATTTTGGCCTGTTTGCCTATTTAGGGGATGAAACCACCCCTCAAAGGTTTTCATGTGTTCGCCTCCGATTGTACTGGTTTTTGGATATGTTTTATGGAATCGAAAAATAAGATACACGTGTTTCTTTATAGCGGCCCGTTTTCATATTTAGGGGGTGAAACCACCCCTCAAAATTCATAAGGGGTACAAAATTTTGTTGAGTCAAATTTCATATGGAAAAACATATCCAACAACCAAAGCAATCGGAGATGATCACCTGAAAATTTTATACCTTTGGGGAAGCTTTCACCCCCTAAACATGCAAACAGGCCTAAATAAAAAACACGTGTTTCTTATTTTTCGGTCCTCTAAAGCATATCCAAAAACCAAAGCAATTGGAGGCGTACTTATGAGTACACGGGCGCGGTCGCTGGCAAGATACGCGGCATACTATCGTTTTCATTCAATCAGAAACAGTTCCAAACTGAATTTGAACCTGACAAGTACGTAGCATTATGCAAAAATGTCTGCTGGAAGAATACATAGGGGTGCTGGGTACACTACATCACGGTAAACCGGTTTTTTCAACCAAAAAGGCTGCCGGCAGGTTAATAATACGTCACCGTGCACTCAGTGCACGACGCGAGTGCTCGCGTTACAAAAATAGGCGCGAGTATCGGAAGGTTAACTTTGCTAGGATCGGTTCGAAACGTTTTATTACTTTATTGGTAATAGCATAGGTATATCCGCATACATCCTAAGCCGTAGGGGCGAAAGACGATTAAAGGGTCCCACAGACTAACGCGATATATCGGGAACCGCAGCGGAACAGTTCCGGGTTGGCCTGGAGGAACCTTTAACCTGCAGTTAAATCCGCGCGGACAAGGTGACGCGGAAAGTAACAAGACAATTAGAGGACAACCCAATTATAAAAGCGAAAATGTGAGATTGGTGTGAGTCATGTACTAATGGAAATACCAAGCCCGTGCATAGGTTCAAATTAGGCACAAAATGTTGAAATTTTGTCTTTTGCGCTTCATCTTGATAAAACATCCATTTGAAAATGATCAAATTATTCTGGAAATTATAGTGTTCCCTGAATTTTTACCAACAGTGTATTTTACCTGAAACGGGGTGCGCCGCTCTCTTTAACAGCTTCCTAAGATCCTACGACGTTCAATATGTAAATTACCAACAAGAGATAGGCCTATTTTATACAAAATTCTTCACCGAATGTGGTAGTATTTTTTCTGATTTTTAAAATCGTGACCTTCAGCCTAAATTCGTTAAATAAATCTTTCTTTATAATTGTCATTATTGTAAAAACGATTTTTTATGCTTAAACAAACTTATTCCTCATTTCACCACTCTTCATTTTTGTCTTATTTTCGCCTGTAGAATCATCCCCTAGAATATCCTTGATTATCAGAAAAGTAATACTCTGTATAGGTATGTATTAATACGTATGCCCAAAGTTTCATAACTTCTTTAATTTTCGATATCTTGCCTTGTGTAAGACAATTCGACGCTGTGCGGAGAAGGCTGGTCGATGCATCGTGGGTCTGTTTAGTGTTTACGTTGAAACGGCTCCGGCGATGAGTGCAAGTTGCCGTTCCAATGTGCGGCCGGCGACGGTCCCACTAGTGCAAGAGAGAAACAGATGCATACTTCTCCCTTGCACTAGTGGGACCGTCGTCGGCCGTTGTGGCCGGCCGCGTATTAGAACGGCAGCCTTGCGACGACCCCAACACAAGGACGCCTTCGCCGATCATAAAGTGTTTCAAGGGCCGAGGGGTGTGGAAAAACCAACTGGACCCAAGGCCGTCTTAATAAATTTGAGCGGCCTTGGCTAAAAAATTTTGATGCTCTAGCCCTCAAGGGTACAATTTATTCGCAATCGGTGCAAGGTAATACATCACAACCCCGTGTCTCCACCAAGGCAGATAGAAATTATTGTCTCCACAATTGAAGAGAATAAGGCTTTTCAACAAATTTGATTCTTAAGCGCCGTTGGATCACGGGCGCCACTGGGCTATAGCCTATTTAGCCCATTGTTAAAGGCGGCCCTGACTGGGCCCGTGACTTCGGCACACGGACGGTCCCTGCAGAGTTTTCCAAACGAACGGACGTCTGGAGTAGAGATGCAAAAACGTAATTTCAAAATGTAATTGTGTAATTGATTACACATTTTTTGTAATCGTTAATTTAGGTAGTTGACAAAATTGTCGTCAACTACCTAAATTAACGATTATAGAAAGTAATGTGTAATCAATTACACTTTAATCGTAATTTGTAATCAAATTACATTTTGCCCAACTCTGGCGTCGCCATAAAATTTCCCTAAGTTCCATTCAGCTTTGTAAATAATTATTATAAAAGGGGGGAGTCTTGTGGGATATACTACGGTATGACCCAACAACCGGAATGAACCGAAATTTTGAGGGGTTGGGCGGGAGGGTGAGAGAACCTCCAATATAACATTTTAGCTGCAGGTAATTGTTAGTTTCTGAGATAATAATAAAAAACTAACAAATACCCGCAGCTAAAATTTTATATTAGAAAGTGTGAAGGTGTCGGTTTAAAAAAGAACCGTTTCAATTTTTCGATCCCTCAGCGCGCCCCTGGGCCCGCTGACGCATCGGGTTTTCCCAGCCACGCCATCTTGTCCACTCTTTCGCCCTCTCTCGCTCGCTCATGGATTCTCTCACTCGCGCTCACTGCAGGCTCGAAATTTTACAACCCTCTCTGAGAGTGAATTCAACGACGCAGCGCTTGGCTTCGCTCCGCTCGACTCCGCTCGGCTCGGCTCGGCTCGAGCGCCAAACAATGTACTTCTTTGTCGCCTCGCTGACTCGCGCTCGGCAACCCTGGACCGAGCCAGTTCGAAGTAAACTCTCGAAAACCAAGCAGCTATCCTTTTCACAAGTTTTTTATATTTCTCATTATTTTGTTTTAATATATATTCCCTTTTTAATTCGTTTTATACTTATCGTGCGTTAGTGTTTTTTAAAAATATATATTCAATTTTTCTTATTCGTTTTATACTTATAGTGTGGTAGTGTATTTTTTAAAATTATATATAATTTTGTTCTTATTCTTTTCATAGGTATAGTGTGTCTAGTTTATTTTTTCAAACATATTTAAGTTATTTTATTCGTTTTATAGTTTGTTTGTACGCGTTACTTTTTTTTTTTTAAATTTCTCGTTTGTTTTCCGAAAGCGAGCTTCGAACACCGTTTAGAAAGTGTTAATTCATCACCGGTAAGTACGAGTAACATCACGATTAAGACAAAACTATCATACTGCAATATTTCATAAGTATTATTATATAATACAGTGACAATTTTTTAATAAATTCTCCTAATTATTTTTCAGTAAAAAATGTTGAAAAAGTTTTCGATCGTGGAATTCGCGGATGGTATGCAAATCATACCATCGAACTGGATGGACGCTGATAGACAGCGAAGTATTTGGCCGAGCCATATAAAGAATTTGTATACCCTCAATAGAACAATTATGAAAGGAATTGTTCCAGTGGACCACGATGAGTGGGAAAAATGCGACATCGTCAGGTGGTTTGCCTCAGCAGGTATATTTATTTCATTAAAGTATTATTTATACACCGCGTCAAAATTAAAGAAACACTATAATTTTGCGAAAATTTTGGTCATTTTCAACAGGCTGTATTTGTGGGAAAAATGTTTTGAAAAAATATTTAGAGAACGCATTTTAACGCTTGAAGTTTATAGTTTTCGAAGGAAGAATTGAATTTTTTGTTTCATGCATTATGATTAGTGATGGCTAGAACCGTAATTTGTGAATCACGAGTGATCCGATCACGTTCGTTCCCAACCACGGTGATTTTTCACAGTGATCCGTGATTTTCGTGATCGCTTCTGATTGGTGCAGGCAGAACAGTGATCGCTTCTGATTGGTGGAGAGCATGACTGCTCTTTGCACGCTCCACATAACCCCAATTTCTAATTTCTCTCGAAACATTCTCAAGTCCTCACTGTTCTTATAGAATCTCAGTTGTATACTTTGAACCAATGTTATCGCTCTTGATCTATTTAAATTAACGAATATTTATTCACTTTAGTTAAAAAGTATAATCCCTGATAACCATCTGTCTCCAATCTGACATCAGATTGGTAGCAGGGTCTGGCACGAGAGCGCAGAATCTGCGTCAGACTGTAGTAGTCTGTGTCCGCATTTGGCTGCGTTCTGAGGTGCAGAGCCTGAGGTTGCAGAGCCTGATGTCAGATCGGCAGCAGATCGAGAGCAGATTCTGCCGTCTACTTGGCACAGCCAACAGCGCCATCTGAGGGCCAGAATTACCAAAAGATTCCCTACGCGTGACGTCACATGGACGCCCCTACGCACCAACAAATGTATACCGTGATTGCTATAGGTGTATCCCTACCCCCAAATAACAAAGCAGATTCTACATTTATTAAATAATTCATTTACTTATTTCAAAGAGTATTTATTCTATGTTTAATAATACAAGATTGGCGATTACAATTCTTACAAAATTATACAGGTAGCGCATATAAATTCGAAGAACAGAATAACATTCAATATTTACATTTATAAATCTATATACAATACGTCCCGTAACCAGTGGTACCTACTAGGTGCGATGTCAGAAAATTTCCTGTATTTTAGACTTATTTTTTCTGTAGAATCACCATATTCCGTATTGTGTTAGCGCTGAAAACAAATAGAACATTAGTACAAAATTAAACGTAACGTATGAATAAACAGGATACATGCGATACTTACTTCAGCTCCATCTCCGCACAGCACACACCCTAGGCGATCATGCATGCTCCTGCGAACATTAACATTTATAAGAAAATATGTATTAAATTATTATCTACTAAACAAGACGCTAAACATTCGCACTTCGCGCATAACCCTACTTGTCTGTCTTGCAGATAATGTGAATCCCGATTTCCGCGATGTAGATAATTAGAAATTATTCAATTCCATAATTACGTTTGCCTTCTGGATACGTCGAGATGAATTGTCTGGATGTTGATGTTGTGACGTCCCACTATTTTTCGCGCGGTATTTTAACACCACTTCCTCACAAATCCATCCACAATCCACCAAAAAACCTTCAATCTCGAGTCATACCCTACTCCCTCACCCAACCGATCATTTGGACGAGATACCTTAGTGGTCCCTATCTCTAAACGGTCAATCCAGATTCCCAATCGCCGATCACCTTGATGTTGTACCTTAGCGGTCACCAACACAAGATGACCTATACAAAACGCCACCTCGATGATGTATCTTAGAGATCCCCATCACGAGATGATCGTTACAAAACTCCTTCGCCTATTCGCCATATGAGGCACGAATCCCTCCCTTAAAAATTAATTCAAACAAGTCCCTCGTTACAAAAACCCTCTTAAATCGAGACCACGTCTCAATCCCCTCTTTACGATTCACAGAGTCCAAGCCACTCTAACCCTTTTCCTATAAAATACCCGAAACCCATTCGACGAGTTGAGTATCTCCTTTCGCAGTCATAAGAACCCCAGAAATGTTACTGCGACGCAAATGTACAAACGTGATCAACACGTGATTATAATTACGACGCATTTGGCGTACGTGACATAAATACATCTATTAATAACCATACCGTTACAAAAACCCCCAAAATCTACTGCGTCTTGTTGCCGAAATCTGTCAAGGTCTTTACCGCGCGAACCCCCGCAGTACTCCTGAAAGATCCTATAAATACGAAGGATCGAGAGCCCAGAGCTCTCTTTTGTCAACAGACAGTTATCCTAGTGAGAAGTATCATTAAAACAAGTGTTAATAATTCTAATCAGTGAACCACGACAATCACTGTAAGTCCTCTTATATATATCATTATTATAGTGCATATCACCCCATACCATTTATTACCATTATTTATCAACGCTTATACCTTACTTATTATATTCTTTCACTAATGCTTATAGCTTACTTATTATATTCTTTCACTAATGCTTATAACTTACTTATTATATTCTTTCACTAATGCTTATAACTTACTTATTATATTCTTTCATTAATGCTTATTGCTTATATATATATATATATATAGATATATATCGTCATTTATGTTCATGATTCATATTATAAATGTTGTGTGTGAATACGAAATCTTACCACGCTCAATAACCATAAACAAAGCAAATAAACCGCTTTGCTAAAATCTCGCTTTGAATTATTGTGTATGCCTCTCGAGTACGAAACTTCCTAGTCCAAACAGACGGCTGCAACAGCTGATCTCGCGTGGCGCTAACAGTGTTTACAAACGTACTTTTACATAGGCTGCGGATAGCCGTATGTCCAAGCGGATTTCGCGGAAACATTACGCATAACTTTTACGAGGATGCAACAGTAAATCCTATTATCGAACCAAATCAAAACAAGAGTGCTAACGGGTGTCTCTCAAGTACTAATTCGCTTTAAAACCTTCCCTGGTCGATTAGAGTGTCGGATGAAAGATTCGCGCCTGATCTTTCCCTCAAATTACTTTCAGTGTGACGGATTCAATATTCGCGCCTGGCTTTCCCTCAAAACCTTCAGAGTGCTGGATTTTAGATTCACGCCTGGTCTTCCTTTCAAACCCACAGTGTGACGGATTTTAGATTCGCGCCTGGCTTTCCCTCAAAACCTTCAGAGTGCTGGATTTTAGATTCACGCCTGGTCTTCCTTTCAAACCCACAGTGTGACGGATTTTAGATTCGCGCCTGGCTTTCCCTCAAAACCTTCAGAGTGCCGGATTTAACATTCGCGCCTGACCTTCCTCCAAAAACCCTCAGTGTGCTGGATTTTAGATTCACGCCTGGTCTTCCTTTAAAACCCTCAGAGTGACGGATTTTAGATTCGCGCCTGGCCTTCCCTCAAAACCCTCAGAGTGACGGATTTTAGATTCGCGCCTGGCCTTCCCGCAAAACCCTCAGAGTGACGGATTTTAGATTCGCGCCTGGCCTTCCCTCAAAACCTTCAGAGTGCTGGATTCAAGATTCGCGCCTGTCTTTTCCTTCCCCATAGTCATCGTTCCTAAAGACCTCACCCGGGACGTGACAATGTATGAAATTACTTGGAATATTATTCGAGCGTACGTCTTCAAGCACAACGGGTGCCACTTTGAACGGTACAATGAGCTACGCTCGGATTGGCTGCGCCATAGTGCCGAAATTCGTGATTGGTCAAGACTCTACGTCCAGTTTGCGTTCGTTTTCGAGGTCTGAGGTGGCAGTCAGTGTCGGAAAAAGCGAAGAATATTCCAAGTAATTTCATCCATCAATATCCTGACAATTCATCTCGACGTATCCAGAAGGCAAACGTAATTATGGAATTGAATAATTTCTAATTATCTGCGTCGCGGAAATCGGGATTCACATTATCTGCAAGACAGACTAGTTTAGCATCTTGTTTAATAGATAATAATTTAATACATATTTTCTTATAAATGTTAATGTTCGCAGGAGCATGCATGATCGCCTAGGGTGTGTGCTGTGTGGAGATGGAGCTGAAGTAAGTATCGCATGTATCCTGTTTAATCATACGTTACGTTTAATTTTATACTAATATTGTATTTGTTTTCAGCGCCAACACAACAGGAAATAAGTATGATGATTCTACACAAGAAAGAAGTCGAAAATATTGATTAAAATTTCTGACATCGCCCCTACTAGGTACCACTTGTTACAGAACGTACTGTATATGGATTTGTTAATGTAAATATTGAAAGTTCCTCTTGTGACAATTGTAATCACCGATCATGTATATTTGTAAATAATAAATAAATACTTTTTTGATATAAGTAGAATTCATTATTTAATAAATTCCAAAATCTGCTTCCTGCTTATGTAAAGGTAGGGACGTCCATGTGACGTCACGCATAGGGAATCTTTTGGTAATTCTGGCCCTCACATGGCGCTGTTGGCTGTGCCAAGCAGACGGCAGAATCTGCTCTCGATCTGCTGCCGATCTGACATCAGGCTCTGCAACCTCAGGCTCTGCACCTCAGAACGCAGGCAAATGCGGACACAGACTACTACAGTCTGACGCAGATTCTGCTCCCCAGTTCTGGCTATCAGGGATGTATATGTGAATACTTTAGCCAATCAAATCAGTGCGTGCATACATTGACTATTTATGAATGTATAATATACTATATATTCGCTGAATTAGCACATTTTGACTATAACACAAGGTATATTGAAGTATTTTATAAAAAATAATTCAATCATGATCAAGAATTACGATCACAGTATTCACAGTGAGCAAATTCACTCGAGGTAAAAAAATCACGGTGATAAATCACTGTTAGTGATTTTGCACTCCATCCCTAATTATGATACTGTTTTATCAAGATGAAACGCGGGAAACGAAGATTATGAAATTTTTGCCTACTTTCAAGGTATGCACGGGCAAAAGAATATTTTGCCCCCAAATCCAAGGAAGAGCTCTTATAGAGCACACATTTCTGTTTAATTTCGTTTCTTTCGTTTTGTTGTATGATTTTTATTGACAGAGTTATTCGCGATCAAAGCAAAAAAGGTACTTTTCAATTTGAACACCTATAACTTGCGAACTCATGATCGTAGACAAATTTTCAACAGTGTTTTGGAAAGCTAAGAAAGTTTCCTTTCAGATGCATTAGTTGGCAATTTAATGAGATTTTTTTAATCTATTTTTTCATTTTAAAATGATCCCAAAAATTCCATATTTATCATTTTGTAGGAAACTTGATGCCACTTCAAGGATAATCATGGAATCAAACAAGTTTTTTAAATATTTTTTCAAACATTTTTCGCCGAGATGCAGTCCTTTTGAGAATAACCAAAAATTTCGGGAAATTATATTGTTCCTTTACTTTTGACGCGAAGTGTATAAATTGAACCTGAATATGCATAACTTATTAATGTGTGACGTATTAATGAATTCTCTGTGTCAGATACTTATGAGGGAGCATTGGATAAACAGGAGACTACCTTGGACACCTCCAATATTCCCGATTCGGATGCGACAAATTATTCGGGATATAGGAAAGTGTCGAAAGAGCGCAGGCGAAAAAATACTCGCGTTCACGTGTCCAGCGAAGAAGAGGACATTGAAGCAGAAGGGCCATTGCAGAAAAGGAAGAAGGGAAATATGTACCCCAAGGCACCTTCTGAAATGTCAGGAATGCATGTACAAGAAGGTATTTTTATATTATTCAATCATTATTCATTATGAAAGTAAATGTGAAGTAATTTGTACAGTGTGTCCCAAAATTGTGCGACTTCCCGAAACGTGGAATATCTTGATCTCGGATTGAAAATGGTTAAGGACTTTTCGATGTCTTTTTTCATCGGTATATTGCATCATCCGAGTAGTCTCGCCATTTTGGGACCCCCCTTTGAATATTGATCGGGGCATGGTGTCAATTATGTAATGAATTGCGGGTTTTAATGCAGATTTTCCATCGACGTCGACGCCATTTCACGACCACTATTTCCAACGAATTAACAGTGGTGAGAATAGTATGCCACTTATACTACACGCGTCTCCCGAGGAAAGTAGAATAGAAATAGCACCAACACCAACACCAACACCAACACCAACACCAACACCAACACCAACACCAACACCAACACCAACACCAACACCAACACCAACACCAACACCAACACCAACACCAACACCAACACCAACACCAAAATCACAACCAGAATCATCATCATCATCGTCATCATCATCGTCATCATTAGCAAGTACGTCTCCGCATGTACAAAATCATATCGAATCCAATGGGTTTCTACCCATTGACTATAATCCTAAATAAGATTTTTATATAATTAACTTCTCTTATCTTTATTCAGAGTTGGAAACACTTATCAAGAGAAACTTTGCAGCAATTAATTTGACATTGACCGATATGATGAAAAGGTTGGAACAGATAGAGTCAAAAATGCCGGAAAATTCAAACGTTGCAAGCAGCAATATCGATACCGAATTTTTGAAAATTACGGAAAATCTTCCCGTTAAGGATGAAGAGGGTTTACGCAATTTGGAAGAAAAATTGCAGAACAAGCCCACATTTAATGCTATGGTAAGTGACGTAAGAATAATAAATGAACTACTAAGAGTAGTATGATAACGTTCAAAATTTCAAAACTGTATATTCTAATTATTTTTATATTCAACAACTACTTTATCTTTCTGCATTGCAGTCATATAAAGGAAAATTACATGAGTATTATTATTTATTATAATTTATAAATGGCAGCAACATATCGTAAATTGGGGTAACATTGGCACATCATATATAAATAGCACTAAAAAGTTAAAGTTTTAACACATCCGAACTTACATTAACACTTAAATTTGTTTCTTTTTATGTTCAATGCACTCTGTTTTGTTTATTTTTATTTTTTAATTTTTTTAATTAACATTTTTAAATTTGGTTTAGGTATCCTATTATAACATTGCATCGTTTGTGATTGTACTACAAGTGTGCAAATGCATAAAATTTTTGCCCTTTTTCTTTTTAATAGATGTTAAGTAGATGCCAATGTTACCCTGTACTGTCAATGTTTCCTCACTTTACGGTACCTGTAATTTGTAAAATACACTGCACTTATACTATTGTACGGCGATGGGATTTTCTTGCATGTACAGGGTGTTCCATAAAATTGCGGAACATGAATATTGCAGTCTTCCCGGAACATGTGATATCCCGATGCAAAAAGACAGGATATTGCATGTTCCGGTAACTCCCGTAATTTTATGGGGCATTTGTTTGCTGGCGGCGCGAGAAGCTTTTCATATACTGTATAACTTTAATTTCACTTTCCGTTAAATTATTATAAAGTACTTAATGGTGATTGTTACTTTTAACTGCTTCAATGCACCCTGTGATTGGCGTTACACCAATGCTTTTTTTAATGTAGCCCATGTTTCATGACTTTTTATAGATTGAAATGCTGAAGAGGACCAGTGGAAAGAACGTGGCCCTGACGACATCCGTAATTTTGGATTACCGGGTGACATGGAGTGTCGCTACAAATTATAGTTGGCATGGAAAGAAGCATAAATCAGCGTTTTCGAAGTTTGTGCATATCAAGAAATTATTACTGAGTAAGTAACTTTATTATTTCTCTCCTTTGAGCACTAAAAATTGTAAAATAAATTAATGCGTATTATTCTAGGTGCTGTTCACGATGCATGTGCATCCAGAAATATATACTGTTGCGATGCGGACATTGTAGATGCGGCCTCGAAATGGCTATCACAATGTAAATTGCGCATTGCACGTAGGGCCAATAAAGAAATGAACGTAAGCCAGACGTAGGGGAACAGTGGGTAGCCCTTGATATTTAAAAAATTGACGTTTTTACAATCGCATCACCTTTTAAGGTGCGAAGCCACCCTGAAGCCACTAACAACAGACACAGTTAAGGATTTTTTGTTTATATAAATAAAAGTATAGAGCTTTTATATAGATTGAGAGCAATCTTTATTTTGCTAAGAATTGTTTTTCCTTTTTTTTTGCAGAATTCCGCAAAATGGCTTCGCGGAGCACTGCAACAAAAATATCCCACACTCCCGGGACTGACTGGATGATCTGGGATGGAATCATCTATCTTCTATCTATCTTTCATATAAATTAAAATGTAAATGTTCGTTTCTCCAAAATCTTAAATCTCCGAACCTTCTTTATCGATTAGTTTCAAAATTTGACACAACGTTGCATTCAAATACGCACGTGATTTTATATGTGACGTCCCACTATTTTTCGCGCGGTTCTATTCCAATAATCCATTAATAAACCTCACAATCACTCCACCAAAGTCCGTCAAACTCAACTCTTACCCCATCTCCCCAATCGCCGATCACCTTGATGTTGTACCCTAGCGGTCCCCAACACAAGATGACCTATACAAAACGCCACCTCGATGATGTATCTTAGAGATCCCCATCACGAGATGATCGTTACAAACTCCTTCGCCTATTCGCCATATGAGGCACGAATCCCTTTAAAACGAGTTCAAACAAGTCCCTCGTTACAAAAACCCTCTTAAATCGAGACCACGTCTCAATCCCCTCTTTACCACTCACAGAGTCCAAGTCACTCTAACCCTTTTCCTATAAAACACCCAAAAACCCATTCGGCGAGTTGAGTATCTCCTTCCGCAGCCATAAGAACCCCAGAAATGTTACTGCGACGCAAATGTACAAACGTGATCAACACGTGATTGTAATTACGACGCATTTGGCGTACGTGACATAAACACATCTATTAATAGCCATACCGTTTACAAAAACCCCAAAATCTACTGCGTCTTGTTCCCGAAAACTGTCAAGGTCTTTACCGCGCGTACCCCCGCAGTACTCCTGTAAGGTCTTATAAATACGAAGGATCGAGAGGCCAGGTCTCTTTCATTGCTGATCTTTTGTCAATAGACAATCCTCTTTGACCAAAGTATATTTAAAACAGTGTTAAAAGATTCAAATCTGTGAAATACGACGATTACTGTAAGTCTTTTATCTAACATTATTACTGTGCATATCACCACCATACCATTTATTATTATTTTGTTTATCAAAGCTTATTGCGAATATTCATTATTACTAACGTTTATTACTAACTTATATATAATCTCATTAATTCTTTCTTTGTATATATTTTGCATTACTATTCTTATTATGTTTCATATTATATTACTTTCTAGAGCTTATTACGATCATTTATGTTTTGTATTAGCAACGCTTATTGCCTTTATAATAATTTAATTTGCTTATATCTATTTACATCATATCCATATTTTCATATTGTAATTACTTGTCATGTGCCAATGTTCCAAATACTAAGCATTACTAATAAACCGCTTAGTTTTGAATCACTCTTCGAATTATTGTGTGCATCCTTTGGTTACAAAGATCCCAAATAAACAAGCTGCCTCAACAGCTGATTTCTGTTCGTGAACGCGAGAGCGCTTCCAGTATTTATAAACATACGGTTGCATGAACCGTGCAAATTCCCGGAAATACAAAGCGTAGTTTCTTATATACGAACGCAACGGTAAATCCTATCACCAAAATCAAAACAAATACAAGGTACTCTAACGGGTGTTCTCCGGGTATATATATATATATATATTCGCCTTTTTAAAACCTTCCCTGGTCGATTAGAGTGCTGGATGCAAGATTCGCGCCTAATCACCTCCAGAAATCCCCAGAGTGACGGATTTAATATTCGCGCCTGAGTCTCCCTCAAAATCCCCAGAGTGACGGATTTAATATTCGCGCCTGAGTCTCCCTCAAAATCCCCAGAGTGACGGATTTAATATTCGCGCCTGAGTCTCCCTCAAAATCCCCAGAGTGACGGATTTAATATTCGCGCCTGAATCTCCCTCAAAATCCCCAGAGTGACGGATTTAATATTCGCGCCTGAGTCTCCCTCAAAATCCCCAGAGTGACGGATTTAATATTCGCGCCTGTCCTTTTTTCCTTCCTCACAGTCATCGTTCCAAAAGACCTCACCCGGGACGTGACATATATACTTATTATTATATAGATGTCAGCATGTATACAACTTACCTAAATCTACAAACGGTTTTTTTTTTATTTTCAATGCAGGATCACAAAAAAGTTTAAAAACGGCCTTCACTATTTTCTTCGCTATTCCGATCAATTGCAATTTTTTCTACAACGACGAAACATGTCGCTTAGCAAACGAATCCTTCTAGCTTCTCAAAAAAACTCAAGTCGTTTGGATTAATTTGAAAAAAGTTATGCGATTTTAAAAACTTTCCGAATATTTTCAAGAGTCACTGTATATAAACTGAAATCTATTATGTTCCATGTAGCGTAGGATTTCAATTTTAACAAAATTACATTAATCGTTCCTATTTCGGATAACTTTTGTTGTTAAGGGGGTAGACACGGGTAAAACAGCGATCTGTATACCGACACAATCTGGCCCGAAACATGGGTTTGCGGGAATACGTTGTTTGTCCTTATATGAGCAGATTTTGAGCTGGGTGAGGTCTCACTCGAAAGAGGAAGGTCCGATGCAGCCCGCTCTGGTCATGGTTCGACGAGATTGTGTTAATATCTAATAATATGAGTGTTGAAAGTAGAGCAAAAGTCGAAAGAAAAAAAAAGAGTTTTGTGACTCAAACGATGACCAGAGCGGGCTGTATCGAACCTTCCTCTTTCGAATGAGACCTCACCCAGCCCAAAATGTGCTCATATAAGGACAAACAACGTATTCCCGTGACTGCATTCCCAAATACGAGTTCCGCCATATTGGCGATAAGCAGAGCAAGTCACGTGACAAATTTAGTTCAGCTAGTTGATACGAGATGGCGCCTACTCGGGAGGACTGCCAGCGTGGAATAATAGCAAAACTGAAGCGTTAGCTGGATACATGTGCCAGAGTAAAAGCGTGATGCAGTCAATGTATTCATTTTCGTTCGATTAGAGGTTAGGTTATATGCATTTTAGGCATACATTTACTAGGAACTGCTGGGAACTGTATACATTTACTAAACTAACGCCTTTACCGTGACACATACATCACTTGAAATCGCTGTCGAATTTATGTTATAATTATATGGCCACATTATTTAAAGTAAAAAAAAGAGAGATTGGAACTTTTTTACTAATACTGGAAATATTAATTTACTGATATTATATTTTCAGAATGTGGAAGTTACAGCAATTATTTGCAATTATTGCTCTTATTATTATTCTTCCGACTATTGAATAAAACATATAACAAGGAAAAGTCTCCAAACCGGTCAACAGTTGACTCCCTGATTTTTTTGTAATTCTTTACGGTCCTATGCAGAGATGGGCATTATTTAAATAAAAGGATATACTTCCGAATGGCCGCAGTGGCTGATCGACACGAGGTTTGGGGGAGGGGTGTGTACCCTAAATCTAAAGTTCTATATAGGTTCGGGTATTTATTAGTTTCCATTGTTTATTCGAAGGCCTTTCATCTTGGGCTTCGAATAATTTTTCTTCTTTCATTATATCATTATCCTAAGGTCGTATTCAGATATATTGGCCGGTCAACAGCGATCCAGGAGAAATCAGCCACCACCATCTGACGATCGTGGATTTGTCAGTTGGAGTTGCTGGGCCCCCGAAGGGTATGGCGGGGTAACGGGAATGCTGCTCGTGTGGCTGTTATTTATTCTTAGCGTAATAGTTGTGTGCGTTACGAACTTAGAGCATATCGACGTGCGTTACGAAAAGTAGCACGTTTCAGTTTTCTTACGAAAAGTAGCACGTTTGCCTTCGTTATCACGAAAACTATCACGTTTCGGTTTTCGCTGCGAAAACTAGCACGTTTGAGCGGTTTGCCACGAAAAATAGCATGTTTCGTCTTTCGCTGCGAAAACTAGCACGTTTGAGCGGTTTGCCACGAAAACTATCACGTTTCGGGTTTTGCTACGAAAACTAGCACGTTTGAGCGGTTTGCCACGAAAAATAGCATGTTTGGTCTTTCGCTGCGAAAACTAGCACGTTAGAGCGGTTTGCCACGAAAAGTAGCATGTTCGCGTTTACCCCGCGTTCGCAATTCCCGCACCCTCCCTTACTCCCGCGACGAGCTGTGACGTCAAACCAATCAACGCCAAGCTGGTAAACGAACCGAATCGACGCCAGTGGCTGGCTTCGTTTCTCAGCTTGGCGTTGATTGGTTTGACGTCACAGCTCGTCGCGGGCATGCGCAACAGAGGGTAGCCGAGAGCTATCAGGCCTTTTCCCGTGAACACTGTTTCTGACTCGCTCTCGCCTTCGTAGAACAAGAGTGGGCCAGAAGTGGTAGAGATTGCGCCAAGCACCTGACGTGTAGGCCAACCGAGTTCTGAGCGTAGAAATACAAACATCAGAATAGGTGTGCGTTAGCTCCGAAAAATTCAGAAGTTTTATGGTCAGAACATTCATTCTTTCTCGATAGCATCATCTCATATTGGTCTACGCATAACTTCGTAACCTTAGAGCATATAGTAGGTATACATGGAGGTCTCATCGCCTCTTGTCTCCTGTGGATCCAATTGCCGACCAACATCGTGCGAAAGAGAAAGACATCGTGCGAGCGAGAGAATCTATACTTCACTCTCTCGCACCAGTTCGCACGATGTCTTTCTCTCTCGCACCATGTTGGCGACAGTTTCAAGCAGAGGTCCCTATTTCACGTGTATTTACATACACGTGTACACGTGTAGTAAACGTATCCGAACTTCAATCCGTGTAATTTTTAATACACGGATACCCGTGTATTTCTGTTCACGGATACCCGTGTAGTTCTGTTCACGGATATTCGTGTAGTTCTGTTCACGGACGACATGAACGTTGTCATGCCGACTTGACAACAAAGTATGTATTTCTATTTATAGTTGATTGTACGAGGCGGTATTTGGCGACCATGCATCCGTGTACTTATAATCCGTGTACACGTGTATTAAGAACACGGATTTTTAATTCCTTAATACACGTTACACGTGTATTTAGATACACGTGAAAAGCCACGACCTCTAGTTTCAAGCTTTCGATGAGACCTCCAAGTATATATCGACGTGCGTTACGAAAAGTAGCACGTTTCAATTTTCTTACGAAAAGTAGCACGTTTTGGTTTGCCACGAAAAGAAGCACGTTCCATCGTTTCTAACGAATATTAGCACGTTTGGTCTTCTGCTGCGAAGACTAACACATTTGACTGCCTCGCCACGAAGAATAGCACATTTCGTACTGTTGCGACGAAAACTAGCACGTTATACTGTTTCGCCACGAATAATAGCACGTTTGGGAATTTATGGCGAAAACTAACATATTATCCGGTTTGGCCACGAAGAATAGCTCGTTTTGGATTATACTGCAGACTGCAGAAACTATCGCGTTTCAGCGCGTGGGCAGTTTAAAAGAATTCAACTGTTGAAAATATTGTTTAATAAATAATAATTCCATCTAATCTCCAAAAGACAACACATATGAAAATTTTAATCTACATGATTTAAGTAAGGGAGGGTGCGGGAATTGCGAACGCGGGGTAAACGCGAACATGCTACTTTTCGTGGCAAACCGCTCTAACGTGCTAGTTTTCGTAGCAAAACCCGAAACGTGATAGTTTTCGTGGCAAACCGCTCAAACGTGCTAGTTTTCGCAGCGAAAAACGAAACGTGATAGTTTTCGTGATAACGAAGGCAAACGTGCTACTTTTCGTAAGAAAACTGAAACGTGCTACTTTTCGTAACGCACGTCGATATGTACACTGGGTTCAGGAATATCGTTGCAACTACCAAAAATGCAGGGAGGAGGAGGTACCCCTTCCATGACGCCAACCGCGTTAGTGAAAATGCGCAGGTTGGATGCGCGTGATTATTATATTGTGGTCCCCTTCTCGAAGTGACAGAAAATGTAACCTATGTATATGCTGTATGACAATAAATGTTGAGCGGCTGTTTCGTTTTGTTGCGCTACATTTGTGAACTTTTTATCATCCTTCCGAAACATTCTTATTACGCCGCAATAGTATCTTTAGGAAATAGGGTCTAACATATAGGTTATATTTTGTGTCACTTCGAGGACAGAAAATCCGCTCCTCCATTTTATGTTTTCTGTCACTTGGAAGAGCGGATTTTTTGTCCTCGAAGTGACAGAAAATATAACCTATATGCTAGACCCGATTTCCTAAAGATACTATTGCGGCGTAATAAGAATGTTTCGGAAGGATGATAAAAAGTTCACAAATGTAGTGCAAAAGAACGAAATAGCCGCTAAACATGTATTGTCATATAACAGATACATAGGTTATATTTGCTGTCACTTTGAGGAGAGGACCACATAATAATCACGCTCATCCATCCTGCGCATTTTCATTAGCCCCAATTCAACATCCAACACAATTTTATACTATAATGTTTGTTCATAACTGCTTTCTGCATAAGACGTTTAATTATCTTGTAATAAGCGTATTTCATGTTCTGTTTCAGTGTTTTGCTAATAAAAAAATGTCTAACCTAACATACTTCATTTTCTGGGGATATCCCCTCATCTATTTTTCCTTTTCACTTATATAATTCCTTACTGCCAACGTAGCATATTGTAGCATAAGCACATTTTAAGTAATTAAAATGTATGTACAATGAATTTTCTACGTTTGCTCTATCAGCAGACATTCCATTTAAATATTTACATGTACAACGCAACAGCTGAGAATTTATTTCCTTATTCAGAATAGAATACGGAAATAGCAAACAGCTCCCTCTCGCGTGCACCAGGCAGCCGCGTATCTATGGGTATTACCATTTCTGTGCAGAAAAATCTGCTGTAATACCGACCTGCCGAATCGGCCAGGTCACGTGACGTGTCTACCCCCTTAAACTTACGCCGCGTCGCCGGCGTGAATGGACTCGCGTGATCGTATGATCCGCGAGTACAAGTGTCATTGCAGGCACTTGTGACCACTGACAGAGTCAGTGGTACTGCACTTTACAGCGCGGTGCGACATATGACCGATAAAATGTATTAGTTAGTTCGTCAGTTTCTTGTTAAACTTACGCCGCGTCACCGGCGTGAATGGACTCGCGTGATCGTATGATCCGCGAGTACAAGTGTCATTGCAGGCACTTGTGACCACTGACAGAATCAGTGTATAATAAAAGTATCGAGCATTGATTTTTTATACAGATTGAAAGAAATCTTTATTTTGCGAGGTATTGTTTTTGTCTTTAAGAATGTAACATATTGTCATTAATGTTATTTGATAAGACTGATAAATGTATTTATGTGCGTAGAAGATAAGGAAATGGAAATGTAAACGGGAGCCATCCTAAGCCAAAGGCAAGGATTAAAACAATAAATAAAAAAAAAAATGTTAATGTTTATTGTAATTTAATTCCCTTCCCTCACATTTACTTTTAACGTTTCCGGAATAACGCGATTTTGGGGACACGTTTCGGGAGGACGATTATTGCCGCCACGTTGCCGTGCAAAGTTGCCGTGCGAAGTTGCCTCAAAGTTACCGTGCGAAATTGCGTCAAAATTGCCGTGGGAAATTGCCTCAAAGTTGCCGTGCGAAATTGCCTCAAAGTTGCCGTGCAAAGTTGCCTCAAAATTGCCGTGCAACTTTGCCTCAAAATTGCCGTGCAATTTTGCAGCAGGCGGACATAGAATTCTTGCTGCATAGTTGCGGCATCCTTGCGTGCTTCGTTGCCATCTTGCGCCGCAAGTATGCTGCAACTACGCTGCAAGGAGAGTGTGCTGTATGGAATGTAATAGGAGAGAATACAAGTCTAATTATTATAAAAAGCGTAAAGAGGAAATTAGTTTAAAACGAAAAGCTGCTTATAAAGCAAAGAAAGGGGAGTGTAACATGATGAAAAAAGACAACGATTGTAAGAAAAGAAGAGAATATTATTATGATTATTATAACGTACATAAAGAAAGTATTAAAAAAAGGCAAAAATACAATATGTCGCGAATAAAGAAGTAAAATGCGAAAAGCGAAAAAATTATTATCAGATAAATAAAGAAGCTATAATCAAAAAGGCAAAAGTGGATTATGACGCAAATAAAGAAGTGACATGCGAAAAGCGAAAAAAATACTATCAGCTAAATAAAGAAGTTATCACCAAAAAGCGGAAGGTATATTATGATGATGAAATACGTAAAGAAGATAAAGTAGGAAAACGTCGTGCGGCTCTGAAAATAATAAAAAAGTATCGTTATATTGCTGTAACAAATAACAATATAGCGACCAAAAATAACAAAGAAACTTATATTAGAAAACTTTCAAAAATTATTAATATGCCGTGCGGAGAAGCAAGTAGATTGGAAGCTAAGCGTATAATAAAATGGTGTTTTCATATTAGGCAAAAGTACATTTTGGAAATGAGGAAACTGTTGAAAGATTGTAAACAAAAAGTGGAAGTTTCCTTAACGCGCGCAGCAGAATGTTTAGAAGTTGATGACAGGATTAATGCTTTGTGTGGACAATCCAGACATACATCTTCTTCAGAATCATATTTTGCGGAAAGTTAGTCCCATACTTTCACCGGTTCTGAATCAATCATACTGAATTCGGAAGGGAAAGCTATAAACGTTCTACCTGTATTGCAATCGAAGAAGACGACAAAGGCATGGCATTGTAGTTATCTTTGTAAAACAAAAAATGTTGAAATTCTGAATAATTTACAGGATTTCTTCGAACGATTGTTAGAATGCTCATTAAAAAAGATACATAAGTTGAACAACCATATCAGTAGCTGTTCTAATAAAGTGCATGCTGAAAAAGTTGGTCATTCGCATGGTTGTTACATAAACCCTAAACTATGTAAGTCCAATTTTTTAGCCTTTGAGATTTTGGCACCTCACTTTCCGGATTTACGAAATTTGAAGAGAATGATATACAGAATAGCGTACATTTATAAAGACCTATTACATATTTTAGACAAAGCATTAAACGATAGTGATCTTGAAACACTTGAACGAATAACACTGCAAGCTCGGAAAGAAGCTGTAGCGTTGCACAAAAGTAATACTGAAATAAACTTGAACGAAGAAGAGATTATATCTCGATATTATTTAGCATTTAGAGCTTTCACAAAGCGGTCTATGGACACACCACGCATCCCGTGCGTTTCCTGCGAGAAACTCTGTTTTAAAAGAGAGGTTCTTAAGTTTGATATTTCTAAAAGAACATATAAGGGAAATGTAATGCAAACATTGTTAAATCATATTGGATACAAAGTTGGTGACATGCATTTTATTTGCCGATATAGTCACGATAAAATTCACAAGGATTCCATACCACCAAAATGTATTTTAAATAAGCTTGATGTACGTTCAGTTCCAGAAATAGCAGTGTTGAACGATTACGAACGAATTCTCATTCAAAGAGCTAAACCGTTTCAAACGATTGTGAGAATGGATACAGTGATGCGTAAAAAAAATATGCCACATAAATATATGTTTCCAAAAGTAAAGGGGAGAACATTTCACCTTCCATTGCCGTTACAAGAAAATTTAAAAAAATCTGTCCTTCAACCGAACCTTTCAATCAAAATCATGAATTATACATATTGGTGCGGGGCGTTCCAACAAAATCGAAAATAGTTTGGGAAAAGTTAGTTGACTTGAAGAAAGTATGGAATGCCTTAGTATGGTTGAAAGCCAATAATCCTCTATACTCAGAAATTGTTTTACCACAATCGCACGATTTATTGCTGAGTGCCAAATTACCAGATACAGAATTTCAAGAAGAAGTTGTTGCCAATGATGATAATAACGATAATAATATCGAATCTATCGAGGACGTTGAAGGTGAAACACTTAATATCGATGAAAACATCAAACGTGCATTATTGACGCAAATGTCACAATCTGATTCATATTATGATCAGTTTACGATTTATCCAATGTATAACAAAAGGGTTAACGAATCTGCTACCGCACTCTATCAAATGCTTAAAGTTCAGGACATTCCGTTGGGCCATCGTGCTGAACACTTAGATGTGAAATGTTTCCCAGATTTATATCCTTACGGGATGAACGGACAGCATGAAGAAAGATTGGTTCGTTTGACCGACCATGAATTCATTAAGTCCAAACTGATGTCCAAGCATTCGCAATTTCGATTGAACATGCAATATATTTTTCATTTATTACACGATACCAATATGCGGCAATTGAACGCTGGAATTTTTCACAAAATGAACGTCGTAAATCCACGTGAAAAATACACAGCTGCTGGTTTTCTAGACCAACTCTCTAAAGATCAGCTACAAACGAACTTGAACACTATATTTTCCAGATTACGTAATACAGCACAGTATTGGCGAAAACCGAGAAATGATTTGAACTGTATGATACACCATTATGACAGAAGCAGTTCAATATCACGAACGAATAACGGATATTCAAGAAGCGCGTGATCATATAAAGGAAGAAATTGAAAAGAAGGTGTTGAATACTGTGGAACAAGAAGAAAATGATCAAGGCGATCACCCAATAGAGTGTGTTCCCGTTGAAACTGTTGGTGCAATGAAAGATTTTAAAGACGCGGGAAAGAAATTTGACTGTGGTGATCTTCAAGAAATGATTTCGGAATTGAACCATGATCAGAAGCGGATATTTGATAAAGTTACTGAGTCCTTGACGTCTAACGATAACATTCTCAGACTTTATGTGGCACTGGGAAAAGTTTTTTAATAAAAACTATCCGACACTGGATCAAGGAGAGAAGCGGAAAAGACACAGCAGTAACTGCTCCTACTGGAATCGCAGCTTTTAATATCGATGGTCTTACCATACACCGATTATTCCAATTACCCGTAGAACAAGGACACACAGCCCAGTATAGACAACTTAGCGATGCAGCCCTTCAAATTGTACGAGATCAACTCAAAAATGTTGCTTTAATAATCATCGATGAAATTTCGATGGTTTCTAACGTAACTTTCCTGTACATACATCTACGACTTACAGAAATATTTGATACTGCAGATTCCGATGATGCTTGGTTCGGAAAAATACCTATTCTACTATTTGGTGACTTACTACAACTTCCTCCTGTTCACGAAGCACCTGCTTTTATACAATTATGCAATAAGAGTATGGAGAAAAATGTTGGAGGATTAGGTTCTTATAATTTATGGTCTGCCTTGTTTAGCTATGACGAACTGACAATAAACATGCGACAGCAGGGTGATAATATTTACAAAGACATCTTGTCGAGAATTCGCACCGGAGTAGTGACCGTTTCGGATACGAAGCTGTTAGAATCGAGGAAATTAAATTTCAAAGCGACAAATTGTAATGACCGATTAAAGGAATTAAGTGATTGCATGCTTAATGTGGGATCTAATACGGTATGTTTACTTCCCACATGTGTTCAGTGTGATGTTTTGAACGCTGCAATGCTGACTCGATTTCCATCCGAAGAAATCCATTTGATTGCTCGTGATACAACGAATTGTGCACCGTACTTGAAAAAAAAGGTGTCAAAGGTACTGAACAATAATGACGATGATAGCTCCCGAACGGCGGGACTTGCAAGAGTCGTAATTGTTAAAGTAGGAGTGCAAATCATGATTAGAAGAAATATTGATGTTACGCTAGGTCTTGTCAACGGTACCATTGCTAAACTTGTTTCAGTTACACGAGGTGTTGATAATGATGTTGAAAAATTGAAAATTATATTACCCACGGGGCAAGAACATATAATAGAACGTGTAAGTGTTAAATTTGAAGTAATGGATAGAGCGTTCGTTATTAGAAAACAATTTCCGATTTGCCTCAGCTATGGTATAACTATTCACAAAAGTCAAGGACTAAGCCTGCAGAATGCTGTCATAGAAGTAGGAAACTCAATATTTACTTGCGGACAAATTTACGTTGCTCTTTCTCGGGTGACCACATTACAAGGACTGCATCTTATCAATTATGATCCATCTTCCGTAAAGGCACAAGAATCGGCTATAATAGAGTACAATAGATTGCGAAAAAAATATCGACCTGATCTTATGACTATTTCAATTTCTAAAAACCGCGTCCTCAATGTTCGTGATGCTGTTTGGGCAGTACCTAATTATAACGTATCGGAATGTCAGGATACCAATGATCACATCGTGGATACCACTCAATACTACGTAAGAGGTCTCCCGAATTCTGATGGTGTGTCTTGTTATGCGAATGCCACGATCCAATGCATGTTATATTGTTCGTCCATAAGAGAAAACTTATTTTCGACTGAAAAAGCTGATCATATTATAAAAGTCTTTATGGACCAATATAAATCGGATCAAAATCCAAACATAATATCATTACGGCAATTCGCAGGTGAAAAATACGCTTACAATCAGCTACATGATGCAGCTGAGTTTATTACCTCTCTTTGTGATCATGAGATTCTTCTTAAGAATGCAGTACAACACGAAATAACAACGGTATTAAGATGTTTAGCGTGTAATTACACAAGTACTACTATCAGTACAAATTGTGTGGTACATCTTGCACTGCCCAAGATGTTAAAAACAAAATCATTTGAATTTCAAGATATAATAAAACACAATTTCACAGGATGGAAAAATCTGAAAGATCCTTGCAATAATTGTGATAATTCAAGTTCAAACACAATGAAGAAAATTGATATAACTGCTTGCAAACAAATTCTTATTGCAAAATTACATTTGTTCGATCACGATAGTAGTGGAACAACGAAAGTGGAAAATTTCTACATCAAAGCAATACCTACTACTAAAATACAAATGGTAGATCACTGTTATAAACTTAAGGCAACGATTTTCCACCACGGTAAAAGTATTGCCGATGGTCATTACACGTGTATGGTAAGGGGTAAGGGCACAACGTGGGTATCCGTTGATAATTTACGAGTAGAAAAACAAGCTTGGCCACGAAATGCTAAAAATGCATACATATTTTTCTTCGAAAGATGTTAATTGTGGTTGTTATTATTACAGTTCAATGTTAAATACGTTCAGCCCCATAAGCTGCTTCGCGCAACATGTACTGTACACAAAGTACTGTACATACAGGGTCATCCGTTAAAACTGCAACCAGCCCGGCGTTCGGAGGGTTGCCAGCTACCGCTGGACACTGCAGTGATGCCCAGACTTCGAAAATTTAGGATGGTCTCTTTCAAATTAACGTCGCAAACAGCTATTCGGAATTTCCCGGCCCAGGTAAGCGAGCCGCGCGCTCCGCTTTTATGATCGGTTTACCACTTGCACCCCAGATTACTGTAATGAGGTTTCAAAACAATGTCGACTGGTCTCGTACCCGTCCCAATTTCAAAAATTTTAGCTACGACAGGGTTGACCCCGGTGCTACTTAACGCCACGCCTATACCGGCCTCCGTTAATGTCATTTATTGGAACGATGCGCCATTATTGTAGTTTTTGCACGCATGTGGCGAAAAATCTCTCCGTACAGGGGTATAGCGTCGCGGTCAACTCTGTCGTAGTTAAAATTTTTGAAATTGGGACGGGTACGAGACCAGTCGACATTGTTTTCAAACCTCATTATTATTACAGTAAACCGATCATAAAAGCGGAGCGCGCGGCTCGCTTACCTGGGCCGGGAAATTCCGAATAGCCCTTTGCGACGTTAATTTCAAAGAGACCATCCTAAAATTTTCGAAGCTGGGACATGGCTGCTGTCCAGCGGTCGCTGGTAGCACTCCGAACACCGGGCCCGTGCATGGTTGTAGTGGAATGCGTCCGTGAGGCAATGTTCACATTTTATTACCTGTTCGTATGAGCGTTGATTGTAAGAGACCCTGTACGTATAATACATCACAAAAAATAGAAGATAATAATATGATATTTATCTTTGTAAAAAGAAGTGAGATCCCCTTAAAAAAACCTCAAAAAAGTAAAAAAATTACGCCAAGTACATGAAACAAATAAATCATAAAAAAATAGAAGATAATAATATAAATCAGAAAAAAAATAGAAGATAATATATAATGTAAAAAAAGATGTGAAATCAAAATGAGCTGCAAGTACATAAAGGTGCTCTCAAACTGCGCTTGAGATGACACAACTACATATACACAGCTAAAATGCTGAGTTCATACATTCCATTAATACTCATATCGCGGACATTTTAATTTTAATTAACCCATCAAAAAGAATCCCACTTAAAAACATTGTCGTAAATTAATACGAATAAATATTTTATTCAAAATACTTGGCGCTGCGAAACCGAAAAAATGTTAATTGTCTTAGTATTAAAATTTTTACAATACCTCCCTTACAATCTAAAATACATAAACATATACGTATACATATTACAAATGCAGTCAGATTTATTCTACATATATTTAACTTTAATATCATACGTAGCATATGCACACGCACACATACGCACATTCACGAACGCACGCACAAGAAAGAAAGAAAAAGGTTATTGCATTAATGCAATTTATACATATGTATTCGGTTTAGCAACACCAATTCGGAGAGCAGCGCCAAGTATTTTGAATAAAATATTTATTCGTATTAATTTACGACAATGTTTTTAAATGGGATTCTTTTTGATGGGTTAATTAAAATTAAAATGTCCACGATATGAGTATTAATGGAATGTATGAACTCAGCATTTTAGCTGTGTATATGTAGTTGTGTCATCTTAAGCGCAGTTTGAGAGCACCTTTATGTACTTGCAGCTCATTTTGATTTCACATCTTTTTTTACATTATACAGGGTGTCCCAAAAATGTCGCGTTTCCTTGAGAGGGGTGACTCAGGGGGTGATTTGAAACAACTTTTTCCTTAGCGAAAATATTGTCCGAAGCTTCGTTAAGGAGATATTAAGCAAAAACCCCGACCAATCAGAGCGCGCGCCTTCCGCCTGAGTTCCCGCGGTAGCGTTGGCTACGAGGTAGGCGACCGCGCTTGTGCTACGAACGTACGAACAAGCAAGTCGGCATGCATCGAAGGAAACCGCGTTACACATTTTTTTTTTAAAGCAGAATCTTAAATAAGAATAATTTGAAGTGAGCGGACAAGAAGTACGTAAATTTCGTTTTTAAATAAGGCATAAACGAAAAGCTAACGTAACAGAAAATGTACGACAAGTGATCGTAATTCGTTATTGAGGTAAAAATCCGTAGTTTAAGAACGGCCAACACAACTAAATTTAAAAAATAATATTAGGTGTATGAATAAATTCTTTCCGACTGGAATTTCTATCGCGGTGGTATTCAGAAGCTGCCAGAAAAATGGCAAAAGGTAATGAACAATAATGGAAATTATTGCGATGATCGAGTTGTTTTCATATTTTTTAAATCGAACTGTTATTGTACCCTAAAATCGGAAAGAATTTATTTTCACACCTAATAATCACCAATAAATTAAAGAAAACTCACCCTTTCGGACATTCCTTTCCTTGCTTTCCTTCCCTTTTCGGAAACCTGTGTCACTAGGCCACTGTACCGATCCTGGTCATCGGCGTCCAGTGCTCAGCTGATCGCAGGGTCAATGTACCGAATATTCACTTCACTGCACGGCTACTAACACTGATCACTGAATTTATTTTTCACGGAACGTGTTGTTCCTACGTTATAAAAATTGGTGGCCGCGAAAGGGGCCGATTACTGTTAATTACTGGGACGAGATTACTACTATTACCCGGCGAAAAGAAAACTCGTGGCAGACTGTCTCGGGCTGTGCAGTCCGCTGCTGTGACGATTGGTCTAGTCACCTATTTGGGCACACTTTTAAAGACGGGGCACACGTATTTTGGTTATTGGCTGAAGTTGCCACATACATTGTCACGCCGCGCGACGAAGAGATCGAACGAAACACGAGATCGAGTGGGATAGAGCGATTTGACCAAGCGTAGCCTACGCTTTTGTTTTGACGATCGTCGGTCGGATCCGTATCTGATCGCTGCACAGCAGCGGACTGCACAGCCCGAGACAGTCTGCCACGAGTTTTCTTTTCGCCGGGTAATACAGTAATGCCTCGTTAGAATCACGACGATCGGGGCTGGCAGCGTGATACTAACGCGATGCGGACACCATTCGTAGCCGACGACAACTTCGTGTCGACTCTTTTGTTCTCTCGCACGTTCTCGGATTCTCTCACTCTCGACTGAAGGATTCCAAGAAATGGTGGGGATAGTGATCGTGATTATAACGCATGGTAAAAACGTGACACTAACGACGAATTACTGTAGTAGTAATCTCGTCCCAGTAATTAACAGTAATCGGCCCCTTTCGCGGCCACCAATTTTTATAACGTAGGAACAACACGTTCCGTGAAAAATAAATTCAGTGATCAGTGTTAGTAGCCGTGCAGTGAAGTGAATATTCGGTACATTGACCCTGCGATCAGCTGAGCACTGGACGCCGATGACCAGGATCGGTACAGTGGCCAGGTTTCCGAAAAGGGAAGGAAAGCAAGGAAACGAATGTCCGAAAGGGTGAGTTTTGTTTAATTTATTGGTGATTATTAGGTGTAGAAATAAATTCTTTCCGATTTTAGGGTACAATAACAGTTCGATTTAAAAAATATGAAAACCACTCGATCACCGCAATAATTTCCATTATTGTTCATTACCTTTTGCCATTTTTCTGGCAGCTTCTGAATACCACCGCGATAGAAATTCCAGTCGGAAAGAATTTATTCATACACCTAATATTATTTTTTAAATTTAGTTGTGTTGGCCGTTCTTAAACTACGGATTTTTACCTCAATAACGAATTACGATCACTTGTCGTACATTTTCTGTTACGTTAGCTTTTCGTTTATGCCTTATTTAAAAACGAAATTTACGTACTTCTTGTCCGCTCACTTCAAATTATTCTTATTTAAGATTCTGCTTTAAAAAAAAAATGTGTAACGCGGTTTCCTTCGATGCATGCCGACTTGCTTGTTCGTACGTTCGTAGCACAAGCGCGGTCGCCTACCTCGTAGCCAACGCTACCGCGGGAACTCAGGCGGAAGGCGCGCGCTCTGATTGGTCGGGGTTTTTGCTTAATATCTCCTTAACGAAGCTTCGGACAATATTTTCGCTAAGGAAAAAGTTGTTTCAAATCACCCCCTGAGTCACCCCTTTCAAGGAAACGCGACATTTTTGGGACACCCTGTATATTATCTTCTATTTTTTTTTCTGATTTATATTATTATCTTCTATTTTTTTATGATTTATTTGTTTCATGTACTTGGCGTAATTTTTTTACTTTTTTGAAGTTTTACCTGTATATATATATGTAAATGCCTTTACGACATCGACGAAATCTGCCGGCCGCCAGAAGAACTAGGACGAAAAAGTCACACATTCTGAACAGGAGTCGGAACACCTGTTTATTACACCGTGGTTGATGGTTTCCCGGGGAAAAATGTCTGCTGCATCGCGTGGAGTAGTCAGATTTTCTCCTAGACCCTTAGTTTTTGAAATATATAGAAAGATATCTGCAAAAATTGGTGCATTTCCGGTGTCATTTTCCCTTCGATCGTTGTTTAAACATATTTAAATGATCATAATGCAATAATAACTTATATCGTTGTATTCGGGAGGGATGATAGAATAATTTGACGCAACGAGCAACCGAATAACTATTGCCGTTTCGACACAAAAGATGTTCAAAGTTGAAAATTTGCATTTTTTTTTCAAAATCGATTTTCTCAAAATCGGTTTCCGGGCGAAAAACTTTACAAGAATCACCCAGCGGCTATTAAGGACCAAAAATCGTGTTAGGCAGTGTAGCAGTCTGTGTTCGCGTTGGTGATAGCCATGAAACTGGTGAGACGTTAGCCAAATCTCTTCCGCTTTCTGAGAGTTCACGAAGCCCATAATCTCTATGGTGGGGCAACCCGTCAATACTAAGGCACAGTACTGTAGCTGCCCCCACCCACTCTATGGTTAGCAACGTGCGAGCTCCGCGCTCGACTCTGACCCGCTTACGGAGCCACAAAATGTCATGCGGCTCCCAATTCAGCCAATTGTACAGGCCTCAATAAGATAAATAGATCGAATAGAAACGAGCAATTCAATCTTTCGCACAGGATTTGACCACTGTCTCCGCATTTTGATGGCTATCGTAGAAAAAAGTCTGCATTTTTTAATTTTTAATGCGGACATGTGTGGTGCATTTAGTGGGGAAAAAAACTATAAAACTATAGTTCTATAACGATCTTCAAGAACAGTTTAGGTTAGGCACATGGCAGTTAAAGCGAAACAGCTATCTCTTGTCTCTCTTCTAGATGTTTCGCTGCTCCGGAACCACGTGTAGTTTTCCTAATCGCTCCTGTTTCCTCTCACTTACACTCATGTCGAACCCCAGCTGTGTTTCCGCCGATTGATATATTGATTTTCATTTCGCCTTTCGTTTTTTAAAAACGAGGAGGAAAGGAACTGAGTGTGAGTCAGAGGAAGTGAGAGCTACTGCTCCATGAATGACTTAGTGTGTGCGTCAAATTTAACAATTTTTTGCGGCGAAACGTTGTGTTTGCGGCACATAGTTTCCTTTGATCTCTTGTTCTTCTAACCGAGTCAAGCACGTTGATGTAAAAAAATGTGACATTAAGTTTTAACCCGGCGTTGATAAGGTGGGGAAATGTAACCAGAGTAGTAATGTGGGGACCCACAGACCCCACAAATAATTTAGTGTACTAATGAAATCCATATCTTTAATTAATATGAGATTACGTATTGGCGTGAAATTTTACAGAATAAAAACGCAGACACACCAAATTAAATTTTTATTACCCAGAAATACTTAACTAATTAAACATCTTTAATTTTCAACAAAAATATACTCTTTCTAGCTTATATAATGAACAAACGAAATAACGACTCACTGCCACGCGGTGTTAAAAAGTTATACTCAATTTAAAATATTTCGGGTCTGTGAGACCCCACCTTACCAGCGCCGGGTTAATCTTACTAAACAATGTTGCGGCAAGTTTTTTTTTTACAAATTCTACCGATTAAGAGGTATAGATTAACCCTTGAAAGCAGTGACCATTACTTCTGATCAGAGTTGGGCATTAGTCGAATAAATTTTTATTCGGCTACATATTGATTCGACTAAATTTTTATTCGAACGAACTCGAATAAAAATTTCGAATAAATTGTAGTTATTCGAGAATAACGAATAAATTTTTAGTCGAATAAATTTTTAGTCGTTATTCGTTATTCAAAGGACTCCCATGACGACTAAGCGACACGAATAAGCGTGGATCAGAATCCGAGCCGCTCCGTCTGCCAGACAAGCGTTTCCCTTGCCCCATAATACTCCTCGACCCGACCGGAGGCTGATGGCCACGAGACTCGAGCCGAAGCGGCTTATTCGTGACGTTCAGTCGCCACGGAGGTCCTACGAATAATAAATAAGGAATAAGGACTAAAAATTTAGTCGACTACATATTTATTCGTTATTCTCGAATAACTTCACTTTATTCGAAATTTGTATTCGAGTTCATCGAATAAAAACTTAGTCGACTAAAAATTGATTCGTTAATCACGAATAAATTTCATTTTATTCAAAATTTTTATTCGAAGGCTAGTCGAAGAACAATTTAGTCGAATAATGCCCAACTCTGCTTCTGATACACCCGTACACATGGACACTTGCGGGTAAAATAAACATAGTGCGTGTGTGCGGGGGGGGGGGGGGGTTAGTGGACATTCGCAGACTGAATAATCGCGGTGCATGTGTGTGCCCGTATGGGTGATTTTTGAGGATGGAATTGTGTATTTAAATCCCGTTGGGTGAATTTTGATATGCTCTTGTGCAGTTTCTCAAGTAGACAGGTGTAATGTCACACAACGTGACATGTGTGCTTTTCTAAAAATTGTCGGAAGAACGTAGTGCTATTGCGTGGTACCGCCGGTCATAATTTCGGCTATGTGGATAAGAATAGGTTTTACATACATGGTAAATCTATCGGGTGTCTGCCGCCACTGCACGCGCACTGCCTGGCGTGCGGCGCGCGCACCGCTGATCGCCAGGTTGCCATGATGCAGGTGTTTCAAAGCCGAATTTGTAAGCATCAATAACTAAAAAACGAGGCCTTTACCGCAATTTTGTTATTCTTGATTTTTGTCTTATTTAGGCCTGTAGGATCATCCCCTAAAAGGATGACCATCAACAGTCGAACACCCTGTATAAAAATGTGTTCGATCTGTTCGCTGAAGTAAACTATTTTCTTTCGTCTTTGGTGTTCAACGACCTTGAATGACTTTCAGCCACAGGGCATTGTACGTACCTTAAGACTTTAAAAAAATCATCAAACCTCTCTTAAGCTTCTACCTATAAAGCAACTACTACATAGGTACACATCAGATTTTGTCTCCCTTGATACCGAGAAACATTTGTCTAACAAGGAGAGGACAGGGTGTGGTAGACATCGATTTTCATGAGCCTTGGCACGATGGATCTATATCGCAAATAAGTAAATAGGTGTCCGAGCGTTTAAGCCAATAGGCCTTGATAATAGAGATATTTATATGGGCGGTATTCTCGGTCGCTACTTATTCTTAAGCAAATGCTTAAGCATGCGGCATCATCTACTAACCTAGTAGCTAGGAAAGGATGCCGAATGCTTAAGCATTTGCTTAAGAATAAGCAACGACTGAGAATACCGCCCTATGTAAATTATTAAACATTTCATGGTGGCCGTGGGGTTTTAGTGGATAAAAATCCCACACTACCCTAGCGCCCCCGGGGGATTCCCCTTAGGAGGCGTCGGGATCTGTGTGAAGTTAGCCCCCCTTTTTTGAAAACTTAAAATGCATTTGTTGTTCCAGCTTGTACTAGCTTTGTACCGCGTTGTACCGTTGAGCGTTTTCAAAAATTCGAAACCGGTTTCGAAAAAAATTGTAAAATCCAATTTTCAGGCTAGCCCCCCATTTTTTAAAAATACAGTTTTTCTCGATTGTACTGCATTGTACTAGTTGTACCGAATATTGTACCGTTCGAAGAAATTGTTTAACTCTTTTGGTTTCCGAGAAAAATCCATATAACCAAAGTGTCGAGTCGTACTACTGAAACTTTTTTTATAAAAAATTAAAAAGGCTCTGTTGTACCAGTTTGTACTAGGTTTATACCGTGTTTTACCGTTCGAAAAAAATCTATAACTCTGTAGCGGCTATCGGCACGACCAAATACGAACATTTGGCGTGCAGATAGTCGGCATGGTTTATGACACGCGCCCCAGCGAAACTATTTTTGAGTAAGCCGCTTTCTGTTCCTTTCGTGATTGAATTTTGAACAAAGCATGTTTTCCTTCGGGACTTTCGTTTACGGCCTCAATAGTTATTGCGGGTATCATAAACCCCGTGTTTCCGAAGGGCTCACGATGCGAGGCCGGGCGGCCTGCGACCGGCCGCGTCACGCGCCTCGGGGCCTGGGGGAAATCCCGCTTCATTGTCAGGAGTATTTCTCCCGCCAAATCTCACCCCCGTTACGGTGGAAGCGCGTCGAAGACGCGCAAAATAGGTGGCGCGATTTTGGGCCTGAACGATACCGATTGGTTGACACCGGCATCGGGTCAACCAATTAAGAGGTGTTTTTAGTCGCGCGCGTCTTGCCGAAAAATTGTGCGCCCGGCAGACGCCAGTCTTCGCCCACACCTCAACAAGGGTTAACGTCTTGTCCGACATAAGACACTGAAGTAAAGTCTCACTTTGAACTATTGTGTGTTTCAATTAGGGAACAGAGCCTAACATTGTTACGTGCCGACCAATTTTAAAATTTTTGAAATTCAATTTAAGACATTGACAATTGATCCAACCACCTAGGTGTGTTACGGGATATCCCTCGAGCAATTGTCAATGATCTATTAACCAGAGTTTTTATAGTAATAATTTAATCCGATTCAAAGCCTGTCACGCCACGGCATATTCTCATGGAAGATTATTGTCAGCGATCTTCCAACGCTGTCGACGTTCTTAGAATGCGTGGTGATAAGCCTTTCGAAGCATTGTAGTAGACCATTTTATATTTTTCTTCCCTGTTAAATTTTGTCACACCATCATTGACATCTGATCCTACCATTGAGTGTTGTGGGAGTTTCCCTCGATCAATTGTCAATGATCTATAAACCGTATTATAATAATAATTTTATACGAGCCGTTACGCCACTGTGTTCTTCCATGCGAAAATCTTCCAACACCGTCAACGTTCTTAGAACGCCGGGCGCGATAACAACTTAGATGCTGGGAACGTTCCGAGCGACGACGGTTGGGCCCGTGTGCATGAGGTGCAGAGTCAGCAATTTTGGCGCTCTTTGTGCAAAGGCACGAGTGCTCGGGCCTACCCTGCAAACGCTCGTGGCAGTCGCCTGTTAAGTCGCGTTGTGCGCTGACGTTCTGTCCGAGGACATATTGCCGCATTGTTAATCGGTCTATAAGCCGGAGTTCCACTGTGCCTTAGTGAACGTGGAAGGACTTAGTTCTCGTAGAGACTGTTTGTTTAAAACTTTATTCATTTTAATCGTGTTTTTTTGCTATTAAATCGTTTATATTCTCACGCTTAAAAATTAAATATAAAAACACTGTGAACCGCTTTGATATTGGTGTGTTGTGCGACGCTGCTGTGCTTCAACATCTTGCCCCGGCGCCCAGCGCCCCAGGTCGCACGGAGAGAGAAAGACAGAGTAAGAGAGAGAGAGAGAGAGAGAGAGAGAGAGAGAGAGAGAGAGAGAGAGAGAGAGAGAGAGAGAGAGAGAAAGAGAGAGAGAGAGAGAGAGAGAGAGAGACCGTGAATACCGTTTTTAAACACTTAACAAGTTCTGCGCCGAATCGGTAAGTCCTCTTAATTACGTTATTGTACGGAATAAACCAATGATCCAACCTCTTTAGAGTGTTGTGGGTTTTCCCTCAATCATTTGTTATATTCCCCTTTTGAGGGCGTGTACCGCGTTTTTGCTAAACCCTGTTTTCCTTGTAAAATTATATTGCGATCACATGATATTTTCCTAAACCGTTCGTATGGAAAGATTAGAACATTGCGTAATTATTGGTCCAACTCACATAGTGAGTTGCGGGGATTCCCCTCAATCAATTGTCGTTCCGTAAAACACTTACGTTAAATTACTCTATTCAAACCCATGTAGATTTTCCGTTTTTGTACCACCTTTAAACATTTCCTTTTTTCGTTTATTTTTGTAATACATGGTAATATTTACTTAAATATCGGCTCATTCTATTCGAACCTATCTATACCAAAGTACCACATCCCCGACGGGTCAACCTGTATTGGTTGTAGCAAGTACGTATCCCTGAACAATCCCGATTTCTGCATAACAACCTGATTATGTCAAAATTATTAAAATATATCAAAATTCGTTAAGCGTTACGTGGAAGTAATTAGACGAATCCGCTCGGTCATAATAAAATCAACGCCCGCACGTAACAACCTCTTATTCCTTCAACTCTTTTGGTTTCCGAGAAAAATCCATATAACTAAAGTGTCGAGTCGTACCACTGAAAAATTAATTTGTGAAAAATTAATTTGTGAAAAATTAAAAAGTCTCTGTTGTACCAGTTTGAACTAGATTCGTACCGCGTTATACCGCTCGAAGAAATTGTTTTACTCTTCTGGTTTCCGAGAAAAATCCATATAAACAAAGTGTCGAGTCGTAACACTGAAATTTTTTTGATAAAAAGTTAAACAATTTTTTCGAACGGTAAAACGCTGTATAAACCTAGTACAAACTGGTACAACACAGACTTTTTAATTTTTTATAAAAAAAGTTTCAGTAGTACGACTCGACACTTTGGTTATATGGATTTTTCTCGGAAACCAAAAGAGTTAAACAATTTCTTCGAACGGTACAATATTCGGTACAACTAGTACAATGCAGTACAATCGAGAAAAACTGTATTTTTAAAAAATGGGGGGCTAGCCTGAATTTTTCTTGTCTCATTTTCTCGAAAACGGTTTCGAATTCTTGAAAACTGTCAACGGTACAATGTTTGGTACAACTATAATAGAACAATGCTGTACAATCGCGATAAACGATGTTTTTTTTTTTCAAAAATGGGGGGCTAGCCTGAAAATGGGATTTTTCAATTTTTTTCGTATTTTTTAAAACGCTCAACAGTAGTACGCGGTACAAAGCTAGTAAAAGCTGGTACAACAAATGCATTTTAAGTTTTCAAAACAAGGGGGGCTAACTTCACACAGATGGCGTCGGGATGTCTTTTGAAGATTTCCCTCCATTAAACAAAAAAAAGAATAATTTATAAATATAATTTTTTTTCTTTTTTAACTTGGGGAAATCTTCAAAAGACACCCCGACGCCTCCAATGGGAAATCCCCCGAGGGTGCCAGGGTAGTGTGAGATTTTTACTCACTAAAACCCCACGGCCACCATGAAATTTTTAATAATTTACTAGTAAATATCTCTATTATTAACGTTTATTGGCTTGAACGCTCGGATACCTATTTACTTATTTTCGACATAGATCTATCGTCTCAAGGCTCATTAAACTCGATGTCTACCATACCCTGACCTCCCCTTGTAAGTATTTTTTTTCTATCTTGAAATGTAACCGAATTACTCCGGGGGCCTGTTTTAAATATCTCACCCTATACAGGGTGAAACTTTGTATATGTCAAACAAGATTATCCATTCTCACACATAAAGGGATAATTTATTATTGTGTTTATTCGCTAACTCTCATACCTGCAGGATACCAACAATTTTAGTAATTTCTTCATCCAGTATATCATCCGTCTTGAAAAATCTTCGAATGAAACGCAGAATGTTAAGTGGATTCTCAAAAATGACGCCTGCCTTTTCCTTTATTCGATTGCAATGACTCTCAAGAGACAGTAACGTTTGAAACGATTTTGGATTCGTGTTTTTCATTGATAGCGCTTTTATAATATTTATGCACTGATAACTTGGATGTGGATAGCCGAATTCAGTGATAGTGACCTAGAAAATTGTACTGTAGTTAAATACTAATATTATGGTACAGAATATTACATTCAACATCATACTATCCTAGTAATTTCGATATTAGAATAAATATTGTTTATACGGTTACATAGAAAAATTGTTATCAAACAATTGTAAACCAAATATTGATTCAAAAGCAGTGTGAAATTTCGAATTTGACGACGAACGACGGACATAATATTTTTACTATACGCTGCTTTCTTTTTTTTACAGGTTGTCCCAAAATTGCGGGATAATACAGAATATGTAATATCCTGATGCAAAAAGACATCAAATAGTCATTTTCCGTTTTGCAATCCGCTCTTCGTTCTCGAGATATTAACAGTTGAATATTAACGGTCGGACTTCCGGACCACGCAGTTTAAATCCGAGTCAGCTGAGCGCGCAGCTGCGAACACAAGTACGCACGCACGCACACACACACACCGCGCTTACCCATTTTCACTGTTTGAACCACTGTGTGCATGGGTCTGTACTAGGGTGGCTCTTATTTACTCTTGGTAAAATTTTTTTTCAAGATTTTCTTCGGGGCACCCTCCAGAATAGTTCCAAATAATTAAAAAAAATCTTTGTAAAGTTTCAGCTCGATCGGATAACGGGAAAGGGTGCCCCTGGGCCGTTAAACATTTAAATCATTATTTAACAGCTCGCGAAGTGGATTTTATATAAGGTCTTCCAAGTTATTGATTAAATAAAAAAATATGTCAAACAAAAGTTGTAGATCCGAACAAGGAACATCTTTTTGGTGTATTACTATTTTTTGTGCGACAAACGGTTTTCGAACAAAATCCGAAAAACTAAAAAAAAACTTTTTTTTTCAAATTTTGAATGTTTAAATGCCTCTAGAACGCTTTTTATTTATGAAGGTGAACAAAAAAAATGGAATTTTTATTTTCGAGGACTATTTTTTAAACATTTAAGGAGGGGGCATATACCGAAATATGTAAACAAGATAAAAAAAAAATTTCTTCTTATTTTCAGTGTTTGATATGTGATGAATGTTTCCTGAAAAGTTGGGGTGGAAATTCGCAAAAATATCGGAGATATAGACATCAGATATGATCATTTTACCCGAAATCATGACGTCTATATCTCCGATATTTTTGCGAATTTCGACCCCAACTTTTCAGGAAACATTCATCACATATCAAACACTGAAAATAAGAAGAAATTTTTTTTTATTTTGTTTGCGTATTTCGGTATATGCCCCCTCCTTAAATGTTTAAAAAATAGTCCTCGAAAATAAAAATTCCATTTTTTTGTTCACCTTCATAAATAAAAAGCGTTCTAGAAGCATTTAAACATTCAAAATTTGAAAAAAAAAGTTTTTTTTTTTTAGTTTTTCGGATTTTGTTCGAAAACCGTTTGTCGCACGAAAAATAGTAATACACAAAAAAAGATGCTCCTTATCCGGATCTACAACTTTTGTTTGACATATTTTTTTATTTAATCAATAACTTGGAAGACCTTATATAAAATCGACTTCGCGAGCTGTTAAATAATGATTTAAATGTTTAACGGCCCAGGGGCACCCTTTCCCGTTACCCGATCGAGCTGAAACTTTACACAGATTTTTTTTTAATTATTTGGAACTATTCTGGAGGGTGCCCCGATGAAAATTCAAAAATCGAAAATAAGAGCCACCCTAGTCTGTACCTACGTGTGCCACCTGCGGCTGCGTGCGAACGGTCATTCCTTCGCACCCAACTGTTTCGGCTCTAAACTACGCGGTTCGGAAGTTCAACCGAAATATTCAACTATTAATATTTCAAGAACGCATCCTCCGAATTGTTCCGTATTGTTCCGTAATTTTGTGAGACTCTGTATATTTGAGCGCCGACCGATATCGAGAATCGATAGATGAGTAGGAGAAGAAAAATTATAATTATCTTAAGGGGGTATTAGACCCAAAAAATCGATTTTTTTATTTTCTAATAGTTTGGTGTTTCGTAAATATGTCCCTAAAATATTAAGGTGAAATTCGTAGAACTCCCAGAGTTATAGGGGCTTAAGGCCACAGCGTGGCACTTAGTCGGTCCTTCGGCTCTTGTATCTAAAGAGGCTAGAACTGCCAGCAGAGATGAGAGAGCTGCCCAACACGAGTTCTTTGAAGCTGAGGAAGGTTTCCTCTACGGTCCTGGTATAGCATATTAGGGGTAAGTTACAGAAATTAGTTGTTATCTACCGTAACTTCAGTGGTATAGGTTGTAAGTGCATGAAAAAGTTTAAATGCGCTTTTCTCAAAACAACATTTTTAGATCGGGCGTACATTTTTCTCAAAACTACTCGACCGATTGAGCTAAAATTTCACACACGTTCAAAGTCAATGCGTACCTAAAGCCGGTAGCAAAATTATATCAATAGTAAATACAACCCCCCTCCCCCCACTCTCTGTTTTAGTTAATAAAATCGAAAAAATCAAACATCAATTTTTAAACAGCTGCGATTTCGGTAACAATGTTCAAACTTGGTTAGGACTGCTTGGTGCGATAACTGCACTCATATAGATTAAAAAAATCTTTGGTTCTTTCGTTTCAGATGACTAGGACGGCCGCAATTCGTGCGCACGATGGGGCCGGTATTTGATGACATGACCTGCGCTTCGGCGTGTAACTTGTACAATTTTCAATAAAATGCATTACAAAAATTTGTGTTGATAGTTCAAACATTACTAAATATGTGTGCGAAGCCCCTGTCCTGTAGGTGCGATAGGTTTTTCAAAATTAATTTCCAAATATAACCTAAAATAACGAGTGTCTAGGGTGTAATACCTCCTCAGTGCTAACTAGTCTAATAATAATAACAAGGCGGAAACACTTAGGAACGCCATGTAAATTGAATTGGCAAAAAAAATTAACTTTTTTATTTATTTCTAGTGTCGACGATGGAGAAGCACTGTTGTAGACCCTTTACAACCATATGCTACAAGTGATTCGCACTTTTTTCGACGTCTTTCGCTCTGGTTAGAAAGCGATTAGGAAGGGAGACTGGGGTATTCACCTGGCATAGTTGCTTCAGGGAATACCTCCGCATAAGGAGACAAGCGACAGTGTGCTGCCACCACTACGTGGATGATGTGGACACTGCGCAGCACATGCTGGGGTTCTTTCCAGCGTGGGCTGCTGGACGCAATGTCCTTGTGAGGGTTATGGGAAGAAACCTCTGGCTGCTGGCCGTCGTCGCCGTGATGGTTGGCAATGAGAGCACTTCAAGCGCGATGGCCTCGTTTTGCGAGCAGGTGATGCTACGGGAGGAGGCGGCGGAGTGGGATCCGGTGGTAGCCGATCCTGCCCGCGCTGGAAGGAGACGAAGAAGTAACAGAACACGTTGTGCAGAGGAATGGGGTCCTTTGGGTCTCTCCCTTTCAACATCTGTGACCGACGAAGTCGTGGTCGGACTGGTTGAGGGCCTATTCCGGTTGATAGGAGACGCAAGGAAGGCGTGGGACCGAAGCCTGGTCCTCCGGTGTCACCGGAGGTTCCGAGGGAGAAGGTAACTCCGCCCTGAGAAATGAGCCGATAGCGTGGCACTTGGGGGGGGGGGGGGGGGGGTCGAGTCCATCCCTACCCACTGGTGCATCTGCGCGCCGCGCACGTTTTTTTTCGATGCGCAGGTCGATTTGTTGCAAGAAGACGTTCCCACTGGTGTAACTACGCGACGCACACGGGTCATATTTACAAGTTTCGATCAGTTTCGAAGCACTTGAAAGGGTCGACTTTTACGATGAGGGCCGCGTCGGAAACGCTTGTAAACGCACTATCCGAGATTAGACTACCATCCCTCGCATGCGAATACACGTCGGATATTGGTGAAAAGATTGAGAAAAACTGTGTTTTTCAACGCAAGTATGCCTACTCTTTATTTCTACGTATCACTCGCATAAGTATGTTTATTATCTATTATTATTATTTTATGTATTAACATAACGCGCGAAAGGCTAGGGGTGTGTTCCGATTCGGGCACTGAGCGCATGAAATTGGTGGCATCGTATTGGTGGAATTCTAGAATTTCTTTCACTTGCCACCAATACGATGCCACTTGCGGTGCATGAGGCCCGCAGTAACTGCTGCAACTCCGATTTCCTGCAGTAATCACGAGCATGTTAGCACCACGCCCGCATAACGGGTGCCAGGATGTTTATAATTTTATGCGAGCGCGGAACAAATAGCACTACAGTTTGTAAATTCTCGGTATTTTACAATTTGTTCGCGAAGTGCGTCGCATATGTCTATTCCTCGTGTAATTGTTCGGAGTGGTTCAAGTGCGAACAAGTCCTCACTAACACAAAACTTGCTATGTATTGTTTTTACAAAAATAGATAACTGACTTATGTCACTAACATCTGTACTTTCACGCATTAGAAGTGACTAACTTCTTATTAAATATCAAAACCGTTAATTTTTCTTAATGTGAATAGGTTTTATTCCTCTGCGAAACAGATATGGTCTAGAATTCCTAAAGTAAAGCCTACTCGTAATGGGGAGGGGAGGGGGGGGGGGGCACTTACAGCAGTGGCGGTATATGTGTGCGACAGTAGTGTGTGCATGTATGCTGTAGGTGTTCCCCCTCCACTACGAGTAGGATTTACTTTAGGAATTCCAGACCATCACTGATCGAAACGTATGTGTGGTATATTTGCTTCTCCTGGTGCAATACGAAGATACATACTGTTGCGAGCACCCTATGGATGGAATTCCATGGCCCGCTGGTGCTCGCGACAGAGACAAGAGGACAGCGAGAAGAAGAGCCAGAGACTCGAGAGCCAGACGCCATTACGTGCAGACGTGTATCGAGATCTCTATTAAAAGCCAATTACATTCAGTTATTGTTATAACCCGTTACGGTTTATGTTCATGAGTTATGATTCGCGTTCGTTCGTAAGCTTGTATTATGTCAAAACGTAACAGTGGTGTCAGAAGTGGGATGCCCGCTCGTAGCGGCATGCCCACTCGCGCTTCCGCGGCCTCCGCGAGACCTTCCCCGGGACCGACGGGCGACGCCTCCCTGCAGGAACTGTTTAACAGTCTCCAGCTTAGCATCGTTGGACAGATGCAGGAGCAACGAAGGGACGACGAAGCTCGAAGGAGGGAAAAGGACGCTGAGGACCGGCGGACACAGGCGGCCTTCGAGGCCCGTATGACAAGCCTGGAGGAACGGATACAGGGCACAGCCGTGTCTTCGCAGAGCGGCTTCGGTTCTGGTAGCAGTGGCGTGAGGCTTCGGGGAGGAGAGACGGCGCCCCTTGTAAATAGTGTTCCGTTGCCCCCTGTAAATAGTGTTGGGAGTTGTGCTTCTCTGACGCAAGCCTCTGCCCCCGTCGCTGCACCCGCTGCTGCCCCTTTGCCGGAACCCAGTGTTCTCAGCTTGGGATACGCGGTGAAGCCGACGACTTTTGACGGTAAAGGTTTGTGGGAGGAGTACCGGATTCAATTTGACACGATTGCGCGCGCGAATGGCTGGGACGACCAGAGGAAGGCTACAGCCTTGAGCGCTTCTCTCGGGGGCGCAGCGAGGAGCGTTCTTACGACACTCTCCGCTGCTCAATGCAAAAGATTCGCAGAATTGGTTTCAGCGCTAGAGTTTCGCTACGGGGCGAAACATCTGTCAAATTTGAATTATGTGCTCTTCCAAAGCCGTAGAGAACGGAGGGATGAAAGCATCACCTCACTCGCCACCAAGATCGAACGTTTGGCGTAGTCCGCGTTCGCTGACTGCCCAGTGGAAACTCGCGATAAACTTGCCGCGTCCCAATTCGTCACGGCATTGTCGAGCTCTGTCCTGCAGCGGGAACTGCGGCTCGGTGGGTTCACGTCACTAAGGGCCGCTGTGACCATAGCTTTGGAGATCGAGGCTGTCGAGGCCATGTCTCACAGCACCGCCGCCGAATCGCGGGTACGATACACAGAAAAGCGGAAGGCTAAACTATCCGACAATTTTACAAGGTATCCGGAAAAGAAAAGGAGGCCTGACGAACCAGAGAATCGTGCAGACGGTCCCCCGAGGACCTGCTGGCTCTGCGGAAAGACGGGACACTTGAAGAAGGACTGTTACAAGGCCAGGAACGGCCAGGCGCCCCCAAGGAAGCCCAACCAGGGAAACGGGAAGAGGACGGCGTAAGGGGGAGACGCCGGACCGTGGAAAACAGTCCCCCGGTCGTCAAGAGTGTGGCGATGCAGGCGGCGACTGGGAAAACATGCGGAAGTCCGTGCGAGGAAATTTTTGTATGCGGAAAGATCGGTGAGTATCCCTGTAGGATAGTCTTAGATACAGGGTCCCCGGTCAACCTTTTGGAAAAAGAGCTGTGCCCGAAAGGAGACATAGACGGGACGAAGGTCGACATTCGCTCCACCACTGGGGAGAAAATGAAGGTCTACGGGAAAAGAAGTCTGGAGGTCAGTGTTGGAGGACTTCTAAGCGTAGAAGACTTCTACATTGTCGACATGGTCGAGAAATGCATACTCGGAGCGGCGTTCCTGAAGAAACACCGCTGCAATATCGACCTTTCCCGGAGTGTACTGTGCCTACCCAGTCACTCGGAAGTTCACCTAGGCGAGCCGACCGCTGAGCCGAAGAAGAGGAAAATAGAGAGCGGAACGGTTGTACCCCGGCATTTGGAGGAACTATACACACGTTCTTCGACAGGTTTGACAGAGCGGCAGAAAAAGCTGTTTGCTGAGTTGCTTTGTGAATTTCAGGACGTTTTCGCCGCGGATCCTAATCAAATCGGGAATTGCAAACGGGTCAAGCACACAGTCAATACCGGGGATTGCCCTCCCATCAAACAGGCGCCGCGGAGGCTGCCTCTACACCGCCGAGCAGAAGTGGAGGAACTACTCAGGAAGATGCTGGCTCAGGGCCTGATTGAAGAATCCCGGAGTCCGTGGTCTTCGCCGATCGTCCTCGTCAAGAAGAAGGACGGGACCATCAGGTTGTGCGTGGATTTCCGACGCCTCAACGAGATTACGAAGAAGGACTCGTATCCTCTGCCCCGTATCGAGGATACCCTGGACGCTCTCGCCGGATCTTCGTGGTTTTCAACCGTGGACTTGCAAAGCGGATACTGGCAGATTTCTATGGACGAGAAGGACCGAGAGAAGACTGCGTTTTCAGTAGGGACCGGACTGTGGCAGTTCAAGGTGATGCCCTTTGGACTCTGCAACGCTCCTGCAACTTTCGAGCGACTGATGGAAGACGTGCTTCAAAACCTGACCTGGAAGATCTGCTTGGTTTATTTGGACGACATCATCATCTACGGGAGTGACTTTGTACAGGAGCTGGAACGCCTACGGACGGTGTTTTCACGTTTACGTCAAGCTGGGTTATTGATGAGCCCCAAGAAATGCTCCTTCTTCTGCCAAGAAGTGAAATACCTGGGACACATCGTCACCGAGAGCGGAGTCAAGACGGATCCGGAGAAGATCAAAGCCATTTCGGGATGGCCGCAGCCGAAGAACGTTACGGAACTGAGAAGTTTCTTAGGATTGTGCACATACTACAGGAAATTTGTGAAGGATTTCTCCAAGATCGCCAAACCCCTGCATCGCCTCACCGAGACCAAACAATCTTATCAATGGACCGAAGAATGCCAGGAAATTTTTCAAGAGTTGAAGAGAAGACTCACCGGAGCCCCGGTGCTCGCCTACCCAGTGATAGGAAAGGATTTTATTCTGGATACGGATGCCTCCGACTTCGCCATAGGCGGAGTCCTCGCACAAGAACATGAAGGTCAAGAGAAGGTTGTAGCCTACTTCTCTAAGACCTTGGGAAAAACGGAGAAGAACTACTGCGTTACCCGGAGAGAGCTACTGGCAGTAGTGAAGTCAATTGAACATTTCCACCACTACCTCTACGGACGGAGGTTTCTAGTAAGGACGGATCATGCAGCGCTTCGTTGGCTACTGACTTTCAAGAATCCCGAAGGACAGGTCGCACGCTGGATTGAACGTCTACAAGAATACGACTTCGAAATTCGTCACCGGGAAGGGAAAGCCCACGGAAACGCCGATGGACTTTCCAGAAGATCTTGCTCCGAAGAAGACTGTAAACAATGCAATCGACTAGAGAAGAAAGAAGCAGAAGAGGAAGGACAGTCCACGAAGACGATTCACAGGGCATTTTGCGACGACAAGAGGACCGAGTGGAGAAGACGCCAAGAAAAGGATGAAGAAATCGGCTTCATCCTCAAAAAGAAGGGGGAAGGAGAGAAGCCCGTCTGGCAGGACGTCGCTCAATTCTCCCCGCAGCTGAAGTACTATTGGTCGATCTGGGACTCGGTGGTGGTTAGGGAAGGCTTACTTTTCAGGAAATGGGAGTCCCACGATGGCGCAACAATCTCCTGGCTTTTGGTGGTGCCGCGCGAAAGGGTAGCAGAGGTACTGAAGGAGTTCCATGATGCCCCAACAGCTGGACACTTCGGAGTAAACAAGACCCTGGCAAAGATCCGCCAACAATTCTTTTAGTCCACGTGTCGACAGGACGTTCAAGAGTGGTGCCGGCGGTGTGACACCTGTACGGCGAAGAAGGGACCACGTCTGAGGGGAGCGGGGAACCTGGGTATACAGGGTGTCCCAAAAATGCTGCGGTTCCTTAAAGGGGGTGATTCGGGGGGTTATTGCAAACAACTTTTTCCTTTGCAAAAATGCCCTCCGAGGTTTCGTTAACGAGATATTAATAAAAAGCACCGACCAATCAGAGCGCGAGCCTTCCGCTGGAGGTCCCGCGCTAGCGTGGCCGCGCGCCGGGCCGCGCTGCGACTACGAACAAGCAAGGCGGCATGCATCGAAGGAAATTGCGTAGAATGGCAAATGAAAAAGACGTAACAAAAAAATCCAACCTTTTGCCATGGTTTGTTTGCCATTTAAAGTGAATAATGAATAAAGGATAAATGGATGAAAATCACGTGTAACGTAAAAACACGAATACACCTTTTTTTTAGAAGATTCGAAAATAATAATTATTTGAAGTGGGAGGATAAGGAATACGTAAAATTCCTTGTGTTAATAACATATCCACGAAAAGGTAATGTAACAGGAAATTAACGAAAAGTGATCGTAGTTCGTTATTGTGATAAAAATCCGTAACTCAATAACGGCCAGCACAGTTGCTGATAACGAATAAGTCTGTTTAAAAAGCCCGAATAAATATTTTCGTACGAGAATTTTGAGAATTATCGCCGGAAATAAGCCATAGCTTGCGTTAAATTTAAAAATGAATGATCACCATTAAAGTAACTAAAACTCACCCTTGTAGAAAATTCACCTGCAACTTGAAAACTTGTGTCACTGGGTCACTGAACCGATCCTGGTCATCGATGGACGAGCCCAGTGCACAGCTGATCCCAGGTATACGACACTACCCAAAGTTAAGGGTCGCAATGTCAGGTGCGTTCAGGTCAACGTACCAAATATTCACTTCACTGCACGGCTACTAACACTGATCACTTAATTTACTTTTCATGGAACGTGTTGTTGCTACGTTATAAAAATTGGTGGAAATGAATTTTTACTTGGCGTTCGGAGCCGTGGGTAATTCCCGCGCAAATTCTCACGCTGCAGCACTATCGTCCTCGTTGTTCGGGGGGTACACACAGAACATCGCGTAATACTCTCGAGCAGAGAACATTTGTCTGCGACGCGATTGCTGACTGCTGACTGACAAGATTTTTTCCAAGCGACTTTTTCTATCCCCAAATAGTTTCTCTCGTTCCATTATGAGTTGACCCCCACCAGGCCAAGAGGCTTCAGGTAAAAAGAAGCCAGCACATTTTCGGAACACACGTGTTTTGCAGAAGTGCAACGAAAACTTTCACAAAAGCCCGCGCTCCGTCCTTCTACTGCCATTGTACCCATTGCTTCGAGATAGAAAACAGACACCACGTGTATCGGTTCGAAAGGGTCCGAAGGGAAGAGACGCAGAAAGTCTTCGAGTTGCTATAAAGAAGAAAATGCATACCATTCCTGTTTCCCCTTTCTGACACCCTGAGTTCGCGTCTGCTACGAGGCGGAACCAAGTAAGTCATAAATTATCCGAAACTGTAGGAAACCGTTCTCTACCGCCGACTTGCGGGACAATACGGTCATAAACCGCGACCCTGGCGAAATGCTCTGGCTGATCAGCCTGATTAATTTTGGAGAACTAGAAATTACAGAGTATTATCCAGCATCAATACGTCTCGCGGAGAGACACAGGAAAAGAAGGGATAGTGCGCTGACTGCGCGTAGTCCCTCCTGCTTCGTCCTACCCTCAAATTAAAGACGGATCCCTTATCTCTCGAGTATAAACAAGTGCTCGAATTTCAAAACACAAGCACGCGTCGACGTATTCGGTGCGAGAGACTATGGGCTTGAGGTCTGATTGGCCCCAAACTAACCAATCTGCCCTGCATCCCTCCCAAATGGCCACTGTCCTGAAGAGGCCCTCTTCACAGCAATATCTCCTCCCCAAGGCCCACCTTCTCTCGCACGGAATACGTCGACGCATGCTTTTGTTTTGAAATTCGAGCGCGTGTTTAGACACGAGAGATAAGCAGGCCCGATTGGTTAGTTCAGGACCAATCTCCTCCCCAAGGCCCACCTTCTCTCGAACGGAATACGTCGACGCATGCTTTTGTTTTGAAATTCGAGCGCGTGTTTAGACACGAGAGATAAGTAGGCCCAAATGGTTAGTTCAGGACCAATCGAACTTCAAGCCCGCCTTCTCTCGCACGGAATACGTCAACGCGTATTGTCCCTGAATTTATACTCGAGAGATAAGGGATCCGTCTTTAATTTGAGGGTAGGACGAAGCAGGCGGGACTACGCGCAGTCAGCGCACTATCCCTTATTTTCCTGTGTCTCTCCGCGAGACGTATTGATGCTGGGCAATACTCTGTAATCTCGAGTTCTCCAAAATTAATCAGGCTGATCAGCCAGAGCATTTCGCCAGGGTCGCGGTTTATGACCGTATTGTCCCGCAAGTCGGCGGTAGAGAACGGTTTCCTACAGTTTCGGATAATTTATGACTTACTTTGTTCCGCCTCGTAGCAGACGCGAACTCAGGGTGTCAGAAAGGGGAACCAGGAATGGTATGCATTTTCTTCTTTATAGGAACTCGAAGACTTTCTGCGTCTCTTCCCTTCGGACCCTTTCGAACCGATACACGTGGTGTCTGTTTTCTATCTCGAAGCAATGGGTACATTGGCAGTAGAAGGACGGAGCGCGGGCTTTTGTGAATGTTTTCGTTGCACTTCTGCAAAACACGTGTGTTCCGAAAATGTGCTGGCTTCTTTTTACCTGAAACCTCTTGGCCTGGTGGAGGTCAACTCATAATGGAACGAGAGAAACTATTTGGGGGTAGAAGAAGTCGCTTAGAAAAAATCTTGTCAGTCAGCAGTCAGCAATCGCGTCGCAGACAAATGTTCTCTGCTCGAGAGTATTACGCGATGTTCTGTGTGTACCCCCCGAACAACGAGGACGCAAGTGCTGCAGCGTGAGAATGTGCGCGGGAATTACCCACGGCTCCGAACGCCAAGTAAAAATTCATTTCCACCAATTTTTATAACGTAGCAACAATACGTTCCATGAAAAGTAAATTAAGTGATCAGTGTTAGTAGCCGTGCCGTGAAGTGAATATTCGGTACGTTGACCTGGACGCACCTGACATTGCGACCCTTAACTTTGGGTAGTGTCGTATACCTGGGATCAGCTGTGCACTGGGCTCGTCCATCGATGACCAGGATCGGTTCAGTGACCCAGTGACACAAGTTTTCAAGTTGCAGGTGAATTTTCTACAAGGGTGAGTTTTAGTTACTTTAATGGTGATCATTCATTTTTAAATTTAACGCAAGCTATGGCTTATTTCCGGCGATAATTCTCAAAATTCTCGTACGAAAATATTTATTCGGGCTTTTTAAACAGACTTATTCGTTATCAGCAACTGTGCTGGCCGTTATTGAGTTACGGATTTTTATCACAATAACGAACTACGATCACTTTTCGTTAATTTCCTGTTACATTACCTTTTCGTGGATATGTTATTAACACAAGGAATTTTACGTATTCCTTATCCTCCCACTTCAAATAATTATTATTTTCGAATCTTCTAAAAAAAAGGTGTATTCGTGTTTTTACGTTACACGTGATTTTCATCCATTTATCCTTTATTCATTATTCACTTTAAATGGCAAACAAACCATGGCAAAAGGTTGGATTTTTTTGTTACGTCTTTTTCATTTGCCATTCTACGCAATTTCCTTCGATGCATGCCGCCTTGCTTGTTCGTAGTCGCAGCGCGGCCCGGCGCGCGGCCACGCTAGCGCGGGACCTCCAGCGGAAGGCTCGCGCTCTGATTGGTCGGTGCTTTTTATTAATATCTCGTTAACGAAACCTCGGAGGGCATTTTCGCAAAGGAAAAAGTTGTTTGCAATAACCCCCCGAATCACCCCCTTTAAGGAACCGCAGCATTTTTGGGACACCCTGTATACAACGTGGGAGCTCCGTTCGAGAGGCTTGCCCTGGACGTTGTGGGTCCGCTCCCGAGGTCCCAGGCCGGGAACAGGTTTATGTTGATCGTGGCGGACTACTTTACCCGGTGGCCGGAAGTAATCGCGATACCAGACCAGCGAGCTGTCACAGTGGCAAGAGCTCTCCTGCACAACGTAGTTTGTCGTCATGGTGTACCGTTGGAGATACACACGGACCAAGGAAGGAACTTCGAATCCGCCGTGTTCAAGGAACTAATGAAGCTGTTGGGAATCAAGATAACACGTACAACCCCTCTGCATCCTCAATCGGATGGACTAGTAGAACGTTTGAATAGGACATTGCTCCAATATCTTGCAATGTTTGTTACAGAACACCAGCGGGATTGGGACGAGTGGATCCCCATGTTCCTCCTCGCTTATAGATCAGCCCGACATGAAGCCACGCAGCTAACGCCAGCGATGATCTTGTATGGCCAGGAACTTCGCCTACCCCAACAGTTATGGAGAGGACTGCCTCCAGAAATAGAAGAGGACGAGGACCCCGAACGAAGTTACGCTGAATGGATCCGCGGAAAATTGAAGAAGATCCACAACTTCGTGCGACGCCGGCTGGACATCTACAGTTCCAAGATGAAGTCGTGGTACGACAGCAGAGTCCACGCAGTGGAGTTCCAGCCCGGAGACCGAGTATGGCTGTTCCAGCCAAGAAGAACTAAAGGAAAGTGTCCGAAGCTGCAAACGAATTGGGAAGGTCCCTACGTGGTGACAGACCGGATCAACGACGTCGTCTACAGGATTCAGCGTTCACCCAGGACTAAGTGCAAGGTGGTACATGTACGCCGCCTTGCGAAGTATGAAGGTCGTTTGCAAGAGGATTAACCAATAGGACAAAGGAACCGAAGATCAAGGAATGAAGACTCAAGAACGAAGATTTGTTAAACTAATCAGTGGACTGGGCTGCGGAGGCTACCTTCGTAGCCCGGCCCCCTTCTCTTGAGTTTGTTTCAGAAAGCACGAAACCCCACGACGAGGGACAAGGTGTCGGGGGACTGCTGCCGCGGCTCGGATGCGGCTACGAATTCTCCGAATGTGCCACAATAGCGTGGTAGTCCACAGCGGGGTGCAGACATACGTGGAACCACCCCGCTACCCTCCTGGTCGGAATCCTGATCGGGAAATGACTATTGAGGGGTCCCTTTCTACGAGGTGAACAGCAGACGGGAAATGGTGTTCCCAACCACCGGGCGAACGTGCGACGCACGGATCGGTCGGAGGGGGCATTGCGGAGATGGGACCGCTGACGAGCTGCACCGAGACGGTCCCATGGGGCAGCACCAGAGGCCAAGAAGAGGAATGGGGCCATCAGGAAGTCAAGGATGGGAAAACTGGATGCGAAGAAGAGAGAAGAGAGAAGACGAGCGGAGAGTTCCGAGCGGATTGTTCGGGGAGCGAGCCTTAGCACGGTTGTGACTAGCCGCGATCCTCTGCTTCGTGCTCGTCTCGCCGTTCTGTCTTGTCGGTTCTCCCCGACTCCACCGATTCGAGAAAGTGGGAGTAGAAATAATGCTCGTCCGTTTTAAAAAGGGGACTCTAGAACGCGGAGGCACTAGGACACCCAAGGAACCCACTCCGGAACCACCAAAGCATGGGAACGTCGAGCGGGATCAAGGGACGACGCGGGATTCGCACCGGAACGCAGGGTGGAGCAGCGTTGTATGCTGGGACGATGCGGGACTTGCACCGAACGCTGGGGAGGAGCAGCGTTGGAGGCTGGGACGTCGCGGGACTTGCACCGAACGCTGGGGAGGAGCAGCGTTGGAGGCTGGGACGTCACGAGAATTGCATCGGAAGATTGAGAAGACCATGTACCGGATCGTCGAGAAGGCAGGAAAAGAAAATAAACGACCGTCGGAGAACAAGGCTACCGGCCGTCTCTACCCAAGAGGAAGACGCGCCATCGAAGAAGAGAGAAACGGAACAAGAAAGAAGTACCCAAGATCCAAGATGCAAGAGGAGGGTAGAGACACGGGCACCACAAACCCACGCCTTGCCCAGGGTTTTTGGAGTGGTTTTCCCCTGGGCGTGAAGGCAAATGCCGAGGCGGCGGACGGAAGGGGCCACGAAACGTCCTCTCCACCCTTCCGGACCAGGACACGACGGCGGAGCAAGAAGCTGCAGCGGTCGGGACGACCGCTTTTCGAGAAGGGGGAGCAGTGTTGCGAGCACCCTATGGATGGAATTCCATGGCCCGCTGGTGCTCGCGACAGAGACAAGAGGACAGCGAGAAGAAGGCGATCGGATCGATCGCCTGTCAACCCTTCACTCGAGAGCCAGACGCCATTACGTTTAGACGTGTATCGAGATCTCTATTAAAAGCCAATTACATTCAGTTATTGTTATAACCCGTTACGGTTTATGTTTATGAGTTGTGATTCGCGTTCGTTCGTAAGCTTGTATTATGTCAAAACGTAACAATACTTTTCATCATTCCATAAGAGTGTTTGCTGTTGTGCAGTGAGACTATCTTCGATTTGTGTGTCATCACTAATTTCATTCGTAGGAATTTGATTAACATTCTCATTATGAAAAAAAGATTCGTAAACTGTAATACCAATTTAATGGCCCGTGCGGGAAGAGGAATCGCACAATTCTGTGCTCTCTTGCAGACTGTTACGTCCGAAACCGATGGGTGTGTGATTTCCGGAACGTAAAGGGATCTTGTCCCGTCGCCTCCGGCGTAACCGTAATCCCTCAGGCCGGTCACGCTTTTTGGAGTACTGTGCAGGCCAGGTGGATAGGCATTTTGAAGATCGAGGAGGAAAAGAAAGATTTGTGTTTCGTCTTGGGACCGTCAGCCAGACTCATCAGTAGGGCTACAGCTGACGGCCCCTGCCCCAGACACACGGGAACTAAGAGGAATATATGAACGAGATTAGAGTTAGGGACTTGTGAGAAGATTAGACATCTAGTGGCGCTGGCGAAGACTAACCAGGTGCGGACCCATGGTGGGGCTGGGACGTGACACAGACACTTGAACGAGAACGTGAAAAAGGTCTATTGTGCAATTAATTACTCTACCAATCGTATCATCCGGAAATTACCAACGCAGATCTTGTTTGGGTACAAACCGCGCAGTTTGGCAGATGCGAAGCTGCTAGCCCAGATCTAATGCGCGTATCACACTAGCTGCTGCGGCCGGCTATTTCCCAATCACACACAGGCGGCTTCACTTTGATTGGTCGGACGCCAGCGGCAGCCGCGAGCGACGGCCGCAGCAGCTAGTGTGATACGCGCATAAGACCAGGTGGATCTCTAGGCGATGCGCGACCCGGCAAAGACTGCCACGGACGCCGAACGTTCGGAGCAGAAAAGGCGGTTTGAAGTAAGGAAGTACAAACCTCCCAAGAAGGGTCGACCGAGACGAATCGGATCACTTTGTGTTTGATGGTAAAAAATAATAGTCAAACATAAAAAAACTAATTTTTTATTATATATTCGTGACCAGTAGACATTTGGCTTCAACATTACTAATAAAAAATAAACTCAAACTTAAAAATGTTTCTTCTGCAAACAAAAAACCAAAAAGTGGCGAATCGGATAACCCAGAAATCTCTGAAAAAACTGAAATTTTCGTAACAAAATCTGTAACCGTTAAATCGCGGGGTTACCGGTGGGACGGTGGAGGAACCGTATCGCCAGCTCAGGACGGTTGTCCAGGGCCGCCGATCGAATGACTGTGTACGCAGAGGTGAGGTAGAGTACGACAATTTATTCATGCTAGTGTACAGGGTATCCCAGCCAGGTCTATGCTGGCACACAGTGTGTGAGCGGCTTAATCTAAGACTTAGTCTATCGCGAGTCTCGGTGTGTATCGCGGCGCGCGGTTCGGTGTGGATCGCGTCGCGTACTTCGGTGCGTTGGTCGACGATGTGTATCGCGGCGCGTATCTCGATCGTCGGTAACGTTTCGGCGACAGTGGAGAAGTTAGACGATTTGACCCTTCGGTGTCCTGGCGGGCCAACCCTGCCACTGGACCCTGGTCGGAGAGTCGGGGATCCGGTCACCCAGTGGGCACAACCCGCGGGTGATTCGGCGACTTTAAGGACGCTCTCGAGAACGGAGATAACTCTGTTCGGGAGATCGATGGCGGATATCGGTCTGCGTCCAGAGGATGGCTCACGCTGTCCTTCTGGGAACCGTGGAGGTGTGGAGTCGAAAAATGCACAGAGACTCAGTCTGTCGACGCACAAGAGCGGGTGGCTACACGAGGGCTTGGGCTTTCACAAGTACTGGTGTCGGCACACGAATGTGGAATCGCACAGGAGGTCTCTGGGAGAGGCGTACTATTCGTACTAACGCTCGAGGCGGTCTCTGTCAAATAGGCCTATGCCCCCGACCTGTATGTCCTCGTCCGCACATTTTCGGCAGCGAGAGAGTCTCTCGGTGCGAGACCCTCTCGCGCCAGTTCTCGGTATTGCGGACGAGTGGTGGGGGGCAAGACCGTTGGCGTAGCGCGGTACGCGCTACCTCGGTCGGGCGCGTGGTGGGGGGTAAGATCGTCGTCCCACCGGCGTAACTCGTTACAAATCTTTAGAATCAACTTCAACAAATCTAATATAATGACAGTGAAGTCAAGTAGTTAGCACACAGATCGGAAGGATATTGGCGTTCTTTGCCGCCTCTATCAGCACAATTCTCGTGGCACCACTCTTCTCAGACAATCTTTTGAAAGTGGACGAATTAATTTTTCACCACAGTAAATACAATGCCATCTTCTTAAGACCATTAATTTATTTATATTTTTCGTAATTTCTTTAGATTTAATTTTTATCACAGCTTCCTTTATTTTTCTTTTTTGACACCATGATCCCTGCTTCATATTTTTTATGTACGTACGATCCATCCGTATATAAACAATTATCATATTTAAAATCATAAAAATACTCAAACGAAAAAAAGAGCGATCCGATTCGCCCCAAATGATGTGATCCGAATAGCCCCATATATAAGGATTTCAAAGGTTGTAAATGACATAAAAATATTATGATGTAATAATCTAAAATCTATCAAATATTAAACTTGGACACCGTGCAAGCTAATAATAATAAACACATTTGAATTTTCAAACTCATTTCTGATTTTAAATACGAAATTGCACATTACGTAGGTTAGATTCGGACCAAAAGTGTAACGTTCGCACGCGTCCATCTCACTGAAAACGTATGCCAGCTCTAAACAACGAGTTAAAGCAATTGACGGGCTATTGCGGTAGGTGCGGGGGAGAGGGACGAGGTACTGCGAACGATCGGAATGCTCATTTCTGTCGCGATGTAAGTGTTGAAATATGTGTAATTTCTGCATGCTACATGTGTGTGTGTACGAATGGATGCGCGGGCAGCGCCTCGGGGAATAGAGTGGAGTCGCGCAGTTGGTACGCATGGCGGAATGATAGAGAGAACGACCGGAATATGCGTGGCGCATATCTGTACTTTCCTGTGCAATCACATACATAATTAAAGGTGATACTACTTTGTTATTGTTCCTATATGTTGTTCCTCTTATTATTGTTTTCCTATACTCGACTATATGTTGAAAACGCTACCAGATTCATTGAGTTATGTCACATGTTGAGAAATTGCACAAACACGTGCAAAGGTGGTTCCAGTGGTGGGGCGCAATGGCAAGGAGGTGCGCATCAGCCGCAACTGCTGCCTGGGTCACATCAGCAGTCACAGCAGCACAGAGGTCGCGGCAGACGAGGTTTTGATCAACGAGGACAAAGACATGGTCAACGAGGACGAGGTTATGGTCACCAAGGACGAGGCAGAGGCTGGCAGCCGCGCTACGACGGGGCCGGTCAACACGACGCGAGCTATTCGTACAGCGAGGGCTACGACGTACAAGGAACTGGATCTTTCTTAACGCAAATAAAGCGCGAAAATATTGGCATGTGTAGACTAAGATTGTTTACCCATAAGTAGGTTTAAGTTACGTACCTACGTGCGCGTGTATGACGTAATGTAGCCAGGATCTGGCAACGCTGCTAGACCCGAACAAGGAATAAAACGGTTCTCGGAGTGACCGCTCAGATCGCTCTGAGATTACACAGCAACGTGTCGTAGTAAAATCCTTAGTATCAGAATCCCCAAAATCAAAGAAGAACAAGCTAAAAAACCAACAAATGGTAGCAGAGCGTGGTTAAATTTCACGGGCATTATTTACCGGAACGGTAAGAAAAGTGAGTGCCGAAAACGCGACAAGATCAAGGAAAAAGTAAACGAAGTAGTGGAACATTCAGGAAGGCAACAGTCCGTGACGGGTTTCCAGATCCCGAAACTAAACTCGGAAAATTATCATGAGTGGATACAAAACATCAAATATTTATTAATGGATCGGGCGCTCTATGGTTTTATTGATGGAACCGAAACCGATCCCGGAAATAGCGACACAAAGAAGCTACAGGACTATAGAGTCCGACGCAATAAAGCTATGGCGACGATTTGTCTAACAGTGGAACCGGCACAAAGGAAGATAATTACCAATGAAATGGGACCGATAGAAGCCTGGGAAGCACTAAAAATGTGTTATGAACCCAAAAGTAGGGCAAGAGTTGCGGCTTTAAGAAGGATCTTCTATAACATGAAAATGGAAGAAGGAGAGCAAATGACGTTGTATTTAGCAAAATTGCGTCAGGCGGCCACGGAACTACGAGACGCTGGTCTCCCCGTCGAAGATTCGGAAATCGCCTACCAAATGCTAGACAACCTTCCAAAGGCATACGAAGGCGTAATTCAATTTCTGTACCAGTTGGACGACAAACAATTCACATCGCAAAAGGTGAGTGAAGCTTTATTATCAGAGGCTCATCGCATACAACATTGCAAAATTAATCAAGTAGAAGAGAAAGAATATTCAGCCGCGTTTGCCGTTCCAAGCGACATGCAATCGACAAGGTCGCCGAACAAAAACAAATTTGGTCGTTACAAAGGGGGGCCGAAGCCGAGGTCAGACTGGAACAATGAAAAACAGCCGCGATCGGCGGAAACACGCATTTGCTTCGCATGTGGTATCGCGGGGCACCTTGCATCGGACTGTAAAATTAAAAAAAAAACATAGATAAGGGCTTCCAAAAGGGAAAAAACTTCCGTAGTGGCACATGTTTTGTAGCTGCAAATTTAGTTGACAATAATCAAAACTGTGGAAATGAGTGGACCATTGACAGTGCAGCATCTGATCATTTTACAAACGATATAAATTTTTTCAAAAATTTTGTTGAACAGCCCAAAGCTGGAGCACTCGTTGCAGAGGGCACAAGTGAAGTGCCGGGATATGGTCAAGTCGACCTAACCATATGGACTCAAGACGGGACTAGAGAACTGACACTAAAGAAGGTATACTACGCCCCCAACATGAGAAGGAACCTGATATCGATTGGGTTGATGGATCTAGCAGGATTCAAACTCTACTTCTATCAAAAAGGGGTGAACATTAGGTTGCCCAGTGGGAAAAATTTCCTGAACGTCCCCTTAAAAAACAGGATGTATTCGTTTGAAGCAAAAGCGAGGAAGTCAGATATACGGGATTACATGGAGTCAAATACAATAGAGCGAGCAAATTCCGACTGGGACAAAGAAGATGTGATGAATTGGCATTCAAGATTCGGGCATCAAAACATTGGAAGCCTGATAGCCCTGCAGCGCAGAGACGGAGTCTATGGACTGGAGAACATGAAGGGGACTGAAAAATGTTGTACCCCGTGCCAAATGGGGAAGACTACGAAGGCATCGCACAAGAAGATAAATGGACCAGTATCGAGGGAAGTCCTAGACCTCGTGCACCTCGACGTTTGGGGACCATCAGCAACAACGTCCCTAGGAGGGGCAAAATACTTCCTCTCAATCATCGATGACTATTCTAGGTACACAGTGGTGTACACCATGAGCAGGAAGAGCAACGTTTTTAACTGTTTCAGAGAATATTTAGCAGACGTTGAGCGGCAGAAGGGAAAGAGGTTGAAGGCAATCCGAAGCGACAACGGTCTCGAATTCTGTTCCAAGGAGTTTGAAAATTTTCTGACGACCAGGGGAATTCGAATACAACGCAGCAACACCTATTCTCCGGAAATGAATGGAGTTGCCGAGCGGTTTAATCGCAGCGCAATTGAAAGCGTCCGCGCGCTCCTAATAGAATGTAAATTATCGAAAACATTATGGGCCGAACTATTACATACTTACGTACATGTCAAAAATCGCTTCCCACATAAAGGTGTCGGAGGTGAAATCCCTTATAAAGCGTGGACTAATAAAGATTTTTCAGTAGGTTATTTAAGGAAAATGGGGAGCCTCGTATTCGTTCACGAGAAAGGTAAGATTAAGAGTAAACTCGAGCCAAGAGCAAAAATGGGAATACTAGTCGGGTACGCCTTCAGAACGAGAGGTTACAGGATTTGGTTTCCCAATACCAGGTCGGTAATAGAAAGCAAACACTTAAAGATTTTTAAAAAAGAAAACGGTATGGAATGGTTTCAAAAAACGAAAAATAAAAATTGGGGTCATGAGATAAGTGCGCTTAACGAACAAGACTTTGATTATACAATTCATAATGATTTTGATGTAATTACTAATGGCTTCGATGATAGTTTGGCAGAGTCGGAACGCGAATGCAGCGTTGAGGTCCCGGGAAACTCAAAGGATAGCGAACCAAGTGTCCCAGATCCTTCAAATTGGGAGAGACAAGTCAAAATTAGAGAAAAGGGGACAATGGCAGGTAGGGCGGATGTCACCTACACAACAGAGAGCGGTAAGAAGCTAAGATGTTATAAAAATATAAAGGACTATTGCCGCCAACATGGAATCGGTTACAAAAGGGGGGATTTCTGTTTTACCGAAAACAATGAAACCGTCGAGAGTGAACACCCAGGCGAGATTGGTGAAGAGCCGTGTACATCTCAGGATGAAAAAGACAGAACATTAGAAGCAAATTATCTCGAGATGGCGGTTCCAAAGTCGTACAAGGAGACACAGAAATCAAAGGACCGAGAACAATGGAGTAAAGCCATGGGAAAAGAATTACAGGCAATCAAGAGTCGAGACGTCTATGAATTAGTAGATAGACCTACCGGAAAGGTAATAGGGAGCAAATGGGTGTTCAATATAAAGGAATGGAAGGTAAAACCCTGTTCCCTTATTAAAACACACAATAGTTCTAATTGAGTCTTTATTCAATGTCTGACAAGATGTTAACACTTGTTGAGGTGTGGGCGAAGACAGGCGTCTGCCGAACGCACAATTTTCCGGCAAGACCCGCGCGACTGAAAACCCCTCCTAATTGGTTGACCCGATGCCGGTGCCAACCAATCGGTACCGCTCAGGCCCAAAATCGCGCCATCTATTCTGCGCGTCTTCGACGCGCTTCCACCGTAACGGGGGTGAGATTTGGCGGGAGAAATACTCCTGGCAATGCAGCGGGATTTCCCCCAGGCCCCGAGGCGCGTGACGCGGCCGGTCGCAGGCCGCCCGGCCTCGCATCGTGGGCCCTTCGGAAACACGGGGTTTATGATACCCGCAATAACTATTGAGGCCGTAAACGAAAGTCTCGAAGGAAAACATGTGTGCGCGAAAGTTCCCTAAACCCTTTGAGGGATTGCTCCCGGTGCACAATCAAAGATAAAATGAATTGCCGTACACAGGTTGGTGGTTGGATCGAGACTTTAATGGCCGACCGTACAGCACGTGGTGGCTCAGATCTACAAAATGTGTTTCGCCTAACACAGCGGTTAAACGAGAGTCTCACAAGACTAAACTCGCGACAGACGCGAGTCAACGCAAATTTATAAATCGAACTCGTAAATCCGCACGCGAGCACTCGCGTGCGAGTCCAAAAGGTAACACCAGTAGCACCGGCACACACGTGCACAATAGTCCAGCGACCAACGGTAACGAACACTCGCGTGAACGGAAGCGAGCCACGCATTGGCGAAGAAGAAGGCCCTCGGCCAAATTCGCGAGCCCCCGGCCGAGTTCGGCCGCCCCCCTCGCCGATCCCGCGACCCGAGCTACTCGGTCCACCCGAATCACGGAATCGACGAGAGCTGGCAACCAGTCCCACCGTTGGCCCGCGTAGTTTAAAAATATGTACAAGGCTTAATGACGAAGATAAAAAATATTTACAAAGTGGACTTCGGGAGTCGTCCCGAACATGCCGCCCGCCTCGTCCGAGGTCACGACGACGAAACAAGATAAGAAATTTAAGAATAATACATAAGGACCGCGAAGCGGTTTTCCCGCACGCGAACCCTCGCGTGAGGCCCGGCCAGGGCATGGCTCGAGCGGCACCCTTGCCGCCCGCCGTGACGAACAGCATATCGAACCGTGGTCCTGGGCCCTCAGGGATGTGGGAGGTCGTTGACGTCCTTAGACGAGTCAGCTGATAGCCCGTCGGGTAGCGGGCACAAAGTTCCGATGGAGCGTATCGCCGTCTTGGTAGCGGTACGGATGGTGACAACACGCACCAGACCATCGTTGCCTGGGTGGACCTCCAGAATCCTGGCCAGCGGCCATTTCGTCGGGGGGAGCAGTTGGTCCCTGACCAGCACCAGCATTCCGACCTTCCAATTGGCCTTACGCCTACGCCATTTGGGAAGTTGCTGCAATTGATGCAGATATTCGTTCGTCCACCTGTGCCAGAAATGATCACGTAAATTAGACAGCAGTTTCCATCTTGTCAATCCGTGAACCGGTAAGGCGGAGGAACACGATTCAGGGATGGAGACCAATGGTGCTCCTACAAGGAAATGTCCAGGAGTCAAAGGAGACAAATCAGACGGGTCGTCGGATAAGGACGTAAGGGGCCTTGAATTGAGGCAAGCCTCGATTTGACACGTCAGTGTCGAAAGTTCTTCATAAGTCAAAGTGGTGTCCCCGATGATACGTCGCAAGTGGTACTTTGCAGACTTCACCGCAGCCTCCCACAAACCTCCGAAATGAGGGGAGTACGGAGGAATGAATGACCAATGAGTCCCATCCATAGCAATGGTCACGGAGACTTCCTTGAAGAAGTCCGAGGCTCCCCGGAAAAGGCTCCTTAGCTCCTTATCAGCTCCTCGAAACGTAGTAGCATTATCGCTGAGAAGCTCCGCACAATGTCCTCGTCGTGCGACGAATCTGCGAAAAGACGCTATAAACGTGGTCGAAGAAAGGTCCGACACGACCTCAATATGAACGGCCTTGGTGCACAGGCACACAAAGATCGCGAGATAACCCTTGTAGGCCTTGTGGCCCCGTCCCTTGGTTGTCCGCACCAGGATGGGGCCAGCATAATCCACCCCACTCCTCAGAAATGGTTTAGATGGTTGTATACGTGCTGGAGGAAGTTCCCCTAACTGCTGTTGGCTCGTGACGCCTCGGAATCTCAAGCAACGAAGACAGTTCCGTAATACCTGTTTAATCAGGTTCCGATTTTGGGGAATCCAAAATCTTTGTCCTAGAAAGGAGCGTATTAGGGTGAAACCCCCATGCAACGTAGCCAGATGAGCGTTATCCACAAGTAACAACGCCAATGAAGACCATCGGCTGATTATGACGGGATGCTTGAAGTTATCCGGCAATTCAGCCTGGCCTAGTCTGCCACCAACATGGAGGAGTCCATGTCGGTCTAAAAATGGTCTAAGTGAAGACAAAGGGGAAGACATCTTGACGGGTCTTCCCATTCGCAGATCATCCAGTTCTGGTTGAAAGGTATCCAGCTGACTGAGGTGACAGAGTTGGACTCGGGCCTCAGACAACTCGGTAGAGTTAAGAAACCCTGATCGCCGTTGATCAGGATCAGCGGTTCGCAAATTAAAACCAAACCGACGAACCAGAGCAGTGATGCGTAGTAAACGCGTGAACGAGGAGTATCGTAAAAAAAGTTCGTTCTGGCGTGCATCCTGCACAATATTTAAAACCACCGAACTCTTCTGCTCGGGCACCTCCGACCCGTTGAGATCCAACTTGGATTCCGGCCAGTCCGATGGGCTGCGTATCAACCATTGAGGTCCTTGCCACCATAGATCGGACGTCTGGAGGTCCTGCAGCTCTAAACCTCGCGTTGCTAGATCCGCGGGGTTGTCTGCCGACCGAACGTGTCGCCAGGAAGTCTCCGGCAGAAGTCGCTGGATCTCCGCCACTCGATGCGCGACGAATGGCTTCCAACGGGTCGCATGAGATCGCGTCCAAGCGATCACGACAGTGGAGTCGGTCCACACGACAACAGTCGCTCCAGGGAGGCTCAGCTCCGAGACTGTTTGCTTTAATAACCTGGCAAGAAGCAAAGCACCACATAATTCAAGACGAGGTATGCTTACTACCTTGACAGGTGCCACCTTAGTCCGAGTGACTAACAGGTTCGAACACGTAAGCCCCGTGTTCGGGTTGTGCACTCGTAAATAGACCGAGGCACAATATGCCCGTTCGGACGCATCGCAGAATCCGTGGAATCCCACCTGGGTTTCCGTCGGATGGTAGTAGATCCACCTCGGAAGGTGAACGTTGCCTAAGTTGCTTAGGCTTGCTCGAAATGACGTCCACGAGTCAGACAGACTCGTCGGAAGCGGGTCGTCCCAGTCCAGTCCTGCCAACCAGAGATCCTGCATCAGAATCTTTCCCTTGATCAGAACTGGTGCAGCCCAACCCATGGGATCAAAGAGGCGTGCCAGCTCAGAAAGCACCCTCCTCTTCGTCCAGGGATGTTCATCAGGGAACGGTTGCAAGGACGGTGGTCGAATGGACAGAGTGTCCGATGAAGTGATCCAGATCAGACCCAAGGCTCCATGTATTTCAGGTTCCTGGAACAGCTTCATCTTCTCCGTCTCCGATGGGTCCAACGACGAATGGCTGGTGGCCCACTTGCTCAGCTGGAAACCTCCAGCCTTCAAGATCGCAATGGTCTGCTTTTGAACTTCTCGTGCGCGGTCCAGATCACTGCCTCCAGCCAGGAGGTCGTCCACATAGGAGTGCTGTAACAGAACCTGAGCACCGAGGGGATACCGCTCGCCCTCGTCTACTGCGAGCTGTTGCAACACGCGTAAGGCCAAATACGGCGCCGGAGCCGTTCCATACGTCACCGTGACCAACCGATAGGTCTCCATAGGCCCATCGGGTCTCGGGCGCCACAGAATTCGCTGCCAATCCCGGTCATCCGGGTGCAGCTGAATTTGTCGAAACATTTTAACAATGTCCGTTGAAAAGGCGAACTGAAACAGGCGCCATTTTGTCAAAACGCTCCACAGCGTTGACTGTAATTTCGGTCCAGACATCAGGAGGTCGTTCAAGGACCTTCCCGACGACGTCGTACAAGACGCATTAAAAACGTCGCGAATCTTGGTGTCTTCACCCTCTCCCTTCCACACCGCATGGTGGGGAAGGTAATAATGGGGACGAACGGCACCCAGTTCCCCAGACACCATTTCCATATGTCCAAGGAGCTCGTATTCATGCAAGAATTCAGCATACTTGCTGCGGAGTCGCTCGTCCCTTTGATGACGCCTCTCATTGCTGAGCAGAGTGCGCAGAGCAGCCGGCCTGGATGCTCCCAATTGTCCGGAAGAGTCCTGGCGGAATGGTAGGCGTACCAGATATCGGCCTGTCTGGTCCCGCTGATGAGTATTCCGGAACAAGCTCTCGCACCGGGTATCCTCCGGGTCTCCAAGAGTGGAATCCGAAAGCTCCTCCAGCTCCCAAAAGCGGCGTAGATCGTAATCGAGAGTATTCTCGACCCGTGTATGTAGTACCCGATTCGTCCTTGGCGGAGCTGCTGCATCCTCAGCGGATGCTGGGCCGAACACAACCCAACCAAAGGGCGTATTAGTAGCGGAGGGCGTGCCTCTGGGTCCCTGACGCGTCTCTCCCATTAGGGCGTAGCAGACATCTGCACCCAGCAGGATGTCGACCTTCGTTGGAGTGAAGCAGTCCCCATCGGCAAGTTTAAGTTCCCGGAGATGGGTCCAATCATCTCTCGAAGCCAGTCGCGAGGGAGTCGGAGGTATCACCTCCCGGGTGACCAGTGCATTCACGGGAAGACTGAAGGACGGGTCGCTGTCCGAGGTCAAGACCGCCTCGACCTCATACTTCGCCACTCCGACGCTCCTACCCTGGAATCCAGAAAGCGTGACATGCGTGGATCTTCGCTTCAGGCGAAGAGCCTGCGCCACCCATTCACTAACGAAGGACACGTCGGCGCCTTGATCCAGGAGCGCTCGCACCGAAATCGAATGGCCATTGGGGGCTGCCAGCCGCACTCGAGCCGTCGCCAACAAGACCAGCCGTTTAGCAGAAATGGAATTCACCGACGCTGAGGTCGTAGAAACTCCTTGAGGAGGGACACTACCTGACTCCTCATTCTCACCAGGCATGAACGCCTCATGCAAGAGAGTATGGTGCTCCTTGTTGCACAGCAGACATCGGAAGGACGAAGGGCAGTCCGCCACGAAGTGCCCAGCATTCAAACAAGAAAGACAGACTCCTACCTTCATCGCCTGTGCCTTACGATCCCGTGCATGCATTCCCTTGAACTGCGAACAGTAGTTTAGATTGTGCGCGCCATGACACAAAGGGCACTGGCGCATCGGTTTTCGCCCCTTGGAAGGCGCATTCGCCTTAACTGGCAACGCAGTATGCGTCCGTGTAGTCGGCGATTTCGATCTCCCAATCTTCTCCCGTTGATTGGAGGACGTCGCTGCTTCCGACTTCTGAGAAGCGAATAGAGCGTGGACACGCGTTTCGAAAAAGTTTTCGACGGTAGCGTAGCTTGGACAGGCTGAGCGGTCAGTGAAGGTGACTTCCCAAGCCAATCGAGAAGCTGGATCCAGTTTTTCGGTGAACAGGAACACAAACCAGTCGTCCCATTCTGCCACGGGTTTACCTAAAGCCGACAGCGACTCTCTCGCCTGAGCGAAGTCGTCGAGGAGACGCTTGAGGTCCGAAGAACGTCCCTTGGCTACTGGTTCGGAATTCACCAGGCGACGCATGTGCCCAGCGGTGAGAATATGTTTATTCTCATAACGTTTCATGAGATTACTCCAAGCTCCGTCGTAGCCGGCCTCCGTAGTGGGAGTCCGTTCCAACATTTTAGCGGCTTCGCCCTTCAGACTGGACTTCAGATACTCGAGTTTCCGGACCTTGGAAAGCCGCTTCGACTCGTGAATCAACGATCGGAAGCGGTCGCGGAAGCTCTCCGACGTCAGAATGTCGCCCGAAAATGTCGGCAAAGGGATTCGAGGAAGTGTAGAGTCTTCGTCCGAATCCGCTTTGACCGACGTTTTGCCTTTCTCCGTGAGGGACTGTTTGGCAGACGGACACAGCTCGTTCAGCCAATCCTTCAAAACAACCATGTGTTGAAGAAACGTTTCCTCCACGTCGGCATACAGATCCTGTTTAATATAATCAGAATCGGCGGCATCGGGCCGTTGTATCAGACGACGATGACCGATCTCGTATGCTGTCCAAAGCGCCTTCAGTCTTTCCTTTCGGATCTCCAGCACCGAAACGGTGACCTTGTCCTTGCCCATCTTCCGAATGTTCGACAAGAACCTATCAATTCGGCCCGCGGTATCTACCTGTTCGCGAATAATGGCGTCCATGGCTTCCATGTCTTACACAGAACGAGACTCGCGAACAGCGCCACGAAACTTTATCTCTCCGCGACCACTCGCGGATAAACGCGAGTACTGCGCAACGAGCGTTCTCAAGAAAAACGTACGACGTCACACGGAATGTTCCAGAACGCGCACGAACAACGGCACCCACCGCTGGTGGCGCGACAAAAGACTCGCACACTTCCGGTTGCGAGAACCACGCTCACCGAACGTTCTCGAACATGCACGAACACAGAAGCAGAACGCTCTCAAAACGCGAACAGCTTCAAGAGCGTTCTCGAAAAACCGCGAGCTCCTGCACGCGATTTCCACAGGCTTTCGTCACAGAGACGAGAACCACGCACGCCGAACGTTCCCGAACGTGCACGAACACAGAAGCAGAACGCTCTCAAAACGCGAACAGCTTCACAGAGCGTTCTCGAAAAACCGCGAGCTCCTGCACGCGATTTCCACAGGCTTTCGTCACAGAGACGAGAACCACGCACGCCGAACGTTCCCGAACGTGCACGAACACAGAAGTTGAACGTTCTCAAAACGCGAACAGCTTCACAGAGCGTTCTCGAAAAACCGCGAGCTCCTGCACGCGATTTCCACAGGCTTTCGTCACAGAGACGAGAACCACGCACGCCGAACGTTCCCGAACGTGCACGAACACAGAAGCGGAACGCTCTCAAAACGCGAACAGCTTCACAGAGCGTTCTCGAAAAACCGCGAGCTCCTGCACGCGATTTCCACAGGCTTTCGTCACAGAGACGAGAACCACGCACGCCGAACGTTCCCGAACGTGCACGAACACCGGCACACACCGGTTAGAAGCGCGACGAAAGATTCGCACGCTTCCGGTTGCGAGAATCACGCTCACCGAACGTTTTCCAACGAACGCGAGCACCTCGCACCGAACGATCTCGAACAACACGAGCACCGTCGCGAACACTCGAACACTCGAATCCAACCCAATCCAATCACCGATCCGGCTCGAAGGACCAGAAAATATGCGCGAAAGTTCCCTAAACCCTTTGAGGGATTGCTCCCGGTGCACAATCAAAGATAAAATGAATTGCCGTACACAGGTTGGTGGTTGGATCGAGACTTTAATGGCCGACCGTACAGCACGTGGTGGCTCAGATCTACAAAATGTGTTTCGCCTAACACAGCGGTTAAACGAGAGTCTCACAAGACTAAACTCGCGACAGACGCGAGTCAACGCAAATTTATAAATCGAACTCGTAAATCCGCACGCGAGCACTCGCGTGCGAGTCCAAAAGGTAAAACCAGTAGCACCGGCACACACGTGCACAATAGTCCAGCGACCAACGGTAACGAACACTCGCGTGAACGGAAGCGAGCCACGCATTGGCGAAGAAGAAGGCCCTCGGCCAAATTCGCGAGCCCCCGGCCGAGTTCGGCCGCCCCCCTCGCCGATCCCGCGACCCGAGCTACTCGGTCCACCCGAATCACGGAATCGACGAGAGCAGGCAACCAGTCCCACCGTTGGCCCGCGTAGTTTAAAAATATGTACAAGGCTTAATGACGAAGATAAAAAATATTTACAAAGTGGACTTCGGGAGTCGTCCCGAACAACATGCTTTGTTCAAAATTCAATCACGAAAGGAACGGAAAGCGGCTTACTCAAAAATAGTTTTGCTGGCGCGCGTGTCATAAACCATGCCGACCATCTGCACGCCAAATGTTCGTATTTGATCGTGCCGATGGCCGCTACATCACCCCCCTGCCAGTGCAAACGTTACTCTACGAAGTCATGATGCTAGTTACACTAAGTTATCAGCTAAGTTACACTAAATTTAAACATGTAAGCTATTTACAAATCTACAACTACTTAACTATTTACACTAAAAAATTTACTAGAAACCGACTTGTAAACGCGACGGAAATCTCACACGCCTACCGGAACGTGTCCGTACCGGTTCTTGCGCGGACGTCAACGTAGTGTCGCTGGTACCTGGTTGCGGGGTACGTAATGACGTCTGCACTTGCGTCTGGGTTGACTCGTCATTATTTTCGAATAAGTACGCCGGTTTGAGTCTATCGATCGATATTGTCGTATCTTTTCCTTTAAACCGGACTACGTACGTTTTTTTAGAACGAGAAACGACGAGAAACGGTCCTTCGTAAGGGTTTTGCAAAGAAGCCCTTACAGCGTCGACACGTACGAAAACATGTGAAACGGTGGCTAAATCCTTAAACACGAAAACTCTTTTCACTCCGTGTCGTGATCCCGCAACCGGTCGTAGATCCCGAAACCGTGCGCGAAGTTGCCCCACCAATTCTACCGGTTCCGCGTCGCCTCTCGTCGAATCGGCGAAGAATTCAGCAGGCAAACGTAAATTCTCGCCATACACTAATTCAGCGGCTGATGCTCCCAAATCTAAACGGTAAGCCGCTCTAATGCCTAATAAAACTACAGGTAGCGCGTCGGACCACCGTTCGTCACCGTGGCATTTGATCGCTGCTTTCAGCTGTCTATGAAAGCGTTCAACCAAACCGTTCGCTGCCGGATGATACGCGGTAGTCCGTAAATGCGTAGTACCCAATAAAACATTAAGTTGCCTAAACAAATGCGACTCAAATTGTCTGCCTTGATCGGTGGTAACACGTAGAGGTGTACCGAAACGTGCAACCCAACCAGCAACGAACGCCCTCGCGACTGTTTCGGCCTCGATATTATCAATCGGAAAAACCTCCGGCCATCGCGTAAAGCGGTCCACGCACGTCAGACAATACCTATTGCCTCGCGACATCGGCAAAGGGCCCACTAGGTCGATATGTACATGCTCGAACCTAGTGGACGGCAACACAAAATTACCGACAGGACTGGATACGTGTTTGCTTACTTTAGCGCGTTGGCAACCGAGACAACTACGAGTCCATTCGCGACAATCTTTATCCATGGAAGGCCACACAAAACGCTGTTTAACTAAACCTACCGTGGCTTTAATCCCGGGATGTGAAAGTTCATGTGTGGACATGAATGCCTGTCGTCGGAAAGGTTTCGTAACAAACGGTCTGACCCTACCTATAGAAATATCGCAATAAATTTCGGTATCGCTGTTCAATAACTTGACCCGTTTGAGCTGTAATGAGGTACCAGACGCAGTAAGGAGTTCCTTCAACTCCTCGTCCAACACTTGCGACCGAGCTAAATCGTCATAATTTAGCGATGTGGTTACGGACTCGATTCTCGATAACGCGTCTGCTACCTCATTCTCTTTGCCACTAACATGCCGAATATCAGTCGTGAACTGGCCGATTAAATCTAAATACCTAAACTGCCTCGGTGTACATTTGTCCTGCTTTTGCTTAAATGCATACACCAAAGGCTTATGGTCGGTGTACACTGTGAATGTTCGACCCTCAATCGCATGTCGAAATTGCTTCACAGCCGAATATATCGCTAATAATTCCCGGTCGTATGTACTATACTTTTGTTGTGTCTGCGACAAAGATTTCGTATGAAAAGCTAACGGTTGCCACGAATTTCCTTCTCGCTGCTGCAAAGTCGCGCCTAACGCAAAATCTGACGCATCTACCATAATCGCGAGCTGTAAACTGCTTGATGGATGTGCCAATAACGCAGCATCGGCTAGCGCATCTTTCAATTGTTGCAACGCGGTTTCCGTCTCAATCGACCATTGCACAGGGGCGTCGCCTTTAACTTTCACACCTCTTAGCAGCTGATTAAGCGGTGTTTGTAATTTCGCGGCTCTAGGTATGAATCTGCGATAGAAATTTATCATGCCTAAAAACCTGCGAAGTTCTTTAACCGTGCGTGGTTTGGGAAAGTCGATTATTGCCCGGACTTTACCGGTAAGCGGTTTCGTACCTTCCGCATTCACAGTGTACCCGAGAAATTTCACCTCTTTCGCGGCGAAAACGCATTTACTCGGTTTAATAACTATACCGTATTGATTTAAGCGTGACAAAAGCTGCCTCACGTGTTCTTTATGTTCAATCTCGTCCTTTGAGGCGACCAAAATATCGTCTAAATATGCATAGCAAAAGTCGAGGCCCCTCAAGACGGTATCGATGAACCGCTGAAACGTTTGCGCAGCGTTTCTCAAACCAAATGGCATGACTGTATATTCGAATAAACCGAAGGGCGTCGTCACCGCGGTCTTTGGAATGTCAGCCGGGTGTACCGGTATCTGGTGATACGCGCGCACCAGGTCTAATGTCGAAAATACAGTTTTACCGTTTAACATACGCGAAAAATCCTCAATATGCGGAATCGGGTAGCGGTCCGGTACCGTGCGAAAATTGAGATTGCGAAAATCACCAACTATCCTCTTTTCATCTTCCCCCTTCGCGACCATGTGTAAGGCTGAAGCCCATTGGCTCTTCGAAGGACGTATGTAACCCAGACGAATGAGGATCTCAAATTCCGCTCGCGCGATCTTAAACGATTCCGGGGACAATCTACGCGGTTTACAAAATGTCGGCGGCCCGGGAGTAGTGTTAATATGGTGGACTACCTCGTGCTTAACCTCACGGCCTATTGTTGTCGGCCGCATGACGTCTGGAAACTCCGCCAGCAATTGGTGATAATATGAATCGCCGGTGATGGTCTTCACCGATTCAATGCTGTCCGTGGCTACTTTTCCAATAGCAAACAGGGGCGTGGTCCGGTCCAGAAGGCGTCGAGCTTGCAGGTCAACCAGCAGCCCGTAGTAGCTGAGGAAGTCAGCTCCGATGATCGGCTTGGAGACGTCGGCGATTACGAACCTCCAGTTGAAAGCGCGGCGAAGACCCAGATTCAAGCTGAATGCTCGCACGCCGTATGTGCTGATGACGGAGCCGTTAGCCGCAAACATTTCGTATGTTGACTTCGCGACCCGTCCTCTCACGCGCGTACGTGGATACACGCAAAGGTCCGAGCCCGTATCGACCAAGAATTGTTCCTTCGTTTCCTGATCGACAACGAAGAGGCGACTTGCCATCGGGCCGTCACTGATAGCCGCATTCAGTGCCGATTCTTCTCGTTTCCCGCCGAATATTTGCACCCGGGACGACACTTCGTTGCCTTGTCTCCGAATATCCGGTGGTACCAGCAGTGTTCCTTTGCTGCTGGCGAAAGAGAACGCCTACCACTACGCGACCCCGACCGCCGGCGAGATCCCCCGACGAAACGATCGCGCGGACGTGCCCTCGATAACTCCGCTATTCTCAGCTCCATGCTTTCCAGGCGTTTTAACAAAACGTCTGAAACCATGTCTTGTGCCACACTCGCCACTTGCGTTCGTCCCGTACCTTCATGAATCTGGTCACCGATTTCTGCCAATTTGTTCAACTCCAGGTCCGTTTGCGCTGTCACGATGGCTCGAGTCATGGCGGGTAGTCGGCTGGCCCACAATGTTCGTAGAAAATCATCCGATACAGTGGTACCTGCCAGATTCCTCATATGCCGGAGGAACTGGGACGGAGTTCTGTCCCCAATCTCTTCCTGCTCCAGGAGCTGCCGAATCTGTGCAGATTGTGATGCAGACAACCGACGAACGAGTTCCCTCTTCAACGTTCCGTACTTATCGGTCGTCGGCGGAGAGTCGAAAATATCTTTAACTTCCAACGGGTACTTGGACTCTAATTGCGACATCACGTAGTAAAACTTTGTGGTATCCACCGTAATACCATTTATCGCGAACTGAGCCTCTATTTGGTGGAACCACACGCCGGGTTGCTCTGGCCAGAACGGCGGAACGCGAATACTAACGCGATTCACTACCGGCGTCATGGCGGAAACCATAGGGGCGGTATTCGTAGGAGTAGTAGCAGCAGAATTCACATTATCGGCTGCATCACTACCGATCGCGGAGGCTGCGTCTTCTACCGATGACATGATTTACTGTTCACGAAACACTTCACTTGAAAAAAAAACTCAAAAACTCATCGAACTTGTGATCACGTCGGGTGTCACCACTAAAGGAATGAAAGGTAAAACCCTGTTCCCTTATTAAAACACACAATAGTTCTAATTGAGTCTTTATTCAATGTCTGACAAGATGTTAACACTTGTTGAGGTGTGGGCGAAGACAGGCGTCTGCCGAACGCACAATTTTCCGGCAAGACCCGCGCGACTGAAAACCCCTCCTAATTGGTTGACCCGATGCCGGTGCCAACCAATCGGTACCGCTCAGGCCCAAAATCGCGCCATCTATTTTGCGCGTCTTCGACGCGCTTCCACCGTAACGGGGGTGAGATTTGGCGGGAGAAATACTCCTGGCAATGCAGCGGGATTTCCCCCAGGCCCCGAGGCGCGTGACGCGGCCGGTCGCAGGCCGCCCGGCCTCGCATCGTGGGCCCTTCGGAAACACGGGGTTTATGATACCCGCAATAACTATTGAGGCCGTAAACGAAAGTCTCGAAGGAAAACATGCTTTGTTCAAAATTCAATCACGAAAGGAACGGAAAGCGGCTTACTCAAAAATAGTTTTGCTGGCGCGCGTGTCATAAACCATGCCGACCATCTGCACGCCAAATGTTCGTATTTGATCGTGCCGATGGCCGCTACAAATATAAAAAGGGACAGTTCAAACGAAGTTAAAATTTTCAAAGCGCGCTTAGTAGCGCAGGGTTTCAAACAACAATACGGTGTTGATTATGATACGACATATAGCCCACTGGTTGATTTCACAATAGAAAAATTACTATTTGCGGTTCTAGTAGACAAACAAAAATGGATCCATAGACATCTCGACGTAAAAAACGCGTATTTATATGGGCCACTAAACGAATGTGTGTATCTCGAACAACCGGAAGGTTGGGTGGAAGAATATGCAAAGAAGGTTTGGAAATTAAAGAAATCCTTGTACGGCTTACACCAATCTGGGCACAATTGGTACAAAGAGCTTAGCGGCATCCTAGAAAATCTAGGGTTCGAAAAATTAAAGCGTACGAACTGTGTATACAAATTCGGGAACGACGCGGTAATAGCAGTATACGTTGGTGATTTTGCGATATTTGCGAGGAATAACTATGTAATAAAAAGAATAGTGTCAATATTACAAAAGGAACTAGAAATGAAGGATCTGGGAAAAATTCGCAGGTTTCTCGGTGTAAATTTCGTGATTAAAGATGGGAAGGTATATCTTAACCAAAGAGATTATATTCACAACACAGCTCATGAATTCTGTGCGACAAATGTAAAGAGATATGTTCCAGTGCAAGCAGTAACGGACATACTAAAACCCCGCGACGGAGAAAAAGTAGACGAAAGAAAATATCGCGGATTAATCGGAAAACTACTGTTCGTAGCAAATCGAAGTAGGCCAGACGTGTTGTTTGGAGTAATCGCACTCTCGCAGTTTTCGTCTGATTCAACCCTCTACCACTGGAACATGCTTCTGCAAATACTCGAGTATTTATATACTACAATTGAGTATAACGTAAACTTATCAGACGCTGATGAGTGCAATTTAATGGGGTTTAGCGACGCGAGCTGGGCCTCCTATAGTGTGGACAGAAAATCCTTTTCTGGACATATATTTTTCTTGGGGGATATTCCTCTGTACTGGAAGTGTTCCAAGCAGAAATGCGTTGCATTGTCCACCATGGAGGCCGAGGTCATAGCGCTATCAGACGCAGCCAAGGTGGCAAAATGGCTATGAAACGTTATGAGAATAAGCATATTCTCACCGCTGGGCACATGCGTCGCCTGGTAAATTCCGAACCGGTAGCTAAGGGATGTTCTTCGGATCTCAAGCGTCTCCTCGACGACTTCGCTCAGGCGAGAGAGTCGCTGCCGGCTTTAGATAAACCCGTGGCAGAATGGGACGACTGGTTTGTGTTTCTGTTCACCGAAAAACTGGATCCAGCTTCTCGATTGGCTTGGGAAGTCACCTTCACTGACCACTCAACCTGTCCCAGCTACGGTGCAGTCGAAATCTTTTTCGAAACGCGTGTCCACGCTCTATATGCTTCTCAGAAGTTGGAAACGGCGGCGTCCTCCAATCAGCGGGAAAAGACTGGGGGATCGAAATCTCCGTCTACCCGGACGCGTACTGCGTTGCCAGTTAAGGCGAGTGCGCCTTCAAAAGGGCGAAAGTCGATGCGCCAGTGCCCTCCGTGTCATGGAGCACACAATTTAAATTACTGCCCGCAGTTCAAGGGAATGAACGCGCGGGATCGTAAGGCACAGGCGATGAAGGTAGGAGTCTGTATTTCGTGTTTGAATGCTGGGCACTTCGTGGCGGACTGCCCTTCGTCCTTCCGCTGTCTGCTGTGTAGTAAGGAGCACCATACTCTCTTGCACGAGGCGTTCGTGCCTGGTGAAAATAAGGAGTCAGGCAGCATCCCTCCTCAAGGAATTTCCACGACCTCGGCGTCGGTGAACTCCATTTCTGCCAAACGTCTGGTACTGTTGGCGACGGCTCGAGTGGGGCTGGTAGCCCACAATGGCCATTCGATTTCGGTGCGAGCGCTCCTGGATCAAGGCGCCGACGGGTCCTTCGTTAGTGAATGGGTGGCGCAGGCCCTTCGCCTGAAGCGAAAACCCACATATGTCGCGCTCTCTGGATTCCAGGGTAGGAGCGTTGGAGTCGCCAGGCATGAGGTCGAGGCGATCTTGACCTCGGATTCCGATCCATCATTCAGTCTTCCTATCAACGCGCTGGTGACCCGGGAGGTGATACCTCTGACGCCCTGGCGGCTGGCATCGGAATTTGACTGGGCCCACCTTAGGGAACTTCAACTAGCTGACGAAGATTGTTTCACTCCAACCAAAGTCGACGTTTTACTGGGAGCAGATGTCTGCTACGCTCTGATGGGAGAGACTCGTCAGGGACCCCGAGGTACTCCCTCAGCCACACATACGCCGTTTGGCTGGGTCGTCTTCGGCCCAGTATCCGCAGAGGATGTAGATGCGACGCCAACGTCGCGAAAGGTGCTTCACACGCGAGTGCAGGACACGCTCGAGTTCGATCTTCGCCGGTTCTGGGAGCTGGAGGAATTCCCGGACACTGCCCCAGGAGATTCCGAAGACACTTGGTGCGAGTCCACGTTCTTGTCCACCCACCAACGGGACGGGACAGGAAGGTACATGGTCCGCCTTCCCTTCCGTCAAAACACCGTTTGCCTTTTGGGAGCCTCCAGGCCGACGGCTCTGCGCACGTTGCTGAGCAACGAAAGGCGTCAACAGAAGGATGAACGTCTTCGTGGCAAGTATGCTGACTTCTTGCACGAATATTTGCAGCTTGGACACATGGAACCTGCAACTGGGGAGTTGAGTTCAACGTGTCCGCATTATTACCTTCCTCACCATGCGGTGTGGAAAGGTGAGGGCGCTGACAGCAAGATCCGAGTCGTATTCAACGCGTCCTGTGCGACGTCTTCGGGGAATTCTCTGAACGACCTCCTGATATCTGGCCCAAAATTGCAGTCAACGCTGTGGAGCGTTCTGTCGAAATGGCGCTTATTCCAGTTCGCCTTTTCTACAGACATTGTAAAAATGTTCAGACAAGTTCTAGTTCACCCGGATGACCGGGACTGGCAACGAATTCTGTGGCGCTCGACCCCAGAAGGTCCTATGGAAACGTATCGGTTGGTCACCGTGACGTACGGAACGGCCCCGGCGCCGTATCTAGCTTTGCGCGTGTTGCGACAACTCGCGGTAGACGAGGGCGAGCGGTTTCGCCTCGGCGCTCAGGTTTTGTTGCAGCACTCATATGTGGATGATCTCCTGGCTGGAGGCTACGATCTAGATCGCGCGCGAGAGTTTCAAAGGCAGATCATTGAGATCTTGAAGGCTGGAGGGTTCCAGCTGAGCAAGTGGGCCACCAGCCATTCGTCGTTGGACCCAGCGGAGACGGAGAAGACGAAGCTGTTCCAGGAACCTGAAATACACGGAGCCTTGGGTCTGATCTGGACCCCTTCATCGGACACTCTGTCCATCCGACCACCGTCCTTGCAACCATTCCCTGATGATCATTGCTGGACGAAGAGGAGGGTGCTTTCGGAGCGTGCACGCCTCTTCGATCCCATGGGTTGGGCTGCACCGGTTCTGATCAGGGGAAAGATTCTGATGCAGGATCTCTGGCTGGCCGGGGTGGGCTGGGACGACCAGATCCCCTCGAGCCTGTCCCTTTCATGGACTTCATTTCGGGCCAGTCTGACTAGCCTGGGCAACGTTCGCCTTCCCAGGTGGACTTTCTACCATCCAGCGGAGACGCTGGTGGAGTATCACGAGTTCTGTGATGCGTCGGAGCGTGCCTATTGTGCTGCGGTCTATCTTCGCGTACACAATAAGAACCAGGGTACTACGTACTCTAATCTCTTAGTCGCCAGGACTAAGGTGGCACCTGTCAAGGTAGTAAGTGTACTACGTTTGGAACTATGCGGAGCTCTGCTGCTTGCCCGGTTGTTAAAGCAGACCGAGTTGGAGCTGAGCCTCTCTGGAGCAACTTTCGTAGTGTGGACCGATTCCTCCGCTGTAATCGCTTGGACGCGATCTCATGCAACTCGCTGGAAACCATTCGTAGCGCACCGAGTGGCAGAGATTCAGAGACTCCTACCGGAGGCTCACTGGCGGCACGTTCGGTCAGCGGACAACCCCGCGGATTTGGCAACGCGAGGTTTGGAGCTGCAGGACCTCCAGACGTCCGACCTATGGTGGCAAGGCCCTCCGTGGTTGATCAGGAACCCATCGGAATGGCCGGAGTCCACAGTGGACCTCAACGGGACGGAGGTGTCCGAGCAGAAGAGCTCGGTAGTTGTACATACCGTGCAGGAAGTACTCCAAAACGAACTCTTTTTACGATACTCCTCGTTTACGCGTCTATTACGTGTTACTGCTCTACTCCGCCGGTTTGGTTTTAACTTGAGAACAGCTGATCGACGACGATCCGGGTCTCTCTCCTCTGTCGAGTTGTCTGATGCACGAATTTTGCTCTGCCACCTCAGTCAGCTGGACACATTCTCCGCCGAGTTCAACGAACTAAGCAAGGGAAGGCCAGTCAAGATGTCCTCCCCCTCCCCTCTGTCTTCTTAAAATCCATTTCTGGACCAGTTTGGGCTGCTCCGTGTTGGAGGCCGACTGAGGTCGAGCTGAGCTCTCGGCTGACTACAAGCATCCAGTGATCATCAGTCGGCATTCTACCCTGGCTGTATTGCTAGTGGGACACGCCCATCTGGCTACTTTGCATGGGGGTTTTACCCTCACTCGCTCTTTTTTAGGACAAGGGTATTGGATTCCCCAGAATCGGAATTTGATAAAACGGATCACTCGGAGCTGTCTCCGGTGTCTGAGATTCCGAGGCGCTACTGGACAGCAGCAACTGGGTGAACTTCCTGCCGCTCGGCTGGAACCTTCCAAGCCCTTTCTGAGGAGTGGGGTGGATTATGCCGGACCCATCATGGTGCGGACCACCAAAGGACGGGGCCACAAGGCCTACAAGGGCTATTTGGCTATCTTTGTGTGCCTGTGCACCAAGGCAGTTCATATTGAGGTCGTGTCGGACCTTTCCTCTACCACTTTTATCGCGTCTTTTTGCAGATTTGTCGCAAGACGAGGACATTGTGCGGAGCTTCTCAGTGATAATGCTACCACATTTCGAGGAGCCGACAAGGGTGCCTTTTTCGGGGAGCCTCGGATTTCTTCAAGGTCTCCGAGATCATTATTATTATTATTATTATTATTATTAACGGGCAAAAACCCTTTAGAGTACATAGTATAATAGGATAAGTACAATGAAATAAACATTCCACGCGCAACAATAAACATAAACTCCACAACGCAGTTGACAGGTTAAGCGGAAAGTCGGTTAAGCAGCTGTTTCTGAAACGAATCAAATGAGGCAGTGAATAAATCAATGTCCGCAAAGCGCTGATTGACCTCCTCCATTGCGCGGTTTATGGGATCGGCTGTATGATGAAAGTAATCTGGAACTTTCGGCTTAAAAAGGGGTCTCAGACGCAATGAACGTTCAGGGGCCTGAAAGTGTATTGATGCCACGAGCTCATTACAGTTTATCTGGCCATGAATAATTCTATACAGAAACAATAGGTCAGCACAGATCCGACGGTTACTGAGAGTGATGAGCCTTGTTTTGTGCATGGCAGGACCATAGTCATGGTCATTGAACAGCATAGGACTACCTATAGCTCTCATAGCCATCCGGAGGAACTTATGCTGGACCCTTTCGATTAAACTGACGTATAGCTTGTGCTTTGGGTTCCAAATTATCGACGCATATTCTACCTGGGGTCTGACAAGTGTTACATACAACAACTTCAGTGATTTCAATTGCCTGAAGTGCTTTGCGAAACGAGCTATAAATCCTAAGGTTTTCATCGCTTTACAAGTAATGTTCCGGTAATGGTTACGAAAATCTAGCCTAGTCGTAAACGTAACTCCAAGGTCACAGACTTCGTCCACATCATTCAATGGGGTGCGGCATAGACTATATGGCGATACTATGACTCTACTAGCTCTGTGGGTTCTCAACACCACACATTTAGCCGTATTTAGCCGCATCTTATTGACGGTACACCACTGCTCGAATCTAATGAGGTCATCCTGCATCTTACTAGAGTCGAGTGCACTGCGAATGGTACGAAATATTTTCAAATCATCGGCGTACATAAGAAATGTACAGTCCCGGAATACATCCTTCAGGTCATTAATAAAAATGAGGAACAGAAGGGGACCAAGGTACGATCCCTGAGGGACGCCAGAGCTCACCTTAACAGGAGCTGATAGTTGGTCGAACACTTTAATTACTTGCACCCGGTCATCCAAATAGCTACCGATCCATGACAGGAACGACCCACTAATACCAATCGAAGATAATTTCAGTAGTAAAATATCGTGGTCAACCGTATCGAAGGCCTTCCGGAAGTCTGTATATACAGTGTCAACCTGGAGACCGGCATCGAGGGCCGCTGAGACAAAGCAGTGGTATACCGCCAGATTGGTCGCCGTCGATCGTTCGGGAACGAATCCATGCTGTTCATTACAGATGACATTTGTGAGAAGAGGCGTTACGTACTAGGTTACAATTTCCTCGAAGAGTTTGGGTAGGACAGATAGTTTACAAATCGGCCTGTAGTTTTTCACGTCCGAGAGGTCACCTGCCTTAAATACTGGGGTTACTAGACTAGTCTTCCAGGCTGTGGGAAAAATTCCACTCTTTAGGGAGGAATTAAAGATATGCCAGAGAGGCCTGGAGAGAATAAAGCGGCATTCCTTCAAAAACGAAGGGGGGATACCGTCGAAACCCGGGCCTTTGGCCGTATCGAGTGAATCTAGCTTGGAATAAATATCACCTATAGAGACGGATAGCGAGTGTATGTTTACACCAGCACCGGGGGACAGACCAGGATTCAACGCAGGCAACACTCCGGACGGACGGGTGTAAACAGATCCGAAAAAGTCACCAAAGAGGTCAGCAGCTGACGAGTGAGTCGTGGCAAAGGCTTGATCGAGATGCACCTTGCCAGGAATACTATGACCGCCACGTTTAGTGTTTACAAATTTCCAAAAGTTCGAGACATTACTAGACACAGCGTTCTCGACACCCTCAATATAACTACGGTGATCCCGATGTAAGGCTGCCTTGCTCTGCGATCGGAGGTGGGAAAAGATCATGTAGTCGCTGTATGCACATGACCGCTTAAAGACTATATGCGCTCTTTTCTTCTCACAAATCAGGGACCTCAATCGTGGGGAAAACCACTGAGGAAACGAGGAGCGTCAAACAGTCCGGACCGGAATGAAGGCGTTAATTGCTTGGTTAATGTGGCCGTACAAACGCTCAAGGGCAACACATGGGTCGGTATTAGCGGTCACCATGTCCCAATCCACTGAGTTGAAATAATCCAATACACAGGCATAATCACCACGCTTGAAGTCCCGATAGGTGAAGTTCTCCACCACGGTGTCCACATCTAAGTCAAGTTCGTTAAACTTCAAATAAAGGGGCGGATGGTAGGCATCGGGTGCAATTAAAGCATCGAGGACCCGATCAACAGTAACCCTCGAATCGCTAACAAAAATAAGATCGAGCATACCGTCACAAACATTAAACACCGTGTTCACTTGGACTAAGTTACAGTAGCCAACGCATCCAAGGAGAAGATCAACCGCCGCCGATATAACTCAGTGATACTATCCACGTGTTTCTCATAAAGGGTAGGCCGGGATGCAGGCGGCAAGTAAATAGCCCCTAGTAATAAGTACTTATTCTGGCGAGTGTGGCGAGCGTGGCGAGCGTGGCGAGCGTGGAGAGGCGAGGCGAGGGAGCTGCTCGAAGTAGATTAAGATAGTTGTAAGTTAGGCTAAGTAAGATAAGTTAGGCTAAGAGGGTAAGGTGAGAGGAGCTGTAAGGGAAGAAGACCCGAACCCGGAGGGGAAGGGTTAGTAATAAACTATCATCATCATCATCATCAAGTACTTATTCTTAAGGAGGTGGACTCTCACAAACAATTGCTCAACATCTGCACAGCTGACAATAACAGGACTAGAAGGTATCGACTTTTGGACCGCGATAAGGACTCCGCCACCTCTTAAGTAGCTACTTGTATCAAGGGATCTATCACATCTATACACTGCATAATTACCTAAACCCAACTCGAAGGAAGAAATAGCAGAGTTGAGCCAGGTCTCGACTAGAATAATTATGTCATATGACACAGCTGATGTGAGAAGCGAATTAATTAAAAAGTCCAGTTTAGTGCGAAGACCACGTACATTCTGAAAATACACTAAAGGGTCGTGGGTCAGTTTTTTTGCGTGGGCTCGGGACGGCGGTTACCCGGCATAATTTTCGGCATTGCTACGGACGGGACACATTGGTCTTTTATTCCGCCGTACTCACCTCATTTCGGAGGGTTATGGGAGGCTGCGGTGAATCCCCCTCCCCCGGTTCCAGGGGAGGGTGGCGCCGATGAGTCGGGAGACCGGGAGTTAACGTGGGGCACCGACATTGCGGATGCCCCGAGGGTCACGGAAGAGGAGCTCGCGTCCGCGGTGCAACAAATGCGTTCCAAGAACGCTGCACCCGGACCGGACGGAGTGCCCGGGCGAGTCTGGGTCTGCGCAATGGGCGCCCTCGGGGTCGGCCTCAGACGCGTGTTTGACGCCGCGCTGAGGACCGGGAGGTCCCCCCCCCGCGTGGAAGGAAGCGAGGTTGGTGCTGCTCTGGAAGCCCGGAAGACCTGCAGAGTCACCCTCGGCATATCGACCGATATGTCTTCTGGACGAGGCGGGCAAGCTGCTGGAGCGCATTCTAGCTGCCCGCCTCCTGGGCCACCTGGGAGCCGCGGGGTGTCCGGATCTTTCCGACCGCCAATTCGGCTTTAGGCGGCAGCGATCGACCATCGACGCCATCATGTTGGTCAGATCGCTGTCGCGCCGGGCGGCCGAGGGAGGCGGTGTCAGCGTGGCGGTGTCACTCGACATCGCCAACGCATTTAACACCGTCTCCTGGGCGGCGATTGAGCGGGCGCTGGTCTACCATCGCGTCCCGCTCTACCTTCGCCGCCTGATCCGGGACTATCTCCGCGGTCGGGTGGTCTCCTATGTCGGCCGGGACGGGGACGGGGTGACTCACGTGCACCGCGGCGTGCCACAGGGGTCCGTGTTAGGGCCCCTGCTTTGGAACCTGGCATACGACGCGGTGTTGCGGGTTGAAATGCCATCGTCGGACGTCTCGCTCGTGTGTTACGCGGACGACACTCTGGTGGTAGCATCCGGGCAGCGATGGGAAGCGGCACTGGACCTCGCTGAGAGGGCGCTGCGACGCGTCATCCCCGCGATAGGGGCGCTCGGTCTGCGAGTCGCCTTCGAGAAAACGGAGGCGATGTGGCTCGCGGACAAGGTTGGGAGCGGAGTTCCCAACAGAGCGTCCCTGCGGGTTGGGGATGCCTGCATCGGGGTCGGCCGATCGATGAAATATCTCGGCCTGACCCTGGATACCTACTGGCGGTTTACGCGGCACTTTCGGGTCCTGGGCCCCCGGTTGGAGCGACAGGTGTGTGCATTCGCACGCATCATGCCCAACCTGGGAGGCCCTCACGAGGCAGTTCGGCGGCTATACGTGACGGTCGTCCGGTCCATGGCGCTCTACGGAGCCCCAGCGTGGGCCGGCGACCTGGAGGACTGTCGCGTCGGGCGTGAACTCCTTGCCAGGGTTCATCGCCGCGCGGTCCTCCGTGCCGTGCGGGCATACCGCACGGTGTCACACGCCGATCTGTCGGCGCTGGGTGGGTCTCCTCCTATCCATCTGCTCGCGGAGATGGAGGCGGAGGTTTACTTCGCGTCCCACGATCTCCGTGGAGCGAGGAACCCCCTTGCGCGGGATGGACCTGAGGTGCGGGGCCAGGCCCGGCGACGCATGGGAGCCAGGTCGATTGACTGGCTGTCTCTCCCTGAACATCGGGAGAGACGCGTCGTCGGGGCGCTCCTGCCTATTCTCGCCGAATGGGTGGGGCGTAGGTACGGCAGGCTCACCTTCCGCATGACGCAGATGATCACCGGTGTAGGGTGTTTCGGTGATTATCTGTGTCGCATAGGGCGGGAGGAGTCGTCGCAGTGCCACAGCTGCGGCCGGGGCGTCGAGGACTCGGCGGACCACACTCTGGCCAGGTGTCCGGAGTGGCTGGACGACCGCCGGGTCCTCCAGCGGCAGCTGGGTCCCGACCTCGCGCTTCCGACTGTCGTGAGTCGGATGGCGGAGGATCGGGACTGTTGAGCGGCCGTCTCCTCCTTCTCCGAGGTCATAATGTTGGAGAAGGAGGAGGCTGAGAGGGACCGGAACAGGGCGGGTCTTCGGCCCCGCGCGGTCCCTCGGAGGCGGCGCGCGAGATGACCCGGCGCCAGGGGAGGCCGTGCGGCGACTTAGTTCTGAAAGTCGCCCCGCTCCCCCGGTTAAAAGGCCCCGGGTCGCGCCGTCACTCCCCCGTAAGGGGAGTGGGAAGGGGGCCGCACCCCGTAACGGGTGCGGCGACAGACCCCTCGTATCCCCCCCCCCCCCCTGTGAGAGAGGGGGGGCGTGCAGTCGGGGGATATCTTGGGGGAAGGGGAAAAGCGGCCCGCCAAGCTTTAGGGCGGGCCGCTGTATGTCAGGGAGGGAGAGCGGGGGGGGGGGGGTCCATGAACTAGCCCCCCCCCCCCCGGGGAGCGGCGATGCCACGCCGCTCCCGATAGTGCGATCGAGCTCCGGGGCATAAACAGGCGGCTGATGACGGGCCGCCTTATAGGCACACGTCGCCGACCGCCCGCCCGAGGTGGCCGTCGGGGAATCATGCCCCGACCGCCTTAAAGGCCCCTCGGGATGCGGCGGCTGGGACGGCCCATGGGGCTGTCCACGCCCCGGCCCGGTACCGACCGTAGCATCGTCGCGGCCGGGTAACAGCTCGATCGCGGGGTCGTGGGGCGGGGGTGCCGGGGGGCACCACCCGCCCTAGTAGCAGCGACCCCGGAAGAGGCGGCGCGGACGCGTGGTCCGTCGCGCCGCCGCGCTAGGAGACCATAGCTGGGGGAGGTGTTAATACTCCCCCAGGGAAGGCCCCCCTTGAAGGGGGTGCTGTGTGCGGAGTTGCTCTCAAAGCGCAGGGGGGGAGGGCAGCGAACGAATCGCTAGTTTGCACTCGCATCAAGTCCCTCCCCTCAGGCGCGCAACTCCGCACACGTGGTAGACCACCTTGGAGGTTTTAGTGGGTTCGAGTCTCACATAATCCGTGGGGATTTCCTCCAAGTAAAAACAAAAAAAAAAAAAAAAAGAAAAGGCTGCGGTGAAGTCTGCGAAGTACCACTTGCGACGTATCATCGGGGACACCACTTTGACTTATGAAGAACTTTCAACACTGACGTGTCAAATCGAGGCTTGCTTCAATTCAAGGCCCCTTACGTCCTTATCCGACGACCCGTCTGATTTCTCTCCTCTGACTCCAAGACATTTCCTTGTTGGAGCGCCATTGGTCTCGATCCCTGAGCCGAGTTCCTCTGGCTTACCGGTTCACGGATTGACAAGATGGAAACTGCTGTCTAATTTACGTGATCATTTTTGGCACAGGTGGACGAACGAATATCTGCATCAACTGCACCAACTTCCAAAATGGCGTAGGCGTAAGGCCAATTGGAAGGTCGGGATGCTGGTACTGGTCAAGGACCAATTGCTCCCCCCGCCGAAGTGGCCGCTGGCCAGGATTCTGGAGGTCCACCCAGGCAATGATGGTCTGGTGCGCGTCGTCACCATCCGTACCGCTACCAAGACAGCGAGTCGCTCCATCGGAACTTTGTGCCCGTTACCCGACGGGAAATAAGCTGACTCGTCTACGGATGTCATCGACCTCCCGCATCCCTGAGGGCCCAGGACCACGGTCCGATACGCTGCTCGTCACGGCGGGCGGCAGGGGTGCCGATGGAGCCATGCCCTTGCCGGGACTCACTCTGGTGGATGAGCGGACTGACGTCAGGCACTCGGGAGTGCCGAATGTTCAACACCGAACTCTGCGGTCCTTATGTATTCGTTTTCTTTTCTTGTTTTGTCGTCGTGCCCTCGGACGAGGCGGGCGGCATGTTCGGAACGATTTCCGAAGTCCGCTCTGTAAATATTGTATATATGTTCTGATTTTAGTCTTAAGCCTTGTACATATTCAACTTTCTATTTTAAACTGCGCGGGCCAACGATGGGACTGGATGCCTGCTCTCGTCGATTCCGTGATTCGGGTGGACTGAGTAGCTCGGGTCGCGGGATCGGCGAGAGGGGCGGCCAAACCCGACCGGTGGCTCGCGAATTCCACCGAGGCCTTCTTCTTTGCGTTAATGCGCGTCTTCGCTCTCGCGGTCTCGTTACCGATAGTCACTGGACTATTGTGCACGTGTGTGCCGGTGCTTCTGTTTAACTTCTTGTGCTCGCACGCGGATTTACGAGTTTGTTACAAATCGCATTGACTCGCGTCTGCCCGCGAGTTTGGTCTTGTGAGACCCACGTTTAACCGCTGCGTTAAGCGAAACGTGATTTTGTAAAACTGTGTCACCACGTGCTTTGCTGGCGGCCATTAAAAGCTAGACTCGGTCCAACCATCCAAACAGTGTGACGGCATTTTTCTCTCCTTGATTGCAGCGAGAGCAATCTCTGAAAGAGTTTTAGAGAACTTTACGCTCAAATTACAACGATACCGAGTTCAAAAATTTAGTGCGCACTGAGATTTCGTGAGAATTCGAGACGAAATTTTAAGTGAGTAGAAGTGAATAGGAAGTGATAGAGATAGTAATCGAAGAAAATAAATGTGAGTAAAAGAATCAAAAGAATAAATTAAATTAATAAATCGAGAAGATTAATAAAGTGAGATTATTTTTTTATTTTAAAAGCATGCCAGTTTACCATTCCCTTGCATTCCGTCCCACTGAAATGGACGAAGAATTTTATGGGCCATGGGACGGGATACTGCCGGAAAATTATCCCACGATCTATTTGAAATTGATGCGGCTGGTCTGTCTGCAGGGGCAGGGTTTAATTCATGAAGATCGATATGATTTTTTTAAGAGAAAGATTCGCCACAAGTGCTACGAACGGCTTCCGGAAAATCACAGATTTTCTTACCCCCAAGCCTTCAATCATCTCCTCACCCGAGAAACAAGTGCTCTGGCGTATCGTGATTAGAGCTATTGTTTTTGCCCGGGTATCCGGGTACCCGGGTACTCGAGTACCCGGTGAGACCCCGGGTAGAAAAAAATTACTCGGGTACCCGGCTACCCGGGTAGACAAAAATTACCCGGCTACCCGGGTAGACAAAAATTACCCGTGTGTCCATGAGATACCCGAGTAACTGAAGTTTGATGAGATAGTTGAGAATTTCGATTTGACAGCATATTCCGTTCATTACTGAGGTTAGCCGAAAATGATCGAAAGTCGAAAAATGATCGGCTGTCAAATCGAAATTCTCAACTATCTCATCACACTTCAGTTACTCGGGTATCTCATGGACACACGGGTAATTTTTGTCTACCCGGGTACCCGGGTAGTCGGGTATCCTACGGGTACCCGAGTAATTTTTTTCTACCCGGGGTCTCACCGGGTACTCGAGTACCCGGGCGGGCGGGTAGTAAGAGCTCTAATCGTGATTGCAAGTTCTGTAATGCAACTTTGTATACAGTATATTACGCGCGCCGGTGCCCCGAATGTGTAGAGGCACATTTTAATTTTGATGAAGAGGGTGAGGATGAGGAGACCCTCCGCCAGGGAGGAGCATTAAATGTAATTACCGAATGGTAATTACAAAATTTCGCTCTTGAGTCGTCGAACTGTACAGACGTGTTTACTAATAGCTCTCTGATTAACGGACGGTTTAACGGAAATCGCTTGATACGTTGAGTCTTTTATACAGTGTAGTGTTCGAGTATCTTATTTCGGACCAATTTCAACTTAATAATGGATAAGAAAATCTGCAAGGGGTGTTCCGCTCCGGTAGCAAAGCCTATCAGTTGCAATACTTGCGGTATCGCAGCCCATCCTGCGTGGACATGGTGAAAGATATTCTCAAGGAAGTTTGTCACATGGATTTTTCGAATATCAGAACCTCGAGGATTGGTAAAGCAGTAACGGGGAAGACGAGACCTATCCGCGTTACGTTTCCCTCCAAGGATAACGTCAGAGCCATCCTTAAGAACAAGAGGGCTTACTCTGGACCTGTTAAGATCTACGAGGACCGGACTTTCAAGCAACGCCAACATCTGCGGAATCTTCAGGAAGAGCTGAAGCAGCTAATAGATTCTGGAGTAGTTGATAAGACGATTAGATACATTCGAGGGGTGCCTAAAATTGTGACCTGTGATTCCAGACCAACACGAAAAAACTAGCTTGTGACCCTTTAGTTTATTATCAGAACGTTCGTGGGCTTCGGACTAAACTAAATGAACTTTGTCTTGCGCTTTCATCTTCCTGCGTTCAATATGATGATTATATTTGTTGAAACTTGGCTTAATGAGAATTTCTCTGATTCTGAATTAATGCTGCATGGGTACGCGATTTATCGAGCGGACAGGAATTCTCATACTAGCTCTTTATCGCGTGGTGGTGGAGTACTCATTGCTGTCAGTGGTAAATTCTCTAGTCAAATCATTGACATACAGGAGAAGTGTGTTGAACAACTTTTTGTTAAGTTGCGTTTTGGAAATTCTTTGTATATCTTTGGTGCGGTTTATATTTCTCCATCTTCGGATTGCACATTATATGAGAAACACTGCTCAACTGTCACGGATGTATCTTCAGCTCGACCAAATACAAACATTTACGTCATTGGTGATTATAACCTTCGTCATACTGTTTGGTTTACGGATGTGGTGGGTACTTTAAATTATACGTCAACAGTCTCTCAGGTGCGCGCACCAGCTGATACTATTTGTGAATATTTTAACATGTTGCACCTTTACCAGAAAAATGATGTATGTAACATGTATGGATCATTTTTAGACTTGCTTTTTACCAATGACAGCATGTGCAGAGTGTATATACCACCAGAGAATCTTTTGACATGCGATTCTTACCATCCTGCGCTGTGCATCTGTATTTCGGCCCGTATTGAGAGACCTTCCCAATCAACTTTTCCGAGCAAGGCCAATTTTAATCTCGCTGACTATAGCTCCATCATAGGCTGCTTAGGTTGTGTAGACTGGGATAACAGTTTAAAAGGATTATATGCGGATGCAGCCGTTGATTTTCTTTATTCACATCTCAATTATGCAATAGACAAACATGTTCCTAAATTCTATGTTCGGTCCTCGCTTTATCCTGAATGGTTTTCAGCCCATGTCAGAAACTTAATTCGCCTGAAGAAAATAGCGCACATTAATTATAAAAACAGCAATTTATATTCTGACTATCTATGCTTCTCGGCCCTGAGGACTCAATGCAAAACTGCCTTAAGGAAAAGTTGGTTGGAATATGTACGTAGAGTCGAAGCGAAGACTTCAACTAACATCAAAAGTTTTTGGAAGTTTATTAATTCGAGAAATAGAGATCTTTCTCTTCCGCAATCGATGCATCTTGATGGTCATTATTTTCATAACGATTTGGATATTACTAATAGCTTTGCGTCCTTCTTTCAATCGGTATATGTTCGCGATACTCCATGCAGTCAATCCTTCAATTCTAATCATGATATTGATGTTTCTGACTTGTCCATTAGTATTGGTGAAGTTTTTCATAAAATTTCCTATCTTGATGTCAACAAAGGACCGGGTGATGACACTATTCCACCGATCTTTTTTAAATCATGCAAATTTATCATAGCCAGGTTCTTGTGCATTATTTTCAATATATCGTTGAGATCTGGAGTCTTTCCGTCGAAGTGGAAAGGCAGTATCGTATCGCCTATTTTCAAGGCAAATGATAAGTCTGATATTACGAATTACAGGCCAGTTAGTATATTAAATGTCATGCCTCGTGTTTTCGAGAGTATTATTACGGATAAGCTGTCAGCTCTTACTAAGAATATTATTATTAAAGAGCAGCATGGTTTTATTTCGGGTCGCTCGACTACCACGAATCTAATGTTGTACCATCATTATATTGTAAATGAACTTGAGCGTGGTCATCAAGTTGACTCTATCTATACTGACTTTCGTAAAGCCTTTGACACCGTCAAACACTCGGTCCTTTTGCACAAACTAAATGCTATTGGTATCCGAGGCAACTTACTTGGTTGGTTATCAAGTTACTTAGCAAATAGATACCAAAAGGTCAAGTTTAAAGGCAACTTCTCGAGGACTTATAAAGTTACTTCAGGTGTACCTCAGGAATCGCACCTTGGTCCTCTATTGTTTATCATCTTCGTTAACGACATTTCTGATGTTTTCCAGCATTGTCTTTTCCTGCTCTACGCAGATGACCTGAAGATATTTAAAAGAATTGCGATTGACGAGGATGTAAATCTTGTACAGGGCGATCTTAATAGGCTGTGTGACTGGTGTAGGGATAATGAAATGACACTGAATGTCTCCAAGTGTCACGTTTTACATTTTTCTCGTAAAAAATGTTTGCAACAAACTGAGTATACACTTAATGGTGCCTTAGTCGACTCTATCGCTAGTATTCGTGACCATGGAGTTACTTTCGATTCTTCGTTGTCGTTTTCCCAGCACTACTATAATGTAAGAAATCAAGCAGCTAGAATGCTTGGGTTCGTCACGCGTGCATCGGCAGATTTCGTTAATCCTGGTACCTTAATCACCCTGTACAATGCATTAGTAGTCCCTCACTTGCTGTATGCGTATCCTGTTTGGAATCCCTATCAGGATAAATATATTAGGTTATTGGAACGCGTTCAGCATAAATTCTTGCGACAGCTGGCTTTTAAACTCGGCACTCCGATGTCTCGACTATGCCTCGAATATAGTTCTATTCTGGAGGCCAGCGGTCTTCTTACATTGGAACATCGTCGTTGTCTATCCGATCTTACTTGCCTTTTTGGTATTATTAATGGCTACACCGACTCTGCGGACATTTTAGCTCTCGTCAACTTTTATGCGCCTATTGTTTCTATTAGGTCACCTTCTCTTTTTTACATATCGCCACACAACACTTCGTATGGGATGAACAACTCCATTAATAGGATATGTAAATTAGCGAATCTGTATAGTACACATATCGATTTTTTCAGCGGTACGTTGGACACCTTTAAATATCGTTTGCGGGCTTTGGCTCGCTCGAACGTCTATGTACACGCCCGTTAATTCTTATTCTAAATGTGATTGTATTTGTTAATTTTTTTTCTCCATTATTTTCTTGAACTATTGTTTGTTTATGTAAGTACGTTGTAAGTATTTGTTAATATTATGAATTGTTTATTGTAAACTAAAGGGTCTTTACCCGTGGAATCAAATAAATGAAATTAAATTAAATTAAATTAAAAAATAAAAAAAATCGTGTATTTCATTTTCCTTCTAAACTGCGTAGCGAATCTCCGTATCAATCCCGTCAATAGGGAAGAAAAAAGGGGTCGCGAGAGAACAGGTCGCGAAGATAGGAGAACAATACCGAAATTGTGCACAGATTAGCAATCGACAGCGATCAGTACGGATCAGTTTGGCGACTGATAGCAAAGTATTTTTCACAAATTTCAAAACTCAAATTCGTTATAATAATGACGAATCGTCGTGCGGGCACAAAAAGAATAAAAACAAAAAGAATAGAAACTGAATGGAAGAAATTATGTAAAATAGATGTAGCGGCTTCGGCGCTAGCTCGTTCGCTTGAAGAGCGGGCGATTTTACCGCTATGCGTTGGAGGCTCGGGTTTTCCCCCGTGTTCCTGGGTGAGTCAGGCTATGGCCACGCTACGCATCTGGCAACCAGACTTGCCCAGGTAAGGGATTTTCGGCGTGCAGACGCGCTTTTCACGCCAAAATTTGCCGCGCGTTTTCGGCGTCGCTTGAGGGACGCGTCCCTCTGAGAGGGCTGTATAAATAGCCTCCAGAGGTGACGCTCGCCCTCACTCTGTTGGAACGGCCTGTAGAGGCACCGTCTCGCGCTAAAGTGTAAACCGTATTGAAAGTTTATCCGAGTTACGCCGTGAATCATCTTCTCTAAAATAAATAGGAGTATGGTGATAGAGACCTTAGTTTTAATATTCTTTTCACCCATCATAGATATTCCTCAAATCGACTGGTGCGATTATGTAAATTTAAATACCTCTGACCCTCGACAACGAGCATGGAAGTACATCTTTCTCTTCGGCTCTGGACATGTACCACCCTCCAACTACTGGAAAGAGGTTAACTATGGACGACGATGTTCAAAGACTCCAATACATGGACGAGGAAATCGGCAGCCCAAACCCTCCACTTGACCCTTTTGAAAATACCATTCCACAAGACCCTATCTCTCGAGGACGAGAGATTACACCGGGCGGCGAGGTGTAACAAACCCCCAAAAATGCCCTTTTCTTTTTCTCATTAATAAACATAATTAATAATCACCATAATACTTATATTCTTATTATTCTTACTTTTATAAAGCGTGTTAGCATTAATATTAATATTAGCTCAGAGTACCGCGAGACGCGAGTGCAATGAAAGAGAGAATCGAGTGTTGAGGAGTGAGAGAATTGAACGCATGCGCGATCCTCAGTCGATCGGCGGATCGGCGAAAGCAAGGATCGAGAGCAGAGAAGTATGCAGAGCAATAAGTGGGAGAACCGAGCGTTCTACGCGCGCCTGCGCATTAACCAGTCGCTCTGTAGGCCGACTGGAGAACGGACCATGCGAGCGCAGAATTATCAATGCGTAATAGTCGAACTCCGTTCCTATTGGTGCGCTCCCAGTATCCAGAATATGTATAAATACGGGCACGATAGCCCAGAGAGCATTCATTCATTCATTCGAATTCAAGCATTCGACTCCAAGCATTCAATGCAATTTATTCAATTCGACTCATTCAAGGCATATAAGGATCATTTAAGGCTAATAGTCGATCCCAACATAAATTAATGCTCCAACTTTGGAAGCCGCTTTGTAGGCCCCTCGGTTCTGTTGAGCGTTCCAAACAAGGCCATTGTCGCCAGGTTTGATGAGACGCTCCAGCCTTGGAAGCTGCCTTGTAGGCCCCTTAGTTTGATGAAGCAAAGTTATTAATTATTATTCTCAGGTTAGTAATATTACTCCCGAGCAACGTGGGAGCGAGATTATTCCAAGTGGAAAAATCTGCCCATGACGAAACGGAGAAACAATTAAGAATGTATGTATGTATGGTTTTTATTGTACCCCTTGGGGTTACAAGTTTCTACAATTTTCCTTCCCCTTTACCGCCCATCCCTATCTTTACATTCTTACATTCTACCTTACTCTATGACCTTATCCTATTCCTTATCGCTACTCTTAAGTCTACTCGCTATTTACAATATTTACACTGTTCGCCTTTTTTACACATTTCCTTCCGCTCTTCCGCGTTCGTGTTCGAGAGAGAGAGAGAGAGACTCCGCCTTTCCGCTCTTAACCTATTCTCCCCCCGTCCCCCCTCTACCTTTTACTTCTACCCTCCACCTTCTACGCAGTGGACTTCCGTTTCCCCTTTCTCCCCACACCTCTCTCTTCGTCTCTTACTTTCCTCTCGTCCACTCACTCCTTCATCTCTCTTACCCATCTCCTCCATCTTCTCTCCTTTCATACCCACTCACCCTCTCCTCTCTCCAACTTTCTCCCGATCTCAATCTCTCAATCTCTCTCATCCATCCCTCCCCCTCCCCCTCTCCCCCCAAAATTCTTCCTACATTCTCCTGCCACCCCCCGCCCTCCTCCTCTCTTCTCCCGCACCGCTCCCACACGTGCTCCCACGTTTCTTCTTCGCTTCCGCATACTCTGCATTCCCTCCTCCCTTCTTCTTCCCAGTACCTCCCTTCTTGTATTTCATTCCCTAGCCTGAATCTTATCACCCTTCTCCACCTGCTTTCCCCCCATCCTTTTTGCAGGTATCCCGGCACTCCCTCCCCCTTCACCCCCTATACCACCTATTCGCCCTTGACTCCTGTATCCTCCCCCACCTCTCTCCCCTCTGCTGTTCCCTGTCCTTTCTCTCTACCTCCTCCCACTCCGTGTTCCCATTTACTCCCAGCCTGAACATGAATCCTTCCCTTTCCTTCTCCCACCCTGATTTCTCCCTATCCGCCAGTTCCCTCGCTGTCATTTCCTCCCAACACCACCTTGCCAATTCTCCTGCTCTTCCCTCTCTCAACTTCTCCTCGAACCTCCACGCCCTTTTCCCTAGCCTTGTCCTCCATTTCTCCCTCTGTACCTCTTCCCTCACCATATACCCTGGCGTCCTCCAATCTAACCCCATTATCCATCTTATGCCCCTTTCTTGTCCCTTTTCCACTCCTTCCCTCTCTTTCCACCCCCAAATTTCCCCTCCGAACCCCATGACTGGCCACACCAGCATATCCAGCAATTTCATCCTCCTAGCCCAGTCCTCCTTAAACCTCCTTTTTCCTATTCCCCATACCTGTCTCATAACCGCCGCTGCCTTCCTTACCCTTTCCCTCACTTGCGCTTCCTGCCCTCCGTTTCTCTGTATCACATATCCTAGGTATTTCATTTCCTTCACCTCTTCCACCCTCGCCCCCTCCAATACCATCTTGCCCTCTTCATCCTCCCTCCCCCTTTCCTAAACCGCATCATCTTCGTTTTCTCCACATTCAACTCCAATTTCTTCTTTTCCAAATACCCTTCCAACCCCGAAATCATCTCCCTCATCCCCTCTTCGTCCTCCGCCATCAACACCATGTCGTCCGCATACGCCAGCGTGTAAACCTTATTTCCTCCTATCCTCACCCCTCCCCATCCTCTCCTCCTGAACTCCTCCTCTACATCCGCCACCACAATGTTAAATAGCATTGGGCTCAGGGGACACCCTTGCCTTACCCCCTTAGCTGTCCAGAAGACCTCTCCTACCTCTTTCCCCACCCTCACTCTGCTTTTCGTCTCCCTATACACCTCTTCTATCCTATCCCTCAGCCCTTCCCTAATCCCCCTTTGTAGCATCGCCTCCCCTAACACCCGCCTGTCCACCGAATCAAACGCGGCTTTCAGGTCCACAAACATCGCCACCATTTTTCCCCCCTTCTTTGCTATTTGCCTATTAATCACGTAATTCAGCACGTATATGTTGTCCACCACTCCCATTCCCTTCCTGAACCCCGTTTGATTCGGTGTCAGTGTCTTCTTTATCTCCATTTCACTCCTCAGCCTCTCCCCCAGAATCCCCGTATACACTTTATACAGTGTTGGCAACAACGTTACCCCTCTGTATTGTTCCACCTTTACCCCCGCCCCCTTTTTCACTATTGGCACTATTATGCCCTCTTTCCATTGTTCCGGCCACCCCTCTCCCCTCCACACCTTGTTGCATATTTCCCTGACCCAGACTCCTATTTCCTCCCCCCCCGTACCTCCACACCTCATTGGGTAGCTCGTCTATTCCCACTGCCTTTCTGTCCTTCAGCTTTCCTATCGCCCTTCTGACCTCCTCTCTAGTGATCTCTCCCTCCTCCTGCCCCCCTCTGCCTCTTTTTGCTCCCCATACCACTTTCCATTCCACTCCGCCTAGCCCTCCCATAAAAAACTCCTTCCACCTTTCCATCGGAATTTCCTCATCGACCCTCACCCTTTTTTTCCTTTCCCTGTTTACTATTGCCCAGACCTCCCCCTCTGTTTTCGCCTTCTCCGCCTCCCGCTCCCATCTCACGCTTTCCTCCTCTTTCTTCCTCTTACACATCTCCTTGTACTCCCTCTTGCTCACCTCGTACCCCCGCCTGCTTCCCCCTTCGCTCCTCCATCTCCTCATTCTCCTCCTTACTTCACTCTTCTTCACCTCGCACTCCTCATCCCACCAGCCCCTTCTTCCTCTTGTCCTCCCCCTCCTCTCCCTGTCTCTCCATAGCCTTTATTATCTTTTCCTCCCCTTTCCGCATTTCTTCCTCAACCTCTCCTCCCCCCATTCTCAACCCCTCGATGCCCTCCCTGAACTTCCCCCTTCCCACCTCCGTCCAGTCCCTCTTCTTATTTCCTCCTCTCGTCACCTCTTTCCTCTTCCTCCCTTCCTTCCCCCTTAATTCCACTATCAGCGGTTGGTGGTCCGAATCTACGTTATCCCCTACCTCTATCCTCTTCACCCACCCTCTTGTCCCCTCATCCCCCAGCACATAATCTATTACTGTCTCTCTTCCTCCCCCTCCTATATGTGAACTCCCCTTCCTCATCTCCTTTCATGCTGCCATTAAGAATCCCCCACCCCGTCTCCTCTATTATTTCTAACAATTTCCTTCCCTCTCCATTTACTGTCTTATCCTTTGACTTCCTGCCCTCAAGACCTTCCTCTTCCTCTCCCTCCCCCCTATCCCTCCCCCTTTCTCCCCTGTCCTTGCGTTAAAATCTCCTCCTATTAACACTTCTCTTCCCTCTTCCCTATCTTCCATCCATCTCCTCAGATTCTTCCCCTTACCTTCTATCCCCCCACTCATGTATACCCCCACTATCCTCCACTTGACCCTTCCCAGTCCTACTTTCACCGTCATTATTCCCTCGATCTCCTCCTCTTGCACTTCCCCCTCCTTCTCTATGCCCTTTCTTATTCCCACTACCATTCCTCCCTTTGCCCTCCCCATCTTGTTCTTTTTCTTTGCCATCTGCGCCTCCCATCTGTATTCCCCTGGCAACCTGTGCTTAATTCTATCCCATCCCGTTTCGTCGATCCACGTCTCCACCATCACCACCACATCCCATTCCCTCACACTTTTCCAAAACCCCCTGTTCTTTCTTTCCAGCCCTGCCACGTTCCAAAAGCACACTTTCCATCCTTCCTGCTCCCGCTCCCCGTCCACCACTACCCCTGCACTGCCTCCCTGTTCCTTTCCTTGCCCCCCTCTCTCCTTCCCCCGAATTTCCTCTCCCCCTTCCCCCCTCTCCCGCTTCACCATGTGTAACCAGCATCTTCCTGTCCTCGTCCCATTTCCACCATTTACCCTCCATCTCTACCTTGCCGTACCCTACCCATGCTCTCTTTCCCTTTCTCCTTTCCTCTTCCACAATCCTCCTTAACTCCCTCTGCATGAGCCTTTCCTTCAACGTCAGGTCGTCCTCTATTCTCTCCACCCCCCCCCCCCTTCAGAGCCTTCTTTTTACTCATCACCTCCCTTTTCTGCTCTTTATCTTTCAACTTCACAATCACCATGTCCCCCTTTCCTTCTCTCTCTTTTCCCACTTTGTACACCTCCCCTATCTCTACCTTTGCCCCTATCCTCTCCATTATCTCTTCCACGCTTCTCTTCAAGTTCCCTCTTACTTCCACCCCCTTAATTACTATATTACTCCTTCGCTCTTCCCTTTCTCTCTTCTCCATTCTCCATTCCATTTCCTTCATCCTGTGATTCATTCCTTCCCCCCCCTCCCCTCTCATTTCCTTTACAATCTCTTCTATCCTGTTCTCCAACCCTCTTCCTCCCTTTCGCCCCTCCTCCAGTTCCTCTAACTTCTTCCCTAACTCCCCCATCCTCCCCCAAATTTTTTCCCTTTCCTCCCTCCACCTTCTTTCCCCTTCCTTCAGTTCGTTCCTCAACTCCTCCATCTCCTTCTTAATCCCCACCCCTTGCTCCTTAATCCCTCTTATCTCTTCGCTCAAGTTCTCTCCCATCTTCCTGATCATCTCCCCTATCACCTCCACATCTTTTTTCCCTTCACCGGCGATCTTTGCACCATCTTACTACTCCTAAAGATCCCTCCCTCCTCCTCCGTCTCCTTGGAGTCCCCTCCCTGATCCCATTCTGACCTTTTCCTTTTCCATATCTCATCCAGCGCTCCAGCTACCACTTCTTCCCTTTTGTTGTCTCTCCATACTCATCATTCCCCCCTTCTTTCTCCCCTTCTCCTCCGCTGCTCCACCCGACTCCTTTTTCTCATCCCCCATTTCCCACTTCTCTTCCCCCCTTTGCCTGCCTTGAGCTTCCTTTTCCCTACCCCTTTTTTACTTTCTTCCTATGTCTGTTCACTCCCTACCTTATCCACCGTTCTTCCTGTACCTCCGTCTCGCCTCCTAGATGTCTCTCTCCACCCACTCCTTATCCTTTCCTTCCCGCCTTAATCCTAAACTTATTACCTCTCCTAACCTCACTTTCCCGGCCTGTCCTTCCTCCCTATTTCCTCCCTAACTCCCGCCCTTAGCCCTCTTCCCACCCTTTGCCCCTTCCCTCCTACCTCTCCCGTACCTTTTCACCACACCACACTCTCTCCTGCACTCCTACTTCACTCACTCTGCACTCTTCACTTTCCAACGCTTGACTCTCATTCTCACCACTTTCTCACCGGAAACCGAAGTCCAATTAAGAATGAATCTCAACTTAAACATATTCAAATCCTAAATCCTAAGTTATTACATAATTCCAAAATCTTTCTACATCGACCAAAAGAGTCACTATCTATAAGCTAACTCCTAGATCCATAAGCTAATTCCTTCAATCGACTAAGACGTCGCTATTAGACATTTAAGTTACTTTACTTCAAATCAATCGATCAAACGGGCATTCTTTTCTACCGACCAAGAGTCGCAACCTAATTATCCTAATTTCTTTAATATTATAAAGCGTTAATTCTTACTTGTTTGTATAATTTAGAAGTGTTTTATTGAATAAACACTATTAAGATTAATTCTTGTTCTTGAATTTTAATTCTTTATCGCACGCCACTCGAACCAATCCTGAAATCCTGTGAAGCGCGTTACGCCACGCGTGGAAACGTTACAACTGCGATATCTGGTAGTCTCCGTCGATGATGTTACTATTTACGATCGTCCACAGGGACGGAAACAAAAGCAGCCCACGTCCGTCCATGGTGGCGAGGGTTTTCCGAAAATGTATTTCACGGGGGAATTCTATTGTTTTAAGTAAGTGATAACTGCAATTACGAAAAACAAGTGAGATAAAGGGAGGAGGAGGAATTCTATTGTTTTAAGTAGATGATTACGAAAAACCAGTGAGATAAAAGGAGGAAAGAGAGGGGTCAGATTTACGGAGTGTGGGACCTTGGTTATGGGGATCGGCTATTTGAGCCCTCCCGCCGGTCCGTTGTAAACTTAAACCACATTGCATACGCCTCATTGACGTCAAGGTGGTTTATCTTTAATATAAGCATGTTTTAGTTTATCGAAATGTTTTATGATCTGTTGGCCCTCATCCGAAATTAATATTGCATTGTTTTGTTCGGTGATCGCTTTTATCTTGTAAGGGTCGATGTAATGCGGGTCGAATTTATGGAGCCAAGGCTTCTTTTGTACGTAAACGAGGTCTGTTCAAGCAAGAAACGTGGAGCACCTACGTTCTTGGGTTCTTAACGCGCGAGAATATTTCCTCACGCGACTTCTATCCTTTAACAGTTAATAGTAGTCTTAACTTGTAAAGTATGCGCGTCACAATAAACGAACTTCTTATTAATAATTAAAGACACACACTATTTTTAATTTAAGTAACAACCGCACAAGTGCGCGGAGTAGAAATCAGCTAAGTAAACTAGATTTGGTAATATCGGAGCACCGATAGCTCTTTGCGAAAGCGTTGAAGTCAACACGGACGTGTTTCTCGGGACGCGACTTACATGCGAGAGAGCGATCGCAGCAACGGCACGGGCCGGGCCACCGATTCGGGCGCCGACACCTAGCCAATCAACACGGCCCACGTTGGTGCCGCGAGACAAAGCTAATTAGGCGGGGAAGACAATGGCTAATTAGTCCAGGTGCCAGCCCCGAGATGGCCCGACCAGTCCTCACCGCGATCATCCAGCCGCGGTATGCCGGTAACGAAAAACGCGTTCGAAATATCGCGCTCTTCGCGGCAACGAGCACGGCCCCGATTGGCCGCATCGCCGTGGCCAATCCCAAACAAGGTCATTTGGCGCGAATGTGACCTGGTTATTTTTGCGGTCGTAAATGTTTTTTGAACGCGATTTGCTAGTATCCAAATTTGATCGCGTGGTCGTTCGGATTTCGTCTAGGCAGAAGACTACCCCCTTTCTTCAAAACATCTTGCATATTACATCTCTTCAGCATTTATCTTACATATAACATCACTTGCATACCTATGTGTATTTATTGTCTATCAATATTAGTTTTTATATTAAAACAAGCAATGACATGGTAATTATTGCCGTCAATAGTAATAATTACGATCGTCACAACAGTGAATGTGTTAACTGCAATTTCATTTGCCATTGCATTGCCGGGGAAACATTTTGACATTTTTTAATGTACCCTTGTAAAATTTTACAGTCGTTATAACTGAGTCATAAACCATTTCCATAATTTGTAGCACCTTCAGGTCAACCAAATGTAGCTTCGTAAAAACAGATGTTTCAGTCTGCCCTACAGTAACAGCATTTATGATATCTTCTATAAGCCAGGTAAATCGAGGAATTCGTATATTTTTCGCGAACGTATATCGCGATCGTGTCTTGCCGATCGTTTCGCAGATCGATAATATACATCGAACAGGTAGTACACAATACAAGACTGCGCTGGATCGTGGAAAAAACATGTGGATGGAGTCGACGTAGAAATGTGAGGCCGATCCGCTGTCTCTAAGTAGTGCCGAGTATAACCTTCTGGCGTGCACGCAGGAGCGCCCTCCGGCGTCACGTACTTTTTGCGTGCCGCGCTGGCGTGTGGCGCGCAGTAGCGCGCGCAAGAGCGTCCGTGTAGAGGGCCCTATTGCCCCACCCCCCTCAGGCGGATGCATTTCACTACCGGATTGCGCCCCCTTCCGCCCCCGCGACGACGAAGCGCACCGTCCTGTCGGTGGCGGCGCGGCTGTATGACCCGCTCGGCTGGGTATCGCTGGCGGTGGTGGTCGCGAAAATCATGTTGCAGGACCTGTGGCTGCGGGGAGCGGATTGGGATGCTCCACTCCCGTCGGACTTGTTGGAGAAGTGGCAGACCCACATCGCTGCTCTTCCCCTCCTAGAGTCGGCGCGCATTCCCCGATGGTGCGGCCTGGACGCCTCCACCGTCGGATGTGAGCTGCATGGGTTCGCCGACGCGTCGTCGAGAGCCTACGCAGCAATTGTCTACGCCCGGATTGCTCGACGGGACATCGAGGGAGCCCACGTCACCCTACTCGTCGCGAAGACCAAGGTCGCGCCGGTCAAGACGGTCAGCATACCGCGTCTGGAACTGTGCGCCGCCGCGTAACTCGCGCGCCTTCTGCGGCGAGTGGTGTCCGAGGCTCCTTGGCCCTCTGCGGCGCTGCACGCCTGGACGGACTCACGAGTGGTGCTCTCTTGGCTGCAGAGGCACCCCTCTCACTGGAACGTGTTCGTCGCGAATCGGGTGGCGGAAATCCAGTCTCTGATTCCGGTGGCGACGTGGAGGCATGTCCCGACGCTCGACAACCCGGCTGATTGCGCCTCTCGGGGCATGCACCCCCGCGACCTGCTGCGTCACGACCTCTGGTGGGGGGCCCCTGTGGCTTCCGAGATCGCCTTCGGAGTGGCCGGTGTCGTCTGGCACGGACAACTCGCGGCCCGTGGGGGACGAGGCGCGAATGGCGGCGGTCCACGTAGTCGCCGCGCCGCCGCCCAGTCCGTTAGATCCGTTGCCGTATTCGGGTTCCCCCTGGCCGCGATTTCTCTAGGTCACGGCGCGCGTCCTATGCGCGGTGCGCTGGTGGGGGCGGGTGGCTTCCGACGCCGGGGATTCGCGGGTTCCGGAGTTTCGGGGGACACGCGTCTGGTGGATTCGATGGCTCCAGAACACGGTTTTCGTCGAGGACATCGCCGCTATACAGAGGGGAGTGCCGGTTCACCGATGGAGTGCCCTTCGTCGACAGCGACGGCCTGGTTCGCGTGGGGGGGGGGGGGGGGAGGTTAGGACGTGCCCTGCTTCCCTACGACGCGCGACACCCGATCGTACTTCCGGAGCAACACATTTCGAAGCTGATCATTCAACACGCGCACCTCAGGGCGCTGCACGGTGGACCCCAGCTCACGCTCAGCGTCCTGCGGAGCAATTTCTGGGTGCTGCGCGCCCGGGAGCTGGTCCGCGCGGCAGTGCACCGATGTACTGTCTGCGTCCGACATCGGGCCGCCACTGGGGTGCAGATCATGGCCGATCTTCCCGCTGCGCGAGTATCGCCGGCTCGGCCGTTCGACCAGACGGGAGTCGATTACGCGGGACCCATCATGACGCGACCGGGGAAGGGCCGCGGGTATAGGGCCCACAAGGCATACATCGCCCTTTTCGTATGCCTCGCGACCCAAGCCGTGCATCTGGAGCTCGTCACCGACTACACCTCGGCGAGCTTCCTCGCCGCGTTTCAGCGCTTCGTGTCCCGGCGCGGCCGCCCCAGTCACATGCATAGTGACAACGGCACAACCTTCAAGGGAGCTGCCCGGACCTCGGGGCTGCGATCCGCGGCGCGGTGGGGTCGCCGGAGGTTGCGGCGTTCACCGGCGCGGAAGAGATCCAGTGGTCCTTCATCCCCCCCCCCCCCCCCCCCCCCCGCTGCTCCGCATTTCAGGGGTTTATGGGAGGCCGGGGTAAAAAGCGCGAAACACCACCTCCGTCGCGTCGTGCAGGACCACACCCTCTCTTACGAGGAGATGACCACCGTCCTGTGCATGGTCGAGGCGTGCCTGAACTCGCGGCCCCTCGGCCCCGCTCCTGCTGAGGACGACAATTTCGCGTTAACTCCGGGCCACTTCTTGACCGGCGCGGCTCCTCTGGCGCTCCCCCGATGACCTCGTCCAGCGGTCCAGCGTCACTTCGCGGCCGTTGGCAGCTCGTGCGGCGTATGCGCGAACACTTCTGGAGGCGATGGCAGGCGGATTATCTGAACACCCTCCAGCCCCGGCGTCAGTGGACCAGCCCACAACGCAGCTCTGCGTCGGCGACGTGGTCGTCTTTAAGGGCGACGACTCGACGCCGGCGCGGTGGCGGCTCGGCCGCGTCTCGCAAGTCTATCCTGGTCCAGACGGCCGGGTCCAAGTGGTGTCCGTGCACACCGCTCAGGGCGAAATCACGCACCCCATCACCCGCGTGGTGCTCCTCCCGTGCGCGTCTGCGGCAGACGAGAGCCGCGACACGACATAAACAGACCATCTGTAATGAGCCTCGCACTTGTACGCCTCCACTCCGGTCCACCAACGCGAGCCATCGTGTCACGGCGGGCGGCCGCCGGGCGAGCGCCGTTTATCAAATTTCGGACTGCGATTCGGTCCAGGGCGGGCGGAATGTTGCGGCCGTAAGAAGCGCGTCGCGTCACGCGTTCGAACGAATGCCCGCTGACTCATCCCATCAAATGACTGCACAGCCCGAGACCGTCTGCCACGAGTCTTCTTTTCGCCGGGTAATAGTAGTAATCTCGTCCCAGTAATGAACAGTAATCGGCCCCTTTCGGGGCCACCAATTTTTATAACGTAGGAACAACACGATCCGTGAAAAATAAATTCAGTGATCAGTGTTAGTAGCCGTGCAGTGAAGTGAATATTCGGTACATTAACCCGGACGTACTGTGATCAGCTGAGCACTGGGCGCTACCCAACCATAAACCTTTTCGTCCGCCGATAACCAGGATCGGTACAGTGACCCAGTGATACAGGTTTCCGAAAAGGGAAGGAAAGCAAGGAAAGGAATGTCTGAAAGGGTGAGTTTTATTTAATTTATTGGTGATTATTAGGTGTGGAAATAAATTCTTTCCGATTTTAGGGTACAATAACAGTTCGATTTAAAAAATATGAAAACTACAATCATCGAAACAATTTCCATTATTGTTAATTACCTTTTGCCATTTTTCTGGCAGCTTCTGAATACCACCGCGATAGAAATTCCAGTCGGAAAGAATTTATTCATACACCTAATATTATTTTTTAATTTTAGTTGTGTTGGCCGTTATTAAACTACGGATTTTTACTTCAATAACGAATTACGATCACTTGTCGTACATTTTCTGTTACATTACCTTTTCGTTTATGCCTTATTTAAAAACGAAATTTACGTACTTCTTGTCCTCTCACTTCAAATAATTCTTATTTAAGATTCTGCTTTAGAAAAGAACTGTGTAACGCGATTTCCTTCGATGCATGCCGACTTGCTTGTTCGTACGTTCGTAGTACAAGCGCAGTCGCCTACCGCGTAGCCAACGCTACCGCGGGAGCTCGGGCGGAAGGCGCGCGCTCTGATTGGTCGGGGTTTTTTGTTAATATCTCCTTAACGAAGCTTCGGACAATATTTTCGCTAAGGGAAAAGTTGTTTCAAATCACCCCCTGAGTCACCCCTTTCAAGGAAACGCGACATTTTTGGGACACCCTGTATATGTACATAGTAGGTTAAGATCGAGTTCATTTTTATTAGTCCTTAAGGAACTGTACATTTTATCTCGCGCTAATCCGCGGCAGTCTGAGCTGGCTGTCGCGATCAAAACAAAGCGTCACGGTGTCACCATCTCGATAATTGCCGGCGAAACAGCTGCTCTCTCCCCACTCTTCTCAGCGAGCTCCGTGTCCGCGATCGCAAAGAATTCTGGCAGTCGGTCTCCTGGAGTCGGTACTTTCAAACCACTACTTGCTACTAGACTACGCTTGTGAGAGAACAGGAGAGAACAGCAGTGCTCGAAACAAAAAGAGTCTCGCTTTGTTACGCGCTGGTTCCTAGTGCTAGTATATTACAATATAAATTCGCTGTGAATAAAACACTACATACCGGTTACGAAACTAGTGCTGGTTAAAACAGGAATTCTACTTACAATTAATTAAACCTGTAGCATGTAGAAAAGGAGCTTTGAGAAACACTGATCATCGAGACGTTTGTAACGTTCCGCGACGAGCCGTCATTAAAACCTTCTTTCTTTTATTATATTAATTCTTATTATTCTATATTATACTATATCATATACCCAAAACGTTTGAATTAGCAATAAGACATGAATGCACGTATGGACGAATGCAATCTAGTGGTCAGTGAACAAACTAAGTGAAGTGAACGCATGCGCAGTATCATTCAACCAGGCGAGTGAATCGAGTGCGGACCGCGAGCGGATCAAGTGCGCATGCGTGGAACGCACGATCGGCCGAACGGCAAGTGAAACGCGAGTGTGACGCCTCATTGGCGCCAGCTAAATACGAAAGCTAATTGGTGCGCGTAAAGTGCGACAGGTGATTGGAGCGAGCCAGGTTCACCAAATGAGTATAAATATGGGCCCGCCAGCAGCAGGAAGGCAGAGAAAGATCAGCAGAGATCCTCGAGATACCATAAATACTCATCACCTAAACAACCAAACTAACTAACATTCTCTCCGAGGCTGCTCGACTAGGCACCACGATTAAAATTCCACATCCATACCAAAATTCACACCAAGACGCTTGAACCGGCATCTTGGTTTTCCAAGACATTCAATATCATTCACAATCTACCATCTGAGGCTGCTTGAATAGGCACCTTGGCTACCATCTGGGTATGCTCAAATCAGCTACCTGGCTACCATCTGGGGCGCTCAACTAGGCACCTTGGCTACCATCTTAGGCTGTTCTTAACAAAGCACCTCAGCAACGTGGAATCTACAACTAAGGCCGCTTGTAACAGGGCACCTTAACACCAATCCTAAAAAGCGTGGGCAAGCTGATAGGCAACTGGAAGCTATTACAATCCGAGAGAAGGAACCCTCTCATTAACTTGACTTAAACATTCTAAATCGACCAAAGTGTCCATTCATTGTATATACCGACTCAGTGTCGTTCAAATAACGATTTAGTATCGTATCTCTATCATTCTATTTCTTTTCGACCAAGCGTCTATTACTATTTCTTTTCGACCAAGCGTCTATTACTATTTCTTTCCGACCAAGCGTCTATTATTATTTCTTTCCGACCAAGCGTCTATTACTATTTCTTTCCGACCGAGCGTTAAATACTATTTTCTTTCATTGAAGCGTTACTTCGAACTCTTACCGATCGAAGCGATATTTAAGTTAGTTAAATCTCTGTTCTATTATACCGACCTAGCGTCACGAGCGAAAATCAAACGATATTCTGTTTAACGGACCAACGCGTCGTACTTGTTCAAATCAAACCAAACTCTTTTGAATAAACCATTTCTGTCATTTAGTGTTAAAAGAAGGACTCTAGTTTCATGAAATTCATTTCTTTATCGCACGCCACCCGAACCAATCCCACCATTCTACGAGTAAACCGCTCTACTTGTAGAATCCCCTGTAATTAACGGCAACGTCTCGTTCGAGAACGTTACACGTTTGTTCGTGATGAATAAGCGAGACGCTTAGTTTATTATTTCTATAATACTGTACAACAACATAATCCGCAAACTTGTGACGTTCGTCACTAAGGCGCTCCCCCCTCCCGAGCAGCGACGCGCGAAGCGAGCTCGCGGCACGCGAGAGCGTACCCCCACCGCGCTCGACGGCCGCGAGTCTAACTCGCGCCGCGGCCGACAGGCGGCCGCGGGCCTGATAACGTTCTCGCGGCAGTTTTACGCGCCGCGAGACATAAGACCGGGGCCGCGAGCGCCAGAGAACAGCTTGCTCCGTGGCTTAGCCTTAGATGCAGAGTCGATACGGTAGAAGTTCTTTTTGGTATTCTTCCTCCTCCGAGGGAATTCTAGCGCGCCGAGTGCCTTACCGCCTGACCGCTAGTAGCCCGTTTCTTGGTCGCTACATCAGCCGAATTTCGATTCGCGCTGGACCGTCCGGCCGTGGTGGTCAACCAGCGGTCAATGATAGCTGGCCCACCGCACATAAAGCCTTCCGTGTAGACTGCGCAGGGTCGAGGCTCTCTCTCGCCCGGCAGTAGACTCAGACCTGTCCCCGAACACGGCCGAGCACCACCGAGTGCTGCCGACCCGCGCCGACTAACGCCGCCAGCCGCCGAGGCCGCGTAGACAGTAAAAACCACTTAGAATAAGTCCGCCGCTAACTTATAGCAACTAGCCTTAAGACCGTAGCCGTTAAGACGCCTAGACATAGGAATAGTAATAAGCCGCCTAGTTATTAAGCTTAGAATTAAGCCGTCTCGCGCCGCGAGTCTAACTCGCGTTCGGTTAGTTTATGGACCAGACAAATAAACCAGCTTTTAAGAAAACGCCAGCCCACGTGAGTGTTCATTCCGACGAACCCGCGACATCCCGACTGAGCCGGCAACGGAACTCTTCCTCTAGTTCCACCGTGCCCCGCGAAAGCGGGTCACAAACTTAAACGTTTCGTTATAACATAAGTTTGTATTTGCGCGCTCTCGTGCACCCAATGAGTGGTTGGTCCTGCCGCTCTTGTCGTTCCCGTGGTTTGGGTGGACCGAGTAGCTCGGGCCGCGGGATCGGCGGAGTGGGGACTGATCCTTTTTCGGCGAACCGCGATGTAGCGGCTCCCGTTTGCTTCTTCTTGTTCACGCGATTCAACTGACAACACGTACGTGTCGTCGCGTCGACCTCTGTTACGCGAGTCTTCGGTTTCTTTTACAAACTGGTGCGCGTAATTTGGAAAACGGCCTCGATCTATCGAGCCGTTCAGTATTTCATTGCGACGCGAAATACAAATCTCAACGATCTGTGCGGGCTCCGAAACGCTGGTTCGGAGCGAGAAATAAATTATACTTTTGATACACGAACCCGAGTCAAACTTCCGAGAAACCTATCTCCTTGAGCTATCGACAGTGGGGCGTGATTAAAACTTTGGAGTATCAAAGTTCATTTCGCACAACGTTTCTCGAACACGCTTGAAGGCCGCCCGTGAGGAGAGACGTGCGGGCGCGGAAACCGCGGCTCGCGAGACCCGCGCTTAACGACGCGTCTGTTGATTTCTGCGGCCGCGGATAGCAACGATTAGGTATAAATTAGAGGCCCGCAAAGGCATTTTTCTTCTTAGCTGATCTGAGAGAGAGGACGAGGTACAACACACGGCCGCTCTCGGACAGCTTAGGGACTCCGGCAGGAGAGTTCGGCGATAATACCTGGACGCCTGCTGAAGGGATTCACACTAGAGTCTGTTCCTGGACGCTCGACCGATATGGAGAGTACGGCGATAATACCTGGACGCCTATCGGTCGAGAGAGTACAGAGTATCTAATTAGAAAGAGGAGAGTACGGAAGAATATTCCTGGACGCCCGTTCGGTATGGAGAGTTCGGCGATAATACCTGGACGCCAACCGAACGGGAGAGTACAGAGTAACTCCTGGACGCCTCGTTAAATAGAGAGGAGAGTAAGGGAGAATATTCCTGGACGCCCGTTCAGTATGGAGAGTTCGGCGACAATACCTGGACGCCAACTGAACGGCAGAGTACAGAGTAACTCCTGGACGCCTCAGTAGAGTAGAGTCATGAAAGTACAAAGCCCCTTTCTGAAATACCCGATCGTTGAGAGAGGAGAGTACGGGAGAATATTCCTGGACGCCCGTTCGGTATGGAGAATTCGGCGATAATACCTGGACGCCAACCGAACGGGAGAGTACAGAGTAACTCCTGGACGCCTCATTAGAATAAAGCCAAGTGCCGTCTGCACAATAGAATCTTGAAAATTGTATAAACTCAACGAGACGTAAAGTCTGTCTTTCGAAATTTGTAGCCCCGTCCTACCAAACCATGTATTCCTACCTGATCCGAATAAATTTTGTGTGTACAGAATATATCCTTGTTCCTGTCAATCCTAAAGGCTATAAACCTACTTACTCTGCACCTAGAACTACTTAAGGGGGGTCACTCAAGTGAAAATGAACTACCAGTAATTTTACAGATAAAAATTTGAAAATATTTATATCCATATTATTTTTTACGCTGAAATGAATTATGTAAGAATTAATACAGTGACATTTTTTTTTCAAAAATTTAAAAAAGGAAATTTCGAAAAAATTATTCGATTGTAAAATCCATACCCTTATTTCTGTAGAATTGTATACAAAGACTGCAAAAAAAAATTCAGCTCGAAAACTTCATTTTTGTCGGAGTTATAAAGTTTTTTGTTTTGGCGCAGTAACTAAAACGCTCCTGCTTCGTACGTTGGACCGACCAAAATGAACTACCAGTTATTTTACAGATAAAAATTTGGACCGACACGAGCCGACAAGAGCCGACGCTCGCCGCCGGGCCTACCAACGCCGTCTAGATAATAAGAACCACCTAGTTAAGATCACCGCTAGCTTGTAAGCGTCTAGTCTTAAGCAGAGTTGGGCAAAAGTTTATCTAAATAAAACTCTCAAATAACGAACAAAAGATAAATAATTTTTATTCGAGGCTTGAATAATCGAAGTTATCTTTATTCGAAGAGCACCGAATAAATAATTTTATTCGATGAGAATTTATTCGACGAATAAAGATAATTTTTTATTGGATCAGAATTTATTCGACGAATGAAGATAATTTTTTTATTCCATGAAAATTTATTCGACGAATAACGATAGTTTTTTATTCGAAGGTTTTATTCGAATAAATGCGTCGAATAAATTTTTCATCCGTAGCATTTATCTTTTCGAAGCCTTCGAATAAAGCCACGAATAACTTTCGTCAACGTCGAGCGTGTTTATTCGAGCCGCCGGTCCTTTGTGTTCGGCGCTCACCGCTCGGCGGGGCTCGACCCTCAGCGGCTCGAATAAACACGCTTGAGGCTGACGAAAGTTATTCGTGGCTTTATTCGAAGGCTTCGAAAAGATAAATGCTACGGATGAAAAATTTATTGCCTGTCAAGAACCGGCGGCGTGCCGGTTGCACCGCCGCCTCCGCCGCTGCTACCATCGCCGCCAACTTCAGGCGATCAGATGCAAATATCGACATCAGATGGCGCCGTAGCAGCGTCATCCATGACACAGGCCGCAACGGAGAGCGGAAAAGCGGAGGCCGCGGAACCGGAAAAAGACCTTAACAGCGATGTTTTAAACGTCATTGGACAGCGTCTGGCAGAGGAGCGAATCCTAGCATCCCCTGTCCACTCAAGCTTCGCAATTCGCTGGACGGAAATTTAAAAAATGGGTCCCCCGCGGAGGCGAAATCGAAATTGATAAAGAAATATCCACCTCCTAGCAACTGCCTGTTTCTCGACTCCCCTAAGCTTAATGCGGAGGTCGAACGGTCAGTAAACGAAACCGCTCGTACACGGGACAAACGGATTGTAAGCAAACAAGAAAGATTAGGAGCGTGCATTTCGGGGTTGGAAAAAACGATATCTACACTTTTGTTACGAGAATCTGCGGACGACATACTGGTAATCGAATGTTTAAGCGATGTCTGCCGGTTAATCGCCGATTCTGTACACGACGAGACGGTCATTCGCAGAAGTCTCCTATTGGCCAATATTAATACCACAATGAGAGGGACGTTAAGCACGACGGCGGCTGATGAGTCACTCTTTGACAAAAATCTGTCGGAAAATCTAAACTCAGCTAAACTTTTAGAACAATCCGCCGCAGACCTCAAGGTCTCAAAACCTTCAGCTTTGAAGAGTTAAAAAACTCGAAGGGCCCGCTGCTTCGTGTACAGAACAGAAGTTACTCGACGGGGCCAGGCGGGAAGAAGCGAACAACGACGTCCTCATACCGGAACCAGGAACCTCGTCATGCGGAGCAGCCACAGCGGACGCATCAGAGCACATACAAGGGTTCACAAAGGAAGCACTACTCGAAGAGGCGTTAAACGATCCTGTAAGCTGTACTGCTGGTCGGTTAAGATTATTTTATAATAATTGGATGACTCTAACCTCAGACCTTAAGTTTTTGTCGTGGATCAGGGGTTATAAGATTCCGTTCAAGTCAACGCCGCATCAATCTAGCGTCTATCTTAAACAATAAATTATCCGAGACGGAAAAGGCAAACGTAGCTAATCTAATTGCGCAACTGATTACTAAAGGCGCGGTTGTTGAATGTAAACCGGAAAAGGACCAATTCCTCTCGAATATTTTTCTAGTCCCCAAACCGGATAAATCCTTTAGGTTAATTTTAAACCTAAAACATCTAAACGAGTTTGTGGAAACAGAACATTTCAAGCTGGAAGATTATAGAACAGCTATAAAGTTAATAGAACAGGATTGCTATATGTCGACTATCGATTTAAAGGACGCGTATTATTTAATATCTATTGACGAGTCGCACAGGAAATTTTTAAGATTGGGTTTTGTGGGAAATATTACCAATTCACCTGTTTACCATTCGGGTTAAGCACAGCTCCTATGGTGTTCACAAAATTATTGAAGCCTGTAGTAGGTTGGTTAAGACAACTAGGCTTATGTTCAGTACTGTAGTTAGACGATTTTTTATTGCTTGGAAACACTTCTTCGGAATGTGCAAGCAATTTGAACAAGACTCGCAGCTCATTAGAGAACTTAGGGTTTATAGTAAACTATGAAAAGAGCCAACTGACACCTGCAAAGGGGTGTAGATTCTTAGGATTTACTTTTGACTCATCCTCTATGACCCTGGAACTGCCCGAAGAAAAGAGGATAACAGTCAAAAAATTGATACAGCGCTTTCGGAAGTTATGTCAATGCAAAATAAGAGATTTCGCGCAATTTATTGGCACGATTATAGCTTGCTGCCCAGCTATTAAATACAGCTGGGTTTATACAAAAGAATTTGAGCGACAGAAGTTCTTAGCTCTTACAAATAACAAAGGCAATTACAAGGCTATTATGGCGCTAAGGGCGAATGTTGTAGATTTCACATGGTGGGATACTCATATTATGTCTGGGATTAATACAATCGACAACCTAGAATTTGCTATGGAAATCTACTCAGACGCATCGCTCACGGGTTGGGGAGCTGTTTGTAAGACACAAAGATCTAATGGGTTTTGGAAATCGGTCGAAAAGCAATACCACATAAATTATTTGGAGTTAAAAGCGGCATATTTCGGTCTTCAATGTTTTGCTAAAAACTTGCAGAACTGTAGTATTTTACTCATAACTGACAACACCACAGCAATATCTTATATCAATAGTAGGGGCGGAATTCAATTTGAAAATTTAAATAAAATTACAAAAGACATTTGACAGTGGTGCGAGAATCCAGACATTTGGATATTTGCTTCGTATATTAGCTCTCGCGAGAATTTCGAGGCAGACGCCGAATCACGTAGATTAGAGCCCGAAACGGAATATGAATTGTCGAAGACGGCTTTTAGAGAGATAATTCGTAATTTAGGTTCACCAGACATAGACTTATTTGCGAGCAGGTCAAATCATAAATGTGATCGGTAAATATCTTGGAAGAAAGATCCTGGGTCTGAGGCAGTTGATGCCTTTACATTACCTTGGAAAGACTTGTATTTTTACGCCTTCCCTCCGTTTAATATAATTCTGAGGACCCTTCGGAAAATTAAAAAGGAGGAAGCGGAGGGAATAGTAGTGGTACCTGACTGACCTGCTCAGCCATGGTACCCACTCTTTCAGTCAATGTTAGAGGCAGATTCAGTCAAGCTCAAACCGAATGTAAATCTGTTGTCTTCTTGTAACAGGGCACCGCACCCACTTTGGAAGCGTCTTACCCTGGTGGCAGGCAGATTATCCGGCAAGCATTAACTGCGCAAGGAATTCCAGGACCATCGTTAACGATTTTGATGGCATCAATTAGCGAATCTACGCTAAGAAATTACAATATGGGCCTAAAAAGATGGTGGCTATTTTGTAGCAGAAATGCAGTGGAACTTTGTAAAGACGGGATCTCCTACCTGCGACCGGTCGCAGTATACTGATGCAATGGGGAAGCATGCATCTGTTCTCCTACAAGCGTCTGCGATCGTCGGATATGCGCCAGACGTAGGAGCCTGACGCGAGTCTGTTTGAGTACCAGCCTAGGCTACTCGAGACGCAACACAATGCGATAGGGTCTGTTTGCCATTATACCTAGTCGCAGACTGAGCACAGCGACCCATTGCCACAGTGTGACAGAATCCCAAGAAATAAGGAAAGAAGTCAGAATTCAAAAGATATGGGAGTATGTATTTTTATGTTACCTGTAGACTACTAATATGAGCACCTAAAAGCGGTAAAAATATCCTGACGCCTACTTCTGATCTGTGTGCAAACACGTGTCTATGATTGTATGTATTTTTCGTGCAGAATTTTAAATCGCGTCTTTTAATTTTTGGTGATATAAAAGAAAACAATTTTTGGGGCCCCAAATGAGTAGTGTCGATTCTGTTAAGTAATGGCAAATAATTAGTTACATACAGTTTTATCCCATACGAAACCAATTGAAAAATTGTCAGCAATCATCCCCTATTTAGTTCCACTTACGGGAACTTCTGAACAAATTTTTTGTTTGTTTTCTAATCAACATAATCTAGGCCTTGCTACTGCGGAAAAAGCGTTTGCGAATATTTGGCAGTTATGGATTAAGTACGTGTATTCTATGTCGCACAGTGGGGGTAAATCCCCCCAAAAATGGGAAAAAATGCAACATCCTGTATTTTGCATTGAAAAATGCCGAATATTATTAAGGAAATTGATACTAAAAGTGTTAATATATAAGTTTGACGTTATTTAAGAAAATAACGTCAATTCGTCATGAATTAGCGTCAATAGTTCCAATAAAACTACAAGAATTTGATAAATATGCCATGGAAAGTGCAGTGTTCCTATCGACACACGCACGAAGTTCCATGATATAGCGTGATGAGTGATGCCCTAAACGGATTGTTAGCAGGCCACGGTTTACTACAGCTTTATGACACTAGACCTTTGGCCCCCTACACGATATAAAGTAATTAGGAAACATCTGCCAAGTAACTTGCAGAACAGCGGAACAATTTTTAGGATTAATCCCCAATTGCTACAAGCTAATTCCTATACGTTCGGCAGGCAATAAACCGTGTTTCGCTACAGTATAAAAGAATAATAAGTATGGTCGGAACGTTGACCGTGACGAAAATTAATTTTAGGTCCGCACAATTACCAAAAGAATGTTTCCTTGGCAATGGTGTAGGAAACGAAATTATGCTGCAGAAAGACCAGTACGCCTCGCGGAGAGCCACAGGAAAAAAAGGGGTGGTCCGCTGACTGCGCGTGATGCCTTACATATCTCTCGAATATAAACACGCGTTGGAATATCAAAACAAAAGCACGCGCTGACGTATTCAGATGTGAGAGAAGGTGGGCCATTGGGAGGATAGAATATTTTTAGCTACAATTTTTTCTATAATTTTTAAAATCTTTATTTCTGGCTTCTTTTTGGGTCTTCTTTCTGGGTTTTTACCTTTTTTAGGAGTTCATATTAGTAGCTTACAAGAAATATTCGGGTCAGGCATGAATAACAGCGACGCTGAGCCTCGTCCATTCTGTACTTTGCGTTTCTAACTCCACTGCGTTGTATCAAATATTATAAAAGAATAAACACGATTTATTAGTATTATTATCATAAATATATAAAAATATATAATCCTCCCACAACTTGTGAATTCTGACTCGTTTCCTTGTTTTTTGGGATTCTGCCCCACTGTGGCAATGGACTTGGTCGCGGGTAGGAGTGTGCGGATCGTCCCGAGGCTCGGGTTCCTGGCCCTCGGGATGGGTCGGAAAATTTCGGATGGGGTCGGGCGGGGTCGCGATACTTTCGTATTGCTCGAGATCCCGAAGTTTTCGGGATCCCGAGACTCGTTTTGCGCTACAAGCAAAGAGGAGATATAATATGAGGCGTCACTCGACAAGGACAGAAATAAACTAGGGAAATCACTAGACAACCAATTCAAATGCCCATTCGGCAATGATTGGTAAACTTCGGCAATAATCAGCAAACCGCGGTAAGGTACATTTAGTTGATTTGAATATCCCGCTCGAATAGACAACCAGTTTAAACGTCCGAGTTTTGCCGAGCCGACGTGAAACCAAATTGCCCGCTCATGGCGGCTATGCTTGTAGCCCGAATCGAGTCTGGGGATCCCGAAACCGTCGGGATTTCGAGCAATACGAAAGTATCGTCCCGAGCCGGAAAAGTCGGGCACCCGCGCACCCCTGGTCGCAGGCAAGGAGATTCAGCCTAGGGCCAGTCGCTGGGTCAAATCGCTGCGACCAGTCGCAGGTAGGAGATCCCGCCTTAACCCATCCATTCCAGAGATCCTAGCGTTCCTTACACGGTTATATGAAGAAGGACTATCCCACAGCACCATAAATTGTGTTCGATCAGCGATCTCACTAATAGCCGTTACTGAGTGTTGCAGCCGCGGTTAAACGCGCCGCTTCGCGTTGATTTAAATGTGCGTGCGAGAGCGTGTAAACACGGTGACGCACCGTTCGTCAAGACGGTTACGCGCGTCACACGTTTTTGCACGGCTCGAGCGTTCGCCTTCTTGGAATTCGACAGTTAGTCTTTAGAACACCTGACTAAGATCAACACACTCTCGCACGCACCAACAACATCTTTCTTTGTCGCCCCGCGACCCACAGTTTTGAACCGATTTAAAATGGCCCTTCGAGCCATTCGCGCCCAGCGCCCACTGTACATATCTTTGTACATAGTTTCTGTTGAGTGTTTTGTGAGTCGTGTTTTCTCGTATTGTCTCGCTGTGGTGTGCTCGTCCTCGTTGTAAACGACGCCCACGAGCTGAATAAAGGAGAGTCAAGTGAATCGTTGGAGTGCATCCCTTCCCTGGCCACATCAGCGGTAATCCACCACGCCTCCACCAGGCAATCGTATAAACACTGAGGTTGCACAAGACGTTAGAATTCAACGTTTCTTCAAAGGTATTTCGAACCTAAGACCTTCAAGGCCCAAGTACGACTTTACTTGGAATCCGAAGATTGTTCTTGAATATTTTATAAAACAGCCGGCGGACGAAGAGTTGAATTTGAGCATGATCTCCAAGAAACTAATTACTCTTCTCGCGTTAATTACTGGTCACCGGATGCAGACATTCTCTCTAATTGAGTTACATAACATTAGGATATCCGCGGATAAAGTAGAGATAGCGATTCCTGCGCGTAATAAAACGTCGAAGAAGAACGCAATACAACCGCTTTTAACCTTGCTATTTTTTCACAACAAGAAAATATGTGCAGCTTCAACCCTATTGTATTATTTGGATAGTACAAAAGAAATCCGTAACTCGGTAGAAAGACTGTTTATATCTAATAATAAACCAGTCAAGGCGGTCTCTACGCAATCTTTAAGCCGCTGGGTAAAAGAGGTTCTAACTAGTAGCGGAATAGATACTACTGTATTTTCAGCGCATAGTACACGCCACGCATCTACCTCAGCAGCAAAAAGACTGGGCGTGGATTTAGATCTTATTAGAAAAACGGCTGGCTGGACTAAAGAGTCCAAACGTTTGCAAAATTTTATGATAGGGAGGTTGGACCGGATAAGCAACAGTTTGCCTTATCCATACTGGATGGTTAATATGGATAACATGGAATAAATAATTATTCAGACTAACTCTTCAGTTAATATTCCCAGTGGGATCGCCATAATGAGACTTTAAACATCTACGATTTGATCATGAGGAGGAGGCGCTAAATACAATTGTATAATTGAACGAACTTACCAAGTGAAGTTCGATTAAAATTGTATTAGCGCCTCCTCCGAAAAGATCAAACCCACCTGTTACAAAGCGAACTAACGGATCGGCGCTAGGAAGCGATAAGCGTATTAAGGCGCACAAGAGATTAGCAATTATTACAGGAGCACGAGGACAATTATATTTAAGATCTGACGAGCCAAGGTTACAGTTAGAGTTTGAATTTATGTACAAAGTCACAGGAAAATATATACACTATTTACACCAAATGCTTAACTGTTTTAGCCACAATTATACCAGAGCAAGCGTTAGTAAGTAAGCAGCTAGTAAGCGCGAAGCAAGTTACCCAGCAGATGGGCAATCGTCGCGAAGGTGAACCGCGAGCAAGAGGAAGCGCGTAGCGTAAGCAAAGAAACCGTGTTAATCGGAGCAGAGTCGCGAACAGACAGACGATCCAGGAAATCGCGTTCGATTGCCTGGAAGGAAGAAGTCCCCCTCCCATCGATCGCGAGTCGATGGGAGGGGTCCGTGATCGCTGCTCCACATGAGTCAGCGGGCCGTTGTCACTAATCGCCTAATCATCGGCGGGCTCTCACAGATGGCGTGGGCATCCTGCTTTTCCGTACACCACCCTTTCCTGTTTTCTTTGTTCTCTGTTACAGAAAAACCCATTATCTAGTACACTAGATAAACCCAATCTATTACGGCAACACTTTAAAATAATGAGGATCGCGGCCGACGCCGCATGCGTGTTTTGTTTTATTTTATGTAAAAAATGTGACGATACTGGCATAGAGTAGGGGTACTACGATTTGATCTTTTCGGAGGAGGCGCTCATACAATTTTAATCGAACTTCACTTGGTAAGTTCGTTCAATTATACAATTGTTAATCAATTTGAAATATCCAAACTCTTTGAAGCAGCTCACTGTAAAGCAGCAACATTGCAAAATGCCGTCTCCGCTTTTGCTAAAACTGGCATTTTTCCAACAAATCGCGAGGTGTTCACTGAACGTGACTTCGCGGGGGCGGTGACAACAGATAGACCATTAATTGAGAGTGCAGTATCGAATTGTTCAATGGAGAGAACAGGTGAACATCTACCTGGACCTATAAAGCAAAATTGTTTTACTCCTCCCCAACGACCATCCACCAGTACCGAAGCAAATATCTCTCCATCAGACATTATGAGGTCTGTGAAGTTGGCACCCCCAAATTCGAATTTTTAAGAAAACTCAACGGCATTCGTGTGTCCATCGTTTGCCCACCCAAAATTTTCGTTTGCCCACCCTTCAAAAAAAAGTTATGGACAAAAAAAATTTTTCACCAGCACCCCCATGAAAACATTTTAATGATTTGACAGTGGGAAATGATTGTCCATCGTTTGCCCACGTTTGCCCACCCAAAATTTTCGTTTGCCCACCCTTCAAAAAAAGTTATGAACAAATTAAAAATTTTGTCATCAGCACCCTCCATGAACAGATTTGAATTTTTTAAAAGTAGGAAACGATTGTCTACGATCTGGCTTCGTTTGCCCAACCAATGATTTCCTATGCCCACCCTCCAGAATCGAATTATTAATAAAAATAGCCAAGATGTACGACACGGTTGAAACGACCACGTATAAGTTCGATTTTTTGTTAATTAAACGTTCGAATCGTTTGTCCAACGACGCATTTCGTTAGTGTAGATGTGGAAGACGTTTTCCCACCCAATAATTTCGTATGCCCACCCTCCAGAATCGAATTATTAATAAAAATCGCGAAAATGAAGAGTACCGAAGACGCGACCACGTATAAGTTCGATTTTTTTATTAATTAAACGATGATAGGCTACGAAAGAGACAAATGATACTTTGCCTCGCTTCGAAAATGAATTTTGGAAAGATGTCGATGAAACGAATTACTAATTTGCGTATCAATATCTTTTTATTTATGTGTAGAGTGATGTAATATTTTGTGCATTGAAAGATAGCGAGATCCGGGAGTGAAGGAAGGAAAGATGAATCAGTGTATTCGACGACCGCACATACTGTATATTCGACGTTGCAGAACGTTTTTATTAAGTACAATAAATTAAATGGCAATAATATGGACACTGGCAGTAATTGGAACATCTAATATTCCTTTACAAATATCTTTCGTTGCTGTATACAGTTTAGCAGTTTGTTTAAACATTATTGTGCTAATTAAGTAATTGTATTAATTATTTATATCACATTTTCCATGTTCGCATATATTCCCTCGGAGGTTGCCTGTAGAATCTAAGTCTGTATTCTTAATATTTCTGGATCTGTAACACATTTTGTAATGGAAATACTTAATAGTTGTTTTATAAGCGCACAAAATTTTACCATAGATTCATAAGATGTCAAATATTACGTGAAATATGGTACTTATTATTCCATTTACCATTCCATTTTCCCTGGCATTACTGTCTCATACATCATGTTCGCAGTAATTTTGTAAAAAGTCCGTCTGTAAGAAATGATCGCAGAAATTTCGGTAAGTTTATTATAAAAGTAAAAGTTTGTTTCAATAATTCGTTGAACATCATCCATACCTGCGACGCCCGTATGTACCAGCCTGGCGCAGTTTGATCAAACCGGACTCGGCACCCTTATGTATGCAAATAATTTGCAACGTAGATCCGCATCTGTATCTTTTCTTCTAGCTGTCTTCTGTGTGTCTGTTCCTATGAACTTAGAAATGTATCTAAAAAAATTAAAGGGTGAATTAAGTTTATTATTTTCTTCGTCCCTTTTTTGGGAAAGTTACGGCGGCGTCGCACAGTGGGACGAATCGACATTTAAGTAGGCATTCACTTCATTTTTTATATTTTTCATCATTTTGTGATTACTAGCTATAGATTACAGAATTTAGATAATGATTTTATAAAAAAAAATTTTATTTTTATTTTTTGTGAAAATAGCCACATTCATCTGGATTAGCCAGGCATAGTCCCTCAACGAGGACCCTTGGGGGCGTCCGTACAGGGCCGTGAGCATCAAGCTCGGACCCTGGGCGCCCCCCGTCACAGAGGGCCTCGATCCCCGGCTCCTAGACCAGGTTCTAGAGGCGCTATTCCCCCCTCCCCCGGTGCACGGGGAGGGTGGCGCCGACGAGTCCGGGGATCCTTGGTTGAGCAGGGGCGCGGATACCTCCGACGCCCCTGGGGTTAGCGACGAGGAGCTCGCGACCGCTGTGGCGCGAATGCGCAAGCGGAACGCGGCTCCTGGTCCCGACGGTGTGCCTGGGCGAGTGCTGGCCTGCACCATGGGCGCCCTAGGAGCCGGCCTCAAGCGGATATTTAACGCCGCTCTGAGGACCGGTAGATTCCCCCCTGCTTGGAAGGCGGCGAGGCTAGTCCTCCTTCGCAAGCCCGGAAGACCCGCTGAGTCACCCTCGGCGTACAGGTCGATATGCCTCCTGGACGAGGCGGGCAAGCTGCTCGAGAGAGTTATAGCTGCCCGCCTGTGCGATCACCTAGAGGCCGTGGGCCCAGATCTATCCGACCGCCAATACGGCTTTAGGCGGCAGCGATCGACCATCGACGCCATTAAGATGGTACGGTCGCTGTCGCGCCGGGCGGCCGAGGGAGGCGGTGTCAGCGTGGCGGTGTCACTAGACATCGCCAACGCGTTTAACACCGTCTCCTGGGCGGCGATCGAGCGGGCGTTGCTCTATCATAACGTCCCGCTCTACCTTCGCCGCCTGATCTGGGACTTTCTCCGCGGCCGTGTGGTGACGTACGTCGGCCAGGAGGGCGACGGGGTGACTCTCGTGTACCGCGGAGTCCCGCAGGGGTCCGTGCTAGGGCCCCTGTTGTGGATACTCGCATACGACGCGGTACTGCGGGTCGAGCTGCCATCGCTAAGGGTGTCGTTGGTATGTTACGCCGACGACACCCTGGTGGTAGCTGCCGGGCAGAACTGGAAGGAGGCGATAAGCCTCGCCGAGGAAACGCTGCGACGCGTCATCACCTCGATCGGGACGCTTGGTCTGCGAGTCGCCTTGGACAAAACCGAGGCATTGTGGCTCGCGGACAGGGTTGGGAGCGGTGTCCCCAACAGAGCGTCCCTGAGGATCGGGGATGCCTGCATCAGGGTCGGACGTTCGATGAAGTAGCTCGGTCTGACCCTGGATACCTACTGGCGATTCACGCGCCACTTCAAAACCCTCGCCCCCAGGTTGGAGAAGCAGGTATTCGCCTTCGGGCGAATCATGCCCAACCTGGGTGGACCACACGAGGGAGTTCGGCGACTCTATGTGACGGTCGTTCGGTCCATGGCGCTGTATGGCGCGCCTATATGGGCCGGCGACCTGGAGGACTGCCGCGTTGGGCGTGAACTCTTGGCAAGAGTTCATCGCCGCGCAGTCCTTCGAGCCGTGCGAGCGTATCGCACGGTGTCGCACGCCGAACTGTCCGCTCTGGCTGGGTCCCCCCCTTTCCATCTGCTCGCGGAGATGGAGGCGGAGGTTTATTCCACCGTCCATGATCTCCGCGAAGCTGGGGATCCGAATGCCATCGGACCAGAAGTGGTGCGGGGCCAGGCCCGACAACGCATGGGAGCCAAGTGGCTCGAGTGGTTAGCCCTCCCGCGACATCGGGAGGGCCGCGTTGTCGGGGCGCTCCTACCCATCATGAACGAATGGGTGGGGCGTGGGTACGGCAGGCTCACCTTCCGCCTGACGCAGATATTGACCGGAGTTGGATGCTTCGGCAATTATCTGCGTCGCATAGGGCGGGAGGAGTCGTCGCAGTGTGTCAGCTGCAACTCGGGCGATGAGGACACGGCCGACCACACGCTGGCGGTTTGCCGGTCGTGGTCGGACGAGCGGCGTGTCCTCGAGTCGCGGCTGGGTCCCGATCTCTCACTGCCGACGGTCGTGCGTCGGATGGCGGGAGATCGGGAGTGCTGGAAGGCCGTCTCCGCATTTGCGGAGGCGGTAATGTTGAAGAAGGAGGAGGCGGAGCGGGACAGGATCCGCACCGGGCATCCGTCCTGCGTAGCCGCCCCTCGGAGATCCGGTAGGATCGGGAGGAGGAGATGACCCGGGGCCGGGGGAGGTAGGGCGGTGACGTAATTTAGTGAGTCACCCCCGCTCCCCGTCGGCATCAACCCCGGGTCGGAGGCGCCCTTTTCAGGGGGCCTCGGGAAGGAGGCGGCCTTAGCCGCGAGTTGCCGTCGGCGTCGCGTCGTGGCAGGGCGCGACGCGCGACGGCGGAGTTACGATCAGGGGGGGTCCTCGTGTCAGAGGGCCCCCCCGGGGAGCAGCCGACCATCTGCTGCTCCCCCGGGAGCCGCGCCATTGGCGCCGTTTTTAGCGCGCTCCCGAGGAAGGCGGTCGAGCAGGTAAAGGGTGAGTGCGGCGGTCAATTGACCATATGACCTAGTGCCGCCTCCCCGCCGGCCGCGACCCTTCGGGCCGCGTCCGGGTCACTGCTCGACCGCGGGGGGTCGGGGGTGGGGGTGCCGGGGGGCACGCTCACCCCTCCACAACATCATGCGACCCCCCCAGAAGTGGCGACGCGGCCGCGTGGTCCGTCTCGCGTCACCGGAGTTTTGGGAAGACCCCCAAAACTCCGGTGACGCGGTTGTTGAGCGCGGAGCCAGCATTTGCGCTGAGGGGGGGGGGGGGGGGGGCAAGCGAATGTATCGCTAGTTTGCTCTCGCACAAGTCCTCCCCCTCGAGCGTGCGACTCCGCGCCCGAGGACGACCACCGTGGAGTTTTAGTGGGTGCAAGCCCCACATAACCCCGTTTTTTATATCCGTCCAATTTTTATATCCGTCCGCATCCGACCCTTTGAAAAATTGATATTTTTTTGCACAAAAGCACCAAAAAAAATTGTATTTATTGTAGAATATATTATATGTAATCTTAGATTACCTATCTTATAGGTACTATAAAGCAGAAAGTTTATATATTTGTGTGTTTGTCTATTGCCTAAAAAATTTCCAGCGGTAAATTGAAGCAAAATAGTACATTTTTCCAGACTTGCACCTGCTTTTGTGCAAAAAAATATCAATTTTTCAAAGGGTCGGATGCGGACGGATATAAAAATTGAATTTTGTGAAATTGAAGTCTATCCAGAATTAAGAGGTATGCTTGAATTTACGAACAAATTCGAACAATTGTTTTAATTTAAAAAAATACGAAAATTGTAACAAGAAATCTTAATTGTGTGTTTGTCTATCGCCTAAAAATTTTCCAGCGGTAAACTCTGGGGTCACGAAATGTACCCCAGCTCACTATGCCTGGCTAATCCAGATGAATGTGGCTATTTTCACAAAAAATAAAAAAATAAATTTTTTTTATAAAATCATTATCTAAATTCTGTAATCTAAAGCTAGTAATCACAAAATGATGAAAAATGTAAAAAATGAAGTGAATGCCTACTTAAATGTCGATTCGCCCCACTGTGCGTCGACCCTCTCGCATGATCGCATGATCCGCCAGGGAATGTCCTATTGCTAATAATTGTGACGCAGTCAGTGATCTTGCACTTTACACTGCTGTCGATGCCGTACCAATCAAGTGTATTATTCCCTTCGTCCCTTTTTTGTAAACGTTACGGCGGCGTCGACCCTCTCGCGTGATCGCATGATCCGCCAGGGAATGTCCTATTGCTAATAATTGAGCGCTTGGATGCAATAAGGGGACTAGCGCTCGAAAATGGGAGAAATTATTGTCCAAACGCTATGAAATATTGGAAAATTAAATGTTGTTAAACTGTATTTTAAAAAATATAGTGTTGTAAAGCTCGTCACGACACACATTTTTCTATTCACAGTTTGTTTATCGAATCATTACTATTCGAGCTAAAAATTATAAACGAAAAAATTTTCATCGTCCAAAATCATTATTTCTTTAAGTATAAATTGCGATAACATGAGTAAATATTAAGGGATCGTTATGAGACTTGAAACATAAAACTCAGAAAACTCTAGCGAAGCCGCAAAATGTATGCACAAAACCCTTATGTTAACAAATGTAATAATATTTCATTAAAAGGTAATACTGGATATAACCCATGTTTTTCAACGTTCGCCGTTAAAAAGTATCGAGGCAATTTTGAGGTACATATAACTTGCAGCGACAAAGTATTTCCTTAATATACAAGGAAGATTTTCACCAATTTTCACACTGATTAATAAATAATTGTAGAAGTTATGACGATATATACAGAGGGTCCCAAAAATGTCGGACTTCCTTGAAAGGGGTTACTCAGGGGGTGATTTGAAACAACTTTTTCCTTAGCGAAAATATTGTCCGAAGCTTCGTTAAGGAGATATTAACCAAAAACCCCGACCAATCAGAGCGCGCGCCTTCCGCCTGAGTTCCCGCGGTAGCGTTGGCTACGAGGTAGGCGACCGCGCTTGTGCTACGAACGTACGAACAAGCAAGTCGGCATGCATCGAAGGAAACCGCGTTACACATTTTTTTTTTAAAGCAGAATCTTAAATAAGAATAATTTGAAGTGAGAGGACAAGAAGTACGTAAATTTCGTTGTTAAATAAGGCATAAACGAAAAGGTAACGTAACAGAAAATGTACGACAAGTGATCGTAATTCGTTATGGAGGTAAAAATCCGTAGTTTAACAACGGCCAACACAACTAAATTTAAAAAATAATATTAGGTGTATGAATAAATTCTTTCCGACTGGAATTTCTATCGCGGTGGTATTCAGAAGCTGCCAGAAAAATGGCAAAAGGTAATTAACAATAATGGAAATTATTTCGATGATCGAGTTGTTTTCATATTTTTTAAATCGAACTGTTATTATACCCTAAAATCGGAAAGAATTTATTTCCACACCTAATAATGTTGGATGAAAGTATGTCTCGTCCGTTTAGATTTTATGTTGGAATAAACACGGCCCTGTGCGCAGTAACTCTCTGCGCACATGGGCCGTCGCGAGAGTGTCCGGGATTATGTACATGTGTTCAGAGTTCGAATGTCCTTCCAAACGGATAGACACGTGTAATAATAACGGAGGCCATTAGTACTGGCATACATTTATATACTTCAATTTTTCATTATAATATTATAGTACTTTATTCTATTCTTTTTCTTTTGTAATAAAGTTTCTTTCATACTCTAAGTATAAGTCTAACAGGTTATGGGCCCAGCACGCTTCCACTGCGCCACTCACATCGTGTAGAGTATAGAGTCAGTGCGGTGTACCGTTGCGCACGTGTTTTGCCTGTTTGTCTCTCCGGTAGTATTTCGTCGGGTAATACGTCTCTTATTAGTGCGAAGATGGCTGATAAGGACAATTACAGCCTCACGAAATTTGACGGCACAAATTTCGAATTGTGGAAACATGGAGTGTCGCTTATGTTGGAATCGCAAGATTTGCTGGAGTACGTTGAAGGGACGGATGTGCAGCCCGAAAAGGAGACTAAAGTCAAGGAATGGAAGGAATGGAAGAAGCGACAGTCAAAAACCGCAGTAACGCTGCTGGGGTCGGTAGAGCAAGCCTTACATATTAATTTGGTGAATTGCACAACACCTAACGCAATATGGCGGAAGCTATGCGAACTCTATGGCGATACAACGGAGGATGCGAAGCAGCGTTGTTGGCAGCAGTTTTACGATTTTCAAGTGACTGACGAGGAGCCCGTTGCGACTCAAATTGAAAAACTGGAAAATATTTGCAGAAGACTGGAGAGTGCGGGCGAAAAACCTTCGGAGATGGCCATAATGTCGAAGTTGTTGAATAGCTTGCCGGCAAGATTTTCGGCGTTCAGAATGGCGTGGGAATGCACCGCCAAAGGGGAACGGAAGAAGGAAAACCTGATCGGGAGAATCATTCGCGAGGATAAGCGAGTGAAGGCTACAGAGGAAGACACATCGTCATTAGCGCTCCAAGTACAGGCACTGCAGGCGAAACTTGACAGTCTAGAGACAAGCGGAAATCGAGACGAGAAGATGAAACCCAGTAAGCAGAAGATTGAGGAACTGAAGAAGAAGCACCCATGTAATTATTGCCACGAGACAGGACACTGGTATCGAGAGTGCAAAAAACGTATTGCTGACGGAAAGAAAACAAAGACATCCGTAGTGGTTTATGTGTGTGATATATCGGTGTTCTTCTCGGAAACAACAAACAAAGACGAAGCGGTGTGGCTGGCCGACTCTGGAGCGAGCATGCATATGACCTCGAGGCGGGATTTGTTCGCTGAACTTGGTCCGGTGAAAACGATAAAATGCGTAAAGGTCGCAGGAGATAAAACCCTTTCGGTAGCCGGAGTTGGGATCATAAACATTAAAGCAAGTGTCAATAACAGATGTGAAAATCGCCAGCTAACGAACGTACTGTTCGTTCCGGATTTGAAACGAAGCCTATTTTTAGTGGGCGCAATCACAGACAAAGGTTTCTCGTTTCACAGCTATCATGACCGTTGTGAAGTGCGAGAGAGAGACGGAACGCTATCAGCAGTGGGGGTCCGCTACGGGTCGTTGTTTCGCATGCTGTTTGAGACAAATAGACTGGAGCAGTGCAATGTAGCACAGGAGATGTCACTAAGATTGTGGCATGAAAGATTGGGACACATTAGCACGAAAACAATCAAAGAAACGAATACAAGTGGAGCCTTGGATGGAATGAAAATTGAGGACGAGACAGAATTTTTCTGTGAAGCGTGCACGCTAGGAAAACAAACACAGAAGCCACATTTTACTAGTAATAGAGAAAGGGCAGAAAAACCAGGTGAAAAGATCCACTCGGATGTCTGTGGCCCGCTAAACATACAGTCACCAGGTGGTTCCAGATATTTTGTGGTATTTAAGGACGATTGCACGGGATTTAGAACGGTTTATTTCTTGCGTCAAAAATCCGAGGTGTTTAACAAATTCAAAGAATACGAGGCACGAGTGCTCAGACAGACAAATAATCGAATAAAAGTGTTTCGCTCAGACAATGGCACGGAGTATTTGTCAAACGCGTTCTCTGAATTCCTAAAAACAAAAGGAATTATTCATGAGAGGTCTACACCTTACGTTCATCAACAGAATGGGCGTGCAGAACGGGAGATAAGAACCCTCGTTGAGAGTGCTAGATCAATGTTGATCGCACGAAACATTCCGAAATACTTATGGGCTGAAGCGATTCAAACGGCGGCATATGTGTTGAATAGAACCATATCTAAGCAGGTAGAGAATGTGACGGCGTATGAAAAATGGTTTGGGCATAAACCAATGCTGAAGCACATGCGTACGTTTGGGTGTGACGCATATAAGAACATTCCCATGCAAAGGAGGGGAAAACTGGACCCAAAAAGCAAGAAAATGATCTTCGTCGGCTACGAGGGTGAGTCAACTAATTATCGGCTATGGGATGTTACAGCTCGTGAAATACACGTAAGCTGTAACGTAGACTTCGACGAGACCTCAGAAGGGCCAAAGCAGACAGAAGGAAGACCTGAGAAGACTGGGGAAGTCCAGATTGATCTGGGAGTGTACGAGGAATCATCGGATGAAGAAGAGGTGGGAGAACTGCAGCCAACACCGGAGGATCGTCCCGACGATGAACAACAGGATGAGAGGCCAACCGCAGGAATGCAGCTACGTGATAGAGAGAACCTACGTCCACCTGAGCGTTATGGTGAGAGAGAACATGCGTATACAGTAGAACCTGTGCCGTTGACATATGAAAGTGCAGTGAGCAGTAATGAAAGTGATAAATGGCGAATGGCGATGGGTGAGGAAGTGACTGCGCTCCGGGAAAATGAAACATGGACACTCGAAAAACTTCCATTGGGACAGAAAACAATTGGATGTAAGTGGGTTTATAGTACAAAAACTGATGTAAATGGTAATATTAAGCGATACAAGGCAAGACTCGTTGCACGGGGATTTGCACAGCGGGAAGGAATTGACTATACCGAAACTTTCGCACCAGTTGTACGGTACGAATCCGTTAGAATACTTTTAGCCATCGCCGCGAGGGAGGATTATGAGGTTGCTCAATTTGATGTAAAAACGGCATTTTTATATGGTAAATTAAAAGAAGTCGTGTATATGGAACAGCCCCAGGGGTTTAAAGATGATAAGACCCCCGAGGCCGTGTGTAGATTGCATAAGAGTCTTTATGGCCTTAAGCAGTCCCCCCGTTGCTGGAACGAAAAATTTGTTGCGTTTCTGAAAGATTTTAGTTTTCAAAGAACGGAGAGTGACCATTGTGTGTTTTCGGGTAGATTGAGAGGAGTGGTTGTCTTTCTAGCATTGTACGTAGATGACGGGCTGTTAATTTCTAGTTCCAAGGATGCAATTGACAAAGTATTGACGCGGTTAAAGGAGTCATTTCAAATAACAATTGAAGATGCAAAGATTTTCATTGGAATAGAAATTGAACGTGATCGAAAAGAGAAAATGATAAAAATAGGGCAAAGTAGGTATATTCAGAAAATGATCGAAAGATTCAAACTGACAGATGCAAAGGTTGTGAGTACTCCTATAGAACCTGGCTCGGTTTTAACAAGCGTTCAGGTTTTTCCGGGAAAAGAAAATAATGAAAAGATCCCCTACCGCGAGGCGATCGGTTCGCTTCTGTTTATTACTAGGGTTAGTCGGCCTGACATTGAATTCGCGGTGAATCGAGCCAGTCAGTTTTTAGTAAACTATGGACAGGAGCACTGGCAAGCAGTCAAACGAATCTTTCGATACTTAAAAGCCACTATAAACCACGGAATAGTGTATGGAAAAAGTGGGAGCAATTGCAATCTAATCGGATATACGGACGCTGATTATGCCGGGTGTATTCATACGCGAAAATCAACTAGCGGATTTGTATTCCTACTAAACGGCGGGGCAATCTCTTGGTCAAGTCGAAGACAACGTGCAGTTGCTCTATCGACAACAGAAGCCGAATACATTGCATTAGCTACCGGTACACAAGAATGAATCTGGGTGCGCCGAATGATATCTGAATTGGGCATGAAATGTGATATGGTTCCGATAAATGTGGATAACCAGTCAGCAATAAAGATAGCGAATAACCCAGAACACCATAACAGAACCAAACATATAGATGTACGGTATCATTTCGTTCGAGATGTGTGTGAGAGTGGTGAAATAGGTATAACATATATAGAAACAAAACAGCAACTCGCGGATATTCTTACTAAGCCCTTACCAAAAGGGCAATTTATTTACCTAAGAAACCAAATAAGCGTTGTAAACGGTCTCGAATAAGTGGGAGTGTTGGATGAAAGTATGTCTCGTCCGTTTAGATTTTATGTTGGAATAAACACGGCCCTGTGCGCAGTAACTCTCTGCGCACATGGGCCGTCGCGAGAGTGTCCGGGATTATGTACATGTGTTCAGAGTTCGAATGTCCTTCCAAACGGATAGACACGTGTAATAATAACGGCGGCCATTAGTACTGGCATACATTTATATACTTCAATTTTTCATTATAATATTATAGTACTTTATTCTATTCTTTTTCTTTTGTAATAAAGTTTCTTTCATATTCTAAGTATAAGTCTAACAAATAATCACCAATAATTTAAATAAAACTCACCCTTTCGGACATTCCTTTCCTTGCTTTCCTTCCCTTTTCGGAAACCTGTGTCACTGGGTCACTGTACCGATCCTGGTTATCGGTGGACGAAAAGATGTATGGTTGGGTAGCGCCCAGTGCTCAGCTAATCACAGTGCGTCCGGGTTAATGTACCGAATATTCACTTTACTGCACGGCTACTAACACTCTGATCACTGAATTTATTTTTCACGGAACGTGTTGTTCCTACGTTATAAAAATTGGTGGCCCCGAAAGGGGCCGATTACTGTTAATTACTGGGACGAGATTACTACTATTACCCGGCGAAAAGAAGACTCGTGGCAGACGGTCCCAGGCTGTGCAGTCCGCTACTGTGACGATTGGTCGATTGTTGCACCGCGCGACGAAGAGATCGAACGAAACACATCGAGACCGAGTGGGATAGAGCGATCTGACCGATGATCGTCAAAACAAAACAATAGCGTAGGCTACAGATCGCTCTATCCCACTCGGTCTCGATGTGTTTCGCTCGATCTCTTCGTCGCGCGGTGCGACAATGTATGTGGCAACTTCAGCCAATAACCAAAATACATGTGCCCCGTCTTTAAAAGTGTGTCCAAATAGGTGACTCGACCAATCGTCACAGCAGCGGACTGCACAGCCCGAGACCGTCTGCCAGGAGTCTTCTTTTCGCCGGGTAATAGTAGTAATCTCGTCCCAGTAATTAACAGTAATCGGCCCCTTTCGGGGCCACCAATTTTTATAACGTAGGAACAACACGTTCCGTGAAACATAAATTAAGTGATCAGTGTTAGTAGCCGTGCAGTGAAGTGAATATTCGATACATTACCCCGAACGCACTGGACGTTGCGATCCTTACCTTCGGGTGGTGTCGTATAGCTGCGATCAGCTGAGCACTGGACGCCGATGACCAGGATCGGCATAGTCGCCTAGTGACACAGGTTTCCGAAAAGGGAAGGAAAGCAAGGAAAGGAATGTCCGAAAGGGTGAGTTTTATTTAATTTATTGGTGATTATTAGGTGTGAAAATAAATTCTTCCCGATTTTAGGGTACAATAACAGTTCGATTTAAAAAATATGAAAACAACTCGATCATCGAAATAATTTCCATTATTGTTAATTACCTTTTGCCATTTTTCTGGCAGCTTCTGAATACCACCGCGATAGAAATTCCAGTCGGAAAGAATTTATTCATACACCTAATATTATTTTTTAAATTTAGTTGTGTTGGCCGTTGTTAAACTACGGATTTTTACCTCAATAACGAATTACGATCACTTGTCGTACATTTTCTGTTACGTTACCTTTTCGTTTATGCCTTATTTAAAAACGAAATTTACGTACTTCTTGTCCTTTCACTTCAAATTATTCTTATTTAAGATTCTGCTTTAAAAAAAAACTGTGTAACGCGGTTTCCTTCGATGCATGCCGACTTGCTTGTTCGTACGTTCGTAGTACAAGCGCCGTCGCCTACCGCGTAGCCAACGCTACCGCGGGAGCTCGGGCGGAAGGCGCGCGCTCTGATTGGTCGGGGTTTTTGGTTAATATCTCCTTAACGAAGCTTCAGACAATATTTTCGCTAAGGAAAAAGTTGTTCCAAATCACCCCCTGAGTCACCCCTTTCAAGGAAACGCGACATTTTTGGGACACCCTGTATATATATATACCTATGTATACTATTTGAATTTTATAACCTACCAAGTGTCAATCCATCATAACCTGCCAAGTGTCAAATAAGGTAAGTGGTCCAAATTTGAAATGTCACGAGTTTTTACACTAAATAGGCGACTGAATTATTGTCTCAATTAACAAGGTCAGTGGCCAAAATTTTTTAAATAGATTTCTTATGTAGAGTCGCAGACTTGGAAGTTGTCCGGAGAAGGTTAGATAGACAGAGAAGCATCTTGTTTCGCACAAGTTTCTGGAAACTTGTCAAATAAGGTAAATCGACAAAGCTTGTCAAATTAGCGTAGCATTAAGAATTAAGATTAAGAATATTATGGCGTACCGCTTGCAATGTAGAGTCAGTCACATTAGTCAAGAAAGTACGTTGAAAATACACATCCCTTGATACTTTCCAATATTTTGTGAAAGATATTCATAATACTTTAATATATTAAATCCACAGTAGTTTCTACGCTATTCATTCATTTTACTAGTTTTCCATTAACAATATTTCAATTCACCAATAAATATACAGGGTGTTCCGATAATGCTGCGGTATCTTAAAGGGTGTGATTCGGGGGATGATTGCAAACAACTTTTTCCTTTGCGAAAATGCCCTCCGAGGTTTCGTTAACGAGATATTAATAAAAAGCACCGACCAATCAGAGCGCGAGCCTTCCGCTGGAGGTCCTGCGCTAGCGTGGTCGCGCGCCGGGCCGCGCTGCGACTACGAACAAGCAAGGCGGCATGCATCGAAAGAAATTGCGTAGAATGGCAAATGAAAAAGACGTAACAAAAAATCCAACCTTTTGCCATGGTTTGTTTGCCATTTAAAGTGAATAATGAATAAAGGATAAATGGATGAAAATCACGTGTAACGTAAAAAGACGAATACACATTATTTTTAGAAGATTCGAAAATAATAATTATTTGAAGTGGGAGGTTAAGGAATACGTAAAATTCCTTGTGTTAATAACATATCCACGAAAAGGTAATGTAACAGGAAATTAACGAAAAGTGATCGTAGTTCGTTATTGTGATAAAAATCCGTAACTCAATAACGGCCAGCACTGTTGCTGATAACGAATAAGTCTGTTTAAAAAGCCCGAATAAATATTTTCGTACGAGAATTTTGAGAATTATCGCCGGAAATAAGCCATAGCTTGCGTTAAATTTAAAAATGAATGATCACCATTAAAGTAACTAAAACTCACCTTTGTCGAAAATTCACCTGCAACTTGAAAACTTGTGTCACTGGGTCACCGAACCGATCCTGATCATCGATGGACGAGCCCAGTGCACAGCTGATCCCAGGTATACGACACTACCCAAAGTTAAGGGTCGCAATGTCAGGTGCGTCCAGGTCAACGTACCGAATATTCACTTCACTGCACGGCTACTAACACTGATCACTTTATTTACTTTTTATGGAACGTGTTGTTCCTACGTTTTAAAGCCGCGACACTAACCGACGAAACGTATCCTCGCTTGGTGTTTCGATATTGGGATACTCTAGCGCAAATGCTCGCGCAGCAGCACTTGCGTTCCCGTCGTTCCGGGCATAGACCCAGAACATACGGTAGTATTCCTGGGCTGTGAACATTTCTGCAACGCGATTTCTAGCTGACTGACAGGATTATTTCCAAGCAACTTCCGCTACCCCCAAGTAGCTTCTCTGGTTCCATTATGAGTTAACTCCCACCAAGCCAAGAGGCTTTAGGTAAAAAGAAGCCAGCACATTTTCGGAACACACGTGTTTTGCAGAAGTGCAACGAAAACTTTCACAAAAGCCCGCGCTCCGTCCTTCTACTGCCAATGTACCCATTGCTTCGAGATAGAAAACAGACACCACGTGTATCGGTTCGAAAGGGTCCGAAGGGAAGAGACGCAGAAAGCCTGGTGGGGGTCAACTCATAATGGAACGAGAGAAACTATTTGGGGGTAGAAGAAGTCGCTTGGAAAAAATCTTGTCAGTCAGCAGTCAGCAATCGCGTCGCAGACAAATGTTCTCTGCTCAAGAGTATTACGCGATGTTCTGTGTGTACCCCCCGAACAACGAGGACGCAAGTGCTGCAGCGTGAGAATTTGCGCGGGAATTACCCACGGCTCCGAACGCCAAGTAAAAATTCATTTCCACCAATTTTTATAACGTAGCAACAACACGTTCCATGAAAAATAAATTAAGTGATCAGTGTTAGTAGCCGTGCAGTGAAGTGAATATTCGGTACATTAACCCGGACGCACTTGACGTTGCGACCCTTAACTTTGGATGGTGTCGTGTACCTGAGATCAGCTGTGCACTCGGCGATTACCAGGATCGGTTCAGTGACCTAGTGGACACAGGTTTTTAAGCTGCAGGTGAATTTCCGAAAGGGTGAGTTTTAGTTACATTATTGGCGACTATTATTTTTTAAATTTAACGCAGGCTACGGCTTATTTCCGGAGATAATTCTCCAAATTTCCGTACGTAAATGTTTCTTCCGAGTTTTTAAACCAACTTATTCATTATCAACAACAGTGTTGGCCGTTACTGAACTACGGATTTTTATCACAATAACGAACTACGATCACTTTTCGTTAATTTCCTGTTACGTTACCTTTTCGTGGATATGTTATTAACACAAGGAATTTTACGTATTCCTTATCCTCCCACTTCAAATAATTATTATTTTCGAATCTTCTAAAAAAAATCTGTATTCGTCTTTTTACGTTACACGTGATTTTCATCCATTTATCCTTTATTCATTATTCACTTTAAATGGCAAACAAACCATGGCGAAAGGTTGGATTTTATTGTTACGTCCTTTTCATTTGCCATTCTACGCAATTTCCTTCGATGCATGCCGCCTTGCTTGTTCGTAGTCGCAGCGCGGCCCGGCGCGCGGCCACGCTAGCGCGGGACCTCCAGCGGAAGGCTCGCGCTCTGATTGGTCGGTGCTTTTTATTAATATCTCGTTAACGAAACCTCGGAGGGCATTTTCGCAAAGGAAAAAGTTGTTTGCAATCATCCCCCGAATCACCCCCTTTCAGATACCGCAGCATTTTCGGAACACCCTGTATAGTAAACCAACACCAATAAAAATATTGAATCTCTTCGTTCATTTTCGCTAAATTACCATTAGCATTTTTTAAATTTCCTCCAACAAGACTTTCTACCATATGTTCTCACTTCCTTCGGGCACATTATGTAGTCGCTACATTCACTAGAGCAAAAGGCCACTCTATAAGTAAGTTCTACGTTAAGTCGTATATAACTAAAATGTGGCTTTTATATTTATTTACAGATAATCAAAGCAGAAGATGATGCAGTGTGATCTACGTCAGACTATGTACGCAGAAATTTGCAGGTAGAGTTTTGCATATGCAATAAATAATTAGTAAATGGGTTAAATAATTAGTAAATGGGTCCTATTTCAGTTAACGATGCAGACGAATCGTAATTACGCATACTTAAGTCCTAAGAATATAAAATAATACGATAAAATCAAACGTAAATAGATTATTATTTATTTTATTTTGCTAAAAATATTATGTATCGTTCTCCGACTTTGTCAAATTATAATGACACTTGAGAAAACAGATTTATTAAAGTGTTTTAAGTTATAAGTTCTACGTTAAGTTGTAACTAAAATAACTAAAATGTGGATTTTATATATTTACAGATAATCGAAGCAGAAGATGATGCAGCGTGATCTACATCAGAGAAAAAATTTTAGTGTAACATACTATTGATATTATTATATTAATTAAACGATTTTATTCAACTTCGATCCTCTGTTTCCTTCTTGTATGCTTGCTTTCTATCAGAAAATTCTAATTTAAACCAATTCCGCCAATCCAATCGTCTTGAAGCTTTGCAGGCGTGCGTAGTTTGGATGACAATTATATCCCCATAAAAAAAACTTTAAAAAAGTAAAAAAAATACGCCAAGTACATGAATTATCTTTGTAAAAAGAAGTGATATCCCTATAAAAAAACTTTAAAAAAGTAAAAAATAATTACGCCAAGTACATGAATTACACAGTACAACAGCCATCTGGACTTGTAACATTCAATAGCCGTTTCTTATAGGTTTTCGTGCGCTGAAAACGAATCCGCAAACCGTTTGTCGCCATCACCCTCAGTTTTTGAGAAATTCGATTTTGAAAAAAGCTGCATATTTTCAACTTTGAACATCTTTTATGCCGAAACGGTAATAGTTATTCGGTTGCTCGTTATGTCAAATTATTCTATGAACCCTCCCGAATACAACGATATAAGTTATTATTGCATTACGAACATTTAAATATGTTTAAACAACGATCAAAGGGAAAAGGACACCCGAAATGCACCCATTTTGGCAGATGTCCTTCAATTTATTTCCAAAACTAAGGGTCTGGGAGCAAATCTGACCATTCCACGCGATGCAGCAGACAGTTTTCCTTCGGAAAGCGTCAACAGAAGTGGTAAGTCTCGTTTTGTTTTCAATACAGAAGCGAAATAGTTTGGCAAAACGCGCGGAGCCGGCAGTGGTAGTCAACGGCGCGGCGTCCGGCGCGGCGTCCGGCGCGGCGTATCCACAGCCGCTCGCGCGCGACTCTCACCGTGCTCCAATATTGTATTTGTTATTTATAAACTATTTAATAAAAAATTATTAACTATTACATAATAAACTAAGTAATAAATTTTCTGTAATTTCAAGCTTTGCTTTTTTGAATATGCAAGGTGTCGGCGCTATGTGTGTACAGTTAGGTACATCAGTTCCTAATGTATTAAAAATACCAAAGAACTGTTCGTGTGAAAGTCATACTATACGACGGGGTAAATTCATTGTCGAAGACGATTTTTTTACATTATTATTTTTAAAAGATACAGGGTTATCCATTTAAGACTGGCGGCGCTGCGCGAGTACAACTGAGAACGGCAACATGTACATGACCTACACGAACCTATACTTTTAGCAACAGCCCATAGATAGCGGATGTATCGACATATGATTGCACTAGTAAGAATGCGTTTGCCACTTCTGTTGACGCTTTCCGAAGGAAAACTGTCTGCTGCATCGCGTGGAATGGTCAGATTTCCTCCCAGACCCTTAGTTTTGGAAATAAATTGAAGGATATCTGCCAAAATGGGTGCATTTCGGGTGTCATTTTCCCTTTGATCGTTGTTTAAACATATTTAAATGTTCATAATGCAATAATAACTTATATCGTTGTACTCGGGAGGGTTCGTAGAATAATTTGACGCAACGAGCAACCGAATAACTATTACCGTTTCGGCATAAAAGATGTTCAAAGTCGAAAATTTGCAGCTTTTTTAAAAATCGAATTTCTCAAAAACTGAGGGTGATGGCGACAAACGGTTTGCGGATTCGTTTTCAGCGCACGAAAACCTATAAGAAACGGCTATTGAATGTTACAAGTCCAGATGGCTGTTGTACTGTGTAATCTGCGTTAACGGTGTTTTGAGAGGTGTTTCTGAAGCAAATTGAAATTTAACAGGTCTACAAAATCTAGTAGAGGAAGGTCTTGTATTCTTCCACAGCACCAGAGAATCATGTTCTTTCTCATGTAACTGAAGAGGAACCAGAGATGTGAGAAACATATTTGCATCTGTGACGTTTTCTTTATCAAAGCCTTGCTTATATTCACTGTGTCCAGATGAACCGTCACACCCCCATTTAGAAACAAGAGTCATTGTGTCACTTCCTATATTTTCAAGTTCTTCGGTTTTATTTTTTAAAATCCTTGAAATGGTATGATTCAGTAATGACTTCTCTGCGACCTCTATGCGTCCACATATAAAAAAAACTAATTACATTAAATTATGGCCTCCTAGGAACCATTCAACTTTTATCTAAAACATTTTTCAATATTATGAAAAATGAAAACAAGATACTCCAAATACTGATAAAAGTTATAGAAAAAATGCTCCCGACACCAAAGCCGCAAGTTTACGCAGATGAAACCTGTTTGGTTATGTACTCAAAGATATAATGCACCACTAGTATTAAGTCTTACCTTGACGCTAGTTGTCGCAAAAAAGTTATGTCTAAGTAAACTTCGATTCTATTATTAAAAATACCTCTTTGTTCAACTTGTGTCCCACTGAAATCAACGATTGTATCATTGACTTAATTCATGTAATTTATTTGTTCAGTATGAACATAATCAAATTACAAAATTGCGATTTTTTTTTAATTTGTAAATACTTTAAATTTTACTTATAAGATAGTGCGTTTGTAACTCAAACTTGCAAGTATTCTGTTCCCCAACTTTCATATTATAATTTCCTTACAAATTAATGGTATTTACAGAAAATTCTTGTTGGTTCTGGTGCTTCAATTATCCTACTATGGAATTGTATTGAAAAAATTCTGCGTACTTAACATTCCAAAAATGACTTTTTTCCTCTGTTTAATCCACTGTGCGTCCTGAGCTGGTAATACGGTTCCTCCACCGTCCCACCGGTAACCCCGCATTTAACGGTTACACTCTTAAAGAGGCGAAGAAGTTGGCGAAGGAACACAATTTTAAATACGTTTGGATGAAGCGTGGTATCACTTATGTAAGAAAAGATGACGCCTCTAAGACCACCGTTTCTCGTCACCATCGGATCTTAATAAGGAGCAATGACATGTATCTCGTCGAAGCCGGCAATCTACAGGTTCTTCTTCTGGAGATTCTTCCTGCGAACTACGTAGCTTTTCTATCTATCTCTTCTTTTTCCTCGGCGGAGACGTCGTCGCTTGCTGCTGTGTCTGTGGTCGATTCTACTGTCTCCTCTACGCTCTCTGATGTTCTACGTGCTGATTCTAATTTGCTCTCTGTCGCGCATCTAAATGTTCGTGCATCTTTGACTTATCACTTTTCTGGCTTGACTGATCTTGTGCACGACCATAAATTTGATATTATAGCGCTTAGTGAATCCTGGCTCCGTACCACGGACAGTTCCGTGTCCTTGTCTATACCTGGATATGTAAATTTTTCGTACTGACCAATGCTCTGACTCCCTCTCTTGTGGGGGGAGGTACAGCTCTTTATAGTAACTGTAGTTTTCATTGCTCTAACATTTTTAATACGTTTTCCGATAACCTTTTTTCTAATAGCCTACTTGATGTATCTGGTGTTCTTATAAGTTTTAATCACAGTCGTCTGGCAATACTTGCTGTTTATCGTCCGCCCAGCTGTCCGATCACGTCCTTAAAGAACTTGGAGCTTTTTCTCACTGACGTTTCTTGCTTTGTCGAACGCATTATATGCTTAGGCGATTTTAATGTCAATTTTAATAACATTAGCAATTCCGATGTACAGTATATTGAAAGTATGATGTCTATTATTTACATAAAACAAATTATTGCTGAGCCAACGCGGATTACACAAACCTCACCGACCTTACTGGACCTGATTTTGGTCAGCAGGGATATGGATGTGGTCTCTTCGGGTATATTTGATATAAGTCACATTAGCGATCACTGTCTAATTTATGCACTTTTTGACATTCCTAAGTGAAGTCTCTCCTCGTCACTTTCGTCTGTTGTCCAACGTGTTCAAAACTCATGTCTCCGTTTCTCTTATAATGTTCGTAAGTATGATCACATAACGCCTTCTTTCCAACGTTCCGGCTGGCTAAAGATGAAGCAGAGATGGATATTTCATATCTGCTGTCTCGTCTATAAGATACTCGCAACAGGTACGCCGATGTATCTGTATGATCTACTTCGCTCCAATCTGTCCATGCACTCTAGGGGCTCTATGACAACGAGAGGTTGTTTTGATTTGTCTGTGCCTCACCATCACTCTTGTAAGTTCACTGCGTCATTCTCCTACACAGCCTCCTATTATTATAACTCCATTCCTTCTAGTATACGTTCTCTGTCGTCGTATGCTTCCTTTAAATTTAGTGCTCGCTCTTTCATTCTCTCACGGTTTCCTCTGTAATCGTCTCATCGTTATTTCCTTTCTTTTCATTCTTTTCCTAACTCCCAACGGCTCTTTAGATTAGGTTGTAGAGCAGCAGTTAATGCTGAACCTCGCCTACTCGCCATTGTAATTTTAATTATAATTTTAATTTTAATTGTAATGGTGCAATAAAGTCATTTTAATAATAATAATATTAATAATAAAGATCGCTATATAAAGCTGATTCATGTTCCAATGACGTACAACCTCTTTCCCTTCAAGTACCTTTCCAGCCGCCTGATCATGATCTTCATCTCCTCCTCTTTTTCCGCCAATAACACTAGGTCGTCCGCATACGCCAAAGTGCATATCCTCCTTCCTCCTACTTTCACCACTCCCCATTTTCCTTTCCTGAGCTCCCGCTCTGTGTCTGCTATCAGCAGGTTAAACAAGATCAGGCTCAGCGGGCACCCTTGCCTCAGACTTTTCGCCGTCCAAAAGCTCTCCCTTAAACTCCCCTCCCACCTACACCTTGCTCGTCGTCTCTCTATAAATTTCCTTTACCCACCCCCTCAGCCCCTCCCTCACCCCTCTCTTCTCCATAGCCTCCATAGCCTCTATCACCTTCTCTCCGCCATTCTTCCAAGCCTCATTTAGGATCTCATCCCCTACCATCGCCTTCCCTTCCTTCAGTTTCCTCACTACCCTCCTTATCTCCTATTTGCTTATTCCCTCTTCCTCTCTCCTTCTCCTACCCCCCTGTCCTCCCATCCTTACCCTATTTTCCACTCCTAACAGTCCCATAAAATACTCCTTCCACTCCTCTTTCTTTATCCTTTCGTCCATACCCCTCCTTTTTTCCTTCCCCTGTTTACTCTTTACTTTCGTTTCTTGCTTCCGCCACCTCCCTTATCAATCTCTCCCTCTCCTCATCTATTTTCCTTTCAAACAGCTCTTTGTATTCTCTCCTCCTTCTCTTGTAGTACTCCCTACTCCCCTCCACCCTCTCCATTTCCTCAACTCCCTTCTCACCTGTCTCTTCATCTCCCTACATACTCTGTCCCACCACCCTTCCTCCTTCCGGCTCGTCAACTTTCCCCCACCTCTTCCCCTTTCCTCATCACCTCCTTAATCCTTTCTATCATCTTGCTCACCGCCACCCCTTCTATGCGCACTCCTTCCATCAATATTTCAAAATAACGCTCTTTGAAAATGAGTGCAGATAAAAAGGAAAAAATAACCAGGAATTTGTTTTTTTTTTCGTTGAATTTATGGAAAAATACCTACGACAATTGGGTAATTTCTCTGACGAGCATACGAAGGAAGTGAAAAAAAGATTTTTTATCCCTTATAATACTGCTTTTATGCCTTATATTAATTGGATTAGCCTAACGGCATGTTTGGAACCAACTGAAGTGAAAAATAATTTTGGCCGCCCACATCGGCAAAATACCCCACTATGCGCCGATGAGAAATAAAAGTGAGGAATAAATCAGTACACGTGTTATATGAGTAATGTAGAAGAAAGTGAAGTACGTTTTATTTGTAACTGACTTAATGGAGTAACGTCCCAGTCGCCTCGTAGATACCTAACCTAATAGTCCGGGAGCCAACGACACTTTTTGATGATTCATTTGTTTAAAGTTGGTTTATCTTTTTTCCACTATATTTGTGCTACATATGCACAAAAAGACACCATAAAACACCGAAAAATGATCTACTGCCACCTTAGTTGCGGAACGGCATGCTACTGCCACTCCTATAAACATGTTAAAAAAATGAACTCCATTGGCCAAAATGTTTGAAGCTGAAATTTTTTTTGGTGGTAGTTTTAATCTCAAAATGGAAGAAAAACGATTGCTGCCAGTCCTATCGTGGAACAAAAGGCTTGGCAGGAGCCACCAAAGGTACGGCGCGACGCACCGCGCAGAGTTACGTTCACACGGCGTGTGCAATTCAACATTAATTTTCTCCGCCGTGGTCATATATTTAAAGCTGATCTTTTTGTACTAATTGTTTACATTAATAAGTGTAAGAAAAACGTGTGCTGCCAGTCCTATCATGGAACAAAAGGCTTGGCAGGAGCCACTAAAGGTTCTGTTGTTGGCTGAGGGAATGAAAGGTGCAGTGTGGCGAGTTGGGCGACTAGTGACATGGCACCTTTTATTGGCGATAAAATTATTTACGCAAATTACGAGTCATGTTTTAAGTATGAAAAAATAGGCGATAATGTGATAAAAAGTTTAGAAGAAAATTTATCCTGTAAAGAGCACGAAGAATCTGATACAAAAATAATTTTCCACGCCTGCCAAACTGAAGAAGATTCTCATATTGTTTTAAGATGCTCAGATACGGATATTTTAATTATTATGCTTGGTAATGTGAAATTTTTAAAGGAAAATGTCAAAGTTTGGATGCAGGTTGGCGTAGAAAATAATGAAAGATTTGTTAATGTGTCAGACATTTACGAAGCATTAGGGGAAAATTTGTGTAATGCATTACCAGCTTTCCATGCATTCACAGCATGTGATTTTAATCCTTCACTCTACAGAAAAGGCAAGAAACGGCCTTTGAGTTTATTAAATCACTCACCGAAATTCATAGACGCATTTTCAAGTTTATTCCGCATAAAGAATCCGCATAAGAATCCGCATCGTATGCGAACAGCGATGACGAATATATATAGATTCATTGTGTATTAAGATAAAGAGAAAAATTTTATTGCACTTTTAAATATTCTGGTTAAATTCATACAACTCGCCACACTGCACCTTTCATTCCCTCAGCCAACAACAGGACCTTTGGTGGCTCCTGCCAAGCCTTTTATTCCACGATAGGACTGGCAGCAAACGTTTTTCTTACACTTATTAATGTAAACAATTAGTACAAAAAAATTCAGCTTTAAATATACAGGGTGTCCCAAAAATGCTGCGGTTCCTTAAAGGGGGTGATTCGGGGGGTGATTGCAAACAAATTTTTCCTTTGCGAAAATGCCCTCCGAGGTTTCGTTAACGAGATATTAATAAAAAGCACCGACCAATCAGAGCGCGAGCCTTCCGCTGGAGGTGCCGCGCTAGCGTGGCCGCGCGCCGGGCCGCGCTGCGACTACGAACAAGCAAGGCGGCATGCATCGAAGGAAATTGCGTAGAATGGCAAATGAAAAAGACGTAACAAAAGAATCCAACCTTTTGCCATGGTTTGTTTGCCATTTAAAGTGAATAATGAATAAAGGATAAATGGATGAAAATTACGTATAACGTAAAAAGACGAATACACATTTTTTTTAGAAGATTCGAAAATAATAATTATTTGAAGTGGGAGGATAAGGAATACGTCAAATTCCTTGTGTTAATAACATATCCACGAAAAGGTAATGTAACAGGAAATTAACGAAAAGTGATCGTAGTTCGTTATTGTGATAAAAATCCGTAACTCAATAACGGCCAGCACTGTTGCTGATAACGAATAAGTCTGTTTAAAAGGCCCGAATAAATATTTTCGTACGAGAATTTTGAGAATTATCGCCGGAAATAAGCCATAGCTTGCGTTAAACTTAAAAATGAATGATCACCATTAAAGTAACTAAAACTCACCCTTGTAGAAAATTCACCTGCAACTTGAAAACTTGTGTCACTGGGTCACTGAACCGATCCTGGTCATCGATGGACGAGCCCAGTGCACAGCTGATCCCAGGTATACGACACTACCCAAAGTTAAGGGTCGCAATGTCAGGTGCGTCCAGGTCAACGTACCGAATATTCACTTCACTGCACGGCTACTAACACTGGTCACTTAATTTATTTTTCATGGAACGTGTTGTTGCTACGTTCTAAAAATTGGTGGAAATGAATTTTTACTTGGCGTTCGGAGCCGTGGGTAATTCCCGCGCAAATTCTCACGCTGCAGCACTTGCGTTCCCGTCGTTCCGGGCGTAGACCCAGAACATACGGTAATATTCCTGGGCTGTGAACATTTCTGCAACGCGATTTCTAGCTGACTGACAGGATTTTTTCCAAGCAACTTCCGCTACCCCCAAGTAGCTTCTCTGGTTCCATTATGAGTTAACTCCCACCAAGCCAAGAGGCTTTAGGTAAAAAGAAGCCAGCACATTTTCGGAACACACGTGTTTTGCAGAAGTGCAACGAAAACTTTCACAAAAGCCCGCGCTCCGCCCTTCTACTGCCAATGTACCCATTGCTTCGAGATAGAAAACAGACACCACGTGTATCGGTTCGAAAGGGTCCGAAGGGAAGAGACGCAGAAAGTCTTCGAGTTGCTATAAAGAAGAAAATGCATACCATTCCTGTTTCCCCTTTCTGACACCCTGCGTTCACGTCTGCTACGAGGCGGAACCAATTATGTCATAAATTATCCGAAACTGTAGGAAACCGTTCTCTCCCGCCGACTTGCGGGACAATACGGTCATAAACCGCGACCCTGGCGAAATGCTCTGGCTGATCAGCCTGATTAATTTTGGAGAACTAGAAATTACAGAGTATTATCCAGCATCAATACGTCTCGCGGAGAGACACAGGAAAAGAAGGGATAGTCCGCTGACTGCGCGTAGTCCCGCCTGCTTCGTCCTACCCTCAAATTAAAGACAGATCCCTTATCTCTCGTGTCTAAACACGCGCTCGAATTTTCAAACAAAAGCACGCGTCGACGTATTCCGTTGGAGAGAAGGCGGGTTTGAAGTTCGATTGGTCCTGAACTAACCAATCGGGCCTGCTTATCTCTCGTGTCTAAACACGCGCTCGAATTTCCAAACAAAAGCATGCGTCGACGTATTCCGTGCGAGAGAAGGTGGGCCTTGTGGAGGAGATATCGCTGTGAAGAGGGCCTCTTCAGGACAGTGGCCGTTTGGGAGAGATGCAGGGCAGATTGGTTAGTTTGGGGCCAATCGGACCTCAAGCCCACAGTCTCTCGCACCGAATACGTCGATGCGTGCTTGTGTTTTGAAATTCGAGCACGTGTTTATACTCGAGAGATAAGGGATCCGTCTTTAATTTGAGGGTGGGATGAAGCAGGCGGGACTACGCGCAGTCAGCGGACTGTCCCTTCTTTTCCTGTGTCTCTCCGCGAGACGTATTGATGCTGGATAATACTCTGTAATTTCTAGTTCTCCAAAATTAATCAGGCTGATCAGCCAGAGCATTTCGCCAGGGTCGCGGTTTAGGACCGTATTGTCCCGCAAGTCGGCGGTAGAGAACGGTTTCCTACAGTTTCGGATAATTTATGACTTAATTGGTTCCGCCTCGTAGCAGACGTGAACTCAGGGTATCGGAAATGGGAAACAGGAAGCAGGATTTTTTTCTTTATAGCAACTCGAAGACTTTCTGTTTCTCTTCTCTTCGGACCCTTTCGAACCGATACACGTGGTGTCTGTTTTCTATCTCGAAGCAATGGGTACATTGGCAGTAGAAGGACGGAGCGCGGGCTTTTGTGAAAGTTTTCGTTGCACTTCTGCAAAACACGTGTGTTTCGAAAATGTGCTGGCTTCTTTTTACCTGAAGCCTCTTGGCCTGGTGGGGGTCAACTCATAAGGGAACGAGAGAAACTATTTGGGGGTAGAAGAAGTCGCTTGGAAAAAATCTTGTCAGTCAGCAGTCAGCAATCGCGTCGCAGACAAATGTTCTCTGCTCAAGAGTATTACGCGATGTTCTGGGTGTACCCCCCGAACAACGAGGACGCAAGTGCTGCAGCGTGAGAATTTGCGCGGGAATTACCCACGGCTCCGAACGCCAAGTAAAAATTCATTTCCACCAATTTTTAGAACGTAGCAACAACACGTTCCATGAAAAATAAATTAAGTGACCAGTGTTAGTAGCCGTGCAGTGAAGTGAATATTCGGTACGTTGACCTGGACGCACCTGACATTGCGACCCTTAACTTTGGGTAGTGTCGTATACCTGGGATCAGCTGTGCACTGGGCTCGTCCATCGATGACCAGGATCGGTTCAGTGACCCAGTGACACAAGTTTTCAAGTTGCAGGTGAATTTTCTACAAGGGTGAGTTTTAGTTACTTTAATGGTGATCATTCATTTTTAAGTTTAACGCAAGCTATGGCTTATTTCCGGCGATAATTCTCAAAATTCTCGTACGAAAATATTTATTCGGGCCTTTTAAACAGACTTATTCGTTATCAGCAACAGTGCTGGCCGTTATTGAGTTACGGATTTTTATCACAATAACGAACTACGATCCCTTTTCGTTAATTTCCTGTTACATTACCTTTTCGTGGATATGTTATTAACACAAGGAATTTTACGTATTCCTTATCCTCCCACTTCAAATAATTATTATTTTCGAATCTTCTAAAAAAAATGTGTATTCGTCTTTTTACGTTACACGTGATTTTCATCCATTTATCCTTTATTCATTATTCACTTTAAATGGCAAACAAACCATGGCAAAAGGTTGGATTTTTTTGTTACGTCTTTTTCATTTGCCATTCTACGCAATTTCCTTCGATGCATGCCGCCTTGCTTGTTCGTAGTCGCAGCGCGGCCCGGCGCGCGGCCACGCTAGCGCGGCACCTCCAGCGGAAGGCTCGCGCTCTGATTGGTCGGTGCTTTTTATTAATATCTCGTTAACGAAACCTCGGAGGGCATTTTCGCAAAGGAAAAAGTTGTTTGCAATCACCCCCCGAATCACCCCCTTTAAGGAACCGCAGCATTTTTGGGACACCCTGTATGACCACGGCGGAGAAAATTAATGTTGAATTGCACACGCCGTGTGAACGTAACTCTGCGCGGTGCGTCGCGCCGTACCTTTGGTGGTTCCTGCCAAGCCTTTTGTTCCACGATAGGACTAGCAGCAATCGTTTTTCTTCCATTTTGTGATTAAAACTACCACCAAAAAAAAATTCAGCTTTAAACATTTTGGTCAATGGACTTAATTTTTTTTAACATGTTTATAGGAGTGGCAGTAGCATGCCGTTCCGCAACTAAGATGGCAGCAGATCATTTTTCGGTGTTTTATGGTGTCTATTATTAGTACAAAAATTTTCAAATTTAAACAAATAAGAATTTTGCACAATATTCTCTTACATAATTGACACGCTGCTGATAAGCGCTGTTCTGCTCGTGCGCTGGCAGGAGGTCGTTTTGTGCATATGTAGCACAATTATTGATGAACAAAAGATAAACTAACTTTAAACGAATTGACAAAAAAAATGTGTCGCTGGCTCCCGGACTATAACGGCTGGTTCAGATATATAGGCCTCCGCCGGCGCGCTCTGGTTCCGCGGCGCGTTGCAGTCGGTCTGCGACGCGTCAATGCCGCGGGCCGGGCCGCCGGGCGGGGGTCGGAAGGCGGTGTACTGGTGGTCGCCAGAGATCGCGCAACTCCGCGGGGCGAATCTCGTGGCTAGGCGCCGGTACACCAAGGCCCGTCGTCAAGACCGACGACGGGTCTCGGAGGAGCAGCTCCTCGAGTTGCGCCACGCCTTTGCGGCGGCGCGACACGAACTTCGAGGAGCTATTGCCCGGGCGAAAGACGATTCCTGTCGGGAGTTCGTCGCTACCCTCAACGAGGACACTTGGGGGCGTCCGTACAGGGCCGTGAGCATCAAGCTCGGACCCTGGGCGCCCCCCGTCACAGAGGGCCTCGATCCCCGGCTCCTAGACCAGGTTCTAGAGGCGCTATTCCCCCCTCCCCCGGTGCACGGGGAGGGTGGCGCCGACGAGTCCGGGGATCCTTGGTTGAGCAGGGGCGCGGATACCTCCGACGCCCCTGGGGTTAGCGACGAGGAGCTCGCGACCGCTGTGGCGCGAATGCGCAAGCGGAACGCGGCTCCTGGTCCCGACGGTGTGCCCGGGCGAGTGCTGGCCTGCACTATGGGCGCCCTAGGAGCCGGCCTCAAGCGGATATTTAACGCCGCTCTGAGGACCGGTAGATTCCCCCCTGCTTGGAAGGAGGCGAGGCTAGTCCTCCTTCGCAAGCCCGGAAGACCCGCTGAGTCACCCTCGGCGTACAGGCCGATATGCCTCCTGGACGAGGCGGGCAAGCTGCTCGAGACAGTTATAGCTGCCCGCCTGTGCGATCACCTAGAGGCCGTGGGCCCAGATCTATCCGACCGCCAATACGGCTTTAGCCGGCAGCGATCGACCATCGACGCCATTAAGATGGTACGGTCGCTGTCGCGCCGGGCGGCCGAGGGAGGCGGTGTCAGCGTGGCGGTGTCACTAGACATCGCCAACGCGTTTAACACCGTCTCCTGGGCGGCGATCGAGCGGGCGTTGCTCTATCATAACGTCCCGCTCTACCTTCGCCGCCTGATCTGGGACTTTCTCCGCGGCCGTGTGGTGACGTACGTCGGCCAGGAGGGCGACGGGGTGACTCTCGTGTACCGCGGAGTCCCGCAGGGGTCCGTGCTAGGGCCCCTGTTGTAGATACTCGCATACGACGCGGTACTGCGGGTCGAGCTGCCATCGCTAAGGGTGTCGTTGGTATGTTACGCCGACGACACCCTGGTGGTAGCTGCCGGGCAGAACTGGAAGGAGGCGATAAGCCTCGCTGAGGAAACGCTGCGACGCCACATCACCTCGATCGGGACGCTTGGTCTGCGAGTCGCCTTGGACAAAACCGAGGCGATGTGGCTCGCGGACAGGGTTGGGAGCGGTGTCCCCAACAGAGCGTCCCTGAGGATCGGGGATGCCTGCATCAGGGTCGGACGTTCGATGAAGTATCTCGGTCTGACCCTGGATACCTACTGGCGATTCACGCGCCACTTCAAAACCCTCGCCCCCAGGTTGGAGAAGCAGGTATTCGCCTTTGGGCGAATCATGCCCAACCTGGGTGGACCACACGAGGGAGTTCGGCGACTCTATGTGACGGTCGTTCGGTCCATGGCGCTGTATGGCGCGCCTATATGGGCCGGCGACCTGGAGGACTGCCGCGTTGGGCGTGAACTCTTGGCCAGAGTTCATCGCCGCGCAGTCCTCCGAGCCGTGCGAGCGTATCGCACGGTGTCGCACGCCGAACTGTCCGCTCTGGCTGGGTCCCCCCCTTTCCATCTGCTCGCGGAGATGGAGGCGGAGGTTTATTCCACCGTCCATGATCTCCGCGAAGCTGGGGACCCGAATGCCATCGGACCAGAAGTGGTGCGGGGCCAGGCCCGACAACGCATGGGAGCCAAGTGGCTCGAGTGGTTAGCCCTCCCGCGACATCGGGAGGGCCGCGTTGTCGGGGCGCTCCTACCCATCATGAACGAATGGGTGGGGCGTGGGTACGGCAGGCTCACCTTCCGTCTGACGCAGATATTGACCGGAGTTGGATGCTTCGGCAATTATCTGCGTCGCATAGGGCGGGAGGAGTCGTCGCAGTGTTTCAGCTGCGACTCGGGCGATGAGGACACGGCCGACCACACGCTGGCGGTTTGCCGGTCGTGGTCGGACGAGCGGCGTGTCCTCGAGTCGCGGCTGGGTCCCGATCTGTCGCTGCCGACGGTCGTGCGTCGGATGGCGTGAGATCGGGAGTGCTGGAAGGCCGTCTCCGCATTTGCGGAGGCGGTAATGTTGAAGAAGGAGGAGGCGGAGCGGGATAGGATCCGCATCGGGCATCCGTCCCGCGCAGCCGCCCCTCGGAGATCCGGTAGAATCGGGAGGAGGAGATGACCCGGGGCCGGGGGAGGTAGGGCGGTGACGTAATTTAGTGCGTCACCCCCGCTCCCCGTCGGCATCAACCCCGGGTCGGAGGCGCCCTTTTCAGGGCGCCTCGGGAAGGAGGCGGCCGTAGCCGCGAGTTGCCGTCGGCGTCGCGTCGTGGCAAGGCGCGACGCGCGACGGCAGAGTTACGATCAGGGGGGGTCCTCGTGTCAGAGGGCCCCCCCGGGGAGCAGCCGACCATCTGCTGCTCCCCCGGGAGCCGCGTCATTGGCGCCGTTTTTAGCGCGCTCCCGAGGAAGGCGGTCGAGCAGGTAAAGGGTGAGTGCGGCGGTCAATTGACCATATGACCTAGTGCCGCATCCCCGCCCGGCCGCGACCCTTCGGGCCGCGTCCGGGTCACTGCTCGACCGCGGGGGGTCGCGGGGTGGGGGTGCCGGGGGGCACGCTCACCCCTCCACAACATCATGCAACCCCCCCCCCCCCCCCCCCAGAAGTGGCGACGCGGCCGCGTGGTCCGTCTCGCGTCGCCGGAGTTTTGTTGAGCGCGGAGCCAGCATTTGCGCTGAGGGGGGGGGGGGGGGGGGCAAGCGAATGTATCGCTCGTTTGCTCTCACACAAGTCCTCCCCCTCGAGCGTGCGACACCGCGCCCGAGGACGACCATCGTGGAGTTTTAGTGGGTGCAAGCCCCACATAACCCCGTCCCTCCCCCGGGGGGCGGGGTATCCGTTAGGAATTTCTCCACGTTAAAAAAAAAAAAAAAAAAAAAAAAAAAGATATACAGGGTGTCCCACGGGAGACTGGACAGCGGGATATCTCGTAGCGTGTTGGAGATAAAAAATTAAAAAAAATATGTAAATTAATGGTAAGATGGGGCTGCTAGATTAGCCGCGACGGATTTCTTTTTCCGATTATTATTTTAAAAGATACGATGGTCAAGTTCGGTTCTTCAAATGGCACTAAGTTTTCTGAAGTCCTGAGTTAATAGTGCGTTCCAAGACGAATTCAATAAGCTTTAATGTATACACTTGATTTCCACTGGTTTTTGAGATATTGCGCTTGCAAATTTGCTGATTTTCACTTGAAAAAAACCTCTGGAATAGCAAGGACCGGGGTCGGTCTTGCTGGCGCCACGGGTGGCAGTGCCTGCTGAAATAGATACCTACCTGCCAAAGGTCTACGCAGACCCGAGGGCTGGACAATTCTTTTCCGCCAGAAATGCTACTTTGGTAGGTATATCTGCGGAATCGAGAAGCGCACCGTTACTTTTATTTCGCACTTGCTCCTACGCTCGGATGGCCGGTTATTTTGGGAGGGATGCAAGTTCGATTGGTTAGGTTAGGAGGTGTGAAAGTTGCTAGACTAAATTTCAACCATAGGGAGCAGATTGTATTAGAACCAATCGGATTTGCATCCCTCACAAACGGCTGCTCTCTTGAAGAGGCCCTCTTCACAGCAATGCCCACCTTCTCTCGCACGGAATACGTTAACGGATGCTTTTGTTTTGATATTGAAGCTCGTGTTTATACTCGAGAGGACCACGCGTCGACAGCGGGGACCCCTTTTCTTCCTGTGTCTCCCAACGAGGAGTATTGCCGATGGATTGTAGGAGCGTAGATGTCTAGATGCCAGTTATTGAATTCAGGAGACGATAGAAACACTTTATTACAAAACACACATGTACTATAATTAAAGTAAATTGTATTCCTCTCGGGCAGGAGTACTGATAATAACCGAACTTACGCCCCACTTCGCGCAGACCGATTACACGGAGGGTAGTTGGGTGTCACACACTGCACAAATGATACAGGGTAATTCTGGAGCAACGCCCGTCAAGGAGATGCGGCCTGGTATCCCGTGGCGAGGACAGCCCTTCGCAGTGCCTCGCCCGATTTTTATGGCTTTTTCCGGAAAAAAGGTAGGAATCCTGGGCCGAACGTAACGAATTTGGGGTCGAGCCCCCGCAGTCGAGGGTGAAAATGTGAAATATTAATTTCAGCGTAGTAAGAAATGCTTCATTCTTTAATGCATCGATATGAAGGTGGCACCACTGGATTCCTTATGTTTTTCCGATGAAGATCGTACCAAATTTCACGCAAATCGGCCCATTATTAACGAAATTTCCTTCATTATTTTCCGAATTACGTCGTTCTTTGTGTCAGTTTCATCGGAAAAACATAAGGAATCCATTGGCGTCACTTCCTTCTCGATACGATGAAGAAAAGAAGCAAACATTTGAAATCCTGTACATTTGCACTTCTTAATGATATTCCAAACCCTTCGAGGGTCGAAACCCTTCAATTCGCTACGTTCGGCCCAGGATTCCTACCTTTTTTTCCGGAAAAAGCCATAAAATTCGGGCGAGGCACTGCGAAGGGCTGTCCTCGCCACGGGATACCAGGCCGCATCTCCTTGACGGGTGTTGCTCCAGAATTACCCTGTATCATTTGTGCAGTGTGTGACACCCAACTACCCTCCGTGTAATCGGTCTGCGCGAAGTGGGGCGCAAGTTCGGTTATTATCAGTACTCCTGCCCGAGAGGAATACAATTTACTTTAATTATAGTACATGTGTGTTTTGTAATAAAGTGTTTCTATCGTCTCCTGAATTCAATAACTGGCATCTAGACATCTACGCTCCTACAATCCATCGGCAATACTCCTCGTTGGGAGACACAGGAAGAAAAGGGGTAGCCCGCTGTCGACGCGTGGTCCTCTCGAGTATAAACACGAGCTTCAATATCAAAACAAAAGCATCCGTTAACGTATTCCGTGCGAGAGAAGGTGGGCATTGCTGTGAAGAGGGCCTCTTCAAGAGAGCAGCCGTTTGTGAGGGATGCAAATCCGATTGGTTCTAATACAATCTGCTCCCTATGGTTGAAATTTAGTCTAGCAACTTTCACACCTCCTAACCTAACCAATCGAACTTGCATCCCTCCCAAAATAACCGGCCATCCAAGCGTAGGAGCAAGTGCGAAATAAAAGTAACGGTGCGCTTCTCGATTCCGCAGATATACCTACCAAAGTAGCATTTCTGGCGGAAAAGAATTGTCCAGCCCTCGGGTCTGCGTAGACCTTTGGCAGGTAGGTATCTATTTCAGCAGGCACTGCCACCCGTGGCGCCAGCAAGACCGACCCCGGTCTTTGCTATTCCAGAGGTTTTTTTCAAGTGAAAATCAGCAAATTTGCAAGCGCAATATCTCAAAAACCAGTGGAAATCAAGTGTATACATTAAAGCTTATTGAATTCGTCTTGGAACGCACTATTAACTCAGGACTTCAGAAAACTTAGTGCCATTTGAAGAACCGAACTTGACCATCGTATCTTTTAAAATAATAATCGGAAAAAGAAATCCGTCGCGGCTAATCTAGCAGCCCCATCTTACCATTAATTTACATATTTTTTTTAATTTTTTATCTCCAACACGCTACGAGATATCCCGCTGTCCAGTCTCCCGTGGGACACCCTGTATAGGCCGGTCGATTCGTTTTAACGAGGAGAAATCAGGCACCCCTATCTGACGATCGTGGATTTGTCAGCTGGAGTTGTGAAGCCCCCAAAGGGTATGATGGGGTAACAGGAACGCTGCTCGGCTCCGCCTGAACGTAGCCGTGTGGCTGTTATTTATTCTTAGCGTAATTGTTGTGTGCGTTACGAAGCTATGCGTAGATCAATACGAGATGAAGCTATCGAGGAAGAATCAATGTTCTGACCAATAAAATCCTTAATTTTTCCGGGCCTAACGCATACCTATTCCGATGTATATATTTCTACGCTAAAAACTCGGTTTGGCCTCCACGTCAGGAGCTTGGCGCTATCCCCACCACTTCTGGCACACTCTTGTTCTGCGAAGGCGAGAGCGAGATGGAACAAGAGCGAGTCAGAAAACGTTGAGAAAAGGAGCACCGAGGCAGGCAAGCGGTATGGTGGGAGAATACACCTCACGAAACTCGCTGGCTAATATATCTGAACATGACCTTAATCATATAATAAGCGAATAGCGAGAAATAATGAGTCCCAAAACAATTTTTCGTTTTACTTTACTCTTCAAAGAATATATTTTTAGTACATTAATAAATTGCAAACGAAAAGACATTGCCGAGCTAAAAATTATATTGTTACGGTTAACTTACATCTCAAACCATAACAGTGTTTATCGTCTTTAATAGTTGTATGATAATTTTTAACAAATCGATTAGGCGAATAAAACCGTTAATTGGAGGCGCCAAATGCAGTATGACTTGCGTTGTATCTTTGTCGTTAAAATACAGTTGAGTACAGTGATCATCATGAATATAAAACTAAGGGCCAAACATAATTTCAGAATGGAATAATGACACAACCAAACAAAACGAACTTATGCATACATTTTGAGAAAATAATATTTACTTTATCGTCTCTTCGGGAGGAAGTGAAATCGCATTCCGGTCCATGGTCCTTACAATTCTGGCAAAGAGGCCATCCACATCTTCGACAAGGTACTGCAATATTTTTATTCAACACCTTATAGCATCCAAGGCACACGGGAATAGAATTCTGCATAGGACCAGCAATCAGAGGTTGGTATTCCTTCAGAATAACTTCTCCCACCTTAATATTTCGTGTCGCAATATAATGACGACCCAACGTTGAATTTTCTGCCAACTTTAAAATAATTTTATAAATAAATTACACATACTTGATGAAAAGTTTTTAACAAAAAATAGAAACTATAATCTACATGGTACACAACAAGTTTATAAAAATGTGGAAAATTTGTTCAGGATCGGTTTTACTCACCAAAATAATAAAGAAAGTTAGTATACGCATCTGTCCGATAATGCTTTCGCAGTTATATGTAAGTATTTGTATATTCCATAAAATTCGGGCCCGACACGACTATTAAGGGGGTAGACACGGGTAATGCAGCGCGCTGTATACCGACACAATCTGGCCTGAAACATGGGTTTGGGAAATCACGTTTTTCGTCCTTAAGGTGCGTTTAAACCAAACGAACGAATGCTCGTTCGCCCCCTTCTTCGACAAAATCCAAGTGATGACGAGTTGCAAGTGAAGTTTGCCGTTTACACTACTTAATGAGCACGAATTTTGTCGTAGTAAGGGGCGAACGAGCATTCGTTCGTTTGGTTTAAACGCACCTTTATACGAGCAGATTTTGGGCTGGGTGAAGTCTCATTCGAAAGAGGAAGATTCAATGCAGCCCGCTCTGGTCATGGTTCAACGAGATTGTGTTGATATCTAATAATATGACTGTGCAAAGTGGAGCAAAAATCGACATGTATGCATTTTCGTACGATTGCAGGTTAGGTTATATGCATTTTAGGCATACATTGACTACTCAGGAACTGCTGGGAACTGTATACATTTACTGAATTAACGCTTTTACTGCAACACATGCATTAGGGTGTATCGAAAAAACCAAAAGTGGTTGTAACGATTGAGCCTAGTGCGGAAAAGTTGTGGGTCAGCATTACTAAAACATGTGTAAAAGTTGAACATAATCAGTTAATATCTTCTGTTCTGTCCAGAGGCTCAAAATATCAAAATTTTACCGAAATAATTGAGAAATACCGAACTTTCTAAAAGCAACTTATTCCAAAATGATATTTGTGTCAAAACGATTCATAAGGACAAACTGCCGCAAAATATCCATCTCATGTCGTGCCAGCCTTCAAGAATGTAGGAAAGGTTGAGGTTAAGAGAAATTTATAGAGAAAAAAGGAAAAAATTTCCCACCTCACGGCCGAGAAAGTATTCAGTGTTTTTTTTTACAACTCTTCGCCCCCTTCTGTTTCATTTAGTATTTCTAGAAAGCGACTCAGAACTCACCATGTGAAGGTGGTTGCACCTCGAGTTCCACCCCCCCCCCCCCTCCCATTAGCCAACCAACCACCCATGAAGAACTAAAAAATTATGTCTTAAGTATTTTTATGAAATCTGCTTTTTTATTGAATACTGGGAGTTCAGCTCTTGCCTCCAGTGTGGCTAGAATATAGCCATCTCTTGCAACTTCTCCACATACCTTTGAAGATGCCTCCGTGACTAGCTTTACGGTTCGCTCCACTGCCTGAGTGTGAGATGGAAACTTATAGTAGTCCCACTCAATTGGTATAGGACTCGCTAGTGAGCTCTGCAGCTCATCAGAAGTTACATGAGATAGAACAGGAGGTGCGAAGACCTTGCAAGAAGACCAATCTATCATGTGGACATAGTTTTTTGCCTGAAAATCCAATGGAGGCACACGGAACGTGAGTATAGGGCTAGAATCAACTGCAGTGGCTCTGGCCTCTATAATTTTTCTAACGGCAGTTTTACGAATATCTGCTCTTTCGTCTGCCAGCATACAAAGCAGCAGATTCTCTGGAGCAGCAAAGAACGCATTTCTTGAAATAACATGATCTACGACCGCCATATATTTTTTGGGCAAGTATCTCGTCGACGTTATGAAAGAGAAAATGTGTTTCCCGCTATCCTTAAGGGGGTAGACACGTCACGTGATCTGGCCGATTCGGCAGGTCGGTATTACAGCAGATTTTTAACCTGCACAGAAATGGTAATACCCATAGATACGCGGCTGCCTGGTGCACGCGAGAGGGAGCTGTTTGCTATTTCCGTATTCTATTCTGAATAAGGAAATAAATTCTCAGCTGTTGCGTTGTACATGTAAATATTTAAATGGAAGGTCTGCTGATAGAGCAAACGTAGAAAATTCATTGTACATACATTTTAATTACTTAAAATGTGCTTATGCTACAATATGCTACGTTGGCAGTAAGGAATTATATAAGTGAAAAGGAAAAATAGATGAGGGGATATCCCCAGAAAATGAAGTATGTTAGGTTAGACATTTTTTTATTAGCAAAACACTGAAACAGAACATGAAATACGCTTATTACAAGATAATTAAACGTCTTATGCAGAAAGCAGTTATGAACAAACATTATAGTATAAAATTGTGTTGGATGTTGAATTTGGGCTAATGAAAATGCGCAGGATGGATGCGCGTGATATTATGTGGTCCCCTCCTCAAAGTGACAGAAAATATAACCTATATGCTAGAACCGATTTCCTAAAGATACTGTGGTTTTTCAAGAGTTTTATTATGACAAATGACGAGGTTCACATATACTTATATAATATAATATAGGTCGCAAATATATCGACAGGAGTTCCTTCTATTAATATCGCTACACGCTCAGCCTCTTGGTTCTATACCTTAATGCACACGCAGTGGAGGCGAGCATTACCGGTTAGCCATCGGTCGGCGCTTACGCGCCTGCGCAATCACGGCCAAGCATTCTGTCACAGATACTATTGCGGCGTAATAATAATGTTTCGGAAGGATGATAAAAAGGTCACAAATGTAGCGCAAAAAAAAAACGAAATTGCCGCTAAACATGTACTGTCATATAGCAGATACATAGGTTATATTTTCTGTCATGGAAGGGGTACTTCCTCCACCCTGCATTTTTGGCACTTGCAACGATATTCCTGAACCCAGTGTACATATGTACACCCTGGTTTGATCTGTAAAAATAAATGAATTTAATAAAAATTACTTTTTGTGTTTATATCACTTGAATGTAAAAACTAATACTTACACTTCCTGAAGAATCCATTATTATTGTTTCCTATTTCTCATAAATATTTTCTTCGAATGGTACTGACTCCTTTCGATTACAGTTAGTTGTCATAGAACCTGTGATAAAAAGTTATAACGAGGTGTAATGGATCTGAATGCAATAAAAATGTAAATGTATGTATGTTATTTACTTATCTTTATGCTTGCGGAGAAGACTGTCTTCCTTTCCTCGCTTCATAGAGCATGATTTTTACCTTGGATACTGGTTGGTGGAAATATCTAAAGCAAATTCATATATGAAAGAAACATTCATGATGATTTCTAATTAATCCAATTATTTACATAACAAAAGTATGTGTCATACTTACGCTTTTATACATGTCATTGCCACTTGATATGAAAGAATAGCTACAGGTATTTATTATTAGGAGAGTGTGAAGAGACCCACCACCACCCCCGTCATAGACGGTCCTCTTCACTCTCCGTATGTATCTTCTACATACTTTGTAAACTACATGCTTATACTTACATTTTGGAACATTGCTTATTCGACAGCTCTTCATATGCGCTGATTGCACTCGCCGGTGCAATAGTGACCTTGAATAGCAATTGCTTATTCGACAGCTCTTCATATGCGCTGATTGCACTCGCCGGTGCTATTGCGATGTTGTCATCCATTGTTTTATGTACTTTCTTGTGTACTTGTACCTGCTCTTCCTATTTTTATGTACGGAGGTTCTCTAATCGGCTGTTGTTGATTGTATCTACTATCTACAATTTCTGGCAACATGCAGTCCTCATAGAACTTTCTCAGTTTTTCCTCCATCTCTGTTGCCCAGAATCGATCATCTCGTGATACTGTTGTAACCTTTATTCCTTTCGGCGTCCATAAACAGAATAAAGCCCGTTGCCTTTTCGTTATGTGCAATTGTCCTTGCACTTGATAATAGTAGTGATGAATTTTATTCATTTCATCACCACGGAAAATACGCCTTATTGCAGGAAGTTGCTTTATTGCTTCAGCAGGCGATAAATCCTTCGCCGATTCAGCACATTTTACTTCGACGATGGTATCATGGTCCACGAGGCCGTCAGGTGTTGCACCTAAGTGAGGCACAGTGTCATCGATGAAGAGGCCACACGATAGAATATTGATTTCTAATTCTTCTTCCACTTGCCTCAAGGCGTTTGCCTCATTTTTCCTTCCGTATTCGAGAGAACATAACTTTTGGAGTTGCGGGTACATTATACTCTTCACAGTATTTGCCCGTGGTGTAGTCTCTCGTAATCGGCACACCTTGCCGAAATTGGATGCAGTTAATAATTTTTTCCTATAACCAATCCACTTTTCGCTATTCGCCTGATCGCGAGTTTCCTCTTCGATCTTGTCTCGTATCTTGTGCCACTCATGGAGTGTAGTCGCGTGCCTTTCACGCTCGGAAGAGTATACTGTCTCTTCCATATCTGGTTTTTCTGCGCTGGGGCCGTAATCCTGGTCGCACGATTGTTTTTTATTTCGGAAGTAAGATGCATTCGCTTCTTTCTTATATTCCATTGCTTTTTCTGCTGCACGCTTCCGACGTCCTTCCATCTTTCTTATCATGGTTGACGGCTCTTTATTTATTGCCGTACTCAATCTGCTAAACGCCTCTTTCGTGTTATATTGGACGACTGCAGCGGAGACTCTACCCTGATACGAGCCCCCTCGTCCAAAGTTGATCCTTTTGCCTCCGATGAATTTAGCTATGATATTATTAAAACTTTCAACAGCATTATTATTGAGACCGTGCAGCAAACTGTCAGTTTTAGGGAAAAGTGGCTGTATCGTTTCTTCGATACTTTGATAAATACCAGCTTCTTGCAGTTGTGGAACGTAGTTTACTCTGTTGGGATCAGAGTATTTGTTACAGAAGTATGCTAACTTTTGACACTCCTTGTGTTCACCGAAAACGTGACTCGGTACATTTATCAAGTCTTCCTTCAAATTTCTTATTCGTTCCTCGAGTGTTATTTCTTCTTGCAACCGGTATTCTGCAGCTTTCTTTATACCAGTACGCAGACGGAGAGCATTATCAGTTACGACAGCTCTTAGTTCTTTATAGCGGCCTTTTGCTCCGATTTCCTTTATTCTTCCACAGAAATTGCGTAGCAGGTGATTGGTGGCTATTTTTCGTACCCGCACCATGTACTTTCCATATGGATCATTGTCCAATATCTTCTTGTACACACTGCTATCGCCATCGGCAACTAATATAGAGTATACTAGGCCGTGCATATTTATGCTGCAATTGAAGCCTTCGACAATAGCAACACTTTCCATGCCAGTTGAACTCTGATTACGACCCCAGTTCTTGAAGCAACGATGCACGCGCGGTTCTTCCTTCTTCGCAGCTGCTATTTGACAGGACATGCAGAATTTATTCTTCACGCTGATATACAGCACTTTCTTCGTGTGGTATCCCACGATGGCTCCTACGCCAGAAAGAGAATTGTAATCTCCTCCGCGGTATGACCTTTTCATCCAGCTGCCATCTGCGACAACTGGGATAAAGGGTACATTTGATTCTGGATATATGTCGCCTCTTGCTATAACTTATGCTTTTAACTCTTTTCCAGCATCTTCCATTTCGCGTTGTGCGGCCACATCGAGGGCATCGATTAGGTCATTCCGACATTTCTCGTAGATCCGTTTCGTCATGCAGGACACGTTCACGGCAGTCATCATTGTTCCGGCAACAGCGGCGTCGTTGATATTCATAGTGGTATCACTCTTCCGATGACAGGATATGCGCTCTATGTATTTGCACATTTTGCACTCTACATAATACACTTTTTCTAATCCATGCTGTTTATATCTAATTATATCGAAATCTTCGATGCAACAGTCAGTAGTCGAATGTTTTCGAAGATTTTTTTTTCTTCTACAATTTCCTCTTCGTCCGCATTGAAATGTATTTCTTCAACAATATCTTCTGCGTCCGTATCAAAATGTCCTTCTACAATTCATTCGATAATTGGAAAATCTTCCAAATTTCCTACGTCTTCTTCGTGTATTCCGTCCGTAGGAAAATCATCCGCAGCAGATGTGCTTGGATGTGTTTGGTAAGAGGTACCTGCTTCCGCCACGGTACCCTGAATTACCGTGAGGCACGCTGCGTTCTTCAATCGTTGTCTGTACGTAAAGAGTAAATAATGAGTAGCACATGGTACATACATAGAAATAAGAAAAACATACAGGAGAAAAGAAAAGCAAGCATAGTAAAAGAAGATATACAGTAAAGTCTCGATGTAAGCGAAAGCCTCGGAACGAAGCAAGTTTAAATACCCGTGTACGTGTGAGAAAATACTACCGCAATCAAAATTTAAGATTAAAACTTTTGTATTTAACCGACATCATTTGATTCCATTTTCATGAAACTTTTACCAACATGCTTGTTAGAATCTTCTGATTAAAATGATACCAAATACGACATAAATCGGACAACTTTTACTTATCGTAGATACGAATCGTGTATATTTATACAATTGTCCAAACCATGTCGTGTTTGGTCTCTTTTTAATCAGAAAATCCTCACAAATATGGTGGTAAAAAATTTATAAAAAAGAACCAAAAATAAAATACTTTTAATTGTGAACCTCGTTTGCATCGGTGTAGTCTCTCGCCGATTTTCTATTTCGGAACGGGTTACACGATCGGCGTGCTAGCCGTATTACACGCTTCACTGGTTCCAAGGGGGACCAGCCCAACTAGGGGTGATAGAAATTAACTCTAATGTTACATGGTCACAATTTTGAACTCTAATCGAGATGTTACTGTAGATCCTACATTTTTAGAAGTTTGTCGACAGTCTCGAACGTAGCAGAAGAGAGCGAGTGGAAAAAAGGACTGCCGATTGTCTCCACCTTTTTCATTCCCTATCCTTCTCTACGGCCGAAACTTATTACCACTAAATATGTATTATCCAAATTATACCGTGTTTGGTGTAATTAATCATTACGGAAACATCGCAAATGTTACGATGCTTTATTTATGAAAATATTATTATTATTATTGCATTAGTGTGAACATCATTCTAATATATATTGGTGATACGAAGAGGGACGTTACGTGATACAAATGTTCCTCTTAGACAACGTGATTCCCTCGTTACGCAAACCGAAGGAAATGCACATTTGGTCCGTTTTCTTTTCACACGCACACATCTGCACAACCGTCTTCGCTACTCGCAAGCGAAGGCAGCCACAAGCAGACATGTCTGCGTTGCGATACGCGGCTGTGTGAGTATACAGGCACGCGTGCACTTGACCGCGTGTGAAAAGAATACTTTTCGCATTTCAATCCTGGGTCATTCCACGCGAACTCGGATACTATTCGGAGTAACATTTGGGATTTTTGTGGAATTTGGATGTGTGTAGTATTTCAAATGATTTTTAAAAATTTTCAAAATTGTGGAAATTGACTTTTTTTATTAAATTATAACTGTTGAACTAAGAGACAGATAAGAATGAGCTTTTGGGTGCTTACACTGAAGAAGTAAGAGTACCCAAAAAAAATTATGTCACTTAAAAAAAACAATTGTTTTAAACAAATGCAATATTATACTGGCACTATTTAAACATTTGGAAAAATGAGGATATAGTCCTATTTGTCCTCTTTACGGACCCATGTTCAGAAATACGGACACTTTAAAATTAGCCAAATGAAAATTAATTGAATATGATGCTGCGTGGCCCAGCACCGGCTCGACTGGCTGAGCCGTGCGTGCTACAATATTGAACTATATATTTATTTCATTCCTAATCTTGCGTGACCTTGAAAGTCATAGTATACCACATGGTTGAATTTGTCTGGACAGTCACTTTCACATCGGGTAATCGAATATGTAGCATTCCATTTAAAAAACTGAAGGTCACCTTCGGTTCACGGAAAATATCGCGAACATCAAAAGTTGACGTACCGTATTATGTTGGGTATAAAAAACAGTAAAAGTTTTCCTGCTTCATTTTTTTTCAAATACGTACCATTTGCGAGAACCCTGTATAAGAATATCAGCTATAGCCGCTTGGCCGCTGCTAGTACCGCATGGCTCACCCGGTCGGGCCGGTGCTGGGCCACGCAGCGTCATATTAAATTAATTTTCATTTGGCTAATTTTAAAGTGTCCGTATTTCTGAAAATGGGTCCGTAACGAGGACAAATAGGACTATATCCTCATTTTTCCAAATGTTTAAATAGTGCCCTGCTAGTGTAATATTGCATTTGTTTAAAACAATTGCAGCATAATTGGTCTGAAATTTGTTTTTTTAAAGTGACATAATTTTTTTACATTAACTATGACAACTTGGGGCAAAACCCTTTCCTACTTTAAAGATATAATACGTGAGCTCCAAACGCAATCATTTAGTATAGCCAAAACATCAAACTTTGATCAATTAAGCTGGCCAGATATCATTATGGATATCCTCGAAGTCGTCGACAAAGAGGATGTAACGTTCGGCTGTCCGGGGACAACTGAGCGTCGACAGATCCCCGAGAGGAGAGCGGCGTCCCCTCGAGTGTAGGAAAGGTGGGGTTCTATCTCTACGGTTAAGGAGTAAAATCCACGGCTTAACGTCGCAATGTCTGTTTATTCAAACACACTTATTCTAATAACAATAACAAGTAATTAATATTTCCTATGTCTACGATTAAATATCTTATTTTTGGTTTTTATGGGTTTTTTGTGTTAAATATTGAATATATATATATATACATATATATACAGGGTGTCCCAAAAATGCTGCGGTTCCTTAAAGGGGGTGATTCGGGGGGTTATTGCAAACAACTTTTTCCTTTGCAAAAATGCCCTCCGAGGTTTCGTTAACGAGATATTAATAAAAAGCACCGACCAATCAGAGCGCGAGCCTTCCGCTGGAGTTCCCGCGCTAGCGTGGCCGCGCGCCGGGCCGCGCTGCGACTACGAACAAGCAAGGCGGCATGCATCGAAGGAAATTGCGTAGAATGGCAAATGAAAAAGACGCAACAAAAAATCCAACCTTTTGCCATGGTTTGTTTGCCATTTAAAGTGAATAATGAATAAAGGATAAATGGATGAAAATCACGTGTAACGTAAAAAGACGAATACACATTTTTTTTAGAAGATTCGAAAATAATAATTATTTGAAGTGGGAGGATAAGGAATACGTAAAATTCCTTGTGTTAATAACATATCCACGAAAAGGTAATGTAACAGGAAATTAACGAAAAGTGATCGTAGTTCGTTATTGTGATAAAAATCCGTAACTCAATAACGGCCAGCACTGTTGCTGATAACGAATAAGTCTGTTTAAAAAGCCCGAATAAATATTTTCGTACGAGAATTTTGAGAATTATCGCCGGAAATAAGCCATAGCTTGCGTTAAATTTAAAAATGAATGATCACCATTAAAGTAACTAAAACTCACCCTTGTAGAAAATTCACCTGCAACTTGAAAACTTGTGTCACTGGGTCACTGAACCGATCCTGGTCATCGATGGACGAGCCCAGTGCACAGCTGATCCCAGGTATACGACACTACCCAAAGTTAAGGGTCGCAATGTCAGGTGCGTCCAGGTCAACGTACCGAATATTCACTTCACGGCACGGCTACTAACACTGATCACTTAATTTACTTTTCATGGAACGTGTTGTTGCTACGTTATAAAAATTGGTGGAAATGAATTTTTACTTGGCGTTCGGAGCCGTGGGTAATTCCCGCGCACATTCTCACGCTGCAGCACTTGCGTCCTCGTTGTTCGGGGGGTACACACAGAAAATTGCGTAATACTCTCGAGCAGAGAACATTTGTCTGCGACACGATTGCTGACTGCTGACTGACAAGATTTTTTCCAAGCGACTTCTTCTACCCCCAAATAGTTTCTCTCGTTCCATTATGAGTTGACCTCCACCAGGCCAAGAGGTTTCAGGTAAAAAGAAGCCAGCACATTTTCGGAACACACGTGTTTTGCAGAAGTGCAACGAAAACTTTCACAAAAGCCCTCGCTCCGTCCTTCTACTGCCAATGTACCCATTGCTTCGAGATAGAAAACAGACACCACGTGTATCGGTTCGAAAGGGTCCGAAGGGAAGAGACGCAGAAAGTCTTCGAGTTGCTATAAAGAAGAAAATGCATACCATTCCTGTTTCCCCTTTCTGACACCCTGAGTTCGCGTCTGCTACGAGGCGGAACCAAGTAAGTCATAAATTATCCGAAACTGTAGGAAACCGTTCTCTACCGCCGACTTGCGGGACAATACGGTCATAAACCGCGACCCTGGCGAAATGCTCTGGCTGATCAGCCTGATTAATTTTTGAGAACTAGAAATTACAGAGTATTACCCAGCATCAATACGTCTCGCGGAGAGACACAGGAAAAGAAGGGATAGTGCGCTGACTGCGCGTAGTCCCGCCTGCTTCGTCCTACCCTCAAATTAAAGACGGATCCCTTATCTCTCGAGTATAAATTCAGGGAAATTACGCGTTGACGTATTCCGTGCGAGAGAAGGCGGGCTTGAAGTTCGATTGGGGACAGGGTGTCAGAAAGGGGAAACAGGAATGGTATGCATTTTCTTCTTTATAGCAACTCGAAGACTTTCTGCGTCTCTTCCCTTCGGACCCTTTCGAACCGATACACGTGGTGTCTGTTTTCTATCTCGAAGCAATGGGTACATTGGCAGTAGAAGGACGGAGCGCGGGCTTTTGTGAAAGTTTTCGTTGCACTTCTGCAAAACACGTGTGTTCCGAAAATGTGCTGGCTTCTTTTTACCTGAAACCTCTTGGCCTGGTGGAGGTCAACTCATAATGGAACGAGAGAAACTATTTGGGGGTAGAAGAAGTCGCTTGGAAAAAATCTTGTCAGTCAGCAGTCAGCAATCGTGTCGCAGACAAATGTTCTCTGCTCGAGAGTATTACGCAATTTTCTGTGTGTACCCCCCGAACAACGAGGACGCAAGTGCTGCAGCGTGAGAATGTGCGCGGGAATTACCCACGGCTCCGAACGCCAAGTAAAAATTCATTTCCACCAATTTTTATAACGTAGCAACAACACGTTCCATGAAAAGTAAATTAAGTGATCAGTGTTAGTAGCCGTGCCGTGAAGTGAATATTCGGTACGTTGACCTGGACGCACCTGACATTGCGACCCTTAACTTTGGGTAGTGTCGTATACCTGGGATCAGCTGTGCACTGGGCTCGTCCATCGATGACCAGGATCGGTTCAGTGACCCAGTGACACAAGTTTTCAAGTTGCAGGTGAATTTTCTACAAGGGTGAGTTTTAGTTACTTTAATGGTGATCATTCATTTTTAAATTTAACGCAAGCTATGGCTTATTTCCGGCGATAATTCTCAAAATTCTCGTACGAAAATATTTATTCGGGCTTTTTAAACAGACTTATTCGTTATCAGCAACAGTGCTGGCCGTTATTGAGTTACGGATTTTTATCACAATAACGAACTACGATCCCTTTTCGTTAATTTCCTGTTACATTACCTTTTCGTGGATATGTTATTAACACAAGGAATTTTACGTAATCCTTATCCTCCCACTTCAAATAATTATTATTTTCGAATCTTCTAAAAAAAATGTGTATTCGTCTTTTTACGTTACACGTGATTTTCATCCATTTATCCTTTATTCATTATTCACTTTAAATGGCAAACAAACCATGGCAAAAGGTTGGATTTTTTTGTTACGTCTTTTTCATTTGCCATTCTACGCAATTTCCTTCGATGCATGCCGCCTTGATTGTTCGTAGTCGCAGCGCGGCCCGGCGCGCGGGACCTCCAGCGGAAGGCTCGCGCTCTGATTGGTCGGTGCTTTTTATTAATATCTCGTTAACGAAACCTCGGAGGGCCTTTTCGCAAAGGAAAAAGTTGTTTACAATAACCCCCCGAATCACCCCCTTTAATATACCGCACCATTTTCGGAACACCCTGTATACATATATTCATACATATTAATTAACATATTAAACACAAAAAACCACGAAAAACCCAAAAATAGAATATATAATCGTAGACTGTAAGCAATATTAGTTAATTGTTATTGTTATTAGAGTAAGTGTTATTGAATAAATAAGCCATTGTTAAGTTTAAAGCCGTAGATTTTAATATTTAGTCGTAGTGTAGAACCCCTACCTATCCTATACTTGAGGGGACGCCGCTCTCTCCTCAGGAACCTTGACGCTCAGTTGTCCTCGAACAATTGAACGTTACATATGCGTCAACACGAGACCACCGCTTATCTGCTGTTTCTGCATATATACGTCGCAGTGACCGGCAGACAACGTATATACCGGGTAAACTAAAAGGTTCGAGTTAACCAATTCTACGGTGGACTCGAGGTGGTCGGTCGCCGGGGGGATTTGTTATAGTTTTGTCCGTCTCACGGCGCGTATATTTCTTTCTTAATAATTGAACTTGAGACGCGCCGTCCGCCCTCTCACGGCGCTCACGCGCCGTGAGCCGGCCAAATCTATACCAAATCCCCCCGGCGACCGACCACCTCGAGTCCACCGTGGATTCAAAGGACCCTACAATCAACATTTATCTACTTTTTTTGCAAATATCTCGAAACCTACGGCCAGGCGACAGTAACATATACAGGGTGTCCCAAAAATGTCGGTTTTCCTTGAAAGGGGTGACTCAGGGGGTGATTTGAAACAACTTTTTCCTTAGCGAAAATATTGTCCGAAGCTTCGTTAAAGAGATATTAACAAAAAACCCCGACCAATCAGAGCGCGCGCCTTCCGCCCGAGCTCCCGCGGTAGCGTTGGCTACGCGGTAGGCGACCGCGCTTGTGCTACGAACGTACGAACAAGCAAGTCGGCATGCATCGAAGGAAACCGCGTTACACAGTTTTTTTTAAGGCAGAATCTTAAATAAGAATAATTTGAAGTGAGAGGACAAGAAGTACGTAAATTTCGTTTTTAAATAAGGCATAAACGAAAAGGTAACGTAACAGAAAATGTACGACAAGTGATCGTAATTCGTTATTGAGGTGAAAATCCGTAGTTTAACAATGGCCAACACAACTAAAAAAAAATAATATTAGGTGTATGAATAAATTCTTTCCGACTGGAATTTCTATCGCGGTGGTATTCAGAAGCTGCCAGAAAAATGGCAAAAGGTAATGAACAATAATGGAAATTATTGCGATGATCGAGTTGTTTTCATATTTTTTAAATCGAACTGTTATTGTACCCTAAAATCGGAAAGAATATATTCACACCTAATAATAACCAATAAATTAAATAAAACTCACCCTTTCGGACATTCCTTTCCTTGCTTTCCTTCCCTTTTTGGAAACCTGTGTCACTAGGCCACTGTACCGATCCTGGTCATCGGCGTCCAGTGCTCAGCTGATCGCAGGGTCAATGTACCGAATATTCACTTCACTGCACGGCTACTAACACTGTTCACTTAATTTATGTTTCACGGAACGTGTTGTTTTTACGTTATAAAAATTGGTGGCCCCGAAAGGGGCCGATTACTGTTAATTACTGGGACGAGATTACTACTATTACCCGGCGAAAAGAAGACTCGTGGCAGACGGTCTCGGGCTGTGCAGTCCGCTGCTGTGACGATTGGTCGCGTCACCTATTTGGGCACACTTTTACAGACGGGGCACACGTATTTTGGTTATTGGCTGAAGTTGCCACATACATTGTCGCACCGCGCGGCGAAGAGATCGAACGAAACACGAGATGGAGTGGGATAGAGCGATCTGACCGACGATCGTCAAAACAAAACAATAGCGTAGGCTACAGATCGCTCTATCCCACTCGGTCTCGATGTGTTTCGTTCGATCTCTTCGCCGCGCTGTGCGACAATGCATGTGGCAACTTCAGCCAATAACCAAAATACGTGTGCCCCGTCTGTAAAAGTGTGCCCAAATAGGTGACGCGACCAATCGTCACAGCAGCGGACTGCACAGCCCGAGACCGTCTGCCACGAGTCTTCTTTTCGCCGGGTAATAGTAGTAATCTCGTCCCAGTAATTAACAGTAATCGGCCCCTTTCGGGGCCACCAATTTTTATAACGTAAAAACAACACGTTCCGTGAAACATAAATTAAGTGAACAGTGTTAGTAGCCGTGCAGTGAAGTGAATATTCGGTACATTGACCCTGCGATCAGCTGAGCACTGGACGCCGATGACCAGGATCGGTACAGTGGCCTAGTGACACAGGTTTCCAAAAAGGGAAGGAAAGCAAGGAAAGGAATGTCCGAAAGGGTGAGTTTTATTTAATTTATTGGTTATTATTAGGTGTGAAAATATATTCTTTCCGATTTTAGGGTACAATAACAGTTCGATTTAAAAAATATGAAAACAACTCGATCATCGCAATAATTTCCATTATTGTTCATTACCTTTTGCCATTTTTCTGGCAGCTTCTGAATACCACCGCGATAGAAATTCCAGTCGGAAAGAATTTATTCATACACCTAATATTATTTTTTTTTAGTTGTGTTGGCCATTGTTAAACTACGGATTTTCACCTCAATAACGAATTACGATCACTTGTCGTACATTTTCTGTTACGTTACCATTTCGTTTATGCCTTATTTAAAAACGAAATTTACGTACTTCTTGTCCTCTCACTTCAAATTATTCTTATTTAAGATTCTGCTTTAAAAAAAAACTGTGTAACGCGGTTTTCTTCGATGCATGCCGACTTGCTTGTTCGTACGTTCGTAGAACAAGCGCGGTCGCCTACCGCGTAGCCAACGCTACCGTGGGAACTCTGGCGGAAGGTGCGCGCTCGGATTGGTCGGGGTTTTTGGTTAATATCTCCTTAACGAAGCTTCGGACAATATTTTCGCTAAGGAAAAAGTTGTTTCAAATCAACCCCTGAGTCACCCCTTTCAAGGAAAACCGACAATTTTGGGACACCCTGTATATGTTAAGGATGACGTCTCACTGGGCGCTGATGTGTGTGCGTCCGCTCACACACGCTAGGTTAACCGTGTATGTATACACGATGTTGTAACGTTCGGCTGTCCGGGGACAACTGAGCGTCGACAGATCCCCGAGAGGAGAGCGGCGTCCCCTCGAGTGTAGGAAAGGTGGGGTTCTATTCTACAGACTAAAGAGTAATATCTACGGCTTTTAATCTTAATAATGCTTATTTATTTAATAAAACAATAATTAATATAGTTACAACAATGTAATAATAATTAATATAGCTTACGATCTACGACTATATATACTCTTTTTGGGTTTTATGTTTTTCTTTGTTTCTTATATGTTAATTAATATGTATGAATATATGTATGTATGTATTGAGATATGTCGCAGTGTACGGCCGCTACCGTCTCCGGAGCGAGCTCGTACTCTTGGCAACGTCTGCTGCAAGAAGGCCGCTACCGTTTCCGGGGCGAGCACACTTCTGTCGGCAGAGTTTTACTCTTACGTCGATTCGTGTATTACAGTGCACGGCCGCTACCGTCTCCGGGGCGAGCTCAATACTCTGTAATACTAGCTGCAAGACGGCCGCTACCGTTTCCGGGGCGAGCTCGTACTCTTAGCTATGTCTGCTGCTAGAAGGCCGCTACCGTTTCCGGGGCGAGCACACTTCTGTTGGCAGAGCTTTCGAATGAAGCGCGTAGCTGCGTGCGCCTCATTTTATACTCGAGAATTGGCGGGCTGGCGCATGCGCAGTGGGTCGCTGTTTGTTATTTTGTGTTTTACTCACTTATTATACAATATTATGTTTTGCGTTTTTACTAATACTTATAATTAATTATTCCTAATGTTCTTATAATAATTATTCCTCTAATATTTATCTAAATCATTAATTATACATAAAAGTCTTATTATACATTTACGCGCTAACAGAAAATAGGTTACATGGTAATAGAGATCGGTTCCTACTTTACCGGCGGTCGGTTCTTAACGGTTTGAGTCCCCGTGGGACGTTACAATGTAGTAAAGAAACCGTATTATTCAATTTTCCAATAATAGTAAAACTATCCGGCGTCGCACCGCGCTGCAAAGCGCAGAACAACTGACTGAGTCAGTGGTCAAAACTGTCAGCAAGGACACTGCTCCTCGCGGATCATACGGTCACGCGAGTGGATCGACGCCGATTCCCATGAAAGTGGCGAAAGAAATAATAAATTTAATCGATTAGGCGTCGCACCGCGCTGCAAAGCGCAGGAACACTGACTGAGTCAGCAAGGACACTGCTCCTCGCGGATCATACGATCACGCGGGAGGATCGACGCCGCCGTAACTTTCCCAAGAAGGTGACGAAGGAAATAATAAATTTAATTCACCCTTTAATTTCTTCAGTCCCATTTCTAAGTTCACAGGAGCAGACAGACAGAAGACAGAAGAAAACATGCAGATGATGATCTACGTTGCAAATTACTTGCATACGTAAGGGTGCCGAGTCCGGTTCGGTCAACCTGTGCCAGGCTGGTGCGGGCGTGTCGCAGGTATGCATGATGTTCGACGAAGTATTGAAACAAACTTTTACTTTTATACCACACTTACCGAAATGTCTACGATCATTTGTTACAGGCGGACTTTTTACAAAATTAAAAAGCAATCGGTATTAAAAGCAGAAAGCAATAAGTACCATATTTCAGGTAATGTTTCACGCCTTCTAATTCTACGATAAAATTTTGTAAGCTTATTAAGCAACAATTAAGTATTTCCTTTACATAATGTGTTACAGATTGAGAGCGTGTTTTAACACCGACCGCGGGCTCTCGGCTTCATCCCATGACGGCTCGCGTTTTTGACGTTAATTCGTCGTTACGAAGGTTACTGCTGCGATTCCATACTTTGCGTTGGGGGAAGAAGAAGTGAAGACCGGGCATTGGGTGGACAACAGTCTTGCCGGACGGACGATCGATTTCGCGATAGAGCTTTTTAAGACCGTTGTATTTCTATTTTATATATTCTTATTTAGCAAATATACATAAATATTGCTACAAGATGCACATTGCATAAAGGGTACCATAGGGGAATTTATGGAGAACCAAATCTATGTGGTGGAGCAGGAAAGGAGAGTGGGTAGAAAGGAGCGGGAAGAAGAGATCCTGGTTCTCGAATCTCCCCCACGGGAGAAGGGGATTAAGAAGGGACGGACCCTCGCGCGGACACCCACAAAGGGGTCGGAGGGGAGGCCCCCCACCCCCACCGGGTACCAGGAGAGGGACAGGATGACATCGGCGACCCACACATCGGGGGAGACGGAGGAAGAGACGAAGGATAAGGGCAGGATAGAGAATCCCCCCCAGGGGAATCTAACTAGAGGCGTAACGCCCCCAACACCCAGGGAAGCCAGGCCTAAGGGGCTGGTCAGAAAAAACCCCCCAGACAGGGGGAGTGGGAGTGGATGGAGCAGAAACAACGCGGACAAAGTGGGGCCTAGACTAAGGTCGTGCTCGGCAACCCTGGTAGAGGATGCCCCGGGCAAACGAAGGGACTGGGTTGCAAAACCGGAGTTCGCAATCCCCGCGGTCCCCAAGGCAAAGGAGAAGGGGGACAAGGGCCACCAGAAGAAGACCATGGACAACACCCCGGATGCGAGGACGGGGAGACTCCTGGGGGAGGTTGCCTCGATCCTGACCGGGTTGACGAGAACCTGTGCGGACCTAGTGGAGGCACTAAAATCTAAAAAGATCTCCTCGACCAGGGGGGTTATGATATTTGCGGAAGCCATGGCGAATGGCTGTAGTGAGGCAGCAAGTACCGTGGCGGAAGCGGTGGCGACCCATGCCATCAAGAGATGGATGGGAGGAGCCAATGAGAGGACGGGGAATGATGTTGAGACTGGCGGGGCGGGGACCCCCCGTGCCCCCCACAGCGGTGGACTGTGGGACCCAGACTGAGGATCTCCAACCCCTGCATCAGATGAGAAAAGGGAGTGGGGTGGATACCCCCTCGGTAGGTAAGGAGGGAGAGGAGGCCTCCCGGGCGGGCAAGTGGGGGAAGACCGGTGGACATGGGAAGTCCCCTTTGGAACCCAGGGGTGGGAAGATGGGGCGGAGCAGTAGCAATAATAATAACAGTAATAGAAATATTAACAGCTATAAGAGACCTAGGGAAAAGAACTCCCCGGAGGACAATGGGGCGGACCACATAAGGAAGAAACTTTTTGAGGAGCCTATGGAGGCCCAAGAAGAACGGGACATGAGAAGGAGGGAGTACTCGGAAGTAACGGCTGGGAAAGCGCCGAACCCCGGCCCCCCCCCTGTACCCCAAGGCCCTGCGGGGAGAGGGGGCAAAGGAACGGAGAGCGGGAATGGAGTAATGGACGGGGGTACCCCGGATCAGGTAGGGGCAGGTACGCAACAGGAGGAGTGGCAACGTCAATCCACCCAGGGCCAACGTAGGAGAGAGCGACGGGAAGCACACCGACGGGAGGTACAAGCCCAGAGACAACAACAGCAACAAATCCTGCCCCCTCAACCTCAACAGCAGCGGAGGGGACAGATACAGGGGCAAGAGCGACAACAGCAACAGCAGCAGCAGCAGCAGCAGCACCAACCCCAGCGCGGGCAAGGGGGTACCCAGCAGAGGGCTCCTGACCAACGGCCCCGTCCGATGGGACAAGGATTCGGCAGCGGGGTGGGGACCCAACCTCCGACCCTGAGGGAGCGTAGGAGGCCGGAGGCGATCCTCATCAAGGTAGTAGAGCCAAGGACCTACATGGACACATATAGGCTAGTAGTAACGAAGGGTAGGGATGCGCTAACGGGGGTAAAGGCCGTTAGAAAGACTAAGGGCGGTCACCTATTGGTCGAGTTGGAGAAAACGGTAACCGCAAGCGCCATGGCCGCAAACCTGGGGAAACTGGTAGGGGGCGATTTGGTTATAACCCCGTTACAGGATAGGACCACCATTGAGGTAAGAGATATATGCCCGATGGTGGAATCCACCGAGTTAATCAAGGACATGAGCGGGGCGCTGAAGATCAAACCTGAGGAGCTCCGGCTGAAGTCGCTCAGGATGGGACAAGGAGGGACGCAGATGGCGGTGGTGGAAACAAATGCGAACATCTTAAAAAAGGCGATGGGGAACTTTAAGTTCCGCACGGGACTAACTATGGCAAGAGCGAGACCACTCATAAGAATAACGAGATGTTACAGGTGCCACCTCCTAGGACACATGGCAAGGGATTGCCCTACGATGGAGGAGGGAATAGAACGTTGTAGGAAATGTGGGGCAAACGACCATACGATAGGTGAATGTACGAACGCCCCTAAGTGCCTGATCTGCACTAAGGAAGGGGTACGGGGACCCAGGGCGGCGCATGTCACGGCGTCGCTGGCGTGCCCAAGGAATAGAGGGAGGCCGGTTACGGAGGACCGAAGACCCTTGGACGTTGCAGATGCCCCCATTTAAAATCCTGCAGATAAACCTAAACAGAACCAGGATAGCGCAGGACCTAATGGTGCACGAAGGCTGCCAGATGGAGGTGGATGTAGTGGTGATCTCGGAGCCATATCGACAGATGCCGGAATGGTCAAATGACCAATCGGGCGACGCGTCGATATGGGTAACGGGATTTAGGGGACGATTTGCAGCCCTAACACCGAGAGTGATGGCGAATGGTATAATCGCCGTGGAGGTGGCCAATATGAATATCATCAGCTGCTACTGTTCACCAAACAAGAAAACTGACTTTAAGGCATATTTCGACGAACTAGAGGGGATCATCACTGAACTAAGCGTCTCGGGGAAAGGCATTATAGTGGCCGGGGACCTAAACGCAAAGTCACCGGTGTGGGGTGGGAAGAAAATAGACGCGAGGGGCCAGCTATGTATGGGCCTGATGGACAGACATGGCTTGGCCCCGATTAGGTTAAAGACCAATTTCACTTTCCATCGCAACAAGGGTACGTCTATCATAGACGTGATGGCTGCGGACAGGCAAACGGCACGAAGAACAAAAACGGAGGTCCTGACCCGGCAGTCGGAGTCCGACCATCGGTATGTTCTACACTCAATAGGGCTATGTGCACGAGGGAATCCTCCTCCTCCAGTATGGTCACCCTATTCGACCAAGGACATGGGGGTCGAAGCGGTGGTCGAGGCATACAAAAGGATCTCCGACGGCAATCCGGTACCGGTCCCACATCAGGGACCCAATGATAATGAGGAACCTACGGCGGAGAGACTCCAGAGGATTCTGGAGGAGGTGGCGGCAGCGGTCCTCAAGACTAAGAAAATCCCCAAAGGCTCTAGGAAGCCAAACTCCTGGTGGAACCAGGGAATAGCGGGTGCAAGGGCGGCAATGCATCGGGCAAGGAGGAATCACCAGAGGAAGAGAAAAAAGGGAGATCCGGATACCCCGGAGACACTAAGGGAGGCAACGAAAGCCCTGCAAGTGCTGATCTGGAGGTCGAAGGAGGGTAAGTGGCTCGAGATGTGTGGGATGGTGGATGCGGACCCATGGGATAAGCCATACCTAGCGGTCATGGCTAAACTCAAGGGGAGAGGGGTGAAAAAAGTAATGTCCCTGGCCCAGGTGCGAGAAACACTGAAACATCTTTTCGTAACGGGACCACCAGAAACCTTGAAGATAAGACCACCGTCAGTAATGCAATGGTGTAGGAATGACGGGAGTAGGACCATAGAGCGGATCACTCCAGAGAACATGAAGGAATGCGTTGCAAGAATTAAGCCGAAAAAGGCCCCGGGCCTGGATAGAGTCCCGGCAGAGTTAGCGCTATGTATCCTGAAGGCTAACATCACGGAATTTTGTGAAATGGTTAAAGACACGCTCAGGAGAGGCGCGATCCCTGAAAGCTGGAAGGTAGCTCGGGTGGTCTTAATACCGAAACCAGAGAAGGACCCGATGAGCCCAGGCGCATATAGGCCCATCAGTATACTCCCAGTCCTGAGTAAGGCGTGGGAGTATGCGATAAAACGCACTCTGGAGGATGAGATCGGTAGGGACCCGTTTGAGAGGTCACAATACGGTTTCAGGAGGAGATCGGGCACGGTAGACGCGGTGATGGCAGTGACGGAGTTTGCCGAAGCCTGCAAAAAGAAGGGTAGAACCTGCACAATGGTTGCGCTAGACATCAGAAACGCGTTTAACTCTCTCAAGTGGTCACTAATTATAAGGGAACTGGAAAAGAGAGGGGCCTCTAAGATGACCCTGGCGGTATTGAGAGATTACCAGAACAAACGAAAAATTGTGGTCCACACCCCGCACGGACCCATAGAGATGGTGGTCACTGCCGGAGTCCCTCAGGGATCGGTTCTGGGGCCGATGTTTTGGAACCTGGTCTATGATGGAATCCTGCAGAGATGGGCATCATTTAAATAAAAAGTTATTTAAATAACGTATCAAATAAAAGAGACTTTATTTATATTAGCGCCTGAAATAACTTTTTTTTTCGACGGGATTCATTCGACGGCTTCGAATGATTTTTTGATTCGGCGGAAATTCATTTTAAGCTTTGAAATGATTTTCTCCGTTTCGGGCGTGTTTCATTTCAAAAGTTATTCGATGTTAAATAACTTTGGGCGAGCCTTGAGAACCTTTGATCGAAGCCGCCGGCTTTTCGAGCCGAGCGACATTGTATCGTTCACCCGTATACGCTGCAGCGCGGAGTTGCTCGGCGATGTGTCATCGATTATACAGAAACGGAATTTCTTTATTTTTCGTCGTATCAATATGAAAGTGACACCAATGGATTCCTTGCATTCTCCCGATTAAATTGGCCAAAAAATTATTTAAATCTGTCTACTTTTAACGAAACGGGCTTTCAATCTTGCAAATTAATTGTATGCCTAATATCGTTAATTAAAGTTCAAATTATGTCAGGTTTGGTATCATTTTCGTCGGGAAAACACAAGGAGACGATTGATATGACTTTCGTGCAGATTCGATGAAGAATCTGATTTCACATTTTTCCGTTCTTAATGGCTTGTGCTATCTACATATGTCTTTTATGGCCCCGTGTTTCTCGGCTGTCGAGCGCTCGCTTCTGAAGGGTCTCAGGTGTCAACATGGTCAGGCACGCATTTTAACTGCACTACTTATTGGCAATGCCGAAGATTCTAGGGCCTAGAATATTAGCTTCGTATCGCGATGTTCTTAACCAGAGTTTCGTATCAATCAATTGAAAAATAAATGGATTGGCCAACTAGTAAGTAGTTATAATTAATGAATTGTGCATGGTTGTAATGACGTCTAATTTAATTGCACTTAAAAACTGAATTACTAAGTGTATTATTTTAAATAAAATTCAGTTCAAAATTCAGTTTTTAAGTATTATTTTAAATACACTTAGTAATTCAGTTTTTAAGTGCAATTAAATTAGACGTTATTACAACCATGCACAATTAATTAAATTATAACTACTTACTAGTTGGCCAATCCATTTATTTTTCAATTGATTGATACGAAACTCTGGTTAAGAACATCGCGATACGAAGGTAATATTCTAGGCCCTAGAATCTTCGGTATTGCCAATAAGTAGTGCAGTTAAAATGCGTGCCTGACCATGTTGACACCTGAGACCCTTCAGAAGCGGGCGCTCGACAGCCGAGAAACACGGGGCCATAAAAGACATATGTAGATAGCACAAGTCATTAAGAACGGAAAAATGTGAAATCAGATTCTTCATCGAATCTGCACGAAAGTCATATCAATCGTCTCCTTGTGTTTTCCCGACGAAAATGATACCAAACCTGACATAATTTGAACTTTAATTAACGATATTAGGCATACAATTAATTTGCAAGATTGAAAGCCCGTTTCGTTAAAAGTAGACAGATTTAAATAATTTTTTGGCCAATTTAATCGGGAGAATGCAAGGAATCCATTGGTGTCACTTTCATATTGATACGACGAAAAATAAAGAAATTCCGTTTCTGTATAATCGATGACACATCGCCGAGCAACTCCGCGCTGCAGCGTATACGGGTGAACGATACAATGTCGCTCGGCTCGAGAAGCCGGCGGCTTCGATCAAAGGCTCTCGAGGCTCGCCCAAAGTTATTTAACATCGAATAACTTTTGAAATGAAACACGCCCGAAACGGAGAAAATCATTTCAAAGCTTAAAATGAATTCCCGTCGAATAAAAAAATCATGCGTAGCCGTCGAATGAATCTCGTCGAATAAAAAAGTTATTTTGAGGCGCTTCGAATAAAAATTACCCAAAGTTATTTTTATTCGATGACCCTCGAATAAAATTTTTGTCTTTTATTCGAAATCAATTTTTTATTTAAAATAATTTTTTGCCCATCTCTGGAATCCTGAAGGCGATGAGCACACTACGGAACACGGTCGCGATCGCGTACGCCGACGACCTTGCCATCCTGATCTCGGCGCGGGATCATGAGCAGCATGAGGGAATCATGGCCAAGGCAATGGAGGTGCTGGTGGATTGGTTCGGCGGGAAGGGCCTCGCAATCGCCACGGAAAAAACAGAGGCGATTTTCCTTACAGGAAGAAGGATTGAGAGGATCATGGACCTTAGTATCATGGGACACACGGTCACCACGTCTAAGGTAGTGAACTACTTGGAAATTTCTGTAGATAACCTGCGCAACTACAGACCGCACCTGGAAAAGATGACGGCTAGAGCGGACAAGGTGGGGGCTGCTGTGGCAGCCTTGCTCCCAAACGTGCGAGGACCGTCACGGAGAGCCAGAAGACTATACTACCGTGTTTGGGAGTCAATCGTAACTTATGGGGCCCCAATTTGGGCAGAGATGTCGGAAAGGGAGGGGAGTGCCAGAATAATCAGGAGGGCGCAGAGAACGGCACTAGTTAGGACCACAACAGCGTTCAGGACGGTGTCCTATCTGGCCCTATGTACGCTGGCGGGGGTGATGCCCCTTAAACATAAAGTGAGGGCCCTGAGGGAAATCTTTCTGGCCAGAATGGCGGACAGGGAGGATCCCGGGTTGGCGGGGGACACGGTGAAACTGAAAGAGAGGGAAGCTGTCCACAGGAAACTAGCCATGGAGAAGGCCATGAAGGCATGGCAGGAAGAATGGGGAAACAGCAACCCGGAGAACTGGACGAGGAAAATACTACCAAGGGTAGATACCTTCGGGCCCGGTGGCAGAGAGAGGGCTGAGCTGGATTATTCCACGATGCAACTCCTCACGGGTCACGGGGTGTTTGCAGCATTCAAGAAGAGGATCCAGCAAGCGGAAACCGACAGATGCATGGAGTGCGGGGTAAGGGACGACCCGGAGCACGTCCTTACCGCTTGCAGGATCCATGATACAGACCGAACTGAGATGGTTGCAGCGCTGGGGGCGCAGGTGACTGTGCCCAGCATAATTGGACGGGCGTTGGAATCCGAAGAGAACTGGACACACTTCACAACCTTTGCGAAAAAGGTAATGGACGTCCGAAAATATGCTGACATCGAGGAACAGAAGAAGGCCCGCCAGGAGAGGAGGGAGAAAGCTCTAAGGGAGGCGGCGAGTAGAGCCACGTACCGCCGAAGAATTGGGCGGAAAAGAAAGAGAAAGGACCCAACCCCCCCATAAATCCCTTGGAGGGGAGAAAGGAACCATATACCTTTCTTTCAATAAGGAGACGACGAAAAGAGCGACAGGTCACTCTTCGATTTTTTAATGCATTGACCACAGTTACTTATTTATGTATTTATTTATTTATGTTGTAACCTCGCCTCGCGGAGGTTACTCGGTGTGCGGTGGAGGAACCGCGATTATGCCGGCTCAGACCGGGTGTCCAGGGCCGTCGAGTGACTGACTCAGGTATCGAGGGTAAATCGGGCTTTATTGGTGAAACTAACACGTGTACAAATGTCCCGGCCAGGTCCAGCTGACTTACAGGGTCTGTGCGGCTTAATCTAACTCTTAGCCTACGGTGTCGTTCGCGTCGTTCGCGTCGGTCGCGTCGGTCCCGTCGTGGAGTTCGAATGCTCAAGCGGTTCGGCGGTAATGTAAGGAGTGGGGGCAGTGGTCGTTCTGGTGCCTTGGCTGTGGTTTCCACCAATGGCCCTGACCGGGAAACCTTGAGTCCGTTCGTCCAGTGGGTAAAACCCGCGGAAGATACGGAGGCTATGGGATGTCCTCCGGGGCAAGCGAAGCTTGTCCCTAAGATTGACAGCGGATATCGACCTGCGTCCAAAGGTCGGCGTACTCGCGTTCCTTTGGGAGCCGTGGAGGTAGTGGGATTCAAAAATACACAGTGATGCAGCTTGTGATATGCAAGAGATCGCTGGGAGAGGCGCAACCGTTAGCTCGTACCGCTCGTAGTTGACTCTGGCTAACGGGCCCGTCGCGCTGGCTTATAGGCGGTCGCGCGCCAACTTTGCAAGCGAGAGCGCCGCTCGGCGCGCGGCCATCTCGCGGCCGCGCTCGGTAGCGGCGGGCCGCGCTAGGCGCGCGTGGTGGGGGAAGACCCGCGTCCCACCGGTTCTAACTCGTTACAATGTATTTATTTATTAATATATTGACTGATTAATTGTACTTATTTAATTACTGACGGGCATAGGGGGGGGGGGGGGAGAACAAAGTTTTAAATTATGACAGGCCCTGACACTACAGGCATTTGGATGGGGCCTAGTTTGGGCCCACTACGAGGGTCATCACAGGGGATGCAGTCTGGGCCGAAGTAGTAAAAACTAGTGCCGGATCCAGAAGGGATGACCGATAAAGGAGGAATAAAATAGAGGGGGGTTTTTAGTGGGTATAACATATGCACCGAGCCCCACATAACCCCGTCGCTACGCGGCTGGGTATGCGTAATTGCACTTTCCCCCCTCTCTAAAAAAAAAAAAAAAAAAAAAAGATGCACATTGCATACGTCACCCATACGCCTAAGCAAATATCATGCTGGAGGTAGCACGAAGCTGCCGCGGGAGCCTGCCACGCGAGGCTGCTTTGGAAAGTCGAGGATGGTTCCCATGGTCGAGGCATACAGTTTCCAGACTTTCTACTCCGCGAGGCATGCCTCGCGAGAAATCCTCGCAAAGTCGATACGCACCTTTAAGGTTGGCGCACACATATCCGTTCCGGCGTGCCAGTGGTAAGAATAAGAGACCCTCTACGCCCTTCTTCTTCTTACCACTGGCAACGCCGGAGCGGACACGGACACGGAACGGATATGTGTGCGCAGACCTTTAGGGTCTGGATCCTGTCAACCGCGTCCGGTTTTTGTCGCGAAGGCTTAGGACTAAATTGTTTTATAGCTATTGCCAGATGTGGCAGAAGGCACCACGGTTCGAAGTCCCCGTTTTTACTGTAGATCGGGGAAAACTCGGACGCGATCGGCTCGAAAGTCAGCTATTAAGAGGGGATCGAGACGGAATCGGGGATTTGTGTTGTCGGTCGATTGCGTCCGAGTTTTGCCGAGCCGACCTGAAATCAAATTTCCCGCTCACGGCGGGCATGCTTGTAGCCCGAAACGAGTCTCGGGATCTCGAGCAATACGAAAGTATCGGGACCCCGCCCGATCCCGCCCGAAATTTTCCGGACCGTCCCGAGCCCGAAACGTCGGGTACCCGCACACCCCTGCTATTAAATAATAGTGATAATGAAATCAGCAGCTGTGATTCGTTTGATGAAAGCGAAAATGAAGATGATATTAACTTGCCATTTAGAATCAGAAATATTATACATATAAATATTATTAATTGTAAACAAAACGCTCGGAGAGATTGTGTTTGCCTAAAAATTGACAGACTATGTTAAACGGGACAAGTCCACCAGAGAAGCGTGGGAGACTTCAGTGGGCTCATCAAAGGAATACCCTCGGCTGCAGCAGCTCGAGACCTTTATTGCTGCCTAGGTGGTGGCCTTGGAACGGCTGGAGGCGGCGGCTCTACAGAAGGGTAAGAGGGCTCAAACTCCTGCTGCTCCACCAAGTATATCATACCCCAGCAAAGGCGCTGCTCACACAGCATCCAAGCCTAGGCCGAAGGCTCAGCCACCTGCGTCGCCCTACAGCTACCCTTGCGACTACTGTAAGGAGGACCATTATATCGTCATGTGTCCGAGGTTCAGGGAGCTGTCGGTGGAGGACCGGCGCAAGATCATCACAAGACGGACGCTGATTGGTCGATTGATCGCGGATCGACAGCGACTTCCGCTGCCCAGGAGGTGCTGCGGTGATCGAAAGTGCGGCGGCGCAGAGAACTATTCATTCGCAAACATGCTCCCGCCATCAACAGCTGATGGAAGGCAAAATTGCCAATTTTGCAATTGGCCTGATTAATGTTGTCGTCGCGGTCTTGAGCGTCACGACTCGGGTGAGTCCATCCTTCCCTGGATGCAAGGTGATGACCCTCGCAAGTGGCCACTTGCTTGGTGGAAATCGCTCATCTGTGATGAGCACCAGGGATCCGATCTTCAAGTCGTTGGTTGGATGATGCCATTTGGTGATGGATAGTTGTCTCTGCAAATAGTGGGATGACCACTGAGTCCAGAATTGTTGCATCTTCTTTTGAATGAATTGCCACCTGGCTGATGGCAAAATTGATGAATTCTCCACTGACGGTTCCGGAAGAGCTGAGAGTGGTTGTCCAACAATAAAGTGCGCTGGTGTCAGTGCTGTGATGTCATCTGGGTCGTCACTGAGGGGCTCGAGCGGTCGTGAGTTGAGCATCGCTTCTATTTGTGTAAGAAGTGTGCTGAACTCCTCATATGTGAGCACCGTCTCACTGACTGTGCGCCGGAGATGGTGTTTGATTGACTTCACGACCGCTTCCCATGTGTGGTGCGGCTGGTGGGTTGAAACGCCATTCTGTTTTGTCATTGACAAACAGCTGATTCAATCGTTGATGCGCCTCAGTCCCCTGGGTGAACATTCTCTTGAGGACGGTGTCAGCTCCAACGTAGTTGGTTCCGCAATCAGAGTGAAGAGTGAGAGGAATCCCTCTCCTGGAGACGAATCTCCTGTAGGTGGCGATGAACCCTTCGGTTGTGTAGTCTGTCACCAGTTCTAGGTGAACAGCTGATGTCGTGAGGCACACGAAGACACAGATCCAGCCCTTTTGTGTCTTGGCACCTCTTCCTCTCCACGTCTTCAGTGTGATTGGACCCGCATAATCGGTGCCAGTGTTGTTGAATGGTCGTGAGGGTGTAACTCTAGAAAGAGGTAGTTGGCCCATCAGTTGATGGGCACGGATCCCCCTTTGTCGAGCACACACAACACACCGCAGGATGTGGGATTTCACTGGCGCTCGCCCTCCAATGATCCAGTAGCTTTGTCGAATCTGGGCGAGGGTGAGCTGGGTCCCTCCGTGGAGAGTTTGTCGATGCGCATGGTCTATAATTTAGACAAATGTGAATGGCGAGGTAAAATTGCAGGGTGCTTACTTTCGTAGCTCGTGCAAACATTGTTGAGTCTGCCTCCAACTCTAATGACTCCACTCTCATCGATGAATGCGGTGAGTCGATTGAAGACATGAGCAGCTGGCAATGTTGAGCCTGAGCTGAGCATCTTCATCTCGCTCGAGAAATAAAGCGCCTGCGTTGCTTTGATCCAGAAGATCCTGGCCCATTCTAGGTCGATGGGCGATAAGGTGAAGAGCGGCAGCGTGACTGGAGCCTTATTCAACCTTGAAACAAATCGGAAACAAACTGATGTGATGCGAATAAGTTTGTTAAGGGATGAATATTTATAGATGAGGTCCCAGTGATATTCAATCTTTTGAATATTGAGCAGCTTTGAAATGCCTGGACGAGCCTCTAGTGCACTCAAGTCTTCGTCCAGCATTGGTTGTGATGGCCATGTTTCACTGGGCTGCGCAAGCCATGGTGGTCCCGTCCACCAAAGCTTGTGATGTTCAAGCTGCGATGTTGATAAGCCTCGTGATGCGCAATCAGCTGGATTTGATGTCCCTGGAACGTGTCTCCATTGTGCGCTTTGGGTAATCTCTTGAATTTGAGACACACGATTCCTTACGTAGTCCTTCCAGCGTGACGCTTGTGTTTTGATCCAGGTTAGTGTCACTTGTGAGTCCGTCCACAGATAGGTTGTAGCAATGTTGAGCTGGAGCGTTGCTTGAACATATTTTGTGAGCTTCGCCAGCATCAATGCTGCAGTAAGCTCGAGTCTCGGGATTGTGAGCTTCTTTAGTGGTGCTACCTTGGTCTTGGAGCACACTAGTGTCGACACTTTGTGATTTGTGGACGGTGATGATACGGTAATGTAAATTACCGCTGCCATGGCGAGTTGTGAGGCATCAGAAAAGCCGTGTAGTTCCACTGTGGAGTTGCTGTAGGTGTTGAACCACCTTGGACATGATAGCTTGCGCAAGCTTGTTAAATCTTCTCTGATGATGAGCCATTGTGACGTTACTTGGGAAGGCAGTGGATCATCCCAGTTGAGCTTGTGCAGCCACAACTCTTGCAACAGTGTTTTTGCCCGAATTATGACTGGCGCTAGAAAACCTAATGGATCAAAAATTTGTGCTACTTCTGATAAGATGAGGCGTTTGGTGAGCCTTGAATTTGAACTTGGTTTTGAAGTGAAAGAAAATTCGTCGTTGATCACATTCCATTGTAGTCCGAGAATTTTGGTATTGCAGTCGTCTAGTGATATAACTGAGCCTTGGGCTCGTTGGTTGGAGAAATTGCATCGAGCAACGGAGGAAAGGTTGAATGCCATTTGGCTAGTGGAAACCCTCCCGCGTTGCACAGATCTTTTAATTGGTGAGCTATTGTAATGAGCATCTCACCTGTGTCTGCACCTCCAAATATGTCATCAACGTATCCGGCATGCGTGATTGATGGCAGCGCCAGAGGAAAGCGATGACCTTCGTCTTCCGTCAATTGAAGTAAAGCTCTGACCGTCAGAAATGGAGCAGCCTTGGTCCCATATGTGACCGTTGTGAGCTTGTAGGGCACCTCCTTTGAATCGTCATCGACCCATAGTATTCGTTGAAGATCTTGATTATCCTCGTGAATCTTGACTTGACGATACATTTTCGTCACGTCGGTGGCAAAAATGTACTTGTGCTGGCGTATCCACAGCAACACGTCAGTGATGTTAAGGAGTAGATTTGCACCCGTATGCATCAAATCGTTGACAGAATACCCAGTTGAAGTAGGGCTCGATCCATTGAAGACGACTCTCAATTTTGGCGTCTGGCTGTCAGGCTTCAATACTCCATGGTGTGGAAGATAAAACACAGAGTGAGCATTAGGTGAAAGTGCTGGTGCTCTTACCATGTGACGGAGCTCCTCGTACTCTTGCATGAAGCTTTGATAGAGGTTGCGATACTCGTTGTTCTTGTTGAGTTTAACGAGCGTACGCTTCAAGCAAGCGTGAGCTGCTTGATATGAATTACCCAACAGCTTCGGAGTCTCCTTCAGAGGGATGCGCACAGTGCATCGTCCTGTAGAATCACGAGTGTGTGTCGCTCGAAAGTGATCCTCACATTCTTGTTCCTCAGGTGTGAGCTTCATGGGTGCGTCTGTTGGGAGCTGCTCTTGAATCCAAAATCGTGTCAGCATGTCTTGTAAAGAATTGTCGTCATGCTGCACGACTGCAGTTCCTAAGGCGGTGAACGACTTGTGCACTTCGTTGATATTATAGACAAGCTCATTTAGCGTTTTTGCGCTACACGTTAAAATGGGCGTCATGTTGAGCAGCTTGTCTAGCTGCTCTTCGATGAGCACACGCTTATTTGAATACTTCTTACCCAGCTCGTCCCAGCATGACTGGAATGACGCCCCAGTGAGCGGGTAAGAGTTGACGAGACTCGATGGTTCACCTTTGAGGCTGGATCGCAGGTAATACAGCCTGTCGATCTCCATCAGCTGGTGATCGTTGATGATCAGCGAGACGAACAGCTCGCTGTACTCTGGCCAGTCTGTATATGTGCCTGAGAACGTGGGCAAGGCAATTTCAGGCAGCTTCGAGGCCCTCGATGGTGCTGCACTCGTTGCTGCCGGTGGACGTTGTTGCATTGCCTTTACATCCTCCCTCAGGCGGTTGATTTGAATTTTGGCGGATGAGGCCAGTTGAGCCTCCTGTACAGCCATATTTGCGGTGAAGTACGGGTGGTCGATGCACTTCACCGGCCAGGTAACCTCAAAATATGCGTGCTCCTTTGTGAAGGCTGAGTGCAACTCATCTACATGAGCTGCAAAGAGCTCTACCTCGTCGACGGACGTTGTGTGGGCGAGAGTGGGCAGCTGCGCCTTCAAGGCTAATAAAGACACGTAGCGATCCATCTGGGTCTTAACCTTGAACACGAGCTGAGCGGGCAACGTTGCTGGTGATGTAGCCCTTGGTTTTTTCTTGTCCCCACTTGTCCCTAGAGCCTCTGTGGGGATAGTGAGCACAATCGGTGGTGTCGGGGAGGTCGCCCTTGACGAGCCCGCCGACTTGATGACCTTTCGTTCTTCTTGATCAGCCATCGAAAAGCACTTGTCATTCCGGGATATTCAGGAACTACATTCGGAGAACATTATCGGTAGGTAATAAGTTTATACATTATACATTTGTATTAAAAAAAACATGAGATGAAGTTTCTTCCAAATAATAACGTAGAAAAGTGGCAGTTGTAATCCTTAGAGAATTAATTGTTTTTATTACTTTTCATTAAATTGTATCAGCCGAATTTCTCTATTCAAAATAGAGAAATTCAAATAATCAAAGATTGTATAAACAAATACGCATGCGCGCGCGCGCGCAGCGACTGCTTCTCCTCTGAAATTCTGCGTTTGTTGCACGCTCGCTGCAGCGGAAGTGGCACCATATTGGTGGCAAGTGAGAGAAATTATAGAGAATTGTATGCTGTCACCAATACGATGCCACCAATTTCATGCGCTCAATGCACGAATCGGAACGCACCCTGGGTTCCGCCGGCCCTAACGGACTTTTCGCCACCAGTGTTGCCGGCAAGTGGATTCGGGGGTGTTCCCCCTCCCAAAATAAGTGACCACTGAAAATTTCGCTTAGCATCCCTGTTCCTGACGTAGGGAAGTCAGTCTTCGAGTAACCACCAGTCCTAGAAGTTTATAGTGATAGTACAAGGAAGAAACTTATGGCGGAAAAAACAATGGAAGATATGACACCTGTAAGTATTAAAATTTTATACTATTAAACGGGGTGATTCTGCCGCTGAGTTCCGTGGATTTCGACGCACAAAAATATTTTTGATTAGAATATTTGTTTAAAAGCAATACGCGATAATTTTTAAATTTTATCTTCTCTGCAATTAGACATTCGAAAGATCGAATATTTTACGCAAACGTATTTTTAGCACAGGGTAAACGTACCTAATATCGCCTAGCAAATGTTAAATCGCTGTCAATTGAATAATTGATATTTTTGCATGCAATTCGTTTCAAAGTAAAGAGAAATTATTCATCTTTCATGTAGCATAAGTTAGAATCGTTGAAATCTACAAAGGGTATAGCAGGATAAGATGGTCAAAAGTGCCCTTGAACCGATTTTAGCTGGCAATGCACCTTTCAATAGTGTAGCACAGGAAAACATTGTACACCAAGTTTCAACCCCCTATCTCAACCAGGAGGGTAGTTATAGGGTAAATTCGAATTTTCTGTTTTTGCCATATTTTCCCTATTTAATGGTCATCAAAAATTCTAAAAAAAATCTGAAATATTGTAGACATAATTATGTATGATTGTGAATTTTTTCAGATTTTTTCGTTGTAACTGCTAAGTGTAAGAAATAAAAAACGCAAAAAAATGTCGAAAAATACAGATTTTGTGTTGAAGTTTTCGAGCGACTAGATTTTTAATTTTACAGTAGTTAGATATTGACATGACTATTATCTACAATTTTTTTTAAGATTTTTCGGTAAGGTGCGGCATAGTTAAAAAAATCAGAAAACGATATTTTCGAGATATTTCGCGTGAAAACGTGATAAGTACTTTCAATTTTTGCATTTCCGTCATACAGTGAATGCATTGTATGATTTTTAATAACTCTACATTCGATAGAGTAATATGTAAACGGAGGGAATTAAGTTACTATGATTAATTGGAAGTGTATACGCATCATATATCATATGGTACGAAAGAATCATTCAGCGCCGCAGTTAGCGGAGTGGTTAGAGTGTTAGACTCCAAAACCGCTGCATACTCTCTTTTGTCGTAGATTCGCACCCCACCAAGGTCCAATTTTTTTTTCATGATATAAAATTTTTTCATCGTTGATTACGTGACAATACACGATATTCATTTAAAAATGTTTCTAGAATATTTTAAAAATATTTTATCATAAGGTTTCCATAAAAATAATTTAAATGCACCGCCGCGCCGGTTTTCTGCCTATGTACTGTTCTAGCTCCGGATAGTTTATAATATTTTGTCAATGGAATGTGTGGTATTGGCTTATGATACGTATTCTGAATCCACTGGTTGGATTCGCCATTCTTTTATCAACGTACACCGTCCTCATTCGATTGTGGTCGCAGTGCGTCCGATTAATGGCTGATTTAAAAAAATAAACGAAAAAATAATATAATATATTATAATGTAATAAAGCATAATAACAGCTGTACACTACAGCTAGCTTATGGCAATCCCGACATGGCAATATTTTTTCGTTTATTTTTTTGCATTCACTGTATGACGGAAATGCAAAAATTGAAAGTACTTATCACGTTTTCACGCGAAATATCTCGAAAATATCGTTTTCTGATTTTTTTAACTATGCCGCACCTTACCGAAAAATCTGAAAAAAATTGTAGATAATAGTCATGTCAATATCTAACTACTGTAAAATTAAAAATCTAGTCGCTCGAAAACTTCAATACAAAATCTGTATTTTTCGACATTTTTTTGCGTTTTTTATTTCTTACACTTAGCAGTTACAACGAAAAAATCTGAAAAAATTCACAATCATACATAATTATGTCTACAATATTTCAGTTTTTTTTTAGAATTTTTGATGACCATTAAATAGGGAAAATATGGCAAAAACAGAAAATTCGAATTTACCCTATAACTACCCTCCTGGTTGAGATAGGGGGTTGAAACTTGGTGTACAATGTTTTCCTGTGCTACACTATTGAAAGGTGCATTGCCAGCTAAAATCGGTTCAAGGGCACTTTTGACCATCTTATCCTGCTATACCCTTTTTAATTATTTATTAAAAAAAACTCAAGACATGCAAAATTCCGGTCCTGGAAAAACTGTACCTAATATCGCCTACTCAAGAAATATTGATTAATTGTTTAAATTCTATAAATGTTTTTTTTCTCTATCTTTGATTTCATTTTTATAACAAAAATATAGAAATACGATTTTTAAAATACTTTATTTTTTACGTTCGAATGTACATATTCGACAAATGAATTTTATTTGGGTTGCTTTGCAAATTTCGTTATCCCACCGGTAACGAACATTACGTACATCGAAACCATTGTTCTCCGGTAGGCGGTATTGAGAACACGCATACTGTTTACAACTAATATTTACTTATAAGGAATGGAGTTTCCCGATTTGGAATATATATTTTGAAAGTACTCATAGTAACTAAGAAATCCTAAAAATTATATTTCCACTGGACGTATTTGTTGGATGAAAGTATGTCTCGTCCGTTTAGATTTTATGTTGGAATAAACACGGCCCTGTGCGCAGTAACTCTCTGCGCACATGGGCCGTCGCGAGAGTGTCCGGGATTATGTACATGTGTTCAGAGTTCGAATGTCCTTCCAAACGGATAGACACGTGTAATAATAACGGCGGCCATTAGTACTGGCATACATTTATATACTTCAATTTTTCATTATAATATTATAGTACTTTATTCTATTCTTTTTCTTTTGTAATAAAGTTTCTTTCATACTCTAAGTATAAGTCTAACAGGTTATGGGCCCAGCACGCTTCCACTGCGCCACTCACATCGTGTAGAGTATAGAGTCAGTGCGGTGTACCGTTGCGCACGTGTTTTGCCTGTTTGTCTCTCCGGTAGTATTTCGTCGGGTAATACGTCTCTTATTAGTGCGAAGATGGCTGATAAGGACAATTACAGCCTCACGAAATTTGACGGCACAAATTTCGAATTGTGGAAACATGGAGTGTCGCTTATGTTGGAATCGCAAGATTTGCTGGAGTACGTTGAAGGGACGGATGTGCAGCCCGAAAAGGAGACTAAAGTCAAGGAATGGAAGGAATGGAAGAAGCGACAGTCAAAAACCGCAGTAACGCTGCTGGGGTCGGTAGAGCAAGCCTTACATATTAATTTGGTGAATTGCACAACACCTAACGCAATATGGCGGAAGCTATGCGAACTCTATGGCGATACAACGGAGGATGCGAAGCAGCGTTGTTGGCAGCAGTTTTACGATTTTCAAGTGACTGACGAGGAGCCCGTTGCGACTCAAATTGAAAAACTGGAAAATATTTGCAGAAGACTGGAGAGTGCGGGCGAAAAACCTTCGGAGATGGCCATAATGTCGAAGTTGTTGAATAGCTTGCCGGCAAGATTTTCGGCGTTCAGAATGGCGTGGGAATGCACCGCCAAAGGGGAACGGAAGAAGGAAAACCTGATCGGGAGAATCATTCGCGAGGATAAGCGAGTGAAGGCTACAGAGGAAGACACATCGTCATTAGCGCTCCAAGTACAGGCACTGCAGGCGAAACTTGACAGTCTAGAGACAAGCGGAAATCGAGACGAGAAGATGAAACCCAGTAAGCAGAAGATTGAGGAACTGAAGAAGAAGCACCCATGTAATTATTGCCACGAGACAGGACACTGGTATCGAGAGTGCAAAAAACGTATTGCTGACGGAAAGAAAACAAAGACATCCGTAGTGGTTTATGTGTGTGATATATCGGTGTTCTTCTCGGAAACAACAAACAAAGACGAAGCGGTGTGGCTGGCCGACTCTGGAGCGAGCATGCATATGACCTCGAGGCGGGATTTGTTCGCTGAACTTGGTCCGGTGAAAACGATAAAATGCGTAAAGGTCGCAGGAGATAAAACCCTTTCGGTAGCCGGAGTTGGGATCATAAACATTAAAGCAAGTGTCAATAACAGATGTGAAAATCGCCAGCTAACGAACGTACTGTTCGTTCCGGATTTGAAACGAAGCCTATTTTCAGTGGGCGCAATCACAGACAAAGGTTTCTCGTTTCACAGCTATCATGACCGTTGTGAAGTGCGAGAGAGAGACGGAACGCTATCAGCAGTGGGGGTCCGCTACGGGTCGTTGTTTCGCATGCTGTTTGAGACAAATAGACTGGAGCAGTGCAATGTAGCACAGGAGATGTCACTAAGATTGTGGCATGAAAGATTGGGACACATTAGCACGAAAACAATCAAAGAAACGAATACAAGTGAAGCCTTGGATGGAATGAAAATTGAGGACGAGACAGAATTTTTCTGTGAAGCGTGCACGCTAGGAAAACAAACACAGAAGCCACATTTTACTAGTAATAGAGAAAGGGCAGAAAAAACAGGTGAAAAGATCCACTCGGATGTCTGTGGCCCGCTAAACATACAGTCACCAGGTGGTTCCAGATATTTTGTGGTATTTAAGGACGATTGCACGGGATTTAGAACGGTTTATTTCTTGCGTCAAAAATCCGAGGTGTTTAACAAATTCAAAGAATACGAGGCACGAGTGCTCAGACAGACAAATAATCGAATAAAAGTGTTTCGCTCAGACAATGGCACGGAGTATTTGTCAAACGCGTTCTCTGAATTCCTAAAAACAAAAGGAATTATTCATGAGAGGTCTACACCTTACGTTCATCAACAGAATGGGCGTGCAGAACGGGAGATAAGAACCCTCGTTGAGAGTGCTAGATCAATGTTGATCGCAAGAAACATTCCGAAATACTTATGGGCTGAAGCGATTCAAACGGCGGCATATGTGTTGAATAGAACCATATCTAAGCAGGTAGAGAATGTGACGGCGTATGAAAAATGGTTTGGGCATAAACCAATGCTGAAGCACATGCGTACGTTTGGGTGTGACGCATATAAGAACATTCCCAAGCAAAGGAGGGGAAAACTGGACCCAAAAAGCAAGAAAATGATCTTCGTCGGCTACGAGGGTGAGTCAACTAATTATCGGCTATGGGATGTTACAGCTCGTGAAATACACGTAAGCTGTAACGTAGACTTCGACGAGACCTCAGAAGGGCCAAAGCAGACAGAAGGAAGACCTGAGAAGACTGGGGAAGTCCAGATTGATCTGGGAGTGTACGAGGAATCATCGGATGAAGAAGAGGTGGGAGAACTGCAGCCAACACCGGAGGATCGTCCCGACGATGAACAACAGGATGAGAGGCCAACCGCAGGAATGCAGCTACGTGATAGAGAGAACCTACGTCCACCTGAGCGTTATGGTGAGAGAGAACATGCGTATACAGTAGAACCTGTGCCGTTGACATATGAAAGTGCAGTGAGCAGTAATGAAAGTGATAAATGGCGAATGGCGATGGGTGAGGAAGTGACTGCGCTCCGGGAAAATGAAACATGGACACTCGAAAAACTTCCATTGGGACAGAAAACAATTGGATGTAAGTGGGTTTATAGTACAAAAACTGATGTAAATGGTAATATTAAGCGATACAAGGCAAGACTCGTTGCACGGGGATTTGCACAGCGGGAAGGAATTGACTATACCGAAACTTTCGCACCAGTTGTACGGTACGAATCCGTTAGAATACTTTTAGCCATCGCCGCGAGGGAGGATTATGAGGTTGCTCAATTTGATGTAAAAACGGCATTTTTATATGGTAAATTAAAAGAAGTCGTGTATATGGAACAGCCCCAGGGGTTTAAAGATGATAAGACCCCCGAGGCCGTGTGTAGATTGCATAAGAGTCTTTATGGCCTTAAGCAGTCCCCCCGTTGCTGGAACGAAAAATTTGTTGCGTTTCTGAAAGATTTTAGTTTTCAAAGAACGGAGAGTGACCATTGTGTGTTTTCGGGTAGATTGAGAGGAGTGGTTGTCTTTCTAGCATTGTACGTAGATGACGGGCTGTTAATTTCTAGTTCCAAGGATGCAATTGACAAAGTATTGACGCGGTTAAAGGAGTCATTTCAAATAACAATTGAAGATGCAAAGATTTTCATTGGAATAGAAATTGAACGTGATCGAAAAGAGAAAATGATAAAAATAGGGCAAAGTAGGTATATTCAGAAAATGATCGAAAGATTCAAACTGACAGATGCAAAGGTTGTGAGTACTCCTATAGAACCTGGCTCGGTTTTAACAAGCGTTCAGGTTTTTCCGGGAAAAGAAAATAATGAAAAGATCCCCTACCGCGAGGCGATCGGTTCGCTTCTGTTTATTACTAGGGTTAGTCGGCCTGACATTGAATTCGCGGTGAATCGAGCCAGTCAGTTTTTAGTAAACTATGGACAGGAGCACTGGCAAGCAGTCAAACGAATCTTTCGATACTTAAAAGCCACTATAAACCACGGAATAGTGTATGGAAAAAGTGTGAGCAATTGCAATCTAATCGGATATACGGACGCTGATTATGCCGGGTGTATTCATACGCGAAACTCTACTAGCGGATTTGTATTCCTACTAAACGGCGGGGCAATCTCTTGGTCAAGTCGAAGACAACGTGCAGTTGCTCTATCGACAACAGAAGCCGAATACATTGCATTAGCTACCGGTACACAAGAAGGAATCTGGGTGCGCCGAATGATATCTGAATTGGGCATGAAATGTGATATGGTTCCGATAAATGTGGATAACCAGTCAGCAATAAAGATAGCGAATAACCCAGAACACCATAACAGAACCAAACATATAGATGTACGGTATCATTTCGTTCGAGATGTGTGTGAGAGTGGTGAAATAGGTATAACATATATAGAAACAAAACAGCAACTCGCGGATATTCTTACTAAGCCCTTACCAAAAGGGCAATTTATTTACCTAAGAAACCAAATAAGCGTTGTAAACGGTCTCGAATAAGTGGGAGTGTTGGATGAAAGTATGTCTCGTCCGTTTAGATTTTATGTTGGAATAAACACGGCCCTGTGCGCAGTAACTCTCTGCGCACATGGGCCGTCGCGAGAGTGTCCGGGATTATGTACATGTGTTCAGAGTTCGAATGTCCTTCCAAACGGATAGACACGTGTAATAATAACGGCGGCCATTAGTACTGGCATACATTTATATACTTCAATTTTTCATTATAATATTATAGTACTTTATTCTATTCTTTTTCTTTTGTAATAAAGTTTCTTTCATACTCTAAGTATAAGTCTAACAGTATTTTACTCATGTTATCAATAACATTCAATACAGCCTCAAGGCGTATACGAAAACGGCAAAATCCTCTTATTGAAGAATAATTGGGTAAAACCGGGCATCTATATGTTTTTTGTGGTGCTGAATTCGAATATGACGTTATTGTTTGTGTAAAAAAAAATCCTAAGGTAGTTCTCTTAATAAAAAATCGGTTTTTTTTTACATAACTCAAAAAGGAAAGGCCGGAGAATTTTTTAAATATTTTTTTTCGGATTATTCGTACCAATTTACTTCAAAATCCTTTTTAACCTGTTTTTAACTCCCAGGGGCTACAGGGGCGGTGATTATGTCTGCATAAACTGCGCCTGCGTCAGTCACGCACACATTACCACCGCTCCTGTAGGTGTTTCCCCCTCCATCAGTGGTATCTGGAGTCTGCCGATCCCTGGTACAGGGTGTCCCTACACTTCTGTTTACAATTTTGAACGTGAAACTCAACTTTTAAACAACATGAAATTTTCCGGGAAGTGGATTTAGGTAGAAGGGTTTGGAATTAGACACGCAGTGGTCATTTCTCTTGGAAATTATTATTATTATTATTAAGCGTCTTTATTGCACAACACAACTATATAAGCAAGAAAAGAAAGAAAGAAAACAGAGAAACGCGAAGGCGAGGTTCAGTCACAGACTGTTTTGCAACCTAACCTAAACTGGTTATGAATTGGTATCTTGCCCTATGGGCCCAAATGTATCCCCTGGGAGTTAATAACAGGTTAAAATGGATTTTGAAGTAAATTGGTACAAATAATCCGAAAAAAATATTTAAAAAATTCTCCGGCCTTTCCTTTTTGAGTTATGTCCAAAAAACCGATTTTTTATTAAGAGAAATACCTTGGGAATTTTTTTTTCACAAACAATAACGTCATATTCGAATTCAGCACCACAAAAAACGGCTGTACTACGGTATGACCCAACCAACGGAATGAACTGAAATTTTGAGGGGTTGGGCGGGAGGGGGAAAGAACATCTAATATAAAATATCAGCTGCGGGTATTCGTTAGTTTCTGAGATATTAATAAAAAACTTTCGGCAAAATACATTCAAATCTATCTATACAGACGTTACTAACACAACCATCTGCTCGTCGCCGTCGATTGTTTCGCAGCCGACGATACAATGTATAGGGATATGGTAACAGAAACTGGTGTATGTTAATCAAAACGTGTCGATCATTTCCAACATCTGTCAGATTTCCTTTTCAGTGAGGTTTTGCGTACCATCTCAGATCTTATTGCTGATGACTTATTTCGACACAACGCATTCTAATTTCCAACTTCTCCTGGGTATTAGTGTTGGTTTGGGCTAGATGGGGGGGGGGGGGGGCGCTTGCTGGCGCGTAAACCATGGTACCGAACCGATGTGAGTTTGGGAATACTAAAAACTGATGCAGTTACAAGCATCGCGCAATGAGGTCAATATCGTACATTGTATCGTCGACTGCGAAACAATCGACGGCGACGAGAAGATGGTTGTGTTAGTAACGTCTGTATAGTAGGGCTGTTCGGGTCTTAGAGCATATATACATGGAGGTATCATTCCCTTAGAGTGACTGCCTCGAAACCAGTGATGCCAGAACCGTGGGTTTGCGCCCACGGACCCTACCACCACTCCACGACCAAGCGTACCCCCTCCTAGCGCCTGTACCGCACTACACAAGCATACCCGTCCCTCCATCCGTGTGCCGTGCGCGACGCCTGGCCGGCGCTCTCCGGCGAGAATTCGTTTTCCTGACATCGAAGCGCTTGGCGCGCAAGCAAAAAGTCATGAGTTCAAATCCCGGTGCGGATATTCTACTTTTTTTCTTTATTTATTCTCTAATTTCTCTTCCTATATTCTCAAAAGACTAAAGACTTGAATACTGTTAATTTATAAACCATTTTCGAAGCTTGAATTGTTGCTAAAGATGCGATCTCCTTCTGGCTTGTACCGCACCACTACAAGCGTACCCTACCTTCTGTCCGTGTGCCGCGCTACCTGGCCGGCGCTCTTCGCCAAGAATTCATTTCACCAAAGTCCTAAAGCTTGGGTCGCAAACAGAAAGTCCGAGGTTTAAATTCCGGTGCGAATATTCTACTTTTTTCATTAATTATTCTCTAACTTCTCTTTCTATATTTTCAGTAGAATAAAAACTTTAAAACTGTTAATTTACAAAGCATTTTCGCAGCTGGCTAATGTACGATGTTGGTCTTCTGCCTTTTTTTGTACATAAACAGAAATAATTCCTTGAAATGCTACTTAGAAAATAAGCTCCTTTCTAGGATGGACTCTTTAAAATTCACGTCACAATGAACAGTTACAGAATCGGTGATTTCCGTTTCAGGTAAGCGAGCCGCCCGCTCCGCTATTACGGTCGGCTTACCACTCGCACCCCGGATTACTGTAATGAGGTTTGAAAACAATATCGACTGGTCCCGTACCCGTCGCAATCATGTCATTTATACCTACAGAAGAGTTTTATTAACCCACTCTTGGCCAACGACACTCTTTTCGTGTTAATCAGGTTTATACGTATCTGCTTATTTGCTTCTTGATTATTTACGAAAATTGTGCCATTGCTCGATGGAAACCACGAGAAGGTGGTGGGCTTCTTCCATCAGGAGAGAATAAGGATAGGTCGAGATGGATAGAATGGATAGGATCGGTGTGAATGATGGACGTAGCGGTCGAAACCTCTACTCCACGGATATAAAGGTTTGGGAAAGTGTGATACGCGTAGAAGCTGTGATAGCACCACTGCAATACTATTGTAACTGTTTCGTAAATTACTGTACAAGAAAGAGATCGGTAAAATGTGCTGAGGCTGTCGGAGCTATATGTTCCAACATGCATGGAGGGTGAGTTGTTTATATTGTTGGGGATTAGACAAACTTTCGTACAAACGATCTCCTGACATAAGAGCGAGATGCCTATCGTCGACAGTCATGCTACAACTTGTCTCATTTCTGGCTTTTAAGGATGTGCGCACAACACAGATGGAATTCATAAGATCGCTCCCAATTTTATTTCTCTTCTTGGTTTTTGCATCGGGCAAAATTGAGAAAAGCCTTTCGGCCTCGGCGTTGGAATGGGGCAAACATCTTATTATATCCAGCGCTTTCCCAAACCTTTATATCCGTGGAGTAGAGGTTTCGACCGCTACGTCCATCATTCACACCGATCCTATCCATTCTATCCATCTCGACCTATCCTTATTCTCTCCTGATGGAAGAAGCCCACCACCTTCTCGTGGTTTCCATCGAGCAATGGCACAATTTTCGTAAATAATCAAGAAGCAAATAAGCAGATACGTATAAACCTGATTAACACGAAAAGAGTGTCGTTGGCCAAGAGTGGGTTAATAAAACTCTTCTGTAGGTATAAATGACATGATTGCGACGGGTACGGGACCAGTCGATATTGTTTTCAAACCTCATTACAGTAATCCGGGGTGCGAGTGGTAAGCCGACCGTAATAGCGGAGCGGGCGGCTCGCTTACCTGAAACGGAAATCACCGATTCTGTAACTGTTCATTGTGACGTGAATTTTAAAGAGTCCATCCTAGAAAGGAGCTTATTTTCTAAGTAGCATTTCAAGGAATTATTTCTGTTTATGTACAAAAAAAGGCAGAAGACCAACATCGTACATTAGCCAGCTGCGAAAATGCTTTGTAAATTAACAGTTTTAAAGTTTTTATTCTACTGAAAATATAGAAAGAGAAGTTAGAGAATAATTAATGAAAAAAGTAGAATATTCGCACCGGAATTTAAACCTCGGACTTTCTGTTTGCGACCCAAGCTTTAGGACTTTGGTGAAATGAATTCTTGGCGAAGAGCGCCGGCCAGGTAGCGCGGCACACGGACAGAAGGTAGGGTACGCTTGTAGTGGTGCGGTACAAGCCAGAAGGAGATCGCATCTTTAGCAACAATTCAAGCTTCGAAAATGGTTTATAAATTAACAGTATTCAAGTCTTTAGTCTTTTGAGAATATAGGAAGAGAAATTAGAGAATAAATAAAGAAAAAAAGTAGAATATCCGCACCGGGATTTGAACTCATGACTTTTTGCTTGCGCGCCAAGCGCTTCGATGTCAGGAAAACGAATTCTCGCCGGAGAGCGCCGGCCAGGCGTCGCGCACGGCACACGGATGGAGGGACGGGTATGCTTGTGTAGTGCGGTACAGGCGCTAGGAGGGGGTACGCTTGGTCGTGGAGTGGTGGTAGGGTCCGTGGGCGCAAACCCACGGTTCTGGCATCACTGCTCGAAACTGTCGGCAACATCACGCGAGAGAGAAAGACATGTGCCACTGGTGCGAGCGAGAGAAGTATATGTCCTATTCGACCGTAAAGCGCAAGCGCCGATATTGTGCGAGAGAGAAACACATCTTGCGAGCGAGCCTCTACTTTACTCTCTCGCACCAGTTCGCACGATGGTTTCTCGTTCGCACGATATCGGCGCATGCGCATTACGGTGGATTAGGACATATACTTCTCTCGCTCGCACATGTCTTTCTCTCTCGCACCATGTTGGCAACAGTTTCCCGCTTTCAATGAGACCTCCATAGTATATGCTCTAAGGTTCGGGTGCTCGAATATTCGGGCGGCTTGAAGTTTGGACCGAGCCGGGACTCGGTTTTCGAGCCGAGCCGGATACCCGTCAAATTCGGGCGGCCCGAAAAATCCGAGTAGCTCGAATTTGTTTCGGGCTTAGAGCATATACTATGGAGGTCTCATTGAAAGCTTGAAACTGTCGCCAACATGGTGCGAGAGAGAAAGACATGTGCGAGCGAGAGAAGTATATGTCCTGATCGACCGCAATGCGCATGCACCGATATCGCCGACAACGATCCGCGGTTACTATGAATATCATTGTTTACGCAGACAGACAGAAGGCAGAACCATTGTCACAAATTCATATTTAAATTACAGGAAACACTTAAAACTTAGTAAGTTTATTTCACTATTCCGATATTGGGAGATATAATATATGCATAAAACCACAGTGTCACCCCAACAATACGTATGTATTCGTTTTTAATTTATTTTGGCAAGGTGGTCAATTACTCCCTTGATTATGGGATAGTCCGACCACATGTGTTTTTCTTACTGTAAACCTATCTTCAGATTCAGGGAGCGAAAATTCCATTATACAAGATAGGAATCTGACGTTACAAGACTGAGACGAAAACGAATGTGTGGGATGCGGAGAAAACTATTTCGAAATCCTGAAAAGCGACAATTGTATTAAATGTGTGCACTAGGAAATAAAAAATTTCCATATGTTCCACCATTTTCCATATGTTTCCTGCTTCGTTTCGGAAAATAAATAAATGATGAAAGCATGCACCGCGTATCACTTCAAACCATACCGCGTGCAGCCAATTTCACGATAACGGCGCATGCGCATTGCGGTCGATCAGGACATATACTTCTCTCGCTCGCAAGATGTACTTCTCTCGCTCGCACCTGTGGCACATGTCTTTCTCTCTCGCGTGATGTTGCCGACAGTTTTGAGGCAGTCACTCTAAGGCAATGATACCTCCATGTATATATGCTCTAAGGTTTCGGGCGGCTTGAAAAATCTGGGTAGTCCGAATTGTTTCGAGCTGCTCGGAAGAATCGGATAGCCCGAATTGTTTCGGGCCGCTCGACAGAAGGGGCTAGCTCGAATTGTTTCGGGTGACTCGGAAAATCCGTACACCTTGAATGTGGTTCGAACAGTGCGACTGCATTGAGTAGGTGAAATCAGTAAATCATCAACAAATCTACCTTACCGCATTTTGAAATCAGTTCAGTAGTTCGGGTGAAATCGATGGAAATATTTGAAAAAAGTCATTTTTTTCGACCGAGTTGACATCGACAATTCATTTAATCATCTGGGAAAAATCGAAATCGCAAAAATGGGCCCAGTTTCTCATTTCTTACGTCGAGTCTGCACTGTTACGAAGAAAATAAGATGCTACTGAAGAAAATCTATGGGTAAACACCGAAGCTAGAGACAATTGTGTGAAAACACTAAAATTTCATTTTTTTCTCGGTTTTGCGTTATTTTTTTTCATTTTATTGTTTTATTTCAATTTTAACATATTTATTTATTTATTATTTATTTATTTTATTTCAATTTTCAATTTCGTTTTGTTAACATATGCGTGTTGTACAAATATTGGTGATTTACTGATTTCACCTACTCAACGCAGTCGCACTGTTCGAATCACATTCAAGGCGTACGGATTTTCCGAGTCACCCGAAACAATTCGAGCTAGCCCCTTCTTTCGAGCGGCCCGAAACAATTCGGGCTATCCGATTCTTCCGAGCGACCCGAAACGATTCGGACTACCCGGATTTTTCAAGCCGCCCGAAACAAATTCGAGCTACTCGGATTTTTCGGGCCGCCCGAATTTGACGGGTATCCGGCCCGGCCCGGTCAGTCGAGCCGAGCCAGGCTCGGCTCGTTTTATTCGAGTACCCGAACAGCTCTACAGTGTATAGATAGATTTGAATGTATTTTGCCGAACGTTTTTTATTAATATCTCAGAAACTAACAAATTCCCTCGGCTGAAATTTTATATTAGAGGTTCTTTCCCCCTCCCGCCCAACCCCTCAAAATTTCAGTTCATTCCGTTGGTTGGGTCATGCCGTAGTGTATCCCAAAAAACATATAGATGCCCGGTTTTACCCAATTATTCTTCAATAAGAGGATTTTGCCGTTTTTCGTATACGCCTTGAGGCTGTATTGAATGTTATTGATAACATGAGTAAAATACGTCAAGTGCAGATATAACTTTTAGGATTTCTTAGTTACTATGAGTACTTTCAAAATATATATTCCAAATCGGGAAACTCCATTCCTTATAAGTGAATGTTTACTTGTTAGAGAAAAGCGGTATTTTCATTACGAAAAATATTTGAATCGATTTCATTCCTTAAGTAGGGGAGACTGGGGCTAAGCCGCCACTTTTTTGGCGGTGCCAATTTTCGGCAATAAAATAAATTATTTTACCGTACATATTTATACTGTTGGAAAGAGTAAAGTCTCAGCTACAAAATTACTATGCGATATAATGTTTATCTGGCATAGTGTAATGAAGAAATCGAAAAATTGACGTTGGTGTATTTTCTGAAATGTCAAAATCGCCGGGGCTAAGGCGCCACCCCCTGAGGCTAAGTCGCCACCTTCTTTTCGTACCAAATTGTTAGTAGAAAATGAAAATTGTTTGAAGGAAAACACTCAAAGATGTGTTATTATTGATTCTCTAAGAATCACTTAAGGTAAATGTACCAATACCCGGCCGCTGAAGGGGCTTAAGGAATAGCGGCAAAGTTTGTCTCCTAATTTAATTTGTAAAACCATCATGAAATAAAAAAATGTTGTTGAAATGTTGAAGATAACACAATATTATACTATCGGAAACTGAAAAAAAAAGTTTATGTATTATAATAGACGTATTTATTAATGAAAATACGAAAACATGCAGATGTCCCAGTAAGCGGACAACCTAAAACTGCATGTCCCAATACCTGAATTATATCGTCCCAGTAAGCGGACAGCCTAAAAATGCATGTCCCGATGTCCCGATTCACGAAATTCTTGTACCAGTAAATAAATTTAGACTTGTTTAAAAAAATATTAATTTTCTTGCAAGTTTAACCATCTTCAACTGAATTTAAATCTATTTACTATTATAATAATGTATTATTATAATATATAAATAAGAAATGCAGTCAATATTTTCTTAGTAAATGAGTGGCGTTTCTTAACAGAAGCCATAGAAATTTCTCGAAATCTGCTATGCGTACGAAGTGTGTTACAAAATAATTATTTCTATCTAACGATTTTCAATTTTCTATAATAATGATTTTAATTAATATTGCTAAATACTTATGCATTATGGTACTATTTTTTGTTTTTAATTACATTAAAAATTAAGCTTAAAAATAAATAAAATTCGCATTGTTGTTCAGGTACTGGGACATGGCCGGGCACTGGTACATTTACCTTACCTTCAGATTTTCGGCGATGAGTGCGAAGGTGTAAACTGAAATTTTCGTTGCGAAAACAAATTCACTTTCGGCCACTTTTCATAGGAACCAACACGTTCAACGAAATAATAATTACAATTTAGTACCTAAATTCACCATACTCTGTCGATCGCATTGAAATCTGATTGAAGATCTACAGTATCGACCGCGAGATCAGACGATGTATAGATTCGGAGATATTTAAAAGTGGCGACTTAGCCCCGGTCTCCCCTACATCTTTAATTACATACTTCTGGTAGATATTCTTGCATTCACAGAATTATTAGACAGTAAAGTTGTGACAGCCCAATAAATTTTTACACTATTAAGATTCTCTAAAATACTTCCCTTTCTGTAATTGTTGATCACATGATGCTGCAATTACAGTATGTCTTCCTACATATGTTTAGGTACTAATTTAGTGCATTACCGATAAATTTTAGTGCTTACTTTGCGAGATATAGCGAGTGGCGATATTAGGTACGGTCACCCTAATCATCATTATACCCATTATAAGCGGCAACAAATAAACATTTCATAAAAATGGAAAATTTCATAGAAATTGTATACTTTGGTGCCAATACGCAACCCGAAGAAAAAGTCCGAGAAAAAATCCTTTCAAACCCAGATTATGGACCACCTGGGCAACTTTTGACAACTACATCAATATTATATCTGAAAAAAATATATTTTAGCTCCACCCAAACGTACTGTCAGCGAGAGAATCACCCTGTATGTTCATACAATCATACTATTAGCCATAAAATAATACATTCATTATTTCAATTCCAGATGCACCAGGTATTGATGGAAGTGGGGGATAAAACGAGCGTGGAGAAACCGGAGGGGAAGCGGGAGGAAGCGAGGGAGGAAGGAGAGAAAGTGGAAGAGCCGGAAGCGAGGGAGGAAGAAGGAAGAATAGCGGAAGTTTTGCGGAAGGAATTGAACAAGGTAATTATATGCAATACTAAATACACTATTCTTTTGTTCGTAATAATGTACCTCTGTTGGAGACGAATTGAACAATGTGCTATACGATAATATTTGATTTCATGTGAGATCTACGGTTTATCAATATTTCACAAGTTTCAATGAAACGAAATATCATCGTATATTATATCAATTTGCCTCACAAAGAACTGCAGTATTATGAATAAAATAATACAGCATTGCATTTATTGAAACTGACTAAACCGTATGTTATTCCGTTTGTGTCCGAATATTTTTGGGATCCATTATATGTATGGGTAGAAATAGAAAATTTAATTTTTATGTTACTGTTTCAGGTGAAAAGAGAGATGCGTAAAATGAAATTCCGCAGTATTAAGGAGAGAAGCTGGGGAGGATGGCGCGGTAGGGGTCGGGGAGGATGGCGCGGTAGGGGCCGAGGAGGAAGGCGCGGTAGAGGACCGGGAGGTTGGAGCGGTGGAGGACCGGGAGGATGGAACGGTGGAGGCCAGGGACGAGGAAGTGAAAGTGGAGGGAATAATATTTTTATAAATTATTAAAAAAAAATAAAAAAAATTTATATTGTTTTGTAACGAGTTAGAACCGGTGGGACGCGGGTCTTCCCCCACCACGCGCGGCCCTAGAGCGGCCCGCCGCTACCGAGCGCGGCCGCGAGATGGCTGCGCGCCGAGCGGCGCTCTCGCTCGCGAAGTTTGCGCGCGACCGCCTATAAGCCGGCGCGACGGGCCCATTAGCCAGAGTCTACCACGAGCGGTACATGCAAACGATAGCACTCTCCCAAAGATTTCCTGTATAACCAGGCTGCATCTTTGCGTATTTTTTACTCCTCTTACCTCCACGGCTCCCAAAGGAACGCGAGTACGCCGACCTTTGGACGCAGGTCGATACCCGCTGTCAATCTTAGGGACAAGCTTCGCTTGCCCCGGAGGACATCCCATAGCCTCCGTATCTTCCGCGGGTTTTACCCACTGGACGATCGGACTCAAGGTTTCCCGGTCAGGGCCATTGGTGGAGACCACAGCCAAGGCACCAGTACGACCACTACCCCTACTCCTTACCTTACCGCCGAATCACCGGAGCCTGCGAACTCCACGCCGCGACCGTGACGCGACCGACGCGCAGGGTTGCCAGGCGTACTGAAAAAATGGCGGTTTGCTGGCCTATATGACGTCATACGGTGTAGGAGAAGGGTGTTACGTGCCGATCAATTTTAAAATTTTTGAAACTCAATCTAAGACATTGACAATTGATCCAACCACCTAGGTGTGTTACGGGATATCCCTCGAACAATTGTCAATGATCTATTAACCAGAGCTTTTTATAGTAATAATTTAATCCGATTCAAAGCCTGTCACGCCACGGTATATTCCCATGGAAGATTGTTGTCAGCGATCTTCCAACGCTGTCGACGTTCTTAGAATGCGTGGTGATAGCGCATTCGAAGCATTGTAGTAGACCACTTTATATTTTTCTTCCCTGTTAAAAATTTGTCACACCACCATTGACATCTGATCCTACCATTGAGTGTTGTGGGAGTTTCCCTGATCAGTTGTCAATGATTTATAAACCGTATTATAATAATAATTTTATACGAGCCGTTACGCCACTGCGTTCTTCCATACTTCCAACACCGTCAACGTTCTTAGAACGCCGTGCGCGATAACAACTTGGATGCTGGGAACGTTCCGAGCGACGACGGTTGGGCCCGTGTGCATGAGGTGCAGAGTCAGCAATTTTGGCGCTCTTTGTGCAAAGGCCCGAGTGCTCGGGCCTACCCTGCAAACGATCGTAGCAGTCAGCTAGCAAGTCGCGTGGTGCGCAGTTGTTCTGTCCGAGGGACATCGCTATTTTTATTAATAAGCGCTTGAGCCAGAGTTCCAGTGCGTCCTAGTGATCGTGGAAAGACTCAGTTCCCTCGTAGTTATTATATAATTACCTATAATCCTATTCAAAATTTACTATTTAGGGCAGTCGGCCGTTAAGTCGCTTAGTGCGTAGTCGCTCTGTCCGAGGGACATCACTGTTAATAAAATAGTCTTTGAGCCGGAGTTTCAGTGCATCTTAGTGATCGTGAAAGGACTCAGTCCCCCGTAGAGACTGTCTGTTCAAACTTTAATCAGTTTAACCGTTTACATTTTCATTAAATCACTTATATTCCCAACATTTAAAAATTTAAATATTCAAACACTGTGAACAATATAATGTCAGTGAACTGCTCGGTGTGAATTGTGCTTCACGCCTGTGCTGCGCTTCGACATCTTGCAGCGGCGCCCCAGGTCGGACAGAGAGAGAGAGAGAGAGAGAGAGAGAGAGACAGAGAGAGAGAGAGAGAGACAGAGAGAGAGAGAGACAGAGAGAGAGAGAGACCGTAAATACAGCATTCAAAAACATTTAATAAGCTTTGCGCCGAATCGGTAAGTCCTCAAAATTATATTATTGTACGGGATAAACCAATGATCCAACCTCTTTAGAGTGTTGTGGGTTTTCCCTCAATCATTGTTATATTCCCCTTTTGAGGGCGTGTACTGCGTTGTTGCTAAACTTTGTTTTCTTGTAAAATTATATTGCGATATTTTCCTAAATCGTTCGTATGGAAAGACTAGATCTACGTAATTATTGATCCAACTCACATAGTGAGTTGCGGGGATTCCCCTCGATCAATGCTCGTTCTCTAAGACACTTACGCTAAATTACTCTATTCCAAAACCATGTAAATTCCCGTTTTTGTACCACCTTTTAAACATTTCCTAATTTTTCATTATTTTGTAATACATGGTAATATTTGCTTAAATATCGGCTCATTTTATTCGAACCTGTCTACGAAAATACCACTTCCCCAACGGGTCAACCTGTATTGGTTGCAGCAAATACGAATCCCAAAACAATCCTGAATTTTTATTGAAATCTATCTAAATTTTGTTAAGCGTTACGTTAAAGAATTGACGAATCCGCTCGGTCATAATTAAAATCATCGCCCGCACGTAACAAGGGGAATACTTATATTTTATTGGTGACGCCGTGACGTCATGTCAACGCCGAGCCAATCCAAGCTAAGTGACGTCATATATGCCAGTACGTGTACTGGATCGCCTGGTAACCCTGCCGACGCGCTCCGCCGCGACCGACGCGACCGACGCGACCAACGCGACCAACGCGACCAACGCGACCGGCACGACCGACACCGTAAGTCAAGATTTAGAGTAAGCCGCACAGACCCTGTGAGCCAGCTGGACCTGGCCGGGATCTTTGTACACACGCTAGTTCTAACAATAAAACCCGTTCTACCCTCGATACCTGAGTCATTCACTCGACGGCCCTGGACACCCGGTCTGAGCCGGCATAATCGCGGTTCCTCCACCGCACACCGAGTAACCTCCACGAGGCGAGGTTACAGTTTAATGTCGTGGGTTTTATTTCTATGAAGCCAAAATTGATCCCTTTCTGAATACTGTGCTGCAATTACTGTGCCTTTTATTACGTACACTCATATTTAAGTTAAATTTGTCTGTAATAGAAATGAAATATCATAATAAGTCACTTAAAAGTTCACAGTAGAGATGACCACTTGAATAAATTCTTCATATTTACCGTACTTTTCTTTCAAAATATAACCGGAGGTGCGTTAGAGGTTAGGAATACTTAACACGCGCGGCAGTGTTTGCGATACAGTAACTAACGCAACGTGCGAAAACTATTCCAGTTATTGTGCACAGTAAATGACGCTACTTCCCAATTCGTTTCAGTTACTGAATTTGTTGCAAATAAATACAGAAATTCAAGTACATAATCGCTGTTTTGTTTTTCCGTAATCTTAATATGTTGTAACGAGTTACGCCGGTGGGACGACGATCTTACCCCCCACCACGCGCCCGACCGAGGTAGCGCGTACCGCGCTACGCCAACGGTCTTGCCCCCCACCACTCGTCCGCAATACCGAGAATTGGCGCGAGAGGGTCTCGCACCGAGAGACTCTCTCGCTGCCGAAAATGTGCGGACGAGGACATACAGGTCGGGGGCATAGGCCTATTAGAGAGAGACCGCCTCGAGCGTTAGTACGACTAGTACGCCTCTCCCAGAGACCTCCTGTACGATTCCACGTTCGTGTGCCGACACCAGTACTTGTGCAAGACCAAGCCCTCGTGTAGACACCCGCTCTTGTGCGTCGACAGACTGAGTCTCTGTGCATTTTTCGACTCCACACCTCCACGGTTCCCAGAAGGACAGCGTGAGCCATCCTCTGGACGCAGACCGATATCCGCCATCGATCTCCCGAACAGAGTTATCTCCGTTCTCGAGAGCGTCCTTAAAGTCGCCGATTCACCCGCGGGTTGTGCCCACTGGGTGACCGGATCCCCGACTCTCCGACCAGGGTCCAGTGGCAGGATTGGCCCGCCAAGACACCGAAGGTTCAAATCGTCTAACCTCTCCACTCTCGCCGAAACGTTACCGACGATCGAGACACGCGCCGAGATACGCGCCGAGACACGCGCCGCGATACGCACCGACCGACGCACCGAAGTACGCGATGCGGTACACACCGAACCACGCGCCGCGGTACACACCGAGAACCGCGGTAGTCTAAGACCTAGGTTAAGCCGCTTACACACTGTGTGCCAGCATAGACCTGGCCGGGACACCTTGTACACCAGCGTGAATAAATTGTCGTACTCTACCTTACCTCTGCGTACACAGTCATTCGATACGGTTCCTCCACCGTCCCATATAATTAACGTTGTGAATCTTACCTAGAACAATTTATTTTACTGAATATTGACATTCGTTCGTTCAGTAGTTTCTTAAGCTTTTTCATAAGTTTTACAGAAAATTTTGCGAATTCATTATCAAAAAAGTAAAATAATTTTTTTTAGTATTTTAAGAACTTCTGTGTGTTACATGTTTAATTTTAACAAATAAATAATTAACTGAATTTAAATAAAAAAATTAAATATCTTTTATTCGAGGAATATAAAGTTAATCATGCTTAATGATAAACTAGAGGTACAGTAATTGGGTACCCCACAGTAATTGGGTACTTTACCCTAACCTTAAATTGAAAGCAACGAGAGTTGGCACATATGTGTAATATTGAGGGTATTTTCCAGTACAGGTAACGATGGTTCATAACAATCAATACACAGTGACAAAAACCTTTTATAAATAAAGTACAAACTTACGTTTCCAAACACGAAAATGCACTTCCTTAATAAAATAATTTCAGGATAATAAATTACCTTGAAGCAATCGTAACTGAACGCGATCATCAAAGCGTCCTCTATTGCTGAAGTGAACGCTCCTCTTTTGTTTTTACATGTCTTGTAATCCTCCCCAGGATATATACGATTCATTTCACGCCAAACAGATTACTTTGCGCACTCGACGTCTAAGATTTTTTTCTAATTGAGAAACCAATACACTTCTCGGAAACCAAAAGAGTTAAACAATTTCTTCGAACGGTATAGCGCGGTACAAGTCTAGTACAAACTAGTACAACCAAGAGTTTTTAATTTTTCAGAATTTTTTTTTTTCAGTCGTACGAATCTACACTTTGGATATTCCGATTTTTCTCGGAAACCAAAAGAGTTAAACAATTTCTTCGAACGGTACAACGCGGTGCAAACCTAGTATAAACTAGTACAACAAAGAGTTTTTAATTTTTCAGATTTTTTTTTTCAGTAGTACGAATCTACACTGTGGATATTCCGATTTTTCTCGGCAACCAAAAGACTGTTCGGGACGACTCCCGAAGTCCACTTTGTAAATATTTTATCTTAGTAATTAAGCCTTGTACATATTTTTCTGCTTTTAAACTACGCGGGCCAACGATGGGACTGGTTGCCTGCTCTCGTCGATTCCGTGATTCGGGTGGACCGAGTAGCTCGGGTCGCGGGATCGGCGAGGGGGGCGGCCGAACCCGACCGGTGGCTCGCGAATTTGGCCGAGGGCCTTCTTCTTCGCGTAATGCGTGGCTCGCTTCCGTTCACTCCCTCTCGTTACCGCTGGTCACTGGACTATTGTGCACGTGTGCCTGTGCTTCGGTTTTAACCTTTTGTACTCGCACGCGAGTGTTCGCGTGCGGATTTACGAGTTTTGTTATAAATTGCGTTGACTCGCGTCTGCCTGCGAGTTTGGTCTTGTGAGACTATCGTCTTAACCGCTGTGTTAAGCGAAACACAATTCTGCAAATCTGTGCCACCACGTGCTGTACGGCGGCCATTAAAGCGACACTCGATCCAACCACCAACCTGTGTACGGCAATTTATTTTATCTTTGATTGTGCACCGGGAGCAATCCCTCAAAGGGTTTAGGGAACTTTCGCGCACAAGAGTTAAACAATTTCTTCGAACGGTACAAGTCTAGTACAAACTAGTACAACCAAGAGTTTTTAATTTTTCAGATTTTTTTTTCAGTAGTACGAATCTACACTTTGGATATTCCGATTTTTCTCGGAAACCAAAAGAGTTAAACAATTTTTTCGAACGGTAAAATGTTCGGTACAACTAGTACAATCCAGTACAATCGCGAAAAACAATGTTTTCAAAAAATGCAGAGCTAGCCCCTTTTTTACTTTTCTAATTTTCTCGAAAACGGTTTCGAATTTTTGAAAGCTCTCAACGGTAAAATGTTCGGTACAACTAGTACAATGTAGTACAATCGCGAAAAACGATGTGTTCCAAAAATGGGGGGCTAGCCCCTTTTTTACTTTTCTCATTTTCTCGAAAACGGTTTCGAATTTTTGAAAACTCTCAACGGTACAATGTTCGGTACAACTAGTACAATGTAGTACAGTCGTGAAAATCGATGTTTCCCAAAAATGGGGGGCCAGCCTGAAAATTGGTTTTTTCAAATTTTCTCGAAAACGGTTGGGAATTTTTTAAAGCTCTCAACGGTACAACGCGGTACAAACCTAGTACAAACTAGTACAACCAAGAAATTTTATGTTTTCAAAAAAAGGGGGGCTAACTTCACACAGGTTTTCTATTGTACAAATGGAACATGGGTTTTAATGCACATACGAATAGAAAAATACTAAATAAGTAAAGAATTATGTTATAGTCCTCAAAATATGAAAAAAATCATTGAAATTTTCAGAAACACGCCACTCCTTACGCTTAGCGCTCGGTTACTTCTATTTCAAAACTTCGCATGCGATGTGCCACGTCTCTCCGACGTTCAATCGATCTCAAATTTTGCACACATTATTTTTTCATGAAATGGAACAAAGTTAGGGGGCGGCGTGCTAAAAATTTTATGGTCGAAAAATAAGGACCACCCTAATGAATATAGGTTGTTCGAGAAGACACGTGAATGAGGAGTACGATAGAGGTGTGAGAGGCGAATGTTTAGGTTTATGTCCGGGCAATTGATAGCGGTGCAGATGAGATGGTATGGTTCGCGGTTCCAGAAATTGGTCTTCGAGAACTGATTTGTAGAGAGGAAGGGATGGCAAGGATAAATAATCAAAGAAATGCACGCGTGACAGAATTAGTTAGTCAAGAGTGGCAGAGAGTTAGAAACGAGCAGTTCACAGTCTCCGCCAAAGAACAAGTAAAAGAGTGTGAAAAAGTTAAGTAAAAATGCGAGTTGAATATTACATTAAGTATAAACCAGTAGAGTAATAATCATACTTGTTAAATATAATAGAAATCTGTCGGGAATCCAACATAAAGATCTGTCAGGAATCCAACTGTAGAAATATCGTAATACCACAACGTCGCGTTGCTAACCGACCGTCGCGACACCTGAGCGAACCGCGCGATACATGCGACAGGTAATAAGCATACGACCGTTATAGAGTGAAGTCGAACATAACCATGTGACCGTCTCCGGTTTGCGAGACGGTTACCGGTGGGACGGAGAAGGAGTTAGATGCCGACTCAGTCGGTAAGGCCGGGTTCGACGAAAAATCAAGAGCGTGGTAAACAATTAACAAATGTTTATTAGGTGTCAGATGGTTACAGTTTCTTGACGCGTGTCGTTCGCGGTCACGGCTACGAGTCTCGTTAGTTCGCGGCGGCGGCGCTGTCGACGAGCTGGAGGATAAGGATGCGGAGCGGTGTACCGTTCTACCCTGGACGGCCTACAAGGCGCGTCCGTACGCGAGTCGTATAGCGGAATTCCAATGTGCAATAAGGCTCTGGCCTATAGGGCGCGGAGACACCTCACTGGCGGAGGAAGGGCGCAAGATTTCTCTCGGCCTATTTCGGAAGAGAGGTTGGTAATCGGCACAGCGTGACGATGGTCGACGCGTGCACACCTCACGGATACAAAAGAAGCGTCTTGAGTGTATGGTCCGGCAGCGTGAACCACTAATACATACGGTACAAGAGCTGTCAATCTAGCTCGCCGCGGCCTTTATATTGGAAGGCCGTGAATTTTCGCTCGCGAGACAGTTCGCGGTTTCGCGGCCGCCTAGCGGCCGCGGCACGAACTCGGCTTATCGGTTTGACGCCGTCCGCTCGCGCAGCGCGTGACGTGACTTCGTCACAACCACGTGAACCGTTTACTTTAAATATATGTATATATCTATAGTATAGCGAAAGGTATCCTGCAGTCTAAATTACTAAAGGTTATGGGCTCAGGTACGGAAAGAGAAATAAGTGTGAAAGTAAAGTAATAACTTGTACCAAAAATGAATAGTAGTATACAACACATCGAAAAATTAATCGATGGAAACTATGAGGCCTGGAAATTGCAAATGAGGAGCGTGCTCGTGTATAACGATCTGTGGGGATACACGAGTGGAAAGATCGTAAAACTTGAGACGGAGGCAGACGCACTGAGTTGGACAGCCAAGGATGAAAAGGCGCTCGCTCCCATTGTATTGTGTGTGTCAAAGGCAGAACTAGGACACATACGGAAAGCTAAAACATCCAAGCAAGCATGAGATGAATTCGCCAGAATTCATTGCTCTAAAGGTCCAGTAAGGGAGGCGGTTCTGTATAGACAATTATATAATCTGAGGAAAAATCCTTCGGAACCAATAGCGCAATATATAAATAACTTCCACGAAAAGGTCAACTCGCTGGAAGACGCGGGAATTGAAATTCCACCCGAATTACAATCAATTCTGTTATTGATCAGTCTGCCCAATAATTACGAAAATTTTTGCGTGGCACTTGAGTCGAGGGATCAAATTCCTACAGTTGATTTCATTAAAGGTAAACTAATGGAAGAAGAGGCGAGGCGGCAAGCGAGTGTAACGTTCTCAAACGAGACACTGCCGTTAGTTACAGGTGATTCAACAAGTAGAGCGGTTTACCTGTGAAATTATGGGATTGGTTCGGGTGGCGTGCGATTAAGAAATGAGTTTCACGAAACGAGAGTCCTTCTTTAACAATAATTAACTAATAGTTTATTCAAGAGAAGGCTTTTGACACTAGGTCGTAATAGAACATATAATACGACGCTGACAATGAGTCGTATAAACTTTGACGATAAATTATTTGAACATAAGATAATTATGTAACGACGTACAAGTCGGTAATAAAGAATACCTTTTGATTTCGGTTTCTACGCTTAGTCGGTAATAAAGGATATCCCTTTGGTTTCGGTTTCTACCCTAAGTCGGTAATTATATATACAGGGTGTAAACGGTATACGTAGCAATATTTTAGGGGGTGGTAGGGGAGGTCCAACGGAACATAAAAGTCCTATGACATAGTGTCCGATCTGTCTCCATTTTACAGTAATAATGCCCTAAAGTTTGCACCATGCGTTTGAAACGGATAGTAGCTCGCGCATATTGGTGAGACCAACACACTGAAACAGGGTGTTGACTTCTGATCTTTCATGTAATTCCCAAAGTGGTGTGTTTTTCGGAAGGAAAGACTCTTAAGAGTGATCCTCCAGCGACTTGAAGATCGGATCCCTGGTGCTCATCACAGATGAGCGATTTCCACCAAGCAAGTGGCCACTTGCGAGGATCATCACCTTACATCCAGGGAAGGATGGACTCACCCGAGTCGTGACGCTCAAGACCGCCACTACAACACTAATCAGGCCAATTGCAAAATTGGCAATTTTGCCTGTTACAGATTCATCATCAACATCTCCAATCAGCTGTTGATGGCGGGAGCATGTTTGGGAATGAGTAGTTCTTTGCGCCGCCGCACTCTCGATCACCGCAGCACCTCCTGGGCAGCGGAAGTCGCGGTCGATCCGCGATCGAACAACCAATCAGCGTCCGTCGTGTCGATCGACGCTCGAGAATGTTCGAGAAGACGCCGCGGCGGAAATGCGCATCCATATTGTTCTTACTCTGTTCACAACCGTGCGCAACGTACAACACGTTTTGTTCATTGTCCCTTTACCGCGTTGCTCAACAAGCAATTATTGTGTTCATCTCATTTCAAGTTAATCTGTAAGCTCAAACACGGTGTTCACGACACAGTTCGGGTGCATTCATCAAGAGAGTGTGCATTCGCGATTGTGCGTGTCCGCGTGTGCACGTTTTTACACGTGTGAATTGTACAAGAGAGTGTACGGGGGCTCAACCCTCTAATTTCAAGTGCGCACAACGGCTCACCCGTTGGCACACTCTTTACAAATAAAGACGTCACATTCCTGTGTGCAACTCAGTGTTTTAGTGCCAATCGCCGATCCTAACCTATCCAGCAACCTCGTGCTCAACCTAACCTCACATTTTTACACACATACAGATAAAGTCTCTTTTATTTAAAAAGTTATTTACATAATTTCTTATTTAAATAATGCCCATCTCTGTAGACTGGCGGACGTACTCGTCTTTAATTCCTGTCACAAAATTCGATTCATTGATCTGGGGCCATGCCTGCTGAAATTGTTTAAACAGTGGAATATTTGGACCCGATAATTTCTCTAACTTAACATCAAAAACACTCCGTAAAATAATTTCATATATGTGATGCCGGCAAGGAAAATATAGCAAATCTCTTTCAAATTTTTGTTCGAGAAGGATACATGCGCCTTGGAAACATCCCATGTTCGATGACGTTGTGTCACAGACTTAAGATTTAATTTCACATTCCGTAGATTGAGAAATAGGACTCTTAAGACTTGCTCGTTGGATGGCAATTTTACACCGATAATTTGACTTTCGTCATGATCGAGTAAATATAATTTTTTCCTTGTACCTTCCATTTCAATTTCAGTTTCACTACGATATTTCACTGTTACGTGGCTGCACGCTCAGAACATAATGGCCCAACTATGAGTTTTCGGACCTTCTGTCCCATCCCTTCCTGCGGAGGTAGAATTCTAACGGTTTCTGAGGGGTACAAACTGATTACCTGACTCAGTTGTAGCTGGATTTCGAAGGCTTTCAAAACTCGCATTTCAATACATGTACGAATTAAATATTTAAGAAACTGTAGTATTACCAGAAATGAAACTATTTCACATGAAATTTAAAATGTACCTTTATATACCATTGTCTACCTATTTTCTACCAGCTATATGGGCGTTTAAATGAGAATCTTTAATATCTCCATCATTTATCGATATATGAAAAAACTCTTCAGACAAACGTTGTAGTATATAAAGAGGCGAATATAATGTAAGAAAATTTTTTTTTTCAAGGTTACTCTTTCGAGTTTTCAAGGTCACGGACGTTTTTTTTGTTAACAATCGTATATGCTGTGTATGTATTCTTAAACAGAAAAAAAAAATACAAATTCAACGATATATCATAATGTATATTTATTTCAAGGTTCAAAAAGTTCAAAATTTTCAAATTCGTGGCGCGTCCTTTTCCCCTGGTTCAATCGGGCTGAAATTTTTTCCACATCATTTCCCCAACAAGTGTCACATTTCTGGGGAGCGGGACCAAAAAAATCTCGCAAAATAATTCTCGTGAAGAGTAGCTAAGGTCCACCCCAACGTATATACGCGTTACACGCATACCTTTAGCCAAAAGAAACTAGTATATGTTTCGTTCGTCGACTCTCGGGTATAACCTACCATACTCTTATACTCTTATACTCTTATACCCTTATACCCTTATACCCTTATACCCTTATACCCTTATACCCTTATACCCTTATACCCTTATACCCTTATACCCTTATACCCTTGTACCCTTATTAGGGTGGACCTTATTTTTCGACTTTCAATTTTTTTCGGGACACCCCCCAGGATTGTGCCATTGGGAGAAAAAATAATGTGTGTAAAATTTGAAATCGATCGGACAACGGGAAACCGTGTCTCATCGCAGTTGAAGTTTTTTTATTTTTAGAACTCGTTTTTCTCCATTGTAGTATATCGTTAATATACATTTTCATATATCGTTGAATTTGTCTTTTTACGCTCTGTAACAATGTAGAATGAAAGTATAAGATCACTTAAAAAAAAACATAATGACTTTGAAATCTCAAAAATTGACTTTCAGAAAAAACTTTTTTCGTTGGCATAATTTTTACCTTGCCAAACAGTACAACTTTTGTCTAAGAATTTTTTTCATATCTTTATAAATAACAGATTTCAAAATTTTAATGGAGCAACTGATACTTTCATCAAGATTACATTGTTTCTTAATTATTTAATATTATTATTAGTTTATACGCGCGGAGTAGATTGTGTAAATGGTCATGAATGTTTTGAAAATGCAGTTGTATTTGCATCGGGTAGGTAGTTCGGACCTCTAAAAATCCGTTAGGTTTCGACTTGCTCTGAACAGAAGATCCAGAACCGAAGGTTTAGGAGAGGATAGGCCTTTGGAATAAAAATCTGAATTTCATAGTGTAAGGAATTTGGGATTTCGACTGTCTTTCGATGTGTTTCCAAGCGGTCATTTAGCCGTCGTCGTGGAGCGTCTTGGAAAAGAGAATCATGCTCTCGTTTTTCTTGAAGTTTACTTCCGCGTTTAGAATTTCGTTGTACCGCCCTCCAATCATTGTATAGCGATTCTAATTTTGTAATGCTATGCTACGTTTTTTTTGTAGGGTTCCGTGCTTTTTCCCAAATCACCTCAACTCCCATCACAACTAAAGAAGCACTCGCATGAATATTTAGTTGCACCTTACGTATGTTATAAAACAAAACTCGTAACACTTGTACATTAGATGGCAACTTAGCACCAATTATTTGACCTTCGTCATAATCCAATAGGAATAATTTTTCGCTTCTGGTTTGCATTTTTGATTCGAATTTTCGAATTTACTTCAGTGAACGCTCATGATATAGGCAATATTGTAAGAGATTTGAAAAGTATAACAGAATGAAAAGCGAATATATCGTTTTGTATCACTGTATTTCACGAAAAAGCAACGATGCGTCTTCGACAATGATACATTCAAGAATGCCCCTCGGCAACGCGGTTGCCTCGAGCCTCCCTTGTTTAGGCCCTGCTGCAGTCTCCGGAAGGGTTTAAGACAACCCCAAGTCCCGGAAGAGTTTATGACTCTTTCTCTTTTCCAAGACGCTCCACGACGACGGCTAAATGACCGCTTGGAAACACATCGAAAGACAGTCGAAATCCCATATTCCTTACACTATGAAATTCAGTTTTTTATTCCAAAGGCCTTATCCTCTCCTAAACCTTCGGTTCTGGATCTTCTGTTCAGAGCAAGTCGAAACCTAACGGATTCTTAGAGGTTCGAACTACCTACCCGATGCAAATACAACTGCATTTTCAAAACATTCATGACCATTTACACAATCTACTCCGCGCGTATAAACTAATAATAATATTAAATAATTAAGAAACAATGTAATCTTGATGAAAGTATCAGTTGCTCCATTAAAATTTTGAAATCTGTTATTTATAAAGATATGAAAAAATTTCTTAGACAAAAGTTGTACTGTTTGGCAAGGTAAAAATAATGCCAACGAAAAAAGTTTTTTCTGAAAGTCAATTTTTGAGATTTCAAAGTCATGATGTTTTTTTTTAAGCGATCTTATACTTTCATTCTATATTGTTACAGAGCGTAAAAAAACAAATTCAACGATATATAAAAATGTATATTAACGACATACTACAATGGAGAAAAACGAGTTCCAAAAATAAAAAAACTTCAACTGCGATGAGACACGGTTTCCCGTTGTCCAATCGATTTCAAATTTTACACACATTATTTCTTCTCCCAATGGCACAATCCTGGTGGGTGTCCCGCCAAAAATCTCAAATTTATTTTTCGACAAGAGTAACTAAGATCCACCCTAACCCTTATACCCTTGTACCCTTATACGCGTATATCCTTATATACCCTTGTATCATTATACTACACCCTTACCCCATAAAAAAACTTCAAAAATGTAAATAAAAAAATTACGCCAGGTACATGAAATAGTAAAGGACGAAAAAGAGTACCCATAAAAAACTACCAATAAATAAAAAAATTACCCCGTGTAGTGCATGAATTGTCTTTGTAAAAAGAAGTAAGATCCCCAGAAAAAACTTTAAAAAAGTAAAGAAATTACGCCAAGTACATGAAAAAGTCGAAGACGGAAAAAAGTTAATCACAACAAAAATAGAAGAAAATATACCATACAAAAAAAGATGTGAAATCAAAATGAGCTGCAAGTACATAAAGGTGCATTCCCGCAGCGTGCACTGTGTAACACAATAAAAGACCCAAAAAATGGCCGGGCCTGAAAGTCAAATACTTGGCGTGGTGAGGCAAGGTCAATGTGTCGACGAATAAAAATTATTTAAAAAACGCAAAATAATGAAAGTGCACTCATATTGTCCGAGTTTTAAATTGACAAATTATTTGAAAACTTGTGAGAGGAAAGGTATCGGTGTCGATGAATGATCTTGGAATTATTTTGAAACGCAATATAATGAAAATGTACTCATATTGTCAGAGTTCTGAAGTGACAAATTATCTGAAAGCCGCGAGAGGGGAGGTATGGGTATTGATGATCTGAGAATACCTTGCCTCGCCACGCCAAGTATTTGACTTCCAGGCCCGGCCATTTTTTTTTGTCTTTTATTGTGTTACACAGTGCACGCTGCGGGAATGCACCTTTATGTACTTGCAGCTCATTTTGATTTCGCATCTATTTTGTATTGTATATTTTCTTCTATTTTTGTTGTGATTTACTTTTTTCCGTCCTCGACTTTTTTATGTACTTGGCGTAATTTATTTACTTTTTTAAAGTTTTTTATGGCGATACATGTCTACTTTATTGATTAGTTTCATAAAGAGAGTTTCAAAAATAAAAGGAATATGAAAATTCTTGAAAAGTTTTTAAAACAGCTTTGTAAACTTTTAAGAGATGTACGAACGTTGCAGATATATCTTATCCCATAATTATTAAATCAAATCTTTTATTACTGAAATATCTTGTTATTTAAATTCGAATACTAGATATCAAATTAATCGGGTAGTTGATTTAATATAAGTTGTTGGAGAAATTCGGCATGTTAACGCCATCTCCATGGCCCACCGTTAATTAGGCCCTGGCGGCTGCGCACTGACTCATGTGGAGCGTCGATCACGGCCCCTTCCATCGACTTACAATCGATGGAAAGGGGACTGCTCTTGCTTCCAGGAAATAGATCGCGATTTCCTGGATCTCCTCTCTCTGTTCGCGACTACGTTACGACTAACACCTTACTTTGCTACGCGCTTCTCTTGCTGGCGCTTTTACTTCGCTTCGCTTACACCGTTGCTTCGCAATCGCTTTCGCTTGCGGCTTGGCTTTTACTTTGCTTAATCGCCAAGATTCGCTTCGCTTAAATAATTGTGATTACTTAAACCTTTGTAGTAAATTAGTAAGTAGTGTTTATTTCAGTGACTTTGTACATAGTTTTGATTTGTAACGAACACCTGTGACTGTTAAGTATAACAACTCTTAGTGCTCCAAGAATCTGTGCGTTGCTCGCTTTTTTAATTACGCTTTATTCGCTCCTGGCACTGATCCATCAATAACTTTATTAACAAAGTAATATGTAATTTCTTGTATAGTTTTATAAATAAAATTTATGAAATAAACAAATCAACAATTCCCAACGATTATTAAACATTTACAGAACATAGTATAATGGTAATAAAGGAATAATATAAGATACTAAGTAGCAAAATACCCCCGCGCTTCGCTACGGGCCTAAGAGATACATATTAAGGACTCCGTGAAAAAACATTTCGCCCCTTTTCACCACCACCTTAGGGGTTGATTAGGGCAAAATCATGAAATTGGTTTTTAGGCATTTATGTGAGTAACCTTTGTAAGTACAGACCAAGTTGGTATCTAATCGGGCCTAAGAATTATTAACGAGTCCGAGAAAACATTGTTGAGTATACATAGTTTCCTATTCTATCGATACAAACGCTGTGTCAATGTATGCCGAGTGCCGAATGTGTGGCGTCCTTGTTAGCCACGTGTTCTGTCCGCGTTACAATTTGGCTAACAAAGGAATAGAGATGTACCGACTAGGGTTTTGGCCGTCTAGCCGACTAGCTGATTAATCGGTCCACAAGAAGCCGGCTAGTCGCCGATTACAAAAGTGGCCGAATAGTCGGCTTAACCGACTAGTCGGCCACTATTCGGTACATCTCTAATAGCAAACTTATAAAACTTGTTAGAAAAAGAGAACGAAAAATGGGTAAATATTCACAAAAAGAGAGCCGATCAATCGGCCTTTTTTGCCGACTAGTCGCCGACTACAAAAGTGGCCGGATAGGCGGCTTAACCGACTAGTAGGCCACTAGTCGGTATATCCCTACAAAGGAACAATGCTAATGGTCGAGTCAGTCCGATCAAAGTATCCGCCACGTGTGTATCTGCGATTATCTTTCTTTATATTTTTCCTTTTATTTCTTTCTACATTTATTGTTAATAAAGTCTAAGTTCAATCAAAACGTATTAACAACAAACATATTTCAGCCATTTTTATCCCATTCCCTAGTAGCATTTTTGTTGGCCAACGGTAGCCAACAGTTGGGAATCAGTTGGGAGGTGGTTAGTAGTTTCGCCTACAAACCTTCTTTACAGGGCCCAACCGATGAATGTTGCATTTGCATCCCGACAATTTGCGTACGGTTGGGAATCAGTTGGGAGGCGGTTAGTAGTTTCGCCTACAAATCTTCTTTACAGGGCCCAACCGATGAATGTTGCACTCGTGTTTGATTGTCTACGTGATTTGTCTACGAATAACCAATTTTGGGCTAACTAATAATGCCCTACGGAAATATATTAAAATAATTGAAAGAATTTTGAACCCACAATGGCTACACTTTTTATAAAGACTGTCTGGGGGAAGAGAGGGTTGAGTGGAACGGTTGACGTCGACAGTCACAGGACGCAAGCCGCCTCGCGAGCGAAATGGTCCCGTCCGTCATTTGGTACATTGTTTAAGGCCACGGTTATAGCATATATGAAGAGAACTGGTTTAAAATGAGTCCTCCTTGCTAATTCTCGGGTGTGAAAAGATTGCGTTTTATTTATCTGAGGCGTGCGTTACAAAAATGCGCAACGCATGTCTCGATGCCAGAGAAGAAGTGCCGTTTCTTCCAGCGCACCGCGTCCCTAAGCTCCCGAGCCTTCACGAGGCTCGCCGAAGATTGTAAGTAAGTTAACTTGAGTTAACTTACAATATACCTATTTCTTTTTTACGACTAATTAGTCGTAAAAAGAAAAATATATTTGTTCGTTGAATTTAAATAAGAAATGCTTATTGTTACCTAACTTTAAAGAGAATAATAATGATGAAAGCTTTATTTGCATTCATTTTGCCAGTATGACGCTCTGCAATTAAAAGTTGTACTAATATGATTTACAATAAATATCTTAATATTATGCATATACCTAAATTGTTTTCACTTCAGATTAACTGGTGAAAGTGAAAGTATCAGGAAGCAACCGTGCAGGCAGATACTTTTTAATTTTACCAGTTGAAATTCTAACATTTTCCCGTTACCTATAAGTAATAAGTATATAATTCAAAAGCCAACGGTTTGCCTACCGTTGGATTACTATTACATATAGTACGGCAGGCCCTATAAATAGTTGGGCAACAGTAGGAAAGCCTACCTTGGCCACCTGTTGTTGGCCCAACCTGAAAAAAAAGTGTCAAATCTAACTGTTGGCCAACGAATATTATGTGCGTGGTCCAACTGTATGCCAACCAAAAATGCTACTAGGGTTCGGGTTGGAATTTAAAAAATCCCTACTTATCGAGCACCTACGTCACAACCTCAGAGCATATATATTGTACAGGGAGGTCTCATGACCTCTTGTCTCCTGTGGATCCAGTTGCCGATCAACATCCAGCGAGAGATTGTATTACTTTTTCTCGCAACGATAGCGGCGCATGCGCATTACGGTCGATGGGGAATCTATACTTCTCTCGCTCGCACGATATATTTCTTTCTCGCACCATGTTGGCGACAGTTTCGAGCTTTCAATGAGACCTCCATGTCTATATGCTCTAAGGTCGCAACAGGAATATACCCTCCGAATTTCCAGAATTTAATTGATAAACCACAGAACCAAAAATGTAACCAAAAACCATTTTCGAAACAATATAAGGGATGTCAGCATCAATAATAATATTATAATACTATTTATTGGAGATGTACCGACTAGTGGCCGATTAATCGACTCTCTTTTTGTGAATATGTACCCATTTTTCGTTCTCGGTTTCTAACAAGTTTTATGACTTTGCTATTAGAAATGTACCGAATAGTGGCCGATTAGTCGAGGCAGGCAGGCGGCATGGTGGGAGTTACCTCTCACTCGCTCTGATCGACTAATATATCTGATCACCACCATAATTTTATTGATGTATGTATGCTGGTCCATATACTTAATGAGGCGGATAGATTTAAGATATTCTAAGAAAACGGAGCAATATATTTAAGTAACAAATGGGTTTTCTATAATCAGAGCCATTGTTTAAGTATGGCTCACGAGTAACATATTAATTAGAGATGTACCGACTAGTGGCCAACTGGTCGGTTAAGCCGACAATCCGGCCACTTTCGTAAACGGCGACTAGTTGGTGACTAATCGGCTTCTTGTGGGCCGATTAATCAGCTAGTCGACTAGTCGACCAAAACCCTAGTCGGTACATCTCTACTATTTATATATTTAAATCCAGCACTATCGATTTGATGGTAACTTGGAAGAAAAATGTTATGCATATCTTTTAACCTTGAATGATTTACAAACATCTGCGTGCTTGATCCAATCTGCCTTTTGATGTTGCTTGCTACAGTAGTACACATTCTCACAAGCACTACACTTATGAATTGCAACTTCTCCACAAAGTGCACAAACAGCCTGGGGTTCCATTGATGAAGGTTTTAGCGTGGTCCTTTAAAGAAAAGCTTAAATTAATCTAAATTTATATTGCTTCATAACGAGAAACAACTACACGTCCATTTTACACACATTGATAATAAAGATAGAAAAATTATTGCAGAACAATAGTACTTGATTAAAGTAGTAGTTTACCAAAAATACATTAGAAATAACAACGTAACATTATGACATTGATGTTTCAACAGTAACAACATAAAACTAATTATGTAAGCTTTTAATTCAAATACATGTTATAAGAAATTTGGTTCCGATGCCCTGAAGGCACCAAACAACTTCTGTCTCAAACGTTTCTTCCTATCTCAAAAACTGTAGAAGTTATTAAGGTGGATTGTCTTACAATTAGATGACTCACCCTGTATAAGTGTATACTATGATTTTCATTACAGTTTAATAATTAAACTGTAGTGAAGTGCATTTTTAGAAGCAACTACAATTAGAAATTCTAATAATAAGTACAAAATTATTTCTTCAAAATAAATTCTTAATATACAGTAATCTGTAAGCGTAATATCCACTTATTTCAATTCCTGTAAAATCGATGCGAGAATCAATTCCAGAACCGATATAGAACCGAAAAAATAACGGTTCTAGAACCGTTATAATCGATATAATATCGGTTCTGTAGAACCGTAACCGAAACCGATATAGTCAGAAATTTCGGTTCCTTATAACAGTTATTCAGAATATCGGTTCTTCATAACTGTTTCAGTCAGAACCGATATATAACTGTTTGAAACAGTTTAATTATTAAACTGTAATTGCAGTTTGTAAAAATATGTAATTTCCCATAAGTTTGAATTTACTGGCAAAACAGTTATATGAAGTTTTATCAATTTCATGCAACAATTTCAATAGAAGTTCGTAGACAAATACAGAAAAATATTATGTTTATCTGCAGCTGTTTGTTTAGACAATTAGATAATCAACAATTTATGCAATATTTAATAATAAAATTCATTGCTCAAACTTATTCGATGAGTATGGTCGACCGAGGCGAATCGGATCAAAATAAGAATTTAGCCCATATTTCTTACATCGCGATAGAAATGAGCATTCCGCTCGTGCGTAGTACCCCGCTCCACTCCCCCGCACCTGCCGCAATAGCCCGTCAATTGTTTTAATTCATTGTTTAGAGCTGGCATACAATGAATCTAACCCACGTAATGAGTAATTTCGTATTTAAATAAAAAATAAGCTTGAAAATTCAAATGTGTTTATTATTATTAGTTTGCACGATGTCCAATTTTGGTATTTGATATATTTTAGACTTGAGCGAAAAGTTCTCTAAAACCCTTGAAAAGATTGCTCTCGCTGCAATGAAGGGTAGAAAAATAGTGGAACACTGTTTGATGGTTGGATCGAGTCTTGGTTTAATGGCCGCCAGCACAGCACGTGTGGTGGCACAGTTTCACAATTCGCGTTTCACTTAACACAGCGGTTAAAACGTGGGTCTCACAAGACCAAACTCGCTACAGACGCGAATTAACGAATTGAGTACCAAACTCTTCAATCAGCAAGCGAACACTCGCGTGCGAGCACAGGAAGTTTAAAGCAAAGGCACACGTGTTCACATTAGTCCAGCGACTACCGGTAACGAGAGCGCGAGCACGAAGACCCAAAATCGCGAAGAAGAAGACCCTCGGCGGAATTCGCGAGCCACCGGTCGGGTTCGGCCGCGCCCCCCCCCCCCCCCCCCCCCCCCTCGCCGATCCCGCGACCCGAGCTACTCGGTCCACCCGAATTACGGAATCGACGAGAGTAGGCAACCAGTCCCCTCGTTGGCCCGCGCGGTTCAAACTATTTACATGTTTATGTACAATGCTTATAGTCCAGTGAAATTAGACGGAAATCTGCCCAATCTACGGAATAATTCCCAGCAAGCTAAATTTTGGTACGGTCCTTTATTTGGTCGTTTCAAACAATATGTCAAAAGTCCCCATCGATCCGACTGCCGCTAAAAATTGTAGAGAGGGCTGAAAAAAGAAACAACTGTTTTTCGCGAATATCTCGTTATCTAGCAGTTTTGCGACGAAAATAGTTATTATACAATGTATAGCCTAGGAAATTCTCTACAAAAAAGGTCCTATGAGTTTTTTTCGTAGGAGTAACCCTTTTCATGCATGTCGGGTTACCAAGTTTCAACCCCCATACATTTGACAGGGGAAGATTCCGAACCCCGAAATTCAAAAAATTATGAAAACTCTGTAAATATGTAGGGGAAGTCCTCCTGAGTACAACGCAATTTCGTATGTTGTCCAAATACACTCGAAGAGGGTGCAATTGACCCCTGAAAATTTTTTTATTTGGTATTATTACTCGCGAACTGTAAGAGATAGAAAAAAGATGTTCAGGAAAAAGTTACTTCTTTTAATTAGGACTATCATTTGGTAAATTATAGTTCTTACAGTTCTTACGGTTCGCGAGTTATAACACAAAATTGAAAAAAAACGGATTTTCAGGGGCCAATTTCACCCCCTTAGAGTGAATTTGGGCAGCTAACAAAAAATTTGCGAAATACATACCTATATTAACCTCTACACATCCCCAAAGTTTTAAAAAATTTTGAATTTGCGAGTGGATGGATCTTCGCTTGCGAGGAATAATACATTTAGTCTAGTGAAATTACGATCTGTCTTCGGAATAAATCCCAGCAAGCTAAATTTTGGTATGGGCCTTTATTTCATCGCTTTAAACAATGTGTGAAAAGTCCCCATCAATCCGAACCCCGCTAAAAATTTTACAAAGGGTTGAAGGTAAAAAAACAACTGTTTTTCGCGAATATCTCGTTATCTAGCAGTTTTGCGACAAAAATAGCTATTATACCATTTTTAGCTTAGGAAATTCTCTACAAAAAAGGTGCCATGAGTTTTTTTCGTAGGAGTAACCCTTTTCATGCATGTCGGGTTACCAAGTTTCAACCCCCATACTTTTCACAAGGGAAGATCCCGAACCCGGAAATTCTAAAAATTATGAAACTGTAAATATGTATGGGAAGTCCTCCTGAGTACAACGCTATTTCGTTTGCTGCTCAAATTCACTCTAAGGGGGTGAAATTGGCCCCTGAATATCCGTTTTTTTTTTCGATTTTGTGTTATAACTCGCGAACCGCAAGAACTGTAAGATCTATAATGTACCAAATGATAGGCCTAAGTAAAAGAAGTAACTTTTTCCTGAACACTTTTTTTCTATCTCCCACAGTTCGTGAGTAATAATACGATATGAAAAAATTTTCAGGGGTCAATTGCACCCTCTTGGAGTGAATTTGGGCAGGAAACGACATTGCGTTGTACTCAGGAGGACATCCCCTACATATTTACAGACTATCATAATTTTTTGAATTTCCGGGTTCGGGATCTTCCCTTGTCAAAACTATGGGGGTTGAAACTTGGTAACTCGACATACATGAAAATGGTTACTCCGACGAAAAAAACTCATAGAACCTTTTTTGTACAGAATTTCCTAGGATATAAATTATATAATAACTATTTTTGTCGCAAAACTGCTAGACGACGAGATATTCGCGAAAAACAGCATTGTTTTACCTTCAACCCTCTGTAAAATTTTTGGCGGTGGTCGGATCGATGGGGACTTTTGACATATTGTTTAAAACGACGAAATAAAGGCCCATACCAAAATTTAGCTTGCTGGGATTTATTCCGAAGACATATCCTAATTTCACTGGACTATTAAGTCTAAATCAAAACATATATACAACTTATTCTAAGAACATATTTACAACGTTAAAACGAGATCTAACGTATGCCAAGCGGACTTCGGAAATCTTTCCGAACAAGACTATTATATCATAATATGTTTATGTAATCTACAACCTTTGAAATCCTTATATATGGGGCTAATTGGATCACGTCATTTGGGGCGAATCGAATGATTCTTTTTTTTCATTTGAGTATTTTTATGATTATAAATATTATAATTGTTTATATACAGATAGTTCGTAGGTACATAAAAAAGACCAATCAGGGATCATGGTGTCAAAAAAAAAAAGGATATTGTGGTGAAAATTAAATCTAAAGAAATGACGAAAAAAAAAATAAATTAATTGTCTAAAGAAGATGGCATTGTATTTACTCTGGTGAAAAATTAATTCGTCCACTTTCAGAAGATTGTCTGAGAAGAGCGGTGCCACGACAATTGTGCTGATAGAGGCGGCAAGAAACGGCAATATCCCTCCGATCTGTGTGCTAAGTAGTGTCACTTGACTTCATTGTCATTAAATTAGATTTGTTTAAGTTGATTCTAAAGATTTTGTTTGAAAATTTCAGTTTTGTCAGAGATTTCGGGGTTATCCGATTCGCCCCAAAACTTGGGACGAATCGGATATTTCTCACTTTTTGGTTCTTTGTTTCCAGAAGAAACATTATTAAGTTTGATTTTATTTTTTATTATCAATGTTCAAGCCAATGATGTACTGGTCACGAATATATAATAAAAAAATGGTTTTTTTAATGTTTGACTATTATTTTTTTATCATCAAACACAAAGTGATTCGATTCGCATCGGTCGTTCCTATGTTTATCTTCAGATTTCTTTGAAACAATTCAACGGCTAGCGGTCACTATCAGTACTCGTAACTCGTTATTATACTTCCCTATTTCGAGTACGTTCGACGTTATACATTTTTTTCTCTTTATATTCCATGCAATCTTATCCAGAAAATAGAATGTCGCAATCCTTTCTTTCGTATTTAATCCTTTTTCCATTTATTGATTTTTCGTAATTTAGAAAGGGAATGCAAATAGATTTAATAATTTTTATATAACCCAAACGGCATTTTATTCAGAAAAGATAGTACTTTCGGAAAATGCAATAAAAATAATCGATTTTTCGACTGCCTAGTCCCCTTAAGCAAACATGAATAGGTACAATTCTCATTAAAAGTATTTCAAGAATGTATCAAAATGCGGTCATTTACTGGGCTTCTACACATTTTGCATTTTATAATTGATTTTTTAAAAATTACGATAAGAATAAGTAATTATTTTTATAGAAATTTCAAGAAAAATAAATTTAAATGCAATTTCAGCAATTGTTTGGTTGCTATACATAAATATATTCAAGTATTAATCTCAAAGGTCCATAAATTTAACAATTCGGTCATTCACTGGTTGGTTTACCCTATTTCGAGTCTCTATCTACACTTACAAAATTTCATTAAAGCCGACAACATTTCATGTGGGTTCTAAATGAGTGAGAAAAACGACAAATAATACTTGATCTAAAAATCAAGTTCAAGCAGTGTTATCCAAATCGAAAGTTATTAATTTTACATACCTATTTATATAATAATTTCACTGTAGTTTTGTGGCATTAACTAATATACGACACAATCAATGCACATTCAATTACTTGGAGCACATACCTAATATAATAAATAAATTGACAAAATACTCGAAATTCTTAATACTCGATGATCGCTCAAATTTTACATCACATGAAATTATGAAAACCCTAACTATCTAAATCATTGATGATCCGTTGTCGCAGAAAGACAAGCGCTAACTAAATGTGCACTGGATTGCAAGGGGGGAAATTGAATTCCTGAAAAGTATCTATTTATAGACAAGAGAGACTACTTGCTAATACGCACCCATATAGTACACAGACATTTTGTAAACGTTTCAAGAACGTGTACGTAAGATATTCTGGACATATTAGGAATGTCCATGAATATTCTAAAGACTACAATGTTAAAAAATGCTACGTAATTAAAATGTCTTAATTAGGTAATAATTTAGTCCAAAACAGCTCTTGAAAAGACATTTAGAAGACGTTATTAAGATGCTCATTATATCTCGTTTTTAATTGCATTTCCATAGACTCTTCAATAGATCTCAATTAGGTGTATGTGCTCAAACTACAATTGTCTTACACTAAACTAAACTAACGCCAATTTTAATAAACACTTATTTTACATACGTGATATTACAAATCCACACATTTATTACATTATTTTCTTCATGCTTCCTCTTTTCAGCAAGATTTTAAACAAGAATTTAGATTAAACATTGTATTTTATTCAGTCATACCACTCTAACGTAAAAGCCACAGCAAAAGCATGATCAATTTCGTGGCGCTGGTATTCGACCTCGCCATTCATCTTTTTCGTATATGTGCCTCCAACGTGTCCACCCGTGCCGACATTCTAAGTTCCTTTTTCTGGACCCCTCTATTAATTATCAGTGTGGGGACCTGAGTCTTGGAATAATCGACAGGAGCAATGACAGAATAAAGAGAAACAAAGAAAAGAAAAATAAATAACAGAGATCACGATCGTACCGGTGGTCTAACAAGTAAGATGTAAAATAGACTATAATTTTTCACATTGCTCCAATTAGCCAAGTTGCTTAATTTAAATAATAAGATCGCTACTTATAAAATCTGAATGAAATTGATCTTTAAGCAATTTTGTCTTGTATGATTAATATAATCTTAATGTTTATTTGTACTATTAATTAATAACTACAAGATGATAAAATATTAGATACATTGCAAATTTTCATATTTTCAAGCCTATACAAATATATAACGTAAAACAGAAAATTACACTAATAAATTCTTAGAAATGTTTTTAAGACGTCTTACTGAAAACTGCAGTGATATTACAGCTAATTAAAAATCATTTAATTAGTCACCATTTTCAACCAGCTAAAAAGCTTGTTTGCATAGAATCCATGCACTGTTACAACCGATCCGGAGTCAGAGACGGTTGCAACACTTTACACTGTAACGTTAGGGCTATAACACTCCGCTTCTCATTTTTTATTAATAACTTGGATATTACTTGGCATACAGAGAAACTGTTGTGACTCAATGATGTCAGATAAGTAAGTAACATTTCCGTATAAGAGTTTTTGTTGTAAATGTAATAGTTCCTGCGTAATCGTATTCCAAAGTCAAAGTGTTACTACCGCCCCAGGCCTACCCTAGTGATAAAACTGTGCAACCCCTAAATATTATTAAATTTGTCTAAAATTTGGCATACAGATCACTTACATGAATAGAACCAAGGGGGCGAGCAAAGTTACGTGAAAATATCACCTTTGGAAAATTGAAACACCCTACTATAGGTAGAGGAACACCCTGTACATAATTAAAAAAATTAGTAAATAATATAAAGTTTTTTTTTAAAATAAATCGTACTTGTAGATATCGTGTTTCACTATTCACAAAGCAGCGACAGTTATGTTCCGAACACAGCCATTAATGACGATCCGACACGAGTCGAATGCATCCAAAGCTAACCAACATGTCACTACTGAACCTCTGCCTTTTTCCCTCCAATCCTACGGTCCCCCTCGTCTAAAATGGCAGCTTACGCTCCGTCTATACGGGGGATCCCAAAATTCAGGAACTTCCCTTAATATGCGATATCCTGATTCAAGAAGACATCGAAAAGTCCTTTACCGTTTTGGGATCTGTGGCTTCGTTCTCGAAATATTTACAGTTGAATATTAGCGGTGGAACTTCCAGGCCGCGCAATTTAAAGCTGAGTCAGCTGAGTGTGCGGCAGCGTACACTAGCATGCACACGCAGGGGGACATGTGTAGATACAGTCCCGCACACACAGTACAGCCGACGGCGGTAACCCATTTTCATGGTTTGAACCAGCACCGTCGGCTTTTCTGTATGCGTGGGTCTGTATCTACGCGTGTCTACAGACAGGGCTCACTGCTCCGCGCTCAGCTGTTTCGGCTTTAAACTGCGTGGCCCACTGCTAACATTCAACTGTTGATATCTCGAGAACGAAGCCTTGGATCCCACAACGGTAAAGGACACGCTATAAAAAAACACGTATATCTTATTTTTCGGTCCTCTAAAACATATCCAAAAATCAAAGCAATCAGAAGCGGACACCTGGGAAACTCTGCTTGTTAGATAACACCTAACACCGTCCGGATAATACCCGTCTGCCATGGAACAGGTCACACCCACTCCTTCCAATTTGGCACGTATCGCCCTTTGATCGGATCAGGCGATTACGTTTCCACGCGCAAGAAACCACTCCACCTGCTTCAGCTACTGCCCCCAAAATGGTCCGTGAAGTTGGAAGATCGAAAGACACTGCAGAAGTAAGAGAACCCTCCCTTTCGATACTTTGCGTACCTTGTAAAACTGCACTCGCGAGATTGCTCTCCATGCCATGGTGGTCAGTAAGACGGTGTAAACTGAAACTCCGATGACCAGGAGACCGTTCAGACCAGGCATCAGGGCATATATGACTAAAATACAGAATTATATTGAAACGAACGTGCCCCTTCGGTCGACGAATTATTTGAAGAAAGAGATATCTTTGTTTCGACGAGTAGTAACGTTGAGTGAGCCTCACCTAGGGAACACATCGCGTATAGAATTGTACCTAGCATTATGTTAAGTAGTATCCCCACAAAAACTTCAAAAAAGTAAAAAAATTACGCCAAGTACATCAAATCAAGTAAATCACAAAACATAGAAGATAATAATAAATACATAATTAAAAAAAGAAGTGAAATCAAAATGAGCTGCCAGTACATAAAGATGCTTTCCAACTGCGCTTTAGATGACACAACTACATATGCACAGCTAAAATTCCATAACTCATAATGGCTATTTATACAAAGAAAAAATGTATTAAATAATATTAAGCAGATATATTTTTATACAAATAAATATTTTAATACGAATAAATATTTTATTCAAAATATTTGGCGCTGCGCCCCGAATTGGTGTTGCTAAACTGAATACATATGTATAAACTGCATTAATCTTCTTCTTTCTTTCTTGTGCGTGGGTTCGTGAATGTGTGTATGTGTGCGTTTGCATATGCTACGTATGATATTAGAGTTAAGTATACAGGGTGTCTCAAAAATGTCGGTTTTCCTTGAAGGGGGTGACTCAGGGGATGATTTGAAACAACTTTTTCCTTAGCGAAAATATTGTCCGAAGCTTCGTTAAGGAGATATTAACCAAAAACCCCGACCAATCAGAGCGCGCGCCTTCCGCCCGAGTTCCCGCGGTAGCGTTGGCTACGTGGTAGGCGACCGCGCTTGTGCTACGAACGTACGAACAAGCAAGTCGGCATGCATCGAAGGAAACCGCGTTACACAGTTTTTTTTTTAAAGTAGAATCTTAAATAAGAATAATTTGAAGTGAGAGGACAAGAAGTACGTAAATTTCGTTTTTAAATAAGGCATAAACGAAAAGGTAACGTAACAGAAAATGTACGACAAGTGATCGTAATTCGTTATTGAGGTACAAATCCGTAGTTTAACAACGGCCAACACAACTAAAATTAAAAAATAATATTAGGTGTATGAATAAATTCTTTCCGACTGGAATTTCTATCGCGGTGGTATTCAGAAGCTGCCAGAAAAATGGCAAAAGGTAATGAACAATAATGGAAATTATTGCTATGATCGAGTTGTTTTCATATTTTTTAAATCGAACTGTTATTGTACCCTAAAATCGGAAAGAATTTATTTTCACACCTAATAATCACCAATAAATTAAATAAAACTCACCCTTTCGGATATTCCTTTCCTTGCTTTCCTTCCCTTTTCGGAAACCTGTGTCACTAGGCCACTGTACCGATCCTGGTCATCGGCGTCCAGTGCTCAGCTGATCGCAGGTTCAATGTACCGAATATTCACTTCACTGCACGGCTACTAACACTCTTCACTTAATTTATGTTTCACGGGACGTGTTGTTCTTACGTTATAAAAATTGGTGGCCCCGAAAGGGGCCGATTACTGTTAATTACTGGGACGAGATTACTACTATTACCCGGCGAAAAGAAGATTCGTGGCAGACGGTCTCGGGCTGTGCAGTCCGCTGCTGTGACGATTGGTCGCGTCACCTATTTGGGCACACTTTTACAGACGGTGCACACGTATTTTGGTTATTGGCTGAAGTTGCCACATGCATTGTCGCACCGCGCGGCGAAGAGTTCGAACGAAACACATCGAGACCGAGTGGGATAGAGCGATCTGTAGCCTACGCTATTGTTTTGTTTTGACGATCATCGGTCAGATCGCTCTATCCCACTCGATCTCGTGTTTCGTTCGATCTCTTCGCCGCGCGGTGCGACAATGTATGTGGCAACTTCAGCCAATAACCAAAATACGTGTGCCCCGTCTGTAAAAGTGTGCCCAAATAGGTGACGCGACCAATCGTCACAGCAGCGGACTGCACAGCCCGAGACCGTTTGCCACGAATCTTCTTTTCGCCGGGTAATAGTAGTAATCTCGTCCCAGTAAATAACAGTAATCGGCCCCTTTCGGGGCCACCAATTTTTATAACGTAAGAACAACACGTCCCGTGAAACATAAATTAAGTGAACAGTGTTAGTAGCCGTGCAGTGAAGTGAATATTCGGTACATTGACCCACGAAGGGTCGCGGCCGGGCGGGGAGGCGGCACTAGGTCATATGGTCAATTGACCGCCACGCTCACCCTTTACCTGCTCGACCGCCTTCCTCGGGAGCGCGCTAAAAACGGCGCCAATGGCGCGGCTCCCGGGGGAGCAGCAGATGGTCGGCTGCTCCCGGGGGGGGGGGGGCTTTGACACGAGGACCCCCCCTGATCGTATCTCCGCCGTCGCGCGTCGCGCCCTGCTACGACGCGACGCCGACGGCAACTCGCGGCTAAGGCCGCCTCCTTCCCGAGGCGCCCTGAAAAGGGCGTCTCCGACCCGGGGTAATGCCGACGGGGAGCGGGGGTGACGCACGAAACTACGTCACCGCCCTAATTCCCCCGGCCCCGGGTCATCTCCTTCCCCTCCTCCTTCCGGCACTCCGAGGGGCGGCTATGCGGGGCGGATGCCCGGTGCGGATCCGGTCCCGCTCGGCCTCCTCCTTCTCTTCCATCACCGCCTCCGCAAAAGCGGAGACGGCCCTCCAACACTCCCGATCTCTCGCTGCCGACGGTCGTGCGTCGGATGGCCCAGCTGCGCCTCGAGGACACGCCGATCGTCCACCCACTCCCGGCATCTAGCCAGGGCGTGGTCGGCCGTGTCCCCGTCGCCCGAGTCGCAGCTGAAGCACTGCGACGACTCCTCCCGCCCTATGCGACGCAGGTATGTGCCGAAGCAACCGACACCTGTTATGACCTGCGTCAGGCGGAAGGTCAGCCTGCCATACCCGCGCCCCACCCATTCGTCCAGAATGGGCAGAAGCGCCCCGACTACGCGACCCTCCCGATATTTCGGGAGGGCCAACCACTGGTGCCATTTGGCCACCATGCGTTGCCGGGCCTGGCTCCGCACCACTTCATGTCCGCCGGCATTCGGGCCCCCAGCGTCGCGGAGATCACGGACGGCGGAATAAACTTCCGCCTCCATCTCCGCGAGCAGGTGGAATGGGGGGGAACCAGCTAACGCGGACAGTTCGGCGTGTGACACCGTGCGATACGCTCGCACGGATCGGAGGACCGCCTGGCGGTGAACCCTTGCCAAGAGCTCACGCCCGACGCGGCAGTCCTCCAGGTCGCCGGCCCATATAGGCGCGCCGTACAGCGCCATGGACCGGACGACCGTCACATATAGCCGCCGAACCCCTTCGTGTGGTCCACCCAGGTTGGGCATGATTCGCCTGAGGGCGAATACCTGCTTCTCCAACCTGGGGGCGAGGGCTTTGAAGTGGCGCGTGAATCGCCAGTAGGTGTCCAGGGTCAGACCGAGATACTTCATCTCTCGGCCGACCCTGATGCAGGCGTCCCCGATCCTCAGGGACGCTCCGTTGGGGACACCGCTCCCAACCCTGTCCGCGAGCCACATCGCCTCGGTTTTCTCCAAGGCGACTCGCAGACCGAGCGTCCCGATCGAGGCTATTACGCGTTGCAGCGCTTCCTCGGTGAGGCTGATCGCCTCCCTCCAATTTTGCCCGGAGGCCACCACCAGGGTGTCGTCGGCATAGCACACCAACGACACCCCCAGCGATGGCATCACGACCCGCAGTACCGCGTCGTAGGCGAGGATCCACAACAGGGGCCCTAAAACGGACCCCTGCGGGACCCCGCGGTACACATACGTCACCCCGTCGCCCTCCCGGCCGACGTACGAGACCACACGGCCGTGGAGGAAGTCCCAGACCAGGCGGCGAAGGTAGAGCGGGACGTTGTGATACAACAACGCCCGCTCGATCGCCGCCCAGGAGACGGTGTTAAAGGCGTTGGCGATGTCCAGTGACACCGCCACGCCCACACCGCCCCCCTCGACCGCCCGGCGCGACAGCGATCGTACCATCTGGATGGCATCGATGGTCGATCGCTGCCGCCTGAAGCCGTATTGGCGGTCGGACAGGTCCGGGCCCACGGCCTCCAGGTGCTCGCACTGGCGGGCAGCTATTACTCTCTCGAGTAGCTTGCCCGCCTCGTCCAGGAGGCAAATCGGCCGATACGCCGAGGGTGACTCCGCGGGTCTACCGGGCTTCCGAAGGAGAACCAGCCTCGCCTCCTTCCAGGCTGGGGGGTATCTGCCGGTCTTCAAGACGGCGTCGAACAACCGCTTGAGACCGGCTCCTAGGGCGCTCAAAGCGCAGGCCCACACTCGCCCGGGCACACCGTCGGGACCCGGAGCCGCGTTCCTCCTGCGCATGCGCGCCACAGCGGAAGCGAGCTCCTCGTCGCTGACCCCAGGGGCGTCGGAGGTGTCCGCGCCCCTGTCCAACCACGGATCCCCGGACTCGTCGGCGCCACCCTCCCCGTGTACCGGGGGAAGGGGGAACAGCGCCTCTAGAACTTGTTCCAGGAGCCGGGGATCGAGGCCCTCCGTGACCGAGGGCGCCCAGGGTCCGAGTTTTATGGACACGGCCCTGTATAGACGCCCCCACGGATCCTCGTTGAGGGTCGCGACGAATTCCCGACAGGACTGATCTTTTGCCCGGGCTATGGCCCCCCGAAGTTCGCGGCGCGCCGCCGCAAAGGCGGAGCGCAGCTCGAGGAGCCGTTCCTCCGAGACCCGTCGTCGATCTTGACGACGGGCCTTGGTATACTGGCGTCTGGCCACGAGATTTGCCGCACGGAGATCCGCGATCTCGGCCGACCATCAGTACACCGCCTTCCGACCCCCACCCGGCGGCCCGGTCCGCGGCATAGATGCGTCGCAGATAGACTGCAACGCGCCGCGGAACCAGAGCGCGCCGGCAACGGGGTCATCCAGCACGTCGCCCGGCAACGGGGGCCAGGCGACGACGGAGGAAGCGAGTAGGGCCGCGTCAACATCAAGTTGTTTGAGCGCCCATCGCGGGGGATGCCTACCGACTCGGGCAGGCGGCGGGGGGGGGGCGGAGGTGGCCAGCATCACGTACATGTGGTCTGACGCCGGCTCACAATCCTCCGCCACCCAGCAGCTCGACGTTTTTGCGGCGGCCGCGGGGTTAACCCAGATCAAGTCGATAACCGACTCGCCCCGCGGGCCGCGGTACGTCGTAACAGCGTAGGGGTTCTTTAGAGAGAACCCCATCGCCGCCGTCCACTCGAGTAGCACCTCGCCCCTGGAGTCCGTTCTGGGACCGCCCCACTCAATAGCGTGGGCGTTGAAGTCTCCCAGAAACACGACCGGCTCGGCACTCTGAGGGGCGATAAAAGCCCCCACCTCGTGCAGCCGGTCCTCGAACTCCGGGACGGAAAACCTCGGCGCGAAATAGCATCCCACCACGAGGAAACCCCCCCACTTCACGGCCGTCCAGCCGCTGCCATGTCGGGCGACCGAACACGGCAGGGCTCCCCGTTCCACCCCCCACGTCATCGCCACCTGCCGATCCGAATTCGTGGACCGAAAACATCGGTCCGGAAGCGGATACGGCTCGGTGGCGACGACCAGCCCGGCCCCCAACTCCAGGCGAGCCTGCTCAAGCAGGTCGTGCGCTCGCATGGAGTGGTTTAGATTGGCCAGCAGGATCGGTGGGCCTCGGGGCATTACAAAGCCCTTTCTGCGGCCTCCACCGGATCCTGCTCAGGCCGGGCTGCAGCCCCCGTTTGCTCGGGGGCCCCGACGTCGCTCTCCGCGGCGGGGGAGACAAGCTCCCCGCCGTATGACGCGGCGATCGACTGCGCGAGGAGAACAGCCTCCTCGGCGCTGATCGCTGTCTCCACCTCCCCGGTTGTAACCGCGTGGGGGGTCGCCTTCCTGGCCTTCAAGAAGGCCTCTCTCCCCTCGGGTCGAGGACCGCTAAGGTGGAGCACTGGGCTGCTCCCCCTCTCCTTCTTCTTCCTCGACCCCTTTCCGGGGAGAGCCCCCGGGCGAAGACGGCGTCGAGAGCGCGTCAGCCGAAGCCCCCGGCTCCCCGCCGGCCTTGCGCTTGCCCGCGCCGGACTTGGCCGCCGAGGTGGAGGCCAGCACATCGGTCTCCATGGTCTCGGCGGGCGCGGCCGGGCAAGCTACCGCAGCAGCGGACGCGGACATGGGCGCAGACAGGGGGGACGGCGCCGTTCGGGACGCCGCCGATGCGGAGGGACCAGTCCCCCCGGGAACACCCCCTCCCCTAGCTCTCCTCCTTCTTACTGGCGACGCAGGAGGGGGCCGACAGGCAGGGCCCCCCATCCGGTGCTCGCCCGGCAATCCCGCGCTGGTGCACAAGGGGCAGCTGGGGACGGCGACGCAGTGTCGCGCCACGTGCCCTTCCACCCCGCACCGGTAGCAGAGAAGGCGTCGGCTCTCCGGGCTGGAACATTTGGTCTGAACGTGGCCAAACTCCAGACACGGGAAGCACTGTAGCCTCCTCTGCGCGAGCGGCGTCACTCGGGCGGCGAGGAAGTTGATCACTATCCTCCCCGCCTTAACGAGCCCGGACGCCGCCGCCGCGGGAGCGCGAACCCAGAGGGAGAAAGGTCCCGACGGGTCCCGCCGCTTCTCCCCGACCGTGACGTCGGCCGGCGAGCACCCCCCCTGCGTCGCGACGGTGGCGCGAACCGCGTCCTCGGACGCCAACTCCGTCAGGCCGCAAACCCTGAATTCCGCCATCTTCTGGGGGCAGTGCACCTTAATCCCGCTGCCCCCCAGCTGCTCCAACAGCTTGGCTTTCAGGGCCGCGGCTTTGGCCGAGCTCTGGGCCCCCGGGATTTCGAGGACGAGCCCCCCGGTGACGGCGCGCCTCGGCCGCATCGAAGCGATGCCGAGGTCGGCGACCTTGATCGCCGCCATCGCGCCGGCGACCCGCGCGGAGAAGTCCTTCTCCCCCCCAGTCGGAGCGGTGATCGCCACCGCTGCTGATCTGGGGGCGCGCGGGATCGCAACCGGGGCTCTCCCGGGAGCGCCCGACCGCTGGGGAGCCGGCGCCGCCGCGCCCCTCCCCCGCACCGCCGTCACTTCGCCGCCGCCGCCCTCCCGGCTTTGCGACCCACCACCTGGGCCCACGTGCCCTGCGGCGCCGCCGAGGTGGCGGGAACTCGGGTCGGCACCGGGGCCATCACCGCCGCCGCCCTCTTCTTTGCGGCCCTTGCGGTAGGGCCACTCGACCGCGCAACCGGAGGAGGAGCCGCGGCCCCACCCCTCGCCGCAGCGCCCGCCACCGTCCCGCCAAGCACGATGGGGGCCGCCCCCCCCCCCCCCCCCCGTCTCCCGCGGCCAGCCCCGGCAAGCGCCGGTGTACGGGCAGGGGGAACCGGAGGGGGCACAGCCCCCCCCCCGCACCAGGGGAGGCAAACATACAGGGAGGGGGAATAATTCCCCCCACCCCACCTGCGGACGTGTCCGCCGACGGACCAGCGGGACGCCGCTCGCGCCCCCCCTTCTTCTTGCTGCGGGCCGGAGCCACGACCACGCACGTGTATGACGCCCCCCCCCCCCGCCAATCCCGGCCCATTTCTGGGCCAGGCGTGAAGCAACTGGGCCAAACCAGTAATGCATCTCCCATACAACTGAATATCAGCCCTGTCAATACGCCTGGAGAAGGTGTATCTGTAAGAAACAATCCCTTACGCGTCTGTTCTCGTACTACTTTGCGTCGAGGAAGTAGTGTTTCCGATGACGAAATAAGATATTACGTAGAGACAGGACTGATTCAATTTTCTGAACCCTTTGACACCCGCATGTGGTAGCGCCGCCAAGGGGTTCAGAACTTTTAACAAATATAAGCCCTGGTAAGCGATATCAGTCATCGCGCGAGTGAAGGGAATAGGTACGGATTACGGGACAGACATATCCTGCATTTGAAAATAGATTGAAAATGAGTAGCTTCCTCGGGATTATTGATATCGCTTGCGAGAGCACCATTCGCATAATAACGCTCAGGTTTGGGCCATTTCATTGGAGCGTTTACTTTCCGCGGAATTCTCCCCGAGTAATGCCCAACGCTGATGGTGATGGCCCGGGAGCAACGGGAGGCACGGTGGCGGCGCAGTAGTCGAGCTTACACTTACATTTGTAACCTCGTTCCGGAGAGGTTAACTACCGGACGGCGGGTGGAGGTTGTCGAGTGAATGAGGCGGGGTGAATTGGGTGGACGGTCTTTATTCTTATTACTAAGATACAGGGTTACCCGGCCAGGTCTGTGCTGGCTAACAGAGTCCGTGCGGCTTATACTAAGACTTAACCTAATCCGGCGGTGATCGGCGGCGGAGGTGCGGCGGGTCACGGGCGCGTTCGCGTGCGTAGTCGGCGCGGCGCGGTCGCGGTCGCGGTGCGTGTGTCGGTGCGTTTCGGCGGTAGAGGTGGGAGGGGTTAGTGGTCGTTCTGGTGCCTTGGCTGTTGTCTCCACCAATGGCCCTGACCGGGAAGCCTTGAACCCGACCGTCCAGTGGGTAAAACCCGCGGACGATACGGAGACTGTAGGATGTCCTCCGGGGCAGACCAAGTCTGTCCCTAAGATTGACGGTGGATGTCGACCTGCGTCCAAAGGCAAGCGAACTCCCCGTCCTTTGGGAGCCGTGGAGGTAGGAGAAACCAAAAATACACAGCGATGCAGCTTGTGGTGTGCAAGAGATCACTGGGAGAGGCGCAACCGATAGCTCGTACCGCTCGTGGCTGACTCTGCCTAACGGGCCCGTCGCGCTGGCTTATAGGCGGTCGCGCGCCAACTTCGCAAGCAAGAGCGCTGCTCGGCGCGCGGCCATCTCGCGGCCGCGCTCGGCAGCGGCGGGCCGCGCTAGGCGCGCGTGGTGGGGGAAGACCCGCGTCCTACCGGTTTTAACCCGTCACACATTTTCAGGTGACTTTTTCACTCGGGACATTTTTTCAGCAAGTATGAATTTTCGAAACGACTGACCGTCTTATGTTATCGTGAGAGGGGAGCTTTCGGGCACGAGGAAACGAGAGCGATCACGTGCAGACGTCACAAAGCCGAGCGAAATCGATCCTCTTCTCGCTCGGAGCCGCGAGCCGCTTTATTACGACACAGAATTTTACGCGATCTGTGGAATTTGGAGATCTGTTAAACGCTGATTTTGGGCGGGACGGGGGGTGGGCGGCGGGGGTTCGGGAATCGTGCGTTGCCAATTAAGGAGAGAAAAAAAGCGACCTGAAAATAATCATGTAAGCGAGGCCATATGACAATGCCTAGCTAAACAGCACCATAAGTAGCCCGCGGAGAACGTAACGCGGACTCGATTAACTCGTCCCTTCCGGCCTGCTCGACATTCGCTTGTTGGAGGTGTCATCTGTGACACCAGCGTAACACTCTCATTGCATCGGTGGACATACGAGCCTTTCAGAACTCGCACCGATCACCTAGGCTCTCCGTAGACGTCTCGACGTATCAATATTCTGCAATCTTTTTCCTCTGCGACGATCGGCTTGGCTCTCCAAAGGCTCGGATGCGTGTCAGAGGAGAAGAACGCAGTAACCGATGTAAATTAGTAGCTATTAGTTGTTCGTAGTGGATACGTTTCGTACATCGAGTAGTGATTAATGGACCGAAGGGTGCAAGACAGGGTCGAGGGCGAAAGGTTCTCGGCGCATGCAAAAATTCTGTCCCACTTACTCCTGCGATAGACTAATTCCATGTAGGAGGACAAAGACGATAAGGCTTATAATGGGCAAACACTTGAAACACGCCGTCAGCAGGGACGGCTGCTCGGCCAGTAATATAAAATACACAGACACGCTTTTAAAGAATGGGACTAGTTTCGGGCCAACACTTTTCAGCTGCAACAAAGAAAACCACAGATTGGAATCGAGCGGTGGTCGATGAAATTAATCGACGCCTTCGTTACCGAGACAGCGACGCTGCCTTGCCATGAAATTATTCAACGGACATTGCGTGTGGTTTATTTTATCGGTGCTCGAGGATGCCTTGGTAAAGAGGAGTCGAAGAGAGATGAGTTTCATTGAACGGGGTTCAGCGGAATCAATTATTTTAATGAGCGCGCATGGATTATCATAATCATCATTAACCTTTAGACGGCCGGAATTTTGTTAATGAAATTGTAAATTTTATTTGCTTAAAATTTATGCATATTAGGAGCCCGGCCCTCTAAAGGTTAAGCACGCGCATGCATTAGCATTCTTATTTGTGCGGGCAGTGCGATGAATATTCAAAAGGTGTAGAGCTCTTATTCTTATGAAAATGCAGATTCCGATTAACGAGTTTGCAGGTAAACAAAGTTTCTGTGTCACGGGAGACACCAAGGATAGGGACTTAAGGGAGAATGAAAAAAACAAATATGGGAGATAAGATAACGGCACTGCGTTGTCGCAGAGTCTGAACACACAATGGTTTATTAATCACCGCTCCTTATCCTTCTGCAATCATAATATTTGCTCCGACTGGGAGCTGCACGCAAACAATTGAAACCAGAATGCACAAATTGTTTACAAAGCTAGGATTTAGCATATCAATGACACAGTGAGACTGTTTCAAGAGAGTCACATCCGGGTGAGAGATTACTTCAAATGGAACTCGAGCATACGCGTATAGGAGACACAGCAGCGGAAGGAATTGGTTCTCAAGGACTGATTTGATTCCCTACGTCAAGACAAAATGCATTTCAATACACCACTGTGTGCATCCGTGCGCGGTGTTGAATGGCCAATTAAACAATCATTAGCGGCCTTTACACGGACGTTCTTGCGTGGCACTTTTGCGCGCCACACGCCAGCGCGGCACGCATTTGGCGTGGCGTGCCGGAACGTCGGAAGGAGCGCGCTCCTTCTCGCAGGCCAGAAGATCGTACCCGTCACTACTTAGAGACAGCGAGTTCGGGCTCCCATTTCTACGTCGACTCCACATGCTTTTTCCAGGAACCAGCGCAGTCTTGTATTGTGTACTACCTGTTCCATGTATATTATCGATCTGCGAAACGATCGGCAAGACACGATCGCGATATACAGTATTTCCCCGTTATGAGCCCGACGAACGGGGCTGGCGGCGGGCTCATAGTGGCTTGAGGACATGATTCCGCGCGGCCAGTGGCTTTCGTGTCCTCTCGCTCGTTGCCCGGTTCTCTCACTCTCGTCCGTGGGCTTCCAGGAAATGGTGGGGATGGTCGCCGGGCTCATAACGGGGGAAAAAAACGGGCTCATAACGGGGAACTACTGTACGTAGGTTTGCGAAAAGTATACGAATTCCTCGATATAGTACCTGGCTTATAGAGGATATCATAAATGCTGTTACTGTAGGGCACACTGAAACATCTGTTTTTACGAAGCTACATTTGGTTTACCTAAAGGTGCTATAAATTATGGAAATGGTTTATTACTCGGTTATAACGACTGTATTGCGATCTGCATTCTCCTTGCGGACGAAAAGTTTCCACCTCATCGGACGTTCTTGCTAGCATCTTGTGCGTGGTTAGAAGTGTGGCGCGCCGAAATTCCACGTTCTTGCGTGCGAGTAGAACCGTTGTCAGGCGTGTCGCGTCCAAAAGTGTGGCGCGCAAGAATTTTCACCGCAAGCAAACCTCGACTCAAGAGGCAACGCTACCGATAAGCCGTGCCTCGATGGGTTTCAAGGACTTCGACCCTCGAGGCCAGGGGGGCCTTACAATGTTGCCCCTTAAGAAGTGACGAATTAAAAATTCTACATTTTTCATCGGATCTTGGCCAAAGTGGTGTGAATCGTTTCCTTATGAGTTCCCGATGAAAATGGTCAAAAAACGACACAAATCGGATCGTAATTAAGGAATCTTCATAATAAATTGATTTCCAAAACTTCGTTAAAAATAGTTCGATTTACATGAAATTTGGTATAATTTTCATTTGAAAAACATAAGAAATGCATCGGTATCACTTCCATATCGATACAATAAAGAATAAAGAATACAGTTTTTCTGGAACAGGTATGTATTCTCGGCCGACCGCTGCAAATCGAGGTCGGCGACCCACAGTCGAGGGTGAAATATTCATTACAGCGTGTTAAGAGATTCATTATTCGTCATCGTATCGATATGAAAATAACACTAATGGATTCCTGGCGTTCTCCCAATTAAAATTATCACAAATATCATGGAAATAGGACTACTTTTACACAAGCAATACAAAGCAGAACAAGTGACCGCTTCGGAAATTTTCGTCGGTTAAAAAGGAACGACTAGACAGAGTTAGAGATAGTGAACAAGAAAGATACGGACAGGCCAAAAACGGGGATGAAAGGGGCAAAACAGAGAAAAACATAGACAGGGTAAAGAGAAAGCGTGGGGTAAGGAAAGTGTCCTTCGGTTCGTAAACGCCTGGCCGCCAAATGTTTCTGACGATGACCAGGCCTGTACGAACCCCTGAAACTAGGTATGTGTGTAGATGGAAGAAGAAACGGCAGAAAGTAATAAAAAGGTACATACAGGGTGTCCGCGGGAACAGTAAACAGTTGGATATTTCCTAACATATTCAATGGGGCAAATTTATTAGGCCAGACGATTTTATTCTTACATTATTATTTTAAAATATACGATGGTCAAGTTCTGTTTTTAAATCTGCGGAAATTCACCACCCGCATAGTTGCCAGTCAAATCAGTTTTGATCCTTTCTTAACCGGTTAACTGGCAATGTATCGTATATGATAAAAAAAATCTGGCCAATTCTGCTTATGTATCATATATGATCAAAAAAAAATCTGGCCAATTCTGCTTATGTATCATATATGATCAAAAAAAAATCTGGCCAATTCTGCCAAATCTGCCAATTCTGTATCATATATGATCAAATGGAATAACTTTGTGATTCACTTAATTTTTCGATGTTGCCAGTTTGGGCACGAATAATAAAAAAAGCCGTGCCAGTTAACCGGTTAAATCGCGTTCACTTCTTAGAATGTGTAGGTATATTGATGATACACGTGTACACGTGTATCGAAATATACGGTTTCACGTGTATCGAAATATACGGTTTCACGTGTATTAAGATATCCATATTTAATTTTTTAACTAACTATCCGAATGTTTAGATTTTACGCAAATAATTTGCGATAGGTAGGTACAGACACAATTTACTAGGTTGCAGATGAAAATAAATAACATCATGATTTTGGTTAATAAAGTTTAATCTATTAATCGTATATTAATCTATTTCAGACAACTACAACAACTGATTTTATGCTAACAGTGCGCATATGAGTTTTGTAAGGCGTTCTATTTGAAGCACTATAACGCCGGATATAACCACTATTTTTGCATACAATTTTTTTTCATATTCCCTAAAGATTGACAAATGAAGCCACAAAGCTGCAAGTAAATATGTTTAATTTTTTGGTTTGAAAAAATTCTCGTTTACTTCCTACCGCTTGTAGCGGCTCGCAGTCTTGACTGCCAGGCGCGCCGCGTGCCTCAGAATTTTCCGCACTGTCGGAAAACCACACGCCACGCCAAACCCTTGTCTTCAAGTGCCGCTTTCCTTTTCTAACTACCTTTTCTGTCTCTTATGTAAACTTTTCTGAAGTCGAGGTTTGCGCGCCACACTTTTGGACGCGACACGCCTGACAACGGTTCTACTCGCACGCAAGAACGTGGAATTTCGGCGCGCCACACTTCTAACCACGCACAAGATGCTAGCAAGAACGTCCGATGAGGTGGAAACTTTTCGTCCGCAAGGAGACTGCAGATCGCAATACAGTCGTTATAACCGAGTAATAAACCATTTCCATAATTTATAGCACCTTCAGGTAAACCAAATGTAGCTTCGTAAAAACAGATGTTGCAGTGTGCCCTACAGTAACAGCATTTATGATATCCTCTATAAGCCAGGTACTATATCGAGGAATTCGTATACTTTTCGCAAACCTACGTATATCGCGATCGTGTCTTGCCGATCGTTTCGCAGATCGATAATATACATGGAACAGGTAGTACACAATACAAGACTGCGCTGGTTCCTGGAAAAGGCATGTGGAGTCGACGTAGAAATGGGAGCCCGAACTCGCTGTCTCTAAGTAGTGACGGGTACGATCTTCTGGCCTGCGAGAAGAAGCGCGCTCCTTCCGACGTTCCGGCACGCCACGCCAAATGCGTGCCGCGCTGGCGTGTGGCGCGCAAAAGTGCCACGCAGGAACGTCCGTGTAAAGGCCGCAATTAGAAGATTGCTGCAACTCAGTCAAGGCAGCGAGGATCATTCAATAGCATCCACTTATCGCGTCAATTAAACCAAAGCTGATGCGATTCGTGCAACCGACGATCAATATTTCCCCGAGTGATAAGACGTTGTTTCTCGAAACAGAAACAACGGAGTCTCTGCCCCGTCCGCTCGCCGCCGCGAACAGGGCCCGTTAGAGGAGAGAGAAAAAAGTACACCCGATTCGCAATACTGCCAACATTAGTTATTAATGGTCCGTCAGAAAAAGGAAAGTCAGCGTCGAAGTGTGCGGCACGGGAGGAACAAGGACAGCAGCCGTTTCAAAACAAAGAGAACAGCTGTTCGACCAGGGGACAGGTTTCTCGTGTCCCCGTTTCTCACTGCTCGGAAAACAAAGGAGCCGGAGCTTGACGTCTGTCTGGCGAACAAGGGACAGACGAGGAATAATAACACCGCGAAAACGTGTGAATGTAACGGGGGGTGATCGCGGACTACGATGCGAATAGGTGAATTGGCGAGGAGAAATATTGCTCACCACTTGCGTAGGCGATTACATTTTCGATTAGACTGTAATTTCGGCGTGAAAAGCAGCCCGCACCCGCATACGCGATATTTTCCACTGGACTGTCAATTGCTACACAATTCTCGCGGTAGGTTGCTCCCCCGAAGCCTGCATCGTTTCTCCCCGCGTTACCGACGCATGCTCTTATTGGTCGATCGCCCAGTGACCGCTGATACCGACCAATCCAAGCGTGCGCCCTTTGTTTTCCACGCGAGCATTCATTCTCCGTCGCTCTCGGTGCGGTTCTTTTCATTCTGGGCAACAATTTTCAGGCCCATTCGACGGCCACTTTTACAACGCGCGATTTCAATTCGTAGGGTGACTGCACCTAATATCGCCAGTGTTCCTAATATCGCCACTCCCTATATCTCGCAAAGTAAGCTCTAAAATTTATCGGTTATGCACTGAATTAGTACCTAAACATATGTAGGCAGACATACTGTAATTGCAGCATCATGTGATCAACAATTACAGAGAAGGGAAGGATTTTAGAGAATCTTAATAGTGTAAAAATTTATTGGACTATCACAATTTTACATCGCATTCGGAGAATGTAAGTCTAATAATTCTGTGAATGCAAGAATATCTACTAGAAATACCTAATTACTGATGTACATAAGAAATGAAATCGAGTCAAATATTTTTCGTAATGAAAATAGCGTTTTTCTTTTAGCAGTATGCGTGTTCTCAATACCGCCTACCGGAGAACAATGGTTTCGATATAATGCTTGTTACAGGTGAGGTCTCGAAATGTGCGGAGCAACCGAAATAAACTTTATTTGTCCAATATGTGCATCGGAACGTAAAAAATAAAATATGTTACAAATCTATATTTTTAAATTTCTATATTATTCTACTAAAAATAAAATCAAACATGGATAAAAAAAACATTTATACAGCAAGAAATAATAAAAGCACACGTGAAAATGACTTTAAAAACTCTAATGTACATGTGTCGCGACCGCCTTCAGGTTTTTCGGCCCGACAATTGATATTTATTTGTTGCCGGTTCGCGAACGCGGTTTGAGGCAATCAAGCGCTGGTTGTATTAAAACACTTTTATTAAACCTCGTCTGAGGAAAAGCAAAGTTTTATTTCTATTCTCACGGAGAGACAGACGAAAAGCGAGGTGTTCCTCGTTAGCGCGAACAATGGTCTCTGGACACCGATCCGTTCCATTCGAACGGAGTGATCTTCTTCCGCATTCCAGGATGACGTGTGAGGTGCCTTATTGGCCGACTAGATTCTCGCGTGATTAGAGAAACCAATCCGCGACAACACGTTTGGGCTACGTGCTCTAGCTTGACAACAGCGTATGTCAATGGTATGCCCGAAAGGCCGTAAACATTGCGGTTAGCAGGTAACCGACGTTCCTCTTCAAGGTCTCACGCGACCTTGAATAAGGCTAATCTTGAACACATGAATTAATCAATATTTCTTGAGTAGGCGATATTAGGTACACTTTTTTCAGGACCCGATTTTTGCAGGTCTTACGTTTTTTGAGACCCAATGAAAGATCTGTAGGATTAAACGATTCTAACTTATGCTACATGAAAGATGAATAATTTCTCTTTACTTTGAAACGAACTGCATGCAAAAATATCAATTATTATTCAATTCACAGTGATTTAACTTTTGCCTGGCGATATTAGGTACAGTCACCCTATTTCCCGCCGCTTGGCGCGTAGTCGCGTTGATAGGCGTGATTCTTTCGACGATCTATCGCGATGGTAATTTTGAGTTCCTCTTTTGGGACATTCCACGCCAAATCGGACACTTTTTGGAGTAACATTTCGGATGTGGCTCAAATTTGATTATGTTGTAGTCTTTAGGGATATATAAACATATCTCTAAGGATTTTTGAAATTTTTTAAAAATGTAGATTTTACTTTTTAACTTTTATTTAACTTTTTTTCAATAAATTAGAACTATGGAAGTAGTAAACGGATGGAGATGAGGTTTACGGTGATTTGTAGAGAAGACATTGAAGTTTTAAGAAAAAATTATTTCAGTTTTGAAAAAGAAAAATTTGAACCATTTTTGTGCAATTATTTTAAACAAATGCAGGTTTTTAACAGCGGGCGCGATTTTAAAAATCTGAAAAAAAAGGAGAATATAGTTCTATCCTTCCCCTTGATGGACCAATTTTCAATAATATGGACACTTTAAAATTGGCCAAATGAAAATTAATTAAATGTGACGCTGCGTCGCCCAGCACCGGCTCGACTGTCAAGACAAATTCAACCATATGGTATACTATGACCTTCAGGGCCACACAAGGTTAGGAATATATTGAAATAGTAGATTGAGTTTCTTTCTTTCATTCCTAACCTTGTGTGGCCTTGAAGGTCATAGTATACCATATGGTTGAATTTGTCTTGACAGTCACTTTCATTTTGGGTAATCAAGTATATAGCATTCCATTTAAAAACCTGGAGGTCACCCTCGTTTCAAGGAAAATATTGCGAACACCAAAAATTGAGATACTGTATTATGTTGGGTATAAAAAGCAGTAAAAGTTTTTCTCTTTCATTTTTTTACAAATATTTACCATTTACGAGAACACTGTATAAGAATAGCAGATATAGCCGCTTGGCCGCTGCGATTACCGCACGGCCCGACCAGTCGAGCCGGTGCTGGGCGACGCAGCGTCACATTCAATTAATTTTCATTTGGCCAATTTTAAAGTGTCCATATTATTGAAAATTGGTCCATCAAGGGGAAGGATAGAACTATATTCTCCTTTTTTCAGATTTTTAAAATCGCGCCCGCTGTTAAAAACCTGCATTTGTTTAAAATAATTGCACAAAAATGGTTCAAATTTTTCTTTTTCAAAACTGAAATAATTTTTTCTTAAAACTTCAATGTCTTCTCTACAAATCACCGTAAACCTCATCTCCATCCGTTTACTACTTCCATAGTTCTAATTTATTGAAAAAAAGTTAGCACTTACCTTCAAACAGCTGTAAAATCTACATTTTTAAAAAATTTCAAAAATCCTTAGAGATATGTTTATACATCCCTAAAGACTACAACATAATCAAATTTGAGCCACATCCGAAATGTTACTCCAAAAAGTGTCCGATTTGGCGTGGAATGTCCCTTTTTCTAATGCTGGTCCAGTATCGTGGGTAATCGGGGAACGTATGCGGGAATCTGCGAGGGAGAAAGTTTTGGTGGTCTCTTTGTTCGAAGTGTTATCGATCGGAGCGGCGGGAAACTCGATTCGCGCGCCATCTATGGTGTTGAGGTTTATGTAAGCGCTGAGGAATTGAAGTGGAATTAGGGTAATAGAATTCCGCAGCTGTTTGAAAATCAAAGTGATTGCTCGAATTATATTTGATTATAGTGCTCTAGGTTTCTATAATACGTGCATTATTTTAACATGTGCGTAACAATCGTTCATTTCCTATCTGCGCCCGGCGTTTTCAATGATTGCAACAATTTCTCGACAACGGTATTCCATTTCTCAGGTTGATATTCGGTGTACCACAGTGCCATAGCGTCGAAACTTTTCACTTGCTTCTCGGTGCATTTTTTGCAATTGGTTGCTATCGCCTCGGGCAGATTCTCTGAAACATTCCATTACGCTGCTAAATATTCACAAGACTATCGAACGTAATTCCATAACGAGATCGAGTGGGATTCGAATAGCACGCCTTGCGTTTCCAACCGTGGCGCGTGAGGGCGTAGCGGCGCGAAAAATTCAAACTTACTTTTGATGAACTTGGCGTCGGGCGTCATGCAGGGCGCCGAGCCCATAAAGCAATTGTAGTATTGCTCCAATTTATTGCTGCAATTTATCATTCTCCAGAATCTCATGCACGTCGATGTAATCGTACTTGTCGGAGTAGAGTTCCTCCGCACAGGCCCAGGTCGCTAACGCGAGCGTCAGTAACACGACGTAATAGCGCATGACGTCAAATTTGAACTGTCCTACGTCGAAACGACTTAAACTCCGCGAGTAATATTTTCTAGAGCACTGACTATCGACTCATCGACCAGATCCATATATAAGCGGATTTCACGTAAGATTTATGTAAACGTAATTGTCTCGTGACATACCATTTACGAAAAAAAACACGTTAGGCGACAAAATTATTCCATAACAATTATCTCGAACTGAAAAACTTCCGAGAACCTGATATTTCATTAATGTATGAAGTTTTTTTAACAACCGGTTGCATAATACTGCAATATAGGTAATTTGTTAATGGTCGTCTATACAGTCTTAGAAAATAAAAAAAATGTGTAGGTCTTATCGTGTTAGGTGATGGTTTCGTGAGAAATAATTGTATGAAAATAAGTTTCTACGAGAAACGACTGCTGTATGAAAGTGTGCTACGTTTATTTTCGCCTGTGTGTGTTTAGTATCGCCAGGGCGATGACAAAATGATTGCTGAGGAGGGGGAGTGAGAATTTCAAATGCATTCAAACTGAATTCAGGAAGTCTGCGTGATGTAGTAATTCATACTAATTACGTTTGCAAAAAATGTTTGTTCTATTTAATGGACCTAGCCATCGTTCTGCTTAACGATTCAGCAAGTTGACTTATCACTAGCGATTAAGTGGCTGGAAGTCTTGTAAAAAAATATACGGATCGAATTAAGTGACCGACTTCTTTTTTTAAGTCGGTTAAAGAACTGTTTGAATTGACGTAACAATTTCGGTACGGACCGGTCACACAGTGTAACGAGTATATAGGGGGGAAAAATCAAATTTCCCTAAAGATACAGTTATTTACATGTAATTGATATGTTAATCATATTTATACATAGAAAAATTAGACTTCCTTTTCCGGTGTGAAAGCGGCTGGACGTGCGAGTGAGCGGTGAGAGAATAGGAAGCAAAAATAGGTGATAGTAGGGTGTGCAGAGTGTGGAAACTGAGTGCGGAGGGTGAAGGGGAGCAGGGAGAGAAGGGCGAGAAAGGGCGAGGAAAAGGGGAGTGAGGGAGAAGAAGGAAGCAGGCAGGAGGCGCGGAGTTTGGAGGTTAAGGCAAAACGGGAAAGGATTGAGCGGGAAAGAGAAAGGCGGTAAAGTAGAAACCGAGAGGAAGAGAGCGACATCGGGCGGTGAGGAAAGGGAGTAAGGAGAGAGTAGGATAGTCGGTAGTGCAGGACGGGAGATAAAGAAGGGAGCGGAATAAAAGATGGGAGGGAGTGAGGGAGAAAAGGGTCAAAGCAAGGGGAGCGAAAAGATGGCAGGGAAAAAGAGTCTTACGGAAAAAGGGGAAGAGGAGGGGAGGGCAGGAGGAAGAATAAACGTAGAGAAGGCAGCAAGAGAAAGGAGCGCAAGTGGAGGAAGTGAAATAGGGATAGCGGAGTTCTGGAAGAGGAAGAGAGAAAAGGAGCAGGGAGGGTATGACGAAGGACGGGAGGCGGAAGGGGTGTTTCAGAAGAGCAGGAGAGTACTGAGGTCACCGGAGGAGAAGGGGGTAGTGGAAGGGGGTACGGTGGTGGAGTTGATAAGGGAAATGAGGGAAGAGGTAAGGAAGGATCTGAGGGAAGTAAAAGAGCAAGGGAGGGAGACGAGAGAAGAGATGGGAAAGATTAGAGGGAAAATGGAAGAGTGGGAGGAAAGGTGGAGAAAAGAGAAGGAGGAGTTGGAAGCCAGAATGGTGGGGATGGAAAAAAGGATGGCGGAGGTGGAGGTAGAAGAGGAAAGGCTAAAGGAAGTGGAGGAGAGATTAAAAGCGATGGAGATATGGAGGGGGAGGGAAGAAGCGGAGAGAGAGAAAGGTAGGGGAAAAGAAAGGGCAAGGGGGGAAACGGGGGAGGGGGGCGGGGGAGGGGGGAAGAAAGGGTGAAAGAAATGGAAAGGAAATGGGAGATGAAGGAGAGGGAAGGGAGAAAAAAGAATATGATAATAAAAGGGGTAGGAAGGGAGGGAACGGCGATACAGAGGGCAAAAGAGATTTTAGCGTTAGTGGGAGTGCAAGGAGGGATAGAGGGAGCGAAGGAGCTGGGAGGAGGAAGGCAAGATAGGAAGGAGGTGATGCTGGAGGTGAGGATGGAGAGCGTGGAAGCCAAAAGGGAGGTGATGAGGAACAAAGTGAAGCTGAGGGGGAGGAAGGAGAGGATAGAGGATGATCTGACGTGGAAGGAAAGAAAGACGCAATGGAGGCTAAGAGAGATAGGGGACAAGGAAGAAAAAGAAGGAAAGAGAGTGAGAGTAAGTTACGGGAAGATAGTTATAGACGGAATAATGTGGTTCTGGGATGAGAGGAAGGAGGTATTAAGAGACTGGCGGGGGAGGGAGAAGGGGGAGCAGGGTAAAGAAGGAGGGGTAGGGTCAAAGGAGAGATGGAGAAGGGAGGAGGAGGGGGCGGGGGGAAATAAGGAGCAAGAAAGAGGAGGGACAAAAAACTAAGCAGAAAGGAAAAGGGGGAGGAAAGGAAAAATTGGAGGATAGCGTTCTGGAACGTAGCGGGGGTGTTGAACAAAGAGGAGGAATTTTGGAAGGGGCTAGAGGAGTGGGAGGTGATAGTAATGATGGAGACGTGGGTGGAAGAGAAAGGGTGGAACAAAATTAAGAGAAGACTACCGGCGGGATACAGGTGGAGGGCACAATGGGCGGAGAGAAGGAATAGGAAAGGTAGAGCGATGGGGGGAATGATGATAGGAGTGAGGGAAGAGATGTGGGGAAAAGAGGAGCAAGGACAGGGAGAGGAAAACGGGATAATGGTGGTGGATGTGAGGGCGGGGGTAGAGAAATGGAAAATAGTGGCGGTGTACGTAAACGGAGATATGGAGGGGAAGCTGGGAAAGATCAGGGGGTGGATGGAGGGACAGAAGGAGGGGGAGAGGGTGATAATAGGGGGGGGGATTTCAACGCGAGAACGGGAGAGCAGGGTGGAAGGATAGAGGGGGATGAGGAAGAGGTAGGCGGGGGAAGAAAGTCGAAAGACAGAAAGATAAACGGGGACGGGAAAAAATTAGTAAGGCTCGTAGAAGAGACAGGGTGGGAAATATTAAACGGGAATATAGAAGGGGACGAAGACGGGGAATACACGTACACAGGGGGAAGAGGGGAGACAGTCATAGACTATGTACTGGGGGACGAGAGGACGAGAAAGGGGGTGGAAAAGATGGAAGTAGGAGACAAGGTGGAGTCGGACCATCACCCGATGGTGGTGACTATAAGGGAGGGAGGGATGGGGGAGAAAAGAGGGAAAACGGGGAAAAGGAAGGTAGGAGGGGGACGGTGGTCGGGAAGAATGAAGGAGGAGTTTGAGAAGGGAATGGAGGGAGTGAGCATGGAAGGGGAAGGGATACAGGAGGATTTGAGCAAGGTGGTAGAAAGGATTAAGGAGTTGATGAGGAAAGGGGAGGAGGCAGGGGGTAAGGAGGAGAGAAGGAAGGGGGAAGGGTGGTGGGACGGAGAATGTAGGGAAATGAAGAGACAGGTGAGAAGGGAGCTAAGGAAATGGAGAGGAGGGGAGGGGAGAAGGGAGGAATACAGGAGGAGGAGGAGAGAGTATAAAGAAATGTGCGAGAGGAAAAAAGAGGAAGAAAGGGAGAGGCTGGTAAGGGAAGTAGCAGAGGCAAAAACAGAAAGTAAGGTCTGGGAAATAATAAACAGGGGGAGGAAAAGAGGGAGGGGGGTGGACGAGAGGATAAAGAAAGAGTAATGGAGGGAGTATTTGATGGGATTGTTAGGAGGAGTGGAGGGTAGGGTAAGGATGGGAGAAGAGGGGGGGGCAGGAGAAAAGGAGAGGAAGAGGGGATAAGCAAGGAGGAGGTAAGGAAAGCAATAAGGAAGATGAAGGACGGGAAGGCGATGGGAGGGGATGGAATACCAAATGAGGCCTGGAAATATGGAGGAGAGAAGGGAGTAGATCTAGCGTGGGAGATATGCAGGAGGGTATGGGAGGGGGAAGGATAGCCGCAAGAATGGAAAGAGGGAATCATAGTACCTATAGTGAAGAAAGGGGGTGGGACGAGGATGCAGGATTATAGGGGAGTGACACTTATGCCGACACTGTACAAGGTGTACGCGGCGATCCTAGTGGGGAGACTAGAGAAGGAGGTGGAAGAGAAGGGCATGGTACCGGAAAACCAGGCGGGATTTAGAAGAGGAAGAGGAACGGTGGACCACATCTATACGCTAAACCACATAATAGGGACGCGGATTCAAGGGAGGAAAGGCAAGCTGGTGGCGTTATTCGTGGATCTAAGGGCAGCCTTCGACTCAGTGGACAGGAGGATCTTATGGGAGGCTATGGAGAAGAGAGGGGTAAGGGAGGGACTGAGGGAAAGGGTAAGAGAAATATACAAAGAGACAGTGAGCAGGGTGAAGGTGGGAGGGGAGGTGGGAGAGAGTTTCTGGACGGGGAAGGGTTTGAGACAGGGGTGCCCTCTAAGTCCGATACTGTTCAATCTGTTGTTGGCAGACGTGGATGAGGTGCTCAGGAGAGGAAAATGGGGAGGGGTAAAGGTAGGAGGAAGGAGGATATGCGCCTTGGCATACGCGGACGATTTGGTCATACTGGCAGAGAAGGAGGAGGAAATGGAGAGCATGGTCAGGAGATTGGAAGGATATTTGGAGGGAAAGAGACTAGAGGTAAATGTTGAGAAAACGAAAGTAGTATGATTTAGGAAAGGGGGGGGGGGGGGGGGAAGAGAAAAAAAGGTGGACTGGAGATGGAAAGGAAAGAGGATAGAAGAAGTAAAGGAGTTTAGGTATCTCGGATACACATTTAAGAGGAACGGAGGAGAGGAGGCGCACATCAGGGACAGGATAAAAAAGGCGGGGGTGGTGATGCGTCAGGTTTGGGGTATAGGAAAAAGGAAATTCGGGAAAGATTGGGAAAAGAGGATGTGGATATTCGACATGCTAGTATGGACGGTGGTGGGCTATGGGGCAGAGGTGTGGGAATGGAGGGAGAGGGAAGAGGTGGAAAGAATACAGGAGAGGTATATCAGGTGGTCGCTTGGAGTGGACTGGCAGACACCGGGATATATGGTGAGGGAGGAAACGAAGAGGAAGAAGTTGAGGACGTGGGCGGGAGGAAGGGCATGGAGATTTGAAGAGAAGCTGGGCAGGGGGGAGGGAGGGGAGTTGGCCAGGTTGTGTTTAAAAGAAGTAAGGGAAAGGGAAAAGGAGGTGGGGATAGAGCTGTCCGCATGGGAGAAGGAGAGAAAGGAATTCAGAAGGGAAAGAGGGGGGGGGGCGAGAAGAAAGGGAAGGGGGATACGGGGAAATAGAGAAGGAAGACGAAAGAAGGCAAGAAGAGGAGAGAAGAGAGAAAATAAAGGAGTCAAATTACAATAGTTGGTATAGGGAGGTAAGGACAAGAGGGGTACCAAAGTACCTGACAAAAGGGTGGACTGAAGAAAGATACAGAAGGATAGCGAGGTTTAGGTTGGGAAACGAAATGAGGGGAGGGAGGTATTGGGAGGGAGAGGAGGAGAGGAGATGCAGGGTTTGCGGATGGGAGGTAGAGTCGTGGGAACACGTGGTGGAGCGGTGCACGCTGGAGGAAGATTTGAGGGGGAATGTAGGGGAAAAGATAAGGAAAATTTTGGGAGAGGGAGGCGAGGGAGAGGAGTGGATGAAGAAGCTAGAGGGAAGGAGGAGGGAAAGGGAAGGAGGTTTAATCGGCAGAGGGGAGGGGGAGGGGGAAGGAGTGAAAGAAAGAATGGAATGAAAGAGAGGAAAGGAAAGTCAACGGCGAAGTGGAGAGGCGGAAGAGGCGGCGTAGATATAAGTTGAAGAATGAGTTAGGTTGCGTTAAGTTAAGAATAGATTAAGAATAGGTTAAGCGAGAGTAGGAGAGAGAGAAGCGTTGGGGGGCGAGAGAGCGGCGAGAGAGCGGCGAGAGAGCGGAGGAGTAAGATAAGGTAGAATTAAGTGTAGATATAAGGATAGAATAAGGAATGGAATGTTGTAAGAAGAGTGAGTGAGGAGGAAAGAGAAAGGAGCTTGTAACCCTAAGGGGAAGCCAATAAAGTGGTACATACATACATACATAGAAAAATTAATTTCTACCATAAAATAATTCATTAAAATATATTTTTGAACATAATAAAGGTAAAACAAATAATATATATATATATATATATTTAAATACATTTAAACACAAATTACTAACAAACATATGAAACAATTATAAAGAAAATAAAATAAATTTTTTAAATCAGGCTTCGGAATTAAGTGAACTTTTCGGCCGAGTTTCAGAAGGAACGCCCTCTTTCCCCCGCCGCGCTTCTTGGCCCCCGCGGCGGCCTAACTGCTTGGAACGTCTCACACTGGTTGGTCGGTATTTTTCACCGCGTCGCAAATGTATACGTACCCCATAAAAAAACTTAAAAAAAAGTAAAAAAATTACGCCAAGTACATGAATTATCTTTATAAAAAGAAGTGAGATCCCCATAAAAAAACTTCAAAAACGTAAAAAAATTACGCCAAGTACATGAAACAAATAAATCACAAAAAATAGAAGATAATAACATAAATCACACAAATAAATAGAAGAAAATATACAATCAGAATAAATAGAAGATAATAATATAAATCAGAAAAAAAATAGAAGAAAATATACAATATAAAAAAAGATGTGAAATCAAAATTTGCTGCAAGTACATAAAGGTGCTTCCCAACTGCGCTTAAGATGACACAATTACATATACACAGCTAAAATGCTGAGTTCATACATTCCATTACTCATATCGCGGACATTTTATTAATTACCCCATCAAAAAGAATCCCATTTAAAAACATTGTCGTAAATTAATAGCTTTACAAAATTAATGATATACAAAAATTGCGCCAATTATAACAATGGATTATTATAAAATGGATATTTATAAAAAAAAAAAAATATATTAAATAATATTAAGCAGATATATTTTTATACAAATAAATATTTTAATACGAATAAATATTTTATTCAAAATACTTGGCGCTGCGTATTATGTTTGACGAAATTTGGTTGGAGAAGAATCAGAAGAAAAATTACCGTTTCCGACTGATTCATGAGACGATATTTAGGTTTACAAGGTTTATGTAAATGAAGGTTTACATAAGAAAAATGGGTAGACTTATCGATTAGCATGACCATCACCGATTTCGATGCGCTTGAAATATGTTGTAGGGAGCATGATTCTGAACAACTTTTTCCTATACATGTAACCGTCGGTCGGCCTTACTTTCTAAGGTATGTGCAAAAAACCTTGGCAAACTTTTCCTCATGGATTTGAAGGAAAATTTATTTAATCACCTTACCGCGATCGCCGCTTTGTACAGTACTTCTGTTGACATATTCCGACACAACGCATTCCACTTTCCAACTTGTTCTGGGTATTAGTTTTGGTTTGGGTTAGATTAGGGCGGGGGGCGCGCGCCCGCTTGCGGGCGCGTAAAGCGTGGTAGCGAACCGATGTAAGCTTAACTAAAACATAATTTTTTCGTTAGAAACAGGGTGCTTTCAAGAACACCTGTTGGACATCCCGACTATGCTCGGCGGCGCCGGCGCCGCTGGATATTAGGATGACTTTGATTTTAAAACGTAATTTTTTGCAGTCTCATTTTTAGCATCCCCAAACTCACATCGGTTCGCTACCACGCTTTACGCGCCCGGAAGCGGGCGCGCGCCCCCCGCCCTAATCTAACCCAAACCAATACTAATACCCAGAACAAGTTGGAAAGTGGAATGCGTTGTATCGGAATATGTCAACAGAAGTACTGTACAAAGCGGCGATCGCGGTAAGGTGATTAAATAAATTTTCCTTAAAATCCATGAGGAAAAGTTTACCAAGGTTTTTTGCGCATACCTTAGAAAGTAAGGCCGACCGACGGTTACATGGATAGGAAAACATTGTTCAGAATCATGCCCCCTACAACATATTTCACGCGCATCGAAATCGGTGATGGTCATGCTAATCGACAAGTATACCGAAAAATGCCTTTAAATTTAGAAAATATTGCAGGCGTGATGAGATATTAATGAAATAAGTTTCAGGTTACGTTGGATTAGCCGTGACTGACGCAGGCGCAGTTCACGCACACGCGTAGCTTAAGCCCGTCGATCCCTGTGTAGGAGGCCTGCTCTGGCCCAGTCTGTCCCAATTCAGCCGTTTCTGCAAGCCTGCTGTACAGTTCATTCAGTCAGTAGGTGACAAAAGTATTCGGACACCCTTTAAAATAAAATAACATTTTTAAAATTGGTCCAAACGACGTGAGTTTTTTTTTAGAAGCTAGAAGTATTAGTTTACTAATATAGGAGACGGAAAAAAGGAAAGGGCCACGGCGCCGGGAATCGAACCCGGGCCGCCCGCGTGCTGATCAGCAGCGTTAGCCACACCGGCTACGCCGACTCTCCACAGTTCCGGTCCTTCCCAACTCCTCATAAATGCACGCCACCTATGTGCTAATGTCACACACTAGGCCGTTGCCTAAATGCCGGTATGCCTACTACACTAAGTAGGTGGCGTGTTTCGTCGTTTTGAAAAAAATCGTAATTGGTCGGAATAGCGAAGAAAATAATGAAGGTCGTTTTACCCCTTTTTTACTGTGCCTGTAATGAAAATTTAAAAATCCCTTAAGTAGGTAGATTTAAGTAAGCTTTACTCCAATGCTCGTACACAGTAAAACATCTGGTTTCCTGTAAATGGATGCTTTCCTCGACATCAGCAATCCACTGTTAATTATTAATATAAAAGAACATTTTAATCTATACAACCTCATCCACACGCTGTTGCATTAAAAAATTACACGCGACCACTCGCGACGAGGGCCCATACACTTCGCGTAGGGACCCGGGAACAGGTAGTTTACGGGCGCGGGGTCCCGCCTGCGGAGTAAAGTTTGCATGTCTTGTTGAAACGCACATCCAGCTCCTTTTCCCTAACACCCAGCCTTCATGCGTTCGATCATACCCTATACCTTACCGCGCAAAATTCAAATAGAAAACCCTTTTCATTACAATCATGATCATTAGAATAATGATCAGAATTATATCATGTTTGGTATAATTTTCATTGGAAAAACTCCAGCAATCCATTGGTAGTATTTATATGGAGATCTAATATTAATTATAGAAATTCCCATTTTCATTACTGAGTGGCCTATTGCTGTCCTTGTCTTCATGACTCTAGGGTCTAGGACCCCCGAAGCGCGTGGTGCGAGAGCTTCGACCCGAGAACCTTACACGGTCATAAAAAAAAGTCGACCTTTCCGTGATTTCAGGACTCCGTCAGTCCAAATGCCCAAATATCGTTGGCAACCAAATTTTAGTTTCACTGAACGGATAGGGATTCTACACTGAAATCTGCTGACAGCCCTGACACGGACAAGTATGCGCTGCTCCATTGTAAAGCACGCAAACGATAATTTTTAACACTGATCCTCACGGCCCGGAACTGACAGGTACGGAGAGACTGTCGCATTTCACGGAACTGACAAGTGTGCGCTGCTCCATTCCAAAACAAGCAACTGATACCTTTTACGTCCACGGAACAGACATGGAACTGACACGGAACGGATATGTGTGCGCAGACCTTAAGACCCCGCTGAGTGACTTCACACCTAAGTCACTATAGCTCGTATAGCCACTATAGTATTAGAGTAAAATACAACCTGCTATAACATCCAACTAAGTAAATTCCATACCAAGATGGCTCGAAGCTATTATAAAATCAAAACGCAATCCCGCAAATTATTAAAACATTAAATATTTAGTTTATTTCCATAGTTTATTAATCTCTTATTTAACTGTACGAATACGTACTGCGCGTATATTTCTGCACGTTTATCTGGTTTTGTTCACATTTTTGTAAATGTTAAAGGGAATAAAGGGGGGGGGACTTATCCTCTGTGAATTCGGCGGCGGAGGAGCAAACCTCCCTCTTGACGAAATCGAGGGGGAAAACCTCACATCTGGTTTCCAAAAATTCTTGTGGCTGATCGGCCAGAGTGCCTCGCCAGAGTCCCGGTTTATGACCATATTGTCCCGCGAGTCGGCGCGGCGATTAATAGCAATACCTACGTCCGGGTCCGAAGCTATCGTACGTACTACTGTTGGGATGTGAAAGCAAAATAGCATTAGTTATGTTCGTATTTGGCGCTTCGCCGTGTATTACTTTTGTTCCTCTTATACATATATATATAGTATTAGTATGCTTCCGCTTCCTGTAAGCCACCACACAGTCTTCTCCTTGCTTGCAATAAAGCCACATCGTACTCTAACCACTTGAACCTAATTTATCCTTTTCCATCAACTACCCACCGACAGAACAGTACATCTACGGATTAACTCATTGTGAGACTGAAGAATGCCTAAAATTATTAAAGACGGCACTACGTTCTTGACTGCCCTTTAGAAATGCTGGCAAGCAGATGTTGTCGAAACGTTCTTGTGAAAATATGAAATTATCGGTCGAAAACAACGAATGAATTCTCGCTTGGCTCCGATCCCGCTTTGGTCCCAACGCACAGTGGGCGTCAATCCCAAGAATAGAGAAAAAATTCAACATGCCACTTTTTCCAATCAAAATGTCGAATCTTATGAATCTACTTTATAAAACACTAGTACTGGATCTGACGAAATCGATAACAAGTTTAAAACATCTTCGGTTGTATTGCAATGAGAATATTTTGAGCGTACAATCTTTTCTTTACTTTTTAAAACCTTTATTTCTGGCATCTTGGGTCCCTTCACCCAATTAGCCGATTGGAAGGTTGCCCAAATATTGTATAATTTCGTAGGAATGTATTAACATTTTGTGAACAGTATTTGGTATATAGGGTAACATGGTGTCACGTCCTGGGTGGGGCGGTAAGGACTGTGACAAGGTAGGGAAGTATGGGAATTTAGGCACGAAGACCAGCTTCGTAGCACAGGGGTTGAATGAGTCTAGGCACGAAGACCCGCTTCGTAGCACAAGGGTTGAAGGAATTTAGGCACGAAGACCCGCTTCGTAACAAGGGTTGAAGGAATTTAGGCACGAAGGCCAGCTTCGTAGCACAAGGCAACCAGGGAAGGTTAAGCTGTAATCGCACACCAGTGTTACACCCGTTAGAGCGCCGGTGGTTTTTGTTAGGCTAGGTAATTGGATTTACTCTTGCATAGAGGAAAGAAAGCACGCGTTGTATTTCTTTCTAATAGGCATGCGAGACAGTAACCGAAAGTAAGCCTTGTAAATACTATAAGAATTTGCGACGTTCGCGAGTCGAGATCAGCTGTTGCGATGGTTTGGGTATTCGAGGGATTAATGCAATAATGCGTAACGTTAGTTAAAACAAGAGCGTTGTTTATTTGAACGCATATGATTAAGTCGTGCACGGTTGATGCGATAACGGTATTATAATAATGCGTGGGACGTTAAGCATTGACACAAAACATTTATATAAATGGTAACGATAGTAATATATATATATATATGTGAGCGTGAGTATTAGTTATGACTTAGTTTAACTTAAGTACAAAGAGCGTAAGCAATAAAGCGATGATCTTTAAACAATAGTGAATAATACAAAAGCGATAAGCGTTAGCAAATGAAAATAATTGAATGGATATAAGTATAAGCTTAAAAGTATAAACGAAATAAGATAATAGGCGTTAGCAACGATAATAATTGAATGGATATAAGTATAAGCAAAAATAACAAAATAAAGTAATATGCGTTAGTGATGAAAGAAATAGATGAGTGGAGGCGATATGTACTCGTACAATTCGTTAATAATAAAAATAATTATAGCTTACAGTTCAAGTCGCAGAGGGGTATTCCCTAGCACTGCACTCACTGAATTTAACGTGGATTTTAAGAGGTTCGTCGCACGTGGGTTTTTACTGAACTGTCTGATTTTATGTATATGATTGATGCTTACTGAGCGAGGGTGTTTACCGAACTAAAGGTTTAGTGGCTCTTGCCGAACTAAAGGTGCGCGGTCCATGTGGCGCCTGTATTTATATGGTGCGATGGAATGTCAAGTTTGCGGGGAATGTGCGGTATGCGCGATGACTCATGCTTAAAATGTGTGTTACGTAATTAGCGCGTGTTGATGAGTCATGCGCGAAATATGCGTCGCAATAGCATATTTGGGAGGTCTTTTGGGGCTTTGAAAAGGTGTACTCAACCGATTGGATGGATTTTGTAGGATTTTGATTGGGAAGGTTTGAGGGTGGCGTGCATTTGATTGGTCGTAGAGAGGGGCGAGACGTGGTCTCGAGTAACGTAGGTTTTTGGGACGAGGGACTTGTTTAGATTTAAATATGTGTGGGGAGAGATCGCGTCTCGAAGGCCGAAGAGGTGAAGGGGATTAAATATTTGATCATCTAGAGATGGGGACCGCTAAGGTACATCGTCTAGATGGTCTGCTGGTTGGGGGAAAAGGGTAAGAGATGAGTTCTAGAGGTAGTTTTGGTGGAGTTGTGGAGTGATTTTTAGGGAAGATGTTATGACCGCGCGAAAAATAGTGGGACGTCACATGGATACAGGTTTGCAAATATTTCTGCACTTTCCATAGCATGTATACTACAAGTCATGTTAGAATAGACCTGCCGACCGACGAGTTTAGACTGGTTCTACGCATGTTGGCGTTCATTGGCTATGCCACCACCAATGGTCTTTCGGCTGCGCATCCGTTCTGCGCCGAAAGCATTGGTGTGGCGCCACTTTCGTATATACCGCGTGTTTCGACTTTTTGTCGGATTTGATTGTCTCTTTGTTATTGCAAACGTCAGGTGAAAGAAAAAATATTAAAATGGTTAAGGAAAAAAATTTAAAAGTAAATGCAATTAAACACCAATTTCCCGACCCAAAATAATAAAAGAGGACAGGTAAGCAACTGAAATATTATATTTGGTTTTATTTGGTTACCCGGTATATGAAAGAGAATCGGAACGGTGCATGGAGAGAGGGAAGCCTGGGTGGTAAAGTGGGGGAACGGAGACCTCGCGACAGCTGAAGAGCTCATTCTACATGCGCGAAAAGGTCTATTCTAACATGACTTAGAGTATAGGTATATTTATCAAATTGTTCTAGTTTTATTGGAATTATTGACATTATTCTTTTAAATAACGTCAATTCTGCGTATGAGTTGTATATTAATACTTTTTTTATGAACTCCCTTAATTATATTCGGCAGTTTCAGTGCGAGAAATGTGATGTTGTTGAATGTTCCCCTATTTCTTGGGATTCAGCCTCACTGTGCGATATAGAATACAGGTAATTACTCCATTATTGGTAAATATTGCCAAATCTTGTTTTCGCAGTTGCAAAGCCAAATATATGTTGATTATAAAACAAAAAATAAATTTGCTCGGAAGTTCCCGGAGAGTAACTAAAAAGCCAATAATTGCTGATATTTCTTCAATGGGTTTCTCATGGAAAAGAACTGTATGTAACTAATTATTTGCTATTGCTAACTGTCACGTCCCGCGACGTGGAGTCTACAACTAATTAACCCTTTAAAACATACAATATTTACTGTTTCGTACTCTGAGGTATTATAACCACCTCGTATGAAAAACGTATATAAAACATTATCCAAAGTACAGCCGATAAGGCATTATCTTATAAACTACGATAAGAAGAGATCGAGCGAAGTGAACACGGACTGCAACAGCGAACAGGAGAGCCAGCATCAAGGAGGTAGCGGCCAGCCAGCCGCACACCAGCTAGCCAGCCGCACTCACACTAAGGAAACCAGTGGACACCAGCTGATGGGTCAGAGGCCCCATCCGCCAGTAGAGTCGACACCTTAGCAGAGCTGTGCCCCTGATCCTCGCCAGAAGATTGCCCTCCCGTTATTCCACGCAAATCGATCACCGATACTATTCCAACATATTTAACTTCAACCCTTAGTAAGTAAACTGTACGAAGCCGATCGTACAGAGCGCATTATAAACAATAGCGTAGAAGTATGAAATGCAAATTAATATAAGAATCTTACTATCGTCACCACTGGGAATTAAATAGAATGACGCGTATTAGTCACGAGGAAACACACCTAAAGGGTGCAGAAAGTACGTGACTAACTAGTAACCCGATTCGCAGATAAGAACGATGGGAGGATTCTTTCTGCACGATCCCAGGCAGAAACTGTGGGATGAGGTCCTCCCACCTATGATTTGTCATGTGACAAATCCTAGAGAAGGAGTGACCAAGTGCCCTATAAAAAGGGACTGACCACCCGCGGAGCTCATTAATATTTCCAGCTCATTAACATACAGTCTTAATTACCGTTGAATTATAACCGTTACGATAAACTTACCAGTGTAAAAACTCTAAAGTGGTGTATTCACCCCGAGGGAAAATAAAGGTGATTTTTGTTATTGTTAAAATCAGTGAGTGAAGTGTTTCCTTTTCCTAACTACCCATCTCCCTAATCGTGCATTCGTCTTTTATTTTGCAAAGTGAACAAAAATGTGCATTGACAGTTCGTGGGTTGCGTTAATTGACGGTTTTACCTACGAGCAGAACGTTGCCCAAGGTTCTACCCGAAATTAAGCGTAAAACACGAGCAACGCGATCATGTTAAAATCTATACGAAATACAGTGACAGATCATTGGTCGCGCCGATTGACGGTTCTACCTACGAGCAGAACGTTGCCCAAGGTTTAATCAGAAATTGAGCGTAGCTTGTGATCTAGTCAATGAATGTTACGAATACATAAAAATCACGCTCCCCTTCCCCGATGGTGCCACCGAAGAGCAGAACGTTGCCCGCGGTGGCGCCTGGCGTGGAAGTAGAAGAGTGATTTATCGATCAAATAAATAAATAATAATTTCTAAAGGACGAATGCCACGGAACCACCGTGCGGGACGGCGCGTCCAGTTACGCCGTTTAGCGGCCGCGTACGCGAGTGCACCGGCTGAAAATCTTGAAATATTAGGAATCACCACTAGCACCCCGACCACCAACAGCCCGGTGATAACCAGCGGCGATTGGGCCAGACCGAAAATCGACAACGCGCCCGAAATCTACGGAATCCCAACCAGTCCCGTCGAGTGGAGGTTGATTCCGGTGGACATACCCTCCCAGAAAGAAACTTAAGGTAAACAAAGAATACAATGTATTTTAAACTACCCTCTCTCACCTCTCTCAACTATCCCAGAGCGTAAAGTCCCGGGACTAGATCGAAAGCGGATCGAAAATATAAACTCCCTAAAAAACGCGCCCCAATAGGCAGTAGGGACGTAACAGTAGTAGTATAATTATTTTAATGGTGGCAGCGGTGGGATAATCTGCAATAGTTGAGAAAGTAAATAACAACAATTATAAAGTAAAATCAAGAATCATGTCAGACCACGGTGAAAGGGACGGGGAGGAAGACGAAATACGAAATCAAACGGAGATAATCCGACAGGCAAACGCAGCACTAGAAGCAAGAGGTGATTTGACCCCTGCTGAAACTTTAACTCAACTCCTCTCACTATTAACATTATGGGACGAAAAATTCGACCGTTTAGAGTCAGTAGCCGGGAGAATAGAAAGATTAGAGCAACAACGCGCCGAAGACGTTCATAGTATTAAATCCGAACCAATTACCCCAAAACCGCCCGAAAAACGTCCAGCACCGCGTGAATTGGAAATCCGCGACACTAAATCTAATCCGACGGACGGAAAAATTCCAATCAAACTCGCGTTAGAAGCAGTTCCTTTTTTCGATGGCTATCGACCATCTGTTTTTCAATTCTTAAAAGCATGTGAACGGGCAAAATCAATGTTAGCCCCTCAACAAGAAACGCAATTGACAAAATTACTAATGAACAAATTACGCGGACATGTTTTAATCGCGATAGGCGATTCCGACCTAACTACTTTAGACGAATTCGGAAATAAATTAAAACAATACTTCGCGGCGTGTAAAAACGTAAATCAATATAAAGGCGAATTGGGGAATACATTTAAAAAACATGGAGAAAATATTCTAGACTACATAACTCGCGTTCAAGATTTGCGTTTAGCTATAATGGACGGAGAAAAGCGAAATCATGGGGAAATAACCGCAACGCTCCAGGAGAATATCGATACAGATACACTGGAAGCTTTTATTAAAGGATTACCTCGTGAAATTTCTTTACGCTTGAAACTAGAAGGTCAAGGACTAGTGTTGGATGAAATCTATGCTCTAGCCGTAAAAGTCGATAAAGAAGTTAAAATAGAAGACGAAAGAGCAAAGGCAAGTTCGTATACTCGTCAACAACCCGTGTCCCGTGATCCGAGAGGGTATCCGTCGGTACCCCAAAATAAATCGAATTTCGGACCTCCAAGATACGAAGGAGCCATACCGTGGCAAAATAATCAACCACGAAACAGCGGATGGCAAAACAATCCTACACGAAATAGTGCATGGCAAAATAATCAGCCGCGGAACAGCGCGTGGCAATCAAATTCATCGCGAAACGACGGAGCGACAACATCGTCACCGAATCAATTAGAAATCTCTTGCAATTACTGTAAGAAACCGGGACATTTGATCAAAGATTGCTTCAAATTCAAAGCCAAAATAGGGTCAGGAGAACTAGTCCCATACTCAAAATTGAACCAGGGAAACGAGCAGGGCCGTCCGGAAACGTCTGGCGCAATCCGGAGTGGGAACCCTCCACAGCGCCAGAAAATAATGAAGATAGGAGTCCCAAAAACGGAAGAAGCAAAACAATCCGGAAAATCAACACCCTGGAAACCGACGTTGGAAATCGAAGAAAGAATGTCAGTGAAGGAAAAACAAACCAAGAGGAACTCGATAGCGGAAGAAGACGAAGAAATGGACGAACAGTAACTGTTCCAATTAATACCGTACGAAATATTCCAACAATACTAATAACATCTCCTAATCTGGAAGGGAAGGCACAATTAATGGTTGACTCGGGATCCGATGTCAACCTCATCAAGAAATCAAAGGTAACAGCATCAACAATCGTCAACACTCAAGAAATCATATATATACGTGGAATAATCGATTCGAATCAAGCTACCTTAGGGACTGCATCAATATTGATTGCGAATCATCCAGTGAATTTCCACGTGGTAAACGACTCACTGTTTGACGATGAAGACGGAATCTTAGGATCCGAATTTCTGTTACATCAAGAAGCCAGCATTGACTATGCGAAAAGGCAAATCAAGTGGGGAAAAAACTATATTCCCTTTAATACATACGAGGAGATATTCGTGCCGAAAAGAAGTTCAGTCCCTTTCCATATTAATATTGCAAATCCAGAACTGCGTGAAGGATACGTAGGAAAATTGCATATCAAAGAAGGAATCTATTTAGGAAATGCATTAGTAACCAATCGAGAAGGAAAAGCTCACATGAGAATAGTAAATAGTACGGACGAAGATTATCACGTTGTGGTACCTACAATTGAAATACTTCCATTCGAAGAACGTTCCTTTAAACGATGTAATAAGATAACCATATCAAAGGAAAATCGATTCGAAGAAATCTTGAAACTACTGAGGTTGGATCACTTAAATCAAGAAGAAAAAGAAAATGTGATGCAACTAATAAAAGAAAACGAAGATCGATTTCATCTAGCAGGAGAAACTTTGGAAGGAACAGATAGTATACAACATAGAATTCATACTACGGATGATATACCGATAAATACTCGGCAGTATCGATATCCACCAATTCATAAAGATGAAATAAATCAACAAATACAAGAACTTTTGGAAACTGGTGTGGTGGAACCATCCACATCTCCATATAATTCTCCAATATGGATCGTTCCTAAAAAACCAGATTCAACAGGGAAAAAACGTTGGAGATTAGTAATCGATTATCGTAAATTAAACGAGAAGACAACAGGCGACGCGTATCCTCTACCAAATATTACAGAGATATTGGACCAATTAGGAAGCGCGAAATATTTCTCTACATTCGACTTAGCATCAGGGTTTCATCAGATTAAGATGGCACCAGAAGACGCACACAAGACAGCATTTTCTACACCATACGGACATTATCAGTTTACAAGAATGCCCTTTGGATTGAAAAATGCTCCTGCAACATTTCAACGCCTTATGAATAGCGTTTTATCAGGACTTCAAGGAACCGAACTTTTTGTTTATCTGGATGACATAGTGTGACGTCCCACTATTTTTGCGCGGTCATAACTAGAATCTTCCCTATGAATCACTCCACAACTCCACCAAAACCACCTCTAACTTCAACTCTTACCCTTTTTTCCAACCGGCAGATCATCTAGACGATGCACCTTAGCGGTCCCCATCTCTAGATGATCAAACACGCAATCCCCTTCCCCTCTTCGGCCTTAGAGGCGCGATCTCCTCCCACACATATTTTATATAAACAAGTCCCTCGTCCTAAAAACCCACATTACTCGAGACCACGTCTCACCCCCTCTATGACCAATCAAAATCCTGCAACTTCCATCCAACGGTTGAGTATACCGTTCAAAGCCAAAGGACCTCCCCCCCCGAATATGCTATTGCGGCGCATACTTCGCGCATGACTCATCAACACGAGCTAATTATAGAACATATATTAAACATGAGTCATCGCGCATACCTCAAATTTCACGCATACCAAACATTCCAGCGTTTCCTATAAATACAAGCGCCACATGGACCGCGCGCCTTTAATTCAGTAAACACCTTCAGAGTCACTAAACCTTCAGTTCGGCAACAGCCACATTGAAACAAATTTATCAGTTATTATATAAGATCAGTGAGTGTGTGTGTGAAAAGGATCATTCCTCTACTCATCAATTGTAAGCGATTACTACGTTATTATTAACCATAATATAAGTGCATATCGCCTCCACTATTATTCATTGCTAGCGCTTATTGCTTTATTTTGTTATCCTTATATTCTTAAGCATTATTATCTTGCTAACGCTTATCTAATTAAATTGCTTTGTATTACTTATACGCATTGGTTAAGCTTGTTGCATTCACGTCCACTGCGTTAAATGCTAATACATACGCGTTTGATCCTCATATACAGGGTGTCCCAAAAATGCTGCGGTTCCTTAAAGGGGGTGATTCGGGGGGTGATTGCAAACAACTTTTTCCTTTGCGAAAATGTCCTCCGCGGTTTCGTTAACGAGATATTAATAAAAAGCACCGACCAATCAGAGCGCGAGCCTTCCGCTGGAGGTCCCGCGCTAGCGTGGCCGCGCGCCGGGCCGCGCTGCGACTACGAACAAGCAAGGCGGCATGCATCGAAGGAAATTGCGTAGAATGGCAAATGAAAAAGACGTAACAAAAAAATCGAACCTTTTGCCATGCTTTGTTTGCCATTTAAAGTGAATAATGAATAAAGGATAAATGGATGAAAATCACGTGTAACGTAAAAAGACGAATACACATTTTTTTTAGAAGATTCGAAAATAATAATTATTTGAAGTGGGAGGATAAGGAATACGTAAAATTCCTTGTGTTAATAACATATCCACGAAAAGGTAATGTAACAGGAAATTAACGAAAAGTGATCGTAGTTCGTTATTGTGATAAAAATCCGTAACTCAATAACGGCCAGCACTGTTGCTGATAACGAATAAGTCTGTTTAAAAAGGCCGAATAAATATTTTCGTACGAGAATTTTGAGAATTACCGCCGGAAATAAGCCATAGCTTGCGTTAAATTTAAAAATGAATGAACACCATTAAAGTAACTAAAACTCACCCTTGTAGAAAATTCACCTGCAACTTGAAAACTTGTGTCACTGGGTCACTGAACCGATCCTGGTCATCGATGGACGAGCCCAGTGCACAGCTGATCCCAGGTATACGACACTACCCAAAGTTAAGGGTCGCAATGTCAGGTGCGTCCAGGTCAACGTACCGAATATTCACTTCACTGCACGGCTACTAACACAGATCACTTAATTTACTTTTCATGGAACGTGTTGTTCCTACGTTATAAAAATTGGTGGAAATGAATTTTTACTTCGCGTTCAGAGCCGTGGGTAATCCCCGCGCAAATTCTCACGCTGCAGCACTTGCGTCCTCGTTGTTCGGGGGGTACACACAGAACATCGCGTAATACTCTTGAGCAGAGATCATTTGTCTGCGACGCGATTGCTGACTGCTGACTGACAAGATTTTTTCCAAGCGACTTCTTCTACCCCCAAATAGTTTCTCTCGTTCCATTATGAGTTGACCCCCACCAGGCCAAGAGGCTTCAGGTAAAAAGAAGCCAGCACATTTTCGGAACACACGTGTTTTGCAGAAGTGCAACGAAAACTTTCACAAAAGTCCGCGCTCCGTCCTTCTACTGCCAATGTACCCATTGCTTCGAGATAGAAAACAGACACCACGTGTATCGGTTCGAAAGGGTCCGAAGAGAAGAGAAACAGAAAGTCTTCGAGTTGCTATAAAGAAAAAAATCCTGCTTCCTGTTTCCCTTTTCCGATACCCTGAGTTCACGTCTGCTACGAGGCGGAACCAAGTAAGTCATAAATTATCCGAAACTGTAGGAAACCGTTCTCTACCGCCGACTTGCGGGACAATACGGGCATACACCGCGACCCTGGCGAAATGCTCTGGTTGATCAGCCTGATTAATTTTGGAAAACTAGAAATTACAGAGTATTATCCAGCATCAATACGTCTCGCGGAGAGACACAGGAAAAGAAGGGATAGTGCGCTGACTGCGCGTAGTCCCGCCTGCTTCGTCCTACCCTCAAATTAAAGACGGATCCCTTATCTCTCGAGTATAAACAAGTGCTCGAATTTCAAAACACAAGCACGCGTCGACGTATTCGGTGCGAGAGACTGTGGGCTTGAGGTCCGATTGGCCCCAAACTAACCAATCTGCCCTGCATCCCTCCCAAATGGCCGCTGTTCTGAAGAGGCCCTCTTCACAGCAATATCTCCTCCCCAAGGCCCACCTTCTCTCGCACCGAATACGTCGACGCGTGCTTGTGTTTTGAAATTCGAGCACTTGTTTATACTCGAGAGATAAGGGATCCGTCTTTAATTTGAGGGTAGGACGAAGCAGGCGGGACTACGCGCAGTCAGCGCACTATCCCTTCTTTTCCTGTGTCTCTCCGCGAGACGTATTGATGCTGGATAATACTCTGTAATTTCTAGTTTTCCAAAATTAATCAGGCTGATCAACCAGAGCATTTCGCCAGGGTCGCGGTGTATGCCCGTATTGTCCCGCAAGTCGGCGGTAGAGAACGGTTTCCTACAGTTTCGGATAATTTATGACTTACTTGGTTCCGCCTCGTAGCAGACGTGAACTCAGGGTATCGGAAAAGGGAAACAGGAAGCAGGATTTTTTTCTTTATAGCAACTCGAAGACTTTCTGTTTCTCTTCTCTTCGGACCCTTTCGAACCGATACACGTGGTGTCTGTTTTCTATCTCGAAGCAATGGGTACATTGGCAGTAGAAGGACGGAGCGCGGACTTTTGTGAAAGTTTTCGTTGCACTTCTGCAAAACACGTGTGTTCCGAAAATGTGCTGGCTTCTTTTTACCTGAAGCCTCTTGGCCTGGTGGGGGTCAACTCATAATGGAACGAGAGAAACTATTTGGGGGTAGAAGAAGTCGCTTGGAAAAAATCTTGTCAGTCAGCAGTCAGCAATCGCGTCGCAGACAAATGATCTCTGCTCAAGAGTATTACGCGATGTTCTGTGTGTACCCCCCGAACAACGAGGACGCAAGTGCTGCAGCGTGAGAATTTGCGCGGGGATTACCCACGGCTCTGAACGCGAAGTAAAAATTCATTTCCACCAATTTTTATAACGTAGGAACAACACGTTCCATGAAAAGTAAATTAAGTGATCAGTGTTAGTAGCCGTGCAGTGAAGTGAATATTCGGTACGTTGACCTGGACGCACCTGACATTGCGACCCTTAACTTTGGGTAGTGTCGTATACCTGGGATCAGCTGTGCACTGGGCTCGTCCATCGATGACCAGGATCGGTTCAGTGACCCAGTGACACAAGTTTTCAAGTTGCAGGTGAATTTTCTACAAGGGTGAGTTTTAGTTACTTTAATGGTGTTCATTCATTTTTAAATTTAACGCAAGCTATGGCTTATTTCCGGCGGTAATTCTCAAAATTTTCGTACGAAAATATTTATTCGGCCTTTTTAAACAGACTTATTCGTTATCAGCAACAGTGCTGGCCGTTATTGAGTTACGGATTTTTATCACAATAACGAACTACGATCACTTTTCGTTAATTTCCTGTTACATTACCTTTTCGTGGATATGTTATTAACACAAGGAATTTTACGTATTCCTTATCCTCCCACTTCAAATAATTATTATTTTCGAATCTTCTAAAAAAAATGTGTATTCGTCTTTTTACGTTACACGTGATTTTCATCCATTTATCCTTTATTCATTATTCACTTTAAATGGCAAACAAAGCATGGCAAAAGGTTCGATTTTTTTGTTACGTCTTTTTCATTTGCCATTCTACGCAATTTCCTTCGATGCATGCCGCCTTGCTTGTTCGTAGTCGCAGCGCGGCCCGGCGCGCGGCCACGCTAGCGCGGGACCTCCAGCGGAAGGCTCGCGCTCTGATTGGTCGGTGCTTTTTATTAATATCTCGTTAACGAAACCGCGGAGGACATTTTCGCAAAGGAAAAAGTTGTTTGCAATCACCCCCCCGAATCACCCCCTTTAAGGAACCGCAGCATTTTTGGGACACCCTGTATATTACTATTAATACCGTTTATATAAATGTTTGTCCTAATGCTTAAACGTCCCACGCATTTTGTATAATACTTCTACCGCTATCGCATGAGGTACGCAAGTCATGTTCATAAGCGTTTAAATAAATAACGCTTTTATTTTACACAACTATCGACTTATTGCATCACTCCAGCAAATATCCAAGTCATAACAAACCATCGCAACGGCAGATATTGTGTCGCGAGCGCCGGGAGTTCTTACAGTGTTTACAAGCCTTACTTTCGCTTACCGCCTCGCACGTCTATTAGAAAGAAATACTAAGCTTGGCTCCTTATCTCTATGCAGTGGTAAATCCAATTACCTAGCTTAACAAAAACCACCTGTGCTCTAACGGGTGTCACTCTGGTGAGCGATCATTGCTAAACCCTCCCTGGTTGATTGCGGTACGAAGCTGGTCTTCGAGGCCTCAACTCCCATTTAACTTGCGGTACGAAGCTGGTCTTCGAAGCCAAAATTCCCATTCACCTTGCGGTACGAAGCTGGTCTTCGAAGCCAAAATTCCGTTTAACCTTGCGGTACGAAGCTGGTTTTCGAAGCCCAAATTCCCATTTACCTCGCGGTACGAAGCTGGTCTTCGAAGCCAAAATTCCTTTTAACCTTGCGGTACGAAGCCCAAATTCCCATTTACCTTGCGGTACGAAGCTGGTCTTCGAAGCCCAAATTCCTTTTACCTTGCGGTACGAAGCTGGTCTTCGAAGCCTAAAATTCCTGTACTTGCCCAACGTGTCTCAGTCCTAAATCCCGCCACCCAGGACGTGACAATAGTAATATATTCCAGATCTCTTCGGGAACATGAAATAAAATTTACAAGATTAATGAAAAGATTACGAGAAGCAAAACTAATGCTTCAACCGGATAAATGCGTTTCTTTATTTTGGGGATTCTGTCCCACTGTGGGGCTGAATCGCAGCGCGGCCGCGGCTAGGACTCAGTTTGGAGGAGTCGAGCGGTTTGCCGCCGTGGCCAGCCGCGCGGCTAGGAGATTTCGCCATCATGGCGAAAAACAGACACTCATCGCATTGTGTTGCCTCTCGAGTAGCCTAGATTGCTACTGTAGCAGACGCGCGGTCGCAGCCGGTCGAAAACGCGGCTAGGAAAACGGATGCATGCTTCTCCATAAGAGCGGTGCTTAGGATTTGGCCGCCGGCCGCCGCCGCCGATCGCGGCTAGGAAACTCGACCTTTACGGGGTCATCTTGAATAGCTCACAACGGGCGGTTTTTGTGCTACGGCTCATCTGTATACGTGTAGCGACGATCATTTCCACAAACATCTCCGATGTTTAAACCTTTATAACAGCTAAACTATACAAGATACAACAAAATGTATTCAGACCCCTTTACTCTACTGGTGGTCTCCAACGTATTTGCAAAATTATGGAATCCTGTGACTATTAGTTTAGCGTATAGACATGTTAACTTTGAGGCTTTATTATATTAAAACGTCGTATAGAGGTGACGTGTTTTGTTTTCGCTCCGCGATTTTTCTGTGTATTACTCAGTTTATCCAGTGCTTTCATCTTATTTTTGTGATCAAAGTGCTTAGCCGCCGCCTGCAACTCGTTCCGATCAGTCTGGACTGTTGTTGCCTTGCACATTGCGTTAACATTCTCCGCTTTTTGGTGTTTCGATTGCTCAACTTGTAGCGGTTTTGTGCAGTTTGCTTGTTTTCATTCTGGTCTTACGTACCTCCTGACCTCAGTCGTGTTGATGCGTCGGCGTGTATTATTACTACCGTACAGGTACACGTAACTCTATCTATCGTATACAATGTCAACCAAGAAGTTGTGTATGGGATGCTCTGCCCCTGTTGCCAAACCAGTGACATGTGGCACTTGTGGTATTATATCGCATCCTGGCACATCATGTTTAAAGCGCTGTAACCATCCTTGGCAGCCTGGTAAACTACTGGACTGCGCTAGCACTGGTGACGATGATCTAACTCAATCTGTTATCCTTACACCTAATAGTGATGATCTCTACGATAAACTCCGAAATTTTTTCACGACAGAGCTCTCTAAAATCCATGGCACTATCTTGACGTTGCAGTCTAATTTCGACGTTCTAGCAAACACGTTGGCAAATCTAACCACCAGGATAACTAATCTCGAAGCGGCGAGCTCTTCATCTGCTCTACAAGAAGAAAACATCATCGATGAGATTAATGAGAGAGTTATGAGATCGCATAATATCATCCTTTTCAACCTGGATGAAACAGACCAATTGTCTGACACTACCTCTGTGAAGAGCATTCTCCGTTAGATTCACTCAGATGAGGCGCAGGACGACGTTAAAATCAAAAGGCTGGGTCGCCTTAATGATGGGCGCAAACCTCGCCCTATATGCGTTACTTTCTCATCTCCTACCATTCCTCGCATAATTTTAAAGAACAAGGGGAAGTACCAAGGTCCGGTGAAGATTACTCAGGATCAGACATTGAAACAACGCTCCTTTTTAAACAACCTACGGAGGGAGCTAAGCGAGGCGAATGATCCTAACAAAACTATTCGCTACATTCGCGGTACACCTAGGATCGTCTCCGTTAATCGCGCTTCAAAAAACGGTTCAGCCATCCCTTAGTGTACTACCAAAACGTTCGTGGTCTCCGTACCAAACTACATGCACTGCAGCGTGAAATTACCTGTACATTACATATATATGACATAATAATCTTTGTGGAAACATGGCTAAACAATGAGATTGCAACTGAGGAGCTTGGATTTGCCGGCTATGTTGTCTATCGTAAAGATCGTTCTAGTCTATCCAGCAATTTCTCCAGAGGTGGAGGCGTCCTCATTGCGATAAAGAAATCGCTCCCTCATGCAGTCATCCAGGCGGACCTACCGAGAATTGAGCAGCTCTTTATCCACGTCCGCATGGGCTCGTCATCTTCTATCTTTTCGGCTGTTTACTTCCCACCTGCATCACCCTCATCTTTATTTGCGGATTATTGCAACAAAGTCTCGGATATTTTCGACTCGTACACCAGCTCTCATATATATCTGTTCGGAGATTTCAACTTGCCGCACGCCGCATGGATCGATAATGGTTGTTTCTGTTATATGCGTCCTGGAATTTGTCTGAATGAACAAGCATCAATAGAAACACTACTACATAATTTTAATTATTGTAATTTATACCAGAAAAATACTATTGTTAACCATCGTGATTCTATGCTCGACCTCATTTTTACGGATGATGTTAATTTAAAAGTTGAGGTCTCTTGTGAAGCGCTTCTTGCTTGCGATGAATATCATCCACCTCTCAATGCTCGCATTACCTCTACACCTGTCGTCGATTTATTAGATGCTCCTAGCTTTCGTTATGACTTTAAAAGAGGTGACTATCACAGTGTTCGTCAATACTTAAACTCAGTTCATTGGGATGATATTTTAACAGGCTTGGATGTTGATAACGCGGTACAACTACTCTACTCACATATGTTCGCGGCTATTGATGCGTATATACCTAAATCCGTTGTTCGATACTCCAGTCACCCCAAATGGTTTTCCTCGCAACTTAAAAGGCTGATTGTTGCAAAGAAACGTGCACATACTATCTATAAGCGATCCAATTCTTTTACTGATTATCTACACTTTTCCCAGCTACGTTGTCAATGTAAACTACTTGCCAAGAAATGCTACACTCAGTTTATACACAATACGGAGGATTTGTTGCGTAATAACCCTAAACATTTCTGGAATTTTATGAATAGCAAGCGTCAAACTAATAGGATACCAAATGTTGTGCACTCCAACGACACCAGCGCGTGTTCTGCTGGTTCTATAGCCAATCTCTTTGCCACATATTTCGGCTCTGTTTTCTCTTCTCATGACGAGGAATCGCCGTGTCTCACGGTTGGTAACCATTTTTGTGTTCCGGACTTGTCCATTGATATAAGCGAAATCTTCACTAAACTCGGTAAACTGAATGTCAACATTGGCCTGGGGATAGATGGTATACCCGCTCTATTCTTTAAATCGTGCGGTTTTATAATATCTCGCCCACTGTGGATCATATTTAACCGCTCCTTAACTACCGGTAAATTTCCAACTGCATGGAAAACCAGCTCGATAACTCCTGTTTTCAAGTCCGGCGATTCCTCTGATGTCAAGAACTACCGGCCGATTTGCGTCATGGATGTGATTCCAAAAGTCTTTGAGAGCATAATTGTAGACAAGTTGGGACCGTTACTACAGAACATTATTTGTGACGAACAGCATGGTTTTATGCCGGGTCGCTCAACGGTATCTAACTTATCCGTCTACTGTAATTTTGTATCTTCTGCACTGGAGTCCAATCATCAAGTGGATACAATATACACAGACTTCAGGAAAGCTTTTGATACTATTGATCACAGTATCTTAATATCTAAACTATCCGCTATTGGTTTCCATGGTAACTGCCTTTTATGGTTTCAAGATTACCTATCTAATAGAACTCAGATTGTAAAAGTCGCGAATTCGTACTCGTCGCCAATTAATGTAACGTCAGGAATCCCTCAAGGCTCACATCTTGGCCCTCTCTTATTCATTTTGTTCATCAATGATCTCTCTGACATTTTCTCAAATTGCCACTTTTTGTTATACGCGGACGATTTAAAATTATTCAAAAGAATATCTACCATAGCTGACTGTAATCTTTTGCAATCTGATCTGTTCAAATTTGAGCTCTGGTGAAAAGATGAAGAGATCTAGGAAAAGATGTCCGATATCCTTCGAGTACAGTCTGAATAATTCAGCGCTTACTCATGTCTCTGAAATTTCTGATTTAGGAGTCCGCTTTACCTCATTACTCAACTTCTCCAATCACTATCGTAATGTCGCTAAGGATGCCGCGAGGATGTTAGGTTTCGTTATGCGTAACACAGCCGATTTCAGGAATCTGAGTTCCCTCAAACTCTTGTATTTCTCACTTGTTAGATCGCGACTTGAATATGCCTCTACTATCTGGTCACCCCAGCATTCCAAATATATTTATCTCCTGGAGAAGATACAACATAGATTCCTGAGATATGCTGCATATAAAACTGGTCAACGTATGGCGAGGCGCGATCATAACTATGTACCACTCATGCAATCTTTTAATATTCCTACTTTACAGATACGCAGAATTGGATCTGATTTACTTTTTATTCACAAGATCGTCAATGGTCTAGTTAACTGTCCACAGATATTGTGTTCCCTCAATTTTCATATTCCGCCTAGGCAGTTCAGGGATGCCAGACTGTTTTACACGACTTCTTATAAGTCGAATTTTGGCTACTCTGATCCAATTAATCGTATTTGTGAAGTAGCTAATAAGTATACTGGCTCTTTTGATCTTTCACTATATCTCATTCTGCACTCAAACGTCATCTGAATAATATTCTAAATAATGTACTGTGACATCCTTCGTCTTTTCTCTATTTTTAGCTCTTACACTTTACTGTTTGCGGTTGATTTCGATTACTGGTGTTTCTCACGAAAATTATTTTATAACATGCACCCTCTCACTCCTGTACACTAAAGGGATCTCTTTCCCGTTTACAAACAATAAATAAATAAATAAATAAATAAATAAATAAATAAATTACTGTAAAATGGAGACAGATCGGACACTATGTCATAGGACCTTTTATGTTCCATTGGACCTCACCTACCACCCCTTAAAATATCGCTACGTATACCGTTTACACCCTGTATATATAACGAAAACTTCGAAGCACTTCGAACATGATTCGAAGCTTAAAACTCTTGAAAGTCTTGATAAGTCGTGAGTCTTTATAGGTCTTGAAAGTCTTGGAAATCTTGAAAATCTTGAAAATCTTGAAAATCTTGAGTCTTGAAAATGAACATGTGGTTGCCAAAAACTAGACAGGTTTGTCGCCTAGAGGGTCTCGCCAGTGTCTCAGTTTATGACTGTATTGTCCCGCGAGTCGGGCGTGGACATACATGCGGGTCCTCAACACTGATGTGGTGGTTCGAATAGCGCGCTCGACGTCTGTGCGAGCGTAGCGCCAAAGCGGAGACCGGCAACCGACCAAGTCGCGACTCTTGCGAGTCGCGAGTGGTGGAGAGTAGACCTATTGTACCTTTATTAAATATATTCTTTATACCTGTTCATCCTGCGATATTATCTACCAAATTGCCTCCACTACAGCTATCAGAAGTGGGAACTGAATCGAGTACGTATCTGAGTTAAATACGGCGAAAACGGTTTCGAAGCCTGATTCGCGAGGCACGCGTGATCGCCGCCATTTGTCCAGAAGTGCGCAGTTTCTTCTTGCGGTGTTCAGTGCGAAGGTTCGACGTTAACGTGTTAGACAATGACCACGTTGAGCGATATCGCGGTTATTCGCGAGAATCTTAGGAAGGCTTCGACCAAGCCCATTAGGGCTTTACACAAATTAGGGTACAGTGAAGAGGGTGATCGAGGGAATCGTCAACGGTTGCGTGGTTTTGAGGGCTTCGGTTATGAGAGTGAATCTCACGAGTTCAAAGCCAGGGTCGCATCGGCGGTAGCTCTTCCTCTTGGTGACTTGGTCGGCATATGCAATGTTCTGAAACTGGACTATGGGGGTACGGCGGACGAGGTTGCTCGCCGAATTGTGGAACACTTATGCGATCTACGACGGTTAAAAGCAGTGGCAATTGAATCCGAAACCGAGGAGGATTCGGACGAAGATTTGGATGTGACGGTGCAATCACGGTCGGTGGAAGTTGCCGCACCGACTCTGGCGGGGACAGCGACACAGCCAGTGGGCGAAGTATTACCATCCTCTTCGAATGAGAGAAGGCCACCGAAATTTGCCTTGAATTTTCGCGACATCGAGGAAACGATACGTCAGTTCGATGGTAGCGAGGAATATCCTATTGAAGCATGGATCGTGGAATTCGAAGATAATGCCAAGTTATTGGGCTGGTCTGAGCTACAAAAATTATTATTCGCAAAGAAGCGGTTGACCGGACTTGCCAGATTATTCACGCAAGGTGAACGGGGAGTTACTACGTGGGAGCGACTCAGAAGTTTGCTTTTAGAAGAATTCTCCACGAAGGTAAATAGTGCGCAGTTACACCAGACATTAAGCAAAAGGAAAATGCAACGCACCGAGTCAGTCCATGAGTATTTCTTAACTATGAAAGAAATAGCAGCGAGGGGAAGCGTCGAGACGGAGGCGTTAATACAATACATCGTGGATGGGATTCCTGAAGATGCAAATGCCAAAATGGGCTTATACGAAGCGCGTACACTAGCAGAGCTTAAAGAAAAGCTTAAAATTTATGACAGAATTAGAAGCGCATTCCCACAGACGGCAACGAAGGATGTTACTGGGAGGGCGGATACGGCAAAGAAATCATCGACGAAGGCGTCTACGGCAGAAGAAAGAAAGTCGGAAGTTCGATGTTTTAATTGCAAGGAAACCGGCCACACGATAAATAAGTGTCCGAAGCCAAGGCGTAGTCGAGGACCTTGCTACGTTTGCGGTTCAAAGGATCATCAGAAACGTCTTTGTCCGAAGCGGTTGGAGACAGCGGGAGGGGTGACAACAGCGGGAGAGGTGACACCAAGGGCAACGACGAACACTGCTACACATATCGTAGATGTAAACACCGAAATAATTCCCTGTTATACCATCGATGTGACTATGGACGTTGGTAAGATTGTTGCTGTTCTAGACACTGGGAGCCCCGTATCGTTTTTGTGTGAACGCGCTATACCCGCAGGCGTCAATATTGTTTCGCCGTCGAAGGCCACAAAATTCGAAGGAGTGAATCGTAGCAAAATTACAGTTTTAGGCCGACTCGAACAGAAAGTAAAAGTAGCCGATTCGGAGGTCACAATTAATTTCTATGTGATCCCTAATTCGACAATAAATTGTATCTGTCTTTTGGGTCGCGATTTTATTGCTCACGATGCGCTGGAGGTTAATATTGGAAAAACGGTAAGCATTAGGCGAAGGGGTCAGACAGGTGTAGACGAGCCGATGGTACCGGACATTTTGAAAATCGAGGTTGCAGACGATATCGATAACTCTGTATGTGTAAATGTAAACCAGAACCTTAACTGGAAATTGCAGAATGAGGTAAAGGAAGTAGTTGATGAGTATTATGTACGTCCGGAAAGGCCTGAGATGCCTGCTACTAAATTAGAGATGGAATTAATTTTAAAATCAAAGAGTCAACCTTTTTACTATAATCCTAGACGGTTATCTTATAGCGAAAAAACTGCAGTTACCGAAATTGTTACTGATCTACTGCAGCGAAAGATTATCCGACCGAGTACATCACAGTATTGCAGTCGTATGGTGCTGATAGATAAGAAAGGGAAAAAAAGAATGGCCTTAGATCTTCGCGACTTAAACAAGATGACTTTAAGAGACAATTTTCCAATTCCACGTATCGATGATCAAATCGATCAATTGAAAAACAAGGTATATTTTACCAAATTAGATTTGAAGGACGCGTTTCACCACGTTTTGTTAAAGGAAAATTCCGTTGAATATACAGCTTTCGCAACCTTTATGGGACAATTTGAATATCTCCGGATGCCTTTTGGATTGTCTAATGGTCCATCTTTCTATATGCGATTTATTAATGCAGCTTTTCAAAAACTATTGTTGGAGAATAAGATTTTGATTTATCTCGATGACATACTGATTGCTACAGTGACAACGGAAGAAAATTTGCAAATATTGAAAGAAGTTTTGACTGTTTTAGTGAATAACTGTCTTGAATTAAAGTTCGCGAAGTGCGCTTTCCTATTGACGGAAATTGTCTATTTAGGATATCACATTGACTGTTCGCGCGCACCGAATTGACCGAAGCTAGCGAGCACGTGCTTCACAATGAGACCGCCTTCAGAAAAGCAAGTCTACGAAGGTCGTAAATCTTCGTTTTGATTTATATCAACACTATGTTGCAGCATGCACCCTTACAACGAATTACCGTGGTAAAGGATAATAAAGAATGAAAACTGGTGATGATGTAACAATAATGATAAACTGTATTATTGGCAAATAGGTATAATCGTCTACAAGTGTTATATTAGGTAATGTTAAATGAATTGTGGATTCACGTCGTGGTATGTGTCTCGGATTCTAAAATGTTCTGTCCTGTTTTGGGAACCTTCAGTCCTTTAAAAGGGCTTGGATTTGCGAGGGAAGGGATTTCCCCTTCCGTTTTCAGTGGATCCGTGGTGGAGGAAAGGTTTGTTGACAGGATGGTGTGTACGTGACGTTTAGGAAAGGTGCGAGGTCAAGGGTTGGTTTGGTCATGCCGATCTTGTGGGTGTCTACCGACGGTGCGGGTTTATGGCTGTTTGGGGACTCGGCAATGCCGCGCGGACGCGATCGACGGTCGACCAGCTGTAGGGACCATTGTCTATTGTGTAAAATTGTGACTCACAGTGTAGGTATATTTCTTAAGCTAAAGTGGACGCGTATATGACTGCAATTAATGTCGAATGGCAGGGTCCCGTTAGGGATGGACGATGAAGGAAGACGCGCATAAACTTATTTCTAGAGGGTTTTATGAATATTGCTAATATAAATATTTAAAGCTATGGTCCTAATTCTATGTGAAATATTAGCTCGACCCCGGTGTTTCGGTTGTTATGTTTCTTGCAATTTTAAGCTGGGGTTCGGAACATCCTCCCCCCGTTGAGAGGATACCGATCAAGGTGTGTATGTCAAGTGTGAGAATGTGCTTAAAATTATGTATCAAGTTCGCATGTTAATTTAGGCGTGGTCGTGCATGGCAGCTCTGCGGGGTTGTCTTCGTCGACTTGGTTGGGTAGAAGTACCAACCGTTTGACGCTCCGATCGAGCACGTTGGTGGCGGTTTTAACTGTAACAGCTCGAACAATGCCGTCGGAGCCTGGATGAACCTTGACGACTCTGCCCAAGGGCCACTGCATGGACGGTATGTTGTCTTCCCTAAGAAGGACAACCGTATCCTTCTTGATTGGATGTATCCCGCTGGTCCATTTGCTGCGACTGGTTAACTCGTTCAGGTATTCCCGATGCCACCTGGTCCAGAAATGCTGCTTCACCTTCTGGATATGCTGCCAACTAGATAGACGGTTGGATGGTGTATCTTTGAAGTCTCGGTCTCTCAGACTCGTTAATGAATCGCCAATAAGGAAATGACCTGGAGTGAGGACAAGAGGATCGTTTGGGTCGGAAGAAATTGGAGTGAGTGGACGAGAGTTTAGAATAGCCTCGATTTCTGTTATCAGAGTATTGAAATTCTCGAATGTGAACAGTTCGTTACCTGCGACGCGTTTTAGGTGGTGTTTAAAGGATTTCACGGCTGCTTCCCAAAGGCCGCCGAAATGCGGAGTCAGAGGGGGAATAAAATTCCATTCGATATTTCGCTCTGAGAGGAAGGTTTTTACCTTATCGTGATGATCGTCGGATTTTAAGAGTTCGCGTAATTCGCGCAGTTCGTTGTTCGCGCCGATAAAGTTTGTGCCGTTGTCCGAGTATAAGTTGGTACAGAATCCTCTTCTGGCGATGAACCGTCGAAGAGCAGCGATGAAGGCCTCGCTGGTGAGGTCACTTACGAGCTCAAGGTGTACAGCCTTGACTGCGAGGCAAACAAACACGGCTACGTACGCCTTGATCCGCTTGAGATTCCGATGCCGGCGTTCCTTAATAAAAAATGGTCCGCAGTAATCTACTCCTACTTTGGTGAATGGGCGCGATTCTCTAATTCTTGCTTCAGGAAGGTCGCCCATGATGTAGTTGATGGGTGGTGGGCGTGCTCTACAGCAACGTACGCAGTTCCTTATTGTTTTCCAAACTTGAGTTCGGCCATCAATGGGCCAATACCGTCGTCTCATTGAGTACAGGGTGGCTTGTGTTCCTGTATGTAATTGTATGCGATGTTCATTTTCGATGATTAGACTTGTGACGCGTGTTTTTGGAAGGATGATTGGGTGCTTTTGCGAAAATGGCATTATCGAATGTTTTAATCGTCCTCCCACGCGTAGCAGCCCGTTTTCATCGATGAACGGGTTTAGGCGTTGCAGTTTGCCCTTTACTCGGTCGGTTTTGCCCTGGGTAAGAAACCGTAGCTCCTCTGGGAAATACTGTCGTTGTATGAGTTTGATGATAGCATCATGGGCGTACTTTAGTTCTGATGGTGTGATGACTCCTTTTGCGGTGTTGGTACATTTCCATCGGAAACAGTGCGCAACTATCCTCTGCATTTTTCCCCACGAAGAATAGTTTTCCAGAATGGTGATATCTACGAGTGTCGTGGTTAGACAGATCGTCCCCTTTTGTTCCGGGATGTTTAATGGTGTCATTTTCCAGACTGGCCAATGAGATTCTTTATGGCGTAGCCAATCTGGTCCGTGGTGCCAAATGGTAGTCCTAAGGAATTCCTCCGGTGACTGACCTCGAGATATGAAATCTGCAGGATTGTCGGAGGTTCTTACGTGACGCCAATTTGTAATTTGAGTTTTCGCCTGAATTTCCGCAACTCGGTTCGCGACGAAAGTTTTTAAAATGTGAGGAGAAGTGTTTAACCAGTGTAGGACAATGGTAGAATCTGTCCAGAGGATGGGCTGTTCTGCATTGACACGTAGAGCCCTTTGAATCGTGTCAACTAGAGATGTAAGAAGGAGTGCCCCGCATAGTTCGAGTCGCGGAATCGATTGCTGTTTGAGGGGAGCTACTCTAGATTTCGCTAGTAATAGCTCGATCTGTATTCTACCACGTGCATCAGTAGTGCGGAGGTAGATGCATGCACCATACGCCTTCTCACTGGCGTCACAAAACCCGTGAATTTGGATGTTCACTGCTTGGTCAATAATTGTTTTACGTGAAAATGTTATGTTATTTAATAAGGGCAGCTGATCATAGTATCGAGTCCATTCTGAGTGGATGTTCATCGGCAATGATTCATCCCAATCGATTTTTAAAGACCAGACCTTTTGGAGTAGGATTTTCGCGACTATGATTACTGGCCCTAGGAGTCCCAGTGGATCGTAAATTTTCGCGATCTCGGAGCTCATGTGACGTTTTGTGACGCGTACCGGAAAAGTTGTAATTTTAACCGCGTAATTAATAACGTCTTGCGTTGAGTTCCAAAAAACTCCGAGGGTTTTCAGCATTGATGATTCCCCGAGGTAAAGTTTGCTATTGACTGATTCCCTTGGTAAATCCTGTAATAGGCTCCGATCGTTGGACGCCCACTGCCGAACATTCAAACCGGCCAGTTTAAGAAGTTCAGTGAGATCTTTCCGAAGAGCGAGTCCGTCCTCTCTTGTAGAGGCTCCTGTGAGCGCGTCGTCCACGTAAAAGTCTCGCTGCAGAACCTCGGAGGCGTCCGGGAATCGATGACCCTCGTCTTCACTCAATTGTTTGAGACAACGGATGGCTAAATATGGAGCTGCAGAAACTCCGAACGTGACCGTGTTGAGTTGATACGTCTTGATCGTCCCATCGATGTCGCGCCAAAGAACTTGTTGGTATTTCCTGTCCTCCGGTCGGACGAAAAATTGTCGGTACATTTTCTCAATGTCGCCGGTAAGGACATATTGATGGGAGCGAAAACGAAGGAGTATATATAGAAGATCGTCTTGGATTTTCGGTCCCACATGTAGTGTGTCGTTTAGAGACACTCCTGTGCTGGTTCCTGCAGATGCGTCGAAAACAACCCTCAGTTTCGTTGTTTGGCTGGTAGTTTTTACGACTCCATGATGCGGTAAGTAATAACCGTCGTTGGGTGATTGGACATCTGTAACCTCGGACATGTGGCCGAGATCTAGATATTCTTGAATTACCGCGTGATACTGCTGGCGCAACTCTGCATCCCCTTGCAGCTTCCGTTCAAGGGAATCGAGTCGCTTCAGGGCTCTTGACTTCGACTGGCCAAGTTGTCGAATTTTGTCGTTGAATGGAAGTGCCACAACGTATCTCCCATCAATGGTTCGCGTGGTATTAGCCTGGAAATGTTGTTCACAAGCGGTTTCTGATTCTGACAGGTGTTGGATCTGCGGGCCTTCTTCAATTTCCCAAAACCGTGTAAGATCCAGTTGAAGACCAGAGGTTGAGTGGCAAAACTGTTTTTTATCTGATGGAGCGGCTGGTACGCTCCCCCCGATGACCCATCCAAATCTTGTTTTTTGCAAGACCAAATTTGGACCGTTAGGAGGCGATAGATCAATTTGGCCGACGCACAATAAGGACAACGCCATTCCGGAACCCAATAACAAGTCGACAGGTGCTGGCCGGTGGAAGTCGGGATCAGCAAGGTTGAGATTGCGTGGAATGGCTAATGACGAGCGGTCGATCGGTTGATCAGGTATTAACGCCGAAATGTTGGGAACCGTCAAAAAGGTTAATGTCCGTTGATAATTGCTGGCACGCGCTTGGATGGTTGCATCAATGCTGTGGGACGCAACCGTGGACAGGTCGTTGAGGACTCCAATGGGAACGTGACATCTCCTTTGTGGTAACTTGAGCCTTTTAGCGAAACTCTCGGTCATGAAGTTTGATGTTGCACATGTGTCGATTAATGTTCGACAACTTATAGGTTGATGGTCTTCATTTATAACCTTGATTCGCGCCGTAACAAGGAGCTCATTAGTAGCAGGATTGATGACGAAGGCATTTTGACCTGCTGTTCCCTTGGGATCCTCGATCTCCTTTAGTCAATCCGACGTAGACTGATATACTTCTGCAGAGGACTCAGATGTGACTATGGAATTCATCGGAGAAGACTCGCCCGTTGTTTCCTTTTGCGAGAAGCCAGAATTGTGTAGCATCGTGTGATGCCGCTTGTGGCAAATACGACATGCACCCGCTTTGCAATAATTTGGCGTGTGTCCTTTTCCGAGACAATTTGGACATAGGGAGGCTTTTTCGACTTCGAGGGAACGCTCCTTTACCGATTTCGCCTTGAATGTTTCGCAATACCAAATCCCGTGAGAGCCTTTGCAAACAGGACATTCTGTGTCCTTTGCGGTAAAAAAGGCGTGACCTCGCGGTGGTCCTGATTTATTAAGTCGTTGTTGATCCATCGGACCTCGTTTATTTTTATCCGTGAATGCTGAATTTGGTGGCGAAATTGGAGCGCAGTTTGCTCGTTTTTCCAGAAATTCTAGGAGAGCGGTATAAGCTGGCATTTTTTTATCTTTTAGTGTCAGTTCCCATTGCCAAACGGTATTTGAAGAAACCTTGGACAAAATAGTGGAAACGAGAATCGCGTTCCAAGATTCGATTGGCTCTCCAAGGTTCTTTAGTGCTCGCAGATGTTGATTTATGGAGTCTACGAAATCGCCTAGCGTTTCCGGGGAATCTTTCGCGAGTTTCGGGTAGTCTCGAATTGCGTCACAGTGTCGCATTAGAATTCTGCGAGTGTGATCGTATTTTTTCTTTAATGTTTCGATTGCACTGGCGTAGTTTGCGTCTGTAGTATTTAATGATTGAATAGACGCGGCGGCTTTCCCTGACAGGGCCGACCGGAGATATTGCAATTTTTGCACCGGTGTTAAATCTTCGTTGCGGTCGATTGAGGACGAAAATATGTCAAAAAAAGATGGCCATTCCTCGATTGTCCCGTCGAACGTGGGTAAATGCAGCTCAGGAAGTTTAACTGTCAATTGTGTTGCCGTTGATAACGCGGGCGATGGGTTCGAAACGCGCGTTGTTGGAGCTGCTGACGGATCTCCGTCAATGAGCCTATTGGCTCGCGCTATGGCGATGTGGTAGCGGTTTTGGATTTCATAACGGCGTGTTTCTTCACTTTCATCGAGGTCTTCAAGGGCGGATTGGATGTCTTCAAACCGACTCCAATGTTCTTTCAGACTGCTCAAATGCGATTTGAGAAGGTACGCGTCGCTCCGTTCATTATCTGGACACTCGTTGAGCAATGTCTCAAATGAGGTAATCTGCCCTAAGATTTTGCCGCGTTTACGCCGAAAAAAAGTGATCTCTTGCGATAAATTATCCGAATGTGTTTGGTTGGAAGACTGATCAGAACGTCTTGTTTTCGGCATCGTGGGAATAGGATGAGGAAACGAGAAGGAATTGGCGAAACAGAACGAGCCTACCTTATCGAAGCGAAGTCGTCAAGGATTTTGACATCCGTCACGACGTCCGGAGTTAGAGAGATCCTGGGATGGATGTTGCACAGGAGATGGAGGCTGGATTGCCTGAGACGATTGGTACTGTTGCAACCTCGTCGTCGTTGCGATGCCTTCCGGTTGTACGGCAAGTAATGGTTGATCACTATGATGATCGCACGATCAATGCTGGGGAGTGCTACAATGGCAAGGTCCTTGGGGTGTTCCTAGGCGAGGATGCTGCGCAGTGATGAAGCCTGAATGGCTTGAGACGACTGGTGATGTTGCAACCTGGTCGTCGCTGCGAAGTCCTCCGGTTGCACCGCAGACAAGGATTGGATCACTGATGTGATCTTACGGTCGATGTTTGGATCGACGTTGCAGATGATATCACTATCTGCAGCACTGAGAGACTGATGAGTCCACAAGTTCACTGGTATCCGGCTCGAAGGACCAAAAATGTTCGCGCGCACCGAATTGACCGAAGCTAGCGAGCACGTGCTTCACAATGAGACCGCCTTCAGAAAAGCAAGTCTACGAAGGTCGTAAATCTTCGTTTTGATTTATATCAACACTATGTTGCAGCATGCACCCTTACAACGAATTACCGTGGTAAAGGATAATAAAGAATGAAAACTGGTGATGATGTAACAATAATGATAAACTGTATTATTGGCAAATAGGTATAATCGTCTACAAGTGTTATATTAGGTAATGTTAAATGAATTGTGGATTCACGTCGTGGTATGTGTCTCGGATTCTAAAATGTTCTGTCCTGTTTTGGGAACCTTCAGTCCTTTAAAAGGGCTTGGATTTGCGAGGGAAGGGATTTCCCCTTCCGTTTTCAGTGGATCCGTGGTGGAGGAAAGGTTTGTTGACAGGATGGTGTGTACGTGACGTTTAGGAAAGGTGCGAGGTCAAGGGTTGGTTTGGTCATGCCGATCTTGTGGGTGTCTACCGACGGTGCGGGTTTATGGCTGTTTGGGGACTCGGCAATGCCGCGCGGACGCGATCGACGGTCGACCAGCTGTAGGGACCATTGTCTATTGTGTAAAATTGTGACTCACAGTGTAGGTATATTTCTTAAGCTAAAGTGGACGCGTATATGACTGCAATTAATGTCGAATGGCAGGGTCCCGTTAGGGATGGACGATGAAGGAAGACGCGCATAAACTTATTTCTAGAGGGTTTTATGAATATTGCTAATATAAATATTTAAAGCTATGGTCCTAATTCTATGTGAAATATTAGCTCGACCCCGGTGTTTCGGTTGTTATGTTTCTTGCAATTTTAAGCTGGGGTTCGGAACATTGACGCAGAAGGAATTCGACCCAGTAATGAAAATATAAGGGCCATGGTGGAATATCCCATACCCAGGAATTTTCGGGAATTGCATAGTTATTTAGGACTGATCTCGTATTTCCGAAAGTTTATACGGAATTTCGCGCTAGAGGCAAAACCATTGTATGATCTGCTGAAGTCGAAACTAGCATTTAAATGGGACGATGAGACATTGAAATGTTTGGATAAGCTTAAACAGACAATAATGTCGGAACCAGTCTTGTCAATTTATTCGCCTACTGCGGACACGGAGTTGTATTGTGATGCGAGCGCGCACGGTTACGGATCCGTGTTGCTGCAAAAACAGTCCGATGGAAAATTTCACCCTATATCGTATTTCGGCAAAAGGACTACACAAGCCGAGTCGAAGTATCACAGCTTCGAGCTTGAAGCTCTCGCTATTGTTTATTCTCTCGAGCGGTTTAGAATTTATTTGCAGGGAATTCCTTTTAAGATTGTGACTGATTGTAATAGCTTAAAATTAACACTGGAAAAGAAAGAAGTTAATCCAATAATCTTGCGCTGGTCCTTGATACTTCGTAATTATAATTATACGTTGGAACATCGATCGGGAGACAAATTGCAGCATGCTGATGCGTTAAGTCGTGAATTTAGTGTGCTTGCTATCACCGAAAATACTTTTGAAAGAAATCTAGAGATTTTACAATGTCAGGACCCACAGGTCTGTAATATTAGGGAGCAGTTGCAACATTCGGAAAGTAAATTTTATGAACTAAATAACGGACTTGTTTATCGAAAGTTGGGCAATAAGTTATTGTTCTATGTTCCATCATCTATGGAAGAAAACGTGATAAGAGCGAATCACGAAGAGATAGGGCACCAAGGCACTAATAAGACGTTAGAATATATCTCACGCATTTATTGGTTCCCAGATAAGAAACAGAAGATTCAAAATTATATTGGAAAATGTTTAAAATGCATCACTTATGCTACGGCAGCGAATAGAATTGAAGGAAAATTACATTGTCCTCCAAAGGGAAACGTACCTTTCTGTTGTTTGCATATCGATCACTTCGGGCCCTTGGATAGAACGAAGCATCGACATAAATTTATTTTCGAAGTCATAGATGCGTTCACGAAGTTTGTAAAATTTTATGCGACGGTTAGTACGAACACCGATGAAGTGATAAGGCATTTAAATACGTATTTTTCTACTTATAGTAAACCGCGTCAAATTGTTTCGGATCGTGGAAGTGCGTTTACATCTAATAAATTTAAGGAATTTATGGCCAAAAATGGGATAAAGCACGTTTTAATAGCAACAGCTACGCCTCATGCGAACGGGCAAATTGAAAGGATAAATAGATCCTTAACAACTATCCCTGATAACCAGGTTTGACGGCAGGATCTGCCGGCAGCTGCGGCGCAGCCTACGTCCGCATTCGACTACGGTTCTGCCGGCAGATCCTGCCAAGCACGAATTATCTACGTCGCGGCAATTGGGATTCACATTATTTGCAAGACAGACAAGTAGGGTTATGCGCGAAGTGCGAATGTTTAGCGTCTTGTTTAGTAGATAATAATTTAATACATATTTTCTTATAAATGTTAATGTTCGCAGGAGCATGCATGATCGCCTAGGGTGTGTGCTGTGCGGAGGTGGAGCTGAAGTAAGTATCGCATGTATCCTGTTTATTCATACGTTACGTTTAATTTTGTACTAATGTTCTATTTGTTTTCAGCGCTAACACAATACGGAATATGGTGATTCTACAGAAGAAAGAAGTCTAAAATACAGGAAATTTTCTGACATCGCACCTAGTAGGTACCACTGGTTACGGGACGTATTGTATATAGATTTATTAATGTAAATATAGAATGTTCTTCTTCGAATTTATATGCGCTATCTGTATAATTTTGTAACAATTGTAATCGCCAATCCTGTATTATTAAACTTTTTCAAATAAGTAAATGAATTATTTAATAAATGTAGAATCTGCTTTGTTATTTGGGGGTAGGGATACACCTATAGTAATCACGGTATACATGTGTTGGTGCGTATGGACGTCCATGTGACGTCACGCGCAGATAATTGTTTGGCAATTGTGGCCTTCAGATGGCGCTGTTGGATGGTCAGGCGTAGTGATCCTCTAGGCAGTGATCGGACAAACGCAAAACGTCGCTGATTGGTTGCTGCGATTTGTGGCAAAAGCGGAAGTAGACAGAGAAAGAAAGTGTAAGAAAGAAAGAGACAGAAATACGAATAGAAAGAGACAGAAATACGAATAGAAAGAGATAGATAAACAAGCAGCTTGGAAAGCAGACGATTTAATGAATGTTTAGGTTATGTTATTTCCGGTTTTGTCCCACAATGGCTGCGGTTTGTCCGATCACTGCCTAGAGGATCACTAGTCAGGCGGGCAGCAGGATCTGCCAGGATCTGCTTGGCAGGATCTGCCGGCAGAACCGTAGTCGAATGCGGACCAGGGGTTTAAAACAGTTATGATATCGGTTTCGGTTCTTGAAACAGTTATGAAGAACCGATATTCTGGATAACTGTTATAAAGAACCGAAATTTCTGAGTATATCGATTTCGGTTACGGTTCTATAACCGATATTATATCGGTTATAACGGTTCTAGAACCGTTATTTTTTCGGTTCTATATCGATTCTAAAACGGTTCTGGAGTCGGTTTATTTCCGTTCGTAAATTGATTCTTATATTGCTCCTACGAAATTGTTATATGTTTTAACTCTCCGATGGCTGTGCATGGATTTATTTTGTCAATGCAATTGGAACGCAGACGTCTATTCTTAATTTATACCCAATCGTTGCTATCCGCGGCCGCAGAAATCAACAGACGCGTCGTTATGCGCGGGTCTCGCGAGCCGCGGCTTCCGCGCCCCCACGTCTCTCCTCACGGGCGGCCTACAAGCGTGTTCGAGAAACGTCTCGATGATCAGTGTTTCTCAAAGCTCATTTTCTGCATGCTACACTAGTCGGTAGTAATTATTTTATTAATATTAGTAATAATAACTATAAATATATTATATTATAAAATTAATAAATAGTTAGTGTTAGTAAACACTAACACTAATGTTAGTGTTAGTAAATACAAACGTATTAGGGTGTATTTTAGTGTTAAGAGTAATTATAATCCAATAAAAATTTAAAAAAAAAAACAATTATTATAATGGGTAGAAAGAAGTGCGACATCGTTCGAAAATATTTTAAAATCTCTGATGACGGAAAGAAACTACAATGTGTAATTGAAGACTGCTCTTCAACAATTTCGGTGTGTATAATTAACGTGTATATTTTCAACAAGTAGTTACATTTTTGTTTATGTCGCAAACAATTGTAAAATCTCAGCCTTTGTGCAAAATTTCTAGCTCTTTTATAAAAAGCTGCTTTTTTGTAACGAGACCCATTTTATCTCAATTAGGCTGAGTAATCATAGAATTTGTGTAATACAGCTGGATGCTTTCAGCCTTAATGTAATGGAAATATTTGACAACAAAAAAGCTATCTACAAAGAGTCTAGATTTCAGCCGCTTTTTCAAAATGCTAGAAATACAAAATGGCTGATTTTACCATTTTCCTACGACATCTATATCTTTATGTTTTTATTTTATTATTTTAAATGAAAAATACATATTTTTAGGACCATCCCTAGTAGCATTTTTGTTGGCCAACGGTAGCCAACAGTTGGGAATCAGTTGGGAGGTGGTTAGTAGTTTCGCCTACAAACCTTCTTTACAGGGCCCAACCGTTGAATGTTGCATTTGCATCCCGACAATTTGACTACGGTTGGGAAACAATTGGGAGGTGGTTAGTAGTTTCGCCTACAAACCCCATCTATTGGGCCAACTGTTTAATATTGCACTCATCTTTCGGTGATTTGTCTACGAATAACCAATTCTGGGCCAACTAATAATGCCCTACGGCAATACTGGATCTTAGAGCATTGTGACGAAGTCACGTCACGCGCCGCGCAAGAGTACGCCGCCGAGCCGATAAGCCGAGTTCGCGCCGCGGCCGCCAGGCGGCCGCGAAGCCGCGAACTCTCTCGCGAGCGAAGATGTACGGCCTCCCGATTTAAGGCCGCGGCGAGCGAAACTGATAGCTCTCGTACCGTACGTATTAGTGGGTCACACTGCCGGACCTAACACCCGAGACGCTCTTTTTAACTTCGTGAAGGTGTGCACGCGTCGACCATCGTCACGCTGTGCCGAAAACCAACATTTTTCCGAAATAGGCCGAGGAGAGCAATCTTGCGCCCTACCCTTGCCTGTGAGGTGTCTCCGCGCCCTATAGAATTACTCATTTGACGAACCCGGCATCTGATTCCTTCTCCGTCCACCGGTAACCGTCTCGCAAACCGGAGACGGTCACAGCATATACGAAGAGAACTAGTTTAAAATGAGTCCACCTAACTTTTTAATTTTGCCAGTTGAAATTCTAACATTTTCCCGTTACCTATAAATAATAAGTATAATTTAAAATCCAACCGTTTGCTTACCATTGGATTACTATTACATATAGTACGGTAGGCCTTATAAATGGTTGGGCAACAGTAGGAAAGCCTACCTTGGCCATCTGTTGTTGGCCCAACCTGAAAAAAAAGTGCCAAATCTAACTGTTGGCCAACTAATATTATGTGCGTGGCCCAACTGTATGCCAACCGAAAATACTACTAGGGATTCCACAAATTTGCAAAAACATTTAGAACTTAACCATCCAAACGAATTTACCATGGTTATGCTTGAAAAAGAAGGATATAAGAGAAGTGCCACTAATGTTCAGAATACTGCGAACAAAAATATTAAAAAACCAAAATTTGACTTAATGGATGCTTGTGTTAGATCAGGGCCGCCGCGGGGGCCAAGACGCGCGGCGGGAGAAAGGAGGCGTCGCCTCTGAAACTCGGCCGAAAAGATCACTTAATTCCCAAGCCTGTGTTAGATTCCTTAATAGATGACGCCGCATTTCAAGATATTATTAATACGATACCTTCACAAAAAGAAACAATTAATTCACACAAAGTACATGACGCAATTGCTGAAGAAGCAATTGATGTAAAAAGGAAAATTAAAGGAGAAATAAAAGGCAAATTGATATCTCTGAAAGTGGACGTGCTACGTGCTTGGGCAGATCTTTTCTTGGCATCAACATTCAATTCATGAAAGATGGCAAAATACATATTCGTACGTTAGGAGTTGTAAGAGTTTAGGGCAAATTAGGGAACGGCCTATGAGTGCAAAGTTATGACCATAGGATGCGTCCCAACGAAAGTAATGTAGCGACGGAATAGAAGGGACCGCGTAGAGTCGGCGTAGCGGTGTAGCTAACGCTGCTGATCAGCACGCGGGCGGCTCTCGGGTTCGAATCCCGGCGCCGGTGGCGCTCTCTTTTTCCGTCGCTTACAGAGTTGTTGAACTTTTTGAAAGACATAGTGCCGAATATTTAAAAAATGTTATTACGCATACATGTAGTACATATGGAATTACAACGAAACAGATATACACGGTGACTGTAGACAACGCGGCAAATATGCTAAAAACTGTAAAAATTTTAAATGAAGAAGACGATGAGTGCGATAATCTTGATGTTGAAAATAATGCAGAAGAAATTACAGGATCGGAAATAACAGATGTTTTAATCAATTCCGAGCATTGCGATTATAATAACGACTCTACTGAAATAATTGATAACGAATTTCTAATAACACCTGATTTTACAATTAAGACAATTAGATGTGCAGCTCATACGCTACAATTAGCTGTTAGCAATTTGTTAAAAAAACAAGAAGTTTTGGAAATTGTGGAAAAAGTTAGGAAAGTGGTAAAAAAATTACGCACACCTCTTTTAAAGTCCACTTTGTTGGCAGTGCGTGCAAAAAGTGCAATGCTTGATTGTGTAACAAGATGGCATTCAACGTTTGATATGCTTAAAAGATTATTAGAATTAAAAGAATATTGTGAACAAATCAAGGACAATGATTTAAAACTATCAGAATCAGTATGGGCTAAGATGATTGAATTAATTAATGTACTCAAACCCGCACGAATCGCAACGAAGCGTTTACAAAGCGAGTTATTATTTCTCGGTGATTTATATGAAATTTGGCAACGATGCCTTATGGAAGTAAAAAAAAAAAAATACCGAATTTGCAACTGAATTTGTTAATAACATAAAGAGGCGAGAATCCGCATTATTTGAAAGCGAAATTGTTTTAGCTGCAATATACATGGACCCTCGATACAATGTCATTTTAACAGATGCACAAATTCGTGCTGCTAAAGATTGTCTATTAAACACATACACCAGAATAGAGGAACTATGTATAGAAACGGAAAAAGCATCGAATGAAGACAACAGTTGTATAATTCAGGATACATCTCATATAGTAGAAGAAGATGAATTTGAAAGTTTGTTAAAGAATGCAGAAGCAGTCCGTGGACAAACTAAATCAAGAAATAGTACGTCGCACTGTTCGGTTGAAAATAAGTTAGGCGACTTCCTGAAAGAACCGCGATTAAAATCGTCCACTGATATTTTGTCGTACTGGAATAATAAAAATACATCCGAATTATACAAATTAGCGGAAGTACTTTTAGCTGTACCACCAACGCAAGTCAGCGTGGAACGTTTATTTTCGGCATTGAAATTTATTTTATCTCCGCATCGCTCAAGAATGAACGGAAACCTAGTTAATGATATATTAGTAATTCGCTTAAACCGTAACAAAATTATAGATAATTGAATTTCTTAGAAATATTTCTTGAAAATAAATTCTTAATATACAATAATCTGTAAGCGTAATATCTACTTATTTTAATTCCTATAAAACCGATGCGAGAATCAATTCCAGAACCGTTTTAGAACCGATATAGAACCGAAAAAATAACGGTTCTAGAACCGTTATAACCGATATAATATCGGTTATAGAACCGTAACCGAAATCGATATACTCAGAAATTTCGGTTCCTTATAACAGTTATTCAGAATATCGGTTCTTCATAACTATTTCAGTCAGAACCGATATATAACTGTTTGAAACAGTTATTTTCGGAACCGTTTCAATCCCTGATGCGGACGTAGGCTGCGCCGCAGCTGCCGGCAGATCCTGCGCTCTCCTGGCAGACCCTGCTGTCCATCTGCTGGCAGACTGCAGGCAGATGGTTATCAGGGTATGTTAGCAAAATTAAGTACAAGCTTACAGTCTTGGAGTCAGTGTTTGGCGGATGTAGAGTATGCTTTTAATAATAGCGTAAACCGATCGACGGGAGATACGCCGTCTAGATTGTTATTCGGCACAAACCAAGTTGGGCCTATTAGTGATGATTTGCGTTGTATTCTGGAAGATCAATTGTCGGAAGAACGGGATTTAGAAAAGATACGAGAGAACGCGGTTTCCAAAATACACACGACAAATGAGAAAAATCGTTCCTATTACGATAAGCGACATAAACCGCCTATTCAGTATTCGGTGGGAGATTACGTCATGATCAAAAATGTCGACGTGACGCCGGGTACAAGTAAAAAGTTATTGCCAAAGTTTCGAGGTCCTTATGTGGTTAAGAAAGTATTGGATAGAGATAGATATATAGTATGTGATCCTGAGGGTCATCAATTGACACAGAGATCCTTTGAAGGTGTTTGTGCGCCGGAAAATATGAAACCCTGGTTGAATCCCAGGGAGACAGCTCATGTTCCATAAAACAAACAAAGTTCCTTTATTTTACATTATTCTTGTATTAACCATTTACGTTAAGTGTGCTATTAGAATAGATAAAGCGTACCCAAATTGCGTTAAGTATAAAGATTTTTAAGTTAGTTTTAATCACTTTAAGATAATGTAAGTAGATTGAGGGCAACCTGTAGTGGTCAGAATGGCCGAACTGTGGTGGTTCGAATAGCGCGCTCGACGTCTGTGCGAGCGTAGCGCCACAGCGGAGACCGGCAACCGACCGAGTCGCGACTCTTGCGAGTCGCGAGTGGGGGAGAGTGTCCCAGGGGGGTGACACTAAGGGTGCCTTCCGTTTCGCGCATTGAGTGCATAGACAGCAGGCAATGGTGATTGGTGGTTCATACGGTGAGTGTATAGACTGCATAACCTGATTGGAGTATTCGAATTCGACATACAGAAGGGAGAACTACGCATGCGCGCATTATGTGCATTGGCTGCCTATAGTTTGATTTTCTGTAGTTGCTGCACACCTCATGCGCCAGAAGTTGGAGGATTCTAGGGAATTCTACGAATCAGGTTATGCAGTCTATTCACTCCCTGCATGAACCACCAATCACCATTGCCTGCAGTCTATGCACTCAATGCGCGAAACGGAAGGCACCCTCATAGAGGCTTGAAATATAACCGCCGTTTAGTTCCCATACATTACTGTAGACAGCGCTGGATGCAATTTAGTTGAAAGATTATCCACTAGATGGTGCTGACCACAGGCTACATTTGGCATAATTTGGTTGAATTCAGTTGAATTTGGCGGCCATTATTGACCGTTACTGACCGTTACTGGACCATTACAGCCAAGCGTTGCCAAGCGTGATCTAGCCTAGCAAAGCCTGGCAAAGCCAGTACGGAATCTCGTGCACGGAACGAGATTCCGTACAGTGCACAGGCATCATATTTTATTTATTTTCTAGAATCATCATGTCCAGCTATACGAAATGTTGTGTGCCCGGGTGTGAAGATCGGACGTCAACAAGGCATCGATTTCCAAATCCCACCAAAGATGCAGCACGTTTCAACTTGTGGATTGAAGTAATTGGTAATCCCAAACTAGTGGAGGTAGACCCGATGCGTATCTACAGAAATGTTCGTGTATGCCATCAGCATTTCACGATCAAGGATAAGTCATCGAACATGTACTTGGTCCGTACAGCAATACCTTCTCAAAGGTTACCATCTGTACAAGGTACGAAATGTGACTATTATTACTATATGAACAATTATTTTATACAATATAAAAATCATATTCCAATTTGTTACACAGCAGTTGGAACATCAACATCTCAACCCCATGGCGCAGAAGAGCCATTGAATGCAGAAGCAGGAACATCTACATCCCAACCCCATGGCACAGAAGATCCATTGAATGCAGAAGCAGGAACATCTACATCCCAACCCCATGGCACAGAAGAGCCATTGAATGCAGAAGCAGGAACATCTACATCCGAACCCCATGGCACAGAAGAGCCATTGAATGCAGAAGCAGGAACATCTACATCCCAACCCCATGGCACAGAAGAGCCATTGAATGCAAAAGCAGGAACATCTACATTTCAATTCCGCGGTATACAAGAATTATTGAGTGTAGAAGATGAACCATCTACATCCTGCGGTATAGGAGAGGTACAGCGTTCGGTTACACCTGTAAATACCCATCGTAAGTATGCGAACCAAATCCCTCACATCCAAATATAAATTTTTAATTATTAAAGATGTACCGGCTAGGCGGTTAAACCGAGTATCCGCCCACTTTTGTAGTTGGCAAATAGTCGGCAAAGAAGGCCGAGTGTTAGTCTTGAATTTTTAGTATTACTAATAACTTGATAAGGCATATTATACATATACATATAGCTATTTGTATGTAATATAAGTAGTAAGACTATGGGGATTCTAACCCAGGTCCTCTGAGGGGAGCGCGGGGGCGGGGGGAAGTGAGGGCGCGCGGGGGAGCGCGGTGGAGGGAACTATGGGCGCGGGGAGAGTGGGGAGTGGAAGACCGGTTGCGCGCGCATGAGCCGCGGAGTGGGGGAAGTCGCAATCGTGGAGGGGATCAGTCCGGACCGAGCCGCCGCGGAGATCTCTCCAGACCTAACCCACCGGTAGAAATTTCTACAGAGCGTCGTCCCCTCCCTCTAAAAAATTTCTGGGGTTGGGTCTTGTATGAAAAAATCTTTTTCAGACTCGATCCAACCCCAGAAATTGTTTCCCTAAATATTTTTATAAATCAGATCCGTCGCCTGAATATTTTTTTCCAAACCCGCAGATACTTTCTCTCCAAACGCAGAGAAATAATAATTTTTTAATCAATGATCCAGCGAACCACTATGTAGAAAACAGACATATTTTTTCAAACAAATATGCAGCATTCTAAAGTTAACAATTTTTCAAACTCTAGCAAACAAATATGCATTATGCATTCATAGCACTGTGAAAATGGTATCATCTCGCGCGACTGCACCAGAAGAGTCAAATTACACGCATTATCGCGCGAGACGATACCATTTTCACAGTGCTAAGAATGCATGATGCATATTTGTTTGCTTTTAAAATTATGCGAAGAGGAAAGAAGGATGGATGATGAGTAAATAAAATTGAGGAGCAATGTATGTTTAAGAAATTATATATTGTTACATAATAAATGGGAAAAATAATACAGAATATAATGATAATGATAATATATGTAGATTATAAATATAAATATGAATATAAATATAAATATGAATATAAATATAAATATGAATATAAATATGAATATAAATATGAATATAAATATGAATATAAATATAAGTATAAATAAAAGTGATAATATAAATGATAATATAGAATATAAAATAGATAAAAATAGAACAAAATAAAAAATGATAATGATAATGATAATGAAAAATAAAAAACAAGAAACAAAAATAGAACAAAATAAATAAAAAAAATAATAAAAATGATAATGATAAATATAATGAAGATGATAATGATAAAATATATGAAAAAAAGAAAAAATAGAAAAAATAATAACTAGTCCGACGATGATGGGGGTGGTGGTGTCGGCGGTGGCGTGAAAACCCCCTCGGGCCACTGAGGAGGTGGGGATTGCGGCGACTGCGGCGGCGTGAGCAGCCCGAGGGGCCACTCAGAGGGTGGGGATGGTGGCGATGGCGGCTGTACAGATGACGACGACGACGATGAATATGGGCTGGAGGGGGTTGACACCGGCCACCAGGGTGGCGTGTCTATAGATGATGACCCTGACCCATTCATCGCCGTCGTCGATGTTCGGGACCCCATCGCCGCCGTCGATGTTGGGGACCCCATCGCCACCGACGGTGACTGCCGCAACCGCCCCACATCTATCCACGGGGGGGATGGTGGCGACGGTGGCGACGGTGGCGATGGGGGTCGCGATCGCCTCAGCTGTACGTCTCGAGACGTCGATGTTGTCGCCGTCATCGATGTTGTCGCCGTCGTCGATGGTGGTGGTGTTGGGGTCCCCATCGCCACCGACGGTGGCTGTCGTCGCAACCGTCCCACATCAATCCACGGCGGCGACGGTGGCGATGGGGGTCGCGGTCGCCTCAACTGCAGGAGCCTCATTCGTTGATATGGCACACATGGGCGCTGCAGCCGAGTCGCCATCGATGAGTTAATCACCATGCCCGAGTTTCGCCGCATGTTCGGCACCACCGGAGACGCAATCTCCTCCGGAGGTACCACCCCAGTCATGATGTATGCCAAAAATCGCAATCTTTCCAGTAACAATTGATTGTCCTAGAACACAAACACTGGTATAAGAATAATACAACAAAATCCACACACACACACACACACACACAACAATGTAATGTATTACATACCACTGAAGGCAGCGGCGGTGAAAGCGATGGCGATGGTGATGGTGACAGCGATGGCGACGGCGACGGCGACTGCGACGGCGACTGCGACGACGACGACGACGACGACAGCTGTGGTGGTAATTGCTAAAACAAAGAAACCCGCGATATAATATTGGTATGATTTAATGTCACACGATTTAAATGGCTAAATGCGATAAAATGTTATTAATATTGATATGTACATACCTCTGGATTGTGCCGACATGGCTCAGGATCCCACTCGGGAGCGATTTTATTTCGCCCCATGATGCTCCCACATATCAAAGACAACTAGGCTCGCAGCATCTTCAAGCTCTCGCATGTAGAAACTTCTCCAAGCTTACGCATGCAAAAACCCCTACTACATATCATGAAATCGAGAAGTGCGTAGCTTTGCAAAGTAAGATGTTGTTGTTCTCCACCTTCATTTTCTTCATCTTCTTCTTCGCATGCAATCCTCTCTCAATATTCACATGCATCTTCTTCGAATTCAGTTTTGGATACATTATTCGACTAGATCATACCACTCTGAACGTGTATTGAACATGTATCGAACGTGTGTGATACCACTCTGAACATGTATTGAACGTGTATTGAACATGTATTAAACATGTATTGAACGTGTAATGAACGTGTATCATACCACTTCTAAATAATTACAACCATCGTCTTAATCTAGCATACATCATATTATGGAGGTTGGGTTTGGGAAGGGTGAAGAAAAAAAAACATGTATACATTAAAAATTGATTATATTTATTTATGAATTTCCATCTGGTGTTTAGACCACCAGTTGAATATTTTAAATACATTTTGCAAAGCACAATGCTTTGCATGTCTACAACATCGCAGAGTATTAACTGCATTTAGCTTAGTTAGAGATTTGATATCATCATAGTCAATGTCCAGCGTCTCAATGATCACGTTCACTCTTGTATTTTCATCGAGGAAATCTGCAAGCCAGTCGCGTTTCTGCAACCCTTTAACGTATACGATATGGGATGTACCATCTTCTTCGTCGACAGCATCAGCTATAGCTTTCGTAATTAGCTGTTTAGCCATACTGTATGGAACGTCTCCATCATCCCATCGTAGCCCATGATGTTTTGCAACCAACCATCGGATGTTTGATTTGTCGGATTTTGTAAGAAGATATTGAGGCATCGAACTCCCAAAAATATAGTGCGAGAGAATTGTTCCCTTTCGTAGGATAGCCACTTCCTTGACAACAAATCTTCCATCAACGATGAATCCTTGCAGATCAACAAATGTTGGTACAGCCATTATCGATACGATTTAGAGGTCCGCTCGCTTCCACAACAGACGGGAGAATGCAGTCTTTCTTGTAAAGCATCTCAATTTTCATGATGAAATTATTTAATTGATTTTGCGCACCACGTTTGTCAGCGGATTGTATTCAACCACCCGATCATGCAGAATCAGACAGTAGGCTGTAGTATTTGCAGGCACATTCTCTTTACAATCAAATTCTATGCGCACGTCCACGGTGCTATTCTTGATCGACTCATTTTGTCGCGAACAATCAATCACCACGAGAGGACCAAATTGTAAAAATTGGGCCACGGTGAATAATGCCTCGTTGCAACTATGTCCATAATACGATTTACGGAAATGTGTATACATGTTAAACAAGATGGCATGCTTATTCTTGTCAAAGTCCAAGTTCAGATCATCATATGGGTAAAATTCCGAGTTGAGAAAAAGTTTTACATTGGTCAATTTACAGTGGTCGAACCGAGTAGCATCTTCGATCATCACATTCTTTCGAGCAGTCTGTAGAGCAAAGATAACGTATCGCGGCTTCTCCAGTTGTGCAGCTGCCTTCACAGCCCACGAATGCTTGGTTGTGCTCTGTAAGAGAGGATACTCGTACAGATCCCACGAGCGAAAACTAATGTTCAGGTTTTGTCCACTTTCCAAAGCATGTAGCAACGATAGCTTATTAACATCGTTCAGCGTCACATGAGGCATCCGCCATTGCACTTTAAGTAATTCAATTTCTGGTTCCAACGTCGATGATCCTATTAGAGAATTGTTATCGTTGCGCGATCGTATTAAAATCAATTCGTGACGTGCATTAATAATCATGCGTTTGTAGTCCTCGCAAAATCCCAACAAATATTTGAGTGGGATGCAAAAATTGAAATGATTTTTCACTATTAGCTCATCGTGTCGTTTCAAGCCCCATCCAGCATTCTCCATATTTTTGTCTTCGTCAGATGTCAACGATACATAGTTTTTAAGCGTGCTAGTTATTCCAACGTTTCTGTTACGGTCAATCTCCACGCCATTCAGCTCGTATCGAATCTCATCAAATATGAATGCCATACAATTATTTCCCAACATCACTGTTAATGCATCGTTTGGCTTATTTATCACCAATTTCCCCTCCACGTAGAGGAAACTTTCACACGGCAATGTGTATAAATCCTGCTGCTGTATAGGTATTCTTATCTCATCACTATGTCCAAACGTCGTGTTGACGTATGGGTTGTACGTGTGAGTCTCGAGCTTGACGATGCGATCATCAAACGTCAGCTTCCCTCCAATGCTTAGAATGTCAGCCATTTTTCAACTTATTTGCGTACAATAAATCCCAATGATTTCAAAAATGCAATGTTTACAGCACTGAGTCTCTTCTTTTTAACGTAATCAGAGCTGTTGTAGTTGTTGTAAACAATTTCACTTGGAAGAAACGGGTTTTTGGAGTCGTTCAGCACAAGCATCTCATTCGTTCACACCACACGTATTATCGCCGTCGTCGCATGTGCAGCCTGATGGTAATCTCTTCACCTCGAAAATCGAGCAACCGTCCGTCTTGATCCACAACGCGTATCGTTAGATCCGTAATGACCCGTGCGGTGATTGGCAGATAAATGATCTGTGCAGGCGTTTCCGATATCTTATATCCTGGAGGGACTCTCGGAGAAAATTCATGTATCGTATGTACACGCTTCCCATTGTTGTATGCGCCAGCGGTCACGCTACATTCTACGCGAATAATGTTCACGTTCATGATATTAATTGGATCATCCGATTCGTGCCACCGTCCTGGTTCTAATACCCGATTCATCGAGAATCCCAGTAGTGATCCAATGTTATTGCGCTTCGTAAAATCTACGGTGAATGAGCAGTACAGCTCGCTTTTCATGGTGTTATTGTTGGGACGCAACACTATAGGATACACATCGTTGTCATCATCAGCGTCATCGAGATTTTTAGGATACCGCTCGAGTAATCGCTGTCTCAAATACTTGGCAATGGCGTCTAGTTCATAGGAGCCGTGTGGAATCCTAATAGTTTCAGGAGTGGTATCAACACTACTGTTTTTGATGCCATAGTTTGAGGTGAAGTAGAAATTATCGTTGCTCCAGTCGATGTTCGGTATTGTATGATAAGTTTCAAAGGTTGTTAAACCAAGCTCGTAATCATCGTCGCTCAAATCTATGGGTGGAAAGTAGCTCACCGCGAGGGTGCTACTCTTGCCGGTTAGAGTGAATGTTATCAACATATTCCGAGCTGTACGACTCGACTAGTACTGAATCATAGCGGGGGGAAGTCAATCCTTAAATTTGCAACCGATCGTTTGTAGAAAGCGTAGGCAGAGTTGTCCACAATTGCTCTGATTGTACTTCTGATAAGACGTTCGATTGTATTCGATTTTCACAGCATCATTATCCAAATATTGTACCAATTCCTTAGGTGGTCGAAGATTCCCAAAGCTGTCGAAATATATAGCTCGACACCCTCTCTTCGCATATGCCACCCAATGAGTCCCTGATCCCTCGACATTGTCCAAATTTATGATACCGCTCTCGTTTCGATGTACTCCTCCGGCAGGTAGTGCATTGCGCATAAAAACACCTCTAAAGAATGGAATACGCATACGTTTTGCCAACTCCTCCAATTGCACATCGGTAGTTACGCCCGCCGGCATTTTTATTTTCTTTTCGGCGTTTTTTTTTTTTTCGTTTTGATATTCCCTGCCCGCGCTTGTATGGTGTGAGATAAAGTCCACGACCTTCCATGGAGCGATTATGACGTTGCATTTCCTGTAGCTGATGTTGCGCCACCTTATTATCGTTTACCCGCTGCTCCACCAGCTAATGATCCGAGAACACCTAGCAGTGGGAGAAGTGGTAATATACCACCGCGTTTTGCTATCGGAAGAATCCGCTTTTTCAATGCTCTCTTTGGAGTCCTTTTGCGGATTTTTGTTTTCATCCCCATCCCAATTTTCGTCTTGGCCTTCATAGCTGCCCAAACAGCTGTAGCAGCACCTCTTTCACCCGGTGTCGAGTCTCGCGCAACGATGCGTTTTCGCGCTTTGTCAGCGAGAACGTTATCTGCAGCGTGTCCTTCGCCGAGGTCGTTGCTACGCGAATACGCAATATCGTGTTCGCGACACGCTGCGTCCAACGGATTGATACCTTGATCACCTCTAGCCAATCGTTTTGCCAGATGAGTTCCTGGACCACAAAACTGATATCCTGGGATATGTAATTCGATAGGTAGCGCGTTTATCACCCGATTTAACAAACCACAACCTTTCTTTATTCTCGTCGACGACATTTGCCACAGTTTTTAATCAATGGTGCCGGACCGTCGATATGCGTTCGCTGCCAAGGACAATTATAATGTTTCAAACACCGACGATACTGCTGAACCTCAGAATCGGCTTTTATATGCTTGGGGAGTCTGTCCCACAACTGATCAATGTGCCTATCAAACTCTCGCAGTAGAGTAATCTTTGGTATATATTTCAGCTGCTCAGAGGTTAGGTTTCGAATATCGAAATTATCCGACAGGACCAGAAGCATTTTGAATACTGAGCTGTTTTGCATCGGCGCGGACCTATAAATTGGTCGCGTCACCGCTTCGACGTATCAAAATCATTTTTTGCAGTTCGCGGAGAGGATGCGATTCGTGCGACAACCTGTAACGATACGCGTGACAAATTTTGACGATAAATCGCAAATGATGTCTTCGAAAACAATGCACAGACATGGTAGCATGCTACCAAACACTATACGCTGCCTCATTTGTGGTCCATCAAATTGTGGAAAGACCAACGTGCTGGTGAGCTTGTTGGAAAGTCCACACGGCGTCCGATTCGAGAACGTGTACGTGTATTCCAAGTCGTTGCAACAACCAAAATATCAATATTTGGAGAATTTATTGACTCCGATAGATGAAATTGGCTACTTTACGTTTTCGAATAACAGTGACGTCATCCCACCGAGCGAATCGCTTCCGAATTCCATTTTTATCTTTGATGATGTGGCATGTGACAAACAAGATACGATAAGGGAATACTTTGCAATGGGGCGCCACTCGAACGTTGACTGTTTCTATCTCTGTCAGACGTATGCAAAGATTCCAAAACATCTTATACGCGACAATGCGAATCTATTAATTCTGTTTAAGCAGGATGGTACCAACTTAAAACATGTGTACAACGACCACGTAAACACTGATATGTCTTACGAGGATTTCTGCGCGTTGTGTAGTAATTGTTGGCAACGGGAGTATGGTTTCGTGGTAATAGACAAGGATAGCGCGATGTCCAAAGGACGTTATAGAAAGGGATTTAACGAGTTTGCGATACCGTGAGATTGTCAATTGTCGTCGACACGTCGGTGGGGAAAGCAACGTCTGCGATACAACGATGATTGATATCAATAGTCTGGAGATTAAGGATCGCGAGAGAATAGCGAAGGAAATTGCAAAAACCAGCGAATCCATTCGCAAGAAATATCAGGCTTTGAAGACTGGCAAGATGGAGGAAGATATTGCGTTGGAGAGATACTTTAAACCTATTGCCGAACCTCTAAAACATATTGTGGAAAATACCGCAGCGACAGAAGCTGACACGTCACCGTTGATGAGCACATATGTCGATGGGGATGAAACATTAGCGCCTAAAACAAAAATCCATCCGAAAGGGAACATATCGCGCAAGACAAAGAGGAAACCACACATGTCATCGAAAAAATCACTCGTAACCTCTACACCAGTTCAATCGAAGCGGAAACGGCAAAATGTTGCATCAAACGATTCATCGATTTCTTCGACACCAATAAATACATTTCTCGATGTGCAACCGCTCACAACCAATGATGAAGACGTTTTCGAAACTAGTCCCAATGCGTCGTTTGCAGCATCTATTAGACATCAACTCCAAACATCCGAGGGACAAGAAACGTTTCGCAACCATTTCGGTCCGCTGGGGCAAAAATACATGAGCGCAATCCTAAGTGGTGATAGGGATACAACCATGGACTATGTGTATGGCGTATACTTTGGCGGTAGTGGAACGATGCTTGGGGATAAGGCTTTCGATATAGACAAGGATGATAATATAATCATCGATGGTGTAAGATATGGAGGAACACCTGGTCTTTACGAACTGATTTTCAAGAGAATTCCCGACGATACCACATACACCGATGCTGATAAACAAAAATACAAAAGCATACTGCTGACGACGAATGCTCACAGACGCGATCATAACGCTCAAAATCCCATATTGGGCAACAAGGGATACAAGTATAAATATATAATTGCACCACTACTCCCCCGTGTTTCGGCTAGTAGAACAGGGAAAGATCTAACAACACCACGAGTCATGGTGGTAAACGATAACAAGATCGATTACGTGCACTGGGACGATCCCAACGAGCTGGTGGACCGATTCCGTTTGCTAGAAGCGTCGCGTCAGGCGGGTAACAACTCGCACGACAATGAAATTCTATCGATTATCGAGGAACTCCGCGAGGCAGGCCTCATTATAAATTAAGCCGCTCGCCGATGATGTGCACTGTATGCATCGAGATGCCGATCAACAAATTTGGGGTATCACTCGAGAAGAGTGGAGCAGCTAGAATGGACTACTACAAATGGAGCGGTTTGCTTCGAAATTATATGCGAGATAACGCTCTTTGCATGACCGGTGTCGACTTTGATGCAAAATCACGGAAGATACGACGTGTAGCACAACCCACGGCCGACAGCGATGTTGTCAATAACCTATACATGGAAAAGAGCATTAAACTTTTGATAGAGCAGCAGGAAGAATTAGAGAGGAAGCTGGTTGTGCTTCAGAGAGATATGCTGACATTGCAAAACAGCATTCAAAAGATAACACAGGCGTCGAATTCTATCCCACAGCAGCGCTGCGAAGTAGAATCATGCGAGACGATTGAACATGTCCAGAATTTCCTCGGCGAGGACACATAATGCACGTACACAACAATTACCAAACCATACGCGTCAGACACCTCTGCGATCAAACATGTGGCCATTATCAAAATCCAAGAGTAAAGAAGAAAACCATAGCCACAAGAAGCGACAACTTGTTGAGGAATTGCATGCTCCGGCTCGAAGACATTTCCCACGGAGGCGCGTCATAGTGCATGGATACGATGATCTGTGGCAAGCTGATGTTGTAGAAATGCGCCCATACTCGCGATTCAACCAAGGTCACCACTACATACTCACCGTCATCGATGTGCTGAGCAAGTATGCATGGGCATTGCCGCTCAAGACTAAAAGTGGTGCAGAGGTGACTAAAGCGTTTGCAAAGATATTTAGAGATCGATATCCAAAAAATTTGCAAACCGATCAAGGAAAAGAATTTTACAACACCGATGTGCAGAAACTCTTGGCAAAGCATGATATTAATCATTATTCGACATATTCGGTGATGAAGGCCTCCGTCGTAGAACGTTTCAATCGAACTTTGAAGATCAATATGTGGAAACTGTTTACGCTCAATGGAACCTATAAATGGACCGATGCGCTATCGCGTCTACTTTCAGAATATAACGCACGAAAACATAGAACCATCAAAATGTGTCCTCGCGATGTTACCCCTGCGATCGCCGATAAGCTGCTAGCCACCATATACAGCAACATAAAGATTGCTGCTCCAGCGAGATTCAAATTGGGCGAGTTTGTGCGTGTGAGCAAATTCAAAACCATCTTCGATAAAGGCTATACACCGAATTGGACAACGGAGGTGTTCAAGATAGCGAAATTACAGACAACTAATCCCGCGACGTATCTGCTGGTCGATTCCTGTGGAAAACCTGTTGCCGGAGGATTCTATGAACACGAGCTGCAACGCGTCACCGATCCTGATGTATATCTAGTGGAAAAAGTGTTGCGTAGGAAGGGGGATAAGGTGTACGTCAAGTGGTTGGGATTTGATAAATCACACAATTCATGGATAAATAAAAATAATGTATTGTAAAAATAATAATACATGCTTCAATAAATACAATGATACATATATGTAAATGTGTGAACAATTTTTATTTTAACACATTAATTCTACCATTTATAATTTCTATACATGTATGAACAATTTTTATGCAATAATTTCGCTATTTATAATAATTTCTATACATTTGCGAACAATTTTATATTATGCAATAATTCCACTATTTATAATAATTTCTATACACGGGAATACAATTTCTATTGTACAATAAATACAATTTATATTTTACAATAAATACAATAGTTTCTATTTTACAACGGTATATTATAATGTCCCCAGGGCAGAGTGTCGGTTGAATCGGGTACGATATACCGCTTGTCGTCGTATGGACTTAGAGCGATTTTAGACTCCGAAATGGTGTACACTTTGTGCAATTTAGACCGTATGCACGATTGTCTGCGAACCATTTCGATCTCCCTATGCAAACACTGCGCGTAGTCGTCGAAAGTTATCGTTCTGGCTATGACGTTGGTCTTGACACCTTTCGCCTTTTTCGTATCTTTTTTACCGTCTACGCGAAGCGCATACATTTTCGCTCTAAGGCCTACGAATTCAGTCATTATCACACCGTTATTTTCATCCTTCATCAGCCCCGGAACCTTCTTATTTACGCGCGGCATATTATATGCATTGTCGATGGGATAATCGCTCGTGTCGAATCTATCGATATTGTGCTTCATGGACTCGTAGATATCGTCGCATCGAATGTGATAAATGAGGCTGTCTGTGTCTGTGTATAGAATTTTACAATTTTTTCCATACTGGGGAGACATGTATTCGTGATGAAATTCGTACAAACAAATTTTTGATATGTCTAGAATGCACATACCCACATATATCGGTTTGTTGAATTTCACCTCGACTTTTCGCAATTCAACAGCTATTAAATTTTCCGAAAATACGCTTCTGCTGTGGAAATTCGGTTTCGCAATCATTGTCTCCGCACCATATCGCCCTTCCCAATGTGTCAAAAGTTTTACATCCACGTGATTTCGTACATTTTCCATAGTTTTACCAAATACTGCGTTGTTCATCAATTTGTACAAATTTTTTTCAAAATCGTTTGTTGCACCTGTTCTAAACCGTGTATTTAGTTCGATGTAATCGCGGAGCCAGGGGGATTGAGCGAATTGTAGCACGCGGTGTATCTTTGTAATACGAAGACCGTGACGCGCACACTGCTGCAAGTTGCGATAATGGATAATGTAACGCTGCTTATCATATAATGTCGTGAGTAACTTATCCTGTCTGCTGCCTGGTGGTTTGGCACGCGTTGGGCAGAATGGTAGATCAGCATGAGCATCATGCAGACGTTGCGGATATTCTAGATCTACCTCGAGAATGTATCCCGTGGGCGAATCGATAGCGATTGAAGACACATCAAAATTTGCAACATCTTCGACCCATTGAAATTTGGCATAAGGCAGGGGCTGACACATTGCCCATCCATACAAATTGTTTACGTCAAAGTACATCAAGTATGATGATTGTTCCGATGCGTCGTAAGATGACATGTACTTGTTATTGGCGAGTGCATATCTTCCGGAACATTGGCTTAAACCCCCACGTATACCGCGTTCGATAAACATGACCATATCGACGTCGGCAGTGATGCCAGAACCGTGGGTTTGCGCCCACGGACCCTACCACCACTCCACGACCAAGCGTACCCCCTCCTAGCGCCTGTACCGCACTACACAAGCATACCCGTCCCTCCATCCGTGTGCCGTGCGCGACGCCTGGCCGGCGCTCTCCGGCGAGAATTCGTTTTCCTGACATCGAAGCGCTTGGCGCGCAAGCAAAAAGTCATGAGTTCAAATCCCGGTGCGGATATTCTACTTTTTTTCTTTATTTATTCTCTAATTTCTCTTCCTATATTCTCAAAAGACTAAAGACTTGAATACTGTTAATTTATAAACCATTTTCGAAGCTTGAATTGTTGCTAAAGATGCGATCTCCTTCTGGCTTGTACCGCACCACTACAAGCGTACCCTACCTTCTGTCCGTGTGCCGCGCTACCTGGCCGGCGCTCTTCGCCAAGAATTCATTTCACCAAAGTCCTAAAGCTTGGGTCGCAAACAGAAAGTCCGAGGTTTAAATTCCGGTGCGAATATTCTACTTTTTTCATTAATTATTCTCTAACTTCTCTTTCTATATTTTCAGTAGAATAAAAACTTTAAAACTGTTAATTTACAAAGCATTTTCGCAGCTGGCTAATGTACGATGTTGGTCTTCTGCCTTTTTTTGTACATAAACAGAAATAATTCCTTGAAATGCTACTTAGAAAATAAGCTCCTTTCTAGGATGGACTCTTTAAAATTCACGTCACAATGAACAGTTACAGAATCGGTGATTTCCGTTTCAGGTAAGCGAGCCGCCCGCTCCGCTATTACGGTCGGCTTACCACTCGCACCCCGGATTACTGTAATGAGGTTTGAAAACAATATCGACTGGTCCCGTACCCGTCGCAATCATGTCATTTATACCTACAGAAGAGTTTTATTAACCCACTCTTGGCCAACGACACTCTTTTCGTGTTAATCAGGTTTATACGTATCTGCTTATTTGCTTCTTGATTATTTACGAAAATTGTGCCATTGCTCGATGGAAACCACGAGAAGGTGGTGGGCTTCTTCCATCAGGAGAGAATAAGGATAGGTCGAGATGGATAGAATGGATAGGATCGGTGTGAATGATGGACGTAGCGGTCGAAACCTCTACTCCACGGATATAAAGGTTTGGGAAAGTGTGATACGCGTAGAAGCTGTGATAGCACCACTGCAATACTATTGTAACTGTTTCGTAAATTACTGTACAAGAAAGAGATCGGTAAAATGTGCTGAGGCTGTCGGAGCTATATGTTCCAACATGCATGGAGGGTGAGTTGTTTATATTGTTGGGGATTAGACAAACTTTCGTACAAACGATCTCCTGACATAAGAGCGAGATGCCTATCGTCGACAGTCATGCTACAACTTGTCTCATTTCTGGCTTTTAAGGATGTGCGCACAACACAGATGGAATTCATAAGATCGCTCCCAATTTTATTTCTCTTCTTGGTTTTTGCATCGGGCAAAATTGAGAAAAGCCTTTCGGCCTCGGCGTTGGAATGGGGCAAACATCTTATTATATCCAGCGCTTTCCCAAACCTTTATATCCGTGGAGTAGAGGTTTCGACCGCTACGTCCATCATTCACACCGATCCTATCCATTCTATCCATCTCGACCTATCCTTATTCTCTCCTGATGGAAGAAGCCCACCACCTTCTCGTGGTTTCCATCGAGCAATGGCACAATTTTCGTAAATAATCAAGAAGCAAATAAGCAGATACGTATAAACCTGATTAACACGAAAAGAGTGTCGTTGGCCAAGAGTGGGTTAATAAAACTCTTCTGTAGGTATAAATGACATGATTGCGACGGGTACGGGACCAGTCGATATTGTTTTCAAACCTCATTACAGTAATCCGGGGTGCGAGTGGTAAGCCGACCGTAATAGCGGAGCGGGCGGCTCGCTTACCTGAAACGGAAATCACCGATTCTGTAACTGTTCATTGTGACGTGAATTTTAAAGAGTCCATCCTAGAAAGGAGCTTATTTTCTAAGTAGCATTTCAAGGAATTATTTCTGTTTATGTACAAAAAAAGGCAGAAGACCAACATCGTACATTAGCCAGCTGCGAAAATGCTTTGTAAATTAACAGTTTTAAAGTTTTTATTCTACTGAAAATATAGAAAGAGAAGTTAGAGAATAATTAATGAAAAAAGTAGAATATTCGCACCGGAATTTAAACCTCGGACTTTCTGTTTGCGACCCAAGCTTTAGGACTTTGGTGAAATGAATTCTTGGCGAAGAGCGCCGGCCAGGTAGCGCGGCACACGGACAGAAGGTAGGGTACGCTTGTAGTGGTGCGGTACAAGCCAGAAGGAGATCGCATCTTTAGCAACAATTCAAGCTTCGAAAATGGTTTATAAATTAACAGTATTCAAGTCTTTAGTCTTTTGAGAATATAGGAAGAGAAATTAGAGAATAAATAAAGAAAAAAAGTAGAATATCCGCACCGGGATTTGAACTCATGACTTTTTGCTTGCGCGCCAAGCGCTTCGATGTCAGGAAAACGAATTCTCGCCGGAGAGCGCCGGCCAGGCGTCGCGCACGGCACACGGATGGAGGGACGGGTATGCTTGTGTAGTGCGGTACAGGCGCTAGGAGGGGGTACGCTTGGTCGTGGAGTGGTGGTAGGGTCCGTGGGCGCAAACCCACGGTTCTGGCATCACTGGACGTCGGTGAGCAATTCAAATGTAATTTTGGTATGTTTTAACATAGCATCCCACGTGAAACCAGGTAATGTATAATAATGCGCTGAATCTAATCCATAACTCTTGATACAACTTTCGCGAAAATTTTCAAAAATATCTGCCAATAACAAGACATCTGTTTTCAAATACAAGTCGCTGTATTCACCCAAGGTTCTAATCCCGAAACGCCGCCAGACAGTCTCAGTGTGCGCGTAATCGCTCTCGGATACAGTCCCCCCCGTTAACGAACTGTAGAATGATTCGCGCGGTGGTAAGCATGGATCCTGCAGCTTGTCAGCACAATCAAGATATTCATATGGAAAGACACCCTTTCGCGTTAATAAATTGAAATCTTCAATGGATAATGTTTCAAATTGGGATCGTAAAATTTTTAATTTATTTGTGCTAAGAAAAGATGCTAATTTGTCAAGACTGGTATTGAGAAATTTGTACGAATCGATGAATCGCAATTTAATATAATTTCGAGAGTCTGATTCAGTCGGATCTTCAACATTTTTTGTGAAAGAAATATACTTTTCCTTAGTTATAGGCAATACATCAACGCGACCTTTGAAAGCGGTAGCTATTTCCTCGATAATGAAATGTGAATCGTAGCCTGATAAATTATGAAAAACTATGGGGATGTAAAACGCATTTTTATATTTTAAATTGCACTCCGAATGTGCAGGTCCTCTAAACCGTCCGGATAGATGACAATGATCGCGAACTCGTTTATCATCAGTCTCGAATGGTTCTTCGCAAATATGACAATGTGATGCATTGCGAAATGTCATCCACTGGTCTTTCCTCAACTTTTCCATGGAAGCATTATTGGTCAGAATGGACTTGGCAAAATTTGAAAAAATTTTTAATTCGTCGCTGAACCATGAAATACAATTCGCATCGCGACGACATCGATACGTCGATAGTGATGTATCGTATGAACAATGTATATAATATGCAATGCTATGCACTTTATGGTGTTGATACACATGTAATTTATCATCACCCATTCGATTGTCCTCCATTTTCTCGATGATGCATTCGAGATCTGCATAAACCACGAAAGGGAGCCGCTCCTTCATGCAGTGGTTCTTAAAACTGAGCAAGTTGTTGTCTTCGCTGGGCAGCAGAATAGCACAATCGTTCATTTTTCCACAGTCTAGCGAATGCATCTCCAACTTCTCAGCAGATCCAAAGTAATGCATGCATCTGCAAAAAAAAAACCGAACATTTTTTTATTTAATTTTTCATGAGACATTTCAACATTTCGCAAGTTTATACATACCGATCACAGATGAATTTCTTTTCTCTGTGTCTGCTCAACTGCATGCTCACCAACCTGGACAAGTCCTTGATAAGCACAAAGTGTCCTACATCCCCATGCTCTTTATTCGGCGTGTAGAGCAGATTGACATGTCGATCCCTCTTGTGGTTGGCGAGATGCAGCGGAAAGACTGCTATCCTCTCAGTCTTCTTCTCCAACCGCTCCTCGAAGCTGTACACGTTGACCGAGATGTTGTTCAGCTGCTCAAACTTCCCAATCTGTTTCATAGACATTGGAAACTCAATGCCATGGAGATTTAATATGGAAGTATAGTTGGGGTATGAACTTGGACGGTCAGCGTGTCTTTCGGCTGGATGTAGTGCGGCGACCATTGCCCATGCGAAACAGGCGTTGTCTGAGGATTGTACGCTAATCGTCGCTTTCTTCAGCAATAATTCTCGCGGCAACTTGTAGTGGCACCCCGCGCGCAGCGGATTTTACTTGTTGACATTGACGGTCAGATTGAGGATTCTCGTCAATGCCCATCCGCTGTCGCGTTCTTGGAACTCTTCCAGCAATGCCAGGGTGGGCTCGATGACACATCGCTGGTACCACTCATGTAGATCAGATGTATCGAAGAGTTCGCAGTTTCGGGTATTGATGCTTTTACAAGCATGCTTGTCCCCCGCCACAAATTCGCCGTTGAACACAGTATTCACTTTGAGGTTCAGATGTTTCCTCAAAGCGCCTCGTACATGTTCCAACACAATAGGGCCCTTTACACGCTCGCTCCGGGCGCGCGTTCCGGCGCGCGTTCCGGCGCGCGTTCCGGCGCGCGTTCCCGGCGCGTCGCGCGCCGCGCGGCACGCCAAAGTGCGTGAACGCTGGAGCGACGCTCCTTCGTGCACGCCAGAATATTATACTGGGTACTACTTAGAGACATCGAGTTCGGGCTCCCATTTCTACGTCGACTCCACATGCTTTTAACACGATCCACCGCAGTGGAGTATAGTGTACTACCTGTTCGATGTATATCATCGATCTGCGAGAACGATCGGCAAGACACGATCGCGATATACGTTCGCGAAAAGTATAGAAATTCCTTGATATGCCTGGCTTATAGAGGATACTATAAATGCTGTTACTGTAGGGTACACTGAAACATCTGTTTTTAGGAAGCTACATTTGGTTGACCCGAAGGTGCTATAAATTTTGGAAATGGTTTATGTCTCAGTTATAACGACTGTAAAATTTTACAAGGGTACTTTAAAAAATGTCCAAATGTTTCCCCGACAATGCGATGGCAAATGAAGTTAACGCATTCCCTGTTGTGACGATCATAATTATTACTATCAACGGCAATAATTACCATGTCACTGCTTGTTTTAATATAAAAACTAGTATTAATAGACAATAAATAATACATATCGGTATGCAAGTGATGTTATATCTAAGATAAATGACGAAGAGATGTAATATGTAAGATGTTTTGAAGAAGGGGTAGTCTTGTGATTGCTCGGGATGCAGGTAAAATTTTTCACCTACGCTCTTGCGTGGCGCGCAAGAAAGCACCACAGTCCTGCCCGCGCGCCAGAAAGCACGACGCTCCTGCCCGCGCTCCAACCTCGACTCCAGAAGAGTTTAGATAAGAGACAGAAAAGGTAGTTAGAAAAGGAAAAAACGGCACTTGAAACCAGGCTCGTCGCGCGCCTCAGGATTTCCGACAGTGCAGAAATCCTGAGGCGCGCGACGAGCCTGGCAGCCAAGACTCCAGAGGCAACGCCGTCGATAAGCCGTGCCTCGATGGGTTTCAAGTACTTCGACCCTCGAGACCAGGGGGGGTCGTACAATGTTGCCCCCTAAGACGTGGCGAATCGAAAATTCTACATTTCGCACCGGATCTTGGCGAAAGTGACGTGGATCGTTTCCTTATGTTTTCCCGATGAAAATGGTCCAAAAACGACACAAATCGGATTATAATTAAGAATTCTTCATAATAAATTGATTTCCATAACTTCGTTAAAAATAGTCGGATTTACATGAAATTTCGTATAATTTTCATCGGAAAAACATAAGGAATCCATCGGTATCACTTCCATAATGATACGATAAAGAATAAAGAATACAGTTTTTCTGAGACAGGTATGAATCCTTAGCCGACCGCAGCGAATCGAGGCCGCCGACCCACAGCGGAGGGTGAAATATTCATTACAGCGTATTAAGAAATTACTTTATTCTTTATCGTATCGATATGAAAGTAACACTAATGGATTCCTGGCGTTCTCCCAATTAAAATTATCACAAATATCGTGCAAATCGGGCTACTCTGAGACAAACAATACCAATTATAAAAGGAGTAGGCATTTATTAAACGCACTCTCTTATCCTATCGATATGGACGTGACAAATGGATTCCTGGCTGACACTGGCTCACCCTGCCTCACACAGTCGAGGGTCGTTGGAATATGAAAGCTCAACTTCAGATCAATTTTTTTGTAATTAACACGAATACGACATATTTGTTTGCATGGTTACATACTTTGTCCATTAGCTATCAGAATAGAGTGATGGATACACAAAAATACAACTTTCACACTAAACTACATCTTTGCCATATATTTTTTTTTCTGTTTCTGCAGCTATTTGTAACTTTCACTTTTACTCCTTTATATGTACCTACCTCTTCCTGCCGTTTCTGCTTCCATCTACCTACTGAATTTCAAGGGTTCGCACAGACCTGGTCAGCGTCAGGAACATTTGGCGACCAGGCCTTTCCGTACTTTGGGGACAGCTTTCTTATTCCACGCTTTCTCTTCACCCTCTCTATGCTGTTTCTCTGCTTTTTTCTTTTATTCGCTATCTCTAACTCTGTCTAGTCTTTCCTTTTTAACCGGCGAAAATTCACGGAGCGGACACTTGGTCTCGAACCGGCTCTCAGACATCACGTACCGCGCACGCATTTTCTTACTGTTTCTCCATTTTTACTGTTAATTTATTACTATTAATTGTTACTGTTATTTATTTCTGTTAATTTTTACTCTTAATTGTTACTGTTAATTATTACCATTATTTGGTACTGTTAATTGTTTCTATTATTTGTAATTGTTAATTGTTATTTTTAATTGTTACTGTTAATTGTTATTGTTAACTGGTATCTGTGGATAACGTACATTGAGTTGGGTTAGGTGTGTGATTTCACCGAACCACATCACGTTTAAGAAACCTGTGCGAAGAACGCGGTTTACGAAAGGCTGTGAGCAATAAACAGTGGTATAATGTTTGCGGTGAATGACAACCGTGACCGGAACATAGCTGCTGTTGTTGTCGCTGCTGCTGCTGTGCATTTAACAGCAGCAGACCGAAGAAGAACCAGAAGAAGAAACCGCCAGGTTTGGATGAAAAAATACCGCGGTAATTTCAACGATCAGCCCCTTCTTCGAGAGCTGAGAGAAAATTATCCAGAGGATTACCGTAATTATTTGAGGATGGATTCGAAAACATTTGAGGATTTACTCGGTTTAGTCCAAAATAGAATTAAGAAAATGGACACAATTATGAGAGAAAGCATCAGCGCAGAGCAACGTCTTACCGCCACATTACGATTTTTGGCTAGTGGGCGTAGCTACGAAGATTTACAATTTCCAACGGGAATATCAGCTCCTTCGTTGTCAAAAATAATTCCCGAAACGTGCAAAGCACTGTATCATGCCCTACGGACAGAGTTCTTAAAGGTAAGGGTTACAAATTAATAATACGTGTAGACTAACAATAATACTTTATTAATGAATTTATATTTTATAGATACGAGCGCGAATTCGTATGAAAATATGTGTATTTTACTTATTTACACAATTTTCAGACCCTCCGTTTGAATAGTTGCTGTGCGGCGTGCAAGATAGCGGCTGTTCGGTTTATCTGAAAGAAAACACCAAAAAGAGTTTTCTGCAATAGGCAATTGCGCAAGTAATGAAAGTCGATTGGGAGGATGAAAACTGCAAAAGTCAGAAAATAAGGGCAATTTTTCCCGCACATCGAGGTTCATTATTACTTGCGCAATTGCCTAAGGCGCAAAACTGTTTTTGGTGTTTTGTTTCAGATTAACAGAACAGCCGCTATCTTGCACGCCGCACAGCAACTATTCAAACGGAGGTTCTGAAAATTGTGTAAATAAGTAAAATACACATATTTTCATACGAATTCGCGCTCGTATCTATAAAATATAAAACTAAATAACTCCTACTACTAATTACATATTTTTTTCTTATCGATTATTTTGTACGCCATACAGCTGGCATTCGTTGTCGCATACGTCTGTCTGCGGTTTTAATTGTTTAAGGAGTCCTTTCCTTAAAATGGCTCCGATTATGCTGTCTGCATAAATCGCTTGTTCAGGATCCATTCCGGCTAATTGTTTTGCGACTTTTATTCCGGACGCTTCATATTCCGTTATGTCGATCCTGCTGGTGGTGGGCTTGTTTAAGGCGGCAGCGCAAGTTTTGAGAACGTCTATCACGCCGTCGTCATTTTTTTTCCTTTTGCTGGAACGATTCGTTTCGCCAGCGGGTCTTTTGTTCGTGCTTCCACACGGCTGCACTTCTTCGTCCTTCAAACAAAAAAAATATAATTTAATAAAATAAGAAATAGCAAAAAACATTTTAAAAAAGTATCCGCTGTCAACACCATCTCTGTCCGCGCTACCTATTTAATTTTTTATTTTTGTATTGTATTTTGTTTTGTCATAGTTCCCGAATACCAAGGACGAGTGGAGAAAAATAGCGGAAGGATTTAATAAGAAATGGGATTTCGTCAACTGCGGAGGAGCTATGGATGGAAAACACATCCGAATTGTTCAACCATCGGGCTCCGGGGCTTTTTATTATAATTATAAGAATTACTATAGCATTGTGCTAATGGCGTTAGTCGATTCGAATTGCGAGTTTATTTTTGTCGACGTCGGCAAAAATGGAAGGTTATCGGATGGTGGTGTTCTCGAACACACGGAATTTATGAGGCGTTTAGATAACGGGCAGTTGCATTTGCCGGAAAATGATGAAACTGTAAAAAATTTAAATTTCGCCTTTGTAGGCGATGAAGCTTTTGCTTTAAAGAACAATTTCTTAAAGCCGTACGCGCAAAGGGAATTGGACCACGATAAAAGAATATATAATTATAGATTATCGCGAGCGAGGAACGTAGTGGAAAATACATTCGGGATATTATCCGCGCGATTTCGAGTTTTCCATACGGCAATCAATATGAAGGTGGAAAATATATCGTATGTTGTATTAGCTACTTGCGTTCTCCATAATTTCTTACGGAGACGGAGTGCAGCATATTTAACGCACAACGGGAGTATGCAGGAGGGGAATTTTCAAAACAATATAGTCGACATGGATAATTTGCAACCCCTTAATCAACATGGGAATATAAATAACTCTGCAAAACAAAATCGGGACCGTTATAAAGAGTATTTTGTAGGAGAAGGAAGTGTTCCGTGGCAGGAAGATATGTTGAATGTGTATAGAGCGTAAGTGTTTGATGTATGAAGGGGTTAGGCCACCTTGGATGAAGCAAAATTGCAGTCATTTTCGGCATTTCTTTTTATGAAGATAATGAAATAAACAGAAAATTTAATATGAAGCCTGTAATTATACAACTCTCGCCCGAAATAATACGATTTTTATTTGCTACAAAATGGCGTCGTCATAGCGAATGATATGCAAGATCTTGAGGAGCGACGCCTTCCACGGTGTTCGATCTGACGGCTATACCGTTCGACATAGAACAAAAAACCAAAAAGATTTATTTTCTGCATGCCTGAAACTAGAGAAGTACGTAGGGAAATTCAGAAACGGTGAACATGGGGAGAAAAAGTGAATTTTTTTTTATAAAAGAGTCAATTACAAAGAATACGTTTAAGATATCGCAAAACCGCGACGTACTTTTCTAGTTTTAGGCATGTAAAAACAAAAAATTTTTAGTTTTTTTTTTTGTTCTAAATCGAACGGTATAGCCGTGAGAATGAACATCGTGGAAAACGTCGCTCCTCAAGATCTTGCATATCATGGCTCTGCCGTCGCCATTTTGTAGACAAAAAATCTGATTATTTCCGGCGAGAGTTGTACAATAACAGGCTTCATATTGAATTTTCTATTTAATCCATTATCTTCCTAAAAAAATGCCGAAAATGAGTGCAATCTTACTCCGTCCAAAGTGGCCTAACCCCTTAACGGGTTAAAAATATGAATGTTACCTATCATATATTATTTGTTTTATTTATATGTATCATATATTATGACTTGTTAAAATTAAAATAACACATAGTGAGCTGGCCGCCAACAAATCACCGGAGGGCCCCGGCCTGTGCATCCCTGGTGTACAGAGTATTAAAAAAGTAATGGTCACTGGTTTGGGGCGTGAATGTGCATCTCTGGACCAGTGAAGATTTGTTTAAAAGAAATTGCTACAAAATTGTTTATAACATTGAACATAATGTTTCAACGATTCGATTGCACAGACTTGCACGTATAGACATGGACCTACCACTACTCTGCCGCTTTGCCAGTATCTACCGAAATGGTGGGGTCTGACACAGTGCGTACCCCTAAACGTAAACAAACACGATCCGACGCTTAAAGGGACAGAAGGTAGTGCAAGGTGCATTGACCTAGTTTGGGCCACTGTGCCAGACCCCACCATTCGGGTACATACTACCAAAGCGGCAGAGTAGTGGGTAGGCCCATGCCCATACGTGTAACTCTATGCAATCGAATCGTTGAAACATCATTTTCAATGTTATAAACAATTTTGTAGCAATTTATTTTTAACAAATCTCCACTGGACCAGAGGTGTACATTCACGCCCCAAACCAGTGACCATTACTTTTTGATGCATTATAACGCGCATGCGTTAATATTATTGTTTGAATACGATTTAATTGAATTATTTTCTAATCGTTTTCCAAAAATTCATGAAGTAATTCAATTGTAATTCTGTACATCTCTGTGCAATTGTAATACCTACATACTTAGTTACCATAATAAACTATAATTTCATAAAAAGACAACCATGTGTTTCCTTTTTTTCGCCTGTGTCCATTGTAAAATTATATTCCGTTTCTTGTTTACCTTCAGTACTACATTGAAATAATATTTCCACGTATAAGTTGGAGCCACGAAGGCTCCCTAAGAATAAAAGTTTGCAGTGACAGCATTTTAAAGAAATGTTCGATTTCTGTTAGACATTTAGCTTGTTTCGTTGCGTAGAATTAATTTTTTACAAGATAGAAACTAGTCCCTGGTTCCAGCCATAGCGACAACCATAATAAAGAAAATAAATCTTAATTTTGTCATTTTAAATGACTATGGTGCAATTTTTAAACATATTTTAGAAAGGACATGGTTCACCGAAATGTTAATTGAAATTAAAAAAAGCAAACGATGCGTCTTAAAGAGGAAAGACTGATCTCTCTATTGCTTTATTGCTGAATGTCCTACAATGATTTCCTAGCTTTGTAGTTGCAATTAAAGCGAAAGCGACGTTTTTTGTTTCAAACTTGAATAACTGAGGCAAAAAAAAAACGTACCTACAACCACCAATGAATACTGATTTTACGCAGAAAAGTCGTCGCTTATTTTTTTTTTAGGAGTGTAGTAATAAAATAAATGAATAATAGGTCACAAATAAACTTACTTCATTGTGAGGCTGCGTCTCAGTGTCGTCCATGTCATTTACAATAACTGCGGCTTCAACTGCGGCTTCAACCTCCGGTTGAATTTCTTCGTCTTCTCCCATCGCTTCCGCCTCGTTCAGGAGAGATGACTCGTCTCCGATGTTGCAGATGCTGGCGCTTGGAGTGTCTTGGTCTTTAGTGAACAATAATAAATTGTAGTACCACAGTTTGGGCACGTAAACATCGTCGGCCCCGTTGCCAGACCGTCTGGATGACACGACTTTATTATATTCCTTCCGGAATGACCCGCGGAGACGTTGAATTTTTTTAGTCACAAAATCCTTGTCTGCCTCGGGAAATATTGTCTTGCAATATTCGATTAATCTATCGTAACACTTTTTGCGTAAATTCCGATTTTGGCACTCCGTCGTTTTTACTTTCCACAAAGCGGGCATTGTTCTATACAGAGCAAGGAGCTCTGTCACCGCTTTTGTGGTCCACTTTGTGTCGTCTGCAGACATGACGCAGAAAATTAGGTAAAGTAACCGAATTACGTAGACGAGGTGTTGACAGTTTGACTTTTTGGTCGATTCTGCCCCTGCTCCGCGTTTTCACTTAAAACATAAGCACTGATTCCTCCCTCCATAGGTGAAGTTCCGAGTGGAGGTGGTTATGGCAAAATATAATTGGTATGGGTGTGAGAAAAGGGGCTGATTTGAGCCCAGGCGGAAAGGCAAAACGGTTTCGTCCTTTTTCCCGAACGGCGGTCGGGTAATACAAATCAAGGGTTGTAAATATGTCTTTAGTTTACGTTTGGCGGCCAGATGTGCAAGTTCCGCGAGGTATTCCCTTATTTGACCATTGTCCTGGGATTCTGAATGTTTAGTCCAACAATAAAGACGTCGTATGTATGTCGTGAGTATGGCAATTAGAATTGCCAAGTGTTCGCCAGGCGCAAGATATAAACTTCTGTTTGGGAATGAGTAGTTCTTTGCGCCGCCGCACTCGATCACCGCAGCACCTCCTGGGCAGCGGAAGTCGCGGTCGATCCGCGGTCGAACAACCAATCAGCGTACGTCTTGTCGATCGACGCTCTGGAATGTTCGAGAAGACGCCGCGGCGGAAATGCGCATCCATCTTGTAACTCAATCTGTTCTCAACCGTGCGCAACGTAACACACCTTTTTGTTCATTGTCAAATAGTCTTGCTCATCTAACAAATTCAGTGCACAAATCACGTATTCTCAACTGTCGACTCAACGCGGTGTTCGCGACACAGTTCGAAAGTATAGATCATCTGATTGTGCATTCGCGATTGTGCGTGTTCTCGCGTCCACGCGGTTAACCGGTGGTATTGTACGATAAAGTGTACGGGGGCTCATCCTCCATCTTCATCGTGTGCACAACGGCTTGTCCGTTGGCAGACGTTTTAAATAAAGACCTCACATTCTTTTGTGCAACTCAGTGTCTGTGTGGCTCAACACCGATCCTAACCCTACCAGCCTCCTCGTGCTCATCCTAACCTAAGAATTTTACAACTTCAATATACCGAGTCTTAAGAGTCATGATTAAAAAAGATGAATATGTAGGCGTAGGGGCGGGGTAATTAGAATATCTTGTTTTCAGACATTGATAAATTAAATTCAGTTTTATTATAAGTATATACAAATACACCTAGTTTCACTGAATACCTTGCAATCAATCCGCCGCGTTCATCAGCAAGCCGCTGCTAGAATATTTTCATAAACATCTGATGTAAAGCAAACTCTTAATCTTTACAATCTCACCCACGCGTTTATGTAGTAAAAAATTACACGCGATTACTCGCGGCGAGGCACAATACATACCCTTCGCGGGGGGAGTCTGCAACAGGGAGTTGGCGCGGGGTCCCGCCTGCGCCGTCCTCCCTTCAAAATCACAGACGGATCCCTTATCGCTCGAGTATATACACGCGCCAGAATATAAAAACAGAAGGACGCGCGACGATTAGATGCAAGAAAAGGTTCGCCATAGGGAGGAGATATTACTATGAAATGGTGGAAACTTCGCGTCTGCATCCTTGCAGATACGATTGGTCATAAAATAATCTCCCTCCTACGGCTTACCTTCTCTCGCAGCGCATACGTGGAGCTAGTTTTTGTTTTCATACTCCAACGCGTGTTTATACTCGAGCGATAAGGGATCTCTTTTTAATCTGGAGGCAGGACGGCGCAGGTGGAACCACGCGCGGTCACCTGACTACCTCTTTTCTTCCTGTGTCTTGTCTCCGCGAGGCGTATTCATTATTGATGGGCGTGATACCAGTCTTTTCTCATGAGTTTTAAGCAATTCGATACCAAAGGTACTCGCTAGCTTCGTTAAAAATAGTCCGATTTACATGAAATTTGGTATAATTTTCATTTAAAAAACGTAAAGAATCCATCGGTATCACTTCCATAATGATACGATAGAGAATACCGAATACAGTTTTTCTTTTCTTCGTATTGTCATCAAAACTACGTATGTGTGTCAAATTTCAAGTCGACCGGACATGTGGAAGTGGGTCAAAATTAGCTTACAAGATTTCATCCTCACGAACTAACAAACTCAAAAGTGAAGCTAAATAAAAGCTTGTAATAATAATAGTAATAAAAAATTCATTCATTCGTTTACAACTAGGCAATTGCTTGTTTCCGAAGGTTTCGTCAGGAAGCATTTGTCTGCCAGATGTCGAAAAGGGGCAATCGACAACGTGCCCTTTTCCAGGATTAAGACTTTCTTCGCTCTGAGTTGATGAGTATATTGCTCCATCGGCGGGTTCCACCGCTGACCCGCGGGACAATACGATTATAAACCGCGACCGTGTCGAGACTCCGAGCCAGTGATGCCAGAACCGTGGGTTTGCGCCCACGGACCCTACCACCACTCCACGACCAAGCGTACCCCCTCCTAGCGCCTGTACCGCACTACACAAGCATACCCGTCCCTCCATCCGTGTGCCGTGCGCGACGCCTGGCCGGCGCTCTCCGGCGAGAATTCGTTTTCCTGACATCGAAGCGCTTGGCGCGCAAGCAAAAAGTCATGAGTTCAAATCCCGGTGCGGATATTCTACTTTTTTTCTTTATTTATTCTCTAATTTCTCTTCCTATATTCTCAAAAGACTAAAGACTTGAATACTGTTAATTTATAAACCATTTTCGAAGCTTGAATTGTTGCTAAAGATGCGATCTCCTTCTGGCTTGTACCGCACCACTACAAGCGTACCCTACCTTCTGTCCGTGTGCCGCGCTACCTGGCCGGCGCTCTTCGCCAAGAATTCATTTCACCAAAGTCCTAAAGCTTGGGTCGCAAACAGAAAGTCCGAGGTTTAAATTCCGGTGCGAATATTCTACTTTTTTCATTAATTATTCTCTAACTTCTCTTTCTATATTTTCAGTAGAATAAAAACTTTAAAACTGTTAATTTACAAAGCATTTTCGCAGCTGGCTAATGTACGATGTTGGTCTTCTGCCTTTTTTTGTACATAAACAGAAATAATTCCTTGAAATGCTACTTAGAAAATAAGCTCCTTTCTAGGATGGACTCTTTAAAATTCACGTCACAATGAACAGTTACAGAATCGGTGATTTCCGTTTCAGGTAAGCGAGCCGCCCGCTCCGCTATTACGGTCGGCTTACCACTCGCACCCCGGATTACTGTAATGAGGTTTGAAAACAATATCGACTGGTCCCGTACCCGTCGCAATCATGTCATTTATACCTACAGAAGAGTTTTATTAACCCACTCTTGGCCAACGACACTCTTTTCGTGTTAATCAGGTTTATACGTATCTGCTTATTTGCTTCTTGATTATTTACGAAAATTGTGCCATTGCTCGATGGAAACCACGAGAAGGTGGTGGGCTTCTTCCATCAGGAGAGAATAAGGATAGGTCGAGATGGATAGAATGGATAGGATCGGTGTGAATGATGGACGTAGCGGTCGAAACCTCTACTCCACGGATATAAAGGTTTGGGAAAGTGTGATACGCGTAGAAGCTGTGATAGCACCACTGCAATACTATTGTAACTGTTTCGTAAATTACTGTACAAGAAAGAGATCGGTAAAATGTGCTGAGGCTGTCGGAGCTATATGTTCCAACATGCATGGAGGGTGAGTTGTTTATATTGTTGGGGATTAGACAAACTTTCGTACAAACGATCTCCTGACATAAGAGCGAGATGCCTATCGTCGACAGTCATGCTACAACTTGTCTCATTTCTGGCTTTTAAGGATGTGCGCACAACACAGATGGAATTCATAAGATCGCTCCCAATTTTATTTCTCTTCTTGGTTTTTGCATCGGGCAAAATTGAGAAAAGCCTTTCGGCCTCGGCGTTGGAATGGGGCAAACATCTTATTATATCCAGCGCTTTCCCAAACCTTTATATCCGTGGAGTAGAGGTTTCGACCGCTACGTCCATCATTCACACCGATCCTATCCATTCTATCCATCTCGACCTATCCTTATTCTCTCCTGATGGAAGAAGCCCACCACCTTCTCGTGGTTTCCATCGAGCAATGGCACAATTTTCGTAAATAATCAAGAAGCAAATAAGCAGATACGTATAAACCTGATTAACACGAAAAGAGTGTCGTTGGCCAAGAGTGGGTTAATAAAACTCTTCTGTAGGTATAAATGACATGATTGCGACGGGTACGGGACCAGTCGATATTGTTTTCAAACCTCATTACAGTAATCCGGGGTGCGAGTGGTAAGCCGACCGTAATAGCGGAGCGGGCGGCTCGCTTACCTGAAACGGAAATCACCGATTCTGTAACTGTTCATTGTGACGTGAATTTTAAAGAGTCCATCCTAGAAAGGAGCTTATTTTCTAAGTAGCATTTCAAGGAATTATTTCTGTTTATGTACAAAAAAAGGCAGAAGACCAACATCGTACATTAGCCAGCTGCGAAAATGCTTTGTAAATTAACAGTTTTAAAGTTTTTATTCTACTGAAAATATAGAAAGAGAAGTTAGAGAATAATTAATGAAAAAAGTAGAATATTCGCACCGGAATTTAAACCTCGGACTTTCTGTTTGCGACCCAAGCTTTAGGACTTTGGTGAAATGAATTCTTGGCGAAGAGCGCCGGCCAGGTAGCGCGGCACACGGACAGAAGGTAGGGTACGCTTGTAGTGGTGCGGTACAAGCCAGAAGGAGATCGCATCTTTAGCAACAATTCAAGCTTCGAAAATGGTTTATAAATTAACAGTATTCAAGTCTTTAGTCTTTTGAGAATATAGGAAGAGAAATTAGAGAATAAATAAAGAAAAAAAGTAGAATATCCGCACCGGGATTTGAACTCATGACTTTTTGCTTGCGCGCCAAGCGCTTCGATGTCAGGAAAACGAATTCTCGCCGGAGAGCGCCGGCCAGGCGTCGCGCACGGCACACGGATGGAGGGACGGGTATGCTTGTGTAGTGCGGTACAGGCGCTAGGAGGGGGTACGCTTGGTCGTGGAGTGGTGGTAGGGTCCGTGGGCGCAAACCCACGGTTCTGGCATCACTGGCTCGGAGTCTCGACACGGTCGCGGTTTATAATCGTATTGTCCCGCGGGTCAGCGGTGGAACCCGCCGATGGAGCAATATACTCATCAACTCAGAGCGAAGAAAGTCTTAATCCTGGAAAAGGGCACGTTGTCGATTGCCCCTTTTCGACATCTGGCAGACAAATGCTTCCTGACGAAACCTTCGGAAACAAGCAATTGCCTAGTTGTAAACGAATGAATGAATTTTTTATTACTATTATTATTACAAGCTTTTATTTAGCTTCACTTTTGAGTTTGTTAGTTCGTGAGGATGAAATCTTGTAAGCTAATTTTGACCCACTTCCACATGTCCGGTCGACTTGAAATTTGACACACATACGTAGTTTTGATGACAATACGAAGAAAAGAAAAACTGTATTCGGTATTCTCTATCGTATCATTATGGAAGTGATACCGATGGATTCTTTACGTTTTTTAAATGAAAATTATACCAAATTTCATGTAAATCGGACTATTTTTAACGAAGCTAGCGAGTACCTTTGGTATCGAATTGCTTAAAACTCATGAGAAAAGACTGGTATCACGCCCATCAATAATGAATACGCCTCGCGGAGACAAGACACAGGAAGAAAAGAGGTAGTCAGGTGACCGCGCGTGGTTCCACCTGCGCCGTCCTGCCTCCAGATTAAAAAGAGATCCCTTATCGCTCGAGTATAAACACGCGTTGGAGTATGAAAACAAAAACTAGCTCCACGTATGCGCTGCGAGAGAAGGTAAGCCGTAGGAGGGAGATTATTTTATGACCAATCGTATCTGCAAGGATGCAGACGCGAAGTTTCCACCATTTCATAGTAATATCTCCTCCCTATGGCGAACCTTTTCTTGCATCTAATCGTCGCGCGTCCTTCTGTTTTTATATTCTGGCGCGTGTATATACTCGAGCGATAAGGGATCCGTCTGTGATTTTGAAGGGAGGACGGCGCAGGCGGGACCCCGCGCCAACTCCCTGTTGCAGACTCCCCCCGCGAAGGGTATGTATTGTGCCTCGCCGCGAGTAATCGCGTGTAATTTTTTACTACATAAACGCGTGGGTGAGATTGTAAAGATTAAGAGTTTGCTTTACATCAGATGTTTATGAAAATATTCTAGCAGCGGCTTGCTGATGAACGCGGCGGATTGATTGCAAGGTATTCAGTGAAACTAGGTGTATTTGTATATACTTATAATAAAACTGAATTTAATTTATCAATGTCTGAAAACAAGATATTCTAATTACCCCGCCCCTACGCCTACATATTCATCTTTTTTAATCATGACTCTTAAGACTCGGTATATTGAAGTTGTAAAATTCTTAGGTTAGGATGAGCACGAGGAGGCTGGTAGGGTTAGGATCGGTGTTGAGCCACACAGACACTGAGTTGCACAAAAGAATGTGAGGTCTTTATTTAAAACGTCTGCCAACGGACAAGCCGTTGTGCACACGATGAAGATGGAGGATGAGCCCCCGTACACTTTATCGTACAATACCACCGGTTAACCGCGTGGACGCGAGAACACGCACAATCGCGAATGCACAATCAGATGATCTATACTTTCGAACTGTGTCGCGAACACCGCGTTGAGTCGACAGTTGAGAATACGTGATTTGTGCACTGAATTTGTTAGATGAGCAAGACTATTTGACAATGAACAAAAAGGCGTGTTGCGTTGCGCACGGTTGTGAACAGATTGAGTTACAAGATGGATGCGCATTTCCGCCGCGGCGTCTTCTCGAACATTCCAGAGCGTCGATCGACAAGACGTACGCTGATTGGTTGTTCGACCGCGGATCGACCGCGACTTCCGCTGCCCAGGAGGTGCTGCGGTGATCGAGTGCGGCGGCGCAAAGAACTACTCATTCCCAAACATGCTCCCGCCATCAACAGCTGCTTGAGGATGTTGATGTTGAATCTGAAACAGGCAAAATTGCCAATTTTGCAATTGGCCTGATTAGTGTTGTAGTGGCGGTCTTGAGCGTCACGACTCGGGTGAGTCCATCCTTCCCTGGATGCAAGGTGATGACCCTCGCAAGTGGCCACTTGCTTGGTGGAAATCGCTCATCTGTGATGAGCACCAGGGATCCGACCTTCAAGTCGTTAGTTGGATGATGCCATTTGGTGATGGATAGTTGTCTCTGCAGATAGTGGGATGACCACTGAGTCCAGAATTGTTGCATCTTTTTTTGAATGAATTGCCATCTAGCTGATGGCAAGACTGATGAATTCTCCACAGACGGTTCCGGAAGAGCTGAGAGTGGTTGTCCAACAAGAAAGTGTGCTGGTGTGAGTGCTGTGATGTCATCTGGGTCATCACTGAGGGGCTCAAGCGGTCGTGAGTTGAGCATCGCTTCTATTTGTGTGAGAAGTGTGCTGAACTCCTCGTATGTGAGCACCGTCTCACTGACTGTGCGCCGGAGATGGTGTTTGACTGACTTCACGACCGCTTCCCACTTGCCTCCCATGTGTGGTGCGGCTGGTGGGTTGAAATGCCATTCTGTCTTGTCATTGACGAACAGCTGATTCAGGCGTTGATGCGCCTCAGTCCCCTGGGTGAACATTCTCTTGAGGACGGTGTCAGCTCCAACGTAGTTGGTTCCGCAATCAGAGTGAAGAGTGAGAGGAATCCCTCTCCTGGAGACAAATCTCCTGTAGGTGGCGATGAACCCTTCTGTTGTATAATCTGTCACCAGTTCTAGGTGAACAGCTGATGTCGTGAGGCAAACGAAGACACAGATCCAGCCCTTTTGTGTCTTGGCACCTCTTCCTCTCCACGTCTTCAGTGTGATTGGACCCGCATAATCGGTGCCAGTATTGTTGAACGGTCGTGAGGGTGTAACTCTCGAAAGAGGTAGTTGGCCCATCAGTTGATGGGCACGGATCCCCCTTTGTCGAGCACACACAACACACCGCAGGATGTGAGATTTTACTGGCGCTCGCCCTCCAATGATCCAGTAGTTTTGTCGAATCTGGGCAAGGGTGAGCTGGGTCCCTCCATGAAGAGTTTGTCGATGCGCATGGTCTATAATCAATTTAGACAGATGTGAGTGACGAGGTAAGATTGCAGGATGCTTACTTTCGTAGCTCGTGCAAACATTGTTGAGTCTGCCTCCAACTCTAATGACTCTATTTTCATCGATGAATGCGGTGAGTCGATTGAAGACATGAGCAGCTGGTAGTGTTGCGCCTGAGCTGAGCATCTTCATCTCGCTGGAGAAATAAAGCGCCTGCGTTGCTTTGATCCAGAAGATCCTGGCCCATTCTATGTCGATGGGCGATAAGGTGAAGAGCGGCAGCGTGACTGGAGCCTTTTTCAACCTTGAAACAAATCTGAAACAAACTGATGTGATGCGAATGAGTTTGTTAAGAGATGAATATTTGTAGATGAGGTCCCAGTGATATTCAATCCTTTGAATATTGAGCAGTTTTGAAATGCCTGGACGAGCCTCTAGCGCGCTCAAGTCTTCGTCCAGCATTGGTTGTGATGGCCATGTTTCACTGGGTTGCGCAAGCCATGGTGGTCCCGTCCACCAAAGCTTATGATGTTCAAGCTGCGATGTTGATAAGCCTCGTGATGCGCAATCAGCTGGATTTGAAGTCCCTGGAACGTGTCTCCAATGTGCGCCTTGGGTGATCTCTTGAATTTGAGACACACGATTCCTTACGTAGTCCTTCCAGCGTGATGCGTGTGTTTTGATCCAGGTTAGTGTCACTTGTGAGTCCGTCCACAGATAGGTTGTAGCAATGTTGAGCTTGAGCGTTGCTTGAACATATTTGGTGAGCTTCGCCAGCATCAATGCTGCAGTAAGCTCGAGTCTCGGGATTGTGAGCTTCTTTAGTGGTGCTACCTTAGTCTTGGAGCACACTAGTGTCGACACTTTGTGATTTGTGGACGGTGATGATACGGTAATGTAAACTACCGCTGCCATGGCGAGTTGTGAGGCATCAGAAAAGCCGTGTAGTTCCACTGTAGAGTTGCTGTAGGTGTTGAACCACCTTGGACATGATAGCTTGCGCAAGCTTGTTAAATCTTCTCTGATGATGAGCCATTGTGACGTTACTTGGGAAGGCAGTGGATCATCCCAGTTGAGCTTGTGTAGCCACAACTCTTGCAATAGTGTTTTTGCTCGAATTATGACTGGCGCTAGAAAACCTAATGGATCAAATATTTGTGCTACTTCTGATAAGATGAGGCGTTTGGTGAGCAGTGAATTTGAGCTTGGTTTTGAAGTGAAAGAAAATTCATCGTTGATCACATTCCATTGAAGTCCGAGAATTTTGGTATTGCAGTCGTCGAGTTGTATAATTGAGCCTTGGGCTCTTTGGGTTTGAGAAATTGCATCAAGCAACGGAGGAAAGGTTGAATGCCATTTGGCTAGTGGAAACCCTCCCGCGTTGCACAGATCTTTTAATTGGTGAGCAATTGTAATGAGCATCTCACCTGTGTCTGCACCTCCAAAGATGTCATCAACGTATCTGGCATGCGTGATTGATGGCACCGCCAGAGGAAAGCGATGACCTTCGTCTTCCACCAATTGGAGTAAAGCTCTGACCGCCAAAAATGGAGCAGCCTTGGTCCCATAGGTGACCGTTGTGAGCTTGTAGGGCACCTCCTTTGAATCGTCATCGATCCACAGTATCCTTTGAAGATCTTGATCATCCTCGTGAATCTTGACTTGACGATACATTTTTGTCACGTCTGTGGCAAAAATGTACTTGTGCTGGCGTATCCACAGCAGCACGTCGGTGATGTTAAGGAGGAGATTTGCACCCGTATGCATCAAATCGTTGACAGAATACCCAGTTGAAGTAGGGCTCGAACCATTGAAGACGACTCTCAATTTTGTCGTCTGGCTGTCAGGCTTCAACACTCCATGATGTGGAAGGTAAAACACAGCGTGAGTATTAGGTGAAAGGGATGGTGCTCTTACCATGTGACGGAGCTCCTCGTACTCTTGCATGAAGCCTTGATAGAGGGTGCGATACTCGTCGTTCCTGTTGAGCTTGACGAGCATACGCTTCAAGCAAGCGTGAGCTGCTTGATAAGAATTACCCAGCAGCTTCGGGGTCTCCTTCAGAGGGATGCGCACTGTGTATCGTCCTGTAGAATCACGAGTGTGTGTCGCTCGAAAGTGATCCTCACATTCTTGTTCTTCAGGTGTGAGCTTCATGGGTGTATCTGTTGGGAGCTCCTCTTGAATCCAAAATCGTGTCAGCATGTCTTGTAAGGAGTTGTCGACATGCTGCACGACTGCAGAATGGTGTGCTGTGACCGTGCGCCGGTCCACTGTGACTGGTCCAAGAATGAGCCACCCAAAAATGGACAGTTGTCCAATTGGCATTGAAGCATCACCCTTCTTGAGGGTGGGCTTGATCACTTGTCCATACACGTCTGCGCCAATCACGATGTCTATTGGTCTTGATGTAAGAAAGTCTGGATCGGCCAGCGGAAGGCCATTCAAATGTGGCCATTCTTGGCGTGGCGGTTCCACCGATGGTAAACTTGATGTCAGTGCTCGCAGAACATGTGCTTGAACGTGCACTGTTGACATATCGTAGTTGGAGCGCAGAGTTAATAGTGCGACTCCTCTGGTTTGAATTGATGTGTTACCCCCAATGCCAGTGATCATGATGGTTGCATGGATGCGTTGAATTCTGAGCCGGTTGATGAGCTCTTCTGTGACAAATGTCAGTTCCGAGCCTGAACCTATCAATAACCTTACCGGCGAAGATGACACTGAAGTGATCAGCTGGGCGTTGGCTGTTGCCAACAAGGTGACTGAACAGTAGGGTGTGAGCACTGGCGATGATTGGTTGAGCCTCCTTCGTTCGGTTGAGCATGCTGTGTGAGTCTGCGTTGTGCGCTGTTGTGTGATTGATGGTGGATTGACGACTGCACCGAGACTTCAATGAGTTGCGCCACTTGTTGAAGGTTCCTCTACTGCTTGAGGTTTTGCAAAGGCAGTGGTGTGAGCAGACGGCTTTGTGAGGTGCAGCATCGTATGATGGTTGGCTGAGCACGTTTTGCACCGACGTGTGGAGTTACAGTCCTCGGTGCGGTGCCTACCGCAACAATTCCTGCACAGTTTGTTGACGGTGATTACTTTCCGCCTGTCTTCCACCGACAGCTCCCTAAATCTGGGACACATTACAACGTAATGGTCCTCCTTGCAATAGTCGCACGGGTAGCTGTAGGGCGACGCAGGTGGTTGAGCCTTCGGCCTCGGCTTGGATGCTGTGTGAGCAGCGCCTTTGCTGGGGTAATACCTGCTTGGTGGTGCAGCAGGAGTTTGAGCCTTCTTCGCGACCTTCAGCAGAGCCGCCGACTCCAGCCGTTCCAAGGCCACCACCTTGGCAGCAATAAAGGTCTCTAGCTGCGTCAGCCGAGGGTAGTCCTTTGTTGAGCCCACCGACGTCTCCCAGGCTTCCCTGGTGGACTTGTCCATCCAGCTGGTCGCCTGGTGCACGAGCAGAATGTTGCACATGTCATCGGCTGCGCCTAAGGTGGTGAGCGTCTTGTGCACTTTATTGATTGTTGTCACAATCTCATTCAATGCCTTTGCACTGCGTGTTGTGATTGGCGAAACGTTGAGCAGCTTGTCCAGCTGCTCTTCGATAAGCACACGCTTATTCGTGTACTTTTTGCACAATTCCTCCCAGCAGGACTGGAACGATGAGCCTGTGAGCGGGTAAGCGTTCACCAGCTCTGATGGCTCACCTTGGAGGCTGGACCGCAGGTAATGCAGCCGGTCTATGTTCATGAGCTGCTGGTCATGAATGATCAATGAGGTGAACAGTTCATTATATGCCGGCCACTCGGTGTACACACCAGAGAACGTGGGTAGAGCGATCTCCGGCAGCTTTGAGGCCCTCGATGGTACTGCACTCGTTGCAGCCGGTGGACGTTGCTGTATCGCCTTCACTTCCTCTCGAAGGCGGTTGAGCTTGATCTTGGTGGTCAAGAACAGCTGAGACTCCTGTACGGCCATATTGGCCTCGAAGTACTTGTGATTGAGGAATTTAACCGGCCACGTCTCCTCAAAGTGTGCGTGTTCACGGGTGAAGGCAAGATGCAGCTCCTCCACGTGGGCGGCAATTAGCTCCACCTCGTCGAGGGATGTAGAGTGAGCTTGTGACGGCATGTGCATCTGCAATGCCTGAAGCGAGTCAAAGCGTCCGATTTGTGTTTTGGCCTTGATGACGAGCTGTGAGGGCAACGTTGTTGGTGATGTTGCCCTCGGTGGCCTTTTTTCCCCACTCGACCCCAGAGCCTCGGTGGGGATCGTAAGCACCATCGATGTCGGGGAGGGCGCCCTTGATGAGCCCGCTGACTTTGACTCCTTTGATTCGACGACCTTTGATTCTGCTTGATCCGCCATCGCGAAGCACAAGAGTTGAGCTTGTGAGCCCTCTAACACACACTACACAGCACTGTGGTGCACAATCACCGATCCGGCTCGAAGGACCAAACTGTAAAATTCTTAGGTTAGGATGAGCACGAGGAGGCTGGTAGGGTTAGGATCGGTGTTGAGCCACACAGACACTGAGTTGCACAAAAGAATGTGAGGTCTTTATTTAAAACGTCTGCCAACGGACAAGCCGTTGTGCACACGATGAAGATGGAGGATGAGCCCCCGTACACTTTATCGTACAATACCACCGGTTAACCGCGTGGACGCGAGAACACGCACAATCGCGAATGCACAATCAGATGATCTATACTTTCGAACTGTGTCGCGAACACCGCGTTGAGTCGACAGTTGAGAATACGTGATTTGTGCACTGAATTTGTTAGATGAGCAAGACTATTTGACAATGAACAAAAAGGTGTGTTACGTTGCGCACGGTTGAGAACAGATTGAGTTACAAGATGGATGCGCATTTCCGCCGCGGCGTCTTCTCGAACATTCCAGAGCGTCGATCGACAAGACGTACGCTGATTGGTTGTTCGACCGCGGATCGACCGCGACTTCCGCTGCCCAGGAGGTGCTGCGGTGATCGAGTGCGGCGGCGCAAAGAACTACTCATTCCCAAACAGAAGTTTATATCTTGCGCCTGGCGAACACTTGGCAATTCTAATTGCCATACTCACGACATACATACGACGTCTTTATTGTTGGACTAAACATTCAGAATCCCAGGACAATGGTCAAATAAGGGAATACCTCGCGGAACTTGCACATCTGGCCGCCAAACGTAAACTAAAGACATATTTACAACCCTTGATTTGTATTACCCGACCGCCGTTCGGGAAAAAGGACGAAACCGTTTTGCCTTTCCGCCTGGGCTCAAATCAGCCCCTTTTCTCACACCCATACCAATTATATTTTGCCATAACCACCTCCACTCGGAACTTCACCTATGGAGGGAGGAATCAGTGCTTATGTTTTAAGTGAAAACGCGGAGCAGGGGCAGAATCGACCAAAAAGTCAAACTGTCAACACCTCGTCTACGTAATTCGGTTACTTTACCTAATTTTCTGCGTCATGTCTGCAGACGACACAAAGTGGACCACAAAAGCGGTGACAGAGCTCCTTGCTCTGTATAGAACAATGCCCGCTTTGTGGAAAGTAAAAACGACGGAGTGCCAAAATCGGAATTTACGCAAAAAGTGTTACGATAGATTAATCGAATATTGCAAGACAATATTTCCCGAGGCAGACAAGGATTTTGTGACTAAAAAAATTCAACGTCTCCGCGGGTCATTCCGGAAGGAATATAATAAAGTCGTGTCATCCAGACGGTCTGGCAACGGGGCCGACGATGTTTACGTGCCCAAACTGTGGTACTACAATTTATTATTGTTCACTAAAGACCAAGACACTCCAAGCGCCAGCATCTGCAACATCGGAGACGAGTCATCTCTCCTGAACGAGGCGGAAGCGATGGGAGAAGACGAAGAAATTCAACCGGAGGTTGAAGCCGCAGTTGAAGCCGCAGTTATTGTAAATGACATGGACGACACTGAGACGCAGCCTCACAATGAAGTAAGTTTATTTGTGACCTATTATTCATTTATTTTATTACTACACTCCTAAAAAAAAAATAAGCGACGACTTTTCTGCGTAAAATCAGTATTCATTGGTGGTTGTAGGTACGTTTTTTTTTTGCCTCAGTTATTCAAGTTTGAAACAAAAAACGTCGCTTTCGCTTTAATTGCAACTACAAAGCTAGGAAATCATTGTAGGACATTCAGCAATAAAGCAATAGAGAGATCAGTCTTTCCTCTTTAAGACGCATCGTTTGCTTTTTTTAATTTCAATTAACATTTCGGTGAACCATGTCCTTTCTAAAATATGTTTAAAAATTGCACCATAGTCATTTAAAATGACAAAATTAAGATTTATTTTCTTTATTATGGTTGTCGCTATGGCTGGAACCAGGGACTAGTTTCTATCTTGTAAAAAATTAATTCTACGCAACGAAACAAGCTAAATGTCTAACAGAAATCGAACATTTCTTTAAAATGCTGTCACTGCAAACTTTTATTCTTAGGGAGCCTTCGTGGCTCCAACTTATACGTGGAAATATTATTTCAATGTAGTACTGAAGGTAAACAAGAAACGGAATATAATTTTACAATGGACACAGGCGAAAAAAAGGAAACACATGGTTGTCTTTTTATGAAATTATAGTTTATTATGGTAACTAAGTATGTAGGTATTACAATTGCACAGAGATGTACAGAATTACAATTGAATTACTTCATGAATTTTTGGAAAACGATTAGAAAATAATTCAATTAAATCGTATTCAAACAATAATATTAACGCATGCGCGTTATAATGCATCAAAAAGTAATGGTCACTGGTTTGGGGCGTGAATGTACACCTCTGGTCCAGTGGAGATTTGTTAAAAATAAATTGCTACAAAATTGTTTATAACATTGAAAATGATGTTTCAACGATTCGATTGCATAGAGTTACACGTATGGGCATGGGCCTACCCACTACTCTGCCGCTTTGGTAGTATGTACCCGAATGGTGGGGTCTGGCACAGTGGCCCAAACTAGGTCAATGCACCTTGCACTACCTTCTGTCCCTTTAAGCGTCGGATCGTGTTTGTTTACGTTTAGGGGTACGCACTGTGTCAGACCCCACCATTTCGGTAGATACTGGCAAAGCGGCAGAGTAGTGGTAGGTCCATGTCTATACGTGCAAGTCTGTGCAATCGAATCGTTGAAACATTATGTTCAATGTTATAAACAATTTTGTAGCAATTTCTTTTAAACAAATCTTCACTGGTCCAGAGATGCACATTCACGCCCCAAACCAGTGACCATTACTTTTTTAATACTCTGTACACCAGGGATGCACAGGCCGGGGCCCTCCGGTGATTTGTTGGCGGCCAGCTCACTATGTGTTATTTTAATTTTAACAAGTCATAATATATGATACATATAAATAAAACAAATAATATATGATAGGTAACATTCATATTTTTAACCCGTTAAGGGGTTAGGCCACTTTGGACGGAGTAAGATTGCACTCATTTTCGGCATTTTTTTAGGAAGATAATGGATTAAATAGAAAATTCAATATGAAGCCTGTTATTGTACAACTCTCGCCGGAAATAATCAGATTTTTTGTCTACAAAATGGCGACGGCAGAGCCATGATATGCAAGATCTTGAGGAGCGACGTTTTCCACGATGTTCATTCTCACGGCTATACCGTTCGATTTAGAACAAAAAAAAAAACTAAAAATTTTTTGTTTTTACATGCCTAAAACTAGAAAAGTACGTCGCGGTTTTGCGATATCTTAAACGTATTCTTTGTAATTGACTCTTTTATAAAAAAAAATTCACTTTTTCTCCCCATGTTCACCGTTTCTGAATTTCCCTACGTACTTCTCTAGTTTCAGGCATGCAGAAAATAAATCTTTTTGGTTTTTTGTTCTATGTCGAACGGTATAGCCGTCAGATCGAACACCGTGGAAGGCGTCGCTCCTCAAGATCTTGCATATCATTCGCTATGACGACGCCATTTTGTAGCAAATAAAAATCGTATTATTTCGGGCGAGAGTTGTATAATTACAGGCTTCATATTAAATTTTCTGTTTATTTCATTATCTTCATAAAAAGAAATGCCGAAAATGACTGCAATTTTGCTTCATCCAAGGTGGCCTAACCCCTTCATACATCAAACACTTACGCTCTATACACATTCAACATATCTTCCTGCCACGGAACACTTCCTTCTCCTACAAAATACTCTTTATAACGGTCCCGATTTTGTTTTGCAGAGTTATTTATATTCCCATGTTGATTAAGGGGTTGCAAATTATCCATGTCGACTATATTGTTTTGAAAATTCCCCTCCTGCATACTCCCGTTGTGCGTTAAATATGCTGCACTCCGTCTCCGTAAGAAATTATGGAGAACGCAAGTAGCTAATACAACATACGATATATTTTCCACCTTCATATTGATTGCCGTATGGAAAACTCGAAATCGCGCGGATAATATCCCGAATGTATTTTCCACTACGTTCCTCGCTCGCGATAATCTATAATTATATATTCTTTTATCGTGGTCCAATTCCCTTTGCGCGTACGGCTTTAAGAAATTGTTCTTTAAAGCAAAAGCTTCATCGCCTACAAAGGCGAAATTTAAATTTTTTACAGTTTCATCATTTTCCGGCAAATGCAACTGCCCGTTATCTAAACGCCTCATAAATTCCGTGTGTTCGAGAACACCACCATCCGATAACCTTCCATTTTTGCCGACGTCGACAAAAATAAACTCGCAATTCGAATCGACTAACGCCATTAGCACAATGCTATAGTAATTCTTATAATTATAATAAAAAGCCCCGGAGCCCGATGGTTGAACAATTCGGATGTGTTTTCCATCCATAGCTCCTCCGCAGTTGACGAAATCCCATTTCTTATTAAATCCTTCCGCTATTTTTCTCCACTCGTCCTTGGTATTCGGGAACTATGACAAAACAAAATACAATACAAAAATAAAAAATTAAATAGGTAGCGCGGACAGAGATGGTGTTGACAGCGGATACTTTTTTAAAATGTTTTTTGCTATTTCTTATTTTATTAAATTATATTTTTTTTGTTTGAAGGACGAAGAAGTGCAGCCGTGTGGAAGCACGAACAAAAGACCCGCTGGCGAAACGAATCGTTCCAGCAAAAGGAAAAAAAATGACGACGGCGTGATAGACGTTCTCAAAACTTGCGCTGCCGCCTTAAACAAGCCCACCACCAGCAGGATCGACATAACGGAATATGAAGCGTCCGGAATAAAAGTCGCAAAACAATTAGCCGGAATGGATCCTGAACAAGCGATTTATGCAGACAGCATAATCGGAGCCATTTTAAGGAAAGGACTCCTTAAACAATTAAAACCGCAGACAGACGTATGCGACAACGAATGCCAGCTGTATGGCGTACAAAATAATCGATAAGAAAAAAATATGTAATTAGTAGTAGGAGTTATTTAGTTTTATATTTTATAGATACGAGCGCGAATTCGTATGAAAATATGTGTATTTTACTTATTTACACAATTTTCAGAACCTCCGTTTGAATAGTTGCTGTGCGGCGTGCAAGATAGCGGCTGTTCTGTTAATCTGAAACAAAACACCAAAAACAGTTTTGCGCCTTAGGCAATTGCGCAAGTAATAATGAACCTCGATGTGCGGGAAAAATTGCCCTTATTTTCTGACTTTTGCAGTTTTCATCCTCCCAATCGACTTTCATTACTTGCGCAATTGCCTATTGCAGAAAACTCTTTTTGGTGTTTTCTTTCAGATAAACCGAACAGCCGCTATCTTGCACGCCGCACAGCAACTATTCAAACGGAGGGTCTGAAAATTGTGTAAATAAGTAAAATACACATATTTTCATACGAATTCGCGCTCGTATCTATAAAATATAAATTCATTAATAAAGTATTATTGTTAGTCTACACGTATTATTAATTTGTAACCCTTACCTTTAAGAACTCTGTCCGTAGGGCATGATACAGTGCTTTGCACGTTTCGGGAATTATTTTTGACAACGAAGGAGCTGATATTCCCGTTGGAAATTGTAAATCTTCGTAGCTACGCCCACTAGCCAAAAATCGTAATGTGGCGGTAAGACGTTGCTCTGCGCTGATGCTTTCTCTCATAATTGTGTCCATTTTCTTAATTCTATTTTGGACTAAACCGAGTAAATCCTCAAATGTTTTCGAATCCATCCTCAAATAATTACGGTAATCCTCTGGATAATTTTCTCTCAGCTCTCGAAGAAGGGGCTGATCGTTGAAATTACCGCGGTATTTTTTCATCCAAACCTGGCGGTTTCTTCTTCTGGTTCTTCTTCGGTCTGCTGCTGTTAAATGCACAGCAGCAGCAGCGACAACAACAGCAGCTATGTTCCGGTCACGGTTGTCATTCACCGCAAACATTATACCACTGTTTATTGCTCACAGCCTTTCGTAAACCGCGTTCTTCGCACAGGTTTCTTAAACGTGATGTGGTTCGGTGAAATCACACACCTAACCCAACTCAATGTACGTTATCCACAGATACCAGTTAACAATAACAATTAACAGTAACAATTAAAAATAACAATTAACAATTACAAATAATAGAAACAATTAACAGTACCAAATAATGGTAATAATTAACAGTAACAATTAAGAGTAAAAATTAACAGAAATAAATAACAGTAACAATTAATAGTAATAAATTAACAGTAAAAATGGAGAAACAGTAAGAAAATGCGTGCGCGGTACGTGATGTCTGAGAGCCGGTTCGAGACCAAGTGTCCGCTCCGTGAATTTTCGCCGGTTAAAAAGGAAAGACTAGACAGAGTTAGAGATAGCGAATAAAAGAAAAAAGCAGAGAAACAGCATAGAGAGGGTGAAGAGAAAGCGTGGAATAAGAAAGCTGTCCCCAAAGTACGGAAAGGCCTGGTCGCCAAATGTTCCTGACGCTGACCAGGTCTGTGCGAACCCTTGAAATTCAGTAGGTAGATGGAAGCAGAAACGGCAGGAAGAGGTAGGTACATATAAAGGAGTAAAAGTGAAAGTTACAAATAGCTGCAGAAACAGAAAAAAAAATATATGGCAAAGATGTAGTTTAGTGTGAAAGTTGTATTTTTGTGTATCCATCACTCTATTCTGATAGCTAATGGACAAAGTATGTAACCATGCAAACAAATATGTCGTATTCGTGTTAATTACAAAAAAATTGATCTGAAGTTGAGCTTTCATATTCCAACGACCCTCGACTGTGTGAGGCAGGGTGAGCCAGTGTCAGCCAGGAATCCATTTGTCACGTCCATATCGATAGGATAAGAGAGTGCGTTTAATAAATGCCTACTCCTTTTATAATTGGTATTGTTTGTCTCAGAGTAGCCCGATTTGCACGATATTTGTGATAATTTTAATTGGGAGAACGCCAGGAATCCATTAGTGTTACTTTCATATCGATACGATAAAGAATAAAGTAATTTCTTAATACGCTGTAATGAATATTTCACCCTCCGCTGTGGGTCGGCGGCCTCGATTCGCTGCGGTCGGCTAAGGATTCATACCTGTCTCAGAAAAACTGTATTCTTTATTCTTTATCGTATCATTATGGAAGTGATACCGATGGATTCCTTATGTTTTTCCGATGAAAATTATACGAAATTTCATGTAAATCCGACTATTTTTAACGAAGTTATGGAAATCAATTTATTATGAAGAATTCTTAATTATAATCCGATTTGTGTCGTTTTTGGACCATTTTCATCGGGAAAACATAAGGAAACGATCCACGTCACTTTCGCCAAGATCCGGTGCGAAATGTAGAATTTTCGATTCGCCACGTCTTAGGGGGCAACATTGTACGACCCCCCCTGGTCTCGAGGGTCGAAGTACTTGAAACCCATCGAGGCACGGCTTATCGACGGCGTTGCCTCTGGAGTCTTGGCTGCCAGGCTCGTCGCGCGCCTCAGGATTTCTGCACTGTCGGAAATCCTGAGGCGCGCGACGAGCCTGGTTTCAAGTGCCGTTTTTTCCTTTTCTAACTACCTTTTCTGTCTCTTATCTAAACTCTTCTGGAGTCGAGGTTGGAGCGCGGGCAGGAGCGTCGTGCTTTCTGGCGCGCGGGCAGGACTGTGGTGCTTTCTTGCGCGCCACGCAAGAGCGTAGGTGAAAAATTTTACCTGCATCCCGAGCAATCACAAGACTACCCCTTCTTCAAAACATCTTACATATTACATCTCTTCGTCATTTATCTTAGATATAACATCACTTGCATACCGATATGTATTATTTATTGTCTATTAATACTAGTTTTTATATTAAAACAAGCAGTGACATGGTAATTATTGCCGTTGATAGTAATAATTATGATCGTCACAACAGGGAATGCGTTAACTTCATTTGCCATCGCATTGTCGGGGAAACATTTGGACATTTTTTAAAGTACCCTTGTAAAATTTTACAGTCGTTATAACTGAGACATAAACCATTTCCAAAATTTATAGCACCTTCGGGTCAACCAAATGTAGCTTCCTAAAAACAGATGTTTCAGTGTACCCTACAGTAACAGCATTTATAGTATCCTCTATAAGCCAGGCATATCAAGGAATTTCTATACTTTTCGCGAACGTATATCGCGATCGTGTCTTGCCGATCGTTCTCGCAGATCGATGATATACATCGAACAGGTAGTACACTATACTCCACTGCGGTGGATCGTGTTAAAAGCATGTGGAGTCGACGTAGAAATGGGAGCCCGAACTCGATGTCTCTAAGTAGTACCCAGTATAATATTCTGGCGTGCACGAAGGAGCGTCGCTCCAGCGTTCACGCACTTTGGCGTGCCGCGCGGCGCGCGACGCGCCGGGAACGCGCGCCGGAACGCGCGCCGGAACGCGCGCCGGAACGCGCGCCCGGAGCGAGCGTGTAAAGGGCCCTAATGGTCTCCGCATCCTTGAGGAAGTTGCACGGTTCAATGTAATTGGAATTTAGCACGACACCGGTTAATATGCGGCTATCGAATGCAGTGTCTATTTCGCGCCACAAAAGTCTTGTGCTCGAATGCCCGGCACCTTCATGCACGAAACTTTCGCGCAACGATAGCTTCAATCCTTTGAGTCGCGCGATTCGAGCAACCAACGATTGTCGAACTCCAATCGATAATCGAGGACGTTTCACTCGGCTGTGTTCTTCCAACGATTCGATACACTCGTTGCACCGTTCTTCCCACGCGAGGTATTCTTCCCGTGAAATCAATCGTTCAGATTGATCTGACAATTGGTGTTCTACTTGCGCGAATTCTTCCATGATCGTAAATGGAATGTAAATGTAATGTCCTTTTCTATGCAACACGATGCAACACGATGCAACGATTTGAGGCTTTGTGCAGAGTAGAGCATGCTTTTATAGCTAATACCGCGATTTGATATCTCTGTTGAACTCTTTCTGTGTTCCTCCCTCCAATGCATTGCATGCAAAAAAAAACGAAGATTCTATGTGACACACACATATGACGAATTACTGCGCAAAAAAATCATCCGACACAGTTTCTGCCAACATCGCATAATTCTAAGATTCGACGCTTCCAAAAGTATTATATTACATTCAACACGTGTCAAGTCTTAAACTCTTTCTGTGTTCCTCCCTCGAATGCATTGCATGCAAAAACGAAGATTCTATGTGACACATGTATGACGAATTACCGCGCAAAAAATCATCCGACACAGTTTCTACCGACATCGCATAATTCTAAGATTCGACGCTTTCAAAAGTATTATATTACATTCAACACGTGTCAAGTCTTCCATCCTCCTTCTTTCCTCTTCACATAATTTTAAGATTCGATGTTTCAAAATTATTTCTCTGCGTTGGGGAAAAATTTCCATCCCATATATGTATGGAAAAAATATTTCTGCTGACGCTGCAAAAAAAAAAAGCTGATGATCCATCCCAACATTCTATGGAGGGGATGGGTGCTACGCACCTCTATTTAATCCAGCTCCCTCGTACGGTATTACATTAATCGCTCAGTAGCTCTCCAGTGACGTTCGACATATACAAACACAGTGCTCCAAAAAATGTATAACGCTAGTGTTGGGAATTATTACACTCCAATAATCGCAGACGATAATGCATCTTCAAACATGACGATGCCTACATCTAACAGGTATGATATAATTTTTTTCATATCCTCTCATGATTTTTAGTTGTGTTTTCTTTTCTCGATAATAGTGATCATTTTCATAGCTTTTATTGTTCTTTTTTAGCTCGCGTTACACAGCTCGCATCATGGTTAGAAGATATGCGCTAACATCTACAGCATATAAGTATCTGGAAATCGGAATCAGTGTGCGACCTATAACACAAGTAGAAATCGTTCTCGGCGACAATCGTGGGAATCAGTTGGTATTGCCTATTCCAACATGGAAACGATTAATTGAAAAACGTACCGACATCGAGCAGCGCATGCGGTCAAGCGGATCATCACTATGGATTAATGATTTGGCGGTGGAATTTTGTATAATGTATAATTCGCAAATGGTAAAGATGATGCGACATAATAAGTCGCTACATTTCAAACCTGCCACATTAATCTGTTTATTTAATCTCGAGCGCTGTATCAATCATGTATATATGCAGCTTTATGAAACTATACATTATGTCGATACGAAGTTTTCAAATTTTGTGAGCGTGTTACAGCGGTGCGATATCGTCGATGAAACTTTAGACGCATGCTGCGCTGCTAAAGCTATATGCGATAGTGAATATTTTGATGATAAATCTCTTGTTGATTGCGAACTGCTGGCGTGTGCCATGAATGATATTATCGATGTCGCTCGCAGCAAATCGATACGAAGTTTTCAAATTTTGTGAGCGTGTTACAGCGGTGCGATGTCGATGAAACTTTAGACTCATGCTGCGCTGCTAAAGCTACACGCGATAGTGAATATTTCGATGGTAAATCTCTTGTTGATTGCGAACTGCTGGTGTGTGTCTTGAATGATATTATCGAAGTCTCTTGCGGCAAAATGTTAAATTGTACAATTATTCTTTGTAACAATATATAATTTCTTGAACATACATTACTTCTCACTTTTATTTACTCGTCACCCATCCTCCTTCTTTCCTCTACATTTTATTTACCCACCTTCCTCCTTCTCTCGCCACCTAATTTTAAGATTCAACGTTTCTAAAAAGTATTATTTCTCTGCGTTGGAGGCCTTTTATTTATTTATTATTATTATGTAACAATATATAATTTCATGAACATACATTACTTCTCAATTTTATTTACTCGTCATCCATCCTCCTTCTTTCCTCTACATTTTATTTACCCACCTTCCTCCTTCTCTCACCACCTAATTTTAAGATTCAACGTTTCTAAAAAGTATTATTTCTCTGCGTTGGGGAAAAATTTCTATCATATATATGTATGGAAAAAAACATTTCTGCCGACGCCGCATAATTCTTTCTGTGATTCGTACGTTCTTCGCACCGCGAAAATGACATCCTGCACGACTGCTCCAGAGGAGTCAAATTACGCGTAATCGCGCGATACGCTGCGATGTTAAATCGGAACGCTTTAGAATGCTGCATATTTGTTTGAAAAAAAATATGCCTGTTTTCTACATAGTGGTTCGCTGGATCATTGATTAAAAATTATTATTTCTCTGCGTTTGGAGAGAAAGTATCTGTGGGTTTGGAAAAAAATATTCAGGCGGTGGATCTGATTTATAAAAATATTTAGGGAAACAATTTCTGGGGTTGGATCGAGTCTGAAAAAAGATTTTTCATACAAGACCCAACCCCAGAAATTTTTTAGAGGGAGGGGACGATGCTCTGTAGAAATTTCTACCGGTGGGTTAGGTCTGGAGAGATCTCCGCGGCGGCTCGGTCCGGACTGATCCCCTCCACGATTGCGACTTCCCCCACTCCGCGGCTCATGCGCGCGCAACCGGTCTTCCACTCCCCACTCTCCCCGCGCCCATAGTTCCCTCCACCGCGCTCCCCCGCGCGCCCTCACTTCCCCCCGCCCCCGCGCTCCCCTCAGAGGACCTGGGTTAGAATCCCCATAGTCTTACTACTAATATAGTTATTAAATAAAACATTAAAAATAATAATCATTTTATTGAAACCAACTAAACAAATACATTTTAAGTAAATAAATAAGTATATTCTAAGTAACTAAATAAATAAGTATATTCCAAGTAAATAAATACCTTCTAAGTAACTAAGTAAATACATTTTAAGTAAATAAATAAGTATATTCTAAGAAACTAAATAAAAACATGGTAAGTAAATAATGGCATGGTAAATAAATAAGTATATTCTAAGAAACTAAATAAAAACACAGTAAGTAAATAATGGCATGGTAAATAAATAAGTATATTCTACGAAACTAAATAAAAACATGGTAAGTAAATAATGGCATGGTAAATAAATAAGTATATTCTAAGAAACTAAATAAATACATGGTAAGTAAATAATGGCATGGTAAATAAATAAGTATATTCTAAGAAACTAAATAAATACATGGTAAGTAAATAATGGCATGGTAAATAAATAAGTATATTCTAAGAAACTAAATAAATACATGGTATGTAAATAATGGCATGGTAAATAAATAAGTATATTCTAAGAAACTAAATAAATACATGGTAAGTAAATAATGGCATGGTAAATAAATAAGTATATTCTAAGAAACTAAATAAATACATGGTAAGTAAATAATGGCATGGTAAATAAATAAGTTGTCACGTCCCGGGTGAAGGTCTTTGGGGAAAATGACATATGGGGTTTTATTCGTAGGGAATGCAGGCGCGAATGCATGATTCGTGGCGCTGCGGAGAGTAGGATGCAGGCGCGAATGCCAGATTCGTGGCGCTGAGGAGAGTAGGATTCAGGCGCGAATACGTGATTCGTGGCACTGAATGTTCGAAGAGATGCAGGCGCGAATGCCAGATTCGTGGCGCTGCGGAGAGTAGGATGCAGGCGCGAATGCCAGATTCGTGGCGCTGCGGAGAGTAGGAATTCAGGCGCGAATGCCAGATTCGTGGCACTGAATGTTGGAAGCGACAGTGTCGCTAAGCAACTTTTATATTTGGCGCTTAAAATATAGAGTGCGCGACTGGCACTTTATAGAAAGTTCTAGAAGGGCACCGGCCCCCGGTCTCGTGGTGAGTTCGTTTCCTCACTTCCGTGTCTGCCTCGTGAGAGTAACGATCGCCAAGTAAAAACCGTGTGTAGAACAAATCGTTTAAAAAGAATCTTTGAATAGTAAAGCAATCTGTGCTTTGTGTGTTTCTATTTGTACGAGCAAGTGCTCATTATATCTACAGCAACTGTGCATTCAAATATATTCCATATCGTTTTCCACTAAAAGGAAGTGTTCCTTTATTTAACGACCCGAAGACGAGCACGTGGAAATTCCAATATCCCAACACTGAATGTTCGAAGGGATGCAGGCGCGAATGCCAGATTCGTGGCGTGGATTTTAACGTTGCACTTAACTAGAAGGAATATTTCCGAGAAATATGTCTAGACATATGGCTGTACGCAGCTTATGTAAAAGTACGCTGAGTAAACACTATAAGAAACTCTATGCTCGGGTATCGCGAGCTGAAATCAGCTGTTGCGCTGGTTTGTTTTGGTTTGGTGAGTTTCGTAGCTGGAGGATCTTTACAATGATTCTAAACGTTATTTTAGAGACAAGAGTTATTGTTTATTTTTATAGCACTAGGTATTCATATATATATATTGATGCGTTAGACGTTAGCATCTGCACAGGGACATTTATATAAACAATAATCGATGACAATTTATATGTATGAATGTGAGATATGTAAATAATAGCAACGATATTAATATAATGGACTAAGGATTAGCATATAATAGGCGTCTAGCGGTAGACAATTATGTAAATAGCAATAAGCATAAGCAAATGAAGAAAATAGATATACAATAAGCAATAATGAAATAGAAATATATAAGGCGAAAGCAATAATTGGATAATATGAATGATGATGATACGCACTAAAGAAGTAAGTAAATGTAATCGCTTACGATTGATGTCGTCGATAATCGAACTGAGTCTAACACTTTTATATGTAAAATATGCGCGACTGTCAACTTATAACACTACTTCATAGGAAGTTTCCGTAGAAGAGAGCTTCTGGCCGTTTTGGGCCTTGTATTTATACTATTAGCGGGATTGTTAGGGGTGAAGAGTGTGCGCGGTATGCACCTTGACTGATCTTTGAAGATGCGACGCATTACGGCTTATTAATAGTTTTGTGTTTAGGGGTTTTATATGGGGTGCATTCCGTGTGACGCATTATGCGCATAGATCGCAGCGCAGTCGCTGCGCGCATTCATAGCGTTCCGATTCCAACAGCGCTTGAACCGCAGTAACGTCTCGGAACGGTTTTCGATGCGTTTGATGCTCGTGAGGTTGCGCGGGAATGTTCAAACTTACTTACAATTAGCTATGCAGTTGGATGGATTACGTTAAATTTAATTCGAGACTTTTGGACGGTGGTCGAAGCACGCTTCCTAACTACATCGGTTACTTCGTCCTCAGGATCGGGGACCGACTACTAACGAAATTTGATGGCTTTATTGGTTCCTGGATTTTCTCAACCTGAGTTTTTCTATTCTTCTTGAACAGCGACAATTATTGAAAGCGAAGACCATATTTTATCAGTTTTACAGGACGAACTGCTGCTTACCCAGCGTAATTTGGTAAACAGATGTGTAAAGGAAAAATTAAGTTATTTATTATCCGCGTCCGGTGTAAATTCAAAGTTTTGAAGGCTATTGAATACAACCGCAGGCTCTAGTACGTCTTCTGGATTAGAGTATAGCTGTAAAGTTAGCATTATAAGAGCACATTCGAAAAACTTAGCAGTAAAAGCCTTTAAGAAATAAAAATGCGCGCTACGTATTTGCTTCCTTCCTCATCTTTCGTTTCGACCCTGCCTAAAACCTTCTAGGGATGTGTTGTTCGCTTCGAAATTGAGACCGTTACGTTGGTTGCAATTCATACCGCGAGTGCAGAGATGGCAGTACCAATTTCGTAGAATTCCCTAGAATCCTCCAACTTCTAGCTCATAATGCGTGCAGCAAGTGCAGAAAATAAAAGCATGGGCAGTCAATGCGCATATTACGCGCATTCGTATTTGTCGCTTTACGTGTGCTTCTGTATTTCGAATTCGAATACTGCAAACAGGGGAAAGTAGGGTACTTCCGGCTGTATAAGAAAGAAACGCTATAAAATTTGAGCAACTTACACATTTGCTAGTTTTTTTATATGAATTGATAGTTTGAAGTGTCTAGATTTTATTAGTATGACCGAGAAAGCATAAATTTACGTTGTAACAAAGTTGGAAGCAATAACACAAAAAAGTTCATTTGACTGAAATTACGGAATTAACGTGGGGTAATTCCGGCCATGATTTTTCTTTACAAAAGAAGTGAGAAAACTGTTAAATTAATAAAAAAAATATTATTTTTTTGTTTTAAAATTAATTACCACATGAATCACAAATGTATTCTTCAGGGGTATTCCATCCTGAACATTCTTCATATGCCCATGGACCACATGGCTATATAATTGTATATAAATCGCGAATTTTTTACTTTTTCTTACAAGGCGGGGGAACTCACGTAGCGTCTTATGTGATATTTTATAACCTAATTTTCAATAAATCAGAATTCTATCATTAATGTTCCAGAAAAGTAGTTTCAGTTTAAATTTCCAGAGACCGGGAAACTTTTTTATAAATAATATAGAATTGGAACACGATTTCTGTTCCCCGAGAATAGATTCCATAGGATCGACCTATACTGTAAAATCGATCCAAAAAATCGAACATTATGGTGCAAAAGATCGATCTTTCGATTGGTCCCCTTCTCAAAGTGACAGAAAATATAACCTACATACATGCTAATTACATGACAATAAATATTTATTGGAAATTTCGTTCTTTTACGCTACATTTGTCAACTTCTCATGTCTTAACATCCTTCCAAAATATTATTATTACGCCGCAACGGTATCTTTATGAAATCGGGTACAGCGTATAGGTTATATTTTCTGTCACTTTGGGGAGCGGATTAGGAAGTTGTGGAGTGTAATTATTCGTGATTAAGAAATCAAAATTTCCATTCATAACGTCATTTTCTGAGTATATTTCATCAAAATAGTAAGTTTTAGCTTAATTTGTTCATGTTTACCAAATTCGTGCGTTTTATTACATTCTAATTGATTTTAGCTTCAATTTTTTGGTTTACAGATTTAAATGCTTGATAGGATGACCTTATACCCGATTCCATAAAGATACCGTTGCGGCGTAACAATAATATTTTGGAATGATGTTAAGTTATAAAAAATTGACAAATGTAGCGTAAAAGAACGAAATATGTAGCATATCTATAGGTTATATTTTCTGTCCTTTCGAGGAGGGGACCACATAATTTCGACGCGCGTTACGAAGAGTAGCACGTTTCATTTTTTTCTTACGGATAACTGCATGTAGAAAAAATGAAACGTGCTACTTTTCGTAACGCGCGTCGATTTGGTGTATGTTTTTCAAAGCGTACGTAAAGAGACAAATACGCATGCGCGCATCAACTGCACGCTTTATGCGCTAGAGGTGGGAGAATTCTAGGGAATCGTATGCTCCACCAACGCAACCAATGCACGCATAGACTGACACGGAACGGTTTTCTCTGCAGTCGTTGCAGGGGGTGGACAGTAGTATAGGCGCCGTGAAGAAACATAGTTCATCCCGTTTTGAGTATACACTAGATGGCGTCGTTTCGCCCCCCACGCCCCTCACTCCGCTGGCGCTAGGTTGCGTCTGTCTTCGTTGCACTCAGTAATCAGTTGAAATCAGTTGCACGTTGCACGTGGCCGCCATTCACTGCCATTGTGGGTGCCTTCCGATTCCCGCATTATGCGCATAGACTGCAGAGAGAACCGTTCCGTTTCAGTCTATGCGTGCATTGGTTGCGTTGGTGGCGCATACGATTCCCTAGAATTCTCCCACCTCTAGCGCATGAAGCGTGCAGTTGATGCGCGCATGCGTATTTGTCTCTTTACGTACGCTTTGAAAACCATACACCAAATCGACGCGCGTTACGAAAAGTAGCACGTTTCATTTTTTCTACATGCAGTTATCCGTAAAAAAAAAATGAAACGTGTTACTCTTCGTAACGCGCGTCGAAATTATGTGGTCCCCTCTTCGAAAGGACAGAAAATATAACCTATAGATATGCTACATGACAATAAATGTTTATTGGATATTTCGTTCCTTTACGCTACATTTATCAATTTTTTATAACTTAACATCATTCCAAAATATTATTGTTACGCCGCAACGGTATCTTTATGGAATCGGGGATAAGGTCAATGTCCCTATTTCTAATCATGTAAGAGTTTTGCTATCGTAAAAATCGATTTTTATTATTTATTTATGCAACAATCGACAAAAAAACTTATTAGACGTAATATTTAACCTTCCCTTTACATATAAAATAAACAAGAAGATTTTTAAAAACATTTTAACCTAATAATACTCAATTTAATATGAAGTATAAAATGTCTATTTCTGCTCAGCGAAAATTGTCTATTTTCTGCTTACATATCTACGTGCGATTTAGCTTCCAATTGAAATGTCTATAATTATATTTTGGATAACAAAAATAAACAAAAGTATTTAAAGTTTTAAAATGTCTTTTATTTACAAAAATACAAAATATTTATAACCAAATCTGTTACGAAAATAATTTTCAAATTACCAATACCAAATCTTTCGGTTTTTTTAGTTTAATTTTCTCTTTATCTTATTCTTTCTTAATTTTTACATTTTCAAGTCTCATTTTCTTTCTTTCTTCAATTTGTTCCTCTTTTTCTTTTTTCATCTCCATTTTTCGCTTCTGATATTCTCTCCATGTATCAGAAGTCGCGACGGCTGGAATTTTCTCCCTTTTCATCAGGCCAAAATAATACATCTCGGAAAGTTGAAGGAAGCAATGTATTATTAGTATTAGCTGTAATTAATTAGCGATATATTAATAAGTAAGTATTTTACATATTTTTAAAAAAAATACTTAAGTACCATTTTTATTTGGACATGCATTTTCATCAGATACTGCAGTGTTACAATGATAATTACTGATAATTTGTCAGTAATCTTAATAAAGTAAGTCATCTCAATAATTTATAAATTGTTTTAATTGTTAATATGGCGTAATTTATTTATATATTTAAAAATATATGATTTTTAGACGTATTGTATATAATTTTGTGATAAAATCAGTATTATAGTAAGCTAAATGTAATAAGAAACAGTTTTATCGTTGGAAAATGATGTGACTGTACGTCACACTGGGCGCTAAAGAGTTAAGTAAGGCAAATTAGTACCTGGAATAAATATAAATTATTTATATTATAATTTAATTATTAAATTATAAATTATTTATATTACTTCAACTATTTCAACATGTGTTGTGGGGTAAGACTGGCCAAAATTGAGGGGTAATCGTAGCCAGCTTTTAACATTACTTTTTTCTGACTTAAATGCAACTGACATAAAAGAATTACGAATAAGGCAGAATGAAGGTAAAAGGAAACTGAGGAAGAAAAAACTAAATTTTGAATCGAGCATGTGGTCCATGGGCATATGAAGAACGTTCAGGATGGAATACCCCTGAATACATTTGTGATTCATGTGGTAATTAATTTTAAAACAAAAAAATAATATTTTTTTTATTAATTTAACAGTTTTCTCACTTCTTTTGTAAAGAAAACTCATGGCCGGAATTACCCCACGTTAATTCCGTAATTCCAGTCAAATGAGCATTTTTGTGTTATTGCTTCCAACTTTGTTACAACGTAAATTTATGCTTTCTCGTTCATACTAATAAAAACTAGACACTTCAAACTATCAATTCATATAAAAAAACTAGCAAATATGTAAGTTGCTCAAATTTTATAGCGTTTCTTTCGTATATAGCCGGAAGTACCCTACTTTCCCCTGTTTGCAGTATTTGAATTCGAAATTCAGAAGCACACGTAAAGCGACAAATACGCATGCGCGTAATATGCGCATTGACTGCCCATGCTTTTATTTTCTGCACTTGATGCACGCATTATGAGCTGGAAGTTGGAGGATTCTAGGGAATTCTACAAAATTGGTACTGCCATCTCTGCACTCGCTGTATGAATTGCAACCAACGTAACGGATTCAATTTCGAAGCGAACAACACATCCCTAGAAGGTTTTAGGCAGGGTCGAAACGAAAGATGAGGAAGGAAGCAAATACGTAGCGCGCATTTTTATTTCTTAAAGGCTTTTAATGCTAAGTTTTTCGAACGTGCTCTTATAATGCTAACTTTACAGCTATACTCTAATCCAGAAGACGTACGAGAGCCTGCGGTTCTATTCAATAGCCTTCAAAACCTAGAATTTACCCCGGACGCGGATAATAAATAACTTCATTTTTCCTTTACACATCTGTTTACCAAATTACGCTAGGTAAGCAGCAGTGCGTCCTGTAAAACTCATAAAATATGGTCTTCGCTTTCAATAATTATCGCTGTTCAAGAAGAATAGAAAAACTCGGGTTGAGAAAATCCAGGAACCAATAAAGTCATCAAATTTCGTTAGAAGTCAGTCCCCGATCCTTAGGACGAAGTAACCGATGTAGTTAGGAAGCGTGCTTTGACCACCGTCCAAAAGTCTCGAATTAAATTAACCGTAATCCATCCAACTGCATAGCTATTTGTTAGTAAGTTTGAACATTCCCGCGTAACCTCACGAGCATCAGACGCATCGAAACCCATTCCGTTTCGTTACTGCGGTTCATGTGCTGCTGGAAACGGAACGCGGTTCATGCGCGCAGCGTCTGCGCTGCGGTCTATGCGCATTATGCGTGAATCGGAAGGCACCCTGTATCTGATTGTCAGCAATCATCAGCAATTGTCAGTGATATTTTTATCGGTAAAGTGCAGTAAATTGTATTCATTGTAAATCGCATGTAATTATTAAATACGGTATTTTTTTACTTTGTAACAAACAACTAATTGAACACCCAATACCTCGTAACGCCTCATAACCTATGATAACCTATATATGAGGCACGGTTTGGAAATCCACGAGGTTATGACAGCAAGTCATATGAAACATGTATTTTCCCCTCAATTTTTCAAAAAGGAATAACAGATGGACTGTAATCTTGATATACATAATAAAAAAATTCTTTAAAACAATTTCATTACCTTTTTCTTATTCATAAAACACACTTTTATGAATAAGAACTTAATAAAATGAAGAGACCAATAGAAAAATATGCAGAAATACATAATTAGTTATTACAAATAGTTACTGTAACAACTAATTATGTATTTCTGTATGTTTTTCTATTGGTCTCTTCATTTTATTAAGTTCTTTAATTATATATCATCACATTATCTGAATAATATCTCCATCATCTGAACGGCCATCTATTATCTTATCTTGGGGTTCTGAGTATACACTAGATGGCGTCACTGGCGTCTATCCTTCTTCACTCTTAAGCATTGGAGTGTCCACCCCCTGAGTCGTTGCGCATAATGCGTCACACGGAATGCACCCATGGCCTTGTCTTGTACTGGTAATGAGTGAAGGGTATGTGCGATGTGTTCCATGGCACGTACGCCAAATCTGCGTCGCGGTAATGATCACGTGTTGATCATGAGGGTAAATATGCGTCGCATTTACATTATAAATAGATTTAGTTTTCAGGTGTTTTTACATGTAGGCTTTCGAAGCGGAATACTCAACCCATTTGGTGGAGTTTAGGAAGTCGTATCGGATAGGGGTAAACGGGGTACTGACTTCTTTGGTCATAGAGAGGGCGTGAGACGTAGTCTCGATTTAAGAGAGGGTTTTAAGGACGAGGGATTTGTTTGAAGTAGATTTGGAGATCGTAGTTGACCATCTTGAGATGGGGACCGCTAAGGTACATCGTCAAGGTGATCAGGAATCTGGATTGACCGTTTAGAGATAGGGACCACTAAGGTATATCGTCTAAACGATCGGTTGGGTTTGAAAAAGGGGTAAGGCTTAAGTATGAGGGTTTTTGATGGAGTTGTGGATGGATTTGTGAGGAAGTGGTGTTAAAATACCGCGCGAAAAATAGTGGGACGTCACAAAGTATATTCTAAGAAACTAAATAAATAAATATATTGTATAAATTATGAATATGGACATTTGGTACTGATTGTAATATAATAATGAATTTATTAATGTATGTAAAATAAAATGTATAAATGTGTTATTCATTATTTGGGTTGATTTGTAGGTCGTTCAAAGACTCTGCTAAGGCAGTTAAATATAAGAATAGCTGCAGATTTAACGCCTAAGGCCAGATTTTTATATGAAAAACTGATCAGGTTAAATAGGGCTAAGACAGCACAAAACAAGAGAATGGCTGTGATGAAAAAGAAACTACTGTTAGCGAGCAAGCAGTGTTATGTTGCACAAAATAATTTACGACCAGAAGCTATGAATTTTTGTATGCAACAATTAATGCGGAAACCTGCAAAACCGAAAGGGGACAGATACACTATCGAGGAAAAACTTATGTGCCTAGCCCTATATAAGACATCTGGCTCTGCATACCGATTTTTGGCTAATTGGTTCCATCTCCCATGTCCGCGTACAGTAAAACGCACTTTACACAACATTCCTGTGAGGGCAAGAATAAATGAGTTTTTACTGTCAAATTTAAAAAAATCTGTCGACCGCATGCAAAGAGAAGACAGAATATGTATCTTATTATTTGATGAAATGTCAATACTACCGCGCTTAGAGTACAATGAATTTGAAGATAAATTAACCGGCCTGGAAAATGGAGAGATGGTAGATCATGCTTTCGTATGCATGATTAAAGGCATAACAAAAAAATGGAAACAGCCAATTTTATATACCTTTTGTAAGGGTACGATGAAGTCGATAAAATTACAAGCGCTTCTAAAAGAATTGATACCAAAGTTACAGGCAATTGGTACGTACAGCGTACAATTCCAAAATGACATTTGTATTTGTTTAGATCTTTATTTCAATATAAATTGACCATTATATTTTCGGTATAGGCTTAGAAATTATAGCTGTCATTTGCGATCAGGCGCAAACAAACTCATCTGCCATTAATAACCTCATTAAAGAGGCGCGGAAGTATTACATAGAAAATGGCCTGGAACCACGAAGACGTATAGTCGTTAACCGCCAAGAAATTATCCCTTTATACGATACACCACACTTAATAAAAGGGATAAGGAATAATTTATTAAATAAAAATTTAATATGGATGGCGAGCAATAATGAAATAGAAGTAGCCAGATGGAACGACATCATTGCCGCCTTTACAATCGATAACTTGGATGAGAATAAGGACATGAGGTCCATCCCATCAATTACTAAGCACCATGTCCAAAGGCAAATAATTAAAAAAATGAAAGTTTGCTACGCAACGCAAGTTTTCAGCCAAAGAATGTCTTCGGCTATTAACTTAATGATTAAAATACGTAAGTGTAAAAATTATATCATCGTAAGGCGTGTCTCCACTGTACAATTTGGCTGTCGTAATGGCGATCGCTCCAAAGGTATTTCTTTTTGAAGTACGTTAATTCAAATCTGCCGCTTAAAGCCCAGAAAGAAGGATCACGCCGGGGTCACCAATTTGGCTGTGCCAATTTTTAATATCTGTTTATATGGTTAATTAACTCAATTACCAACCTTCAAATTAACATTATTTATTAAATAAGGAACTGATATGAATCTGTGTACGAACTCGATAAAATACATTGTCTTCTTAAGTAATTCTTCTTTGCCAACCAATTATTATTTTATGAAAAGACTAACGCTTCTTAACAATCCATAATTTATGGGAAAAACTCTAGGAAACTGTGGTAACTATTAGACGCTACACATTTGCCAATCAGCATGCTGCATGCCGTTAGGCTTTTCAAACCATGCAACCCAATCCGCAGACTTGGCTATATGTATGTACCGAGCGGCCTTACTGATTGGCACATGACGACGCAGTGGGGACACGGCTTTACATTAAAAATTATTGAATGTGAATTGAAAACAAATATTTTTTTGCATATGATGAAGCGTCCAGCAAGAACTATGGAATGCATGCAAATGCCACCGGAACAGCGAAGATAGTGAAATTTTTCAATGATTTATTTGATTCGTTGAACAGCAGTGAGACTTCAAAAGGTAATATAGTTATAGGTATTTGTTTTCTTCTAGGATTACATAGTTCCCAAAGATGGCACTTCAAATTCTAAACTTATATAGCCCAACGAACATCATAGCGAATTCGGTATCTCGCACTCACTCTGGGCTGGTGCCAGAGAATGACTTGGATTGGTTGATTCTCATAGAGCTATCTTCGTCTCTGTCAGAACAACCAATCCGGGTCGTTTTCTGGCACTAGCACGGAGTCAGGGCGAGATACCGAATTCGCTATATAATGACATTTGAAAAATCTTATTTTGTTCTTATTATTACATTACTATTATCCGCTCTTATATCACATTGTTTTGCTTATAATGTACCGATTGTCGTTGATCTTTATCCTTCTTCCATCTTATACTTATTTTATTTTATCTTATTCGTGTTATTTTTTACTTATGATTTTATATTAATATTATGTCATCTTATACTTATACTATATCAAATATATTACATTCAGTTTACTTTAATCAGTCTTCCTTTTTGTATTTTTAAAGAACAAGAAAATGAAAACAGGACTAGACGTAACAACGCCGGATTAAAATGTGCTGTAAACCGAAATAGTACACACATGATATACTGGACAGAATGTGTCCACAAGATGAAAAATATGTATTTCCAGGCCGAAGGTACAAGAGAAAAAATAGTGCCACCTTCACTGAAGAATTTTATAGCCACAGTGGAAGGATTTATGGATATGGTGAAAATATTATATGCCAAAAAATTGGACAACGTCTATTCTAGGGAATTTAATCAAGATCCCTTGGAAGACTATTTCGGTCAAATCCGGCAGCACAGGGGTAGAGCAAATAGCCTAAATGCCACCCAATTTGAAGAATCATTTAAAACATTATTAGTTCGAAACGTGTCCGGCAAGCATAGTAGCAGAGCCAATTGCCAAGACACGTTTCATATAACACTGTTCCAACTGAAGAGCCTCATGGACAACGCTCGTCCCAATCCGGAAGCCACACCTAGGATTATAGAAGAGCCAGCGATTCACAAAGGGATTCACGGAGTGTGTGACACCGCCTTAAGCACTAAGGTGAAGACAACGTTATTTTTATATATATATATAATAATTTATTACCTAAAGTAGATTGTAACTTTTGTAAAATTCATATTGTAGAACAGCGCCCATATAACGCAAATGATATATTAAACTATTTTAACGAATGTTTCTCGCGGTGTATTATAAAACTATATAATATTACTACATATATGTTACATAAGTATTATAGTAGGCGTAACCTTAAGTTTTTCATTTCGTATTATGTAAGGCATCATGTACATTTTAGTTTTATATGTAGTCATAAAGACCATATGTCTGATATATTTATTATTAATATTATTAAATATTGTATTTATATTTTTTGTAAAAATGAAAATTGTAAAATATCAAATAAATAAATATAATAAAATATGTTGTATGTTTACAAGAAGTTTACTTTGTTCAATTTTTCTTCCCTTCAAAATAATTGACTGAGATACAGTTTCTGTATGACAGTGCACACTTTTAAATTGTATACAGAATGCTTACAAGATAATCGTGTGCAGTCATACAGAAATTGTATCTTAGTCATTTCTTCAGTTCAATTAATTTAAGTAAGGAGAACCGAACACAAGTTTTGAATTTGCCGCCCTCGATTAGTTTGGTCAGCACCATCTAGTGGATAATCTTTCAACTAAATTGCATCCAGCGCTATCTACAGTAATGTATGGGAACTAAACGGCGGTTATATTTCAAGCCTCTATGAGTGTCACCCCCCTGGAGTGTCCTGAGACAGTGTGGAGAGCAGACCTATTGTACCTTTATTAAATATATTCTTTATACCTGTTCATCCTGCGATATTATCTACCAAATTGCCTCCACTACACTGAAGCAAGAGTTACAAGACTTCCAAGACGATCAAGACTTTCAGGACTTCCAAGACGATCAAAACTTTCAAGACTTTCAAGACTTTCAAGACTTTCAAGCTTTCAAGACTTTCAAGACTTTCAAGACTTTCAAACTTTCAAGACTTTCAAGACTTTCAAGACTTTCAAGACTTTAAAGACCTATCGAGACTCAAGACTTATCAAGACTTTCAAGAGTTTTAAGCTTCGAATCATGTTCGAAGTGCTTCGAAGTAGTCGCCTGATATTCAGAATAGATTCGAAGCGGTTCGAAGTAGGGCTGGGACTATTTGTCGAATTTTTCGGTATTCGAATATTCGAATACTTCAGTTGCTCAATTATTTGGCGAATATAATTCGGATATGCAAGTATCCAAATACTATTCGAATATTTAAGTATTCAAATAGTATGGTATGAATTATAAATCAAGTTCTTTAGGTTCATTATTTTTTTACAAGCTTTTATTTATAGCGAATTCGGACGGTCGCACTGGTGCGCACTGAGTGCGACTTTTATCCAATTGGAAGCGAAAAAACTCGCACTCAGTGCGCACCAGTGTGACCGTCCGAATTCGCTATTAGTTTCAGTTGTGAGTTCATTAGTTTGTCAGGGTGAAATCTTGTAAGTTAATTTTTACCCACTTCAACATATCCGATCGACTTGAAACATTGCACACATACATAGTTCTGATGACAATACAATATTTTCGCTAAAAAGCATGAAATACTTTATAGTAAAAATTTGTTTTTAAAAACAAGCTTTTATTAAAATGTAGTAAAAAGGAACCAATAATTTTGATACCGGCCCAAATGACTGCCTGAGAAGAAATCCCTCATATGACTAAAAATAATATTCGAATACTGAAATATTCGAATAGTATTCGAATAATAACATTCGAAGTTTATTCGTACCATTCGAATACTTGTAAAATATTCGACTATTAAATTATTCGAATAGTCCCAGCCCTAGTTCGAAGCGCTTCGAATCCCATCACTACTTGTTATATCAGGATATTGCATATTCTGGAAAGTCCCTGAATTTTGGGACACCCTGTATATTATGTCTATGGTTGCCCCCCTAAGTTACACCATTCCATTTGTCCTCAATTGCTTACGTAAGGACCCACCAACCAGATGCGAATTTGTTACCGGTTTCGTTTTATCCGAAAATTCGAAACCTGGAACTTTAAGGTCATTCTTGAAAGAGATTTTCAGATCCATCTGATTTTAAAGTTACAAACAGTGTCATTTGATTCCTCTTGACAATTCCTTTCCAATGGTGTATAGACATCACTTGACAGTTATTTCCAGTCACAAATCACTATACAAACTTAATAACGTTCTTTATTCTTAACTTTTGTACTTTATCCAATATAACTTCATTCTAGATATTTAGACATCTTAATATATAAAGCAGAAAGTGTTTGTGTGTTTGTCTGTCGCCTAAAAACTTTCGAACGGTAAACTCTGGGGTCACGAAATGTGTCCCAGCCAGTGATGGGTAAATCACTAGAAAGCAACGTAATTTACGTTACCTGACATACGTGTATAATATTAAAATGTCCAGTGGACCTGCCTCGGCAATATAGAGCGTAGTAGGGAAGTTCCCACATCTTTTTCAAGGTTTATTAGGCTCTTATATTGCCGGGGCAGGTCCACTGGACATTTTATACACGTATGTTACGTAACGTAAATTACGTTGCTTTCTAGTGATTTACCCATCACTGGTCCCAGCTCATTATGCCTAACTGATCCAGATGAATGTGACTATTTTCACACAAAAAAAATAAATAACAAATCGTTTTTTATAAAATCAGAATCTAAATTTCGAGCGAAGCCGAGTAGTAGAGCCAGTATGTGATAGAAATACGAAAGTATTAGGTGAATGTGTTAATAATCGTGAAAAAGATGTCAGATGCAGTATAAAAACACATTAGTTTGCATAGAAATTCCATAGGATATACAATGCTAAATAATTTCTATTCAGGCTACACTAATTAATACGAAAGAAAAATTCTATTAAAAAGGAAGCTTGCTTCTATGGTAATTTAATAAATGATTAAAAAACCAATTTCGATGCGTATAGTTGAACTACTTTTTTTCTTGATTTCAATAAATCAGCTGCCCTACATATAATTAGACGTACCACTCATTCAATATAAAACTAAAAGCATAAGATCATATGTATTATACAGTTTATTATTTATGACTAAAAATTTTGTTATTAAACATCATTAACTTTCATTAAACTACTCGTGATATCATTTAATATGATCAAGTATTAACAACGTGCTGCAATTACATGCGCACGACGTTGATCCACGCAAGTTGAGAATTCTTCAACTAAATTACCACACTTCAAAATCTGATTAGGATATTCTTGATAACACTTGAGCACCTTGTCAGTGTTCTCCATGCACGGTTGTACAATATCTTGTACATTTACTTTCTTCTGACCTATAAGAAGATGTCACATTAACGACTAATGCTCAATTAAAGATACCTTAATTGATATATTTACTTATGTTTCATATGTACAATTAAACACATGTAAGATGTATCTTTCAGACAATAAATATCAGAATTAACAACAATATTTGCATACCATTCGTATAAAGTTCTTCTGCTGCCTTTTTGTACTCTTCATCCATAATATCATTAATCTTTAAATGACTCTGTTCCAAACTTTCTACGCGTTGCTGCCAATAATGATCTTGATTAAGAAGTTCTCTTTCTTTCTGCTGCTGTATTTCAAGAGCAGTTAATGTTAATTGCGGGTGATAGTACACAGGGTACCCGGAACTCGCTGGTACATCACCGATGTGAGGCGGTTGAGGAGTAGCCTTATTAGGAGACGATTGCGTCGAAGTAACAGGTCTTACTTCGTTTTGCATTTCGGCATTTGCTTTTTGAGTCAGCCGTTGTACAACCGAATTTGACACTTTGATAACGTCCACCTCTTCTACATTGTTAATGGTAAGTTTGCGAGCACTTTGTCCAGCACCCATTGCAAAGCTTCCTACTCGTTTTTTTTTTTAAGAATTCAGAGTTTCTTTGTTTTCAAATTTGGCTATCTCGCGGGATAGAAGGTAATTAAATGTTAACAATTAAGTACGGTTGAGACAGCTTACCTGTAAAGTTGTGTAAATTGTTATAAAGTGAATTATATTTTATATGCAATATGTATACAATATGTTTAACTATTATACATAAGATTAACATTCAGTACGAAATATTGCTAATACACTAAATGCGTTTGGTAAAAGTATGTTTAAATGGGATTTTTAGCATTAATGTCCATAATAAGAGTTCCATAGTTGTGGTTATGTACTTGAAGCCAATGTGTTTTAATAAAACATACAAATGTTCTTACTAATTATATTCGATTGAATGTAAAAATACTTGTCTTACTACTGCAAGTTTATTGGCAAGAAACTGTATGACCTCGTTTATATCAGCGTACTTTTAAAAATATCGAATACATTACATTTTTCTTGCTGTTTGGACTTTCCTAACTTTTGCGAATGTATACCCATGCATAACTCCTTTACGTTCTTATATTATAAGGTACTAACGAAAATTTGATGTGATTTGTAACATTGCAACATGTTTTTATACACAGATTTTACTATGTAGCATTAAAAATAAACCTGAATTAAGCTGTGTAATAAGTGTGTACCTTGTTTTTATCACCTAAACTATTTTTATGCACCAGCAGCGTTATTACACGACACATAGGGCTCTCAAATATGAAATTGGGTAACCCTTACTTTCGATTTATTTCGAACAATAATACTGTATATATTTTCACTGCAGTTATATCTTGTCACTTGCGCAGCAAACTACGTCTTCTAGTTACATTTCAAATATATTGTATTGTTGCGCGATCTCGTGGGGATTTCCGATAAAAGGTGTTGTATGTATTCTCATATGGTAATATGAATATCTTGTTCGTAGGTATAAAGTTAGTTTCAGGAGTCGCTACTTACATATTCTCATGCGGAGGGAAATTTCAATTAATGATGTGAATTTGTCGTTGCTTTGTTTTCTTTTGAAATGTATGTTGTTGCGTAACCGTCAGTTCACCATGGACCAAACCCAGATAGCACAATGTCTGGTAAAGTCTTAAAGACGTCCAAAAGGCGTCTTAAAGACGTCTTGTTACAAATCAAGACGTTCAGACCTAAAATAGACCTAAACTAGACGACTCTAAGACGATGTGTGCTATCTGGGAAGGAGCGCGAAGCTGGAATCGAATGCTGTATTCCCGTTACCTTGGTTGTATTCCAGTTCACGCATTATGCGCATAGACTGCAGGGAAAACCGTTCCGTGTCAGTCTATGCGTGTGTTACGGTACCGCGCGGTGACATGTGAAAAAAGCTTAATGTTAGAAGGCTCTACATAGTCAAGTTTAGACGCGCCAAATTCAAATTGTTAAACGAAGCAACTGAAACTATGAACAAAACATTCCAGTGAATACTACTTAGAGACGCTCGCTAAATAATATTGATTAGATATTGGTTTCGGTTGCTTTGCTATAAAATCACCGATACCACATGAAACGCTCGTTCTTAGTAAACGAAGAACCAATCAATGTATTTGTCTTATAATTAATTAAGAAACTATTTTTATAATTGGAGATCTTTATTAACAAAAACATGTTACATTTCGATTCTGAACAACGACATCCTTGTACATTCATTCGTTGATCAACCATCAAAGCAATTAGACGTGTTTTTCAATCGCCAAAATATAAACTAAAATCAAGTTACAAAAAAAATAAGTTGAGTCTATTTATTAAATCCTTGCTAATCATCACTCGAAGAAGCTGGAGGCAAACACCAGTCCGCAAGGGCGAACGTGAGCAGAGCGGATCAGCGCTCCACGGGCAGCGAACTCATCCGCATCCTTATACTGAAAAATACCTGCTACAACGCGTAACACACGACACATAGGGCTCTCAAATATGAAATTGGGTAACCCTTACTTTCGATTTATTTCGAACAATAATACTGTATATATTATCACTGCAGTTATATCTTGTTCTTGTCACTTGCGCAGTAAACTACGTCTTCTAGGGCTCCATATCAAAACTACACATGCAATTTAGGACACATCAGAACAGTGCACAGAAAGTAGTGCACATGCAATTTAAAGCACATTAAAATTATAGTGTACATACAATTTAGGACACATGCGATTTAGGACACATACAATTGAAGACACATGCGATTTAGGACACAAACAATTTAGGACACATACAATTTAGGGTACATGCAATTTAGGACACATGCGATTTAAAACACATGCGATTTGCAGTGCACATACAATTTAGGACACATGCGATTTAGGACACATACAACTTAGGACACATACAATTTAGGACACATACAATTTAGAACACATGCGACTTAGGACACATGCGATTTAGGACACATGCGATTTAGGACACATACAATTTAGGACACATGCGATTTATCATGGGCATAGCTAGGATTGCATTCGGGGACGGGGGCCTAAAGCCCCTCTCATTTGGGGAGGGGGGGGGGGGGGGGGGAATAAAAGACTCCTTCGGCTTCTAATTCGGCCATTTGTGGACTGAATTTTGAATTTATGTACTTATGTAGGAACCAATATAACCGGGGTCGTGTAATGCGGAATTAGGTCACAATTGAATTTATTTCTATTTTATAATAAACTAATTTAATTTTGGATGAACGAAATTAAATTGGTTTTCCGAAAAAAAAATAACTTAAACGTTCATCCAAAATTAAATTAGCTTATTATAAAATAGAAATAAATTCAAACGTTCATCCAAAATTAAATTAGTTTATTATAAAATAGAAATAAATTCAATTGTGACCTAATTCCGCATTACACGACCCCGGTTATATTGGTTTTTCCGGAAAAAAAATAACTTAAACGTTCATCCAAAATTAAATTAGTTTATTATAAAATATAAATAAATTCAAACGTTCATCCAAAATTAAATTAAATTAGTTTATTATAGTTATTTTATTTCCGGAAAAAATAACTTAAACGTTCATCCAAAATTAAATTAGTTTATTATAAAATAGAAATAAATTCAAACGTTCATCCAAAATTAAATTAGTTTATTATAAAATAGAAATAAATTCAAACGTTCATCCAAAATTAAATTAGTTTATTATAAAATAGAAATAAATTCAAACGTTCATCCACAATTAAATTAGTTTATTATAAAATAGAAATAAATTCAATTGTGACCTAATTCCGCATTACACGACCCCGGTTATATTGGTTTTTCCGGAAAAAAAATAACTTAAACGTTCATCCAAAATTAAATTAGTTTATTATAAATTAGAAATAAATTCAATTGTGACCTAATTCCGCATTACACGACCCCGGTTATATTGGTTCCAGCATAAGTACATAAATTCAAAATTCAGTGCACAAATGGCCGAATTGGAAGCCGAAGGAGTCTTTTATTCCCCCCCCCCCCCCCAAATGAGAGGGGCTTTAGGCCCCCCGTCCCCGAATGCAATCCTAGCTATGCCCATGATAAATCGCATGTGTCCTAAATCGCATGTGTTTTAAATCGCATGTGTCCAAAATTGTATGTGTCCTAAATTGTATGTGTCCTAAATTGCATGTGTCCTAAATTGTATGTGTCCTAAATTGAATGTGTCCTAAATTGTATGTGCACTATAAAAACGAATGTGTAGTAAATTGCATGTGTCCTAAATTGTATGTGCACTATAAATCGCATGTGTTCTAAATTGTATGTGCACTATTTTCTGTGTACTCTCTTGTATGTAAAATCTTGCTGTGCGTTAAACTGCATGTGTCCTAAATGGCATGTGTCCTAAATTGCATGTGTCTTAAATCGCATGTGTCATAAATTGAATGTGTCCTAAATCGCATGTGTCCTAAATGGTATGTGTCCTAAATCGCATGTGTCCTAAATTGTATGTGCACTGTAAATTTCGTGTGCTCTAAGTTGCATGTGCACTGTTTGCTGTGCACTATTCTGATGTGTCCTACATTGCATGTGTGGTTTTGTACTGTGTCATTTTGATATGGAGCCGAACAACCAATGATAGAAGGATATTCCGTTCGTTCCTTGGTGGGCGACGGAGTAGGATGTTCGAACGTGAGTAATGCGTGTGAGCGTCGAGGTTATTTTTTCAGCGAAGAATAGGTTACCGGTGAGCCCCGGAGATTCTCCGGAGTGGAGGGAGAACACCTACGGCAATGAGGGTTATGCGCGTGATGAATGGCGAGGATAACCCTCCGCCGTGGCTCACCATACTTCAACAACGGAGCATAATGAAGGAAATTAGCTGAAAAATTGATTTATATTATTTCACTCTTGCTTCGTTAAAAATAGTCCGAATTATATGAAATTTTGTATGTATTTCATCGGAAAAACATGAGGAATCTATCGGTGTCACTTCCATATCGATACGATAAAGAATAAAGAATGCAGTTTTTCATGTCCTTTGTCAGGTAATGGCGTCAGTTTGAGGTTGCTGGGGAATGAAATCTCCGGAGTGGAGGGGGAACACCATGTGACTGAATCATCACGCACACATATCGCCATTGCCGTAGGTGTTCCCCCTCTACCCCGGACACTCAAGACGGTCTCAAGATATGTAAAACGTTGTTTTGAAAATATAACCTCGTTTTATCGTCTATTTTGACACATGTGACGTCATACAAGGAATTACTTATTTGAACAAGATCTTCCTCAAGCAAATGCTTAAGACACGACCTCAAGACAGTCTTGAGACGAATCCATACGTCATTACATGCGAAATCATGCGAGATTCCACGAGATGAACTACTTAACCTGCAAGAAGGTTTTCATTCATGTTTTCATTTCATAATTGAAATGCATATTATTATGGGTAATCAATGTCGCTAATATCAATATTATTATCGATGTATATCAAGTATACTTATCAATAATGTACAAAATAAATTAAAATTAAATGGAGTCTCTACAATCTGAGGTGTTTTTATTCCTATATTACATCAGTTTAGTGGTTGGGTTTATATATTAGTTTATTATACTAAAAACAAACATTACATGGCAGTGGAAAAGTTTTTCTCTGCAAATCATTAATAAATAACCTCAACGCTCACACGCATTACTCACACATGTTCGAGCATCCTACTCCGTCGCCCACCAAGGAACGAACGGAATATCCTTCTATCATTGGTTGTTCTAACAGAATTATTCCGAAAATTTCCGAACGTGAATGTGAAAATATAAGATATAAGCAATTGCTTATTCTAAGCAAATACTTAAGATCATCTTGAGCATTTGCTCAAGAAGGCCGCCATAGTTGTGTCTTGAGATAATCTTGAGGTCGTGCTTAAGCATTTGCTCAAGACGCGACTGCGAATACCGTCCCTACTCCCAATAGCGTTGTTGCGTGGCCGTCGGGGAATGAGGATTTCTTCTGGGGAGTTCGGCGCGGGACGAGGCCGAACGCTAAGGCGTTCTGCTCCTTGGACGCGGATTTTTAATGATAAATTTAATAATAAAGATAATAATAATAATGTGATGAAACTATTTGAACACAAATAACTGATAATTTTAATGAACTCAATAAACGATTTGAAACGATTCAAATAAAGAATTCACACAGTTTTTAATCGCACGTCTGTTCACTTCTGCTCTCGGGGCTCGTGTGTCCTTTCAAAGGCAAACGCTTTTACATCTTTTGTTACTTACAAAATGTCCTTAAAACCTAAAAGCCAATCAAATATGTATTAGCTAAATTCTTATTGGTCCATCTATTTCCTTTCGGTTATTCATTGTTAGACACAAGCGTTTAACAACATTGCGCTGATTTTACACACTTAAGAGAAGGGATTGTAACGCGGTTAGTTGGTAAGCGTGTGGTCCGGGTAATCGGTATTTAAGACAATTCTAGTCGGAAGAATGTTATGCGCGTTACAGTACAAATTTTTAGTTAAGGAAAGAATTTTTATTATTAACGTGGGTCAAAGAGCTAGTCCTATACAGGCCCCTCACTGAGTGACTATCAGAATTCCGAGGGTTAAACGGTAAATAAACTTCTGCTCGAATGTAACCCAGTCAGCCACGTCCGTTTTAGCAGATTTTGCTCAACGCCTGACTACAAATGTTTGTGACAGAAAGACTACAGATTTGATACAGGATTTGTTATATTCGATGATGAAAGCAGACTGACAGCAGAAAGCCGACAGATTGTGCTGCCTTAACCTGCGAACAGATTGGCGGCAGGATCTGCTGGTACAATTTAATGGCAGAAATCGAGCAGACCCTGCGCACCGCGATCTGACGGCAGATAGGCTGCAGAAATCGAGCAGATCCTGTTGACATAGCCTACGAGCAGTTTGGCGGCAGACACTGCGGAGAATCTGCTGGTACAATTTAATGTCAGAAAGCGAGCAGAAATCGAGCAGATTCTGATGTCAGGATCTGACAGCAGAATGGCGGCAGAAAGTAAGGAGAGTCTGCTGATACAATTTAATGGCAGGAATCGGGCAGATAGGCAGCAGGAATTGGGCAGATTCTGCTGACATAGTTCACGACGCGAACCCGTCAGGCGGCGATCGAGCGAGCTCTTCTCGCTTGCGAAATAGCACCGTGGCGGGAATAAGTGGCCGAGGGCTCGATCATTCAGGGCTCTCGAGTACCACTCGCATTTGCCGGCATTTCACTGCGGAGTATATATTTGGTATACCCGTCTCTAAGGGCGGAATTATTAGTCGTTGCTTAAGACTAAGATCGTCTTAAGCATCCGGCATCCTTTACTAATCTACTAGACTAGTAGAGGATGCCGCATGCTAAAAACTAAAAAACGATTGATGATAATACCGCCCTAAGATGACTGAATGAATAGTAGTTATCATTAATTCTTTTATATTTGGAAGAACTGCCTTTAAAAGTTTAAATAATTATTTTGAGCCTCCCTGGCATTCAATTGACTAACAACCTGCTAAGTAAAATATTAAAAATGTTATAATACTCGTCTAAATACATGGTTTTCCAACTTTTCTTTCGTCCATAAAATATGGTAGGAATCAGATCTTTCAAGTCGGTCTTATAAACGTGTTCTATATATTATTTACGCTTAAGATTTTCGCACTGTTTTTAAATCTATACTATTATATAAAATTGCCTACTATGTCCGCATTAAATTATGGTTTTGCGGTCAGATTCTGACATCAGGATCTGCTTGATTTCTGCCGCCAATCTGTGGGCGGTTTTTGTCAGCAAGATCTGATCGAAATCTGACATCAATCTGCGGTCAGATCCTGATGTCAGGCGCTGACCGCAGAACCATAGTTTAATGCGGACATAGTAGGCATCGAATCTGACGTCAGGATCTGCTTGCTATCTGCCGCCAATCTGCCGTCAGATCGCGCTGCGCAGAATCTGCTCGGTATCTGCCGCCAATCTGCCGTCAGATCGCGCTGCGCACGATCTGCTCGATTTCTGCTCCCAATCTGCGGTCAGACCACGGCAGCAGGATCTGCTCGGTATCTGCCGTCAATCTGATGTCAGATCCTGACATCAGGCTCTGACCACACAACCATAGTGAAATGCGGACATAGTAGGTCCCCAATCTAAACCGGCCTTTCCTTGGCAGCGGAAAAAACGGAAGCCATCCTCCTGACTGGCCACAGGATCCAGAAGACGGTTAATCTTCGGATCCTGGACGCCGACGTCACCACGGCGGCCAGGGTCCGGTATTTCGGGGTAGTATTTGACTGCCTCCGAAATTATCGGACCCATCTGGGGGAGGTTTCTGCTAGGGCGGATAGGGTCTCGGGAGCGCTTGCTGGGCTCCTCCCGAACACCAGGGGCCCATCCGTCCACGCCCGAAAGCTGTACTACTCGGTGTGGCAGTCCGTGATTTTATACGGATCGCCGGTCTGGGCCGTGGCGTTGGACAAGGAGGGTGCACGTGCTATCCTCCGACGTGCTCAGCGTACGGCCCTGATCCGATGTACAGCGGCATACAGGACTGTGTCCTTCGCCTCGCTCTGTGTTCTAGCAGGGCGAATGCCGCTGTACATCAAGGCCAAAATGGGGCGCGCAATTTTTTACGCGAAAGTGCGAGATAGGGATGACCCCACCCTTGGCGGCGATTTTAAAAACGCGGGCCCACCTCCACAAAGCAGCTGCTATGGAGGAGTGGCAGGCCGAGTGGGATAGGTCCCCACCCACTGGGTGGGTGAGACGCCTTATCCCTGCGGTCAGTACTTTCGTCGACGCCTCGGGCCCCTCAGTAATTTCGGACTATTGGTCCATGCAATTGCTGAGTGGGCACGGGTCCTTCCAGAGATTCAAACATCGAATCGGGAAGGGACCCTCCGAGGCGTGTCTGGACTGCGGGGCAGCCCGGGATGATGCGGAGCATGTGCTCACCGCATGCCCGGTGCTCACCCCCCAGCGCGAGGTGCTGGCCGCCGGCCTGGGGGCACCTATGGAAGTCTCCACGTTGGTGTCCCTTGCCACGTCCTCCCCGGAGAAGTGGGCCGTATTTAAGGCTGCCGTCTCAAGTTTGTTATGGTCCGAATCGATCGAAGCGCCCCTTGTAAACAGACGGACCCTAATGAAACTAATGCGGCCGGTAAAAAGAACTTCTAAAGAGGTGACATCTTCAGGTACTCTGTGTAGACGAATTTTTGACGCATAGTTGCCGCATCTTCTGTTCTCTCTGTCTCTGCCGCGCTGTTGCCAAAGCTCTTTCTATCGAGAAGTCTTGAAGGAATAGGTACGGTACGAGAGCTGCGTCTAGCGTCAGAACCTCGCTGAACGTAAAAGAGGATAGCAATAATGAAAGATAGAGAGGTTCAGGAGTGAGGTTAGGAAACATGTCGATGAAACAATACTAATATGCGTATCAATATCTTTTTATTTATACGTAGAAGGATGTGATATCGGGGAGGGGGTGTGAACCCTAAATCTAAAATTGTAGCTTCGGGTATTTATTAGTTTCCGAAATATTAATAAAAAATTGTTAATTTTTTTGGAAATTTTTTTTGGACGTTGGTGCAGGCCTCCCTACCCGGGAGCCCTTCCGTCCCCCTATTTTTTATTTTTGAAATTTTGTAATCACAGTCTCATTTTTAGCATCGCCAAACTCACCTCGGTTCGCTACCCATGCTTTACGGGCCCGCGCCCCCCGCGCTACTCTACCCCCCACCAATACTAATACCCGGGACAAGTTGGGAAGTGGAATGCGTTATGTCGGTATAAGTCAACAGAAATATTGTTAATAGGGGGGACCGTGGTAAAGTGATTAAAAAAAAATCGGTAAGGTGTACCCGTTTATGCACAATTACCCCAGTATCTTTTGAACGCATTAATTGCCGAAGCTATAATTTCATATTTCGGGTCTGTCCACAACCCTCGTAATAACCACCAAGTTTCATCTCGATCGGCCACCGGTTGGGGCTAGATTAGTGCGGAGGGCGCGCAGGCGCGTAAAGCATGGTAGCGAACCGATGTGAGTTTGGCGATGCTAAAAATAAGACCGTGGTTACAAAATTTCAAAAATTAAAAATAGGGTAACGGAAGGGCTCCCGGGTAGGGAGGCCAGCAGCAACGTCCAAAAAAAATTTCCAAAATAATTAACAATTTTTTATTAATATTTCGGAAACTAATAAATACCCGAAGCTACAATTTTAGATTTAGGGTTCACACCCCCTCCCCACCCCTCCCACAAAACCTCATCTCGATCGGCCACCGGTCCCTTTCGAAAGTACAGCCGGAAACATTAATTTTTTGGAAAAGCATATGTTAGTTTTTTGTGTTGCAAAATTGGATTTTTGCAAATAATTCATTCTAGTTCACACGATAACCACACAGATTAAGAAAAATTTTGCGCTTTTTGTTTCCGATGACTGCGACAGCCAGAATCATGTTCGCCAGCTACAAACTTTTTTAAACCCTTCTTACTGCTATCATTATAAATTTGAACAAAATTATTATTATTTCATTGAAAAATTTAAACATTTTTCAAATCTCAATTAACCCTCCGTATCCTGTGCCTCGGTCAATTTTAACACACTGCTTGAGGTCGCTAACACACGATGATGGAACTGTGTATGTAAGTCGCGGTCAAGCGATTATTTAGCTGTCGGGGGTGTCATAAAAGCATAAACTGGGCCTTTCCAGTGACCGTGTTGGGGCAACAATGGGAAGCTCGAGACAATACCATATTTTCCTTGGAGAAAACAAAATGGGCATACGGCCTCTGCAGTCATAGAATTCTCCTCCACCAGACCTTATACCGAGGAGTGGGGAATGAAAATACCACGGTCGAGCTCGAAGGCGCACCGACTGCTCTAGGGCAGACTTAGTGTGTATGTCTTACTTCATACCAAACAACTTTGTACGAAACGTGGCAATTGTCAGAATGTTATTCCGTTTGGGTCCGAATATTTTTGGCGTTGTCACATTTTGCCACATTCAAAATTGTTTTATAAATACAGACCCTCAAAGTACACAACTTTCCTCGATCTTTTGAAAATTACCTTTCGTATTTGGCAAAATGATATTTAAATCCTCCTTATTTTCAAATGGACTGTAACATATTTCAATTTGAACAAAATCCCAAGAGTTTATCCAGACATTATCTTTGCCCATCTCTGTTCTCCAGCCGCTTCGCCGTGATTCATTCAAGCCTCCCTGACGACAAAATAGTAATAGGGGAAATGCGGCAACAGCGCGAAGCGACTCTCCATACGTATCGGCAACTATGTCTTTCCTACATTTATTGGCTAGCTTGGACTTCCACCGGTTCTGATGCTACATGGGGCGAATATACCATAAGCGCCGGTGGCGGAGAATCCTTGAAGCCTCATTCTGCCATTTCTCGAGTCTGACTCAGTACACGATTCATAAATTCATTATTATTTCAACGTACGGTGGTCTGGTGCGTTCAAACGCACCAGACCACCCTGCACGAATGTCTACTGGAGGCAACTATACCCGCAAAAACTACCTTTTTGCCGATTCCAGGACGAAAGTTGGTTGAAACGGTTTGTTTTCTACATTGCGTATACGTATACGCTGGTGCTACGTGGCTCGACTATACCAGTGGCGCCACCAACGGAGAAGCCTTGAAGCCTCATTCTGTCAGTTTTTCGTTATTATTTCAACGTACGGTGCTTATTAGCATTCAAACGCACCAGACCACCCTGCACTGATGTCTGCTGGAGGCAACTATACCCTCAAAAACTTCCTTCTTGCCGATTCCAGGACGAAAGTTGGTTGAAACGGTTTCGCGTATACGTACACGCTTTTCCTAGCTTGTGTGAGCGTACGCACACATTCAACGCCCGGTGAGACGGCAGCCTTAAGGAATTTGCGGCCTCCGTTATGGGGGACCGCCAAGTAGCGGAGGCAGAGGCCGACCGCCTCCTGCGAGCTGAGCGGGCGCGTCTGGCCCAAGAGGCCGCGGCCAATAGGGCCCGCACGCGCCTCAGACTTGGCAGGAAAAGAAAGAGGGTCGGCCCCCGCTGATAGGGAGGGAAGGGAGTAAACCCCTACCAGCGGTGTCCTCAGGAGGGAACCGCTCGCGTGTTTTTAACCTAGTTTTAGAGTTTTATTTTAGTCTCTTATATATTTTAATGTAACTCTTAAGACTTTTATAGGCTTAGTTCATAAGGCGTAGTATTAAGTTTTTATATCGCGGCACGCGGCACCCCGTTAGATACGGGGTGCACTGTCGGACGACGGGGGCGTCCACCCTGACACCCAGGGTGGCAGCCCAGTTGGTGGTTTCCCCCCTCCCAAATGCATATTATCGGAGTGGGGGGTATTAGCGGGGCCTCATCAGTCATGATAGCGGCGCCCGACGGACTACATCAGAAGTTCCGGGCCCCGCCATAGGCCCCTGGTGGAGACCACCAGAGGGGGTTTTTAGTGGGTATCCCGCCTAGTTATAGGCGGGGAGTCCCACATAACCCCGACAACAAACATCGGGGTATGCGTAAAGCATTTTCCCCCTCTTCAAAAAAAAAAAAAAAAAAAAAAAAAAAAGTAGGTCCCCAATCTGACGTCAGGATCTCCTCGAATCTGCTGCCAATCTGCTGGCATACTGCGGTCAGTTTGTTTACTGGGATAAGGTTCAAGTGTGAAAGATTATACTTTTATTCCGTCTCGTTTAAACGTTAGAGAGGCTGAACAGCCAAGGGTAACCCCAGAATATTGGCTAATGCCAATATTGGCCCTCCGTTACCTCTGCATTCGCAATTTAATTTGAATATAATACATGAATTAAACCATTACATGGGACGGCGCTCGCCTATCAAATCTTCTTGATTTTATAATTTAAGAAAAATGTGCAACTCACCCACTATATCGGTCAAATATACAATGTAGTGTAAGAATTTGTTCGCTGGGTATTCGATTTATAAATGACTTGACGAGCTCTATGCCTAGAGAACAGAGAAGCACACACACACACACACTCACTCCGTATTTACTATTACACTTAGTAACAGGAGTTTTAATATAAAAGAATATATAAGTATTCGAAAGTATTAAAAAAAAAATATATATATATATAAAAACGAAAAATAACGCAGGTTTATGACGCAACACTTTCACGTGGAAAACTGAGTCCATTCACTATAAACTTAGGAATCTCTGGCTCGAATACAAATTATTAGTTAAAGAAAGAATTTACGATCCACGAACACCTTGTCACGCTCTCCGCGACTGTACGACAAAGAGTGCCTCCAACGTCGCGCCTTCGCGAGCGTCCGGCCGCGAGGCCCGCTCCAAAAAGCTGACGCTGCAATCTCAATCAGGGGGGCCAAGCTTCCCTCTTACGAAAGTTGAAGCAGAGTTTGTAGCGCCTCCTACCAATAAAGTGCGTACTAAACTGTGAATGTGTGAATTGGTGTGAATCGGGACGTATGTGTATGTGTATACGTGTAATGCACCGCTTACTTTAAAACCTGTCCACGGATCGTCGCGCCAGCGACACGTATGTAGCGGATAGAAGGATAAACATTGAAATTGAATATTTCTTCTTTTCTTAGGAAAATAAAATATATTCAATTTCTTTGTATATCCTTCTATCTGGTGCATACACGTCACTGACGCGACGATCCATGGTCAGACGGCCTTAGAAAAGGTAAACCAGGGAAAGTGAGGACGCCATTTGAAGGATTTCTGGTCATTCCAAAATTTAATCTTTTAAATTTTATTTTAGAAATGACAGGGGTCCTTTGAATCACGTCCGTACTTCCTCCGATTTACCTTATGAAAATATAAATATAATTAAAAGTAAAAGTATAATTAGATACACAAATATATGTTAAATGATATACAAATTCTTTATTAATTTTAAATAATATTAGTCAATACAATTATTACAATAACAATGATCATATTAAATTCAACAATAATATTACAAAATTTATACAACTCCTAAAATATTTTACTTTATTTCCCAAATTGCTTCAATTCGTTGACATCAATAGAATCTGCAAAATAAATAAATTGTTTACAAAATTTTTTTTTTCTTTGGGTTGTTTTTACGATGGAAAAGAGCGGGAATCTTCAAAAGACGCCTAGTAGGATCCGCACTACTGGGCAGTGTCGGATTTATACCGACTAAAACCGCTAACCCCATGCGCATACAAAACACTCATTTCCACTCCTACATGCAATATAAAAAGTCAAACACTCATGCAATATAAAAAATGAACCGCACAGGCTATATAAAAAATTAAACACACATGCAACAGTCCGACAGCCAAACATATATACATAATAAAAAACGCATTACACACTCATACTGCAATTGCATACATGCAAAAAGATATACAAAATCACAATTAGAACCTTTGCTTTCAATGTGATCTGCCATACGTCAAAGCACATAATGACAAACCAGACATTGGAATCATAGGTTCTTCGGAACAATTTAGTAGCCTATTGGTGGAAGAAATACATTTCTTTAATACATGATCGACATAATTGTCGGTCAAATACACTTTGAGATGCCCTAAAGGGCAATCGCTCAGGTTGACATCAACTGAAAGACAAGTTTGAATTAAAATTTTTAAATTACACTTTTCCGCGAAGTTATCGAAACAGTATTTAGTTAAAACGTAAACCTCTCGCATAAACTGTACTATTAATTTTTTTGTGTTAAAAAGGCTTGGCAACACGTAGCACAAGCTTGAATAAACGGTTCTAAGTAATCTAAATTGACAGTAGTAGCATCATAATTTTGCAAAATTGACTCTATTGATTCTACAGTAGAGTGGGTCGAATTCCGATTTTTTTTAAACTCGAAATGTAATCGTGCGCGAAAGTTGCCTTACGCAAGTACAAATTCAACGCAAAAAAAAATTTGAAATCGAATAATATTTTACCATCGCGCAATCGAGGTCAAAAATTCAAATTTGGGGAAAAATACCCCATTTCTTAAAATAGTTGAAAAACGTTTTCCTCGTATTATTTACATTTACGGAAGTCGTAAAATGATATTTAAACACACCAAAAGACACTTCCGGTATAACATTTCCGTTATTATTTCAATGGCTTGGGGGAGAAGCTTCTATAAAAATTTACTGTGCAGCTCTTGGCTCGTCCATATGAAATTGAGGACGACTCAGAACTCACCACGAGAAGGTGGCTACACGTCGAGTTCCACCCGCACCCTACCCACCCAACCAACCAACCATTCGTTAATTATAACAATATTTCAGGGGAACATTAAATTTTTGTTAACAATTCAACCGTCGACTGGAAATTGTACCTTGGTTTCGAATTTCCGCATTAGGCCTCTTGATTTTAAAGTTGAACGAATAAATCCGTCCCTATTCTCGAAACCCACAACTTTCTGTGCCGATTCCGAGACCAACTTGACACATCTCTCCACTGATTGCGTGTGGGATGGAGATTGATTCAATAATAAGTGGTCCACGGCACCTTTTCATGGCCATTAAAACGTCAAGGTACTTACCTGACAATCTCCTTCAAATCATTGATCCTGTCATTCAACGAAATGCATATTTCGCACACCCTGAAAGCTTGCTTCTGACTATGGCGCTGGATGAACGGAGGCACGTGAGAGAACTTGCTCTGAAGAGAATTCTCAAATCAAGATCGTTACCTTCTAAGCAAAAAACGAAGGTACGAAGTTTTATAGTGCCCACACTCAAGTTTGATGCTCAAGAGTATTTTAATATAATTGATTGGTCCTCCGCAAAGTTGTCGTCGCCTCCTCTTTTGAGCAATGTTTCGAACGAGCACATTTCCCACCTGATCGAGAGCGGGTTTGTCCCGGAATGGGATATAAGAGACTTTCCATCCCACACGCAATCAGTGGAGAGATGTGTCAAGTTGGTCTCGGAATCGGCACAGAAAGTTGTGGGTTTCGAGAATAGGGACGGATTTATTCGTTCAACTTTAAAATCAAGAGGCCTAATGCGGAAATTCGAAACCAAGGTACAATTTCCAGTCGACGGTTGAATTGTTAACAAAAATTTAATGTTCCCCTGAAATATTGTTATAATTAACGAATGGTTGGTTGGTTGGTTGAGTAGGGTGCGGGTGGAACTCGACGTGTAGCCACCTTCTCGTGGTGAGTTCTGAGTCGTCCTCAATTTCATATGGACGAGCCAAGAGCTGCACAGTAAATTTTTATAGAAGCTTCTCCCCCAAGCCATTGAAATAATAACTGAAATGTTATACCGGAAGTGTCTTTTGGTGTGTTTAAATATCATTTTACGACTTCCGTAAATGTAAATAATACGAGGAAAACATTTTTCAACTATTTCAAGAAATTGGGTATTTTTCCCAAAATTTGAATTTTTGACCTCGATGCGCGATGGTCAAATATTATTCGATTTCAATTTTTTTTTGCGTTGAATTTGTACTTGCGTAAGGCAACTTTCGCGCACTATTACATTTCGAGTTAAAAAAAAAATCGGAATTCGACCCACTCTATTCTACAGCTACTACTGGTATTGCATTACTAGAAAATTGAGAATTTTGATTACGAGAGGAAAATTCGAAAATTTCTTTAACATTTAACAAATTTTCACTACAATCTGCCTCGCAGTTTTGTCTTCCTGAGTTGGAAAACAATGAATTTATGAGCAATGACTTGTAGTATCCGGTAAATACTGAACAAGTCGGATTTGTATTTCTTCCACCATGTTGTCTTACCAGCCCGAAAAAATTTTCCAAAGGATCTTGGTTAAAATCTCTGGTTCTGAATCCTGCAAACCCAAGATCCAGCAAATAAGACTTGAGAATTTTGAACCCTTTCAGGGTATGTATCCCATTCTGCAACGTCGCAGGATACTCTTTATCTCCCGCTTTGCGTTTGATAAATCGCATACTTTGGAATAAGTTTATACATTTATTCCAAATATCTGTGATGTTACTTTCGTTATCCAAAATGGCCATACTATTGACACTGTCGAAAAGTGAATTTAAATTTAGAAATAATATCGCCGTATCTATTCCCGAAGCTGACATCTTTCTGGATTTACAAGCACTTTCCGCCTCAGTAGTGCTCATAAGTTCCATAAGAGATGCTACTTTACGCGAGAAGATATGTGTACAATATTTGACACGCATCTTCTTAATTCTACTTGGAACGACATGCTGTTCCGTAATATTGACTAAAGTTCTAAAATCACCTCTACACCGATCAATGAAATAAGTATCTTCGAAGTGGGACCATTTTGCTGTTCTTTCTACACCGTTCAGAGTATAACGAAGATCCTTCGTTAACAAATTATTTCTAATACATTTTAATAAATGAGGCGGATCAAACAGTGGTACTATCTTTTGTTCATCTACCATGATGAGCCCCTCTTCAGCCGACTTGGCATCTCTTTTCGTGTCGCAAAGTAATTGCTTAATCGCGCGTACATTTGTTGACCCTTGATCGCAAACCGAAGCAACAACTCTTAAGGCTGCCGTCTCGGCGGGCCTTGAATGTGTGCGTACGCTCACACAAGCTAGGAAAAGCGTGTACGTATACGCGAAACCTTTTCAACCATTATTCGTCCTGGAATCGGCAAGAATTAAGTTTTTGCGGGTATAGTTGCCTCCAGTAGACATCAGTGCAGGGTGGAACGGTGCGTTTGAATGCTAATAAGCATCGCACGTTGAAATAATAATGAATTTATGACTCGAAAACTGACAGAATGAGGCTTCAAGGCTTCTCCGTTGGTGGCGCCACTGGTATAGTCGAGCCACGTAGCATCAGCGTGACGTGTACGCAGGGCCGACGCGAGGTTAGCTGGCGCCTGTATGCAAGAAAATTTTTGGCGCCACCAAATTTTTGCACCTGTTTGCACTGGATGCAATAAAAAAAGAAATATATTTACATTTTGTTTATGTGGGAGTTGGATTCCTTTATTATAAGCGTGTGATATAGTTTTTTAGCACCACTTTCGGCTGGCGCCCTTATGCGGCGTATAACTTGCACAGTGGTTTCGCCGACCCTGCGTATATGCGATGTAGTAAACAAACCGTTTCAACCATCTTTCGTCCTGGAATCGGCAAGAAGAAAGTTTTTGCGGGTATAGTTGCCTCCAGTAGACATCAGTGCAGGGTGGAACGGTGCGTTTGAATGCTAATAAGCACCGTACGTTGAAATAATAATGAATTTATGAATCGTGTACTCAGGACAGCCCTAAAAATGACAGAATGAAGCTTCAAGGTTCCTCCGTCACCGGCGCTGATGGTATATTCGTGCCATGTACCACCAAAACCGGTGGAAGTCCAAGCTAGCCGATAAATGTAGGAAAGACATAGTTGCCGATACGTATCGAGAGTCAGATCGCGCTGTTGCCGCATTTCCCCTATTACTATTTTGTCGTCACGGAGGCTTGAATGAATCACGACGAAGCGGCTGAAGAACAGAGATGGGCAAAGATAATATCTTGATAAACTCCAATAAAAGATACTTTATGTTTATCCGTTCTGAACCAAAGTGAATTCATTCGACGACGAAAGATAATTTTTTTATTCGAAGAAGAATAATTTGTTTATTCGATCTTTAACCGTAGTTTATTCGACTTTTATTTGAAGGCTTCAAACAACTTTCGGCAGCGTGTTTACCCGAACCGACGCGATCTCTCTTTGAGCCTGAAGACTTGGGCTGTTCGGCGGCAGCTTCTGATTTCGGTTCGAGAGGCATACAGTGTTGCTTGCGGTGGATTATGTATTAATAAATTGTAAAACGTGACGTTTTCACTATTTATTAACATACTGCTGAGATTGTCCAGATTAAAATGAGTTCAAGCACGGTATAAATCGGATTATTTCTAGAACTGTACTTGGTAATTAAATATAGGGTAACTGTACTCGTTGTTGACAGCGTACCAATAGTTGACATTTTTATTTTCAGTCACAAATAATAAGCTTTTTATTAAAAAAATGTTTTTGACTAATACGCTGTTTGTACAGCGTGATTCTCTCGCTAGAGTCCTAAAGGCAATGCCGTGAATATGCCGCGCCTCGCTGAATTTCGTGGAAGTGACGAATTTCACGTTCTACATTTCGCATCAGATTTTTGCGAAAATGGCTTCAACCGATTCCGTCGTCCCAATGAAAGTGGCCCCAAGCTAACATCGTTAAAAATAGTCCGATTTACATGACATTTGACACGATTTTAATCGGGAGAACGCCAGGAATTTACATTGTATCCCTTACGCATCCTACTGGACCTCGCCTTCCAAGACGGCGAGCGATGCCCAGTGTCCTTACAGAAATGCGAAGTTCAGAAGGGATATTGATACGCAAATTAGTATTGTTTCATAAATTATTGAAATAAACTATCAAATTAAAGAGACTTTATCTTTATTTGTCGTCGAGTAAAAATAACCCAGAGTTAGTTTTATTTGAAACGCCACGGATGAATCAGTTTATTCGACGGGAATTCATCCGTCGGCCACAAATAATTTTTTTAATCGAAGGCCTTCATTCTTGAGGTCCCCCGAAGCTTGAGCCGAGCGACATTGTATCGCTCACCCGTCTAAAGCCGCGTATTCACCTGTGCATTCGCCCCGAATGTGCATTCGGCGCGCATTCGGCGCGCATTCTTCGCGCATTCGGCGCGCATTCGGTGCGCGTTCGGTGCTCGGCGTGCATTCGGCGCGCGTTCGACGCGCATTCGGTGCGCACCGATTTTTTGCTCGTTCGGCGCGCGGTCGGTGCTCGACGTGCATTCGGCGCGCGTCCGGCGCGTGGTCGGTGCTCGGCGTGCATTCGGCGCGCATTCGGGAATCGTGCAGTGTTCATTCACAACAGTCCCTATAAGCACCGATCCAAAGAACGAGGAGAAAAGTCTGTATTGTATACAGTGCTAAAAAAAAAGGATAAAAAGAAGAAACGTTGGTGGACGAGGAAAATATATAGCGTCAGGTGCAACGAAACATTTCTACGTGATTTAAATGCTGAAATGGGAAGCAACCAATTTCAAAACTTCACGAGGATGTTATCGGAAGATTTTTTTATTATATTAAAATATATTCGCGATAAAATTGCAAGACAAGATACTGCCTACAGAAAAGCGATTATGCCGGAAGAAAGATTGGCAATTACTTTAATATCATACCACAGTTGTGGTGCTTTTCTTAATTTTCCTCTTTTCCCGTCTGTACGAGCTTTTTAGACTCTCCACTTTCCTCTTGCAATCTTCCGCCTCCGGTCCGATCTCTTCGGCAATTGTACACCACGCGTCGTCCATTTTTAAAGTATCGAAATAACGCGGGTGTCTGAAATTCCATAAGGATTCGTGTTTCTCGAATACCTCAAGGAGCTTGAGACAAATTTGCGGCGTCCACTCCATCATGGTGTCGTTTGGACGCGAATGCACGCTTTGATGGACCGCCAGCAAGCGGATCGGCCCGAATGGCCCGGCGAACGCTCGGTTCGCAATCGCCTCGATCTCGGTCCATACATTGTATCTGCACTCGTCGTTTGCCGCTCCCCGAATGCAAGTCGAGCTCCGAACGCGCACCGAATGCGCGCCGAATGCACGCCGAATGCACGTCGAGCACCGAACGCGCGCCGAATGCGCGGCGAATGCGCGCCGAATGCACGCCGAATGCACGTTGACCACTGAACGCGCGCCGAACGCGCGCCGAATGCGCGGAGAATGCGCGGCGAATGCACGCCGAACGCGCGCCGAATGCACGTCGAGCACCGAACGCGCGCCAAATGCGCGCCACACGAGCAAAAAATCGGTGCGCGCCGAATGCACATTCGGGGCGAATGCACAGGTGAATACGCGGCTTAACCTGTCGCCTAGAGTTGCTCGGCGATGTATCATCGATTATGCAGAAACAGAATTTCTTTATTTTTCATCGTATCAATATGAAAGTGATTCTGCCGATTAAATTGATAGAAAATAATTTAAATCGGACTACTTTGAACAAAGCGGGCTTTCAATTCTGCAAATAAATTTTATGTGTAATCTGATAGTTCAAATTGTGTCAAGTTTGGTATATTTCCATCTTTCCTTCTTACACTCCCGGACCTCTCTATCTTTCATTATTGCTACGTTCAGCGAGGCTCTGACGCTGGACGTAGCTCTCGTGCCGTATTGCTTCAAGACTTCTCGATAGAAAGAGAGAACTCTGTGGCAACAGCGCGGCAGAGACAAAGAGAACAGACGATGTGGCAACTATGCGTCAAAAATTCGTCTACCCAGAGTACCTGGAGATGTCATCTCTGTACAAGTTCTTTTTATCGACCGCAGTAGTTTCATTAGGGTCCGTTTGTTTACTGGGGACGCTTCGATCGATTCGGACCATAACAAAAATGAGACGGCAGCCTTAAGCGTATAAGAGTGCATTCCCGTACTATGGCCTTAAATGTACGCGCTATCGACTCCCATGAAGCGGTGCCCCTACAAAAGGAGTACGACACTGTTTGCTTCCACGGTTTATCTCCAAATATCCCTCTTAACATAAAGGCCTGAATATGGTCTGCAATGTCTCTATTACGCGAAAACCCGAAATCTACTAGTCCCTCTACAATATCGGTTTTGACATTATAATGAAGCCGGGGACTAAGCTTCATTTCGTCAAATAATAAGATGCAATATCTGTACCGCGAATCCTCGAAATTGTCGAGTATATTTTCGATGCTGTTGAAGACAGACTTACTAATACCGGGAGATACAATAATTTTAGTGACCAGTTTTCTTAAGGTCTCTGTACTTGGTAAGAGGAAAATATTGGAAAGGTATCGATAAACCTTTGGACTTTGCTTCAGCAATGAAAGCGCAAAAATTTTGTCATCTAAACTATAATTTCTATCGAACTTAGATCGTCCCATGTTACGGACTTGTAATGCAAAAAAGTCTCGCACAGTTGATGGCAGACTTTCAATGCGTTCCGCAAAGCCACGTTTTAGCAACATTTCGGCATGTTGCAAACGTTCCTTACATTCTATATGGCGTTTACGCATTTGTCTCCTTGTTTTCATCAAGGAGACAATTACGTTATACTGCCGCACCTCTTCTGGAGAAAGGCTGGACCTCCTACTTGAACTGAACAATTTCAGCACAGATGCTAAATAGTAGAAAGTAAAACAATTTATGCATGCAAAAAAAACTGCATTTCCAGCACCCAGAAAACTGTATAAAATTTAAGGTGGTTTTATCAACACCCCATGCTCCGGGTTATAATAAAAAACAAGCTGTTAGCACATGCTCAGCATAAAGAATATATATTAAAAGGAGGAATTGAGGAATACTAATAAACAGTACAAATAGCAGAAGTTTAAGGGAGTTTTTAGAGGAATTGGATTTTGGATAAAACAACCTTAAGAATAGTTTCTAATATAAAACGTCACAGTACCTTTCCTTGTCCGCAATGATTGTCCAGAGGTACCAGCAACAGCATATCCAGTATCTGTAAAATTTATTGCAAATGATTAATTCGTTAACTTGAATCTGAAGGGAAGAACTAAAATCTTCGAGTTATAGAGGTTTCGACTTATCGAAGTTATGGGGTAAGAGATACTTTTACGGCCGATTTCTTCGCCTCTAGATAAAAGTTATCTGGCGGATAGGTACAGTAGAGTGTGATTGACTGGCGTTCTCCTAGGATAGTTACATCGGAAAAATATGAATATTAAGCTGCTGTTGCAGAATTAAACTGGTGAATGTTTAAAGAATGACCATTTATTAATTGATATTTATATCTATACAATTTTCACTTTGAAATATCAGCTTAATATTTACATTTTTGCGATGTAACTAACCTAGGGAAACGCGAGTTAATCATAGGGGAGACCGGGACTAGTCGACTAATGAGGTTAGTTGACTAATTCCCGATAACTATTATATTATAGAATAGATGGTGCTTTGATTAGCCATTTTAAAACATATGAATGACTAGCTCGCCATTCCATGTGTCGCCGTGGTAAAAATCGCGTGTTGTATCGGTGGGAATAAAAAATCTAAAAACATCGACGGTAAGTAAATATTTCAGTTTTGACTATTTATGTATTTTTGTCCACTAAGTACAGCCTGATATTTTTTTCATGAATATATTGTGGAAGTGTGATGCATTGACTATGATTTACGGTATTGTATTTTATCCGGTGCTTGGAAGTTTGCACGTCCGACACCTAATGTGTTAGCAATGTCGGATGGGGTTACTTGACTAAGCATATGTGGGGTTATTTGACTATTAGTCAAATAACCCCGGAAATTATTGTTTTCCCTTTTTTATCCAGTTTTGCTCTTATTAACGTATTAATTACCTACATTTGTTGCAAGCATCAAGATGAGAAATTACAAACGAAAAACTGAGAATGGCAAAGCATCTGCTGATACTATTTTACGGGCAGTCCAAAAAGTCATAAATGAAGGCAGGAGCGTTAATAGTGTTGCTAAAGACTTTTTAATTCCCCAAAAAACGCTTGATCGATACGTTAAAAAAGCAAAATTACCGAATGGTGAAATCAAACTAGAGCGTGTTGGTTATTTTAACGGGCGAAAAGTTTTTTCTGAGGTACAAGAGACTCTCTTAACGGATTATTTAAAACAAGCGTCGGATATTTACTACGGGTTAACGCCGAAGGAACTAAAAAAATTTGCATATGAATATGCTACTTCTAATGAACTTCAGATTCCGGTTAGCTGGATTAACAATAAAATGGCAGGGCCAGATTGGTACACTTTGTTTGTTAAAAGAAATAAAAGTTTGGCTTTAAGAACCCCCGAAGCTACAAGTTTGTCAAGGGCCACTTCGTTCAATAAAACGAATGTAGCATTGTTCTTTTCCAATTTGAAGACCGTATATAACCGTTTTAATTTTGAAGCTTCAGATATTTGGAATGTCGACGAGACGGGCATAACCACGGTTCAAAGGCCGGACAAGATAGTGGCTCGACGTGGTTTTAAACAAATAGGGAAACTTGTGTCAGCCGAAAGAGGGACTCTTGTGACACTCACTGTCGCAGTATCCGCAAGCGGAAACACAATTCCCCCTTCTTTCATTTTCCCTCGGGTAAACTATCGAGACCACTTTATTAGAGATGCACCTGCCGGAAGCCTGGGTGATGCCAATCCATCTGGATGGATGAAGGAAGAACATTTTGTAAAATTTGTTAAACATTTCATCCGGCATGTAAAATGTTCTAAAGAAAGACCCGCGCTTTTGCTGCTTGATAATCACGATTCCCACCTTTCAATAGCGGCGTTGAATATTTGTAAAGAAAATGGCGTGACAGTTTTATCGTTTCCTCCGCATTGTTCGCACAAGTTGCAGCCATTAGATAGGAGTGTTTACGGACCTCTGAAAAAGTATTGCAATTCTGCAATTGATAACTGGATGGTATATAATCCTGGCAAGACATTTTCCATATACAATATCCCTGGAATTATAAAAATGACCTTACCTTTAGCCACTACACCAACTAATATAATGGCTGGCTTTCAGAAAACTGGAATTTTTCCTATTAATGAAGACATTTTTCCTGACAGTGAATTTTTAACTTCATATGTGACAGATAGGCCTGCTCCAACAAATGAAGATGGAGACTTGATACTTAACAATGAAAAGTCACCTACAGTTGATAAAAATGTAAATCAACTTAATGAGCATCCTCCTGAAAGCATGGAAAATGCAAACATATTGAGTCCTGAGCAGGTAAGGCCATTTCCAAAAGCAGCTCCGCGACAGAACACTAGAAAGGCGAGAAAAAAACGACACACAGCTATTTTAACGGACACACCTATAAAAGAAGCATTACAGCAAGAAAAAGAAAACATTCAAAATAAGAAACGTCCACGTAAAACTAAAATGATTGAGAAGAAAGATAGGAAAAAGAATAAAGCCAAAAACGGTCGAAAATTTCTTTTCCGAGAAGAATGTCCTGCACCATCCACGTCATTCAAGAAAAATTTATCGTTTTCAGAGTCAGAAGACGATGCCAAATGCTTAGTATGCAATGAACCTTATACTGATAGCATTCGTGGTGAGAACTGGGTGCAGTGCACACGTTGCAGCAGATGGGCTCACGAAAAATGCAGCAGCTCTAATATAGACTATTATGTGTGCATTAACTGTGACTCAGATGATGATTTGTAGGCCTAATTTGACCTAATTTTGAGCAAATAAATGTTTAATTTCTGTTAATACCGCTATGTTTTCTTACAAACGTCATTATAAATGTCAAGTCAACTAGCCCCATCATATATGTCAACTAGCCCCGCAACCGGGGTTTGTTGACTTACTGGACTCACTCTTGTAAATATAATAAAAACTATAACTTAGGCTCAATTAAATCGAATTTAAAAATTAAGCCTGTATACCCAAGTAAATTTGTAAACTTTTGGTATACCGTAAGTCAACAAAATGCCAATGGTTGATTTATAAAAAATAGATATGTAAAAAATTAGCCAACTAGCCCCGGTCTCCCCTACTCTACTGTACCTATCCGCCAGATAACTTTTATCCAGAGGCGAAGAAATCGGCCATTACAGAGGCTTTGTACGAAAATTAATAATTTGCTGATCGGAATGGCAGAAAGATAGAAAAATTCAATTTGTACTACTACGCTACTATTCATTATTATTGAAAAATATCTGTTATTCTAACAGTTGAAACAAGGAAGACAGTATCGAATGTTTGTATTTTCGTACCAGTATGGACGTCCATACGTTCAGCTGCTTGCTGAACCTCCAGGCGGCCAATCCCTCCACAGGGTCCATTATTATCTGTAACACAAATTACAAATATTCATATTGTATAAACTAGTTAAATTCTAAGTTTAAAGAAAACAAACACATGCATTCTAAATTTTATAATAGGTATATATTTGTATTTCCTTACCGATATGTACATCCAACGGTTCCCTTACTTCCGGTACCTCCTGATGGTCAACTGCATGCTGTAGCAAGCAGCTTACATCAATTCCCATACAGCACACTTCGTTGCGGCAAAGTTGCAGGATGCTTGCAGTAACCTTGCGTCGTTGCATAGTTGCAGCGCAATGTCGATGTATGGTTGCTGCGACGTTGCCGTGCAACATTGCACGGAGCGGATATAGAATTGTTGCTGTATAGTTGCGGCATAGTTGCGTTGCAATCTTGCACTGCAAGTATGCCGCAAGTATGCCGAAAGTATGCCGCAAGTATGCCGCAAGTATGCCCAAGCATGCCGCAAGTATGCCGCAAGCATGCCGCAAGTATGCCGCAAGCATGCCGCAAGCATGCCGCAAGTATGCCGCAAGTATGCCGCAACTACGCCGCAACTTTGCCGCAGCTTTTGCCGCAGCTTTGCCGCAACTTTGCCGCAACTTTTTCGCAACTTTGCCGCAACTTTTCCGCAACTTTTCCGCAACTTTTCCGCAACTTTTCCGCAACTTCGCCGCAACATCGCCAAAATATAAAATACTAGCATGCCCCGTCCCGATTTCGCCCGAGGTATTAGCGTGACTGATTCGTGTTTATTAGAATTAATATCTTTCAAGGAAATTAATTTTGAAAAAAAGCTTAATTGCTTCATAATATTTCGAAAAAGATAACATTCTTGGTATATATAATGATTTTCTGACATTCGGATGAATTGTTATTGCGCATCCTATTTTAACTTCTCGTAAGTTAACATACCTAGTCAATTCCTGGATCATAATTGAATGCAAACCTTCCGGTAACATTCACTCTTATGAGTCCAGGTTTTACATTTCGCGTTGCTCGGCGTGTTTAACTGCCGAATCCTGGTGTATCTTAATATATAAAGCAGAAAGTGTTTGTGTTTTTTTGTCGCCTAGAAACTCTGGAACGGTAAACTTAGGGATCGCGGAATGTGTCGCCCAGCTCATTATACCTACCTAATACAGATGCACGATGCTATTTAAAAAAAAAAAAAAATAAATAAATAAAAAACGATTTTTTTATAAAATCAAAATCTAAATTTCGGGTGAAGGCGAATAGCAAAGCTAGTATTTGCAAACGTCGAGCAGGCACGGTTGATCTTGACAAATTTGATCGCACTCGGGACATAAGTAATAACATCCACAGGGGGTACGAATTAATTTGCAACAGCTATTTGTAACCTGAAAACGCTCGAGAAGCGTCGCCACCTAGTGGTAACATCGTGGTACTGCTACGGGCGAGGTATCGCGCAGGTCGAATATGCGCATGCGCGCGCGAAGTAGAATGTCGTAGGGCGATATTTTCAGTCGGTGCTTATTCTTAAGCAAATGCTTAAGCATTCGGCATCCTTTATTAGCTACTAGGTTGGTAGAGGATGCCGCATGCTTAAGCAGTTACTTAAGAATAAGCAACGACTGAAAATACCGCCCCTATACACGGGTCACGTAGTCTGCAAACCAGCCGTACACATGACATGTTTACATATAAATTACATGTTAATAAGGCGTTTCTGAGACATGCTATATAGCCTATGTAACCCCCTAGAGTATGCAGGAATATCGTGTCAAAATTTGAGGAAGATTGGGTAAATATATGATTTCAGTTAGAAAATGTTTTGTGCCGCGGTTCGAACGGATTTGCCCCACTGTGCGGCGCCCGACGGACACGGACACCAGGCCCGGTCATAAACAGGGCCAGCGCGAGGGATGGTTGGCGCCTTCATGCAAGAAAATGTTTAGCGCCCCAAATTTCTTTGCCCCTGGTTTCTATTTAATATGTTTCGCCTTTACGCAGTACAAAAGAAACATTAAATTAACATTTTGTGTATGTGGGAGTTGTATTCCTTTATTATTAAGCGAGACCGTAAAATGTTTAGCCTGTTAAAAGAAACGCATTTCGAGTTTTGGGAGAAGGGAATTGACAGAAATATTACGACGAAAGTACGCGTCTCGTTGGTTGAAATTCTTTTTCCAACGAAAGGTCGTGTTTAATAGCTTCGGCGAAAAAAATACAAGACACGTACAATTCAGCGGAGGTCGTTAAGAAATAATCGTGGCAAGTCATTTAACTTTGCTAGGATCGGTTCGAAACGTTTTATTACTTTATTGGTAATAGCATAGGTATATCCGCATACATCCTAAGCCGTAGGGGCGAAAGGCGATTAAAGGGTCCCACAGACTAACGCGATATATCGGGAACCGCAGCATAACAGTTCCGGGTTGGCCTGGGGGAACCTTTAACCTGCAGTTAAATCCGCGCGGACAAGGTGACGCGGAAAGTAACAAGACAATTAGAGGACAACCCAATTATAAAAGCGAAAATGTGAGATTGGTGTGAGTCATGTACTAATGGAAATACCAAGCCCGTGCATAGGTTCAAATTAGGCACAAAATGTTGAAATTTTGTCTTTTGCGCTTCATCTTGATATAACATCCATTTGAAAATGATCAAATTATTCTGGAAATTATAGTGTTCCCTGAATTTTTACCAACAGTGTATTTTACCTGAAACGGGGTGCGCCGCTGTCTTTAACAGCTTCCTAAGTTCCTACGACGTTCAATATGTAAATTACCAACAAGAGATAGGCTTATTTTATACAAAATTCTTCACCGAATGTGGTAGTATTTTTTCTGATTTTTAAAATCGTGACCTTCAGCCTAAATTCGTTAAATAAATCTTTCTTTATAATTGTCATTATTGTAAATACGATTTTTTATCCTTAAACAAACTTATTCCTCATTTCACCACTCTTCATTTTTGTCTTATTTTCGCCTGTAGAATCACCCCCTAGAATATCCTTGATTATCAGTAAAGTAATACTCTGTATAGGTATGTATTAATACGTATGCCCAAAGTTTCATAACTTCTTTAATTTTCGATATCTTGCCTTGTGTAAGACAATTCGACGCTGTGCGGAGAAGGCTGGTCGATGCATCGTGGGTCTGTTTAGTGTTTACGTTGGAACGGCTCCGGCGATGAATGCAAGTTGCCGTTCCAATGTGCGGCCGGCGATGGTCCCACTAGTGCAAGAGAGAAACAGATGCATACTTCTCCCTTGCACTAGTGGGACCGTCGTCGGCCGTTGTCGCCGGCCGCGTATTAGAACGGCAGCCTTGCGACGACCCCAACGCAAGGACGCCTTCGCCGATCATAAAGTGTTTCAAGGGCCGAGGGGTGTGGAAAAACCAACTGGACCCAAGGCCGTCTTAATAAATTTGAGCGGCCTTGGCTAAAAAATTTTGATGTTCTAGCCCTCAAGGGTACAATTTCTTCGCAATCGGTGCAAGGTAGTACATCACAACCCCGTGTCTCCACCAAGGCAGATAGAAATTATTGTCTCCACAATTGAAGAGAAAAAAGCTTTTCAACAAATTTGATTCTTAAGCGCCGTTGGATCACGGGCGCCACTGGGCTATAGCCTATTTAGCCCATTCTTAAAGGCGGCCCTAACTGGGCCCGTGACTTCGGCACACGGACGGTCCCTGCAGAGTTTTCCAAACGAACGGACGTCTGGAGTAGAGATGCAAAAACGTAATTTCAAAATGTAATTGTGTAATTGATTACACATTTTTTGTAATCGTTAATTTAGGTAGTTGACAAAATTGTCGTCAACTACCTAAATTAACGATTATAGAAAGTAATGTGTAATCAATTACACAATTACACTTTAATCGTAATTTGTAATCAAATTACATTTTGCCCAACTCTCGTATTCGTTTTTTGGTTTGTGTGTACGCGTTACTTTTTTTTTTTTTAAATTTCTCGTTTGTTTTCCGAAAGCGAGCTTCCAACACCGTTTAGAAAGTGTTAATTCATCACCGGTAAGTACGAGTAACATCACGATTAAGACAAAACTATCATACTGCAATATTGCATAAGTATTATTATATAATACAGTGACAATTTTTTAATAAATTCTCCTAATTATTTTTCAGGAAAAAATGTTGAAAAAGTTTTCGATCGTGGAATTCGCGGATGGTATGCAAATCATACCATCGAACTGGATGGAAGCTGATAGACAGCGAAGTATTTGGCCGAGCCATATAAAGAATTTGTATACCCTCAATAGAACAATTATGAAAGGAATTGTTCCAGTGGACCACGATGAGTGGGAAAAATGCGACATCGTTAGGTGGTTTGCCTCAGCAGGTATATTTATTTCATTAAAGTATTATTTATACACCGCGTCAAAATTAAAGAAACACTATAATTTTGCGAAAATTTTGGTCATTTTCAACAGGCTGTATTTGTGGGAAAAATGTTTTGAAAAAATATTTAGAGAACGCATTTTAACGCTTGAAGTTTATAGTTTTCGAAGGAAGAATTGAATTTTTTGTTTCATGCATTATGATTAGTGATGGCTAGAACCGTGATTTGTGAATCACGAGTGATCCGATCACGTTCATTCCCAACCACGGTGATTTTTCACAGTGATCCGTGATTTTCGTGATCGCTTCTGATTGGTGCAGGCAGAACAGTGATCGCTTCTGATTGGTGGAGAGCATGACTGCTCTTTGCACGCTCCACATAACCCCAATTTCTAATTTCTCTCGAAACATTCTCAAGTCCTCACTGTTCTTATAGAATCTCAGTTGTATACTTTGAACCAATGTTATCGCTCTTGATCTATTTAAATTAACGAATATTTATTCACTTTAGTTAAAAAGTATAATGTATATGTGAATACTTTTGTAGGAGCGTGGATATCAGGGCGCCAGAAGCCGAACTCACGGACAACAGAAACACTTTATTGCTAGCACACACACGTGTATTACAATCAAAGTCAGATCATATCCCTCTCAGGTAGGGGTACCAGTAGCGAACAAACTCACGCCACGCTTCGCGCGAGCCGGTCACGTGGAGGGTAGTCGGACCGCCCGTCCTCACACACGCACACTCTGCTTTCTCACCCTCACCTTCCTCGCGCCTCGAAACCTTCGAGTCTCAACCGTTCGGTAATACGTCGCACACGTTTGACGATCAACGATCGAATCTCCTGTTCCGCTCGGGTTCGTTACACATTCGGGCGCTATCGGGTATCATCGGTCGTTATCGGTCGACCGCTCGCTGGCAACGCTGAAGATGCCTCTTTGTACCGCTTATTTATTCAGGCAAGGCCTTACACTTTAGCCAATCAAATCAGTGCGTGCATACATTGACTATTTATGAATGTATAATATACTATATATTCGCTGAATTAGCACATTTTGACTATAACACAAGCTATATTGAAGTATTTTATAAAAAATAATTCAATCATGATCAAGAATTACGATCACAGTATTCACAGTGAGCAAATTCACTCGAGGTAAAAAAATCACGGTGATAAATCACTGTTAGTGATTTTGCACTCCATCCCTAATTATGATACTGTTTTATCAAGATGAAACGCGGGAAACGAAGATTATGAAATTTTTGCCTACTTTCAAGGTATGCACGGGCAAAAGAATATTTTGCCCTCAAATCCAAGGAAGAGCTCTTATAGAGCAAACATTTCTGTTTAATTTCGTTTCTTTCGTTTTGTTGTATGACTTTTATTGACAGAGTTATTCGCGATCAAAGCAAAAAAGGTACTTTTCAATTTGAACACCTATAACTTGCGAACTCATGATCGTAGACAAATTTTCAACAGTGTTTTGGAAAGCTAAGAAAGTTTCCTTTCAGAAGCATTAGTTGGCAATTTAATGAGATTTTTTTAATCTATTTTTTCATTTTAAAATGATCCCAAAAATTCCATATTTATCATTTTGTAGGAAACTTGATGCCACTTCAAGGATAATCATGGAATCAAACAAGTTTTTTAAATATTTTTTCAAACATTTTTCGCCGAGATACAGTCCTTTGAGAATAACCAAAAATTTCGGGAAATTATATTGTTCCTTTACTTTTGACGCGAAGTGTATAAATTGAACCTGAAAATGCATAACTTATTAATGTGTGACGTATTAATGAATTCTCTGTGTCAGATACTTATGAGGGAGCATTGGATAAACAGAAGACTGCCTTGGACACCTCCAATATTCCCGATTCGGATGCGACAAATTATTCGGGATATAGGAAAGTGTCGAAAGAGCGCAGGCGAAAAAATACTCGCGTTCACGTGTCCAGCGAAGAAGAGGACATTGAAGCAGAAGGGCCATTGCAGAAAAGGAAGAAGGGAAATATGTACCCCAAGGCACCTTCTGAAATGTCAGGAGTGCATGTACAAGAAGGTATTTTTATATTATTCAATCATTATTCATTATGAAAGTAAATGTGAAGTAATTTGTACAGTGTGTCCCAAAATTGTGCGACTTCCCGAAACGTGCAATATCTTGATCTCGGATTGAAAATGGTTAAGGACTTTTCGATTTCTTCTGAAGTATATTGCTCGATTAAAAACGTATAACATTCTATTCCTTCGACTATTTTGTCGTGAATGCAGCAACATATTTTTCCTATACAGTTTATGCCAGGATTCATTTGCATCTTCTGAATAGTACGCTATTGGTAGTGGAAACTGTCTTGCTACTTAACCGACCCGAAAATTTCAATTATATTAATAAAAAATCGAATAGAGTTGTACAAACAAAATAATGTATCACCAGAAATTAAAAAATTCGTTGATGAGAAGTAAGTTAAAAAGATTAAATACTTACCTTACTTCATGTGTAAATGAAAATATAATTATGGAAAATAGATATCTAATTTAAATTACATTGCAGCCACACACAGCCTACAGAGAGTGCCAGTGATCAGGACAGCGATACGTCAAGTGATCACGAGATGTGAAATGCTTTGTAAGTAACTAAAAACATTCAAATACTTCATTATTCTTATTTTGATTGTGTTCCATATATGTGTTATGCGGCCCTGTCGTCCGGTCTGCCTATCTTCCTCCTAGGAAGACCGGACGCTCCGATGTATTTTATTCTAAGAAGGCGCATCTTGCATTTCTCCTGCCAGTCCGGCTGTGGAGACAATAAAGTGATCATTCTTTGACCAGCACTCTGCCGAGTAACAGTTATTCTTCCTATCCCTTGCTCCTAATATACGCGCCCCACTAGAGTTAGCATATAACTAAGAATTCCTCGTGCATTTCCGAGCCGTCCAGCAGGACACGAGTGAATTATCGAGTCAGTGTTAATTTTTTTATATTCCGGGTAATTTCCCCGTGACATTTTTGGCGATCCTGCCAGGATCCCGGCGATTCGTCGAGTAAAGTGATCTCCCGAAAACTTCCACGGCCAGGACTACGTGTGCTTGCAACCAACGAAGGGACCACGAGAGCCTGAAGGAGATCAGCGAGTCGACTGACCTGAGGACCACTACCGAACAAAACAACCCGTCTATCAGCGAGGTTGCGAGAGGGCTTCCACTTGACTACGTTCGAGAAGGAAACAAAAAGAGAGAAAGAGAGAGAAATCAAGGTGAGCATTGGCTTACATTTCATTTACTAAACACCGCGAACCTCGCGCGGAATACAATACAGACTATAGTGAATACGAAGGGTCCTTTAGCGATAAAATGGAAAGTAAAATAGAAAAACTAGAAAACCTAGTTCAAGGCGTTAGTGCCTCACTGGCTAAACTACTAGCTAGCGTATAATGCAATCACATTACATTACAAAAAGACATAGCCGCGCTTGACGAAGAAAATAAGGCACGACGTGAAGAAATAAAAGAGATAGCGCAAAGAATAGGGAAGATAACGACTGACGACGAATGCTCACCTCATCCGAGCCCAACGGAGGACGAGGACGAGGAGCCTCGACCAGGATCAAGTACCTGGCATGACTCACGCGTTACGCCCTCCGCGCCGACCGTGTTTCCCCGCTCTAGTATTCCCGCAAAGGACGTAGTAAGAACGATTCGTTCACTCCGCGGGCGCGACGATACCGGAGTCGAAGATTTTATCTCTTCAGTAAAAGCAGCGCGCACGCAATGCGGAGAAGACGAATTTCTATTACGCTTAATAATCGCAGAGAAGATTACCGAACACGCGGAGAGAAGTATTAGGCATTTGAGTATTGGATCATACGATGAATTATACGACGCGCTTAGAAAACATGTAGCACCCGCCACCACGGTAGCTAACGCACGCAGCAAATTAAAAGAAATAAAGCAGGGAAGTACGGAATCGATACATTCATATAACCTACGTTTTCGCCAGCAATATAGCGAACTCCGCTACGCAATCCAATACAATTATTCTAAACCTCAGGCCCGTAAGGTCATGCTAGATGCAGAAGATGAATCTGCCAATCAAACATACATACAGAATCTCCGTTCTGATGTTAGCCAGCTCGTATACGCACGACACCCGTCGAACCTGACTCTCGCTCAGCAATGTGCTGCAGAAACAGAAACATGGTTACGTGAAGCATCGGGACGTTCACAAGCCATAACTCGTACAATACACGCGCCGAGACGTCCGACTCCACTATCGCGTCCCGCGCAAGAATCGTCCGCAAACCGATCTCAGCTGACAGCTGCACCTAAAGAGAACGCTCCCAACTATTCGGTGCCCTTGTCATCACGCGTAAATTTAAAATGTAACTTCTGCGGTATACTTGGACACACGGCTAATCAGTGCCGAAAACGTAATTATCAACAACAGAATTTTCAATCGCGTCAGCAGGGAAAACTTCCACCTCGCGTCAATCAGGTCTTAACGAATCTTCAGACGGATCCGCAACCCCAAGAGTGTCCAGAACAACCGGTCGATTGCGACATATATTCGCCCAACTGGGGGGAATGCGACAAAAAGGAAGATTACTCGTCGATACAGGGTCAGGAATGAATTTGATTAAAGCATCGCTGCTCAACCCGTCTGTTGAACGTATAACCGAGAGAAAGGACTTTTGCATGGGTCGCGATCTGCATACCTCACACCAGCGTGTTCAATTAACCAGTCTCGGACAGGAACACGATTTTTATGAAATCCCAGACGACTTTCCTATATTGGAGGACGGTATTATCGGACTACCGTATCTCGATGCTCATAATTTCACGATCACTAGTAACAACCTAACGATTAGCGATCTTTCTATACCACTCTTCAGCGAATTAGTAATACCGTCTAAACAAACTGTCTCAGACACCATCGAGACAGAAGCAGGCACGCATCGCGTACTCTTTATCAATCCTCTTGATTCCGACATACGAATCCCAACCAATAAAATTGTACTCGAGGAAAAGACAACACCGATAACGAATCGATTCCTGCAACTAACCGACAATATTCGTACGGAACACTTAGATACTGTAGCACGTGAATCGATCGAAAAGATCATATTCTCATACTCCGATATATTCTCGCTTAAAGACGATCCGCTTCCACAAAACAAACTCACCTCACACCGTATCACCGTAAATAGTGATAAACCTGTATTCGTGAAACCTTATAGGCTACCCAAATGCCATGAGAAAGAGGTAGAGAAACAAGTAAATAAAATGCTCGAGGAAGGCATAATCGAGGAATCCGATTCTGATTACAACGCACCTTTACATGTCGTGGCGAAGAAACCAGATGCGAGCGGATTGATTAAATGGAGAATCGTTGTCGACTTCCGAAAATTAAATGAACTGACCAATTTGGATGCATATCCACTACCTATCATCGACAATATCCTTGACAGTCTAGGAAAGGCAAAATTCTTTTCGGCACTTGACTTAAAATCAGGTTTTCATCAAATTCCCATGCACCCCGATTAAAAAAAATACACCGCGTTTTCAACCCCCGACGGACATTACCAATATACCCGTATGCCTTTCGGTCTTAAAAACGCACCGTCGACTTTTCAACGCACAATGGATAAGGCAATGGTAGGACTTGTTGGAAAATATTGCTTTGTGTACTTGGATGACATTATAATTTTTGGATCATCACTGGAGGAACACAACAAAAATTTGGCGACAATATTCCAGCGATTAAGAGAGGTCGGACTCAAAGTCCAACCTGACAAATGCGAATTTCTTCGACCGGAATTGGAATATCTTGGCCACCGCATAACGGAGCATGGCGTAAAACCCAACGAACGCATATTAGAAGCCGTAAAGAATTTTAAAGTCCCAACTAATATAAACGAAACCCGCTCTTTTCTCGGATTGACAGGCTATTACCGTAAATTCATACGTAATTACGCAAAAATAGCTAAACCACTCACCGAACTCACGCGTAAAGATGTACCATTTGCCTGGACAGATAAGTGTCAAACTTCTTTCGAACTGTTACGCTTTAAACTTTGTGAGGAGCCGGTATTATGTTACCCCGATTACACAAGGCCGTTCACGTTAACGACCGACGCGTCCAACGAGGGTCTCGGTGCTATCTTATCGCAGGACGCACACCCGTTCTGTTTTATATCACGCACGTTAAACAGCGCGGAGAAGAATTATACCACTACAGAGAAGGAATTGCTCGCAATCGTATGGGCTGTGAAACGCCTACGTCAATACTTGCTAGGAAGAAAATTTAAAATTATCACAGATCATATGGCACTCAAATGGTTATTCAGCGTTAAGGATCCCTCATTTAGACTCCTACGATGGAGATTGCGTTTGGAGGAATATGATTTCACGATAGACCATTGTAAAGGTAAAGAGAATACCGCTGCGGATGCCCTTTCCAGAGTACTGATTAACCGACGCATGGACGCTGATTTACTAATAGAGGAGACAACCGAGATTACTCCCTCGCCACCAAACGAACTCCACGATTTGCCGCAACACGCCGGACGTCAAGACCTCTCAAATTCCGATACAGAATCCGCTTCCACGACTGTTTCAGAACCTGAGGTCTCTAAGGAACGACTCGCTCGCGAATTCGACGTTTGGCAAGGCCTCTCTTCAAACCTTCTCTGCATAGAGCCTAACACTCACGGTTCAAATTGGCTGCGCATATTCCGCGCAGACTTAGGGAACAATGATAATCACGCTTGGCTTGTCCGTCTTAAAGAAATGATTGATAACCGACCCGACAAGCAACTCAAACAAATCAAATTTCAACTCTCGTCCGATCCCTATACGGAAGTAGAAAATTTTTGGATAAAGGAATACCTACGATTCCTCGATGACAAATACACGCCTGCAGCTAAAGTAATATTTTGTGCTAACCCGCGATTCACGGAACTCACAGCCGAGGAGAAAGAACAAATAATCCTAGAATGCCACAATTCAACCGTAGGGCAATACCTGGGACAAAATAAAACTATCGCAAAGGTGCGTGAAAAAGCTAATTGGACAAATTTGGAAAAAGATGTATCCGATTTCGTAAAAGCTTGTGACAACTGTCAAAGAAACAAATTAACTCGTGTCCGCTTCCGAGAAGAAGCTATGATCTCAGACACTCCCATGGAACCAAATGACAAAATCGCAATGGATATCTATGGTCCCTTAGTAACTACAGCTAAAGGAAATTCATATATACTTTCTATCCAGGATATGTTGACAAAGTATCTTACCCTCATCCCCCTAAAGCAGACACAGACCTCCGACATTATCAATGGACTGATTAACCATTATATCTATATATTCTCTTCTCCAAAACATATATTAACGGATAATGGAACGAACTTCATTAGTAAGTTAATGCAAGAATTCGAAAACACTTTAAATATCAGACACATTCGTACGACTGCCTTCCACCCGGAAAGCAACGGAGCATTAGAAAGAACTCATGCACTCTTAAAGGATCTTATTCGAACCGCACTCCACGGCAAGGATAATAATTGGGATAACAGACTAAACATGATTTGCATGGGATACAACACGGCCTGTCACGAGGGCACAGGTTTAACACCATTCGAACTAACTTTCGGAAGGAAGGCTAATCTTCCCTCAACCATATCAACCACCCCTGCACTTTCAAAATTAGAACTATTCAACTCCTGGAAGCAGAGACACAATGCTTATCTGGAAGCAGGAAGAAAACGGATTGAAACCAACAAGCAGAAACACAAAGCGCAGCAAGATAGTAGACTTATTCGAACTCAGCAAATATTTAACGAAGGTGATCTTGTAATGCTGCACAACGATAGCCCTACATCAAAATTAGATGCAGAATGGCTAGGACCATATACTATCATCAAATCAGCATCACCCAATTACGACATACTAAAGGACAATCGGAGTTATAAGGTCCATGGAAACCGGCTTAAACCGTACATACGATAAACTTTGAAACTGTTACAGATCGTGATGACGCTGTTGCACATTCTCCTCCTACTCTCCGGAGTCTCAGGTAACGAAGTCCAGTCGCCAGTGACCGTCACCCGATTTGAACGTACTCCAAATCTCTACCTGGACGCAATCGGCCCAACAAGGCTGTATCATCGCCAATGGAAAACCGTTGTCTATGTCGACTTGCGAGAAGTTCGACAAGCTGAGCTTCAAATCGCACAAACGCTGCATCATCCGCTCTTCACACAAGCCGGACCACAAACCACGTCAGTTTTGACTCATATTATTAATAGGCTCAAGCGTAGTTTAGCTCAAAGAGATACCCTATTGACTAGTTTAGGATACAGCAAACCAATTAACCTAGAACGTAACACTCGTCGTAAGCGAGGCATACTTAATCCTATCGGAGAACTATCTAATATACTCTTCGGCACACTTAGCCAAAGCGATGCTAACTATTATAACGCCGAGATCGAAAAGTTGTACGTATACAACCGTAGACTTAGTACTTTAATAGCCAACGAAACTTCGATCCTAAAAACTACACTTAGAGATAATGAGAATTTTAAGTTTAAGATAACTACATTTATTCAAAACTTATCCAACTCCACTAACATAGCCATAGAAAAACTAAAAGCGCACGAATTAACTCTTCAATACCTACTCGAATTCTCAGAAATTGTGTCAGAACATAATGAAATGATAGAAAATCTCCGATCTCTTGTAACAAACGGAAGACAAGGCAAAATTGATCCAGTACTCATCGATTCTGAACAAATCAAATCTCTTCTCACAGTTTTAAAGACAAATTTTGGCGTAAAACATCTACTCACTAGCGATCCTGACGAATTTGCTTACAAAATTCTCAAGATTGTCAGAACTAATGTTTTTGTTTTAAACGGTAATAAGCTTTGCTTCGAAATTCAAATCCCAATTGTGGAAGAAACCTTTTATACGTTATACGCCTTGGCTACTGTTCCATCAGTGACTGAGCATCACCTGCACACAATCTCCCACACAGAAAAATTCATTCTTATCGACCACGAACAGCAACAGCACTCCGATATCTCAGAACGCGAAATAGATAGGTGTCTTACACTCGACGAACTACACATTTGCGAACATCTACGCCCTACGTTAAAATTCGATTCGACCGACCCGTGTCTACGATTAGCTTTAGATAACCTGTCAGCCGATACGAACACCTGCCCTATATCAATACTAGCAACCTCGCAAGCTATATGGATTCCTCTACATTCCAAACAAGCCTGGATTCAATCGTCATACTTCACAATCGTACTTCGCACAACTTGCCCTAACGTAATGGAAATTACCACAACTCATCTAACAGGGACAAACCTTGTTAAAATCAGACCCGGCTGTGTAGCTCACACCCGAAGAGTAACTCTATACTCCAGTACAGAAAGAACAAATCCCGAACTTATGCGTATTTCCTTTGGAATATCCAACTTCACTCTTCCCGAGATTACTGATACTGTAGCAATTTACGGTCGGATACCTGAACTACAGGATGAAATTATCTCATCTTCTTCTTTACTACACAAAACCAAATTACTGGACGATATCTCAAGGGAAGCACTTGAAATCTCCACACACGCTAGAACCCTTCATCGATCCGAAACCACTTGGTCTTTCCTGCAGTATCTTTCTGGCACGTTAGTTATAGGAGCAATACTCTACATTATTTTTAAGCTTAGATTATGGAAATTATTATTATGTTTAGTTAAACCTTGTAACTTTTATACGAGCGATCAACACCACTATGGTACGACAAATCCCACAGCCGTGCATTATACCCCAGCGGACGCAATAGACGAATTGGAACTTCCCAAACTAAGAGCTATCACCTCGCCGACTAAAAGAATCAAATTCGCTAATTAGTTAACTTCGAGGACGAAGTTTAAATTAGAAAGGGGGATGTTATGCGGCCCTGTCGTCCGGTCTGCCTATCTTCCTCCTAGGAAGACCGGACGCTCCGATGTATTTTATTCTAAGAAGGCGCATCTTGCATTTCTCCTGCCAGTCCGGCTGTGGAGACAATAAAGTGATCATTCTTTGACCAGCACTCTGCCGAGTAACAGTTATTCTTCCTATCCCTTGCTCCTAATATACGCGCCCCACTAGAGTTAGCATATAACTAAGAATTCCTCGTGCATTTCCGAGCCGTCCAGCAGGACACGAGTGAATTATCGAGTCAGTGTTAATTTTTTTATATTCCGGGTAATTTCCCCGTGACATATGGGAATACAATATACCTTCAAACCAGTGGGTTATCAAATCATTTCAACGAAAAAAATATGATTTCATTAGTCTTTCACATAAATCGATTTTTTTCAAAATCCTGAGGTAGTAGACAAATTTTGCGAACGGATTTGAAATGAGCGTGACAAAATCTACAGGAAATGAGGTACAACATGTCAAGAAAAAAATCCTACCGTGCATAGTATTGGATTAATCACAATTTTGTTTAAAAGTTTCAAGTTTAACACAGATTTTCACAGTGAAAAAACGTTCGTACCATAATCTCGGCAATTTTCCCTTATTCTGCAATGTTTCAGCTTTAACCTACAAAAAAATTCATCGCTCTATCTTATTTCTATCAAAAGTTCTTTGATTTTGACACAAACTTTGTCACTTTGCCCCACTGTGCGGCGCGACAAGCTTTTACTTTTCATACAGTTTTTTTGTGTATATGCATATACTGTATAACTTTAATTTCACTTTCCGTTAAATTATTTTAAAGTACTTAATGGTGATTGTTACTTTTAACTGCTTCAATGCACCCTGTGATTGGCCTTACACGAATGCTTTTTTTAATGTAGCCCATGTTTCATGACTGGAATAATTTATTAATGACTTTTTATAGATTGAAATGCTGAAGAAGTGCAGTGGAAAGAACGTGGCCCTGACGACATCCGTAATTTTGGATTACCTGGTGACATGGAATGTCGCTACAAATTATAGTTGGCATGGAAAGAAGCATAAACCAGCGTTTTCGAAGTTTCTTCATATCAAGAAATTATTACTGAGTAAGTAACTTTATTATTTCTCTCCTTTGAGCACTAAAAATTGTAAAATAAATTAATGCGTATTATTCCAGGTGCTGTACACGATGCATGTGCATCGAAAAATATATACTGTTGTGATGCGGATATTGTAGATGCGGCCTCGAAATGGCTATCACAATGCAAATTGCGCATTGCACGTAGGGCCAATAAAGAAGCTGGACGTAAGCCAGACGCAAGGGAACAGTGGGTAGCCCTTGATATTTAAAAAATGGACCTATGACAATAGCATCACCTTTTAAGGTGCGAAGCCACCCTGAAGCCACTAACAACAGACACAGTTAAGGATTTTTTGTTTATATAAATAAAAGTATAGAGCTTTTATATAGATTGAGAGCAATCTTTATTTTGCTAAGAATTGTTTTTCTTTTTTTTTGCAGAATTCCGCAAAATGGCTTCGCGGAGCACTACAACAAAAATATCCCACACTCCCGGGACTGACTGGATGATCTGGGATGGAATCATCTCTCTTCTATCGAAACATGTCGCTTAGGAAACTAATCCTTCTAGCTTCTCAAAAAAACTCAAGTCGTTTGGATTAATTTTAAAAAAGTTATGCGATTTTAAAAACTTTCCGAATATTTTCAAGAGTCACTGTATATAAACTGAAATCTATTATGTTCCATGTAACGTAGGAAAATTACATTAATCGTTCCTATTTCGGATAACTTTTGTTGTTAAACTTACGCCGCGTCGCCGGCGTGAATGGACTCGCGTGATCGTATGATCCGCGAGTACAAGTGTCATTGCAGGCACTTGTGACCACTGACGGAGTCAGTGTATAATAAAAGTATTGATTTTTTATACATATTGAAAGAAATCTTTATTTTCCGAGGAATTGTTTTTTGTCTTTAAGAATGTAACATATTGTCATTAATGTTATTTGATAATACTGATAAATGTATTTATGTACGTAGAAAATAAGGAAATGGAAATGGAAATGGGAGCCATCCTAAGCCGAAAGGCAAGGATTAAAACAACAAATAAAAAAAATAAAATGTTAATGTTTATTGTAATTTAATTCCCTTCCCTCACATTTACTTTTAACGTTTCCGGAATAACGCGATTTTGGGGACACGTTTCGGGAGGACGATTATAGCCGCCACGTTACCGTGCGAAGTTTCCTCAAAGTTACCTTGCAAAATTGCGTCAAAATTGCCGTGGGAAATTGCCTCAAAGTTGCCGTGCAAAATTGCGTCAAAGTTGCCGTGCAAAGTTGCCTCAAACTTGCCGTGCAACTTTGCCTCAAAATTGCCGTGCAACTTTGCCTCAAAATTGCCGTGCAACTTTGCCTCAAAATTGCCGTGCAACTTTGCCTCAAAATTGCCGTGCAACTTTGCAGCAGGCGGACATAGAATTCTTGCTGCATAGTTGCGGCATCCTTGCGTGCTTCGTTGCCATCTTGCGCCGCAAGTATGCCGCAAATATGCCGCAAGGAGAGTGTGCTGTATGGGTTGGTGCTACAAAATATTAAAATAGTTTTTAGTAATGTAAATTATATGTAAACCATGCAAATGATTCTAGAGGTGAAAATAAGACGAAAATCAAGAATAACGATTTCGCGTTTGAGCCTCCATTTTGCAGTAATAATGGGTTAAATTTAAATTTCTGTCTCCTAAACTAGTAGTCGGAGGACTCTGGTCTTTTGTAGTTACATTGTCGACTAGCAATAGAACAAAAAAGTATTCATACATTTTTCTGTATCTCTTAGGGTTTAACATTTATAAAGCTTTTAAAATCCGAGATGTCGGTAAGGAAGGAATCTCGAATATTATAAACTTTATAAATGTTAAACCCTAAGAGATACAGAAAAATGTATGAATACTTTTTTGTTCTATTGCTAATCGATAAAATAACTATAAAAGCGCAGTGTCCTCCGACTATTAGTTCAGGAGATAAAAATTTAACTTTAAACCATTATTACTGCAAAATGAAGGCCCAAACGCGAAATCGTTATTCTTGATTTTCGTCTTATTTTCACCTCTAGAATCACCCCTTACAATATTTTCAGCACGTTTTAAGAAACGTACACCCTATATATTAAACATACCTGGAAGTTGAAGCGTTGGAACAGCAGTCGTACAAAGTCTGGTACATAATTTGTAGATGCCTAAGAAGTGCGCATCGCAGATCTTCCTGTAGCGACGAGATTGGTGCATTAACAATGGATTGCCGCAAGCAGCAATCCATTTTAAACACCTCTCTCGGTCTTTAACGATATCGGGAAATGTCCTCAGTAGTTTATTTCCCGATTCGCAACCTTTCACTTCGCACTTCTTAGGCCCGGACATAATCTAAAACTCAAATTGATGCAATTAATAAAAAAACTTACAGTATCTCAAAGACGCTATATTACAAAAATGACTTCTCTTGTGTGATGCCTGATCCACGTGGGTTACACTTGGTTACACTTCCTCGTGCTTGCTCGTGCTGCGCGCCAAACATTTACAAATGGCGACGGTCGTCATGGTAACCAATGGTAACATTTCACCAACGTCGAAAGGTTGTGTGTCGTGCTCACTGATACACCTAGGTATGTGTGTGTGATGTACCTAGCGCCTCCTACCAATAAAGTGCTAACTAAACGGGAACTTCGGGCAAACAAAGACGGCTTGGTCCCCCTGATCTCAATCGTGCCCTAGCAACCGATGCATGATGTCATTAGGAGTTCACATCTTCATCCTTCCATACTTTATACTTGTGCGCTACTGCCCCCGAACCTAATTCCTAAACAGGGTACACTCGTCCTCACGCACTCTTTTACATTGATACGACGGTTCGACGGTCGGAAATGCGCTTGACGAGGTTTCACCAGAATGCTAGATGCATTATCAAAACGCACTCCCGCCGCTTACATTAAATCAATTTCGCGAGGTATGAGAACCACTGCTTGTTTTCGAACGAGCTTCTGAGAATAATGCTGATGTCTCAGCACAGTCCCACGTTCAGGGTACAGCACAGCGACCAAGTGTCGCGACGACAGCGGTCCCAGGATCGTAGGTATCCGTTAACAAATATAAGACATAGTAAGCAAGAGTGCGCTCGACGAGGGATTTCCCAGAACGCTAAGCATTGTCGATGCACTCCGCTTACTAGCAAAAGAAAATACCAATAAAAGAAAAATTTTAAAAATTGTTGAGTTTACGGGACGTAACAGGTTCAAAGTAGAGTTCATTTATTCAAACATCAGTTTCCAAGTCGGTATTGATTAAATTATAATCTTGAAGTTTACTTATGAAAAGAATGTCTAACTATTTGCAAACCCCTCGGGCTTGTGCGAACATCGTTTTGTTTCTCTTTCCTAATACATTCGTGTGATCCGTTTCAAACTTCGCGCTTCTAAAGTTTATACTACACGCCGCTAGACGGGAGTCGCAACAGCGTAGATGTCCCAATTACCGGGCTTTGACGCTGACTTGCTTACGAAAGAATTAATTGCTGACCTCTCTTAGGGCGGTATTTTCAGTCGTTGCTTATTCTTAAGCAATCGACATCCTTTATTAGCTACTAGGTTAGTAGAGGATGTCGCATGCTTAAGTATTTGCCTAAAAATTGTTTACGTTAGGCCCGTTTCAGAGTTCAGCGGAGCGTCCCCGCTACGCGTGCGGAGCAAATTACCTATACATAGTATAGGAGCATTCGTCTCCATCCGCGCCACATGGTTACTTTGAAACAAACGCAAGCTTTCACACTTTCACAGTCAAGCGGATTCCGCCACGGAGTAATAAACAGCTACACATCAAAACATTGACGTAGATACGCTACTGAGATGATGGCTAACGCAAGAATAGACGTCTGCGTTGAAATCAGGGGTGGGCACTCCGTATATCAATTTGTTGGCAAAATTTAGTGGGCGGCACTTTCCACCACAGGCGCTGGGATCAATAAAGTTGAAAATATTTAGTAACAGATGGCGCTGATAAGATTATTTTGTGGCGGGGAGAAGAACATATGGAACCCGCACACGCCGTTTTTTAATGGAGCTTTTGTAAGATGTTGTTCTCAAAATATTTTTCTGAGAACTACTTCATACAAAAGCCCCATTAAAATCGGCGTGTGCGGGCAGTGGCGGATCCAGGAGCCTTTCTTGGGGGGGGGGGGGGGGGGGCGAAACGTGTAAAAGGACATACCTACATTTTTTAATTTTCTTTTACGAGATTTAAATATGCTTGTAATTTATATTTTAATATATCTATCTGCTACTATAGCCTGAATAATTAAATACACATTAAGTATATACCTAACAAGTGTTTCAGAATGTGACATAATATTTTTATATTTTATTATTGGTTATTTACTGGATTTACTGGTTTATTACTGGATCCGCCACTGTGTGCGGGTTCCATATGTTCCCTTGTTAGGCAATTTTATGCTATGTCCGGTTATGTACAGTTATGTACCATTATATTCTGATTGCTGTAGTGACGCCGCCACTGGGCTGCGCTGATTATGTTCTATTGTAGGCACCCAAGAGGGTAGAAATATGAATTCTGAGCAGGCCTACTTTGCTCTAGGTTGCAGATCCATTTGTGGGCGACTAAATGACTCTCCACAATTACTAACAAAAATGGTTTTAATAACCTTAACAATTTCAGGTACAAAATGATCTCTGAGCGATGCGTACAGTACGACACGTGATGGCGTTCCAATGGCGGTCGGCGTCTTCTTCTCTTTCTTCTCCCCGCCACAAAGTGTAGGGTTCAAGATAACCAAGTGAAGTAGGAATCCCTCTTTACGGCCCTACGCCGTGGATATGGGATGGGCTGGTAATTACTTCCACTCGTTTGATAGGATAATGAATATGTATATTTGTATAGAGAACGCCAGAGTCTCCGAAGGAGATCGTGGGCGTTTATATGTCCAACGTTAATCACGTCGGATAATGCGCACAGGCGCTAGACGCGTGTACCACACACGTGGATAATACAACTACGTATTACACGAGAGAAAGGACACGTGGTCCGAAGACAGACTAGAAGTCGTCAGTCTTTATATGACGAAGTCACAGATTGAAGTGGTGCGCCATGGACGCTGCATGGCCACGCACGCCGGCTCGCGCGGTCTCCCCACTACCAAACAATCCTTGGAGTGGGGGAACAGCCGCTCCCCACAAAAGTAATCTCATCAGCGCCATCTGTTACCAAATACTTTCAACTTTGTTGATCACAGCGCCTCTGGTGGAAAGTGCCGCCCACTAAATTTTGCCAACAGATTGATATACGGAGTGCCCACCCCTGGTTGAAATTGCGTTGACAAAATAAATCCATGCACAGCCATCGGAGAGTTAAAACATATAAAAATTTCGTAGAAACAATATATAAGAATCAATTTACGAACCGAAATAAACCGACTCCAGAACCGTTTTAGAACCAATATAGAACCGAAAAAATAACGGTTCTAGAACCCTTATAACCGATATAATATCGGTTCTACAACCGTAATCGAAATCGATATAGTCAGAAATTTCGGTTCCTTATAACAGTTATCCAGAATATCGGTTCTTCATAACTGTTTCAAGAACCGAAACCGATATCATAACTGTTTTAAACCCCTGCTGTCAGCTGCAAAATAACTGTTTCAAACAGTTATACATATATCGGTTTTGACTGAAACAGTTATGAAGAACCGATATTCTGAATAACTGCCCTGCTGGAACTGCCAGTTAGAACCGCATTGCATTTTGAACTGGATTTATCTGGTTCAATGCGGTACTACCTGGATTTCCAAGCAGTGATTTTTGGCAGTTCAAAATAGAATCCGGTTCAATGCGGATATCCAGATCGATGGATGAAACAGGATTTGCAGGTCCAAAATTCATCAGTTTCTATTAGCAATTGCCATTTGTATAAAACCGGAAGGTTCGTATCTGAAATTGCGGATCAAAAATCTTACGGATTCAATCTGGAAATCCACAAGCTCTTTCGAGTCCGTCGCGATCCGTATTGGCAGAGCAAATAATTCACGGAATGCTTATGGGGTTCGAAGAGAAAAAATTTAGCCCGGTTTCCAATGGATTGGCGGATAGAAAATTAATGCGGTTCCTTCCGGTTTTACGAAACTCATACTTCGAAATAATTGATTTGGTTTGAACACCGTGAGGTGGCCGCGATACTGGTAACTCCTCTCGCGGCAGCGATGTGCGCCGCGAGCTAACGAGGCAGCTTGCTCCGTGATCAAGACTTCGATGCAAGATTGATACGGCAGAATCACTTGATATAGTAGGTTTAAGAATAAAATTATATCAAACCTCAACTCATGGTGTAAGTGGTAACGGTTATTCGATGACTCCTTGATAACCTGAGTAAATCGGTCGAGAGACCATAAATGTGTCGCGAATACAAATAAAACCAGGTAGTAAAATAGCTTGGAAAAACTGATGAGTTTCATCTGAATGTTGATCTACACTTCTAGATTCTACTTAGAAACAACTAAAAATTTGAGTCGATTTCATCCAAAAATATGTGTGTTTGAACATGCATTTACGATATGCAAATCTGTGTAAGAACTGGTAGCAAAATAACTTGCAAAGACCAATAGATTCCATTTTGGTTTGGATCTGGATTTCCAACCAGCTTACAAAATGAACAAAGTTACTCGAGAAGTTTACTAGTAATATGCGAGTTACTTCGTGTAAATCCGAGCAGAACCGATGACAAATTGTGCTAGGAAATGCAGATAGATACCATCAAGATTTTTACCTGCATATCCGGTTTGAAACTGATAGAAAATATTTCATCTGGTTCAATCTGGATTTTACGGGAAGAAAACCGCATCAATCCGGATTAAAATTTTTTTTATGCGGTTCTAACTGGCAGTTCCAGCTGTTATAGTTAATTTAAGAATCAGAATAGCTTTCTGTTCTCAACAGTCCTGGTTGTCTTTTAATTATCAAATACAATAATACAGCTTTAGATAAAAGCGCAGAGAGACACGTGTTTGAACAAAAGGCTGAGAGTCCTTTTGTTCACTTACAGACCAAAAAGAAGAGTATTCAAAAAGAACGCTAGAGAGAGAACTCTATAAAAAACAAGAGCACCGCAATACTACGCGAGTTTTTAGTAGGGAAGTTAGTTCCGCGTTGCAATATTTAAATAATGATTGTCCGAGTAATCCAAAATTGACAACCGCCTGGTTTATCGATTTTCTAGCCCGATGGTTTCATATAATGGGCAGTAGAAATGTTTCGATAGCGTTGAGCAACCAAATACCGGAAAAACGCACAGAAGTTACCGAATTTCTGAACGAATCTATCGAACTGTTTAGAAATATGAAAGTTGGGCTGGCTAAAAAATGGAAACCGTTTCAAACAGCTTTATTAATATCTACTAGAACTGTTCTCGATTTGTCAGATGACTTATTAAACAAAGGGTTTACTTTCTTCCTTCCAGCCCGATTAACTCAAGACTGCTTGGAGAATTTGTTTTCCATTGTACGCTTGAAAAATGTAATTCCAAATGCTCTGCAATTCAAGAATAATCTCAAATTAATAAGCATTTCTCAATACATGAAAAATGTTCGTAACAGCAATTACGAAGAAGACGATCGACAATACTTGTCTGAGTTTTTAGACGTACTACTTAAAAACCGTTCTTCGATAAGTCACTTTGTAACAAACGCTAGTCATGTAGAGTCAATGATTCCAAACAAACGTATTTTTATTAATAAGACTGAATTAAATGTATTGTATCATGTAACCGGATATATTATAAGTAACATTAAAAAAAATCAGAATGTTTGTAATAATTGTATAAACAAAACAAAATCGAGGACAATGGTTTGTCATTCGTACAATTTATTAACGAGAATCAGGGCAAACAAATACGGGCGCTATTGTTTTGTTAACAATGAGACATTTAGATTTTTTATACAGTTGGAAAGAATTTTTAAAATGTTTTATAAAAACATACAAAATACAAAAAATTAATTTAAAAATTTTCTTTGTTACAAAGTATCAAGAAATAGAATTTTCTTTGCCTGAGTGCCATAATTTAAAAAAAATAATAATTTTGCGTTATCACGCATTTAGGCTGAAGAATTGCTCAACCAAAATTAAAACTAAAACTAAAACGCATGAAACCTATGCTAGTAAAAGTGTGGCAATGCATGCATATGTAAAATAAATTTCATTTTATTTCTGTTCTTAGTTTTCTTTATTTCAATAAATAATTTATTTATTTATTTCACATATACGGGTAATTACCAGTGATATGCATGTAATCATGATACTTGCATGTAATTAACTTTTATATTGTCCTTAACTTGTATTCTTTTTCAGGTTTAATCTTCTTGTGCCAACGTACATCCAGCATTGAAGAATAATTTTAAAATACAACGAACTGAGGTGTGAATCTGTCTTAACTCTGGGGAAACAGACCAAAGTCGCCAAAAGTGGACATTGCGTTAATTATTTATATCTCTCTCTCTATATATATATATGCATTTATTAATTATTCATTTTTTATTTCTATTTTTACTTTACTTCTAAATTGATTGATATTTTTTCAATTTTTATATACATATACATAAACAATGAATTTTTTAAACACGATTCTATTTTAATCGCTTTGTTTTTAATAAAGTATGATTTTTTAAAATTAATAGTTTACTTTCTTCGTGATTTGTAAATTTTGTTGCAATTATATGGTCCTTAAAAAGTAAAAAAACTTTTCTTATGATTCCAAAACCATTTTTTATTAAAACTAGAAAGTTCACATCATAAAAAATGTAGCAGTTAGCATTTCCTCGAAATGTTCATAATATTTTTTGTATATCTTCTCAAAATAATGTTCTTTTGAAGATGACATTTTATACGTTTTAATGACCCATTAAATTTACGAGATGGCTTTTCTAATAAGTCAATGAAATATACTTTTATATATTTGAGAATTTATTATTTTCTTCGTCCACTAATATTTTAAATACTGCATTATGTATTAACCTTTGGTAGTTTTATTTTTTTATATATATATATAAAACACCAGGAAGTAAATTCTTAAATTTATATTTACAGTTATTCAAACTTTTGCGCCAAAACTACTATTTCCGGTTTTGCATCAAATGACTGCGGTTAGACCGATCACTGCCTAGGGCGGTATTCTTAAACGCGTCTTAAGCAAATGCTTAAGATCATCTTCCCATACAGCACACTCTCCTTGCGGCATACTTGCGGCATACTTGCGGCGCAAGATGGCAACGAAGCACGCAAGGATGCCGCAACTATGCAGCAAGAATTCTATGTCCGCCTGCTGCAAAGTTGCACGGCAATTTTGAGGCAAAGTTGCACGGCAATTTTGAGGCAAAGTTGCACGGCAATTTTGAGGCAACTTTGCACGACAACTTTGACGCAATTTTGCACGGCAACTTTGACGCAATTTTGCACGGCAACTTTGAGGCAATTTCCCACGGCAATTTTGACGCAATTTTGCACGGTAACTTTGAGGCAACTTCGCACGGCAACTTTGCACGGCAACGTGGCGGCAATAATCGTCCTCCCGAAACGTGTCCCCAAAATCGCGTTATTCCGGAAACGTTAAAAGTGAATGTGAGGGAAGGGAATTAAATTACAATAAACATTAACATTTTATTTTTTTTATTTTTTTTATTTATTGTTTTAATCCTTGCCTTTCGGTTTAGGATGGCTCCCATTTCCATTTCCATTTCCTTATTTTCTACGCACATAAATACATTTATCAGTATTATCAAATAACATTAATGACAATATGTTACATTCTTAAAGACAAAAAACAATTCCTCGGAAAATAAAGATTTCTTTCAATCTGTATAAAAAATCAATACTTTTATTATACACTGACTCTGTCAGTGGTCACAAGTGCCTGCAATGACACTTGTACTCGCGGATCGTACGATCACGCGAGTCCATTCACGCCGGCGAGGCGGCGTAAGTTTAACAAGAAACTGACGAACTAACTAATACATTTTATCGGTCATATGTCGCACCGCGCTGTAAAGTGCGGTACCACTGACCCCGTCAGTGGTCACAAGTGCCTGCATTGACACTTGTATTCGCGGATCATACGATCACGCGAGTCCATTCACGCCGGCGACGCGGCGTAAGTTTAACAACAAAAGTTATCCGAAATAGGAACGATTAATGTAATTTTCCTACGTTACATGGAACATAATAAATTTCAGTTTATATACAGTGACTCTTGAAAATATTTGGAAAGTTTTTAAAATCGCATAACTTTTTTCAAATTAATCCAAACGACTTGATTTTTTTTGAGAAGCTAGAAGGATTAGTTTGCTAAGCGACATGTTTCGTCGTTGTAGAAAAAATTGCAATTGATCGGAATAGCGAAGAAAATAGTGAAGGCCGTTTTTTAAACTTTTTTTGTGATCCTGCAATGAAAATAAAAAAAAAACCGTTTGTAGATTTAGGTAAGTTGTATACATGCTGACATCTATATAATAATAAGTATATAAAATCACGTGCGTATTTGAAAGCAACGTTGTGTCAAATTTTGAAACTAATCGATAAAGAAGATTCGGAGATTTAAGATTTTGAAGAAACGAACATTTACATTTTAATTTATATGAAAGATAGATAGAAGATAGATGATTCCATCCCAGATCATCCAGTCAGTCCCGGGAGTGTGGGATATTTTTGTTGCAGTGCTCCGCGAAGCCATTTTGCGGAATTCTGCAAAACAAAAGGAAAAACAATTCTTAGCAAAATAAAGATTGCTCTCAATCTATATAAAAGCTCTATACTTTTATTTATATAAACAAAAAATCCTTGCCTGTGTCTGTTGTTAGTGGCTTCAGGGTGGCTTCGCACCTTAAAAGGTGATGCTATTGTCATAGGTCCATTTTTTAAATATCAAGGGCTACCCACTGTTCCCTTGCGTCTGGCTTACGTCCAGCTTCTTTATTGGCCCTACGTGCAATGCGCAATTTGCATTGTGATAGCCATTTCGAGGCCGCATCTACAATATCCGCATCACAACAGTATATATTTTTCGATGCACATGCATCGTGTACAGCACCTGGAATAATACGCATTAATTTATTTTACAATTTTTAGTGCTCAAAGGAGAGAAATAATAAAGTTACTTACTCAGTAATAATTTCTTGATATGAAGAAACTTCGAAAACGCTGGTTTATGCTTCTTTCCATGCCAACTATAATTTGTAGCGACATTCCATGTCACCAGGTAATCCAAAATTACGGATGTCGTCAGGGCCACGTTCTTTCCACTGCACTTCTTCAGCATTTCAATCTATAAAAAGTCATTAATAAATTATTCCAGTCATGAAACATGGGCTACATTAAAAAAAGCATTCGTGTAAGGCCAATCACAGGGTGCATTGAAGCAGTTAAAAGTAACAATCACCATTAAGTACTTTATAATAATTAAACGGAAAGTGAAATTAAAGTTATACAGTATATGCATATACACAAAAAAACTGTATGAAAAGTAAAAGCTTGTCGCGCCGCACAGTGGGGCAAAGTGACAAAGTTTGTGTCAAAATCAAAGCACTTTTGATAGAAATGAGATAGAGCGATGAATTTTTTTGTAGGTTAAAGATGAAACATTGCAGAATAAGGGAAAATTGCCGAGATTATGGTACGAACGTTTTTTCACTGTGAAAATCTGTGTTAAACTTGAAATTTTTCAACAAAATTGTGATTAATCCAATACCATGCACGGTAGGATTTTTTTCTTGACATGTTGTACCTCATTTCCTGTAGATTTTGTCACGTTTATTTCAAATCCGTTCGCAAAATTTGTCTACTACCTCAGGATTTTGAAAAAAATCGATTTATATGAAAGACTAATGAAATCATATTTTTTTCGTTGAAATGATTTGATAACCCACTGGTTTGAAGGTATATTGTATTCCCATATATGGAACACAATCAAAATAAGAATAATGAAGTATTTGAATGTTTTTAGTTACTTACAAAGCATTTCACATCTCGTGATCACTTGACGTATCGCTGTCCTGATCACTGGCACTCTCTGTAGGCTGTGTGTGGCTGCAATGTAATTTAAATTAGATATCTATTTTCCATAATTATATTTTCATTTACACATGAAGTAAGGTAAGTATTTAATCGTTTTAACTTACTTCTCATCAACGAATTTTTTAATTTCTGGTGATACATTATTTTGTTTGTACAACTCTATTCGATTTTTTATTAATATAATTGAAATTTTCGGCTCGGTTAAGTAGCAAGACAGTTTCCACTACCAATAGCGTACTATTCAGAAGATGTGTTACGTGCGGGCGATGATTTTAATTATGACCGAGCGGATTCGTCAATTCTTTAACGTAACGCTTAACAAAATTTAGATAGATTTCAATAAAAATTCAGGATTGTTTTGGGATTCGTATTTGCTGCAACCAATACAGGTTGACCCGTTGGGGAAGTGGTATTTTCGTAGACAGGTTCGAATAAAATGAGCCGATATTTAAGCAAATATTACCATGTATTACAAAATAATGAAAAATTAGGAAATGTTTAAAAGGTGGTACAAAAACGGGAATTTACATGGTTTTGAAATAGAGTAATTTAGCGTAAGTGTCTTAGAGAACGAGCATTGATCGAGGGGAATCCCCGCAACTCACTATGTGAGTTGGATCAATAATTACGTAGATCTAGTCTTTCCATACGAACGATTTAGGAAAATATCGCAATATAATTTTACAAGAAAACAAAGTTTAGCAACAACGCAGTACACGCCCTCAAAAGGGGAATATAACAATGATTGAGGGAAAACCCACAACACTCTAAAGAGGTTGGATCATTGGTTTATCCCGTACAATAATATAATTTTGAGGACTTACCGATTCGGCGCAAAGCTTATTAAATGTTTTTGAATGCTGTATTTACGGTCTCTCTCTCTCTCTGTCTCTCTCTCTGTTTGGGAATGAGTAGTTCTTTGCGCCGCCGCACTCTCGATCACCGCAGCACCTCCTGGGCAGCGGAAGTCGCAGTCGATCCGCGATCAATCAACCAATCAGCGTCCGTCTTGTCGATCGACGCTCGAGAATGTTCGAGAAGACGCTGCGGCGGAAATGCGCATCCATCTTGAATCACTCTGTTCACAACCGTGCGCAACGCAACACGCCTTTTTGTTCATTGTCAAATAGTCTTGCTCATCTAACAAATTCAGTGCACAAATCACGTATTCTCAACTGTCGACTCAACGCGGTGTTCGCGACACAGTTCGAAAGTATAGATCATCTGATTGTGCATTCGCGATTGTGCGTGTTCTCGCGTCCACGCGGTTAACCGGTGGTATTGTACAATAAAGTGTACGGGGGCTCATCCTCCATCTTCATCGTGTGCACAACGGCTTGTCCGTTGGCAGACGTTTTAAATAAAGACCTCACATTCTTTTGTGCAACTCAGTGTCTGTGTGGCTCAACACCGATCCTAACCCTACCAGCCTCCTCGTGCTCATCCTAACCTAAGAATTTTACAGTTTGGTCCTTCGAGCCGGAGGACCGCCTCCGAGAAGACGTGAGGGCGATACAGCAGCGTCCAGCGGCTGCATCGAGCGCCACGTCAAGAGCCTCGAAGCTGCCGGAGATCTCCCTGCCCACATTCTCTGGCGCATATACGGAGTGGCCGGCCTACAGTGAGCTATTCACCTCCTTGATCATCCATGGCCAGCAACTCATGGAAATAGACCGGCTTCATTACCTGCGGTCCAGCCTCCAAGGTGAGCCATCAGAGCTGGTGAACGCTTACCCGCTCACAGGCTCATCGTTTCAATCTTGCTGGGAGGAACTCAGCAAGAAGTACACAAATAAGCGTGTGCTCATCGAAGAGCAGCTAGACAAGCTGCTCAACGTCTCGCCGATCGCAACGCGCAGTGCAAAGGCGCTTGGCGAAATTGTGTCCACCATCAATAAAGTGCACAAGACGCTCACCACCTTAGGCGCAGCTGATGACATGTGCAACATCCTGCTCGTGCACCAGGCAACCAGCTGGATGGACAAGTCCACCAGGGAAGCCTGGGAGACGTCGGTGGGCTCAACAAAGGAATACCCTCGGCTGAAGCAGCTCGAGACCTTTATTGCTGCCAAGGTGGTGGCTTTGGAACGGCTGGAGGCAGCAGCGCTACAGAAAGGTAAGAAGGCTCAACCTTCTGCTGCTCCACCAAGCAGGTACCATCCTAGCAGGAGCAGCGTGCACACTGCATCAACGAAGCCCAGAACAACGGTGCAGCCATCATCCTCACCGTACAGCTACCCATGTGACTTTTGCAAGGAGGACCACTACGTAGTTATGTGTCCACGGTTCAGGGAGCTGTCGGTGGAGGAAAGGCGAAGAGTCGTCACCACAAACAAGTTGTGCAGAAATTGCTGTGGCAGGCACCGCACCGAAGACTGCAACTCAACGCGTCGGTGCAAAACTTGTGCAGCTAACCATCATACGATGCTGCACCTCACAAAGCCGTCTGCTCACACCACTGCTTTTGCGAAACCTCAAGCAGTGGAGGGAGCTTCATCTAACAGCTCAACCCATTGAAGTTTCGGTGCGGTCGTCAATCCACCATCATTCACACAACAGCGCACAACTCAGACGCACACAGCATGCTCAACAGAACGAAGGAGGCTCAACCAATCATCGCCAGTGCTCACACCCTACTGTTCAGTCACCTTGTTGGCAACAGCCAACGCCCAGCTGATCACTTCAGTGTCATCTTCGCCGGTAAGGTTATTGATAGATTCAGGCTCGGAACTGACATTTGTCACAGAAGAGCTCATCAACCGGCTTAGAATTCAACGCATCCACGCATCCATCACGATCACTGGCATTGGGGGTAACTCATCTATTCAAACCAAAGGAGTCGCACTAATAACTCTGCGCTCCAACTACGATATGTCAACAGTGCACGTTCAAGCACATGTTCTGCGAGCACTGACGTCAAGTTTACCATCGGTGGAACCGCCACGCCAAGAATGGCCACATTTGAATGGCCTTCCGCTGGCCGATCCAGACTTTCTTACATCAAGACCGATAGACATAGTGATTGGTGCAGACGTGTATGGACAAGTGATCAAGCCCACCCTCAAGAAGGGTGATCCTTCAATGCCAATTGGACAACTGTCCATTTTTGGGTGGCTCATTCTTGGACCAGTTACAGTGGACCGGCGCACGGTCACAGCACACCATTCTGCAGTCGTGCAGCATGTCGACAACTCCTTACAAGACATGCTGACACGATTTTGGATTCAAGAGGAGCTCCCAACAGATACACCCATGAAGCTCACACCTGAAGAACAAGAATGTGAGGATCACTTTCGAGCGACACACACTCGTGATTCTACAGGACGATACACAGTGCGCATCCCTCTGAAGGAGACTCCGAAGCTGCTGGGTAATTCTTATCAAGCAGCTCACGCTTGCTTGAAGCGTATGCTCGTCAAACTCAATAGGAACGACGAGTATCGCACCCTCTATCAAGGCTTCATGCAAGAGTACGAGGAGCTCCGTCACATGGTAAGAGCACCATCCCTTTCACCTAATACTCACTCTGTGTTTTATCTTCCACATCATGGAGTATTGAAGCCTGACAGCCAGACGACAAAGTTGAGAGTCGTCTTCAATGGATCAAGCCCTACTTCAACTGGGTATTCTGTCAACGATTTGATGCATACGGGTGCAAATCGCCTCCTTAACATCACCGACGTGCTGCTGTGGATACGCCAGCACAAGTACATTTTTGCCACAGACGTGACAAAAATGTATCGTCAAGTCAAGATTCACAAGGAGGATCAAGATCTTCAACGAATACTGTGGATCGATGACAATTCAAAGGAGGTGCCCTACAAGCTCACAACGGTCACCTATGGGACCAAGGCTGCTCCATTTTTGGCGGTCAGAGCTTTACTCCAATTGGTGGAAGACGAAGGTCATCGCTTTCCTCTGGCGGTGCCATCAATCACGCATGCCAGATACGTTGATGACATCTTTGGAGGTGCAGACACAGGTGAGATGCTCATTACAATTGCTCACCAATTAAAAGATCTGTGCAACGCGGGAGGGTTTCCACTAGCCAAATGGCATTCAACCTTTCCTCCGTTGCTTGATGCAATTTCTCAAACCCAACGAGCCCAAGGCTCAATTATATCACTTGACGACTGCAATACCAAAATTCTCGGACTTCAATGGAATGTGATCAACGATGAATTTTCTTTCACTTCAAAACCAAGCTCAAATTCACGGCTCACCAAACGCCTCATTTTATCAGAAGTAGCACAAATATTTGATCCATTAGGTTTTCTAGCACCAGTCATAATTCGAGCAAAAACACTATTGCAAGAGTTGTGGCTACACAAGCTCAACTGGGATGATCCACTGCCTTCCCAAGTAACGTCACAATGGCTCATCATCAGAGAAGATTTAACAAGCTTGCGCAAGCTATCATGTCCGAGGTGGTTCAACACCTTCAGCAACTCTACAGTGGAACTACACGGCTTTTCTGATGCCTCACAACTCGCCATGGCAGCGGTAATTTACATTACCGTATCATCACCGTCCACAACTCACAAGGTCGCGACATTGGTGTGCTCCAAAACTAAGGTAGCACCACTAAAGAAGCTCACAATCCCGAGACTCGAGCTTACTGCAGCATTGATGCTGGCGAAGCTCACCAAATATGTTCAAGCAACGCTCAAGCTCAACATTGCTACAACATACCTGTGGACGGACTCACAAGTGACACTAACCTGGATCAAAACACACGCATCACGCTGGAAGGACTACGTAAGGAATCGTGTGTCTCAAATTCAAGAGATCACCCAAAGCGCACAATGGAGACACGTTCCAGGGACTTCAAACCCAGCGGATTGCGCATCAAGAGGCTTATCAACATCGCAGCTTGAACATCATAAGCTTTGGTGGACGGGACCACCATGGCTTGCGCAACCCAGTGAAACATGGCCATCACAACCAATGCTGGACGAAGACTTGAGCGCGCTAGAGGCTCGTCCAGGCATTTCAAAGTTGCTCAATATTCAAAAGATTGAATATCACTGGGACCTCATCTATAAATATTCATCCCTCAACAAACTCATTCGAATCACATCAGTTTGTTTCAGATTTGTTTCAAGGTTGAAGAAGGCTCCAGTCACGCTGCCGCTCTTCACCTTATCGCCCATTGACATAGAATGGGCCAGGAGCTTCTGGATCAAAGCAACGCAGGCGCTTTATTTCTCCAGCGAGATGAAGATGCTCAGCTCAGGCTCAACCCTATCAGCTGCTCATGTCTTCAATCGACTCACCGCATTCATCGATGAGAATGGAGTCATTAGAGTTGGAGGCAGACTCAACAATGTTTGCACGAGCTACGAAAGTAAGCATCCTGCAATCTTACCTCGTCACTCACATTTGTCTAAATTGATTATAGACCATGCGCATCGACAAACTCTTCATGGAGGGACCCAGCTCACACTTGCCCAGATTCGACAAAACTACTGGATCATTGGAGGGCGAGCGCCAGTAAAATCTCACATCCTGCGGTGTGTTGTGTGTGCTCGACAAAGGGGGATCCGTGCCCATCAGCTGATGGGCCAACTACCTCTTTCGAGAGTTACACCCTCACGACCGTTCAACAATACTGGCACCGATTATGCGGGTCCAATCACACTGAAGACGTGGAGAGGAAGAGGTGCCAAGACACAAAAGGGCTGGATCTGTGTCTTTGTGTGCCTCACCACATCAGCTGTTCACCTAGAACTGGTGACAGATTATACAACAGAAGGGTTCATCGCCACCTACAGGAGATTTGTCTCCAGGAGAGGGATTCCTCTCACTCTTCACTCTGATTGCGGAACCACCTACGTTGGAGCTGACACCGTCCTCAAGAAAATGTTCACCCAGGGGACTGAGGCGCATCAACGCCTGAATCAGCTGTTCGTCAATGACAAGACAGAATGGCATTTCAACCCACCAGCCGCACCACACATGGGAGGCAAGTGGGAAGCGGTCGTGAAGTCAGTCAAACACCATCTCCGGCGCACAGTCAGTGAGACGGTGCTCACATACGAGGAGTTCAGCACACTTCTCACACAAATAGAAGCCATGCTCAACTCACGACCGCTCGAGCCCCTCAGTGATGACCCAGATGACATCACAGCACTTACACCAGCGCACTTTCTTGTTGGACAACCACTCTCAGCTCTTCCGGAACCGTCAGTGGAGAATTCATCAGTCTTGCCATCAGCCAGGTGGCAATTCATTCAAAAAAAGATGCAACAATTCTGGACTCAGTGGTCATCCCACTACTTGCAGAGACAACTATCCATTACCAAATGGCATCATCCAACCAACGACTTGAAGATCGGATCCCTGGTGCTCATCACAGATGAGCGATTTCCACCAAGCAAGTGGCCACTTGCGAGGGTCATCACCTTGCATCCAGGGAAGGATGGACTCACCCGAGTCGTGACGCTCAAGACCGCCACTACAACACTAATCAGGCCAATTGCAAAATTGGCAATTTTGGCTGTTTCAGATTCATCATCAACATCTCCAATCAGCTGTTGATGGCGGGAGCATGTTTGGGAATGAGTAGTTCTTTGCGCCGCCGCACTCTCGATCACCGCAGCACCTCCTGGGCAGCGGAAGTCGCAGTCGATCCGCGATCAATCAACCAATCAGCGTCCGTCTTGTCGATCGACGCTCGAGAATGTTCGAGAAGACGCTGCGGCGGAAATGCGCATCCATCTTGAATCACTCTGTTCACAACCGTGCGCAACGCAACACGCCTTTTTGTTCATTGTCAAATAGTCTTGCTCATCTAACAAATTCAGTGCACAAATCACGTATTCTCAACTGTCGACTCAACGCGGTGTTCGCGACACAGTTCGAAAGTATAGATCATCTGATTGTGCATTCGCGATTGTGCGTGTTCTCGCGTCCACGCGGTTAACCGGTGGTATTGTACAATAAAGTGTACGGGGGCTCATCCTCCATCTTCATCGTGTGCACAACGGCTTGTCCGTTGGCAGACGTTTTAAATAAAGACCTCACATTCTTTTGTGCAACTCAGTGTCTGTGTGGCTCAACACCGATCCTAACCCTACCAGCCTCCTCGTGCTCATCCTAACCTAAGAATTTTACACTCTCTCTCTCTCTCTCTCTCTCTCTGTCCGACCTGGGGCGCCGCTGCAAGATGTCGAAGCGCAGCACAGGCGTGAAGCACAATTCACACCGAGCAGTTCACTGACATTATAATGTTCACAGTGTTTGAATATTTAAACTTTTTTAACGTTGGGAATATAAGCGATTTAATAAAATGTAGACGATTAAAATAATTAAAGTTTGAACAGACAGTCTCTACGGGGGACTGAGTCCTTCCACGATCACTAGGACGCACTGGAACTCTGGCTCAAGCGCTTATTAATAAAAATAGCGATGTCCCTCGGACAGAACAACTGCGCACCACGCGACTTGCTAGCTGACTGCCCCGAGCGTTTGCAGGGTAGGCCCGAGCACTCGGGCCTTTGCACAAAGAGCGCCAAAATTGCTGACTCTGCACCTCATGCACACGGGCCCAACCGTCGTCGCTCGGAACGTTCCCAGCATCCAAGTCGTTATCACGCCCGGCGTTCTAAGAACGTTGACGGTGTTGGAAGATTTTCACATGGAAGAACGCAGTGGCGTAACGGCTCGTATAAAATTGTTATTATAATACGGTTTATAAATCATTGATAATCGATCGAGGGAAACTCCCGCAACACTCAATGGTAGGATCAGATGTCAATGATGGTGTGATAAAATTTAACAGGGAAGAAAAATATAAAATGGTCTACTACAATGCTTCGAAGGGCTTATCACCACGCATTCTAAGAACGTCGACAGCGTTGGAAGATCGCTGACAATAATCTTCCATGAGAATATACCGTGGCGTGACAGGCTTTGAATCGGATTAAATTATTACTATAAAAAGCTCTGGTTAATAAATCATTGACAATTGCTCGAGGGATATCCCGTAACACACCTAGGTGGTTGGATCAATTGTCAATATCTTAGATTGAGTTTCAAAATTTTTAAATTTTTCGTCGGCACGTAACACCCCTCCCCCCTTGGAATCATCGTCCCCGATGATGATTAGGCGTAAGGACATTTGGAGTGCCGTGTATAATTTAAGAAAACGTGGAGTAGCTGCCTGTCACGCCTGCGGGACATCGCGCTCGTTCCGCCGACACGAAGTTCGATTCGGTGGTTGTGAGGATCGCCACGCAGGGCGGAGTATACGCATTCTATAAAAGGGCGTCCTATATGTACGCAGCCCTCCAGATCCACTATTTCTATGGTGGTGCTGTTTCTGACGAGACCGCAAACGTCCTCGTCTGTTATTTCCTGATTGTCCCTACAGGTCAACTCCCTGAGTGAAGGCATGTCTTTAAGGAATTGGGCACCGACGTCCGGGTACAGTAGGCTCATCTGTAGTTCGGTGCAGTGGCTCAGACTGCCGAGCGCTTCGAGGTTCGCCGATGAAGGTACCATCCACCCAGCCGATGTTCGGGCGTTAACGGCCGTTACATCCAGCTCTTCCAGTGTAGGGCAGTTCTTGGCGATCAGGGCCAACAGCTGAGGTCGCAGATCTTCGGCGGCCAACTCGTCATCTAGAATTACGGATTTTAAGAAAGGGGCACACCGCGCTGTTACCCAATAGAAGACGTCAGTTCTTATTCGCCTCCATCCCTGCATCCCGGGCCATCGCCAATCGCCGAGGTCGAGTTTTAGTATTTTCCGGAAGGAATCGTGTACTCCGGCCCTCCAAGTCATTGACACCTGTTCCATGTGGGCGCGATCGGCAAAAGGCAAGAACGCCGCTATTCGCGCCATCACCTCCACAGGCAGGGGCGCTGAGCGAACCGGCTCGTACCCTGGAAATGGGTTGTCCCACTCAGGAACGGAATTAGATGGCCGACTCAAAGACGGCAGGTTGAAGCCATGCCATGCGTCGGCGACCATGATCCGGAGCTTTCTCTTGTGCAGGATGATCGGTTGAGTTGTTGCGTCGTTCGCTACCCTAGCTGCTTGCTGCGGAGTGGTGAACGTCACGAAGGCCACGTTCCCCCTGCGCTGAACTCTCAGGACAGCGTGTTCGGCTTCGTGAGGGCGAAAAAATTTTTAATAAATCTTTTTGCTTTGTGAATCGCGCCAGGCGGCACACAAAAATACGTGGTTGCTGCTAGCTGGTTCCAACATCTCTAATTGTTGACAAGCAAATAATAACAAAGTAATGACAAGCAGAAAATATTGAATTACAAAAATTTTTAAATTAATCAATTAACGTCCTTAAGCGATTAATTTAGTGCGGATTAATCCACGATTGCCCTTTGACATGGCAATGACGAAACGGCGGGTAGATCTGGCGGGCGATCAGGCGCTGTCTTCTTTGGCGCTTCCGCGTCCTCCAGTGAAGTCTCAGGCTTCCTCTTCCTACAAGGCATTGGGAACCGCACTCTCTTGACGCTACCCCGTAAGCAGTATAGCAGAGTTCCCAGAACGAATGAACTCTTGATGTTTCATGTGTTCTCCGATGGTTTGCGGAGGTTAGCGTGATCCAGGTCATCACAGAGAGAAGAGTTACCAATTTTCTTAATTTAATTTAACTCTATTCTACGCTTAAATCGGAAACTGAGGCCTAATCATTTTGGTGGTGTAGTAATAGTTTATCAGCATGCTTTACAAATCGTTCGCCAGATTTCTTTTGTAGTATAATATTATTCTTTTCTAAAATTCCAACAATTTTGTAAGGACCGTGATAACGACTGCCAAATTTTCCTTTCCTGACTTCCACTAAAACGCGTGCCATGTCTCCAATTTTACCCTGGAATGGTCGCGCTTTTTCATCATAGTATAATTTCGATTTATGTTTAGCCGATATCAAATTCTGTGCAGCCAAAGTCTGCATTTCTGTTAATCGCGTTAACAAATCTCGGAGATAGCCATTATACGTTAATAAAGACTCATCTGTAGGAAATGCACTAGGACAGCGTGCTATTTCGCCAAATACTAATTCGTGTGGGGTGAAATTTGTTGCCTCGTGAACAGACGTGTTATATGAAAATATTGCAAATGGTACTATTTTATCCCAATCATCGAAATCATTTAGATAATGTTTTATATATTCAGTTAAGACTATATGACTACGCTCTAAAGCACCATGTGTTTGCGGACGGTAGCCGGAAGTAGTTACATGATTGATTTTGAAAACTTTTGCCAATTCTTTTAATACTTTATTAATGAAACTAGTACCTTGATCAGTTAAAATTGCTCGTGGAGCCCCATATTGCAAAACCAGATGCGTGACCAGCGCATGAGCCACAGTTTCTGCTTTTATATCTGGTACAGGAACTGCGATGCAGTATTTGGTAAGATTATCTTGCATAGTCAAAATGTGCCGATTCCCGCTAGGAGTCAATGGAAGAGGTCCCACAGTATCTAATGATATTTTATCAAATGGTTATAATGGTGTATCGGTTATGAGCATCGGCTCACGAGTTTTTGTCCTAACAAGTTTGTTTTCCTGACAACTATTGCATGTTCTAATGAAATTTTGAATGTCGTTACGCATCGATGGCCAATAAAATCTTTCGCGAATCCTTTGACATGTTTTTGTTACGCCTTTATGGCCTCCTATTAAGCTTTCATGCAATTCCGAAATAATTTTCAAACGGAGTTCTTCGGACGGTACTTGTATGTTTCCGGTACACAGAGTTACTTTGATATCACTATCCGCAAAAACATTTAATAAGATACCAGCTAGTGTACCCTGCGGAAGTGTATCAGTAAATTCACCGGATTTCGAAATTCTAAAAGTTTTTATGCCTGATTGTAAAAGTGTATTTCTTAAATTTTTCAACGCATTACCTAATTTTGCGATGGAAGTATCATCATAATGCTTGTCTTTAATTACTACACTAAAAATTTTGTATTTACCTCGCGGCGTAACGAGTACTTGGCCTTCCTTTGGCTTTGTATTCCGCAGATTTTCTATGCTTATGGCCCCTATATCTGCGAGTAATTTACTTATTGGGGTTACCAATTCCACATCGGAAGAAATAAAATGAACGTAATTTTCGCGAATGTTCGTTAAACTGTTTCGAGTAAAATTAATATTCCCTCCGCGCGCGCTTCGGGAGAAAGTCGGTGAAGCTACTATGTCGGGGAGGATACTTTCTGTTATTTGAATTCCTGGTCGATATTGGTCAATTTTGTTGTAGTCCATTGATTCATGAGCCAATGGACGTTTAGGGGTAGAAAGCGGATCGGAAAGTTTTGTTCCTGGTTTTGAATAAGTGGATTGTGAATAAGGGGTAGATAATGCAAGTGGTCTGTTGGACGGTAACGGGGTTGGTATCATGGATCGGCGCGGTGGACGGTGAATTAAGGTATTATCCAATCCTGAGGCAGTGTTCAGTTCTTCTTCTTCTTGTATGGATTCCAAAAGTGGTCTCCTTATTTCGGATCTCGAAGGTACTACCCCGGCGCTTGTCGCTTCAGCACTATCTTGTCCTTGCGTTTTATATTGAGCCCACAAGTCTTCTGCGCGTTTATCCAATTCCTCCCGGAATGAATTTCCTGTATCTGATTCTGGCTCATCGGATGATTTTTGAAGAATGTCGCTATGCTCCTGCAGCGATTGGTCAAAACGGTTAAAAGTTTCCTGAAGTTCCTGTAGCCTAATGGGTTGAGTAGTGTCGAGGCAGGTCTCGTTATCATCGCTATCATTGGATGGAGGTGCAACCTCTATTGTTATGCCTTCGGCAGGTGTTGCAGCCGCGGCAGCTTCATCCTCTGTAGTATCCAAAACCTCGGATAGTTCTTCTTTAGAAAAGGTGCGTTGAAACTCTTGGACCAATATCGGTGATTTGAGGCTAGGTAACACGCTTTTTCGACCTCGGAATACTGGTGGACCGAGCACCTCAGTAGGCGGTTCTTCTTCGGAATTTTGCGAGGATTCAGTGGTAGGTAATTCCGCGTAATTAATAGGAGTTTTAGGTATGACAGTTGGAACCGTAGAACGTGTTCTTGTTGCAATAGCACTTTTATCTAATGGAATTGTAGGTTTAGTTTTCTTGACAATTAGCTTAGCTACAGATTTTGATTTTACAGGTACGGATCTAGAAGTGCTTGGTGTTGATAACCTTCTATCAGCGGGAGGTTTCTTAATAGGCAAAATTTTGGAAATCCTAGTATTACATTCCGAATCGCTATCAGATGTATCCTTTGAACTGGAATCGGAGCTACTAGTAATTTCTGTAACCGGGTTTCGAGACAATGCATCAGCATTGGAATTTAGACGTCCAGGTTTATGTACAAATTCATATTCGTAATCATGCAATTTTAATCTCCATCGTACTAATCGTTGTCCCGGATCTTTTATCGAGTCTATCCATTTTAGAGGTTCGTGATCACTAACCAAAGTAAATTTTCTACCGTAAAGGTATGGTCGAAAATTTAATATTGCAAAAAGAACTGCTAGACATTCCTTTTCTGTGGTAAAATAATTTTGTTCCGGCTTCGTTAAATTTCTCGAAAGGTAAGCTACCGGCAAATCGTGTCCGTCCACATTTTGACTGAGTACGGCGCCTATTGCGTAATCAGATGCATCAGTAGTTAATGTGAATGGTTTATCGAAATCAGGATATTGCAGTATGGGGCTCTTGCACAGCGCTTTTCGTAGGATTTGGAAACTCTTTTTATGTTCTCTCCCCCACACAAATTTAGCGTTCTTTTGTAATAATTCTGTAAGAGGCTTGGCCTTGGCTGCAAAATCTTTGATAAATCGGCGATAATAACCGGCGAGTCCAAGAAATTGTCGTATATTCTTTTGATTTTTAGGACGTGGAAAATGTTTTACCGCAGATATTTTCTTTGGATCTGGTCTTAATCCAGAACGACTAATAATATGGCCTAGATATGTGACTTCAGTTCTCAGAAATTCGCATTTATCTGGCTGAAGGGTTAATTTTGCATCATTTAATCGAGTGAATAAACGTCGGACTTTCTTTTCATGATCTTCCAAATTTTTCGCATAAACAACAATGTCATCGAGGTAGACAAATACCTCCACACCCTGTAGTCCGCGCAATACCTGATCCATCAGCCTTTGAAACGTCGCGGGAGCATTCTTGAGCCCTTCGGGCATACGAATATATTCGTAATGACCATTAGGCGTAGTGAAAGCTGTTTTAGCACGGTCTCGTGGATCCATTTCGATTTGTTGGAATCCACTGGCGAGATCAAAGGTGGAAAAGTATCTCGCCTCGCCTAAATGATCTAGAATATCCGTGATGTTAGGCAAGGGGTATGCATCACCTATTGTTTTTTCGTTAAGATTCCGAAAATCAATTACCAATCTCCACCTTAGGTTTCCCTCGGAATCAGGTTTCTTTGGTACTATCCAGAGCGGTGAATTGTATGGAGAATTTGAAAGTCCAATAATTTCTTCTGCTAATTTACTAGAAATTTGACGAGCTATTTCTTTTTGATGAACTCGCGGAAACCGATATTGCCTAGTGTTAATGGGCAAATCATCTGTTGTAGGAATTCGATGTTGTACCAAAGGTGTGGATTCTAATTTATCACCTGGTAGACGAAATCGTTCAGGAAATTCCTCGATTAATTTAATTACGTGATCTTTTTCTTCATCATTTAAATGATCTAAACGCAATTTTGATAAAATTTTGGTTACACGGTCCAGTGATACCGGTGACTCCTGTTGTTCAGAGTCAGAATCGAAGTATTCACGTTCTTCAGGAAAATTATGATATTTGAACGGTAAAATTTCTTGAGGCGGTATTTCTATTTGAATGTCCTTGTCCAAGGTATTAATTGCGAGAACATGGCACACGTGGTTTGTAATTTTTACGACTGCTTCCCCAATATAAATTCCATCTATTGTTTTAACTAATGGAAGATATCCTTCTTTCAAATCACAGTCGATGGTGTCTATAGCGATTGCTTGTCGGGTACGACTACTAATACGATAAACACGCGGTGTACTATTTTTCGGGGGTACTTCCTCTGGAGGAGCCTCGCCAATAAAATGGATCGGTCGAATTGGTTGACTTTGTGTAACTATAGTATTATGTGCAAAAGAAATTTCGGCTTTTTCTTGTCTCAAATAGGCTTTTCCTAAAATACCGTCACTATATATCGGAAAATTTGGTCTAACTACATGAAATAGGACTGGTTGACCCAAAATTGCCACTATTGTGGTTCCAATCGTTTCCGCTTTTTCGGCCGTAATTCCTCTCATTTCGACGGAATCGCGTACGTCGACGGTTACATCCTCGTGCAATGCGTTTAATTTTATTACATTTATGTCCGAACCCGTATCAATCAAAAATGTTGCAGTTTTATATCGTAATTGTTCCGCAGTCAATTTTACAACAGGCGATTCATCGTTACAACCCAAATTTAATACTGATGATCCTTTTCCAGAAATCTTACCGTCGGACGACGCTCTGAGCTTTGATTGTTCAACGGGCGACGCTCGGGGTTTTGGTAACTCGTCGTCGCGTCTGTTCGAGGAGTTACGCTGGAGTTTAAATCCGAATTATTACGTGCTTCTGACGAATTTTGATTCGGCGAATACGGTCGATTTTGATTCGGCGAATACGGTCGATTTTGGTCCGGCGAATACGATCTGGACTCGCGAAATCCCACGGAATTCCTCGAATAGGAATTCGAATTTGGAAAACTAGGTTGAAAATTTGAATTAGAATTATGAGGTGCGACTTGCGTCGCCTGGGGAATTGGACTCGTGCTCCGTGCCAATTGTGGAGCCGTCGGGGTTTGTGCGTACGGCGAATTTGACCGAAAACGCGGATCCTGTGGATACGATGGATATTACGGTGGATAAGGCATTTGATAAAAAGGTGGGTAAGGCATGTAGGGGTACGGGGAATAAGCAGGGTACCCATGTTCTGGATATCTACTCGATTCCGTGTTACTTCGCGGTGGTTTAAGAATACTTGTTGGAAATTTTGAATAATCTGAATTTCCAGTCGCGTTTGGACTCGGGCTTCGCGAACGGGAGTCACCGAAATTTTGATTTCGCGAATCGCGATAGGTGAATAAGCTTTGACGGGAATTACTTTGAACAGGGGAATCTGAACGGGGATTTAAACGCGAATCATCCTGTCTTGAAAGAAACAGTCTGTTTGGATCTCCAGTCGGTATTACTCCAGACCTCATTCGCGTCTCGACTCGTGTCGCATGTTTTAACGCGTCTTCTAGAGTTTTTGGATCGCGCGCGTCTACGGCCCTGGCTATTTCATCCGGCAAGCCCCGAATAAATGCTTCTAACGCGCATTCTGTAATCGGGCGCAACATTTTATCTGCGTCCGCGCCGTACGAGTCCTCTAGCGCGAGACGGGCCCCGCTAACCAAGATATTAAGGCGATCGTGGAAATCATTCACAGTTTCGTTTCTATGCATACGGATGCTTTCAATTTCATGATGGTAATAAGGATAATTTTTCCCGGGAGCGAATCTAGCTTTCAAATGTTTAATTAATTCATTTACCGTATTAAAGGTTTTTCCAAAAGTACTATCGCGTGCAGCTCCTTGTAATTTTCCAAGAACTGCTTTAACGAACGGTCCTTCCGACGCAGGTGGTACGAAAACGGCACCGTTTTACACATCTTGTAAGAAATCTTTCAAAGGTATATTTTTCCCGTTAAAGAAAGGAATATTCAGCGTCCCGTGCTGTAAAGCAAAGCATTCCGCCATAGACGTCATCATCGCGTTTGTTACTGATAAATTCGCGGATGACGCGTTTGCAGACGCACTGGCGTTAGTAGCTTCCATTTTGCTAAATTTTTAATTAGTTCAAAGAATATACACAAAATATATAAATAAGCAGAGTATATATAAGCTGAAAATAATTTAGAAGGCGATATCACGGAGTTTTCCTAAAACTTTCAAGCAAACACAACAAATGCAAGGCGTACCGATTGAATCACATACCAATTTACATACGTTGCTGTTCTTTCGAACGTCTCAGAAAAATACCACAACGGACGGGGTTGACAAAGCAAAAGTATCCCACTTCTGACACCAGTTTAGCTGTTACGTGCGGGCGATGATTTTAATTATGACCGAGCGGATTCGTCAATTCTTTAACGTAACGCTTAACAAAATTTAGATAGATTTCAATAAAAATTCAGGATTGTTTTGGGATTCGTATTTGCTGCAACCAATACAGGTTGACCCGTTGGGGAAGTGGTATTTTCGTAGACAGGTTCGAATAAAATGAGCCGATATTTAAGCAAATATTACCATGTATTACAAAATAATGAAAAATTAGGAAATGTTTAAAAGGTGGTACAAAAACGGGAATTTACATGGTTTTGAAATAGAGTAATTTAGCGTAAGTGTCTTAGAGAACGAGCATTGATCGAGGGGAATCCCCGCAACTCACTATGTGAGTTGGATCAATAATTACGTAGATCTAGTCTTTCCATACGAACGATTTAGGAAAATATCGCAATATAATTTTACAAGAAAACAAAGTTTAGCAACAACGCAGTACACGCCCTCAAAAGGGGAATATAACAATGATTGAGGGAAAACCCACAACACTCTAAAGAGGTTGGATCATTGGTTTATCCCGTACAATAATATAATTTTGAGGACTTACCGATTCGGCGCAAAGCTTATTAAATGTTTTTGAATGCTGTATTTACGGTCTCTCTCTCTCTCTGTCTCTCTCTCTCTCTCTCTCTCTCTCTCTGTCCGACCTGGGGCGCCGCTGCAAGATGACGAAGCGCAGCACAGGCGTGAAGCACAATTCACACCGAGCAGTTCACTGACATTATAATGTTCACAGTGTTTGAATATTTAAACTTTTTTAACGTTGGGAATATAAGCGATTTAATAAAATGTAGACGATTAAAATAATTAAAGTTTGAACAGACAGTCTCTACGGGGGACTGAGTCCTTCCACGATCACTAGGACGCACTGGAACTCTGGCTCAAGCGCTTATTAATAAAAATAGCGATGTCCCTCGGACAGAACAACTGCGCACCACGCGACTTGCTAGCTGACTGCCCCGAGCGTTTGCAGGGTAGGCCCGAGCACTCGGGCCTTTGCACAAAGAGCGCCAAAATTGCTGACTCTGCACCTCATGCACACGGGCCCAACCGTCGTCGCTCGGAACGTTCCCAGCATCCAAGTCGTTATCACGCCCGGCGTTCTAAGAACGTTGACGGTGTTGGAAGATTTTCACATGGAAGAACGCAGTGGCGTAACGGCTCGTATAAAATTGTTATTATAATACGGTTTATAAATCATTGATAATCGATCGAGGGAAACTCCCGCAACACTCAATGGTAGGATCAGATGTCAATGATGGTGTGATAAAATTTAACAGGGAAGAAAAATATAAAATGGTCTACTACAATGCTTCGAAGGGCTTATCACCACGCATTCTAAGAACGTCGACAGCGTTGGAAGATCGCTGACAATAATCTTCCATGAGAATATACCGTGGCGTGACAGGCTTTGAATCGGATTAAATTATTACTATAAAAAGCTCTGGTTAATAAATCATTGACAATTGCTCGAGGGATATCCCGTAACACACCTAGGTGGTTGGATCAATTGTCAATGTCTTAGATTGAGTTTCAAAATTTTTAAATTTTTCGACGGCACGTAACAGATGCAAATGAATCCTGGCATAAACTGTATAGGAAAAATATGTTGCTGCATTCACGACAAAATAGTCGAAGGAATAGAATGTTATACGTTTTTAATCGAGCAATATACTTAACGGACCCGAAAATTTCAATTATATTAATAAAAAATCGAATAGAGTTGTACAAACAAAATAATGTATCACCAGAAATTAAAAAATTCGTTGATGAGAAGTAAGTTAAAAAGATTAAATACTTACCTTACTTCATGTGTAAATGAAAATATAATTATGGAAAATAGATATCTAATTTAAATTACATTGCAGCCACACACAGCCTACAGAGAGTGCCAGTGATCAGGACAGCGATACGTCAAGTGTTCACGAGATGTGAAGTAACTAAAAAGCTGTGTAAGTAACTAAAAACATTCAAATACTTCATTATTCTTATTTTGATTGTGTTCCATATATGGGAATACAATATACCTTCAAACCAGTGGGTTATCAAATCATTTCAACGAAAAAAATATGATTTCATTAGTCTTTCACATAAATCGATTTTTTTCAAAATCCTGAGGTAGTAGACAAATTTTGCGAACGGATTTGAAATCAGCGTGACAAAATCTACAGGAAATGAGGTACAACATGTCAAGAAAAAAATCCTACCGTGCATGGTATTGGATTAATCACAATTTTGTTGAAAAATTTCAAGTTTAACACAGATTTTCACAGTGAAAAAACGTTCGTACCATAATCTCGGCCATTTTCCCTTATTCTGCAATGTTTCAGCTTTATCCTACAAAAAAAATCATCGCTCTATCTCATTTCTATCCAAAGTTCTTTGATTTTGACACAAACTTTGTCACTTTGCCCCACTGTTCGCCGCCAGCAAACAAATGCTCCATAAAATTACTGGAGTTCCCGGAACATGCAATATCCTGTCTTTTTGCATCGGGATATCACATGTTCCGGGAAGACTGCAATATTCATGTTCCGCAATTTTATGGAACACCCTGTACATGCAAGAAAATCCCATCGCCGTACAATAGTATAAGTGCAGTGTATTTTACAAATTACAGGTACCGTAAAGTGAGGAAACATTGACAGTACGGGGTAACATTGGCATCTACTTAACATCTATTAAAAAGAAAAAGGGCAAAAATTTTATGCATTTGCACACTTGTAGTACAATCACAAACGATGCAATGTTATAATAGGATACCTAAACCAAATTTAAAAATGTTAATTAAAAAAATTAAAAAATAAAAATAAACAAAACAGAGTGCATTGAACATAAAAAGAAACAAATTTAAGTGTTAATGTAAGTTCGGATGTGTTAAAACTTTAACTTTTTAGTGCTATTTATATATGATGTGCCAATGTTACCCCAATTTACGATATGTTGCTACCATTTATAAATTATAATAAATAATAATACTCATGTAATTTTCCTTTATATGACTGCAATGCAGAAAGATAAAGTAGTTGTTGAATATAAAAACAATTAGAATATTGTTGTGAGCTATGCGTCGCCTGTGTATGGAGGGCGTAAATCTCCGACGGCGCAATGTCACTTTCTCTGTGGTGTCTTACGACCACAAGAATTCACTTGAATTTACAATAAAAAGATAGAGGTTGATGCAATAACTGTGACACAACATATAATAAAATAATCGTGTTCTGTATTCTGTTGACTGTTTCAATGTGTGTATAAAGGATAATCTGAGTCGCTTTATGTTGCCCGTGCGGGGCTTGGTTTTTGACTAACCTCGCTCGATCGTCTATCTCGCAAGAGTTCCTTAGGGGTGGAGTTACATTAGCGCAGCGGTATGAAAATCAGGCCTCTTATTGGTCACAAACGGTTTGGGAGTGGGTGAAGGAAAACTGTGACCGAGAGAAATCTTGATGATAGTATTGGTGTGTCGGTGAACTGGTGATCGCGACGCTGTCAGTTTGTTTTCCGATGGTTCGCAGACCCTTGGTCTTGGTCTTCACTTCGGTTAATCTCGGTGTTTACGGTCTGAACTAAATTTATGGGTCTCCAACAGTCACAAGTCAATGAGGCGCGGGCTAACAGACTACGTGTCTGCCAGATGACAATTTTGGACAATACAAGACGCCCTTGTGCGTCGTAGGTGGCCCGGCAACGAGCTAACGCTCAACATACCGGCCTCTCTTGAACGATCACGTTCAATACGATGTGAGGTGTGTACAATGAGTTTAATGATTGCAGGTATCGCGACGAACACTATTTCTAATCTTATAGTTATATTTATCACAAGCATACTAATCTCACATGATACTATTCAGATATACGCAACAAACTAGTAAATAAACCACACAAAAAACCACTACATAAGTCCATAATTATCATAAATATGCATAGTAATTACGAACAATATTAAACTATGCCACCACATCAATTAAACCTCATCGAGAAGCAATGGACTTAGTTTATTCACGCTACGTTTGTATTCCCCGTTTGCAGTTTTCACGGTTACCACTCGAGCGATGCCATCCTCGCCCGGGTGCGTGGCTACAATTCGACCCATAGGCCAGTATAACGGGGGCGCATTGTCCTCCTTCAGGACAACCAGCATGCCTTCCGTGATTTGGGTTGATCCCTCCTTGTGCCATTTCTTCCTGACCACCAGTGTATTGAGATAATCTTTATACCACCTCGACCAGAAATGTTGGCGAAGCTGTTGAACGTGCTGCCACGATGATAATCGACCTGTCTTAACACTCGTAAAATCACACTCAGGTGTGCTTGTTAAAGAGTCACCTATTAAAAAGTGACCAGGTGTCAATGGAGTTAGGTCATTAAGATCAGACGACAACGGAGTTATAGGTCGGGAATTGAGAATTGCCTCTATTTCCGTCAAACACGTGTTAAACTCCTCGAACGTCAGTAATGTGTTCCCCAAAACACGCGTTAAATGGTATTTTAGTGACTTTACAGCGGCTTCCCACAATCCACCAAAGTGGGGTGCACGCGGGGGTATGAAATGCCAACGTACCCGTTGATCTGATAAATATTTTGACAAACCCTCGTTAGGCTTCTGCAATGAAATTACGTTGTATATTCTTTTCAATTCTCGGTCGGCTCCGACAAAGTTGGTGCCGTTATCACTGTACATATCAGTGCTTTTGCCTCGCCGAGCAAAAAATCGCTTTAACGCTGCCAAAAATGCATCGGACGTCAATTCACTGACGAGTTCCAAGTGTACCGCCTTGGTACTGAAGCACACGAAGACCGCCACGTAAGCTTTGATTTTCTTTGTATTCCTGAACTTCTTCTCCTTTATGTACAGCGGACCGCAATAATCTACACCAGCTATTAAAAACGGCCGGCTCAATGTGACTCTGTCCCTCGGAAGTTGACCCATAATATGCTCAGGAATTATGGGCTTTAACTTTTGACAAATGGTACACCTCCGAAGGACAGCCTTGACCGCCACCATTCCGTTAATCGGCCAATACCGCTGGCGCACCGCGTGCAAAGTCCCCTGCGCCCCGATGTGATCGTGCTTTACATGTACTTCCCGAATGATTGAACAGGTAATTGTATGGTTTTGAGGTAGCAACAATGGGTGCTTGACCGAGTACGACAGCAACGACTGCTTAAGCCTACCACCCACTCTCACGAGCCCGTCACCGTCCAAGAACGGACTCAACGCCGCCAACCGATTTTTACCAACAGATTCGCGGCCAGCGGATAAGTCACGAATCTCCTTCGCGAACACTAACCGCTGCAGTAGACCAATAACTCGATCGTGAGTTTGCTTCAACTCATCAGAAGTAAGCGATCCCACCCGCTTCAACTTGTGATGAGCAGCATCGTAGAATCTCAAACAATAAGCCAATACTCGCTGCAACAATGCAAACGAAGAAAACTTCTCAAGCAGCTGAAAGCCCGAATCCGTTGTCGTATGCAACACCACAACCTTCCGCTTCTCAGGAACGTCGATTGGCCGCACATTATAATGTGGCCAGGTGTCCTCTGGTTGCGATAACCAAAAAGGTCCACGAAACCACATCTCCGCTTTCACAAAATCCCGAGCGCCAGCACCTCGCGACAACAAATCCGCCGCGTTCCGCTCCGAAGATACATGAGACCATTGGTTTGGATTGCTATCCTGTTGTATTCGACTAACACGATTAGCGACAAATGTCTTTAATGTATGTGGCGCAGTGCTTATCCACTGCAGTGTTATTGTTGAGTCTGACCAAAACATCACTTTCTCGAACGAAATGTTCATCGCCCTGACCACCGACTTAAACAAGTTTATTAACAACACTGCCCCACACAATTCCAACCTAGGCAATGACTGTGTTTTCAGTGGAGCTACCTTTGATTTCGACGATATAAGCTGTGTGTTGTATTGTTGGTCACTACCCGTGGTTCGGAGATATATACAAGCACCATATGCTCGTTCGCTCGCATCACAGAACCCATGTAATTGAAAACGCATGGGACATCCCGAAATGATGCATCTAGGAATTTGGATGCCCTCTAATAGTGGTAACTGTGAATGAAATGTAGTCCACGCGGTATAAACATCTAACGGCACGGACTCGTCCCAATCGAGTTTGTGTTTCCACAGACCTTGCATCAATATTTTCGCCTGCACAATAACAGGGCCCAATAAACCCAGCGGGTCGAAGAGTTGAGCAATTCGTGACAATATATTCCGCTTAGTGACCTTCTTTAATGGTTCTACCTGCGCGATCGTATAACCGAGGGTATCCTGATGAGCCCTCCAGTACAGACCGAGCGTTTTCTTGCCATCAGCTGCGTCCAAAACCATGTGGTCATCGACATGACTCCCTGGAAAGGACTCGACCAAACGCGGTTCGTTGGACACCCACTGACGGAGTTGAAATCCGCCCTTCACGGCCAACGCGATCAAATCGTCTCGCAGCACTATAGCTTCTTCTAATGAGTTTGCTCCCGTTAAAATATCATCAACGTAAAAATCCTTGACAAACGCATTTGCAGCTATTGGGTGATTCTCCGCTTCATCATGTGCTAATTGATGCAGCGTTCTAATCGCAAGGAAAGGTGCCGACGCAGTCCCGTACGTAACAGTATTTAATTCGTAAGTTTTAATAGGATCATTCGAATTCTCTCGCCACAATATCCTTTGATATTTCCGATCTGACGTACTCAGGTTCACCTGTCGATACATTTTAGCTATGTCCGCGGTTAACACGTACTTATGTAAACGAAACCGGGTGATCAAGCTAACCAAATCATCCTGAATTGTTGGTCCTACCATTAACGCGTTGTTTAACGATAATCCGGATGATGAAACAGCTGAAGCATCGAACACTACCCTGATCTTCGTAGTCACGCTACCTGTCTTAGTGACTGGGTGGTGAGGCAGATAACACCCCGTAATGACGTCACTCGTAATTTCAGACATATGACCCAAACGTTCATATTCCTTAAGAAAGTCAATGTACTGACCTTTGACACTAGGATTTTTATAGAGGGACCGCTCCAACGACATAAACCTTTTCAACGCCATCTGGTACGTTTCGCCTATCTTCGCTTTCCGGTCATTAAACGGAAGACTCACTGTATATCTACCGGTTACCGGATCGCGAGTAGTATGCGAAGTATAATGGTCTTCGCAGACATGCTCTTCCGGAGCAAGTAGTTTGATTGATGGACATTCTTCGATATCCCAAAATTTATTGAGGTCGGTCTGAAGCGCATTCAGGGTCAAGCTACAGGTAACCGGTCGACTTGTCTGTGGTCCCGGTATCCGCCCGACAACTATCCACCCTAACTGAGTTTTTTGTAGCTTCGTGTACCGATTCGCGAGTACCACTCGGCCAACACACACCAAATCCCAGAAATATTCCCCTCCTATTATTCCGTCTATTTCCCCGGGCACGTGGAACTCTGGATCCGCCAGGTGTATCCCAGCCGGAATATCCAGCGATTTCCTGTCAATAGCATCGTGCGGTAATGGTTGTGAGACCTCTTTCGCTATAAGGAACGTTAACCACGATGAATATTTACTATGACGTGACTTTATTCGCGCCTGCGTGATTTCGGTAATGTCGGATGTCATCGCGTTCGTACCACGGAACGGAATGGAAATCGGTCGAGTAGGTAACCTAATTCGTTTACACATTCTTTCAGATAGAAAGTGTGACTCTGCACAGGAATCTAACATAACCCGGCATTTATGGGCTATCCCATCCTGATCGACGATGTCAATGACCGCCGTACAGAATATTACCCCAGGTTGATTGGTGAGTGCTGACCAGGTACTGTTTACCTGCACAGCTGGCGGTGCGGCGGTAGCCTCTCTGTGTAAAAGGGTGTGATGCTTTTTATGACAGCGTCTGCAGGTACTCGCCTGACAGTCTTTAAACGAGTGGCCTTTGCGCAGATAGTTATAGCAAAGCCGATTATCCTTTACTAATATGGATCGTTCCGGAACAGAAAGACTCGTGAATTTGTCACAATTTTGCGAAAAATGGGATTCTGAGCAGAAACCACAGACCATCGCTGTCTGCGTAACATGTACATGCGTATTTGAACGTAATTCTCGAACCACGGGTTTATTACGCTTTTGTGGAAGCTGCTGGCTGCGACCAGCTCCCTGAACTGGTGTCGGCGAGGCTACAGTGTAGAGACCGTCCCTACTGGTTCAAGCACCTGACATCGATCATGCAAAAATGTGAACAGTTCTTCCACACGCGGAAACAAGGTGTCATGCGGACACTCTTTCCACTTTACCACCGATGCACTATCTAACTTTGACATTAACAGATAAATAAGAACGGTATCCACATCGGGCTGCTCAAGTGATCGCAATGCGCGATAATGCGCCTCCATACTGTTCAAAAATGTTCTAAGTTCAAGATACGATGCGTCCCGTAACAACGGGGCATCGAACATTGCCATTAGGTGGTTCGTTACAATAATAGCTGGGTGATTATAACGTTTTTCTAACAGGGCCCACGCGACCTTGTAATTACTTGGCGAGTTCTCTAGAGATTCTATAGACTTTGCTGCTTCGTCTTTTAGGCATGACCTCAAATACATCAGCCTCTTGCAATCATTTATACGCGGACTATCATGTACCGCGGAGCGAAATTGGTTGGAGAAACCAGGCCAGTCCTCGTATGCTCCAGAGAAGGATGGCAGGTTAATCTTTGGCAAATGTTGGTCGTTATTATTAAACTCTTCATGTGAATGTGGCGATTCTCGTATAGTAAGCGACTCGGAACCCACCACTCCCCCTACATTTGAACTTGCTTTTAGCGTATTCAAAATGTCAATCGCGCGCGCCTTGCAATTTCCGAACGCGGCTTTCAAGGCGATTCTTTCGCGCATCAACTCCCCGGTACTGTCTGCAGCGTCTAAGTCTGCTTGTGTCTTGCAGAAGCCTACGTATTCTGATTCAAGTTCGTCAAAGTGCACTTGCACTTGACTGGCCGACGCTGATGGTTCCGATTCATCTATCAGCAATTTAAAAGTTTCGAGTTCTAACTTGAACGCTTCGCGCTTCAACTTCAAAGTCTTGTGACGCTCTTCAATGCTTGGCGGCATGACGAGGATTTATTATAATAGAGACAACAGCAGGAGAGGTCACGATTAGATAGGATTAACAGGTGACTCACACACTGAGTGCAACTTACGGTATCGTGGTCTCTTACTGGTCAAGCTGAAGCAGCGGTTGCCGGCAATGATGGACGGTTGATAGCGATGTCTGATGTCGCCTCCCGACGATGTCCACTCCACAGCTCGACACAGGTGATGGTGCTCACGCCGACCCCCTTGTGCTCAGGTACTGCTCCTGAAGCTGATGAGTTCTGCGAGGTCGCGGGCAGGTGCCTCTGCAAGCTGTCACTCTGGTCCACGCTGTCGATGAGATGCAGCCGTGCGACCGTGCTCGCACAAGCTGTTGATCAGGTGATGCTCCTGATGCTGTTGAGTTCTGCGCTGTTGCGCTCCTTCGTGATGCAATCGACACCGTGATGTCTTGTCCCACCGAACTTGGATCCGGCCTCAATGATGATAACACACAGGGTGGCCTTGCCTCTTCCTGGTTGCTGGATCACTTGCCGACGGCGAATAGTAACACGGACTAAGTACCTTCACAGCGCTCAATCCGGCTCGAAGGACCAAAATGTTGTGAGCTATGCGTCGCCTGTGTATGGAGGGCGTAAATCTCCGACGGCGCAATGTCACTTTCTCTGTGGTGTCTTACGACCACAAGAATTCACTTGAATTTACAATAAAAAGATAGAGGTTGATGCAATAACTGTGACACAACATATAATAAAATAATCGTGTTCTGTATTCTGTTGACTGTTTCAATGTGTGTATAAAGGATAATCTGAGTCGCTTTATGTTGCCCGTGCGGGGCTTGGTTTTTGACTAACCTCGCTCGATCGTCTATCTCGCAAGAGTTCCTTAGGGGTGGAGTTACATTAGCGCAGCGGTATGAAAATCAGGCCTCTTATTGGTCACAAACGGTTTGGGAGTGGGTGAAGGAAAACTGTGACCAAGAGAAATCTTGATGATAGTATTGGTGTGTCGGTGAACTGGTGATCGCGACGCTGTCAGTTTGTTTTCCGATGGTTCGCAGACCCTTGGTCTTGGTCTTCACTTCGGTTAATCTCGGTGTTTACGGTCTGAACTAAATTTATGGGTCTCCAACAGTCCCAAGTCAATGAGGCGCGGGCTAACAGACTACGTGTCTGCCAGATGACAATTTTGGACAATACAAGACGCCCTTGTGCGTCGTAGGTGGCCCGGCAACGAGCTAACGCTCAACAAATGTACAGTTTTGAAATTTTGAACGTTATCATACTACTCTTAGTAGTTCATTTATTATTCTTACGTCACTTACCATAGCATTAAATGTGGGCTTGTTCTGCAATTTTTCTTCCAAATTGCGTAAACCCTCTTCATCCTTAACGGGAAGATTTTCCGTAATTTTCAAAAATTCGGTATCGATATTGCTGCTTGCAACGTTTGAATTTTCCGGCATTTTTGACTCTATCTGTTCCAACCTTTTCATCATATCGGTCAATGTCAAATTAATTGCTGCAAAGTTTCTCTTGATAAGTGTTTCCAACTCTGAATAAAGATAAGAGAAGTTAATTATATAAAAATCTTATTTAGGATTATAGTCAATGGATAGAAACCAGAGGTCCCTATTTTACGTGTATTTACATACACGTGTACACGTGTAGTAAACGTATCCGAACTTGAATCCGTGTAATTTTTGATACACGGATACCCGTGTAGTTCTGTTCACGGATATCCGTGTATATAGTTCTGTTCACGGGCAACGTGAACGTTGCCATGCCGACGTAATAACAAAGTATGTATTTCTATTTAGTTGTATTTTACGAGGCGGTATTTGGCGACCATGCATCCGTGTACTTATAATCCGTGTACACGTGTATTAAGAACACGGATTTTTAATTCCTTAATACACGTTACACGTGTCCCGTGTACACGTGTATTTAGACACACGTGAAAAGCCACGACCTCTAGTAGAAACCCATTGGATTCGATATGATTTTGTACATGCGGAGACGTACTTGCTAATGATGACGATGATGATGACGATGATGATGATGATTCTGGTTGTGATTTTGGTGTTGGTGTTGGTGTTGGTGTTGGTGTTGGTGTTGGTGTTGGTGTTGGTGTTGGTGTTGGTGTTGGTGTTGGTGTTGGTGTTGGTGTTGGTGCTATTTCTATTCTACTTTCCTCGGGAGACGCGTGTAGTATAAGTGGCATACTATTCTCACCACTGTTAATTCGTTGGAAATAGTGGTCGTGAAATGGCGTCGACGTCGATGGAAAATCTGCATTAAAACCCGCAATTCATTACATAATTGACACCATGCTCCGATCAATATTCAAAGGGGGGTCCCAAAATGGCGAGACTACTCGGATGATGCAATATACCGATGAAAAAAGACATCGAAAAGTCCTTAACCATTTTCAATCCGAGATCAAGATATTGCACGTTTCGGGAAGTCGCACAATTTTGGGACACACTGTACAAATTACTTCACATTTACTTTCATAATGAATAATGATTGAATAATATAAAAATACCTTCTTGTACATGCACTCCTGACATTTCAGAAGGCGCCTTGGGGTACATATTTCCCTTCTTCCTTTTCTGCAATGGCCCTTCTGCTTCAATGTCCTCTTCTTCGCTGGACACGTGAACGCGAGTATTTTTTCGCCTGCGCTCTTTCGACACTTTCCTATATCCCGAATAATTTGTCGCATCCGAATCGGGAATATTGGAGGTGTCCAAGGCAGTCTCCTGTTTATCCAATGCTCCCTCATAAGTATCTGACACAGAGAATTCATTAATACGTCACACATTAATAAGTTATGCATTTTCAGGTTCAATTTATACACTTCGCGTCAAAAGTAAAGGAACAATATAATTTCCCGAAATTTTTGGTTATTCTCAATGGACTATATCTCGGCGAAAAATGTTTGAAAAAATATTTAAAAAACTTGTTTGATTCCATGATTATCCTTGAAGTGGCATCAAGTTTCCTACAAAATGATAAATATGGAATTTTTGGGATCATTTTAAAATGAAAAAATAGATTAAAAAAATCTCATTAAATTGCCAACTAATGCTTCTGAAAGGAAACTTTCTTAGCTTTCCAAAACACTGTTGAAAATTTGTCTACGATCATGAGTTCGCAAGTTATAGGTGTTCAAATTGAAAAGTACCTTTTTTGCTTTGATCGCGAATAACTCTGTCAATAAAAGTCATACAACAAAACGAAAGAAACGAAATTAAACAGAAATGTTTGCTCTATAAGAGCTCTTCCTTGGATTTGAGGGCAAAATATTCTTTTGCCCGTGCATACCTTGAAAGTAGGCAAAAATTTCATAATCTTCGTTTCCCGCGTTTCATCTTGATAAAACAGTATCATAATTAGGGATGGAGTGCAAAATCACTAACAGTGATTTATCACCGTGATTTTTTTACCTCGAGTGAATTTGCTCACTGTGAATACTGTGATCGTAATTCTTGATCATGATTGAATTATTTTTTATAAAATACTTCAATATAGCTTGTGTTATAGTCAAAATGTGCTAATTCAGCGAATATATAGTATATTATACATTCATAAATAGTCAATGTATGCACGCACTGATTTGATTGGCTAAAGTGTAAGGCCTTGCCTGAATAAATAAGCGGTACAAAGAGGCATCTTCAGCGTTGCCAGCGAGCGGTCGACCGATAACGACCGATGATACCCGATAGCGCCCGAATGTGTAACGAACCCGAGCGGAACAGGAGATTCGATCGTTGATCGTCAAACGTGTGCGACGTATTACCGAACGGTTGAGACTCGAAGGTTTCGAGGCGCGAGGAAGGTGAGGGTGAGAAAGCAGAGTGTGCGTGTGTGAGGACGGGCGGTCCGACTACCCTCCACATGACCGGCTCGCGCGAAGCGTGGCGTGAGTTTGTTCGCTACTGGTACCCCTACCTGAGAGGGATATGATCTGACTTTGATTGTAATACACGTGTGTGTGCTAGCAATAAAGTGTTTCTGTTGTCCGTGAGTTCGGCTTCTGGCGCCCTGATATCCACGCTCCTACAAAAGTATTCACATATACATTATACTTTTTAACTAAAGTGAATAAATATTCGTTAATTTAAATAGATCAAGAGCGATAACATTGGTTCAAAGTATACAACTGAGATTCTATAAGAACAGTGAGGACTTGAGAATGTTTCGAGAGAAATTAGAAATTGGGGTTATGTGGAGCGTGCAAAGAGCAGTCATGCTCTCCACCAATCAGAAGCGATCACTGTTCTGCCTGCACCAATCAGAAGCGATCACGAAAATCACGGATCACTGTGAAAAATCACCGTGGTTGGGAATGAACGTGATCGGATCACTCGTGATTCACAAATCACGGTTCTAGCCATCACTAATCATAATGCATGAAACAAAAAATTCAATTCTTCCTTCGAAAACTATAAACTTCAAGCGTTAAAATGCGTTCTCTAAATATTTTTTCAAAACATTTTTCCCACAAATACAGCCTGTTGAAAATGACCAAAATTTTCGCAAAATTATAGTGTTTCTTTAATTTTGACGCGGTGTATAAATAATACTTTAATGAAATAAATATACCTGCTGAGGCAAACCACCTAACGATGTCGCATTTTTCCCACTCATCGTGGTCCACTGGAACAATTCCTTTCATAATTGTTCTATTGAGGGTATACAAATTCTTTATATGGCTCGGCCAAATACTTCGCTGTCTATCAGCGTCCATCCAGTTCGATGGTATGATTTGCATACCATCCGCGAATTCCACGATCGAAAACTTTTTCAACATTTTTTCCTGAAAAATAATTAGGAGAATTTATTAAAAAATTGTCACTGTATTATATAATAATACTTATGCAATATTGCAGTATGATAGTTTTGTCTTAATCGTGATGTTACTCGTACTTACCGGTGATGAATTAACACTTTCTAAACGGTGTTCGAAGCTCGCTTTCGGAAAACAAACGAGAAATTTAAAAAAAAAAAAGTAACGCGTACACACAAACCAAAAAACGAATAGAATAACTTAAATATGTTTTAAAAAATAAACTAAACACACTATTCCTATTGTAGTATACGCGCCGAGCGGATCGATAGGTCGATCGATGCGCGGCTGTTATATGTATATACGCGTCGAGCGAGAGGCGGTGCCGAGCGGACAGTCGGGAACCGATAGCGGTACGCACCACATGAGCTAAGCAGAGTGAGGTTTAAATATAGTATTCATTAGGCTACGAGCCGGGTGTGTGTGTATTACTTAAACCCCTACCCAATAGGGATATAACATTGGCGACGAGGATTAAAAAGGGAAGTGTAAAAATGGACCACGAAAACTTTCCAACGTTCAATCCGAGCGAAGACGAGAACAACATGTACGCGAGATGGAAGCGGTGGCTCAGAACTCTCGAATTGTGCGTTGCAAGCAAGAACGTCACGGACAAGAACAGGAAGAAAGCAATGTTACTACACTACGGAGGCCTCGAATTACAAGACGTGTTCTATACACTGCCAGGTGCAGATTCGGTGGCGGCAGAAGAAGATCCATATCAAAAGGCAGTAGACGCGCTCACCACGCATTTCAAGCCGAAATTAAACATGGCGTATGAGAGACACGTGTTTCGGCAGTTGAAACAAAACGAGGGCGAGACAATGAACCAGTACATCACGAGGTTGAGACAACAGGCTAAAAACTGCGAATTTCAAGTAGAAGAAGTGGAAATCTGTGGCCAAATCGTGGAAAAATGTGTTTCAAATAGAATAAGACGTCGGCTGCTGGAGAAGGGAGAGTTCAAGCTACATGACGCCATGGAAATTGCTCGAACAGTCGAGGCGATCGAGCTGCAAACAAAAGAAATCGAGGGATCAACGGTTGCGGCCACGCATAGCGTGAAAAGAGACAAGAGACACGACAAGATGGCGGAGAAGAAGAAGGACAGCCGATGTTTTCGATGCGGGTATACGGGACATTCGTACAAAGATGAAAAGTGCCCGGCGAAATCGAAAACATGCAATAAATGTGGAAAAAGGGGCCATGTTGCGGAGGTGTGTAAATCGGGGACGACACCGAACAACGGAAAGAGGAGAGAACCACCACGTGGCAGAGCTGGGATCGGGGAAATGGAGGAAGGATGGATCGAGATATACATTTGGATTGCGAGCGGGCTCCTGGATCAATGCAGTGCAAGATGGACAGTGTATGGACATTAAAATAGGCGGTATCGTATTAAGCATGCTAATAGATTCAGGTGCGCAATGTAATATTATCGATGAGGAAACATGGAAGTGGTGTAAAGAAAATAGGATCGTTTGCGAAACAAGTAGGTACGTGGACAAAAACATATACCCGTACGGACATAATACTGCGCTCAAGCTATTAGGACAGTTTTGGTGCGACGTTGAGGTTAAGTATAAAAAGTCGCGAGCGAGTTTTATAGTATTAAAAGGAAAGGGGCGACCGATACTAGGTTATAAAACGGCAAATGAACTGGGAATTTTAAAAATCGGTTTGTGCGTAAACGAGGCAAAAGAACAAAGTGGAAAGGCTAAGATTTTTTGTGGAATAGGGAAGTTGAAAGATTTCAAGTTGATGTTGCCAATCGATAGATCGTACCCGCCAGTCGCGCAACCGGTGCGGAGATTACCGTTCAAACTACGGGATCAAATAAATCGGGAAATAAAGAAGCTAATAGAATTAGATATGATTGAACCCGTTGACGGTCCGACGGAGTGGATGTCAACAGTGGTTCCGGTAGAGAAAAACGACGAGGAGGTTAGGGTTTGCCTTGACATGCGAAGGGCAAACGCAGCAATCGTGCGCGAAAGGTATCCGCTGCCGATATTGGAAGAAATTTTAGATACCGCACGCGATTGCAAATGGTTTAGTACGCTAGATATAAAATCCGCGTATCATCAGATCGAACTAGATGAAGAATGTAGGGACATTACGACGTTTGTAACGGAAGCCGGATTATTTTGGTATAAAAGATTAATGTTCGGAATTAGTTGCGCGCCGGAAATGTTCCAAAGGATAATGCGGTCAATATTAGTAGGTTGTGAAGGAGTGACGAATTTTATAGATGATATTATAGTATGCGGGAGAACGAAAGAGGAACACGATAGGAGGTTGAATTGTGTGATGGAAACGTTATCAATGAAAGGACTAACGTTGAATGAGAAGAAGTGCGTTTTCGGAAAAAACGAAATTGTATTCTTAGGATTCCGAATTTCGGGTCAGGGGTACAAACCATTGGAATCAAAAGTGGAAGCCGTAAATAGATTTCGAGCGCCGACAACAGCGGAGGAAGTACACAGCTTCCTGGGACTGGTAAATTTTTGTGGGGCATTTATTTTGAATTTGGCAACGATAAGCGAACCGCTGAGGCGATTAACAAGAAAGAGTGTCACATTCACATGGGGAAAAGAGCAAGAAAATGCGTTTAAATTACTAAAATCCAAGTTAGCAAATGCGGGGACACTCGGTATATTTAATGTTCATGCAAGAACGAGGGTGATAGCTGACGCAAGTCCAGTAGGGTTAGGATGTGTATTAACACAGTTGGATAAGCAACAGTGGTGGCGAGTAATAAGTTATGCGAGTAGAAGTTTGTCAGACTGCGAAAGAAGATACTCCCAAACGGAAAAGGAGGCGTTAGCATTAGTGTATGCGTGTGAAAGGTTTTACAATTGGATTTATGGCACCGAATTTGAGCTAGTGACAGATCACAAAGCGTTAGAGTACATATTTGCGCCGAGATCAAAGCCAAACGCGAGAATCGAGAGATGGGTGTTACGACTGCAATCGTTTAAATATAAAGTTGTATACGAAAAAGGAAAGTCAAACATTGCAGATGTGTTATCTCGGTTAAGTATTAAAAACGGAGAGAGGGCAGCCAGCGAGAAAGACAGTAGATATATCGCGTGGGTAGTAGAATCAGCAACACCGTGCGCGTTAAAAACGGATGAAATAAATATTGAATCCGGGTGTTTATTCTATTGCCTGGTGGAGGCGGTGTGGATTGCCACTGGGACAGGCCAGGGAAGGGATGCACTCCAAACGTTCAGTGACGGCACGTTTATTGGCCGAAAGTGGGCGTCGTTGACAGTAAATACGAGCACTCCACAGAAAGTTCACGAAACAAACACGACTCACAAAACACGCAACGGAAACTATGTACAAAGCTATGTACAATGGGCGCTGGGCGCGAATGGCTCGAAGGGCCGTTTAAACAGTCTTTAAACTGTTGGGTCGCGGGGCGACAAAGAACGATGTTTGGTGCGTGCGAGAGCGTGTATGTCTTAGTCAGGAGTTCTGAGGACTAACTGCCGGATTCTCCGAAATCGAACGCTCGAGCCGTGCAAAAACGTGTGACGCGCGTAACCGTTCTTGACGAACGGTGCGTCACCGTGTTTACACGCTCTCGCACGCACATTTAAATCATCGCGAAGCGGCGCGTTTAACCGCGGCTGTAACATTCCGCCCGCCTCGGCCCGGGGTCCCGGGCCGACCTTGGCGGACGCCGACGCTGGGCGTCCGCCCGCCGTGACATCCAATGACGCGACAAGGGGTACCGGAGTGGCGCGTTACACTTATTGCGAGGTGGTACAGACATTGTTCACGTCGTGGTCTCCGTCAGCAGGAGCGGGGGCACACGGAAGTAACACGACGCGGGTGATCGGCCGCAGGGATTCGCCCTGCGCGGTGCGCACCGTCACCACTCGAACGCGACCGTCCGGACCAGGGTGGACCCGCGAAACACGGCCGAGTCGCCACTGCGCCGGCGGGGAGTCGTCGCCCTTGAGAACGACAACGTCGCCGACACAGAGACTCCTCTCTGGGCTGGTCCACTTACGTCGGGGCTGCAGCGAATGGAGGTAGTCCGCGTGCCATCGCCTCCAAAAGTGGTCACGCATCCGCTGGACGAGCTCCCATCGAGTCCGAAGCGATGCAGGACCGGTCGTCGACGCTACTGGGGGCAGCGCCAACGGAGGCGCGCCGGTCACAAAGTGAGCTGGGGTGAGCGCGAGGTCATCGTCGTTACCCGGCGCGGGGATGAGAGGGCGCGAGTTGAGGCACGCCTCGACCATGCTAAGCACTGTCGTCAGCTCCTCGTAGGATAGGGTGTGATCGCGTACGACTCTGTGCAAGTGGTGTTTTGCGCTTTTCACCCCTGCTTCCCACAAACCCCCGAAATGCGGCGCGGCCGGGGGAATAAAACTCCAAGCGATGTTTTCGGTGTCGGAGAATGCGGTGAGGCTCGGCGAGCCCACCGCGCCGCGTATCGCGGCGCCGAGCTCCCGCGCGGCACCCCTGAAGTTTGTGCCGTTATCGCTGTATACGCGTCGGGGACGACCGCGGCGGGAGACGAACCGCTGAAACGCGGCGAGGAAGGTCGCGGTGGTGTAGTCCGACACCAGCTCCAGATGCACGGCCCGCGTCGACATGCACACGAAAAGGGCGATGTATGCCTTGTGGGCTTTGTATCCGCGACCCTTCGCTGGTCGCGCCATAATGGGTCCCGCGTAATCTACACCGGTATTCTCGAACGGACGGGACGGCGAGACTCGCGCGGCGGGCAGGTCGGCCATTATTTGCGTCCCGGCGGCGGCCCGGAACCGGGCGCAGACTGTGCACCGATGCACAATCGCGCGAACCCTCTCCCTCGCGCGTACCACCCAATAATTATTCCTCAGGACGCTGAGGGTGAGCTGGAGCCCACCATGCAGCGCCCTGAGGTGCGCGTGACTCACAATCAAGTCCGAGACGTGGTGTGCCGGGAGGACCACCGGGTGACGAGCGTCGTAAGGGAGCGGGGCCTGTCGTAGCCTTCCCCCCACGCGAATCAGACCGTCCTCGTCCACGTACGGGGCCAGCGGACGGAGCGGACTGGCCCTCCGGACTGGGTTCCCGTTCCGAATCGCGGTGATGTCGTCCGCGAAAGCCGTGCTCTGGAGCCATCGGAGCCACCATATACGCGCACGCTGCACCTCCGACAGTCGCGACCCCCCACCCCCCACGGTCTCGCGACGGCACAGCCGCGCGAAGGCGAAGACGCGAGCCGTAATTCGGAGGAGTCGCGGCCACGAAGAAACGCTGGCCGGCAGCGGGGCCAACGGGCAGGGAGGGGGCGACGTGGTGACATGGGTCACCGTCCGTCGCACCTCCTCCTCGACCGGTCGCGAGTCCTCCGAACCCGACCACGCTGGCCAAGCCGATGATGCAAGCGGAAGCCACGCCGGCCCCTTCCACCAGAGCTCGTGGAGTATCAACTCGCGCGGGTGCATGCCTCGCGAGGCGCAATCGGCCGGATTGTCCTGCGTCGGAACGTGACGCCACGCGGCTGCCGGCAGCGAGGACTGGATTTCCGACACGCGGTTCGCAACGAATACGTTCCAGTGGGAGGGGTGACGCTGGAGCCACGCGAGAATCTGTCCAGGCGTGCGTCGTCGCGAGAGGCCAGGGGGCTTCCGCAGTTATTCGCCGAAGGAGACGCGCGAGGAGGACGGCGGCGCTCAGCTCAAGGCGCGGAATGCTCATCGTTTGGACCGGCGCAACCTTCGTCTTGGCAGCAAGGAGAGTGACGAGTGCTGCTTCCCCGTGTCGGCGAACGATCCTGGAATACACGACCGCGCCGTAAGCCCTGGAGGACGCGTCGGCGAAGCCGTGCAACTCGCAGACTGCGATGGAGGCGTCGTGTCCGCACCAGCGCGGAATGCGCAACGACTCCAGGAGGGGAAGAGACGAGACGTGGTCCTGCCATCCCTGCAAGACCTCCAACGGAAGCGGAGCGTCCCAGTCCGAGCCTCGCACCCACAGGTCCTGCAATAAGATTTTTGCAACCACCACCGCGGGCGATATCCATCCGAGCGGGTCGTACAGCCGCGCAGCCACCGACAGGATCGTGCGTTTTGTCGTCGCGGGGACGGATGGGGGGCCAATCAAGTAGCGGAACGCGTCCGCCTGGGGAATCCAATGAATCCCCAGAACCGAATGTAAATCCGAGCCCTCCGGGGCACAGGGGACCGGCGACTCGGATGTGGCCGAAGTCGCGCAGTCCGGTAGCAGAGACCGGTGATTGGCCGCCCACTTCCGTAACACGAACCCTCCCCGCGCGAGCAAAGTGCAGAGTTCGTCGCGATCCGCGAGGGCCGACGAGATCTCGTCCGCCCCGAATAAAACGTCATCGACGTAGAATTGGGTCCTGAGAATCTGTCGCCCTCGGGGATATCGCCCTCCTTCGTCGGTGGCCAGCTGCTGCAGGACACGCATGGCTAGATAGGGCGCGGAGGCGGTGCCGTAAGTAACGGTCCGGAGCCGAAACGTGGCGGGCTCGCTATTGGGGTGACGGTGCCACAGGATGCACTGTAGGTTCGCGTCGCTCGGGTCCACGAGGATCTGCCGGTACATCTTCTCGATGTCGGCCTTGAGGGCGAAACGAGGGAGGCGCCACTGGAGAAGCACGGCCATAATGTCGCGCTGCAGTTTTGGGCCGACCAGCATGTGATCGTTGAGGGAGGTCCCGTTCGACGTCGGGCTCGACGCGTTGAAAACGACGCGTAGCTTGGCGTCCGCGCCGGGGGTTCGCTTCACGACGGCGTGATGAGGCAAATATAGCAGCCGTGGGGACGCGTCGGCCCTGTGAGGAACGGCGACCTCCTCCATATGCCCGAGCACCTCGTACTCGGCAAGAAATTCGCGATACGACTTCTCCAGCGTCGCGTCCCTCGCGAGGCGCCGATCGAGCGAACGCAAGAGCGCTGTCGCGCGCGGCAGCGAATCGCCGACATCGAGCGGATGTCCGGCCTTCAGGGGGAGTCGCACGATGTACCGACCGTCCGCCCGCCGTGAATGCGTACTCGCGAAGTGCTGCTCGCAGCGCGCGTCGTCTGGGGCGAGGGTCGTTGGCCTCGTGACCTCTTCAACCTCCCAAAATTTCCGCAACAACGCGTGGATATCGTCCTCCGCAGCGACGGGCTGGGCCGTCACATGATGCAGCGCACCGACGGCAGGCGAACGACCGGTCGGACCGGAGACGATCCAGCCAAAGACCGTCTGTTGGGCAATCAGGGCCGAGGGGGATCCGCGACGCAACCCGGGGAGGAGCAGTGCTCCGAAATAATCGGCGCCGACGATCAGGTCAATCGGGCGGCGGGTCGACGAATCTGGATCAGCGAAGTCCAAGCCGGCGAAGTCCTTTCGCTGCGTGGTCGGGGTCCACTCGGGAGCGTAGGACGAAACCCTCGGCACGACATAGGCGGTGATGGTGATGGCAGCCGGGGGGGCACCAGTGAGCGGCGTCAAGGTCATCCTCACCGTCGCCTGCGAGGTACCCAATTTGCCGTCCAGAGCGCCGACGAAGTTGATGGCGATGGCCTGCCGTGGGAGCCGCAGCGTCTGGACCACGGACTCCGACACGAGGGACACCTGTGCTCCCTGGTCCAGCAGGGCACGAATGGTCAGCACGTCGCCGCCCGATGACCGAACGCCGACAAGCGCGGTGGCCAGCAGCACTGGCGCTCCATCCGTATTCGTGGGCGATGCAATAGAATTGATCGCGGCTGCGGGGGCCGGGTTGCTACCCGACGGGCCCGTGGCCACGTCGGCCGCGCGTGCCGCATCGGGATTCGTTGGATGGAGCAGCGAGTGATGCCGCCGGCCACATCGCGAACACGACGCTGTGACGGAGCAGGACGGGGCCATGTGGCCGGGCGCGAGGCAATTAAAGCAGACGCGCTTGTCTGCCGCGAGTTCGCGTCGTTGTTCGAGACGGAGAGCCTTAAATGCGGTGCATCGATATAACGCGTGTCGCGCCCGACACACAGGGCACTGGGCCTTCGTCCCGGAAGATGAAGGGTCTGGCGCAGGGATCGTGGCGCATACCCGAGCGACGGACCCGAGCGAGGATTTCGCCGCTTTGGTCTTATCGGGCGCGGCGGCTTGTTTCGCGAGTCGCGCGGCATCCAGCGACTGAATTCGTGCCTTCATAAACCTATCTAGCTCCGCGTAGGAGGGGGGGTCGGTGCTGACGCCAAGAGAGAGCTCCCACTCCTCTATCAGCTCGGGATCGAGCTTCATCGTCGTCAGAGCGACGATGATGTCATCCCAATGCTCGGTGGGGCGACCGAGGTTGGCGAGGAGGGAGAGCGCTCGGTTGGTGGGGCCACGCAACCGCTTCAACTCCTCGGCCGACGCAGCCGCCATCGGCGGCAAGGTGATAAGGTCACGCAGGTGTGCCGAGACGATCGCACGTTTGTTTTCGTACTCTTGGGTCATGAGGGCCCACGCGGTGCCGAAATTGGCCTCCGTGATGGTAATATGGGCGATCGTCTCGGCCGCCTGACCCTCCACCGCCGACTGCAGATATTGCAGCCGCGTCGTGTCGCTGAGGGTCGCGTTGCCGATGACCAACGACGTGAACAAATCGCGGAAACTCGGCCACTCCGTGTACTCACCGGTGAACTTCGGTAACGCGATGTGCGGAAGGCGCGCCAGGCCTTTGCTGGACTCCCCGCTGGTCGGCTCCGACGTTCCCGAAGGTGGCAGCGTCTTGAATGAACGGATGATCTCCCGCAGAAAGTCCCGCGCTGCCCAGTACTCGTCCTCCGCCCGGACGAACTCCTCCTGCGCGACGAAGGGGCACGCCGCCCTCTCGGCGTCAGGAAGCAGGAGCTCCAGCTCTAGGTTGAGGGCCTCGCACCGGGCCCACGTCTCGGTCAGCTTAGCCAGGCGGTCTTCCGCATTCTCCTCCGTGAATTTCGCCTTCCCCATCTTCTTAAAGTTGGCGAGAAGGCGAACCGATCCCTGGAGGAGCAGGCGAATCTCCTTCACTAGTGCCTGCCATCTTGGAGCTGATGTCGGAGTAGTCTCCTCGTCTCCATCCCGGTTCGTTGGAGCCATCCTTCACGGCAATCCGGCTCGAAGGACCAAATGTTTATTCTATTGCCTGGTGGAGGCGGTGTGGATTGCCACTGGGACAGGCCAGGGAAGGGATGCACTCCAAACGTTCAGTGACGGCACGTTTATTGGCCGAAAGTGGGCGTCGTTGACAGTAAATACGAGCACTCCACAGAAAGTTCACGAAACAAACACGACTCACAAAACACGCAACGGAAACTATGTACAAAGCTATGTACAATGGGCGCTGGGCGCGAATGGCTCGAAGGGCCGTTTAAACAGTCTTTAAACTGTTGGGTCGCGGGGCGACAAAGAACGATGTTTGGTGCGTGCGAGAGCGTGTATGTCTTAGTCAGGAGTTCTGAGGACTAACTGCCGGATTCTCCGAAATCGAACGCTCGAGCCGTGCAAAAACGTGTGACGCGCGTAACCGTTCTTGACGAACGGTGCGTCACCGTGTTTACACGCTCTCGCACGCACATTTAAATCATCGCGAAGCGGCGCGTTTAACCGCGGCTGTAACACCGGGAAAGATAAAACGTTAACGGAAGTGAGAAAAGCGATTAAAACAGGCGATTGGAAGGCATTAGGGAACTCGCGTTTTAAAATATTAAAAGAGGAATTATGCGTTAACGACAATATAGTTTTGAGAGGTACGCGAATAGTGATTCCAGAAGGATTGAAAAAGAAAACACTAGATTTAGCCCACGAAGGTCATCCCGGAATCGTCTCTATGAAACATAGATTGAGGAGCAAGGTTTGGTGGGACGGGATAGACAAGGACGCGGAAAAAGCGGTAAAATCTTGTAGGGGGTGTCAACTGGTACAAAAGACAGTAGAACCTTCACCGTTGAAACCCAACCCGTTGCCACAAGGGCCGTGGGAATCAATAGCAATGGACCTAATGGGACCACTTCCCAGCGGGGAAAGTATTTTAGTTGTTACGGATTATTTTAGTCGATATTTCGAAGTAGTAGTTTTAAGAAATACAAGTGCAGAAATTATAAAGAAACATCTGTTTGAAATATTTGCGAGATTCGGACTTCCGAAAATAGTGGTATGCGATAATGGACGCCAGTTTACAGATACGGGATTAAAAACGTGGCTGAGTGAAAATAATGTGAAGATTTCACATACCGCGCCATATTGGCCACAGGCAAATGGCGAAGTCGAAAGACAGAATAGGAGTATTCTCAAAAGGCTCAAAATAGCGCATGCGGAAAAAAGAAATTGGCGAGAGGAATTATTAAAATTCCTGTTGATGTATCGGTCGACACCGCATACGGTAACAGGAGTTTCGCCAGCGGAACTGATGTTCAATAGGAAATTAAGAACAAAACTACCTGAATTAGGGACAAGTAAATTCGTAGCAGAAGAAGTAAGAGAGCAGGACGCGTGGAAGAAACAAAAAGGGAAGGAGTACTATGATAAAGTACATCATGCCAAAGAGAGTACGGTAAAGCGGGGGGATACAGTATTAGTTAAGAAACCAAAGGAAAATAAGTTAAGTACGAATTTTGGAACCGGGAAATTTACAGTTACAGATAGAAAAGGGAATACGGTAACGGTAGAATCGAAAGAAGGAAAACAGTATAAAAGAAATTTGACAGAGGTGAGGAAAATAGTAGATTCTGACGAAGAGGAAGAGGTAATAGAGGAGGAACCAGGTACGACTGAAGAAAGAGATGAAACGGATGTACAGAAGCGAAGCGAAAGCGAAAGAGGAACTGAAGCGATAGATGTAAGCGGTTCAGGTAGGCCGAAACGAAACAGAAAGGCACCGGACCGATATGGCGAATACAGAGTTCATAGGATTAGGTAGACTTAAGAAAATGTACAGTATTATAGTTTGTATTGGTATGTGTGTGTACCTAGCTTAAGTCTGTAAAACATTAAGGAAGAAAGAGATGTAGTATACGCGCCGAGCGGATCGATAGGTCGATCGATGCGCGGCTGTTATATGTATATACGCGTCGAGCGAGAGGCGGTGCCGAGCGGACAGTCGGGAACCGATAGCGGTACGCACCACATGAGCTAAGCAGAGTGAGGTTTAAATATAGTATTCATTAGGCTACGAACCGTGTGTGTATTACTTAAACCCCTACCCAATAGGGATATAACACCTATGAAAAGAATAAGAACAAAATTATATATAGGGTAGATGTCCCAATTACTGCCAGTGTCCCAATTACTGCCACTTTATTTATTTTATGTAATAAAAACGTAACATATGGAACAAAATGTACAAAAAAATGTTATTATGAAACGGAGATTCTGATTTACATAAAAATAAAACAAATATATGTACTCATATGTACCTAGTGCTTAAAAAATAATATTGAAAAATGAAAGTGCCATTTGAGCGTCAAAAACGCGACGACGTTAGTAGGAAGTGATGGCGAAATCGTACTAAAGAAAGGGTCGCAATTTTACTATTCAACCTCTATCTATTACATAAAATGAATTATTCCGGCCTAGAAGAATTACTTTAATGATGTAACGAATAAAATACATAATATTTATTGTTAAGTTATAATAATTAACGGTGACATCATTAGGGACAAAATTTTTGGGCTTGTCCCTATTACTGTTGGCAGTATTCGGGACAAAAAAACGTGAAGTACGCATAACTGTCATCTGTCAAAGTTCAAATTCTTAACCGCAAAATCACGTGTAGCGTGTGATGCTGTGATATTAAATTATAGATATATATTAAATGTACACATATATTAAATTATAATAAGATATAAGACATATAAGGTACGTATACTGGCTATTAATCAGTAAAAAGGACTGTCAGTACCTAATCGGGTCTTAGTAAAAAGGACCGACTGTAATCGGGTCTCATTGTCAATAATAGGGACCGTCAGTTATGTGGTCACAGTTATTAGGACCGACAGTTATTGGGTGGTAGTCATACGGACAAGACGATTTTTGAGGTGACAGTTATAGGTACACTAGGATCGCTCGCGAATTTTAATTAATTATTAATAAATTCTTCATATTTAATTCATAAAACTATTTTTTTTTAATAAAAGAGATGTTAAATAATATTATGTTTCAAACTGAAACAATTTTTAGGTTACACAACACGCGAAATGATTAAATGAAGTTGGATTATAATCTTAAGGTGGCAGTAATTGGGACATCTACCCTAATTTTAAAAAATACACTACCACACTATAAGTATAAAAAAATAAACAAATTGAATATATAATTTTAAAAAACACTAACACACGATAAGTATAAAACGAATAAGAAAAATTGAATATATATTTTTAAAAAACACTAACGCACGATAAGTATAAAACGAATTAAAAAGGGAATATATATTAAAACAAAATAATGAGAAATATAAAAAACTTGTGAAAAGGATAGCTGCTTGTTTTTCGAGAGTTTACTTCGAACTGGCCCGGTCCAGGGTTACCGAGCGCGAGTCAGCGAGGCGACAAAGAAGTACTTTGTTTGGCGCTCGAGCCGAGCCGAGCCGAGCCGAGCGGAGTCGAGCGGAGCGAAGCCAAGCGCTGCGTCGTTGAATTCACTCTCAGAGAGGGTTGTAAAATTTCGAGCCTGCAGTGAGCGCGAGTGAGAGAATCCATGAGCGAGCGAGAGAGGGCGAAAGAGTGGACAAGATGGCGTGGCTGGGAAACCCCGATGCGTCAGCGGGCCCAGGGGCGCGCTGACGGATCGAAAAATTGAAACGGTTCTTTTTTAAACCGACACCTTCACACTTTCTAATATAAAATTTTAGCTGCGGGTATTTGTTAGTTTTTTATTATTATCTCAGAAACTAACAATTACCTGCAGCTAAAATTTTATATTAGAGGTTCTCTCACCCTCCCGCCCAACCCCTCAAAATTTCGGTTCATTCCGGTTGTTGGGTCATACCGTAGTATATCCCACAAGGCTCCCCCCTTTTATAATAATTATTTACAAAGCTGAATGGAACTTAGGGAAATTTGATGGCGACGCCAGAGTTGGGCAAAATGTAATTTGATTACAAATTACGATTAAAGTGTAATTGTGTAATTGATTACACATTACTTTCTATAATCGTTAATTTAGGTAGTTGACGACAATTTTGTCAACTACCTAAATTAACGATTACAAAAAATGTGTAATCAATTACACAATTACATTTTGAAATTACGTTTTTGCATCTCTACTCCAGACGTCCGTTCGTTTGGAAAACTCTGCAGGGACCGTCCGTGTGCCGAAGTCACGGCCCCATTCAGGGCCGCCTTTAACAATGGGCTAAAGGTGCCATTTCCAATGCGCGGCTCGCCGCGGCGGCGAGCGGCGCGGCGCCGCCTCAGCACGCCGCAGGATTCGTCGTGCGGCCGCAGACGGCATTTCCTATAGATAAGCGTCGCCGCCAGGGCCCCACGACGCGCCGCGCTGTCCCTTTTCGAGCACTTGACCAAGGTCTATTGTTGTATGAGGTCTCGAGGACCGTCTTCGACACCGAATATGGGTTTCGACCCTCGAAGGGGTTTGTATACCATCAAGAAGAAGTGATAAATGTCCAGGATTTTCGCATTTCGCATCAGATCTTTGTGAAAACGACGCCAATCGATTCCGTATGTTTCGTCGATGAAACTAACACCCAGAACGACATATTTCGGAGCATAATGAAGGAAATTAGATGAAAACTTAATTTATATAATTTCTCGCTAGCTTCGTTAAAAATAGTCCGATATACACGAAATTTGGTACGATTTTCATCGGGGAAATATAAGGAATTCATCGGTGTCACTTCCATATCTATACGATAAAGAATAAAGAAATATTTTATTTCTGAAACAGGTATGAATCCTCGGCCGACCCAAGCGAATTGAGGTCGCCGACCCACAGTCGAGGGTGAAATATTCATTTCGGCGTATTAAAAAATTATTTATTGTTTATCGTATCGATAAGGGAATAACAGCAATATATTCCTTATGTTTTTCTGATGAAAATCATACCAAATGTCATGTCGATTGTCCCTTTACAACATCTGGGAGACGGATGTTTCCCGACGAACGCTTCGAGAACGAATAATTGCCTACTTAGTTGTAAAGAAATAAAGAAATTTCGTTTCAAAAATACTAAATTGCCAGCTATAAAAGCTAACTGAATTCAGACGCGCAGGTAGCGTTGTCAACCCCCGACGTGCGGGACAATACGCTCGGGACGAGATGCTCTGGCCCAGTGATGAGCAACCCGCGTTCTGTGGGCCACATGTGGCCCACCTGAACATCGTCGCGTGGCCCACCTGAACATCGTCATATCGGTTTTTCATGAACGATGTTATATTTATGTATTTAATATTGTTTCCACTTGTGGCCCACTTCTGACAAAAGGTTGCTCGCCACTTGAGTCTGGCCGATCAGCCTAATTAATTTTTTGTGAACCAGATGTGGTAAGCGGCCTGTAGACGCGTTTAATATTATTGTGCAATATATTGCACAATATTTATGCTGGGTGCCCCTAGACGGGCAATATCGCGCAGTCAGCGGACTACCTCTTTTCTTCCTGTGTCTCATCACGAGGCGTTCTGCTACTTGTTCAGAGTTATTTCGTTTCTTACCCAATTGCCAGGGAAGAATTCTTCAATCTATGATAAGACCATCTTCTTTTGGTCATTGCGCGGACCACAAGATTAATGTTCGTCACGGTCAGCGCTCAGAACATCATTCGAATTTATTTTTTACACTGTAACGGAGGTTTATTGCCTGCCGAACATAGAGAGATTAGTTAGTAAAGGAGGAAAATGCCACATCTGGTTCCCAAAAATTAATCAGATTGATCGGCCAGAGCGTCTCGCCAGGGCCCCGGTTTATGACCGTTTTTTCCCGCGAGTTGGCGGTTGGCGTTTGACGACGGTACCTGCGCGGCCGAAGCATCGTACGCACTGCCCATCGACAGAGCAATGTGCGGATTTACTTAGACTGAACAATGTTACCACGTTTTTTTACTGGCCTTTAGAAATTTGACAAACAGATGTTCTCGAAACGTTCTTGGAAAAATAATAAATTACCCATCGTAAAGAATGAATGAATTTTCGCCTAGCTCTGAGCCCGCTTTTATTTCGACGCACGTAAGCAAAATACCACCAGTATAGCCACTACAAAGTATTATCCACTATCAACACGCCTCCTGCAAAGACCAAACGCACAATGGCCGTCAATCCCAAGAATAGAGAAAAAATTCATCATACTATTTTTTCCAATCAAGGTGTCGAATCGTATCGGGCTACTTTATAACATAAAGTTTTTGTTTCTTTTTTTGCAAAGATGCCTAGAAAACTATCTAGTACTAGATCTGAAGAAGTCGATAAAAAAGTTTAAAACATCTTCGTGTGTATTGCAATGAGTATATTTTAAAATTCTGCACAAAAAACATACAAACTTTGACACATGTTTACACATACAGCAGAAGTAGCTGCCATGATATTTTTACATTTTTAAGACCTCATATTATTAGGTTGCAAAAAATATATAAAAACATAATTCCATAACTTTTAAATTCTGACTTGTTTCCTTATTTCTGGGGATTCTGTCCCATTGTGGCGATGGGCCGCGGGGCGGCCAGTCGCTACACTGCTTCTGGAGCAGTGTAGCGACTGGCAGCCGCAGGCCGTCGAGCGGCTAGTAGATTCTGCCATAATGGCGGAAAACAGACACTCGTCCCATTGTGTTGCTTTTCCAGTAGCCTAGGCTGCTCCTGGAGCAGACTTGCATACACTGTAGCAACCTGCCGCAGCCGCGCGCGGTCGAAGTCGCAGATAGGAGAACAGATGAATGCTTTTCCATTGTACCAGTGTACCGCGGCGTGCTGAGGCGGCCGCGCATTGGAAATGGCACCTTAAATAGGCTATAGCCCAGTGGCGCCCGTGATCCAACGGCGCTTAAGAATCAAATTTGTTGAAAAGCTTTTTTCTCTTCAATTGTGGAAACAATAATTTCTATCTGCCTTGGTGGAGACACGGGGTTGTGATGTACTACCTTGCACCGATTGCGAAGAAATTGTACCCTTGAGGGCTAGAGCATCAAAATTTTTTAGCCAAGGCCGCTCAAATTTATTAAGACGGCCTTGGGTCCAGTTGGTTTTTCCACACCCCTCGGCCCTTGAAACACTTTATGATCGGCGAAGGCGTCCTTGCGTTGGGGTCGTCGCAAGGCTGCCGTTCTAATACGCGGCCGGCGACAACGGCCGACGACGGCCCCACTAGTGCAAGGGAGAAGTATGCATCTGTTTCTCTCTTGCACTAGTGGGACCGTCGCCGGCCGCACATTGGAACGGCAACTTGCACTCATCGCCGGAGCCGTTCCAACGTAAACACTAAACAGATCCATGATGCATCGACCAGCCTTCTCCGCACAGCGTCGAATTGTCTTAAGGTGGCCGTTCCAATGAGCGGCTGCAGCCGCCAGCGACCGCGGCTGGCGGCTACAGCCGCAAGCGACTGCGACTGGCGTCGTCGGAAATGGTATTTTCTATACCTAAGCGTCAACGCCATGGCCCCACCAGTGCAACGACGCGCCGCACAGGACCTTTTCGAGCACTTGAAAAAAGGGTCTATTGTCGTATCAGGTCTCGAGGACCGTCGAAGACAGTGAAAGACTAGCCTTTTTTTATATGTACATCGTGCTCTGTTTATCTGCCCGATTGAAGAAGTCAATGACATTTGGGTGTTTCTTTTAAGATATCGGAATGAAATTTGTGGCAAAAAATAGGATAAACCTATTCCTTTCTAGTGATGTATAATTTAATATTTTTTACATCTATTAATATGTTTTTTTTATTTTTTAACTCAATCGTGATAAAAAATTGAAAACTGTTTTTTTGGTACTTTATTAGTGTTTTAAGTCGCACGTTGGGGAAACATTCGGTTTTCAAGTTATAAGGAAAAGTCGAATAGTAAGGGAAGTAGCCGAATATCGTTTTGTTTAAATTAATGATCAGTCATTTGCGATAAAAATCATCTTTTATTAGTAATTCATTAACCCTCGGAGACCACATTAACCCTCGACTTTGCGAGGACTCCTGGCGAGGCTAGCTTCGCCGCGTGGAAAGTCAGGAAACTGTTTCCCTCGGCCATGGAAACCATCCTCGACTTTCCAAAGCAGCCTTGCGTGCGAGGCGACTGTCGTTTTTTTGACATAATCAAAGGTGCCTCGCGGCCGCAAGAGCAAAAATCGCATGTTGGGGAAATATATCTTAAAACAATAATCGAAGAAAAAATTCATCTGCGCTAGTAAATTTGCCCCCACGTACTGTGCAATTGCATATAAATAATTTTTTTATCTCCAATACGTTAGGAAATATCCAGCTGTTTACTGTTCCCGCGGACACCCGCGGGTTAATAAAAAATCACACTTTTGTTCACCGCGAATAATATCTGAATTCTTAAAGACGGCAAAGTTACGTTCTTGATTATCCTTTGAATATCTGGCAACCAGATGTTGTCGAAGCCGTCTTTGAAAATACCAAATTGCCGGCCATAAACGATAAATGAATTTTCGCTCCGCTCACAACTGCTCCTTCCAGAGGCTGCTTCCTTTCGGATAATTGAGGACACAACATAAAGGCAAAATACAGAACACAATATAAAGGTCCAAAATATAATAAAATTTAAAAATATAATAAAAAGCGGCCTTTTCGTTAATCCGTATATTGCTCTGTCAGCGGATGGCAGGTACAGGTAAATGGTCCGTAAGCACTGTTGTCCGTCGTCGAAGTGCGAGACAATACGATCATAAACCGCGACTCTAATAAGACGCTCTGGCCGATTAACCTGGCTAGTTCTTTGGAAACATCTGGTTCCATTAGGCCCGAAATATACTAAAATTTTACACCTGAGGTTCCCTACGCGTAGCGAGTTCAATATAGTGTATTTAGTTTTTACTAAAATGTCGAAATTGAAGAATTCTACGTATCCGTATCTCACGGTTTGGTCTTTAGTTTACGTTGACAAATTTACGCCAAAATGGACCAACAATTTATAAGCAGTAAAAATACTCATAAAAAGTAATTTTTAATATATAACATTTGCTATATTACGAATCTGATTGCGTGACTGGATTCGTTATAAAAAAGTACATCAGTTTCGCCTAACAGATTATTCTATATGGTTCATATTTTCCGAGATATTGGGGCAAACGTGTTTTTCACCTCCAGATATGGATGATTGCGGATAAAAGAAAATACGTGTCAAATATTTAATGTTTCAATAATTTGTGGAATTGCCTTTTGACTTGATAATAGTTACACCCTTCTTGGTATGAAATTTACTTAGTTGCATATTATAGCAGGTTGTATTTTGCTCTACTACTACACACATAGACCATTCCAAGTGCTCGAAACCAAGTGGGATCCCGAACGCTGCGCGGCTAGGAAATTCGGCCTAGCGCGAGGCTGTTTCGCAAAGTGATCATAATCGCGGTATGCAATTTCCAGATATCCAACTCCGCGAGGCGTGCCTCGCGAGGAATCCTCGCAAAGTCGATACGCACCTTATGGCCCACCTTTTCTAGTACCCAATACGTCAGCGGGTGCTTCTGTTTTGATATTGCAACGCGTGTTTATACCCGAGAGATAAGTGATCATCAGGTCGGCGCATACGTTCGTTCGCTTTATTGATACAAAGTGTTTATTACAGGTATAAGAGAGTTCCTATTCTTTGGCAATACGGGCGTCAGGCCGCTTGCTGTATCTAAACTCTTGCTCTCTCTTCATTCAAACAAGCAATCCTTTGAAGAATTTCCATATACAGTAATTCGTCGTTATTGTCCCGTTTTTACCATGCGTAATAGTCCCGCTTACTATCCCCACCATTTCTTGGAATCCTTCAGTCGAGAGTGAGAGAACGAAAGAGTCGACGGCAACCGTTTCGTTACCTCTCGCTCGCTCTTCGAATTTCTTGGCCGGACGAAATTGTGTCCACATCGCGACGTACGCCCGCCGCCAGCCCCGATCGTCGGGTTTATATCGACGAATTACTTTATTTTTATACTACATAAAAAGGCGAATTGAATAACAATAACAGAATTTATCATTTGAAGTATCTGATGTTAAAATAATTTTAAATGTATTCATTGACGTACCGGATTAAAAAAAACACAAAGTAAAAGAAATGAATGTGTTTCCAAAACATGGTTTGTTATAATTGGAAATATATTTATACAATATTTTTAGAAAACACTTTGTATCAATATATTGATACACGCTTTGTTATAATTGGCAATTTTACCAGTTCATCTAGGTGCCAGAAAAGTGACAAAAAATATAAATATTGAAGAAAAATGTTTTCCTTTCAAGGCTGGCGTTCCAATGTGCGGCCGGCGACTACGGCCGGCGACGGCCCCACTTGTGCAAGGGAGAAGTATGCATCTGTTTCTCCCTTGCACTAGTGGGACCGTCGCCGGTCGCAGTCGCCGGCCGCACATTGGAACGCCAGCCTTGAAAAGTATGAAATATATTTATATTTGTAATAAACACTTTCTATCAATAAAGCGAACGAACGTATGCACCGACCTAATAATGCCTATTTTATATGATTAGTCAGGGAGTCGAGACCGAAGAAGAAACCGAAATTCTGACCGGTCTTGACCGGTCTAGCGACCAGTAACCGAAGCGAAAAGGGACCGATATTGCGACCGTAACAGTGAGAGGTTGCGAAAAGAAACCGAAACTCCAGACCGATTGCCTCTCGGTCGGGAATCTCAGACCGAAGGCCTAACCGCTCTGGCGACTGGTCGGAGTGGTCGGTTGACCGGTCGAGTTAATTTATGGAGAGGTTTCTGTTCCTCTCCATAAATTACGAGTCGGAACGGTTCGGAGCGGTTCGGAGCGGTTCGGAGCGGTTCGGTTCTGTTCGGATCGGTTCAACCTAGCTGAATAAGCCGGGAAGGTATGGATGCTGTTCCTGTCGCTCACACTGTTTGTCACTCTCGTCACGGGTTTGTTGACAGCAGAATTTTGCAGTTATTTGTTACTGTACCACTGTTCATTTCAAACTATGTCGATTTTCCGAGATATTATTGTATTTCAAACAATAGTTATGCATTATTTTAACAGAAGTAGTTAATATAAATAAATTATTGTTAATATAGAAATAAGAAGAAAATGATTGAATTTATAATTTTTCGTATGGATATTTTAAAAGTATGTCCAAGTGTCGAAAAAAAAAACAGAAGACAGGAATGTAATAAAATGTAAATATATATTTAACAATAGTATAAATAACAAATTTTACAGCAAAATTGATTACAATGTTTCAATTTTTATCTCTCGGAATAACATATGAAAACATTATTTAACATCTTATGAATCAGTTGTATAAGCGTAACATATTCAAGTTTTATTACGATATACATGTACAGGGTGTCCGCGCGTAGAGTGAACAGCTGGATATCTCCTAAACTATTGGAGATAAAAATATAAAAAAAATATGTAAATTAATGGTTCGATGGGGCTGCTTAATTCGCCGCGACGGATTTTTTTTTCGATTATTATTTTAAAAGATACGATGGTCAAGTTCGGTTTTTCAAATGGCACTAACTTTTTTGAAGTCCTGGGTTGATAGTGCGTTCCAATACGAATTCAATAAGCTTTAATGTATACACTTGATTTCCACTGGTTTTTGAGATATTGCGCTTGCCAATTTGCTGATTTTCACTTGAAAAAAACCTCTGGAATAGCAAGGACCGGGGACGGTCGTGCTGGCCCCACGGATGGCATTGCCTGTTGTAACAGATACCTACCTGCCAAAGGTCTACGCAGACCCAGGCTGGACAATTCTTTTCCGGTAGAAATGCTACTTAGGTAGGTACATCTGCGGTATCGAGAAGCGCACCGTTACTTTTATTTCGCACTTGCTTCTACGCTCGGATGGCCGGTTATTTTGGGAGGGGTGCAAGTTCGATTGGATAGGTTAGGAGGTGTGAAAGTTGCTAGACTAAATTTCAACCATAGGGAGCAGATTGTATTAGAACCAATCGGATTTGCATCCCTCACAAACGGCTGCTCTCTTGAAGAGGCCCTCTTCACAGCAATGCCCACCTTCAATCGCACGGAATACGTTAACGCATGCTATTGTTTTGATATTGAAGCTCGTGTTTATACTCGAGAGGACCACGCGTCGACAGCGGGCTACCCCTTTTCTTCCTGTGTCTCCCCACGAGGAGTATTGCCGATGGATTGTAGGAGCGTAGATGTCTGGATGCCAGTTATTGAATTCAGGAGACGATAGAAACACTTTATTACAAAACACACATGTACTATAATTGAAGTAAATCGTATTCCTCTCGGGCAGGAGTACTGATAATGATCGAACTTGCGCCCCACTTCGCGCAGACCGATTACGCGGAGGATAGTCGGGTGTCACACACTGCACAAATGATACAGGGTAATTCTGGAGCAACGCCCGTCAAGGAGATGCGGCCTGGTACCCCGTGACGAGGACAGTCCTTCGCAGTGCCTCGCCCGATTTTTATGGCTTTTTTTCGGAAAAAGGTACGAATCCTGGGCCGAACGTAACGAATTGAAGGGTTTCGACCCTCGAAGGGTTTGGAATATCATTAAGAAGTGAAAAATGTACAGGATTTCAAATGTTTGCTTCTTTTCTTCATCGTATCGAGAAGGAAGTGACGCCAATGGATTCCTTATGCTTTTCCGATGAAACTGATACCAAGAACGACGTAATTCGGAAAATAATGAAGCAAATGAACAATTCATTTCCATAACCTCAAGCTAATTTCGTTAATAATAGGCCGATTTACGTGAAATTTGGTATGATTTTCATCGGAAAAACATAAGGAATCCAGTGGTGCCACTATCATATCGATACGATAAAGAATAAACAATTAGTTTATTTCCTAAACAGATACAGGGTAATTCTGGAGGTACGCCCGTCACCCCGTGGCGAGGACAACACCCCGCAGTGCCCATCGAATTTTATGGCTTTTTCCGGAAAAAGGTACGAATCCTGGGCCGAACGTAACGAATTGAGGTCGACCCACCGCAGTTGAGGGTGAAAATGTGAAATATTAATTTCAGCGTAGTAAGAAATGCTTCATTCTTTAATGCATCGATATGAAAGTGGCACCAATGGATTCCTTATGTTTTTCCGATGAAAATCATATCAAATTTCACGTAAATCTGACTATTATTAACGAAATTAGCTTGAGGTTATGGAAATGAATTGTTCATTTACATCATTATTTTCCGAATTACGTCGTTCTTGGTGTCAGTTTCATCGGAAAAGCATAAGGAATCCATTGGCGTCACTTCCTTCTCGATACGATGAAGAAAAGAAGCAAACATTTGAAATCCTGTACATTTTTCACTTCTTAATGATATTCCAAACCCTTCGAGGGTCGAAACCCTTCAATTCGTTACGTTGGGCCCAGGATTCGTACCTTTTTCCGGAAAAAGCCATAAAATTCGATGGGCACTGCGGGGTGTGTTCCTTGCTACGGGGTGACGGGCGTAGCTCCAGAATTATCTGTTTAAGACATAAACTAATTCTTTATTCTTTATCGTATGGATATGGGAGTGTCGCCGATGGATTCCTTGGAGTTTTCCGATGGAAATCATTACAAATGTCGTGTAAATCCGACAACTTTTGCATATGGAATACAAATAGCTTGTGTCAAAGTAATCCGATTAGCGTGATATTTGGTATGATTTTCATCAGAAAATCATAAGGAATCCATTGGCGTCACTTCCCTTTCGACACGATGAGGAAAAGAATTTCTTAATACGCTGTAATGGATATTTCACCCTCGACTGCGGAGACTCGACCCCAATTCGGTACGTTGGGCCCAGGATTCGTACCTTTTTCCGGAAAAAGCCATAAAATTCGATGGGCACTGCGGGGTGTGTTCCTTGCTACGGGGTGACGGACGTAGCTCCAGAATTATCTGTTTAAGACATAAACTAATTCTTTATTCTTTATCGTATGGATATGGGAGTGTCGCCGATGGATTCCTTGGAGTTTTCCGATGGAAATCATTACAAATGTCGTGTAAATCCGACAACTTTTGCATATGGAATACAAATAGCTTGTGTCAAAGTAATCCGATTAGCGTGATATTTGGTATGATTTTCATCAGAAAAACATAAGGAATCCATTGGCGTCACTTCCCTTTCGACACGATGAAGAAAAGAATTTCTTAATACGCTGTAATGGATATTTCACCCTCGACTACGGGGGCTCGACCCCAAATTCGTTACGTTGGGCCCAGGATTCGTACCTTTTTCCGGAAAAAGCCATAAAAATCGGGCGAGGCACTGCGAAGGCTGTCCTCGCCACGGGGTACCAGGCCGCATCTCCTTGACGGGCGTTGCTCCAGAATTACCCTGTATCATTTGTGCAGTGTGTGACACCCGACTACCCCGCGTGTAATCGGTCTGCGCGAAGTTGGGCGTAAGTTCGATCATTGTCAGTACTCCTGCCCGAGAGGAATACGATTTACTTTAATTATAGTACATGTGTGTTTTGTAATAAAGTGTTTCTATCGTCTCCTGAATTCAATAAATGGCATCCCGACATCTACGCTCCTACAATCCACCGGCAATACTCCTCGTGGAGAGACACAGGAAGAAAAGGGGTAGCCCGCTGTCGACGCGTGGTCATCTCGAGTATAAACACGAGCTTCAACATCAAAACCTAAAGCATGCGTTGACGTATTCCGCGCGAGAGAAGGTGGGCATTAGGGAGGGGATATTACCGTGAAGAGGGCCTCTTCAAGAGAGCAGCCGTTTGTGAGGGATGCAAATCCGATTGGTTCTAATGCAATCTGCTCCCAATGGTTGAAATTTAGTCTAGCAACTTTCACACCTCCTAACCTAACCAATCGAACTTGCACCCCCCCCCCCCCCCCCCAAAATAACCGGCCATCCGAGCGTAGAAGCAAGTGCGAAATAAAAGTAACGGTGCGCTTCTCGATACCGCAGATGTACCTACCTAAGTAGCATTTCTGACGGAAAAGAATTGTCCAGCCTGGGTCTGCGTAGACCTTTGGCAGGTAGGTATCTGTTACAACAGGCAATGCCACCCGTGGGGCCAGCACGACCGTCCCCGGTCCTTGCTATTCCAGAGGTTTTTTTCAAGTGAAAATCAGCAAATTTGCAAGCGCAATATCTCAAAAACCAGTGGAAATCAAGTGTATACATTAAAGCTTATTGAATTCGTATTGGAACGCACTATCAACCCAGGACTTCAAAAAAGTTAGTGCCATTTGAAAAACCGAACTTGACCATCGTATCTTTTAAAATAATAATCGAAAAAAAAATCCGTCGCGGCGAATTAAGCAGCCCCATCGAACCATTAATTTACATATTTTTTTTATATTTTTATCTCCAATAGTTTAGGAGATATCCAGCTGTTCACTCTGCGCGCGGACACCCTGTATAATAGGGTGTTTCAATTTTCCAATGGTGCTATTTTCACGTAACTTCGCTCGCCCCCTTGGTTCTATTCATCTAAGTGATCTGTATGCCAAATTTTAGACAAATTTAATAATATTTAGGGGTTGCACAGTTTTATCACTAGGGTAGGCCTGGGGCGGTAGTAACACTTTGACTTTGGAATACAATTACGCAGGAACTATTACATTTACAACAAAAACTCTTATACGGAAATGTTACTTACTTATCTGACATCATTGAGTCACAACAGTTTCACTGTATGTCAAGTAATATCCAAGTTATTAATAAAAAATGAGAAGCGGAGTGTTAATAGCCATAACGTTACAGTGTAAAGTGTTGCAACCGTCTCTGACCCCGGATCGGTTGTAACACTGCACGGATTCTATGCAAACAAGACAATATTATTCGCCTTCTTTGACACTATTCGGTTCTGTTGCGGTACAACCGACCCCGACTGCCGATGTTACAATCGCACTCAACCATGCTTTTGAACTTCAATTATAAATTGTGACTAACGAGACACTTAAAAGTGCTAAGTAACGATCCGTATTACTTTAAAAAAAGGCAAATTGCAGAATAAAAAAAGCACATACTTGCAAAGGATGTGTTTACATTACAATCATAAGTGAGTAAGAAAAAGTTACTGTAGGGTATCGATAAGTTATTTTGTTCACTATCCATGTCAGTTGCGTATCAATACTGCTAGGACATGGATTCCAAATGTCATTGTTTAACATATATCTAAAATTGGTGTTAATATTCATTATATATTTTGAGATATTAGCGTGTTACATTCGCACCCCCTGTTACTACCGTCCCCGGTCTACCCTACATATTTTCGCTTTTTCAGGTTTTAAAAATGTGGATAAAATAATAAGGTACAGAATTTCTATAGGTGTGAACAATAATAATAATAATAAAATGTAAATTTATCTAAGTCTAAGTCTTCTTTGAAGTTTACTTTCTTTTTCAAGGACTTGAGAATAAAAATAATTATCATTGGAAATCGTGTTTCCTTAGCCTATTACACATTATTTAGTGTGCAAGGTGTGCAACCTCTAAATATTACTAAATCTTCCTAAAATTTGTCAGATATTCTTTTTATATTAATAGGAATCAGGGCATGAGCAAAGTAAAAAAAATTGTAATATTTTAATTTTAACCCTATAATATGAAACACCCTAATGTATAAGAAAGGAGTGTGGTACATCGGAAAATACTCCTGTGATGTGGGTGCGAGTAGTACATCTAACGTAAGAACTTTTGGGTATAACCCCTAATGAAATTCAAACAAAAGCAGTTAAAGAAATCTTTCGCTGGCATAAATGACACCATTAAGGCGGATACGGGACCAGTCGATTTTATCGTCCTGATTGAAGTAATACGGGGTGCGAGTGGTACTGTAAACCGTCCGCAATAATGCAGCGCGCGGCTCGCTTACCTGAAACGGGGCGCACGGCTGCCTTCGATGGCTAATTACAACGCTAATTTTAAAAACTCCCTCTTTAAAAGGTGCTTATTTTGTAGGTAGAATTTCAAGGTATTTGGTAATACTTCTTTCAAGCTTTAGATTTCCAACCTTCGAGGAGAATTTGTAAAATAAGAATTTGTTTTGTAATTTACCATGTTACAAAAATAATTTTTCAGTTTGAAAAAGTATTAATCAAATAGGTCAAACCTTCTAGAATCCCCAAAATGGTAGAATAACTTTGGTGCTGATTTTAACGAAATTTATGAACTTTATTAAAAATGTAACATAATCTTCTTATGATAATGTATGTATAAAGAAGATCACAAAACTTTTTTTCGGATTTTTTAAACAAAAAATGTCGGCACAATAGCCTTACAGCCGATACATATTTTCTATTTGAATCATTCCACGGTGGAATTTATCACGTCCTCATTTTTGTTTTACGTTAGATGTGCTACTCGCATCCCAGAAGATATCTACTCTGTGTTAAGCAAAGATTGTACCTTATATTTTTGGTCACTCTACATGACTGTATTTTCCGATGTACCACTCTCCTTTCTTATACATATATCTCGTAATAAAAATTGAAGAAGTAACTCTTATACAGCAACTGATTTAAAAGATATAAAATAATATTTTCGCATCTTATCCCACGAGATAAAAATTGAAACATTGTAATAAAGTTTGCTGTGAAAATTTGTTATTTATGCTATTGTTAAATATATATTTACATTTTATTACATTCCCATCTTCTGTTTTTTTTCCACACTTAGAGTAACAAATCATTGCAACAATGTGCTTTAAAAAATCCCGTCACGAGAGAGATAAACAATGTGAGCGCTAGGAACAGCATACATATCTTCCCGACCTATTCAGCTAGGTGGAACCGAACCGCTCCGAACCGCTCCGAACCGCTCCGACTCGTAATTTATGGAGAGGAACAGAAACCTCTCCATAAATTAACTCGACCGGTTGCGACCGGTCAAGACTTTTGGTCGACCGAAAGTCAGAGAGAAATTCTCTCTCAGTTTTGGTCGAGAGAAAACTCCTGACCGCTCGTCGCTCTCCAGTTCGGTCGAGAGACCCGTAAATGCCATATTGGTCGCTCTCACTGACCGCGACCGCGACCGAAACCGAAATTCTATCGGTCTCGACTCCTTGTGATTAGTAGAGCCTATTGGAATACGCTATTGGTACTAACTCAATTTCGAAAAGAATGTGGTCTAGTCCGTTGTTTGCTCTCTGCCTCAATTAATTAATTTGCATGGACTGAAAGCCCGTTTCGTTAAAAGTAGTGGGATTTAAATATTTTTTTGTCAATTTGATCGGGAGAATGCAAGAAATCCATTGGTATCATTTTCATATTGATACGATGAAAAATAAAGAAACTCCGTTTCTGTATACATAAAATGAGATTATATTGCAATGAGAATATTTAGAGCTTACAATTCTTCATATATTTATTAAAATCTTTATTTCTGGCTTCTTGGGTCGCTTCACCCAATTAGCCGATTGGAAGGTTACCCAAATATTGTATAATTTCGTAAGAATGTATTAACACTTTGTGAACAATACCTATCTATTACATTGGTACCAGAATAACATGGATACAGGTTTGCAGATATTTCTGCACTTTCCATAGTAATTTATCAAATTTTTTTAGTTTTATTAAAATTGTTGACGTTATTTTTTTAAATAACGGCAAACTTTGTTATGAGTTGTATATTAACACTTTTTTTATGAACTTGCTCAATAATATTCAGCATTTTCAACGCGAAAGATGGAATGTTGCATTTTTCCCCTATTTCTTGGGATTCAGGCCCACTGTACGATACAGAATACAGGTGATTACTCCATTATTGGAAAATATTGTCAAATCTTGTTTTCGCAGTTGCAAGAACAAATATATGTTGATTACACAAGTTCGCGGAAGGTAACTAAAAAGCCGACAATTACTGATATTTTTTCAATGGGTTTCTTATGGAAAAATAACTGTATACATATAACGAATTATTTGCTATTACTTTGCAGAATCGATACTAATCATTTCTGACCCCTTTAACTTTACTTTAACAAACTTTAAAAGACACGATTTAAAATTCTGCACAAAACAAAAAATTTGACATGTGTTTACACGCAGATCAGATGTAGCCGTCATGATATTTTTACCTTTTTTTATAAGAGCTCATATTATTAGTTTACAAGAAATATGCATATAAAAAAACATAATTCCATAAGTTATGAATTCTGACTTCTTTCCTTATTTCTGGATAATCTGTCCGAATGTGACGATGAATCGCAGCAGAGCGGCTAGAGTCGCAGAGCGGCTAGAGTCGCTAGACTGCTTCTGGAGGAGTAGAGCGGCAGCCGCTGTGCGACTAGGAGATTCTGCCGTTATGGCGGAAAACAGACACTCGTAGCATTGTGTTGTGTCTCGAGTAGCCTAGGCTGCTCATGAACCAGACGCGCATAGGCTATAGCAATCCTGGCGCGGCCGCAGCAGTCGCAGCCGCCCATAGGAGTTGAGATGAATGCTTTCCATTGTACCAGTGTACGCGGCTACAGCCGCAGTCGCCAGCCGCGGTCGCTGGCGGCTGCAGCCGCCCATTGGAACGGCCACCTTAAGGCGCTCCAAGCTGCTGGGCCGCCGCGGGGGCCAAGACGCGCGGCGGGAGAAAGGAGGCGTTGCTTCTGAAAATCGGCCGCCGCGTTCACTTAATTCCGATGCCTGTTGTAGAGGACGATCTTATTTCACTTAAGACATCAGGTATTCATAGACGTTGCTTAAGATGATCTTATAAGCACTGTCTTTATAAAGCATTTGCTTAAGACAATGCTCATTCACGTTCGGAAACTTTCGGAATAATTCTGTTAGAACAACCAATGATTGAAGGACATTCTGTTCGTTTCTCGGTGGGCGACGGAGTAGGATGCTCGAACATGTGTGAGTAACGCGTGTGAGCGTGAGATTATTTATTAAGGATTTTCAGAAAAACTTTTTTCCACTGGCATGTAGTGTTTACTTTTATCATAATAAACTAATATATAAACCCATCCACTAAACTAATGTAATGTACAAATAAAAACACCTCAGATAGCGGAGACTCCATTTAATTATAATTTATTTCAATTCCGTTGAAATGGGCGAGCCACGATTGTTATATTTTGCGAGTCTTTCATGGATTTTTGGTAGAATACCAAACATTACGGAATCCTTGGAAAAACGAAATCGCCTTTTGAATTCCTCCGCGTCATATAATTCGTAAGGATTTTGTCCGTCACGAATATATATTCTTCTTATCCTATTGGCCGCTATTGTATCATCATTGCCATCGTCAATATCGTTAATATCGACATTTTCAATGTCAATGTTGATATCAACGTCAACGTCGATGTCCATTTCGCTCACTACACGCTTCCTTTACGTAAGTAATGGCGGGTAATGGTAAATAATGGCGGGTAATGGTCAGTAATGGCCGTATCGGATGCAATAGGATGGTCTTAAGACGTCGAAAACGTTGTCTTGAAAATATTACCTCTTTTTGCGAGAATAGGATCGTCTTAAGACTCAAATAAGACCATCTCAAGCAAATGCTTAAGACACGACCTTAAGATGATCTTAAGTCATCTAGGCGGCATCTTAAGCAAATGCTTAAGACCATCTTAATCTTAAAGGCGGGGTCCCACTAGTGCAACGGCGCGCCGCACACGTTTTTTTCGACGCGCAAGGCCGATTTGTTGCAGAAAGACGTTCTCACTGGTGCAACTGCGCGCCGCGCACGGGTCAGATTTACGAGTTTCTCGGATTTTCGAGCAGTTTGGAGCACTTGAAAGGGTCGACTTTTACGAGGACGCGCGCGTCGAAAGCGATCGGGTGCGCGCTATGCCGGGATTTCTCTGCCACGCGAGCACGCGAATGCACGCCGCGCATCGTCGAAAAGACTGAAAAAAATGTGTATTTTCCAACGCAAATGTACTTTTTACTTTTACATATCACTTGTACGCGTGTATTTATGGTCTATTACTATTGGTTTATATATTAAAGCAAGCAATAGCACGATAATTACTGTTGTAAATAGCAACAATTATTCTGCCACGATAGGTAACTTGTTTCTAGATATTGCATAATTGTAATACACTATACAGGGTGTCCGCGGGAACAGTAAGCAGCTGGATATTTCCTTACGTATTTGAGATAGAAAACAAATGTTTATATGGAATTGCTTGTTTCGAGGGAGCAAAGTTATTAGCCCAGACGATTTTTTTCTTAGATTATTATTTTAAAAGATACGATGGTCAAGTTGGGTTTTTTAAATGGAACTATATATTTTTTTTAGAGATTACTAGATAGTGCGTTTTAAAACAAATTCAATAACAATGAAATTCAATAAATGATACACGTGAATTTCTTGTGCAGGTGTAGAAAGTTGGCCTCTAGGAGGAATGCTGGTTCTATTAGTCATGATATAATCTCCTGCCTATGACCCAACTTTTTTCACACTACCTAAACAAAGGGCGTTCGTATTTTCACTATTGGTCGCAATGGTAACTACTCTCAATCTCATAATATCGTGTGAGCAAAAACCAACAGGACACCGAGATAGCGAATGACTGAGCGATGTTGAAAGTGATGGCGGAACTGTGGGAGGGAAGCCACGGCCAGAGAACTTCTTCACTTCATTTGAAACACAATTTTTAGCAATCGGTGACCGCGACGTAGTAAACCCCTTCAAACATCTCAAGTAGTATGAAGTGTGAAGGCGTTGTTTCGGCTACTGACCCAACCGCCGGCGCTAGCTTTATTTAGATAAAGAAAGCACGATGTAGAAAAGGAGGCTAGTATTTTCCACTGTCTTCGACGAGCGCGCCAAGCATCCGCGTGCGCGCCTCGCAGAGCGTCGGCCCATTTCGTGCGCGCGGCCTCATAAATTAGACCCTTTCAAGTGGACGAAAACCTCGTGCGCGGCGCGCAGTTGCACTAGTGGGACCCTGCCTTAAGACACGTTTAAGAATACCGCCCTAACACCAGCAGGGAAGTCTTTGACTTGTTTAGATAAATTATTCATTTCCCTCCTCGCCTCTGCAGTGTGGTATTTCTGCCAGTTCTTTGTTGCATTTCTTTTTTCTTTTATCTTTTGCATGTTGCGTGGCCGTCTGGGAAAAAAGCTCCTCTCCAGGGAATTCAGGCGCGGGACGATGCCCGTGGAGCGCTAAAGCGCTCTGCTCCTTGGAGCGGATTTTTAAACATAATTATAATAATAAAGTTGATAATAGAACAATAAAACGTTTGAAACACAAATAACTAGTAACTTTAATGAGTTTAATGGAACTATTAGAATACAGAGAATGAATTTTTAAGAGTTTCTGATAACACGTCCGTTAGCTTTGAGTATCAAGGCTTGAGTGCGTTACAAAGGCCAACGCTTTTGTCTTCTTTTTTCTTTACAAGATGTCCTTAAAATCTAAGAGCCAATAAAATATTTATTAACTAAATTCTTATTGGTCAATCTATTTCCTTCACATTGATTTTTAGAATCAAGCGTTTAACTACATTGCTCTGATTTTACACACTTAGGAGAAGGGATCAAAGTGGAATTCATTTATTCAAACACCCGTTTCCAAGCGGGTATTGATTAATTTCTAATCTTGAAGTCCTCTCATTAAAAGAATCTCTAACTATTTTCAAACCCCTCAGGCTTGTGCGAACTTCACCTTGCTTCCCTTTCCTATTACATCTGTGTGGTCCGTTTCAAAAGCTTATACTTCACGCCGCTAGACGGAAGTCGTAACATGCAGGTGTAGCGGATTTCTGGGGAAATTTCGCCAACAGAAAACTCGTGAGGGTGATAAACTCCACGTAATTGTAACAACAACAATAAAATATATTTCGTATCAAAAATACAATCTCTGCGAATAATAAATATTCCTTTATATCTATAACGTAGCTCGTACGATGTCTCAATGTGGCGTAGTAGACCGAACAATGAAAACGCTCGTCCCGCCAAGGTGTGTGTCAATATAGAGGCGCTGCCTGCCATCTGAAGTTAGCCTCGTAAGCAGCGGTCGCTACATCACTCCCCTTCCAGCAACTTGGACAAGGCGCGAAATTGCAACGTTCCTTGCTTCTTACAGGGTTGTGTAGACTCGTTTTTCTTATTGATATCAGTCTTATAACAGGTACTTATGTTATTACAGTCTACGTTCGTTTCAAAATGTGCCGGTTTCAGTCTCTCCGTTGACACTGTTATCTCTTGTCCTTTAATTTTCATTTTGAAAACTTGGTCTGATATACGTTCCACTACTTCATATGGCCCTTCATACGGTGGTTCTAACGGCCTCTTAGTTGCATCAACTCGTACGAACGCATGTGAACATGATTGCAATGCGGTGTAATTAAATGTTTTTACTTTTCTGTGGTGTGACGTTGGTGTTGGCCTCACCGCTCTCATGTGCTCTCTAAACCTTTCCACAAATACATGAGCTATAGGTTGCGCTTCTGCATTTAAGAAAAATTCTCCGGGTATTCGGAGGGTAGTTCCGTACACTATTTCTGCGGCTGTAGATTTGATGTCTTCTTTGTAACATGTTCTGAGGCCTAATAATACTGTTGGTAAAATGCTGACCCAATCTTGTACTCCATGACAGATGATCGCACTTTTCAATGATCGATGCAATCTCTCTATCATGCCGTTTCCTTGTGGATGATATGCCGTGGTACGCAGTCTTTTCGTGCCTAAAAGTTGTGTTAGATTTTGAAACAGCTGTGATTCAAATTGCGTACCTCTATCTGTGGTGATTGTGACCGGTGCCCCAAAACGCGCCATCCAGCCATTGTAAAAGGCCCTCGCGACAGTCTCTGCTGTCATATCCTCTATTGGCACGGCTTCTGGCCAACGGGTGAATCGGTCTATCATCGTTAGGCAATATCTGTATCCTTGGCTTTCCGGTAACGGTCCTATCATATCCATGTGAACATGTTGGAATCTGGAGTTCGGAATTGCTTTATGCAATGGTGGGTTCTTCGTATGTCGATGTATCTTACTCCTCTGACATGAGAGGCATGTCTTGGCCCAGTCGCTGACATCCTTCCTCATCTTAGGCCACACGAATTTCCTCGCGATAGTTTTTAATGTACTGCGTCCACTCGGGTGTGATAAATTGTGAACTGTAGCGAAAATACTTCGTCGCAAAACTTGTGGAATGTATGGACGCACGTCGTCACCTGCTATATCACAGTACAAGGTGTCACTAACGTCAGACATGTGTATCTTACGAAGGATTAATGAAGTAGATGCAGGTTGTTGTAATAATTCTTGTAATTCGGAATCAGTCTTTTGTGCTTCCACGATTTCCTTCGTGCTAACTATTACCGGAACCTCTACTTCTTCTATACGTGAAAAAGAATCAGCTACTACATTCTCTGAACCATTAACATATCTGATGTCCGTACTAAATTGCCCAATCAGGTCTAAATGTCGCAATTGTCTGGGAGATGCTTTGCTACTCCTCTGGTGAAAAGCGTAGACAAGTGGTTTATGATCTGTTCTAATTACCACTTGCCTGCCCTCTATGAAATGTCTGAAATATTTAATACTGTTGTAGATTGCTAAAAGTTCTCGGTCATATGTACTATAGTTTCGTTGCGCATCATTCAATTTCTTCGAATAAAATGCTATCGGCCTCCAGGTGTCTTGGTGAAATTGTTGTAACACTGATCCTACAGCCATGTCCGACGCATCAGTGTGGATTTCCAATGGTGCGTCTTCGATTGGGAATGCTAATAAGGTTGCCTTTGCCAGTTGTTGTTTGCACTTGCTGAATCCTGCCTCTAGTTGTTCTGACCATATGATGGGGCTTTTATCTTTCTTCGTTGCCCCTTTTAGCAGCTCGTTAAGCGGTGCTTGTGTTTCCGCCGCGTTTCTCAAGAATCTCCTGTAGAAGTTGATAACTCCCAAGAAACGACGCAGCTCCGCAATGTTTTTAGGTTTAGGATATTCCAATATGTTTTTCACCCTGTCCTCTACCGGTTTTATTCCTTCGTGGGTGACGGTATAACCTAAATATTTAACTTGCTCCACCCTAAACGTGCACTTCGCCACGTTTATAGCTAGTCCATATTGTTTCAAACGGTCGAATACTATTCGAAGGTGTTTCTCGTGCTCTTCTGGGTTTCTAGATGCGATTAGGATATCATCTATGTAGCAATGACAAAACGTTAGGCCCTTCAATACCGCGTCCATAAAGCGTTGAAAGGTCTGTGCGGCGTTGCACAAACCGAACGGCATTACATTAAATTCGAATAATCCAAACGGGGTTGTTACCGCCGTTTTTGGTCTGTCTTCTGGTGCCACTGGTATCTGGTTATATGCTCTAACCAGATCCAGTGTACTGAAAATATTGCAATCTTGTAAACCGTACACAAAATCGTACAGGTGAGGAATGGGGTATCTATCAGGTGTTGTTACGTGGTTTACTCTTCGAAAATCGCCACATGGCCTCGCTTCCCCGTCTTTTTTCTCCACGAGATGTAATGGGCTTGACCACGGGCTACTCGAAGGTACGCAAATGCCTGCGGCCATCATCTTTTCGAATTCTGCTTTTGCCCTTTTCAATTTCTTTGGGGACAGACGCCGCGCTGGCGATGCTACCGGCGGTCCCGTTGTGTGTATATAATGTTGCACATTATGCTTCACTGGCTTCCGCCCTATTGGTGTGGTAATTTCTATATATTCTTTCAATAGCTTTGCGTACTTACTCTTGCTGTCGATGGTAGAAAGCGTGGTGGAAACTATCGTTGCAACCCGTCCGGCAGCCTTCAACTTTGTTATACCATCCAAAAGTTGTTTATTTTTTAAGTCTACCAATAGATGAAAGTTGCGAAGAAAGTCGGCTCCCAAAATCGCATTTTGCGTGTCTGCTACAATGAAATCCCAAACGAAATTTCTCCTCAATCCCAGGTCTACACGTGTGCTTTTAATGCCGTAAGTATTTATGACGGATCCATTGGCTGCATATAATTTGAAATCGTCGTCCCTATTCGCATACTTGCTGAATCGTCTCGGGAATATTGAAACGTCTGCGCCAGTATCCACCAAGTACTTAATTTGACTTCTCCTATCAGTCACTATGAGGCGGTTTTCTTTCCACACGCTTTTCGTCAACGCCTCTACTGGCGAAAAACTGACTAGTTTTCCTGGGTGGTTGGTTTCCACGTACATGGCTTGTAACATTTAAAAGCCTTCTCCCCGAACTTTCGATGGTAAAAACAAACTCCATCTTTGGTGTCGTTCCTCTCCTTGGACCTGTATTTGTCCCTCGAAGCAGATCTGTACCTGCCCCCGCTCTTCGCTCGGTTCCATGGCCGGCTCCGACCATACGAATTTGATTCGTTCCTCTCTTGTGTTAGCGCTTCGACCTTCAAAGTGAGCTTCGCTACTTGATCTTTTAGGTCCTCCGGCTAGATTCCTTAGCCTCTGTAGAAAATTGGAAGGTTTTTCCTCTCCTAGTTCTTGTCCCCTGAGCAATTTCCTTAGCTTAGACTCAGCAGTTTCATCAAACGAATCGATGATGCGCTGCTTTAATGTGTCATATTTGTCTCGCGCTGGTAGTGCTGCTAGGATGTCGGACACAAAAGGCAAAACTGTTTGATCCAAATTCATGACAATGTATCGATACCTGGTTTCGTCTTTGATGACCTTAGCAACGCTTAGCGTCGCTTCCACCTGCATAAACCAAATGGTTGGATTTTCCTTCCAAAACGGTGGGAGTTTTTCAATTCGTGCCGCTCTGACTGTGGCTTCATCCTCAATATTCTTTAACGACTCCGAGGCTTCCTGTGATCCTCCTGCCTCGCTCGAATCCTTTCCCTGATCGCCGTCCTCATTCCTTACGGGGGAGTGGATCGTCATTTTTGCGTTTGCTTCCCCTTTTCTGTATCACGTCAGGGTCACCACGTTTTCTGTAGCGGATTTCTGGGGAAATTTCGCCAACAGAAAACTCGTGAGGGTGATAAACTCCACGTAATTGTAACAACAACAATAAAATATATTTCGTATCAAAAATACAATCTCTGCGAATAATAAATATTCCTTTATATCTATAACGTAGCTCGTACGATGTCTCAATGTGGCGTAGTAGACCGAACAATGAAAACGCTCGTCCCGCCAAGGTGTGTGTCAATATAGAGGCGCTGCCTGCCATCTGAAGTTAGCCTCGTAAGCAGCGGTCGCTACACAGGATTGCACCGTGATATAAGTGGTAAATTTTCGTCCCTTTGTATCACCGCCAAAAGTTTCGGAACTGTTAGTAGTTCTCTTCGTTCCCAAAACGCGTGCACATGCTTCCCTATTGCTCCAATTTCCTCTTCCGACATCTTCTGCATTACATCGGGCCTTATCCGATTCTTCGAAGGTGATGTCACGGTCCCCGTCCTTTTGAATTCATTTACACTGTCGACGACGGTACGATATCACACGCGGCAAGTATTTCCCACTAATTTCATCATTTCTGCATACTTCATATCCGGAAATTGAGCTTTCTTGTTATTATAAATATTTATGATAATCTTCCTTTGTCCAGAGTTTTATAAATATATACCAATGTTTTATAAATATATATCAATGTTTTATAAATATATACAAATTGTACCTTTCTTAAGTTTTGTATAATAAAATTTATTGTTATATGTTATTGTAAAATTCTTAGGTTAGATTGAGCACGAGGTTGCTGGATAGGTTAGGATCGGCGATTGGCACTAAAACACTGAATTGCACACAGGAATGTGACGTCTTTATTTGTAAAGAGTGTGCCAACGGGTGAGCCGTTGTGCGCACTGGAAATTAGAGGGTTGAGCCCCCGTACACTCTCTTGTACAATTCACACGTGTAAAAACGTGCACACGCGGACACGCACAATCGCGAATGCACACTCTCCTGATAAATGCACCCGAACTGTGTCGTGAACACCGTGTTTGAGCTTACAGATTAACTTGAAATGAGATGAACACAATAATTGCTTGTTGAGCAACGCGGTAAAAGAACAATGAACAAAACGTGTTGTACGTTGCGCACGGTTGTGAACAGAATGAATTACAAGATGGATGCGCATTTCCGCCGCAGCGTCTTCTCGAACATTCTCGAGCGTCGATCGACAAGACGGACGCTGATTGGTTGATTGATCGCGGATCGACTGCGACTTCCGCCGCCCAGGAGGTGCTGCGGTGATCGAGAGTGCGGCGGCGCGGAGAACTATTCATTCCCAAACATGCTCCCGCCATCAACAGCTGATGGAAGATGTTGATGTTGAATCTGTAACAGGCAAAATTGCCAATTTTGCAATTGGCCTGATTAGTGTTGTTGTGGCGGTCTTGAGCGTCACGACTCGGGTGAGTCCATCCTTCCCTGGATGTAAGGTGATGATCCTCGCAAGTGGCCACTTGCTTGGTGGAAATCGCTCATCTGTGATGAGCACCAGGGATCCGATCTTCAAGTCGTTGGTTGGATGATGCCATTTGGTGATGGATAGTTGTCTCTGCAAATAGTGGGATGACCACTGAGTCCAGAATTGTTGCATCCTTTTTTGAATGAATTGCCACCTGGCTGATGGCAAGACTGATGAATTCTCCACTGACGGTTCCGGAAGAGCTGAGAGTGGTTGTCCAACAAGAAAGTGTGCTGGTGTAAGTGCTGTGATGTCATCTGGGTCATTACTGAGGGGCTCGAGCGGTCGTGAGTTGAGCATTGCTTCTATTTGTGTGAGAAGTGTGCTGAACTCCTCGTATGTGAGCACCGTCTCACTGACTGTGCGCCGGAGATGGTGTTTGACTGACTTCACGACCGCTTCCCACTTGCCTCCCATGTGTGGTGCGGCTGGTGGGTTGAAGTGCCATTCTGTCTTGTCATTGACGAACAGCTGGTTCAAGCGTTGATGCTCCTCAGTCCCCTGGGTGAACATTCTCTTGAGGACGGTGTCAGCTCCAACATAGTTGGTGCCGCAATCAGAGTGAAGAGTGAGAGGAATCCCTCTCCTGGAGACAAATCTCCTGTAGGTGGCGATGAACCCTTCTGTTGTATAATCTGTCACCAGTTCTAGGTGAACAGCTGATGTGGTGAGGCACACAAAGACACAGATTCAGCCCTTTTGTGTCTTGGCACCTCTTCCTCTCCACGTCTTCAGTGTGATTGGACCCGCATAATCGGTGCCAGTATTGTTGAACGGTCGTGAGGGTGTAACTCTCGAAAGAGGTAGTTGGCCCATCAGTTGATGGGCACGGATCCCCCTTTGTCGAGCACACACAACACACCGCAGGATGTGAGATTTTACTGGCGCTCGCCCTCCAATGATCCAGTAGTTTTGTCGAATCTGGGCAAGGGTGAGCTGGGTCCCTCCTTGAAGAGTTTGTCGATGCGCATGGTCTATAATCAATTTAGACAGATGTGAGTGACGAGGTAAGATTGCAGGATGCTTACTTTCGTAGCTCGTGCAAACATTGTTGATTCTGCCTCCAACTCTAATGACTCCATTCTCATCGATGAATGCGGTGAGTCGGTTGAAGACATGAGCAGCTGGTAGAGTTGAGCCTGAGCTGAGCATCTTCATCTCGCTGGAGAAATAATGCGCCTGCGTTGCTTTGATCCAGAAGATCCTGGCCCATTCTATGTCGATGGGCGTCAAGGTGAAGAGCGGCAGCGTGACTGGAGTCTTCTTCAACCTTGAGACAAATCTGAAACAAACTGATGTGATGCGAATAAGTTTGTTGAGGGATGAATATTTGTAGATGAGGTCCCAGTGATATTCAATCTTTTGAATATTGAGCAGCTTTGAAATGCCTGGACGAGCCTCTAACGCGCTCAAGTCTTCGTCCAGCACTGGTTGTGATGGCCATGTTTCACTGGGCTGTGCAAGCCATGGTGGTCCCGTCCACCAAAGCTTGTGATGTTCAAGCTGCGATGTTGATAAGCCTCGTGATGCGCAATCAGCTGGGTTTGAAGTCCCTGGAACGTGTCTCCATTGTGCGCCTTGGGTGATCTCTTGAATTTGAGACACACGATTCCTTACGTAGTCCTTCCAGCGTGATGCGTGTGTTTTGATCCAGGTTAGTGTCACTTGTGAGTCCGTCCACAGATAGGTTGTAGCAATGTTGAGCTGGAGCGTTGCTTGAACATATTTGGTGAGCTTCGCCAGCATCAATGCTGCAGTAAGCTCGAGTCTCGGGATTGTGAGCTTCTTTAGTGGTGCTACCTTAGTTTTGGAGCACACCAGTGTCGACACTTTGTGATTTGTGGACGGTGATGATACGGTAATGTAAATTACCGCTGCCATGGCGAGTTGTGAGGCATCAGAAAAGCCGTGTAGTTCCACTGTAGAGTTGCTGAAGGTGTTGAACCACCTCGGACATGATAGCTTGCGCAAGCTTGTTAAATCTTCTCTGATGATGAGCCATTGTGACGTTACTTGGGAAGGCAGTGGATCATCCCAGTTGAGCTTGTGTAGCCACAACTCTTGCAATAGTGTTGTTGCTCGAATTATGACTGGTGCTAGAAAACCTAATGGATCAAATATTTGTGCTACTTCTGATAAGATGAGGCGTTTGGTGAGCCGTGAATTTGAGCTTGGTTTTGAAGTGAAAGAAAATTCATCGTTGATCACATTCCATTGAAGTCCGAGAATTTTGGTATTGCAGTCGTCTAGTGATATAATTGAGCCTTGGGCTCGTTGGGTTTGAGAAATTGCATCAAGCAACGGAGGAAAGGTTGAATGCCATTTGGCTAGTGGAAACCCTCCCGCGTTGCACAGATCTTTTAATTGGTGAGCTATTGTAATGAGCATCTCACCTGTGTCTGCACCTCCAAAAATGTCATCAACGTATCTGGCATGCTTGATTGATGGCACCGCCAGAGGAAAGCGATGACCTTCGTCTTCCGTCAATTGGAGTAAAGCTCTGACAGCCAGAAATGGAGCAGCCTTGGTCCCATATGTGACCGTTGTGAGCTTGTAGGGCACCTCCTTTGAATCGTCATCGATCCACAGTACTCGTTGAAGATCTTGATCATCCTCGTGAATCTTGACTTGACGATACATTTTCGTCACGTCTGTGGCAAAAATGTACTTGTGCTGGCGTATCCACAGCAACACGTCAGTGACGTTAAGGAGTAGATTTGCACACGTGTGCATCAAATCGTTGACAGAATACCCAGTTGAAGTAGGGCTCGATCCATTGAAGACGACTCTCAATTTTGTCGTCTGGCTGTCAGGCTTCAATACTCCATGATGTGGAAGATAAAACACAGAGTGAGTATTAGGTGAAAGTGCTGGTGCTCTTACCATGTGACGGAGCTCCTCGCACTCTTGCATGAAGCCTTGATAGAGGTTGCGATACTCGTCGTTCCTGTTGAGTTTGACGAGTGTACGCTTCAAGCAAGCGTGAGCTGCTTGATAAGAATTACCCAGCAGCTTTGGAGACTCCTTCAGAGGGATGCGCACGATGTATCGTCCTGTAGAATCACGAGTGTGTGTCGCTCGAAAGTGATCCTCACATTCTTGTTCTTCAGGTGTGAGCTTCATGGGTGCATCTGTTGGGAGCTCTTCTTGAATCCAAAATCGTGTCAACATGTCTTGTAAAGAATTGTCGACATGCTGCACGACTGCAGAGTGGTGTGCTGTGACCGTACGCCGGTCCACTGTAACTGGTCCAAGAATGAGCCACCCAAAAATGGACAGCTGTCCAATCGGCATTGAAGAGTCGCCCTTCTTGAGGGTGGGCTTGATCACTTGTCCATACACGTCTGCACCAATCACTATGTCTATCGGTCTTGATTTAAGAAAGTCTGGATCGGCCAGCGGAAGGCCATTCAAATGTGGCCATTCTTGACGTGGCGGTTCCACCGATGGTAAACTTGACGTCAGTGCTCGCAGAACGTGTGCTTGAAAGTGCACTGTTGACATATCGTAGTTGCAGCGCAGAGTTATTAGTGCGACTCCTCTGGTTTGAATTGATGTGTTACCCCCAATGCCAGTGATCGTGATGGTTGCATGGATGCGTTGAATCCTAAGTCGGTTGATGAGCTCTTCGGTGACAAATGTCAGTTCCGAGCCCGAATCAATCAATAATCTGACTGGTGTAGATGACACTGAAGTGATCAGCTGGGCGTTGGCTGTTGCCAACAAGGTAACTGAACAGTAGGGTGTGAGCACTGGCGATGATTGGTTGAGCCTCCTTCGTTCTGTTGAGCATGCTGTGTGCGTCTGAGTTGTGCGCTGTTGTGTGAGTGGTGGTGAATTGACGACTGCACCGAGACTTCAATGGGTTGCGCCACTTGTTGAAGGTTCCTCTTCTGTACGAGGCTTGGACAGAGCAGCGGTGTGAGCTGAAGGCTTGGTCATGTGCAGCATCGTGTGATGGTTGACTCCACACGTCTTGCACCGACGGGTGGAATTACAGTCCTCGGTGCGGTGCCTACCACAACAATTCCTGCACAGTTTATTGACGGTGATCACTTTCCGCCTGTCTTCCACCGACAGCTCTCGAAACCTGGGACACATCACCACAAAGTGGTCTTCCTTGCAATAATCGCACGGGTAGCTGTAGGGCGACGCAGCTGGTTGTGCCTTCGGCTTCGGCTTCGATGCCGTGTGAGCAGCGCCCCTGCTGGGGTATGATCTGCTCGGTTGAGCTACAGGCGATTGAGCCTTCTTTCCTGCTTGAGCCGCTGCTTCCATCCGTTTCAAGGCGACCACCTTGGCCGCGATGAAGGACTCTAGTTGTGTCAGCCTCGGATATTCCTTTGATGAGCCCACCGAAGTTTCCCAAGCTTCCCTGGTGGACTTGTCCATCCAGCTGGTCGCCTGGTGGACGAGCAAGATATTGCCCATGTCCTCGATGGCGCCCAAGGTGGTAAGTGTCTTGTGCACCTTATTGATCGTTGTCACAATCTCGTTTAATGATTTTGCACTGCGGGTTGCTATTGGGGAGACATTGAGCAATTTGTCGAGTTGTTCCTCGATGAGCACGCGCTTGTTTGTATACCTCTTGCTCAGCTCCTCTCAGCAAGACTGAAATGATGCACCAGTGAGTGGATAGGCGTTGACCAACCTCGCAGGTTCTCCTGTGAGGCTGGATCGTAGATAGTGGAGCCGATCAATCGCCATCAGCTGCTGGTCCTGGATAATCAGTGAGGTGAACAACTCACTGTAAGCTGGCCAATCAGTATATGCACCAGAGAATGCGGGTAGGGCGATCTCTGGCAGCTTCGAGGCCCTTGACGTGGTGCTCGATGCAGCTGGTGCACGCTGCTGCAACGCCAACACATCTCCTCGAAGGCGGTTGAGCTTAATTTTAGTGTTCAAGTACAGTTGAGACTCCTGTACAGTATAGTTTGATTCAAAGTATGGGTGGTTGAGAAATTTAATTGGCCACGTCTCTTCGAAATGCGCATGTTCACGACAGAACGCGAGATGCAGCTCCTCTGCGTGGGCGGCAATGAGCTCCACCTCGTCGATGGACGTAGCGTGAGCTTGGGAGGGCATGTGCATTTGCAAGGCCTGGAGAGACTCAAAGCGGCCTACTTGGGTTTTCGCCTTGATCACCAGCTGTGAGGGCAACGTTGCTGGTGATGTCGCCCTCGGTGGTTTTTTGTCCCCACTCGTCCCCAGAGCTTCGGTGGGGATGGTGAGCACAATCGGTGTTGGGGAGGGCGCCCTTGATGAGCCCGCCGACTTGACGACCTTTTGTTCGTCTTGATCCGCCATCACGCACAGGAGTCGAGGTTGTGAGCCTTCTAACTGAACTACACAGCACTGTGGTGCACAATCACCGATCCGGCTCGAAGGACCAAACTGTAAAATTCTTAGGTTAGATTGAGCACGAGGTTGCTGGATAGGTTAGGATCGGCGATTGGCACTAAAACACTGAATTGCACACAGGAATGTGACGTCTTTATTTGTAAAGAGTGTGCCAACGGGTGAGCCGTTGTGCGCACTGGAAATTAGAGGGTTGAGCCCCCGTACACTCTCTTGTACAATTCACACGTGTAAAAACGTGCACACGCGGACACGCACAATCGCGAATGCACACTCTCCTGATAAATGCACCCGAACTGTGTCGTGAACACCGTGTTTGAGCTTACAGATTAACTTGAAATGAGATGAACACAATAATTGCTTGTTGAGCAACGCGGTAAAAGAACAATGAACAAAACGTGTTGTACGTTGCGCACGGTTGTGAACAGAATGAATTACAAGATGGATGCGCATTTCCGCCGCAGCGTCTTCTCGAACATTCTCGAGCGTCGATCGACAAGACGGACGCTGATTGGTTGATTGATCGCGGATCGACTGCGACTTCCGCCGCCCAGGAGGTGCTGCGGTGATCGAGAGTGCGGCGGCGCGGAGAACTATTCATTCCCAAACAGTTATACTTTGTTGTTATATTTCATAATATTAATACCGTAAACATTTCAATATAATACGACTAATAAATAAATTCTTAATATGGCACGAATTTAGTAGAATACACATTTTATTTGGTTACTCGGTATGTGAAAGAGAATCGGAATGGTGCAAGGAGAGTGGGAAGCCTGGGTGGTAAAGTGGGGAGTAGTATAATAATGCCGATTCTAGACCACTTTCAAGGCCACGATGACGTCACAGGAAATCCAGTGATGGCGCGGGGGGGGGGGGGTGCGGTGGGGGGAAACATGGGCGGGGGGGGGGAACGGGGAGTGGAAGACCGGTTGCGCGCGCATGAGCCGCGGAGTGGGGGAAGCCGGAATCGTGGAGGGGATCAGTCCGGACCGAGTCACCGCGGAGACCTCTCAAGACCGGACCCATCCCCGGAAATTTCCAGAGGGTCGTCCCCTCCCTCTAAAAAATTTCTGAGTCCGAATCTTGTATCAAAAAATCTTTTTCAGACTCGATCCGACACCAAATATTTTTCTAAACCAAATCCACCACCGGAGTATTTTTTTTTTCAATACATATATATGACAGAAATTCCCCACAACACAGAGAAATAATAATTTAGAAACATCGGATCTTAAAATTAGGTGGTGAGAGAAGGAGGGTGAAGAAAAAAAAATTTATGCATTAAAAAATTGATTATATTTTATTTATGCAATTCCCTCTGGTGTTTAGACCACCAGTTGAATATTTTAAATACATTTTGCAAAGCACAGTGCTTCACGTGTCTGCCACATCGCAGAGTATTAACTACATTTAGCTTATTTAGAGATTTGATATCCTCATTGTCAATGTCCAGCGTTTCAATGATTACATCCGCTCTCGTATTTTCATCGAGGAAATCCACAAGCCACTCGCGTTTCTGCAACCCTTTAACGTATACGATATGGGATGCATCATCTTCTTCGTCGATCGCATCAGCTACAGCTTTCGTAATCAGCTGTTTAGACATACTGTACGGAACGTCTCCATCTTCCCACCGTAGTCCATGATGTTTTGCCACCAACCATCGGATGCTTGATTTGTCGGATTTTATAAGAAGATATTGCGGCATCGAACTCCCAAAAATATAGTGCGAGAGAATTGTTCCCATTCGTAGGACAGCCACTTCCTTGACAACAAATCTTCCGTCGACGATGAATCCTTGCAGGTCAACAAATGTTGGTACATCCATTGTCGATACAATTTTAGAGGTCCGCTCGCTTCCAAGACAGATGGGAGAATGCAGTCTTTCTTGTAAAGCATCTCGATTTTTACGATGAAATTTTGTATGAATTTGACACAGGAGAGGGCGAGCAAGTAGCGTGACAATTTAATTTATTTTGCGCACCACGTTTGTCAGCGGATTGTATTCAACCACCCGATCGTGTAGAATCAGGCAGTATGCCGTAGTATTTGCAGGTACATTCTCTTTACACTCAAATTCTATGCGCACGTCCACGGTACCATTCTTGATCGACTCATTTTGTCGCGAACAATCAATCACCACGAGAGGACCAAATTGTAAAAATTCAGCCACGGTGAATAATGCCTCGTTGCAACTATGTCCATAATACGACTTACGGAAATGTGTATACATGTTAAACAAGATAGCATGTCTATTCTTATCAAAGTCCAAGTTCACATCATCGTATGGGTAAAATTCCGAGTTGAGAAAAAGTTTTGCGTTGGCCAATTTGCAGTGGTCAAACCGAGTAACATCTTCGATCATCACATTCTTTCGAGCAGTCTGTAGAGCAAAGATAACGTATCGCGGCTTCTCCAGCTGTGCAGATGCCTTCACGGCCCACGAATGCTTGGTTGTGCTCTGTAAGAGAGGATACTCGTACAGATCCCACGAGCGAAAACTAATGCTCAGGTTTTGTCCACTTTCCAAAGCATGTAGCAACGATAGCTTATTAACATCGTTCAGCGTCACATGAGGCATCCGCCATTGCACTTTAAGTAATTCAATTTCTGGTTCCAACGTCGATGATCCTATTAGAGAATTGTTATCGTTGCGCGATCGTATTAAAATCAATTCGTGACGCGCATTAATAATCATGCGTTTATAGTCCTCGCAAAATCCCAGCAAATATTTGAGCGGGATGCAAAAATTGAAATGATTTTTCACTTTTAGTCCATCGCGTCGTTTCAAGCCCCATCCGGCATTCTCCATATTTTTGTCTTCGTCAGATGTCAGTGATACATAGTTTTTAAGCGTGCTAGTTATTCCAACGTTTCTGTTGCGATCAATCTCCACGCCATTCAGCTCGTATCGAATCTCGTCAAATAAGAACGCCATGCAATTATTTCCCAACGTCATCGTTAATGCATCGTTTGGCTTATTTATCATCAATTTCCCCTCCACGTAGAGGTAACTTTCACACGGCAATGTATATAAATCCTGATGCTGTATAGGTATTCTTATCTCATCGCTGTATCCAAACGTCGTGTTGACGTATGGGTTGTACGTGTGAGTCTCGAGCTTGACGATGCGATCATCAAACGTCGGCTTCCCTCCAATGCTTAGAATGTCAGTCATTTTTCAACTTATATGCGCACAACGAATCCCAATGATTTAAAAAATGCATTGTTCGCAGCAATGAGCCTCTTCTTTTTAGCGTAATCAGAGCTGTTGCAGTTGTTGTTGTTGTTGTTGTTGTTGTTGTTGTTGTTGTTGTTGTAAACAATTTCACTTGGAAGAAACAGGTTTCTGGAGTCGTACAACACAAGCATCTCTTTCGTTCGCACCACGCGTATTATCGCCGTCGTCGCATGTGCAGTCTGATGGTAATCTCTTCACCTCGAAAATCAAGCAACCGTCCGTCTTGATCCACAACGCGTATCGTTAGATCCGTAATGGTGATCGGAAGGTAAATGATCTGTGCGGGCCTTTCCGATATCTTATATCCTGGAGGGACTCCCGGAGAAAATTCATGTATCGTATGTACGCGCCTCCCATTGTTGTACGCGCCAGTGGTCACGCTACATTCTACGCGAATAATGTTCACGTTCATGATATTAATTGGATAGTCCGATTCGTGCCACCGCCCTGGTTCTAATACCCGATTCATTGAGAATCCCAATAGCGATCCAATGTTATTGCGCTTCGTAAAATCTACGGTGAACGAACAGTACAGCTCGCTTTTCATGGTGTTGTTGTTGGGACGCAACACTATAGGATACACATCGTTGTCACCATCATCCTTGTTGTCATCGAGATTTTTAGGATACCGCTCGAGTAATCGCTGCCTCAAATACTTGGCAATGGCATCTAGTTCGTAGGAGCCGTGTGGAATCCTAATAGTTTCAGGAGTGGGGGCAACACTGCTGTTTTTGATGCCATAGTTTGAGGTGAAGTAGAATTTATCGTTGCTCCAGTCGATGTTCGGTATTGTATGATAAGTTTCAAAGGTTGTTAGACCAAGCTCGTAATCATCACCACTCAAATCTATGGGTGGAAAGTAGCTCACCGCGAGGGTGCTACTCTTACCGGTTAGAGTGAATGTTAACGACATATTCCGCTGAAACTGTTCGACTAGTACTGAATCAGAGTGGTGGAAGTCAATCCTTAAATTCGGTGCCGATCGTTTGTAGAAAGCGTAGACATAGTTGTCCGCAATTGCTCTGATTGTACTTCTGATACGACGTTCGATTGTATTCGATTTTCACAGCATCTTTATCCAGATATTGTACCAATTCTCTAGGCGGTCGAAGATTCCCAAAGCTGTCGAAATATATAGCTCGACATCCTCTCTTCGCATATGCCACCCAATGAGTCCCCGACCCCTCGACATTGTCCAAATTTACGATACCGCTCTCGTTTCGACGTACTCCTCCGACAGGTAGTGCATTGCGCATAAAAACACCTCTAAAGAATGGAATACGCATACGTTTTGCCAACTCCTCTAATTGCGCATCGGTAGTTACGGCCACTAGCATTTTTATTTCCTTTTCGACGTTTTTTTTTTTCGTTTCGATATTCCCTGTCCGCGCTTGTACGGTGTGAGATAAAGTCCACGACCTTCCATGGAGCGATTATGACGTTGCATTTCCCGCAGCTGATGTTGCGCTGCCTTATTATCGTTTACCGCCTTGACGATCCCCGCCGCTCCACCAGCTAACGATCCGAGAACACCTAGTGGCGGGAGAAGTGGTAATATACCGCCACGTTTTGCTATCGGAAGAATCCGCTTTTTCGGTGCTCTCTTTGGAGTCCTTTTGCGAGTTTTTGTTTTCATTCCCATTCCGATTTTCGTCTTGGCCTTCATAGTTGCCCAAATAGCTGTAGCAGCACCTCTTTCACCCAGAGTCGAGTCTCGCGCAACGATGCGTTTTCGCGCTTTGTTAGCGAGAACGTTATCTGCCGCGTGCCGTTCGCCGAGGTCGTTACTACGCGAATATGCAATATCGTGTTCGCGACACGCTGCGTCCAACGGATTGATGCCTTGATCACCTCTAGCCAATCGTTTTATCAGATGAGTTCCTGGGCCGCAAAACTGGTAACCTTGGATATGTAATTCGATAGGTAGCGCGTTTATCGCCCGATTTAACAAACCACAACCTGGCTTTACTCTCGTCGACGACATTCGTTACAGTTTTTAATCAATGGTGCTGGACCGTCGATATGCGTTTGCTGCCAAGGGCGATTATAATGTTCCAGACACCGACGATACTGCCGAACCTCAGAATCGGCTTTTATATGCTCGGGGAGTCTGTTCCACAACTGATCAATATGTCTGCTAAACTCTCGCAGTAGAATAATCTTTGGTATATATTTCAGCTGCTCAGAGGTTAGGTCTCGAATATCACAATTATCCGACAGGACCAGAAGCATTTTGAATACTGAGCTGTTTTGCTTCGGCGCGGACCTATAAATAGGGCGCGTCGCCGCTTCGATGTATCAAAATCATTTTTCACAGTTCGCGGAGAGGATGCGGTTCGTGCAACAACCTGTAACGATACGCGTGACAAATTTCGATGATAAATCGCAAATGATGTCCTCGAAAACAAGACGCATGCATGGCAGCATGCTACCAAACACTATACGCTGCCTCATTTGTGGTCCATCAAATTGTGGAAAGACCAACGTGCTGATGAGCTTGTTGGAAAGTCCTCACGGCGTTCGCTTCGAGAACGTGTACGTGTATTCCAAGTCGTTGCAACAGCCAAAATATCTGTATTTGGAGAATTTATTGACTCCGATAGATGAAATTGGCTACTTTACGTTTTCGAATAACAGTGACGTCATCCCACCGAGCGAATCGCTTCCGAATTCTATTTTTATCTTTGATGACGTTGCATGCGACAAGCAAGATACGATAAGGGAATACTTTGCAATGGGGCGCCACTCGAACGTCGACTGCTTCTATCTCTGTCAGACGTATGCAAAGATTCCCAAACGTCTTATACGCGACAATGCGAATCTATTGATTCTGTTTAAGCAGGATGGTACCAACTTGAAACATGTGTACAACGATCACGTAAACACTGATATGTCTTACGAAGATTTCTGCGCGTTATGTCGTAATTGTTGGCAACGGGAGTATGGTTTCGTGGTAATAGACAAGGATAGCACGATGTCCAATGGACGTTATAGAAAGGGATTTAACGAGTTTGCCATACCATGAGATTGTCACTTGTCGTCGACACGTCGGTGGGAAAGCAACGTCTACGGTACAACGATGATTGATATCGATAGTCTGGAGATTAAGGATCGCGAGAGAATAGTGAAGGAAATTGCAAAAACCAGCGAAGCCATCCGCAAGAAATATCACGCTTTGAAGACTGGCAAGATGGAGGAAGATATCGCGTTGGAGAGATACTTTAAACCTGTCGTCGAACCCCTAAAACATATCGTTGAAAATACTACAGCGGTAGAAGCTGACGACGAGTCACCGCTGATGAGCACAGACGTTGAAGGAAATTAAACATTAACGCCTAAAACAAAGAGGAAACGATCATACATGTCATCGAAAAAATCACTCGTAACCTCCACACCAGTTCAATCGAAGCGGAAACGGCAGAATGTCACGTCAAACGATTCCACGGTTTCTTCCACACCAATAAATACATTTCCCACTGTACAATCGGTCGCAACCAATTGTAACGTCCCACGCGGACTCGAACCCGGCATTACCGACCGCCGATAAAACAGCGCTACTTAACCTATGTACAGCTAACCTAGTAATTAAGCGAATAATAATGAAACAAATGTTAGAATAATATTAGAAATAAATAAACATAAATACTGACAAAGATCTAGACTAAGAATATAAAGCGATAAACAAACAAATTGTTAATGAAGGAAATAATATAACACGCATGCGCCAGTCCGCCAAGGCTGGGGTATAAAAGGGAGTGCACGAAGCACGGTGGTCACTTCTTCTACTTTGCCAACAGAAGCGAGCTCGCCCCGGAGACGGAAGCGGCCGCTCTAGCAGCAGACATAGCAAGAGATCGAGCTCGCCCCGGAGACGGAAGCGGCCGTTCCTAAAGCTATCATTGCCAAGAGTACGAGCTCGCCCCGGAGACGGAAGCGGCCGTACACTGCAATACGAGAAGTCACTAGTAGAACGAAAATCTGCCAAAAGTAACGAGCTCGCCCCGGAGACGGAAGCGGCCGTTCTTACAGCAGACATAGCTAAGAGATCGAGCTCGCCCCGGAGACGGAAGCGGCAGTTCTTGAAGCTATCGTTGCCAAGAGTAAGAGCTCGCCCCGGAGACGGCAGCGGCATTACACTGCGACGCAAATAACCTGTACATAATTCAACCACATATATATATAAATATATGCATATAGATAAGATACAAAACCTGTAATCATAGCTGTAGTTACTATTAATTTGTTATAATTACTATTGAATAAACGAGCCATTGTTAAAGATAAGTTGGATTTTACTCCTTTGCTCTGCAATAACGAAACCCCACCTATCCTTTACTCGAGGGGACGCCGCTCTCCTCTCGAGAATCTGTGGCGATCAGTTTTCCCTGGCAATCGGACGTTACAGGTTGGATATTTTTGGTGACAGCGGTGGGATTTTTTGATTTCGTTTAGAAGGATTAATATTTCGCTTAGTAAAATACTCCAAAAAGTGAGTAATTTCCCCGAAAATTTTTCTCTCTTCTTAGTAAATTCTACGGAGACTTAAATTTCACAATGGCTGACAAGGAACTTGACCAAGCAATGGCAAACATAGCAATCGATACTACAGCTCAAGGAGCTACAGAAACTATAGAAACACCAGGAGATACAAACACTCCAGAAAATTCGAACCCTCAAGTTAATATGAATACAGCTACGAGTACATATCCTCAACTACCGCACATTAGCCTACGCGATACAGCGGACACAGTCCCTTCTTTCAACGGCAGGAATATACCGATATATCAATTTGCTAAAAGTTGTCGACATGCACGGCGCATGGTAAACCCAAACGCGGAGTACGGATTCGTTCAACTCATAAAGAATAAGCTTTTCGGACAAGCCTCAAGAGTAGTTTTAAGCGGGGAATATAATACAATCAATGACCTTATCTCCGTATTAAGCTCACGCTTTGCACCGTTACATACATCTATTCAATTGTACGGCGAACTATCAAAAATCGCGCAATTACCGACCGAAACAACAGTAGATTATGGCAGTCGTGTATCTAACTTACTCCTACAAATCAAACATTGTAACGCGATAGAAGTACCTACACACGAGGCTCAATTCAATATAACTGCGGAACAAAACTCTATAAAAGCATTTCTAACGGGATTAAAGACTGAAATACACAACAGAATATACGAACACACCTTCAGTAGTCTTGATCGCGCTATCAACGTCGCTATCAAAGCGGAGGCAGAGTTCAACGACAATCAAACGCGAGCAAGAGTAGCACAGACCAACCAATGTGCGAACTGTCTTGGATATGGCCATGATATCACCACCTGTAGCAACCAACAAACCTCGCGGCAAAAGAATTGTCAACATTGCAACAAGACGGGACACGCAACGCATGAATGTAGGAACAGAGGCCAATACAATACATACTGTGACTTTTGCCGAAGACCAGGACATATGACACAAGATTGTAGAAGTCGAAGCTACACAAATCGAACTCCACAATCCAATACATATTGCGACCATTGCCGAAGACCAGGACATATGACACAAGATTGTAGAAGTCGAAGCTACACAAATCGAACTCCACAATCCAATACATATTGCGACTACTGCCGAAGACCAGGCCACACAATACAAGAGTGTAGGAACAAAAATTATACAAATAGAACACAACAGCCAGAAATATTCTGTGAATACTGCAAGTACAAAGGCCATACCATAGAACAATGCAGGAAGAAGATGTACTTCGATAGGAAAGAAAAAGAAGAAACACAACCTCGTACGGTACGTCAGCAAGCCATACTTAGATTAAAAACCGAACAAGTAAGGAAACCTCCTAGTATCCTTCTTTTTGATGTAGGATTTAGCGAAGAACAGGCAACATTAATGATCGATACCGGATCCGATCTAAACGTAATTAAGAGGAGCGCTGTTTCATCCGACATCCCAATCTTCACGGACATTCTCTTCGACCTCAATGGCATCACAAGCGGTCTACTCAGCACCATTGGGTATATCAAAATAAAGACCCTAAACACAGAAATTATCCTCCACGTCGTAGAAGACCTTCCTATCAAGCAGGATGGAATATTGGGGACGGAGTTCTTCCAAACCAACGGGGCAACAATCGACTACATGCATTCGGCAATAACTATTGGAAGAGAGACTGTTCCATTCATCGACCCAGAGACGATCACAATACCAGCAAGATCAAGGAGCCAAATATATGTACGAGTCCTAAATACGCAATCCAGTACAGGGTACATTCCAAAAATGAAAATTCACCCTAATTTACACATGGGTAATGCACTTGTATCAAACAACAACGGTGTAGCATACCTATTCGCAATAAACACATCTACAAAAGACATAAAAATTCCTGTACCATCCGTCGAACTAGAACCATTCGAAGAAGTACCTGTAGGAGAAGAAACAGCGGACAAATACGAAAAACCCAACAGAATACACCAGCTACTTCAACTACTACGATTGGAACATTTAAATTCAGAGGAACGAGCCAGCATCGAGGAATTAATAAAAGAACATTCGGATAGATTCTACCTCCCAGGAGAAAAATTGGAAGCAACAAACAGAGTATACCATAGAATAGTAACAGAAAGCAACGTTCCTGTATTCACGAGGCAATATAGATACCCTCAAGCATATAAAGAAGAAGTAAGAAAACAAACCAAAGAATTACTCGAGAAGAAAATAATACAGGCTTCGTCATCTCCTTATAATTCACCGATATGGATCGTACCTAAGAAAGAGGATGCACAAGGAAATATAAAATCCAGAATCGTAATCGATTTCAGGAAACTGAATGAACTAACAATTGGAGACGCCTATCCCCTGCCAAACATAACTGACATATTAGATCAGTTTGGAAGCGCGAAATACTTCTCCGTATTTGATCTAGCATCCGGATTTCATCAAATTCCAATGCATCCAGACGATCGCCACAAAACGGCCTTTTCTACGATATATGGACACTATGAGTTCAACAGAATGCCATTCGGACTCAAAAATGCACCAGCTACCTTCCAAAGACTCATGGACCAAGTATTAACGGGCCTTCAAGGAATAGAACTCTTCGTATATCTAGATGACATCGTAATATATGCCAGTTCTCTTAAAGAACACGCAACAAAGTTTAAACGCCTGATGAAAAGACTAACAGACGCCAACCTCTATCTTCAACCAGATAAATGTGAATTCCTGAAGAAGGAAGTGTCGTATCTAGGACACGTAATAGGAGAAGAAGGAGTCAAGCCTAACCCACGAAAAATAGTGGCCGTCAAGGAATTTCCAACTCCCACAACAGTTAAAAACGTAAAACAGTTCTTAGGACTAAGCGGATACTACAGAAGATTCATCAAGGACTTCTCAAAAATTGCACGACCTCTGTCAAATTTAACCAAAAAGGACTACCAATTCGAATGGACTCAAACAACAAAAATCATTCGATATTCTGCGGGAAGCTCTCTGCAAGGAACCTATCCTACAATATCCAGACTTCGAGAAGACGTTCAACATTACAACAGACGCCTCAGGTATTGCTGTAGGTGCAGTTCTTAGCCAGGGTGAAATCGGGAAAGATTTACCAATAGCCTACGCATCTCGTGTCCTAAATGATGCAGAAACTCGTTACTCTCCAACCGAACGAGAATTATTAGCAATTATATACGCAGTATTTCACTTCAGACCCTATGTTTATGGCAGGAGGTTCTACTTAATAACAGACCATAAACCACTAGAATGGCTACAAAATATTTCAAATCCAACATCTCGGTTAATGCGATGGAAAATAAAACTAGCAGAATACGACTATAAAATTTTGTATAAACCAGGAAAATATAACACAAACGCAGACGCATTATCAAGAAATCCAATAGCATTACCTTTAGACGCAAAACGAGCGCTGTTGAGTACGAAAATGCTTATGCTAAATTGCTAAGCCGTAATCGATTCTCGGATGCCGTAGATGATGTGGGGTGGTAAAGAAATTACACTCAGTTAACAATAACAACATAGTGGACTGTATTTAAAAAGTAAGTTTGGCTGAACCATTACAGACCGGCTCAGTCGAGCGCTCGTTTCGAACTCTAGCATTCGCTCGCGACCGGAAAATCTCCACGATTCCTCGCAGGGGTGGAGTCTTAACGAAACAGGGATAAATGAACTTAAACTATTGGTGGAGGCGTGTCAATGTCGAGCATGCTGTGAAGCGTAAGAGAGGGAGACTTCCAAATCTCGAAACTGGTCTGGACAGTATTTATCGAAGCATCGTTATCTAATTTATGGGTTTACGATGGTACCTCGGCGACAGTCTAAATACATCGACGCGAGGCCACCCGAGTGGAACCCTTAGCCTCTGGGAAACTCAGTTCCGTCTTAGGCCAGGACTCGAACCTTGGTGATATATGGCTGGACAACAGCTTTACACTTGAGGTGACGAAAAACAGCCGCGTATCCTCAAACCTAAACACGACAATACGCCGATGTCCCTTTCTGATCTCGATGGTTTACATTTTACGCTTTCTCTTCTCAACATATCGCCCGCCTTGAACGATCACGTTCAAAAACAAAAACAAGATCATATTGAAAATGACCAATGACAGTAAAATGAGGTTAACCCCCTAATCACAAGTATTGAAAATGTTTGAAAACCGCGAACACAAATCTTAATAAGATGTTAGATATATGCGTGAACACCACGCAGTCTTACAAATAGCACTCAACACACAATATAATATACAACGCGACTGAATCAAATAGAACAATGAAAAAATAAGCAGAACATTTATATCTAAGTGATTATGTACCTTAAAAATAACATACAGATGACGTACATAGTCAAAATTATGGCGGCAAACGTTGTACCGATAATACAAAATATAAGCGACGATGCTTATGTCTTATGGCAATGCAAATAGCCTATTTGGATCAATTATCCAATTCTGGACTTTCAATCGGTAGTGGCGAGAGTCTTTTTACACTACGCTTATAAGTCCCGTGACTTGTCCGAATCGTGACAACACGCACGATGTTATCTTCTCCTGGATGGATGTCCACAATTCGTCCAAGCTTCCATTGGAGTGGTGGGGTGTTGTCCTCCCTGATGATTACCAAAATTCCTTTCTGAAATGATGTGCTGTCCCCAAGATGCCATTTCTTTCGAGTATGCAGAATCTGCAAATACTCTTTGTGCCAGCGCGACCAAAAATGCTGCTTCACCTTTTGGACGTGTTGCCAAAAGGACAGCCTGTTAGTCTTTACATCTAATAGATCACGCTCCGGTAAGCTGTGCAGCGAATCGCCGATTAGAAAATGACATGGGGAAAGAGCAGTTAAATCATTGGGATCTGAGGACAGTGGAGTCAATGGACGTGAGTTTAATATGGCTTCGATTTCAATAATCAGCGTATTAAATTGTTCATAAGTGAACAGTTCCTCGCCAACAATTCTATAAAAATGCAATTTGAAAGCTTTTACCGCTGCCTCCCAAAGCCCGCCAAAATGCGGTGAACGGGGAGGCGAGAAGTGCCAATTGATATCCTCATTGCTTAGAAAATGTTGAAATTTCTTCTGATATTCGTCGGAAGCTAAAAATGCCTGTAGATGCATGATCTCATTCTTAGCACCAACGAAGTTGGTACCGTTATCCGTATATATATTTTGCGCCCTTCCTCGCCTAGCAAAAAAACGTTTAACTGCAGCTAAACATGCCTCTGTAGTGAGGTCTGTGACCAATTCCAAATGCACGGCCTTCGTCGCAAAACAGACGAATATCGAGACGTAAACTTTGACCCTTGTACGATTACGAACCTTCTTTTCTTTTATGTAGAAAGGGCCGCAATAATCTATTCCCGTATTTTGGAAAGGTCGGGACTGCGTGACTCTGTCCCTAGGTAAATCTCCCATAACATAATTAGGTACCCTGGGACTATGCCTGCAGCAACGCACACATCGACGAATGACACGCCTTGTCCCGTTTCTGCCGTCAATCGGCCAGTAACGTTGTCGCACGGCATTCAAAGTTGCCTGAATACCAGCATGCCAATGTCGCAGGTGTTCGCGCCGAATTATCAATTCTGTGATAATATGATTACGAGGTAAAAGAATAGGGTGCTTTTGTGCATAATGCAACGGCGCGTGCTTTAATCTACCACCGACCCTAACTAAACCCTGTTCGTCTAGAAACGGCGTCAAATTCAAAATTTTACTTCCTTTAGGAAGTGAAATTCCCTTTTTTAAGTTACAAATTTCCGAGGAAAAACTTCTGCCTGCATTTCGCGTAGAACTATTTCGTGGGCTTTACGAATTTCTTCAGGCGTTAGTTCACCCTTAATCTTCGTTTGATGCCTAGCATTGTGATAAAAACGGAAAATATAAGCGACGACTCTGTTCAAAAGACTGATTGACGAGAACCTAGTCAGTAAGTCATTCGACACCTTGTTCAAAGTCAGCGTAATTACATTCCGCTTTTCAGGAACAGTAGCCAGCGTGATAGTACTAACGGGCCAACAACTTTCTTCTTGTGCCAACCACTGAGGACCCTCTAACCAGATCTTGTTATCGAGAAATTGTGACGGTGATTGTCCTCTTGAAATGCAATCCGCTGGATTATCATGCGTAGCAACATGAAACCACGCTTGCGGGTCAGTTTCATTCTGTAGTTTAGTAACCCTATTTGCTACAAAAGTCTTCAAAACATGTGGTGCTGTTTTGATCCACTGTAAAACCACGCTTGAGTCTGACCAAAACCTCACCATGTCAAACCCGATGATAGGCAAAGCCTTCATGACTTCACGGAATAACTTAGACAATAATCTAGCCGCACAAAGTTCGAGCCGTGGCAACGATATAGTTTTCACCGGAGCGACTCGTGACTTCGCACATAAAAGACTCACGCTGTGTTTACACTGACTGGTAGTGCTTCTAATATATATGCATGCGCCGTATGCGCTTTCGCTGGCATCACAAAACCCGTGAAGCTGCAAATGCGTAGCCTGATCAACAACTACCTTTCGCGGAGCATAGAAATTATTTAAGCAATGTAGTTCGCTTCTAAAATCTACCCAAGACTGTTGTAGATTTTCTGGAACAGCTTCGTCCCATCCTACATTAGCTTTCCAAAGCTGTTGCATAAAGATTTTAGCCCTAATTACGACTGGCCCGATCAAACCGAATGGATCGAACAGCTGAGCGACTTGTGACAATATAACTCTTTTGGTGAACTGCTGTGATTCCGGAAAGGGTTTGATCACATAAAATACATCATCTGTAGATGATCTCCAGAAAACTCCTAATGTTTTCCTAACCATCGTATCATCTAAACACAAGGCCCTTTGATTATTATGATTATCCAAATCTTCCACTAACTGGGATTCGTTCGAAGCCCATTGCCTGAGATGGAATCCTCCCAATTTTGACAGCGCGACCAAGTCATCTCTTAACTTGAAGGCTTCCTCGATACTAGGAGCCCCCGTGAGCAAATCGTCGACATAAAAATCCCGTTCGAAAACTTGCGACGAGCCTGGAAATTTACTCGACTCATCTACCGCGAGCTGCTTCAAGCATCGAACCGCGAGAAATGGAGCTGCCGAAGTACCGTACGTTACTGTATTTAATTGAAACGTCTTGACGTGTTCATCTACTGAATCACGCCACAAAATCTTTTGATATTTAGTGTCTTCGGGATGCACTAGGATCTGTCTGTACATCTTCTCGATGTCCGCCGTTAGAACAACAATATGAAAACGGAATCGTAATAAGATGGACCACAAGCTGTCCTGAATTGTCGGACCGGTCAACAAAGCATCATTGAGGGAGACCCTACTGGAGCTCTTAGCCGAGGCGTCGAAAACTACCCTCACCTTCGTGGTGTCGCTAGACTCTTTAACAACCGCGCGATGCGGCAGATAAAATCCTGATCTAACCTCATCTTGAATGACCTCACGCATGTGCCCTAAAGCTGCGTACTCTCGCAGAAATTCCTTGTACTGCTCCCGAAGAGCTGGATTCTTTTGCAATCTGCGCTCAAGAGCATAAAATCGTTTGAGCGCAGCACTTCGCGACTCACCAATATGATCCTTCCGATCATTGAAAGGCAAACTAACAATATAGCGACCCGATGAATCGCGCGAAGTGTGATTGACGAAGTGTCTCTCACATTCCAACTCTTCAGATGATAAGAGTGGTTTCGATGCTATCTCTTCAAGATCCCAAAATTGTCTTAAACAATTCTCCAAGGACGTAACCAAATGACAGGTTCGAACCGAACGAACGCGCGGAAAACGTCGCTGCCAATCATCAGATCCTGTCACTAACCAGCCTAAATGTGTGCCCTGTAAAATAATGGAACCCCCACATAACTCGATCTGTTCGGAGCGTAAGAGTCTATAAAACAGATTGCTACCTAACAACGCATCAATGACTCCTGGTCTGTGAAATTCCGGATCAGCTAACCGCAGCCTTTTCGGAATTTTAAACGCGCTACGATCAACCTGCGACGCTGGTAAAAAACCAGTAATAGACGGAAGCGTAACAAAAGTAGCTTGCGCTTCAAAGGTACCTACTCTAGACTTGATGACCGCATTGACATAATGTTTCGCACGTGTCTCTACGCGAGACAATCCAGAGAAAGACAGATTTATATCATGTTTGTCCAATTGCAACGCATTCGCAAAACCTTCAGTCATCACATGAGCCTGAGAACCACTGTCCAACAATACACGGCAAAGATTTTCATTGCCGTCCCGACCCAGGACCTTTATGACCGCTGTCCCAAGTAGGACCTCTCCTTCCACGGTTACGCTTAACGTGGTCTTTATGGCACCCTCCGAGGGTGCAGCGTCTGAAGCCGATTCCTTGGCCTCCGGAATTATATTGCGAGGCCCCGACGGAAAATGCAAAAGTGTATTATGCCTGCGATGGCATTTCTTACACTTCCCGAATTTGCAATTGTTAGCGAAATGATCCGAACCGAAACAATTAAGACACAACGCTGCTCTTTTAGCAGCGTCTAGCCGATCCCGAACTGACAGATCCAAAAATTTCGGACAACTAGCTATCACGTGATCTTCCTTGCAAATACTGCACGATGTCGAACTATTGGTTGCTACATAAACTTGACCACGGTTCGGCACCTTTGATTTAACATTTTTATCCTGACCCTGTTTCGCAGCCTGCGGATAATCTTTTTCGCAATCTTCACCCCGCGATCGCTTATTGAGAAAAGCCATTAATTTTTGGAAATCAGGTATCTCCTGGTCCTCTAAAGTACGCTCCCAAGATATACGCGTCCTTTTGTCTAATTTTTTAGCAATCATATACACTAAAATAGTGTCCCAATGTTGCACTGGTTGCTCCAACGATTTGAGGGCGCCCACGTGCATCTGAGCCTGTTCTGCAAGTAATCGCAAATTCGCAGGGGAATCACGCGTAATCTCCGGTAATTCAAACAACTTCTTACAATGCGCGTTTATGATCTGACGCGGTTTGTTACATCGCTGCTGCAGTAAATCCCAGGCCACCAAATAATTCTGCTCAGTAGCGTTAAGTGGAGCAGTAATTGACGCGACATCGCCACGCAATGCGTTCCTCAACAAATGAAATTTTTGAACTGCTGGCAATTCGTCACTGTCATGAACTACTGACCTAAAGGTATCGCGAAATGTGTGCCACTCGAGAGGGTTACCATCAAAGGGTTTTATCTCAATCTTCGGCAAGAGAGAACTGGTCTCCTTTACCAACACCGTGCTCGGTGAGTCCACACTTCGCGTCACAGAAACAACCCTTTCTACATTTTTTAACGCCCTAATACGCAAGCTAATTAAATCGGAAGTCTGATAATATTGAGTCTCAAACTGTTGACGATCATTCGTATAATCAGATTCTAAATCCTCCGATTCGATCTCGAGTTGCACTTCCGAAAAACTTCGATATGCTTCCTCTAACTTAGCGGCGCGTGTTTCCAACGCGTCAATAGAAAGATCCGCGGTGTCGGTCACCGCGTTCAATATTCGCGTCACTAGACCTTTAATGGTCCCACGATACTTCTTCTGCTTTTTTAACTCGGCAGACTCAGTGTTAGGCATGATAATTGAAATCGAAGCGTAAGAAGGAAAACAAAACTAAAGGACACCGATTCGCTGAACTCACCCAAACAGTGACCCAAGATGCAAACAAGACAGCTGTCGGCGTGGTCCAAACGCTCTCTGATGCAAATCCAAATTCGTTGTCCAGGAAGCAGGCGACGTCAATGTTCCGTCGGAAGCTGTCCGCACGGCCGCGTCGTAGTCCCGCGTAGCCCTTCCGCGCCTGGCTCCTTGGAGGTCAATCCACTATCATCCGCAATAGGCCGCCGTCTAAGAACCGGAACCAGATGTCCGATGCAGGCGATGCGATCTGGGGTGTACCCTCCAATGTATCCAGAAGATGGAATCCGACAAAGTAGGATCCGTCGATGGAACAATCCGGAACGTGATCCGGTCCAAAATGTTCGAAAATGCAGTTCAAAGTGTAAATTCGAACTGCTGTCAGCACTGTGTAATCCACCACTTATCACAATGTTCAATATCCGGCTCGAAGGACCAAAATGTTGAGTACGAAAATGCTTATGCTAAATTGCTAAGCCGTAATCGATTCTCGGATGCCGTAGATGATGTGGAAGGGTGGTAAAGAAATTACACTCAGTTAACAATAACAATATAGTGGACTGTATTTAAAAAGTAAGTTTGGCTGAACCATTACAGACCGGCTCAGTCGAGCGCTCGTTTCGAACTCTAGCATTCGCTCGCGACCGGAAAATCTCCACGATTCCTCGCAGGGGTGGAGTCTTAACGAAACAGGGATAAATGAACTTAAACTATTGGTGGAGGCGTGTCAATGTCGAGCATGCTGTGAAGCGTAAGAGAGGGAGACTTCCAAATCTCGAAACTGGTCTGGACAGTATTTATCGAAGCATCGTTATCTAATTTATGGGTTTACGATGGTACCTCGGCGACAGTCTAAATACATCGACGCGAGGCCACCCGAGTGGAACCCTTAGCCTCTGGGAAACTCAGTTCCGTCTTAGGCCAGGACTCGAACCTTGGTGATATATGGCTGGACAACAGCTTTACACTTGAGGTGACGAAAAACAGCCGCGTATCCTCAAACCTAAACACGACAATACGCCGATGTCCCTTTCTGATCTCGATGGTTTACATTTTACGCTTTCTCTTCTCAACAAGCGCATTCGGAAACAAATTCTCACGAGAATAAAAAACAAAAGCAGTTCCATCAACATAACACGAGACAACGAGATACTACAGCCTCAACCTCAGGAAATCCAGCTCCACACAAACAACTTAGAATTATTTCAACAGATTCTGAATCCTCATCATACGACGAGAGCGACTCGATAAATACAAAACGGCAAAAATTAAAACGAAAAATAAAAAGAAACACCTCTTCATCTCAACCAGAAGTAAAAAAGCAAAACGTCGTAATTTATACACCCCCTCAAATCACAGTACCAGTAGAAGTACACGCACCTCCTCAAGATACAGAAGTACATATACCCTCTCAACATAGGAACTGCACAAGAGCATTTAGAATACCTCACATCAAGGAAGACGAAGACCTAATAGAAGAAATAGAAGAAACTTTCATAGTACCAAACCACAACTATAAAGACCCTCCCAAAATTGATGCAGAAACAGGCACAAGTACTCACCACACACCTAAAAAAAAGAAACGAAAATTAAAATCCAGTACTGACACTGCTCCTATAACTCCCATAAAAATTAAAAAGGGGAGAATACTTACACCACCACTATCTCCTCTTCCACCACTATCTCCTCTTCCACCATTATCTCCTCCTCCACCAGTATCATCCATTCCATCACAACACACAACAGGCAGACCAATAATAGTGTCGAACATTCCTGTTAAAAAACAAAACATGGAAGTAGAGGATCACTTATGGATAGGCAAAGGATACATCATAACATTCATCAACACAAAGGGTAAACCGATAGGACCAGCTGGGGATAGATTATATAAGGAGAAAAATATAAAAAATAAACTTCCACTCCCATTAAAAACTGGAGAATCAATCAAGCTTAAGGAAGGAAAACACACAATCCTTGGACTTGTTATAACAGACCATCCAACAGAAGAAGATTTATACAAGTCACTAAGAACACTTCACACTCAACTAATACTTGAAAACACCACAAGAGTATATATAGCAGGCGAAGAAAACAAAATTTCATTAAATAGACTGTGGAATTTAATAGACATAATATTCTTACAAGACGACATTCAATTCATATTCTGTAAAGGCACACTAATAACTCCTTCTATACAAGAGAGACCACAAATTATTCAAGAAAATCACCAAACTCCTATAGGAGGACACAAAGGAATAAATAAAACGTACCATCGAATAAGGAATCAGTACTATTGGAAAAACATGAAGTATGAAATCACTCAATTCATCAAAACTTGTTTGGAATGTCAAAAGACTAAATTAGTAAGAGTTAAAAACAAAGAACCTATGATATTGACAGACACACCAATTGATGCCTTTGATAAAGTTTCTATGGATATTGTGGGACCACTACCTTTTACAGATACAGGAAATGGTTATATACTCACTATCCAAGATAACCTAACTAAATATTCTCTTGCAATACCATTGGCAAACGTCACCTCGGAGGACATAGCTAGGGCATTCACAGAACACTTCATCTGCAAGTTTGGAAGTCCTAAAGCCATTCCCACAGATCAGGGACCGAATTTCATGAGTGCCCTTATGAAAAAATTTGCCAAAGCATTCCACATAAAGCAGTATCGAACTTCCGCATACCATCCACAATCTAATGGATCCTTAGAAAGAAGTCATCACGTCCTTGTAGAATATTTACGACACTATGTATCAAAAGAGAAACAATGGGATCAATGGTTGCCACAAGCAATGTTTTCATATAACACAAGCACTCACGAAGGTACAAAATTCACGCCTCACGAGCTTGTTTTCGGTAGAAAAGCCCGCCTTCCTTCAAATATTCCTCCAACAGACAAAATCAAAACCTATCCGGATTTCGTCGATAAACTAATAGATAAACTTCATCACATCCGACAAATGGCGCGACACAATTTAGAAGAATCAAAAATACGGCAGAAATACTACTATGATCAAAAGATTCAACCGGAAACGTACAAAATAGGGGATTGGATTTGGTTATTAAAACCAAGACGTGAAAAATTAGAACCGGAATACAGCGGACCCTATCAAGTCATCGAAATTTTAAATAATAGTAATTTAAAAATAGCAATAAATCCAAAACAAATAAAAATCGTCCACATGAATAGAGTCAAGAAAACTTATTTACCTTAGGGAGAAGACTTGACATGCGCAAGAACTAGTATAAATAGAGGAGCAAATACAAGATTCCTTCACTCTCGCTGAAACACTCACACGAGTAACGACATTAATAGTCGCAGCGAGATGGATAAATTCATATGTCCAGAGAAAATTTATAAACGCGATGTATACTATTACGGCAATCACATTCTGTGTGAAGGTTGCGCACATAGACTAGGAGAAGAACATAGACGACCAGCAGCAGAGCACCTTCTTGCACTACCTACAAAAAACAATAATAATCAACGGTGCCTCATCTGCCAGAGGGCACTCTACATAAGGAAAAAAATAATTAATTGCACCTTATGTACCTTATTTTCGTATCGACTAACAGAAATAGCAAGACATAACATGAAATTAGGTTACGTATATCCCGTCATCAGGGAAGAAATTCTGAAGAAACTATAAGGACCAATAGGAATCGTGCGACCTAGGAAAACCCTAGGGACTAGAAAAAAAAAAGGGGGGTTTGCAACACTACATAGAATCATTCGAAAGGAAGCTCAAACGAAGCTAGTCCACAATAGGAAACGTATTCTTCTAAAAAAAAAAAAAAAGGAAAAATGGATAATTATATATGTCTAACAAAGGTATATGATCACAACGTATACTATTATGGAATCACCGAAATATTGTGTGTGCAATGTGCACACTTTTCGGAAATGGATGAGGAGAAAATCGGCTATCCGCATTTGATGGCAACTAAGAACAGAAGAAGCTACCGGATATGCCGCCGGTGCCGCCGAATCCTGTATATTGCCAAACCAGTGGAACAGTGCACATTATGCACTCTCTTAACACCGCAGATCCATCCGGAAATAAAAGAAATACTAGTAAAAACTGGAGCAACATACCCCGTAATAAGGGAGATGATATTAGAGGATCTCCAATGATATACCTAGAAAAGGAAGAAATTATTATATATCCAAAATTGTAAATACGTTCCATTATATATCATTATTTTTTATTATATTATCTTTCTAACACACTACACTTACAAATACACACACACACACACACACAAACACATTGTAATAAATACTTACACGTAGTTTTAATCATTTTTATACAAATATACGTTCATAACCCTTATAAAAGAGGACAAATTCATTACCCAGAATATAAAATTGCGAAATAAATTACAAAAGCAGATTCAAAATTCGCGCCAACGAATATTTCAACCGCGCTTGCATCTAACTTCAGATCTCACTATCAAACCGCGTTGCGTCAAACTTCAACATACAGCTTTGAAACATGCCGAAACGGTCAGGAACACGACACGCGAAAAAACAAAAGAATAAACAGCAACTGGAACATATATTCAATGAGATGATCCCAGTACCACCGCTGATTACCCCGCTCCCGACATCTCCAGAGGAAATGGTAAAACCCTCCTAAAACATTCCTTTCTTTCCAAACTGACAAAAAAACACAAACCCCTTAAAGATACCACCTCCTGTTTCCCCGGAACCTCTATCAACAACACCGGAGTTCAAGATCCCGGAGATTCCTCCAAGAAGGCGAAAGAAAAAGGATGTTGGAGATTATCAAGGACTAATCCTAATTGACATTCCCCCACCAGACTGGGAGGCATACAAGGCCCTGCCAGAGTCAGACCCTCGGCAATGGGTATGGAAGATATTACGAAGAGCTGGAACGGGAGCGGCAGAGAAATATGTCCCGGCAAGGAAAGGAGGAAAATAAAAACAAATGTATATATATAATATTGTAATAATAATAAATAAATATAACATTGTCTCAATCTTTCGAGGACGAAAGATCACTTAGGGGGGAGGTGTGACGTCCCACGCGGACTCGAACCCGGCATTACCGACCGCCGATAAAACAGCGCTACTTAACCTATGTACAGCTAACCTAGGAATTAAGCGAATAATAATGAAACAAATGTTAGAATAAGATTAGAAATAAATAAACATAAATACTGACAAAGATCTAGACTAAGAATATAAAGCGATAAACAAACAAATTGTTAATGAAGGAAATAATATAACACGCATGCGCCAGTCCGCCAAGGCTGGGGTATAAAAGGGAGTGCACGAAGCACGGTGGTCACTTCTTCTACTCTGCCAACAGAAGCGAGCTCGCCCCGGAGACGGAAGCGGCCGCTCTAGCAGCAGACATAGCAAGAGATCGAGCTCGCCCCGGAGACGGAAGCGGCCGTTCCTAAAGCTATCATTGCCAAGAGTACGAGCTCGCCCCGGAGACGGAAGCGGCCGTACACTGCAATACGAGAAGTCACTAGTAGAACGAAAATCTGCCAAAAGTAACGAGCTCGCCCCGGAGACGGAAGCGGCCGTTCTTACAGCAGACATAGCTAAGAGATCGAGCTCGCCCCGGAGACGGAAGCGGCAGTTCTTGAAGCTATCGTTGCCAAGAGTAAGAGCTCGCCCCGGAGACGGCAGCGGCATTACACTGCGACGCAAATAACCTGTACATAATTCAACCACATATATATATAAATATATGCATATAGATAAGATACAAAACCTGTAATCATAGCTGTAGTTACTATTAATTTGTTATAATTACTATTGAATAAACGAGCCATTGTTAAAGTTAAGTTGGATTTTACTCCTTTGCTCTGCAATAACGAAACCCCACCTATCCTTTACTCGAGGGGACGCCGCTCTCCTCTCGAGAATCTGTGGCGATCAGTTTTCCCTGGCAATCGGACGTTACACAATGATGCCGACGTTTTCGAAACTTCTGCAGATGAGTCGTTTGCAACATCTGTCAGACATCAACTCCAAACATCCACGGGACGAGAAACGTTGCGCAACCATTTCGGCCCGCTGGGTCAAAAATATATGAGCACAATCCTAAGTAGTGATAGGGATATGACCATGGACTATGTGTATGGTATATTCTTTGGTGGTAGTGGACCGATGCTTGGGGATAAGGCTTTCGATATAGACAAGGATGATAATATAATCATCGATGGTATAAAATACGGAGGAACACCCGGTCTTTACGAACTGATTTTTAAGAGAATTCCCGACGATACCACATACACCGATGCCGATAAACAAAAATATAAAAGTATACTGCTGACGACGAATGCACACAGACGCGGTCATGATGCTCAAAATCCCATATTGGGTAACAAGGGATACAAGTACAAACATGTAATTGCACCGCTACTCCCCCGTGTATCGGTTAGTAGGACAGGGAAAGGTCTATCGACACCGCGAGTCATGGTGGTAAACGATAACAAGATCGATTACGTGCACTGGGACGATCCCAACGAGCTGGTGGATCGATTCCGTTTGCTGGAAGCGTCGCGTCAGGCGGGTAACAACTCGCATGACAACGAAATTCTATCGATTATCGAGGAACTCCGCGAGGCAGGTCTCATTATAAACTAAGCCGCGCGCCTATGATGTGCGTTGTATGCATCGAGATGCCGATCAACAAATTTGGAGTGTCGCTCGAGAAGAGTGGAGCATCTAGAATGGACTACAAATGGAGCGGTTTGCTTCGAAATTATATGCGAGATAACGCTCTTTGCGTGACCGGTGCTGACTTTGATGCAAAATCACGCGAGATACGACGCGTAGGTCAACCGGTGGCTGACACCGATGCTGTCAATAAACTATACATGAAAAAGAGTATTAAACTTTTGAGAGAGCAGCAGGAAGAATTAGAGAGGAAACTGATCGTGCTTCAGAGAGATATGCTGACGTTGCAAAACAGCGTTCAAAAGGCGTCGAATTCTATTCCGCAGAAACTTGACCAAAATTTCATCGAGGCGGGTGGGAGCACATAATGCGTGTGCACGATAATTATCGCACCATTCATGTCAAAGACACCTATGCGATCAAACATGTCACCATTATCGAAATCCAAGAGTAAAGAAGAAAACCACAGCCACAAGAAGCGACAACTTGTTGAGGAATTGCATGCTCCAGCTCGAAGACATTTCCCACGGAGGCGCGTCATAGTGCATGGATACGATGATTTGTGGCAAGCCGACGTTGTAGAAATGCGCCCATACTCGCGATTCAACCAAGGTCACTACTACATACTCACCGTCATCGATGTGTTGAGCAAGTATGCATGGGCGTTGCCGCTCAAGACTAAAAGTGGTGCTGAGGTGACTAAAGCGTTTGCAAAGATATTTAGAGATCGATATCCGAAAAATTTGCAAACCGATCAAGGAAAAGAATTTTACAACGCCGATGTGCAGAAACTCTTGACAAAGCATGGCATTAATCATTATTCGACGTATTCGGTGATGAAGGCCTCCGTCGTGGAACGTTTCAATCGAACTTTGAAGAACAACATGTGGAAAATGTTTACTCAATGTAACCTATAAATGGACCGATGCGCTGCCGCGTCTACTTGCAGAGTATAACGCACGAAAACATAGAACCATCAAAATGTGTCCTCGCGATGTTACCCCTGCGATCGCCGATAAGCTGCTAGCCACCGTATACAGCAACATAAAGATCGCAGCTCCAGCAAGATTCAAATTGGACGAGTTTGTGCGCGTGAGCAAATTTAAAACCATCTTCGATAAAGGCTATACACCGAATTGGACAACGGAGGTGTTCAAGATAGCCAAAGTACAGGCAACTAATCCCGCGACGTATCTGCTCGTCGATTCCCGCGGAAAACCAGTCGCCGGAGGATTCTATGAACACGAGCTGCAGCGCGTCACCGATCCTGATGCGTATCTGGTGGAAAAAGTGTTGCGTAGGAAGGGTGATAAGATATATGTCAAGTGGCTAGGGTTTGATAAATCATACAATTCATGGATAAATAAAAATAATGTATTGTAAAATAATAATAATACATGGTTCAATAAAAATAATGTATCGGTAAAATAAATACATGTGTATAATTTATTTAATATAATTCCATCATTTATAATGATGAGTTAATAAATACAATTGTATCTTCTATACATGTATATACAATTTTATTGTTATGCAATAATTCCAATATTTATAAGCACGAGTTAATAAATACAATAATCTCTATTCTATAACGGAATTTTATAATGTCCCCAGGGCAGAGTGTCGATCGAATCGGGTACGATATACCGCTTGTCATCGTATGGACTTAGAGCGATTTTGGATTCTGAAATGGTATACACTTTGTGCAATTTAGACCGAATGCATGGTTGCCTGCGAACCATTTCGATCTCCTTTTGCAAACACTCCGCGTAGTCGTCAAAAGTTATTGTTCTGGCTATGACGTTAGTCTTGACGCCTTTCGCCTTTTTCATATCTTTTTTACCATCTACGCGGAGTGCGTACATTTTCGCTCTAAGACCTACGAATTCGGTCATTATCGCACCGTTATTTTCATCCTTCATCAACCCTGGAACCTTCTTATTTAAGCGCGGCATATTATATGTATTGTCGATGGGATAATCGCTTGTGTCGAATCTATCGATATTACGTTTCATGGTCTCATAGATATCTTCGCATTGAATGTTGTAAATGAGGCTGTCAGTGTCGGTATACAGAATTTTACAATTTTGAGCGAGCAGGGGAGACATGTATTCGTGGTGAAATTCATACAAGCAAATTTTCGATATGTCCAGAATGCACATACCCACGTATATCGGTTTGTTGAATTTCACCTCGAGTTTTCGCAATTCAACAGCTATTAAATTTTCTGAAAAAACACTTCTACTGTGGAAATTCGGTTTCGCGATCATTGCCTCCGCACCGAAGCGTCCATCCCAATGTGTTAAAAGTTTTACATCCACATGGTTTCGCACATTTTCCATAGTTTTACCAAATACCGCGTTGTTCATCAATTTATACAAATTTTTCTCAAAATCGTTTGTCGCACCTGTTCTGAACCGTGTATTTAGTTCGATGTAATCGCGGAGCCAGGGAGATTGAGCGAATTGAAGCACGCGGTGTATCTTTGTAATACGAAGACCGTGACGCGTGCACTGCTGCAGGTTGCGATAATGGATAACGTAACGCTGCTTATCGTATAATGTCGCGAGTAATTTGTCCTGTCTGCTGACAGGTGGTTTGGTACGCGTCGGGCAGAACGGTAGATCTGCATGAGCATCGTGCAGTCGTTGCGGATATTCCAGATCTACCTCGAGAATGTATCCCGTGGGCGAATCGATAGCGATCGACGACACGTCAAAATTTACAACATCTTCGACCCATTGAAATTTAGCGTATGGCAGGGGCTGACACATCGCCCATCCATACAAATTGTTCACGTCAAAGTACATCAAGTACGATGACGGTTCCGATGCGTCGTAAGATGGCATGTACTTGTTATTGGCATGTGCGTATCTTCCGGAACATTGACTTAAACCACCGCGTATACCGCGTTCGATAAACATGACCATATCGATGTCGGTGAGCAATTCGAATGTAATTTTGGTATGTTTTAGCATGGCATCCCACGTGAAACCTGGTAATGTATAATAATGCGCTGAATCTAATCCGTAACTCTTGATACAACTTTCACGAAAATTTTCAAAAATATCTGCCAATAACAAGACATCTGTTTTCAAATACAAGTCGCTGTATTCACCCAAGCTTCTAATCCCGAAACGTTTCCAGACAGTCTCGGCGTGCGCGTAATCGCTCTCGGATACAGTCTCACCCGTTAACGAACTGTAGAATGACTCGCGCGGTGGTAAGCACGGGTCCTGCAGCTTGTTCGCACAATCAAGGTATTCATATGGAAAGACACCCTTTCGCGTTAATAAATTGAAATCTTCAATGGATAATGTTTCAAATTGGGATCGTAAAATTTTTAATTGATCTGTGTTAAGGAATGATGCTAATTTGTCGAGACTGGTATTGAGAAATTTGTACGAATCGATGAATCGCAATTTAATATGATTTCGCGAGTCTGATTCAGCCGGATCTTCGACATTTTTTGTGAAAGAAATATACTTTTCCTTAGTTATAGGTAATACATCAACGTGACCTTTGAAAGCGGTAGCTATTTCCTCGATAATGAAATGTGAATCGTAGCCAGATAAATTATGAAAAACTATGGGGATGTAAAACGCATTTTTATATTTTAAATTGCATTTCGAATGTGCTGGTCCTCTAAACCGTCCGGATATATGACAATGATCGCGAACTCGTACATCATCAGCCTCGAATGGCTCTTCGCAAATATGACAATGTGATGCATTGCGAAATGTTATCCACTGGTCTTTTGTCAACTTTTCCATAGAAGTATTATTGGCCAGAATGGGCTTGGTAAAATCTGCAAAATTTTTTAGTTCATCAACGAACCATGAAATACAATCCGCGTCGCGGCGACATCGATACATCGATAGTGATGTATCGTACGAACAATGCATATAATATGCAATGCTGTGCACTTTGTGGTGCTGGTACGCGTGTAATTTATTATCACCCATCCTGCGGTCATCCGTTTTCTCGATGATGCACTCGAGATCTGCATACACCACGAATGGATGTCGCTCCTTCATGCAGTGGTTCTTGAAACTGAGGAAATTGTCGCCATCGCTGGGCAGCAGAATGGCGCAATCGTTCATTTTCCCGCAGTCCACTGCATGGGCCTCCAGCTTCTCGGCGGATCCAAAGTAATGCAAGCATCTGTAAAAAACAAAAAAAAATTTATTTAATTTTTTCGCGAGACATTTCAATATGTCATAAGTTTATATAAGTACCGGTCGCAGATGAATTTCTTTTTCCCATGCTTGCTCAGCTGCATGCTCACCAGTCGGGACAAGTTCTTGATTAGCACGAAGTGCCCTACATCGCCATGCTCTTGATCCGGTGTGTAGAGTAGGTTGACGTGTCGATCCCTCTTTTGGTTGGTGAGACGCAGCGGAAAGACTGCAACAGTTATCCTCTCGGTGTTCTTCTCCAATCGCTCCTCAAAACTGTACACGTTAATGGAGATTTTGTTCTGCCGCTCAAACTTTCCAATTTGATTCAGAGACATTGGAAACTCAATACCTTGGAGATTTAATACGGAAGCATAGTGCGGGTATGAACTTGGGCGGTCAACGTGTCTTTCGGCTGGATGTAGAGCTGCGATCACTGCCCACGCGAATCATGCATTGTCCTCGGATTGTACACTAATTGTAGCCTTCTTTAACGACAATTTCTGCGGCAACTTGCACTGACACCCCGCGCGCAGCGGATTGTGCTTGTTGACATTGACTGTCAGATTCAGGATTCTCGTCAATGCCCATCCACTGTCACGTTCCTGGAACTCTTCCAACGATGCCAAGGTGGGTTCGATAACGCATCGCTGATACCTCTCCTGCAGATCGGATGCGCGGAAGAGTTCGCAGTTTCGGGTATTGATGCTTTTACAAGCATGCTTGTCACCCGCCACAAATTCGCCGTTAAACACCGTGTTCACTTTGAGGTTTCGATGTTTCCTCAAAGCATTCTGCACATGCTCCAGCACAATGGTCGCCGCATCTTGAAGGAAGTTGCGCGGCTCGATGTAATTTGAATTTAGCACTGTACCAGTTAATACGCGGGTATCGAACGCAGGGTCAATTTCACGACACAAAAGTCTTGTGCTCGAATGTCCGGCACCTTCACGCACGAAACGTCCGCGCAACGAATACTTCAATCCTTCGAGCCGCGCGATTCGAGCAACCAGCGATTGCCGAACACCGATCGATAATCGAGGACGTTTCACTCGGCTGTGTTCTTCTAAAGATTCGATACACTCGTTGCATCGTTCTTCCCACGCGAGGTATTCTTCTCGCGAAATCAATCGTACAGATTGATCCAACAATTGGCGTTCTACTTGCGCGAATTCTTCCATGATCGTAAATGTAATATCTTTTCCGCGCAACACGTCGCAACACGTCGCAACGATTTGAGGCTTTGTACAGTTTAGAGCTCGCTTTTATGGCTGGCACTATGATTTGGTATCTCTGTCTAACTCTTTCGGCGTACCCTCTCCCTCGAATGCATTGCAAGCAAAAACGAGCGCGCAAAATCATACGACGCAGTTTCTGATGACGCATAATTCTAAGATTTGACGCTTCCAAAAAGTATTATATTACATCCTGCACGACTGCTCCAGAGGAGTCAAATTACGCGTAATCGCGCGATAAGCTTCATCTCTGTGACGTCATCCGCCGCGTTGGGGGGAATTTCCGTCGCATATTGGTTTGTAAAAAGCCGATTTTCCCCGATCTTTCCGGCATTATCCAATAAAAAATAAATTATTTCTGTATATATTGGTTTAGAAAAATATTTGGTGTCGGATCGAGTCTGAAAAAGATTTTTTCATACAAGATGCGGACTCAGAAATTTTTTAGAGGGAGGGGACGACCCTCTGGAAATTTCCGGGGATGGGTCCGGTCTTGAGAGGTCTCCGCGGTGACTCGGTCCGGACTGATCCCCTCCACGATTCCGGCTTCCCCCACTCCGCGGCTCATGCGCGCGCAACCGGTCTTCCACTCCCCGCTCCCCCCCCCCCCGCCCATGTTTCCCCCCACCGCACTCCCCCCCGCGCCATCCCTGGATTTCCTGTGACGTCATCGTGGCCTTGAAAGTGGTCTAGAATCGGCATTACTATACTACTGTGGGGGAACAGAGACCTCGCGACAGTCGAATAGCTCATTCAACATGCGCGAAATCAGTTCCTTCTAAAATGAGCTCGAGTATATATGCTATTTCATTACTTGGTGGTGTGGCTTGGTATGCAGCAGTTTGTATTAGTACGGTTAAAGTCTCCACCGTTTTATCTATATATTCATCGTTCCTCAATAGAACGTTGCAGGTTAAGCTTGAGTTTATATATTCTTGAAATGTAGGCCAATGTGTTGATTTCGATGTTAATGTTTTAGGTGTTGTGAATTGCGGTTTGGAGTTAATGATAAATATTATTGGTACATGGTCAGAGGTTAGATCTATTTCCGTGTAGATTTTGTTAATATTTGGTAGAAAGTTTGTAACCGCAAAATCAATGATATCTGGAATGTGCTGAGTATTTGTAGGCCAATGTGTTGGTCTATTTTGACTTATTATTTTGAGTCTTCTTTTCTGTATTAATTTCAATAAAGTGGTACCTCTGTGATTGTTTATTCTTGATCCCCAGCATTGGTGCTTAGCACTATAGTCACCTCCTATGATGTATTTTCCTTGTAAGTTTTTAATTAGTTCTTCCGTATCCTCTGTTGGTGGTTTAACTTTTGGTCGACAGTAGATGGATGTGAAGATAATTGGATGTGCATTAGGGTGTTTCATATTATAGGGTTAAAATTAAAATATTACCATTTTTTTTTACTTTGCTCATGCCCTGATTCCTATTAATATAAAAAGAATATCTGACAAATTTTAGGAAGATTGAGTAATATTTAGAGGTTGCACACCTTGCACACTAAATAATGTAATAGGTTAAGGGGACTAGGCAGTCGAAAAATCGATTTTTTTATTGCATTTTCCGAAAGTACTATCTTTTCTGAATAAAATGCCGTTTGGGTTATATTAAAATTTGCAAAATTGTTGATTTGGCAGCTAAAAAGATCAAGCGGTAACTTATTGCGTCGCCTTTGCCCAGAAACTTTAAACGCGATTTACTCGAATCTTTTTTTCTCTTGGTTTTTTCCTGATTGCGAACGAATGGAGGTTCAGATCGACTTGAAAAAAATTACAGGATGTGTAAAACATGTGCCATTTCGCCCCAAACCTCTGATATGATCCGTAAAAATTCGAGATTTTTATAAAAAAATTGAGGAGTCACCGGATTTTTGCAGCGCACAAATAAGAACGAATTTTTCTCGGAAAAATCACCGTTTTTCAGCCACCAATCGCATGATTTTGATTTAATTGTTGTTTTTATAGGTTTGGGCGGAAACTATGAATCCAACAAACAAGAATCTCGCCTTTGAAATCGGATTACGTCACATTTTAACACCGATATTAAAGCAAAACGACAGAAAAACGTTAAAATGTTTACCCGTCGGCATCGCCATTCTTAAAGCACATATATATTTCTTATTACACTTTTTTCAATCTGTATGGTAGTAATACACATTGGGTAAAAGCATATATCTGGATGTGCTTTCATTTGTTTACAAATAAATAAAGGACAGAGTCTATTTCTCACGAAAAACGACTGCCTAGTCCCCTTAAGGAAACACGATTTCCAATGATAATTATTTTTATTCTCAAGTCCTTGAAAAAGAAAGTAAACTTCAAAGAAGACTTAGACTTAGATAAATTTACATTTTATTATTATTATTATTGTTCACACCTATAAAAATTATGTACCTTATTATTTTACCCACATTTTTAAAATCTGAAAAAGCGAAAATATGTAGGGTAGACCGGGGTCGGTAGTAACAGGGGGTGAATGTAACACCCTAATATCTCGAAACATATAATGGATATTAACACCAATTTTAGATATATGATAAGCAATGACATTTGGAATCCATGTCCTAGTAGTATAGATACGCAACAGACATGGATAGTGAGCAAAATAACTTTTCGATACCCTACAGTAACTTTTTCTTACTGACTTATGATTGTAATGTAAACACACCCTTTGCAAGTATGTGCCTTTTTTAATCTGTAATTTGCCTTTTTTTAAAGTAATACTGCTCGTTACTTAGCACTTTTAAGTGTCTCGTTAGTCACAACCCACAAAAACTTCAAAAAAGTAAAAAAATTGCCGCCAAGTACATGAAATAAATCACAAAAAATATAAGATAATAATAATTACAAAATATAAAAAAAGATGTGAAATCAAAATGAGCTGCAAGTACATAAATGTGCTTTCCCGCTGCGTGCAAAGACGACACTGTGTAACGCAATGTAAGATCGGATAAATATTTTATTCAAAATACTTGGCGCTGCTCTCCGAATTGGTGTTGCTAAACGGAATACATATGTATAAATTGCATTAATATTTTTCTTTCTTTCTTGTGCGTTCATTCGTGAATGTGTGTATGTGTGCGTGTGCATATGCTACGAATGATATTAGAATTGAATATATGTAGAATAAATCTGACTGCGTTTCTAATATGTATATGTTTACGTATTTTAGATTGTAAGGGAGTAAGACAATTAATATTTTTTCGGTTTCGCAGCGCCAAGTATTTTGAATAAAATATTTATCCGAATCTTACATTGCGTTACACAGTGTCGTCTTTGCACGCAGCGGGAAAGCACATTTATGTACTTGCAGCTCATTTTGATTTCACATCTTTTTTTATATTTTGTAATTATTATTATCTTATATTTTTTGTGATTTATTTCATGTACTTGGCGTAATTTTTTTACTTTTTTGAAGTTTTTGTGGGGATCTCACTTCTTTTTTCAAAGATTAATTGTACTATTATTTGCAAATTCATATTCATACACACGTGTTAATTGTTTATTTATCCTGAATGCATGGAAAATCTTCCAGACGATTAGATCGAAACATTTGGATCAAATGTGGACGCATTAACGCATGATTGTACGTTACTTTGTCTGGTAATTTATTGAACTGATGATGAATAATAACGAAACAGCAAATGCACTCGTAATAACTCCGCAATCCCCACTGTTAGGTTGAGCTTGTAGGGGAACGTGGGACAAGATGGGGTAGTTAAGGTTTGATGATGAATAAAACACAGGTTTTCATAATCAACTAATCAATTTTTTTGTTTGAATCATTCTTTGGTAATAAGTCCTTCAGTTTAACTATGCATCAACCTAATCTCTACAGGTTTTAATAGAAAATTTCAGAAAAAGTCCTTTCTCCCGATTGTTAGATTGAGTTTGTACATGTGGACATTTAATACATTCTTCGTCGATTTTTCCGCCATGTTTGGTCAAAAAAGGGTATAACTTCTTAAGGTAAATTTTATTGCACCAAAAAGGGTGCAAGGGTAAAGGGTGTAATGGTAAAGGGTGTAATGGTAAAGGGTGAAAGGTAAAGGGTACAAAGGTAAAGGGTGCAAGGGTAAAGGGTGTAAGGGTAACGGGCGTAAGCGTAAAGGGTGTAAGGGTAAAGGGTGTAAGGGTAAAGGGTGTAAGGGTAAAGGGTGTAAGGGTAAAGGGTGTAAGGGTAAAGGGTGTAAGGGTAAACGGTGTAAGGGTAAAGGGTGTAAGGGTAAAGGGTAAAGGGTGTAAGGGTAAAGGGTGTAAGGGTAAAGGGTGTAAGGGTAAAGGGTGTAAGGGTAAAGGGTGTAAGGGTAAAGGGTGTAAGGGTAAAGGGTGTAAGGGTAAAGGGTGTAAGGGTAAAGGGTGTAAGGGTAAAGGGTGTAAGGGTAAAGGGTGTAAGGGTAAAGGGTGTAAGGGTAAAGGGTGTAAGGGTAAAGGGTGTAAGGGTAAAGGGTGTAAGGGTAAAGGGTGTAAGGGTAAAGGGTGTAAGGGTAAAGGGTGTAAGGGTAAAGGGTGTAAGGGTAAAGGGTGTAAGGGTAAAGGGTGTAAGGGTAAAGGGTGTAAGGGTAAAGGGTGTAAGGGTAAAGGGTGTAAGGGTAAAGGGTGTAAGGGTAAAGGGTGTAAGGGTAAAGGGTGTAAGGGTAAAGGGTAAAGGGTAAAGGGTAAAGGGTGTAAGGGTAACGGGTGTAAGGGTAAAGGGTAAAGGGTAAAGGGTAAAGGGTAAAGGGTAAAGGGTGTAAGGGTAACGGGTGTAAGGGTAAAGGGTGTAAGGGTAAAGGGTGTAAGGGTAAAGGGTGTAAGGGTGTAAGGGTAAAGGGTGTTAGGGTAAAGGGTGTTAGGGTAAAGGGTGTGAGGGTAAAGGGTGTAAGGGTAAAGGGTGTAAGGGCAAAGGGTGTAAGGGCAAATGGTGTAAGGGCAAAGGGTGTAAGGGCAAAGGGTGTAAGAGCAAAGGGTGTAAGGGCAAAGGGTGTAAGGGCAAAGGGTGTAAGGGCAAAGAGTGTAAGGGTAAAGGGTGTAAGGGTGAAGCGTGCAAGGGTGAAGGGTGCAAGGTAAAGGGTGCAAGGGTGAAGAGTATAAGGGTAAAGGGTGTAAGGGTAAAGGGTATAAGGGCAAATGGTAAAAGGTGTAACGGTATATAAGGGTATATAAAGGTATACGGGTATATAAGGGTGTAAGGGCATAAGGATGTAAGGATATAAGGGTATATAAGAGTATAAAGGTATAACGGTATATAAGGGTGTAAGGGTATAAGGGTATATAAGAGTATAAGAGTATATAAGGGTGTAGTATTATATAAGAGTAGGGTGTAAGGGTATAAGGGTATATAAGGGTGTAAAGTTATAATAATAAAGGTATAGAAGGGTGTATATATAAGAGTATAAGGGTGTAAGGGAATATATATGAGTATAAGGGTATAAGGGTATAACGGTATATAAGGATGTATAAGGGTATAAGGGTACACCGGTATATAAGGGTATAAGGCTATTAGGGTATATATGGGCATAAGGATATAAGGGTATAAGGGTATAAGTGTATAAGGTTACAAGGGTTTAAGGTTCTAAAGGTATATAAGGGTGTAAGGGTATAACAGTATACAGGGTGTCCGCGGGAAGACTGGATAGCTGAATATCTCCTAAAGTATTGGAGATAAAAAATTAAAAAAAATATGTAAAACAATGGTACGATGGGGCTGCTTAATTAGCCGCGACGGATTTTTTTTTCGATTATTATTTTAAAAGATACGATGGTCAAGTTCGGTTCTTCAAATGGCACTAACTTTTCTGAAGTCCTGAGTTGATAGTGCGTTCCAAGACGAATTCAATAAGCTTTAATGTATACACTTGATTTCCACTGGTTTTTGAGATATTGCGCTTGCAAATTTGCTGATTTTCACTTGAAAAAAACCTCTGGAATAGCAAGGACCGGGGTCGGTCTTGCTGGCCCCACGGGTGGCAGTGCCTGCTGAAATAGATACCTACCTGCCAAAGGTCTACGCAGACCCAGGCTGGACAATTCTTTTCCGTCAGAAATGCTACTTAGGTAGGTACATCTGCGGTATCGAGAAGCGTACCGTTACTTTTATTTCGCACTTGCTTCTACGCTCGGATGGCCGGTTATTTTGGGAGGGGTGCAAGTTCGATTGGTTAGGTTAGGTGGTGTGAAAGTTGCTAGACTAAATTTCAACCATAGGGAGCAGATTGTATTAGAACCAATCGGATTTGCATCCCTCACAAACGGCTGCTCTCTTGAAGAGGCCCTCTTCACAGCAATGCCCACCTTCAATCGCACGGAATACGTCAACGCATGCTTTAGGTTTTGATATTGAAGCTCGTGTTTATACTCGAGAGGACCACGCGTCGACAGCGGGCTACCCCTTTTCTTCCTGTGTCTCCCCACGAGGAGTATTGCCGATGGATTGTAGGAGCGTAGATGTCTGGATGCCAGTTATTGAATTCAGGAGACGATAGAAACACTTTATTACAAAACACACATGTACTATAATTGAAGTAAATCGTATTCCTCTCGGGCAGGAGTACTGATAATGATCGAACTTGCGCCCCACTTCGCGCAGACCGATTACGCGGAGGGTAGTCGGGTGTCACACACTGCACAATTGATACAGGGTAACAATTCTGGAGCAACGCCCGTCAAGGAGATGCGGCCTGGTACCCCGTGACGAGGATAGCTCTTCGCAGTGCCTCGCCCGATTTTTATGGCTTTTTTCGGAAAAAGGTACGAATCCTGGGCCGAACGTAACGAATTGAAGGGTTTCAACCCTCGAAGGGTTTGGAATATCATTAAGAAGTGAAAAATGTACAGGATTTCGAATGTTTGCTTCTTTTCTTCATCGTATCGTGAAGGAAGTGAAGCCAATGAATTCCTTATGCTTTTCCGATGAAACTGACACCAAGAACGACGTAATTCGGAAAATAATGAAGGAAATGAACAATTCATTTCCATAACCTCAAGCTAATTTCGTTAATAATAGTCTGATTTACGTGAAATTTGGTATGATTTTCATCGGAAAAACATAAGGAATCCAGTGGTGCCACTATCATATCGATACGATAAAGAATAAGGAATTATTTTATTTCCTAAACAGATACAGGGTAATTCTGGAAGTACGCCCGTCACCCCGTGGCGAGGACAACACCCCGCAGTGCCCATCGAATTTTATGGCTTTTTCCGGAAAAAGGTACGAATCCTGGGCCCAACGTAACGAATTGGGGTCGAGTCTCCGCAGTCGAGGGTGAAATATCCATTTCAGAGTATTAAGAAATTCTTTTCTTCATCATGTCGAAAGGGAAGTGACGCCAATGGATTCCTTATGTTTTTCTGATGAAAATCATACCAAATTTCACGTAAATCTGACTATTATTAACGAAATTTCCTTCATCATTTTCCGAATTACGTCGTTCTTGGTGTCAGTTTCATCGGAAAAACATAAGGAATCCATTGGCGTCACTTCCTTCCCGATACGATGAAGAAAAGAAGCAAACATTTGAAATCCTGTACATTTTTCACTTCTTAATGATATTCCAAACCCTTCGAGGGTCGAAACCCTTCAATTCGTTACGTTCAGCCCAGGATTCCTACCTTTTTTTCCGGAAAAAGCCATAAAATTCGATGGGCACTGCGAGGTGTTGTCCACGCCACGGGGTGACGGGCGTACCTCCAGAATTACCCTGTATCTGTTTAGGAAATAATATAATTCTTTATTCTTTATCGTATCGATATGGAAGTGTCGCCGATGGATTCCTTGGGGTTTTCTGATGAAAATCATTACAAATGTCGTGTAAATCGGGCAACTTTTACATAGGGAATACAAATAGCTTGTGTCAAAGTAATCCGATTAGCGTGATATTTGGTATGATTTTCATCAGAAAAACATAAGGAATCCATTGGCGTCACTTCCCTTTCGACATGATGAAGAAAAGAATTTCTTAATACTCTGAAATGGATATTTCACCCTCGACTGCGGAGACTCGACCCCAATTCGTTACGTTGGGCCCAGGATTCGTACCTTTTTCCGGAAAAAGCCATAAAATTCGATGGGCACTGCGGGGTGTTGTCCTCGCCACGGGGTGACGGGCGTACTTCCAGAATTACCCTGTATCTGTTTAGGAAATAAAATAATTCCTTATTCTTTATCGTATCGATATGATAGTGGCACCACTGGATTCCTTATGTTTTTCCGATGAAAATCATACCAAATTTCACGTAAATCAGACTATTATTAACGAAATTAGCTTGAGGTTATGGAAATGAATTGTTCATTTCCTTCATTATTTTCCGAATTACGTCGTTCTTGGGGTCAGTTTCATCGGAAAAGCATAAGGAATTCATTGGCTTCACTTCCTTCACGATACGATGAAGAAAAGAAGCAAACATTCGAAATCCTGTACATTTTTCACTTCTTAATGATATTCCAAACCCTTCGAGGGTTGAAACCCTTCAATTCGTTACGTTCGGCCCAGGATTCGTACCTTTTTCCGAAAAAAGCCATAAAAATCGGGCGAGGCACTGCGAAGAGCTATCCTCGTCACGGGGTACCAGGCCGCATCTCCTTGACGGGCGTTGCTCCAGAATTGTTACCCTGTATCAATTGTGCAGTGTGTGACACCCGACTACCCTCCGCGTAATCGGTCTGCGCGAAGTGGGGCGCAAGTTCGATCATTATCAGTACTCCTGCCCGAGAGGAATACGATTTACTTTAATTATAGTACATGTGTGTTTTGTAATAAAGTGTTTCTATCGTCTCCTGAATTCAATAACTGGCATCCAGACATCTACGCTCCTACAATCCATCGGCAATACTCCTCGTGGGGAGACACAGGAAGAAAAGGGGTAGCCCGCTGTCGACGCGTGGTCCTCTCGAGTATAAACACGAGCTTCAATATCAAAACCTAAAGCATGCGTTGACGTATTCCGTGCGATTGAAGGTGGGCATTGCTGTGAAGAGGGCCTCTTCAAGAGAGCAGCCGTTTGTGAGGGATGCAAATCCGATTGGTTCTAATACAATCTGCTCCCTATGGTTGAAATTTAGTCTAGCAACTTTCACACCTCCTAACCTAACCAATCGAACTTGCACCCCTCCCAAAATAACCGGCCATCCGAGCGTAGAAGCAAGTGCGAAATAAAAGTAACGGTACGCTTCTCGATACCGCAGATGTACCTACCTAAGTAGCATTTCTGACGGAAAAGAATTGTCCAGCCTGGGTCTGCGTAGACCTTTGGCAGGTAGGTATCTATTTCAGCAGGCACTGCCACCCGTGGGGCCAGCAAGACCGACCCCGGTCCTTGCTATTCCAGAGGTTTTTTTCAAGTGAAAATCAGCAAATTTGCAAGCGCAATATCTCAAAAACCAGTGGAAATCAAGTGTATACATTAAAGCTTATTGAATTCGTCTTGGAACGCACTATCAACTCAGGACTTCAGAAAAGTTAGTGCCATTTGAAGAACCGAACTTGACCATCGTATCTTTTAAAATAATAATCGAAAAAAAAATCCGTCGCGGCTAATTAAGCAGCCCCATCGTACCATTAATTTACATATTTTTTTTAATTTTTTATCTCCAATACTTTAGGAGATATTCAGCTGTCCAGTCTTCCCGCGGACACCCTGTATAAGGGTGTAAATGTATAAGGGTATATAAGAGTATAAGGGTATAAGGGTATACCGGAAAATATAAGGGTATAAGGGTATAAGGGTATATAAGCGTGTAAGGGTAAAGGGTAAAAGGTATAACGGTATAACAGTATATAAGGATGTATAATGGTATACGGGTATACCGGTATATAAGGGTATAAGGGTATAAGGGTATAGGAGTAATAAGGGTATAAGGGTATAGGGGTATATAAGGGTATATACTCTGCGGAATGATCCCGAGAGTCGACGAACGAAACATGTGTGCGAAACAGATAGATGTGTGTGTGTGTGTAACGCGTAGTATACGTATTATGTTGACAAATTTTCGACTGGAGAAGAAAAATTTTCTCTTACCATTTCTGACAATTTCATGAAACGATATTACGATATCTCTAGCATGCGTGAACCGATTTTTTCGGAATTGGTCTTATTCGAAAGCTTATATGCGGTTTACATAAGAAAAATGCCTTTAAATTTAAAAAATATTGCAGAGGTGATGAGATATTAATGAAATAAGTTTCAGAATAGCCTGGCGACGAGTAAAGGATAGCGGTAGCGACAGTCGACATATATATATATGCAGGGTCTTGGAACATGGATAAACGGCAGGGGCAGTCGATCGACATTTATACAGGGTGTTTTATACAGGGTGTCTTTCATGTATACAGGGTGTCTTTCTTGTATACAGGGTGTCTTTCTTGTATACAGGGTGTCTTTCTTGTACTTGGCGTCGAGACGCTACCGCGTCTCTAGATTTATAATTGAAGTTCGAAAGCATGGCCGAGTGCGATTGTAACATCGGCAGTCGAGGTCGGTTGTACCGCAACAGAACCAAATAGTGTCAAAGAAAGCGAATAATATTGTATTGTTTGCATAGAATCCGTGCAGTATTACAACCGATCCGGGGTCAGAGACGGTTGCAACACTTTACACCGTAACGTTAGGGCTATAACACTCTGCTTCTAATTTTTTATTAATAACTTGGATATCACTTGACATACAGTGAAACTGTTGTGACTCAATGATGTCAGATATGTAAGTAACATTTCCGTATAAGAGTTTTTGTTGTAAATGTAATAGTTCCTGCGTAATCGTATTCCAAAGTCAAAGTGTTACTACCGCCCCAGGCCTACCCTAGTGATGAAACTGTGCAACCCCAAAATATTATTAAATTTGTCTAAAATTTGGCATACAGATCACTTACATGAATAGAACCAAGGGGGCGAGCAAAGTTACGTGAAAATAGCACCTTTGGAAAATTGAAACATCCTACTGATCATGAATTCATTAAGTCCAAACTGATGTCCAAGCATTCGCAATTTCGATTGAACATGCAATATATTTTTCATTTATTACACGATATCAATATGCGGCAATTGAACGCTGGAATTTTTCACAAAATGAACGTCGTAAATCCACGCGAAAAATGCACAGCTGCTGGTTTTCTAGAGTAACTCTCTAAAGATCAGTTACAAACGAACTTGAACACTATATTTTCCAGATTACGTAATTGTAAAATATTAGGTTAGGGTGAGCACGAGGAGGCTGGTGAGGTTATGATCGGCGTTGAGCCACACAAACACTGTTTTGCACAAAAAGAATGTGAGGTCTTTATTTAAAAGCGTCTGCCAACGGACAAGCCGTTGTGCACACGATGAAGATGGAGGATGAGCCCCCGTACACTTTATCGTACAATAACCACCGGTTAACCGCGTGGACGCGAGAACACGCACAATTTCGAATGCACAATCTACTGAAACTACACCCGAATTGTGTCGTGAACACCGCGTTGAGCCTACAGATTAACTTGAGAACAATGTGAACACTACAATTGCTTGTTGAGCAAAACTGTTTAAACAATGAGCAAAATACGTTGTTCTTTGTGCACGGTTCTGAACAGAGTGAATTACAAGATGGATGCGCATTTTCGCCGCGGCGTCTTCTCGAACATTCTTGAGCGTCGATCGACAAGACGGACGCTGATTGGTTGATCGATCGCGGATCGACCGCGACTTCCGCTGCCCAGGAGGTGCTGCGGTGATCGAGAGTGCGGCGGCGCAAAGAACTACTCATTCCCAAACAGTAATACAGCACAATATTGGCGAAAACCGATAAATGATTTGGACTGTATGATACACCATTATGGACAAGCTACATGGTTTCTCACGCTCAGTCGAAGTGAGTGGCTATGGACAGATTTAATAGAATCCCGTTTCAACTGCTCGATTTATAGATAATACATTCCACGCTATGCTGGATTTCATTTGTTCGCCCGACAATCCGATTGGCAAGATCACTCATTACTTTTGGCGCAGAGAACCCCCCCCCCCCCCCCCCATACACATGACTCATGTATGAAAGAGGCTAATTCCTTTTAATTCACGAAAAAAATTAAAAAAGTTCACATGCAAAGATTGCGAAATCAACTTTGCTAATTCCAATGGTATTCTCGTTCTCCGCTCGAAAACTGATTCCTCTGTCACTTTTTATACTTGATATTCCTTTATTGGCCACAAATCAATTCAGTGCTCAGATTTTCAGCTTCGGTTTTAAGGAATTAGCCGTTGTATAAGAAAAAAAAAATATGAAGTCGACTTAAAACAAAATGTTTCACATTCTTTGCATCTCTCTTAATCTTTTACCGACTTTGATTCCTTTAAATTAGTCTCTACCAAGTTTTTATTATCTTCCATCGTAAAATGATCTTCATACGATGTTTTTAACAGAAGCAAAGTTGATTTCACAATCTTTGCATGTGAACTTTTTTAATTTTTTTCGTGACTTAAAAGGGAATTAGCTTCTTTCATACATGAGTCATGTTTATGGGGGGGGGGGGGGGATTTCATCACTTTTTTCATAATTTGTGAAATTTTGTTGTGATGTATTAGATAGACATGTAGCTGTATTATTTAAAGTGGTTATCTGCAAGTGACGCACTAGCTTCATTTGGTGCTATATTTGAATGTTACTTTAGCATATCCTTCCATTAATTATCTTTCTTTTAAACTATCTAGAGACGCCAAGTACATGTTTTGACACCCTGTATACATCGACTGTCGCTGCCGCGTATCTTTTAATCATAATCCGGCTAATCCAACCTTACCTGAAACTTATTTCATTAATATCATATCACTGCAATATTTCCTAAATTTAAAGGCATTTTTCTTATGTAAACCGCACATAAGCTTTCGAATAAGATCAAATTCAATAAAATCGGTTCACGCATGACAGATATATCGTAATATCGTCTCATGGATCTGTCGGAAACGGTAAGATTTTTCTTCTGATTCTTCTTCTCTAGCCCAAATTTAAGTCAACATAATACGTATATACGCGTTACACGCACACCTTCAGCCAAAAGAAACTAACACATGTTTCGTTCGTCAATCGCTATCTTCACTATGAAATCTACTCAAAATTTGGACAGCTTACCGTCAAGTTATAACCTGGCCAGTGTCAAATAAGATTTAAACATAAAAAACTTCAAAAAAGTAAAAAAATTACGCCAAGTACACGATCATAAAAAAATAGAAGATAATAATATAAATAAATCACAAAAAAAATAGAAGAAAATATACAATATAAGAAAAGATGTGAAATAAAAATGTGCTGCAAGTACATAAAGGTGCTTTCCAACTGCGCTTAAGATGACACAACTACATATGGACGTGCGTTACGAAAAGTAGTAAGTTTCAATTTTCTTCCAGATACATCCAGTGGTTGCAGGATGTGTGTGCAATTGGGATACAACGCAATTAATATAATTTTATGTTCCATGCAAAACATGGTGAGTGGTTGTGTTAAATGCGATGCATGACCATCGATATATAAAATTATTGGCAATTCTCTATTCATTTGAATTAACCATGGGTAAAAAATATTTGCTATATATTCAAAGAAATTTTGACCGGTCTAGTAATATATCCAGGGATTCTTTGATATTCAAATAACATCAGCGGTGGAGCTATTTGTCCAGCAGCGTTGCCCGTAATAAGGGTAGTTATACTTTCCTTCTCATTATTTTTCACTCTATTATAAACTACTTTAGAAACTTTTTTCACAATTGCAGTATTATTTTTAAGGTTCAATTATAATGCTGTTTCATCAGCATTAAAAATCCTTGTTGGTGCAAGATCTTTTATATTGTTGAGCGTTACATAATTGTCGATTTCATTAAACCGCCCTCTAATATTATTTTCACTCACTTTTGCACGACTGTCTGTCAAGTTTTCGACTACTCTTACACTGAGTTGACAATGGCGATTCATAAAACTTCTATACCAATTACGCCCAGGTTTGTTGTTAGTAAATGGATTATCCCTACTTGAAACCATTTCTTGCACACTATTTAACAATTGCTCCTTTGTTACGGGAACTGCAATTCTGCTTCTGTCCAAAATCCACTGTTCTAGAACACTTTCTTCATAGCCGGAAAGTATTCTCGCTGGACCTGGCTTTTTATCTGCATATTTCCCATCCCTTCTTGCAGTTAACGTTGAACAGGGTACTTTATATTTTTCACTAGCTGCCTTTACAGACATGCCCGCTTTAACAGATGCAAGAGCATTTTGCACGTTCTCTTTGGAATACTGGCATCTTTTATTTTTTGAACTCATTGCTCACGAAATGTAAACTCGTGTTAGATTACATTTTATTAATTAAGGGGAGACGCCTTTTTTTCTAGAAAAACCGTTACTGTTTAGGCATCAAATAGTTCACCTCGCCGCCGCACTCTCGCTCACCGCAGCACCTCCTGGACAGCGGAAGTCGCGGTCGATCCACAATCAATCAACCAATGAGATCTCCCCGCGTCGATCGATTCTCGAGAGCATTCGAGACGACGCCGTTACGGAAGTAGACATCCATCTTGAATTCACTCTGGTTCTCGCAGTGTGTAGCGAAAGACGTGTCGCGTGCGATTTCTGCTTTTAGCTTACCTCGTGAATATCATTGCTCAGTGCATATCGTTCATTAACATTGATTCAAAGTACTTGGGACAGTAATTGGGTAGGTGGCAGTAATTGGGTCCTCTACCCTAGAAGGGAGGTTTCATGTGCCCCTGTTTTGACCGTCCCTCAGAGCTACTGCCCTGTTACTTGTCGTCGTTTGTAATGCTGGTGCTACCGACTGGTAATGAGAGTGATTTACTCTAGAGTTTGTAATGCGGAGAAAATTTGCAAAAAACCGCTATGCCTGAAAAGGAAAACATAAATTAAACAAGAACAAAACGTATTAGGAGGGCTAACACGTTACGCTTTAAAGAATAGGCTGGAGCAGAATTGAGGGACCCCGATTTGGAGGTACCAAAAGCGTATCCGCTGGTTTCTAGCCAAAGTGCATGCGAGCGGCATATAAGCGTCAGTAAAGCCATGCAGGGACAGAGTGTCCAATAATCACTAAGGTAAGTGTAGTGCGAGCTTAGGCAGAGCGAGTAAGTGAGCTAGGCAGAAAAGCTGTGGTATTAGTGGGGGGGGGGGGGGGGAGTGGTAGTGGGAAGTGGGGATAGAAAGGAGGGGGGACTGGGGGAAGGTCATTTTGAGAGCGGGAAAGGGATTTTCACCCGATACGGGATTTTATTTATGTCGTAAGTGCCCGTTAAACAGACCAAGGGATTTTCGTGGGTGGAATCTTGGTAGTTGGAGATGAGTATGTGGATATAGTCTATTAACAGCGGGACATTAGTATCGAAATGCAGTGCCCTGGTAGAGTATCTCGGGGGCGGGCAAGTGATGATTTTAAGGACTTTATTTTGGTTCCTCTGGGTCCATGAGGGATTTGTTTTCGTTATGGCCCACCAAACTTGTGCCCGATACGTGAGGACAGGTCTGATGCATGTCTTATATATGTGCACCCTGATATGGTTATTTGGGGGGGGGGGAGGCCTGTGACTAAGGTGGCGGTAAAGGAAAGCCGCGACATTTAAGGTCTTAGAGATACGGTCGGTAATTGCCGGGTTCCATGACATCTTGTAGTGCAGGAGGATGCCGAGATACTTGACCTCGTTTGCCCAGGGCGCTGGACTACCGTCAATGTGGACTTTGAAATTTTCCCTAACAGCTAGCGTCTTGGTGCTACGCGAGAACAAGATCGCTTCAGTCTTTTCGATGTTGATTTGAAGTTTCCAAACGGAAAAAAAGAGAAGGACCTCGTCGAGGTATCCTTGGAGGCGAAGTACCAGTGTCGAGGGCTGCCAGGAAGAGGTGAATATAGCCGTATCGTCGGCGTACAAAGCAAGCTCGCAATTTGTCGAAATTGGAAAGTCGTTAATAAAGATATTAAAAAGGCCAGGACCGGGTGCATCTGCGAGCGTGCACCCTTCTTACTGACAAACAGGTGTCTGTTTGTCAGATAGGACAAAATCAGCTTGGTGTAACCGGGGGAAGGCTAGTCTCATGCAGTTTAAATAGAAGTGCTCCGTGCCAGATGGAATCGAATGCCTTAGATAGATCGAGCAGGACCATCGCTGCGCTACGATTTACGTTAATTTCATGCGTGGTGAGTTAGGCGATACGCGCTATTTGTTGAATAGTAGAGTGACGCGGGCGGAAGCCGAACTGCTGGGAAAGAATGATCCTGTTTTTAGCAAGGAATTCGGATAGGTGCTCGTGAATGCACTTATCGAGGAGTTTTCCGAGGATCGAAAGGAGGCTGATCGGCCTATAGCTAGTCGGTAGCTCGGGCGGCTTTCCCGGTTTCGGGATGGGAATGATTTTGGACACCTTCCAGGCGTCCGGGAAGTAGGCCAGAGCAATGAATATGTAATAAATTTGGCAGAACACCTTGCGTGACGCGTGCTTGAGCATGGAAACCACAATCCCGTCGTTCCCAGGGGCCTTCCGGAACCATAGCATTGCATAAATCCCTTAGGTGACTGGGGGAGAGAGAAGCGCACACAGGACTTTCGACAGGGACAGATTCCAGCCAGGCGGTGAAGCGGTTCACCTCAGGTGCCATTCCGGAAGTTAGTTGTGTTGCGTTTGTGTGGATCTCCGCAAATGTGGAAGCTAGGATGTCGGCCTTTTCAAGGTCAGACGTAGCAGTGAGTGCGCCGCTTCGGAGAGGTGGGATCGTGGTCGGCTTTTTGGAGTTATTTATTTTCCGAAATATGGCCCAAAAAGAGGGGTCAGGTTTCTTGAAAGACCTGAGGGTGCGGTCCCAATCGAGGATTCGCAGGTGCGAGATGCGCTTGCGGATTGCAGCAGTGGCGTCTTTGATTTCATCGGCCATGAAGTGCGCCCCCCACCGCTGGGCCCTTCGACGAAGGGAACGCCTGTATCGGATGAGGGACAGCAGTTGTCTGTCGACAAGCAGGTACTCGTTCTTGTTGGGATTTGCAAGAGTCGTTTTGGCACACCTACGACATGCGTGCAGGAAGGAGGTGAGCTCGGTGATCCTATTGTCAATTTGATTTTTTGTTTCCAGGTTGCGATTTATTGTAAAGTTTAAGGTGAGTGCGTTGTATGAGTCCCACTCTATGTTGAAATATAGGCACCGCGGTCCAGTGCTTTTGGTTGCCGTTAAGGCAGGGTCCCACTAGTGCAACTGCGCGCCGCGCGCGACGTTTTTGTCCACTTGAAAGGGTCTAATTTATGAGGCCGCGCGCACGAAATGAGCCGACGCTCTGCCAGGCGCACACGCGGATGCTTGGCGCGCACGTCGAAGACAGTGGAAATACCAGCCTCCTTTTCTACATCTTGCTTTCTTTATCTAAATAAAGCCAACGCCGGCGGTTTGATCAGTAGCCGAAACAACACCATCACACTTCATACTACTTGAGGTGTTTGAAGGGGTTTACTACGTCGCGGTCACCGATTGCTGGAAACTGTGTTTCAAATGAAATGAAGAAGTTCTCTGTCGTGGCTTCCCTCCCACAGCTTCGCCTTCACTTTCAACATCGCTCAGTCATTCGCTATCTCGACGTCCTGTTTGTTTTTTCTCACTCGATATGAGATTGAGGGTAGTTACCATTGCGACCAATACTGAAAATACGAACCCCCTTTGTTTAGGTAGTGTGAAAAAAGGTGGGCCATAGGGAGGAGATTATATCATGGCTAATTGAGCCAGCATTCCTCCCAAAGGCCAACTTTCTACACCTGCACAAGAAATACACGTGTATCATTTATTGAATTTCATTGTTATTTAATTTGTGTTAAAACGCACTATCTAGTATTCTCCAAAAAATATATAGTTCCATTTAAAAAACCCAACTTGACCATCGTATCTTTTAAGATAAAAATCTAAGAAAAAAATCGTCTGGGCTAATAACTTTGGTCCCTCGAAACATGCAATTCCATATAAACATTTTTTTTCTATCTCAAATACGTTAGGAAATATCCAGCTGCTTACTGTTCCCGCGGACACGCTGTATAGTGTATCCCCTCAAAAACTTAAAAAAAGTAAAAAAATTACGCCAAGTACATCAAATCAAGTAAATCACGAAACATAGAAGATAATAATAAATACAAAATTAAAAAAAGAAGTGAAATCAAAATGAGCTGCCAGTACATAAAGCTGCTTTCCCACTGCACTTTAGATGACACAACTACATATGCACAGCTAAAATTCCATTACTCATAATGACTATTTATATAAAGAAAAAATGTATTAAATAATATTAAGCAGATATATTTTTATACAAATAAATATTTTAATACGAATAAATATTTTATTCAAAATACTTGGCGCTGCGCCCCGAATTGGTGTTGCTAAACTGAATAAACATGTATAAATTGAATCAATCTTTTTCTTTCTTGTGGGTGCGTTCGTAACTGTGTGTGTGCGTGTGCATATGCTACGTATTATATTAGAATTAAATATATGTAGAATAAATCTGACTGCGTTTCTAATATGTGTATGTATGTAGGAAATGGAGGTTTGAAATAAACGTTTCCTAACAATTAACCGCAAAGCGTTTTATTGCGATTCGAGATGCGAACAAGGAAGTCGCAGAGTTGCTGTTTATCGTACAATCCTCGCGGGAGAAGTGTTCTCTTGTCCGTCGTTTCCGTCGGCGGCGGCGGCCGAGGCCCCTCGCAGAGGCTCGGGTTTTTCCGGTCGCCTGGCGTTGCCAGGCGCGTGCCCGCGGACATTTGAATCGTGGCGAACCGCCACATGTACATGTTTATGTATTTTAGATTGTAAGGGAGTAATTGTAAATTATTAATACTAATTGTAAGACAATTATCATTTTTCGGTTGCGCAGCGCCAAGTATTTTGAATAAAATATTTATTCGTATTAAAATATTTATTTGTATAAAAATATATCTGCTTAATATTATTTCATACATTTTTTCTTTATATAAATAGCCATTATGAGCAATGGAATTTTAGCTGTGCATATGTAGTTGTGTCATCTAAAGTGCAGTTGGAAAGCATCTTTATGTACTGGCAGCTCATTTTGATTTCACTTCTTTTTTTAATTTTGTATTTATTATTATCTTCTATGTTTTGTGATTTACTTGATTTGATGTACTTGGCGTGATTTTTTTACTTTTTTGAAGTTTTTGAGGGGATATCACTCCTTTTTTAGAGTGATTTTTAGAGAGCTGCCGCGTCTCTAGATAAGGGTAAAGGGTGTAAGGGTGTAAGGGTGTAAGGGTGTAAGGGTGTAAGGGTGTAAGGGTGTAAGGGTGTAAGGGTGTAAGGGTAAAGGGTGCGAGGGTAAAGGGTGCGAGGGTAAAGGGTGCGAGGGTAAAGGGTGCGAGGGTAAAGGGTGCGAAGGTAAAGGGTGTGAGGGTAAAGGGTGTGAGGTAGAGGTCGTGGCTTTTCCCGTGTGTCTAAATACACGTGTACACGGGACACGTGTAACGTGTATTAAGGAATTAAAAATCCGTGTTCTTAATACACGTGTACACGGATTATAAGTACACGGATGCATAGTCGCCAAATACCGCCTCGTAAATACAACTAAATAGAAATACATACTTTGTTGTCACGTCGTCATGGCAACGTTCACGTTGCCCGTGAACAGAACTATATACACGGATATCCGTGAACAGAACTACACGGGTATCCGTGTATTAAAAATTACACGGATTCAAGTTCGGATACGTTTACTACACGTGTACACGTGTATGTAAATACACGTGAAATAGGGACCTCTAGTGTGAGGGTAAAGGGTGTGAGGGTAAAGGGTGTGAGGGTAAAGGGTGTAAGGGTATATAAGGGCATAAGGGTATAAGGGTGTAAGGGTATAAGGGTATAAGGTTATAAAGGTATATAAGGGTATAAGGGTATAAGGGTATATAAGGGCATAAGGGTATAAGGGTATAAGGTTCTAAAGGTATATAAGGGTGTAAGGGTATAACAGTATATAAGGGTGTAAAGGTATAAGGGTATATAAGAGTATAAGGGTATAAGGGTATACCGGAATATAAGGATATAAGGATATAAGGGTATAAGGGTATAAGGGTATAAGGGTATATAAGCGTGTAAGGGTAAAGGGTAAAAGGTATAACGGTATATAAGGATGTATAAGGGTATAAGGTTATACCGGTATATAAGGGTATAAGGGTATAGGGGTAATAAGGGTATAAGGGAATAGGAGTATATAAGGGTATATACTCTGCGGAATGATCCCGAGAGTCGACGAACGAAACATGTGTGCGAAACTGATAGGTGCGTGTGTGTAACGCGTAGTATACGTATTTGGTTGACGAATTTTCGACTGGAGAAGAAAAATTTTCTCTTACCATTTCTGACAATTTCATGAGACGATATTATGATATCTCTAGCATGCGTGGACCGATTTTTTCGGAATTGGTCTTATTCGAAAGCTTATATGCGGTTTACATAAGAAAAATGCCTTTAAATTTAAAAAATATTGCAGGGGTGATGAGATATTAATGAAATAAGTTTGAGAATAGCCTGGCGACGAGTAAAGGATAGCGGTAGCGACAGTCGACATATATATGCAGGGTCTCGGAACATGGATAAACGGCAGGGGTAGTCGATCGACATTTGTACAGGCTGTTTTATACAGGGTGTCTTTCATGTATACTGGGTGTCTTTTATGTATACAGGGTGTCTTTCTTGTACTTGGCGTCGAGACGCTACCGCGTCTCTAGATTACAATTATGCGATATCTAGAAACAAGTATACCTATCGCAGCAGTATAATTGTTGCTATTTACAGCAGTAATTATCGTGTTATTGCTTGCTTTAATATATAAACCGATAGTACTAGACCATATTTACACGTATACAAGTGATATGTAAATGTAAAAAGCACATTTGCGTTGGAAAATACACATTTCTTTCAGTCTTTTCGACGATGCGCGGCGTGCATTCGCGTGCTCGCGTGGCAGAGAAATCCCGGCATAGCGCGCACACGATCACTTTCGACGCGCGTCATCGTAAAAGTCGACCCTTTCAAGTGCTCCAAACTACTCGAAAATCCGGGAAACTCGTAAATCTGATCCGTGCGCGGCGCGCAGTTGCACCAGTGGGAACGTATTTCTGCAACATATCGGCCTTGCGCGTCGACAAAAACGTGCGCGGCGCGCCGTTGCACTAGTGGGACCCTGCCTTTAGGAGTGCAGGATGGTGCGGAGTGTCGAAGTCATCTATGATTTCGCAAGTGAAGTTAGTGCATTGATCCGTGGTAAAATAATCAAGTGTAGCCGGTCTGAGACTGCCGGACTGGAAAGTGAACTTCCCAGGATGGACAAGCCTGTACGGGTGTTTACACATGTGAGTGTAAAGAATGTTGCCTGCTTTATTGTTAGCAAAATTATTCCATTGCGTGTCTTTAGCGTTCCAATCCCCCCCCCCCCCCCCCCCCCCCCCACCAAGAACGGGGAGCCCATGCGAATGAGGGCATCGAATTCTTCGGAGTTTTTGATGGCGCCCGGGGGGGGGGGGCATACATGACGCCGACAATGAGCTGTGAATTTGCGCGCCTGATAAAGCACGCGTCTTGTTTCGGAGCTCTCGCAGGAGAGAAATTTGCAATGTTGATAGATTTGTGGATGATAATGGCCACTCCCCCGTTTTTGACGGGACGGTCCGCGCGAACCACCGAGTAGTCCGGAATCGAGAAGATTACCAAAGGCGTGAGCTAAGTTTCCGTCACAAGAACAATGCCGACCTGCAGCCGGGTTACCGTAAGAATGAGCTCATTTCACTTGCGGAGAATAGAGCCCGCATTCCCTAATAGGATGGTCGGGAAAGGCATCGGTTCAGTCCAGGCATTGGAGTGTTGAGCAGAAAACCTGGAGTTTCTTAGCCAGGGAGGGACAGGGTCTGATTTTCACAATGAGAGTACGCGTAAGTATGAGCATTTGCTCAATGTCGACAATTGAGTTGAGTTCTTTTATTGTAGCGATCAGCTCGATCATGGAGTTTACACTCGTTGGCTGATTGTGTATCTGACCCGGCGTACCGGGGTGCCCAGGCGGAGGAGGGTGCGGGAGGAGGGATGGGAGTCTTCGCGGCCCCGCTACCGCAGCGGCGTAAGTTTGAAAAGGTGGAACCATGTAGGAGGCCGAATAGGTCTGAGGGCGGGAGGTAGCCCCGGTCGGTAAGTAGTTTGTGGAATTGTTAGTAGGTTTGAGGGCCCCTTCTTTTGCGGATTTGGAAGGTTTGTACGCCTACTTAGGAATTTGTGGAGGGCGGAACATTGGCTGTAATTAGCGGTATGAACGTCCGAGCAGTTTGCACAATTTGGAGGCGATTCCTTTGCCTTTTGGCAGTCTGACGAGTGATGCGGTCCCGCGCATTTTACACACTTGCAGCGAAAGCACTGTGTGTGATTTTTTTTTAGTAAAATTTTTCCCAGTAACGGGAATTTTCCCCGAGGAAGTGCCACGGGGAAAATTGACCCTGTACATCTGGAAGTATGACTGCTTGTTAAGCAGATTTCCTTCAGGGGCGCACATGATGTAGGGCTGAGTCCCTTGCTTCTGATCTCTTCGAGGACCTCCCCATGAGGGGTGTCGGGGAGGCCCTTAAGGGGGTACAGGACTATTGAAATCTCGAAAAAATCGATTTTTTTTATTACTATTAATTCTGAAAGTGTGATCCTTTGTGAACATTTACAACAAAGTTTCACGAGGAAATTCGAATAATTACGGAAATTATAGCACTGAACGTAACTAAGTGCACCGCCGAGTAACGGCCTCGCAGAGCGGTATTAGCGTAGGGGACTTACATTCGAAACCGTTTATCTCGAAACTACATTTTTAAACACCGTACATCACCGAGTACATCATAACTTTCGAACGAATAAATATTTTCACTTGAAATTTTACCTGGAGGTGTAGAACTCCTTTCTCTACAACATGGAATTTCCGCATCAACATTGGATGTTTGTAAACATTTTTATAAAGGATTAAAGACGATTATCTTCCGTAAAAGTGTGGGGGAAAATGGATTCGTGTGTAACTTTCACAATTTTTGTTTAAATTCCCCAGTCAAATTCCATGTCGTAGATTTTAGTGTAGAAATTAGTCACCCCAAAGCATTTTGCTTTCATATCATTGGTTCACCTAATACTACGTACACCGACTACATCTGCGCACTACGCAGGGCCATCTTCAGGGCTTAATAATGTCAACAAATTTGAACATTCCGACAATTTTTTTTGGTCATTACTCGGAAACGCATCCACAATAAACTGTTGAAATTACGGGTATAATGATTACTTGGTAACTAAGCAATCCAACACAAAAGAAGCAATTCATTTTACCTGTTCAATAGTCCTGTACCCCTTTAAGGACCATTACGAGACCGCGCTCGGAATTTAGGGTAAAAGTGAAGTTAGGAATATTTCCTTCACTTAACGCTGCTTTGAATTTTTTGAGCGAAGCCACGTGTTCGAACTCGAGGCGAATCCTGCTTCCTAAGTACTTTATGGCAAAGGTTTTTTCGAAGTCAGCCGCGAGTTCTCGCTCGAACTTTGCGATATTGTAAGAAAAATTCGAAATGTATAATGCGGGGGGTTTAACATTTCGAGGTTTTTTTTTGCGCTTCCCGTAGGGGACCCAGAACGAGGTTGTTGGGAAGGAGGCAATGTGGGGATTGAAGTCGGCTAATTTACTTCCGGCGAGGTCTTTTCCCCCTCCCGGCAGTGATAGTATGGAGGTCGTTAGTTGTTTTGAACGCGGCAAGTACGTTACATCGGTTTGAAATGGGGACGTTTGGAGTTTCCTCGGTTTCCATGCTTTCTCCAGCAGGCAATTGAGTAGATGGAATGGATACCCGGATCGGGCTATGAGTGCGTGAAGCAGAGGAAGAAGAGAGCTTTGAAAGTTTCCTTCGGCCTTTGTCGTTTTTAGCTTTTTTCTTTCCAACGTGGCCCTCGGCACTGGGATTCGCGGGAATGTTTTTGACCTTAGGGGACAGATCCGAATTTTCGGAAGAGGAAGAGCAAAGCTGTGCTGCGAGAGGAGCATCAACGCGTCGTTTGCCAGAAGGCAAAATCGAGGATTGATTCAGTACCATGAAAATGGATGTACTTACCATTTTGGCTGCACTAAGGGCTTCTTAATTTGTCCCAGGATCATCCTTGGGGACGTCAGTGCCCGTGGCATGATCCACGTTGCTGGGATGATTAATAAAAGTTCCTCTCTCGATATTCAGGGCGAAAACGGTCTGGAAGGTCCTTAATTTGGCCCCAGTAAGGAGGCGCCCTGAATAAAACTTCCAGAGCACACGCACTCTTGGCACAAGAGCGAGTGACAATCTGAGTATGAGAAGCCAAGATAGCTCAACTCAGGAGAAAACACTGCTGCTTCGCGAGCTAAAAGAATAACACTTCCGTACGCCACGAGGGACTAGTAGTCGAGTCGCGACGATACTCAACTTTCGAATGACCCGCTGTGCTGCGTACGCCTCTTTTATACTCGTGAATTGGCGGGTTGGCGCATGCGCGGTGAGTCGTTGTTTGTTATTTCGCTTTTTACTCGCTTAATACATTTTGTTTTGTTTCGTGCTTTCGTCAGTATTTCTAATTAATTATTTCTAATATTTCTATAATATTTGGTTCTCTAATATTTGTGTAAATCATAAATTATATACAAAAGTATTTACAATGAGTCTGCGCGGTAATACAGGATGGTTGTTGTGCGGTAACGTAGATCGGTTCTACTTTACCGATGGTCGGTATTTAGCGGTATTTAGGACGGTTAGATTTTATATTTCGATGCATTTCGATGTGCGTCTATGAATTATTGTTGTGTAAGAATAGGTCACCTGTTTCTATGACTTTTTCAAGTCTTTCCCCATTTTTGTCCGTGTATCGGCAGTTCCAGTTCTTATGGTGTGCATTGAAGTCTCCCATTAAAATACAACTGCGGTTAATTTCTATATTTTGTACAATGGTGTCCCATTGATTTTGAGTGAGGGTGTTCCCTGAGGCTCTGTAACAGGCTATTAATTCCAGCGGAGGGCTTATATTATTGACACGTATGCCACAGATCTCGGCAGTTTGATCCGGTGTTTTTATGCTGGTTATTTCTGTGTAAGCTAGATTTTGTCTTATAAATACAATAATACCTCCTCCTCTTGAGTGATCCATATCCTTTCTGTATGTTAAGAATCCTGCTTGATGATGCTGTTTTCTGCTGTGAGCCATGATTCGACACAAATTAAAATATTTACCTTTTTTAACATATCTTGGATTTCTGGCAATCGTTGCAGTATGCTTCTAGCATTCCAAACAAGAATTTTCAAGGATTGGGTACCAGTTATGCTATTTGCATCCATGTTAGTTATTTAAGTATAGCTGATTCCTTCTGTTTCGAAATCGTCTATGGTGCTATAATCGTCACTAGTGATGTCTGCATTATCTGAGCTTTTTAAGCGTTTGAGTATCCTGGTGATGCAGCTTTTTAAGCTTCGCTCTTTGAGAAGCTCTTTGATGTCCAACAGCATACCTATTAGAGCGCGTGTGTTGCTTGTATGGTTTGAGGCTATTTCGGGTATGTGTGGATTGTTAAATGTCTTAAATAAATTTTTTTTGATAGCCTCAATATCGAGTGGGTATCTTTTCACGTTGGCTAGAATAAAGACCTCGACCGGTTGTAGTTGCCGAGAGACTTCCTTAATAGTGATTTCTGAATTTGGGGATTTTCTTGGTTTCTTTAGGACTTTTTTGGAAGTGATTTCGCCGTCAGTTGCCTGCCTGCTTTCTTTTGAGCCATGTAGCTGTTTGTGGAAGATGCGCCGGAGAGAGATTGTGACGAAGTCACGTCACGCGCCATTCGAACGCGCGGTGCCGAAAACAAAGGCCTTAGTTCACGCCGCGGTGTCTCTCGCGAGCGAAGATTCGCGGCCTGCGCTTATAAGGCCCGCGGCGAGCGAGATTGACAGCTCTCGTCCCGCACGCATTAGTAGTTCACACTGCCGTACCGTACGTTCGAGAGGCTCTATATTTTTGTGGATTTCCGTGAGGTGTGCACGCGCCGACCTATCGTCACGCTGTGCCATTACCATCCTCGTTTCCGATATAGGCCGAGAGAAATCTTGCGCCCTACCCCGCCGAAGAGGTATCTCTGCGCCCAATAGGCTGGAGGCCTATTGCACTTCGAACCTCCAAGATACGACTCTCGTACGGACGCGCCTCTTAAGGCCACCAAGAGCAGAACGTTCACTACACCGCATCCCCGTTCCTACGAATCGCCGAAAACTCGCCGCCGTCGCGAAACGACGCGCCGTACCGCCGTAGCTCCGCCGACGCGATCGGAATTTACAACCAAAGACAACTTGTAACATACACCTTAGTGAATAAACACTATTATTTATTTTAACCACAACTGTGCTCCTTCGCCGAACCCGGCCTTACCGACTGAGTCGGCAACCTATCCCTTCTCCGTCCCACCGGTAATCGTTCCGCAACCAAACACGATTACAAGATATTTTGGTGCTTGAGGATGGAGGCATGATGAGAGGTGTGTAGTTAGGTTGAGGAGTTGAAGTTGGAGTTTCCCGCTGAATTGAATTTTGATTTGCGGCTTTTTCTGTAGCTTGTCGATTGTTTTAGATCGCTTATTTCAACGTTTGCACTATCTGTGGAGTTAGGTGTTTTTTGTAGCGGGGCATCAATACTTTTACAAAACTTTGCAAGATGCCCTTCTTCCTTGCTCAAAAACCAAGCGAGTTTCTCCGCTGATAAGTAGATCCAGTTGACCGTATCATCATATTTTATCTGGAGTATTTCTGGTAGTTTCGGTATGTCTTCAGGTTGGATATACATTTGCCTGCTAAAGCTTAGTATGTGATTGTAGTTGGGTCGTACATGCCTGCTCGGATGAACGTTATTTGCGAAGTTGGTTGGATGTTTGATTTTCCGAGCTCTTCTTCTAGGATGTAGTGTGGAATTATTGGACACACGTTGAATGGGATAATACGTTTGGATTTTGAAATTAGCGACCGTATTCCCAAGACGTGCATTCCGATGTTTACTTTTACGTGGCTATCGATGAGTTTGTCTGCCGTTTCCTTACTATTCAGATATAGACACACGCAACCGTGAGAGATTCGCGATACAAATCTAATGTTTTTGGGTTCTGTTATCTTACCGATAGCCATTACGTAATCTTGCACAGAGATTCCTTCGACAGAGTCGAGCACTATTGCCTGTTCTTTAGTGGGAAAATGTGTCTGTTGGGCCATCTGAGCGTAGGATACTCTGGGAGCGTTCTTCTGTAAAGTTGGAACCATGATTTCTTCCGAAAGCGTTAGGTGGAAGTGCCCCCGTGGTCAGAAATGCTTTCTGCTCTCCACTTCGTCAAAATTTCCGAATTTGGTCCAAAAAGTATCTGATGTTTCAATACACGCGTTCACTTGCTAAACAATACATTGATACAACTTGACTATGTATACACTCGTGTAACGTTCGACTCTCCAGGGACAACTGAACGTCGGCAGGTTCTCGAGAGGAGAGCGGCGTCCCCACAAGTGTAGGATAGGTGGGGTTCTGTTACTACAGTTAAGGATTAAAATCCACGGCTTTATCTTAACAATGACTATTTATTCGACAACACTTAGTCTAATAATAATATCAATTATTTAATATTGCTTACGACTATGATTATATATGTTATGTTTTTGGTTTTTCGTGGTTTTTTGTATTAATAAGTAAATTTATGCTAAGTGGTAATATGTATGAATATATATAGAGGGAGATATGTTGCAGTGCACGGCCGCTACCGTCTCCGGGGCGAGCTCGTTACTATTGGCAGAACTTTCGAATGACCCGCTGGGCTGCGTGCGCCTCCTTTTATACTCAAGAATTGGCGGGTTGGCGCATGCGCAGTGAGTCGTTTGATATTTCGCTTTTTACTCGCTTAGTATGTAGGATCACGGAAAAAAGGAAGTCGCCTCAACGGGACTCGAACCCGCGATCTCTAGGTTTGCGCGCTGATCAGCCGCCTTAACCACCTCGGCTACCGCCGACTTCCCCATTCTCGGTCTTCCGTATCCGCCCTCTTATGTTATGGGGGTTCCTGATCCCACACTCGGCCCTCCTGCGACGACATTCGCCCTCGAATGTCATTGTCGCACAACTCTTCGGCGTGTCACTTATTTTTCGCGTCGCTGACAACGACCACAGTGTCTATTATTTTTCGCGTCGCAGACAACGACCACAAGTCTATTATTTTTCTCGTCGTAGACAACGACCACAAGTCTATTATTTTTCGCGTCGCAGACAACGACCTCAAACGCCATCTCTCGGCTCCGTGTGGCGATCGGTGCTCCCCCCATCCCGGACGAGCCCCCAAATGTAGGATCACGGAAAAAAGGAAGTCGCCTCAACGGGACTCGAACCCGCGATCTCTAGGTTTGCGCGCTGATCAGCCGCCTTAACCACCTCGGCTACCGCCGACTTCCCCATCCTCGGTCTTCCGTATCCGCCCTCTTATGTTATGGGGGTTCCTGATCCCACAAGTATATATTATTTTGTTTCGCGCTTTTGTCAGTATCTATCTAGAGACGCGGTAGCGTCTCGACGCCAAGTACAAAAAAGTCACCCTGTATATGTCGACTGTCGCTACCGCTATCATTTACTCGCCGCCGGGCTAATCCAACCTAACCTGAAACTTATTTCATTAATATCTCATCACGCCTGCAATATTTTCTACATTTAAAGGCATTTTTCTTATGTAAACCGCATATAAGCTGTCGAATAAGACCAAATTCAATAAAATCGGTACACGCATAACAGAGATATCGTAATATCGTCTCATGAATCTGTCGGAAAAGGTAAGATTTTTTTGATTTTCTTCTTCAAGAAATTTTTCGTCAAACATAATACGTATATACGCGTTACACGCACACCTTCAGCCAAAATGATACTAACACATGTTTCGTTCATCAATCTCTATCTTCACTATGCAATCTACTCCAAATTTTGACAGCTTACAGTCAGATTATAACCTGACGAGTGTCAAATAAGGTAGGTTCTCAAAATTTGAGATGCCACGTGTTTTTGCAAATATGTATATCGTTGTACCATTGAGTTGTAACCATAACCCATAACGACAAATTCTAACGACTTCAAATCAGCCTGTAACCACAAATCAAATCAATTCTCAATCGATATGGAATACATATACCTATGTAGAGAAAAGGGGAGAAGACGAAGAAGCGAAGTGAAAAAGAGAAATAAAGTTGTGACGTCCCACTATTTTTGCGCGGTCATAACTAGAATCTTCCCTATAAATCACTCCACAACTCCACCAAAATCACCTCTAACTTCAACTCTTACCCTTTTTCCCAACCGGCAGATCATCTAGACGATGCACCTTAGCGGTCCCCATCTCTAGATGATCAAACACGCAATCCCCTTCCCCTCTTCGGCCTTAGAGGCGCGATCTCCTCCCACACATATTTTATATAAACAAGTCCCTCGTCCTAAAAACCCACATTACTCGAGACCACGTCTCACCCCTCTCTATGACCAATCAAAATCCCGCAAACTCCATCCAACGGTTGAGTATACCGTTCAAAGCCCCAAAGGACCCCCCCCCCCCCCGAATATGCTATTGCGGCGCATATTTCGCGCATGACTCATCAACACGAGCTAATTATAGAACATATTTTAAACATGAGTCATCGCGCATACCTCAAATTCCACGCATACCAAACATTCCAGCGTTTCCTATAAATACAAGCGCCACATGGACCGCGCACCTTTTAGTTCGGCAAGAGTCACTTAAATCTTCAGTACGGCAACAGCCACATTGTAACCCATCTATCAGTTATCAATCCAGTTATTATATAACATCAGTGAGTGTGTGAAAAAAGGATCATTCCTCTACTCATCAATTGTAAGCGATTATTACGTTATTATTAACCATTATAAGAGTGCATATCGCCTCCATTATTATTCATTGCTAGCGCTTATTGCTTTATTTTGTTTATCCTTATATTCTTTCGCATTATTATTTTGCTAACGCTTATTCAATTAATTTGCTTTGTATTGCTTATACGCATTGGTTAAGCTTGTTGCATTCACGTCAACTGCGTTTATGCTATTACTTACGCGTTTCATGCTCATATATATATATATTACTATTAATACCGTTTATATAAATGTTTGTCCTAATGCTTAATGTCCCACGCATTTTGTATAATAATTCTACCGCTATCGCATGAGGTACGCATGTCATGTTCATAAGCGTTTAAATAAATAACGCTTTTATTCTACACAACTATCGACTTATTGCATTACTCCAGTAAATATCCAAGTCATAACAAACCATCGCAACGGCAGATATTGTGTCGCGAGCGCCGGGAGTTCTTACAGTGTTTACAAGACTTACTTTCGCTTACCGTCTCGCACGTCTATTAGAAAGAAATACAAAGCTTGGCTCCTTATCTCTATGCAGTAGTAAATCCAATTACCTAGCTTAATAAAAACCACCAGTGCTCTAACGGGTGTCACTCTGGTGAGCGATCATTGCTAAACCCTCCCTGGTTGATTGCGGTACGAAGCCGGTCTTCGAGGCCCAAATTCCATTTACCTTGTGGTACGAAGCTGGTCTTCGAAGCCCAAAATTCCTTTTACCTTGCGGTACGAAGCTGGTCTTCGAAGCCCAAATTCCCTTTACCTTGCGGTACGAAGCTGGTCTTCGAAGCCCAAATTCCATTTACCTCGCGGTACGAAGCTGGTCTTCGAAGCCCAAATTCCATTTACCTCGCGGTACGAAGCTAGTCTTCGAACCTAAACTTCCTGTACTTCCCCAACGTGTCTCAGTCCTAAATCCCGCCACCCAGGACGTGACAAAGTTAATTTTCATTCGTTACTTTGAATGAAAGAAATTTATAATCGATTTCGACATAATATTGAAGGAAGCATCCCCATAAAAACTTCAAAAAAGTAAAATAATTACGCCAAGTACATGAAATCAAATAAATCACAAAAAATAGAAGATAATATAATATTTTATTATTATTATTATTATTATTATTATTATTGTTAACGGGAAAACCCTTTAGTAAGCAAAGATATACAGCATAAAGCAAAATATACATATAAACAATACAAAATAACTTAAAATAACTTAACAAAAAATGTAGTAAAATAACATAAAATAAATAGTCGGTGTGAGTACTTAATGTAACATTAACGCATCAGATCAAGTGAACTGCACCGTAACGCAACGCCTGTACAAAAGTGATCGGAGGCCACTGAGGGAAACACAAAACAAATCAATGTCAGGGAAACTTTGGTTGGCAACATGCATAGCTCTGCTTAAGGGGTCAGCCGTGTAATTACGGTAACCCGGTTCCCTGCTCACAAAAAGGGGTCTAGGACGCAAAACACGCTCAGGAGCCCGGAACCGCAGCGCAGCCACAAGCTCCGTACAATTTACATGGCCATGTATGATCTTGTACAGAAAGATTAAGTCCGAAGACAGTCTCCTATCACTAAGCGTGGCAATACCAAGTAGTCGTAAGGCCGGGCCATAATCGTGGTCAGTAAAGTGCATCGGCGTTCCCATAGCCTTGGACGCAAGCCTTAAGAACTTATGCTGCACCCTCTCGATTAAGCTGATATAGTGCTTATGTCTAGGGTTCCAGATGACAGAAGCATATTCCAGCTGAGGCCTAACAAGAGCTACATACAAAAGCTTCCAAGACTTAAGCCTTCTGAAATGTTTCCCAAATCTTGCTATAAAACCCAGGATTCGCATTGCCTTACACGTAATGTTTTGATAATGCTTGCGGAAGTCAAGCCCTGCCGAAATTGTCACACCTAGGTCTATTACCTCAGCTACCTCCACAAGGGGAGCATCACAAAGAGTGTACGAAGAAGTTATACCCCTTCCAGCCCTATGTGCCCTAATGAGGACACACTTTGCCACGTTCAACTTCATCCTATTGTTGATACACCACCGCTCAAACATCCTTAGGTCGTCCTGCAGCATATCAACATCAAGTTGATCCCTAATGGTGCGGAAGATTTTTAAGTCATCCGCGTACATTAAGAATCTGCTATTCCTAAATATCTCCTTAAGATCGTTGATAAAGAGGATGAAGAGCAAAGGGCCAAGGTGCGACCCCTGGGGCACTCCGGAGTCGACTGGAATAGGAGTGGACAGATGGTTTTCCACCCTGACGATCTGAGTGCGCCCAGTTAGGTAACTCCCGATCCAAGACAGGAACGGACCACAAAAGCCATATGAGGCCAATTTACCAACAAGGATCTGATGATCCACAGAATCGAATGCTTTTCGAAAGTCCGTATAAACCGTGTCCACTTGCAGACCAAGATCAAGTGCGTCGGAGACCGCACTATGATACACAGCTAAATTAGTTGTGGTCGATCGCCGCGGAACAAATCCATGTTGTTCGTCACAGATAACATTGACTAGAGACGGCGTAAGTATGTCAGTTACAATCTCTTCAAACAATTTCGGCAGGGTTGAGAGCTTACAGATAGGCCTATAATTTCTAACATCTGCGCGATCACCAGTCTTAAAAACTGGGGTGACAATACTGGTTTTCCAGAGTGCAGGAAAACACCCACTATTTAGCGAAGAATTGAAAATATGCCAGAGGGGTCTCGCAAGGATAAAACAACACTCTTTAAGGAAGAGAGGTGGTATACCATCGAATCCCGGGCCTTTTCTCACGTCTAGCGAATTCAGCTTGGAATAGATCTCCCCGATCGAAATATTCAGCTCGCGTATATTTACTTTACAGGCCGATGTCGGCAGTGAATTTAACGCAGGCGCCCCAGCAGATACCGGCGCATATACCGAACCAAAGAAAGACGCAAACAAATCAGCGCCCGCTGAGTACGTCGACGCAGTAACGTGATCTAGGTGCACGTTTCTAGGGACACCAGGACATCCTCGCTTCGCATTTACATGATTCCAAAAACTCTTTACATTGGTTGAAACGGAGTCCTCGACACGATCAATGTACGCCCGATAATCTAAATCCATAACCTGTTTACAAATTGATCTAAGGGAGGAAAAGTCGAAATAATCACAAAGAGCATTAGATCTCTTATAAACTCTATGCGCTCTCTTCTTCTCCCGAATCAGCCGTATAAGTCTTGGTGAAAACCACCGCGGATATGTAGAACGTATTACCGTTCGAACAGGAACAAAAGCACTGATGACATATCTAATATGATCATATAATCTATTGAGGGCACCATCCAGGTCAGTACCTCCGGTCTCCGTATCCCAATCAACACTGTTCAAATACGTTAACACGCTACGGTAATCTCCCCGCCCGTAGTCATAATATTCGATAATGTCACCAGAAAGATCGAGTGAGGAAAACAATGCGCTATAACATACATAAAGCGGAGGGTGGTACGCATCGGGTACAATTAAGGCATCAATAACACGATCAACAGACACGTCCGAAGCGCTGACAAAGATGAGATCCAGCATACCATCAAACTCATTAAAAATATTATTAACTTGCACAAGATTGCAGTAGTTACAGCCACCCAGCAGAAGATCGATGGCCAGGGATTCGGAGGACGAGACCCCCGCCTTCTTAAAGCACGATTGACCATTATCATTAAACCAAACCGCGTGCGGAAGGTTAAAATCACCAAAAATCGACAAAGCATCATCACTGTACATGTTGAATAACTCGGTAACGCAATCGACGTGCTTTGCGTACAGGGACGGCAATGACGCCGGTGGGAGGTAAATTGCGCACAACAACAAGTGTTTATTTCTACCAAGATGAACCCGCACAATAACCTGCTCCAGCGTAGCGCAGCTAAGATTAATTTGAGAGCACTGTAACGTATTCTTAACAGCTATGAGAACTCCCCCCCCCCCCTGGAGAGGGAACTAGTGCTGCAGGATCTGTCACACCTAAACACGGTGTAATTGTCCAGCCCAAGTTCAAGCGAGGATATTGAGGAGTTCAGCCAGGTCTCGACAAAAATTATAATGTCATACGTTACGGGGGTAGCAAGCAGCGATTTTAATAGAGTGACTAATTTCGTGCGTAGCCCACGAACATTCTGGAAATAAACTAAAGGGTTCCACTGGTGTTTTTTGGCACGGTGTCACGCTGTTGCTTGGCAGGAACAATCTTGGGGGCTCCATTAATGTACCGGATGGTCATGTTCGTCTCTCCCCTCTCGTGAAGATTCCTCAGCTTCCCCCTCAGCCGTTCAAGAGACTGTCTTTGCCAGAAAGTCCTGTCTTCCGAGATCTTACATGGCCCCTTATAGCGGTGCTTATTCCGTAAGATTTGTTTGGCATCCTCCGGCGAGTTAAGACGAACACATAAGGGTCTACAGGCAGAACCCTTAGGTTTCCCAAGACGATGAGCCCTTCGCACCTCCGTTACACCTGGGTAGATCCCACTGAGAATCACCAACGCTTCCTCACAGTCGGTAGCTCTAGAGTTCCCACCAGAAGGGTTTTCTGGCTCCGGCAAGCCAAAAATTACCACATTGCTCGCCCGAACCTGCCTTTCGGAGATTTCTCCAATTAATTCGTCCGGATCTAGGACCGGGGAGCCGGGCGACGTCTGGCCAGTCATCAACGGGCCATCGGCCTCCAACACCCGGACACGTTCCGTTAAAACGTCAATGCTACTCCGGATGTCAGTGAGCTCCGTTTTGAAATAGGAACGCAGTTCCTGACGAAATTTATCGAATTCCTCCTTCAAAAATTCCTTTAGCTCGCCCATGGACGGTGAGGATGACTGCGATGTTACCGGCTGAGCAGCGTTCGGATCAACAAACACATGCGGTGTGGGGGATCCGGCACGACAGTTTAAAAGTCTGCCGTTAAACCATGGGTGACCCGTACGAGCGAGGCAAGTGGATCCCCCATGGCTAATTTTACCACAATATTAAAAATTATCTGAAGTCATTCCCTATGCAAATTATCTTTGTAAAAAGAAGTGATATCCCCATAAAAAAACTTCAAAAAAGTAAAAAAATTACGCCAAGTACACGAAATCAAATAAATCACAAAAAATACAAGATAATTACAAAATAAAAAAAAGATGTGAAATCAAAATGAGCTGCAAGTACATAAAGCTGCTTTCCCGCAGCGTGCAAAGGCGACACTGTGCAACGCAATGTAAGATTCGGTGCTTTCCAACTGCGCTTAATAATATTAAGCAGATATATTTTTATAGAAATAAATATTTCAATACCAATAAATATTTTATTCAAAATACTTGGCGCTGCGAAACCGAAAAAATGTTAATTGTCTTATTAATAGTAAATTAATAATTTACAATAACTCACTTACAATCTAAAATACATTACGAACGCACACACAAGAAAAAAAGAAAAAGATTAATGCAATTTATACATGTATGTATGTATGTATTTATTTTAATTGTTCCCCTTAGGGTTACAATTGCTTCCGTTTACATATATCTTAACCTACCTTAACTTAATTTAACCTAATTCCCCCTCCCTCTCACTTATCTTTCCCTCTCTCTCTCGCTCCTTACCCTATCCTTACTCTATTTCTTATCCGATTTGCAATTTATACATATTTATTCTGTTTAGCAACACTAATTAGAGGCGCAGCGCCAAGTATTTTGAATAAAATATTTATTGGTATTGAAATATTTATTTCTATAAAAATATATCTGCTTAATATTATAAAGCGCAGTTGGAAAGCACCGAATCTTACATTGCGTTGCACAGTGTCGCCTTTGCACGCTGCGGGAAAGCACCTTTATGTACATGCAGCTCATTTTGATTTCACATCTTTTTTTTATTTTGTAATTATCTTCTATTTTTGTGATTTATTTGATTTCGTGTACTTGGCGTAATTTTTTTACTTGTTTGAAGTTTTTTATGGGTAATTAATTATTCTTAACATTTCTATAATATCTGTTTCTCTAATATTTGCTTAAATCATAATTTACTTATAAAAGTATTTACAATGCGTATGCGCGGTAATAGAAGACGGTTTGCGTGGTAATATGGATCGGTTTCTGCGTTACCGACGGTCGGTATTAACCGGTTCGAGTCCCCGTGGGACGTTACACTCGGGAGCGCGCACATGCTAACACGTCCGATCCCGACAACGGTTCACTTCGGACCCGAAAAATGTCTTCTTCGGTCTTATTCAAAATTTTATTAGATATCAGGATGGATTCTCCTACTTCGATAAACTTCTTGTCGCTTAAAGCGGACATTTTTTGGATATGTACTTTTTTGTGTCGCTACCAGCAAACAGTTTTTTGTTATCTTCAGTCATGATATTACCGTTGGATGGCTGCCTAACATCTACCTTGATTCTTCGATTTCGAATATTTTTTCGTAACCTTTCGTAACATTTTTGCCGTGCAACTTGTAACGGCAAAACTTGTTGAGGAGTTTTTACATTAAGATCTTGAGGAAAATGTTTGAAATGTATTTCTTCGGTCAACAATTTCAACAGGTGATTTCGCATAAGTGTTGTATTATAGTGAACATTTTGTGGTTTAATACAAAATGCTAATGAAACGCCAATTGCTATAGCTATGACTCCTCAATCTCTTGTATTTTTTTGTTGTTGAACCATCGGAAAACGAACGGTTTTTTCCGTAATTGTAATATGAGGATACCATTTTGCTAAAAAAAAGTTGTGACGAAGTCACGTCACGCGCCGCGCAGACGTACGGCGCCGCGCCGATAAGCCGAGTGCGCGCCGCGGCCGCTGGGCGGCCGTGCAGCCGCGAGCTGTTTCGCGGGCGAAGATGTACGGGCTCGCGATATAAGGACCGCGGCGAGCGAAACTGACAGCTCTTGTTCCGCACGAATTAGCCGCTACGCTGCCGTACCGTACGCCAAGACGCTCATATTTTTGATTCCGTGAGGTGTGCACGCGTCGACCGATCGTCACGCTGTGCCATTGACCAGCCTCTTTCCTAAATAGGCCGAGAGCAATCTTGCGCCCTACCTCGCCTGTAAGGTGTCTCCGCGCCTCTATAGGCCAGAGCCCTATTGCACACGGGAACGCCACTATACGACTCTCGTACGATCGTGCCTGTTAAGGCCTTTCCGAGCAGAACGTTCAACAAACTCCGCATCCTTGATCCCCCAGCTCGTCGCCAGCGCCGCCGCCGCCGCGATTTTACCGAGTCGAGTCTCCGCAACCGTCATGCGGAAGATATTGTAAACACAATCTTGCAGGATAATAAACATTGTTATTGTTTAAAACGCTTTACTCATTTGACGAACCCGGCCTTACCGACTGAGTCGGCAATAAACTCCTTCTCCGTCCCACCGGCAACCGTCTCGCAAACCGGAGACGGTCACAAAGTTTTTGCTTTTTGTGTAACGGATCCGCGAATTTCTGCAGCGTATCGTACATGTAAATATTTGTCCCATCATAGTAACTGCATGTCCAACATTGCGGACGATGCAAAATTTGTATGTGGTCTAAATCTTTTCTAACGGGTTTGATTTCTAGAAGGTTATATCTTAGACAGGTAGGTCGAATTTCGTAATTAGCGGCTTTGTTCAATAAGTAAGAAAAAGCCAGCTATATGAGAACCACAGAAAAAATTTTAAAAATGTAAAGAAATTACGCCAAGTACATGAAAAAGTCGAGGACGGAAAAAAGTAAATCACAACATAAATAGAAGAAAATATACAATACAAAAAAGATGTGAAATCAAATTGAGCTGCAAGTACATAAAGGTGCATTCCCGCAGCGTGCACTGTGTAACACAATAAAAGGCAAAAAAAATGGCCGGGCCTGGAAGTCAAATACTTGGCGTGGCGAGGCAAGGTATTCTCAGATCATCAATACCCATACGTTCCCTCTCGCAGGCTTTCAAATAATTTGTCAATTTAAAACTCTGACAATATGAGTACATTTTCATTATATTGCGTTTTTAAATAATTTTTATTCATCGACACCTTGACCTTGCCTGGCCACGCCAAGTATTTGACTTCCAGGCCGCGGACATCTAGGCAAATGTATCGATGTTACATTTTATATTCACATTATTAAAATGTCCGCGATATGAGTAATGGAACGTAGGAACACAGCATTTTAGCTGTGTATATGTATGTATATAGTTGTGTCATCTTAAGCGCAGTTGGAAAGCACCTTCATGTAGTTGCAGCTCATTTTGATTTCACATGTTTTTTTATTTTTAACTTAACCCCCCCCCCCCCCCCCCCCCCCCCTCCATAAACATGACTCATGTATGAAAGAAGCTAATTCCCTTTAATTCACGAAAAAAATTAAAGAAGTTCACATGCAAAGATTGTAAAATCAACTTTGCTAATTCCAATTGTACCTTTAATTCAGGAAAAAAATTAAAAAAGTTCTCATGAAAAGATTGTGAAATCAACTTTGCTAATTCCAATTGTATTCTCGTTCTCCGCTCGAACACTGATTCCTCTGTCACTTTTTATACTTGACATTCCTTTATTGGCCACAAATCAATTCAGTGCTCAGATTTTCAGCTTCGGTTTTAAGGAATTAGCGGGCGAGAGGCCTGTAGTTGACACAAAAACTTTTACAAGAGAGACATCTTCTGTTAAAAACGTCGTATGAAGATCATTTTACGATGGAAGATAATAAAAACTTGGTAGAGACTAATTTAAACGAATCAAAGTCGGTAATAGATTAATAGTACGGCCGTAAACACAACGGCCCGCTAATTCCTTAAAACCGAAGCTGAAAATCTGAGCACTGAATTGATTTGTGGCCAATAAAGGAATGTCAAGTATAAAAAGTGACAGAGGAATCAGTGTTCGAGCGGAGAACGAGAATACAATTGGAATTAGCAAAGTTGATTTCACAATCTTTGCGTGAGAACTTTTTTAATTTTTTTCCTGAATTAAAGGTACAATTGGAATTAGCAAAGTTGATTTCACAATCTTTGCATGTGAACTTTTTTTAATTTTTGTCGTGAATTAAAGGGAATTAGCTTCTTTCATGCATGAGTCATGTTTATGGGGGGGGGGAGGGGGGGGGGGGGGATTTCATCACTTTTTTCATAATTTGTGAATTTTTGTTGTGTTGATCTTATCAAGTTTTCTGTACCATCGCCTTTTGGTTACGCCGCCAGCCTTATTTATTCGGATCATACATACAGCTAAATCTAACGTAGAAGTACAAATAATACTGTTTTTTGTCCTCGACTTTTTCATGTATTTGAGGGGGGTAGGGCAGAGGAGTGACATTATTTCTGGAAAAGGTTGACGGAAAGGACCCCGTGCAGGTGAAAATTGTTCCCAGTCAGCAATAATCAATAAAAAAATTACCCATAACCACAAATCCAAACGACTTAAAATCAGTCACTCGCGGTTTTACGAAAAAGACAAAAAGCCGCTGCGTTCGGGTCGCTAGTCGTATCACCAGTTCCGTAAATACACAATTTATATCGAGAAATGATTCGTTACGAATGAATAGAAAAAAAATTAAACATTGAAGGTGTTCTCAAACAAGAAAGGATGACTTTTGGCAGCATTAAAGATTGCAAAGGAAAAATGAATAATTTCAAGGAGAAAAAAAAATTGGAACATAGTATTATATTATTATAAATTAAACGATTTTAAATTAGGTATATATTAATTCTAATTTTAATGGAACTATTTATTTACAATTGTTTATTTACAAAATAGGCCGCCGCGGCCGCGGCCACGGCTCTGGGTCTTCACTAAATCTCGCAGGGTACTCGCCTGCGAGCGGAGGCTGACGGCTTGTGCCCGTACCGCCTGGAGGGTGGCCCAATGCTCTTGACGGGCCCGCACCCTCCAGCCGCTCCTCTTATGGCGCTTCGACGTGTATCCCCCTGTAATTAGTTAGTAATAAACGTCAGCAATTATATTATAATAATTTATACATTTTTGGCACGCGCAGATAAAAATGTTCGCCTCCCCTGATATAGGCTAAACCGAACAATTTTTATATTGTAAAAACATAAAAAGGTGTTTAATTAAAGTATTAAGAAATAATACCATGTGCCGTGGCCGGGCCCTGTGGTGGTGGTAGTGGTGGTGGCGGTGATGGCGGTGGTGGTGGTGGTGGTGGTGGTGGTGGTGGCGGCGGCGGCGGCGGCGGCGCCGTAGTTGCGGCTGCCAGCGACAGCGAACCGGCCTGGACTCCCCTGATATAAGCTAAAGTCAACAATTTTTATTATATTGTTAAAAGATAAAAAGTATTAATTAATATTATTAAGAATTAATACCGTTTGTCGCCGGCTGCTGTGGTGGTGGTGGCGACGCCGCCGTTCTCGGCACCTTGTTCGCTGCCATTAGTATTTCGGCATCATTCGAGTCTGGAAAAATGAATTTGAATAAATGTATATATAATTTTTTTTATTATTATTTAATTCTTCTGTAAGCTTATCGTTAATAAAACTCACCATCAAGTAGGGCGGCCTCCCGCATTTTCTACAAAAATTAAAAAACAATTAATTAACCAAAAAATCATCCAGAGTTCATAAAAGTGGCGTAAGATAGAAGAAAGTCATACGTTAAGTATCAGTGGACATAGACCGTGACTGTATAACAAATAATACAACAAAAACATCCCACACAGCACACGACGTCCCGGGGACGTCTGTTTTAGGTCCCTTCTAGGTCTGTAGGTCTGAATGTCCCGGTTTGTAACAAAACGTCCTTGGGATGTCTGTGGACGGCTCTGGGACGTCTACAGGCGCTTTTGGGACGCTTTTGGGACGTCGGTAACTACAGTGGCGCCATCTGTACAAAGTCCTAAAGACGTCCTTGGGACGCGTTTGGGACGTGTTAAATACGTCTTTGGGAGGTGTTAAATACGTCTTTGGGACGGCCTTGGGGCGCTTTGAGGACGTCGTGTGCTATTGTAGGGATCCGATAAGGTTCATCGACATATGCCACCAGAGGGCTACCCGGCTCGAGAGCTTCTCGCTGGTGTTCCATCGCCCTCCGGTTGGTATATATAAGAGTTCTGTCCCAGTCCTGATACCCAGCGTGTCTAAGGGCGGTATTTTCAGTCGCTACTTATTCTTAAGCAAATGCTTAAGCATGCGGCATCCTCTACTAACCTAGTAGCTAATAAAGGATGCCGAATGCTTAAGCATTTGCTTAAGAATAAGCAACGACTGAAAATACCGCCCTAAGGCAGGGTTCCGCCAGGTAAGCCTTACTGACTAGAGTCCTCTGGCGGACCCCGGACGAATGGCTAAATTTATCGATAAAAATAGGTCTTAATTACGTTTTTCAAACGCCTGTTCAGTCCTAATCCATGGCGCTTAAAAGACACGTACCCGGGACCACTTTTTTTGTAATATTCGTCGTTCAGAGGACGTATATAAGCCGTACGTGGGAAATTGAGGACGTCCCCGGGACGTAAGGTACGTCTGGGACGGACGTCCCTGGGACGCCTTTAGGACGGCTGTGTGCTGTGTGGGATATTTGTATCAAGGGAGATGTGTTTCCAGCGTACTTTCTTCAATAACACTGTCCAACACGATTTTTGGTCTGCAATATCCGCTGGGTGATTCTTGTAGAGTTTTTCGCCCTGAACACGAATCCGCAAGCAGAAATGCTCTATCACACTCAGTTTTTGAGAAAATCGATTTTTAAAAAAACTGCAAATTTTCAACTTTGAACATTTTTTGTGTCGAAACGGTAATAGTTATTCGGTTGCTCGTCGCGTCAAATTATTCTACGAACCCTCCCGAATACAACGATATAAGTTATTATTGCATTATGATCATTTAAATTTGTTTAAACAGTGATCAAAGGGAAAAGGACACCCGAAATGCACCCATTTTTGAAGATATCTTTCAATTTATTTCCAAAACTAAGGGTCTAGGAAAAAATCTAACCATTCCACGCGATGCAGCAGACATTTTTCCTTCGGAACTCATCAACAAAACTGGTAAGTCACGTTTTGTTTTCAATACAGAAGCGAAAGAGTTTGGCAAAACGCGCGGTGTCAACAGTGGTAGTCAACGGCGGCGCGCGGTCCACCACGGTCCACTGCCGCTCAGCATAACACAATCGCTTAACGCGCCTGAGTACCACTGTTGGCACCGCGCGGTTTGCCAAACTATTTCGCTTCTGTATTGAAAACAAAACGTGACTTACCACTTCTGTTGATGCTTTCCAGAGGAAAAATGTCTGCTGCATCGCGTGGAGTAGTCAGATTTTTTCCAAGACCCTTAGTTTTGGAAATAAATTGAAAGATAACTTCAAAAATGGGTGCATTTCGAGTGTCATTTTCCGTTTGATCGTTGTTTAAACAAATTTAAATGATCATAATGCAATAATAACTGATATCGTTGTATTCGGGAGGGTTCGTAGAATAATTTGACGCGACGAGCAACCGAATAACTATCACCGTTTCGACACAAAAGATGTTCAAAGTTGAAAATTTGCAGTTTTTTTTCAAAATCGAATTCCTCAAAAACTGAGGGTGATGGCGATAAACGGTTTGCGGATTCGTGTTCAGGGCGAAAAACTCTACAAAAATCACCCAATGGATATTGCGGAACAGAAAAAAAGTTTCATTTTGTTGGACTGTGTAATGTGACTGATAATGTGTTGTCGATTTACCTTATTTGACAAGTTTCTAGAAACTTGCACGTAAGAAAATGCTTCTCTGTCGAACCTTCTCCGGACAAGTTCCAAGTCTGTACATCTCCTTCGTTTCTATCAGCTCTACATAAAAAGTCTATTAAATAATTTGGGTTCTATAAGTTGAACAAAAAAAGTCTATTAAAAAATTTTACCGACTTACCTTGTTAATTGAGGCAATTAATAATTGAGGCAGTGTCCTATATGATCGAAAAACTCGTGATCGTGATATTTCTAACATTTTGATAACTGTCACTTGGCAGGTTATAATTAAGTGACAGCTAGGTGACATTTACTAGAGACCCGAACGCAGCGACTTTTTGCATTTTTCGTCAACTGCGCAACCGCATTTTCAGCAAAACCATTCCGGATAACTTCAGGAAGCTATCTAGGCGACATCTACCTTCGTCAATTGTAAAAGTAAAACGTGACGTCACGAAACGTCTGACTCAAAAAAGTATCATTTTGATAACTATTAATTCAGAATAAATCTTATATCTTTTAGACAAATAGCTTGATACATTAAGTAAAACGACATATGGGTTCGAAAAAAATAAATGATTCGCTTAATCATGTAAAAACACCGGGACTATGTCATAAAATAAGATAATAAGGCTAAAATAGCTCCGACGACCTGTCAATTTCGCTATCTTTCGTGTATAGAGACATGGTCGCTCAGTGTGCCTATGGGTAGAGGGGGAAGGGGAATTAGCTTCCAGACGCGACCGCGTCTGTTGATTAATCGAAGAAGTAAAAATTTAGTTGTTGAAACAAATTTAGAAACACTCGTTTATCACAACATGTCTATTTAAACAGTGATAATCATATGGACATCGACGGATTTCGACCTACTATCAGTAGTTCAATTTTCTGTCACTAGTTGGCGTATCGAAATTCATGGTTTCCCAATGCATTTCTTTTACTAACCTTTCAATATCCATTTTTCTTCAGTGTAACTTAATTTAATTTATTTTTTTTAATCAGAATTATAATTATTAATAAATTGGCACTTCTTCATAACCTATACGAAAAATGTTTAATAGGTTAGTTATTTTCATTCCAGATATACGACATTTATGACACATCTACGACATTTACGACATTTACAACATTTACGACATTTAAGAGACGTGTCGTGTATAAAATAGAAAATTCGTGTCTTTACCCACCACCAGTGATGGGTAAATCACTAGAAAACCACGTAATTTACGTTATGTGCAAATTACACGTAAATTACATAGATGACATAACCAAAGTTATATAATAAATAAAGCTTGAAAAATGTATGGGGTACTTCCTACTAGGCTCTATATTGCCCGGGCAGGTCCACAAAGGAAGCACTCGAGGTAGGTAACAACATAAATCTCTTTTGTTGTGTAATCATCGGTTCACCACGAACCAAAAGAGCGCGAAGCTTGAATCGAATGCCGTATTCCTAGAGCACTAAAGAGGTGAGTATGCGCATCCGCCATATTGGGTCCTCCGCAGAGAGAAGATTATTGAGTATCCGCCTTTTTGAGTATTGTCAAATTCGCTTCATTAACCAAATATAAATTTAAATGTAATAAAATACTCTAATAATGTGTCGTGCTACCATTCATCAATATCAACAACGCATATTTTGTTTATAAAGTGAATCTGACAATACTCAAAAAGGCGGGTACTCAATTAATCTTCTCTCTCCAGAGGACCCAATATGGCGGATGCGCATACTCACCTCTTTAGTGCTCTAGTATTCCCGTTACCCTGCCATGATGTGAACATAGTCTTTTATTCGGAGGGAAATTTGGGCCGGTATTCACAAACGTGTCTTAAGATTAAGCAAATGCTTAAGCATTCGGCATCCTTTACTAGCTACTAGGGTTAGTAGAGGATGCCGCATGCTTAAGCATTTGCTTAATCTTAAGACACGTTTGTGAATACCGGCCTTGAATTGAACAAGGGGGGGAACCTCGTGAAGTTGTTGGTTTTCTTATTCCTTTATAGTCCTTTATACTGAAATTATGCAATTAAACATATTCATGGCTAGGTAACCAAACAGTAGACGCTCGTTAGAAAACAAATGTAATTTATTATTTTATGTTAACAACCAGAATTGAAGATCATTCATTCTATTGCGAGGGGGATTGAAACGGTTCCGAAAATAACTGTTTCAAACAGTTATATGTATATCGGTTCTGACTGAAACAGTTATGAAGAACCGATATTCTGAATAACTGTTATAAGGAACCGAAATTTCTGAGTATATCGATTTCGGTTACGGTTCTATAACCGATATTATATCGGTTATAACGGTTCTAGAACCGTTATTTTTTCGGTTCTATATCGGTTCTAAAACGGTTCTGGAATTGATTCTCGCATCGGTTTTATAGGAATTGAAATAAGTAGATATTACGCTTACAGATTATTGTATATTAAGAATTTATTTTCAAGAAATATTTCTAAGAAATTCAATTATCTATAATTTTGTTACGGTTTAAGCGAATTACTAATATATCATTAACTAGGTTTCCGTTCATTCTTGAGCGATGCGGAGATAAAATAAATTTCAATGCCGAAAATAAACGTTCCACGCTGACTTGCGTTGGTGGTACAGCTAAAAGTACTTCCGCTAATTTGTATAATTCGGATGTATTTTTATTATTCCAGTACGACAAAATATCAGTGGACGATTTTAATCGCGGTTCTTTCAGGAAGTCGTCTAACTTATTTTCAACCGAACAGTGCGACGTACTATTTCTTGATTTAGTTTGTCCACGGACTGCTTCTGCATTCTTTAACAAACTTTCAAATTCATCTTCTTCTACTATATGAGATGTATCCTGAATTATACAACTGTTGTCTTCATTCGATGCTTTTTCCGTTTCTATACATAGTTCCTCTATTCTGGTGTATGTGTTTAATAGACAATCTTTAGCAGCACGAATTTGTGCATCTGTTAAAATGACATTGTATCGAGGGTCCATGTATATTGCAGCTAAAACAATTTCGCTTTCGAATAATGCGGATTCTCGCCTCTTTATGTTATTAACAAATTCAGTTGCAAATTCGGTATTTTTTTTTTTTTACTTTCATAAGGCATCGTTGCCAAATTTCATATAAATCACCGAGAAATAATAACTCGCTTTGTAAACGCTTCGTTGCGATTCGTGCGGGTTTGAGTACATTAATTAATTCAATCATCTTAGCCCATACTGATTCTGATAGTTTTAAATCATTGTCCTTGATTTGTTCACAATATTCTTTTAATTCTAATAATCTTTTAAGCATATCAAACGTTGAATGCCACCTTGTTACACAATCAAGCATTGCACTTTTTGCACGCACTGCCAACAAAGTGGACTTTAAAAGAGGTGTGCGTAATTTTTTTACCACTTTCCTAACTTTTTCCACAATTTCCAAAACTTCTTGTTTTTTTAACAAATTGCTAACAGCTAATTGTAGCGTATGAGCTGCACATCTAATTGTCTTAATTGTAAAATCAGGTGTTATTAGAAATTCGTTATCAATTATTTCAGTAGAGTCGTTATTATAATCGCAATGCTCGGAATTGATTAAAACATCTGTTATTTTCGATCCTGTAATTTCTTCTGCATTATTTTCAACATCAAGATTATCGCACTCATCGTCTTCTTCATTTAAAATTTTTACAGTTTTTAGCATATTTGCCGCGTTGTCTACAGTCACCGTGTATATCTGTTTCGTTGTAATTCCATATGTACTACATGTATGCGTAATAACATTTTTTAAATATTCGGCACTATGTCTTTCAAAAAGTTCAACAACTCTGTAAGTGACGGGAAAAGAGAGCGCCACCGGCGCCGGGAATCGAACCCGAGCCGCCCGCGTGCTGATCAGCAGCGTTAGCCACACCGCTACCAAAGAGGAGGTATAATAAGAGGCGTCACTCGACAAGGACAGAAATAACCTAGGGAAATCACTAGACAACCAATTTAAATGCCCATTCGGCAATGATCGCTAAGCTTCGGCAATGATCGGTCAACTTCGGCAATAATCAGCCAATTGCGGTAAGGTACATTTAGTCGATTTGAATATCCCGCTCGAAATAGACAACCAATTTAAATGCCAAGGTCAAGCAAGGACTTCAAAGGTTCCGCCCGGAGTGACGCCTCTTATTATACCTACTCTTTGCCGCTACGCCGACTCTACGCGGTCCCTTCTATTCCGTCGCTACATTACTTTCGTTGGGACGCCACCTATGGTCATAACTTTGCACTCATAGGCCGTTCCCTAATTTGCCCTAAACTCTTACAGTTCGGCCGTTCTGACACTGTGGCCGCCCTCGGCCACCTCATTAGCACGAGAAAGCGCACACTAATACCACAGTTCAGATCCCACTTCTGAAATTGTAAGCGACGGAAAAAGAGAGCCACCGGCGCCGGGAATCGAACCCGAGAGCCGCCCGCGTGCTGATCAGCAGCGTTAGCCACACCGCTACGCCGACTCTACGCGGTCCCTTCTATTCCGGCAGTGTATAGTGGTTATGCAAGTAAATTTTCAAAATGGGCAATTGCGTATTTTGTGGGAATTTGAGCAACAATAAGAAAAATGCGACATTACACAAGTATGTAAAGATAACAATAAAACAAACGACAAAACTGATTACAAATATTTTAAATTCACTTTTTGTGAACTTCATTAATCATTACTTCAGTTCGTTTTATATTACATTTATATATTTATTTCACTATTTTCATGAATTTCATTTGTTCTGATTTACTTTTTTGAATTTCAACCATCATACAAGCAATTCGTATTATATGATTATACTACATTATGTACATAATATAATAATAAACCACATTTTTCAAACTTCGCGCTACTTCCTTTAATACATTGGTCGAACGGTGGCGGCGCTGGCATGTAAAAATCACCTTCATTTCGCTTCAACCGCTATACGCTAAGGGACAGAATCGGCTTCCCTTCGGAAATTTGGCAACGTTGCATGTCGGGTCCCCCTATGTCGAAGAACCACTGAGTTATGCCTAGTGACAATGGTGACAATTTTACAAGTTATTATTTAGTTTGCTAAAATGGATTTTGCTTGATGAAACATTACACGTAAGAGGATGATGGGCTCGATTCCTCATGTATTTGGCAAAGAAGTAGCATGTATCGTAGGTATAGGCTGTGTTCCGATTCACGCATAATGCAGCATAATGCGCATGAAGTGCATAGGGTACGTGACATATCCTATGCAGTCTATGCGCAGTATGCGTGAATCGGAACACAGCCAGAAAGTGAGGACCATCGATGGCTGTGTTCCAATTCACGCATACTGCGCATTATGCGTGAATCGGAACACAGCCACTATTGCTCCTTCGTAAGAAATAACTAGCCTCTTCGCGCCAATTCGCTGCACGGGAATGACGGAGAGCATGCGGTAGACAGGGATGGTGCTAAACAAGGACAGAGCTTTATGTGCAAGTGAGAGGGTCTTATGCGGCCCGCGGCTACCTGGGGGTCGCGGCGGCCAAAACGCCTTCTCTCGCCTACCCTTGCTGGAACACCGATATAGGGATTTCGTGCGTTTACCTAGACTTCGGCCTGGCAGTCTAAAAACTTTCTACCTACGATACATGCTACTTCTTTGCCAAATAGATGAGGAATCGAGCCCATCATCCTCTTACGTGTAATATTTTATCAAGCAAAATCCATTTTAGCAAACTAAATAATAACTTGTAAAATTGTCACCATTGTCACTAGGCATAACGTTGCTTGTCACTAGAACCACTGAGTTATGCCTAGTGAAATGCAACGTTGCCAAATTTCCGAAGGGAAGCCGATTCTGTCCCTTATAGCGAATTCGGGAGACCCGCACTGGGCGCACTGAGTGCGAATTTAAGTCAATCGGAAGCGAGGAGTGTGAACTTTTTCGGTTCCGATTGGCTAAAATTCGCATTCAGTGCGCCTAGTGCAGCTCTCCCGAATTCGCTATTAGTGTACACTAAGGGCTAGAATCGGCTTCCCTTCGGAAATTTGGCAACGTTGCATGTCGGGTCCCCCTATGTCGAAGAACCACTGAGTTATGCCTAGTGACAATGGTGACAATTTTACAAGTTATTATTTAGTTTGCTAAAATGGATTTTGCTTCATAAAACATTACACGTAAGAGGATGATGGGCTCGATTCCTCATCTATTTGGCAAAGAAGTAGCATGTATCGTAGGTAGAAAGTTATTAGACTGCCAGGCCGAAGTCTAGGTAAACGCACGAAATCCCTATATCGGTGTCCAGCACGGGAAGGCGAGGGAAGGCGTTTTGGCCGCCGCGACCCCCAGGTAGCCGCCGGCCGCATAAGACCCTCTCACTTGCACATAAAGCTCTGTCCTTGTTTAGCACCATCCCTGTCTACCGCATGCTCTCCGTCATTCCCGTGCAGCGAATTGGCGCGAAGAGGCTAGTTATTTCTTACGAAGGAGCAATATCGATGGTCCTCACTTTCTACCTACGATACATGCTACTTCTTTGCCAAATAGATGAGGAATCGAGCCCATCATCCTCTTACGTGTAATGTTTTATCAAGCAAAATTCATTAGCAAACTAAATAATAACTTGTGAAATTGTCACCATTGTCACTAGGCATAACTCAGTGGTTCTTCGACATAGGGGGACCCGACATGCAACGTTGCCAAATTTCCGAAGGGAAGCCGATTATGTCCCTTAGTGTACGTCTTTTTGTGGATTTTGTTGTACTTGGTTGTGGTAATGTGTTCCGTTCACTTTTACTAGCTAATAGTCATAATGACCGGAATGGCAGTTCTAGTGTTAAAAAAGAAGGCAAATATTAGTTATTTTAATCATTATTTAATTAATTTTAGGCTGCAATATGGCATTTCGTGTTCCGTGTTGTGTACCTGAACCCCCTCATCGGTTTCTGAATCCAACTAAAGATATGGACCGTTTCAGCCAATGGATAAAAGTAGTGGGCAATGAAAAGTTATAAATAATAAATTGTGAATAAATTGGACCTAGTTTTACAGCAAGCACGCAACCAAAAATGTATTCATTGTTGGTTAGTTGCTTGCTGCATAACTAAGTCCAATTGTAATGTAATATTTCTCAAATAAATTGTAATGTAATATTTCCCAAATAAATTGTAATGTAATATTTTATAAATATATTGTATTTTATACGTGTATCCAATTGGAAAATTTTAATTCTCAAAATATAATATGAAAGTGGTGTAAGTCAAAAATATAAAAAAATTGAATTCTTTACTTACATTGTATTATATTTCAAAGTAAGTGATGAATCCAATTGTTGTCGATTTTTGACTTTCACCACTTTCATAATCACCGGCACATAGTAGTAAGGGATGCATTGAATACAAATTTGAAATGCCCGCCATTATTAATATAGTGCATATCTAACCCGCTAGAGGGTGCTCATGATATGCTAACAAAATAATGCCCGCAGTGGACCTACCCTGCTTAGTGTACAGCCGCAGTGGTGGGTTTACTACGTTACATCGAATTTACTACGTGACACGCGTAAAAAATGTAAATAATTGTATAAAATGTATAAAATGTATTCATGTCAAAAATTCAAATACAAATTATTAACCTCTACCTATTGCATTGAATTTTACTGCACACTATTTTAAATTACTTTAAAAAGAAAGATTGGAATGTAATTATAAAAATTATAAGTAATTTGAAATTTTTTAGTAAATTTCATATCTTTGGTGTGCAAAAGATACTCGAATTTTTACATTACCCACACAGCACAACGTCCCAGGGACGTCGACAGACCGTCCCAGGTACGTCCCAGGGACGTCTTGTTACTGATCAGGACGTAAAGACCGTCTTTACGTCCTGATCAGTAACAAGACGTCCCTGGGACGTACCTGGGACGGTCTGTCGACGTCCCTGGGACGTTGTGCTGTGTGGGTATATCAACATGGATTCTGAAGAAATTGATAAAGCTTTAGCAAATTATTTCTTTGGATGAAACATTCCATTTAGTATTATTGAATCTGACTACTTCAGGAACTTTGTTCATAAATTGAATCCAGCTTATAAAATTCCAACAAGAAAGACATTGTCGAATAATTTACTTAACGCAAAATTTTAAGATTACAAAAAATCAATAATCGGTGTGGAATCCGAATACGCGTTGTTGATATTGATGCATGGTAGCACGACACATTATTAGAGTATTTTATTACATTTAAATTTATATTTGGTTAATGATGCGAATTTGACAATACTCAAAAAGGCGGATACTCAATAATCTTCTCTCTGCGGAGGAATTTTGATTTATTGAAAATTAGGTTATAAAATATCACATAAGACGCTACGTGAGTTCCCCCGCCTTGTAAGAAAAAGTAAAAAATTCGCGATTTATATACAATTATATAGCCATGTGGTCCATGGGCATATGAAGAATGTTCAGGATGGAATACCTCTGAAGAATACATTTGTGATTCATGTGGTAATTAACTTTAAAATAAAAAAATAATATTTTTTTATTAATTTAACAGTTTTCTCACTTCTTTTGTAAAGAAAAATCATGGCCGGAATTACCCCACGTTAATTCCGTAATTCCAGTCAAATGAACTTTTTTGTGTTATTGCTTCCAACTTTGTTACAACGTAAATTTATGCTTTCTCGGTCATACTAATAAAATCTAGACACTTCAAACTATCAATTCATATAAAAAAACTAGCAAATGTGTAAGTTGCTCAAATTTTATAGCGTTTCTTTCTTATATAGCCGGAAGTACCCTACTTTCCCCTGTTTGCAGTATTCGAATTCGAAATACAGAAGCACACGTAAAGCGACAAATACGAATGCGCGTAATATGCGCATTGACTGCCCATGCTTTTATTTTCTGCACTTGCTGCACGCATTATGAGCTAGAAGTTGGAGGATTCTAGGGAATTCTACGAAATTGGTACTGCCATCTCTGCACTCGCGGTATGAATTGCAACCAACGTAACGGTCTCAATTTCGAAGCGAACAACACATCCCTAGAAGGTTTTAGGCAGGGTCGAAACGAAAGATGAGGAAGGAAGCAAATACGTAGCGCGCATTTTTATTTCTTAAAGGCTTTTACTGCTAAGTTTTTCGAACGTGCTCTTATAATGCTAACTTTACAGCTATACTCTAATCCAGAAGACGTACTAGAGCCTGCGGATCTATTCAATAGCCTTCAAAACCTTGAATTTACACCGGACGCGGATAATAAATAACTTCATTTTTCCTTTACACATCTGTTTACCAAATTACGCTGGGTAAGCAGCAGTTCGTCCTGTAAAACTCATAAAATATGGTTTTCGTTTTCAATAATTGTCGCTGTTCAAGAAGAATAGAAAAACTCAGGTTGAGAAAATCCAGGAACCAATAAAGCCATCAAATTTCGTTAGCAGTCGGTCCCCGATCCTTAGGACGAAGTAACCGATGTAGTTAGGAAGCGTGCTTCGACCACCGTCCAAAAGTCTCGAATTAAATTTAACGTAATCCCAAAGAGTAGGTATAATAAGAGGCGTCACTCCGGGCGGAACCTTTGAAGTCCTTGCTTGACCTTGGCATTTAAATTGGTTGTCTATTTCGAGCGGGATATTCAAATCGACTAAATGTACCTTACCGCAATTGGCTGATTATTGCCGAAGTTGACCGATCATTGCCGAAGCTTAGCGATCATTGCCGAATGGGCATTTAAATTGGTTGTCTAGTGATTTCCCTAGGTTATTTCTGTCCTTGTCGAGTGACGCCTCTTATTATACCTCCTCTTTGGTAATCCATCCAACTGCATAGCTAATTGTAAGTAAGTTTGAACATTCCCGCGCAACCTCACGAGCATCAAACGCATCGAAAACCGTTCCGAGACGTTACTGCGGTTCAAGCGCTGTTGGAATCGGAACGCTATGAATGCGCGCAGCGACTGCGCTGCGATCTATGCGCATAATGGGTGCGTTCAGCGAACTCAACCGTTGAGTAACGCTCAGTGATCTCACTAGATTTTACCCTGATGTTGCACGTTCATTGGTCGACGCAAGTAAAATCTAGTGAAATCACTGAGCGGTTACTCAACGGTTGAGTTCGCTGAACGCACCCAATGGGTGCGTTCAGCCGACACAACCGGTGAGTAACCGGTGAGTGATTTCCCTAGATTTTACTCTGAACGCAACCGGTTACTTACCACTTACTCAACATGTTTAGTAACCGGTCGCCATTTTTTGTACCGGAAAGAAACTACGGTACATTTGGGATCAGTGATCACTTCAACGGTTTTTCAAGATGTCGGCACCCGTTCAAAGTAATACAAGTACAAATAGTATATTTTATATTGGAGAATATACTTATAATGATACACTATATACAATCCACGCTACGATGGGGTGTTTTGACCACCCAACATATTGTTTCCAATAGTGTTTACTAATATCTATAATTAAAAAATTTCTGTTCTTTATTTAATCCTATGTTTTTTATTTTAGGATGTAATATCCAATATTATAGGTTATATATTTTATTTTGTGCATTTTAAAACTATCACTCCATTAAAAAATGTATATGTACTTACTTCAAAACTTATGCGTGACATTCGAAAATGTTCTTTAAACAAATTATTAGTATATAGAGGAATTATAACCGCTGCATAATCTTCAATTCTGGATCTAACGCCGCGTTCTCTTATTACTAAATCATTATTAATAGGTTCTGCCAAATCATCTATTAATATTCTTATTAAATTGCAATCGAACCCATCATCCAAAGCAATTAATAATGCTGGATCCATTTTTTTATATTCCCGCCAGATATACAAAACTGTCGTTCAGCAGACACTGATCAGTGATCACTGGTGACTCGCAACTGTTGTCTCACCGGTTACTCACCGGTTTTGTCGGCTGAACGCACCCAATGCGTCACATGGAATGCACCCAGAGTGATGTTGGTTGGCAACAATATGATCTAGGGGTAAAAATTTTAGGAACTACTAGAACGAGACGCCACAGTAGTTAAATCAATATGAATAAGTCTTTACGTTCTATTCGTAATGGCGTTGCCGGTGTTTCCGGGAAACGAGTCGTGTCATCGTGTCCCACGTCTTTGATGTCGCAGTATTTTGCAGAATGACGGACGACGTGGTAATTTTGGACGATCCTGTTCACAAGGAAGAAGAGGCAGCTCATTTCCAAGCACCTGCAATTCAACATAATCCCGACGGATGGGGTCCGTGTGAGTTACCTGATCAATTCAAGGATATACCGTATCAACCATTTTCGAAAGGCGACAGATTGGGCAAGGTTTGTCATCAAATTTTCTCTACACTCTCATTTTGCAAACATTTTCCTTTACACATGCGTAATTATCTTTTATCGTAGATATCCGACTGGACCACGCCGGCTTTCCAAGATAAAAAATTCCCAAGTAAGTATAACCATTACAACGATCTCAATTCTCTTATCAGCCATTACATCTTCAATTATTCACCGCAAATATAATAAATTTATTTTGTCCATTTCGAATTTTTTGTAAATTCAGTTCATTATAAATCTTTCGTGGTATAGGAAATACTTCGTAATTAAAAATCTTTTAACCAACACGTACTGCAACATTAATTAAAATTAATTATGCTTTATGCGATTAACCTGCGCGTATCATAAAATATATATTTGTACACTCGACGTCACATTTTGTTCTAGCCAGTCCTACGTTCAGACTAGTGTTTCCCAAAAATGATTCTTGTAATATTAAGATTGTGTAGGTATATTTAGTGGAAGCTTTTTATGCGTGTTCCATGCATGGTTTACAACTTGACAAGAGTTATTATAATAATAGCCAGTCCCATGTGTTATGTCTTAATTACGATGAAGTTTTATCGATGCTAAGTATGTAAAGTATACCAAAATCGATATAAATGTGCAATAGAGTAGCACAAAATGAGAGCAGACGCATCTGAAAGCAGAGTACGATAGCAAATTTATAATTAAAATATGAATGTTATGGATCCAGCCAATTGGTACACTTTGATGCATTGTTTTCTGTGGAAATTGCTAAAGTGGTAAAGACAAGATTTTTCTACAGACCTTAAGCTTCCACAATAGTTGCTTACATTTTACATAAACTATGCGCATCCAGTTGAAAGAGTAAACGATAAAGCACTAAGCACGTTGGATAAAAACTTGTCGGAACTGATCGACAATATTACTATGACGTTAAAAAGTGGGTAACTATTGAAATGTGAACATAATTATTTTGCATTCACAAGGAAAACGTAAAGGCGGAAGAAAAAAGGCGTGTTATCTTCATGAAAGCTGCCTTGCATGTTCGACAATGTTCTGTTTTTTTATATATTAATATTAGACTTAAATTGGATGTTGAAATAACGAAAGGAACGCAAACTACACGATGCTGACCAATAGTATCTAAATTTCTGTGGTCTGGCTGGAACAAAATGGCGAAAATAATTGCAACCACGAAGGGTCAAAATTATTACTTCTATTCATTAATTTGTAATTCAATACTTTCGATCGTTTATGTGAAAATTATATTACCGAGTTTCGTGTTTATATAAATTAATATTTTATGGGTCACGAGTTTAAGACCAAAATTTCACGACCGTGTACATTAGGGTTTGTCAAATTTATGGGTAAATTTAAAGTTTTTGAGAATTTCAAAACGATTAGTGACGAAAAGTAATGCTGTTTTTAATCCTGAATCATGAAACTATCTTCAGAAATTGATTTGAGTGAGGTTTAGCTACTTCAAATCGTAGTTGAGAAAAGTGGAAATTAATAGCGAATTCGGTAGCAGAAAATGACTTGGATTGGTGGATTCTTATAGAGCTGGGTAAATGCAAGGTATATCGAAATGCTGGGTACAGGAAATGCGAAATAAAAGACTATTGACGGTGAAAATTAACTCATCTTTTCTTACTTCTTCCACCTCGGTCCCAAGCAGTTCGGATAATTGACGCTCTGCTGTAGTTCCATTTAAAAAACTGAACTTGACCATCGTATCTTTTAAAATAATAATCGAAGGGAAAAAACGTCTGCGCTAATAAATTTGCCCCCTCGAACCATGAAATTCCATATAAATATTTTTTTTTATCTTCAATACGTCAGGAGATATCCAGCTGTTCAGTGTCCCCGCGGACACACTGTATATGTAGCTTTACCAACAGATGTAGCCATATGCCATCTATATAGTACATTTAATGCTACTTAACAAAGCCCACTAAAGAAGCGATAGCTTGTTTGCCTCTGTTGCGGTTCATAAGCTCGATTATCAAAATTTTTTTTAATTTAGTAATTTTTGTATTTTTCTATAATTTCAAATGAATTCCAACTAGTTAAATAATGTATCGCACAAAATTTAAAGGTATTGGTTAATTTTAAATCTGAAATTGTACCTACCATTTTTCCAATAGTCGTTTTTAAAATTGAAACAATGAAAAAATTGACACACCCTAATGTACACGCAGTATGATTTATTAGGTACATACGTAGCTTAAATTTATAAATTAGGGACTGATTCTTAAACGTTTTTACAAAGTATGTTTTAATTGTTATTTATACCAATGTTATTTGCAAGACGGATATAAATGGTGCGAGATGTATTAATATTAGAGATGTACCGACTAGGATTTTGGCCGACTAGCCGACAAGCTGATTAATCGGCCCCGAAGAAGCCGACTAGTCGCCGATTACAAAAGTGGCCGGATAGTCGGCCACTATTCAGTACATCTCTAATAGCAAAGTTATAAAACTTGTTAGAAAAGGAGAACGAAAAATGGGTAAATATTCACAAAAAGGGGGCCGATCAATCGGCTTTTTTTGCCGACTATTCGCCGACTACAAAAGTGGCCGGATAGTCGGCTTAACCGACCAGTCGGCCACTAGTCGGTACATCTGTAATTAATATGTTATTCGTGAGCCATACTTAAACAATGGCTCTGATTATAGAAAACCCATTTGTTACTTAAATATATTGCTCCGTTTTCTTAGAATATCTTCAATCTATCCGCCTCATTAAGTATATGGACCAGCATACATACATCAATAAAATTATGGTGGTGATCAGATATATTAGCCGATCAGAGCGAGTGAGAGGTAACTCCCACCATGCCGCCTGCCTGCCTCGACGCTCCTTTTCTTAATATTCTCGGAGAGGGCCGATTTCCTTACGATCGCTGTTCGCGAAACCGTTCAGATCGGCCAATATATCTGATGTCCACCATAGGTGTATCCATTAGTAATTATTGTTTCGCAATACTTGAGTAACAAGAGATGACTTTGTAATAATATCCTTGCTGTAGATATATTTTATGTTACTAATGTAACCAAAATTTCTATTAATGAGAAAGCAGTTTTTTTTTGTATTTAATCATACCGCAGGAATGGTTTAATTCTGCAATAAACAAATCCTTTTTTATATTTGTAGACAAATATACGTCGCAGTTTGGTTCGGGCAGTCAATATGCGTACTATCATGATGAGGATGAAACAACTTTCCACTTGGTCGATACGACCCGTGTCCAGAAACCACCTTACCAACGCGGAGGTCGCTTCCGCCATAATCAGCGGAATTTACGTGGGCGAGGAGGTCAACGTGGTGCACTGAGTCAAATACAGCAGCTTGGTAAACTAAAACTTCGTGAAAGAGAACGCAAGGGCCAAACAAAACGCTGGGGCAGACAGCAAGGTTTACGGAACCATAAGAACCAGCCACCAATAAAAATCCGTGATGCATCTGTTACCGTAAGACCAGACTGGGTAACTATTGAAGAAATGGATTTCCCACGGTTAGCGAAGCTATCTTTACCTGGTGTAAAAGATGGAGACGATATCTTATGTTGTGGTTCCCTGGAATATTACGATAAAACGTACGATAGAGTAAATGTCAAGAGCGAAAAACCATTACAAAGAATTGATAGAATCTTCCACACAGTTACTACCACTGATGATCCAATAATTCGTAAGCTTTCGAAGACCGAGGGAAATGTTTATGCTACAGATGCAATTTTGGCAACCATAATGTGTTGTACTCGTAGCAATTATTCCTGGGATATCGTAATTGAAAAAATTGGAGATAAACTGTTCCTCGATAAAAGAGATAATACTGAATTTGATTTGCTAACTGTAAATGAAACCAGTGCTGAGCCTCCTCAAGATGATGGGAACTCTTTAAATTCTCCTAGAAACTTAGCCCTAGAGGCAACATTTATCAATCACAATTTTTCTCAGCAAGTACTGAAGTCCAACGAACCCAGATATAAATTTGACGAAGGAAATCCATTTATTTCAGAGGAGGAGGAAGGTGATGTTGCTAGTGTAGCATATCGCTACAGAAAACTGGATTTAAACAATGGAATTGTTCTTGTTGCAAGATGCGAACACGATGCTGTGATGCAAGGACCTAATAATGAAATTCAATTTCTAACGGTTAAAGCATTAAATGAATGGGATTCGAAGTTAGCCCATGGTGTTGAGTGGAGACAAAAATTAGATACACAACGTGGTGCAGTGTTGGCAAACGAGCTGCGGAACAATGCATGCAAATTGGCCAAATGGACTGTCCAAGCATTATTAGCGGGTTCGGATCAGTTGAAGTTTGGATATGTATCAAGGGCAATGGTTAGAGATTCCAGTAAACATGTTATTCTTGGTACTCAACAATATAAACCAAATGAATTTGCCACGCAAATCAATCTTAACATGGACAATGCTTGGGGTATTTTGCGGTGTATTATTGATATTTGCATGAAGCAGAAAGATGGCAAATATCTGATTATGAAAGATCCAAATAAGCCAATGATAAGATTATATGATATTCCGGACAACACATTTGAAAGTGAAGGAGAAGACGATGACAATGATGATGAACCTGTTAATGATGCTTTTCAGAGTTAACAGCTTTCAAGTTTCTTTCAACATTGCAGAATCATTGTCTTAGATATCATTGATTTGTATACCATAAATATACACTGCTGTAAGAGAAAAAAAACGGAATAATAAAAATGTTCCAATTAAACTTTTCGAATATGCAATTAAAGAATTTTCTAAAATATTGTTCAGCCCAAAGTTCACCTTATAGAATGACGTCTTATGTATTTAGTTACGTAAATTTGCACTTTAAATCATGTGAGCAAGTTATTCTTTACAAATATTTTCATAAAAAATATTGTTAGGTTATAACCAGTCCAATCGAAATCACGATGCCACCTTTAATAGGGGTAATTCCTCACCAAAAAATAAATTGAACATGTAGAATAAAAATAAAGTAAATTAATAGCACATTAAGTACAAAAAATTTAACATCAATTTTCAATGTTATAAGCAATATAAGCAATTTTGTGGTGAGTGCTTTTCCAAGATTTTTCATTTGTTGCCCTTTAAAAATCATTGAAACAATGTATTATAATTTTCGTGCATTGTAAGTACTACCATAATAAAACTCCAGAGTGAAAACATTTTTCTATTCGGTCATTTCAAGGTCATGATGGGCGAATTCCACTTACGCCTAAATCGCCCGTGATTTTCATTAAGGCAGGTTTTCCTGTACGCGACTGGACGCATCGCCGAGAATTTCAAGGTTGATTTTCTCGAAAACGAAGCGCGATATGAAAAAAAGTTACTCTTTCTTTTCGACTTACAACAAGTAAATAAGTCGAGAAAAAGGAATAAAATATTTTGATATCGCGCTTCATTTTCGAGAAAATCGACTTTGAAATTCTTGAGGATGCGTCCAGTCGCGTATAAGGAAACCTACCCTAATGAAACTCACGGGCGATTTGGGCGTAAGTGGAATTCGCCCATCATGATCGTGAAATGACCGAATAGAAAAATATAGCTAGCTCATATGGCAAGAGTACGTTATGTATGTACTAAGTAAATTTCATGATATCACTAATAACATCACGTAACGTAGAGGTAGAGGTAGGGGGAGAGTATGAAATCGATTTTTCTCAAATTTCTTTCTAAATTACGAAAGAAGATTGTAAATTAATTTTTACATAATTGTATTTACCATAAAAAAATTGCATACAAACATGTATTTATAGAATTTCAGCTAAAAATTACCAGTGATTATTTTTCGCGGAGTTTCTCCCTTAAGTTAACGTAAACTTATTGCTACCAGGTACATATTACTATATACATGCGTTTGTCACTTGTCAGTTTCTGATAAGTGACATTAAAGATTAAAGTCAAAATGTCGTCTGTGGTTGCAACAGCGACAGTCCGTGCTATCAAAGGCAGAAAAATATTTTCTACTAGGGCTGCACTGACTTTGGTAAGTAGATAATTAACTAGTATATCTTCGCTACATACCGATTATTATCGGTAGGTAGATAAATGAAATTCGTAATTTTGTTAATTTAAGGTTAGGTTTTAAACTTCTATCGAATTTACATTCATGTTTAACTGTTGTTTTTTCTTAATAGAATCTATTTTATTGAATGTAGCTCGCACTTCTTTTACGATTTGAGTCGTAAGCATAATAATTAAAAATCTTAGAAATCACAATTCTCTGCGTAGTTATTTTTAATTTTTAATATCTTAGTGAGAGCATTATCCCTTTTATTCTTTGTTTTGCGTAGTCGGTCGTAATATACAATTTTATCCCAATTATTCTTCTGGTAATTAGCAATGTAACCATATAAAATAGTTGTTCATTATTAGTAATAGTCTTATCGTCAGTTTGCTTTTCATGAACTCTGTTAGCCAGAACGAAAGCTGGTTTTAGGCTGTTCGCCATCTGTATACTAGATATATTTGGCTGCCCCTATTGTAAGGAGTAATTTCACTAACTTATGAAATTAACAAGCACTTTGTTACATGTAAGAAAAATTACAGTGTACGTATTTGCTAAAGATAGTCGAAACGGTTGACTGCCTTGTTTGACGGTTACGCTCTCATTGACCTCCAAGCTCACTTTTCCGCTGTCCCCTAATTTCACCCTGGCAGGTCCTTTTTCCTAGGCACAGGACAATAAACAGCCCACTCATGTGGCCTAAAACTCTCCTGCAGTTCAGGATAAGATTTGTGCCTACATTATCAATGCGGATTACCTGAGTATACAGTAATAATAATTCTCTGCTTAGAAAGCAAACTTTATTTCTTTTCTGTTCGAATGTATAAAAATTTCACGATGACCCAAACCTGACTTAAATCCTTTCGGGCAGGTACCACAATGAAAATTAAGTACAAACATCAGCAGCTTGTATCAATGTTACTCAATGAAAGCATTCGCAATGAATTATGTATGAAGTTAATACGAAGGTTTGCAAACTAGAAGCTCTTATGCATTTTTACGTGGTTTAAAACAAGACATGGAAGTTGTGGAAGTTCTGTTGTTTCCATAGTTACCAAATATGTTTACGGTCATGTTTAGGGGAGACCGGGGCTGGTTGTCTCGAGGGGTAGGTTGACTAATTGTTAATAACTTTGCACCGACATATGCTCTGCTGCGGAAAGATTTACTGTAGAAAGAAGTCACTTCTACTATGACATGCATTTATGTTCGACCCCGCGATCGCACGTTTTTTAACAGTTATCAGCGTTTGTGGAAAAATTGACCACGTATGTAAATATTTTTTCTTAAAGATTTTATTTTTTCACGGTCTATATAGTAGCAACAGAATAAATGTTAAGAGACTATTTTAAAGTTTGTTTATTAAACGATCTATTGCAGAGGACCCTATTTCACGTGTATTTACACACACGTGTACACGTGTAGTAAACGTAACCGAACTTCAATCCGTGTAATTTTTAATACACGGATACCCGTGTATTTCTGTTCACGGATACCCGTGTAGTTCTGTTCACGGATATTCGTGTAGTTCTGTTCACGGACGACGTGAACGTTGTCATGCCGACTTGACAACAAAGTATGTATTTCTATTTATAGTTGATTGTACGAGGCGGTATTTGGCGACCATGCATCTGTGTACTTATAATCCGTGTACACGTGTATTAAGAACACGGATTTTTAATTCCTTAATACACGTTACACGTGTCCCGTGTACACGTGTATTTAGATACACGTGAAAAGCCACGACCTCTAATCTATTGACATAGTATTTTTGTTTATACGTAAATAATTGAAGGTTCTATAGATTATTGAAGTCAAAATGATCGGTCAGGGCTGGTTGACTAATAACGTTAATAAGGTTTAAATTTTTATTTTGTTATTCAGAATGCGATTTTTATTTTTTGTTTAAATTTCACTATGTTATAAATACATTTAATTTATGTTTAAGTTGAAAATTTTTTCAGTTTATTATTAAAATATGAAAGAAACAAATTAATATTTTATAATGAAACAACTCTTGTGATATTGTGTTATTTTATTACCACTGAGATAAGTTGCTAATAACATTTTCTTAACTGATTATACCTATGGTCAACCTACCCCATACTGTACGTATTAATTAATACGTACGAATTAATTCCGATGCCTGCTGTACGTCAACCAATCCCGATCATGGGGCTGGTTGATCAGCATGGAAGCTGTTAGAAAAACATTAAAATACCTTAATTGATGTCACATTGAGTCAACTTTAATACTTTAATCAGATAGCCAAATGTATGCCCTATCAAATATACTAACCGGTTTAATGATATATCGTCCACATAATTTATTAAAAATCAAAATCTGAAAAACTGGCCTACCAGCCCCGGTCTCCCCTATGTTCCTATTGTGAACATTAGAATGGGCCTTTAAAGAGTACAATATTATTTATTAACAATGCCACATTCGCCTTTGCATTGCTTGACTACTATATTAAAATAATATTACATTATATCTTAATTTTATTAATTAAAGTGACCGGTCCTGACCAGAACTTTGTGTTTGTCAAAATAAGCAATCGACGCTAATATACATATATCCTTGTAAAGTTGTTTGTTAAACATGAAATGTACAGGGTGTCTCACTTGATATTGACGTCATGATTTGCGTCACTATTATTTTCCATAGTGAAAAATGTGTCAGATAAAGTTGAATGGCTTCAAGGGGGCATATTCTAATGTTATTAGTTTTTTTTCGTTGGTGAACACGTAAAGGTCATGTTTTTTTTTAAATTGGAGCATATGTATTTTAATACATTATTCGAAGCAGCTCGACACACTGACAAACCTAGGGGTACGACCAGAAGTAAAAAATTGACTATACAGTGTGTCCGCGGAAAGAATGAACAGCTGGATATCTCCTAACGTATTGGAGAAAAAAAATTATATGGAATTGAATGGTTCGAGGGGGAAAATTCATTAGCCGAGACGATTTTTTTTCGATTAGGGTAAAGGACCCAATTACTGCCACCTACTCAACTACTGTCACCCTAAGCTGTTTTACTTAAAATAACGAATCAATCTTGTGAAATGATAGATAAACAAAAATTTAGCATACAATTGAAACTGTTATTTATACGATACAGAAAACAGCACTTAATTTTTTCTTCGTTAATTCGGATAAAACGATCAAAAATTTTAAGCGGATATTAGGAGAGTGAAAACGACGACTTCCTTACTAGCGAAAGAGAAAACAAGACGTTAAAGAAAATGCTGTAATTGTAATATTTAAGCTATTAACATAACAAAATATAATGTTTTAGATAATATAAGCATCATAGAACGTAATAACGATCGGAATTCAAAGATTCATTAAGTCTTTATTAATTGGGTGACAGTGATGGGTACAAGCGTTTCAGTCATATTTGGATTACTACCATGGCAGTAACTACTCATGTGAATACAGCGTGCCGTCATTACTAACACCCAACGTCATTACTGCCATTTCGTTTATTGTGCGATCTAACCTATTTTAGTCTTCCGACTTTGGTTGAACGGATAGCTGGATATTGAGGTCAGGGTGCACAGTTGTAAGTATGCACAAATACCTAGGTATATGTATAAAATTACAAGATAAAATAGTATATTAAGGGGGGACGCATACCTGGAGCGGTCGAAACAATGCGCTTCTTTGGGATTTTTTCTAGAAAAACCGTTACACTTTTATTAATAATTATTAGTCTATTGTTAAGAGTACATATAAAGGACAGTTCAGTATTTTTTTGCGTTGAAGAATATTAAAAGATTTGAGAGTTATAGGCGACGACCCTTTTTTTAAGCGTTTTGCGGTGACTATCGGTAGCTCGTAGCAGGATCATCTGAAATGAAAAATGCTAATCGCCTATAACTCTCAAATCTTTTAATATTCTTTAACGCAAAAAATACTGAACTGTCTAAGAAACATTGACTTTTACTTAGTCAATCGTCAAAATAAAATGTTTTACTCTCCCGCAAGAAACTGTGTATTTTTTCATATTTATTATTAATTTATGTTTTATTTCATGTATTTACTATAAATTAGGATATACTTCCGAGTGGCCCCAGTGGCCGATCGACACGAGGTTTTGGGGGGAGGGGTGGGGAGGGGGTGTGGACTAGGGTGGCTCTTATTTACCCTTGGTAAAAATTTTTTTCAAGATTTTCATCGGGGCACCCTCCAGAATAGTTCCAAATAATTAAAAAAACTCTGTATAAAGTTTCAGCTCGATCGGATAACGGGAAAGGGTGCCCCTGGGCCGTTAAACATTTAAATCATTATTTAACAGCTCGCGAAGTCGATTTTATATAACGTCTTCCATGTTATTGATTAAATAAAAAAATATGTCAAACAAAAGTTGTAGACCCGGACAAGGAGCATCTTTTTTGGTGTATTACTATTTTTCGTGCGACAAACGGTTTTCGAAAAAATCCGATATTTTTCCGTCGCAAATGCTAGGTAGGTACATCTGTAGTATCGAGAAGCGTACCGTTAATGTTTCAAAACATCATACAATTTACTTAGAGTTTGTACGCAAGGAGAAGTAGGAAAATATGACTCAATTTTCACCTTCAATAGTCTTTTATTTCGCACTTCCTTCTACGCTCGGATGGCCGGTTCTTTTGGGAGGGATGCAAGTTCGATTGGTCGGGTTAGGAATTGTAAAAGTTGCTAGACTAAATGTCAACCATAGGGAGCAGATTGTATTAGGACCAACCGGATTTGCATCCCTCCCAAACGGCTGCTCTCTTGAAGAGGCCCTCTTCACAGCAATACATCCTCCCCAATGCCTACCTTCCCTCGCACGGAATAGGTCAACGCGTGCTTTTGTTTTGATATTGGAGCGCGTGTTTATACTCGAGAGATAAGGGATGTGTTCGAATTTTTAGGGAGAACCACGCGTCGACAGCTGGCTATCCCTTTTCTTCCTGTGTCTCTCCACGAGGCGTATTGGCGGTGGATAAGACTTTTTAATTACTATATTTGTGGCATCTTTCTCGCGTGTGTTAGAAATAAACGGAGAGAGACACCGCGATATACAATTTTATTCCTCGTCGCTTGACGTTACAGAGATTAATGGCCGTTATCAAAGCGAAGGCTGTTATCGAGACAATTACAATTCGTTCGAGGCTGTCTTGTCTCCCGCTCGCATCCCCCTTCGCTCGTCAGGGCTCGTTCTGTGCAGCTTCATGCGATCGGGTCGTAGAGGTGCATTTTGGGTTGTCTTTTTAGGGGAAAACGGCGTTGCCGCTAACACGTGCGTCGGGACAAAAGCGGACTCAGAGCCATGCGAAAATTCATTCGCTCTTTACGATCGATAATTTATTATTTCTCCAAGAACGTTTCGACAACATTTGTTTGCCAAATTTCTAAAGGCCAATAAAAAGCTTGGTGACATTGTTCAATCTGAGTTAATGCGTACGGTGAAATAGGGTTGGACGAGAGTCATCTATCGGATCCGAAGTCATCGTACGCACTACCAGAGTTGCCAACAGTGGGGGATGGTTTTCTACTAAGTCCTTGAAGAAAATTTACTAGAATTCTACTAACTTTCTGTGCGTGCGTGTGTATTTGTGTGGAGGGAGGGGGGGGGGGGGGGGGCGTATTGACATTAAAAACAAATCGATTAATATTTTATGACGAATTCGGGACCCACACTGATCTATAACACTGGATGCGACATGGGCCTATTGGCTTAGTGATTCCGTGAAGACAGCCATATTTGAGAATGGGCAGGTTTTACAAATATTTATTTATTTACCTCATTAGGATAAACATTTTTTATTTACGACCAAAGATTTTCAATGTCCGCAATTTCTACGTCATTACATTCGTATGTGTGCATACTTTTTATATTTTTCAAAATCGTTTCGTTAATGATTAGAGATGTACCGACTATCCGGCCAGTTTTGTAGTCGGCGACTAGTCGGCAAAAAAGGCCGATTGATCGGCTCCCTTTTTGTGAATATTTACCCATTTTTCGTTCTCCTTTTCTAACAAATTTTTTAACTTTGCTATTAGAGATGTACTGAATAGTGGCCGACTAGTCGGTTAAACCGACTATCCGGCTACTTTTGTAATCGGTGACTAGTCGGCGACTAGTCGGCTTCTTGGGGGCCGATTAATCAACTAGTCGGCTAGTCGGCCAAAACCGTAGTCGGTACATCTCTATTAATGATATAGTCATGGCCACATTTATTTTGCCTAGTTAGCCCAGATATAATTGCTAAAATACTACTTAACATGCGTAGCTGCATTCTATTTCGTAATTTTGTTTTTATTAAATTCGTTTGGCTCAAAAGCCTTTCAACTTCAGCATTGGAATGGGGTAAAACTAAAAGAGAGAGGGCAAAATCTGACAATTCTTTGTAAAGATTTTCTTGATTAGTATCTTTGTAGTCATTAACTTCAGCCCAAAATGTTAAAGTATTTGATATGTATTGCCATTGCACAAATCTTATATTCTTCCACTGAATTTGAATGCAATCTATTAAGTCAGGAGTGTAGTTAAAACGTTGTAAAATTGAAATTAAATCAGGTTTAATGACCCGTAAGGAATTGTCTACAGAAATGGACGAAATTTGGTTTAAAATATTTACGTTTTCAGGTAGTCTCTGTGTGATTTCGTGAATTAATGTAATTAAAAAGTTGATACATCTGTCTCGTAAGATACGCTCATCCCTAAATCCTGCTTCTTTCATGGCAATTATTTTTATTTCAAATAAATATCCTAAGTAACAGTTCCGATCTATAAAAGATTCAATGTTGTCACGGTACAATGTAAATTTTGAATTAGGAACAAAACTTTTTTATCAGACTATCTAACAGTCGTGTTAGATCGTCCAATAATTTTACTGAATCAACATTTTTTGCTTCAAAAGCTTTATTCAGTCTTTGAACTTCACTTAAAATTGGTTTTAAAAAACACAAATAAGCATAATTAATTTCGCCTTTATACATTTCACAAAGAACACGAGCAGTATAACATTTCTCAGTATCTTTTGCTATGTTAAAATGTATTTTCAGTTCTAACCATTGAGTGTGAATTCTGAACACGGCAGATTCTTTTGACAACCAATGAGTTTGAGAGAAGTAATTTTCAACGGATCGTCTCCTACATTAATTAAATTATATAGTTGTTTATAAGATTTTTGCCGTTGTGAGGAATGAGAAAACCAATTAAACGTTTCCCTGATTAAAAATTCTAAATTTCTGGGCAAGTGCTCTTCTGTAGGCGAAGAAACGGCCAACTGTAATGAATGGCAAACACATCTAATTAGAATCAAATGTGGTACTTCCAATTTGAATTTGGCATCCCTAGTAGAAATACAACTGGGGAAAAAGTGGGCCACTAGTTAGTTTTTCCCTTGGTGCAACTAGCGCCCTACTAAGAATCCCTACTAGTTCCCTACTAGTCATGTAATGCTTTTCCCTCCCAGGCGATAGTGTGGAAAAACTGGTAGGGAAAACTAGCTTAAAACTAGTAGGGAAAACTAGCTTAAAATTAGCGAACGTTTATTGTCGAATTTTGAAAAAAATAATACAAATACCTGTTAAATTGACAGAAAAATATTTATTCAATAAAATTAATTGGTAACAATTGAAAAATATTACAATTTTATTCGGCTTCTTCGGTATTTTCCTTCTTCTTTCGCTGACTTCTACCTCCACTCCAATCTTTAGCGTTCGGCAATACATCACTCAAAGCCTTTTCGTACTCCTTCACTTGAAGCCTTTCATTTTCAAAACTCCTCTGCCCATCGATGAAATCTAAAATTTTTTCTTCATCAATGTATCGAAACATAAAACTTATTCAAGTGTTCAGTAATAAATTAATTATACTTTGTACACTTGTCGAGAAAACGGTATCTTTTAATATGAGCTCCTTAGTGCTGCTCTTCTTCACTGCGGTGAATTGTGTCGCCAAATTCCTGTGAAGATATTCTTTTAATATTGCTGTCAAGTTCTTCGTCAAAGAATGCAGCTTCGAGAACAACGAGCACATCGATGAATTCTGAAATAGTTTGTAATACATAATATTTTCTGACAGTATTTTTTTTATCTTTAACAGTCTGATATTTAATGGTTTTTCAACTCACAAAATCCTTGGAGAATTCCTCATTTGTTAACAAAAGCTCGCAGAATGCTGTAAACTCAGGTACAGTCTGGAGGGGCAGAGTCAAATTGTACGTTTTAGCCAGCATATGAGCATTCAGAATACTATTTGATGAAGCATTGTCGCTCGATCCTTTTCTGTGTACCAATTCGAAAATTTTGTCGTTGATTTCGACGCCATTTTGGAAACTATTGAGTTCATTGACAAACTCCTTAAAATATAATGATTGATCTTGAGGCTTATGTTTCCCAGTGTAAATTGCTACCACCAATGGCTCATAAATATCCAAAGGATGATGTACTTTACAAAGGATAGGCCAAAATTGTGTTGTACTTGATTTGTACAAAGGAATCCCGTCAATGTTGAACTGAAGGAAAATGTTATCCTCATGGAGCTCGTTATTTACGCAGGCCAGCAAACCTTTGAGTATTCCTATGTACACGAATTATCCGTGACCCAATATCTGAATTTTGTAAGTAGTAGAAAATGATTTGAGAAGAGTTTTGGATGATTTGGGCAATTCTGGAATACGATTTTTCAGTGCAGCAAGTAATTTATCAAGATGCGATTGTGGGATATTGCATTCAATAGCCCATCTTCTCAATTTTTCGACGTCTGTTTCCTCTTGCATTTCTTTCTCAACGTCAAAAATGTCTTCAAAGTCCCCTTCATCTGGACTGTAAAAATCGTCTTCGTCGTCAACATTCACTGGAGAACAGGAATTTTGTCCAGAGTCTTCAATTTCATTAGCTAAATCAGGGGTGACTAACTGGTGGCTCACGAGCCACCGGGGGCTCCTCCGCCTTGCTCCTCCGCCTTGCTGCTACGCTGACCGGCCCACAGTGGGCCGGATTCACTTATTTGACGCCATTTTGGTGTTTTTTTCAAGATATCGGAATGAAATTGACACCAAAAAATAGGATAAAATTTTTCCTATCTAATGATGTATAATTTAATATTTTTGACATTTATTTATTTATTTATTTTTCATTTTTTTTAACTTAATTGTGAAATTTTTTTTTTGAAAACTATTCATTTGGTACTTTATTTAATGCCCTTTTCAGTGGTTTAAATCGAATGTTCGCAAAACTTTTCGTTTCCAAGTTATAAGGAAAAGTCGAAAAATAAAGGAATGCAGCCAAATATCGTTTTGTTTAAATTGAAGGTCAATTTTTTGCGCTAAACATCATCTTTTATTAATAATTAATGTAAACAATTTATTAAAAAATAATTCTGAAAACAGTCAGTAAAATTGCGACATTTCTTAAAATTGACAAGGAATATCTTTCAAGTCCCAACGAGTCCCGTATTTTTACAAGAGGGAATCTTTTCAGTGCACCTTCCTCTATACAATCACGCAAGAATCACTTCCACCTTCGTCCAGTTTCGAGAAATATTTCGGTTTGAACTCATCAGCGTCGCGTCCTTTTCTTCACGTTCATGCGTTGCATCCTTCTTCGAAGGAATTGTTTAGATTATCGGCACTTGAAGTGGTTATGCTATGATGTAGATAAGCCTTCGACTTGGTCCTGTATTTTCCATTTCCAATCAGTTGAAACTGAACCAGCAGAGACTGTACAGTGACGTTTTCAAACCATTTCCAACAGATTTGAAAGTTGCATTCTAATTTTTATAAGTTTTTATCACTTTAAATTTTATTTTGTTCAGTTTGTATTTAATATATTATATATGTGTATATATCTTAGTGTGTTTAGTGTATATTAATGCGTTAGTGTATAGTACATATATGTATATGTATATGTACTATACACTAACGCATTAATATATGTATATGTACTATACACTAACGCATTAATATACACTAAACACACTAAGATATATACACATATATAATATATTAAATACAAACTGAACAAAATAAAATTTAAAGTGATAAAAACTTATAAAAATTAGAATGCAACTTTCAAATCTGTTGGAAATGGTTTGAAAACGTCACTGTTAATAAAGTTACTGAGGATCAGTGCCAGGAATGGATAAAGGGCACGGAACGAAACTGAACGGCACAGAGTTATAATTTAAATATATATGTACAAGTCCCAATTAAAGCTACACTATTTACAGTAAAATCTCTAGGTGTTTTAGCACTACTTAATTTAGCGAAGCTTAGCAAAGAAGCAAGCGCGATAGTGAAGTCGGCACGAAAGCTAGTTACAAGCAAAGACGTAACTTCGCGAGGCAAATGCGCGATTAAGCAAAAGTGCGTAAAGTGAGCAAAGGAACGTGTGAAGCGTAGCGTAGTCGCGAACAGAGAGAGAGATCCAGGAAATCGCGATCTATATCCTGGAAGCAAGAGCAGTCCCCCTTCCATCGATTGTAAGTCGATGGAAGGGGCCGTGATCGACGCTCCACATGAGTCAGCGCGCAGACGCCAAGTGCCTAATTACCGGTGGGCCAAAGAGATGGCGTTAACATGCAGCATTTCCTAAACATTCTCCCCGGCATTCATCGCCCGATGAATAATCCCGATACTAACTGATGTTCGATAGGCAGGGGCACCGCTGGACTCATGTGGAGGCGTCGCGTAACCTCGCAGCGTTGAGGCAGTCAGTATCTTGCGGCAGCAAGCGCACGCAAGCAGCAGAAGCGAATCCGGTTATCTCGCGGCAGCAAACGCAAGCGAGCAGCAGTATCTCGCGGCAGCAAACGCACGCGAGCAGTCAATATCTTGCGGCAGCAACCGCACGCAAGCAGTCAATATCTTGCGGCAGCAAACGCACGCAAGCAGTAGAATCTCGCGGCAGCAAACGCACGCGAGCAGTAGTATCTTGCGGCAGCAAACGCACGCAAGCAGCAGTAGCAATGAAAGTGTTGACGGTTCGGGATGACTCCCTCGAATGTCCTGGCTAATCTGAACAGTAAGAGAACACAAGCGTAAGTAAATATACAATTTATAAGCGCGGTTGTTAATAGCGGGAAAGTAATGTCCAAATGGCCGTGTCCCCTTGCAGCGGGCCTGGAGGGAAGGCAAATGTCCCGTGGACCAGCCGCGCCAGTAGTGCGGTCGCTCCGACGTCAGCAAATGGCCGATGCGACAGCAGGATGTTGTTCACCGGCGAGCGTGGATGGCCATCAGACGTCGCAGATTAAGCGGGACGGGCCTGTCTGGGAGGTCGATCCGGGCCCTTGCGGCTCTCCTCCAGCGCTTCCACGGTGTTGACTCGCCCCTCCAAGAACTCCTGCAGCTCGCTGAAGGTCGGCGGCGTCCTCGTCCTGGCGATCTGGGTCTCCCATTCCTTACGGGATTGGGGATCCATCCTGTCAGCCACTAAATGGACGAGCCAATCCCCAGTGGTGTCGAAGGGCCTCTTCAGCGTAGCCAGAGCTTTGACGGAATCCCACACCGTGTAAAATATCCGTTTCAGCTCTGGTCCCGGCTCCTGCGTGAGTGTAGGCAGGCCGAAGAGGTTCGTCATTATGGCCTTGACCGCCAATCGCTGGTTATCGTAGCGTTCCTGCAGCAATTGCCAGGCCGCTTCGAAGTTTTCCTCCCTTTCCGGCATATTGCGAAGGAGTAGCTCAGCATCCCCCGTCAAGGCGCCTCGCAAGTAATGAAGCCGTTCTGCGTCCGTAAGCGACTTGTCCAGAATTACTAGAGACCGGAAGAGTCCTTGGAACGAAGGCCAATCTTTATGTTTGCCGTCGAATGTAGGCAACGGTATTCGCGGCAGCGACGCCTTGGAACGGCCGACTTCCGCGTGGTCGTACTCCGACTCGTCCCTGGATAGCCGTGCTACGGCTCGAGCTGCAGCCTTCTCTAGCTTACTGAACTCGTCCAGCTTGTCTAGAAGAAGAGCCTCCTGCACGTTGAAGACCTCTTCCGTGGCGGCAGAGGTCAAGTCCTTGTCCTTAAAATAATCGCTGCTGGCTAGGACTGCATCAGAGACCGCCAGAGCTCGCAGTTGGTCTTGCTGGGCTTCAAATTTGCTCCAATTCTTCCGTAGGGTTTCGAGTCGTGAAGTAACGTTGCCCTTTGTTAAATTATTCGCGCCCAGCTTCTTCAAATTCTCAAACGCTCGAGCAATTCGGCCGTTGAGGTCACGTTGGCTCGATATAAGGTGACTCATTGTTTCAGTTGAAGGTCACACGCGACGGTTACACTGCACGCCCGAACGTTCGCGAACTATTTCCACGGCACTGGATCCGGCTCGAAGGACCAAAAAATGTTAATAAAGTTACTGAGGATCAGTGCCAGGAATGGATAAAGGGCACGGAACGAAACTGAACGGCACAGAGTTATAATTTAAATATATATGTACAAGTCCCAATTAAAGCTACACTATTTACAGTAAAATCTCTAGGTGTTTTAGCACTACTTAATTTAGCGAAGCTTAGCAAAGAAGCAAGCGCGATAGTGAAGTCGGCACGAAAGCTAGTTACAAGCAAAGACGTAACTTCGCGAGGCAAATGCGCGATTAAGCAAAAGTGCGTAAAGTGAGCAAAGGAACGTGTGAAGCGTAGCGTAGTCGCGAACAGAGAGAGAGATCCAGGAAATCGCGATCTATATCCTGGAAGCAAGAGCAGTCCCCCTTCCATCGATTGTAAGTCGATGGAAGGGGCCGTGATCGACGCTCCACATGAGTCAGCGCGCAGACGCCAAGTGCCTAATTACCGGTGGGCCAAAGAGATGGCGTTAACATGCAGCATTTCCTAAACAGTCACTGTACAGTCTCTGCTGGTTCAGTTTCAACTGATTGGAAATGGAAAATACAGGACCAAGTCGAAGGCTTATCTACATCATAGCATAAACACTTCAAGTGCCGATAATCTAAACAATTCCTTCGAAGAAGGATGCAACGCATGAACGTGAAGAAAAGGTCGCGACGCTGATGAGTTCAAACCGAAATATTTCTCGAAACTCGACGAAGGTGGAAGTGATTCTGGCGTGATTGTATAGAGGAAGGTGCACTGAAAAGATTCCCCCTTGTAAAAATACGGGACTCGTTGGGACTTGAAAGATATTCCTTGTCAATTTTAAGAAATGTCGCAATTTTACTGACTGTTTTCAGAATTATTTTTTAATAAATTGTTTACATTAATTACTAATAAAAGATGATGTTTAGCGCAAAAAATTGACCTTCAATTTAAACAAAACGATATTTGGCTGCATTCCTTTATTTTTCGACTTTTCCTTATAACTTGGAAACGAAAAGTTTTGCGAACATTCGATTTAAACCACTGAAAAGGGCATTAAATAAAGTACCAAATGAATAGTTTTCAAAAAAAAAATTTCACAATTAAGTTAAAAAAAATGAAAAATAAATAAATAAATAAATGTCAAAAATATTAAATTATACATCATTAGATAGGAAAAATTTTATCCTATTTTTTGGTGTCAATTTCATTCCGATATCTTGAAAAAAACACCAAAATGGCGTCAAATAAGTGAATCCGGCCCACTGTGCGGCCCCCTCCATACCTACCAAACTCTGACGATCGCAGTGGATTCCTCTTTCTTTCCTTCTCTTTTCGACTGCGATCGTCAATGTCTGGTAGGTATGGAGGGGGCCGTTCAGCGTGACAGCTAGGCGGAGGTGACAGCTAGGCGGAGGTGCCCCCGGTGGCCCGTGAGCCACCAGTTAGTCAACCCTGAGCTAAATCATTATCGGCTGCTACTTCACATATCACGTCATATAGCGAGCCCAGTAAGTTTGTTGTACCATCATTGTCAGGAAGAGAAAACGAATGAGTTGATGCTGCAGTAAGAACATATTCGTCTGTAATTTCGTTTCCCGAAGTTGAATCTCCTAAAAAATATAAACACAGATACTCGAATAATCAAATCAATTATTCAAAAAATAAATCATAAAGTGTAATCTTTGAAATGATTTCTCATTGTTTTTTACATTTAACCAAAAAATATTTTATTTTGTCAAGATATTTTGTATAATTTATGAGTTACTTTAAACCAGGGCTTGAAACCGTTATTATAAAGATTTAGGTTCTTGAAAGAGTTATGAAGAACCTTTATTCTGAATAACCGTTATAAAGAACCTAAATATCAGACTATATAAGTATAAGTTACGGTTCCTATATAGCTCTATAACTTTTATTTTTTAGGTTCTATATAAGTTCCAAACGGTTATAGAACCGATTCAGTAACTTTTATTTTTTAGGTTCAATATTAGTTCCAAAGCGGTTACAGAACCGATTCTTGTAACGATTGTACAGAATTTTATAGAAAATGAAATGACAACATATTACAACTATAGACTACCGTGTATAACCAAATTGTTTAAAAATTATTATAAATAAGTAAGTAAATATATATTATATACACATTTGTACATACGTATACAATTCTTTTGTAATATGAACCACAAGCGGGCACTTGAAAAATTATAATTTATAATATCTATTCTGTATTATAACAAAAAGTGCAATAAATATATAATACCGTAGATCGAAACATTTATTTGTCAAGTTCAGTTTTTCAATTAGGGGCCACCTCACCATCAGGATCATGATTCTGACAACATATTAAAATATTCAAATCGGGGAGCTAGACCCTCATCGGTATAACAACCAAACATTTATATTAACGAACACTTCATATTACAAAAGAATTGTATACGTATGTACAAATGTGTACATAATATATATTTACTTACTTATTTATAATAATTTTTAAACAATTTGGTTATACACAGTAGTCTATAGTTGTAATATGTTGTCATTTCATTTTCTATAAAATTCTGTACAATCGTTACAAGAATCGGTTCTGTAACCGCTTTGGAACTTATATTGAACCTACAAAATAAAAGTTATTGAATCGGTTCTATAACCGTTTGGAACTTATATAGAACCTAAAAAATAAAAGTTATAGAGCTATATAGGAACCGTAACTTATACTTATATAATCTGATATTTAGGTTCTTTATAACGGTTATTCAGAATAAAGGTTCTGCATAACTCTTTCAGTCAGAACCTTTATATAACAGTTTGAAACAGTTATTTTCGAACCTTTTCAAGCCCTGATTTATATACGTCCGTACGATGCAGTGATAAACGTAATTTGTCTTCCCGCTTTTTCTACGTAAAGATCCCGCGTTTTCGACACATCGCGCGCATAAACAAAAGAAATTCGCGAAGCGCATTGGGCGCCCACGTATCGCGCGTTGTCACTTGTCAGCTAGCATCTCTGCTAGCATCTCTCCACGCTCTGGCGCCTTAGCCTTTCCATATTTTATAAAAGTGATTAAAGTGGCATTATTTATACAAGTGTTCGGTGTTGGTGCAGTGATAGTGTATAGCGGTACTCTAATTAATTGTAACTGGTTTGATAATGGCTTGTGCACCCCCCCCCCCCCCCCCCAAGAAAAGCAGGAAAAGTTTTCAGCGGCATTGGTATGACACTGACGAATCCTTAAAGTTTTGGTTAGAAGAAGTTTCTTCGGACGAGCTGAAATGCTTCTGTAAAGTCTGCAATAAAACTTTCGTTTGTGGGCTTTCGGAAATACCCAAGCACTCGTCCAGACTGGTACATATTGCGAATATGCAGCAAACGTTTGCTGTTAATAGTGATAAGGATATCGATTCGAATCTAAGTGTAGAAGAATTCTTGTACTTTTTCATTGGGTGAAAAAGTCAAAATTGCCGACGTTAGATACGCGGGTTTCTTCACCGAGCACAATATTCCTCTATCGGTCGCTTCTAATTTCCTTGCTCTTATGCAAGATATAGGCAAAGAGCCTGATGTTTTACAACGTATGAAAGTTGGCCGTACAAAAGTGCAGTCAAATTATTACAAACGTTTTATGCGTTCGTGAAACGGAACGCATTGCCGACAATGTATGGCGCAGTAAATCCTCCGTTTACGAAGATGAAACTTCGGATTCCACAAACGACAAGTGGCTCACATTGGCAGTCAGATATGTTGAGCCATATCGTTTGTCCATTAAAGCAGAATTGTTGCAACTGATTCATCTGGATGCCAGCGATTGTTCAGCGGAACAGATTTTCAAAACTTTCGAAAATCAATTGCTGAAAATGCAAATTCCACTGGAAAACATCGCGGGTCTTAGTTGTAACGATGCTTCAGTGATGACGGTTCGGCATTCTTCTTTCAAGTCCAAGTTACTTGAAAAAAAAACCCCAATGTCGTTACACTGCCGTGTATTTGCCATTCTGTAGCGTTGGCGGCAAGTGCTGCCTGTGCTACGATTTCAAAAGAATGCGACGAATTACTTAGGGGTGCAGCGACTTTCATTAATAGCAGCCCCAAACGTGCTACAATTTTTCGTCAATTTCAGGAGAGTTGTGGAAACTCTCCTTTAAAAGTCTTGAAATTATCCGACACACGATGGCTTGCGAGGCATCAGTGTGTCAAGAGATTTTTGCAAATCTGGGACGATTTGCACAATTTTTATAGGGAGCAAACCTTTTCTGGTAAGTCAGAAACTGCTAACAATTTCTTCTTATTGCTTAGCAGATAAAGGGTTATTTCATTTTCCTAGAGTACGTCTTAAACGTCTTGAACAAGTTCAATGCCTCGTTTCAAGAACGAAAGGCCTTGGTTCATGAATTGCGCCCCGTTCAGTAACTATGCTTCAGTTTTTTCTAAAAAAAAATTTTGAACCCCCTCTCTTAGAGCATTTGGATCTAATTAGGATGGTAGATTTTTCGGTAATATCTAACCAAGTCCCACTTACTCAAGTGGACCTTGGTACAGACTGTGAGGATTTTTTGGAAGAGACTGTAAAGGGAGGTATGTCGGAAGTTGAGGTTCACTCATTCCGCGAAAATTGCTTACGGTTTTATATTACCGTAAGCAGTGAAATTAAGACTCGCCTTCCTCATGACGGCCCTTTTTTTAAAACAGTTGACTGTTTTTAAATCTGATAATGTTTTATTTAATTGCGACAGACAAGTAACATTTAAGAATGTTACAGCTGTCGCCCAAAAATTAGGGCATTTCGTTGGCGAAGGTTTACAGAAAGAATCGGACTTTCTGTATTTTGGTACTTCCCGATTTCAAAGGGACACATGGGCGAAAATGTCATTTGACAATGTGTGGATAAACATCTGCAAATTAGAAAACCCCGAACACGATTTTGTGTTTCCCTCTATAAATTTTTTATTAAGTACTGTCCGATGTCTGCCACACCCGAACGCTGAAGCCGAAAGGATATTTTCGATTTTGAAAAGAAGAAATAGAATGGGCATCGACCTACTGAATTCTATTTGTGTTGTGCGTATTTCGTTAATGGTACGAGATGAGACTAGCCGCACCACGGTTGTTGATGGCAGGCATTTAATTCTCATGTCGGGGCAGCAGTTATACGCACCTTCATCATATCCACACAAGTGTGAATTATTAATGCTGCACCCTTCTCGGGACTCGTAGCATGCTTCGGTTATATTTTCCCCACCTCATCTTTGTAAAACCTGTTACATTGGCGTGTACATTGTCAATTTATCATAAAGTTACAATTGTATTATAATGGCTCCTATACAATGTCTTTCAAAATGAAATGTAATATAAATGTAAGAAAACAAAACTTAAATATAAACTTCACTGATGAACTTCACTGATAAACTTAAATAAATATAAGATGAACATATATATTATGCACACTAAATATAAACTGTACAAGGCAAAACTAAAATTGTCTAAAACGAAAGAAAACTAGAGCGTAACGTTCAAATATTATGCAAAAATGCTTCGAATGTCACACTGTGCAGTCTCTGACGGTACTGTTTCAACTGACTGCAGACAGAAATCCAGAACTTTGTGAAAGGCTTATCTGCACCATAGCATAAACAATTTCATGTGCCTATAATCTAAACAAATCCTTAGGAGAGTGTCTGCGTATCTCGCCGAGTCCCGATATCGGACGCGACGCGCTTTAAACAGTAATAATTTGTAAAGTAGGACGAAGTAGGATGTGGTTTTTACATAATCATGTAGATGAGGGTGTACTGAAAATATTCCAATTGGTTAGAAGTTGGGATTCGTTGGGACTTAAAAGATATTCCTTGTCAAATTTAAAAAATATCGCAAATTTCCTCACTATATTCAGAATTATTTTTCAATACATTATTTACATTATTTACTAATAGAAGATGATGTTTAGCGTAAAAGATTGGTCATTAATTTCAACAAAGCGATATTTGGTTGCATTCATTAATTATTCGATTTTTCCTTATAACTTGGAAATAAAAAGTTTCCTGAACATTCCATTTAAGCCACTGAAAAGGGCATTAAATAAGGTACCAAATAAACAGAATTAAATGTTTTTTTATCACAAATTAGTTAAAAAAATGGAAAAATATATAAATAAATAAATAAATAAAAAAAATTAAATTATACATCATTAGAAAGGAAAATTTTTTCCTATTTTTTTACGTAAATTTCATTCCGATATGGTAAAGGAAAGACCCAAATGGCGCAAAGTAAGTGAATCCGGCCCATTGTGCGACAGTGCGACACATTTTGTAGCATTATCTTTCCGAAACGGTAACTTCAAACTTAAAGGCCGCAGGTAAAAAATTATCGCAGCGGGTTGCGGTGGTACTCAAAAGAAGCGGCAGACTCTCCGCTTTAAAATGAGCTTAAGGGGGTAGACACGGGTAAAACAGCGCTCTGTAATCGACACAAATTGGCCCGAAATATGGGTTTTATAGAATTCGCTTTTCGTCCTCATATGAGCATATTTTGGGCTGGGTGAGGTCTCATTCGAAAGAGGAAGGTTCAGTGCAGCACGCTCTGGTCATGGTTCGACGAGATTGTGTTATTATCTAATAACATGAGTGTAGAAAGTAGAGCTCTTACTACCCGCCCGCCCGGGTACTCGAGTACCCGGTGAGACCCCGGGTAGAAAAAAATTACTCGGGTACCCGGGTACCCGTGGGATACCCGACTACCCGGGTACCCGGGTAGACAAAAATTACCCGTGTGTCCATGAGATACCCGAGTAACTGAAGTGTGATGAGATAGTTGAGAATTTCGATTTGATAGCCGATCGTTTTTCGACTTTCGATCATTTTCGGCTAACCTCAGTAATGAACGGAATATGCTGTCAAATCGAAATTCTCAACTATCTCATCACACTTCAGTTACTCGGGTATCTCATGGACACACGGGTAATTTTTGTCTACCCGGATATCCGGGTATTGCACGGGTACCCGGGTACCCGAGTAATTTTTTTCTACCCGGGGTCTCACCGGGTACTCGAGTACCCGAGTACCCGGATACCCGGGCAAAAACAATAGCTCTAGTAGAAAGTAGAGCAAACGTTGAAAAAAAAAGTGTTTCGTGACTCAAACGGTGACCAGAGCGCGCTGTATCGAGTCTTCCTCTTTCGAATGAGACCTCACCCAGCCCAAAATGTGCTCATATAAGGACGAAAAGCGAATCCCCGTGACTGCATTCCCAAATACGAGTTCCGCCATATTGGCGATAAGCAGAGCAAGTCACATGACAAATTTAGTTCAGCTAGTGGATACGAGATGGCGCCTACTCGGGAGGACTGCCAGCGTGGAATAATAGCAAAACTGAAGCGTTAGCTGGATACATGTGCCACAGTAAAAGCGTGATGCAGTCAATGTATGCATTTTCGTCCGATTAGAGGTTAGGTTATATGCATTTTAGGCATACATTTACTAGGAACTGCTGGGAACTGTATACATTTACTAAATTAACGCCTTTACCGTGACACATACATCACTTGAAATCGCTGTCAAATTTATGTTATAATTATATGGCCACATTATTTAAAGTAAAAAAAGAGAGATTGGAACATTTCTACTAATACTGGAAATACTGATTTACTGATATCATATTTTCAGAATGTGGAAGTTACAGCAATTATTTATAATTATTGCTCTTATTATTACTCTTTTTTATTGTTCTGACTATTGTATAAAACAGAGGTCCCTATTTCACGTGTATTTACATACACGTGTACACGTGTAGTAAACGTATCCGAACTTGAATCCGTGTAATTTTCAATACACGGATACCCGTGTAGTTCTGTTCACGGATATCCGTGTATATAGTTCTGTTCACGGGCAACGTGAACGTTGCCATGCCGACGAGACAACAAAGTATGTATTTCTATTTAGTTGTATTTTACGAGGCGGTATTTGGCGACCATGCATCCGTGTACTTATACTCCGTGTACACGTGTATTAAGAACACGGATTTTTAATTCCTTAATACACGTTACACGTGTCCCGTGTACACATGTATTTAGACACACGTGAAAAGCCACGACCTCTAGTATAAAACTATAAAACATGTAATAAGGAAAAGTCTTCAAATCAGTGAACAGTTGACTCCCTGATTCTTTTTGTAATTCTTTACGGTCCTATCTCCTATAGTCCTTAGTTAATATTTAAAGTGTAGACAGGGTTAAAAATAAATAAAAAATAAAACAACTAGATGTGACTTATACTAATTTCACTCAGCAAATATATTGTAAAATAGGAAAACGTTTTTGTTTGAAGCGTAAAGTTTAAATTACAACACGATCGGCTGGTGAAATCCAGGGTGCAGTGAAAAGGAATTTCAGCAGAAAGAAATGAAAATTTATCAAAATAAATTTATTCCTGATATTCTTACAAGCTATTGATTAAAATATACTATTGTATTGGCTCCTCTTCCTCCTCTTCCTCCTCTTCCTCCTCTTCCTCCTCTTCCTCCTCTTCCTCCTCTTCCTCCTCTTCCACCTCTTCCCCTACGTGTTATTTAAATGCGAATGGACGAAACGATTGAGGTTCGTTTGGGTGATCGAAGTGTGAATGAAGAATGTTTGGGATTTATTGTTTATGTATATTGTCGGGCAAAGAAGCGAGTCGCGAAGCGTGTCGTGAGAGTAATCAGTGGGAGTTCGAAAATCATAGGTAATAACGAGAAGGTTGATATCATTATTGATTATTATTTATTAATCCTCGTCGCTATTTACGTCAATGACTGCCGTTGTGTCAGTTCCATCAAATATATTTGTTAATATTTCGGACGGTTTAACTATTTTGGATATAAAACGCCCGTGTAATAAATAATAAATAATCGCAACGACATGCGAACAGCAACCCACTGTCCTGTTGCCATTCGCACAATCGCACGTATATCGTTGTATTGCCGTGTAGCTGGTAGAATTTGGTATATATTCGATATAACATTTGTAAGTTTTGCGATTGATATGTCGCGAGCGGACCTTCATACTTATAATGTTAGTGGTTTCCTTTAAGTACTCCACGGTCAAACAATTTTCATTATTCATGAGTTCAGCTAGATAACACACTGCCTGTGATAATTGGTATGTGCCTGTCTCGTTTGGGAGAACGAGTGTGAAGGTGAACGTAGCTGCGGAACAACGCGCATGCGCGAAATACGAATATTTCCCAGATACACTCCTCACATTAATTAGCGGATCACTTCTAGGAGCCCGAAAAATAGGGCCAAGTTCACATGGTCATAACTCCGGTAAAAATAGTCGTATCGATATTTTGAAAACATGGTTTGAAAGCGTGGAACCTTTACTTTCAGCTGCTTTTTCCAAATTTTAGATGCATTGCTTTTCGGTAAAGTTATAGGAATATAAAGAGCACTTGGTCAATTTTAAAAAATTTTCTTAAACTTTGCGATGTTCCACGGCGTGCATTAAATTTTTTACACACATTCCATTTACACCAATCGAAAGCGGCTACTTTCCTGTGTAAAAAGCGAGTAATAAATTGCTTGTGCGTTTTTTTTTGGCCGAGTTATTCAACTTTGAAACAAAAACCGTTTTTTTTTACTTTAGTTGCTTCTAGCAAGCGAAGAGATCATCGTAGAATGTTCCTGAAAAAACAAATAGAAAGATCAGACTTTCCTCTTTAAGAAGCATCTTCGACTTTTTCGATTCGGTTAAAATTTCGGTCTCTGATATCCTTTCCAAAATATGCTTAAAAATTGCACAAATTCCATTTTCTCTTCAACTCGCTGTATCATCGCGAGGAATGATCGGAACATCAATGTCTTAAGCCCATTTTAAAGCGGAGAGTCTGCCGATTCTTTTGAGTGCCACCGGAACCCGTTTCGATAATTTTTTACCGGGGGCCTTTATGTTTGAAGTTACCGTTTCGGAAAAATAAGGCTACAATGGTAATGTGCCGGACTGTCGTTCCCGCGAGGGCGATCGGCTTTTGTTTCTATCCCCACTCGCCTACTTACGTAGGCGAAAGCAAATCGAGCTACGGCGATTTGTAAGCACATGTGCAGCTCACTGATGTTTCAACTTCTGCTACTGCCAGATACCACTGAATACGCTGTTAATATGCCACCGGAACTCGCTGCGATAATTTTTACCTGTGGCCTTTATGTTTGAAGTTACCGTTTTGGAAAAACCTGTGGCATCAGCGGCCGCGTGACAGCCGTGAATGCAGTACCGCCGGCCGGCATTGTCGTCACCCAAGACATACCGCGTGGAGGTTGCTCGGTCGGATCTATGCCTCTTTTGCGTGTGTGTGTGTGTGTGTGTGTGTGTGTGTTTGTGTGTTGGAGATGGGGGCGAATCGATGGATTCGCAGGTAATTCAAAATCTTAATATGGTGTATTACCACCGCGATTTTGGATAACAGCCCGCAATCGCTGTCTCATGTTAATACAGCGACGTATTAGACGTTGAGGTAATCTGTGCCAAATTTCCTGTAATGCTGCCACTACCTGTGGCAGAGTTGTGGGACGAGGATTGTATCGGCGCAGTCGACGACCAAGCATGTCCCAGACATGCTCGATCGGATTCAAGTCAGGGCTTACAGGAGGATGAGGTAACACGGCAATGCGGTTTTCTCGAAGAAACCGTCGTGTAAAAAGCGCTGTGTGACAACGAGCATTGTCTTGCATTATTATGAATCGGTTCCCAATTCTTGCGCGTATTGGATGGACGTGCGGTTCAAGTATCTCAGCCACATACCGTTCAGAAGTTAATCCAGGAGGTGGTACCACGACCAACGGTGTTCGAGTAAACCTGGATATGCCGGCCCAAACCATTATCGAACCGCCATTGTAAGCAACAATGGGCTGGTTACAGTTCTGGTGAAACCGTTCCCCACGACGGCGCCAGATACCTACACGCCTATCGTTACCATGCAAACAAAATCTGGATTCATTCGTAAATAAAACATTTGACCAATGCATCTGTCTCCATCGCATATAACGGCGAGCATAGTCTAAACGCAACATCCTATGAGTCCTGTTTAGCATAGGAACGCGTACTGGTCGATGGGAACGAATACACCTCTCTTTAAGCCGATTTCTGACGGTCTGCGTAGAAACAGCACGCTGCAACCTACGATTCATCGTATTACGAGCCACATCTATTGCAGATACGTCACGGTGACGAAGAACGTGTCTTACAATACTTCTATCATCCCTCGCGGTTGTCTCGCGTCTGCGGCCCTGCCCGCGTTGTCTACCGAACAGGCCAGTCTGCTGAAATCGAGAATGTGCTCGACTAATAACTGATTGGCTTACGCCCATCTCACGAGCAACCTGTCGTTGACTCGAACCATTTTCTAAAAGTGTAATGACACGCATTACTTCCACTTCGGTAAGCGAGCGCAGTGGCATATTAACAGCGTATTCAGTGGTATCTGGCAGTAGCAGAAGTTGAAACATCAGTGAGCTGCACATGTGCTTACAAATCGCCGTAGCTCGATTTGCTTTCGCCTACGTAAGTAGGCGAGTGGGGATAGAAACAAAAGCCGATCGCCCTCGCGGGAACGACAGTCCGGCACATTACCATTGTAGCCTTATTTTTCCGAAACGGTAACTTCAAACATAAAGGCCCCCGGTAAAAAATTATCGAAACGGGTTCCGGTGGCACTCAAAAGAATCGGCAGACTCTCCGCTTTAAAATGGGCTTAAGACATTGATGTTCCGATCATCCCTCGCGAAGATACAGCGAGTTGAAGAGAAAATGGAATTTGTGCAATTTTTAAGCATATTTTGGAAAGGACATCAGAGACCGAAATGTTAACCGAATCGAAAAAGTCGAAGATGCGTCTTAAAGAGGAAAGTCTGATCTTTCTATTTGTATTTTTCAGGAACGTTCTACGATGATCTCTTCGCTTGCTAGAAGCAACTAAAGTAAAAAAACGGTTTTTGTTTCAAAGTTGAATAACTCGGCCAAAAAAAATCGCACAAGCAATTTATTACTCGCTTTTTACATAGGAAAGTAGCCGCTTTCGATTGGTGTAAATGGAATGTGTGTAAAAAATTTAATGCACGCCGTGGAACATCGCAAAGTTTAAGAAAATTTTTTAAAATTGACCAAGTGCTCTTTATATTCCTATAACTTTACCGAAAAGCAATGCATCTAAAATTTGGAAAAAGCAGCTGAAAGTAGTGGTTCCACGCTTTCAAACCATGTTTTCAAAATATCGATACGACTATTTTTACCGGAGTTATGACCATGTGAACTTGGCCCTATTTTTCGGGCTCCTAGAAGTGATCCGCTAACACAGTACAACAAATTTTGACTTTTTTTCGGACTTGTAACATTCAATAGACGTTTCTTATAGGTTTTCGTGCGCTGAAAACGAATCCGTAAACGGTTTGTCGCCATCACCCTCAGTTTTTGAGAAATTCGATTTTGAAAAAAACTGCAAATTTTCGACTTTGAACATCTTTTATGCTGAAAGGGTAATAGTTATTCGGTTGCTCGTTGCGTCAAATTATTCTATGAACCCTCCCGAATACAACGATATAAGTTATTATTGCATTATGAACATTTAAATATGTTTAAACAACGATCAAAGGGAAAAGGACACCCGAAATGCACCCATTTTGGCAGATATCCTTCAATTTATTTCCAAAACTAAGGGTCTGGGAGAAATTCTGACCATTCCACGCGATGCAGCAGACAGTTTTCCTTCGGAAAGCGTCAACAGAAGTGGTAAGTCTCATTTTGTTTTCAATACAGAAGCGAAATATTTTGGCAAAACGCGCGGAACCGGCAGTGGTAGTCAACGGCGCGGCGGCCCGCGCGGCGTCCGGCACGGCGTATCCAACTATCCACACTCCACAGCCGCTCGCGCGCGACTCTCCCCGTGCTCAAATATTGTATTTGTTATTTATAAACTATTTAATAAAAAATTATTAACTATTACATAATAAACTATGTAATAAATTTTCTGTAATTTCAAACTTTGATTTTTTGAATATGCAAGGTGTCGGCGCTATGTGTGTACAGTTAGGTACATCAGTTCCTAATGTATTAAAAATACCAAAGAACTGTTCGTGTGAAAGTCATACTATACGACGGGGTAAATTCATTGTCGAACACGATTTTTTTACATTATTATTTTTAAAAGATACAGGGTTATCCATTTAAGACTGGCGGCGCTCGCGCGAGTACAAATGAAAACAACAACAGCGTCACACGCATTCTTACTAGTGCAATCATATGTCGATACATCCGCTATCTATGGGCTGTTGCTAAAAGTATAGGTTCGTGTAGGTCATGTACATGTTGCCGTTCTCATTTGTACCCGCGGGAGCGCCGCCAGTCTTAAATGGATAACCCTGTATCTGTTTAAAATAATAATGTAAAAAAATCGTCTTCGACAATGAATTTACCCCGTCGTATAGTATGACTTTCACACGAACAGTTCTTTGGTATTTTTAATACATTAGGAAATGATGTACCTAACTGTACACACATAGCGCCGACACCTTGCATATTCAAAAAATCCAAAGTTTGAAATTACAGAAAATTTATTACACAGTTTATTATGTAATAGTTAATAATTTTTTATTAATTAGTTTATAAATAACAAATACAATATTGGAGCACGGTGAGAGTCGCGCGCGAGCGGCTGTGGATACGTCGCACCGGACGCCGCGCCGTTGACTACCACTGCCGGCTCCGCGCGTTTTGCCAAACGATTTCGCTTCTGTATTGAAAACAAAACGAGACTTACCACTTCTGTTGACGCTTTCCGAAGGAAAACTGTCTGTTGCATCGCGTGGAATGGTCAGATTTTCTCCCAGACCCTTAGTTTTGGAAATAAATTGAAGTATATCTGCCAAAATGGGTGCATTTCGGGTGTCCTTTTCCCTTTGATCGTTGTTTAAACATATTTAAATGTTCATAATGCAATAATAACTTATATCGTTGTATTCGGGAGGGTTCATAGAATAATTTGACGCAACGAGCAACCGAATAACTATTACCGTTTCGGCATTAAAGATGTTCAAAGTCGAAAATTTGCAGTTTTTTTCAAAATCGAATTTCTCAAAAACTGAGGGTGATGGCGACAAACGGTTTGCGGATTCGTTTTCAGCGCACGAAAACCTATAAGAAACGGCTATTGAATGTTACAAGTCCAGATGGCTGTTGTACTGTGTAATTAATGTGAGGAGTGTAATAATATTTATTTGGAGCTTTACCTTGAATACCTAGTGAACATAATTCTCGCGTATATTTCGTACAGTATATTTCTAATCTTCGAGACAAATAGTTTACATATTCTCAAATAAGAGAATTATAGTGTGACATCCAAATATTAAAATCTGGGATATATTCGTATTTAGTGTATTTTAATTTTTTTCTTCGCCTTACTTTTACCTGTTGAAATGTTTTATTGTCATTTCGGCTAACGCAGTCACCCGGGTGACTTTTAGAAAATGTATAGAAAATAAGAATGTACGTAAAAAATTTTTATTGATAATTAGTTATACAAAAATTACAGATACAAAAGGTGGTCTCATATTCTTATTCGATGCATTCTGTACACTGCACGATGTGTTGAGTGTGCGCCTGGCACACTGGCCGGTTACAAACCATACTTTGCGGGTATTGCGCTGTGTCCGATCAACAAGCTGGCAAACATGACACTTCCCCTTGATTGGCAATCGGCCAGATTTATCACGCCGTTCAGTGTGTGGATCTCGTTGCAAAGCCGGGGTCAAGCGTATATCCAATACTGCCTCGATAGCAGTACGCACATGGTAATGCTGCAGAACACGGGGCTCTAATGTTCGCCGTTTGATGGCGTTTGTGGCCAATTCACGGACAAGTCCATTTATGTAGATTCGGCGGCTGATGTTGGTTCGGCTTGTAGAGTTTTTATCCGCATATATTATGTGGCCAGCCAACGCCATTACATCTAACATATTATAAAAAATGGCCAATGACCAACGGTGCGACTTACGTTTGCAAGTATAAGTTGCGAGCATTTGGTCCATAGTATCTACCCCACCTTTTGACTGGTTGTAGTAGACAATAATTTCAGGCTTCTTTACGACTGGGTCAATTGCAGCATCAGTGTGCATCGTAGATAGTAGATATACAGTTTTTGTTGTTTTTGCCTTATAACACACCAGGACCATGTCATCACGGAATGCAAACTTGGATTTGCCTATGGGCGAAGACTTATCAAAGTGCTATTCCTTTGGGATAAAGCGTTTATTTTTTCGCACTGTCCCGACTAAACTTAATTTGTTTGCTTTCAAAACATTAGCCAGACGTAAAGAGGTAAAAAAATTATCAGTAGTAATATTACGGTCACTATTCTTGAATGGTTCCATAAGTTTCATAACTATATTTTCTCCGACATTTTTACCTGTTTTCTGACCTGGCTGTCGACCCAAATATATTATGCCATTCAATGGATAGCTGGTTTCCGAATCGCAGGCCCAGAATATTTTTATGCCGTATTTCGCCGGCTTTGATGGGATGTATTGACGAAACGATACTCGGCCGCGAAAGGGAAAAAGTTGTTCATCAATTGTTATATTGTTGTGTGGCCGATAATGTTTACGCAAATTATTATTCATAAGCATTCACATCTCAGATATTGGAGCTGCTTTGTCTGTCGATTTTCTTGCTTCGCGCGTTGCGTGATCATCGAAACGAATGGTACGAAGAATAGCTTTGAACCTATCGCGGCTCATTGCTGCACGATAGAGTGGAAATGAATGTGGGGCCCACAGTTCATCGAGTATTTCCATGTTAGATTTATGGAGACCACAGCTTAACAAAATTGCATAAAACGCGTCCATTTCAACCCTATCAGTTTTTTTCCATAGTGGTGAATTTGTATTTTGTTCATTCCAGATTTGGGCCAACTGCTGCCCTTTTCTGTTCCTGTGTCGCACTACTATGTCCTTCATGACATTGGAAAAGACCATATTGAACGCATCTATACGAGTCATAATTTCTTTACACACCGGTCCACCTCTTTGTCTGATAATGTTGTGGGAACGTGTTTGTGAAGTTCGCAGTGGCTTATTGGACCACTGTGTTCCATCAGGCGCATAACTCAATTGTGGTCCCAATATATTATTATTTTCATTCGGTTCAATATCAGCAACATAATCGATATCAATATCTTCATCGCTGTCACGCTCATCAACTTCGTCCGACACATCATCGATCTCGGCATCCGATGCAACCTCAACATTTGGTAGCCATTCGTCGTCTTCACCATCGTGAGCATCTCCGAATTCCACATCATCATTGTCGGAAAAAAATCCTGAATGTCCGCACTCGTCAACCTGCTCAGGTTCAAAAAGTCACGAGACTTGAACAGTAACACACCTGCAGTATTCGTCCCAGATATAAAAAAAATTTACATATATCTATCTGTATATCTACCTTTTATTAGCACCGCTTGGCCCAGCTTCCATGTCCATCGTTGCTTTTCACTGTTTGGCAAATTATCATCAACTGAGTTAAGTTCTACAAATCACAAACACAAACAATTACTAGTCCAGTGCATAGACATGACGAAACATGTATAGGGCCGCGAAATCCGATACTTACGCGAGCGCGCGCGTCAAGGGCAAAACAGACGCAGTAGTGCGCGGCAAGACGATGTTTTTTCGATCGACGATCGACGTTGCCACGCGTTGCCACGTTCCGAAAAGTGGCCGGGCGACGCGTCACTTGTCGCAGAAGTAGTCGCGAGTCGCCAGCGCGAGCATTTACACTATTCACTTATACATATTCTTTACTTACTGTTATTTAATAAACCTATCCACTACTCCTAGCAAAGTGATTCTCATTCCTCCTACACGTGTTCTGAGCAATGCCACTTGTAATTATTAACATTGCTTACATACGTTATTCGTGCAGATGTACATATAAAATTAGTCACCGGGGTGACTGCGTCAGCCTAAATGAGTTCTAAAATTCGTCAGCTGAACTAGGGTTAAGTAGTAACCGAGAAAAAAAATAATAACGTTAGGGGCGTTTACCCCCGTATTACCCTTAAACGGCGGGGGGGGGGGGGGGGTAGCGATCTAAAACTTTACATAATGGTGTTTCATGCAAGGAGCATTGTTTAAAAAATCTCTCAGAAAAAACTCCAAGAATCGGCATGAGGGCCGTTTGCCCATGCTTACCCTGCTGGACCCTTTTGATTGCGTTAGTATTGTCTCACACGTACACGGGTATTTAAACTTGCTTCGTTCCGAGGCTTTCGCTTACATCGAGACTTTACTGTATATCGTCTTTTACTATGCTTGCTTTTCTCCTGTATGTTTTTCTTATTTCTATGTATGTACCACGTGTTACTCATTATTTACTCTTTACGTGCAGACAACGATTGAAGAACGCAGCGTGCCTCACAGTAATTCAGGGTACCGTGGCGGAAGCAGGTACCTCTTACGAAATACATCCAAACACATCTGCTGCGGATGATTTTCCTACGGACAGAATACGCGAAGAAGACGTAGGAAATTTTGAAGATTTTCCAATTATCGAAGGAATTGTAGAAGAAGTACATTTCGATACGGACGCAGAAGATATTATAGAAGAAATACATTTCAATACGGACGAAGAGGAAATTGGAGAAGAAGTGCATTTCGAGTCGAACGAAGACGAAATTGTAGAAGAAATAGATTTCGACACAAACAGCGAGATATATTCCGTAACAGACATCAACGAAGAAACGAATGAAGATGTTGGAAGTGATATCGATTACTGGGTGGTGGAGAATACAAAACCACAACAATCGGAAAACCCAATTTCAGGAGAAATAGACTTCGTTGATTTTGCGCATGTTTTCGAGCAGATAAAAAATCTTCGAAAACATTCGACTATTAGCTGTGGCATCGAAGATTTCGATATAATTGGGGAGTTGCCAGTATTTGAAAAAAAGGGGAAAGTATCTACAGATTTATTAATGAAAAGCCTAAAATGATAGAAATATTAATAAAACATTTATTCGTTTTACCAAAATTTAATAAATAAAATTGGCGTTTTTAAGTTGTGAGTCATGTGATCTCAAACGCCAATCACGGCGCGTGACGTCATTGCGCAGTAAACAGCGATTTATATATAGCGACGAGTGACACTTCGCGCATTTGCTCATACAAGTTTATATTAAAAAATATCGTTTACGAGTACTTATTACTCGATTTCTTAGGTAAGGAAAGTATTAGGCACTCACTCATTGCAACATGTTCCAATCAATTACCAATATCTGACACACAATCTAATATAACCTCAATGAAATGAAATAATAATAAATGACAGTTAATAATAAGTTAGTTACTTACACTGAAATGGTCTTCACAAAAACATAAATTAGATTTTGAAGACAACTGATAGTTTATTCTCGCAAGATTTAGCCACTTATTGCGAATATTTGTTTCCAGCGGAACATGAATAAATAACTTCTTCGGTGTACGTATTGAAGTGTTCTCACAACAGGGAACAGCACAGTATTGATAATAATTTTTATTATCCATTATTTTTGTGAGAAAAATTCAATCCTTACTGTCCGTAACCACAACTTTCGTTGTTTACTGCACGTTGACGGCACAAATGGTCACGTGACCATGCAGTGCGTTTTCGCGGCAATTTTTTTATTTCAAATAAAATTACATTTTTTTCATGTTAGAGGTGTAGCAAAAAATTAATATTTTTTTTCCAAGCATATTTTATCATAATGAACAGTTTTAAACACTTTTAAAAATTTGGTCAACTCCCCAATTAGATGTGAACAGAATGGATTTAAAAAAGTGTATTATGTAGAGTGCAAAATGTGCAAATACATAGAGCGCATATCCTGTCATCGGAAGAGTGATACCACTATGGATATCAACGACGTCGCTGTTGCCGGAACAATGATGACGGGCGGCGGATATAATCAACTGGAGGACATATTGACTGCCATGAACGTGTCCTGCATGACGAAAAGGATCTACGAGAAATGTCAGAATCACCTAATCGATGCCCTCGATGTGGCCGCACAACGCGAAATGGAAGATGCTGGAAAAGAGGAAAAAGCATTAGCTATAGCAAGAGGCGACGTATATCCAGAATCAAATGTACCCTTTATCCCGTTGTCGCAGATGGCAACTGGATGAAAAGGTCATACCGCGGAGGAGATTACAATTCTCATTCTGGCGTAGGAGCCATCGTGGGATGCCACACGAAGAAAGTGCTGTATATCAGCGTGAAGAATAAATTCTGCATGACCTGCCAAATAGCAGCTCAGAAGAAGGAAGAACCGCGCGTGCATCGTTGCTGCAAGAACTAGGGTTGTAATCAGAGTTTAACTGGCATGGAAAGTATTGCTATTGTCGAAGGCTTCAATTGCAGCATAGATATGCACGACCTAGTATACTCTATATTAGTTACGGATGGCGATAGCAGTGTGTACAAGAAGATATTGGACAATGATCCATATGGAAAGTCCATGGCGCGGGTACGAAAAATAGAATGCACCAATCACCTGCTACGCAATGTCTGTAGAAAAATAAAGGAAATCGGAGCAAAAGGCCGCTATAAAGAACTAAGAGCTTTTTTTTATTTTAACGTGGAGAAATCCCTAACGGATACCCCGCCCCCCGGGGGAGGGACGGGGTTATGTGGGGCTTGCACCCACTAAAACTCCACGGTGGTCGTCCTCGGGCGCGGAGTCGCACGCTCGAGGGGGAGGACTTGTGCGAGAGCAAACTAGCGATACATTCGCAATGCTGGCTCCGCGCTCAACAACCCCGCGCGTTGCCGCGCGGGGTCTTCCCAAAACTCCGGCGACGCGAGACGGACCACGCGGCCGCGTCGCCACTTCTGGGGGGGTCGCATGATGTTGTGGAGGGGTGAGCGTGCCCCCCGGCACCCCCACCCGGCGACCCCCCGCGGTCGAGCAGTGACCCGGACGCGGCCCGAAGGGTCGCGGCCGGCGGGGAGGCGGCACTAGGTCATATGGTCAATTGACCGCCGCACTCACCCTTTACCTGCTCGACCGCCTTCCTCGGGAGCGCGCTAAAAACGGCGCCAATGGCGCGGCTCCCGGGGGAGCAGCAGATGGTCGGCTGCTCCCCGGGGGGGGGGGGGGCCCTCTGACACGAGGACCCCCCCTGATCGTAACTCCGCCGTCGCGCGTCGCGCCCTGCCACGACGCGACGCCGACGGCAACTCGCGGCTAAGGCCGCCTCCTTCCCGAGGCGCCCTGAAAAGGGCGCCTCCGACCCGGGGTTGATGCCGACGGGGAGCGGGGGTGACTCACTAAATTACGTCACCGCCCTACCTCCCCCGGCCCCGGGTCATCTCCTCCTCCCGATCCTACCGGATCTCCGAGGGGCGGCTACGCAGGACGGATGCCCGGTGCGGATCCTGTCCCGCTCCGCCTCCTCCTTCTTCAACATTACCGCCTCCGCAAATGCGGAGACGGCCTTCCAGCACTCCCGATCTCCCGCCATCCGACGCACGACCGTCGGCAGCGAGAGATCGGGACCCAGCCGCGACTCGAGGACACGCCGCTCGTCCGACCACGACCGGCAAACCGCCAGCGTGAGGTCGGCCGTGTCCTCATCGCCCGAGTTGCAGCTGAAACACTGCGACGACTCCTCCCGCCCTATGCGACGCAGATAATTGCCGAAGCATCCAACTCCGGTCAATATCTGCGTCAGGCGGAAGGTGAGCCTGCCGTACCCACGCCCCACCCATTCGTTCATGATGGGTAGGAGCGCCCCGACAACGCGGCCCTCCCGATGTCGCGGGAGGGCTAACCACTCGAGCCACTTGGCTCCCATGCGTTGTCGGGCCTGGCCCCGCACCACTTCTGGTCCGATGGCATTCGGATCCCCAGCTTCGCGGAGATCATGGACGGTGGAATAAACCTCCGCCTCCATCTCCGCGAGCAGATGGAAAGGGGGGGGACCCAGCCAGAGCGGACAGTTCGGCGTGCGACACCGTGCGATACGCTCGCACGGCTCGGAGGACTGCGCGGCGATGAACTCTTGCCAAGAGTTCACGCCCAACGCGGCAGTCCTCCAGGTCGCCGGCCCATATCGGCGCGCCATACAGCGCCATGGACCGAACGACCGTCACATAGAGTCGCCGAACTCCCTCGTGTGGTCCACCCAGGTTGGGCATGATTCGTCCGAAGGCGAATACCTGCTTCTCCAACCTGGGGGCGAGGGTTTTGAAGTGGCGCGTGAATCGCCAGTAGGTATCCAGGGTCAGACCGAGATACTTCATCGAACGTCCGACCCTGATGCAGGCATCCCCGATCCTCAGGGACGCTCTGTTGGGGACACCGCTCCCAATCCTGGCCGCGAGCCACATCGCCTCGGTTTTGTCCAAGGCGACTCGCAGACCAAGCGTCCCGATCGAGGTGATGACGCGTCGCAGCGATTCCTCGGCGAGGCTTATCGCCTCCTTCCAGTTCTGCCCGGCAGCTACCACCAGGTTGTCGTCGGCGTAACATACCAACGACACCCTTAGCGATGGCAGCTCGACCCGCAGTACCGCGTCGTATGCGAGTATCCACAACAGGGGCCCTAGCACGGACCCCTGCGGGACTCCGCGGTACACGAGAGTCACCCCGTCGCCCTCCTGGCCGACGTACGTCACCACACGGCCGCGGAGAAAGTCCCAGATCAGGCGGCGAAGGTAGAGCGGGACGTTATGATAGAGCAACGCCCGCTCGATTGCCGCCCAGGAGACGGTGTTAAACGCGTTGGCGATGTCTAATGACACCGCCACGCTGACACCGCCTCCCTCGGCCACCCGGCGCGACAGCGACCGTACCATCTTAATGGCGTCGATGGTCGATCGCTGCCGCCTAAAGCCGTATTGGCGGTCGGATAGATCTGGGCCCACGGCCTCTAGGTGATCGCACAGGCCGGCAGCTATAACTCTCTCGAGCAGCTTGCCCGCCTCGTCCAGGAGGCATATCGGCCTGTACGCCGAGGGTGACTCAGCGGGTCTTCGGGGCTTGCGAAGGAGGACTAGCCTCGCCTCCTTCCAAGCAGGGGGGAATCTACCGGTCCTCAGAGCGGCGTTAAATATCCGCTTGAGGCCGGCTCCTAGGGCGCCCATAGTGCAGGCCAGCACTCGCCCAGGCACACCGTCGGGACCAGGAGCCGCGTTCCGCTTGCGCATTCGCGCCACAGCGGTCGCGAGCTCCTCGTCGCTAACCCCAGGGGCGTCGGAGGTATCCGCGCCCCTGCTCAACCAAGGATCCCCGGACTCGTCGGCGCCACCCTCCCCGTGCACCGGGGGAGGGGGGAATAGCGCCTCTAGAACCTGGTCTAGGAGCCGGGAAAAGAACTAAGAGCTGTCGTAACTGGTAATGCTCTCCGTCTGAGTACTGGTATAAAGAAAGTAATATAATTAAAAATTTTCAATAATATAATTAAGCTGCATAAGGCTGTATAAAGAAAGCTGCAGAATACCGGTTGCAAGAAGAAATAACACTCGAGGAACGAATAAGAAATTTGAAGGAAGACTTGACAAATGTACCGAGTCACGTTTTCGGTGAACACAAGGAGTGTGAAAAGTTAGCATACTTCTGTAACAAATACTCTGATCCCAACAGAGTAAACTACGTTCCACAACTGCAAGAAGCTGGTATTTATCAAAGTATCGAAGAAGCGATGCAGCCACTTTTCCCTAAAGCTGATAGTTTGCTGCACGGTCTAAATAATAATGCTGTTGAAAGTTTTAATAATATCATACCTAAATTCATCGGAGGCAAAAGGGTAAACTTTGGACGAGGGGGCTCGTATCAGGGTAGAGTTTCCGCTGCAGTCGTCCAATATAACACAAAAGAGGCGTTTAGCAGATAGAGTACGGCAATGAATAAAGAGTCGTCAACCATGGTAAGAAAGCTGGAAGGACGTCGGAAACGTGCAGCAGAAAAAGCAATGGAATATAAAAAAGAAGCGAAGGCATCTTCCTTCCGAAATAAAAAACAATCGTGCGTCCAGGATTACGGCCCCAGCGCATAGAAACCAGATATGGAAGAGACACAGTATACTCTTCCGAGCGTGAAAGGCACGCGACTACATGTGGCAAAAGATGCGAGACAAGATCGAAGAGGAAACTCGCGATCAGGCGAATAGCGAAACGTGGATTGGTTATAGGAAAAAATTATTAACTGCATCCAATTTCGGCAAGGTATGCCGATTACGTGAGACTACACCACGGGCAAATACTGTGAAGAGTATAATGTACCCGCAACCCCAAAAGTTATGTTTTCTCGAATACGGAAGGAAAAATGAGGCAAACGCCTTGAGGCAAATGGAAGAAGAATTAGAAATCAATATTCTATCGTGTGGCCTCTTCATCGATGACACTGTGTCTCACTTAGGTGCAACTCCTGACGGCCTCGTGGGCCATGATACCATCGTCGAAGTAAAATGTCCTGAATCGGCGAAGGATTTATCGCCGGCTGAAGCAATAAAGCAACTTCCTGCAATAAGGCGTATTTTCTAGAGGTCGTAGCTTTTCACGTGTGTCTAAGGAATAAAAATCCGTGTTCTTAATACACGTGTACACGGATTATAAATACATGGATGCATGGTCGCCAAATACCGCCTCGTAAAATACAACTAAATAGAAATACATACTCTGTTGTCACGTCGGCATGGCAACGTTCACGTTGCCCGTGAACAGAACTATATACACGGATATCCGTGAACAGAACTATATACACGGATATCCGTGAACAGAACTAAACGGGTATCCGTGTGTCAAAAATTACACGGATTCAAGTTCGGATACGTTTACTACACGTGTACACGTGTATGTAAATACACGTGAAATAGGGACCTCTGGTATTTTCCGTGATGATGAAATGAATAAAATTCATCACTACTATTATCAATTGCACATAACGAAAAGGCAACGGGCTTTATTCTGTTTATGGACGCCGAAAGGAATGAAGGTTACAACAGTATCACGAGATGATCGATTCTGCATGTTGCCAGAAATTTGTAGATAGTAGATACAATCGACAACAGGTGATTAGAGAACCTCTGTACATAAAAATAGGAAGAGCAGGTACAGGTACACAAGAAAGTACATAAAACGATGGATGAAAACATCGCAATAGCACCGGTAAGTGCATTCAGCGCATATGAAGAGCTGTCGAATAAGCAATTGCAATCCATAGTGACTATTGCACCGGCGAGTGCAATCAGCACATATGAAGAGCTGTCGAATAAGCAATTGTAATCCAAAGTGACTATTGCACCGGCGAGTGCAATCAGCGCATATGAAGAGCTGTCGAATAATCAATTGCTATTCAAGGTCACTATTGCACCGGCGAGTGCAATCAGCGCATATGAAGAGCTGTCGAATAATCAATTGCTATTCAAGGTCACTATTGCACCGGCGAGTGCAATCAGCACATATGAAGAGCTGTCGAATAAGCAATTGTAATCCAAAGTGACTATTGCACCGGCGAGTGCAATCTGCGCATTTGAAGAGCTGTCGAATAAGCAATGTTCCAAAATGTAAGTATAAGCATGTAGTTTACAAAGTATGTAGAAGATACATACGGAGAGTGAAGAGGACCGTCTATGACGGGGGTGGTGGTGGGTCTGTTCACACTCTCCTAATAATAAATACCTGTAGCTATTCTTTCATATCAAGTGGAAATGACATGTATAAAAGCGTAAGTATGATACATACTTTTGTTATGCAAATAATTGGATTAATTAGAAATCATCATGAATGTTTCTTTCATATTTGAATTTGCTTTAGATATTTCCACCAACAAGTATCAATCGTGAAAATCATGCTCTATGAAGCGAGGAAAGGAAGGCAGTCTTCTCCGCAAGCATAAAGATAAGTAAATAACATACATACATTTACATTTTTATTGCATTCAGATCGATTACACCTCGTTATAACTTTTTATCACAGGTTCTATGACAACTAACTGTAATCGAAAGGAGTCAGTCAGTACCATTCGAAGAAAATATTTATGAGAAATAGGATACAATAATAATGGATTCTTCAGGAAGTGTAAGTATCAGTTCTTACATTCAAGTGGTATAAACACAAAAAGTAATTTTTATTAAATTCATTTACTTTTTACAGATCAAACCAGGGTGTACATATGTACACTGGGTTCAGGAATATCGTTGAAGGACCAAAAATGCAGGGTGGAGGAGGTACCCCTTCCATGATGCCGACCGCGCTAGTGAAAATGCGCAGGCTGCATGAGCGTGATTATTATTTGGTCCCCTCCTCGAAGTGACAGAAAATATAACCTATGTATCTGCTATAATTTCGTTCTTTTGCGCTACATTTGTGAACTTTTTATCATCCTTCCGAAACATTATTATTACGCCGCAATAGTATCTGTAGGAAATCGGGTCTAGAATATAGGTTATATTTTCTGTCACTTCGAGGACAGAAAATCCGCTCCACCAAGTGACAGAAAATATAAAATGGAGGAGCGGATTTTCTGTCCTCGAAGTGACAGAAAATATAACCTATATGCTAGACCCGATTTCCTAAAGATACTATTGCGGCGTAATAATAATGTTCCGGAAGGAAAGTTCACAAATGTAGCGCAAAAGAACGAAATTGCCGCTAAACATGCATTGTCATACAGGGTGTCCCAAAAATGTCGCGTTTCCTTGAAAGGGGTGACTCAGGGGGTGATTTGAAACAAATTTTTCCTTAGCGAAAATATTGTCCGAAGCTTCGTTAAGGAGATATTAAGCAAAAACCCCGACCAATCAGAGCGCGCGCCTTCCGCCTGAGTTCCCGCGGTAGCGTTGGCTACGAGGTAGGCGACCGCGCTTGTGCTACGAACGTACGAACAAGCAAGTCGGCATGCATCGAAGGAAACCGCGTTACACATTTTTTTTTTAAAGCAGAATCTTAAATAAGAATAATTTGAAGTAAGAGGACAAGAAGTACGTAAATTTCGTTTTTAAATAAGGCATAAACGAAAAGCTAACGTAACAGAAAATGTACGACAAGTGATCGTAATTCGTTATTGAGGTAAAAATCCGTAGTTTAAGAACGGCCAACACAACTAAATTTAAAAAATAATATTAGGTGTATGAATAAATTCTTTCCGACTGGAATTTCTATCGCGGTGGTATTCAGAAGCTGCCAGAAAAATGGCAAAAGGTAATAAACAATAATGGAAATTATTACGATGATCGAGTTGTTTTCATATTTTTTAAATCGAACTGTTATTGTACCCTAAAATCGGAAAGAATTTATTTTCACACCTAATAATCACCAATAAATTAAAGAAAACTCACCCTTTCGGACATTCCTTTCCTTGCTTTCCTTCCCTTTTCGGAAACCTGTGTCACTAGGCCACTGTACTGATCCTGGTCATCGGCGTCCAGTGCTCAGCTGATCGCAGGGTCAATGTACCGAATATTCACTTCACTGCACGGCTACTAACACTGATCACCGAATTTATTTTTCACGGAACGTGTTGTTCCTACGTTATAAAAATTGGTGGCCGCGAAAGGGGCCGATTACTGTTAATTACTGGGACGAGATTACTACTACAGTAATTCGTCGTTAGTGTCACGTTTTTACCATGCGTTATAATCACGCTCACTATCCCCACCATTTCTTTGAATCCTTCAGTCGAGAGTGAGAGAATCCGAGAACGCGCGAGAGAACAAAAGAGTCGACACGAAGTTGTCGTCGGCTACGAATGGTGTCCGCATCGCGTTAGTATCACGCTGCCAGCCCCGATCGTCGTGATTCTAACAAGGCATTACTGTATTACCCGGCGAAAAGAAAACACGTGGCAGACTGTCTCGGGCTGTGCAGTCCGCTGCTGTGCAGCGATCAGATACGGATCCGACCGACGATCGTCAAAACAAAAGCGTAGGCTACGCTTGGTCAAATCGCTCTATCCCACTCGACCTCGTGTTTCGTTCGATCTCTTCGTCGCGCGGTGTGACAATGTATGTGGCAACTTCAGCCAATAACCAAAATACGTGTGCCCCGTCTTTAAAAGTGTGCCCAAATAGGTGACTCGACCAATCGTCACAGCAGCGGACTGCACAGCCCGAGACAGTCTGCCACGAGTTTTCTTTTCGCCGGGTAATAGTAGTAATCTCGTCCCAGTAATTAACAGTAATCGGCCCCTTTCGCAGCCACCAATTTTTATAACGTAGGAACAACACGTTCCGTGAAAAATAAATTCAGTGATCAGTGTTAGTAGCCGTGCAGTGAAGTGAATATTCGGTACATTAACCCGGACGCAGTGTGATCAGCTGAGCACTGGGCGCTACCCAACCATAAATCTTTTCGTCCACCGATAACCAGGATCGGTACAGTGACCCAGTGACACAGGTTTCCGGAAAGGGAAGGAAAGCAAGGAAAGGAATGTCCGAAAGGGTGAGTTTTCTTTAATTTATTGGTGATTATTAGGTGTGAAAATAAATTCTTTCCGATTTTAGGGTACAATAACAGTTCGATTTAAAAAATATGAAAACAACTCGATCATCGCAATAATTTCCATTATTGTTTATTACCTTTTGCCATTTTTCTGGCAGCTTCTGAATACCACCGCGATAGAAATTCCAGTCGGAAATAATTTATTCATACACCTAATATTATTTTTTAAATTTAGTTGTGTTGGCCGTTCTTAAACTACGGATTTTTACCTCAATAACGAATTACGATCACTTGTCGTACATTTTCTGTTACGTTAGCTTTTCGTTTATGCCTTATTTAAAAACGAAATTACGTACTTCTTGTCCTCTCACTTCAAATTATTCTTATTTAAGATTCTGCTTTAAAAAAAAAATGTGTAACGCGGTTTCCTTCGATGCATGCCGACTTGCTTGTTCGTACGTTCGTAGCACAAGCGCGGTCGCCTACCTCGTAGCCAACGCTACCGCGGGAACTCAGGCGGAAGGCGCGCGCTCCGATTGGTCGGGGTTTTTGCTTAATATCTCCTTAACGAAGCTTCGGACAATATTTTCGCTAAGGAAAAAGTTGTTTCAAATCACCCCCTGAGTCACCCCTTTCAAGGAAACGCGACATTTTTGGGACACCCTGTATAGCAGATACATAGGCTATATTTTCTGTCACTTCGAGGAGGGGACCACATAATAATCACGCGCATCCAGCCTGCGCATTTTCACTAGCCCCAATTCAACATCCAACACAATTTTATATATAATGTTTGTTCATAACTGCTTTCTGCATAAGACATTTAATTATCTTGTAATAAGTGTATTTCATGTTCTGTTTCAGTGTTTTGCTAATAAAAAAATCTCTAATCTAACATACTTCATTTTCTGGAGATATCCCCTCATCTATTTTTCTTTTTCACTTATAATTCCTTACTGCCAACGTAGCATATTATAGCATAAGCACATTTTAAGTAATTAAAGGGTACAATGAATTTTCTACGTTTGCTCTACCAGCAGACCTTCCATTTAAATATTTACATGTACAACGCAACAGCTGATAATTTATTTCCATATTCAGAATAGAATACGGAAATAGCAAACAGCTCCCTCTCGCGTGCACCAGGCAGCTGCGTATCTACAGGTATTACCATTTCTGTGCAGAAAAAACCTGCTGTAATACCCACCTGCCAAATCGGCCAGGTCACGTGACGTGTCTACCCCCTTAACCCAGTCAGCCACGTCCATTTGAGCAGATTTTGCTCAACGCCTGACTACAAATGTTTGTGACAGAAAGACTACAGATTTGATACAGGATTTGTTATATTCGATGATGAAAGCAGACTGACAGCAGAAAGCCGACAGGCTGTGCTGCCTTTACCTGCGAGCAGATTGGCGGCAGGGTCTGCTGTACAATTTAATGTCAGAAATCGAGCAGACCCTGCGCACCGCGATCTGACGGCAGATAGGCTGCAGAAATCGAGCAGATCCTGTTGACATAGCCTGCGAGCAGTTTGGCGGCAGACACTGAGGAGAATCTGCTAGTACAATTTAATGTCAGAAATCGAGCAGACCCTGCGCAGCGCGATCTGACGGCAGATAGGCAGCAGAAATCGAGCAGATTCTGATGTCAGGATCTGACGGCAGAATGGCGGCAGAAAGTAAGGAGAGTCTGCTGATACAATTTAATAGCAGGAATCAAGCAGACTCTGCGCAGCGCGATCGGACGGCAGATAGGCAGCAGAAATCGAGCAGATTCTGATGTCAGGATCTGACAGCAGAATGGCGGCAGAAAGTAAGGAGAGTCTGCTGATACAATTTAATGGCAGGAATCGGGCAGATCTTGCGTACCGCGATCTGACGGCAGATAGGCAGCAGGAATTGGGCAGATTCTGCTGACATAGTTCACGACGCGAACACGTCAGGCGGCGATCGGGCGAGTGCTTCTCGCTTGCGAAATAGCACCGTGGCGGGAATAAGTGGCCGAGGGCTCGATCATTCAGGGCTCTCGAGTACCACTCGCATTTGCCGGCATTTCACTGCGGAGTATATATTTGGTATACCCGTCTCCAAGGGCGGTATTATCAGTCGTTGCTTAAGACTAAGATCGTCTTAAGCATCCGGCATCCTTTACTAATCTACTAGACTAGTAGAGGATGCCGCGTGCTAAAAACTAAAAAACGATTGATGATAATACCGCCCTAAGATGACTGAATGAATAGTAGTTATCATTAATTCTTTTATATTTAGATGAACTGCCTTTAAAAGTTTAAATAATTATTTTGAGCCTCCCTGGCATTCAATTGACTAACAACCTGCTAAGTAAAATATTAAAAATGTTATAATACTCGTCTAAATACATGGTTTTCCTACTTTTCTTTCTTCCATAAAATATGGTAGGAATCAGATCTTTCAAGTCGGTCTTATAAACGTGTTCTATATATTATTTACGCTTAAGACTTTCGCACTGTTTTTAAATCTATACTATTATATAAAATTGCCTACTATGTCCGCATTAAATTATGGTTTTGCGGTCAGATTCTGACATCAGGATCTGCTTGATTTCTGCCGCCAATCTGTGGGCGGTTTTTGTCAGCAAGATCTGATCGAAATCTGACATCAATCTGCGGTCAGATCCTGATGTCAGGCTCTGACCGCAGAACCATAGTTTAATGCGGACATAGTAGGCATCGAATCTGACGTCAGGATTTCCTCGAATCTGACACCAATCTGCTGGCATACTGCGGTCAGTTTGTTTACTGGGAAGGGGGGGTTTGCGCCTTGTTGGGCCGAAAAATAGGTAATTCTTTATGAATTTTTGGTACAAAAACGGATCGACAAATTAATTTGAGGTTTGGCAGGCTGTTTTATTGTATCTTGAACTATTGTTCTGAATTTTTGTGTGACAGTGAAAAAAAATATGCAGATACAGAGAGAGCACTGAAAAATAATCGGGTGACCCCGGCGTTGACGAAAAGTACTCTAAGGGTTGTCCGAAACACAAAAAAGAAAAGAGATTCTTAAACTATATGAATGTGGCTATCGGTGGTAGTAACCAGGAAGAGTAGGGATTGAATTGGGAGACACCGATTCATACAAAACGAGATGCTAGGAAATATTCTCGAGTTGTCCTTGCCAACGAGAGAACTAATTCATGACCAGGCATGCCAGAACTCGGGACCAACAGGGACGTACCACGTCCGTGCTTCTGGCAATCTTGATCGTGACAATCGAGAGTACTTTAATAATATTGTAGTATCGGAATACGAGAACCTCTGAGGAGACAGGCCCGTTGGGAAAACCCAACACGTCACCGGGCCCAGCGACGCGCGCAAGGGTTTGTCGGGGTGAGAAAACGTGCGGCGAAGGAATGTCCATATTTGGGCATGAGGGCGACTTGGAAAGCGTGCGTGGTGAGGGGGGGGAGGGCTTTCCGGAGGGACGGCAGAGTTGGAACAACCGGCAGACTGTGAAGATGTATTGAGTCGAGTTGTTTTGCTTTCGGCTACTATGTATTAGTTTTAATTTCATTCAATCTTGTGTGCGTGCGTGCGTGCGTGCGTGCGTGTGTGTATATATATACACATAATACATATATATATATATATATATATATATATATATAACTTTCCTGTTTTTATTAAATATGTTTTATATCACACAATATGTACCACTAAAGGACCACATTGTAAAATATGCTTACCTACTAATAAAATCTCTTGTAAGAGTATTTTAGACAAATCATTCTACATTGTACTTTTATAACTTGTAGTTTACAACACATGGAAGTCATGTTTAGTTTCTTCAGTCAGGAATAATTCTTAAAAATATGAGAACTCACCCCTTACAATTGCTTTGTTACAGACGCCAACTGCCGTGAAAAAAATCAAGGACTTATTACAAGATAGAACCGAATATGTGAGTAAAAATATATTTAATTCTTATATCTATTCATATAGTATGTAATAATTAGATTATTAGAATTTGCTGTTATAGCATACATAAATCGTATATGATGTCCAGGAGCCCTTCGGGAGGGGGTGTGGGGTGAAATGTGTAAAAGTACATACTTAAGTACATTTTTGAACCTTCTTTTACAAGATTTAGGCTTGTAATTTATATTTTAATATCTCTATCTGATATCTACAGTCTAAACAATTAAATTCAAATTAATTATTTCTACACTATAGAAAATCGAGGGAAACACGTGACGTGCGCGTGAGGATAACGTGTGTATGCAGACAGGCGAAAGAAATAGACGAAAAGTGTGGTAAAAGTGTGCAGAAAATTACGAGGTTGGGTGGAAAACGAGGGGATTAGACAAGGTTTCGGCAGTATAATCGACAGTTAATAAAGGGTCTAAGGGTGAGATAAAAGGTGAAGAAGAGAAGGTGTGAAACGAGTGCACGATGTATAAGATACGTGGCAAGGATAAGTTACATCTAGGGGAGTGGAAGAAGTAAGAAGACAAAGCGGAGACTCTAATGAGCCGAGCAGGCGGAAGCGGGGAAGTGCAAAAGGAACCGGGAAGAAGGGGAAGACCATCGTTGGCACAACAGCTGGGAAGAAAAAGAGCGGACAGCGAAGGCTCGATGCTGGACTCGTTCACGAGGAAACGGGAGGGCGAGGAGGAGCAGGAGAGGTTAAGGGCTGAAAAGGAAATAGAAGAAGAATTCTTAAAAGCTAGGAAAGTAGGGAGGTCGCCTCCGATGAAGAAAACTGAGGTAGTTATAGGAATTGCGGAAACGCCGGACAGCCAGAAGACAGAGCAGGAAAGAGAAATGAATGCAAAAGTAGACAATTTGATGGAAGCTGTGCTGGCCGTTAAGAAATATATGGAAGAGCTGAGAAAAGATAATAGAGATCTGAGGCAGGGAATGTAGGATCTGAGGGACGAGTGGAAGAGCAGGGATGAGATATGGGAAAAGGAAAGGAAGGAAATGAGAGGAAGGATAGAAGTACTGGATGCCAAGAAGGTTCAGGCAGAGACGCTGACAGGAAGACTCGAGGGGCTAGAAAGGAAGGAAGAGGCTAGAGAAAAAAGAGAGAGAAGAAATAATATTACTCTAAGGGGAGAGGATTTACCGCCTAAAGAGACGCCGAAGGATACGGTGGAGTATGTGTTAAGGCACGAATTGCAGGTAGAAGCAGAAATCGAGGAAGCATATTGGGTAGGAATGGGAGAGAAAAGAGGGCTACTGATAACGAAGTTAAGAAGCTGGCAACAGAAAAGAGCAGTAATGCTAAAGAAGAGTACATTGAAAGATAAGAGGCTATTTATTGACAATGACTTGACGAAAAAGGAAAGGAAGATACAAAGAAATATTAAAGATATTGCCAAGGCGGAAAGGGAGCAAGGAGCAAAGGTAAAAGTTGGGCACAGGAAAGTAAAAATCAACGATAAGACATTTATTTGGAAAGAGGATGGTGGGCTGAAAGAAGTAAATTTTTGGAGTCGGCAAAGTTCTGTGAACCTCTAAAATATTGGAGGATCGCAGAGCATACAAGGACACGAAAGAACGACAAAAGGCAGTACCGTTACACAGAATTGGGAAAGGAATAAGAAGTCAAAGAGAAATAGATACATTTAAAATAGGCTACTGGAATGTAGCTGGATTATTCAGCAAAGACAAACAGTTTTGGGATTTCTTAAAAGAACTCGATGTAATAGGAATAGTAGAAACGTGAATTGAAGAGAAACAATGGGAAGGATTGAAAAATAAATTGCCACAAGAATTCTCATGGAAATGTAAATATGCCACCAGAGAGAGAAAGAAAGGGAGAGCGATAGGCGGAATTATCACAGATATAAGAAAGGGCATGGAAGAGGAGGAATCGAACGCGGGAACGGAACATATTCAAGAGAGAAGAATAAAGATACAAAATGAAAAATGGAGAATAATAACAGTGTACAGCAGGGATATGAAGGAGACGAAAGAAGAGCTAGACCAGATAATAGAGAAGAAGGAGATGGAGAAACTGATAATCGGAGGAGATTTCAATGTAAGAATTGGACAGGAAGGGGGCGGCGATTTTAGAATAGAAAAAAAGTATGGCGAAAGGAGATCAAAAGACAAAGTTGAAAACACAGAGGGCAAGTTGTTATTAGAGATGGTGGAGGAAAGAGGATGGAATATTCTGAACGGGAATATGGAGGGAGATGATAAAGGAGAGTACACATATACGGGGCCGAGAGGCAGCACGGTAATTGATTATATAATAACAAATGTCGAGGCGAAAGAAGATATCAAGAAATTCGCAGTGGAAGAAACAGTGGAGTCAGACCATATGCCTCTGATTGCGAAACTATATAGGGGAATTAAAAGGAGAGAACGAGAGGGAAATCAGGAGGAGAGGTGGAGAGAGAGAAGAGTCTGGACAGAGGAAGGGAAAAGAGAGTTTCAAATGGAATTAATCAAAATAAACTTTAATAAGACTGAGGTGAATGAAATGGTGGAAGAAATGGCAGGGAAAATAAATAATGCAGTACGAAAAGAAGAAGTAAATATTAGAAAATGGAAATTGGGCAGCTTTAAGTGGTGGAATTCGAGTTGTACAAAAAAGAAAAGGGAAGCCAGGAAAGCATTGAGGAACTGGAGAAGGGGTAAAGGAGACAAAGAAGACTACGAGAAGAAAAGAAGGGAGTACAAAAAAGTGTGCGAAGAAAGGAGAGGGGAATTACAAGAAAATACAGAAAATGAGATAATGCAATTAAAGGGAGAAAATCAAATATGGGAATATATAAATAAAGAAATAGACTTAAAAGAATGGAAGGATCATTTTAAAACATTGCTAGAATGCGTCTACCGTAAAAAAGAAGTAGAATAGTTGGAAGAAATAGACAACACGGAAGGAGAAGAGGAAGGGGAAATAACAGAAGCAGAAGTAAATGATCAAATTAGGAAATTAAAAAAGAAGAAAGTAGCAGGGGAAGACAAAATAGAAAATGAAGCCAGGATTTACGGTAACGTGAAAATAGTAAAAAGGATCACAGAAATTTTCAATAAAGTGTGGAAGGGAGAAGGATTCCCGGAGAGGTGGAAAGAAGGGGTGATTTCACCAATATTCAAAAAAGGAGATAGAGAACAGGTGAGCAACTACCGGGGGATAACGATCCTAAACACAGCGTACAAAATATATGCTATGGTCCTGGAAAAAAGATTAAAAGAGGAATTGGAATAAATAATACCAGAAACACAAGCAGGATTCAGAAGCGGTAGGTCGACAACAGATAACATTTTTATTCTGAACTATGTAGCTAACAGAGAAATACAGAAAAATAGGGAGAAAGCTGTATACCTTTTTCGCGGACCTAAGTGCTGCATTTGACAAAGTGGATAGAGTAAAACTTCAGAACATCATGAAGAGAAAGGAAATAAGTAAACGCTTGAGAATGAGAATCGGAGAAATTTACAAAGAAACAAGACATACTATAAAAGCAAACGGAGAAATGTCACCCAAATTCTGGACAACAAAAGGGGTAAGACAGGGATGCCCATTGAGTGCAACGTTATTTACAATATACAGGATGTCCCCGGGAAGACTGGACAGCTGGATATCTCCTAAAGTATTGGAGATAAAACTTTTTTTAACATGGAATTGCATGGTTCGAGGGGGCCAATTTATTAGCCCAGGCGATTTTTTTTCGATTATTATTTTAAAAGATACGATGGTCAAGTTCGGTTTTTTACGAAGATTCGGAAAATACCTTGAAAGGAAAGGGTTCCAACTGAACGCAGAAAAAATCTAAGGTGCTGATTTTCCATAAAGGGAGAGGAAAGAACAAAAGAGAAGAATGGGGCTTGCAGGGGGCACAGTCTGGAAGAAGTAAAGGAGTTCAAATACTTAGGGTATAATTTCCAGAAAAATGGGGGCAGAGAGATGCATATAAGGGAAGTCATAAAGAAAGCAAGAATAGCAATGGCGCAGATATGGCGAATAGGACAATGAATGTTCAAGAACAATGTTGAGAGAAGAATGAGAATATTCAGAAGCATAGTGAAAAGTATCTTGCTTTACGCGTCAGAAATTTGAGGATGGATGGAAGCAGGAAAGGTAGAGAAAATACAGGAGAAATACATAAGGTGGACTTTAGGTTTGGACTTCAAAACGGACAAAGTAAGGATAGAAGCGGGGAAAGGAGCAATAAAATATGAGGAGAAAGCGAAACGGCTGAATAAGAATAAAATAGTACAAGAATGCTGGAGGGAAATAGACGCGAAACAAACAGAGAAAAAGTCGAAATGGGAGGAAATGAGAGACTCATACCACAGGCAAAAAATGATGGATATCCAAGAAATGGAAATAGATAGAAGGGGAGGAAGGCAGTTTGCTGAGGAACTAGCGCAAAGAGACAGGGCTGAGCAGGTTCAATGGCAATACGACAGAATACTAGGAGGCAGATATAACGCACATTACACAGAAATCAGGGATAACCAGAGAGCAAATTACCTAAACGGAAATTACAGAGGCAGAGACCAAAGAATAATTGCGAGGTTCAGATGTGGGAACGAAGAGCGTGGAAGCAAATACTGGAAGGAAGAAAAAGAGACAGTATGCAGACTATGTAATGGGGCTAGAGAGACGCTGGGTCACATGCTACACGACTGTAAGGAGCTGAAAAGAGAAAATTCAACGATCAGAGGGATACTAACGGGAGAAGAATAAGGAGCGGAGTGGATGCGTATGGTACTGGAAAAAAGGAGAAGAAAAGAAGAACAAGATGAAGAAATAAGTCAAAACGAAAGCACAATCTTGAAGTTACAGATACACTTACACACATAACACATATAACCCCATTTTGAGGCCGAAAGGCAAAAAATAAACCTATTTACTACTATATAAAAAATATCATTTCTATAATTCTGTTGATGCAAAAGTATTAAGTATTTGTCTTACCTGATTCCTTATTCATGTCGTAATGAAGCGTAATTTCAATTGAATGAAAAACTTGGAAAAACTACTAAAAATGTTCGATTCACAATCGCACGTGGCGTCTACAAAAACGCAGTAGTAGTACCTGTACGCGCTCGTGGCGTCTTTGGCGCTGGCGTCTGTACATTCGTGACGTCACATTCGTTTCGCGTTGTCGCCACGTGGCTGACTTGACGCTGACGTCAATTCACGCGGACATTACCACCGCTCCTGTAGGTGTTCGGCTTGGCCGGAGTCCTCCTAACTCTGCTCGCGAGCCACCAGTTAGTCAACCCTGATCTAAAAAGTGCAAATATGCCTTGGTATAAGGACTATTAAAATTTTCAAAAATGTTGCTTGCGACCGCGGACTCTTCTTCTACTGATGCCTCCGCAAAGACACAAAATAAAACGTCCCTCTGAGTCCAAACGTCTTTCACACATTCAGATAGTGCTAGGCATGTGCTTGGTGATGGCTGTACCACTTTCCGCTGTGCGATATTCATAAATTGTTGCGCACCTTGTAAAACGCTGATTCGTTTAGGACTTCGAGAGAAATAGGAGTAAACCGAATGCAAAACTTTCTCAAGGTATGATGGCAAGCATTCGGGCGCATGGCGTGCAGCCAGTGCATCGAATGGCAAATGCATGGAAACAGACCAATTTCTATACAGTATATTGTCTGTTTATATACGAGAAGTCGAAGAATTGTTCGCTTCCACCACACATTCGCATTGTCAACGTACACACATTTATTAGTATCAATGATTTTAGTGAACACTACAAATATCAAGTTACAATTAAGTGTAATCTCTGGGTTCCACAAGCTCGCTTTGATTTGTACTGTAAGGTTTTAGGTTACAGTAAATGATAATGGTTAACAAATAGAAACTAGAAATTTTATTCACAATAATTGAAAAGGATTTGTCAGGTTGATAGCCAAATCTCGTTATAAGAGATCGGTTTTCTCCGGCACTCACGCCGTTTGATTCCGCCGCGTTCGCAATTCGGCCCGCTCGCCTACGCACACTACACACAGTTTTCGGCACTTTCGCCGGATACTAAAAGCGCGAGTTTCAGCCACGCTCGCCGTGACTCGGAATGTACACCCACCTTCACTACGCAAAACAGAACTCTTTAAGCCCATTAGCTTACTACGCAGAAGCACTATTGCCCAATGCGGTATAGCACGCTCGCATAGGTTTAGGTTTATTATTTACTTCTTGTACAAGTTCACATACAAAAAGATGGCGCTTCAAGACACAGTCTTATATTGCCCAAAGAACATTAGGTCAGTCTTATCTTTATTCTCTCTCTGCAGGGTATCCCACCGTTTCCACCCTCACACAACACTCATCCATTCTTCTCTCTCCTACTCTCTCTTACATTGCCTTATACCATATCATCTAATACTATATTACCCTGTACAGTCTCTTCCCTCCTGGGACAATTCTTAAACTCTGTATAATTGGCCTGCGGTTAACGACTCTCTCAGATTATAGTGGTTGGGTCTCAGTCTGCTAAGTGTAGTGATCGTTCCTCTTTCCATATTTCCGAATTTCGAGAACCATGGGTAACGTTTCCCCTCGTTATTTTCTTCTCTATTAAAGTATTTCCTTCCCTTCTCTCTTTCCTCCTCCTTCATCTGTGCGAATGATTTTCCTCATGCGTCATCCTCTAATACTACCCCAACATCACTCAGTGCTATCTTGTGACTGTTATTCGGCTCCTCTCTCGTCGCCTCCTTTGCCTTACTGTCCGACTTTTCGTTACCTAGGATACCCTTATGAGCTGGGACCCAAGCCATTCTCATCCTTCCCCCTCCTTGCAAGCCGTTTCCCACGCCCCCCTTGCGCCTCTCCTCTCTTCTAAGTAGTTCTCTACTAATTCTTTCTATTCTACAATTTTTATTTTTTTCTTTCTTTTGCTCTTGCTTTTACCCATCACACCTCCTATTGTTTCTGGTTCCTCCTGGCTTGCAATGGCCTGCAGCACACTCATGGAATCTGTCAAGATTATGACATCTCTGTCACGGAATTCCGTGTTAGCAATTTTGATAGCCTGTTCCACCGCTATCGCCTCTGTTGTATATGTAGTTGCTTTATTAGTGATGCTAATCCTCCTCTCTCGCCAGGTATTATCCTCATTGGCCTTCATTACTATACCTATCCCATTGGCCTCCCTATCCGGTATCCTTGACCCATCCGTATAAATTTCCTCATATCTTTGGTTGTCTATTTCCTGCTTGGCTTTAATTTCTTCTATTACTTGATACCTCGCTTCCCTTGGGGAGTCCTTCGCTATAGCCCCCAAATCCCACTCTATTAGGTCCATCACGTCCACTCTCTCCCCTCTTTCGTCCTCTCTTCTATCCCTCTCCATTGTTTGGTTCCCCGTGTCATCCTCCTCTTTCTCTATTAAATCCTGTAAGTAAGCCGATTCTCTCCATAATCGCACTGCCTCTACCTGTGCTTCCTCACTTTCTTTCACCACCTCGGCGTATTTCTCTATAGCCTTTGGCGGTTCACTGTGACTCTTGGCTCTTTGCCTGCTCAGATACCTCTGGAATATCAGTCCCCTTCTTACGCCCATAGGCATAACGCTCGCTTCCGTCATCATCACGTTTATCGGCGTAGACATTCTATAGCCCATTGCCACTCGCACTCCCGCATTTTGGATTTTTTAAACTACTGGAGCCACTGCAATATATGTTGATTCCATACTCCACTGCCGCGGCGGTAGAAAGAGAAAGAGAAAGATATAGTTTGGGTACTCTGTTTCTCTTTCTAGCGCCAGGCGCGGGTTAGGTCCAAGAAATCGAAGAGGAGCTCATCGAAAGGGGCGTTAGAAGATAGAGAGAGTATTGAATACGAGAGAGCAGGGAAATAAAGTCGCCAGGGGCGGGCAACGCGCGAGCATTCCGACAACCAATACCGTGCCTGCGAGAGAGAGAAAGAGAGTACCCAAACTATATCTTTCTCTTTCTACCGCCGTCTACATTTTCGCCCATTGCATGCTTCCTCCACAGCGTTGCCGCGAAACATTTTCCGTACAAGACGTGTCGCGGTGGGGGAACACTTACAGGAGTGGTGGTAATGTGTGCGTGTAGCGACGCCAGCGCGAAGCTAAGCCAGGTGATGCCATCACGATCAATCAGCGTCGCCGGGAACTATGTTGTCGACACTGGTAGGCCGTGGCATCACTTGGCTTGGCGCTGGCGTCGGTTCGTCGCCCATCGTTGCGTCTCCCGCACACATTACCACTTCTCCTGTAGGTTTTCCTCCACCGCGAAACGTCTTGTCCGGATAATGTTTCGCGGCAACGCTGTTCCTCCAGCTGTATATACTCTAAGCCCTGAACACGCTCGCGTACTGACGTTACTCGGCCAAATTCGCCGCACAGAATTCAGGCGAAGTGCGCACTTCGATTATCTGATACTAGCAATGATCTTTCTTTCAATTTCGATGTTGAACGTTTAGGGATTTTTGCAACAGTAGTAGAATAATAAAGACACAAGATATGTAAGAATAGGTAATTTTGTCGATTATAAGAAAATTGATAGTAGCGATGATTTTGTATCAACCCAACTGGGGTAAAATTATCAACTTAAGCAGGTACAATTGTACTGAAAATGGCAATTTTTATATTTACCATTATATCTTCATGAAAGTATTATCAATAGATGGGCGAGATTCTCTTCATGAAAATAAATTGAAACTCAACCGCAGTTGGATTATGTTGTGTCGAAGGGTCGGCAGAGGGTTTAGGGTGAATGCACTTACAATTAGTCACTAGCAGCTTTGCTTAAACTTGTATATTGTTTCATGTAATATAAACAGTCGATAACATGACAAGCGAGAGCAAGCGCTCCGTAGTGTGTAGTAGCCATTCAGCTAGTCTCCTTAGGCCTGCGCGCCCAGGCATCTCCCGGAAACAAGGATCGCACGGGAGCATGCGCAATCCCCAACGATTTATTTTAAAAGAAGCATAATGAACAATTGGCCAACGAAATTCAGAAGTGATTCAAATTAAGTGCAATTGAAAGTAGTCCAAATTAGGTTGTATTTGGACTCATTTTCATCGGAAAAGATCGCCTGTCCATTGGTAGTACTCTCATGAAGATTTAATAAGAAAAAATATAGAAATTCAAATTTTTATTTCTGCCAGTATACAGTAACCCCCAGTAATCCCCAGTCGCGCGTTTTGATTCCGCCTGGAATTCTCTGAGCTCGACCCGATCGTGGCAACAAAATACGAAGGTTACGATCATAGGCGCCGACGCTCGACTCGTGAGCCGAGTAACAATGTTGTCACCTACACTGACAAAAATTGAAATTTCTAAAATTTTCATGTAAATTTTATGAGAACTGTAGAGAAAAGATGGATTTTTATTAGAAACCGTTAGTGCTATTACTGTTCCAAGAGGAAGATTCTATTCGGAAACTCAGGATGTTATTATTATTTAGTGGTAGTAGGTTTGTAATCGGAATGGAAAACAATGATGTCGGCAATCCATTGCAATCTTTCTTATTGAGAAAAAAATTAAAATTACAGAAATTTCAATTTGTATCAGCCAATGTGACAACATCGTTTCTCGGCTTGTGTCTCGAGTGCTGGCGAATCGTGTTCGACAGAGTTGCCAGGAAATTCCCTACGCCTAGGGAAGACATGACGTCACATACCTAGACCTATAGACCCTAATACGACTTGTGCACGCCAATCGCCATGCGATGAATTGTGGTACGTCACCAACACAAATACAGTCGAAACTCGATAACTCGAATCTCAAGAGAAGGGAAAAAATCTTCGAATTATAGAGGTTTCGACGTATCGAGTTTTCGAGTAAGAGAGATTCAACAAACGAAAATTCGACTTATGGAAGCTTTGTACGACTGTTAATTATTCGACCTGTGAACCTGTAAAGAAAGACAAATTCAAGTTTTAAAGGTCAATTGTTTATTGCAGGCATCGGAATTAACTGAACGCGGCGGCCGATTTTCAGAAGCAACGCCTCCTTTCTCCCGCCGCGCGTCTTGGCCCCCGCGGCGGCCTAAGTGCTTGGAGCGCCTCAGGCCCGTACCATATGAACCGCGCGTGGCGCGTCGACAAAACAAAAATGCATCGACAATCGTGCTCTCTGGGCCGATGTGGAAACCTATTGATACAATGTCGCCCTAATACGCCACGCGCGGTTCACGTGGTACGGGCTTGAGGCGCTCCAAGCTGCTGGGCCGCCGCGGGGGCCAAGACGCGCGGCGGGAGAAAGGAGGCGTTCCTTCTGAAAATCGGCCGCCGCGTTCACTTAATTCCGATGCCTGGTTTATTGTATACCTATAATCAAATATACCTACAACTTATGTACTACATATACAGGGTGTTCCGAAAATGCTGCGGTATCTTAAAGGGGGTGATTCGGGGGATGATAGCAAATAACTTTTTCCTTTGCGAAAATGCCCTCCGAGGTTTCGTTAACGAGATATTAATAAAAAGCACCGACCAATCAGAGCGCGAGCCTTCCGCTGGAGCTCCCGCGCTAGCGTGGCCGCGCGCCGGGCCGCGCTGCGACTACGAACAAGCAAGGCGGCATGCATCGAAGGAAATTGCGTAGAATGGCAAATGAAAAAGACGTAACAAAAAATCCAACCTTTTGCCATGGTTTGTTTGCCATTTACAGTGAATATAAAAACCAAAAGTGATATCAGCGCATAGTTTCGGTCATGTAAACACTTAAATAAAAGCTATTTTGCAATAATTATAATTCGACGTTTCGGTCTATGGTTTAGACCATTTTCAAGAAAGTTATTGAAGAATACTGCGTTTGCTTTTATACGTTAAACACGTTATCGAAGACGTGCACCTTGTTAGTCGGTTGGAGCGTGACTGAGGTAAATAGTATATAGAAGCGAGAACATCCGAAGGGTACAGAGGAATAACGGTCATAAACAAAGTCAAAAGTGAAACTGTTAATAATTATAGTTTGAATCGATTTTTGAGCACTGTTTATTGATCATAATTTAATTTGAAGTTTTATTAAATTTATAAAGAAAATAATTTTTAGCCAAAACAACATTACCAATTCATACCACCAATTATTATATATGTGGTAAAGCATCATTCACGAAGTAAAAGAGCAAATTACATATGCAAAATTTTTATGTACCAATGTTTGAATCATATGAAGGAAGCAAGAAATCGAAAACCTCCATTAGAGAGGTCACATCATATATCCTTACTTTTTCAGTAAGGTTGCGTAATAATCTTGTATCTTAGGTGTTTCATACCTAAGATTTACGCTCGGTTGTTTAATCATATGTAATGTCTCTAATAGAATTCTCAGATTCAAATTGGCTTCCCTATCAACAACTTTGACATTGTCGTAGTCAAACCTATGATCAAACTCAAGTGAATGTTTAGTTAAAGCGGTGTGTTGAAAGGGAGGTAAAAAAAACGTTTCTTTTATGTTCATAAATTCGTCTGTCTAAATGTCTCGAAGTTTGTCCAATATAAACCTGATTGCAACTCATACAGGGAATTGAATAGATAATGTTAGAATTTTTAACCAAAGGTATTTTATCTTTAATTGGAGGGAACAATTGTTTGGTGTAAAATGGTAATTTGAAAATGACATGTACTCCTACTTTCCTAAAAATTCTTTTTAAGTCGTTTGAGATGTTATGAACAAACGGTAAGACAACCGTATTTCTCCAGCTGACTTGTCCGATCTTTTTGGCTTTTATCTCTTTACGTTTTTCCATTAGTAACGGGTGGTAGATTTCAAAAATACGATCTCGGATAATTGCTGAGACCATCTCCATAGGATAGCCGTTACGTTTTAACGTGTTTTTAATAAGAGTTAAATTAGCTGGTCGAAATTCCGGGTCAGAAAGTAAGATAGCACGGTCAATTAATCCCTTAATCAATCCTACTTTATGTTGCATGGGATGCTCAGAAAAAAAGTTGATATATCTACCGGACCAACTCGGTTTATGATACCAGTTCGTGATTAATTTATTATTCGATCTATAAACTATTGTATCAAGGAAGCTTAAACAAGAATCTTTTTCTATCTCGTACGTGAATTGAAGTCTACTGTGGAAGCCGTTAAACGTGTCCAACAGTGTTTGTAAATTATCCAATTTCATGCAGGTAATAATGTCATCAACATATCGTTTATAAAAATTAAGTTCAAATGGTACCTTTTTGAGAGAGATCGTCTCTAACCTTTCCATAACTAGATTGGCGATGACAGGAGAAATAGGGGACCCCATGGCCGTTCCGAACACTTGCTTATAAAATACACCGTTGAACGAAAATACATTAGCATTCAATACAAACTTAACCGCCTGGAGGAAATCATCTCTATTGTTCTTAGTGTGTAGTTCTACACCATCGTTGGAATGAAATTGAACTACACACTAAGATCAATAGAGATGATTTCCTCCAGGCGGTTAAGTTTGTATTGAATGCTAATGTATTTTCGTTCAACGGTGTATTTTATAAGCAAGTGTTCGGAACGGCCATGGGGTCCCCTATTTCTCCTGTCATCGCCAATCTAGTTATGGAAAGGTTAGAGACGATCTCTCTCAAAAAGGTACCATTTGAACTTAATTTTTATAAACGATATGTTGATGACATTATTACCTGCATGAAATTGGATAATTTACAAACACTGTTGGACACGTTTAACGGCTTCCACAGTAGACTTCAATTCACGTACGAGATAGAAAAAGATTCTTGTTTAAGCTTCCTTGATACAATAGTTTATAGATCGAATAATAAATTAATCACGAACTGGTATCATAAACCGAGTTGGTCCGGTAGATATATCAACTTTTTTTCTGAGCATCCCATGCAACATAAAGTAGGATTGATTAAGGGATTAATTGACCGTGCTATCTTACTTTCTGACCCGGAATTTCGACCAGCTAATTTAACTCTTATTAAAAACACGTTAAAACGTAACGGCTATCCTATGGAGATGGTCTCAGCAATTATCCGAGATCGTATTTTTGAAATCTACCACCCGTTACTAATGGAAAAACGTAAAGAGATAAAAGCCAAAAAGATCGGACAAGTCAGCTGGAGAAATACGGTTGTCTTACCGTTTGTTCATAACATCTCAAACGACTTAAAAAGAATTTTTAGGAAAGTAGGAGTACATGTCATTTTCAAATTACCATTTTACACCAAACAATTGTTCCCTCCAATTAAAGATAAAATACCTTTGGTTAAAAATTCTAACATTATCTATTCAATTCCCTGTATGAGTTGCAATCAGGTTTATATTGGACAAACTTCGAGACATTTAGACAGACGAATTTATGAACATAAAAGAAACGTTTTTTTTACCTCCCTTTCAACACACCGCTTTAACTAAACATTCACTTGAGTTTGATCATAGGTTTGACTACGACAATGTCAAAGTTGTTGATAGGGAAGCCAATTTGAATCTGAGAATTCTATTAGAGACATTACATATGATTAAACAACCGAGCGTAAATCTTAGGTATGAAACACCTAAGATACAAGATTATTACGCAACCTTACTGAAAAAGTAAGGATATATGATGTGACCTCTCTAATGGAGGTTTTCGATTTCTTGCTTCCTTCATATGATTCAAACATTGGTACATAAAAATTTTGCATATGTAATTTGCTCTTTTACTTCGTGAATGATGCTTTACCACATATATAATAATTGGTGGTATGAATTGGTAATGTTGTTTTGGCTAAAAATTATTTTCTTTATAAATTTAATAAAACTTCAAATTAAATTATGATCAATAAACAGTGCTCAAAAATCGATTCAAACTATAATTATTAACAGTTTCACTTTTGACTTTGTTTATGACCGTTATTCCTATGTACCCTTCGGATGTTCTCGCTTCTATATACTATTTACCTCAGTCACGCTCCAACCGACTAACAAGGTGCTCGTCTTCGATAACGTGTTTAACGTATAAAAGCAAACGCAGTATTCTTCAATAACTTTCTTGAAAATGGTCTAAACCATAGACCGCAACGTCGAATTATAATTATTGCAAAATAGCTTTTATTTAAGTGTTTACATGACCGAAACTATGCGCTGATATCACTTTTGGTTTTTATATTCTAAAAATACGGTCGAAATACTAAGTCTTTATTTACAGTGAATAATGAATAAAGGATAAATGGATGAAAATCACGTGTAACGTAAAAAGACGAATACACATTTTTTTTAGAAGATTCGAAAATAATAATTATTTGAAGTGGGAGGATAAGGAATACGTAAAATTCCTTGTGTTAATAACATATCCACGAAAAGGTAATGTAACAGGAAATTAACGAAAAGTGATCGTAGTTCGTTATTGTGATAAAAATCCGTAACTCAATAACGGCCAGCACTGTTGCTGATAACGAATAAGTCTGTTTAAAAAGCCCGAATAAATATTTTCGTACGAGAATTTTGAGAATTATCGCCGGAAATAAGCCATAGCTTGCGTTAAATTTAAAAATGAATGATCACCATTAAAGTAACTAAAACTCACCCTTGTAGAAAATTCACCTGCAACTTGAAAACTTGTGTCACTGGGTCACTGAACCGATCCTGGTCATCGATGGACGAGCCCAGTGCGCAGCTGATCCCAGGTATACGACACTACCCAAAGTTAAGGGTCGCAATGTCAGGTGCGTCCAGGTCAACGTACCGAATATTCACTTCACTGCACGGCTACTAACACTGGTCACTTAATTTATTTTTCATGGAACGTGTTGTTGCTACGTTCTAAAAATTGGTGGAAATGAATTTTTACTTGGCGTTCGGAGCCGTGGGTAATTCCCGCGCAAATTCTCACGCTGCAGCACTTGCGTCCTCGTTGTTCGGGGGGTACACACAGAACATCGCGTAATACTCTTGAGCAGAGAACATTTGTCTGCGACGCGATTGCTGACTGCTGACTGACAAGATTTTTTCCAACCGACTTCTTCTACCCCCAAATAGTTTCTCTCGTTCCATTATGAGTTGACCCCCACCAGGCCAAGAGGCTTCAGGTAAAAAGAAGCCAGCACATTTTCGGAACACACGTGTTTTGCAGAAGTGCAACGAAAACTTTCACAAAAGCCCGCGCTCCGTCCTTCTACTGCCAATGTACCCATTGCTTCGAGATAGAAAACAGACACCACGTGTATCGGTTCGAAAGGGTCCGAAGAGAAGAGAAACAGAAAGTCTTCGAGTTGCTATAAAGAAAAAAATCCTGCTTCCTGTTTCCCTTTTCCGATACCCTGAGTTCACGTCTGCTACGAGGCGGAACCAAGTAAGTCATAAATTATCCGAAACTGTAGGAAACCGTTCTCTACCGCCGACTTGCGGGACAATACGGTCATAAACCGCGACCCTGGCGAAATGCTCTGGCTGATCTGCCTGATTAATTTTGGAGAACTAGAAATTACAGAGTATTATCCAGCATCAATACGTCTCGCGGAGAGACACAGGAAAAGAAGGGATAGTCCGCTGACTGCGCGTAGTCCCGCCTGCTTCGTCCTACCCTCAAATTAAAGACGGATCCCTTATCTCTCGTGTCTAAACACGCGCTCGAATTTTCAAACAAAAGCACGCATCGACGTATTCCGTTGGAGAGAAGGCGGGCTTGAAGTTCGATTGGTCCTGAACTAACCATTTGGGCCTACTTATCTCTCGTGTCTAAACACGCGCTCGAATTTCAAAACGAAAGCACGCGTCGACGTATTCCGTTGGAGAGAAGGCGGGCTTGAAGTTCGATTGGTCCTGAACTAACCAATCGGGCCTGCTTATTTCTCGTGTCTAAACACGCGCTCGAATTTCCAAACAAAAGCATGCGTCGACGTATTCCGTGCGAGAGAAGGTGGGCCTTGTGGAGGAGATATCGCTGTGAAGAGGGCCTCTTCAGGACAGTGGCCGTTTGGGAGGGATGCAGAGCAGATTGGTTAGTTTGGGGCCAATCGGACCTCAAGCCCACAGTCACTCGCACCGAATACGTCGACGCGTGCTTTTGTTTTGAAATTCGAGCGCGTGTTTAGACACGAGAGATAAGGGATCCGTCTTTAATTTGAGGGTAGGACGAAGCTGGCGGGACTACGCGCAGTCAGCGGACTATCCCTTCTTTTCCTGTGTCTCTCCGCGGGACGTATTGATGCTGGATAATACTCTGTAATTTCTAGTTCTCCAAAATTAATCAGGCTGATCAGCCAGAGCATTTCGCCATGGTCGCGGTTTATGACCGTATTGTCCCGCAAGTCGGCGGTAGAGAACGGTTTCCTACAGTTTCGGATAATTTATGACGTAATTGGTTCCGCCTCGTAGCAGACGTGAACTCAGGGTGTCAGAAAGGGGCAACAGGAATGGTATGCATTTTCTTCTTTATAGCAACTCGAAGACTTTCTGCGTCTCTTCCCTTCGGACCCTTTCGAACCGTTACACGTGGTGTCTGTTTTCTATCTCGAAGCAATGGGTAAATTGGCAGTAGAAGGACGCAGCGCGGGCTTTTGTGAAAGTTTTCGTTGCACTTCTGCAAAACACGTGTGTTCCGAAAATGTGCTGGCTTCTTTTTACCTAAAGCCTCTTGGCTTGGTGGGAGTTAACTCATAATGGAACCAGAGAAGCTACTTGGGGGTAGCGGAAGTTGCTTGGAAAAAATCCTGTCAGTCAGCTAGAAATCGCGTTGCAGAAATGTTCACAGCCCAGGAATACTACCGTATGTTCTGGGTCTACGCCCGGAACGACGGGAACGCAAGTGCTGCTGCGCGAGCATTTGCGCTAGAATATCCCAATATCGAAACACCAAGCGAGGATACGTTTCGTCGGTTAGCGTCGCGGCTTTAAAACGTAGGAACAACACGTTCCATAAAAAGTAAATAAAGTGATCAGTGATAGTAGCCGTGCAGTGAAGTGAATATTCGGTACGTTGACCTGGACGCACCTGACATTGCGACCCTTAACTTTGGGTAGTGTCGTATACCTGGGATCAGCTGTGCACTGGGCTCGTCCATCGATGACCAGGATCGGTTCAGTGACCCAGTGACACAAGTTTTCAAGTTGCAGGTGAATTTTCGACAAGGGTGCGTTTTAGTTACTTTAATGGTGATCATTCATTTTTAAATTTAACGCAAGCTATGGCTTATTTCCGGCGATAATTCTCCAAATTCTCGTATGAAAATATTTATTCGGGCTTTTTAAACAGACTTATTCGTTATAGACTTATTCGTTATCAGCAACAGTGCTGGCCGTTATTAAGTTACGGATTTTTATCACAATAACGAACTACGATCACTTTTCGTTAATTTCCTGTTACATTACCTTTTCGTGGATATGTTATTAACATAAGGAATTTTACGTATTCCTTATCCTCCCACTTCAAATAATTATTATTTTCGAATCTTCTAAAAAAAATGTGTATTCGTCTTTTTACGTTACACGTGATTTTCATCCATTTATCCTTTATTCATTATTCACTGTAAATGGCAAACAACCCCATGGCAAAAGGTTGGATTTTTTTGTTACGTCTTTTTCATTTGCCATTCTACGCAATTTCCTTCGATGCATGCCGCCTTGCTTGTTCGTAGTCGCAACGCGGCCCGGCGCGCGGCCACGCTAGCGCGGGAGCTGCAGCGGAAGACTCGCGCTCTGATTGGTCGGTGCTTTTTATTAATATCTCGTTAACGAAACCTCGGGGGGCATTTTCGCAAAGGAAAAAGTTGTTTGCAATCATCCCCCGAATCACCCCCTTTAAGATACCGCAGCATTTTCGGAACACCCTGTATGCTTACCTATATATAAATATAATTATAAGACATTTTATGCTCGAAATATTATTCTTCATTACATATTAAAAAAAATGCGATTGTGCTTTGTGCTAGGCTTTTATTGTATTTTAAATCAATAGCAGTTTCAATCGTGAATAATGCAGAGAAAACATTTTCCTCAATATTTTGAGATCTTTCTACGAAATTTCGTAATACATATTATGTAGAAGCAAACTTCGACTTGTAGAGGTCGGAGTTCTTCTAAATTCGAGTTGTAGTGGTGAAGTACAAAATTTAATATGCAAAATATAGTCCGAGTTAAGGAAGTTTTATTTCGAGTTGTAGAGGTGTTTACCCCGGAGCAGAAGGGAATGATGCAAATTTTCGACTTATAGAGGATTTTCGAGATATCGATGTTCGGCTGTATTCTGTTCTGCTGTAGGTGTTCCCCTTCTCCTATTCCATACTACGTCATGGCATGCCTACGCCGCCATTAATTCCCATCATATGGCAACTCTGCTCGACACTGACCTGAGCGAAAGTGGTGGGCATGATTCATTCCATATTAACAAGTCCATTTCTTTCCGTATTAACGGGGTATTGCTGTGTATTCGAAATGCGGGACAACCTGGACAAAACTCAGAAAGGCTTGACCGACTTGAAATGGTATTTCTCTAATCATCGCCAAATTGTGCCATTCAAAGTGATAGATGCTATTTTTTTCGAGGCAAAAAATTTTGTTGAGAAACCAAAATTGTATTTCGTGTTTCAGATCGGTTTAAGAGTCGGCGTGAAACAACGAGGATGTAATGGCTTGAGTTATACTCTTGATTATGCCAAAGAAAAATCTAAACTTGATGAAGAAGTTATTCAGGACGGCGTTCGCATTATGATTGACAAAAAGGCACAGTTATCTCTCTTAGGCACCGAAATGGACTACGTGGAATCTAAATTAAGTTCCGAATTTATTTTCAATAATCCAAACATTAAAGGAACTTGCGGATGTGGTGAAAGCTTCTCCGTTTGATTATTGTGAATATTTGTAAAAACTGTAGTCAAAATAAGTAAGTTAGATTCAATCAGTACAAATGGCCTGTAATTTAACTAAACTATGAGTTTAATAAGTGACATCCCTTTTATTGTAGTCAACTATAAGAAATCTCTTGATGATGACATTCTTAATTTGGAAGTAAGAACTATTAAATAAAAAACTGACATTTAAATAAATAATTAACTAATATTTATACTAAATTTGTATAAAAGCTGTATATTGTTGATTATTCAAGTATTTGTCATAATATTTATTTATTTTATAGATAAGAAAGTTGTACATAATATTTAACCTAACTGATTAGACATGTATAATGTAATAATTAATGAATAAACTAGTAGTTTATTTAATGTACACGAACATGTATTTTTATTATTAATATATAGAATTTGATCCTTTTGATTTTGTCTCCCTTTACGATCCTGATGTAATTACTTCAATCTGCATATTATAAATCCAGTGGGAGACTTTGTTTATAATTTGTAGTCTACACGCAGTTCAAAGCTTGTGTTTAAGGTCAGTGGCATTTGAAAGGAGGGTGGGTGGTAGAAATGGCGAAATTTGTTGTTCTTCCGACACCTAAAATTTTAATAACTAATAATTCTGAGGGGAAAGTTATAGAAGCAGTGAGTGCTGAAGATAGGTCTGTAAAAGAGAACAATAATAATAATTTCGAAACAAATGCATGAAATGCAACGATTACAGCGCTATTTTGTAGATAAAAGTCAATATTTTATTGTACGTAAAAACGATTACAGTTTTGTCCCGACAAGGAAACGCCGCTCAGGGGACAATGTGTTCTTTTATCGAAACGGTATGCTATTCGGCTCGCTTTTCGTCTTTGCCGTTTTCTTTTAGTAATACGATGCTGCCGCTATCTCGAACGTAATTTATGGCTTGTCGCTTTCACGTGTCCTCCAGGGGTGGGCACTCCGTATATCAATCTGTTGGCAAAATTTAGTGGGCGGCACTTTCCACCAGATGCGCTGGGATCAATAAAGTTGAAAATATTTGGTAACAGATGGCGCTGCTGAGATTATTTTGTGGCGGGGAGAAGAAGGAGAAGAAGGAGAAGAAGACGCCGACCGCCATTGGAACGCCATTCTGGCATCACGTGTCGTACTGTACGAATCGCTCAGAGATCATTTTGTACCTGAAATTGTTAAGGTTATTAAGACCATTTTTGTTAGTAATTGTGGAGAGTCATTTAGTCGCCCACAAATGGATCTGCAACCTAGAGCAAAGTAGGCCTGCTCAGAATTCATATTTCTACACTCTTGGGTGCCTACAATAGAACATAATCAGCGCAGCCCAGTGGCGGCGTCACTACAGCAATCAGAATATAATAGTACATAACCGGACATAGCAAAGCGTAATTGCCTAACAAGGGAACATATGGAACCCGCGCACGCTGATTTTAATGGGGCTTTTGTATGAAGTAGTTCTCAGAAAAATATTTTGAGAACAACATCTTACAAAAGCTCCATTAAAATCGGCGTGTGCGGGTTCCATATGTTCTTCTCCCCGCCACAAAATAATCTCATCAGCGCCATCTGTTACCAAATATTTTCAACTTTATTGATCCCAGCGCCTCCGGTGGAAAGTGCCGCCCACTAAATTTTGCCAACAGATTGATATACGGAGTGCCCACCCCTGGTGTCCTCTCACTAGGGATGCCAGGAATTTCCCTGTCACCCAGTGTCGTAGTGGAGGTGGAACATACGCGTAGTGGAGGGGGAACCAGTGTGCGGAGCAATTAAGCTTAACAATGGAGGGGGGAAACACCGACAGGGATAGTGGTAATGTGTGCGTGAACTGACACCAGCGCCAAACCAACCGGGTGGCCCCAACGCGAAGCCACTGTGACGTCATATGCTTGCACGTCACTGTGATGAATTGTGGCGGTAATATTCAAAAATATATGGACCTTTACGTCCCAGTTTCTAACAAAATGAATTGAAGTATACATAATATTGGTGGCATGCAAAAGAAAACAAAATAATAATAGAAATATTATCTATTTATGCACTAATAATGGTAAATTGAAGGAATACAATACGTGTAAGGTGATAAAACATATTTTTGTATTTAGTGAATGTAACGTATTAAAAAACATAGAATTTTTATATTGGCTACATCTGTAGTTTCATCGATCAAAACCGAAAAAAATTTGTTGTGTACATTTGCTACAGTTTTTGTAATAATAGACTTGTTGATTACGTTTTTACTAATGGCTGTCATTTTGCGGGGACTCATAGACATGGATTTGACTACATCTGGATTATTTAATACCTCCTGTGCAAATTTTATATAATGGCTGTATGAACGAAAGGATCTATCTATTGGTCTGTACCGCATCAATGCATACTTTTACTTCTGCAACCTTTACTTCATCTTTCAAATTCCTTGTTGCTTCCCCTGTACTTGTTACAGATTTTTTTTGCACATTTCATGTTCTTTATATGCGTTTCACTGTTTGCATGAAATAGTAAATTAGATTTCTTTGCTGTAAAATGTTTGCAGCAAATCTTGCATTTACTCATGTACGGGTCGCCATGCACTTGTTGGAGTCACGATTTGAAGGCTGGGTCGTTCAGCCAAATTTGCAAGAATCTTTGTCTCTTCCTCGTTACTTTACTTGTAGTTGTATTGGGGATTACAAACGTGCTATCACTGCCTATTCATAAAATACTAATTTTAATTCACACAATATTAAAGAGAAATTGAACAAAGAAACTACGTTCCGTTTATAATTCTATGAGTTGAGATATTGATAAAATATATAAAAAATATTATGCAAAAGTATTAAGTATTTGTCATACCTGAATCATTAACCTTATTCATTTTGTAACTTCAGTGTCGATGTTCAAATATTTCAATCCGTACCCGGTACATCTGTGACGTCACAGTGGCTTCGCGTTGGGGCCACCCGGTTGGCTTGGTGCTGGCGTCAGTTCACGCACACATTACCACTACCCCTGTCGGTGTTCCCCCCCCCCCCCCCGCCATTGTTAAGCTTAATTGTTCCGCACACTGGGGGGCACGAACCTTCGCGTCACGGCGTCATTACGCGTATGCGTGGCGTGTTCCCCCTCTACTACACCCTGGGTGACAGGGAAATTCCTGGCATCCCTGCCTCTCACTCATTCTCACATTTTCTCCAACTTTTCAATCTCATAAAAGATAGTATCAGTCGCACTCGCAGCGGCGACTACAAAAGAAGTAGCGGGTATTGAAATATTCTCTTAACGGAACGGAGGACCTTGGGGTATCCAAGTGATTCATAGTAATTCTTTTAGTCAAACACGCGAACCAATAAATCAATTTTAGCATATTAGTCTTGGATTTAAATTTTACTGTAGAGATGAAAAATAGAGTGTATATTATAAAGGTTATAAAGCAACGGTCTCTCCCTTCCAATCTTTCTTTCGCGCAGCGTGCCTTCCGTTGTCAAGGAGACCGCGCGACGCTACAAAGGCTACCATGACGGGCTAGCCGGGCTAGCGTCTTCGCGGTTAACGTCACATGGCGTCACGTGGTATCCGTGACAACGCGGACCAGAGTGGGAGTACCCCTAGTGTACGCGTACACGACCTTGGAGAGCGCTGTTATAAAGGTTATACAGTAGGATTTGTGTTCCGCGTCGTCGTTGTCCTTTCAGTCGCTCGCTCGTCTCGCTACACGGTCTCCCCACCTCGCACGCGTCGCACACGCCACGCACGCATTCTCGCATATAGGGGTGTCTCTACATTACTACCCGCCAATCAGGGTTGCTAGGCGTACTGAATAAATGGCGGTGTGCTGACGTATATGACGTCATACGGTGTAGGAGAAGGGGAACACCTACAGCACTAACGGTGTATTTGTGTTGGTGACACCAGCGCCAAGTCATGCCAAGTGACGCCACTACCGATTAGTACCACAATTCATCGCATGGCGTGCACAAATCAAGTAGTGTATATAGGTATGTGCCGTCTTGTGACGTCATATATGCCAGTACGGTGTACTGAACCGCCTGGCAACCCTGCCGCCAATCGCGACTACGGAATAATATCTCCGACCCAAAATGGTTTTTCTTTATCGACATTAGTTCTGCGTTAATAACACCGCGTTGGTCCTTGAAACCACGAAATTCGTGTGGCTCCAGCCCTTCCCCTCCAGATCTAAACCCGCGCACATTTACAAGAGGGAGAGGATTGGATCCGCTTCGGTCTATATATGTAGGAAATGGGTGTTTGAAATGAACATTTCCTTACATTTAATCGCAATACGTTTTATTACGATTCGAAATACAGACACGGAGTCACCGAGTAGCTCCCAATCGAACAAACACCACGAGAGAAGTGCTCTCCGGTCCGTCGTTTCCGCCGGCGGCGGCGGCCGAGGCCCCTCGTTGAGGCTCGGGGTTTTCCGGTCGCCTGTCGTTGCTAGGCGCGTGCCCGCGAACATTCGAACTGTGGCAAGCCGCCACATATCTCCCCTTCTTAGTGAGGGTTTCCTTAATAGACTATTTAATATATGTACAAAGAATAATAAAAGGAAAGTGAGTATTTACAACTATTTACAAGAAAGATGAAACGAAGGTAAGATAATATTTACAGAAGTGGACTGAAATCACCAGTCCCGAAACGGGACGAGAGACGAGATGTCCTGCTATTAAACTAAGATTTGAAACGCACGCATTTCCTGCGAGGTGCCTTTTTTACCTCCACCCGTGCAGGAACGATTTTTGGAAAAAGGAGCTCTTCATTGACAACGTATGCCGGCTTTAGCCGGTCGACTGATACGGGCGTATTTTTGTTTTTAATGTTTACCGTGAAGAACTTCTCACCTCTAGTGACGACCTCGTAAGGGCCCTCGTACGGTGATGAAAACGAGGGTCCGATTTGACCCTTTTTGATAAAAACATGAGTAGACTTTTTTAAATCTTTAAATATAAAAACCGAATGTTTTCCGTGACGCGGCGTCTTTTCGGGCGCCAGATCCCAGAAGTGGTTGCGAAGGAGCTTTACAAGAGCTGGAGCTGCAGTGTCACGTGATGACGGGGCAAGGAATTCCCCTGGCAGGCGGATTGTTTCACCGTAAACCAACTCCGCTGGTGTTGCTCCGATGTCTTCCTTCCACGCTGCCCGCAGGCCCATAAGGACCGCCGGTAAGGCGTCGGCCCATGACTCCCCATGGCACAGCATTGCTGCCTTGAGTTGGCGGTGCAGTCTCTCGACGAGGCCATTCGCCTGAGGGTGGTAAGGCGTCGTTTTTAAGTGTTTGGTTCCTAGAAGTTGATTGAGACTTCCAAACAAGTCCAACTCGAACTGGCCTCCCCGGTCAGACGTAACTCGGAGTGGTACCCCGTACCGGGCGATCCAATTGAAAAATAACGCTCGGGCTACAGTTTCGCTGCTCGCGTTCTCAAGTGGTACTGCTTCTGGAAAACGTGTGAAACGATCGATTACCGTCAGACACTGGCGGAACCCTCTCGACGGAGGTAGAGTCACCAGGTCCACATGGATATGCTGGAACCGTTGTGTAGGCTGGTCGAAATCGCCTATCGGGGATTTGTTGTGTCTTGTCGTCTTGTTTCGCTGACACTGGACGCATGATTTTGCCCACTCCCGGCATGTCTTGTTCATTCCTGGCCATACGAATCGACGTGCAACCAGCCTCAACGATGCACGCTGTCCAGGGTGCGCCAGTGAGTGGAGCGAGTCGAAAACGGACCTCCGCCAACGCTCTGGAACGAATGGACGCACTGAATTTGATGAGACATCACAAAACAGTGACACATCCGGTTCCTGAAAGCAGATCCTCTTAAGTTGGAGGCCAGTGCTCCCGTCCCTTAGAAACGCAGCCAGCTCCGGATCATCCTTCTGAGCCTCTGCCAAATCCTGCATCGAGACTGCTGGAGAAATGGCGCTGATGCGCGACAGTGTATCGGCGACAATATTTTCAGAGCCTGAAACGTGTCTAATATCGGACGTGAATTGGCCAATATAGTCGAGACGCCGGAATTGCCACGGTGAGGCCCTTTCTGGACGTTGATTGAAAGCGTGTGTGAGGGGTTTGTGATCTGTATAAATGATTATATGACGCCCCTCAAAAATGTGCTTAAAATGTCTTACGGCTTCGTAGATGGCATGGAGTTCCCGATCGTACGTAGAAAGCTTCAACGCATTTGGTGCCAATTTTCGACGGAAAAACGCCAGCGGCTGCCAGACGCCTGAGTTGTGCTGCTGTAACACCGCTCCTATCGCGTGATCGGATGCGTCAGTGAAAATCGACCATTCGGCATTGACATCCGGGTGCGCCAGAAGTGCGACGTCCGCCAAACTCTGTTTGCACTTGGAGAAAACCTCTTCGAGCTCGGGTGTCCAAGTGATTGTTGTGGTGTTTTTTATGGCCGGACCCACGAGAAGGCGGTTCAAAGGTGCGAGTATTTCTGCACATCCTTTGATAAATTTCCTATAAAAATTAAGCGTACCTATGAAAGCGCGCAGTTTTTTTATATTCTCGGGCCGCGGGAATTCCATAATGGCTGAGACTCGGTCTCGCGGTGGTTTAATTCCCTGAGCTGATATGGTATGTCCGAGAAATTGCACTTCGTCCTTGCCGAAATGGCATTTGGCCATGTTAATAACGAGACCGTGGTCACTCAGTCGACTGAACAATGCTTCAAGATGCTCCTGGTGTTGCTCCTCGCTCTCCGAGGCAATCAGCAAATCATCGATATACGGAAATACAAATGGCAAATCACGTGTAACTTCGTCTATGAAACGTTGAAACGTTTGTGCTGCGTTTCGTAAACCGAAAGTCATTACTGTGAATTCGAATAACCCGAATGGTGTGTGTTTGGGAATGAATAGTTCTCTGCGCCGCCGCACTCTCGATCACCGCAGCACCTCCTGGGCAGCGGAAGTCGCGGTCGATCCGCGATCGAACAACCAATCAGCGTCCGTCTTGTCGATCGACGCTCGAGAATGTTCGAGAAGACGCCGGGGCGGAAATGGGCATCCATCTTCGGTTCACTCTGTTCACAATCGTGCGCAACATAACACGTATTTTGTTCATTGCATAAAAGCGTGCTCATCAAGCAATTTCAGTGTGCAAATCACTCTCAAACTGTAAGCTCAACGCGGAGTTCGCGACACATCTCACGTGTAGAACAACTATTGTTTGTGCATTCGCGGTGTGCGTGTTCACGCGTCCACGCGGAGAACCGGTGGATTATTGTACGATAAAGTGTACGGGGGCTCAACCATTGTTTTTCACGTGCGCACAACGACCATACGTTGGCACACGCTTTTAAAAATAAAGACATCACATTCCTTTTGTGCAAAACAGTGTCTGTGTGGCTCAACGCCGATCATAACCTCACCAGCCTCCTCGTGCTCACTCTAACCTCACATTTTTACAGTGTGATTATAGCCGTCTTAGGGATGTCGTCTGGTGCGACCGGAATTTGGTGGAACGCCCGAACCAAGTCAATGGTGGAGAAGATTGTCTTGCCGTGTAAATTCGCCGCGAAGTCTTCAAGATATCGGACTGGATACTTATCTGGCAACGTACGCGCATTTACCTGCCGGTAGTCTCCACAGACACGTCGCTTCTTCCGATCCTGGGGGGGGGGGGCCCTTCGGGTACCTCCTTCGGGTCCTCTTCGAGAACCTCCTCGGCTGACTTCTTCGGAGTCTCTTCGAGAACCTCTTCGGCTAACTCCTTCGGAGTCTCCTCTAGCACCATGTGGAGTGGCGAGGACCAGGAACCACTGGAACGTCTCGCGTTGCCCCGTCGGACCATCTCTTCAAACTCCTCACGGGCAATCCGCAGTTTATCTGGGGCCAGTCTCCGCGCCCGGCTGGAGACCGGTGGCCCATCAGTCGTGTTAATGAAATGCACCGTGGAGTGCTTGGCCTGTTTGAACACGCCTGGAGGTCTGGTGATCTCAGGAAATCTGCCGAGCACCTTCAGGGATGGTGAGTCACCACCTCCTTGTAGAGCTCGTACCGACGCGACAAACTGCGATTTCGGTTTTCTTCCTGCAGTCGACAAACCCGTAAGTTGGTCCAAGATTCGTCGGTTCCTGAGATCAATTAGAAGCCCAAAGTGACTGAGAAAATCAGCCCCAATGATTGGGTGTGAGACATCCGCCACGATGAAACGCCATGTGAGTTCCCTGCGTAAGCCTATATTTACAGTAATAATGGAATCTCCGAAAGTGTTTATTAGGGTGCCATTTGCAGCGTGCAAATGGTAATTCAGTGGTGCAGACGAAGTCTTCGCTCCCCTTTGTGGATACACTGACACATCAGAGCCCGTGTCAACCAGAAACTGGGTACCAGAGGCTCTGTCGGTGACGAATAGGCGGGCCGATGTTGCTTGAGAGTCTGTCGCCGCCTCTACCGACTCTCCGCTGAGTTTCCCAGGAACCTGCAGCCAGGAAGACACTTCCGGGCGTCTTTCCCGAACCTGAAATGATACCAACACGTACCTGATTTGTGTAATTTCCTTTCTTTTGATTGACCACGAGGCTGGCTGTGAGAACGGTTGGGAGGGCGTTCTCTGGAGTTTGTTCTGCCTCGCTTGAACATTTGAGTGAGCTGGGAAACTTGGGCAGTCAGTGCGGAAATTTGTCCTTGTAAATCAGAAACTGCAGCTATGCTGTTTGGCTTTAGTATCTCATTTAAGGCATCTGCTGCTTCGCAGAGTTGCTCGGTTGAAACCTCCTTTTGGATCACGAGGCCCGCGCGCATCTGTTCGGGAAGGTGCGACAACCACCTCGCTCTGAGCACCTCATCATCTATGTCGGGAACGAGGCTGCGTAAGTGACGAAAGTGTTGTGATGGTTTCCTGTCTCCCAAACTCTCGCCATCGAGAAGCTGTAGCAGTTTTGCGGCTTTTGATTTCGAAAAACGAGAAATTAGTGTCGTTTTTAGTTTCTGATACTGTAGTTCTGTAGGTGGGAATGTGATGATGTCCTCGATCTCGGCGGCCGAGCGAGTGTCGATCAAGGGGATCGTCACGTGGAATTTGTCCACTTCCGTGACGATCTTCCGGTTTCGGAATTGAGATTCGAGCTGGGCGAACCATAACGCTGGACGCTCTTGACTAAAAGGTGGCGCTTTTACCTGCATTAAACTGCGCAATTCGCTGACTTCTGCAGTAGTAGTAAGGCAAAGCCGATTCTAACCCAGGTCCTCTGAGGGGAGCGCGGGGGCGGGGGGAAGTGAGGGCACGCGGGGAAGTGCGGTGGCGGGAACTATAGGCGCGGGGAGAGTGGGGAGTGGAAGACCTGTTGCGCGCGCACGAACCGCGGAGTGGGGGAAGCTGTAATCGTGGTGGGGATCAGTCCGGACCGAGCCGCCACGGAGACCTCTCCAGACCTGACTCATTGTTGGAAAATTTTCAGAGGGTTGCCCCCTCCCTCTAAAAATTTCTGGGGCCGGGTCTTGTATGAAAAAAATCTTTTTTCAGACTCGATCCGGCCCCAGAAATTTTTTCCCTAAATATTGGTTCTAAATCAGATATACCGCCAGAATATTTTTTTCCAAACCAACCGAGCAAACAAATATGCATCATACATTCTAAAGCTACCAATTTTTCAAACTCTAGCAAACAAATATGCATCACGCATTCATAGCACTGTGAAAATGGTATCATCTCGCGCGATAACGCGTGTAATTTGATTCTTCTTCTGGCGCAGTCGCGCGAGACGATACCATTTCTTCACAGTGCGAAGAATGCATGATACATATTTGTTTGTCGCGCGAGACGATACCATTTTCACAGTGCTAAGAATGCATGATGCATCTTTGTTTTAAAATTATGCGAAGAGGAAAGAAGGAGGATGGATGACAAGTAAATAAAATTGAGAAGTAATGTATGTTTAAGAAATGATATATATATATTGTTACATAACATAAAATAAAAATAGAACAATATATATATATATATATATATATATATATATATATATATATAATGATGATGATGATATTGTTACATGGGCCCTTCAGGTCCATCCCGTGCTTGCTGTCCACGCGTCGCTTTTATTTCGCAAAGGCGATTCAGCGGAATCGCCTCGCGCGTGGCAGGCAGGTCGACGAACCGCGGAGATTCGTCGTAGGCACAACGTGACCGTAGGCACAACGTGACGGCCCGGGCCCCGATATTTCGAAATAGAAGGCAGCGACCGCCAGGTGCCGACGGGGCGATTTCTCCCCCCGATCGATTTCGAAAAGGCGAGGCGCGGTCCCCAAATGGGGACTCGATAGCAGACATTCGTATTCGAGAGCTCGAGCTAGGGAGTCGCGACGGATCAGAGGACCGTCTAGATACCGTAACCACGTCTCCGCGTAGATTGCGCGAAGCGCGATCGGCCGATAGTAATTCGCGAAAAGGGTAACTCCATCCGACATACAGGAAACGGCCTAGCCGGGAGTGCCCTCGAGTGTAAATCGTGACCGACGTAGGACCGCGACGAGATACGACGGATAGAGTCAGTGCGGTACGACGGGCATCAGGCCGCCGACACCCGAGCGACGAACGAGCGACCACGACCTACCCTTGGGTCAGCGACACGGCGAGCGTCCGAAACGCGAGACGGCAAGCGTGCCGCGCGACACAGCGAGCGACAGCCGAGACGAAGCGCTGTCTCGAGGTATGATAAGCTAATCTTGTAACAATATATTTATTTCTCGTTTCCCCTTATATCCTTTCTACTTTATTATTTCAACCCCTTTCTTCCTTTCTACCCCCGGTAAGTATAGTCAAGGTGGGCCTTAGCCCTTTGACAGAGCAAGAACCCGGTAAGTCACTCCAGCCGCTCGGGGTGATTTACAGGCTGTCCCTTCAGGACGTAACAAACTGGTGTCAGAAGTGGGATCTGATTCTTTTAATCATTTCCTTGTAAGAGATCGCGCCGTCGCGTATAATCGCGACCTGCCGCAATCTTATCTGCTCGTAACTTGACTACGCTTCCTACCACTCAAAGTCCCTTGCTGAGCATTGCATAACAATGCCAGGTGGTGTATCGAGGTCCCCGACTGCGGGACTACATATCTTCTACCGCACGATCCTCTGCTGCACCTCTTCCGGCTATTCCTCCTCCTCCACCTCCGCCTCAGGGCGGTGGACTACCCTCCGGCTCACGAACGAACGACCCAATGACACATATAATGGACGTATGGCAATACCGAGAAGATGAGGAGAGAATGTATCAGGAGCTCGACAGCGTTCCCCGTTTTGACCCTGACTTAGTAACTTTGAAGGACTTCGAAGACGCGATACAGCGCGCCGCGAAACGTATACCGCCAGGCCTAGAGGACAGGTTCCGGGATGGCCTTATATTCAAATTGATTGATCCGGTTAGATTCTATGTCGAAGGGAAAGGTTGTGGGAGCGTGGCTGAGCTGCTCTCCCTCTTAAGGACCCGCTACTCTCCATGTCGTAGTTATGAGGAGCTTCGGCCACGAGAACGTATAATAGACTCTACCCACTTTACTCGCTTACTAGACTTTATTCGCGTGGTCAGAACAGAGAATGAAAAGACCGTGAGGAACGTTGAGCGATTGGCTCTTTCCTTGTTAATCCCGGGATCACCTCAAAGGATTTCGTGTAAGGTATCGCTACAAACTCCAGAGACGTTAGACGACGCGTTCGATTTAGCGTTGCACGCCCAAAGGCGGGAATTAGAAAAATCCGGCTTGCCTCGCGACGATGTGTACGGGCACGCTCGGAGCGCGCGCACCCCGGCCCCATACGACCCCCAGCGAAAATGGACCGAATGGAGGCAGCCGAGAGTCCCATCTGTAGGGCCCCATACCTCGTTTTCCGCTTATAGCTCCCCTCGCTATCGAGACGAAGATTTTAGCAAAGATTATCCTCGCGAGCCGAATTATCGCGACCCAACACCGCCGCGCCGGCCAACGACCTTGCTGACGAGGCAAGGCGAACGATCGCTGGACGTCGGAAGTAGCCAGCTCGGTCCCCAGCAAAGACATCAAGACGATAGACAACCGCGACCTCGCGAGCTTAGAGCGTATGAACCCCGGACCGTAGGTATCGAGCCTAGGACATACGAACCTCGCGAACCGAGAAGATATGAAACCCGCGAAGCGCGAAGGTCAACAGATCGTGACACCTACCTCGAAAATGGCGACCATTTAAACTACCTGCGCGCCCGCTCGCCCAACCGGAACGAGGCGGGCGCGTCCTTTCCGCAGGTCCTTACAAGATAAAAGGAATCACCGAACTAAACAATGCCATATTAATTTCGGATGAGGGCCAACAGACCCTAGAACATTTCGATAAACCAAACCATGCTTACGTTAAAGAAGAACCACCTTGACGCCAATGCAGCGTATGTGCACAATGCACAATGTGGTTTAAGCTTACAACGGACCGGCGGGAGAGCTCAAATAGCCGATCCCCATAATCCAGGTCCCACACTCCGTAAATCGGGCTTGTCCCCTTCTTTTCTCCTTCATCTCACTTGTTTTTCGTAAACAATTACTTAAAACAATAGAATTCCTCCTCCCTAGAACCCCTCCCCCTCCCTTTATCTCACTTGTTTTTGTAATTGCAGTTAACATTTACATAGAACGATAGAATTCCCCCGCGAAAGACAATTCCGGGAAATGCTCGTACTGCGGCCACCATGGACAGACATGGGTTGCTTTGTTTGCGTCCCTGTGGACGATCGTTAATAGTAACATCATCGACGTAGACTACCGGATATCGCAGTTGACCCACAACCCGGGCTTGTACTACGAAAGAATCCGACCCCTCCGAGTCTTCCATACCCAATGGAGGCTGGTCACGGGCATATGAGTCGCTGAAGTACTAGCTTCGAGACCACAGACTCAACCCCGGATTGACCGGATGAAAACAATATGTAAAACACATAGCTGGATGCCTTGCCCAGCCGACGCCCTTAACGCGGCCTTACAACGAAAACTCCGCGACGATAAACGTTACGACGAACTGCTACCCAGCATACTCGGAAAACCACCGCTACGCCGTACCAAGCGATCGGTACCATTGGGATTCATCGGATCGCTGAGTAAGGCCCTTTTCGGAACCTTGGACAGCGACGACGCCCAATACTGCAATAAGGAATTAGCGGCGGGTACACTACAATTAGACGAACGCGAAACGAAAGTAGAATTAGAATTAGCTTTTTCGACGTGGACGTATATGATGACCAGGCACGCGGACGAATATGTAACCGCGCTCATTGTAATTACGGACGCGCTCACGTTCGCGAAACTCGGTATTGTACATCCGGCCGTATTGTCCCCCAGCCAGCTTGCGCAAACTTGCGAACGAATTCGCGAAACCACGCCGTACGAATTCCCGCTGACCCCGGAAGAATTGAATTCCGAACAACTACAAGGGGTGACCAAATTGAACGTAGCTTACATACAGGGTCGAATCATCTTGTCACTCGACATCCCTTTGCTAGACCAAATTCCCTTCGACCTTTATTACCTACAACCGTGCCCATCGTTCCTATCTATATTAACCAACGTGTCTACCCCTATATTCATGGTACCAAGAACACAATATTTAGCGATCAGCCAAACCAACTCCCAATACTTCATGCCCAACGAGAACTACATCTCAGGATGCAGGAAACACCCTCGGATGTACATGTGCGAGCTCAGCGTGCCACTTCAGGACTTGGAGAAAGCACCAAGCTGCGAAACGGATGCGTTGTTAAAACCACAGAACATCAAGTGGTCCAGTTGCAACATCAAGGCCCTTCCCGGAAGCCGAACCTTCCTCAAGAAAATGGTCGCACCCAACACCTGGTTATATTCCATTAAAGGCACCCAGGCCCTGCAGATTCACTGCAACAAGCACGCGGCCGGATATGAAATGCTACAGGGTGCAGGAATATTACAACTGAAGAGAGATTGTCAGGCTAAAATCGGGACCGACCAGCTCTGGGCATCGGGAGTCGACACCGAGGCATTGACAACCATCTACAAGCCATCTATCGACATAAACATCTCGGAGTTCCTACCAAAACTCACGGAACATCACGTGAAAATCTTGGCCGACCATCAAGAAAAGGAACCCCAGGGGACCCTTCATGAGGTCCATGCGAAAGCAAACGCAATCGCCCTGGAGGACATCGAAAGACAGGCAAGGGAGCTGGCCACTCATCATCGAACCGAAAACCTATCAACCTATGTTACCTATGGATTGCCCGGACTGGGAGGAATCTTTATCATCCTCCTTATGGTCTGGATGGGCTACCGTTGTTTGAAGGCACGCTGTATCCAACATCGCCAGCCCCCAAGGAAAGAGGCAAAAGTGGAAATAGAAATGGTACCACACCGCCCCCCCCGCAAATAATTTCAAGACCCCGTCCCCTTGCCATTACATCATTTCCTCCCGACCTACCCGTTATACCGTCCACGAGGACAAGTGACAAAACCCAGATAGACAAAGCAAGAGGTTTCAAGGGTACCGAGCCATGCTTCGAAATATTCTAAGGCGTGGTTCCGCTGATGGCAGCAAAACACCCCACGCGATACCTGTAGAACCGACCCCCGCGATGCGCTCTGCTGCGATAATTAGGTAGTAGGGATAGTAGCATATAAGACATCAATTAAGCAAGGCGAGGCACAGTCGTTATAGAATTTTACATAAAATTTTAAAAACAAATAACGAAATGGGCTCACCAACTTTCAACGACACCCAGTTCACCCGAGCCACCCTTGCCGAAGTGGTGCTGCCCCGGCACCTACACACACCATTCTGGAAGCGAGTGTGCGTGCGTCCACGACCGAGCATCGACGGCTGCGGGGGGCGCGTGTGGACACACGCGCGCAACAAATACCAAACATGCTGCGATGCATGTGCGTGGTTGCGGCCACCCAGTGACTTCCACGCATACAGGAAGACCCCGATCCACTGGCTCGTGGTAGAGGACAGAGCGATCGACCTCACGAGGTGCGTGAACTGCCGGACTCGACACCTACAATGGACAATGAACGGGAACTGCACTGGGTGCATCCGCGCCATTTTGGACATCGATCCAGCCCACCTACCGGCGTTCCCAATCATTGAGGCGCCCAGACCCCTGGAGCCCCCCCAAGAGCGGGACAACCCCTGGATAGTGCCCGCGGGGGCGGAATAAGGAGACGCCACCCCTCGCCTTGGCGGAACAGCAGAGGCGCACCGGGAATTCCCCGTCTTTTTTTTTTTCTCTATATTATTCCTTTCAATTTAACATTTTGTAACAATATACGATTTCTTTTATTTTCCCCGCTTAATTACGGTTCATTTGTTGTCATTCCCCTTGCGACCCCTTAGATTTAATTGCGAGATCCGTAATTTTAAGTTGTCGGACGAAAGTGTACGCGCGGACAGCATCACACGGGTAACGACGAAACGGACTCACGAGACCGTTTCGTGTCTAAGTGGGGAGGTGTTACATGGGCCCTTCAGGTCCATCCCGTGCTTGCTGTCCACGCGTCGCTTTTATTTCGCAAAGGCGATTCAGCGGAATCGCCTCGCGCGTGGCAGGCAGGTCGACGAACCGCGGAGATTCGTCGTAGGCACAACGTGACCGTAGGCACAACGTGACGGCCCGGGCCCCGATATTTCGAAATAGAAGGCAGCGACCGCCAGGTGCCGACGGGGCGATTTCTCCCCCCGATCGATTTCGAAAAGGCGAGGCGCGGTCCCCAAATGGGGACTCGATAGCAGACATTCGTATTCGAGAGCTCGAGCTAGGGAGTCGCGACGGATCAGAGGACCGTCTAGATACCGTAACCACGTCTCCGCGTAGATTCCGCGAAGCGCGATCGGCCGATAGTAATTCGCGAAAAGGGTAACTCCATCCGACATACAGGAAACGGCCTAGCCGGGAGTGCCCTCGAGTGTAAATCGTGACCGACGTAGGACCGCGACGAGATACGACGGATAGAGTCAGTGCGGTACGACGGGCATCAGGCCGCCGACACCCGAGCGACGAACGAGCGACCACGACCTACCCTTGGGTCAGCGACACGGCGAGCGTCCGAAACGCGAGACGGCAAGCGTGCCGCGCGACACAGCGAGCGACAGCCGAGACGAAGCGCTGTCTCGAGGTATGATAAGCTAATCTTGTAACAATATATTTATTTCTCGTTTCCCCTTATATCCTTTCTACTTTATTATTTCAACCCCTTTCTTCCTTTCTACCCCCGGTAAGTATAGTCAAGGTGGGCCTTAGCCCTTTGACAGAGCAAGAACCCGGTAAGTCACTCCAGCCGCTCGGGGTGATTTACAGGCTGTCCCTTCAGGACGTAACATATTGTTACATAACATAAAATAAAATAAAAAATAGAACAAAATATATAATGATGATGATGATGATGATGATGATAATGATGATGATGATGATGATAATGATAATGATAATGATAATGATAAATACTATTCGGGTGGTGATGGTGGGGGTGTGAAAAACCCCTCGGGCCACAGAGAAGGTGGAGATGGTGGTGACACCGGTGGCGTAAACAGCCCGAGGGGCCACTCAGGGGATGGAGATGCTAGTGATGGGGGCTCTACAGATGATGATGATGATGTTGGCGTTGATGTGTATGGAGTAGAGGGAGTGGATGGTGGCCACCAGGGCGGTGTGTCAAGTGATGTCGATGATGATGATCCAACCGCCGTCGCCATCGATGATGATGGTGAGGGGGGCCTCATCGCCACAGATGGTGATCGTCGCAACCGCCCCACATCTATCCAGGGTGGAGACGGCGGCGACGATGTTGGGGGTGGCGATGAGGGTCGCAGTCGCCTCGGCTGCAGGGGTCCCATTCGTCTATATGGCACCCGCGGGCGCTGCAGCCGAGCCGCCATCGATGAGCTGACAACCATGCCAGATTGCCGTCGCATGTTCGGCTCTCGGGGAGGTACCACCGGAGATACAATCTCCTCCAGAGGTACCCTCCCCGACATGATACATGCCAGCAATCTCAGCCGCTCCAGCAATAATTGATTATCCTAGAACACAAACACCAGTATAAGAATAATACATCAAAATACACACACGCACACGCACACACACACACACACACACACACACACACACACGCGCACGCACACACATGCACATGGACACCAATGCAATGTATTACATACCACTGAAGGCAGCGGCGGCGAAAGTGATGGCGATGGTGTTCTCGATAGCGATGGCGATGGCGACCGCGACAGCGATGGCGACGACGATGATGATGATGACGATGATAATTGTGGTGGTAATTGCTAAAACACAGAAAACCAGCGATATAATATTAGTATGATTTAATCTCACACGATTTAAACGGTTAAATGTGATAAAATATTAAAAATATTGATATGTACATACCTCTGGATTGTGTTGGCACGGTTCAGGGTCCCACTCGGGAGCAATTCTTTTGAATCCCATGGTGGCACTTCCACATATGAATGACAACTAGGCTCGCAGCATCTTCAAGCTCTTGCGTATAGAAACTCTTCCAAGCTCACGCATGCAAAAACCCCCACTATCATGAAATCGAGAAGTGCATAGCTTTGCAAAGTAAGATGTTGTTGTTCTCCACCTTCAGTTTCTTCTTCGTTGGTAATCCTCTCAATATTTACACGCATCTTCTTCGAATTCTTCTTTGGACACATTATTCGACTAGATCATACCACTCTGAACATGTATTGAACATGTATCGAACTTGTATGGTACCAGTCTGAACATGTATTGAACGTGTATGATACCACTCTGAACGTGTATCGTACCACTTCTAAATAATTACAACTACCATCTTAATCTAGCGTACATCATATTAAGGAGGTTGGGTTTGGAAAGGGTGAAGAAAAAAAAACATTTATACCTTAAAAATTGATTATATTTATTTATGAATTTCCATCTGATGTTTAGACCACCAGTTGAATATTTTAAATACATTTTGCAAAGCACAATGCTTTACGTGTCTACAGCATCGCAGAGTATTAACTACATTTAGCTTATTTAGAGATTTGATAGCATCGTAGTCAATGTCCAACGTCTCAATGATCACATTCGCTCTCGTATTTTCATCGAGGAAATCCGCAAGCCAACCGCATTTCTGCAGCCCTTTAACGTATACGATATGGGATGTGTCATCTTCTTCGTCGACAGCATCAGCTATAGCTTTCGTAATTAGCTGTTTAGCCATACTGTATGGAACGGCTCCATCATCCCACCGTAGCCCATGATGTTTTGCAACCAACCATCGGATGCTTGATTTGTCGGATTTTGTAAGAAGATATTGAGGCATCGAACTCCCAAAAATATAGTGTGAGAGAATTGTTCCCATTCGTAGGATAGCCACTTCCTTGACAACAAATCTTCCATCAACGATGAATCCTTGCAGATCAACAAATGTTGGTACAACCATTATCGATACGATTTAGAGGTCCACTCGCTTCCACAACAGATGGGAGAATGCAGTCTTTCTTGTAAAGCATCTCAATTTTCATGATGAAATTTTTGTATGAATTTTGATATAGGAGAGGGCGTGTAAGTAGCATGACAATTTTAATTGATTTTGCGCACCACGTTTGTCAGCGGATTGTATTCAACCACCCGATCGTGCAGAATCAGGCAGTAGGCTGTAGTATTTGCAGGCACATTCTCTTTACAATCAAATTCTATGCGCACATCCACGGTGCTATTCTTGATCGACTCATTTTGTCGCGAACAATCAATCACCACGAGGGGACCAAATTGTAAAAATTGGGCCACGGTGAATAATGCCTCGTTGCAACTATGTCCATAATACGATTTACGGAAATGTGTATACATGTTAAACAAGATGGCGTGCTTATTCTTGTCAAAGTCCAAGTTCAGATCATCATATGGGTAAAATTCCGAGTTGAGAAAAAGTTTTACATTGGTCAATTTACAGTGGTCGAACCGAGTAGCATCTTCGGTCATCACATTCTTTCGAGCAGTCTGTAGAGCAAAGATAACATATCGCGGCTTCTCCAACTGTGCAGCTGCCTTCACAGCCCACGAATGCTTGGTTGTGCTCTGTAAGAGAGGATACTCATACAGATCCCATGAGCGAAAACTAATGCTCAGGTTTTGTCCACTTTCCAAAGCATGTAGCAATGATAGCTTATTAACATCGTTCAGCGTCACATGAGGCATCCGCCATTGCACTTTAAGTAATTCAATTTCCGGTTCCAACGTTGATGATCCTATTAGAGAATTGTTATCGTTGCGCGATCGTATTAAAATCAATTCGTGACGTGCATTAATAATCATGCGTTTGTAATCCTCGCAAAATCCCAGCAAATATTTGAGCGGGATGCAAAAGTTGAAATAATTTTTCACTATTAGTTCATCGTGTCGTTTCAAGCCCCATCCAGCATTCTCCATATTTTTGTTTTCGTCAGATGTCAACGATATATAGTTTTTAAGCGTGCTAGTTATTCCAACGTTTCTGTTACGGTCAATCTCCACGCCATTCAGCTCGTATCGAATCTCATCAAATATGAACGCCATACAATTATTTCCCAACATCACTGTTAATGCATCGTTTGGCTTATTTATCACCAATTTCCCCTCCACGTAGAGGAAACTTTCACACGGCAATGTGTATAAATCCTGCTGCTGTATAGGTATTCTTATCTCATCACTATGTCCAAACGTTGTGTTGACGTATGGGTTGTACGTGTGAGTCTCGAGCTTGACGATGCGATCGTCAAACGTCGGCTTCCCTCCAATGCTTAGAATGTCAGCCATTTTTCAACTTATATGCGTACAATAAATCCCAATGATTTCAAAAATGCAATGTTTACAGCACTGAGTCTCTTCTTTTTAGCGTAATCAGAGCTATTGTAGTTGTAAACAATTTCACTTGGAAGAAACGGGTTTCTGGAGTCGTTCAGCACAAGCATCTCAATCATTCACACCACACGTATTATCGCCGCCGTCGCATGTGCAGCCTGATGGTAATCTCTTCACCTCGAAAATCGAGCAACCGTCCGTCTTGATCCACAACGCGTATCGTTAGATCCGTAATGACCCGTGCGGTGATTGGAAGATAAATGATCTGTGCAGGCGTTTCCGATATCTTATATCCTGGAGGGACTCTCGGAGAAAATTCATGTATCGTATGTACACGCTTCCCATTGTTGTATGCGCCAGCGGTCACACTACATTCTACGCGAATAATGTTCACGTTCATGATATTAATCGGATCATCCGATTCGTGCCACCGTCCTGGTTCTAATACCCGATTCATCGAGAATCCTAGTAGTGATCCAATGTTATTGCGCTTTGTAAAATCTACGGTGAATGAGCAGTACAGCTCGCTTTTCATGGTGTTATTGTTGGGACGCAACACTATAGGATACACATCGTTGTCATCATCAGTGTCATCGGGATTTTTAGGATACCGCTCGAGTAATCGCTGCCTCAAATACTTGGCAATGGCGTCTAGTTCGTAGGAGCCGTGTGGAATCCTAATAGTTTCAGGAGTGGTATCAACACTGTTGTTTTTGATGCCATAGTTCGAGGTGAAGTAGAATTTATCATTGCTCCAGTCGATGTTCGGTATTGTATGATAAGTTTCAAAGGTTGTTAAACCAAGCTCGTAATCATCATCGCTCAAATCTATGGGTGGAAAGTAGCTCACTGCGAGGGTGCTACTCTTGCCGGTTAGAGTGAATGTTAACCACATATTCCGAGCTGTACGACTCGACTAGTACTGAATCATAGCGGTGGGAAGTCAATCCTTAAATTTGCGACCGATCGTTTGTAGAAAGCGTAGGCAGAGTTGTCCACAATTGCTCTGATTGTACTCCTGATAAGACGTTCGATTGTATTCGATTTTCACAGCATCATTATCCAGATATTGCACCAATTCCTTAGGTGGTCGAAGATTCCCAAAGCTGTCGAAATATATAGCTCGACACCCTCTCTTCACATATGCCACCCAATGAGTCCCTGACCCCTCGACATTGTCCAAAGGGTCTAGCAGGGTAAGCATGGGCAAACGGCCCTCATGCCGATTCTTGGAGTTGTTATTTTTTAAACAATGCTCCTTGCATGAAACACCATTATGTAAAGTTTTAGATCGCTACCCCCCCGTTTAAGGGTAATACGGGGGTAAACGCCCCTAACGTTATTATTCTTTTTCTCGGTTACTACTTAAGATATTTGAATGAAAAAAAAACGAAAAAATAGCTACATCCTAACTGTACTTCATATATTTTTCTCTAAATTATAAATCAATTATTAAGGGTAGAAAAAAAATGATTAATTATTTGGGGGTGGTTTTTGGAAACAACCCTTTGAGTGACCACCTCCAAAAAAATCCAGAATAATGCTTTACTATCGAGCTATTATATAAAAAAAAACCGAAGTTGGTCGAGATGGTGGAACATAGTTAAATAATTAAAAGAAGATCATTATATTATAAATATGTGGGGTTTTGTGACGAGAAAGAGTATTTGTCGCGAGCCTGAGTACGTGTTATTTAAATGCGAATGGACGAAACGATTGAGGTTCGTTTGGGTGATCGAAGTGTGAATGAGGAGTGTTTGGGATTTATTGTTTATGTATAGTGTCGGGCAAAGAAGCGAGTCGCGAAGCGTGTCGTGAGAGTAATCAGTGGGAGTTCGAAAATCATAGGTAATAACGAGAAAGGTTGATATCATTATTGATTATTATTTATTAATCCTCGTCGCTATTTACGTCAATAACTGCCGTTGTGTCAGTTCCATCAAATATATTTGTTAATATTTCGGACGGTTTAACTATTTTGGATTTAAAACGCCCGTGTGATAAATAATAAATAATCGCAGCGACATCCGAACAGCAACCCACTGTCCTGTTGCCATTCGCACAATCGCACGTACATATATCGTTGTATTGCCGTGTAGCTGGTAGAATTTGGTATACATATTCGATATAACATTTGTAAGTTTTGCGATTGATATGTCGCGAGCGGACCTTCATCCTTATAATGTTAGTGGTTTCCTTTAAGTACTCCACGGTCAAATAATTTTCGTTATTCATGAGTTCAGCAAGATTCTGAAAATGGCAACAGGACAGTGGGTTGCTGTTCGCATGTCGCTGCGATTATTTATTATTTATCACACGGACGTTTTAAATCCATAATAGTTCAACCGTCCGAAATATTAACAAATATATTTGATGGAACTGACACAACGGCAGTTATTGACGTAAATAGCGACGAGGATTAATAAATAATAATCAATAATGATATCAACCTTTCTCGTTATTACCTATGATTTTCGAACTCCCACTGATTACTCTCACGACACGCTTCGCGACTCGCTTCTTTGCCCGACACTATACATAAACAATAAATCCCAAACACTCTTCATTCACACTTCGATCACCCAAACGAACCTCAATCGTTTCGTCCATTCGCATTTAAATAACACGTACTCAGGCTCGCGACAAATACTCTTTCTCGTCACAAAACCCCACATATTTATAATATAATGATCTTCTTTTAATTATTTAACTATGTTCCACCATCTCGATCAACTTCGGGGTTTTTTTATATAATAGCTCGATAGCAAAGCATTATTCTGGATTTTTTTGGAGGTGGTCACTCAAAGGGTTGTTTCCAAAAACCACCCCCAAATAATTAATCATTTTTTTTCTACCCTTAATAATTGATTTATAATTTAGAGAAAAATATATGAAGTACAGTTAGGATGTAGCTATGTTTTCGTTTTTTTTTCATTCAAATATCTTAAGTAGTAACCGAGAAAAAGAATAATAACGTTAGGGGCGTTTACCCCCGTATTACCCTTAAACGGGGGGGTAGCGATCTAAAACTTTACATAATGGTGTTTCATGCAAGGAGCATTGTTTAAAAAATAACAACTCCAAGAATCGGCATGAGGGCCGTTTGCCCATGCTTACCCTGCTAGACCCTTTACGATACCGCTCTCGTTTCGATGTACTCCTCCGGCAGGTAGTGCATTGCGCATAAAAACACCTCTAAAGAATGGAATACGCATACGTTTTGCCAACTCCTCCAATTGAACATCGGTAGTTACGCCCACCGGCATTTTTATTTTCTTTTCGGCGTTTTTTTTTTTTTTCGTTTTGATATTCCCTGCCCGCGCTTGTAAGGTGTGAGATAAAGTCCACGACCTTCCATGGAGCGATTATGACGCTGCATTTCCTGTAGCTGATGTTGCGCCGCCTTATTATCGTTTACCACCTTGGCGATCCCCGCTGCTCCACCAGCTAATGATCCGAGAACACCTAGCAGTGGGAGAAGTGGTAATATACCACCACGTTTTGCAATCGGAAGAATCCGCTTTTTCAATGCTCTCTTTGGAGTCCTTTTGCGAGTTTTTGTTTTCATTCCCATCCCAATTTTCGTCTTAGCCTTCATAGCTGCCCAAACAGCTGTAGCAGCACCTCTTTCACCCAGTGTCGAGTCTCGCGCAACGATGCGTTTTCGCGGTTTGTCAGCGAGAACGTTATCTGCAGCGTGTCGTTCGCCGAGGTCGTTGCTACGCGAATACGCAATATTGTGTTCGCGACACGCTGCGTCCAACGGATTGATACCTTGATCACCTCTAGCCAATCGTTTTGCCAGATGAGTTCCTGGACCGCAAAACTGATATCCTGGGATATGTAATTCGATAGGTAGCGCGTTTATCACCCGATTTAACAAACCACAACCTTTCTTTATTCTCGTCGACGACATTCGCCACAGTTTTTAATCAATGGTGCTGGACCGTCGATATGCGTTCGCTGCCAAGGACAATTATAATGTTTCAAACACCGACGATACTGCTGAACCTCAGAATCGGCTTTTATATGCTTGGGGAGTCTGTCCCACAACTGATGAATCTGTCTGCCAAACTCTCGCAGTAGAATAATCTTTGGTATATATTTCAGCTGCTCAGAGGTTAGGTTTCGAATGTTGAAATTATCCGACAGGACCAGAAGCATTTTGAATACTGAGCTGTTTTGCATCGGCGCAGACCTATAAATAGGTCGCATCACCGCTTCAATGTATCAAAATCATTTTTTACAGTTCGCGGAGAGGATGCGATTCGTGCGACAACCTGTAACGATACGCGTGACAAATTTTGACGATAAATCGCAAATGATGTCTTCGAAAACAATGCACAGACATGGTAGCATGCTACCAAACACTATACGCTGCCTCATTTGTGGTCCATCAAATTGTGGAAAGACCAACGTGCAGGTGAGCTTGTTGGAAAGTCCACACGGCGTCCGCTTCGAGAACGTGTACGTGTATTCCAAGTCGTTGCAACAACCAAAATATCAATATTTGGAGAATTTATTGACTTCGATAGATGAAATTGGCTACTTTACGTTTTCGAATAACAGTGATGTCATCCCACCGAGCGAATCGCTTCCGAATTCCATTTTTATCTTTGATGATGTGGCATGTGACAAGCAAGATACGATAAGGGAATACTTTGCAATGGGGCGCCACTCTAACGTTGACTGTTTCTATCTCTGTCAGACGTATGCAAAGATTCCAAAACATCTTATACGCGACAATGCGAATCTATTGATTCTGTTTAAGCAGGATGGTACCAACTTGAAACATGTGTACAACGACCATGTAAACACTGATATGTCTTACGAGGATTTCTGCGCGTTGTGTCGTAATTGTTGGCAACGGGAGTATGGTTTCGCGGTAATAGACAAGGATAGCGCGATGTCCAAAGGACGTTATAGAAAGGGATTTAACGAGTTTGCGATACCGTGAGATTGTCAATTGTTGTCAACACGTTGGTGGGGAAAGCAACGTCTGCGGTACAACGATGATTGATATCGATAGTCTGGAGATGAAGGATCGCGAGAGAATAGCGAAGGAAATTGCAAAAACCAGCGAATCCATTCGCAAGAAGCATCAGGCTTTGAAGACTGGCAAGATGGAGGAAGATATTGCGTTGGAGAGATACTTTAAACCTATTGTCGAACCCCTAAAACATATTGTGGAAAATACCACAGCGACAGAAGCTGACACGTCTCCATTGATGAGCACATATGTCGATGGGAATGAAACATTAACACCTAAAACAAAAATCCATCCGAAAGGGAACACATCACGCAAGACAAAGAGGAAACCACACATGTCATCGGAAAAATCACTCGTAACCTCTACACCAGTTCAATCGAAGCGGAAACGGCAGAATGTTGCATCAAACGATTCCTCGATTCCTTCGACACCAATAAATACATTTCTCGATGTACAATCACTCACAACCAATGATGAAGACGTTTTCGAAACTAGTCCCGATGTGTCGTTTGCAACATCTATTAGACATCAACTCCAAACATCCGAGGGACAAGAAACGTTTCGCAACCATTTCGGTCCGTTGGGGCAAAAATACATGAGCGCAATCCTAAGTGGTGATAGGGATACAACCATGGACTATGTGTTTGGCGTATACTTTGGCGGTAGTGGAACGATGCTTGGAGATAAGGCTTTCGATATAGACAAGGATGATAATATAATCATCGATGGTGTAAGATATGGAGGAACACCTGGTCTTTACGAACTGATTTTCAAGAGAATTCCCGACGATACCACATACACCGATGCTGATAAACAAAAATACAAAAGCATACTGCTGGTGACGAATGCTCACAGACGCGATCATAACGCTCAAAATCCCATATTGGGCAACAAAGGATATAAGTACAAACATGTAATTGCACCGCTACTCCCCCGTGTATCGACTAGTAGGACAGGGAAAGGTCTGACGACGCCGAGAGTCATGGTTGTAAGCGATAACAAGATCGATTATGTGCATTGGGACGATCCCAACGAGTTGGTGGAGCGATTCCGTTTGCTGGAAGCATCGCGTCAGGCGGGTAACAACTCGCACGACAATGAAATTCTATCGATTATCGAGGAACTCCGCGAGGTAGGCCTCATTATAAATTAAGCTGCGCACCGATAATGTGCATTGTATGCATCGAGATGCCGATCAACAAATTTGGGGTATCGCTCGAGAAGAGTGGGGCAGCTAGAATGGACTATTACAAATGGAGCGGTGTGCTTCGAAATTATATGCGAGATAACGCTCTTTGCATGATCGGTGCTGACTTTGATGCAAAATCATGCAAGATACGGCATGTAGCGCAGCCCACAGCTGACAGCGATGCTGTCAATAAACTATACATGGAAAAGAGCATTAAACTTTTGAGAGAGCAGCAGGAAGAATTAGAGAGGAAGCTGGTTGTGTTTCAGAGAGATATGCTGACATTGCAAAACAGCATTCAAAAGATAACACAGGCGTCGAATTCTATCCCACAGCAGCGCTGCGAAGGAGAATCATGCGAGACGATTGAACATGTCCAGAATTACCTCGAGGCGGTGGAGGACACATAATGCACATACACAATAATTATCGAATCATTCGTATCAGACACCTCTGCGATCAAACATGCAACCATTATCAAAATCCAAGAGTAAAGAAGAAAACCATGGCCACAAGAAGCGACAGCTTGTTGAGGAATTGCATGCTCCAGCTCGAAGACATTTCCCACGGAGGCGTGTCATAGTGCATGGATACGATGATCTGTGACAAGCTGATGTTGTAGAAATGCGCCCATACTCGCGATTCAACCAAGGTCACCACTACATACTCACCGTCATCGATGTGCTGAGCAAGTATGCATGGGCATTGCCGCTCAAGACTAAAAGTGGTGCAGAGGTGACTAAAGCGTTTGCAAAGATATTTAGAGATCGATATCCAAAAAATTTGCAAACCGATCAAGGAAAAGAATTTTACAACACCGATGTGCGGAAACTCTTGGCAAAGCATGACATTAATCATTATTCGACGTATTCGGTGATGAAGGCCTCCGTCGTAGAACGTTTCAATCGAACTTTGAAGAACAATATGTGGAAACTGTTTACGCTCAATGGAACCTATAAATGGATCGATGCGCTACCGCGTCTACTTTCAGAATATAACGCACGAAAACATAGAACCATCAAAATGTGTCCTCGCGATGTTACCCCTGCGATCGCCGATAAGCTGCTAGCCACCATATACAGCAACATAAAGATTGCTGCTCCAGCGAGATTCAAATTGGGCGAGTTTGTGCGTGTGAGCAAATTCAAAACAATATTCGATAAAGGCTATACACCGAATTGGACAACGGAGGTGTTCAAGATAGCGAAAGTACAGGCAACTAATCCCGCGACGTATCTGCTCATCGATTCTTGTGGAAAACCTGTTGCTGGAGGATTCTATGAATACGAGCTGCAACGCGTCACCGATCCTGATGTATATCTAGTGGAAAAAGTGTTGCGTAGGAAGGGGGATAAGGTATACGTTAAGTGGTTGGGGTTTGATAAATCACACAATTCATGGATAGTGAAAAATAATGTATTGTAAAATAATACATGGTTCAATAAATACAATGATATACATATACATATGTAAATGTGCATACAATATACAATGATACATATGCAATAATTCCACTATTTATAATAATTTCCATACATGTTATATTATACAATAAATACAAAATAATTTTCTATTTTACATCGATATTTTTTACAATGGAATTTTGTAATGTCCCCAGGGCAGAGTGTCGATCGAATCAGGTACGATATACCGCTTGTCATCGTGTGGACTTAGAGCGATTTTGGATTCCGAAATGGTGTACACTTTGTACAATTTAGACCGTATGCATGATTGTCTGCGAACCATTTCGATCTCCCTTTGCAAACACTGCGCGTAGTCGTCGAAAGTTACCGTTCTGGCTATGACGTTGGTCTTGACGCCTTTCGCTTGTTTTGTATCTTTTTTACCGTCTACGCGAAGTGCATACATTTTCGCTCTAAGACCTACGAATTCAGTCATTATCGCACCATTATTTTCATCCTTCATCAACCCTGGAACCTTCTTATTTAAGCGCGGCATATTATATGGATTGTTGATAGGATAATCGGATGTGTCAAATCTATCGATATTGTATTTCATAGTTTCATAGATATCTTCACACTGAATATGATAAATGAGGCTGTCTGTGTCTGTGTATAGAATTTTACAATTTTGTCTGTGCAGGGGAGACATGTATTCATGATGAAATTCATACAAACAAATTTTTGATATGTCCAGAATGCACATACCCACATATATCGGTTTGTTGAATTTCACCTCGACTTTTCGCAATTCAACAGCTATTAAATTTTCCGAAAATACACTTCTGCTGTGGAAATTCGGTTTAGCGATCATTGCCTCCGCGCCATATCGTCCATCCCATTGTGTTAAAAGTTTTACATCCACGTGATTTCGCACGTTTTCCATAGTTTTACCAAATACCGCATTGTTCATCAATTTGTATAAATTTTTTCAAAATCGTTTGTCGCACCTGTTCTGAACCGTGTATTTAGTTCGATGTAATCGCGGAGCCAGGGAGATTGCGCGAATTGAAGCACGCGGTGTATCTTTGTAATACGAAGATCGTGACGCGTACACTGCTGCAGGTTGCGATAATGGATAATATAACGCTGCTTATCGTATAATGTTGCGAGTAAATTTTCCTGTCTGCTACCTGGCGGTTTGGCACGCGTCGGGCAGAATGGTAGATCAGCATGAGCATCATGCAGACGTTGCGGATATTCTAGATCTACCTCGAGAATGTATCCTGTGGGCGAATCGACAGCGATTGAAGACACATCGAAATTTGCGACATCTTCGACCCATTGAAATTGGGCATATGGTAGGGCCTGACACATTGCCCATCCGTACAAATTGTTTACGTCAAAGTACATCATGTATGATGATTGTTCCGATGCATCGTAAGATGACATGTACTTGTTATTGGCATGTGCATATCTTCCAGAACATTGACTTAAACCCCCGCGTATACCGCGTTCGATAAACATGACCATATCAACATCAGTGAGCAATTCGAATGTAATTTTGGTATGTTTTAGCATGGCATCCCATGTGAAACCAGGTACTGTATAATAATGCGCTGAATCTAATCCATAACTCTTGATACAACTTTCACGAAAATTTTCAAAAATATCTGCCAACAACAAGACATCTGTTTTCAAATATAAGTCGCTGTATTCGCCCAAGGTTTTAATCCCGAAACGTTGCCAAACAGTCTCAGCGTGCGCGTAATCACTCTCGGATACAGTCTCACCCGTTAACGAACTGTGGAATGACTCGCGCGGTGGTAAGCATGGATCCTGCAGCTTGCCCACACAATCAAGATATTCGTATGGAAAGACACCCTTTCGCGTTAATAAATTGAAATCTTCAATGGACAATGTTTCAAATTGGGATCGTAAAAATTTTAATTTATTTGTGCTAAGAAAAGATGCTAATTTGTCGAGACTGGTATTGAGAAATTTGTACGAATCGATGAATCGCAATTTAATACAATTTCGCGGGTCTGATTCAACCTGATCTTCGACATTTTTTGTGAAAGAAATATACTTTTCCTTAGTTATAGGCAATACGTCAACACAACCTTTGAAAGCGGTAGATATTTCTTCGATAATGAAATGTGAATCATAGCCGGATAAATTATGAAAAACTATGGGGATGTAAGACGCATTTTTATATTTTAAATTGCACTCCGAATGTGCAGGTCCTCTAAACCGTCCGGATAAATGGCAATGATCGCGAACTCGTTTATCACCAGCCTCAAATGGCTCTTCGCAAATATGACAATGTGACGCATTGCGAAATGTCGCCCACTGGTCTTTCGTCAACTTTTCCATGGAAGCATTATTGGCTAGAATGGGTTTGGCAAAATTTGGAAAATTTTTTAATTCGTCGACGAACCATGAAATACAATTCACATCGCGGCGACAGCGATATATCGACAGTGATGTATCATAAGAACAATGCATATAATATGCAATGCTATGCACTTTATGGTGTTGATATGTGTGTAATTTATCATCACCCATTCGATTGTCCCCCGTTTTCTCGATGATGCATTCGAGATCTGCATAAACCACGAAAGGGAGCCGCTCCTTCATGCAGTGGTTCTTAAAACAGAGCAAGTTGTTGTCTTCGCTGGGCAGCAGAATTGCACAATCATTCATTTTTCCACAGTCTAGCGAATGCATCTCCAACTTCTCGGCGGATCCAAAGTAATGCAGACATCTGCAAAAGCCAAAATTTTTTCTTTAATTTTTTCGCGAGACATTTCAACATTTCAACATTTCGCAAGTTTATATACATACCGATCACAGATGAATTTCTTTTTCCCATGCTTGCTCAGCTGCATGCTCACCAGCCTGGACAAGTCCTTGATTAGTACAAAGTGCCCTACATCCCCATGCTCTTTATTTGGTGTGTAGAGCAGATTGACATGTCGATCCCTCTTGCAGCTAGTGAGATGTAATGGAAACACTGCGACAATTATCTTCTCGGTCTTCTTCTCCAATCGCTCCTCGAAGCTGTACACATTGACCGAGATGTTGTTCAGCTGTTCAAACTTCCCAATCTGTTTCATGGACATTGGAAACTCAATGCCATGGAGATTTAATATGGTGTCATAATTGGGGTATGAACTTGGACGGTCAACATGTCTTTCGACAGGATGTAGTGCGGCAACCACTGCCCACGCGAAACAGGCGTTGTCTGAGGATTGTATGCTAATCGTCGCTTTCTTCAGCAATAATTCTCGTGGCAACTTGTGGTGACACCCCGCATGCAGTGGATTATACTTGTTGACATTGACAGTCAGATTGAGGATTCTCGTCAATGCCCACCCACTATCGCGTTCCTGGAACTCTTCCAGCGATGACAGGGTGGGTTCGATGACACATCGCTGGTACCACTCATGTAGATCAGATGTATCGAAGAGTTCACAGTTTCGGGTATTGATGCTTTTACAAGCATGCTTGTCCCCCGCAACAAATTCACCGTTGAACATTGTATTCACTTTGAGGTTCAGATGTTTCCTCAAAGCATCTCGTACATGTTCCAACACAATGATCTCCGCATCCTTGAGGAAGTTGCGCGGTTCGATGTAGTTGGAATTTAGCACGACACCAGTTAATATGCGGCTTTCGAATGCAGTGTCTATTTCACACCATGAAAGTCCTGTGCTCGAATGCCCGGCACCTTCATGCATGAAACGTCCACGCAACGATAGCTTCAGTCCTTCGAGTCGCGCGATTCGAGCAACCAATGATTGCCGAACACCAATCGATAATCGAGGATGTTTTATTCGGCTGTGTTCTTCCAACGATTCGATACACTCGTTGCACCGTTCTTCCCACGTGAGGTATTCTTCCCGTGAAATCAATCGTTCAGATTGATCTGACAATTGGCGTTCTACTTGCGCGAATTCTTCCATGGTCATTGATAAAGTGTAAATGTAATGTCTTTTTCTATGCAACACGATGCATCGATTTGAGGCTTTGTGCAGAGTAGAGCATGCTTTTATAGCTTGTGCAGCGATTTGGCATCTCTGTTGAACTCTTTCAGTGTTTCTCCCTCGAATGCATTGCATGCAAAAAACGAAGATTCCATGTGACACACGTATGATGAATTAGTGTGCAAAAATCATCCGACACAGTTTCTACCAACACCGCATAATTCTAAGATTCGACGCTTCCAAAGTATTATATTACATTCGACACGTGTCAAGTCTTCCATCCTCCTTCTGTGACACACGTATGACGAATTAGTGTGCAAAAATCATCCGATACAGTTTCTACCAACATCGCATAATTCTAAGATTTGACGCTTCCAAAAGTATTATATTACATTCGACACGTGTCAAGTCTTCCATCCTCCTTCTTTCCTCATTTCCATCACATATATGTATGGAAAAAAATATTTCTGCTGATGTTGCAAAAACAATCGTTCAGATTGTTCCAACATTTTGCGTTCTACTTGCGCGAATTCTTCCATTATCCCAGTTTCTGCTGATGCTGTTACATTCAACACGTGTCGAAACTTTCAATCTTGAGGATGGGAACTGAAATTGCAATCATGTGATATGCTATGATGTTCTCCCTCGAATGCATTGCATGCAAAAAACTGATGATCCATCCCAGTATTCTATGGAGGGGATGGTGCTGTGCACCTCTATTTAATCCAGCTCCTCGTGCGGTATTACATTAATCGCTCAGTAGCTCTCCAGTGACGTTCGACATATACAAACACAGTGCTCCACAAATGTATAACGTTAGTGTTGGGAATTATTACACTCCAATAATCGCAGACGATAATGCATGTTCAAACATTACGACTACATCTAACAGGTATGATATAATTTTTTTCATATCCTCTCATGATTTTTAGTTGTGTTTTCTCGATAGTAGTGATCATTTTCATAGCTTTTATTGTTCTTTTTTTTAGCTCCCATTACACAGCTCGCATCATGGTTAGAAGATATGCGCTAACATCTACAGCATATAAGTACTTGGAAATCGGAATCAGTGTGCGGCCTATAACACAAGTAGAAATCGTTCTCGGCGACAATCGAGGGAATCAGTTGGTATTGCCTATTCCAACATGGAAAGGATTAATCGAAAAACGCACCGACATCGAGCAGCGCATGCGATCAAGCGGATCATCACTACGGATTAATGATTTGGTGGTGGAATTTTGTGTAATGTATAATTCGCAAATGGTAAAGATGATGCGATATAATAAGTCGCTATATTTCAAACCTGCCACATTAATCTGTTTATTTAATCTCGAGCGCTGTATCAATCATGTATATATGCAGCTTTATGAAACTATACATTATGTTGATACGAAGTTTTCAAATTTTGTGAGCGTGTTACAGCGGTGTGATACCGTCGATGAAACTTTAGACTCATGCTGCGCTGCTAAAGCTATATGCGATAGTGAATATTTTGATGGTAAATCTCTTGTTGATTGCGAACTGCTGGCGTGTGTCTTGAATGATATTATCGATGTCGCTCGCAGCAAATCGATACGAAGTTTTCAAATTTTGTGAGCGTGTTACAGCGGTGCGATGCCGTCGATGAAACTGTAGACTCATACATCGCGCACGTATAAGATTTGTTATTGAGGGGACACTATCTCTCTACAAACTGGAATTTCTAGTGACATTTGTTTGGTAGCTTGTGTTTTAGCTGCTCTCAGTCTTTGAATTTCCAGCGAAATTTGTTTGATAGCTTGTGTTTTAGCTGCTCTCAGTTTTTCCACCACCCATGTTCTCTACAAACTGGAATTTCCAGTGAAATTTGTTTGATAGGTTGTGTTTTAGTTGCTCTCAGTTTTTTCCACCACCCATGTCTCTGTTAGCCCAATGATATCCAGTTGTTCTACGAATTCCTCGAATTCTATGAAGAATTGTATATCTTTCTTTACTAGCCCATGGATATTCCAGAATCCTGTTTTTATTGTCAACTTTTCTCCCTCGCTCTTTATGAAACTATGCATCATGTGGATGCGAAGTTTTCAAATTTTGTGAGCGTGTTACAACGGTGCGATGAAACTTTAGACTCATGCTGTGCTGCTAAAGCTATACGCGATAGTGAATATTTCGATGGTAAATCTCTTGTTGATTGCGAACTGCTGGTATGTCTTGAATGATATTATCGATGTCTCTTGTAGCAAAATATTAAAATTGTACAATTATTCTTTGTAACAATTCTCTTGTTGATTGCGAACTGTTGGTGTGTGTATGTCTTGAATGATATTATCGATGTCTCTTGCAGCAAAATGTTAAATTGTACAATTATTCTTTGTAACAATATATATATTTTTCCTTTTATTTATTATTATTATGTAACAATATATATATATAATTTCTTGAACATACATTACTTCTCAATTTTATTTACTCACCATCCATCCTCCTTCTTTCCTCTACATTTTATTTACCCACCTTCCTCCTTCTCTCACCACCTAATTTTAACATTCAACGTTTCTAAAAGTATTATTTCTCTGCGTTTGGGAAAAAATTTCTATCATATATATATACAGGGTGTCCCAAAAATGCTGCGGTTCCTTAAAGGGGGTGATTCGGGGGGTGATTGCTAACAACTTTTTCCTTTGCGAAAATGTCCTCCGCGGTTTCGTTAACGAGATATTAATAAAAAGCACCGACCAATCAGAGCGCGAGCCTTCCGCTGGAGGTCCCGCGCTAGCGTGGCCGCGCGCCGGGCCGCGCTGCGACTACGAACAAGCAAGGCGGCATGCATCGAAGGAAATTGCGTAGAATGGCAAATGAAAAAGACGTAACAAAAAAATCGAACCTTTTGCCATGGTTTGTTTGCCATTTAAAGTGAATAATGAATAAAGGATAAATGGATGAAAATCACGTGTAACGTAAAAAGACGAATACACATTTTTTTTAGAAGATTCGAAAATAATAATTATTTGAAGTGGGAGGATAAGGAATACGTAAAATTCCTTGTGTTAATAACATATCCACGAAAAGGTAATGTAACAGGAAATTAACGAAAAGTGATCGTAGTTCGTTATTGTGATAAAAATCCGTAACTCAATAACGGCCAGCACTGTTGCTGATAACGAATAAGTCTGTTTAAAAAGCCCGAATAAATATTTTCGTACGAGAATTTTGAGAATTATCGCCGGAAATAAGCCATAGCTTGCGTTAAATTTAAAAATGAATGATCACCATTAAAGTAACTAAAACTCACCCTTGTAGAAAATTCACCTGCAACTTGAAAACTTGTGTCACTGGGTCACTGAACCGATCCTGGTCATCGATGGACGAGCCCAGTGCACAGCTGATCCCAGGTATACGACACTACCCAAAGTTAAGGGTCGCAATGTCAGGTGCGTCCAGGTCAACGTACCGATTATTCACTTCACTGCACGGCTACTAACACTGGTCACTTAATTTATTTTTCATGGAACGTGTTGTTGCTACGTTCTAAAAATTGGTGGAAATGAATTTTTACTTGGCGTTCGGAGCCGTGGGTAATTCCCGCGCAAATTCTCACGCTGCAGCACTTGCGTCCTCGTTGTTCGGGGGGTACACACAGAACTTCGCGTAATACTCTTGAGCAGAGATCATTTGTCTGCGACGCGATTGCTGACTGCTGACTGACAAGATTTTTTCCAAGCGACTTCTTCTACCCCCAAATAGTTTCTCTCGTTCCATTATGAGTTGACCCCCACCAGGCCAAGAGGCTTCAGGTAAAAAGAAGCCAGCACATTTTCGGAACACACGTGTTTTGCAGAAGTGCAACGAAAACTTTCACAAAAGCCCGCGCTCCGTCCTTCTACTGCCAATGTACCCATTGCTTCGAGATAGAAAACAGACACCACGTGTATCGGTTCGAAAGGGTCCGAAGGGAAGAGACGCAGAAAGTCTTCGAGTTGCTATAAAGAAGAAAATGCATACCATTCCTGTTTCCCCTTTCTGACACCCTGAGTTCACGTCTGCTACGAGGCGGAACCAATTAAGTTATAAATTATCCGAAACTGTAGGAAACCGTTCTCTACCGCCGACTTGCGGGACAATACGGTCATAAACCGCGACCCTGGCGAAATGCTCTGGCTGATCAGCCTGATTAATTTTGGAGAACTAGAAATTACAGAGTATTATCCAGCATCAATACGTCTCGCGGAGAGACACAGGAAAAGAAGGGATAGTGCGCTGACTGCGCGTAGTCCCGCCTGCTTCGTCCTACCCTCAAATTAAAGACGGATCCCTTATCTCTCGTGTCTAAACACGCGCTCGAATTTCAAAACAGAAGCATGCGTCGACGTATTCGGTGCGAGAGAAGGTGGGCCTTGGGGAGGAGATATTGCTGTGAAGAGGGCCTCTTCAGGACAGCGGCCATTTGGGAGGGATGCAGGGCAGATTGGTTAGTTTGGGGCCAATCGGACCTCAAGCCCACAGTCTCTCGCACCGAATACGTCGACGCGTGCTTGTGTTTTGAAATTCGAGCACTTGTTTATACTCGAGAGATAAGGGATCCGTCTTTAATTTGAGGGTAGGACGAAGCAGGCGGGACTACGCGCAGTCAGCGCACTATCCCTTCTTTTCCTGTGTCTCTCCGCGAGACGTATTGATGCTGGATAATACTCTGTAATTTCTAGTTCTCCAAAATTAATCAGGCTGATCAGCCAGAGCATTTCGCCAGGGTCGCGGTTTATGACCGTATTGTCCCGCAAGTCGGCGGTAGAGAACGGTTTCCTACAGTTTCGGATAATTTATAACTTAATTGGTTCCGCCTCGTAGCAGACGTGAACTCAGGGTGTCAGAAAGGGGAAACAGGAATGGTATGCATTTTCTTCTTTATAGCAACTCGAAGACTTTCTGCGTCTCTTCCCTTCGGACCCTTTCGAACCGATACACGTGGTGTCTGTTTTCTATCTCGAAGCAATGGGTACATTGGCAGTAGAAGGACGGAGCGCGGGCTTTTGTGAAAGTTTTCGTTGCACTTCTGCAAAACACGTGTGTTCCGAAAATGTGCTGGCTTCTTTTTACCTGAAGCCTCTTGGCCTGGTGGGGGTCAACTCATAATGGAACGAGAGAAACTATTTGGGGGTAGAAGAAGTCGCTTGGAAAAAATCTTGTCAGTCAGCAGTCAGCAATCGCGTCGCAGACAAATGATCTCTGCTCAAGAGTATTACGCGATGTTCTGTGTGTACCCCCCGAACAACGAGGACGCAAGTGCTGCAGCGTGAGAATTTGCGCGGGAATTACCCACGGCTCCGAACGCCAAGTAAAAATTCATTTCCACCAATTTTTAGAACGTAGCAACAACACGTTCCATGAAAAATAAATTAAGTGACCAGTGTTAGTAGCCGTGCAGTGAAGTGAATAATCGGTACGTTGACCTGGACGCACCTGACATTGCGACCCTTAACTTTGGGTAGTGTCGTATACCTGGGATCAGCTGTGCACTGGGCTCGTCCATCGAAGACCAGGATCGGTTCAGTGACCCAGTGACACAAGTTTTCAAGTTGCAGGTGAATTTTCTACAAGGGTGAGTTTTAGTTACTTTAATGGTGATCATTCATTTTTAAATTTAACGCAAGCTATGGCTTATTTCCGGCGATAATTCTCAAAATTCTCGTACGAAAATATTTATTCGGGCTTTTTAAACAGACTTATTCGTTATCAGCAACAGTGCTGGCCGTTATTGAGTTACGGATTTTTATCACAATAACGAACTACGATCACTTTTCGTTAATTTCCTGTTACATTACCTTTTCGTGGATATGTTATTAACACAAGGAATTTTACGTATTCCTTATCCTCCCACTTCAAATAATTATTATTTTCGAATCTTCTAAAAAAAATGTGTATTCGTCTTTTTACGTTACACGTGATTTTCATCCATTTATCCTTTATTCATTATTCACTTTAAATGGCAAACAAACCATGGCAAAAGGTTGGATTTTTTTGTTACGTCTTTTTCATTTGCCATTCTACGCAATTTCCTTGGATGCATGCCGTCTTGCTTGTTCGTAGTCGCAGCGCGGCCCGGCGCGCGGCCACGCTAGCGCGGGACCTCCAGCGGAAGGCTCGCGCTCTGATTGGTCGGTGCTTTTTATTAATATCTCGTTAACGAAACCTCGGAGGGCATTTTCGCAAAGGAAAAAGTTGTTTACAATCACCCCCCGAATCACCCCCTTTAAGCAACCGCAGCATTTTTGGGACACCCTGTATATATATATATATATATATATATATGGAACAAACATTTATGTCAACGTCGCATAATTCTATCTATTATTCATACGTTCTTCGCGTCGCGAAAATAACATCCTTCACGACTGCTCCAGAGGAGTCAAATTACGTGTAATCGCGCGATACGCTGTGATATTAAATCGGAACGCTTTAAAATGCTGCATATTTGTTTGAAAAAAATTATTTACTCATCATCCATCCTCCTTCTTTCCTCGTCGCCTAATTTTAAAACCAAACAAATATGTATCATGCATTCTTCGCACTGTGGAGAAATGGTATCGTCTCGCGCGACTTCGCCAGAAGAATCAAATTACACGCGTTATCGCGCGAGATGATACCATTTTCACAGTGCTATGAATGCGTGATGCATATTTGTTTGCTAGAGTTTGAAAAATTGGTAGCTTTAGAATGTATGATGCATATTTGTTTGCTCGGTTGGTTTGGAAAAAAATATTCTGGCGGTAGATCTGATTTAGAACCAATATTTGGGGAAAAAAAATTTCTGGGGCCGGATCGAGTCTGAAAAAAGATTTTTTCATACAAGACCCAGCCCCAGAAATTTTTAGAGGGAGGGGGCAACCCTCTGAAAATTTTCCAACAATGAGTCAGGTCTGGAGAGGTCTCCGTGGCGGCTCGGTCCGGACTGATCCCCACCACGATTACAGCTTCCCCCACTCCGCGGTTCGTGCGCGCGCAACAGGTCTTCCACTCCCCACTCTCCCCGCGCCTATAGTTCCCGCCACCGCACTTCCCCGCGTGCCCTCACTTCCCCCGCCCCCGCGCTCCCCTCAGAGGACCTGGGTTAGAATCGGCTTTGCCTTACTACTTTCTGCCAACGTCGGTTTGTGATCGTCCGATGAATCCTCTCCATGTGGCATCGTGGAATCGTACGGTATTCGTTGCACCACTCGCGAAAATTCCGGGACTACACTCCGCTGGAACCACTGCTGTCTGTTAAAATTGCGATCGGTGCAGCCCAACGTCCTTTGGGGCTCAGCAATGCACCGGCGGGCAAGCAATTTAACACAGAGGAGAAAGAAAAAGAAAACGAAAATTGAGTTTTTTGATAACACTCTCGCGGTTGCGCGAAGAAAAAGAACACGAGAATACGAAACCGAACTCGCGAGTCGGTATCCACTAAAAGAATTGCTGTTGCGACGCAAAATCGTCGAGCACGTGGCGTGGTGCGATCCTTCGCCACACGTGGATGGACCGTATTTTTTCGCTGTTCTCATTGGCTTCGAAACTATTCACTTCCCCGTCGGGGTCACCAATGTAGGAAATGGGTGTTTGAAATGAACATTTCCTTACATTTAATCGCAATACGTTTTATTACGATTCGAAATACAGACACGGAGTCACCGAGTAGCTCCCAATCGAACAAACACCACGAGAGAAGTGCTCTCCGGTCCGTCGTTTCCGCCGGCGGCGGCGGCCGAGGCCCCTCGTTGAGGCTCGGGGTTTTCCGGTCGCCTGCCGTTGCTAGGCGCGTGCCCGCGAACATTCGAACTGTGGCAAGCCGCCACATATATACACCCCCCCCCCCCCCCACACGAAAATATAACCCTACGCACCCACACGGGTCAATTTCGTTGAGGATTCGCAAATAACGTGGTTCCTGCGGACATACCAGTGACAACCCTCGTGCTGGTTTCGCTGAATTCAAATCATAGTTGCATTTCTTCATTCGAACGTTTGTGTCACTAGCAGTGGTGGGGTTTACTAGAAAGGTAAATAAGAAATGTAAATAATTGTATAAAATGTTGAAAATGTATTCAATGTCAAAAATTCAAATACAAACTATTAACCTCTACCAGTCTACCTATTGCATTGAATTTTACTGCCCAATATTTTAAATTACTTTAAAAAGAAAGATTGGAATGTAATTATAAAAATCCTACTAATATAATAAAATGCGAAAGTTTGGATGTTTGTTACTTCATCACGTTGCAACTGCGTAACGGATCTTTCTGAAATTTGTATGCATGTACTTAGTCTAGGCCCAGAAATAACATATAGGATACTTTTTATCTCGATTTTTTTTTACCGATCTGGACCAAATTTTGCATAATTATTCTCTAGGACTCTGCGGAAAATATAGGCTACCATGTAATCTGAAGGTCCCACCCCTTCCCTCTTATTTCACTCTGTGACAAGCAAAGTTTTACCTGGGCAATAATTTAAAATTTTTTAATAAATATCATATCTTTGGTGTGCAAAAGATACTCAAATTTTTACATACATATATCAACTTATCAACATGGATTCTGAAGAAATTGATAAAGCTTTGGCAGATTATTTCTTTCAATGTAACATTCCAATTAGTGTTATTGAATCTGACCACTTTAAGAACTTTGTTCATAAATTGAACCCGGCTTATAAAATTCCAAGTCGAATGACATTGTCAATATAATTTACTTAATGCAAACTTTCAAGAATACAAAAAATCAATAACCAGTGTGGAATCCAAAGATGCAGTTCTATTTTTAGACGGTTCAAAAAATCCAACAATAAAAATGTTGTTGCAATTCTGAATTTAAGTGATAACAGGTACATTTATCTCGATGCCTGGAATTTTAGTTGTATCAGAGAAACTGGTGAAGCATTAATAGAAGTTGTTAATCAATGTATGATAATGGCGCAAGAACAATTTAATTTGAATATATATACAGTAATAACAGACAATGCCTCAAATATGATGTCCATGGGAAAAACAATCAATGTATGACACATGACTTGTAATAGCCACAGTGCGAATTTATTATGCAAATCATTATTAGATAAGGATTTTTCCGTTAAAGTGAACAATTTATTAAAAGAGTTTAAGTCTCCAGCTCTGGAATCCCAGGTATTAGCTCTTGCTGGTCAGAGAATGATTTTAGCTGCTGAGACTCGTTGGTGCAGCTATCGAGATACCTTTAGAAGATGTCTAAGGCCCGGTGCACACGAGCGGCACGCGTCATTTTGCAGTCGCGTCAATATGACGCTGCGTCTTGCGCGTCCAATTTTTTAGCGGTATGCGTCAATTTTGCAGCACGTCGGTACGACGCTGCGTCCAACGCGTCGTTTGATATGATCGGCAAGTGTTAATTTTGATTATCCATCAGTTTCAATCTAACCATGGAGACGTTAGCAGGTACGGAACAAATAAAGAAATTTATTCGCTTGTATATTTGTTATAATATCCTATATGGATCTCAAGGAAAAAGAAAATATTGGGTTCATCCTTTCAACAGTACACGTTTCCTTAAAGGTGCATTCAGGGCTATGTTCAGTGATTTAAGAGAGGATGAGTCAAATTTTTTTAAACTATTTTCGTATAAGTGTGAAATCGTTTGACGAATTGTGTATAAAAAATAGTAGAAACGTGGAATGTCAAAACACTGCTATGAGACATGCTATTCCACCACTTGAAATGATTGCAGTTACATTGAGGTAAGTGTACAATTTATTTTTTTAAATTATGAACAAAAGTAACTTATTACTGTACATTAAATTTGTACAGTAAATTTCTTAAACAGAAGAGGGTTAATGAATTAATAATTAATGAAATAACTAATAATAATAACTAATAATAATAACTAATTAAACCAGCTTGATTATTGTAACCGGTCGATATCTATTGTAGTTGAGGGGGTTCGAATTTTTTGTATAATATTTAAAATTTCTATCTTAAATTGAATTTTCTGATCCTCATTAAATCTTTTTAATGTTGGGACTAAAGATTGCAGAAATAACTCGTCTTCATTGGGTTTTCGTTTTGTTTCCGGTGCGGTCATACAGGGTGTCCCAAAAATGTCGGACTTCCTTGAAAGGGGTTACTCAGGGGGTGATTTGAAACAACTTTTTCCTTAGCGAAAATATTGTCCGAAGCTTCGTTAAGGAGATATTAAGCAAAAACCCCGACCAATCAGAGCGCGCGCCTTCCGCCTGAGTTCCCGCGGTAGCGTTGGCTACGAGGTAGGCGACCGCGCTTGTGCTACGAACGTACGAACAAGCAAGTCGGCATGCATCGAAGGAAACCGCGTTACACAGTTTTTTTTTAAAGCAGAATCTTAAATAAGAATAATTTGAAGTGAGAGGACAAGAAGTACGTAAATTTCGTTTTTAAAGAAGGCATAAACGAAAAGGTAACGGAACAGAAAATGTACGACAAGTGATCGTAATTCGTTATTGAGGTAAAAATCCGTAGTTTAACAACGGCCAACACAACTAAATTTAAAAAATAATATTAGGTGTATGAATAAATTCTTTCCGACTGGAATTTCTATCGCGGTGGTATTCAGAAGCTGCCAGAAAAATGGCAAAAGGTAATTAACAATAATGGAAATTATTTCGATGATCGAGTTGTTTTCATATTTTTTAAATCGAACCGTTATTGTACCCTAAAATCGGAAAGAATTTATTTTCACACCTAATAATCACCAATAAATTAAATAAAACTCACCCTTTCGGACATTCCTTTCCTTGCTTTCCTTCCCTTTTCGGAAACCTGTGTCACTGGGTCACTGTACCGATCCTGGTTATCGGTGGACGAAAAGGTTTATGATTAAGTAGCGCCCAGTGCTCAGCTGATCACACTGCGTCCGGGTTAATGTACCGAATATTCACTTCACTGCACGGCTACTAACACTGATCACTGAATTTATTTTTCACGGAACGTGTTGTTCCTACGTTATAAAAATTGGTGGCCGCGAAAGGGGCCGATTACTGTTAATTACTGGGACGAGATTACTACTATTACCCGGCGAAAAGAAATTGCGTGGCAGACTGTCTCGAGCTGTGCAGTCCGCTGCTGTGACGATTGGTCGAGTCACCTATTTGGGCACACTTTTAAAGACGGGACACACGTATTTTGGTTATTGGCTGAAGTTGCCACATACATTGTCGCACCGCGCGACGAAGAGATCGAACGAAACACGAGATCGAGTGGGATAGAGCGATTTGACCAAGCGTAGCCTACGCTTTTGTTTTGACGATCGTCGGTCGGATCCGCATCTGATCGCTGCACAGCAGCGGACTGCACAACCCGAGACAGTCTGCCACGAGTTTTCTTTTCGCCGGGTAATAGTAGTAATCTCGTCCCAGTAATTAACAGTAATCGGCCCCTTTCGCGGCCACCAATTTTTATAACGTAGGAACAACACGTTCCGTGAAAAATAAATTCAGTGATCAGTGTTAGTAGCCGTGCAGTGAAGTGAATATTCGGTACATTGACCCTGCGATCAGCTGAGCACTGGACGCCGATGACCAGGATCGGTACAGTGCCCTACTGACACAGGTTTCCGAAAAGGGAAGGAAAGCAAGGAAAGGAATGTCCGAAAGGGTGAGTTTTATTTAATTTATTGGTGATTATTAGGTGTGAAAATAAATTCTTTCCGATTTTAGGGTACAATAACGGTTCGATTTAAAAAATATGAAAACAACTCGATCATCGAAATAATTTCCATTATTGTTAATTACCTTTTGCCATTTTTCTGGCAGCTTCTGAATACCACCGCGATAGAAATTCCAGTCGGAAAGAATTTATTCATACACTTAATATTATTTTTTAAATTTAGTTGTGTTGGCCGTTGTTAAACTACGGATTTTTACCTCAATAACGAATTACGATCACTTGTCGTACATTTTCTGTTACGTTAGCTTTTCGTTTATGCCTTATTTAAAAACGAAATTTACGTACTTCTTGTCCTCTCACTTCAAATTATTCTTATTTAAGATTCTGCTTTAAAAAAAAAAATGTGTAACGCGGTTTCCTTCGATGCATGCCGACTTGCTTGTTCGTACGTTCATAGCACAAGCGCGGTCGTCTACCTCGTAGCCAACGCTACCGCGGGAACTCAGGCGGAAGGCGCGCGCTCTGATTGGTCGGGGTTTTTGGTTAATATCTCCTTAACGAAGCTTCGGACAATATTTTCGCTAAGGAAAAAGTTGTTTCAAATCACCCCCTGAGTAACCCCTTTCAAGGAAGTCCGACATTTTTGGGACACCCTGTAGAGGGCAGGCTTTCGTTTTTCGTTACGCTACGCTTTGGCTCGGCTTGTCGAAAATCTATTTCGGTGATCTGAAGACTATATGGCGCCGAAATATGGCTCTTCTTAAAAGCTTATACAAACTATAAATTGCAAGATGACATTGATTGTTAGTATTTTACGTGTTGTGGAACACTTAACTAACATTTTCGCGTGTCGTACGTCGAAAAATATTAAAACTTGACGCTGTTACTGACAATCCCGCAAATCTCCGCACTCCGCGCATGTCTAAATAAACGGTGCCCATCCTACAACACGTATAAATCATTGAGAACAAGGAATCCAAACGTTTTTGTAAAATTTTGTATTCGTAGTTTTCGGGACCCGAGGACATTTTGCATTAGTTTATTTATTACTTGGGAACGGTGGATTAGTAGTTAAAACTCTATGTTTCATTACAAATTGATTGGCCGTTTCCCCTCATTAACTATTTTATATTTTTAATTTTTTTATTATTCCTAGATATGTACATATGAGAACACAGCTATTGTACTTTTTAAAGCACAAGTGGAAAAATGGTTCTGGATTTACGGACGTCGCGACTCGCGAGTGAGATGAAATGGGATGGAATAAGAGAGAATGAAAGCAAGTGAGAAACGGCACGAAGGTCCTTTACGCGACAAACGATCAATCTGGCAACGGCAACAAAGTATGATACAATGGGTGCGTTCAGCGCACCCAACTGTTGGCCAACTGTTCACTAGCGCTCACTGATCTTTCGCTGAACGCTACCGCTCAGTTGCGCTCTTTTCAACACGTTCAGTGAGCAGTCGCCATTTTTTCGAGCGAAGATAAACGCCGCTCACTTTACCCAACACGTTGTGTTACAAGATGGCGTCCCCCATAAGTACTAGCAGCAATATGTATATTTCTGAATACATTTATACCGACGAAACGTACAAAATTACAGCCTCGATGGAGGTACATAACAGATTATTTACAGGTATTTGATTAGAAATATTTATTTACATTTATAACCTTTATTCTATTAACGCGTTGAATGTCGTGTAAGTTATATTTGGTTTACAGTTTTTTGCTCTATAATTATAAATATTTGTGCTAAAACATGCTTCCAAAAGTAACCAATATAATTGATAATGTATAACGCGTCACTACATATACAGGTTAGAAACGAATATATGAACATGTGTAACTCACATGACTATTTTTCCCCTCTCCGCGTCTCACTGAAATTCCTAATACTCTGCCCTAAGTTTCACTTCAAAAGTATTGTTATATTTTTGTGACGACATAGTAAGGCTTTAATGTATAACACAGAGAGTAACTCATACAACTATAACTCTTTAGAACAATAGGAAGGTAATATAGGAGTATCTCGATATCGGTCGGCTCGCGATGGCGTTTGATTATCAAGTGACAGCTTGACAGGCGATCGGTCCGATCGCCTTCTTCTCGCTGTCCTCTTGTCTTCGTCGCGAGCACCAGCGGGCCATGGATTCTATCCATCGGGTGCTCGCAACACTACTCCCCTTCCTCGAAAAGCGGTCGTCCCGACCGCTGCCGCTTCTTGTTCTGCCGTCGTGTCCCGGTCCGGAAGGGTGGAGAGGACGTTTTGTGGCCCCTTCCGTCCGTCGCCTCGGCATTTGCCTTCGCGCCCAGGGGAAAACCACTCCCAAAAACCCTGGGCAAGGCGTGGGTTTGTGGTGTCTGTGTCTCTGTCCTCCTCTTGCATCTTGGTTCTTGGATACTTCTTTCTTGATCTGTTTCTCTCTTCTTCGATGGCGCGTCTTCTTCTTGGACAGAGACGGCCGGTAATCTTGCTCTTCGACGGTCGTTTATTTTCTTTTTCGGTCTCTTCGACGATCCGGCACCCGTTATCCCTCTAGTGCGACTCCCGCGATGTCCCAGCATCCAACATGGCTCTATCCTGCGTTCCGGTGCGAGTCCCGCGTTGTCCCTTTGGTCCTTCTCCGGAGTGTCCCACGGCGACGTTGTCGCTCCGGCGTTGTCGTTCTGCTCGTTGTCGTCTGCCCTCGGTTCTGTTCGACGTGTGTCCCACGGCGTCTCCGGGGCTCCGTTCTGGAACTCCTCCCTTCCAGCGTTGTATCCAGGCTCGTCCTCGTAGTGGTCCTGTTCGTCCCTCTGGTCTGTTGTCGGTCCTGGGTTTTCCTTGCATCTGGTGCTTCTGGGGTCCCTTTATTAAAACGAACGAACATTATTTCTTGTTCGGTCTCTTTTCTCGATTCGGTGGAGTCGGGGAGAACCGGCTAGACAGAATGGCGAGACGAGCACGAAGCAGAGGGTCGCAGCTAGTCACGACCGTGCTACGGCCCTCTCCCCAAACGATCCGTTCGGAATTCCCTACTCGTCTTCTATCTTCTTGCTTCTTATCTCCTCCAGTTTTCCTTTCCTTGGCTTTCTGATGGCCCCATTCCTCTTCGTGGCCTCTGGTGCTGTCCCAGGGGACCGTCTCGTTGCAGCTCGTCAACGGCCCCGTCTCCGCGATGCCCCCTCCGACCGGTCCGTGCGTCGCACGTCCGTCCGGTGGTTGGGGACACCATTTCCCGTCTGCTGCCCACCCTGTCAAGCTGGGCCTGTTGGTACGCATGTACCGGGGAGCCGCCCAGATCCAAGTCAACAGGGCTAGAGGAGCGGTTCCACGTATGTCCGCGCTCCTCTGCGGGCTGCTACTCTGTCGTAGCACATTCGGGGAATTCGGGGTCGCATCCAAGCCGCGGTAGCAGTCCCCCGACACCTTGTCCCTCGTCGTGGGGTATCGTGTTGTCTGGAACAATCAAGGGAAGAGGGCCGGACTACGAAGGTATCCTTCGTAGTCCCGTCCACCGATTAGTCTATAACTAATCTTCTCTCTTGATGTTTGTCCCTCGACGTCTTTATCCTTCTTGAAGTTGGCCATCGTACTTCGCAAGGCGGCGTATGTGTACCACCTTGCACTTGGTCTTGGATGAACGTCGAATCCTGTAGACGACGTCGTTAATCTTGTTCACCAGCGTGTAGGGTCCTTCCCAGTCGGACTGCAATTTCGGACATTTTCCTTTTACTCTTCGTGGTTGGAACAACCACACTCGTTCACCTGGCTGGAACTCCACCGCGTGGACGCGGCTGTCGTACCAGGACTTCATCTTCGAACTATAAATGTCCAGCCGGCGTCGAACAAACTCGTGGATCCTCTTCATTCTTCCCCGAATCCATTCGGAATATCCTTGTTCAACGTCCTCGTCTTCTCTCACTTCAGGGGGTAAACCTCTCCAAAGTTGCTGGGGCAGGCGAAGTTCCTGTCCATACAGGACCATCGCTGGCGTTAATTGAGTCGCTTCATGTCTTGCCGACCTATAAGCGAGGAGGAACATGGGAATCCATTCGTCCCAATCCCGCTGGTGTTCTGAAACAAACATTGCAAGGTATTGGAGCAATGTTCTGTTCAAACGTTCTACTAGACCGTCGGATTGGGGATGCAAAGGAGTAGTTCGTGTTTTCCTGACTCCAAGCAGCTTCAACAATTCTTTGAACACAGAGGATTCAAAGTTCCTTCCTTGATCTGTGTGTATCTCCAGCGGTACACCATGCCGACATACTACGTTGTGTAGAAGAGCCTTTGCCACTGTGACAGCTCGTTGGTCTGGCATCGCGATTACTTCCGGCCACCGGGTAAAGTAATCCGCCACGACCAGCATAAATCTGTTCCCGGCCTGGGACCTCGGGAGCGGACCCACAACGTCCAGGGCAAGCCTCTCGAACGGAGCTCCCACGTTGTACACCTTCAGGTTCCCTGCTCCCTTCTGACGTGGTCCCTTCTTCGCCGCACAGACGTCACACCGCCGGCACCACTCTTGAACGTCCTGTCGACACGTAGACCAGAAGAACTGTTGGCGGATCTTTGCCAAGGTCTTGTTTATTCCGAAGTGTCCAGCTGCTGGCTCATCATGGAATCCCTTCAATATTTCTGTGACCCTTTCGCGTGGTACCACTAGAAGCCACGAGGTCGTCGCACCATCATGGGACTCCCATTTCCAGTCGGGCTTCTCTCCTTCCCCCTTCTTTTTCAGGATGAAGCCGATCGCTTCATCCTTCTCCTGGCTTCGTTTCCACTCTTCCGTGTCCTCTTCTTCGGCGAAGAGACGATGAATCTTCTTCGAGGGGTTCCCTTCCTCTTCCGCTTCCTTCTTCTCCAGCCGGTCGCAGTTCTTACAATTTTCTTCGACGCAAGGTCTTCGTGAAAGTCCATCGGCGTTACCGTGGGCTTTTCCCTCCCGATGGCGAATCTCGAAGTCGTATTCCTGCAGTCGTTCAATCCAACGTGCGACCTGTCCTTCGGGCCTCTTAAAAGTCAGCAGCCAGCGCAGCGCTGCATGGTCCGTCCGTATTAGAAATCTTCGTCCGTAGAGATAGTGGTGGAAATGTTCAATGGATTTCACCACTGCCAGTAGTTCTCTCCGGGTGACGCAGTAGTTCCTCTCTGTTTTTCCCAAGGTCTTGGAGAAAAAGGCCACAACTTTTTCCTGTCCTTCGTGCTCCTGTGAGAGGACGCCGCCCATGGCGAAATTAGAGGCGTCCGTGTCCAGAATGAAATCCTTATTTGCCACCGGGTAGGCTAGTACCGGGGCTCTAGTGAGTCTTCTCTTCAGCTCCTGGAAAACTCCTTGGCATTCTTCTGTCCATTCGTATTTCTGTTTGGTCTCGGTGAGGCGATGCAGGGGTTTGGCGATCCTGGAAAAATCCTTGACAAATTTCCGGTAGTACGTGCACAATCCTAAGAAGCTTCTTAATTCCGTGACGTTCTTCGGCTGCGGCCATTCTGAAATCGCCTTAATCTTCTCCGGGTCCGTCTTGACTCCGCTCTCGGTGACGATGTGTCCTAGGTATTTGACTTCTCGGCAGAAGAAGGAGCATTTCTTGGGGCTCATCAACAGTCCAGCTTGACGTAAACGTGAAAACACTATTCGTAGACGTTCCAGCTCCTGTTCAAAATCGTTCCCGTAGATGATGATGTCGTCCAAGTAAACCAAGCAAATTTTCCAAGTGAGGTCTTGGAGTACGTCCTCCATTAGTCGTTCGAAGGTCGCTGGGGCGTTGCAAAGTCCAAAGGGCATCACTTTGAACTGCCACAGTCCCGTTCCCACTGAAAACGCAGTCTTCTCTCGGTCCTCCTTGTCCATAGCGATCTGCCAATATCCGCTCTGTAAATCCACGGTAGAAAACCACGATGATCCTGAGAGAGCGTCCAGAGTATCCTCGATGCGGGGCAGGGGATACGAATCCTTCTTCGTGACCTCGTTCAGACGACGGAAGTCTACGCAGAAACGAATACTTCCATCCTTCTTCTTCACCAGGACAATCGGAGAAGACCATGGGCTACAGGATTCTTCGATTACGCCCTGAGCCAACATCTTCCGGAGTAGCTCCTCCACTTCTGTTCGACGGTGTAGAGGCAACCTCCGTGGTGCCTGCTTTATGGGTCTGTGATCTCCGGTGTCTACGACGTGCTTTACCCGGTTGCAGTTCCCAATTTGACTCGGGTCCGTGGCGAACACGTCCTGAAATTCGCAGAGTACTTCAGCAAAAAGCCCTTTCTGCCTTTCCGACAAACCTGACGAGCAGCGGGTATACAGCTCCTCCAAATGCTGTGGGACGCCCTTTCCCTTTCTTTCTTTCTGTTTCTTCTTCTCGGCGGTCGGCTCACCACAGCGTATTTCTGGTTGGCCAGGAATGCACAGCACATTCCGGGATAGGTCGATGCTGCAGCGGTGTTTCCTCAAGAACGCCGCTCCCAGGATGCACTTCTCCACCATCTCGACGATGTAGAAATCTTCTATACTCGAAAGTCCTCCAACGCTGACTTCTAGGTTCTTTTTACCAAACACTTTCATTTTCTCCCCAGTAGTGGAGCGGATGTCGGTCTTTGTCTCATCGAAGTCCCTCGTCGAGTATAATCTCTTCTCCAGAAGGTTGATCGGAGAACCTGTATCTAATATAATTTTACAAAGTTTACCACCGATTTTCCCACGTACGTAAATTTCTTCGGATTGACGCCCAGTCGCCTCCTGCATCGCCGCACTTTTGACGACCGGGGGCCTGTTCTTTACGGTCCGGCGTCTCCCCCTTACGCCGTCCTCTTGGTGTTTCCCTGTTGTCTCGTTGCGGTTACTTGAGTCTGGCCGTTTTTGGCCTTAAAACAATCCTTTTGCAGGTGTCCCGCCTTGCCACAGAGCCAACACTTCGGTATCCTCGGCGAGTTGTCCGGTCGGTCCTCGGATTTCTCAAATCTCCGCTGTTTCACCGGGAACCTTTCTGAAGTGTTAGAAATTTTAGCCTTTCGTTTTTCTGAGTACCGTTCTCGCGATTCAGCTGCGGGGCCACGAGACACTCTGTCGACGGCCTCGATTTCCAGCGCTCTGGCTACAGCGGTCCTCAGCGACGTAAAACCGCCTAGTCGCAATTCTCGTTGCAGGAAAGAGTTCGACAACGCCGTAACGAATTGAGACGCGGCTAGTTTATCGCGAGTTTCTGTCGGGCAGTCTGCGAACGCGGACTGCGCCAAGCGTTCTATTTTGGCGGCGAGTGAGGTGATACTTTCATCCCTCCGCTGTCTATAACTCTGGAAGAGTACATAATTCAGGTGGGACAGATGTTTCGCCCCGTAGCGGAACTCTAGCGCCGAAACCAGTTCCGCGAAACTTTCGCATTGGGTGGTGGAGAGCGTCGTAAGGACGCTTCTCGCTGCACCCCCGAGAGACGCGACCAAGGCCGTAGCCTTCTTCTGGTCGTCCCAGCCATTCGCACGCGCGATCGTGTCGAACTGAATATTGTACTCCTCCCACGAACCTTTACCATCGAAAATCGTCGGCTTCACCGCGTATCCCAAACTGAGAACGCGGGGCTCCGACAAAGGGGTAGTAGCGGGCGCAGCGACGGGGGCAGAGGCTTGCGCCGTCAAAACACAACTCTCAACACTACTTGCAGGGGCCAAAGAAACACTATTTACAGGGACCAAAGGAACACTATTTACAAGGGGTGCCGTCTCTCCTCCCCGAAGCCCCGCGCCGCTACCACCCGAACCGAAACCATTCTGTGAAGAAACGGCTACGACCTGGATCCGTTCCTCCAGACTTGTCATCCGGGCCTCGAAGGCCGCCTGTGTCCGTCGGTCCTCGGCGTCCTTTTCCCTCCTTCGAGCTTCGTCGTCCCTTCGTTGCTCCTGCAGCTGTCCACCGATGTTAAGCTGGAGACTGTTAAACAGTTCTTGCAGGGAGGCGTCGCCCGTTGGTCCCGGGGAAGGTCTCGCAGAGGCCGCGGAAGCGCGAGTGGGCATGCCGCTCCGAGCGGGCATCCCACTTCTGACACCATTGTTATATTTTTGTGACGACATAGTAAGGCTTTAATGTATAACACAGAGAGTAACTCATACAACTATAACTCTTTAGAACAATAGGAAGGTAATATAGGAGTATCTCGATATCGGTCGGCTCGCGATGGCGTTTGATTATCAAGTGACAGCTTGACAGGCGATCGGTCCGATCGCCTTCTTCTCGCTGTCCTCTTGTCTTCGTCGCGAGCACCAGCGGGCCATGGATTCTATCCATCGGGTGCTCGCAACAGTATCATTCAAAATCTGTTAAAAATGTTTGACTTTCAATGCATTAATTAATGAATGTATAAAATTTTACATTTTATAAATATTTTTATTTATTTCAGATCCAGATTATTTCCATAGTTATATGTGCGAAAATCTAAATAATAATGAAGCAGTAGCAGAAGCAATAGCTCAGCCACCTGAGCTGGACGAATCTAGTGCAAGAGGTATGCAAAATAACTTTGCTGATTTAAACACAATCTTTATCATCTTATTAATTTGTATATGCATACATACTAATATTTATTATGTACATTTTACAGATAGCAATACCTTTAATTGGGATAAGAAAAATACCCATTTATTATTAGATTCCTATCGGAAAAAATTATGTAAATTTAGTTACCCTAAAATCAAAAAGAAGGAATTATGGAAAGAAATAGTGGAAATCTTTAAGAGTAAAGGATTTGATAATATAGATATAGATACATTGGATCGGAAGATGCGTAATCTAAAAAGAACGCACAAAGAGATTAAAGACCGCAATAGACAAACGGGGGAAGAACGGGTTTCATGGGAGTTTTTCAATATATTTGAAAGCCTATTTGCAACTGATAAGACTATCAATTTTGGACCCACAATAAGTTCACGAGACCCATCTCACACACCACTATCAGTAGTCACACCACCACCATCAGCCACATCACTCTATTCAGATGCCGCCTCCAATAGTATACAAGATAGACATATCCATTTGCCCACATTTTCTCATTGTAATAATTCAGTATTCTCACGAGTACTTCACTTTATAGGTACTATAAATGATATACAAGATGATTCCAATAGTTCAACCTTACAATTAAATATTGATGACTCAGTTTCGAATTGCCACACACCACATACTACATCACTGTGTAGTTCTACACTTTCATCAGCATCTAACAATGCAAATACAAGAGAAGGTCCACGACAGAGAAGTTTATACAGTTTGAGGCAACGACAACTTGAAATAGAGGAGAGGAGAGTCGTGGCAATTGAAAACTTAAACACAAAAGTTGACAAAGTCATTCAAATTCAAGAAGAGCGCAACAAACTACTAGAAATTCTAATACAGCAACAAGCAAACAGATTCTAAAAATGTATTCTATTCTTTTGTAGTTGTGTAGCATGCAGAAAAGGAGCTTTGAGAAACCCTGATCATCGAGACGTTTCTCGAACACGCTTGTAGGCCGCCCGTGAGGAGAGACGTGCGGGCGCGGAAGCCGCGGCTCGCGAGACCCGCGCTTAACGACGCGTCTGTTGATTTCTGCGGCCGCGGATAGCAACGATTGGGTATAAATTAGAGGCCCGCAAAGGCATTTTCCTTCTTAGCTGATCTGAGAGAGAGGACGAGGTACACACACGGCCGCTCTCGGACAGCTTAGGGACTCCGGCAGGAGAGTTCGGCGATAATACCTGGACGCCTGCTGGAGGGTTTCGCACTAGAGTCTGTTCCTGGACGCTCGATCGATGTGGAGAGTACGGCGATAATACCTGGACGCCCATCGGTCGAGAGAGTACAGAGCATCTCATTAGAAAGAGGAGAGTACGGGAGAATATGCCTGGACGCCCGTTCGATATGGAGAGTTCGGCGACAATACCTGGACGCCAATCGAACGGGAGAGTACAGATGGAACTCCTGGACGCCTCGTTAAATAGAGAGGAGAGTACGGGAGAATATTCCTGGACGCCCGTTCAGTATGGAGAGTTCGGCGACAATACCTGGACGCCAACTGAACGGGAGAGTACAGAGTAACTCCTGGACGCCTCAGTAGAGTAGAGTCACGAAAGTACAAAGCCCCTTTCTTAAATACCCGATCGTTGAGAGAGGAGAGTACGGGAGAATATTCCTGGACGTCCGTTCGGTATGGAGAGTTCGGCGATAATACCTGGACGCCAACCGAACGGGAGAGTACAGAGTAACTCCTGAACGCCTCATTAGAATAAAGCCAAGTGCCGTCTGCACAATAGAATTTTGAAATTGTTAAACTCAACGAGACATAAAGTCTGCCTTTCGAAATTTGTAGCCCCGTCCTACCAAACCATGTATTCCTTCCTGATCCGAATAAATTTTGTCTGTACAGAATATATCCTTGTTCCTGACAATCCTAAAGGCTACAGTTGTAAGTTTAAAACAATGAAATTATATTATTTCTTTTATTTCTTGCATTTAGTGCATTGAAATTTTCTTCATCCTGTACTTGTTCCTCTTGTAAATCTGATTCTTCTACGTCGGCATCTATTTCATATTCTTCATTTTCACTTTCATTAATAATAAAGGTGTGCAGAATACAACATGCAGCTATTATTTGATTTCCTAATTGAAAATCTGAAATATCTAAATTTTTTAGTCTTCTAAATTTGCCCTTCAAACGAGCAAATGCTCTTTCAATGATCGACCTTATAGAAGATAATTTGTTATTATATGTGATCTGTGATCGCGATAAATATCCATTGTCTTTAATTGGGGTCATACAGCATTCTAATAATGGGTATGCTGTATCACCAATTATATGGTACCTTGATGGTATCAACGGATTCCTTTCATTCATCAAATCCTTGTATAAGGGACTATTCCTAAATACTCTTGCGTCATGCATACGCCCAGGCATTCCAACATAAATATCGATAAATTGGGCCTTATTGTCGCATACCCCTATACAGAAAGAAAATATGAATAAACTTATTATAAAGTATAAATATTTCATTTACACATACCTTGCAATATTATAGAATGGAAACCCTTCCGATTATAATAATCTATAGCATTATTTATCGGTTGTTTACACGGTATATGACAACCGTCGATTGCACCTAGCACGTTTGGAAACCCATGGGAACGTAGTTCAAACACCTGCAATTGATATATTTGAGCAGTTTTATAAATATACTATACAGTATTATATACAGATTATAAACATACATGTGATATTGTCTCATATGTTTCAGGATTTGGCCACTTTATATATCCTGGCAACAGCTTAACAATTGCTTCTGTTATTTCAGAAAATATACCATGCCCTGTACTTTTGGCTATGCCAAATCTATCTCCCACAGACAAAAAACTTTCTGGCTTAGCCAACATCCATACAGTGAACATAACTTTTTTGTTTAAATCCACTGGATTATTTTGTCCACTTAGCATAGTGTTTACAATTTGATTAATTAATATCTATAATACAGGTTATATATTTTATTTAATTATTTGCATATTAAAACAATCACTGAATTAAAGAATGTATACCTCAAAACTGACTCGTGACATCCGAAAATGTTCCTTAAATAAATTATTGGAATATAAGGGAACAATACTTTCCACGTAATTTTCATTTCTTGCCTTAAAATGGCGTTCTGATGCTGCTATATCATCCATAGGTGTTCCCATTTGCTCTACGACCATTTTTATCAAGTCTAAATCCAACTCATTATCCAGAGCTATTAATAACACTGCATCCATAATTATAAAATTGTAACAGTACTTCAACCTAATTAAAAAGAACAAGTAAAATGTTATTAATGCTTGTATACTGCATAGAAAAAGCTACCTGAACGTATCATTCATGCAGTTTAAAAAATAGTTACATTTTCATAATACTGTTTCCATTATTTTCCTTATTTCTACTATTAAATTTGAAAAGTCTTAATGTACCTGCTGATAATATGATAACGCTGATTACTAAATTCCTTTGATATGCTCGCAACACTTTAAAACACACCTGGCTCCAAAAGTACTCCAAAATAGAAAATGACAACAAGGCGTCGGGGGACGCGTCGACATTGTAGGCTTTTAGGTTAGCAGGGGCCACTCCACGTGCGCCCCGTTGGAAAGACTTTTATCTGTCCTATGCAGGCCTACTCTGCTTTACGTTGAAACCACTTGTGGCGAATGAATAATACACGGTTGGTAACAAAAAGGAGGTTTTAATGACCTTAACAAATTCAGGTACAAGGTATGAACTTTTAGTAACTGTACTGCGCTCCTTGAGCGATGCGTACTCCCAGTCAAGTGACGCCGTAATGGCGTTCGGCACCTTCTTCCTCGTGCCTTAGTTCGAGGGACTTCCGTGACGCTTGCAGCGCCAGTCCCCACAGTACTTCCCCCCGAGTGTGCGTGTCGCTAATACAAATGTGTATATACATAAAATCACTTGTCTTACGCTAAATTGCACACGATGTTCTCTTAAAAGCTAATCTATGCATTATTGCACTTACATGTTAACTTACATACTATTACACTTATGTGCTAACGCTTTTTACTTTCTAACTGCGCTTGGCGCGCTGGACGGGAATGTTACTGTTTTTTTTACATAAGTTTTTAGCGCGGGATGCGCATTTCCCGCTCCGCTCGTCGAAGGCGCATCGGTACTCTCGCGATTGTTCACTGGTTCGTCACTTAAAATGTACGCTGGTTTTAAAAGTTCTATGGATACGTTTCGCGCGCTACCATTAACTTCAATCGCGTACACGCGGTCCGATATACGTTCCAACACCTTGTATGGTCCTGTATATGGCCGTTCGAGTGGTCTTTTGACCATTTTAGACAGTAAAAAAACGTGAGTACATGTCCTTAAATCTTTAACCACAAATGACTGTTTCTTGATTTTTTGGGTTACCGGAACCGGACGTACCATGCGCATATGTTCGCGAAACTCTTCCAGGAATGGTCGTGGGTCCGCGGTTAGATCTTCCGGGAGAAAAAATTCGCCCGGAACGCGAAGCGCGGAACCGTACAAATGCTCCGCTGGTGAAGCTCCTGTGTCAAGACGCACGTGGTTACGGAGTCCGAGGAGTACGGTGGACAGCACGCGCGTCCAATTTGCGTTAGCGTGACACATTATTGCCGACTTTAAGGTTCGATGCCACCGCTCTATCATGCCGTTAGCGGCGGGATGATAGGCAGTCGTGCGTATACGATGGCATCCGGGCAATGATAACAATGCCGTGAATATTTGTGATTCAAATTGCGCGCCTTGGTCGGTGGTCAAAATTTCGGGTGACCCGGAACGCGCGATCCATTGGTCGAAAACCGCACGCGAAACGGTTTGTGCCGTTGTTTCTTTTAAAGGTATTGCCTCAGCCCACCGCGTGAATCGATCGATTAAGGTAAGGCAATAACGGTATCCGCCGTCGTCAGGGAGCGGACCGATAAGATCCATGTGTATGTGCTTAAATCGGCCGTCTGGAGCCACGATTTGACCCGGAATCATGCGGACATGTCGCGACACTTTAGACTGTTGGCAATGCACGCAATTCTTGCACCACCGAGCGACGTCCCGATGCATGTCGGGCCAGACGTATTTCAACCTAACCAACCTGTCCGTTACCTTCGCGCCCGGATGTGCGAGATTATGCATGGTATCGAAAACCCGACGACGCAGCGATACCGGAATATACGGACGGATCACTTCGCCGGAAATTTCACAATACAAAAGTGTATGTTCCGGTCCCCACATTAATCTTTTCAATGATAGAATGGGGGTCTCCGATTTTTGTATTTCTTTTAACTGCGGATCAGCTTCTTGTTCCTTGGCGAGCTCGATTAGGCTAAACTCGGTTGCAAGACGCAGGGACTCGATCCGCGAGAGTGAGTCCGCGACAACGTTTTCGCCGCCGGGGAGATGTTCAATGCGGGTTGTAAATTGAGCTATGTACAATTGCCGAGCCTGCCGCGGGGATGCCTTGTCAGCCCGCTGCATAAACGCGCATATTAACGGCTTGTGGTCAGTTACCACTGTGAAATCGCGACCCTCGAGGAAGTGTCTAAAACATTTGATCGCCTCGTGGATAGCGGTTAACTCGCGGTCATACGTGCTATAACGGCACTGTGCCGGGGTGAATTTTCGCGAGAAAAACGCGAGTGGTTTCCAATCCTTATCGATGACCTGCTCCAGTGACGCGCCCATCGCGAAATCGGAAGCGTCGGTTACGACCCTTGTCACCGCCGCTTCACAGGGATGCGCGAGGATCGCCGCGCTTGCAAGACTTTCTTTAATCTGGCTAAACGCGGTTTCTGCCTCGGCGGTCCAAACAATTTCTGTTTTATCGTTTTTACGTGAGTTTTGTAAATATTTTTTCAGGGGAACCTGCGCGGCGGCGGCCCGGGGCAAACTACGTCTGTAAAAATTGGTCATCCCCAAAAAACGACGGAGCTCGACAACTGTACGCGGTCGCGGGTATTTTTTTATTGCCTCGACTTTGTCAGGCATGGGTTTCAATCCCTCGCGGCCCACTACGTGCCCCAGAAATTCTAATTCCGGCATGCCGAACTGGCACTTGTCAACATTTATTCGTAAATGGAAATCCCTAAGTCGTTCTAACACGGTTCTAATATGTGCCTCGTGTTCTTCCGGCGACGATGACGCGATGAGTATGTCGTCAATGTAAACGAACACGAAATCCAGCTCGCCAAGGGACTGGTGAATGTACCGCTGCAAGGTTTGACCTGCATTTCGAAGTCCGAAAGGCATCGCTAAATATTCAAACAACCCAAACGGGGTAATAACAGCCGTCTTGGGCACATCTTCGGGAGCCACCGGTATCTGATGATATGCGCTGTGCAAATCGAGAGACGAAAAGATGGTTTTCCCGTGCAAATTTGATGCAAAATCATGTATATGAGGTACAGGATATTTATCAGGTACTGTTTTGGCGTTTAATAAGCGGAAATCACCACATATCCGCCACTGACCGTTTTTCTTTTTCGTCATGTGTATGGGGCTTGCCCATGGGCTACAGGACGGCCTGCAAATGCCCGCTTCACACAACCGCTTGAACTCGAGTTTCGCGGCTCGCAGTTTGTCGGGAGGCAATCGCCTTGCATGTCCCGATACCGGTGGACCGTGAGTCACCAAATAGTGAAAGACCCCCCGAGAACCGATGGGAGTCTGTTGAGCTATATCGGTTACTTCTGGAAAATCCGTAAGGATTTGCGCGTAACGATTTGATGGGTTCGCGGTGTGGATCGCGGTCAGGTTGGCTGGTTTCACAACGCCTAAGGTGTATATGCTAGTCAATGCGTCAGTGAGACGACGTCTCTTAAGATCTACTATGAGACCGTAATACTTAATTAAATCCGCCCCAATTATCGGGTGCGGCACGTCCGCGATACAAAAATTCCAAGCGATCGGTCGTTGCAAAGCAAGGTCAAGCACGCGTCGCGTTTCACCGAACGTGTTTATTACGGTATCGTTAGCGGCGTACAATTTATAGGTACTAGGATCGGGCCTACCCTTATCAGGAGCCGGCAGTAGCGAAATGTCTGCACCGGTGTCCACTAGAAAGAGCTGGCCGGAATACCGATCACGCACGTGGAGACGACTTCGCGATATCGGTTCCCTCACATTCGTCTCCGCGATGGAGGGCCGATCTAGTTTCCCGTGTCCTTTTTCTCGTCCCAGGAACAACTACCTTTGCAAAACCGAACTTCCTTCCCATATTTCTTATGTACCCAACACAATTCTTTGTTGCCCGAAGAGTTCTTTGTCCCCTCGTTTGGTTTTCGAGATCGCGAATGTGAACGCTGGCGGGATTTTATGTCCTTCGCAAGACGTCCCACTTGACTCGATAGTTTTGCGACTTCACTAGCTAGTTTCTCAAACCTGGCCTCTAACGTGGTGGGTGTTGCGTCAGATACCGGCGCGACGTATTTAAACTCGGCGGTTTGATTCGCGTGCGCCGTGGTAGATACGGGTGCAGTAAATGAAGGACCCACTGACGTAGCCTCAGCGATTTTATCCGCAAGAGCCGCGATGTCCTGCAATTCGGTAACCTTCGAAGCCGCAAGAATCGCTCTACAATTTACCGGTAATTGATCTAGAAATATGGACTTCATTACCGACTCGCTGCACCGACCGTCGTCGAGGTTTCTTAGACGCATTAAAATCTGGGTAGGTTTCCCATCTGTTAATACCTGCCCCTTCAATAATTGTCGCAATCTGCTCTCCGACGAAGCAGAGTACGTTTTTAAAATGCGCTCTTTAATTTGCGTATACGGATTTGCGAGGTTTGTATCTGTTAATAAATCGCGGAAACTAACGACAATTTCCGTGTCAAGCGCAGCAACAATTGTGTCTGCCTTCGCACGTTCGTCGGATATACCCGCGGTGCGAAATGCCGCTTCGACCTGGAATACCCAGAGTCCCGGGTCATCGCGGAAAAAACCAGGTAACTTTGGCACGCGATATGCGTCTAAGCGCGATTGGACGTTAGCGGACGTGGATTGAGCTTGCCCGGTGTCGAACCCAGACTCTTTGGTGAGTATAGGCGGGTTTTCGTTCGACATTTTGGAATATTGCTTTAATTAGACGCTGAATTTATTCTCTTAACGCAACGTACGTAACGGAAACAAAATATCGCGTGATTTACAATGGCCGTCGATACGGCTAACGCAGCTATGGCGTCGACTAACCCTCACACAATATGGCCGCCGTGTCTGACCACGTGGCCGAGGGAGAGAAGAAATCTTATATTCTACCCCGCGTCTTCAAAAACGTCCAACGGCGGTAGACACTGGATTCTCAGCTGCTGTGTGTGGGGCTGGTCGTGCTGCGATCTCCTCTGCTCTGGCAGCAAACGGCGTTGGCCAGGTTCGTCGCCACACGGTAGTCGCCGGCTTCCTGCCGTCGAGACGTCTATGGCTATCCGAAGCTGTTGAAGCCGCACCCCCAGTAATTGGACAGCCTTGGTTTTCCCAGTCGATGTATTTCAGATGACTGAACCAGCACCGTCGATGCCGTGATATCGCCACGACGAGTGGTCGTCGGGGTCACCAATGTAGGCTTTTAGGTTAGCAGGGGCCACTCCACGTCCGCCCCGTTGGAAAGACTTTTATCTGTCCTATGCAGGCCTACTCTGCTTTACGTTGAAACCACTTGTGGCGAATGAATAATACACGGTTAGTAACAAAAAGGAGGTTTTAATGACCTTAACAAATTCAGGTACAAGGTAGGAACTTTTAGTAACTGTACTGCGCTCCTTGAGCGATGCGTACTCCCAGTCAAGTGACGCCGTAATGGCGTTCGGCACCTTCTTCCTCGTGCCTTAGTTCGAGGGACTTCCGTGACGCTTGCAGCGCCAGTCCCCATAGTCCAGTGAAATTAGACGGAAATCTGCCCAATCTTCGGAATAAATCCCAGCAAGCTAAATTTTGGTATGGGCCTTTATTTGGTCGTTTTAAACAATATGTCAAAAGTCCCCATCGATCCGAGTGCCGCTAAAAATTTTACAGAGGGTTGAGAAAAAAATAACAGTTTTTCGCGAATATCTCGTTATCTAGCAGTTTTGCGACAAAAATAGGTCTCACACAATTTATAACCTAGGAAATTCTCTACAAAAAAGGTTGTATGAGTTTTTTTCGTAGAAGTAACCATTTTCATGTGTGCCGGGTTACCAAGTTTCAACCCCCATACTTTTGACAAGGGAAGATCCCGAACCCGGAAATTCAGAAAATTATGAAACTCTGTAAATATGTAGCGGAAGTCCTGCTGAGTACAACGCAATTTCGTTTGCTGCCCAAATTCACTCCAAGAGGGTGCAATTGACCCCTGAAATTTTTTTTATTTTGTATTATTACTCGCGAACTGTAGGAGATAGAAAAAAAGTGTTCAGGAAAAGTTACTTCTCTTAATTAGGACTAACATTTGGTAAATTATAGTTCTTACAGTTCTTACGGTGCGTGAGTTATAACACAAAATCTAAAACAAAACGGATTTTCAGGGGTCAATTTCACCCTCTTAGAGTGAATTTGGGCAGCAACAAAAATTGAGTAATACATACCTATATATCCTCTACTTATCCCCAAAGATTAAAGTTTAAATTTGTTCACTCGAAGGGGGTGAAATTGACCCCTGAAAATCCGGCTATTTTCCGATTTTGTGTTATAACTCACGAACCGTAAGAACTGTAAGAACTATAATTTACCAAATGTTAGTCCTAATTAAGAGAAGTAACTTTTTCCTGAACACTTTTTTTCTATCTCCTACAGTTCGCGAGTAATAATACAAAGTAAAAAATTTTTCAGGGGTCAATTGCACCCTCTTGGAGTGAATTTGGGCAGCAAACGAAATTGCGTTGTACTCAGCAGGACTTCCGCTACATATTTACAGAGTTTCATAATTTTCTGAATTTCCGGGTTCGGGATCTTCCCTTGTCAAAAGTATGGGGGTTGAAATTTGGTAACCCGGCACACATGAAAATGGTTACTCCTACGGAGAAAACTCATACAACCTTTTTTGTAGAGAATTTCCTAGGTTATAAATTGTGTGAGACCTATTTTTGTCGCAAAACTGCTAGATAACGAGATATTCGCGAAAAACTGTTATTTTTTTTCAACCCTCTGTAAAATTTTTAGCGGCACTCGGATCGATGGGGACTTTTGACATATTGTTTAAAACGACCAAATAAAGGCCCATACCAAAATTTAGCTTGTTGGGATTTATTCCGAAGACAAATCCTAATTTCACTGGACTACCACAACATAACGCCGTTAGCACCACCTACCGTACGATTTGGGAACCACTAAAACATCGTACCGTTCAGCGGAACTGAGCGGAATGATGGCTGCTCACTGATCAGTTCCCAACGATTGCGGCCAACAGTTGGGTGCGCTGAACGCACCCATTGTCTTCTTGCGTTCTCCGTGCGCCTGATTTTCGCATGTCGATGTCGGTCCACGGACGAGCTATGCCTAAACGCCCGTATTGAAGCAGATTTCACTTTCTTCTATAAATTCTGCAAAAGCAGTAATCAGTAGCTAAATGCGGAAAACATGTATGTACAGTGTGCACATGCTAAGCTAATTGTAAGATGAAAATTTTACATTCTCTGTTTCGTCTTTATTCGAGCATTTATGGAAAATTAGTGACATTTTTTTAATAAAAGGAAAATCAAACACGACGTCATTTGGGACAAGTAGGTATGTACATATGAGATGGTGCTGAAAGAAACGAACTATTTCTTATGTGAAATATGCCCTTTTTATTTATTTATTAAAAGCTGTCATACAATAGACAAAAATAATATGACTGTATAATATTTGTAAACTCCTTTTCTTCTCACGGCCATAATTTCTTATATAACATCCTAGGCTGTAAAAAGAATAAAATGTATAAAGTGTTAGGGAAGATATGTTTTAAATAACAATATTAGTAGCGTTAGTTAAAATTATCCATTTGGACTATTATACTCTTCGATATAATATATTTTAATTTATAAAGCAGAAAGTTTATGTTTGTGTGTTTGTCTGTCGCCTAAAAACTTTCAAACGGTAAACTCTTGGAACACATAATGTGCATCCACTCATTATGCCTGGCTAATCCAAATGAATGCGACTATTTTCACAAAAATTTAGAATTTTTTTTTAGAAAATCAGATTTTAAATTTTGGGCGGAACCGAGTATGGAGTAAAGCTAGTGTATGCACAGTGCCTCACAGCCATAATCGTACACTCTTTAAAATCGAATAACATTTTTAAAATTGGTCCAATCGACTTGAGATTTTTTGAGAAGCTAGAATGATTAGTTTGCTAAGTGACGTGTTTCGTTGTTTTGAAAAAATTGCAATCGGTCGAAAGAAAAAAAAAATTATAAAGGTCGTTTTTTCAACTTTTTTTTCGCTGACTTCGGGAATTTCGCGATTTTCGACCTTAATCTGCGATCTTTAAATGTTTGTCGCTCAGAGCAACGTTAACCGATTTTCATTAAATTTTCGGCATGTATACAACTTACTTAAATCTACAAACGAGTTTTTTGAATTTTCATTACAGGCTCAAAAAAAAGTTGTAAAAAACGACCTTTACTATTCTTTTGCTATTCCGGCCAATTGCAATTTTTTTCAAAACGTCGAAACTCGTCGCTTAGCAAACTAATCCTTCTAGCTTCTAAAAAAAACTCAAGTCGTTCGGACCAAATTTAAAAATGTTATGCGATTAGTGTACGATTATGGCTGTGAGCCACTGTATGTATATTTCGGACTGTAGAGTGCAGCCAGACCTGGTGTAACGTGTGGAGCAAAGGTCTTTGAACCGTAAGCTGCTAAGTATATAGACATTTGTTTAAAGTTGAAATCGATTGATATCGTCTACGGATTCAAGTACCAGAATACCCTTATATCATATTTACAGAGCTTGAGACCATTACTAAAGTTCTATCAAGTATCGTAACTCAATATCCACAAAATTTCTGCCTTTCTTTCATCTTAGTTCCTCTATCGCTTTATAGTCTGTCATGTTAATACAGATTTAAAAAAATAAAGCAATAGAGTTAACGGGGTGGGCCACGCGAAGGCGTGAAAGAAGGTCTTTGCCATCCCAGAGTATGTTCAATGTTAATACAAATCCAAACCATTCACCGAAAAAAAGGAAAAAAACAAAAAAATAACTTATTTTTTAGAAATAAAGCCGTCCACCGAATAATGTAACACTGAAAATACTCGAAATCATGCACAAGCCAAAATATACAGCATAAGCCAAAACATACAGCAAAAGCATAAGGTGAAAGATACAGAATGAGCATGAATGAAGATAGAAGCAAAAAGGTAGGGCAGGGAATTGTTAAAAAAAGACAAAGTTTTCAAACATGCTTTAATGTCGATAATTTTGAATAGTTTTTACTCAATGATGCTCCCACACATCTTAATTGCTCGCCCAGCTATACTGTATCTTTGTGTATTTTTACCGTTAAAGCTATATATACCATTTCTTTACGATGAGCAGCGCATTCACCTTGAGTAAACCAATTTGGATATTTTTCCTCCACTACACGGGAAATAATCGAAAATAGTTCGTCCAATATGAATGCTTCGCTGCGTAACGCGGGATAATAACGTCGAAAACTTTAAATATTATACGAAAAATAAACGAAAAATGTTGCGTTGGAACGCAAAGGTGTCCAAAATCAACATTATCTGCAACAATATATGCGCGAAAAGATATTAGCATTTGCTCGTTGCGACAAAAGCTACTATTACTCTCAATGAATGTGGCATAACATATATCACACCGCGGCTTTTCGACACCTTTTTTAGCAATGTACCCAGCAAAATATTCAAGCGCACATGATTCTAAGGAGCACACCGATGTTGATAGTTCATCAATATTAATATCAATGTCTACATCTGTACTAATACTATCATCATCGGTGTGCTCTTCAATATTAAGTAATGCAGCATCAGGTGGCAACGTGGCTGGTTCACATTGTGATATAGAATCTCCCGGTAATAACGGTGCGTCGTAATCTCGCATGCAATTTCCAGTATCTAAACTATGATCTAAACTTAATAAAATATTCTTTTTGATCGCAAGACGCACCGCTTTTACTGAGGGATTATGGTTGTGAGTGCCACCATGCATCCGCAGAACAGAGAAGAAGTTTTCTATGGGATCCGTGTTAAGTCGCGACGTTAGTAAAAATGTAATACCTTCTTCTCTTAAATCATTGCACAGTTGCAAAGTGGCATTGATAGATTGCCGTAACCCCAAGAAACATGGAGGTGCTTTCAAACCTTTAGGAGTCATAGTATACCAATTGTCCATTTCATTTAATCGTGAAATCAAATTATTTTGGACATTGTCATAAAGTCGCGAAAGAGCACACTTGTTTGTACTATTTAAATTATCAAATAAATCATTTAAGGTTTCAAAGAAACTAGCCGTGTGTTGAACGGTTGTTGTTTGTACGCTACCTGTTAATGAAGCGGTGAACAAAGCAGACGACTCCCTTTTGCTGAAAACTTGGAGAGCAAGCTTACATTTCATTTTATCGAAAGAATTTGGCCTTACATGCTTCTCGGACAATTTGTAAGCTGCTCGAGTATTTTTGTCCTTTTCTAAATTCCACAAACACGTTACATTGGACCACAAAACTATAGATCCATTAATTAAAAAATCATGATTTAATAAATTGTTTCTAATGCTTTTAAATAAATGTAAAAAAATCAAACAAAAAAAATTTTTTTTGGCCATTTCGTTCAAAATAAGGATTTTGTATAGATGATCGGTCGTCTGCTATGCTCTGATTACTGGTTCCCTGATCGGAAACAACCGCTCTAACTTTTAAACCAGTTGCATACAAAGCATCTAAAATCTCATCTAAAATTGTAGACAAATCGTCTCTCTTACTCCTGATTTTGAAATAAAGAAAGCCAATGGTTGTTTCCAATTAGTGAATAGCCCGCGTAGCATAAAAACAAGAACCTGTGTACCCACTGCTAAATTTCGACCCAAAGATCCCAAGACTTCGAAACCTTCAATAATTTGTTTAGTTGGATGGAAATCTAGACATTTTTTGATTGCCATTTCATCAAACAAGAGTACGCAATTACGATCTGCAGCTTCCATATACGCAGCTTTAATTTTGAGCGCGGTAAACAAAGGTTGGCATATACCAGGCCAAATATCTATTTTCCCGAACCACCGAATAATTGTACCTGGACTCGGTAGATGAAAACCGAAAACTTCGCGCATCTTATTATACAAAGCTGGCGAAGTGTAGTGCATCGTCATACATATCTGCTGTTCACAACGGGTATAAATTTGTTTATTGTACTTAAATAATAGTGTTATGTCTCGCGTTCGGCATAATAGGAATTGAATGTATAACAAGAATAATAACACATGCAACTAGAACAATATGGAATAACAGGAATGTAGTATAATTCGGAAGAGGATCTCGATACACGTCTGCTCGCAATGGCGTCTGCTGATCAAGTGAAGGGTTGACAGGCGATCGATGCGATCGCCTTCTTCTCGCTGTCCTCTTGTCTTTGTCGCGAGCACCAGCGGGCCATGGAATTCCATCCATAGGGTGCTCGCAACACTGCTCCCCCCTCCGGAGGAGCTGTAGCTTCTTTGTGTCCTGCAGCCGTACCGTGGTCCGGAAGAGTGGAAAAGACACTGCGTGGCTTCTTCCGTCCGTCGCCTCGGCATTTGCCTTCCCGCCCAAGGGGAAAACCACCCAAAAACCCTGGGCAAGGCGTGGGTACGTCGTGGACCTTCCCGAAAATCCTCGGCTTCTCTACCCTCCACTTGCATCTTCGGACTTGTGTGCTTCTTTCTTGAGAGGGGTTTCTTCTTCTTCGACGACGCATCTTCTTCTGGGGAGAGAGGGACGGGGGTCCTGTCGTCTAGCTGTCGGGACTTGAAGTTTGTTTTGAATTATCGCCTCGTCTCGTATGTGGTCTTCTTGTTTGCTTCTATGATTCCTGGTCCGACGTCCGGTCTCCCGTTGTCCGGTCCTTGTTCCGGTCCTCCGTTGGGTCCTCGGTGACTCCTGGTGTTAGGGTTGTGTCGTCTCGACGTCGCACGCCGAATCGCTGGCTCGTTCGCCTGGTGTCCCTGCTTCTGTCGATCCGGTTTTCCCTTGTGAAGAAACGTTAACGACATTAGCACTGGCGTATCCGTAGGCCGTCCATTCGGGTCGCACGAACCGGTAGCCAGAAAGGATGGCCGAGCACGCAAGCAGAGGGTCGCAACTAGTCACGAGCATGCATGCGGCCCAGCCCCCAATCCAGCCGCCGGCCTCGTCAACCCTGGATGTCTTCTTTCTTCTCATCTTCATTCTTCCTCCAATCCTAGGTCTCATGATGGCCCCATTCCTCTTCGTGGCCTCTGATGCTGACCCAGGGGACCGTCCTGTGCGTCCGGTTAGCACTCCCGTCTCCGCGACATCCCATCCAGCCGATCCAAGCACCTGTTCGTCCGACTGGTGGACCCCTCAATAAACATTGCCCGGCCAGGATCCCGACCAGGAGGGTAGCGGGGTGGTTCCACGTATGTCCGCACCCCGCTGCGGACCACCACGCTATTGTGGCACTTTCGGGGGATTCGGGAGCGCGTATCCCGACCGCGGTGGCAGTCCCCCGACACCTTGTCCCTCGTCGTGGGGTATCGTGTTATCTGAAACAATCAAGGGAAGAGGGCCGGACTACGAAGGTGTCCACCGATTAGTCTATGACTAGTCTTCTTTCTTGAAGTTTGTCCGGTTTCTTCCTCGACGTCTTCATTCTTCTTGAAGTCGGCCTTCGTACTTCGCAAGGCGGCGTATGTGCACCACCTTGCACTTGGTCCTGGGTGAACGTCGAATCCTATAGATAAGGTCGTTGATCCAATCTGTTATTATGTAGGGGCCTTCCCAACCCGTTTGTAATTTCGGGCATTTTCCTTTGACTCTTCTTGGTTGAAACAACCACCCTCGATCTCCTGGTTGAAACTCCACCGCGTGGGCACGGTGGTCGTACCACGATTTCATCTTTGAACTGTAGATGTCCAGCCGGCGTCGAACAAATTCGTGGATCTTCTGTGTTTTTCCTCGTATCCATTCTGAGTAGCCCTGTTCGACGTCCTCTGCTTCTTTGACGTCTGGAGGTAGTCCTCTCCATAGTTGTAGAGGTAGACGAAGTTCCTGGCCATACAGGATCATCGCTGGCGTTAATTGGGTCGCCTCATGCCGTGCCGATCTGTAGGCGAGGAGGAACATGGGGATCCACTCGTCCCAATCCCGCTGGTGTTCTGAAATAAACATTGCGAGATATTGTAGCAATGTCCTATTTAACCGTTCTACCAGTCCGTCGGATTGAGGGTGCAGGGGGGTTGTTCTGGTCTTCTTGATCCCAAGCAACTTCAGCAGTTCCTTGAACACGGAGGATTCGAAGTTTCTTCCTTGGCCCGAGTGTATCTCCAAAGGTACACCATGATGACACTCTACGTTTTGTAAAAGAGCCCTTGCCACTGTGACAGCTCGCTGGTCCGGCATCGCGATGACTTCAGGCCATCGGGTGAAGTAATCCGCCACCACCAGCATAAGTCTGTTCCCGGCCTGGGACCTCGGGAGTGGACCCACAACGTCCAGGGCAAGCCTCTCGAACGGAGCTCCCACGTTGTATACTTTCAGGTTCCCAGCTCCCTTCTGACGTGGTCCCTTCTTCGCCGCACAGGTGTCACACCGCCGGCACCACTCTTCAACGTCCTGTCGGCATGAAGACCAGAAGAACTGTTGGCGGATCTTCGCCAAGGTCTTGTTTATTCCGAAGTGTCCAGCTGCTGGTGCATCATGGAATTCCCTCAGCACTTCTGTCACTCTTTCACGTGGCACCACCAAAAGTCGTGAGGTCGTTGTACCATCGTGGGATTCCCATTTTCTGAAAAGCAAACCTTCTCTAACCTCCAGCGAGTCCCAGATGGACCAGTAATATTTCAATTGTGGGGAGAAACGGGCCACGTCTTGCCAGCTTGGTGTTGCGTCGGGGCGTTTCCACCACAGGCCACCCCGACGCAACGGGTAGAATAATGACACGGGTACACACACTACACGACCGGTTGCTTTATTTGGTGTACAATTATGTGATCCGTACGTCCGAACGCTAGGACGTACGGTATCCGACTCTTCTCTTGTCGGCCTCCTGATCGTCCTCTTGACGGAGGCTGACCTTCTTCTCTCTTCGGCTGCGAGCACTAGCAGGCCATGCATATGCCTATACCCGGTGCTCGCAACACTGCTCCCCCCCTTCGGAGGAGCGGTCGTCCCGACCGCGGTGGTTCCTCTTCGGGATCTTTATACCCCGGTTTGAAGAAGTGGTCGTGTCAGCTCGGTGGCTCCTTCAGACTTCCGCCTCGGCATTTGCCTTCTCGCTCAGGGGAAAACCACCCCAAAACCCTGAGCAAGGCGTGGGTACAACGGGACGGCTGGCTAGTCCTCTTTACCACGTTCCTCAGAATTCTGACGATGCCCTCGTTCTCTGTTGCTGGTCCTGCGACGACGTCCATGGAGCACTCCAACGATGTCCTCCTCCTCTTCCGTGTGTCCCGCGACGAAATCCACGGAGAATTCCGGCCTCCGGATCTCGCCGATCCGTGAACTGCTCCAGGAGTCATCGTTCGTTCCGTTCTTCCTTCTTCTCCTTCTTCGCGTTTTCTCCGGGATTCTGCACTGGAATGTCCCACGGCGACGTTGTCGCTCCGACGCTACCGCTCCGACGCTACCGCTCCGACGCTACCGCTCCGACGCTACCGCTCCGACGCTACCGCTCCGACGTTGCCGCTCCGACGTTGCCGCTCCGACGCTGCCGTTCCGACGCTACCGCTCCGACGCTGCGTCCTCCTTTCGGTTGCAGGCAGCTACTTCCTCCAGGGACACATCTTCAACGTTGAGTCCATGCTATCCCGGACGAGGTAGCCCAGGATCCATTGATTGTCCAACGACGACTCTACCACATCGACGACGTGGCGACCTCCTCGGTACGTTCTCCGTCTAGTAGTCCGCGTCCCGCAAACGCCACACTCGGCACCATTCACTCGGGCGTCCTTCTAGTGGCTTTACCAGCTTGGAACTCCAATCCTCGTACAGCTCCGGGGTCCCTTACAAAAGAGGTAAGAACATTAACATTTTCTCACTCACGAGAGAATTCGTTGGAGCCGGCCAGAACCGGGAGGACGGACAGGCGAGACGGGCTCGACAACAAGGGGTCACGTCTAGCCATGAGCGTGTCATCGGCCCGTTCCCCGATCAATCCGCCCAGAACTCTCAGCTCATCTTCACTCTTCTTTCTTCGTATCGCCTCCACTACTCCAGTCCTTGGTCTTTTGATGGCCCCATTCCTCTTCGTGGCCTCTGGTGCTGTCCCAAGGGACCGCCTCGTTGCAGCTCGTCAGCGGCCCCGTCTCCGCGATGCCCCCTCCGACCGATCCGTGCGACGCATGTCCGCCCGGTGGTTGGGGACACCATTTCCCGTCCGCTGTCCACCTCGTAGGGGGGGACCCTTCAATAGACAGTACCCGGCCAGGATCCCGACCAGGAGGGTAGCGGGGTGGTTCCACGTATGTCCGCACCCCGCTGCGGACCACCACGCTGTTGTGGCACATTCGGGGAATTCGGGACCGTATCCAAGCTGCGGCAGCAGTCCCCCGACACCTTGTCCCTCGTCGTGGGGTTTCGTGCTTTCTGAAACAGACTCAAGAAAAGGGGGCCGGGCTACGAAGGTAGCCTCCGCAGCCCAGTCCACTGATTAGTTTAACCTAATCTTCCTTCTTGAGTCTTTATTTCCACTCTTCTCGTGTCTCAGACTTTCTTTAATCGACGAACGGCTCATCCCGATTGAACGGCTCAACTCTCGGGCTCTGTCTTCGTGGGTTTTCAGTGTTCGTGCGACGACGTTCGCCCTCGAACTCCCTTCGTCGCATTTTAACAGCAACTCCGCGCCTTTACCGGCGCCTCCACGTTGCTCCGGCGGTGCCGCGCTCCTGGGGACGCCGCTCGCCAGCAACACAACTGCGTGGATCCCTGGCCGTCACCCAGAGCCGTACATCCACCAATCCTTGGTGTGGTCCGTGCACTCCTGGACGTCCCCGCGTCCCTGTCGGAGTCGCACCCTCCACCACCAATTCTAACTCGGCCTCTTGTGTTGACGGTTCCCCGACTCCGTCGAGCCCCTCGATTCTTCTTGCCGCTCCAAGTCGAATCGGCATTGTTGAGCGTTGTATCCGGATGGCGTTCGACGACTTACGCTTCTCCATGGAAACTGTTCTTCCCGTCTCGGGAGAAGTCGAAACGTCAATCTTTGGTTATACAAAACCGTGTCCATCAAGCAGTGTGTCTGTCCCTCGGTGTCGGCGGGCCTCGACCGCCGTCGCCGCTCCCGCTGTTCAGCCAGTCCCTCGCTGGTCAGCTGCTTTTGCTGGATGCTGCATCCTGTTCTATCCTCCACGAGGAACTCGCGTCGTACGCAACGGCTCCTTGCGTATCGCACGCAACAGCTCTTTGCGTATTGCACGCAACGGCTCCCTGCATATCGCACGCAGCAGCTCCTTGCGTTTCTTCGGGATCCGCGGCTACGGATCCCACTTTTAACACCATTGTTATGTCTCGCGTTCGGCATAATAGGAATTGAATGTATAACAAGAATAATAACACATGCAACTAGAACAATATGGAATAACAGGAATGTAGTATAATTCGGAAGAGGATCTCGATACACGTCTGCTCGCAATGGCGTCTGCTGATCAAGTGAAGGGTTGACAGGCGATCGATCCGATCGCCTTCTTCTCGCTGTCCTCTTGTCTTTGTCGCGAGCACCAGCGGGCCATGGAATTCCATCCATAGAGTGCTCGCAACAATAGTAAAAATATAAAAGTTAAAATAAATCCAGAAGCTTTTTTCGCGATCGCTTTCTTCAAGCATGTATCATCTATACTGCCTGAAGAAAGTTTATGTTTTAAACGATCGATTACTCTGCACTTCGCCCGTACTTGCAAGCGAAGAATATTATATTTATTCTTCTCTTGCTTTAACTGTTTTTCCATTTCCATCAACCGTTCCTGCAAATTATTACGTTCTTCTGATGATGAACTGGCTTCAATTTCCATACTTAAGTCGCTATCGGTATCGTTAAAATACATTTTAGGCACGGCATCTTTCCGTAATTGCCCGGACACGTAAAAACTACTTTTCAAAAAATGCCGGCTACATATACACTTCTTTCTCAATTCCTCGTTAGTCATTTCCACCCAATCATCTAAGCCACAGTTAACCAGCCACGTTATGCATCTATCATTGTCATTTACCGGGAATGAATGGAATGTAGTACCGCCAGTTACATTACGGTTTACTAAATCGCAATTAGGATATACACATTTTTTATAATGTGTTTTACGAGTCTGATTCTCCATTACTAATAAATATACAAATTAATGAATGAAGAAAAGAAGCAAATGATGCGAATGATAAAGCGTAGAGAAGTTTTACTTATTACTTGCTTGGATATTTTTTGCCACTATTAGCAAGACTGCTCCGACTATAAATCTTCAAGACGGCTTGTAGGGAACTGACTTTGTTTCGACTGATGATCGTTGAACGGTATCGCCCATAGTCGTCCACCGAACAAAAGAAACGCGTTGCTAGGAAAGAAACTAACAAACGCTCTTTTCTGGAGATTCGTTTTCGGGGCGCGGTGTTTAAAATTTAAATCTCAGTCATCTGAGCGCGCGGCCGCACGTACGCGCACTCACATGCGAGAACCACCGCCGGCGCCGTGGAATTCAACATATTCTTACATTGCTTTAAATCATTCTTCACACAGCGAAACCACACAATTCTTTTACTATCATTGTTTCACACATATTTATTATGCAATCATATCACAGTGGCCTAACATTTAATCATAGTAGAAAAAATATTTTGTCATGTTACTTCATACAGTCGAACCTCGATAACTCGAATCTCAAGGGAAGGGAAAAAATCTGCGAATTATAGAGGTTTCGGCTTATCGAGTTTTCGAGTAACAGAGGTTCAACAAACGAAAATTCGACTTATAGAGGCTTTATGCGACTGTTAGTTTTTCGGCTTGTGAAGCTGTAAAGCAAGACAAATTTAAGGTTTAAAGTTCAATTGTTTATTGCATACCTAAATTAAATATACCTACAACTTATGTACTACATATATAAAAATAATTATATGACACATTTTATGCTCGAAATATTACTCTTTATTACATATTAAAAAAATAATGTGATTTTGCTTTGTGTCAGTCTTCTAGTGTATTGTAAATCTTAAAAATTATCCTGAATAGTTTGAGATCTTTATACGAAATTTCGTAATACATATGTAGAAGTAAACTTCGACTTGTAAAGGTCGGAATTCTTCTAAATTCGAGTTATAGAGGTGAAATACATAATTTAACATGCAAAATATAGTTCGAGTTAAGGAAGTTTTATTTCGAGTTGTAGAGGTATTTACAGCGAAGCGGAAGGGAATGAAGAAAATTTTCGTCTTATAGAGGTTTTCGACTAGTCGAGGTTCGACTGTATTAGCAAATACACTGCCACGGGCATATCAGTGTATTGTAATATTTACAAGAAATATGTGATATACGAATGTTTCTATTCGTTCATTTTATAGAAAATTTAATGAACACTGCTTTCGGGGATGAATCTACACTTCTGGTTCGGTGGACATTTGTAAAAAAATTGCCTCAGAATTGGCAGAATTATAGCTGGGCTTCGAAATGAGTGTAAGTTCTGAAAAAAAATTCTAACTTCGTTTTCCTGGGGTGCGAGTTCAAGTCCATGTTGCAGGGTTTAATTTTTTCATTAGTTTTACTCTTTAAAATAATTTTTTAGGGTTTAATTGTTTTTTTTTCAATGTACCTATATCAACAAAAAACATGCAATCAAAGCAGAAATGTATTCTTGAGATACCGTTCTTACTAGTCTCCAAATATACTTTAAATTCTAATTGTAAGTTATTTAAATAAATTTTTACATTATCACTTAATGGGACGTAGAGGAGGAGGAAGTATAAGTAACGGATTCATGCGCAAACGGAGTAATTGTAGGAAGGGCGTCGTGTTTGGCTTTCCTTTGGAAAATTTCATACAATATGTTACAAATACTGTGATGAAAATAAAATAGAAAATAGAAAATTTTCATTTTTCAATAGTATAGATGATTTTGTCTAACACGCGTTCCCGCTTTTGGCTACTGATCGCTACCTGGCCGCGCGATCGAGCTGCGGCACGAATAATTTTTTTCGTATAAATAAGCGATCAGGCCCGCCGCGCACGTGAAGGATGCAGTATCAGACGCCCGAAAGACGAGAGCGAGACAATGTATCAACGGATCGTCTGTCTCACGCAGTCTCACGTCTGTCAGCACTCAACCGATGCACCAAACTCATCATTACTTAGGACATACATACATACAGATGTACATACTTAAGAATGTTAGAGACGGTGCAATTTTAATTGTTAACATCCTGTCAAGTTCTAGCCATCTGTTTGCAAAAAGTGTTATTGGCATATTTGACTTGACAAGTGCTACGAACTGGAAAAGATTCGTTAAGAGCAAGCGCCTGATTTAGCGAGCTCTGCTTGCAAGACATTTCAAGTCGTATCGATTTTTACCTTCGGGTGCATCGCGTTTCTGGGAACGGCATTTGTTTTAAAAAGAAAGACGAACTTTTCGGGGGCCTGGACCTCAACAATCGATGAGAAAAATGCCGCATTTCGACTGAACGTTCGCTATCGTATTATTTGCTGGGCTTTAAAAAAATATGTTAGGTAAACTTGTCGAAGAGCTACCTGTCACCGATTTCAATGAGGTTTGAATATGTTGTGGAAGTTAACATTCTGAACACCTTTTTCTTTGCCGAAAATGGCGGTCAGCTCTAGTTACCGAGATATTCGCAAAAAATTGTCGCTACCACTACAGTTAATTCTGCTTATAATTGTGCGTCCGTGGCAACGTTTGCGTTAGTATTGATTGTCGGGTGACGTCTGTCGTTCGTTTATAGTATTCCTCCAATGAAAGCTGCGTGTACAACTCCATTTGCAAGCGTTGTACGAAATGTCTATTATAAGTCGTAGTTAATAATGAATGTCATGAATGTGTTAGGTTTAGGTTTTGGTCAGGTAACTCAATCTGGCCGCCGTGAGGCGGCCGGCATCGCTTGCGTAAAATAATAAAGTCATTATGAAAATAATAAATTTAATAATACAAAATTTTACGCATTAACCGCCGTCTTCGTTATTTTGTAAATCGGATATTTGAAATTTGGCGATTTCATTAAAAAAAAAAAACGTCAAAAAACGTCTTCTTTTAAAAAGATATTCGCTGAGGTATGATATCAAGTCCTCTTCTTTGTTTCCATATTTGGAAATATTTTCGCGAATGTAACGTTCTCAACCGAGACTGTGCCATGAGTTACAGGTGCTTCCACGAATAGAGCGGTTTACTCGTGGAATTGTGGGATTGGTTCGGGTGGTGTGCGATAAAGAAATGAATTTCACGAAACGAGAGTCCTTCTTTTAACAGTAAATAACAAAAATCGTTTATTCAAGTGTGACGGGTTAAAACCGGTAGGACGCGGGTCTTCCCCCACCACGCGCGCCTAGCGCGGCCCGCCGCTACCGAGCGTGGCCGCGAGATGGCCGCGCGCCGAGCGGCGCTCTCGCTCGCGAAGTTGGCGCGCGGCCGCCTATAAGCCAGCGCGACGGGCCCGTTAGGCAGAGTCAGCCACGAGCGGTACGAGCTATCGGTTGCGCCTCTCCCAGTGATCTCTTGCACACCACAAGCTGCATCGCTGTGTATTTTTGGTTTCCTTTACCTCCACGGCTCCCAAAGGACGGCGAGTTCGCTTGCCTTTGGACGCAGGTCGACATCCACCGTCAATCTTAGGGACAGACTTAGTCTGCCCCGGAGGACATCCTACAGTCTCCGTATCGTCCGCGGGTTTTACCCACTGGACGGTCGGGTTCAAGGCTTCCCGGTCAGGGCCATTGGTGGAGACAACAGCCAAGGCACCAGAACGACCACTAACCCCTCCCACCTCTACCGCCGAAACGCACCGACACACGCACCGCGACCGCGCCGCGCCTCCGCCGCCGATCACCGACGGATTAGGTTAAGAATTAGTATAAGCCGCACAGACTCTGTTAGCCAGCACCGACCTGGCCGGGTAACCCTGTATCGTAGAATTAAGAATAAAGACTGTCCACCCAAGTCACCCCGCCTCATTCACTCGACAACCTCCACCCGCCGTCCGGTAGGTAACCTCTCCGGAACGAGGTTACACAAGTAAAGGTTTTTGACGCTAGGTCGAAATGATAGATAGAATATGACACGGAGTCGATAGTTAACAGAACGGTAGATAATTATATAACGACGTGTCGGTCAGAAATAAAATATATCGTTTAGGTTTCGACGCTAAGTCGGTATTACAGAACGTATAGTTGTGTAACGAAAATTATGCTTAATCTCTAGTTGAACATAGAAGCGCGACGCTAAGTCGGTATAATAGTGCTTAAAATATTAAAGATATAAAGGTACGATACTAAATCGTAAATTACGACGCTAAGTCGGTGTGTAATATAAGAATGACGCTAGGTCGGCATTGAATGTTTAGTTGAATATCGAGAGAGTTCCTTCTCTCAGATTTGGCTTCCTGTTGCCTATCAGCTGGCCCACGCTTTCTAGGATGGAAGTAGAATTTAGACAGTATCTTCTGGTCCCTATTAGCTGGCCCACGCTTTCTAGGTTTTAGGATGGAAATTTGAGGGGCTAATTAAAGCGGCCTCGGAATGGAAGTTTTGAGGGGCTAATTAAAGCGGCCTCGGAATGGACGTTTGAGGGGCTAATTAAAGCGGCCTCGGAATGTAAGTTTGAGGGGCTAATTAAAGCGGCCTCGAAATGGAAGGTTTTGAGGGAACGAGTCTTAGATAAACTTCATCTGGCTGAGGGGCTAATTAAAGCGGCCTCAGTGCTTGGTTCGGTGGCAAAACCAAGTCTGCTCTCTGCTGCTGGCAGGCCCGTATTTATAGTATTTGGCGATACCTTGCTCTCGCCAATCGTTAGTCGCCCGGTCTCGCGTACCAATTATAATTAACATCCGGTTCCCGCAGGTTCGCGCTCTGCACTCAGTTTATTCCGCGTCCGGTTTATCGCGCGGTCTGCGCACGCTCGCTTGAGTCGTTCGCGGCACTGAATTCGCGGTTAGATAGGCGGTCATGCGCATGCGCTGCGCGTCGCCTCATTCGCTGTTTCACCCCATATTGTGTGTCGCTCGCATATATCCTTAATACTAATAGTTTATAGAGTGTCAATAATAACTGATATAGAGAAATAGAAAGGAAAAAAATGTATATCGGTATCAGCGGTACGTTACACGAACATCCTTCCACGTTCTTTCAATGGATTGTGTATTGGCTTCTAAACGAGAGAAATTATAGAATACATCAGTATTTTGTAAGCAAAATTTGAAAATAATGTAATGAAAATCAATTACGTGTATCGGGATCGACAAAATTGTAAGAGTGATTTACTGTTAAATGTGTATAGCTTTCGTTGTAAAGGCAATTGTACGCCTTCCAACAATCAGACATAATAGTTGTCCCTGGAAGTATCCATTTTTTTATCACATCTAACAATGTTTTTGCTTTTCTATCTTCTACGGCTGCAATGAATATCTTTTTCCAATCTCGCTCATAACCACCGAAAACCCATTTTCCCTGTATAAGACGTCCACGGTGGTATTTACGAGTTCCAAATTTCGCTTCATCGAACCGCACCAGTAATCTCGTCCCAGTAATTAACAGTAATCGGCCCCTTTCGCGGCCACCAATTTTTATAACGTATGAACAACACGTTCCGTGAAAAATAAATTCAGTGATCAGTGTTAGTAGCCGTGCAGTGAAGTGAATATTCGGTACATTGACCCTGCGATCAGCTGAGCACTGGACGCCGATGACCAGGATCGGTACAGTGGCCAGGTTTCCGAAAAGGGAAGGAAAGCAAGGAAAGGAATGTCCGAGAGGGTGAGTTTTCTTTAATTTATTGGTGATTATTAGGTGTGAAAATAAATTCTTTCCGATTTTAGGGTACAATAACAGTTCGATTTAAAAAATATGAAAACAATTCGATCATCGCAATAATTTCCATTATTGTTCATTACCTTTTGCCATTTTTCTGGCAGCTTCTGAATACCACCGCGATAGAAATTCCAGTCGGAAAGAATTTATTCATACACCTAATATTATTTTTTAAATTTAGTTGTGTTGGCCGTTCTTAAACTACGTATTTTTACCTCAATAACGAATTACGATCACTTGTCGTACATTTTCTGTTACGTTAGCTTTTCGTTTATGCCTTATTTAAAAACGAAATTTACGTACTTCTTGTCCTCTCACTTCAAATTATTCTTATTTAAGATTCTGCTTTAAAAAAAAAATGTGTAACGCGGTTTCCTTCGATGCATGCCGACTTGCTTGTTCGTACGTTCGTAGCACAAGCGCGGTCGCCTACCTCGTAGCCAACGCTACCGCGGGAACTCAGGCGGAAGGCGCGCGCTCTGATTGGTCGGGGTTTTTGGTTAATATCTCCTTAACGAAGCTTCGGACAATATTTTGGCTAAGGAAAAAGTTGTTTCAAATCACCCCCTAAGTCACCCCTTTCAAGGAAAACCGACATTTTTGGGACACCCTGTATTACTTCTCTCTGTACCAATTTTTTGCCGTACCTTCCTCATACCAAACTGCGTCGTAATTGGTTTCATTTTAGTAGAAAAACCTGACATACAATACAGATGTTTGCATAATGATGAAAAAATATAAAAAAAATATTTTTTTATTAGAGGATGGTGCATATTAATGCCCCTGTATTCCTTCCAAGCGCCGACCAACATGTTGTCATAAAGAGTCGGTAGCTTCTGAACAATTTTAGAAACCTGTGTAAACCTGATACCTATGTTTCCATATTTAGGAGAGTGAAAGGAACTAGAGGAAATACTGTATTGAGTTGTCTCAAGCGTAAATGTTGTAAAACGTTTATATGTATGACCGACTCGAAAAATCCGATCTTACCATATTTTATGGCAGGAAGAAAGTCAGAAAAGCATGTATTTAGACGCGTAATATAACATTTTTAATAGTTTTCTTAACAGGTTAGTCAATTGAATGTCAGGGGGGCTTAAACTAATTATTTAAAATTTTAAAGACTGTTCTTCGAGATATAAAATAATTAATTATGGCTATAGTCCCTAGTAATAATCCCACTAAATATAAACAATTTAATGAAATAACTTTTCTCCCGCTTGGGACCACAAGTCAATTTTCCGCGGAAGAGAAAATGCGCACGCTGGATGCGCGTGATTATTATGTGGTCCTCTCCTCGAAATGACAGAAAATATAACCTATATGCTACATGACAATAAATGTTTATTGGTTATTTTGTTCTTTTACGCTACATTTGTGAACTTTTTATGCCTTAACATCCTTCCAAAATATTATTGTTACGCCGCAACGATATATTTATCAATATTTATGAAATCGGTTATAGCATATAGGTTATATTTTCTGTCACATCGCGGACAGAAAATCCGCTCCTCGATGTGACAGAAAATATAACCTATATGCTACATGACAATAAATGTTTATTGGCTATTTCGTTCTTTTACGTTACATTTGTAAACTTTTTATGCCTTAACATCCTTCCAAAATATTATTGTTACGCCGTAACGGTATTTTTATGAAAATGAGAAATGTAATTATGCGTGGTTAGGAAATTAAAATTTCCATTAGGACAAGAAGTGGTGTTTTATAGACGTTTGCTTATTTCTTTGTAGGGTGTTTATTTAGGGCATGTGTCCTTACAATTTTAACAAATAAATAATTACTCTGTTTAACGAGTTGTGTATACTTATTTTGTCCAGCCATAACCTTATGAAGCGCACAGATCTGTAAACCCGAAACTTGAAGCCAAAATGAATTAGAATCTGACAACATGCAAACAGATATCAATTTGAGAATAAAAGCTAAAATTACTTACAATCTCGAACAATTCCATGATTCTGCAAACGCGAAAATTGATGCCAAACCCAGCTATAACCTCATCAACCATAGAAATCTGTAAACATGACAATTGAATGTAAAATCAATTAGAGTGTAATAAAACGCATGAATTTGGCAAACATAAACAAATTAAGCTAAAACTTACTATTTCGATGAAATGTACTCAGAAAATGACGTTATGAATGGAAATTTTGATATTTTAACCACGAATAATTACACACCTCGACTTCATAAATATACCGTTGCGGCGTAACAATAATATTTTGGAAGGATGTTAAGTCATAAAAAGTTCACAAATGTAGCGTAAAAGAACGAAATATCCAATAAACATTTATTGTCATGTAGTATATAGGTTACATTTTCTGTCACTTCGAGGATTCGAAAATCATCTCCTCGAAGTGACAGAAAATATAACCTATATACTACATGACAATAAATGTTTATTACGCGTTGTATTTATATAATATTTCTGATCGAAATGTATGGAAATAGTAAATGGAATTATGCAACATGTTTCTTGAAATTAGTCGTGACATTCAGGCCGTTTTAGATTTTAAAGGCTTCCGATAAGATTTAATTTTAATTCCTACCACTCGTAGCATTGTAATCTTATTTTAGACTGAATCGATAACGTTGGGTGTGACATGAAAATGGTAAGGGGGCTCGCGAGCCCCCGAGCCTGTGACACAAAATTACATTGGATGATAAGTCTATTCTATACTTCGTCGATGGTAGAATCTACGTTTGGTATTCTTTCAAATAAGTGGAGAGTTTTTCATAAAGCGATTAATGTAAATGTGCAATTTGCGATTGACATAGTAAAATGTTGCTGTGTACTTCACAATTTCGTTAGAGACCGTGATGGACACAGAGAAGAAGATACCTACTCAATTATCGGTTTACGTGATGTAATCAATGAGGTACCGCCTGTGCAAGGAGGCAGATTATTAAATCAAAGAAGAGAGGAGTTTGCAAAATATTTTTTTAGTGATATTGGGAAGTTCCCATGGCAAGATAATTTTGTATGAAATTATAAGGAATCTTTTGTAGTTTGAATGTATATATTGTATGTATTGTATCAAATCATTATTGTTATATTAAGAAAATTATTAAATTAACAGTTACCATAGTCTTTCTTTTGTTTTTCTCCTAATTCTTCAAACAATGGATTCAATTTTCGACAAATTTCTATCCACGCACTTTGCTTTTTTATTTTATCGTGGTATTCTTCTTTTAATGGATTCCACACTTCCTCATAGTTCTTTACTTCATGAATAAATATCTCCATGTCAAGCTCTGCTTCCATCTTGGAGGATTGTTTACAAATGTCGCGCAGCGGATCTATGCATTGCTCGATGAAAAAAACAACGAACTACATACTTCACCACTGAGACGTTAGCGTCACATCCGCGTAGAGGCAATAGCCGCGTCCATTTCATAAAACGCAAACACGACGCGAAGTTGCCGCCAAAAAATGCGTCACGTGTGAATCCCTCCTATATAATTACACGTACTGCTGAAACGCGGCGTCCTAGCTGCGTCCTGGCAAAATCAGCGCCATTTTTTAAAACGCAAACACGACGCAAAGTTGCCGTCAAAAAATTCAGTTATGTGTGAATCTTTCCATATACAGGGTGTCCCAAAAATGTCGCGTTTCCTTGAAAGGGGTGACTCAGGGGGTGATTTGAAACAACTTTTTCCTTAGCGAAAATATTGTCCGAAGCTTCGTTAAGGAGATATTAAGCAAAAACCCCGACCAATCAGAGCGCGCGCCTTCCGCCTGAGTTCCCGCGGTAGCGTTGGCTACGAGGTAGGCGACCGCGCTTGTGCTACGAACGTACGAACAAGCAAGTCGGCATGCATCGAAGGAAACCGCGTTACACATTTTTTTTTTAAAGCAGAATCTTAAATAAGAATAATTTGAAGTGAGAGGACAAGAAGTACGTAAATTTCGTTTTTAAATAAGGCATAAACGTAAAGCTAACGTAACAGAAAATGTACGACAAGTGATCTTAATTCGTTATTGAGGTAACAATCCGTAGTTTAAGAACGGCCAACACAACTAAATTTAAAAAATAATATTAGGTGTATGAACAAATTCTTTCCGACTGGAATTTCTATCGCGGTGGTATTCAGAAGCTGCCAGAAAAATGGCAAAAGGTAATGAACAATAATGGAAATTATTGCGATGATCGAGTTGTTTTCATATTTTTTAAATCGAACTGTTATTGTACCCTAAAATCGGAAAGAATTTATTTTCACACCTAATAATCACCAATAAATTAAAGAAAACTCACCCTTTCGGACATTCCTTTCCTTGCTTTCCTTCCCTTTCCGGAAACCTGTGTCACCGGGTCACTGTACCGATCCTGGTTATCGGTGGACGAAAAGATTTATGGTTGGGTAGCGCCTAGTGCTCAGCTGATCACACTGCGTCCGGGTTAATGTACCGAATATTCACTTCACTGCACGGCTACTAACACTGATCACTGAATTTATTTTTCACGGAACGTGTTGTTCCTACGTTATAAAAATTGGTGGCTGCGAAAGGGGCCGATTACTGTTAATTACTGGGACGAGATTACTACTATTACCCGGCGAAAAGAAAACTCGTGGCAGACTGTCTCGGGCTGTGCAGTCCGCTGCTGTGCAGCGATCAGATACGGATCCGACCGACGATCGTCAAAACAAAAGCGTAGGCTACGCTTGGTCAAATCGCTCTATCCCACTCGACCTCGTGTTTCGTTCGATCTCTTCGTCGCGCGGTGTGACAATGTATGTGGCAACTTCAGCCAATAACCAAAATACGTGTGCCCCGTCTTTAAAAGTGTGCCCAAATAGGTGACTCGACCAATCGTCACAGCAGCGGACTGCACAGCCCGAGACAGTCTGCCACGAGTTTTCTTTTCGCCGGGTAATAGTAGTAATCTCGTCCCAGTAATTAACAGTAATCGGCCCCTTTCGCAGCCACCAATTTTTATAACGTAGGAACAACACGTTCCGTGAAAAATAAATTCAGTGATCAGTGTTAGTAGCCGTGCAGTGAAGTGAATATTCGGTACATTAACCCGGACGCAGTGTGATCAGCTGAGCACTGGGCGCTACCCAACCATAAATCTTTTCGTCCACCGATAACCAGGATCGGTACAGTGACCCAGTGACACAGGTTTCCGGAAAGGGAAGGAAAGCAAGGAAAGGAATGTCCGAAAGGGTGAGTTTTCTTTAATTTATTGGTGATTATTAGGTGTGAAAATAAATTCTTTCCGATTTTAGGGTACAATAACAGTTCGATTTAAAAAATATGAAAACAACTCGATCATCGCAATAATTTCCATTATTGTTTATTACCTTTTGCCATTTTTCTGGCAGCTTCTGAATACCACCGCGATAGAAATTCCAGTCGGAAATAATTTATTCATACACCTAATATTATTTTTTAAATTTAGTTGTGTTGGCCGTTCTTAAACTACGGATTTTTACCTCAATAACGAATTACGATCACTTGTCGTACATTTTCTGTTACGTTAGCTTTTCGTTTATGCCTTATTTAAAAACGAAATTACGTACTTCTTGTCCTCTCACTTCAAATTATTCTTATTTAAGATTCTGCTTTAAAAAAAAAATGTGTAACGCGGTTTCCTTCGATGCATGCCGACTTGCTTGTTCGTACGTTCGTAGCACAAGCGCGGTCGCCTACCTCGTAGCCAACGCTACCGCGGGAACTCAGGCGGAAGGCGCGCGCTCTGATTGGTCGGGGTTTTTGCTTAATATCTCCTTAACGAAGCTTCGGACAATATTTTCGCTAAGGAAAAAGTTGTTTCAAATCACCCCTTTCAAGGAAACGCGACATTTTTGGGACACCCTGTACATATATGTACTGCTTGAATGTGGTATCATATTGACGCGGCTGCAAAATGACGCGTGACGCTCGTGTGCACCGGGCCTTAGGAATTTGGAACCTATGCGTCTTGTTGCTAATGCAGAGAATAGCAATATAAAAGAAGAAATAAGAACTTTGCTTTCCAATCCTTCATTTGAAATGAAGCTTTGTGATTTATTTATTTATTTATTTATTTATTTATCATACGGGAAGTCCCATGGTATACAAAAGAATATATAAAAAACTAGCGAAAATTACAGAGAGTCTGAACACAAAATTAGCGACAATTAATACCGGTTATATAGCATAGTAACCGTTATAACTTACAAAACAGATACACTACGTTAAACCACTCTGGTTATAATCAATCTGTGATAATATACTAATGCTAGATCCAATTTGTGAATTAATTAATAAATGTCAATCCTTGGATTGCCCAATCGCTAAAGCTACTGAAATGTGGTTCAAATTAGATGTTCCTATAGATAATGAAAATTATACGGGAATGATTAGTCAACGAATCGAAAAGGCTGTAAACTGTTATGGACTCGCTGCCAATTTCTTAAATCCGAGCTTTCGAGGTAGAAGGTATTTAATAAATGCTAAGTATGCAAATATTCTTCATGATTTTCTAAAAACTGCTTTAGCAGAAAATGGCCTTGTTCAACTTGAACATTATAAGAATAAGACTGGATCATTTGAAGTTTTATTTTCAAGAAATTACGATTCATGTAATACTTTTTGGAGAGCATCAAGGTATTTTTATCCAGAACTTAGCAATCTCGCATTAAAATTAAGCAATTTATCTAGAGACGTGGTAGCGTCTCGACGCCAAGTACAGGAAAGACACCCTGTATATGTCGACTGCCGCTACCGCTATCATTTACTCGTCGCCCGGCTAATCCAACCTAACCTGAAACTTATTTCATTAATATCTCATCACGCCTGCAATATTTTCTAAATTTAAAGCCATTTTTCTTATGTAAACCGCATATAAGCTTTCGAATAAGACCAAATTTCAATAAAATCTGTCCACGCATGACAGAGATATCATAATATCGTCTCATGGATCAGTCCAGGGGGTGGGAACTCCAGCAAAACTTTCGGTTTAGTATTTGCGCGCCCTCTACGCTATGAAAGATTCTGTTTGAACTAAAATTCAATATGGCGGCTCATGCCGGCAAAATTAAATATACTCAGAATCTGCGTATTGTAATATGTAGAATAAGAAATACATTTGTTGGCTCGTTAAGAAGATTTAGATATGAAATTCAGGTGTTGGGAAAAATATTTAATTAAATTTGCAGTAATTGAATTTAATTAAATATTTCACATTCACGTGAAGTTTCTTATCTAAAACTTCCCCATCTTTTCAGTTATTATTGGCATAATTGAACATTATTTTGTCAACAATAATTGATAATGCCAACAAATGTATCTCTTGCCCTACATTTTGTATAAGATACTTAAATGTAAAAAATACAAGTAGAGGTAAGAAGTAGTGAGTGGCTCAGATTTTTCTTTGAAAAATGTCCCTTATATTGAATTTAACAGTTTGCTTAAATGCTATAGTGCTAAGTAATTATATTAATTACCTATATTACATTGTTCATTTATATACATGTCGGAGACGGCACGAAGTCGCGTACGAATAAACTGCGAAGTCGCGTACCAATAAATAGCGAAGTCATTTTGGCGCCAATCGAGAACGCAAGCGTCAGACAGCCAGCGAGCGCTTGAATGTAGTCTCGGAAGGGAATCGGAAGCGGTAGTCTAGCAACCGAGGAAAAAGATTGATAATTTGAACCCCCCCCCCCCCCCCCCATAAACATGACTCATGTATGAAAGAAGCTAATTCCCTTTAATTCACGAAAAAAGTTCACATGCAAAGATTGTGAAATCATCTTTAATTCACGAAAAAAATTAAAAAAGTTCTCACGCAAAGATTGTGAAATCATCTTTGCTAATTCCAATTGTACCTTTAACCCTTTAATTCACGAAAAAAGTTCTCACGCAAAAATTGTGAAATCATCTTTGCTAATTCCAATTGTACCTTTAATTCACGAAAAAAATTAAAAAAGTTCTCACGCAAAGATTGTGAAATCAACTTTGATAATTCCAATTGTATTCTCGTTCTCCGCTCGAACACTGATTCCTCTGTCACTTTTTATACTTGACATTCCTTTATTGGCCACAAATCAATTCAGTGCTCAGATTTTCAGCTTCGGTTTTAAGGAATTAGCGGGCGTTATATAAGAAAAAGCTATGAAGTCGACTGAAAAAAAATGTTTCATATTCTCCGCATCTCTCTTACAGCGTATTCGGACGGTCGCAATGGTGCGCACTGGGTGCGAATTTTCACCAATTGGAAGCGAAAAAGTTCGCATTCAGTGCGCACTAGTGCAGGTTGCCGAATGTGCTATTATTAATCTATTACCGACTTTGATTCGTTTAAATTAGTCTCTACCAAGTTTTTATTATCTTCATACAACAATTTTAACAGAAGATGTCCCCCTTATAAAAGTTTTTGTGTCAACTGCAGGCCTCTCCTACTTCATAGCTTTTTCTTATACAACGCCCGCTAATTCCTTAAAACCGAAGCTGAAAATCTGAGCACTGAATTGATTTGTGGCCAATAAAGGAATGTCAAGTATAAAAAGTGACAGAGGAATCAGTGTTCGAGCGGAGAACGAGAATACAATTGGAATTATCAAAGTTGATTTCACAATCTTTGCGTGAGAACTTTTTTAATTTTTTTCGTGAATTAAAGGTACAATTGGAATTAGCAAAGATGATTTCACAATCTTTGCGTGAGAACTTTTTTCGTGAATTAAAGGGTTAAAGGTACAATTGGAATTAGCAAAGATGATTTCACAATCTTTGCGTGAGAACTTTTTTAATTTTTTTCGTGAATTAAAGATGATTTCACAATCTTTGCATGTGAACTTTTTTCGTGAATTAAAGGGAATTAGCATCTTTCATACATGAGTCGTGTTTATGGGGGGGGGGGGGGGGGGGGGGGGGAGGATTTCATCACTTTTTTCATATAAATTACTAAGAGCTCATACATACAGCTAAATCTAACGTAGAAGTACAAATAATACTGTTTTTTGTCCTCGACTTTTTCATGTATTTGAGGGGGGTAGGGCAGAGGAGGGACATTATAAGATTTCTGGAAAAGGTTGACGGAAAGAACCCCGTGGAGGTGAAAATTGTACCCAATCAGCAATATTCAATAAAAATATTACCCATTATTACCACAAATCCAAACGACTTGAAATCAGTCACTCGCGGTTTTACGAAAAAGACAAAACGACGCTGAGTTCGGGTCGCTAGTCGCATTCCGAGTTCCGTAAATCTTCTTTACCATCGTGACATTTCAAAAATGTTAACAACTAGCAGGTTATGATTGAATGACAGCCAAGTGACATTTATAAATTATGCTTTCGAGGCGACACCTACTGTCGTCAAGTGACTATGTCATAAAATAAGATAATAAGGCTAAATAGCTCCGATTTATTTTTTAGTGCATTTTGATTTATTAACTACACAGCATCGCAGGAAACGAAGAGTAAAAAAATCCAACACAAACATCTGTTCTAAAACATATATACAATCATTAAACACTAAATGAACCACGGCCCCCACGGTCGCCACGGCCACCACGGCCCCGGCCACGGTCCCGGCCACGGCCTCGGTACTGGCTCGATACAATGTTCCGAAGCGCTGCCGCCTGGGATTTCAGACTTACGGCCTGAGCACGGACCGCCTGGAGGGTGGCCCATTGTTGCTTTTGGGCCCTTACCCTCCAGCCACTCCTTTTGTGGCGCGGGGTTGTATAGCCTTCTAAAATTAGTAAAAATACAATAATTGTTTAGTAAATACAATAATTGGAGTCACCCTTATTTGAACTTTTTAAACGATATTATTCGGATTCGATCCTCTGTTTGTTTGTATGTTTGTTTGTATGATTCAAATCTGGCGACTCAAATTTTACCCACTTCCAACTATCCAATAGTCTTGAAACTTTGCAGGCATGCGTAGTTTGGATGACAATGCAATATTTTGTAAAAAAAAATTAACCACGAGCTGGTGAAAAAAATACCCAGTCATCTATATCTATAAATATAACTCATAACCACAAATGCAAACCACTCGCGTTCGTTACGAAAACGACAAATAGCCGCTCCGTTCAGGACGCTAGTCGCTTCGTGATTACCGAAAATACCCAATTTATCGTCGAGAAAAGATCCGTCACGATTGTGCGAATTTAATAAAAATGCACAAAAAAAAAATTCTTTTTTTCTTGTACTACAATTTCGAATGTGTTTTTTTCACTTTAAATAAAATCGTGGATCAGGATATGTCACAATAAATTCATTTCGACGCTTGATTCTGTATTAAATTGATTCATAATCTGTTATGGCAAAACATGCTCATTTATTTAAAGCGAATTATTTAAAGCGAATCCGCTGGTGCCGCACGTTAGTAGGTATTTAATTAAAGTATTTTGGAATAATACCATGTGCCGCGGCCGAGCCCTGCGTTAGCTGGTGCGGTGGACGGGACGAAGGTGGTGGCGGCGGCACTGTATTTACGGCTGCAAGCGGCAGCCAAACTTGCTGTCCTCCTCTGTTTTCTGCAAATGTGAAATTTTTTTACATTGCTAATAGATTTAAAAATATCTAAGTAAAGTAACAATTTTAAGTGTTAAGAATTAATACCGTTTGGCACAGGCTGCTGGTTTGATAATCTGCAAGCCGCCTGCAGGATCGCAGCATCATTCGAGTCTGGAAAAATATATTTGAACAAATGTATATATAAAAAAATTATTATATTTATTTAATTCTACTGTATGTTTGTCGTTTTCTAAACTTACCATCAAGAAGGGCGTCCGCCTGTGTTTTCTACAAAAATTAATAAATAATTAATTTACAAAAACGATCATCCAGTGTTTATAAAAGCGGCGTTTGATTGAAGAAAGCCATTCGTTAAGTATCAGTGGACATAGACTGTATAACAACTAATTCATCCAGAAAATATTAGTCACGTTGAAGCTTATTCTTACTCAGATGTGTTTCATATTTCTGATCGTTGGCGTTACAGGTTACAATATGCTTCAACGTGTCTAATATCTTCTTGTTGAATTACTTGTTATTATACACTTCTAGTCTAGGTCCACTGATAGTAAGCGTAGGCAAAGCGCAACTCTGCTTGGAGTATATGAATAATAATAGTAGAGATTTTTTTTATTACTTACAGTTGTCTCATCCGTCTCCATCTTCTCTGGCAGTGGGTGGAAACTGAATAGGGAACTTCCGGGATAGCGTTTAGACCGGAAGAAGCAGCCTTTCATAAATTAGAGGGCGCTGATGTCGCAGTATAGTTGTGTTTGTGTCTGTACATACACGACCGGCTGAGACACATACTGTCTTATAAGTGAAAATAAGTAAAACGGGAGTGAAACGCTAAGTATTAGGTATTTACTTGTGTTTACTGTTTCATTTAAAATGAATGTGCAGAAAAATGGAGCAACTGCAAAGACGGTGACAGGTAGGAAAGTTTTATGTACGGTTCGAGTTACATTTAAGACACTTGTTTTTTTGAATTTTCGTGATGTTTTTGTATTTTTAGGTTATAAACTCTATTATCAAAAACTTTCAATTTACTATAAAAACTATTAAAAATGATTTCCTAAACTTAAAACTTTTATTTTTGGAATGCACTCGTTAAATGCTATTAACAGACACAAAAATAAATTTTGTTAGATGGAACGAGAGGACGGAGAGGACCAATAGTACATTGGCGATGCGTAGTGCCAAGTTGTACTTCAAAGATGCAGAGGAGGATCTACGTTGCAAATTACTTGCACACGTAAGGGGGCCAAGTACGCTTCAAACAAAGTGCGTCAGGCTGGTAGGGGCGTCACAGGTATGCATGATGTAATAGTAGTAATAATTATGATAATTACGATAATAGTAAGTAAAATATCCTTTATGTTGTTTATAGAACTCGTCGGTTCCTGCTTGGGGCGAAATCTGGATACGATGGCGACAGTATACTGCCCATAAGACATTCCCCTGACCTCCGCATACCTCTCAAGCACCTACGATGCATGCATATTTAGGTGAAATTCAAAGTCTATTTTTTCGAAAACGAAGCCTCTACCGCAAATTCGTCACTCTGGATTATCCCCCAAAGTATTGACCATAGGTAGAGGAACACCATGTATATGGAGGTCGCGTACGAAGGAATATATATGTACATAAATGAACAATGTAATATAGGTAATTAATGTAATTACTTAGCACTGTAGCATTTAAGCAAACTGTTAAATTCAATATAAGGGACTTTTTTCAAAGAAAAATCTGAGCCACTCACTACTTCTTACCTCTACTTGTATTTTTTACATTTAAGTATCTTATACAAAATGTAGGGCAAGAGATACATTTGTTGGCATTATCAATTATTGTTGACAAAATAATGTTCAATTATGCCAATAATAACTGAAAAGATGGGGAATTTTTAGATAAGAAACTTCACGTGAATGTGAAATATTTAATTAAATTCAATTACTGCAAATTTAATTAAATATTTTTCCCAACACCTGAATTTCATATCTAAATCTTCTTAACGAGCCAACAAATGTATTTCTTATTCTACATATTACAATACGCAGATTCTGAGTATATTTAATTTTGTCGCCATGAGCCGCCATATTGAATTTTAGTTCAAACAGAATCTTTCATAATTTAGAGGGCGTGCAAATACTAAACCGAAAGTTTTGCTGGAGTTTCCACCCCCTGTTCTCTGGTGTCATGGTCAGCTACTTCTGTTTTCTAGCTTTTCTGTGAAGCTGGCTTAGATGCCTTGGAAACATTCGACAAACCAATGTCGGAGCCATGGCCGTCTTATCGATCATAATAATATAAAGGGTAGATGCACCAATTGTGGCCACTTTTAGGATTTCAGTGACTTTCATCGTAATTATCTTTAAAATTGTACTTCAAATCAGGAAACTAAAAGCTTTACTAAATTTTGCACTATCTTTACTATTAATGTCTAAGTTACCATTAACTAGAGAAATCGTTAAAGAATTAATAAAGTTAAAAAATATTAGAAATCCATTTTTCATCGTGGCACAAACGGTACATTTACCCTATCTCCTTCAAATTAGAGCATATACGACTAGCGCCCCGAACGCAGCTGCTTTTTGACTTTTTCGTTAAACCGCGAGAGACTGATTTCAAGTCGTTTGGATTTCTGGTAATGGATTATATTTGTTACGATCTCATGTGGGGTGACACATGAATATAGTCTAATGTTAGATGGCTCTGCATGGTCTAGTTTAGACGCGCCAAATTTAAATTGTCAAACGAAGCAACTGGAATTATAAACAAAGCATTCCAAGGAATACTACTTAGAAACGCTCGTTAATAGTATTGATTAAATATTGGTTTCGGTTGCTCCGTTATTAAATCATAGATATCATGTAAAACGCTCGTTCTTAATGAACAGGGAACCAATCAAATGATTTGTTAGACAATCAATTAAGAAACTGTCATTTTAATTGGATAACTTTATTAACAAAAACATGTACACTTTTCAATGGTGAACGACGGCATCTTTGTTCGCTCATTCGTTGATCAACGACCAAAGCTATTAGACGTACAATTTATCTTAGAAATACTAAACCAAGTTACAACACGAACGAGTCTGAGTCAATTTATTTAAACCTAATTAACACTGGAAGAAGTTGGAGAGTTGCAGTGAGAGGCGAGCGTGAGCAGAGCGCATTAGCGCTCCACGGGCAGCGAACTCATCCGCATCCGCATCTGCATCCGCACCAACATCCTAACTTCAACACCCCTGTTACAACTCGTAACAATTTTGGTGACAGCAGTGGGATTGTCCAAAAATTGCCGGCTCACAGGCGCAAAAGTTGAAAAATCATCGGCCAGTTAGTGCATCCCTCTTTCCTGGGTTTTTGGGCACGGTTTCCCCGAGGAACAAGGGTAAATACCAGAGGAGAGTGGTTTCGGACGTCCGTGCTAATTTCCCCGGAATCACACGCACTTAGCCAAAGAATCCATTTTGACGAAGCTGTTCGAAACAACAGAGCCGCCATTCAACGTCCATCTGTTGCTGTTTGGAGCTTCATCGAGCAACGGGGACATCACAACTTCATACGCAGAACGGAGAATCCACGAGGGAACCAGCATCCAAGGGATCTTTCAACGGAGCCAAGAGCAGCTGAAACAACGCAGTCGTCGTTGGACGCGTCAGCAGATCTTCAGAGCGTGGAAGTCGAGCGAACCAGCAGTCAGTCGAGCGAATCGAATTTAGTTCACTAATTTATGTCATTGTATCTGTGAGTTCTCAACGAATTTATATATTAATATCGCCGTTAAAACCGTTACATTTGTTAGTTTAAAATGCCGCCGTTCGCACGAAAATTTGTAAAAGCCCGCAAGAACCGTCTGAGTAGTGATAATTGCTTTGTAGTGGAAGATGTAGTGGCAGTATCTAACTTAGGTGCATCCGGCTCCACTGCCACATCTCTAGATGTAGTGCCGTTTCAAAGTTCCACTCCTTTGGGAAGTAGCATATCCGATTCGAGTAATGATACCGGGTCCATTGACAATAATGCCTCGGACTTTTCGCGTGGGCCGTCGGACGGAGCTTCACGTATGCCACTCAAAATGGTCGCTGATTTTATTCCTTACTTCGACGGGAAACCGGGATCTGTAAGCAAGTTTATAAATCAGTGTAGATTAGCCGACTCTCTCGTAAAAAGGGAAGATAAATATTATTTACTGGCAATCATGCGCAACAAGATGCAAATTCGCGATTATAATAGAATCGTTGGGGACGCGATGCTGAACACGGTGGAGGAATTAATTAACCTAATGAAGGTTGCGTATAAGGACAGCTTTAACGTCAAGGCCGCGTTGGATGATTTGAGAAACATTGAGCGTAAGAACGGGGAAAGCATAGAGGAGTTCGGTGCTAGAGTGCATGAAATTCTTGATAATGGGATAGAGATAGCCCAGGAAAAGTCAAACCCAGAACAGGTTAAGGGTGTCAAATCAGTATTGGAGGAAGAAGCAGTATCGGGATTTTTGGGAGGTTTACGTGACGACGCGATGATGATGTCTATCATTAACCAGGATGTGGAAGGATTAACAGATGCTATTCGTTTAGCCACTAGGTGTACTAGACAGAAGATAAATGTGAATAATAGCGTGAGCCATAGATTGTCTGGAAATAGGTCTGCGGTGTTCGCGGTAAATTCGAATGAAAATATTAGATGTTTTAATTGTAATCAATTTGGCCACTATCGGTCAAATTGCCCGCTGGTAAGCAATGACAAGTATGCCCCCTCAACTAGTAATTTCAAAAGGTGCAATTTCTGCAGGAAGACAGGTCACCTTGAAGCCCAATGTTATAAAAGGGGTTCTCAACCTTCACAAAACTCGGTTGCATTCGCGAGTCCCGAGGATCAGCGTAACTCAAATCACGCTAGAGAACGGCGGAACTTTAATTTTAAAAAGAATCGGCGCTATTCACCTAATAGGGATGACCGGAGAAATTTTAATTCGGGACAAAATCAACGCGATTCTTCCTCCCGGGCGGACCAGTGTGACCCAACGTCTTTAAAGGCTCACCAAAATTTAAACTCGAAGGGGAGTCAGCAAAAAGGCGCGGTGCCGACCAAACCCCTCATTGCACGCGCCGAGTCTATCGTGTCTGCCACAGACTTGGTATAATCGATGCTGCTCGACCACCGGTTGTCTCCCTCAAGAACGATCGTTTTTCTCAGGGCTCCGCTAAATTTCTGGTGGACACCGGTTCACAATTGAATCTAATAAAACGCGCAGGATTAGCCTCAGATTTACAAATTAATAGCGAAAGGGTCTACGAACTTACGGGAATTGGTGCAGGGATGATCAAAACGCAGGGCGAGGTAGTTATCGTAATCCATAATACTCCCATTCATTTCCAAATAGTAAGCGATGATTTCTCCCTTAAATGTGACGGGCTCCTGGGAATCTCATTTCTGCAAAAACAAGAGGCAACTTTTGAATTTAAAGAAAATTTATCTAGTGTGTTAAAATTTGGTAAAGGAGAACCCTCCTCCGGTGTTAATTTCCCACTCAATTTACCCCCTCGAACTAGAACCTTAATCACAATACCTACAAAGGGTGACAACCCCTCAGGTTATGTACGAAAATTAGACGCCGGACCTGGCGTTTTTATAGGCGAATGTCTGGCTAGTCAACGGAATGGCTCTGTAAAACTATACGCTATAAATACTACATGTGACCATATCGTCCTAACGGTACCTCCTATTGAGTTGGAAGAATTCGATTCTAAGCCCTTTCCTGGTTCATCACAAACAATCAATTCCGACTCCGATGCTGACAAATCCAAGGATCGCGCTCAAAGATTAGCTCAGTTGATTAAGCTGCTCGAACTAGACCATTTAAACGAGATTGAAAAGAGTAGTATTTTAGAAGTTATAAACAGATTCGTATACCAGTTTTATCTTCCGATGGACAATTTAGGATCAACAAACGTTACGCAGCACACCATAACTACTACCGCCGAAGTCCCGATTAAAACCAAACAGTACAGATACCCTTTAGTCCATAAAGATGAGATAAATAAACAGGTAGATTCTTTACTAAGCAGCAAAATAATACAGCCCTCATGTTCACCGTATAATTCACCGGTATGGATAGTTCCAAAAAAATCTGACTCGTCGGGAAAACCTAAGTGGCGAATGGTCATTGATTATCGTAAGTTGAATGAAGTAACCGTGTCCGAGGCCTACCCATTACCCAATATTACCGAGATTTTAGATCAATTGGGGGGGGCTAAGTATTTTAGCACCTTAGACTTAGCCTCTGGGTTCCACCAGATACCCATTGATCCGTTATCTAAACCGAAAACTGCCTTTTCAACCCCACACGGTCATTTTGAGTTCAATAGGATGCCGTTCGGTTTAAAGAATGCGCCCGCAACTTTTCAAAGGGTAATGGATTTGATACTAACTGGGTTACAAGGTATCGAACTTTTCGTCTATATGGACGACATTGTTATTTACGCGGATTCACTTGAGGAACATAATCGGAAATTAAAAGTACTTTTAGCGCGACTACAAAATTCTGGGTTAACTTTACAGCCACAAAAATGTCGATTTTTACAAAAGGAGATAGTTTACCTGGGTCATGTAATTTCGAGCGCGGGGGTGAAACCGGATCCCAGAAAAATCTCAGCCGTTAAGCAATTTCCTATACCTAAAACAAAGAAAAATGTGAAACAATTCTTGGGGCTCGTGGGCTATTATAGGAGATTCATCCCCAATATGGCTAAAATTGCCAAACCCTTGACTAGCTTACTAAAGAAAGATATTCCTTATCGTTGGACGACAGTAGTTCAAAGGTCTTTTGAACAGTTGAGAGATATAATTTGCTTGGAGCCACTGCTGCAGTACCCCGATTTCACAAAGCCTTTCATAGTAACTACTGATGCTTCGGACTATGCTGTAGGTGCTGTGTTGAGTCAGGGTATAGTAGGTAGTGATCTTCCAATTTCTTATGCTTCACGAACTCTGAACGCCGCTGAAATGAATTATTCCACAATCGAAAAAGAGTTGTTGGCTGTGTTATTTGGAGTAGAGCATTTCCGGCCTTACCTGTACGGCCAACAATTTACCTTGATTACTGATCATCGTCCTCTAGTGTGGCTGCATAACGCTAAAGATCCCACATCAAAATTAATGAGATGGCGAATTCGTCTAAATGAGTACGATTATAATATAGTCTACAAACCGGGAAAAGCCAATTCTAACGCGGATGCACTCTCGCGAAACCCTGTTGATCCTTGCCAAAGCATCGTCCCTCGATCACCAAACGCGCTGACTGACGATACGATCCATTCTGTAGATCCGGAGAGGGTGCTTGTCTGTGCAGACATGACACCGTTTCCAGATTCTATGGCAGAGGAAACAGACGACAAGAATACTAGTAATGAAATAGAAGTAATGGTAGCATCTGTCTTCTTGGCGCGCGAGAAGATAGAAGCTGATAATTCTGAGGCATTGAATTTGGAAACTGATATGTTAGAACCACTTACATGTGAAAAAGAAGTTGAGAATTTTAGAGGGTTTTCCCAGTCGGACATAGTGTCGCCGTTTCGACCCTCCTGTCGGCTAACGTTGACTCCAAGCCTCTGGATCGCGCTTCAGGAGACTAGGGCGGCGGCCTGTGTTCGATATGAGCCCGGGGCTCGCAGTGCTCAGAGGAGACCTTGTGACTCGTCGACCCCTGCGGTGACTTGCATGGGGCTCCAGAGTGTTGATCGTCAAGGTAGAGGGGCACCTTGTTGTTGTTGTTGTTGTTGTTGTTCGAGGAGAAAAGAGTTACAAGAAGAAATTGTTATGCCTGGAAGTGGAAATCCAGAGGCTGAAATGTCTGAAGTTGACATACCGAATTGTTCTGCGATCAAAGCTGCACGGGAATCCCTCGTTAGAAAGACCTCAGTAGATTCTGAAATAAATGAGCCACGTAATGTGGAGATTAGTGAAGTTATGGCTAATAATACGAACATAAATAGACAAACAATTCACCTTTCCCTACTGCCAACCATCCTGTATGTAAAGGATCATTTATATATGCGGAGGGGCAATATTGCTCATTTCTTACCACTTAATGGTAATATTACTTCCAAGGTTACAATTGATTTGTTAAAAAGAAATAGATTTACCTTACAACAGATGCGACAATATCGGCTTGAGGTTGGCGATGCTATGGCACTTCCTGGTGATCAATCTTCTATTTTCCTCTTATTTTTCAAGGATAACTCTGCGGAAAGTTTAAATTTTGGTTATATTGAATCTTCTCTAAGGGCACTTAAAAACCTTATAAATTCATTAGGTACATGGACTTTTAGTATTTCAAAGGATCCTGATAGTTTTAATAATTTCGAATGGAATCAAGTAGAAGATTTATTTAAACTAGTTTTCACTGATACTAAATTTGAAATCACTGTATGCACGAGCGAAATAATAAACCCAATTAAGTCTAATCGTCTAAAAATAATCAAAGAATCTCACGAGTCTTCAATTGGAGGTCATAGAGGTATCGGGGAACCTTGAAAGAAATTTTGTCGGTCAGGTGATGAAAAGATTCTGTCAAATATTCCGGATACAAAGGATAACCTCCACCGCGTTCCACCCTCAGTCTTTAGGTTCCCTTGAAAGAGCACATAGGGTCTTCGTTGATTATTTGAGGCATTATTGTACAAAAGGTGATTGGGACGAGTGGATTCGATTTGGTATGTTTTCGTACAATACTTCAGTCCATGAAGCCACGGGGTTTACACCACACGAATTGGTTTTTGGGGTGAGAGCAGTAATTCCATCTGAATTTGCCAAAGAAAGAGTACCGCGCACCTTCGTCCAGTACCTCGACGATCTTTTTGTTAAAATCACCACTACCCAGACACTTGCTGCCGAAAACTTGCAACGGGCTAAAGAGAGAAGCAAAAGATATTACGACCGTGAGGCAAACCCTCGTAAATTTAACGTAGGCGACGATGTGTACTTACTAAAAGAACCACGAACCAAATTAGATTGGCATTGGCTAGGTCCTTACAAGATCAGAATAGTAATTAACGATTTAACTGTTGAAATAATATTGGATGCTAATAAATTTAAAATTGTACATACAAATAAATTAAAATTAGCATATATCAGACCGGGTACGTCAACTGATGATATATAATTCTAAATTCATAAGTTATAAATGTTTTAAGCGAGCTTTGAAGTTTAAATTAAATTTAAATTGTATTCGTTCTTATTATTATGTTATGTTCAGATTACGAAAAGAGTGTTTTGATCTTGGAAAATGATATTGTAAGTGTACTACGAACTAAAGAATTATAGATTTAGAAAAGTTGTTTCATGGAAACACCTTTTCTCCGTAAGGGTGAAGGAATGTTACGATCTCATGTGGGGTGACACATGAATATAGTCTAATGTTAGATGGCTCTGCATGGTCTAGTTTAGACGCGCCAAATTTAAATTGTCAAACGAAGCAACTGGAATTATAAACAAAGCATTCCAAGGAATACTACTTAGAAACGCTCGTTAATAGTATTGATTAAATATTGGTTTCGGTTGCTCCGTTATTAAATCATAGATATCATGTAAAACGCTCGTTCTTAATGAACAGGGAACCAATCAAATGATTTGTTAGACAATCAATTAAGAAACTGTCATTTTAATTGGATAACTTTATTAACAAAAACATGTACACTTTTCAATGGTGAACGACGGCATCTTTGTTCGCTCATTCGTTGATCAACGACCAAAGCTATTAGACGTACAATTTATCTTAGAAATACTAAACCAAGTTACAACACGAACGAGTCTGAGTCAATTTATTTAAACCTAATTAACACTGGAAGAAGTTGGAGAGTTGCAGTGAGAGGCGAGCGTGAGCAGAGCGCATTAGCGCTCCACGGGCAGCGAACTCATCCGCATCCGCATCCGCATCCGCATCCGCATCCGCACCAACATCCTAACTTCAACACCCCTGTTACAACTCGTAACATATTTATTGTTTTTTGCTACCTGGATACTTTTTTCACTCCCTCAGGGTTATTTGGTTTTTAAAATGTTGTATTGTCATCCGTACTACGCTCGCCTGCAAAATTTCATGACAATTGGATTGCTGGAATTGGTTTAGATTTGAGTTTTCAGATATGAAGCAAACGTCCAAGAAGCAAACAGATGATCGAGTCTGAATAAAATCGTTTAAAAAGTATGGTTTATTTTCATTTTTGACGTTGCAAAAAAAGAATATACACATTTTTAGCGTTTTTGGGCCATTTCGTTTGGTTAATTTTGTCGTTGTCGATACATTTCCATGCTGATGTACCATCACGTATCATGCATGAATATGAACCGCTCTGAGGATGAAGACCGTTATGAAATACGGCACTTAGTAATTTATATGATAAAATTATTATTTCGACCGCACAATTTCTTTAAAATATTAAAATATGATCTCGGCGCAAAGTTTCGGTCATATTGATTAGTTTCAATTTGTTGCTTGATAATTCCTTGAGATTCTTAGAAGTTTGTTGTCCAAATTGTCTTGCAATTGACTTGAAAAAACTTCCTTGTGTTGTAGGTGTGAGAGTTTCGCCATTCATTTTAAATGATAAAATTATTATTTCGACCGCAAAATTTCTTTAAAATATTAAAATATGATCTCGGCGCAAAGTTTCGGTCATGAAACTTTGCGCCGAGATCATATTTTAATATTTTAAAGAAATTTTGCGGTCGAAATAATAATTTTATCATTTAAAATGAATGGCGAAACTCTCACACCTACAACACAAGGAAGTTTTTTCAAGTCAATTGCAAGACAATTTGGACAACAAACTTCTAAGAATCTCAAGGAATTATCAAGCAACAAATTGAAACTAATCAATATGACCGAAACTTTGCGCCGAGATCATATTTTAATATCTTAGTAATTTATATTTTTTATTACATATTGATATCGGTTGTGGAGCAGCTGTAATTTTGCAATTAATGTCTTTTATAATGTCGCCTTTTTCATCATAAGAGAACAACAATAGTTGCATTATAATAATTTTTGGTGGAGTAGTTATTTCAATTTTAGTAAACATTTGCTCCGAGCATTGTTCGCAGGGTTTTTGCGGACTCGCTTTCCAACCATTCGGTAAAGCAATATTAACATAATCTTGTAAAGGTATACCTTTCTTTGACTTTAAACACAAATCTTTAACGGGCAAGGGGAGAATATAATGCTTGTTAGTGGTTGGTTCTTTATGAGGACATTTTCTGCACTGTACAGATGTTGTCATTTCAAATTTAATTATTTTTTGGAGCCCTTGTAAATTATTGCATAATGCTAAAAGAAATTCAGATGCGTCTTGTTGAGCTTTTTGCAAAAATTTGCCTCCTATGAAACTTCTAATATTCAAAGTAGTTATATTTTTCTGTTGTTCCGAGTAATCATTTATGAAATCTTGAATTTCGTGGGACTCTGTAAACTCTAATAATTTTGTTTTGATTACATAACATTGTACAATACATTGCATGATGCCATTCGCATAACTTGATATTTGATCAGTGTTAGGTAATCCACGAATTTCTATACAATCATCAGCATTATCCTCAATGGGAAATTGATGAGCTAGCACTCCTTTGGGCACGGCCCACAAATTGTCTCCAATTTTTGTATGTTTGATGTTTCGAATTTCGTTACTTGGAAGTGGCGGATCATGAGTGGCCCCTAATTTGTTATATTCAAGAATTGCCGATTCACTAGCTGCCACAGATTGCGGGTCAAAGTTAATCAAGTGAAGTCCTTCCAAAGTAGTGATTCTTGAGAGAGCCACATAAACTTGCCCAGTAGAAAACACACTATTGCCAGCGTCAATGATAGCATTTGCCAAACTCAAGCCTTGACTTTTATGTATTGTGATACCATAGCTAAGACATATGGGAAATTGTTTTCTGACAACGAACACCCTTTCCATAACTTCAAATTTAACGGATACTCTTTCTATAGCGCATTCTCTGCCTCCTGGAAGGACAATTGTTATTTTGTCGATATCATCTTTATTGTCAATAGATCGGGTGACTGAAATGATTGTTCCAATAGTACCGTTGTTACGTCCTGAAGGGACAGCCTGTAAATCACCCCGAGCGGCTGGAGTGACTTACCGGGTTCTTGCTCTGTCTAAGGGCTAAGGCCCACCTTGACTATACTTACCGGGGGTAGAAAGGAAGAAAGGGGTTGAAATAATAAAGTAGAAAGGATATAAGGGGAAACGAGAAATAAATATATTGTTACAAGATTAGCTTATCCTACCTCGAGACAGCGCTTCGTCTCGGCTGTCGCTCGCTGTGTCGCGCGGCACGCTTGCCGTCTCGCGTTTCGGACGCTCGCCGTGTCGCCGACCCAAGGGTAGGTCGTGGTCGCTCGTTCGTCGCTCGGGTGTCGGCGGCCTGATGCCCGTCGTACCGCACTGACTCTATCCGTCGTATCTCGTCGCGGTCCTACGTCGGTCACGATTTACACTCGAGGGCACTCCCGGCTAGGCCGTTTCCTGTATGTCGGATGGAGTTACCCTTTTCGCGAATTACTATCGGCCGATCGCGCTTCGCGGAATCTACGCGGAGACGTGGTTACGGTATCTAGACGGTCCCCTGATCCGTCGCGACTCCCTAGCTCGAGCTCTCGAATACGAATCTCTGCTATCGAGTCCGCATTTGAGGACCGCGCCTCGCCTTTTCGAAATCGATCGGGGGGAGAAATCGCCCCGTCGGCACCTGGCGGTCGCTGCCTTCTATTTCGAAACATCGGGGCCCGGGCCGTCAACGGTCACGTTGCGCTTACGGCGAATCTCCGCGGTTCGTCGACCTGCCTGACACGCGCGAGGTGATTCCGCTGAATCGCCGATTCGGAGGAAAGCGACGCGAGGACAGTGAGCACGAGATGGGCCAAAAGGGCCCATGTAACACCGTTAACGATTCCTAAAGTGACGTCGACGTTCCTACGAATCATAATTCTCGCTCCAATTTTTATTGTTATACTTTTGGCCAGACCAGCAGTTCGTGAATGATCTTCTTCGTATTTATTTAATAATTTCGTTACTTTATTTTTCAAAAATTTTGAGCAATTCAGCTGGTCCTGAGCAATAAGCTCGATCTTTTCAGATTCAATTTTTTCAAGCATTGCACTGTTAAGAGTATCACACAGGTGGCATGTAGGTAAGAGGCAAACAGTGTCAGCAGGTAAACGAATGATGTATTCACATAATTCATCAAGTTTCATTGAATAACTTGACGAGTTGAATTTTAGTTGTCTCGTTTGCAACAATTGCATATCTGAAGTCAACAGTGTGCCAAAACGAATTCTCGATAATAGTTGACGGTATGTTTCACCGCCTTTTTGACGCATATTTATCGTTAATACTTTGTATTGGAATAAAGACCATAAATTGTGACCTGCTAAGCAACCTAGAAACTTTTGTACTTGATCGCCAGACATTTGCAGGTAACAAGGACCTTCACGAACTGGAGGGAGTTGTAGTAAATCTCCGATTACCAGTATATGCTTTTTACCGAACCAGCCCTCGTCACATTCATATGTATTGAATATTTCCATGAGACGTAAGTTTATATACATCAATGTAACATTTGATATCATCGATACTTCATCCATTATTATTAATGAAATATTTTTCAATTCGTCTCGTAATATTTTGAGAACGGCGTTAGACAATTGTTTATATTTTTTTGTTCTACCGCCATGTTCGACAGGTAATTGAAACAGTCTGTGTACTGTCAAACCGTTAACATTGAAAGCTGCGATTCCGGTAGGCGCTGTTACAGCCGTTTCTTTACCCAAATTTTGTTTTATATAACCCTGGAGAGCTTGAATCAAGCGACTCTTACCAGTGCCACCTTCTCCACTGACAAACAGTCTCAAAATTTCATTTTCTGAATTTATAGCCGAAACTACTTTATCGAAAATACTTTTTTGATCAATATTCAAGCCAGCAATCATTTCCGAAAGCTCCTCTCCGTTAACGTTATTAGCAGCGTCATGAAAATCTTTCATCGCATCGCCAACTTCGAAAGGATCACATTCTAATGCATTTTCATCGCGGCCGTTAGGATTATTTTGAGATGGTTCATTAATTTTATGATTTACCAATTCCTTAACGGCTTCAATGCATTCTTCTAAATCAGTCAACTTTTTATGATAATTCATTGCTTCTTCTAAAATAGTTTGTACTGTTAAAAAAGACTCTGAGTACGTATCACATCCATTTTTCAATTCATCTATATCTCTCCAAGGTTGAAACAACAATAGTAGGGCATAGAAATATCTTTCTGGCTGAGTTTTCGAATTATTCCTGTAGTGATTTACCAAATAAGGTCTCTTTCTTTTTTTGAAATACTTATTTCCTATTTCGAAGCATTGGAGTTCGGAATCATCATTATTATCTTGATCATCGTCATTATTGCAATCATCATTGTTTAGTGCCTTTTTCGTATCGTACCATCTTGCAAACTCGTACAAACTCATCGATTCGTGTTGGACTGGTCGGTTTGGGTAGTAATCGTCAATTATATTTGGGAAGAATATATCAGTCGATTCGGGATCCAAGTTTTCTATTTCTTCTTTGCGTTTAACTCTCCGATTTCTGATTACATTGACGTCTAACCATCTAATAGTTGTTTCGCTATCCGTACCGTATAAAGATATTCCTAACAAAGTATCGGCAGCTTCAAGAGCACCGCATTCTCTATTATTTAAACCTTGCATTCCAATATTCCATAAGCGAGCACATAATGATTTGGTTGATTCAACGTCTACAAACATTTCAGCTGCATAACTTTTCTCATGTTTTGTCACGTATTTAGTGCAAAAACCAACACAAAGTAGTTGAGTTTTCACCTACAAATTGGATATCCATATTTCCTTCCCATGCTGTTAAGACAATTGGGTTATAATCGTTAATATTTACTTCTTGTTTGTCACGTGGCAAGTCGTACAATCTACTACGACTTCTTAATTGCTTTCTACCAGCTATAGATGTAGCTACGTCTCTCATCTTTATGTTTTCTGTAACAAGTCTAGGAAAACCAAAACGACACACTCGCTTTATGCGGTTTTTATTGTTCTTTTTTGTTCTCATGCAATACGAATTGTGATGATGCCTTTGATGGGTATTCACACGTCTATACAAAGTAGGCGAGATTTTTGGATCTGGAAGTCTACATGTGACATATCTTTGTATGAAAGCAGCTACTATTTCATCTGAATCTTTGCCTAGAATAGGAGCATCTTTGATCCATATTAATAAGTGGAAATGTTGCAATCCTCTACCTTGGTATTCTCTTCTCCAGAAATAATGTACCACGTGCCCGATTGGATTATCGATAGAACAAAAAAACTTTAGCATCGCGTGAAATTTGTTATCGAGAAATCTTGACACGGATACTGGATCTTTTGTTAGAATCTCATTTGGCGACATTTTATCCATAAGCGGTGTATTAACTTCTTTAACGTATTCAATTAAATCTGACCATAACCATTCAGCTGGACTGAGAGTGAGGAACCAGGTAGCTGGCCCATAATATTCCAGCATGCATCTCAAATTACTTCTAGGTATATGCCAGAACGGTTCTGTATTTGGAATTCGAGAGAATATAGTCGTTAAATTACACTCGAGAAGGTCCTTTTGTATTAGATTCAAATATGTACTTGCTGTGCATTTTTCTTTTGGATTAATTATGTTCAATTTTTGATAAATATCAGCTTTCAAACGTCTAATATTTGTTTGATTCAATAAGAAAAATAGGTATTGCACGTCCAGTCGAAACTGAGAATGTTTAGATTTAAGCCGTGCTTTAATATATTCATATTCAGTCAAATAGACTTCTCTATGCTCATGTTCTCCATGCATTCCATAAGGATACAAATGTGGGAAGCATTGGAGATCAACGATCCTACAATAAATATCAATTGGCGCGTTCTCTACCTTTTTTTGCTGATATAATGTAGTCGCTTTTTCATTAATCCTTTTCTCGTATAATGGATAAATTGTGTATTGTTCGTAAATATCATCGTCTTTATCAGCTTGACTTACCAATGCAGGTAATTTGATTTGCTTATCAGTGTTTTCGGCTGTTTTGTTTTCTTTTTGTGCGTCGGAGTCGTCTATTTTATATTCAATTTCCGGCCAATCATTTTTTAATAAATCATTTGGATTTGGAGGCAAAATGATATTTTCATATAGGCGATTTATCTGTTTCAAACGTACCAAAGCATTATACACGTTTTTTACATTTACAAGATGTTCCCAAACCGTTTTCGCTTTTGTTGGTAAACTACGCACCAATATGTAAAATTCTGGATTGATGTTGATTGGATCTGTTGGTTTACAAATCTTTTTGAGCGTTTCCTCTATTGGCAATGGCAAATGAAATGTTCTTCCTTTTACTTTCTGGATCATATGTTGATGAGGTATATTTCTTTTGGCTTTCGAGACAGTTTCCATTCGTTGCACAACTTGAAATGCTTTTGCTCTTTGTATAAACATTCTTTCATACTCGTTTAATGCAGATATTTCTTTTGGCATTTCTTCAACATATAACTTATTTTTAACGCAAGTTGGAGGCATTTGATTCCTTTGAAATTTTTCCTTACAATATTTGCATATGAAATCACTGTACAATCCGTTTTTCTCTGCGAAAACACTAAAGTTTTCCCATGATTCTGATGTCAAGGGCTTCCTCATATCTGCAATTTTGATCACTTCTTTACGGTAGCACAGTTTTTCGCATGAAATGCATGCATATTTAGCAGTATCTAATGTTCTTTTGGTAAATTGTTTAAAAGCATTTTTAAATTTAGACATTATGTTTTGTTCATTTAGATTTTTTATTTCGTATGATTTCGGTATCGTAGTTCTACTCTTCTCTATCGCTTCTTTACTAATTTTTTTGAGATATTCTATATCAGTGTCATCCAAACTCTTGTCAAGATTCTTTATATTATTGCACTGTTCCAAAATTCTACAAATAATTCTCTTTAAAACTCTTACATTGACAAAATGGGGAGCTAAAAGTAAAACTGGTAAAAATGTCGAAGAGCATGTATCAGGTTCAACATAACAAAGAAATGAATGTCCTAATTTGCGGGACATGTAACTTCTACTGCAAGATAACAAGTTTTTGGCAAATTTATAAACACTCTTTACTTTGAGCCTGTCAGCAGTCTTCAACAATGCTTGATATCTTTGTATAATGGATTCGTTATCAATTTTACAAATATCATCACATCCATATTTTGCTTTGTTTTTTGTTATTGTCGTCTAATAATGATAATACGTTCGTAACTTGGCCTTTCTCATTGAGAATAAGAAGTTTAGTTTCAATTGGCAGAGGTTCTAAAACTTTGTCAATATTCACACCATTTGATTTTTTCGTCTCTGTTTGATCTTCCAATTGTCTAAATTTATTTTCATTTTCATTTACCTCTATGTCGTCGTCCTTTTCGTTTTTATCTTTCTGATGAGAATCACATTTAGAATTATTTATCAGGAATTTGTGTTTGTATGCCGCCTCATAAAAGTACGGTTCAGAAGGCGGCAAATGCTTTGAAAATCCACATAATGCTTCAGTTCTATCCGAAATATTGCATTCTGGACAATTGTTAGCTCGAGTCAAAGCAACCTCAGCTTTTTCTTTCAAAAGTCTTATATTTTTTCTCAAATAGAATAAGTAGCTTTTCCTTTTCTGCATACACCAATTATACATTTTCATAGCTTCAAATCGACTACTCACTACACATTTATTTTTCATTTCTGAAATAAGAGATTTGGAAATATTCTTTATATTGTCACGTCCCGGGTGTGGGTTTTTGGAACTATGACTATGGGGAAGGAAAAGATCAGGCGCGAATCTATCATCCAGCACTCTGAAGGTTTTAAGGAAAGACCAGGCGCGAATCTATCATCCGTCACACTGTGGGTTCGAAAGGGAGTTCAGGCGTGAATCTGTCATCCAGCACTCTGAAGGTTTTAAAGGGAGAGCCAGGCGCGAATCTATCATCCGTCACACTGTGGGTGCGAAAGGGAGATCAGGCGTGAATCTGTCATCCACCACTCTGAAGGTTTTAAAAGGGAGAGCCAGGCGCGAATCTATCATCCAGCACTCTGAAGGTTTTGAGGAAAGACCAGGCGCGAATCTATCATCCGTCACTCTAATCGACCAGGGAAGGTTTTAAAGCGAATTAGTGCTTGAGGGACACCCGTTAGCACTCTTGTTTTGATTTGGTTCGATAATAGGATTTACTGTTGCATCCTCGTAAAAGTTATACGTAATGTTTCCGCGAAATCCGCTTGGACATACGGCTATCCGCAGCCTATGTAAAAGTACGTTTGTAAACACTGTTAGCGCCACGCGAGATCAGCTGTTGCAGCCGTCTGTTTAGACTAGGAAGTTTCGTACTCGAGAGGCATACACAATAATTCAAAGCGAGATTTTAGCAAAGCGGTTTATTTGCTTCGTTTTTGGTTATTGAGCGTGGTAAGATTTTGTATTCATACACACAACATTTATAATATGAATTATGAACATAAATGACGATATATATATATAATAAGCATAAATGAAAGAAATAGTAATAAGTAAGCAATAAGCATTAATGAAAGAATATAATAAGTAAGCTATAAGCATTAATAAATAATAATAATAAATGGTATGGGGTGATATGCACTATAATAATGATATATAATAAGAGGACTTACAGTGGTTGTCGTGGTTCACTGATTAGAATTATTAACACTTGTTTTAATGATACTTCTAACTAGGATAACTGTCTGTTGACAAAAGAGAGCTCTGGGCTCTCGATCCTTCGTATTTATAGGATCTTTCAGGAGTACTGCGGGGGTACGCGCGGTAAAGACCTTGACAGATTTCGGGAACAAGACGCAGTAGATTTTGGGGTTTTTTGTAACGGTATGGTTATTAATAGATGTATTTATGTCACGTACGCCAAATGCGTCGTAATTATAATCACGTGTTGATCACGTTTGTACATTTGCGTCGCAGTAACATTTCTGGGGTTCTTATGACTGCGAAAGGAGATACTCAACTCGTCGAATGGGTTTTGGGTATTTTATAGGAAAAGGGTTAGAATGGCTTGGACTCTGTGAGTCGTAAAGAGGGGATTGAGACGTGGTCTCGATTTAAGAGGATTTAAGGGACTTGTTTGAATTCGTTTTAAAGGGAAGGATTCGTGCCTCATATGGCGAATAGGCGAAGGAGTTTTGTAACGATCATCTCGTGATGGGGATCTCTAAGATACATCATCGAGGTGGAGTTTTGTATAGGTCATCTTGTGTTGGTGACCGCTAAGGTACAACATCAAGGTGATCGGTGATCGAGGAGTTGGGGCAAGAGTTGAGTTGAGTTTGAGGGACTTTGGTGAAGTGATTGTGAGGTTTATTAATGGATTATTGGAATAGAACCGCGCGAAAAATAGTGGGACGTCACAATATATCTTTCAGAAGAAAGATGAAACTTTATGGTGTAATTGTTTTTTCGTATCTTTCCGACTTGTGCAATGCGATGTTTTTTGCATATATTGTATTTTTTTCCAGCAATTTTATTCGTATTTTTTTTTCCTATAATAGTTGCGATCATGATTTTTTCTATCATTAATCTCGGGATTATTTTTTTGTGAATCAGTTTGCAAAATTTGTTCCACCATATTAGAAGGAGTCTTTATTAATTTGTTATGAATGTTTCTTTGATCATTACAATATTGAAGTACAGGAAACAGGTCTATGGTATTATTTTTTAACATTTTGATCAAATGGTCACGCATTTTATTACGATCATATTGCACTTCAGTGGGTTTTACTCCTAACGCAAGTGACACGGCATTAGCTATTGCGTATACGCCACAATCATTGCAATTTGTTTGCATCTGTACCGAGTTGAAAATGACACCTTTTTCTTCGAAAGGATAAAATGGAAATAATCGTTTTAAGAAAATTTCATGGTGTCGATGTACAATTCTTTTGTTCAGAGAATCATATATATAAATCAAATTTGTATCATAATAACAGCAAACCCAATGGCCATCTGTACTATCTGACCAATTATCATTCGCTTTGCTGAATAAAATTTGTATATGTTCTTTCGATTCGTCTACTGGGATTATTGCATCTGGACATTGAAGTAAAAGTGTATCCATGGGTTCATAACCATGAAATTGTCGCAGAATATTGTGAAAATGGTTTATATGCGTGTCTTCTAACCACTCCCCTATCTGAATGATCTTTTCACCTTTTTCTGACAATTCCATTTTTCTCAATTTCATCGATCGTGGAATCGTTCTAGAGTAATTTGCTCTCGAAATCGAATGCTTACGGCAATGTCTCATTCGTAACCTATCGTAACATTTTTTCCGTGCAACTTGTAACGGCAAAACTTGTTGAGGAGTTTTAACATTAAGATCTTGCGGAAAATGTTCGAACTGTATTTCTTCCGTCAACAATTTCAAGAGGTGATTTCGCATAAGTGTTGTATTATAGTGAACATTTTGTGGTTTAATACCAAATGCTAATGAAACGGCAATTGCTATAGCCATGACTCCACAATCTCTTGTATTTTTTTGTGGTTGAACCATCGGAAAACGCACGGTTTTTTCCGTAATTGTAATATGAGGATACAATTTTTCTAAAAACAGTTTTTGCTCTTTATGTAATGGATCCGCAAAATTCTGCAGCGTATCGTATATGTAAATATTTGTCCCGTCATAGTAACTGCATGTCCAACAATGTTGTGGACGATGCAAAATTTGAATGTGATCTACATCTTTCCTAACGGGTTTGATTTCTAAAAGGTTATGTCTAAGATAGGTAGGTCGAATTTCGTAATTAGCGACTTTGTACAATAAATAAGAAAAAACCGACATATGTGAATCCTCAAGCCGGCCATCGTTTGACTCACATCTTATAGCTTTCTTATCCTCTTCGGTTAAATATTTCTGGGGACATTAAAATTTAGATCCTGTGTTCTAGATATCAGATCTTTATTTTCTACATATACATACATTTTGGTATTTTTATATATTAACTACCTTTAAACTTTATTAAAAGTTTTTATATTCGAGACTTGGCGCACTGCAGCCTATCGAATGATGTTATAAGATAAGGCGCGTATGCAGCCTGTATAAAGTTTACTCGGAATAGCGCACAGCAGCTGACCGAGTGTACTTTATTTAATTTGGATTTTTTCCAACCTGCAAAAAACAAAAAATTTGTAATAAACACTATTATATATCATACGTATTATTATTCATAAATGTAAAGGTCACTTACCAAATATAATATTTGTACTTTTATTTCTCCTACTGAGACGAATAGAATGACTTGAAACTAAAAAGATATACATTTGATTAGAGAAACAGGTTAGTAAAATTCTGTGCAGACTATTATTTGACTGCAAATAAATCTGTATACATGTATAATGAAACAATAACCCATTCACTTGAAAATATGTTCGTTTCATTATGCATAGAGCTTAATTAAAATAATAATGAAGCACACTTACATGTAAGAAAATAATGAAGATTTTTCGAATGCCAGGACATGTGTCTCTGTCGATACGAAAAAGAATAGAGCTCCAGTCACCCGCTTCGTTTTGTGTTTCGCGCGAACCTAGGCTCACATGCCCATCGGTAAGAGCGAGCCCTCTACGTACCAAACAAACCGATCACGTCCCGCCGCTATCGCGCGAGATCTTCTTTACCATCGTGACATTTCAAAAATGTTAACAACTAGCAGGTTATGATTGAATGACAGCCAAATGACATTTATAAATTATGCTTTCGAGGCGACACCTACTGGCGTCAAGTGGAGGAGAACAACGTGACGTCATACCTCGTAATCCTAAAAGTATCATTTTTATAACTATTAATTCAGAATAAATCTTATATCTTTTAGACAAATAGCTTGATACATTAAGTAAAACGACATATGGGTTAAAAAAAAAAATGATTCGCTTAATCGTGTAAAAACACCGGGACTATGTCATAAAATAAGATAATAAGGCTAAAATAGCTCCGACGACCTGTCAATTTCGCTATCTTTCGTGTATAGATACGTGGTCGCTCAGTGTGCCTATGGGTAGAGGGGAAGGGGGGAATTAGCTTCCAGACGCGACCGCGTCTGTTGATGCGGGATTGATAAAAGAGAATTCTGAAAGAAAGTGTCGTAGAGGACAGTTCGCCCTTCCCTTCCGAGAATTCATTGGTTTTCGATTTGCTTAGAATTGTGATCGTGAGTCTGATTGTACGTTGTAATCGTGGTGTTCAGTTCCTACTAAGTTTGAATAAAGAAAATGAGACGTGTTGCGAGGAGGAGAATTACTGCTAATCCCGGATCGCCTTCTGGGATTTCGTCTTATCCTCCGATTCCGACATACATATATATTCCTTCGTACGCGACCTCCATATACATGGTGTTCCTCTACCTATGGTCAATACTTTGGGGGATAATCCAGAGTGACGAATTTGCGGTAGAGGCTTCGTTTTCGAAAAAAATAGACTTTGAATTTCACCTAAATATGCATGCATCGTAGGTGCTTGAGACGCACGCGGAGGTCAGGGGAATGTCCTATGGGCAGTATACTGTCGCCATCGTATCCAGATTTCGCCCCAAGCAGGAACCGACGAGTTCTATAAACAACATAAAGGATACTTTACTTACTATTATCGTAATTATCATAATTATTACTACTATTACATCATGCATACCTGTGACGCCCCTACCAGCCTGACGCACTTTGTTTGAAGCGTACTTGGCCCCCTTACGTGTGCAAGTAATTTGCAACGTAGATCCTCCTCTGCATTTTTGTCTGTCTGCTCCTGTGAACATAAAGTGAATTAAATTTATTATTTTCTTCCCCACTTTCTTGAGAAAGTTACGGCGGCGTCGATCCTCTCGCGTGATCGTATGATCCGCGAGGAACACTGCTATTGCTAACAGTCAGTGGTTCTACACGTGACCGTGTTGTCGACGCCGGATCGATACAATAGTTTTATGATCTCATTGATGAATTTACTTTTTTCTACATTTCTTAGTGTACTGAATACGAGCTTGCTTCGCTAAGTGTGTTTGAGCTGTAGTATCCGAGTCTTTACCTTTTAATAATCTGTTAATATTTTTGCACCAACATGTAACATATTCTAAAGTGATTAATCGCAAAAAAGCTTTAGATAGGGAATCGAAATGTTCAGTGCAAGTGATAAATGAAAAATCTAATAACAGTGAAAGCGGCAGAATTAATTTTTCTATAACTCCTTTTTTGAAGCAACAAAAAGGAATATTCGCCTCCAAGTTATTGTGGGCCTCATTCAATAATGCATTGAAATTATGAAAATTGCAGAGGTGAGAGACACATGTATAACAGTCTTTGAATCTAACGTCTGTGAATAGTTTCATTAAAACTCCCGAGGTATCTATACAAGTATCACTCGGGGTGAATTCATTATTATTAAAAAGAACATATTGTTCATTACTATCTTCGGTGTCTATAGAAACACTACTCTCTTCTGAATTCTGCGCTATTAAAGCAAAATTGCGAAGTGAGAACAGTGCTGTCGCCTCATCATCTTGGCAATTTCCGTTTACAGTTTTGGCAGAAGTTAGATTATTAATCAGGAGAGATTTTAAAGGAGCAATCGAATTGCATGCAAGTCGGATTAATATTTCGTCTTCCATGACTCCTGATCATTCCAAAAAAATTTTCAAGTGGATCTTGATTAACATTACGCGGTGAAAAATTTGTAAATCCAAGGTTTTGCAACTCTTGCCATAATCTTCGAAATCCGTTCAACGTAAACTTAAAATTCCTTAGGGATGGCACGTCCTTAGATATTTTCGTGTTCGGATCTACGAACCGGATGTTATTTTCCATGCAATAAATGGCCTCCTTCCAGAAAGTCGAGTGACAAGTGTTGACAGTGACTTCCTTGCGGAGAGCGTTCTTTGACGTCTTTGAATCCTGTTTACTGCCGTTGATAGAGTCGAATGAGTCGTTGAAGAATTTCACGACTTCTGAAGTGGTCACTCCTTCCTTGATTGGCATACTTTTGGGTCCGTCAATCGTCTGTACTGTACCTTTAATACAAGTTAATTGTCGAATAAATGAAGACACTGTTCGACTTAAAACTTGAACTGCAGGATTCACTCTCATCTTCTGGATTTTATTCTTTCTAATATGGCCATCATGAAGTTTAGGCATTTGCTTTTTTATCGAATTAGGACTTTTAATATCGATATCGTAAGCTAGTAGTAAGGCAAAGCCGATTCTAACCCAGGTCCTCTGAGGGGAGCGCGGGGGCGGGGGGAAGTGAGGGCGCGCGGGGGAGTGCGGTGGAGGGAACTATAGGCGCGGGGAGAGTGGGGAGTGGAAGACCGGTTGCGCGCGCACGAGCCGCGGAGTGGGGGAAGCCGCAATCGTGGTGGGGATCAGTCCGGGCCGAGCCGCCGCGGAGATCTCTCCAGACCTGACCCACCGGCAGAAATTTCCGCAGAGGGTCGTCCCCTTCCTCTAAAAATTTCTGGGGTTGACCCACCGCTGGACATGTGTTTTTAGAGGGGGAATGACCCCCGAAAATATTTTCATACCTAACCGAGGAAGCGGACGACCCCCAAATATTTTTTTTTCAAACCATTATAAAGCTGAAATTGTTTAATACTTTATCGGATCCTCTAAAAAATTTCTGGGGTCGGGTCTTGTATGAAAAAAATCTTTTTTCAGACTCGATCCAACCACAGAAATTTTTTTCCCCAAATATTTTTTTTAAACCAGATCTACCGCCAGAATATTTTTTCCAAACCAACAGATACTTTCTCCCTAAACGCAGAGGAATAATAATTTTTAATCAATGATTCAGCGAACCATTATGTAGAAAACACACATATTTTTTCAAACAAATATGCAGCATTCTAAAGCGTTCCAATTTAACATCGCAGCGTATCGCGCGATTACGCGTAATTTGACTCCTCTGGAGCAGTCGTGCAGGATGATGTCATTTTCACGGTGCGAAGAAGGAACGAACGAAATATGATTATGCGGCGTCAGCAGAAATGTTTTTTCCATACATAGGGTAGATGTCCCAATTACTGCCAGTGTCCCAATTACTGCCACTTGTTTTATTATACGTAATAAAAACGTAACGTATAAAAAGAAATGTACAAAAAAATAGTTATTATTAAATGCAGATTCTGATTTACATTAAAATAAAAAAATATATGTACTCATATGTACGTAGGACAAGATGATTTTTGAGGTGACAGTTATAGGTACACTAGGATCGCTCGCGAATTTTAATTAATTATTAATAAATTCTTCATATTTAATTCATAAAACTATTTTTTTTTTAATGGAGGAGATGTTAAATAATATTATGTTTCAAACTGAAACAATTTTTAGGTTACACAACACGCGAAATAATTAAATGAAGTGTGGTTATAATCTTAAGGTGGCAGTAATTGGGACATCTACCCTATATGTGATGGAAATTTTCCCCCAACGCAGAGAAATAATAATTTTGAAACGTCGAATCGGGAGACGGGTAAATAAAATGAAATAATATACGTTTAAGAAATTATATATTGTTACATAGAATATAAAATTAAAAATATAAATATAAATATTTTATTTATGCAATTCTCTCTGGTATTTAGACCACCAGTTGAATATTTTAAATACATTTTGCAAAGCACAATGCTTCGCGTGTCTGCCACATCGCAGAGTATTAATTACATTTAGCTTATTTAGAGATTTGATATTCTCATAGTCAATGTCCAGCGTCTCAATTATCACATCCGCTCTCGTATTTTCATCGAGGAAATCCAGAAGCCAGTCGCGTTTCTGCAACCCTTTAACGTATACGATATAGGGTGTGTCATCATCTTCATCGATCGCATCAGCTACAGCTTTCGTAATTAGCTGTTTAGCCATACTGTATGGAACGTCTCCATCATCCCACCGTAGTCCATGATGTTTTGCCACCAACCATCGGATGCTTGATTTGTCGGATTTTGTAAGAAGATATTGCGGCATCGAACTCCCAAAAATATAGTGCGAGAGAATTGTTCCCATTCGTAGGACAGCCACTTCCTTGACAACAAATCTTCCATCGACGATGAACCCTTGCAGGTCAACAAATGTTGGTACGACCATTGTCGATACAATTTTAGGGGTCAGCTCGCTTCCAAGACAGATGAGAGAATGAAGTCTTTCTCGTAAAGCATCTCGATTTTTTACGATGGAATGTTTGTACGAATTTGACACAGGAGAGGGCGGGGCAAGTAGTATGGCAATTTAATTTATTTTGCGCACCACGTTTGTTAGCGGATTGTATTCAACCACCCGATCGTGCAGAATCAGACAGTAGGCCGTAGTATTTGCAGGTACATTCTCTTTACACTCAAATTCTATGCGCACGTCCACGGTACCATTTTTAATCGACTCATTTTGTCGCGAGCAATCAATCACCACGAGGGGACCAAATTGTAAAAATTCAGCCACAGTGAATAATGCCTCGTTGCAACTATGTCCATAATACGATTTACGGTAATGTGTATACATGTGAAACAAGATGGCATGCTTATTCTTATCAAAGTCCAAGTTCAAGTCATCATATGGATAAAATTCCGAGTTGAGAAAAAGTTTTACATTGGTCAATTTACAGTGGTCAAACCGAGTAGCATCTTCGGTCATCACATTCTTTCGAGCAGTCTGTAGAGCAAAGATAACGTATCGCGGCTTCTCCAGCTGTGCAGCTGCCTTCACGGCCCACGAATGCTTGGTTGTGCTCTGTAAGAGAGGATACTCGTACAGATCCCACGAGCGAAAACTAATGCTTAGGTTTTGTCCACTTTCCAAAGCATGTAGCAACGATAGCTTATTAACATCGTTCAGCGTCACATGAGGCATTCGCCATTGCACTTTAAGTAATTCAATTTCTGGTTCCAACATCGGCGATCCTATTAGAGAATTGTTATCGTTGCGCGATCGTATTAAAATCAATTCGTGACGTGCATTAATAAGCATGCGTTTGTAGTCCTCGCAAAATCCCAACAAATATTTGAGTGGGATGCAAAAATTGAAATGATTTTTCACTATTAGTCCATCATGTCGTTTCAAGCCCCATCCGGCATTCTCCATATTTTTGTCTTCGTCAGATGTCAGCGATACATAGTTTTTAAGCGTGCTAGTTATTCCAACGTTTCTATTGCGGTCAATCTCCACACCATTCAGCTCGTACCGAATCTCATCAAATATGAACGCCATGCAATTATTTCCCAACGTTGTCGTTGATGCATCGTTTGGCTTATTTATCACCAATTTTCCCTCCACGTAGAGGAAACTTTCACATGGTAATGTGTATAAATCCTGCTGCTGTATAGGTATTCTTATCTCATCACTGTATCCAAACGTCGTGTTGACGTATGGGTTGTACGTGTGAGTCTCGAGCTTGACGATGCAATCATCAAACATCGGCTTCCCTCCAATGCTTAGAATGTCGGCCATTTTTTTCAACTTATATGCGTACAATAAATCCCAATGATTTCAAAAATGTAATGTTCGCAGCACTGAGTCTCTTCTTTTTAGCGTAATCAGAGCTGTGGCAGGTGTTGTTGTTGTTGTTGTTGCAAACAATTTCACTTGGAAGAAACGGATTTCTGGAGTCGTTCAACACAAGCATTTCTTTCATTCGCACCACATGTATTATCGCCGTCGTCGCACGTGCAGTCTGATGGTAATCTCTTCACCTCGAAAATCGAGCAACCGTCCGTCTTGATCCACAACGCGTATCGTTAGATCCGTAATGACCCGTGCGGTGATCGGAAGGTAAATGATCTGCGCGGGCGTTTCCGATATCTTATATCCTGGTGGAACTCTCGGAGAAAATTCATGTATCGTATGTACTCGCTTCCCATTGTTGTACGCGCCAGCGGTCACGCTACATTCTATGCGAATAATGTTCACGTTCATGATATTAATTGGATCGTCCGATTCGTGCCATTGTCCAGGTTCTAATACCCGATTCGTCGAGAATCCCAGTAGCGATCCAATGTTATTGCGCTTCGTAAAATCTACGATGAACGAGCAGTACAGCTCGCTTTTCATGGTGTTGTTGTTGGGACGCAACACTATAGGATACACATCGTTGTCATCATCAGAGTCATCGAGATTTTTAGGATATCGCTCGAGTAATCGCTGCCTCAAATACTTGGCAATGGCATCTAGTTCGTAGGAGCCGTGTGGAATCCTAATAGTTTCAGGAGTGGTGTCAACACTGCTGTTTTTGATGCCATAGTTCGAGGTGAAGTAGAATTTATCGTTGCTCCAATCGATGTTCGGTATTGTATGATAAGTTTCAAAGGTTGTTAAACCAAGCTCGTAATCATCATCGCTCAAATCTATGGGTGGAAAGTAGCTTACCGCGAGGGTGCTACTCTTGCCGGTTAGAGTGAATGTTAACGACATATTCCGAGCTGTACGACTCGACTAATACTGAATCAGAATTGTGGGAAGTCAATCCTTAAATTTGGTGCCGATCGTTTGTAGAAAGCGTAGACATAGTTGTCCGCAATTGCTCTGATTATACTTCTGATAAGCTGTTCGATTGTATTCGATTTTCACAACATCTTTATTCAGATATTGTACCAATTCTCTAGGCGGTCCAAGATTCCCGAAGCTGTCGAAATATATAGCTCGACACCCTCTCTTCGCATATGCCACCCAATGAGTTCCCGACCCCTCGACATTGTCCAAATTTACGATACCGCTCTCGTTTCGATGTACTCCTCCGGCAGGTAGTGCATTGCGCATAAAAACACCTCTAAAGAATGGAATACGCATACGTTTTGCCAACTCCTCCAATTGTGCATCGGTAGTTACACCGACAGGCATTATTATTTTCTTTTCGGCGTTTTTTTTTTTCGTTTTGATATTCCCTGTCCGCGCTTGTATGGTGTGAGATAAAGTCCACGACCTTCCATGGAGCGATTATGACGTTGCATTTCCTGCAGCTGATGCTGCGCCGCCTTATTATCGTTTACCGCCTTGGCGATCCCTGCCGCTCCACCAGCTAATGATCCGAGTACACCTAGCAGCGGGAGAAGCGGTAATATACCACCACGTTTTGCTACCGGAAGAATCCGCTTTTGCGATGCCCTCTTTGGAGTCTTTTTGCGGGTTTTTGTTTTCATCCCCATCCCAATTTTCGTCTTGGCCTTCATAGCTGCCCAAACAGCTGTAGCAGCACCTCTTTCACCCAGTGTCGAGTCTCGTGCAACGATGCGTTTTCGCGCTTTGTCAGCGAGAACGTAATCTGCCGCGTGCCGTTCGCCGAGGTCGTTGCTACGCGAATACGCAATATCGTGTTCGCGACAAGCTGCGTCCAACGGATTGATGCCTTGATCACCTCTAGCCAATCGTTTTGCCAGATGAGTTCCTGGACCACAAAACTGATATCCTGGGATATGTAATTCGATAGGTAGCGCGTTTATCGCCCGATTTAACAAACCACGGCCTTTCTTTACTCTCGTCGACGACATTCGCCACAGTTTTTAATCAATGGTGTCGAACCGTCGATATGCGTTCGCTGCCAAGGGCAATTATAATGTTCCAAATACCGACGATACTGCTGAACCTCAGACTCGGCTTTTATATGCTTGGGGAGTCTGTCCCACAACTGATCAATGTGCCTGTCAAACTCTCGCAGTAGAATAATCTTTGGTATATCAACTGCTCAGAGGTTAGGTTTCAAATATCGAAATTATCCGACAGGACCAGAAGCATTTTGAATACTGAGCTGTTTTGCTTCGGTGCGGACCTATAAATAGGACGCGTCACCGCTTCGACGTATCAAAATCATTTTTCGCAGTTCGCGGAGAGGATGCGATTTGTGCGACAACCTGTAACGATACGCGTGACAAATTTTGACGATAAATCGCAAATGATGTCTTCGAAAACAATGCACAGACATGGTAGCATGTTACCAAACACAATACGCTGCCTCATTTGTGGTCCATCAAATTGTGGAAAGACCAACGTGTTGGTGAGCTTGTTGGAAAGTCCACACGGAGTCCGCTTCGAGAACGTGTACGTGTATTCCAAGTCGTTGCAGCAGCCGAAATATCAGTATTTGGAGAATTTATTGACTCCAATAGATGAAATTGGCTACTTTACGTTTTCGAATAACAGTGACGTCATCCCACCGAGCGAATCGCTTCCGAATTCCATTTTTATCTTTGATGACGTGGCATGTGACAAGCAAGATACGATAAGGGAATACTTTGCAATGGGGCGCCACTCGAACGTTGATTGCTTCTATCTCTGTCAGACATATGCAAAGATTCCTAAACATCTTATACGCGACAATGCGAATCTATTGATTCTGTTTAAGCAGGATGGTACCAACTTGAAACATGTGTACAACGATCACGTAAACACTGATATGTCTTACGACGATTTCTGCGCGTTGTGTCGTAATTGTTGGCAACGGGAGTATGGTTTCATGGTAATAGACAAGGATAGCACGATGTCCAATGGACGTTATAGAAAGGGATTTAACGAGTTTGCCATACCATGAGATTGTCAATTGTCGTCGACACGTCGGTGGGAAAGTAACGTCTGCGGTACAACGATGATTGATATCGATAGTCTGGAGATTAAGGATCGCGAGAGAATAGTGAAGGAAATTGCAAAAACCAGCGAATCCATTCGCAAGAAGCATCAGGCTTTGAAGAGTGGCAAGATGGAGGAAGATATCGCGTTGGAGAGATACTTTAAACCTGTTGTCGAACCCTTAAAACATATCGTGGAAAATATCGCAGCGATAGAAGCTGACACATCACCGCTGATAAGCACAGACGTCGAAGGGTATGAAACATTAACGCCTAAAACAAAAATCCATCTGAATGGGAACATATCGCGCAAGACAAAGAGGAAACCATACACGTCATCGGAATATTCACTCGTAACCTCCACACCAGTTCAATCGAAGCGGAAACGGCAGAATGTCACGTCAAACGATTCCTCGGTTTCTTCTACACCAATAAATACATTTCCCGATGTACAATCGCTCACAACCAATGATGACGACGTTTTCGAAACTAGTCCCGATGAGTCGTTTGCATCATCTATTAGACATCAACTCCAAACATCCGAGGGACAAGAAACGTTGCGCAACCATTTCGGCCCGCTGGGACAAAAATATATGAGTGCAATCCTAAGTAGTGATAGGGATACGACCATGGACTATGTGTATGGCGTATACTTTGGTGATAGTGGAACGATGCTTGGGGATAAAGCTTTCGATATAGACAAAGATGATAATATAATCATCGACGGTGTAAGATACGGAGGAACACCCGGTCTTTACGAACTGATTTTCAAGAGAATTCCTGACGATACCACATACACCGATGCTGATAAACAAAAATATAAAAGTATACTGCTGACAACGAATGCCCACAGACGCGGTCATAACGCTCAAAATCCCATATTGGGCAACAAGGGATACAAGTATAAATATATAATTGCACCACTACTCCCCCGTGTTTCGGCTAGTAGAACAGGGAAAGGTCTAATAACACCACGAGTCATGGTGGTAAACGATAACAAGATCGATTACGTGCACTGGGACGATCCCAACGAGCTGGTGGACCGATTCCGTTTGCTAGAAGCGTCGCGTCAGGCGGGTAACAACTCGCACGACAATGAAATTCTATCGATTATCGAGGAACTCCGCGAGGCAGGCCTCATTATAAATTAAGCCGCTCGCCGATGATGTGCACTGTATGCATCGAGATGCCGATCAACAAATTTGGGGTATCACTCGAGAAGAGTGGAGCAGCTAGAATGGACTACTACAAATGGAGCGGTTTGCTTCGAAATTATATGCGAGATAACGCTCTTTGCATGACCGGTGTCGACTTTGATGCAAAATCACGGAAGATACGACGTGTAGCACAACCCACGGCCGACAGCGATGTTGTCAATAAACTATACATGGAAAAGAGCATTAAACTTTTGAGAGAGCAGCAGGAAGAATTAGAGAGGAAGCTGGTCATGTTTCAGAGAGATATGCTGACGCTGCAAAACGGCGTTCAAAATATATCACAGGCGTCGAATTCTATTCCGCAGCAGCGCTGCGAAGGAGAATCATGTGAGACGGTTGAACTTGTTCAGAATTTCCTGGGACCAACGGGAAGCACATAATGCACGTACACGATAATTATCACATCATTCGTGTCAAAGACACCTCTGCGATCAAACATGCAGCCATTATCAAAATCCAAGAGTAAAGAAGAAAACCGCGGCCATAAGAAGCAACAACTTGTTGAGGAATTGCATGCTCCAGCTCGAAGACACTTCCCACGGAGGCGCGTCATAGTGCATGGATACGATGATCTGTGGCAAGCTGACGTTGTCGAAATGCGTCCATACTCGCGATTCAACCAAGGTTACCACTACATACTCACCGTCATCGATGTGTTGAGCAAGTATGCATGGGCGTTGCCGCTCAAGACTAAAAGTGGTGCTGAGGTGACTAAAGCGTTTGCAAATATATTTAGAGATCGATATCCAAAAAATTTGCAAACTGATCAAGGAAAAGAATTTTACAACGTCGATGTGCAGAAACTCTTGACAAAACATGATATTAATCATTATTCGACGTATTCGGTGATGAAGGCCTCCGTCGTAGAACGTTTCAATCGAACTTTGAAGAACAATATGTGGAAACTGTTTACGCTCAATGGAACCTATAGATGGACCGATGCGCTACCGCGTCTACTTGCAGAGTATAACGCACGAAAACATAGAACCATCAAAATGTGTCCTCGCGATGTTACCCCTGCGATCGCCGATAAGCTGCTAGCCACCGTATACAGCAATATAAAGATCGCTGCTCCAGCGAGATTCAAATTGGGCGAGTTTGTGCGCGTAAGCAAATTTAAAACCATCTTCGATAAAGGCTATACGCCGAATTGGACAACGGAGGTGTTCAAGATAGACAAAGTACAGACAACTAATCCCGCGACGTATCTGCTCGTCGATTCCTGTGGAAAACCAGTCGCCGGAGGATTCTATGATCACGAGCTGCAGCGCGTCACCGATCCTGATGTGTATCTGGTGGAAAAAGTGTTGCGTAGGAAGGGGGATAAGGTATACGTTAAGTGGCTGGGGTTTGATAAATCACACAATTCATGGATAAATAAAAATAATGTATTGTAAAAAAATAAATGTATGGTTCAATAAAAATAATGTATTGGTAAAATAAATACATGTGTACAATTTTATTTGATATAATTCCACTATTTATAAGGATGAGTTAGTAAATACAATTTTATGTTCTATACATGTATGTACAGTCAGTGTCTGTATACAGAATTTTACAATTTTGAGCGAGCAGGGGAGACATGTACTCATAATGTCGCGTGCACTGCTACAGGTTGCGATAGTGGATAATGTAACGCTGCTTATCGTATAATGTCGCGAGTAACTTGTTCTGTCTGCTACCAGGTGGTTTGGCACGCGTCGGGCAGAACGGTAGATCTGCATGAGCATCATGCAGACGTTGCGGATATTCCAGATCTATTTAGACGATACACGTTCAGAGTGGTACCATACACGTTCGATTCACGTTCGATACACGTTCAGAGTGATACCATACACGTTCAATTCACGTTCGATAGATGTTCAAAGTGGTACCATACACGTTCGATAGATGTTCGAAGTGGTTCGATACACGTTCGATTCACGTTCAGAGTGGTGCGATTCACGTTCAATTCACGTTTAGAGCGGTTCGATATACGTTCGATAGATGTTGAAAGTGGTACGATACATTTTCGATAGATGTTCAGAGTAGTACGATTCACGTTCAATTCACGTTCAGAGTGGTATCATACATGTTCAATTCGCGTTCTTGACCTGCAAGGGTTCATCGTCGATGGAAGATTTGTTGTCAAGGAAGTGGCTGTCCTACGAATGGGAACAATTCTCTCGCACTATATTTTTGGGAGTTCGATGCCGCAATATCTTCTTACAAAATCCGACAAATCAAGCATCCGATGGTTGGTGGCAAAACATCATGGACTACGGTGGGATGATGGAGACGTTCCATACAGTATGGCTAAACAGCTAATTACGAAAGCTGTAGCTGATGCGATCGATGAAGATGATGACACACCCTATATCGTATACGTTAAAGGGTTGCAGAAACGCGACTGGCTTGTGGATTTCCTCGATGAAAATACGAGAGCGGATGTGATAATTGAGACGCTGGACATTGACTATGAGAATATCAAATCTCTAAATAAGCTAAATGTAATTAATACTCTGCGATGTGGCAGACACGCGAAGCATTGTGCTTTGCAAAATGTATTTAAAATATTCAACTGGTGGTCTAAATACCAGAGAGAATTGCATAAATAAAATATTTATATTTATATTTTTAATTTTATATTCTATGTAACAATATATAATTTCTTAAACGTATATTATTTCATTTTATTTACCCGTCTCCCGATTCGACGTTTCAAAATTATTATTTCTCTGCGTTGGGGGAAAATTTCCATCACATATAGGGTAGATGTCCCAATTACTGCCACCTTAAGATTATAACCACACTTCATTTAATTATTTCGCGTGTTGTGTAACCTAAAAATTGTTTCAGTTTGAAACATAATATTATTTAACATCTCCTCCATTAAAAAAAAAATAGTTTTATGAATTAAATATGAAGAATTTATTAATAATTAATTAAAATTCGCGAGCGATCCTAGTGTACCTATAACTGTCACCTCAAAAATCATCTTGTCCTACGTACATATGAGTACATATATTTTTTTATTTTAATGTAAATCAGAATCTGCATTTAATAATAACTATTTTTTTGTACATTTCTTTTTATACGTTACGTTTTTATTACGTATAATAAAACAAGTGGCAGTAATTGGGACACTGGCAGTAATTGGGACATCTACCCTATGTATGGAAAAAACATTTCTGCTGACGCCGCATAATCATATTTCGTTCGTTCCTTCTTCGCACCGTGAAAATGACATCATCCTGCACGACTGCTCCAGAGGAGTCAAATTACGCGTAATCGCGCGATACGCTGCGATGTTAAATTGGAACGCTTTAGAATGCTGCATATTTGTTTGAAAAAATATGTGTGTTTTCTACATAATGGTTCGCTGAATCATTGATTAAAAATTATTATTCCTCTGCGTTTAGGGAGAAAGTATCTGTTGGTTTGGAAAAAATATTCTGGCGGTAGATCTGGTTTAAAAAAAATATTTGGGGAAAAAAATTTCTGTGGTTGGATCGAGTCTGAAAAAAGATTTTTTTCATACAAGACCCGACCCCAGAAATTTTTTAGAGGATCCGATAAAGTATTAAACAATTTCAGCTTTATAATGGTTTGAAAAAAAAATATTTGGGGGTCGTCCGCTTCCTCGGTTAGGTATGAAAATATTTTCGGGGGTCATTCCCCCTCTAAAAACACATGTCCAGCGGTGGGTCAACCCCAGAAATTTTTAGAGGAAGGGGACGACCCTCTGCGGAAATTTCTGCCGGTGGGTCAGGTCTGGAGAGATCTCCGCGGCGGCTCGGCCCGGACTGATCCCCACCACGATTGCGGCTTCCCCCACTCCGCGGCTCGTGCGCGCGCAACCGGTCTTCCACTCCCCACTCTCCCCGCGCCTATAGTTCCCTCCACCGCACTCCCCCGCGCGCCCTCACTTCCCCCCGCCCCCGCGCTCCCCTCAGAGGACCTGGGTTAGAATCGGCTTTGCCTTACTACTTAAGCTAGCTGTACGATATCCCACGAAGCAAAATATCGGTTTTTTTATGCTTGTCCTTCACAGTTTCACATTTTTCCATAATTTCTTCAATGAAATCTGGTGTCAGAAGGTACTTTGTTACTGTTTCCAAATTATTTTCATTTTTCTTCAGACGTTGTGGAAAAACAACTTCGATGTCTTTTGTTAGAAAATTATTTCTGATTCCTTTGATTAAATGTGGGGGGGTCATATATTGGAATGATCTCCTGTCCTGAGAATTCAATTCGTCCAGAAAAAACTCTGTTCTCTTTAATGCACGTCGCTTTCGTTTCTTTTAACAGATTATTTATGCACGACACATTAGTCTGTCCTTGGTCACAGACTGTGGCGACAAGATTGAATCCAGATATAGTTATTGCTCAGACTATTTCTTTAATACATCGCATCAATTGTACAGCACTAGTACTTGACTTGCAAAAGTTGTAAGTTAAAGGAATTTTCCACTTTGTATTAATTCCTCTGAGCATGAAGACAAGTGCGTGGTCAGCAAACTTACTGGTTCTTGCATTGCCCTAATCTTCAAATCCCATGATTTTGTCTTCCTTCTGACTATAATAAATTTGAGCTTCTAGGGAAACTCCGTCCCAGAGTAAGACGCATACTTTGTCCTTCTTAGACATTTTCAACCCTTGTTCTTTTAAATGATCGAAAATAATTTTGTTCACACCAAGTTTCAGCGGAATTCTTTGCAAAAAGGTTTGCATGGAACGTGGAGTTGGTAAAATGAAGATCCTGCTCAGCAGTCTGTAGCATTGCGCGGACTGCTTGAAAAATAGCTAACGCTAAAACCTTGTCGTCCAATGTAAAACGTCTAGCCTGAGGAGTTTTCTGCACATTCCGAGTCAGCATTTTTAGAAAATTTGTTTGTGCCTTGGACAGATTCTTCAGTTTGTTCATATCTGCTATTGCCATGAACTTTTCAATACTCCGTACACGTTCCTTTAGTGCTCCTAGCTTATGTACATCCCTAGAGTGCTTCCTCAATAATTCAGTTGCTATTCCATGTAAACGTTTAGCCACTGGCGTCAACTTGTTCTTCCTCGTTACTGACCCAAGAAGTATTCGTCTTTTAGAAGTTTTTGGATTTGACATGGCAATGGGTTCCTTCGAAGCAGTATCATCTTTTGAAGATGAGGGCTCCACATTCTGCACGCTGGATGGAGATGCGATATGCCCATCACAGTATTGCGTAGTATTTTCAATTGTTTTCTTTAAAATTGATAAATTCTTACTATTGTTGTCCAGTACTTCAGAACGACTGCAAGTTGCTTGCATATATACATCGTTCCAACTTGGCAAAACTTTTAAATCCATAAATCCATTCAGTGCATTTTTGAGGGTGCAATTCTCCTGCATGTTCTCATCTTCTGCGATGTCCATATTCCATATATGTCTCACATCTCTTGTATTTGTAGGGGATGCAGCAGATAACCTAGAATTCAACCTTAATTGCGGTACAGCATCGTCTCGTAATATTTGGCGTATGCGCCTAATTTTATAGGCACTTACAGGAAAATGTTGTTGACAAACTTTGTAGTTGCGCAATACATCAGATGTAAGACCATCCAGGTTCGGATTATTAATTGCCTGCAACCATTGTTCACTCCTTACCACGTTCTTAGGGAAGCTGTGTCTCTTTATGCTGCTGTTTGAAGTACAACTTGGCACTACGCATCGCCAATGTACTGTTGGTCCTCTCCGTCCTCTCGTTCCATCTAACAAAATTTATTTTTGTGTCTGTTAATAGCATTTAACGAGTGCATTCCAAAAATAAAAGTTTTAAGTTTAGGAAATCATTTTTAATAGTTTTTATAGTAAATTGAAAGTTTTTGATAATAGAGTTTATAATCTAAAAATACAAAAACATCACGAAAATTCAAAAAAACAAGTGTCTTAAGTGTAACTCGAACCGTACATAAAACTTTCCTACCTGTCACCGTCTTTGCAGTTGCTCCATTCTTCTGCACATTCAGTTTAAATGAAACAGTAAACACAAGTAAATACCTAATACTTAGCGTTTCACTCACGTTTTACTTACTTGTTTTCACTTATAAGACAGTATAAGTCTCAGCCAATCGTGTATGTACAGACACAAACACAACTATACCGCGACACTAGCGTCCTCGCAGCTATAAAAGATTTCCCCTTCCTACCTAAACGCTATCCCGGAAGTTCCCTATACAGTTTCCACCCACTGGATCAGTCAAAAACGGTCACATTTTTTTTCTGATTCTGATTCTTCTTCTTCTTCTCCAATCAAATTTCGTCAAACATAATACGTATATACGCGTTACACGCACACCTTCAGCCAAAAGAATCTAGTGTATGTTTCGTTCGTCGAGTCTCGGGATCATTCGGCAGGGATCGGCGTCCGTCACTGTACATATAGGTTGTAAGTTAGGGAGAGTTCGACCACCGGGAGAGTCCGGCTAGTGTTGATATTTTAAGATTGACGCAAGATAGGGCACTGTGTGTCATTGACACAAAAGAAATGAATGCGCCTGTTTTTAATCTTGCATTGACCATTGTCACAAATCCATATTTAAATTATAGGAAACACTTACGACTTTATGCGTGTCTGAAAGTTTTTAGACCAAGTAACAGTGCTGGTGATATTTGAAAGACAGGTAAGTTTATTTACACTACACCGATATTGGGGAATATAATATACATAAAACTACAGTGTCATCCCAACAATACGTATGTATTCGTTTTTAATTTGTGACGTAGCGTCCCAGCGCGAGGGACCGAGCGCGCGGCGGTACGACCGGAGAGAGCCCGACCGAACTCGCCCGAAGCGCACCGGTCCCGCGACGCGTCAGCGCTATGACGCTCACTCCCCACCGCGCCGCTAAATCCGTCGGTTTCTCGCTGCTGGGAATTTCCGAGAATCGGGACATATGCCGCAACGATTCCGAGGCAAGGCAGTTCCAGTGGGGAGACGGACCCCCACCACCAGACCTGCCTGGATGTTGCCCGGTGCAAGCCTCGGTGAAAGACGCCGTGTATCCGCCGATCACCAGATCGCCTCCTATCCAATCCCCGATACCGTTCCGGTAAAGAGACGCAGGACGTTGCCCGGTCTCTTTCCCGCTCCTAGGTCTTGGACAGAGACGCCCGGATGCTGCCCGGTCTCTTCCAACGCCTGTCCCGTTAAAGAGACGCAGGACGTTGCCCGGTCTCTTTCCCGCTCCTCGTGTTGGACAGAGACGCCCGGATGCTGCCCGGTCTCTTCCAACGCCTGTCCCGTTAAGGAGACGCAGGAAATCGCCCGGTCTCTCTCTCGCTCCCATACCGTCCCGATAAGGAGACACCAGGCGCGGAGCGACCGAAGTGCTCCGATAAGCGGACGTATCCGACGTAGGCCTAAAGGCGGGATCTCCTACCTGCCGGTAGGCGCAGGTAGGAGATCCCGCCTTAACGCCGCCGTACCGCGAACCGCGCCGCCGCGCAACGACGGCTTGACCACGAGTAGCCCGGAGTGCCCCGCGTCTAAAGTATTGTATATAGTGTAAATAATTGTTCTAGTGAATAAACCTAAGTTATACCATTACGGAAGGATTCAATCGACCCTGGCTAGCCGACTGAGGCCATCCTTCCCAAACCTAACCGACCGGAGTGACAACCGTCACAAATTTATTTTGACAAGGTGGTCGATCACTCCCTTGATTATGGGATAGTCCGACCACATGTTTTTTTCTTACTGTAAATCCATCTTCAGATTCAGGGAGCGAAAATTCCATTCTACAAGATAGTGATATGTCGTTAAAAGCCTGGGACCGAAAACGATATCTCGAAAACTGACGATTGGATTAAATGTGTGCACTGAAGCCGTTGGTTTCATGATACTAGATGCTTAAAGTACCAGAATGTTTGTGATTTACATGAAAAACTGAAGAAGAAATAACATATCAATTAACTTCTTCGTGTATTATAATTTTTGTAAGCTACTTTTTGTTATTTTTCAAGGTCGGTCTCACTCATAGTGGGTGGACGATCTAACCCCGACTTGCGGGTGAGACCGACCAGTTGCAGTGCCAATGTTTTTGGTTGAAAATGAAAATAAACATTTGAAATTATCGCACACTATAATTTATATATATATCCTAAATTGCTTGGGCTTTGTTTTAATGTGCCTAAAACGACAAAAATGTGAAAAACAACGATGCTACAATTTCTTTTCCAAAAAGTGGTCGGACTCTCTCGGACTTGCCCTACCTATGTGTACTATTGAATTATAACCTACCAAGTGTCATCGCTTTATAACCTACCAAGTGTCAATTCATCATAACCTGCCAAGTGTCAATTCATCATAACCTGCCAAGTGTCAAATAAGGTAAGTCGTCCAAATTTGAAATGTCACGAGGATTTACACTACATGGGAGACTGAATTATTGTCTCAATTAACAAGGTGGGTCGCCAAAATTATTTAATAGATTTTTTATGTATATAGACTCGCAGACTTGGAAGTTGTGTGGAGAAGGTTCGACAGAGAAGCTTCTTTCGCATAAGTTTCTGGAAATTTGTACCATGCATGTACAAAATAAATATTGTAGTAACAAACAATTGCATTGCATTTTGCATTTAAATTGCCAGATATTAATTTGTATACCAGCAATTTAGAGTTTTTATGTAAAGCTTATATATATATATATATATTATAGAAATAAAGGGGACGCACAGGCTTGGAGGTTGTCCGGAGACGATTAGATAGATGGAGCATCTTGTTTCGCACAAGTTTCTGGAAATTTGTCAAATAAGGTAAATCTACAAAATTTGTCAAACGACATAGCATTAAGAATTATTAAGAAAATTGATTATGGTGGACTGCTTGCAATGTAGAGCAAGTCACATTAGTGAAGAAAGTACGCTGAAAACACATCTCCCTTGATGCTTTTCAATCTTTTGCGAAAGACATTCGTAATACTTTAATATATAAAATCCACAGTAGTTGCCACGCTATTCATTAATTCATTAATGTTTTAGATTCCCATTAACAATATTTCAATTCACCAATAAACATACTAAATTAATATTATTCCAACACCAATAAATTGTGCGTTAAAAATATTGGATCGTTTCGTTCCAATTTCGCTGAATTATTACCATTAGCATTTAATTTAAATTTCCTGCAACAAGACTTTCTGCCATACGCTCTCACCTCCTTCGGACACATTATGTAGTCTCTACACTTACTACAGCAAAAGACCACTCTATTTCTATATATATATATATATATATATATATATATATATATATAAAAGTTCTACGATAAGTTGTATATATAACTAAAATGTGGCTTTATATATTTACAGATAATCGAAGCAGAAGATGATGCAGTGTGATCTACGTCAGACTATGTACGCACAAATTTTTAGGCAGGGTTTTGCATTGCATACGCAATTATTCATTCAATGATCTTGACATATGAGCACGTGTGATAATTTATTATAAATAATTAGTAAATGTGTCCTATTTTTCAGTGAACAATGCAGACAAAGAGAATTATTTCAACAGCTGAAAGAGAAAGGCTGCACGAGCAACTGAAATAACCACATTTTGATGTATCAAAAGTAATATATATTAAAATATATATAAATATATATAAAAATTATAATAATTTTTTATTTATTGGTCGCCGCCATGGCCCCGGCCCCACTCCCAGCCACGGCCGCGGTATCTTTGTGCTATTATATCTCGGAGGGTGACGGCCTGGGCCCTCATCATTTCGAGGGCTATCCGGTTATCGTCTTGGGCCCTCACCCTCCATCCGCCTTTCCGGTGGCGAGCCACGTACGGTCCTGTAATTAGTAGTATAAACAACAATAAATTTATTAGTATTTAAATTTAGACTTGGGTCTTTCCACGCCACTCGATCAGTTTTTTCCCTCGATATCTCGGATTTTGTTCAAACTTGAATATGTTGTAGTCCTCGTGAAATTAGGGGGGGGGGGGGGGGTTTAATTCACCATTTTGTCGATTTCGAGTTTGTTTAAAAAATACGCAAAGGTACGTATTGTTCCATTGGAAATTGGAAATTAGGAAATATATAAATTTGAAAACTGAAATAGTGTATTCAATCCAAACAACTGTAACTTATTATAACATTATTTTGTGAAGGATTCGCAGTTGTAACTAGTAGCAAAACAAGAAGATATTGCACACGTTGAAGCATATTCTATAACTTATAACGCCAACGATTAGAAATATTATCAAACATATCTGAGTTGAACGTAAACGAACATGTAAAGTACATATAGTACATAAAGTAGATATTGCATACGTTGAAGCATATTCTACCTTGTAACGATTAGAAGTCTGAAACACATCCGAGTTAAAATATGCTTCTATGTATCCAATATGTTCTTGTTGTATATATTACTTACTATACAGATACGATCTACTTCCATTGATAGTTAACGTAGGCAAAGTGCCTATTGATAGTTAACGTAGGCAAAGTGCCTACCAAAGACTTTCAAAATGTTGTAGTTTACATGTTCATTTACGTTCAACTCAGATATGTTTGATATTTCTAATCGTTGGCGTTATAAGTTAGAATATGCTTCAACGTGTGCAATATCTTCTTGTTTTGCTACTAGTTACAACTGCGAATCACAAAATAATGTTATAATACGTTACAGTTTTTTTGTATTGTAATATAATGTAATTTTCAACATTACATACGTATTCTTGCGCTAGATGTATTACTTACTTCTATCACACGCTGCTTGTAAGTGACGAAAAAATCTCACGAATCACATATAAAACTAACGAATAAAAATAAATATATCTCACGAATATTTCACGAATAAAACTAGCGAACACAGATAAAACCGGGCTAGAGCATATGAAAATAACGATAGCTATGAATGTATGAATAGTATTTTTTTTCTTTTACTTACATTTTCAGCCATTCTGTTAGCTCGTCGCTTGAGAAGCAGTCACGATCAAGAATGGGCCTCGCCGCGTGCAACGATGAGGCGAGCTCCTCCGCTGCTCTTTTGTTTTTTAAGGAGCTCGCTTTTGGCATAGATACGGACACATTTTGCCGCGGGCTCTTTGAATTGTTGATTTTTAAGCCGAGAAGCTAACAAGGGGACGCCACGGATGTGGAAATCGCTTTTGGAACAACAGTATATATATATGGGGGTCGTAGGGTAAACGCACCAGTAAATGAACACTTAAGGCTAATGAATGAACACTATTATAAAATTATGTTTGCAGCACGATTGACTCCAAGTGCTGCAAAAATTGTTTGGATATGAAGCAAGAAATGAAAAGAAGTTTCTAATTAATTAGTTGGTCATGTAGTATGAAAATACCATTTCAGCTTTTTGTCGATAGGCCTTCGTTTTCGAGATATTTGGGCGGTATTCTCAGTCGTTGCTTATTTTTAAGATCGTCTTAAGCATTCGGCATCCTTTACCAGTCTACTAGAGTAATAGAGGATGCCGCATGCTTAAGACGATCTTAAGAATAAGCAACGACTGAGAATACCGCCCATTGTAATTTAAAGTTTTTAACGTACGTAGTAATCCAGATATATACCATTGTAACGTCCGATTGCCAGGGACAACTGAGCGTTACTGGTTCTCGAGAGGAGAGCGGCGTCCCCTCCAGTATAGGATAGGTGGGGTTTCGTTATTACAGAGTAAAGGAGTAAAATCCAACTTAAACTTTAACAATGGCTTATTTATTCAACAATAATTATACTTTCAGATAACAAATTAATATTAATTACAGCTATGATTATAATGTTTTTTGGTTTTTTTATATTTTATGTATCTATATATAAATGTGTGTCGAATTATGTACAAGTTATCTATATGTGTTGCAGTGTACAGCCGCTAGCGTCTCCGGAGCGAGCTAATACTCTTGGCAACGTCTGCAGTAAGAACAGCCGCTACCGTTTCCGGAGCGACCTAGTTACTCGTGGCAGAGTTTGAGCTCTACACGCTTATGACCTTGCTTTTACCAAGTGCACCAGCCGCTACCGTCTCCGGAGCGAGCTAAATGCCTTTTGTAAGAGCGAGGTTCTATAACCTTTGAATACACAATCGAAAAAGGAGCACCCGTATCTTATCCACTGAAGACCAGCCGCTACCGTCTCCGGAGCGAGCTAAATCTTACTGGCCAGACCTTAGCTACCTCTACGCTTGTGCATTCGCAAGCAGAGTCTTGACTGATCTACTGTGCTACGTACACCTCCTTTTATACCCTAATTTTGGCGGGTTAGCGCACGCGCAGTGGTTTTCTCGCTTATTAACTTATATTTTAACTTATATTCTTAACGATGCTTCTAATCAATTGTTTTTAGTGTGTTTTGTGATGCTCGTCTTTTTACATTTGCTTAAATTATAATTTTGTATGTAAGAGTATGTACAATGAGTCTACGCGTGTCATAATATATCGCTGTTTTATCGACTGTCGGTAACGCCGGGTTCGAGTCTGCGTGGGACGTTACATCTCCCCCCTAGGCGATCTTTCGTCCTCGAAAGATTTGAATAATTGTAGGTTATGTTGAATAGATATTTATTAATGATTAAATGTTTATTATAATATGTATATTTATTTATTATTATTTCCTCTTGTTGATGGGACGTATTTCCTTGCTGTTCCTGTTCCGCATCTCTTCAAAACCTTCCAGATTCACTGCCGTGGGTCTGTTTCGGGTAGGGTTTTATATACCTCCCAGTCTGGTGGGGGAATGTCGATGGGGATCAGGGTTGGGAACTCCTTCTTCTTCCGCGGTGCGGGTTTTGTGGGAACCTTAAATTCCGGGGCCTTTCCTGATATTGTGGGAAGGGATTCCGGAGGAGTATGGGAGGTCGTCTTAAAAATTTTTAGGAAATTTGGAAAAATGGAGATGGTATTCTAGTAGGATAATTTTACCATCCTTTCCGGAGATCCTGGAAGCGGGGTGACCATCGGCGGCATCTCAATCATCTCCTTCAGTATTTCTTCTAATTTCTCTTTGTCTTTTTGGGTTTTTGTATGTCGTGATCCTGCTCGTCGCGGCATTTTCGAAGCTGTATGTATGAAGTACGGCGCAAGCGCGGGTTTGAATGGTGCTGTGTGAAGTGTGGTGCTTATATGTTTGACGTAGGCGCGAATTTTGAATGGCTCGTTTTCGTAGACTCGTAAAATTGTTACATTTCTTCGTAATTATGCTATCTTATACTATAGTTTGGGGTATGAATTTTTGTTTCGTTTTTCGGGGATTATATATATATATTTTTAAATAATGGTTATATAAAAATGCTTAAAACTAGGTGTGAGTGTTAATTACAACGTGTGCATGCGTGTGTGTGTGTGTATCTGTGAGTGTGGTGTATAATATATGTAATAGGAAAGAATAAAAAAAATATAATTATTATTAGAAAGATTAAATAAGAGATATAGAATAATTTTCTTCCTGTTTCAGGGTGTATCTGTAAAGTCAATAATATTGTTACGAATTTGGTTCGGCATAATACACGTTAACTGAACGACAACGATAGTAGAACATGTAATAAGGGGTTAACAAGAGTAATACAGAACTATACAGGAAGCGGTAACGAATACAATCTGTTATGCAATGTAATATCGAGACGTCTGCTAGTAATGGTGGCTGACTTTCGAATGACAGCTTGACAGGCGATCAGTCCGATCGCCTTCTTCTCGCTGTCTCTTGTCTTCGTCGCGAGCACCAGCGGGCCATGGATCCTCTCTATAGGGTGCTCGCAACACTGCTCTCCCTCCTCGAGAAGCGGTCGTCCCGACCGCTGCAGTTTCTCCAGCGACTGCGGCGGTACCCTGGCTCGGAAGAGTGGGAAGAGTTCTACGTGGCCTCTTCCGTCCTTCGCCTCGGCATTCACCTTCACGCCCAAGGGAAAAACCACCCCAAAAACCCTGGGCAAGGCGTGGGTACGTGGGTCCCGCGTTTCTGCCCTCCCCTTGTGTCTTCGTTCTTGTGAACTTCTTTCTTGTGTGCTTTTCCTCTTCTTCGACGGGGCCTCTTTTTCTTGGGCAGAGGCGGGTGAGGAGGTCGTCTTCTTGTTGTGGCTCTTCGACTTTACAGCTGTCTGGGTCCGAGTTAATGTTCTCGTGACGGCTCCCTTGGTTCCTTTCTCCCTCGGTGTCGGTTCCTCTGGCATTTTCGGGTTCTTCACCGGAGGCTTCCGGAACGTCCCTCGTTGTTCGGTTGTATCTCCTCGAGCGTCCCCCGGCGTCCCACGGCGTTGCTGCACCTTCCTCGTTGTTCGGCCGTTGTTCGAAGTCCTCATCCTTCATCGTTCTGGAGTCAATTCCTGGGTTGCTCATGTGGTGTCGCGTTCTGGGTCCCCTTAGTGAATAAACATTTCTGCTATTAGTATTGGCGTTCCCGTAGCTCGTCCAATCGGGCCGCACGAACCAGCAGCCAGAAAGGATGGCCGGGTACGCAAGCAGAGGGTCGCAACTAGCCACGAGCATGCAAGCGGCCCAGCCCCCAGTCCCGCCGCCAGCCTCGTCGACCCTAGATGTCTTCTTTCTTCATTCTTCTTCGCCTCCAGTTTTCCCATCCTTGACCTCCTGATGGCCCCTTTCCTCTTCGTGGCCTCTGGTGCTGCGCACGTCCGTGCTTCGCACGTCCGTCCGGTGGTTGGGGACACCATTTCCCGTCTGCTGTCCACCCTGTCGAGTTGGGCCTGTTGGTACGCATGTACCGGGGAGCCGCCCAGAACCAAGTCAACAGGGCTAGAGGAGCGGTTCCACGTATGTCCGCGCTCCCCTGCGGGCTGCTACTCTGTCGTAGCACATTCGGGGAATTCGGGGCCGCATCCAAGCCGCGGTAGCAGTCCCCCGACACCTTGTCCCTCGTCGTGGGGTATCGTGTTCCCTGTAACAGACTCAAGAGCGGGGGCCAGGCTACGAAGGCAAGCTCCGCAGCCCAGTCCACTGATTAGTTTAATCTAATCTTCTTTCTTGAGTCTTCTCTGCATGTTGTTTTCCTCGAAAATCTTCATTCCTCTTGTACTTGTCCCTCGTATTTCGCAAGGCGTCGCACGTGGACCACCTTACACTTCTTCCTAGGCGAACGTTGGATCCTGTAGACGACGTCATTGATCTTGTTCACTAGTGTGTAGGGTCCTTCCCAGTCGGACTGTAGTTTTGGGCACTTCCCCTTCACTCTTCGTGGTTGGAATAGCCATACTCGTTTTCCGGGCTGGAACTCCACTGGTTTTACGTGGCTATCGTACCATGACTTCATCTTCGAGCTGTAGACATCTAGACGGCGTCGAACAAAGTCGTGAATCCTCTTCATTTTTCCTCGGATCCATTCCGAGTATCCCTGCTCGATGTCCTCGTCTTGTTCCACTTCCGGCGGTAGCCCTCTCCAAAGTTGTGCGGGTAAACGAAGTTCTTGACCATACAGGGTCATCGCTGGTGTGATTTGGGTAGCTTCATGTCGCGCTGATCTATACGCGAGGAGGAACATGGGGATCCACTCGTCCCAATCTCGTTGGTGCTCCGAAACGAACATTGCGAGATATTGGAGCAATGTTCTATTCAAACGTTCTACCATCCCGTCGGATTGAGGATGCAGGGGGGTTGTTCGCGTTTTCCGGACTCCTAACAGCTTCATCAGTTCCTTGAACACGGAGGATTCGAAGTTCCTTCCTTGGTCCGTGTGTATCTCCAACGGTACACCATGACGACAAACCACGTTGTACAGAAGAGCTCTTGCCACTGTGACAGCTCGCTGGTCTGGCATCGCGATTACTTCCGGCCACCGGGTAAAGTAGTCCGCCACAACCAGCATAAACCTGTTGCCGGCCTGAGACCTCGGGAGCGGACCCACAACGTCCAGGGCAAGCCTCTCGAACGGAGCTCCCACGTTGTATATTCTCAGGTTCCCTGCTCCCTTTTGCCGTGGTCCCTTCTTCGCCGCACAGGTGTCACACCGCCGGCACCACTCTCGAACGTCCTGTCGACACGTGGACCAGAAGAACTGTTGGCGGATCTCTGCCAAGGTCTTATTTTCTCCGAAGTGTCCAGCTGCTGGCGTATCGTGGAATTCTCTCAGCACCTCTGCGACCCTTTCGCGCGGCACTACCAACAGCCATGATGGTGTCGCTGCACCATCGTGGGACTCCCATTTCCTGAAAAGCAAACCTTCATGAGTTTCCAGCGAGTCCCAGATTGACCAGTAGTACTTCAGTTGGGGGGAGAAACGAGCAACGTCTTGCCAGACGGGCTTCTCTCCTTCCCCCTTCTTTTTCAAGATGAAGCCAATCTCTTCATCTTCTTCTTGACTTCGTTTCCATTCACTCTTCTTTTCTTCGCAGAATACCCTGTGAATTTTCTTCGTGCTATGCACTTCCTCTTCTGCTTCCTTTTTATCCAGTCGGTCACATTTCTTACAATCTTCTTCGATGCAAGGTCTTCTAGAGAGTCCATCGGCGTTTCCGTGTGCTCTTCCTTCTCTGTGTCGGATTTCGAAGTCGTATTCTTGTAAACGTTCAATCCAACGGGCAACTTGTCCTTCGGGGTTCTTGAAGGTCAGCAGCCAACGGAGCGCTGCATGGTCAGTCCTTACGAGAAATCTCCGTCCATAGAGGTAGTGGTGGAAATGTTCGATCGACTTTACCACTGCTAGTAACTCCCTCCGAGTCACGCAGTAGTTCCTTTCGGCTTTACCTAAGGTTTTGGAGAAGTAGGCTACAACCCGTTCTTGTCCTTCGTGTTCCTGCGAGAGGACCCCGCCTATGGCGAGGTCGGAGGCATCCGTATCCAGGATGAAATCCTTGTCCATCACCGGGTAGGCCAGCACCGGCGTTCCGGTTAGTCTCTTCTTTAATTCTTGAAAAACTTCTTGACATTCTTCGGTCCAATGGAAGTTTTGTTTGGCCTCGGTGAGGCGATGCAGGGGTTTGGCGATCCTGGAGAAATCCTTCACAAATTTCCTGTAGTATGTGCACAATCCTAAGAAACTTCTCAGTTCCGTAATGTTCTTCGGCTGTGGCCATTCCGAAATCGCTTTGACTTTCTCCGGGTCCGTCTTGACTCCGCTCTCGTTGACGATGTGACCCAGGTACTTCACTTCCCGGCAGAAGAAGGAACATTTCTTGGGGCTCATCAATAGTCCGGCTTGACGTAGACGCGAAAACACTGTTCGAAGGCGTTCGAGCTCCTGTTCAAAATCCTTCCCGTAGATGATGATGTCGTCCAAGTAAACTAAGCAGGTCTTCCAGGTCAGGCCTCGCAGTACGTCTTCCATCAAGCGTTCGAAAGTTGCAGGGGCGTTGCAAAGTCCGAAGGGCATCACCTTGAACTGCCAAAGTCCTGTTCCCACGGAAAAGGCCGTCTTTTCTCTGTCCTTATTATCCATAGAGATTTGCCAGTATCCACTCTGCAAATCCACGGTGGAAAACCACGAAGATCCGGTGAGAGCGTCCAGGGTGTCCTCGATACGGGGCAGAGGGTACGAATCCTTCTTCGTTATCTCGTTCAGGCGTCGAAAATCCACGCAGAACCTTATGGTGCCGTCCTTCTTCTTGACAAGGACGATCGGAGAAGACCACGGGCTGTGTGATTCCTCGATGACGCCCTGTGCCAACATCTTCCTGAGTAGTTCCTCCACTTCTGTTCGTCGGTGTAAAGGCAGCCTCCGCGGTGCTTGCTTGATGGGGTGGCTATCTCCAGTGTCGACGACATGCTTCACCCGTTCGCAATTTCCGATTTGAGTCGAGTCCTTGGCGAAAACGTCCTGAAATTCACGGAATAATTCAGCGAAAAGTTTCTTTTGTCTTTCTGCCAAACCTGACGAACAGCGTGTATACAGCTCTTCCAAATGCTGTGGGACGACCGTTTCCCCTTCTTCCTCTGCTTTCTTCTTCTCGGGGGTTGGCTCTCCAAAGTGGATATCCGATTTGCCGGGTAGGCTCAGCACACTCCGAGCTAAGTCGATGCTGCAGCGGTGTTTCTTCAAGAACGCCGCTCCTAAAGGCTCATATAGACTGGGCGATAATCGCCGGCAACTTTGTTGCCGGAGTCGCTGGCGAGTCGGTGGGATAACCGACTCGTCGCCAGCGACTTGTATCTGGCGATTTTTATCCGGCGACTTGTGTCCGGCAACTGTGTCTGGCGACTCGTCCTTTAAGGGTAAAGAGATACGAATATACCTGGGAAAGTCGCCGGAACCTGTATCCGGCGACTTGCAACAATCGCTGTGGGATACAGCAACTCGACCCTTGCCTCAAACGGCCTTCTAGAAATGACTGTTGGCCACATGTTCCCGAAAAACTGTATTCAAGTGGACGGTGAGCAACATCGCCCGAGTGTCTAGTGTCTGTATTTCTGTTTCCCGTTTCGAATGGGAAACATCGCCGACTCTGTGGCAACACACCACGCACTATATATATTGAAGTACATCCTATAGTAAATGTATACGTTAAAAATTTAATATATGTATCTATAAATATATGTATATATATATATATAATATATATAATAAATTTTTAACGTAAATATCTACTATATGATCTACTGCGTGGAAAAACACCACACATATACATATTTATTAAAACATTAATTTATTTATATATATATATATATATATATATATATATATATATTAAACGAATTTATTATATATATAAATATATGCGGACACTCCCTTGACGAGGCTCTCTTCACAGCAATACATATCTCCTCTCCGAGGCCCACCTTCTTTCGCACGAAACAGGTCAACGCGTGCTCTTGTTTTGCAATTGAAGCGCGTGTTTTTACTCGAGAGATAAGGGATCCGTCTCGAATTTGCTGGGAAGACGGCGCAGGCCTATATCTGGCACATTTAGGTAAAAACTGAAGGGATTGGCTTGTGTGCCACGTTTGGTTCCCAAAAATTAATCAGGCTGATCGGCCAGTGTGTTCCGCCAAGGTGCGGTTTATGACCGTATTGTCCCACGAGTAGCGGTTGACAACGGTACCTGCGCGTCCGATGTCACCTTGTATACCACCCATTATCGACATCTGGTAGACAAATGTTTATCAACGAACACATCGAGAACAAGCTATTGCCTAGTCGTAAAGAAATGAAGAAATTTCGCTTCAAAAATACTAAATTGCCAGCTGTAAAAGATAACTGAATTCGGACGCGCAGGTAGCGTTGTCAACCGCTGACTCACGGGACAATACGGTCATAAACCGGGACCCTGTCGAAACACTCTGGCCGATCAGCTTGATTAAGTTTTGAGAACCAGGTGTGGTATACAAGTCATCCCCTTCAGTTTTTATCTAAATGTGCCAGGTATAGCAGTTAAAAAGTATTATCCAACATCAATACGTCTTGCGGAGAGAGAGAGACACAAGAAGAAAAATTGGTAGCCCACTGACTGCGCGTGGTCCCGCCTGCGCCGTCTGCCCTGCAAATTCGAGACGGATCCCTTATCTCTCGAGGAAAAACTCGCGCTTCAATTCCAAAACAGAAGCACGCGTTGACCTATTCCGTGCGAAAGATGGTGGGCCTCGGAGAGAAGATATTGCTGTGAAGAGGGCCTCTTCAAGGGAGTGGCCGTTTGGGAGGGATGCAGGGCAGATTGTTCCTAATATAATATGCTCTCCATGGTTGACATTTGGTCTGGCAACTTTTACACCTCGCAACCTAATTACTCGGACTTGCATCCCTCCCGAACGAACTGTCCATCCGAGGGTAGAAGGGAATGCGAAATAAAATACTATTTAGAAGTGAAAACTGACTCATCTTTTCGTACTTCTCCTTGCGTATAAACTCTAAGTAAATTTCATGACGTTTTGAAACATTAACGGTACGCTTTTCGATACCGCTGATGTACGTAGCATTTGTGACGGTAATAATTGTCTAGCCTTTGAGGCTGCAACTGCTGGCGTAGACCATTGGTAGGTATCTGTTTTAAGAGGCAGTGGCTACTGCGAACCACCCGCGGCGCAAACAAGACCACGCTCGGTGCTTTCTATTCGAGCAATTTTCTTCCAGTGGAAATCAGTAAATTTGCAAGCGCAATATCTCGAAAATCAGTTAAAATAAGGTGTACACATTATAGGTTATTGAATTTATCTGGAAACTCACTAGCAAGTGATCTCTAAAAAGAAAATAGTTCCATTTAAAAACCCGAACTTGACCATCGTATCTCTTAAAATAATAATCGAAGAAAAATATCGTATGCGCTAATAATTTTACACCCCCCCCCCCCCCCCCCCCCGAAGCATGCAATTGCATATAAACAATTTTTTTTATTTCCAATACGTTGGGAACCATCCAGCTGTTTACTGTTCCCGTGGATACCTGCGTATTAACGAAAAGGAATGGAATGGACGCCGAAGAAGGGTCTTGGTCAGTGATGCCAGATTCGAGACGGGTTCCCTCGAGAATTTCCCCCACCTCGCGCATACTACGCCGGAGCAGCGTATCTGTGAGCTCGGCGCTTCGGAGTCCAACTCACGGACACGCAGCTCCGGCGTAGTATGCGCGTGGTGGGGGAAATTCTCGAGGGAACCCGCCCCGAATCTGGCATCACTGGTCTTGGTCATAAGGTGGGGGACACAAGTTGCCGAGTCGCCGGACACAAGTCGCTGAATACCAGCCGCTCGGTAAAAATCGCTGGAGACAAGCCGATGCATCCCAGCGAGTCGCCAGGCGACCCGCTGGAGTCGCTGGCAACAAAGTTGCCGACGATTATCGCCCAGTCTATACGAGCCTTAAGATGCACTTTTCCACCATGTCGACTACGTAGAAGTCTTCTATGCTCGAGAGTTCTCCCACGCTGAGTTCCAATCTCTTCTTTCCAAACACTTGGATTTTCTCTCCAGTGGTGGAGCGAATGTCGACCTTCGTCCTAACGAGGTTCCTGATGGGGCAAAACTCCTTCTCCAGAAGGTTGATCGGAGAACCTGTGTCTAAAATAATCGGACAAGGGTTTCCATTTATTGTTCCACATACGTAGATTTCTCCAGTTGGATTCCGCGCAGTCGCCTCCTGCATCGCCACACTTTTGACGACCGGGGGACTGCTCCGTACGGTCCGGCGTCTCCCCCTTACGCCGTCCTCTTCCCCTTTCCCTCAGGTTTCTTAGTGGTTTTTCTTGTCTGATCGTTCTTGGCCTGGAAACAATCCTTCTGCATATGTCCCGTTTTTCCACAAAGCCAGCACTTTGGTTTTCTTAGTCCGTCGTCCGTTCGTTCCTCGGGTCTGCCAAATCTTGACTGTTTCGCCGGGAACCTTTCAAAGTTGTTAAACGGTTTAGCCTTTCGTTTTTCTGCGTATCGTTCTCGCGATTCGGACGCGGGACGGCGAGACATTCTCTCGACGGCCTCGATCTCGAGGGCTCTGGTCACGGCGGCCCTTAAAGACGTAAAACCGCCGAGTCGCAGTTCCCGCTGCATAACCGAGCTCGACAATGCCGTAACGAATTGCGACGCGGCAAGCTTGTCGCGTGTTTCTGCCGGGCACTCGGTGAAAGCAGATTGCGCTAAGCGCTCGATCTTGGTGGCAAGCGAGGAGATGCTCTCATCTCTCCGCTGCCGATGGCTCTGGAAGAGTACATAGTTTAGATATGACAGATTCTTCGCCCCGTAGCGGAATTCCAGCGCGGAAACCAATTCCGCGAAACTTTCACATTGGGCGGCGGAGAGCGTCGTAAGGACGCTCCTCGCTACGCCTCCGAGGGAAGCAATCAAGGCTGTAGCCTTTTTTTTGGTCATTCCAACCATTTGCGCGTGCGATGGTATCGAATTGCACCCTGTACTCTTCCCACGAGTTCTTTCCGTCAAAGATTGTCGGTTTAACCGCGTATCCTAAGCTGAGTCCGCGCGGTTCCGACAAGGGGGTAGCGGCGGGGGCACTAACGGGTGTGGGGATATCCGTCGGCGGAACACTATTTACAACACTATTTACAGGGACGTTCTCCCCACCTCGCGGGTTCGCGCCACTACCAACCGAGTTCTGTCCATTTTGTAACGAAGCGGTTACGACCTGAATTCGTTCCTCCATATTCGACAGGCGCGCCTCGAAGGCCGCCTGTGTTCGCCGGTCCTCTGTGTCCTTCTCTTCTCTGCGGCGATCCTCTCTCTGCCAGCGGGCTTCGTCGTCCTTCCTCTGCTCCCGCATCTGTCCCACGATGCTTAGTTGAAGAGAGGTGAACAGCTCCTGTAGAGAGGCATCACCCGTCGCTGCAGGAGAAGGGTTCGCGGAGGCCGCGGATGCACGAGTGGGCATCCCACTTCGAGTGGGCATCCCACTTCTGACACCATTGTTACGAATTTGGTTCGGCATAATACACGTTAACTGAACGACAACGATAGTAGAACATGTAATAAGGGGTTAACAAGAGTAATACAGAACTATACAGGAAGCGGTAACGAATACAATCTGTTATGCAATGTAATATCGAGACGTCTGCTAGTAATGGTGGCTGACTTTCGAATGACAGCTTGACAGGCGATCAGTCCGATCGCCTTCTTCTCGCTGTCTCTTGTCTTCGTCGCGAGCACCAGCGGGCCATGGATCCTCTCTATAGGGTGCTCGCAACAATATGGTGTGTAATAATGGTGATAATATAAAAAGATTAAATAAGGATAATGTACATAAGGAAAAGAATATTAACTATTTATAATTCCTCCAATATCATGTCCCTTATAACGGGGTAACTTCCTCCAATATTTAATTTGGCCAGATATATGGGATGTATTTGGGGGACGAGGAGTGTGCATAGTGCACACTCATTTGCTGGTTTTGCCACATATAAAATCCGGCGGCATCGGTGACATATACGGTAGCTTCTTCTATTTTCTTTAGTAATTAAGTGTGGATAGCCTATTTTTTCCTCGTCCATTTCGCTGAATCGTGTGCATTGTACACACAGTAGTTTGGTGACTTTGTAGTAATAGACGTTAAAGTCATATACGTTCTGAAGACACGTAAAATTGTTCATTTTTATCCTAAGTATGTTCTTTCTTTTAAAAATTTGCTTCGTTTGAGCTTCCCTTCGAATAACTCTTATACAGTGTTGCAAACTCTCTTTTTCCTTCTATGGTCCCTAGGGTTTTCTTCTCGATTCCTATTCGTCCAGAGTTTTGCTTAGTAATTTAGAGTTTTTTTAGAATTTCCTCTCGAATAACAGGATAGACGTATCCCAATTTCATATTATTCATGGATATTGCTGTTATTTGATATGAGAGTAGGGTACAAAGAGTGCAGTTAATTATAGTTTTCTTTATATAAAGTACCCGTCGGCAAATAAGACATTGTTGATTATTTTGTTTTGTGGCTAATGTAAGAAGATGCTCTGACGCTGGTTGTCTATATATTTCCCCTATTCTATGCGCACAATTTTCGCATAAAATATGGTTGCCGTAATAATATACGTTTTGTTTACGAATTTTCTCCAGACATAGAAATTTCTCCATCTCGCTGTGACTACTGAACGTTGTTACTCGTATAAATGCTTCGGCGAGAATGAAGGAATCTTGTATCTGCTCTTCCATTTATACTAATTTCTACGCATGGTTGCCAAGTCTTCTTCTTAAGGTAAATAGGCTTTCTTGACTCTATTCATATGAACGATTTTTATTTGTTTAGGATTTGTTGCTATTTTCAAATTGCTATTATTTAAAATTTCGATGACTTGATAGGGTCCGCTGTATTCTGGTTCTAATTTTTCACGTCTTGGTTTTAACAACCAGATCCAATCTCCTATCTTGTACGTTTCAGGTTGAATCTTTCGATCATAGTAGTATTTCTGCCGAACTTTTGATTCTTCTAAATTGTTTCGCGCCATTTGTCGGTTGTGATGAAGTTTGTCTATTAATTTATCGACGAAATCCGGATAGGTTTTGATTTTATCCGTTGGAGTAATATTTGAAGGAAGGCGGGCTTTCCTACCGAAAACAAGCTCGTGAGGCGTGAATTTTGTACCTTCGTGAGTGCTTGTGTTGTATGAAAACATTGCTTGTGGCAACCATTGATCCCATTGTTTCTCTTTTGATACGTAGTGTCGCAAATATTCTACAAGGACGTGATGACTTCTTTCTAAGGATCCATTGGATTGTGGATGGTATGCAGATGTTCGGTATTGTTTTATATGGAATGCTTTGGCAAATTTCTTCATAAGGGCACTAATGAAATTTGGTCCCTGGTCTGTGAGAATGGCTTTAGGACTTCCAAACTTGCAGATGAAGTGTTCTGTGAATGCCCTAGCTATGTCTTCTGAGGTGATGTTTGCCAATGGTATTGCAAGAGAATATTTAGTTAGGTTATCTTGGATAGTAAGTATACAGGGTGTCCCAAAAATGCTGCGGTTCCTTAAAGGGGGTGATTCGGGGGGTGATTGCAAACAACTTTTTCCTTTGCGAAAATGCCCTCCGAGGTTTCGTTAACGAGATATTAATAAAAAGCACCGACCAATCAGAGCGCGAGCCTTCCGCTGGAGGTCCCGCGCTAGCGTGGCCGCGCGCCGGGCCGCGCTGCGACTACGAACAAGCAAGGCGGCATGCATCGAAGGAAATTGCGTAGAATGGCAAATGAAAAAGACGTAACAAAAAAATCGAACATTTTGCCATGGTTTGTTTGCCATTTAAAGTGAATAATGAATAAAGGATAAATGGATGAAAATCACGTGTAACGTAAAAAGACGAATAAACATTTTTTTTAGAAGATTCGAAAATAATAATTATTTGAAGTGGGAGGATAAGGAATACGTCAAATTCCTTGTGTTAATAACATATCCACGAAAAGGTAATGTAACAGGAAATTAACGAAAAGTGATCGTAGTTTGTTATTGTGATAAAAATCCGTAACTCAATAACGGCCAGCACTGTTGCTGATAACGAATAAGTCTGTTTAAAAAGCCCGAATAAATATTTTCGTACGAGAATTTGGAGAATTATCGCCGGAAATAAGCCATAGCTTGCGTTAAATTTAAAAATGAATGATCACCATTAAAGTAACTAAAACTCACCCTTGTAGAAAATTCACCTGCAACTTGAAAACTTGTGTCACTGGGTCACTGAACCGATCCTGGTCATCGATGGACGAGCCCAGTGCACAGCTGATCCCAGGTATACGACACTACCCAAAGTTAAGGGTCGCAATGTCAGGTGCGTCCAGGTCAACGTACCGAATATTTACTTCACTGCACGGCTACTAACACTGATCACTTTATTTACTTTTTATGGAACGTGTTGTTCCTACGTTTTAAAGCCGCGACGCTAACCGACGAAACGTATCGTCGCTTGGTGTTTCGATATTGGGATATTCTAGCGCAAATGCTCGCGCAGCAGCACTTGCGTTCCCGTCGTTCCGGGCGTAGACCCAGAACATACGGTAGTATTCCTGGGCTGTGAACATTTCTGCAACGCGATTTCTAGCTGACTGACAGGATTTTTTCCAAGCAACTTCCGCTACCCCCAAGTAGCTTCTCTGGTTCCATTATGAGTTAACTCCCACCAAGCCAAGAGGCTTTAGGTAAAAAGAAGCCAGCACATTTTCGGAACACACGTGTTTTGCAGAAGTGCAACGAAAACTTTCACAAAAGCCCGCGCTCCGTCCTTCTACTGCCAATGTACCCATTGCTTCGAGATAGAAAACAGACACCACGTGTATCGGTTCGAAAGGGTCCGAAGGGAAGAGACGCAGAAAGTCTTCGAGTTGCTATAAAGAAGAAAATGCATACCATTCCTGTTTCCCCTTTCTGACACCCTGAGTTCACGTCTGCTACGAGGCGGAACCAATTAAGTCATAAATTATCCGAAACTGTAGGAAACCGATCTCTACCGCCGACATGCGGGACAATACGGTCATAAACCGCGACCCTGGCGAAATGCTCTGGCTGATCAGCCTGATTAATTTTGGAGAACTAGAAATTACAGAGTATTATCCAGCATCAATACGTCTCGCGGAGAGACACAGGAAAAGAAGGGATAGTCCGCTGACTGCGCGTAGTCCCGCCTGCTTCGTCCTACCCTCAAATTAAAGACAGATCCCTTATCTCTCGTGTCTAAACACGCGCTCGAATTTTCAAACAAAAGCACGCGTCGACGTATTCCGTTGGAGAGAAGGCGGGTTTGAAGTTCGATTGGTCCTGAACTAACCAATCGGGCCTGCTTATCTCTCGTGTCTAAACACGCGCTCGAATTTCCAAACAAAAGCATGCGTCGACGTATTCCGTGCGAGAGAAGGTGGGCCTTGTGGAGGAGATATCGCTGTGAAGAGGGCCTCTTCAGGACAGTGGCCGTTGCGGAGGGATGCAGGGCAGATTGGTTAGTTTGGGGCCAATCGGACCTCAAGCCCACAGTCTCTCGCACCGAATACGTCGATGCGTGCTTGTGTTTTGAAATTCGAGCACGTGTTTATACTCGAGAGATAAGGGATCCGTCTTTAATTTGAGGGTGGGACGAAGCAGGCGGGACTACACGCAGTCAGCGGACTGTCCCTTCTTTTCCTGTGTCTCTCCGCGAGACGTATTGATGCTGGATAATACTCTGTAATTTCTAGTTCTCCAAAATTAATCAGGCTGATCAGCCAGAGCATTTCGCCAGGGTCGCGGTTTATGACCGTATTGTCCCGCAAGTCGGCGGTAGAGAACGGTTTCCTACAGTTTCGGATAATTTATGACTTACTTGGTTCCGCCTCGTAGCAGACGTGAACTCAAGGTTTCGGAAAAGGGAAACAGGAAGCAGGATTTTTTTCTTTATAGCAACTCGAAGACTTTCTGTTTCTCTTCTCTTCGGACCCTTTCGAACCGATACACGTGGTGTCTGCTTTCTATCTAGAAGCAATGGGTACATTGGCAGTAGAAGGACGGAGCGCGGGCTTTTGTGAAAGTTTTCGTTGCACTTCTGCAAAACACGTGTGTTCCGAAAATATGCTGGCTTCTTTTTACCTGAAGCCTCTTGGCCTGGTGGGGGTCAACTCATAATGGAACGAGAGAAACTATTTGGGGGTAGAAGAAGTCGCTTGGAAAAAATCTTGTCAGTCAGCAGTCAGCAATCGCGTCGCAGACAAATGTTCTCTGCTCAAGAGTATTACGCGATGTTCTGTGTGTACCCCCCGAACAACGAGGACGCAAGTGCTGCAGCGTGAGAATTTGCGCGGGAATTACCCACGGCTCCGAACGCCAAGTAAAAATTCATTTCCACCAATTTTTAGAACGTAGCAACAACACGTTCCATGAAAAATAAATTAAGTGACCAGTGTTAGTAGCCGTGCAGTGAAGTGAATATTCGGTACGTTGACCTGGAGGCACCTGACATTGCGACCCTTAACTTTGGGTAGTGTCGTATACCTGGGATCAGCTGTGCACTGGGCTCGTCCATCGATGACCAGGATCGGTTCAGTGACCCAGTGACACAAGTTTTCAAGTTGCAGGTGAATTTTCTACAAGGGTGAGTTTTAGTTACTTTAATGGTGATCATTCATTTTTAAATTTAACGCAAGCTATGGCTTATTTCCGGCGATAATTCTCCAAATTCTCGTACGAAAATATTTATTCGGGCTTTTTAAACAGACTTATTCGTTATCAGCAACAGTGCTGGCCGTTATTGAGTTACGGATTTTTATCACAATAACGAACTACGATCACTTTTCGTTAATTTCCTGTTACATTACCTTTTCGTGGATATGTTATTAACACAAGGAATTTTACGTATTCCTTATCCTCCCACTTCAAATAATTATTATTTTCGAATCTTCTAAAAAAAATGTGTATTCGTCATTTTACGTTACACGTGATTTTCATCCATTTATCCTTTATACATTATTCACTTTAAATGGCAAACAAACCATGGCAAAATGTTCGATTTTTTTGTTACGTCTTTTTCATTTGCCATTCTACGCAATTTCCTTCGATGCATGCCGCCTTGCTTGTTCGTAGTCGCAGCGCGGCCCGGCGCGCGGCCACGCTAGCGCGGGACCTCCAGCGGAAGGCTCGCGCTCTGATTGGTCGGTGCTTTTTATTAATATCTCGTTAACGAAACCTCGGAGGGCATTTTCGCAAAGGAAAAAGTTGTTTGCAATCACCCCCCGAATCACCCCCTTTAAGGAACCGCAGGATTTTTGGGACACCCTGTATAACCATTTCCTGTATCTGTGAAAGGTAGTGGTCCCACAATATCTATAGAAATTTTATCGAAGGCATCTATTGGTGTGTCGGTCAACATCATAGGTTCTTTATTTTTAACTCTTACTAATTTAGTCTTTTGACAGTCTAAACAAGTTTTGATGAATTGAGTTATTTCATACTTCATGTTTTTCCAATAGTACTGATTTCTTATCCGATGGTATGTTTTGGTTATTCCTTTATGTCCGCCTATAGGAGTTTGGTGGTTTTCTTCTATAATTTGTGGTCTTTCCTGTATAGAAGGAGTTATTAGTGTGCCTTTACAGAATATACACTGGATGTCCTCTTGTAAGAATATTATGTCTATTAAATTCCATAGTCTGTTTAGTGAAATTTTGTTTTCTTCGCCTGCTATATATACTCTTGTGGTGTTTTCAAGTATTAGTTGAGTACGAAGTGTTCTTAATGATTTGTAAAAAATCCTCTTCTGTTGGATGGTCTGTTATAATAAGTCCGAGGATTGTATGTTTTCCTTCCTTAAGCTTGATTGACTCTCCAGTTTTTAGTGGGAGTGGAAGTTTATTAATTTTTATATTTTTCTCTTTGTATAATCTTTCTCCTGCTGGTCCTATTGGTCTACCCTTTGTGTTGATGAATGTTACAATGTATCCTTTGCCCATCCATAAATGATCCTCTACTTCCATGTTTTGTTTTTTGACAGGAATGTTTGACACTATTCTTGGTCTGCCTGTTGTGTGTTGTGAAGGAAGGGATGATAATGGTGGAGGAGGAGATAATGGTGGAAGAGGAGTTAATAGTGGAAGAGGAGATAATGGTGGTGTAAGTATTCTCCCCTTCTTAATTTTTATGGGAGTTATAGGAGCAGTGTCAGTACTGGATTTTAATTTCCGTTTCTTTCTTTTTTTAGGTGTGTGATGAGTGTTTTTGTCTGAACTTGTTTCTGCATCAATTTTGGGGGGTTCTTTATAATTGTGATTTGGTACTATGAAAGTCTCTTCTATTTCTTCTATCAACAGACGCGGTCGCGTCTGGAAGCTAATTCCCCTTCCCCCTCTACCCATAGGCACACTGAGCGACCACGTATCTATACACGAAAGATAGCGAAATTGACAGGTCGTCGCAGCTATTTTAGCCTTATTATCTTATTTTATGACATAGTCCCGGTGTTTTTACACGATTAAGCGAATCATTTATTTTTTTCGAACCCATATGTCGTTTTACTTAATGTATCAAGCTATTTGTCTAAAAGATATAAGATTTATTCTGAATTAATAGTTATCAAAATGATACTTTTTTGATTAAGACGTTTCGTGACGTCACGTTTTACTTTTACAATTGACGCAGGTAGATGTCGCCTAGATAGCTTCCTGAAGTTATCCGGAATGGTTTTGCTGAAAATGCGGTTGCGCAGTTGACGAAAAAGGCAAAAAGCCGCTGCTTTCGGCTCGCTAGTAAATGTCACCTAGCTGTCACTCAATCATAACCTGCCTGTGTCAGTTATCAAAATTTTTGAAATGTCACGAGTTTTTCCACCATATAGGACATTGAATTATTGTCTCAATTAACAAGGTAAGTCGCTAAAATTGATAGAAACGAAGGAGACGCACAGACTTGGAAGTTGTCCGGAGAGGGTTCGACAGAGAAGCATCTTCATACGCGCAAGATTCTGAAAATTTGTCAAATGAGGTAAAGCGACAACATTTCTCAAAAGACAAATATGTTTTTGTTGTATTATTTGTTATACAGTTACGGTCTATGTCCACTGATACTTAACGTATGACTTTCTTCTATCTTACGCCACTTTTATGAACTCTGGATGATTTTTTTGGGTTAATTAATTGTTTATTCATTTTTGTAGAAAATGCGGGAGGCCGCCCTACTTGATGGTGAGTTTTATTAACGATAAGCTTACAGAAGAATTAAATAATAAAAAAGTTTATATATACATTTATTCAAATTCATTTTTCCAGACTCGAATGATGCCGAAATACTAATGGCAGCGAACAAGGTGCCGAGAACGGCGGCGTCGCCACCACCACCACAGCAGCCGGCGACAAACGGTATTAATTCTTAATAATATTAATTAATACTTTTTATCTTTTAACAATATAATAAAAATTGTTGACTTTAGCTTATATCAGGGGAGTCCAGGCCGGTTCGCTGTCGCTGGCAGCCGCAACTACGGCGCCGCCGCCGCCACCACCACCACCACCGCCACCACCACTACCACCACTACCACCACCACAGGGCCCGGCCACGGCACATGGTATTATTTCTTAATACTTTAATTAAATACCTTTTTATGTTTTTACAATATAAAAATTGATCGGTTTAGCCCAGGCTTGGGAATTAAGTGATCTTTTCGGCCGAGTTTCAGAGGCGACGCCTCCTTTCTCCCGCCGCGCGTCTTGGCCCCCGCGGCGGCCCAGAAGCCTCGAGCGCCTCAGGCCCGTACCATATGAACCGCGCGTGGCGCGTTGACAAAACAAAAACGCATCGACAATCCTGCTCTCTGGGCCGATGTGGAAACCTATTGATACAATGTCGCCCTAATACGCCACGCGCGGTTCACGTGGTACGGGCCTGAGGCGCTCCAAGCTGCTGGGCCGCCGCGGGGGCCAAGACGCGCGGCGGGAGAAAAGAGGCGTCGCCTCTGAAACTCGGCCGAAAAGATCACTTAATTCCCAAGCCTGGTTTAGCCTATATCAGGTGTTACGACACAACGTCGATGATAAAGGCGTAACTCTTTGACGGGGTGTGCCGCTGCTCTTCTGACTAGTTAAAGTCTCGAGAACTGGTTGAGAAAATAAACTGCACGTTGTACGATATAAAAAGCTGTCACTTTATTTGTGGGTTGTTACTGACGTGAGTGACTGGACAAGAATGCCCCGTCAGCTTGTCCAGCTTGCGAAGGAAAACCTCAGGAGGTGGTAGGTTTCTTAAAGGTGGGGTAGTTTTCTTTGGGGAAGGGGGACCCCTCGCGGACAACCCTTGATGTGAGTCCCCGGATGGGATTTTCCTGACCCTTAAATTGAGGTAAAAACGGGACTTTGACCTGGGGGTCCTCTGCCACATCTAGCAATGGCCATAAAACAATTAAGGTTTAAGCCGTCGACATAGATGACCGGCTCTAGACCATAAACGGCCACGATGGCTTATAATAAACGCGACGCAGTAACATCAGGGGAGGCGAACATTTTTATCTGCGCGTGCCAAAAATGTATAAATTATTATAATATAATTGCTGACGTTTATTACTAACTAATTACAGGAGGATACACGTCGAAGAGCCATAAGAGGAGCGGCTGGAGGGTGCGGGCCCGTCAAGAGCATTGGGCCACCTTCCAGGCGGTACGGGCACAAGCCGTCAGCCTCCGCTCGCAGGCGAGTACCCTGCGAGATTTAGTGAAGACCCAGAGCCATGGCCGCGGCCGCGGCGGCCGTATTTTGTAAATAAACAATTGTAAATAAATAGTTCCATTAAAATTATAATTAATATATACCTAATTTAAAATCGTTTAATTTATAATAATATAATACTATGTTCCAATTTTTTTTTCTCCTTGATATTATACATTTTTCTTTGCAATCTTTAATGCTGCCAAAAGTCATCCTTTCTTGTTTGAGAACACCTTCAATGTTTTATTTTTTTTTCTATTCGTTCTCGATATAAATTGTGTATTTACGGAAATCGTGCTTAGAGCATATACGACTAGCGACCCGAACGCAGCGGCTTTTTGTCTTTCTCGTAAAACCGCGAGTGACTGATTCCAAGTCGTTTCGATTTGTGATTATGGGTAATATTTTTATTGATTATTGCTGACTGGGTACAATTTTCACCTCCACGGGGTCCTTTCCGTCAACCTTTTCCAGAAATCTTATAATGTCACTCCTCTGCCCTACCCCCCTCAAATACATGAAAAAGTCGAGGACAAAAAACAGTATTATTTGTACTTCTACGTTAGATTTAGCTGTATGTATGAGCACTTAGTAATTTATATGAAAAAAGTGATGAAATCCCCCCCCCATAAACATGACTCATGTATGAAAGAAGCTAATTCCCTTTAATTCACGAAAAAAGTTCACATGCAAAGATTGTGAAATCAACTTTGCTAATTCCAATTTTATTCTCGTTCTCCGCTCGAACACTGATTCCTCTGTCACTTTTTATACTTGTCATTCCTTTATTGGCCACAAATCAATTCAGTGCTCAGATTTTCAGCTTCGGTTTTAAGGAATTAGCGGGCGAGAGGCCTGTAGTTTTGACACAAAAAATTTTACAAGAGAGACGACATCTTCTGTTAAAAACGTCGTATGAAGATCATTTTACGATGGAAGATAATAAAAACGTGGTAGAGACTAATTTAAACGAATCAAAGTTGGTAATAGATTAATAGCACATTCGGCAACCTGCACTAGTGCGCACTGAATGCGAACTTAAACACAACGGCCCGCTAATTCCTTCAAACCGAAGCTGAAAATCTGAGCACTGAATTGATTTGTGGTCAATAAAGGAATGACAAGTATAAAAAGTGACAGAGGAATCAGTGTTCGAGCGGAGAACGAGAATAAAATTGGAATTAGCAAAGTTGATTTCACAATCTTTGCATGTGAACTTTTTTCGTGAATTAAAGGGAATTAGCTTCTTTCATACATGAGTCATGTTTATGGGGGGGGGGGTGGGGGGGGGGGGGGGAGGTTAAGTCTTCGTCTTCTTTGATGTGAGGTATCCTAGCTGCTCTTGTGTTATTGTTATGTTGGGAGGGTATATGTACCGTGTCTTGAGGAGGCGCATGTACTTCTACTGGTACTGTGATTTGAGGGGGTGCATGTACTTCTACTGGTACTGTGATTTGAGGGGGTGTATAAGTTTCGATGTTTTGTTTTTTTACTTCTGGTTGAGATGAGGAGGTGTTTCTTTTTATTTTTCGTTTTAATTTTTGCCGTTTTGTATTTATTGAATCGCTTTCGTCGTATGATGATGAATCGGAATCCGTTGGAATAATTCTAAATTGTTTGTGCGGAGCTGGATTTCCTGAGGTTGAAGCAGTAGTATCCCGTTGTCGTGTGTTATGTTGATGAAATTGCTTTTGCTTTTTATTCTCGTGAGAATTTGTTTCTGAATGGGCTCGTTTTGCATCCAATGGTAATGCTATCGGGTTTCTTGACAATGCGTCTGCATTTGTATTGTACTTTCCTGGTTTATACAAAATTTTATAGTCGTATTCTGCAAGTTTTATTTTCCATCGCATTAACTGAGATGTAGGATTTGAAAGATTTTGTAGCCATTCTAGCGGTTTATGATCTGTTATTAAGTAGAATTTTCTGCCATAAACATAGGGTCTGAAGTGAAATACTGCGTATATAATTGCTAATAGTTCTCGTTCGGTCGGAGAGTAACGAGTTTCTGCATCATTTAAGACACGAGATGCGTAGGCTATCGGTAAATCTTTCCCGATTTCACCCTGGCTAAGAACTGCACCCACAGAAATACCTGAGGCGTCTGTTGTAATGTTGAACGTCTTCTCGAAGTCTGGATATTGTAGGATAGGTTCTTTGCAGAGAGCTTCCCGCAGAATATCGAATGATTTTTGTTGTTTGTGAGTCCATTCGAATTGGTAGTCCTTTTTGGTTAAGTTTGACAGAGGTCGTGCAATCTTTGAGAAGTTTTTGATGAATCTTCTGTAGTATCCGCTTAGTCCTAAGAATTGTTTTACATTTTTGACTGTTGTGGGTGTTGGAAATTCCTTGACGGCCACTATCTTCCGTGGGTCAGGCTTGACTCCTTCCTCTCCTATTACGTGTCCTAGATATGACACTTCCTTCTTCAGGAATTCACATTTTTCTGGTTGGAGGTAGAGGTTGGTGTCCGTTAGTCTATTCATTAAGCGTTTAAACTTTGTTGCGTGTTCTTTAAGAGAGCTGGCATATATAACAACTAGCTTTATTACCCGGCTTCGCCCGGAATTTAGATTCTAATTTTACCGTCCCAAATAATATTTCCCTGAAAAAAAAGTTGATGCTTGCAAGAAAGAAACTTCAAAACAAATCAATTTTACTAATTCAGTCATCCACAAATTATTTATTGAGAATCTCTTGCTCAGGGATCATCCCAACATTCTCAACAATGTATGCGTTAAGCGGTCGTCGCTATCCGCACCACTTCTTGGAAACATTCGGTCGAGAGTGAGAGAACCCGAGGTACCCGAGAGCGAGCGAGAGGTGACGAATGAGTCGCGCGGCGTTACCGTCTGCTACGTAGAGAGATACTCTGTCTCGTTTCGTCTTTCACGTGCCTACGCTCTGTCTCTCTCTCGCGAGCCATCGGCGGCTTGGAATCGTAGACACTATTAGTTTATTTTAACTGATAACTCGAGAAGGGTAGGACGTAGCGAGCTGAAAATAGTCACATTCATCTGGATTAGCCAGGCATAATGAGCCGAGATATCTTTCGTGACCCCAGACTTTACCGTTAGAAAGTTTTTCGGCGACAGACAAACACACACTTTCCGCTTTATAGTATAAGATATCGTCTAGATATACAAAGAGTTCTATCCCCTGAAGGCCCGTTAATACTTGGTCCATGAGTCTTTGAAAGGTGGCTGGTGCGTTTTTAAGTCCGAATGGCATCCTGTTGAACTCATAATGTCCATATATCGTATAGAAGGCTGTTTTGTGACGGTCGTCTGGATGCATCGGAATTTGATGGAATCCGGATGCGAGATCAAATACGGAGAAGTATTTCGCGCTTCCGAACTGATCTAATATGTCAGTTATGTTTGGCAGAGGATAGGCATCTCCAATTGTTAGTTCGTTCAGTTTCCTGAAATCAATTACGATTCTGGATTTTATATTTCCTTGTGCGTCTTCTTTCTTAGGTACGATCCATATTGGTGAATTATAAGGAGATGACGAAGCTTGTATTATTTCCTTCTCAAGTAATTCTTTGGTTTGCTTCTTTACTTCTTCCTTATATGCTTGGGGGTATCTATATTGTTTTGTGAAAACGTCGTTTTCTGTTATTATTTATGATATACCTTGTTCGTAGCTTCTAATTTTTCTCCTGGGAGGTAGAATCTATCTGAATGTTCTTTTATTAGTTATTCGATGCTGGCTCGTTCCTCCGAATTTAAATGTTCCAATCGTATTAGTTCAAGTAACTGGTGTATTCTGTTAGGTTTTTTGTATTTGTCTGATGTTTCCTCCCCTACAGGTACTTCTTCAAATGGTTCTAGCTCGACGGATGGTACAGGAATTTGTATGTCTTTTGTAGATGTATTTATTGCAAATAAGTATGCCACGCCGTTGTTATTTGATACAATTGCATTACCCATATGTAAATTAGGGCGAATTTTCATTTTTGGAATGTACCCTGTGCTAGATTGTGTATTAAGGACTCGTACATATATTTGGCTTCTCGATCTTGCTGGTATTGTGATCGTCTCTGGGTCGATGAATGTAACTGTGATGTATGTGTGATGTGACGTACGAGTGTATATGTATGAGCGTATGAGTGTGAGCAGCTGCGCACGAGGATCTGCGCACGGGTAGGAGAGACAGTGATTCAGACGCAACGGTTATGCCGAAATCGCGAGTTTGATCACGCGTGTAAGAACCGCAACGTGCTTCGACGTAGTGATTAAATAGTAGTGATAATTAAACACGGCGAGTAAATTAATACCGACACCCAAATACATCACAATGGCGACGAGGATGCACAAGATAATAACGGATTAGTGCGTGCATAAACCAGGTTAGATTTCACCACGTGGGCGCGGCAGCAAGGTGTTGCGTAATACAGTGAACTTGCGAGTAGGAAGGTGCTCGCACGTGTCAATCAAGTGTATTTTGAGTGTTCAGCAGCAAGGTGCTAAAACGAACTGATGTCGGTTGGGGTAAATTAGCAAGCGACATTTTGACTGCTAGGTATTAATGCCGAAGAAGGGAACCCTAAGCTGGGTACAAACACTAAACAAGGAAGAGATAATAGCTGAACTGCAAGAACGTAACGTTCAAGTTGAAGAAGTTGAGAATTTCGATACGTTACGGAAAAAATTACGAGAATTAATTAAAAGAGAAAGTGAAAACCCGAGTGCCAAAAGTACGCTAGAAAAAAGCGAAATTCAAACAGTCAACACTAAGGATTCCACTGTCGGTACGCCAACGGTCGCACAAAGTGCTCCAGCAGACGAGGATTGCAATATGTCCGACGGTGTAAAAGTAGAGTTCCGCCTGTATAAGGACGACTGGGAGACGTTTACGGAACAACTAGATCAACTATTCATAGCACGCGACATAAAGCCTGAAAAGAAGGCGGCGCAGCTACTAGTGCGCGTGGACTCGGAAGCGTTCAAGCTTATCAAACAGCTGGTAGCTCCAGCCAAAATAAACGCAAAGAGCTACGATCAGATAGTCGAGATCATGGACGAGCATTTAAATCCAAAACCGTCTGAAGTTATGGAACGATTTAATTTTAATCAAGCCAGGCAAGAAGCAATGGAAACGGTAGCGGAATTTACAGCAAAATTAAAAAAACTAGCATTAAACTGTAATTTTAAAGAAATCGAAGTTGCACTCAGGGATCAATTCGTATGCGGGTTAAAAGATCACGCAACAAAAGTCGAATTGTTCAAGAAAAGTTCACTGACGTTTGACGAAGCCTACAAAGAAGCGACGGCACGCGAATCAGCAGAGAAAAACGCAACGGGTTCACTGAACACTGGGAAATTTTCCGGATCAAAAAAAGAAGAGATATTTGCTATAAGAAATGCTAGTAAGAAACCGTGGCAGAAACAACGCTCGGGGAATCCGCAACAAAAAAACTATCAACATGATAAAGACAAAGTAATTTGTTATTGTTGTGGTAAGCTAAACCACACAGCAAACGTATGCAGATTCAAAGAATATACTTGTCACGGTTGTAAGAAGACAGGTCATTTGAAGGTAGCTTGTCGAACCAAAGGATCCAACAGCGAGCAGAAGCAACAACGTGTCCAGCTGATCCAGCGGTATGGCAACATAGAAGCAGCATACGACGCGGCAGGTTGCAGTACGTCTTGCGGCGAAAAGGCTGCAGGGAAACTACATGAAGAAGACTTCTGGTGCTTGGAAATTAGTGATTTGAACAATAATAAAGCAGAACAAGAGTTTAAGCAAACGTGTTCACGTGACTGCGAAGGTAATCCGATGTATGAGTATATGGTAATTAATGGCATTAAAATTAAAATGGAAATAGATACGGGCACTTACGCAACTGTAATTTCTAGTTTATGCCACGCAAATTACCTTAGGGATTGTAAAATTGAAAAAACAGAACGGAAATTAAAAACATATGACGAGAAAATTTTGCAACCGATAGGAAAATTAACGAATTTAGTTGTCGATTTTAAAAATCAGAAACGCACATTGGAATGTTTCGTATTACCGGGCTCGGGCCCGGCGCTAGTCGATAGGCAGTGGTTAGCAGCGTTTGGGTTATGGCCTTTGCAAATAGGTTACACAGAGGTGAGCGCAATAAACAAACTAAATACTGAAGAGTTAGTTGAAGTATTGCGTGAAAAATACAGTGAATTGTTTAGCGAAACGCCCGGGTTATACAACAAGAGTGAATCTAAAATTTATCTCAAAGAGAATGCAAGGCCGATAGCGCTAAAATGTAGAAATGTAGCACATGCGTTAAAGCCGCTAGTTGAAAAAGAGTTAGATAGACTAGTAAATTTGGGGCATTTAAAGCCAGTCGACATAAGCGAATGGTTAACACCGATCGTTCCCGTGTTCAAAAGCAACGGTAAAGTTCGCGTATGTGGCGATTTTAAACTGACACTTAACCAGTTTATAATAATCGACAAATATCCTTTACACACTATAGACGATATTTTTACTGTTTTGCAAGGAGGAAATTCTTTTTCAGAATTAGACCTAGTCGATTTAGTCGATTTAGTTGCGACATACAGCGGGGGGAGCATACGACACGTGCCGAGGTCCCGGGCGTCACTCGGGTCATGTAGCCAATGAGTGTTCAACATTCGGAGAGCGGGAGTTCCCCCAGAGCTGATCATGCCGTCCGGTGTGACCGCATCTCTTTCCCCTGCGCTGCCTCGGAGTTAGAGAGCCTCCCTTCAACGGCCGAGGCCGAGAAGGAAGGGACGACTTGCCACCTGGTCCAGAGGACCACACCCTCTACCCTGCGCGGCCTGGGAAGACGGGCCTCCCCCCGGAGGGGGGAGGGAATGGCTATGGATGGCCGCCTCCTCATGGTACACATTAACCCGCCAGGATTCTACCCCGTTTCTCGGGTACGCGTCCGCTTTTTATAGGCCCGGGCCAGCTTGCGGACGGACCGTACTCGCGGGGGTGACCATCAACAAGGGTGGGCGATCCCTACCTAAGACGCACTCATAGGTGCGCCGGAGTCATTATGCGTTGCGCAAGCCACCCTCTCCGGCCTTGACGGTACCAGCCCGTCGCTAAATGGATTCGCGGTATATGGAACCGTGTCTCGACGCCGCTCTACCAGGTCTCCTATCAACCCCTTAAACTCGCTTTTACTCGTCGTCCTGAACCCGGAGTAGCCAGGTCCCCTTCACGTCCCCGCTGGAGGCACCCCTAGACTGCGCGGGCACGCCCATACCGTACCTCCAACGTGCTAGGGTGACGGCTTGTTTACCCTTATACGGCTAGCTATCCCACCCTCCTCCTTCCCCCTCTCCCCCCGTTGACTCAACGCCCTAGTACTCCCCCCCCCTTGTTCCTGTTTCCTGAAACATCCCACAGCTATCCTACACTACAACCCTACCCCATTACCCCCCCCCCCCCCCCTACCTACCCACTTCAAACCTAAGATTATAATATTTTAAGACAAGGGTCCCCACGGCAAGAGGGCCCTAGGGACACACCCCCCCCCTCCCATTCCCAAATTAAATCCAGTCTTGATCAAACATTGCGAGATCTGATAGCGAGACACGGTCCAGAAGGGGGGCGGTCACCACCCGCCCCTAACGGCACTCCGCATTCCTAAAGAGGTGTGTAAAAGCCGGTGCGCCGGTATCGCTTAAGTGCTTGGGGCACTGGAACCATTCTTACTTTCTTACTCTTGGCACCGCTACCCTTCCGCGGCCCCGGATCGAGCTTTCCAGGGCTTAGTCACCACTGGACCACGGTCAGAATAGCTGCCTACCCATTCTGCCCTCATTGGCTGCCTTTCTGTTGGAGATATGAGGGGGGCCCCTGCCTCCGCCCCCCCCCCCCCCCCCGGTGAACCACGCCGAGGGGTAACGGTCCCCTTCGAATCGCGGCTCCAGCCTCCTTCTCAGTCTACTTCCGAGTCACTGACCGAGAAGGGGGCCAGCGTGAAGGTCCTCCCCTTCTGACGGAGATGAGCCTTAGGTATATTTCCATGGGTTCACCTCCCCCAGGAAACTCGCAATCTTGTCTATACACAGCTTACTAACCTCTTCTGCTCTAATTACTTCCATGCCCAATATCCTTCTCCGGGTTTCCATTGTACGTGGACACTCGCACAGAACGTGCACAGAGTCCTCCTTGCTAACTTCGCATAGTGAACACATTTCCGTTTCACTAGCCATAATCCTATGTAAGTGAGCATTCAGTGGTGCATGCCCACTTAGAATGCCCACCACATTCCTTGCTTCGACCCTTTCCATTCCTATTAGTTTCCTGGCCCTGTCCCGTTTTGGTTCAGGACCCAACAACAGCTTCGCCGTCGCACAGTCAGTCGTATCCTCCCACTTCCTTTTCCTAGTCTTATCAGAATTAGACCTAACACATATGTACATGCAATTCCCAGTGGATGAAGAAAGTTCTAAATTGCTCACAATTGTGACACATAAAGGATTATTCAGATATACGAAAATACCGGAAGGTGTTTCACCTGCACCTGCGGACGTGCAAAGAAAAATGGACGAATGTCTGAGATATTTCATATCTCGACAACATTTATGTTACAGGCAAAACGGACGAAGAGCATTTAAATAACCTGCATAAAGTTTGTAATAGACTGCAAGCATGCGGCTTAAGACTAAATAAAGAGAAATGTCACTTTATGAAAGACAAACTAGAAGTTTTGGGTTACGTTATTGACAAAGTCGGGTTGCACAAAGCGAAATCTAAAGTAAATGCAATGGTAAATGCTCCTCAACCGAAAAATAGTAAAGAACTAGCATCATTTCTAGGGTTAGTTAATTTTTACGCCAGATTTTTAGAAAATAGGTCAGACAATTTGAAACCTCTTTATGACCTAGTCAACAATGAGAAATATGAATGGAATGAAAACTGCTCAAAAGCGTTTGAATGGGTGAAAAACGAATTAATTTCACCAAAAGTATTAGTAAACTATAACCCAAATGAGGAAGTTGTTCTATCATGCGATGCATCCGATTATGGCTTATCTGCCATCTTATCTCATAGGTACAAAAACGGCGAAGAAAAGCCGATAGCATATGCTTCGAAAAAGATAGCCAAAGATGAAATGAATAGGAAGATATTAGACAAAGAAGCTATGGCTATAGTATTTGGTTTTAAAAGATTTTACCAATTTATATTTGGAAAAGTTATTATATTAAAAACTGATAATAAAGCTTTACAATTAATATTGGGACCACGAAAGGGTATTCCGCAAACGGCGGACAATTGATTTCAGAGATGGGCATATTATTTGTCCGGATTCAGATATGAAATAGAGCACGTAAAATCGGAGGCAAATGCAAATTGTGATGCGCTTTCGAGGTTACCAATAGAAGATGAAACAGAGTTGATTGATACAAGCTTCTCTCATGTAAACTTTTTCGAGGAGGGAGTCATTTCATATAACTATAAAACATTAGCAGAAGAAAGCAAAAAAGATGAACTGATAATGAACGCTATCAGATATGTATTAGGAAACTGGCCAAAAGATACTAGTAAAATGTCAAATGAAATGAAAATCCTATTTAATAAAAGATTAGAATTAACAGTCGAAAAGGGTTGCCTATTTTGGGGCTTACGAGCGGTCATTCCAGGAAGTATGAAAATTTTAATTTTAAACGAACTGCACGCGACACATTTAGGTATTGTAAAAATCAAAATGTTTGCTCGCTCATACGTCTGGTGGCCAAGTATTGACCACGATATTGAAAGCATGATTAATAATTGTAAAATTTGTTTAATTCAAAGAAAGAGACCTCCACATACCCCGTTAACGACATGGCCATATCCAGACAAAGTATGGGGAAGAATTCATTGTGACTTTGCGGAATTGTTTGGTAAAATGTATTTGATCATGGTGGATGCACACTCGAAGTGGCCAGAAATAATTAATTTTAATAACAACACGAAAGCATATTGACTTATAGAAGAGTTTAAGAAATTGTTCGCAAGGTACGGGTTTCCACTTCACTGTGTCACAGACGGGGGGCCACAATTTCGAAGTGAAGAATTTCACAGCTTTCTGGTCACACATGGTGTAAAGCATTCACTTAGTCCGCCATACCACCCAGCTACAAATGGAGCTGCGGAAAATTTTGTTCAAATTTTCAAAGACAAAGTTAAGAAAATTGTAAAAGGGGGAGAGAGTGTGAATAACGCGGTTAACATGTTCCTTTTTGATTATAGAAGCATAGAGCACTGTACGACTCGTAGAAGTCCGGCATATTTAATGTATAGACGCGAGCTCCGCACGAGGTTTGACCTTTTACGCCCTAACGTAAACGAAACTGTAGAAACAAAACAACGGGCACAGATCGTTGCCAGGCCAGGTAAACGGAATGTCGATTTTCAAATAGGAGAAAAAGTTGTGTTCGACGATTATGGCATAAGATCAGGAAAACGAATGGAGGGCACAATTGTGCAACAAAGTTCTCCATCGACATTTGTGGTGAAAGACAATAACGAGGTTTTGCGAAAGCGCCACGTAGACCAAATGCTAAAAAGCAAAAAGGCGCATGTACAGGTTAGATGCTCTCCGCGCCTGCATAACACTGAGAATTAAAAAGAGGCGGGAGAGTTGTGATGTATGTGTGATGTGACGTACGAGTGTATATGTATGAGCGTATGAGTGTGAGCAGCTGCGCACGAGGATCTGCGCACGGGTAGGAGAGACAGTGATTCAGACGCAACGGTTATGCCGAAATCGCGAGTTTGATCACGCGTGTAAGAACCGCAACGTGCTTCGACGTAGTGATTAAATAGTAGTGATAATTAAACTCGGCGAGTAAATTAATACCGACACCCAAATACATCACAGTAACAGGCTCTCTTCCAATAGTTATTGCCGAATGCATGTAGTCGATCGTTGCCCCGTTGGTTTGGAAGAAATCCGTCCCCAATATTCCATCCTGTTTGATAGGAAGGTCCTCTACGACGTGGAGGATAATTTCTGTGTTTAGAGTCCTTATTTTGATATACCCTATGGTGCTGAGTAGACCGCTTGTAATGCCATTGAGGTCAAAAAGAACGTCCGTAAAAATTGGAATGTCGGATGAAACGGCGCTCCTCTTAATTGCGTTTAGGTCGGATCCAGTATCGATCATTAGTGTTGCCTGTTCTTCGCGGAATCCTACATCAAAAAGAAGGATACTAGGAGGTTTCCTTACTTGTTCAGTTTTTAATCTAAGTATGGCTTGTTGACGTACCGTACGAGGTTGTGTTTCTTCCTTCTCCTTCCTGTCGAAGTACATCTTTTTCCTGCATTGCTCTATAGTGTGGCCCCTGTACTTGCAGTATTCACAGCATATTTCTGGCTGCTGTGTTCTGTTTGTATAATTTCTGATCCTACACTCTTGTATTGTGTGACCTAGTCTTCGGCAGTGGACGCAATTGTGTTGGTTTGTGAGTTTTTGTTCATGTAACTTTGGCTTCTGCAGTCCTGCGTCGTGTGTCCTGGTCTTCGGCAGACGTCGCAGTATGTATTGGATTGTGGAGCTCTATTTGAATAGCTTGGACTTCTACAATCCTGTGTCATGTGTCCCGGTCTTCGGCTGAAGTCACAGAATGTATGGTATTGGCCTCTGTTATGGTTTCTACATTCATGCGTTGCGTGTCCTGTCCTGTTACAATGTTGACACTTCTTTTGCCGCGAGATTTGTTGGCTACTACAGGTGGTGACATCATGGCCATATCCAAGACAGTTTGTACATTGGTTGGTCTGTGCTACTCTTGCTCGTGTTTGATTTTCGTTGAACTCTGCCTCCGCTTTAATAGCGACGTTGATAGCGCGATCAGCACTACTGAAGTTGTGTTCGTATATTCTGTTATGTATTTCGGTTTTTAATCCCGTGAGGAATGCTTCTACAGAGTTTTGTTCCGCAGTTATATTAAATTGGGCTTCGTGTGTAGGTACTTCTATCGCGTTACAATGTTTAATTTGTGGGAGTAAGTTACATACACGACTGCCATAATCTACCGTTGTTTCGGTTGGTAATTGCGCGATTTTTGATAGCTCTCTGTATAATTGAATGGAGGTATGTAACGGTGCAAAACGTGAGCTTAATACGGAGATAAGGTCGTTGATTGAATTATATTCCCCGCTTAAAACTACTCTTGAGGCTTGCCGGAAAAGCTTATTCTTTATGAGTTGAACTAGTCCGTATTCCGCGTTTGGGTTTACCATGCGCCGTGCATGTCGACAACTTTTAGCAAACTGATGTATCGGTATATTTCTGCCATTGAAAGAAGGGACTGTGTCCGCTGTATCGCGTAAGCTAATGTGTGGTAGTTGAGGATATGCATCGTAGCTGTATTTATATTAATTTGAGAGTTTAAATTTTCTGGAGTGTTTGTATCTCCTGGAATTTCTATGGTTTCTGTAGCTTCCTGAGCTGTAGTATTGATTGCTAGGTTAGCCATTGCTTCATCAAGCTCCCCGTCAGCCATTGTGAATTTTAAGCCTCCGTAAAATGTACTAAGAGAGAAAAAATTTCTGGAAAATTACTCACTTTTGGAGTATCTTTACTATGCGAAATATTCCTTCTAAACGAACAATCCCACCGCTGTCACCAAAAATATCCAATCTGTAACGTCCGATTGCCAGGGACAACTGAGCGTTACTGGTTCTCGAGAGGAGAGCGGCGTCCCCTCGAGTATAGGATAGGTGGGGTTTCGTTATTACAGAGTAAAGGAGTAAAATCCAACTTAAACTTTAACAATGGCTTATTTATTCAACAATAATTATACTTTAAGATAACAAATTAATATTAATTACAGCTATGATTATAATGTTTTTTGGTTTTTTATATTTTATGTATCTATATATATATACAGGGTGTCCCAAAAATGTCGCGTATCCTTGAAAGGGGTGACTCAGGGGGTGATTTGAAACAACTTTTTCCTTAGCGAAAATATTGTCCGAAGCTTCGTTAAGGAGATATCCCCTCAAAAACTTTAAAAAAGTAAAAAAATTACGCCAAGTACATCAAATCAAGTAAATCACAAAACATAGAAGATAATAATAAATACAAAATTAAAAAAAGAAGTGAAATCAAAATGAGCTGCCAGTACATAAAGATGCTTTCAAACTGCGCTTTAGATGACACAGCTACATATGCACAGCTAAAATTCCATTACTCATAATGGCTATTTATTCAAAGAAAAAATGTATTAAATAATATTAAGCAGATATATTTTTATACAAATAAATATTTTAATACGAATAAATATTTTATTCAAAATACTTGGCGCTGCGCCCCGAATTGGTTATGCTAAACTGAATACATATGTATAAATTGCATTAATCTTCTTCTTTCTTTCTTGTGCGTGAGTTCGTGAATGTGTGAATGTGTGTATGTGTGCGTTTGCATATGCTACGTATGATATGAGAGTTAAGTATACTCGAGCTCATTTTAGAAGGAACTTGCCGACCGACGAGTTTAGATCGGTTCTGCGCATGTTGGCGCTCATTGGCTATGCCACCACCAATGGTCTTTCGGCTGCGCATGGTAAAGTGGGGGAACAGAGACCTCGCGACAGTTGAATAGCTCATTCAACATGCGCGAAATAAGTTCCTTCTAAAATGAGCTCGAGTATATATGTAGAATAAATCTGACTGCGTTTGTAATATGTATATGTTTATGTATTTTAGATTGTACGGGAGTTATTGTAAATTATTAATTAATACTTAGACAATTAACATTTTTTCGGTTTCGCAGCGCCAAGTATTTTGAATAAAATATTTATTCGTATTAAAATATTTATTTGTATAAAAATATATCTGCTTAATATTATTTAATAAATTTTTTCTTTGAATAAATAGCCATTATGAGTAATGGAATTTTAGCTGTGCATATGTAGCTGTGTCATCTAAAGCGCAGTTTGAAAGCATCTTTATGTTCTGGCAGCTCATTTTGATTTCACTTCTTTTTTGAATTTTGTATTTATTATTATCTTCTATGTTTTGTGATTTACTTGATTCGATGTACTTGGCGTAATTTTTTTACTTTTTTAAAGTTTTTGAGGGGATCTCACTTCTTTTTTCAAAGATTAATTGTACTATTATTTGCAAATTCATATTCATACACACGTATTAATTGTTTATTTATCCTGAATGCATGGAAAATCTTCCAGACGATTAGATCGAAACATTTGGATCAAATGTTGACGCATTAACGCATGATTGTACGTTACTTTGTCTGGCAATTTATTGATGAATAATAACGAAACAGCAAATGCACTCGCAACAACTCCGCAATCCCGACTGTTAGGTTGATACACGTTCAAGGGTAAAGGGTGCCAGGGTAAAGGGTGCAAGGGTAAAGGGTGCAAGGGTAAAGGGCGCAAGGGTAAAGGGCGCAAGGGTAAAGGGCGCAAGGGTAAAGGGCGCAAGGGTAAAGGGCGCAAGGGTAAAGGGCGCAAGGGTAAAGGGCGCAAGGGTAAAGGGCGCAAGGGTAAAGGGTGTAAGGGCGAAAGGTGTAAGGGCGAGGGGTGCAAGGGTAGAATGGTGCAAGGGTGAATGGTGCAAGGGTGAATGGTGCAAGGGTAAATGGTAAAAGGTGTAACGGTATATAAGGGTATATAAAGGTATACGGGTATATAAGGGTGTAAGGGCATAAGGATGTAAGGATATAAGGGTATACAGGGTGTCCCAAAAATGTCGGACTTCCTTGAAAGGGGTTACTCAGGGCGTGATTTGAAACAACTTTTTCCTTAGCGAAAATATTGTCCGAAGCTTCGTTAAGGAGATATTAACCAAAAACCCCGACCAATCAGAGCGCGCGCCTTCCGCCTGAGTTCCCGCGGTAGCGTTGGCTACGAGGTAGGCGACCGCGCTTGTGCTACGAACGTACGAACAAGCAAGTCGGCATGCATCGAAGGAAACCGCGTTACACATTTTTTTTTTTAAAGCAGAATCTTAAATAAGAATAATTTGAAGTGAGAGGACAAGAAGTACGTAAATTTCGTTTTTAAATAAGGCATAAACGAAAAGCTAACGTAACAGAAAATGTACGACAAGTGATCGTAATTCGTTATTGAGGTAAAAATCCGTAGTTTAACAACGGCCAACACAACTAAATTTAAAAAATAATATTAAGTGTATGAATAAATTCTTTCCGACTGGAATTTCTATCGCGGTGGTATTCAGAAGCTGCCAGAAAAATGGCAAAAGGTAATTAACAATAATGGAAATTATTTCGATGATCGAGTTGTTTTCATATTTTTTAAATCGACCGTTATTGTACCCTAAAATCGGAAAGAATTTATTTTCACACCTAATAATCACCAATAAATTAAATAAAACTCACCCTTTCGGACATTCCTTTCCTTGCTTTCCTTCCCTTTTCGGAAACCTGTGTCACTGGGTCACTGTACCGATCCTGGTTATCGGTGGACGAAAAGATTTATGGTTGGGTAGCGCCCAGTGCTCAGCTGATCACACTGCGTCCGGGTTAATGTACCGAATATTCACTTCACTGCACGGCTACTAACACTGATCACTGAATTTATTTTTCACGGAACGTGTCGTTCGTACGTTATAAAAAGTGGCGGCCCCGAAAGGGGCCGATTGTTCTCAATTGAGCCAGTGCTCGAAGTGCCCGCCCTCCGCGTCTATGCACGCCTCGGCACGTGCAATCAGCTGGCTTTGCACGGCCCGCTATGTTTGCGGCGTAATGTTGGCCACCGCACCGTGAATTCGCGCCACAATGTCGTCCAGTGAATCCACTGGCTGACGGTACACCTCATCCTGAAATGATTGTTGTGCAACAAATACAAAACGTAAGTAAAAACAGAATACAGTACTCCCTCGCCGAAGGGTCGGTTTGGCGTACACGATCTGGACTTTTCGCTATTCCCACCACTTCTGTCTCACTCTTGTCCGGCGAAGGTGAGAGCGAGTGAGGACGGTAGGAGCAGACGACGCGTTGATGTTTTGTCTCGCTCCCTCCTTCTGACGCCTGTCACTCCGTCCTTTGCGTGCGCGACGGTCGGAGACGAAATCATCGTAGAGACGAAAACGGCTTCCGCGAAAGTTGACGCAGGCCCGACTCAAGTCTTTTTTGCGCCCATGACGAACTTGTCAAATTGCGCCCTTATAATACATTTATTTGAGATTATTTGTGACTTTACTGTGAAAAATTAGGCAACTGCCTAGGGCATAAGATTGACAGGGGGCGCAAAATGGTCTTTTCATTGTTGACATTGTTGAAAATAAACTTTTAAATGAAATACTACAAATTGTACTGCAACTGTTTTAAACCACGAATAAAAATTCAGAGTAAGGTCATCAATAATCTCAAATAAATGTATTATAATAAAGGGCTCAATTGGACAAGTTCGCCTACGGCGCAAAAAAGGCTCGTGCCGTGCTTGGCTATCTGACCGTGGCGCGCATGCGTCGAGCAGTCACGATTTAATCTGAGCGCTCGCGCCCGCCGCGCACGGCAAACTTTCCATCTCGCTCCTCCCTTCGGCCAGAAAGAAGGGAGACACGAACACTCAGAATTAGGGCTCCGTTCACGATACGGGCTCAACGCCGGTCCCGACCAGCGAGCCCTCAGCGAGGAAATACTGTACCTATAAAAAAGTAAGAGCAATAATGAAATTACCTTCAGGTGGCCCCAGAAGAAAAAATCCAGCGGGGTCATATCCGGTGACCGTGGGGGCCACGCAACAGGACCGCCGCGGCCGATCCACCTGTCCTGGAAGGTTTCATCAAGGTAGTCGCGGGCAATTGTGGCGTATTGAGGTCCAGCCCCGTCTTGTTGATAGACCATGTTCTGTCGGATCTCATTTGGAATATGGTTCATGAGATCCGGCAGAACATGTTCTAAAAACACTTTATATGCTGGGCCGTCCATCCTGTCCGGCAGCATGTACGGCCCAACGATAAACTCACCACAAATGCCGGCCCATACATTAATCGACCAACGGACTTATGCTGCGCGTGTCCGAAGCGCTAGTGGATTCTCGTCGCTCCACACGTGCCGATTGTGGGAATTGAAGCACCCTTCCCTATTGAAGAGTGCTTCATCCGTCCACAATATGTACTTGCAGAACAACGGATTCCGCTGCACTTCTCCCAACAGCCACACTGAATACTCAACCCGCTGGTCGCCATCCCCGGGGTGCAAATGTTGTACGGACATAGCTGTACGGATGCAACATGTTTTCCTGCAGGGTTCGGTGTACCGCCATTCTGCTTACACTAGAAGAAAATGCAGAAACATCCATTATTAGATAACATTAGTTTTCCTTAATTAATACTTTCTGCAGTTATCTTGTACTGTGACTTACTCTAGGCGGCGGCTCAAGTCGCGGACACTGATGGTCGGGTCCTCGTCTATGGCACGCAAAACGATTTCCTCTACCGCGACGTTCCGCGCGGCTCTGGGTCGACCGATCTCGCTGCCTCGCGGCATCATCGACCCCGTCGAGTATAATCGCGACGCTAACCGTCTAATCGTATCCACGCTTGGGGTTTTGATGCGCGGGTATTCCCGTGCCAACGCTCGCACAGTAGCCCTTGCATCCCCGTTGTTCCGGGCGTACACCCAGAACATCGCGTAGTACTCTTGAGCGGTGTACATTTCTGGGACGAGATTTCTACGATTACCCGGCGAAAAGGTACGAAAAGGCTCTATCCCACTCGGTCTCGATGTGTTTCGTTCGATCTCTTCATCGCGCGGTGCGACAATGTATGTGGCAACTTCGGCCCGCTGAAACATTTTGTTTTAAGTCGACTTCATATTTTTTTCTTATACAGCGCCCGCTAATTCCTTAAAACCGAAGCTGAAAATCTGAGCACTGAATTGATTTGTGGCCAATAAAGGAATGTCAAGTATAAAAAGTGACAGAGGAATCAGTGTTCGAGCGGGGAATGAGAATACAATTGGAATTAGCAAAGTTGATTTCACAATCTTTGCGCGTTCTTTAATTTTTGCAACTTCTTTAATTTTTTTCGTGAATAAAAAGTGACAGAGAAATCAGTGTTCGAGCGCAGAATGAGAATACAATTGGAATTAGCAAAGTTGATTTCACAATCTTTGCATGTGAACTTTTTTCGCGAATTAAAGGGAATTAGCTTCTTTCATACATGAGTCATGTTTATGGGGGGGGGGGGGGGGGATTTCATCACTTTTTTCATATAAATTTCTAAGTGCCGTATTTCAAAACGGTCTTCATCCTCAAAGCGGTTCATATTCATGCATGATACGTGATGGTACATCAGCATAGAAATGTATTGACAACGACAAAATTAATCAAACGAAATGGCCCACAAACGCTAGAAATGTGTATATTCTTCTTTTGCAACGTCAAAAATGAAAATAAATCATACTTTTTAAACGATTTTATTCCGCCTCGATCCTCTGTTTGCTTCTTGAACGTTTGCTTTATATCTGAAAACTCAAATTTAAACCAATTCCAGCAATCCAATTGTCTTGAAACTTTGCAGGCGTGCGTAGTTCGGATGACAATACAATATTTTAAAAACCAAATAACCCCGAGGGGGTGAAAAAAGTGGTAAACTTGTCGAAGAACTGGGACCTCGCCGATTTCGATGAGCTTCAGATATGTTGTCAAGGTCAATATTCTGAACAACATTTCCCTTTAAATTTTTTGGCGGTCGCCCTTAGTTTCAGAGATATTGTGGAAAAACTTTTGCTACTACTACATTGAATTTTGCATATATATGTACGCCACCGTGGCAGCGTATGCGTCAGTGCGGGTCCGCCGCTTGTCTACTGTTCCTCCATATACCTCGGTATGACCGGCAGACGACGTATATACCGGGTAAACTAAACGGTTCGAGTTAACCAATTCCACGGTGGACTCGAGGTGGTCGGTCGCCGGGTGGATTTATTTATAGTTTGGCCGTCTCACGGCGCTTACGCGCCGTGAGAGGGCGGACGGCGCGTCTCAAGTTCAATTATTAAGAAAAAAATATTCTTTTAAGTGATAAACTCGAATGCACCGTCCGCCCTCTCACGGCGCTTACGCGCCGTGAGACGGCCAAAACTATAAACAAATCCACCCGGCGACCGACCACCTCGAGTCCACCGTGGATTCAAAGGACCCTAAAATCAACATTTATCTACTTTTTTTGCAAATATCTCGAAACCTACGGCCAGGCGACAGTATATAGTATAACATATATAGAGAAAAGTTGTTGAAAATGACGTCCTTGGCACCATATTTCAAGGCCATAGAAATTGGGGGTGGTTCCTCTAGTGTGAATATTTACCCAAAGATTTTTGCAATTATCTCGGAAAGTAATGCCACGGACGCGTACTGTAGATAGGTATACGGCAGAATACATTGTAGTAGTAGCAGCAGTTTTTCGCGAATATCTCGGAAACGAAGATCGAGCGGCGGTAACATGTATATAGGAAAAATTTGTACAAAAGCTCGCGGACGCGTAAAACATGGTAGCGAACCGATGTGACTTTGTATATGGAATCTATAGGTATATGGAGAAACAGTAGATGAGCGGTGGTCCTATGCTGACGCTCTGCTTCCAGTTTATTCGTAAACGGTAATGCAGCAAGATGAGCTCGTTCCTTGATTTTGTACGCAGGATAGATACTGTGGAGAAGTGTATAGATTTTTTAATTATGACAAACATTTTTAAAGATACAATTCAATGTCCACGTTGTGATAAGCCAATAAGACTTAATCGCAAGGAACTATTCTTTCGGTGTTACACGATATCATACGTGGTGAAAAGTAAAAAAAAGAAACAAAAAGTGCAGTGCAAATATTATCAAAGTGCAAAAAAAAAATACGTGGTTTGCAAATGTTCATCTGCCACTATTAACCGCCGTGACTTTCATTGCGCAATGGCTCTGGTTCCCACCACCACGCTTTGCCGAAATAACAGACAATTTAAATATTGGGTCACATACATTCGTTGATTGGTGCAGCTTTTGTAGAGAAGTAAGATTTCGGAAGTGACCCAATTCTTGTTTTATCTGGACAAATATTTAACTGTCTAACTATGATAGACATTCCACGTTATATAAAGCAAACATTTTCTGTAATAACTTGTTTAAAATTAGGTCTCAATTTCGAAATAATTGTATATTTGCGTGGCATAGGTGTGCGTAAATTGGTCTCAGCGGAATTTATCCCAAGTTGGAGGACCTGGAAAAATCATTGAGATTGACGATTCCTCGAGTCAGTTAACGATAGTACTGCCGAAACTCTATTAACCATCATAAAAAAATGGATATTGCCCGGTACAATTGTGATTTCCGACTGTTGGAAGGCGTATAATTGTCTTAGCACCGAAGGATATACACATTTGACGGTCAACCACTCATATAATTTTGTTAACCCCGAAAATAGTATGTAATTCATTTCCAACACATTGTTTTTATACTTGTGTAAACTGTACATAATTTATTCTACAATTGCATTTATATAGAAGCCAATACACAGTCAATAGAGAGGACATGGAGGGAGGTTCGGGGACATATTTCGAAATACGGATGTAAAGAAGAAGATCTTCCTTCGTATTTAGGCGAATATTTATTTAAGAGGGCGCATGATCGTCAGGAGAGAATAGATATTTTTTTCCAGGAAATAGCAATATTTCAAGAACATTTATATAAGAATACTGAAGACGTAGGCTGTAGCACCTCGTCAGAATAAATACATTTTATATATTATAATAAAAGATTAAAAGTAGCATGTACTGTTAGTATTGTGCAATTCAGTTTAAGTTGGACTACTTTCCTTGCTGCTGCGATACCACGCGTGCACCCGTTAGATACGCATGCTGTAGGTTGCTGCGCAGTGTTTATACAAACAGAAGACAACCGCCGACAGCGTGGTGCTGCACACACTGTCGCGGGTGTAACGTTCGGCTGTTCAGGAACAACTGACGTGAGGTCCCTGAGGGGAGAGCGGCGTCCCCTCAAGTATAGGATAGGTGGGGGTTCTACTCTACAGATTAAGGATTAAAATCTATGGCTTCTAAACTTAACAATACTCATTTATTTAATAAACTTACTCTAATAACAATAACTAATAACGAATTAATATTGCTTACAGACTACGATTAAATATTCTCTCTTTTTGGATTTTTATGTTTTTTTTGATTCTAATATGTTAATTAATATGTATGAATATATGTATGTATGTATTGAGATATGTCGCAGTGTACGGCCGCTACCGTCTCCGGAGCGAGCTCGTACTCTTGGCAACGTCTGCTGCAAGAAGGCCGCTACCGTTTCCGGGGCGAGCACACTTCTGTCGGCAGAGTTTTACTCTTACGTCGATTCGTGTATTACAGTGCACGGCCGCTACCGTCTCCGGGGCGAGCTCAATACTCTGTAATACTAGCTGCAAGACGGCCGCTACCGGTTCCGGGGCGAGCTCGTACTCTTAGCTATGTCTGCTGCTAGAAGGCCGCTACCGTTTCCGGGGCGAGCACACTTCTGTTGGCAGAGCTTTCGAATGAAGCGCGTAGCTGCGTGCGCCTCATTTTATACTCGAGAATTGGCGGGCTGGCGCATGCGCAGTGGGTCGCTGTTTGTTATTTTGTGTTTTACTCACTTATTATACAATATTATGTTTTGCGTTTTTACTAATACTTATAATTAATTATTCCTAATGTTCTTATAATAATTATTCCTCTAATATTTATCTAAATCATTAATTATACATAAAAGTCTTATTATACATTTACGCGCTAACAGAAAATAGGTTACATGGTAATAGAGATCGGTTCCTACTTTACCGGCGGTCGGTTCTTAACGGTTTGAGTCCCCGTGGGACGTTACACGGGCGTGCACGTATACGTAGAGTACGATTGTCATAATAGCGAAAGTTTTCCTGCGAATATTTCGGAAACTAAGGCCGACCGCCAATTTTTTCAAAGGAAAAAGTTACTCAAAATGTCGAGTTTTTCAACATATCTGAAGCTCATCGAAATCGGTGAGGTCCCAGTTCTTCGACAAGTTTACCAAAAATGTATCCAGTCAGCAATAATCAATAAATATAATCCATAACCACAAATCCAAACGACTTGTAAATCAGTCTCTCGCGGTTTTACGAAAAAGACAAAAAGCTGCTGCGTTCGGGTCGCTAGTCGTATATGCTCTAAGCACGATTTCCGTAAATACACAATTTATATCGAGAAATGAGTCGTTACGAACGAATAGATAAAATAAATAAAACATTACAGGTGTTCTCAAACAGGAAAGGATGACTTTTGGCAAAATTAATTAAAGAATGCGATGGAAAAATGTATAATAATTTGGAGGAGAAAAATATATATATTATTTATTATAATTTTTATAAGTAAATTAAACTATTTACAAAATTTTATTTTTAAAAATTACGGCCCCCACGGTCGCCATGGCCACGGCCACGGCCACGGTACTGGGCCGTTACTAAATCTCGCAACGTCGTCGCAGCTTGTGACCGCAGACTCCCAGCCTGAGCACGCACCGCCTGGAGGGTGGCCCAATGCTCGCGGTGGGCCCGCACTCTCTGGCCGCTCCGATGGTGCCGCTTTGTTGTGAATCCTTCTGCAATTAGTAAACGTGAGCAATTCGCTAAATATAATTTATAAATTTTTGGCACGCGCAGATAAAATTGTTCGCCTCCCCTGATACAGAATTGGGCATTATTCGGCTAAATTTTTATTCGAATACGGATTCGAATAAATTTGGGCGAATAAATTTTTATTCGAATAATCTTCGAATAAAAAATTCGAATAAAATGACATTATTCGACAATAACGAATAATTTTTTATTCGACTGAAAATTTATTCGAATAATTTCTTATTCGAATAATAATTTATTCGAGTCAACGGACGAATAAAATGATCACGTGATTTCGGCGATGTATCATGACACCACTGACTGACACCCATGAAACCTAATGTTTTAGGTTAAGTAACTCTTGTCATATGTCGCACTTTGCAGGAAGATGTAAGACCGCGGTACTATATAGAGTGGCGTTTTGATTTATTTTAAATAAAATTTGCTCACGGCAATCCATTTAAACTAATGAAAAAATCAATCTCTTCGAATTATAAGCGTTGCTTGAAAAATAACGTGGCTTGTTACTTCCACAATTAGAGACTTATGTATGTTGTGCCCTGGCAATGCCCAAGACACACGTAATACACAATCACATAATCTGATAATTCTTTATCCTAAATATCGCTTAAAACCGATGGCCGACGCCTCCAGAAGAGAATACTTCTTTAAGGCGGGATTTCCTCGGCTCGTTCAGACGTATACGCACACGTCCAAACACACACGTCCAAACGTATGTTGGACACAGTACAGACAGACTTCCATCGATAGATGCCGGGTATCACATTTAAGGTCGTCGCCCATTACGCCGAAGCGAAGCGCAGCGACCAAAGCGAAATGCTCGTCGCCGCTGTTCTGTCATATGGGCGATGCGTGGTCGCTGCTGTTCTGTCATATGAGCGACGCGTGGTCGCCGCGCTTCGCTTCGCCGCGCTTCGGCCTAGTGGGCGACGACCTTTATTCGTCGTTCATTCAGGTCGAATAACGAATAAATTCGTATCCGAATGAATCTGGCTAGAATAACGGTACAGATTTATTCGCGAATAACGAATAATTTTTCGTCGAATAAAACCGTCATTCGTTATTCGCGAATAAATCTTGGGATTTATACGTATCCGTATTCGAATAAAAATTTAACCGAATAATGCCCAACTCTGCCCTGATATAGGCTAAACCGAACAATTTTTATATTGTTAAAACATAAGAAGGTATTTAATTAAAGTATTAAGAAATTAAGAAATAATACCATGTGCCGTGGCCGGGCCCTGCATAGCCTGGTGCGGGAGACGGGATGGTGGTAGTGGCGGCGGCGCCATATTTACGGCTGCCAGCGGCAGCCAAACGTGCTGAGCTCCCCTGATATCAGCTAAAGTGAAAAATGTTTACATTGTCAAAAGATAAAAAAATATCTAATTAAAGTATTAATTAAAAGTATTAGGAATTAATACCGTTTGCCATAGGCTGCTGCGGTGTTGGTGGTGGCGCCGTGGGGTCAGTTACCCTATTAGCCGCTTGAATTGTTCCATCATCATTCGAGTCTGGAAAAATAAATTTGAACAAATGTATAAATAAAAAATTCTATTATTTAATTCTACTGTAAGTTTCTCGTTAATATAACTTACCATCAAGAAGGGCGTCCTCCTGTAGTTTCTACAAAAATTAATAAACAATTCATTAACAAAAACGATCATGAAGAATTTATAAAAGCGGCGTGTGATAGATGAAAGCCATACGTTAAGTATCAGTGGACATAGACCGTAACTGTATAACAAGTAATACAACAAGAAAATATTAGACACGTTGAAGCATATTCTAACTCAGATGTGTTTCATATTTCTAATCGTTGGCGTTACAAGTTAGAATATGCTTCAACGTGTCTAATATCTTCTGGTTGTATTACTTGTTATTATACACTTACAGTCTAGGTCCACTGATAGTAAACGTAGGCCAAGTGCAACTCTGCTAAGAGTATATGAATAATAGTGGAGTATTTTTTATTACGTACAGTTGCATGGTCCGTATCCATCTTCTCGTTCGCCATGGTCGATTTTTAGTTTTTCTGTGAAGCTGGCCTAGATGCCAAGGAAACATTCGACAATCCAAGAGCACTTTTTAGTAAATAAATATCGATCTATCGAAATTCTTCATTAAGTTTTGCATTAAGGCCGGTATTCATAGTCGCTACTTATTGTTAAGAAAATGCTTAAGCATGCAGCATCCTCTACTAATCTAGTAGCTAGTAAAGGATGCCGAATGCTTAAGGCTGCCGTCTCATCGGGCGTTGAATGTGTGCGTACGCTCACACAAGCTAGGAAAAGCGTGTACGTATACGCAATGTAGTAAACAAACCGTTTCAACGAACTTACGTCGTGGAATCGGCAAGAAGGAAGCTTTTTCGGGTATAGTTGCCTCCAGTAGACATCCGTGCAGACAGGTGTGGTGCGTTTGAACGCTAATAAGCACCGTACGTTGAAATAATAATGAATTTATAACTCGTGTACTGAGACAGACACGAGAAATGACAGAATTATGCTTCAAGGATTCTCCGTCACCAGCGCTGATGGTATATTCGCGCCATGTACCACCAGAACCGGTGGAAGTCCAAGCTAGCCGATAAATGTAGGAAAGACATAGTTGCCGATACGTATCGAGAGTCCGTATCGCGCGGTTGCCGCATTTCCCCTATTACCATTTTGTCGTCAAGAAGGCTTGAATGAATCACGGCGAAGCGGCTGGATATTAGAGATGGGCAAAGATAATAACTGTTCGGCGGTGGCTTCTGATCTCGGTTAGAGTCTTGGCTCGAATGGCATAGAGTGTTGCTTGTAGTAGATTACGTATTAATAAAATGTAAAACGTAACGTTTTCAGTAACATACTGCTGAGATTTTCCAGATTAAAATGAGTTCAAACACGGTATAAATCGGATTATTTCTAGAACTGTACTAGATAATTAAATATAAATTTAACATTTCTAATCTAATAATGCTACAAATAATCCGATTTATACCCTGTTTATTTTCATCTGGAAAATCTCAACAGTACGTACTGAAACGTTCATGCCGATACGATAGAAAATGTGAACGTTTCACATTCTATTAAAACAAACAAAATCGTTAAATATTTTAATACATTTTTTTTATTAATAATATTGATTGATAATTGTTGGGTTCCAGTGAATAGGAGAGAGGTTCCGGAAGAATACACTGACACACGAAGTTTAATATGCTTAATATGTATATATTGTTACAAGTATAGTAATGTAAGTAAAAAAGTAAAGAGCCAGAACAAACGGTCCGTAGCGTAGCACGGCCATGACGCTAGACCCCGAGGCCTGCGCGCGCAGGCCTTTACCGAAACGAGGGTCGCCTTAGAGCATGCGCAAAACCCCAACATCTCCCTCCTTAAGAAAGAGTTACCAGTACGAATATGACTTGGCGTTCGGATTCAGCTGCAGGCGTCGTGGCACGATCCGATCGCGGACAGGTCTGGTAGGAGTCCGCGGAATCGCAAGTTCCTCCGGAACCCCGATCTCAGGGCTGCCGGCCTCGACAGGCTGACAGGGTAATTCCGTGTCCGGTGTGACAGGATTGTCCACAGGCTGGATCGCATCCAGCGTGGTTGGATCGTCCACAGGCTGAGTCGGACTCAGCGCAAGAAATGTCCCATCGTCATCACCCACCAACCCCTCGGAAGCAGGAGTTGGACCACTCGGGTCCGGAACGGAACTTCCTCCCCTCCAGATGTGATTTAAGTGCCGCTCGACAATATTTCCACCATCCAGGCGGACAGAATACCGCACCTTGGAGATGACAGCCGACACCGTACCCTGCTCGCGTTTGTCCTTCCGCAAAAGGACGACTACGCGATCCCCCACAGACAGACTTCTCTGTTGGGCCCCATGATGCTTGTCGAATTGAGCCTTCATGTCTGACTGTTTGGGGTGATCCTGGGTAGCGTCGTCAGGCTGCTGCCCAGTAGATAACCTGGTGAATGGGGAATTGATTCGACGGCCAAAGAATACCTCCGCCGGTGACCTTCCGTTGGGAGCTGTCGAGCACGGAGTGTATCGATAGCTATGAAGGAAATCGAAAAGTTGAGTCCTCCAGTTTGACGGGTCCTTCGCAATAGCCCGTTTTACTGTATCCACCATCCTCTCAACTTGTCCGTTAGACTGAGGATGGTTAACCGCAGACATTAGATGGGTGCACTGCATGCCTTTGCAGAACGTATCGAATGCCTGTGAAGTGAACTGAGTCCCATGATCCGAAACAAGAATGTCCGGGGGACCGTATCTGGCGAAAACCTCGCGGCATAAGTCCACCGTGCGGTTCGCCGAAATTGTGGGGGTTATGGCCACATCCAGAAATTTTGAGAACGCGTCAACAAATATAAGGATGTACTGGCCGTTGATCGGTCCGGCGTAATCAATATGGACGCGCTCCATAGGTCTTGTTGCCGCAGGCCAAAACTCGAGAGGCACCTTCCTGGGCATCTTTTGCTCGAGGGCACAGGCGTCACACTGTCGCACGAGGTGCTCAATGTCGTCCAGCATCTTGGGCCAGTAAACAAATTCTCGGGCGAGCTGCTTCGATCTTCTGATGCCCGGGTGCCCTTTGTGTAGGGCAGCCAGAATTGCGGGCTGCAAAATCTTTGGGATCACCACCCTGTCCCCTAACATGAGTGTGTGATCGACGACACTCAAATCTTCCAGACGTTGCCTGAAAGGTTTCAAGACCTCTTGGTCCGCCGTGCGGTCCCACTTGTTGTCCCGGATCGCCCAGATTACCGTGCTGAGAACGGAATCTTGCATGGTGGCGGTTTCCAAGTTGCGTCTAAGTTCCTTACCAAAGCGGTCGATGGTGAGGTTTCTGATGTGGAGTAGCTCCGACTCCACCGCGCGGATGCCAGCAACCTGCAACTCTTCTGCGTTGTCCCGGCGAAATTTGTCGATCAGTCGCGACAACGCGTCGGCCTGACCGAATTCCTGTGTAGGGACATACTCGATGCGGAAATCGTACCCGAGCAATCTCAGAGCCCAACGTTTCAGTCGAGCCGCCGTAGTTGGTTTCAGACCCTTAGTACCCTCCGTTTGGAGCAACGCCACTAGGGGCTTATGGTCCGTCTGCAAAATAAACTTTCTGCCCCAGACGAATCTGTGGAAGCGTTCCACAGCTGAAACGAGGGCAAGAGCCTCCTTTTCGAGTTGGGAATAGTTACGCTGAGCGTCAGTGAGACTCTGAGACATATGGTACACTGCCCGCTCACTGCCATCCGGAGACCTCTGAAGAAGCACTGCCCCGATGCCAGTAGAGCATGCGTCAGCTGCCACCACGAGGCTCTTCGTTGGATCATAATGCTCCAGAAGGAGGGGGCTCAACATAACCCTCTTGATCTGGTCCACAGCCTGATCATGCTTCGGAGTCCAGCTCCAAGGGCAGCTCTTCCGCGTGAGCTGTTCCAAGGGCTGTTTTAATTGGTGAAGGTGAGGAATGAACTTTCCGTAATGATTCACCACACCAAGAAGGCTTTGCACCTCCGAAACATTTGTAGGGTTAGGCATAGTTGCTATGGCATGAGTCGCTTGGGGATCAGCTGAGATGCCGTTGGCATTCACAATAAACCCAAGGTACTTTATCTCTTTGAGACCGAATTTGCACTTATCCACACTGAGTCGCCAACCCTTCTGTTCCAGTCGCCGAAGTGTCGACTGCAAACGCTGGTCATGCTCCTCTCGAGTGGAACCGGTGACCACAACGTCGTCGATGTAAGCATAGACTCCCTGTAAACCCGCGAGTGTGTGGTCCATTGCCTGCTGGAAAATAGCCGGAGCCGTTTTTATACCAAACGGCAGGCGCCTGAATCGAAACAGACCCCTAGGCGTGGCGATCGTGGTGACTTCCCTGCAATCTTCCGCAATCTCGATCTGGAAGAATGCATCACTCAAATCTAGTATGCTGAAGTAAGCGCTACCATTTAATTTGGTGAATATATTATCCACACTGGGAAGTGGGTGCCGGTTGTCGAAAAGAGCGACGTCACTCCCGTGGAGAAATCTGCGCAAACACGAATTTTGTCGTTCGGCTTCTTGACGGTAACGATCGGCGACGTCCACACTGACGATTCAACTCGTTCAATGATACCACACCCCTCGAAACGATGCAATTCATCCTCCAGTGGTTTTTCCATCGCAAAGGGAATACTGCGACACGGAATTTGCACCGACCGTGCGTCGTCCTTGAGGCTGAACCTAGCCACGAAATCGCGACACAACCCTAACCCTCCCGCGAAAAGGCTAGGAAAATCTTTCTCCACCTTAATCAAATACGCGCGCGACGATGGCGTGACACTATGAATGTCTGCGCAGGCGCGCGATTGACCGGAGACAGACGAATGTCCGTGCGGCGCGACGATTTCCGAAGACAGAACACTGGAGTTTGAAAGATTGTTTTGTTGCAAGCTCAGCACGCACTTAACCTCACCCGCTTCGCTTAAGAGCGCGGGCCATAGTCTGAGGCTGTCTATTGCGTCCAGCCCGAGCAAATTTAAACCGTTGCGACCGGCCACACAGATGTCGATCACACCGTCGCGGTCGACCGCACGAATACCGGCACGAAATTTGCCGATCAGTTCTAAATTGCTACCGCCGGCATGCTCAACGATTTCGCCCTCGACGAGCCTCGGCGATCCGAGTCGGATCCATTCGTCCCTCCCGATGACGGTGATATCGGAACCCGTGTCATACTGTAACCGAATGGTTTTTTTGTCTATCGATATCGTGATGTAACGGCGACGACGTTTACCGACCGCGGAAATCGCTTGGGCAACGATGCTCGCATTCTTACCGACGTTTTTAGCGTCTTTCGGACCGGAACGGCACACGGATGCGATATGCCCTTTTTTTGCGCACTTGTGACACACCGCCTCGCGTAACTTACAAGTAGCCCGAATATGTCCACCACCACAACTGAAGCACTTAGAGTCTGGTTTAGGACGCCATTGTTCGTTCTGCGCGAAATTGCGCGGTACCTGCTGCTTCGGTTTCGACTTCGTTGCCAAAGCACTACAGATCGGCAACGGAGAAATCTTTGTCGGATTTTCCAGAGTTTTCATACTAGAAGACACGTTTAAGTGAGCCTCGAGCTCGGCGGCGATATCCTTCAGGGAGGCATTTCGATTTTTCTCAACCACGCGCAGGGCCAACTTCTTCAGGTCCTCCGCGTCTTTCGAATAGCAGAAAGACTGTAAAAGCAATACAATCCGCAAGCCGTCGTCCGTCAAATTAGTCCGATCGAACTCTGACGCGTGACGGTTTATGCGATCGATGTGCTCAGTGATCGGCGTTGCCCTGTCGTACCGATAGTTGAGGATCTCGATGCGTCTGCGCGTGATCGGTACTTTATCCCGGAAAAGCTCCTTCAGCGTCTCGATGAGCTGCTCTAGCGGCAACTTTGTAGGATCCGTCGGCGCCACGTGGTCCACTAACCTATCAAACTCGGTCTGTCCCAACTTGTCCAACACGAGACGCGTCCGCATTTCGGGAGGCAGGGACGCTGCTTCGGTGACGACCGTATACTCATGGCGAAGTAGCCATTTCTTGAAAGGTTTGGTTTCGTCACCCGAACCATACGCGTATTTTTCCACTCGGGCACTCAGCTCGTTGTACAAGTCGGATTTTAACACTTGTTGAGTCCCGGAAGGAGCAGGGACAGTTTCTGTCTGTCTCTGCTGAATTTGCAACTGTAGAAGGCCATTGATGGCCGCCGTGAGGGCCTTGATTTGTTCTGCTGTGTCCGACATTGTCGCGTGTCCCGTGCGATTCTAGAACCCGAATTAACGTAGTCCGCAGCGCCAGTTGTTGGGTTCCAGTGAATAGGAGAGAGGTTCCGGGAGAATACACTGACACACGAAGTTAGCTTAATATGTATATATTGTTACAAGTATAGTAATGTAAGTAAAAAGTAAAGAGCCAGAACAAACGGTCCGTAGCGTAGCACGGCCATGACGCTAGACCCCGAGGCCTGCGCGCGCAGGCCTTTACCGAAACGAGGGTCGCCTTAGAGCATGCGCAAAACCCCAACAATAATAATAAAAAATCATTGATATATAAAAATTTGCCCCCGTTGTCCCCCCCTTCTTCCACCCCAGCCGCCTCCGCGCCTGTATATTAGGCGCTTCAGTGCCTTTTTAATCTGGAACAGTAGGTAACATAAAAATTACATTTTCATAAAATTACACAACATAAAAAATATCGGACACAAACGAAATAATGTTCACAACAGAGTTGGGAAAAATGTAATCTAATTACAAATTACAAATTACAAATTACAAATTACGATTAAAATGTAATTGCGTAATTGTTTACACATTATTTTCTGTAATCGTTAATTTAGGTAGTTGACAAAATATTATGTGTTGAAAATAATGTGTAATCAATTCCACAAGTACACAAAATATTTTGTCAACTACCTTGTGAAAGTTCATGGTTGCTTTTGCGTTGGTATGAATGTGTGTTGGTATGAATGTGGAGTGAGTTGGCAACAATGGTGAAGCGACCAGCGTTCTATCGGAAAGAGAAACGGGTACGAAAAGCACATGTATCCGACGATACCAAAGTAATGAGACTGAATGAAACAAAAGTGTGATATTGATAGACTAACAGTATGTAGTCAAAGTTAAAGACTTATATATTTTTCAAGTATTAAACCAATTCTTATTCTTCTTCAAGATATTCTTTTATTATTATCCACTACAAAGGTTATGGGCCCAGACACCCACGTGGTCGAAAATTAAAAGACGAAAAAATACGAAGAATAAGCAATGTTGACGAACACGCACTTAAATTATCTGCCTCAATTTGATGGGGTAAACTTCTCAAATTGGAAGTTTCGAGTACTGGCAATATTGGAAGACAAAGGGGTCAAAAAGGTAGTGGTAGACCCAGATGAACAAAGTGCAAACTATAGTAAAGAAGACAGTACTGCTAAAGCAATAATAATACAATGTATAACTGATAAACACCTGGAATATGTGAAAGACAAGCAACATGCAAAAGACATGTTGGAAGCCTTACAAAATGTTTTTGAAAGGAAAAGTGTTTTCACAAAGTTATATATAAAGAAAAAACTGCTTTCGTTAAAATTGAAAGACAACGAAAGACTGGAACAGCACTTCGTCAAGTTCGACTCATTGATAAGAGATCTTGAAGCAGCATCGGGAACAAAGTTCGAAGAAGATGATAAGGTATGTCATCTGTTATTAACGGTTCCCTCAAGTTACGACAACGTAGTAACTGCTATTGAAACGATAACTACGAAAGTCACGCTAGATTTCGTTAAAACAAGACTGTTGGAATATGAATTGAAAAAAGAGAACTCTTCTGGATCAAGCTTCGAAGGGGAAACCAGTTTCCTTGTGTGCTACGGCTGTGGAAAGAAGGGACACAAGAAATTTGATTGTCCAAGCAGATTCAGGGAAAATAAATACCCTGCAAGGAGAGGGAAAACACACTCAAGCAATAGAGGAAAGATCGATCATGCTAGATTAGCAACTGACGACGGTGGCATTACGTTCTTGGCGATGAATGAGAATCATCGCTGTCTAAGAGTAGAAGAAGAAGTAAAAACAGTAACTTTCTTCGTAGACTCAGGCGCTTCAGAACACTTAGTGACGGAAGAACTAGAAAAATACATGGTGTCCATTAAGAAGATCGATCATGAAGCGCTAATTAAAGTAGCAAATGGTGAAACATTAAAGACAAATAAAAAGGGAACACTGCCGCTATATTACAAAGGTGGAAAAATATGGTTGGAGGCACTTATAGTAAAGGATTTGAGTCACAACCTCATTTCAGTCAATCAATTGACAGCCAGGAAGTTCAAACTAATATTTGTAAACGATGTTGCAAAAATAATTGGCAACGGTTTGAACACCACACTAAATAAAACCGGGAAATCATACCGAATGAGTTTTGAAATAAGAAGAGTAGAAAATAATGCACTCTTAGGAGCACAAGACCCATCTCTGTGGCATAGAAGATTGGGTCATCTAAACAGGAAAAGTTTAATAAGGATGAAACTGCCTGTCGAAGAAGAAGATTGCGAAATGTGCATCAAGGGTAAGTTCACAAGAACACCGTACAAAAGATGTCTATTTCCTCGCTCGCACAGGAAGGGAGAGTTGTTACACACAGACTTATGTGGACCAATCACTCCCGCCACAATTAATGGTGAAAGATATTTCCAGACCATCACTGATGACTTCACACATTTCACAGAAGTATACCTGTTAAAAACAAAAGACGAGGCCGTTGGAAACATTACAAGTTATGTACATCGGTTTGAAGCCAAATTTGGAACAAAAATATATAAAATACGGTGTGATAATGGAAAGGAGTTTGTCAACGACAAATTAAAAGAATTCTGTCAAAGGAAAGGTATAAAAATGCAAACTACCATCCCATATACACCACAACAGAATGGAGTTAGTGAGAGACTAAACAGAACATTACTTGATAAAGCAAGAATAATGATTGCCGAAAGCGAAACACAAAAGGAATTATGGGGAGAAGCTGTAAGAGCAGCTGCATATGTTCTGAATAGATCTCCAACGCAAGCTTTACAAGGAGATATACCAGCAAAAAGATGGCTTGGTTGTCTGAATCTGGACAAAGTCAGAGTATTTGGATGCAAGGCCTGGACATACTTGTTGCCCAAATCAGGGAAATTAGAAGAAAGGGCGATAGAGGCCAAAATGATTGGATACTGTGACAATGGGTACAGACTATGGATACCTTCACAAGGAAAAATTATCAGGGCACGAGATGTAAAATTCGACGAAAGACGAACAGGAGTTAGTAACAAAGTAGAAAATGATCAAACAAACGTAACCATAAAGGTAAACGAAGAAAAAGATAAAGAGGAAGAATATACACAAGAAGAAACTCAGAAAGAAGTCAAACATGAAGAAGAAGTCACAAATGAAGAAGAGCTAAATCATGAGGACGTACCAAATAGACCTCAAAGAATAAGAAAAACACCAGCTTACTTGGACGACTACCAGCTGTATGCAGCCTATTGCATGTATGCAGACTGCGATCCAAAGACTTTCAATGAAGCTATAGACCAAGAAGAATGGGAAACCGCAATAAATAAGGAACTGGAATCCCACAATAAATTGGGAACCTGGGAAAAATCGAAGTTACCAGAAGGTAAGCGGGCAATGGACACAAAATGGGTGTTCAAAACAAAGGATAACGGCCTAAAGAAAGCTAGGCTAGTGGCAAAAGGCTATCAACAATACGGAGAAGAAAGTATGTATGCACCAGTAGCAAGACTCTCGACAATAAGAATGGTCCTTTCATTGGCAGTGCACAATGATTGGGAAATAAAGCAGCTAGATGTACCAACAGCGTTTCTGAATGGGAAATTAAAAACGGAAGTGTATATAAAGCCACCTGAAGGAATACAAGAAAAGGAAGGCATTGTATACAGACTAAAGCGAGCACTCTACGGTTTAAAGGAGGCTCCAAGGTGCTGGAACGAAACATTTAATGCTTTCGTTGCAAAACAAGGATTCAGTAGATCAAAAAGCGATTTCTGTCTGTACAAAAGGAACAAAACTATCATGATAATTTATGTCGACGACATCCTGATTACTGGGGAGCGGATCAAGGAAACTGCTGAATTATTAAAAAAGGAATTCGGTACGAGAGACCTGGGAGAACTCAAGGAATTCCTAGGGATGGAAGTCACTCGAGGAGACAACTACTTGAAAATATCACAGAAGAAGCAAATAAATAAACTTCTGAAGATCTTCGGAATGGAAGATAGTAAAGGAGCAAAAACTCCAATGGAGGCAAATTTTTCGGTTGATCCTGAGGCTGAAATTATAAAGGTGCCCTATCGAGAAATAATAGGAGGACTAATGTATATTTCCATGGGCACACGACCAGACATCACGTATGCAGTGTCCTATTTAAGCAGGTTCTTGGACAAACCAAGTCAAGATACTTGGGTAGCTGCAAAAAGAATCTTAAGATACCTTAAGGAGACAATAGGACTGTGCTTGACGTATACTAAACATAACTCTAAAAGTTTAATTGGATTTTCAGATTCTGATTGGGGAGGAGAAGTTGAAGACAGGAAAAGCGTAACTGGAGGAGCAATATTCTTGAACAATGATCTGGTAGAATGGATTTCGAGAAAGCAACAATGCGTAGCCTTGTCTTCGACCGAAGCAGAATATATAGCTTCAGCACTAGTGAGCTCCGAGTTGATGGTGATAAAAAGATTGGCAGATGACTTATGCGATAAGGAGATGAAGCCAAAATTATTAATGGACAATCAAGGTGCAATTAGTATTGCCAAAAATAGTGAAAATAGCAAACGTAGTAGACATATAGAGATAAAATATCATTGTATTAAGGACTTAGTAGAGAGAAAACTAATAGAATTAGAATATGTTCAAACTGGCAATAACTGCGCTGACATTCTGACAAAATCATTATCTTCGAAACTGTTAGCAAGACATCGAGAAAGATTATGCGTAACATGTTGACAACTTTGTTTATCATAGTACAAACATATGTATATAAGCTAAAGTTGAGAAAGGGTGTGAAAGTTCATGGTTGCTTTTGCGTTGGTATGAATGTGTGTTGGTATGAATGTGGAGTGAGTTGGCAACAATGGTGAAGCGACCAGCGTTCTATCGGAAAGAGAAACGGGTACGAAAAGCACATGTATCCGACGATACCAAAGTAATGAGACTGAATGAAACAAAAGTGTGATATTGATAGACTAACAGTATGTAGTCAAAGTTAAAGACTTATATATTTTTCAAGTATTAAACCAATTCTTATTCTTCTTCAAGATATTCTTTTATTATTATCCACTACATACCTACATTAACGATTACAGAAAATGTGTAATCAATTACACAAGTACACAAAATATTTTGTCAACTACCTAAATTATTCACAATTACTAAAAATGTGTAATCAATTACACAAGTACACACAATATTTTAGTCAACTACATAAAATAGCAATTACAGAAAATAATGTGGAATCAATTACGCAATTACATTTTAATTGTAATTTGTAATTTGTAATTTGTAATTAAATTACATTTTGCCCAACTCTGAATCACACATATGCTATCACGGTCACATAATCCACATTCCACATAATTACTTGGTTTAATTCCGCCCTCATTTCGGCCGGGTCCTCCCTCGCCTTCTCCGTCCTTTCCCCCTTTCCCTCCTGTGCCTCTTTTCTCTCCTTTTACTCTCCTCGCCCCGCTTCGTTTAGCGCTTCTTTCATCTGGAAATGAAATAATGAATGTATCATTTTTATGACAAATAGAAACAGTATATCGACGCGCGTTACGAAGAGTAACACGTTTCATTTTTTTCTTACGGATAAGGTAGTTGACCCAGTCACCGATAGGTACCTAGTCGTCGATAATTTGAATTAATATTGAGATTTTATAAGGTTTTTGAACAATATTGTGTAAAAAATAAAATTGCAAATTAATATTTAAGTCTTTATTTACAATATTATCATGAATTTTAAAGTGATTCATAAATTACATTTATAAACAAAAAAATTAAGAAAAGTAGCTCATTCAGATTCTCGGTATATCTCGAATATCGTTAGCCATATTGTCTACAAATCTGACTTATCGTTTTAGACACGCGTGACGAAAAGTAAATTATTTTGAGTGTGAAGGAAGGTTCTTGGAGCTTAGGAAGAGAATGAACAACAAGAAAAAGGTAAGATATTAATTATTTTGAAACTAATAACCCGTTTAATTCTATTATCGGAAATACCATTCTCATTTCATATACATAACCCTATTTCCGATAATTAACAGATAAGTATAAAAACATTATTTTCATGAACCGAGATAACCGAGATGCCTATACAGACATTATATGCATATGCTTTGTTATCAATGGGCTTGCCCCGTAAAATGAATAAATAAATAAATAAATAAATAAATAAATAAATAAATAAATAAATAAGCAATAAACTGATATAAACATTCATTTATAATAAATTATTTGTTATTTTCAGTATAATAAAGCATACACAGTCAGTGATGTGGAGAAAGCCGTGGAAGATGTTAAAAAGGGGAATTCCATACTTGCTGTGAGCAAAACATTTAAAATTCCGTATGCTACTCTGTACTCAAGGGTAAAAGGGATTTATGCCATAGATGTGAGGTCAGGACCAAGCAGTGTGCTGACTTCTCAGGAAGAAGAAGAATTAGTGCAATGGATTATACATCTCAGCAAACGTGGCTTTCCAGTAACTAAAAACCATTTACTGGACAGCCATAATATTACGCATGATATTTCACATAATGTTAATGGTTGTATGGAATGCATTAATGAGCATACAGAAGATTGGGCAGATAATGATACGCATGAAATTTCACAAAATGTTAATGGTTCTATGGAAAGACCATCAGTTATTGTTTTAAATAGTATATCTGAAAACACGAATAAAACCTTACCTGATGTTACTGGAAATTATAATTCTAATGTTGAGAGATCTCCTACGCAGTTAGCTTTCAAGGAATATTTATTTTGGCCAAAAGAAAGGAAAGTAAATGCTAACATAAAAAGGAGAGTTAAAAAGAAGCTTCCATATATTGCCACTGCTCCTGAGTGGAGAAAGTGGCACCTGCTCAAAAATGAAGAAAAAGAACGACAAGAAAAGGAAAAGGCTAATCAGAAAATGAAGAGAATAGAAAATATTCGAATTAAGAAAGAATTACAAGACAACCTTAATCAAATCAAGCCTGGAAAGACTATTGTACAAATGCAACTGAAGGAAATAAACCTTAAAATAAAACGTGCTATGGCAGAGGAAAAACTTTTACAGATTCAATTAAAACGCGAACCTATTGCAGAACAGAGAGTATTCTTAGAAGAGAAATTGGATAATATTAAAAAAGAAATGAAGGAGGACACTGGATTGAAAGAAAGACTATTAGAGAGTAAAGAAAATTTTATTAAAGGAGAAAATAAAATAAAGGAACAGCGAAATTCTGTTACAAAAGAACGACAGAAAATAAAAACGAATTAGGTAGTTTTTAACAGAAATCATTGTTTTAAAAAAATGTCACTGTAAAAAAATTATATTAAAGAAACTTAAGTTGACCTTGAACATCTTCTCTACCCCTTCACTCACAACGAACATATGGCTATCATTTTATAATGATCTAAACTATAAAATTTTATATTTTCAATTTTCCTTGATGTTTACGGTAGTAAACATATTTCAGCGGAACTTCAGTTATTCATCATTATTCATTAAGTACACAACATTTTTTACATCATTATTCATCAAGGACTCATCATTTTTTGCTTATAAATGTAATTTATAAATCATTTCGAAATTCATGATACTTTTATGTACTTAGAAACATAAGTAAAATCTCAATATTAATTCAAATTTTGACGACTAACCACCTATCGGTGACTGGGTTAACTCTTACTTATTACACAATAACCTCCCTTTTTTAGTGTTTCAATTATCGACCACTCCGTGCATGGAGGTATCGACAACTGCTTCCGGCGTCAAAATGGTTATCGGTCATTAGGCCCTTCGATATTTCTTTTCAAATTTAATTTTTAAGGAGAAATAAAGCTCTAAACGTATTATTACAAATTTTACTTATTAAATGGATACATAAATCGACTATTAGAAACAATTTTTTTTCTTTTCTTTCAGTTTTGAGCGTAATTTGCCGAAAAGAATCCGCGTTCGTCACTAAGTTATCGAGCATTGGGTCAACTACCTTAACTGCATGTAGAAAAAATGAAACGTGCTACTTTTTGTAACGCGCGTCGGTATGAACATGTAGGGTAATTCTCTCGCTAGAGTCCTCAAAGACAATGCCGCCAATAAGCCGCGCATCGCTGAGTTTCGTGGAAGTGACGAATTCCACGTTCTGCATTTCTCAACAGATCTTTGCGAAAATGGCGTCAGTCGATGTCGTGCCGATGAAAATGGCCCCAAGCTAACTTCGTTAAAAATAGTCCGATTTACATGACGTTTCACATGATTTTAATCGGCAGAACGCCAGGAATTCATTAGTATCACCGCCATATCGATTCGATGAAGAATTAAGAATTTTTTAACATGCCGTAGTGAATCTCGTCTCGAGCATCGAAATCCACGAAACTCAGCGAGACGCGACTTATTGGCGGCATCGCCTTCGAAGGCTCTAGCCAGAGAATCACTCTGTATAACAGTATACAATATAATACTTACGTTATTCATGTTGTCCATGCTCGCACGTCCACGTTGTGTGAGATCTTTCAAAGGAATGACTCTCTACGCAACGGACTGTTTGCGCCGTTGCCTGGTTTGTAGACCGTCATTTGTTTCCGAACGCACCACAGACGAATCTTCGGATTCACGATTTACGTTCACGGTTCGCGTTTACGTTTTTTTGCAACGGGCACAAGGATTTTGAGTTGTGTTGCGTTGTGTTGTATTGTGTTTGTGTTTGTGTTTGTGTTGTGTTTGTTGGTTTAGTGCAAAATGAGTCACACCTGAAATGTGAATATGCGGGACGTGCCAGAAGACAATAATTCTCCGTTTCGCTCGCGACATTTACGTTCGTACACAAAGAGATTGTCGAAACGGAAAGTACATCGCCAAAAGAGAAGTTCTTTAGCCCTTCAGAAGAATCAAGACAGCGCAAAAACGGCAGACGACACTGCCGTAGGACAACATCCAGAAGATGTGGCCGAGGAGCGTATAGTAGAGGAACCATCAACATCCGATGGACGAAAACATACGCATTAAGAGATAATGTACTTGCCATCTGGTGAAGATACTGATACGGCCAGTTCGGGAGAAACTGAAGAGGCGCTTGAAGACTTTAATATAGAAAGTAACGAAGAAGAAAACTTCGTTATAGAAAAAGTTGCGAAGAACGAGCCGCAAGAGCAATCGCGTCTCCTAAATAGCAACGATATAATGAATTTCCCAAATGTGCTTGCTCAATTGCAGAAAATAGGTAAACATGCAAAAGATAGGGAAGACTGTGGCATTGAACACCTACGAATAACTGGTGTGAAACGGTGTGGCTTCCAGAGTATCTTCAGCGTAATGTGCACTTTATGCCATTACAAAGCTGAAATCCGCAATCAATCGGACGAAGCCGAAGAAGTGGATAGTAATCGAGGCGCCGTTAATGCAACAATTTTATGTGGAGGCAGTTATGCCCAGTTGGAACACACTTTTGCAGGAGTGAACATATGTTGTATGTCGAAGAGAAACTTTGTGAAGAATCAAGATGAATTCGTCAAGTCTGCGATTGCCGCTGCAGAAGAAGAGATGTTAGCAGCGGCTGAAGAAGAAAAACGTTTGGCGATTGAAAGAGGCGACGTTCTTCCCGGATCAGGAATCCCTCACATCTCCGTTGTGGCCGACGGAAGCTGGATGAAGAGATCCTACCGCTGTGGATGTTACGCTTCTGCGTCTGGAGTCGGCGTGATAGTTGGGTATCACACGAAAAAAGTTTTATTTTACGGCGTTCGAAATAAAGTTTGCAGAATTTGTCGGATTGCTGCGAAAAACGAGAGAGAACCCCGAAAGCACACATGTTTCAAAAACTGAAACACATCTCGAGCATCGCCTGCTATGGAAAGCGATGCCATAGTAGAAGGATTCAACACTAGCGTAGAAAAACGTGGGCTCGTTTATTCTACTCTGATTGCTGATGGGGACAGTAGCGTATGTAAGAAGATTATTGATGCGGACCCATATAAGAGACCATATATTCGTGTAAAAAAGATTGAATGTACGAATCATTTGTTGCGAAACTTTTGCACAAAAATGAAAGCGATTGTAAAGAAGACCACACCTGGACCATTGAGACAAACTGTGGAAAGTAGCATTCGCCGGATGCTCACGGACATCGTAAAAGCCGCAAAGCTTAGATACAATCAGAATGTATCAATCGACGAGAAAACAAAGAATTTGTATGGCGACATACAGAATATTCCGAGCCACGTGTTTAGTGAACCCAAAGAGTGCGCACAACTGGAATATTTCTGCAATGGAAAGAATAAAGAGAATGAAAGAAACATCGTTGCAGAATTGATGAATATTGGAGTGTACCAGGACGTAAAAGAAATACTTCGTCCACTGTTAGCTCATGCGGAGAGCTTACTCTATCACACGAATAATAACGCTGTGGAAAGTTTAAACGCAATAATTGCCAAGTACATTGGCGGAAAAAGATTAAATTTCGCCGAAAGAGGATCATATACAGGGAGATGTGCAGCTGCTGTCGTGGAGTACAATACTAACGAAGTGCACTCGCGATTGAATGCGGTAATGAAGAAGAAGACACCCGAGGTTGTGCGCCAAGTGGAAGAAAAGAAGAAGAAAGAAAAGGAAAAGAGAGCTGCAAAACAGAAGGAAACGAAGGCTGCGCGATATGTACGCAAGCAATTGCCCTCGCAGACAGATTCTGATTATGGGCAAAATGCACAGAAACCAGACATGCCATCCGAAATGTATGAACGCGGAGGTGTGCGGAACGCGTCAGCTGCTCGTAAGATGTTCCGCTCACCTCCGCGTGCCCCTCAAGCGCCCGCGATGCACGCGGGTTTAGGTGAAATTCAATGTCAATTTTCTCGAAAACGAAGCGTTTATCGCAATTTCGTCACTCTTGATTTGCGTTTTATTTTTGCCTGTATGATCACACCCTAGAGTATTGACCATAGGTAGGGGAACACCCTGTATAAGGGTGCCGAGTTCGGTTCGATCAAAGTGCGCCATGCTGATACATACGGACGTCACAGGTATGCATAATGTTCGACGAATTATTGAACCAAACTTTTACTTTTATACCAAACTTATCGAAATGTTTGCGATCATTTTTTACAGGTGGACGTTTTATAAAATTACTGAGAACACGGTGTATGGGACAGTAATGCCAGGGCAAATGCAATGCTAAATGGAATAATAAGTACCATATTTCAGGTACTGTTTCACACCTTATAAATGTACGGTAAAATTTTGCACGCTTATAAAATAACAATCAATTGTATTTTCAACTGTGTTACAGATTCACACTGCATACGTCACATTTCATTACGAGCGATCTGGCAAAATTGTAGGAAGACCGTCAATGGAGAAGAGGAATTACAAAGATTCTCTAGTTTATATTGATAAATTTTTACAAACGTAGAATAACAATTCCGAAGAAAAGTTTGTGGGATCAGGAACCCCCATACTATAAGAGAGGGCACGGAAGCATTAAGATCGGGAAGTCGGCGGTAGCCGAGGTGGTTAAGGCGGCTGATCAGCGCGCAAACCTAGAGATCGCGGGTTCGAGTCCCGTTGAGGCGACTTCCTTTTTTCCGTGATCCTACATTTGGTGTCAGAAGTGGGATGGGGGGAGCACCGATCGCCACACGGAGCCGTCCACTAAGGTCGTTGTCTGCGACGTGAAATAATAGACGCAAGGTCGTCGTAAGAGGTGTCAGCGACGCGAAAAATAAGCGGACACCACCAAGTGCGACGAAATGACATTCGAGGGCGAATGTCGTCGCAGGAGGGCCGAGTGTGGGATCAGGAACCCCCATACTATAAGAGAGGGCACGGAAGCATTAAGATCGGGAAGTCGGCGGTAGCCGAGGTGGTTAAGGCGGCTGATCAGCGCGCAAACCTAGAGATCGCGGGTTCGAGTCCCGTTGAGGCGACTTCCTTTTTTCCGTGATCCTACAAGTTTGTACAAAAGTATTAATTTGAAATATACTTTTTGTACAAATTGATGTTTTAAAAATATGATTACGTTATTAAATTGATATTTAAGCAACAGGCAATAATGATGGGTCGAATGTAATAAGAGGACTAGCGCTCGAAAATGCGAAAAATTATTGTCCAAATGCTAAAAAAGATTGGAAAATTAAATGTTGTTAAACTGTATTTAAAAAAATATAGTATTGTAAAGCTCGTCACGGCAGAGATTTTTTCTATTTACAGTTTATTTCCAATCATTACTTGTGTTTTGTATACCAAAATTGTTCATCTTCCAAAGTCAATATTTCTTTAAACATAAATTGCGATAACTTGAGTAAATATTAACGGATCGTTCTGAGACTTAAAACATAACTTCAGAAAACTCTAGCGAAACCGTAAAGTGTATGCAGAAAACCCTTATGTTAAAAAATGTAACAATATACATATAATTAAAAAGTAATACTGGGCCGAACCCATGGTTCAACGTTCACCGATAGAAAGTATCGAGGCAATTTTGAGGTACATGTAACTTGCAACGACAAAGTTTTTCCTTAACATTTAAGCGCAGTTGGAAAGCACCGGATTTTACATTGCGTTGCACAGTGTCGCCTTTGCATGCTGCGGGAAAGCACCATTATGTACTTGCAGCTCATTTTGATTTCACATCTTCTTTTTATTTTGTAATTATCTTCTATTTTTTGTGATTTATTTGATTTCGTGTACTTGGCGTAATTTTTTTACTTTTTTGAAGTTTTTTATGGGGATATCACTTCTTTTTACAAAGATAATTTGTATTGGGAATGACTTCAGATAATTTTTAATATTATATTATCTTCAATTTTTGTGATTTAAATTTAGAAAATATTGCAGGCGTGATGAGATATTAATGAAATAAGTTTCAGGTTAGGTTGGATTAGCCGGGCGACGAGTAAATGATAGCGGTAGCGACAGTCGACATATACAGGGTGTCTTTCCTGTACTTGGCGTCGAGACGCTACCGCGTCTCTAGATTATGTTGACGAAAATTTGGTTGAAGGAGAATCAGAAAAAAATATCCTGCTCTGCGATTTTATTTAAAGCGAAAAATCACCTTAAAAGCTCATTTTAACAACACTATGCTCAGATGGTACGGTTCAGCGTGCCCCGGCTATGTCACGGGCTTCTTCACGACGGCCACGGCACTGTGCGAGGACCAGTGCCTGCAGAGTGATGGCCTGGGCTCTGAAGCTCCTCGCTTGATCCCGCACCACTTGTAGGGCGGCCCACTGTTGTTGTTGGGCCCTTACCCTCCAGCCACTCCTTTTGTGGCGCGGGGTTGTATAGCCTTCTGTAATTAGTAAATACAATAATTGTTAGTAAATACAATAATTGTTAGTAAATAAAATAATTGGAGTCACCCTTATTTGAACTTTTTAAACGATTTTATTCAGCTTCGATCCTCTGTTTGTTTGTATGTTTGTTTGTATGATTCAAATCTGGCGACTCAAATTTTACCCACTTCCACCTATCCAATTGTCTTGAAATTTTGCAGGCATGCACAGTTTGGATGACAATACAATATTTTGCAAAAAAAATTAACCACGAGCTGGTGAAAAAATTACCCAGTCATCTATATCTATAAATATAACTCATAACCACAAATGCAAACGACTTGAAATCAGCCACTCGCGTTCGTTACGAAAACGACAAAAAGCCGCTCCGTTCAGGACGCTAGCCGCTTCGTGATTACCGAAAATACCCAATTTATCGAGAAATGATCCGCCACGAATGTGCGAATTTAATAAAAATGCACTAAAAACTAAAAAATAATTATTCTTTTCTTGTACTACAATTTCGATTGTGTTTTTTCACTTTAAATAAAATCGTAGATCAGGACAGGCCTTCCCAAGTAGGGGAAATGTACTCCTGAAACACATGTTTGGGTTCTCCTTCCATCGCTGCGCCTTCAGCTAAGGTGGGACGATTTCTACTACCCTCTCTCCGAGGAGACAGTAACGTCGCTGGGAAGCATGTTGGGCGCTTTAGAGCGAAAGTACAAAATGTGTCAAATTTTTATAGGAAATTTCATAATGACTTAAGAATAGTAGGAAAAATTAAAATTTGAACTAACATTTCAAAATGACGTAAAAAGTATTAAAAAAATTTATTACATATAACGATACAGTAATTAATACAGTAATGTAGCCTAGTCGCGGCTGGGTCCCGATCTCTCGCTGCCGACAGTCGTGCGTCGGATGGCGGGAGATCGGGAGTGCTGGAAGGCCGTCTCCGCATTTGCGGAGGCGGTAATGTTGAAGAAGGAGGAGGCGGAGCGGGACAGGATCCGCACCGGGCATCCGTCCCGTGTAGCCGCCCCTCGGAGATCCGGTAGGATCGGGAGGAGGAGATGACCCGGGGCCGGGGGAGGTAGGGCGGTGACGTAATTTAGTGCGTCACCCTCGCTCCCCGTCGGCATCAACCCCGGGTCGGAGGCGCTCTTTTCAGGGCGCCTCGGGAAGGAGGCGGCCTTAGCCGCGAGTTGCCGTCGGCGTCGCGTCGTGGCAGGGCGCAACGCGCGACGGCGGAGTTACGATCAGGGGGGGTCCTCGTGTCAGAGGGCCCCCCCCGGGGAGCAGCCGACCATCTGCTGCTCCCACGGGAGCCGCGCCATTGGCGCCGTTTTTAGCGCGCTCCCGAGGAAGACGGTCGAGCAGGTAAAGGGTGAGTGCGGCGGTCAATTGACCATATGACCTAGTGCCGCCTCCCCGCCCGTCACTGCTCGACCGCGGGGGGTCGCGGGGTGGGGGTGCCGGGGGGCACGCTCACCCCTCCACAACATCATGCAATCCCCCCAGAAGTGGCGACGCGGCCGCGTGGTCCGTCTCGCGTCGCCGGAGTTTTGGGAAGACCCCGCGCGTAGCCGCGCGGGGTTGTTGAGCGCGGAGCCAGCATTTGCGCTGAGGGGGGGGGGGGGGGGCAAGCGAATGTATAGCTAGTTTGCTCTCGCACAAGTCCTCCCCCTCGAGCGTGCGACTCCGCGCCCGAGGACGACCACCGTGGAGTTTTAGTGGGTGCAAGCCCCACATAACCCCGTCCCTCCCCCGGGGGCGGGGTATCCGTTAGGGATTTCTCCATGTTAAAAAAAAAAAAAAAAGTAATGTAGCCTTTAGGATTGACAGGAACAAGGATATATTCTGTACAGACAAAATTTATTCGGATCAGGAAGGAATACATGGTTTGGTAGGACGGGGCTACAAATTTAAAAAGGCAGACTTTATGTCTCGTTGAGTTTATACAATTTTCAAGATTCTATTGTGCAGACGGCACTTGGCTTTATTCTAATGAAGCGTCCAGGAGTTACTCTGTACTCTCCCGTTCGGTTGGCGTCCAGATATTATCGCCGAACTCTCCATACCGAACGGGCGTCCAGGAATATTCTCCCGTACTCTCCTCTCTCAACGATCGGGTATTTAAGAAAGGGACTTTGTACTTTCGTGACTCTACTCTACTGAGGCGTGCAGGAGTTACTCTGTACTCTCCCGTTCAGTTGGCGTCCAGGTATTGTCGCCGAATTCTCCATACTGAACGGGCGTCCAGGAATATTCTCCCGTACTCTCCTCTCTATTTAACGAGGCGTCCAGGAGTTACTCTGTACTCTCTCGACCGATAGGCGTCCAGGTATTATCGCCGTACTCTCCACATCGGTCGAGCGTCCAGGAACAGACTGTAGTACGAATCCCTCCAGCAGGCGTCCAGGTATTATCGCCGAACTCTCCTGCCGGAGTCCCTAAAGGCGGGATCTCCTACCTGCGACTGGTCGCAGCGATTTGACCCAGCGACTGGCCCTAGGCTGAATCTCCTTGCCTGCGACCAGGGGTGTGCGGGTACCTGACATTTCGGGCTCGGGACGGGCCGGAAACTTTCGGGCAGGATTGGGCGGGGTCCCGATACTTTCGTATTGCTGGAGATTCCGACGGTTTCGGGATCCCGAGACTCGATACGGGCTACAAGCATAGCCGCCATGAGCGGGCAATTTGATTTCAGGTCGGCTCAGCAAAACTCGGACGTTTAAACTGGTTGTCTATTCGAGCGGGATATTCAAATCGACTAAATGTACCGTACCGCAGTTTGCTGATTATTGCCGAAGTTTACCAATCATTGCCGAATGGGCATTTAAATTGGTTGTCTAGTGATTTCCCTAGTTTATTTCTGTCCTTGTCAAGTGACGCCTCTTATTATATCTCCTCTTTGCTTGTAGCCCGAAACGAGTCTCGGGATCCCGAAAACTTCGGGATCTCGAGCAATACGAAAGTATCGCGACCCCGCCCGACCCCACCCGAAATTTCCCGACCCGTCCCGAGGGCCAGGAACCCGAGCCTCGGGACGATCCGCACACTTCTACCTGCGACCAAGTCCATTGCCACAGTGGGGCAGAATCCCAAGAAACAAGGAAACGAGTCAGAATTCAAAAGTTGTGGGAGGATTATGTATTTTTATATATTTATGATAATAATAATAATAAATCGTGTTTATTCTTTTATAATATTTGATACAACGCAGTGGAGTTAGAAACGCAAAGTACAGAATGGGCGAGGCTCAGCGTTGCTGTTATTCATGCCTGACCCGAATATTTATTATAAGCTACTAATATGAGCTCATAAAAAAGGTAAAAACCCAGAAAGAAGACCCCAAAAGAAGCCAGAAATAAAGATTTTAAAAATTATACAAAAAATTGTAGCTAAAAATATTATATCCTCCCAATGGCCCACCTCTCACATCTGAATACGTCAGCCCGTGCTTTTGTTTTAATATTCCAACGCGTGTTTATATTCGAGAGATAAGAGATCGGTCTCGAATTTGTTGGGAGGACAAAGCAGGCGGCAATCACGCGCAGTCAGCGGTCCATCCCTTTTCTTCCTGTGGCTCTCCGCGAGGCGTACTGGTCTTTCTGCAGAATAATTTCGTTTCCTACACCATTGCCAAGGAAACATTCTTCGATCTAACATAAGAACATCTTCTCCTTTTGGTAATTGTGCGGACCTTAAAATTAATTTTCGTCACGGCCAACGTTCCGCCCATACTTATTATTCTTTTATACTGTAGGGAAACACGGTTTATTGCCTGCCGAACGTAGAGGAATTAGCTTGTAGCAATTGGGGATTAATCCTAAAAATTGTTCCGCTGTTCTGCAAGTTACTTGGCAGATGTTTCCTAATTACTTTATATCGTGTAGGCAGAGATGGGCAGAAAATTATTTTAAATAAAAAATTGTGTTTGAATAAAGGGCAGAAAATTTATTTGAAACTCAGCAAAGAAAAATTCCCAGAATTATTTATTATTTGAAGCGCCATAAATGAAAATTTCAATCGATGAGAATTTATCGGATGGTCCATAAATAAAATTTTCAATCGACGGAAATTCATCGGAAGCGCATAAATAAAATTTTAAATCGACGGGAATCCATCCGTAGCTTCGGCCAATTTTCTCACTTTCATTTATATTTGTAGCGGAGAAGCTTAAATAACTCTGGGCGTGGCTTGGAGGCCCTCGGGCCTCAAGCGCCTTTGCTCGAAGGCGCCGGGTCCTCGAGGCGAGTGACATTGTATCGTTCACCCGTCTAATCTGCAGCGCGGAGTTGCTCGGCGACGTGTCATCGATTATACAGAAACGGAATTTCTTTATTTTTCATCGTATCAATATGAAAGTGGCACCAATGGATTCCTTGCATTCTCCCGATTAAATTGATAAAAAAATATTTAAATCGGGCCAGTTTTAACGAAACGGGCTTTCAATCCTGCAAATTAATTTTATGCGTAATATCGTCCCAGGTCTTAACATGGTCAGGTACGAGTGTCTACACTTTCAACTGCAATATTGACAATACCGTCGATTCTACGGCCTGGAATATTAGCCCCGTATTGCGATGTTCTTGACCAGAGTTTCGCATCGATAGCAACTACTTAGTTTCAATTAATGAGTTGTGCATGATTTTAATGACGCATAATTTAATTGCATGTTAGAAACGTTGTAGCGAAAACAGAGCTATAAAGCATTCGAGTCACTGACACGCATCAACCCTTAGGTTATTCCTGTCCACGACCTTTCCTACTTTCACTTTTTTACCCATTAACTCTGTTCACTTACTTCCTTACTCCACCCTTACTCCGAGGGTGGATGGCCCACTGTACGGCCTTCGATGGTTTATGACTGAGACTTAGGCTACGTGTTTTCCTGAATGGGGGTGCATGAGATTAAACAGTCCTGGCGTCATGCGATGGCTGACGACCGTTTTGGGTCTTCCAACTATCGGGTATCGAAGTATTGCTTTTTTAATGAAGGGATGGATTAGATATGGCAAGCGGCCTGACGTCGTATTTCAAAACAATAGGGAATCTGTTTCTGGAGAATCAGGCCACGTGAATGGGGAAGGCTATGCCTTTTGGTAAGAGAGCTGTGATAGACCGCTCAGTGATAGCCGCGGTCGGCGGCGGCGGTCCCACTAGCGCAACGAAGACACAGATGCATACTTCTCCATTGCACTAGTGGGGCCGCCGCAGACCGTGGCTAGAAAACTCGACCTTAAGAAGGGAGCGTTCGACAGTCAAGAACCACAGGGCCATAAAAGACAAGGATAGTAGTGATTGCACTAGCCATTATGTGAGAACGGAAAAATCTGAAATTCCGTATTCGTCATTAGATCTGTATGAAAGTAACACCTTGTGCTTTTCCGATGAAAGTGATACCACACCTGACAAAATTTTAACTATAATTGAAGCAGTAAGAGCGACAACGGACTGTGATTAGTAGAGCCTATTGGAAATATTGGAATACGTTATTGCTACTAACTCAATTTCGAGAAGAATGTGGGTTAGTCCGTTGTTTGCTCTCACTGCCTCAATTAACGATATTACGCATAAAATTAATTTGCAGGATTGAAAGCCCGTTTCGTTAAAACTGGCCCGATTTAAATATTTTTTTATCAATTTAATCGGGAGAATGCAAGGAATCCATTGGTGCCACTTTCATATTGATACGATGAAAAATAAAGAAATTCCGTTTCTGTATAACCGATGACACGTCGCCGAGCAACTCCGCGCTGCAGATTAGACGGGTGAACGATACAATGTCACTCGCCTCGAGGACCCAGCGGCTTCGAGCAAAGGCGCTTGAGGCCCAAGGGCCACCAAGCGACGCCCAGAGTTATTTAAGCTTCTCCGCTACAAATATAAATGAAAGTGAGAAAATTGGCCGAAGCTACGGATGGATTCCCGTCGATTTAAAATTTTATTTATGCGCTTCCGATGAATTTCCGTGGATTGAAAATTTTATTTATGGACCTTCCGATAATTTCTCATCGATTGAAAATTTTATTTATGGCGCTTCAAATAATAAATAATTCTGGGTGATTTTTATTTATGACACATACACATAAAGTCTCTTTTATTTAAAAAGTTATTTATATAATTTTTTATTTAAATAATGCCCATCTCTGCGTGTAGGGGGCCAAGGGTCTAGTGTCGTAAAGGTGTAGTAAACCGTGGCCCGCTAACAATCCGTTTAGGGCTTCACTCATCACGCTACATCATGGAACTTCGCGCGTGTGTCGATAGGAACACTGCACTTTCCATGGCATATTTATCAAATTCTTGTAGTTTTATTGGAACTATTGACGCTAATTCATGACGAATTGACGTTATTTTCTTAAATAACGTCAAACTTATATATTAACACTTTTAGTATCAATTTCCTTAATAATATTCGGCATTTTTAAATGCAAAATACAGGATGTTACATTTTTCCTATTTTTTGGGATTTACCCCCACTGTGCGACATAGAATACACGTACTTAATCCATAACTGCCAAATATTCGCGAATGCTTTTTCCGCAGTAGCAAGGCCTAGATTATGTTGATTAGAAAACAAACAAAAAATTTGTTCAGAAGTTCCCGGAAGTGGAACTAAAAAGGGGATGATTGCTGACAATTTTTCAATTGGTTTCGTATGGAAAAAAAACTGTATGTAACTAATTATTTGCTATTACTTAACAGAATCGACACTACACATTTGGGGCCCCAAAAATTGTTTTCTTTTATATCACCAAAAATTAAAAGACGCGATTTAAAATTCTGCACGCAAAATACATACAATCATAGACACGTGTTTGCACACAGATCAGAAGTAGGCGTCATGATATTTTTACCGCTTTTATGTGCTCATATTAGTAGTCTACAGGTAACATAAAAATACATACTCCCATATCTTTTGAATTCTGACTTCTTTCCTTATTTCTTGGGATTCTGTCACACTGTGGCAATGGGTCGCAGTGCGACTGGTCGCTAGACTCCCTTCGGGAGCAGTCTAGCGACCGGTGGTCGCAGTGCTCAGTCTGCGACTAGGTATAATGGAAAACAGACCCTATCGCATTGTGTTGCGTCTCGAGTAGCCTACGCTGGTACTCAAACAGACTCGCGTCAGGCTCCTACGTCTGGCGCATATCCGACGATCGCAGACGCTTGTAGGAGAACAGATGCATGCTTCCCCATTGCACCAGTATACTGCGACCGGTCGTTGCGACGAGTCGCAGCGACCAGTCGCAGGTAGGAGATCCCGCCTTAAGCTGTCCGAGAGCGGCCGTGTGTCTTACCTCGTCCTCTCTCTCAGATCAGCTTAGCAGCAAATGCCTTTGCGGGCCTGTAATTTATACCCAATCGTTGCTATCCGCGGCCGCAGAAATCAACAGACGCGTCGTTAAGCGCGGGTCTCGCGAACCGCGGTTTCCACGCCCGCACGTCTCTCCTCAGGGGCGGCCTACAAGCGTGTTCGCGAAACGTCTCGATGATCAGTGTTTCTCAAAGCTCCTTTTCTGCAGGCTACAGTAATAATAATTACTGTAATATTACAGTAATAATTATTACAGTAATAATTACTGTTAAGTTGTATGTAATAAATTTTGTTCATACTTTTTACAGTAATAATTATTACTGTAATATTACAGTAATAATTATTACAGTATTATTATTATAGTAATTACAGTAATAATTACTGTATCGTTGTATGTAATAAATTTTTTTAATACTTTTTACATCATTTTGAACTGCTAGTTTAAATTTTAATTTTTCCTACTATTTTTAAGTCGTTATGAAATTTCCTATAAAAATTTGACACATTTTGTACTTTCGCCCTAAAGCGCCCAACATGCTTCCCAGCGACGTTACTGTCTCCTCGGAGAGAGGGTAGTAGAAGTCGTCCCACCTTAGCTGAAGGCGCAGCGTTGGAAGGAGAACCGAAACATGTGTTTCAGGAGTACATTTCCCCTACTTGGGAAGGCCTGGATCAGGATATGTCACAATAAATTCATTGCGACGCTTGATTCTGTATTAAATTGATTCATATTCTGTTATGGCATATCCTGTTTCGCGATTTTATTTAAAGCGAAAAATCACCTTCGAAATTGTAGTACAAAAAAATAATTATTTTTTAGTTTTTATTTCATTTTTAATAAAATCGTCACAAAAACTTTTTTTTTAAATATTTTTATATTAATAGTTTTATACTAATTTTTTATCTAATTAAAGTATTAAGAATTCATACCATGTGCCGTTGCCAGGCTCTGTGGTCCGGGCTGCTGTTGACGGGGTGGTGGTGCACGTGCCGGCGGCGCAGTTGATGCGGCTGCCCGGGGAAGCGGCGGCGCAAATTTTGCGGCTGCAATTGGCACTCGCGGCGTGGTACTTGAAAAATAAAAATAAAATCACACGAATAAAAATAGCTATCAAGATTATGAATAACATTAATGGTATGAATAGTATAGTATTTTTGTTACTTACAGCTGCTGGAACAGAGTTCGCTTCAAAGCAAATTTTTTTCGATCCGTTTCCAACCGACATTTTGGAAGTTTGTTTCGATTTTCAATGAAGCTGGCCTATATGCCAGATAAATAATCGACGATTAACGAGCGCTTTTTAGTAAATATCGGTCTATCGAAATTCTTCATAACGTTTTGCGTAAAGTAAAGGTGTGTTTAGACCATAGACCATAGGCGAAGTGCCTATCCAAGGGCGGTATTCACAGTCGCGTCTTGAGCAAAAGCTTGACATCATCTTCTAGAAGACGATCTTGTTTGCCTGAAGACATCAGGTATTCATAGTCATTGCTCAAGATGATCTTAAGCATTGGCTTGGAATAAGCTATTGCTTATATGACGTATCCATTTCCTTTATAAAGCATTTACTCAAGCATTTGCTCATTCACGTTCGGAAACTTTCGGAATAATTCTGTTAGAACAACCAATGATGAAGGATATTCCGTTCGTTCTTTGGTGGACGACGGAGTAGGATACTCGAACGTGAGTGATGCGTATGACCGTCGAGGTTATATTATAGCGATGCCGGGGGACAGTTTATCGGAGAGTCTCCGGAATGGCGAGGATAACCCCTCGCGGTGCTTTATGATTTCAGGAACAACGTAATTCGGAGCATAATCAAGGAAATTAGATGTAAAATTGATTTATGTAATGAACTAATATATAAACCCAACCACTAAACTGTAATGCGTGTGAGCGTCAAAGTTATATTATAGCAATGCCGGGGGAACAGTTTAGCGGAGAGTCTCCGGAATGGCGAGGATACCCCCCGTGGTGCCTCACGATGACTTCCAGGACTTCGATACGATAGAATAAAGAATGTTGTTTTTATGAAACAGGTATCAAGGGGGGCAATTATGGGATGGTGGTAAAGAAAAATATATACCCTTCTCGCTTTTTAACGTTTTGTAGTACCAATTTAATTAAAAATTTAAAACCGAAATTGAAAAGTATTCCCATTTTTAGTATAAACTTAACAAAGATCAATTTTGAAATATCGCAATTCTTTCTCAAAAGTCCAGTTGCTCCAGGATCACCCTGTTACATGCGTGGTGGCCCATATACCATGGCCCACTGGCCACTCCACTAAAGTATTTCCCCGGCAACACTTTGTTCATTCATTTTTTCCAGTATTGGAAACTAGTTTCAGTCCAATTACACATGATGGCAGAGGACAAAATTCGTTGCACTTTCTACGTATAATTGACAATTACAAGCATGTAATTGAATGTAAAAGGAGTAACGTCAACACATTACGTGATAAAGAGTTAGCATGGACAAAAATATGTGATGAATTTAATAACTCGTCATTGACGGTGCAAGAGGTAAGAAGCACAGAGATGAAACAACCAACAGCATACATATCATTTTGTACTAATTTTCTCTTATTTTGAAGAGAACCGTGCAACAATTAAAAAAGCTGTGGACAAACATGAAACATGCCCACCGCGATCAATTAACTAATGAAAAACAGAGCAGACTAGCTACAGGTGGAGGGCCAGAAGCACCCTCGACAGAAGTCAACCCGGAAATTGCGGCAATAGTGCCATCTTTGATGACCACTGCGCCAACCTTATTTTCATCTAATATGAATGCTGCAGAAATAGAACGTAAATTCATTTATCAATAGTAGTTAAATCTTATTGAACACAGAATAGTAACTTTAACTGAATTTTAGATGGAAGACAGATGATGTATGAAATTATTGAAGGAAATGACGACGATAATGACAATGAAGGAGTGATTGACCTGGAAGTCAATGCATCAACGTCAGAAACAGGATCCGAAATAAAAAAATGTAAAAAAAAACAGGAAGAAATGTACAGAATCCGAAGAGGAGTTAAAAGCATTAAGAATGAAAAGTATTATGCAACATGAGGAGAGAATGGCTGCGATGAAGGAAGAGCATGTTAAAAATATACAGGCATTAGAAATTAGAGCTGCTTTAGCAAAAGCCGAATTATCTGAACTGCTACTGAAAAACGAAAAAGTTCGAACGTCAAACTCTATATAGGTTTCCAGGGTCTACTTCTGTGGAGGGCATTTCAGGTCCTTCACCTGTAATCTGCTCTGTTTTTCGTTACTTATCTGATCTCTGTGCATCTTACCTCTTGCACCGTCAATGACGAGTTATTAAATTCATCACATATTTTTGTTCATGTTACTCCTTTTACATTTTATCACATGTTTGTAATTGTCAATTATATGTAGAAAACAACTTTATTCTACTGGCGTGTAGTGCTTGCTTTTATCAAAATAAACTAATATATAAAAATGAAACATGTTTGTTCCTCAATCATAACTAGGGAATTCAATCCCGGGATCCCGGCTGCTTTTTGGATTCCATAAAAGAATTATTATTATTATTCTGTCACGTCCCGGGTGAGGTTTTTGGAACGGTGACTATGGGGAAGGAAAAGATCAGGCGCGAATCTATCATCCAGCACTCTGAAGTTTTTAAGGGAAAGCCAGGCGCGAATATTAAATCCGTCACATTGAGGGTTTGAGAGGAGATCAGGCGCGAATCTGTCATCCGGCACACTGAGGGTTCTGAGGGAAAGCCAGGCGTGAATCTGTCATCCAGCACTCTGTGGGTTTTAAGGGAAAGCCAGGCGCGAATCTATCATCCGGCACACTGTGGGTTCGTAAGGAAAGTCAGGCGCGAATCTGGCATCCGGCACACTGAGGGTTCTGAGGGAGGACCAGGCGCGAATATTAAATCCGTCACACTGAGGGTTTGGGAGGAGGTCAGGCGTGAATCTGTCATCCAGCACTCTGAAGGTTTTAAGGAAAAGATCAGGCGCGAATCTATCATCCGTCACACTGTGGATTTAAGAGAAAAGATCAGGCGCGAATCTATCATCCGCCACACTAATCGACCAGGGAAGGTTTTAAAGCAAATTAGTATTGAAGGGACACCCGTTAGCACTCTTGTTTTGTTTTGGTTTGATAATAGGATTTACCGTTGCATTCGTACAAAAGAAACCACACTTAGTTTTCCTAAGAATTGCACGGTTCATGCAGCAGTGTGTTTGTAAATACTGGGAGAGCTCTCGCGAATCAGCTGTTGCGGCAGCTTGGTTTCGTTGGGAAGCCTTATGACTCGAGGATACACACAATAATTCGAAACATGATTGATAACAAAGCGGTTTATTAGCCTTGTTAGAGCGTTTCTAACAATGCGTGGGAAGATTTTGTATTCACACACGCAACATTTACAATATGAATTATGAATATAAATGGCGATATATATATAATAAGCATAAATGAAAGAATATAATAATAAGTAAGCGATAAGCATTAATGAAAGAATACAATAATAAGTAAGCAATAAGCATTAGTGAAAGTAAATAATAATAAGCTATAAGCGTTGATGAATAAAGATAATAAAAGGTATGGGGTGATATGCACTATAATAATGATATATAATAATGACTTACAATGATTGTCGTGGTTCACTGATTTGAATATTTTAACACTTGGTTTAATGATACTTCTTACTGTAATGACTGTCTGTTGACAAAAGAGCTCTCTGGGCTCTCGATCCTTTGTATTTATATGATCTTCCAGGAGTACTGCGGGGGTACGCGCGGTAAAGACCTTGACAGATTTCGGAAACAAGACGCAGTAGATTTTGGGGGTTTTTGTAACGGTATGGTTATTAATAGATGTGTTTATGTCACGTACGCCAAATGCGTCGTAATTACAATCACGTGTTGATCACGTTTGTACATTTGCGTCGCAGTAACATTTCTAGGGTTTTTGCATGGGGCTTTGAAGCGAAATACTCAACCCATTTGGTGGAGTTTAGGAGGTCGTATAGGAATGGGGTAAACGGTGTATTGACTCCTGTGGTCATAGTAAGGGCGTGAGACGTAGTCTCGATTTGGAAGAGGGTTTTAAGGATGAGGGATTTGTTTAACGTAGATTTGGAAGGAAGTGGTCATGCCTCATATGGCGAATAGGCGAAGGAGTTGTGTAACGATCATCTCGCGATGGGGATCTCTAAGATACATCATCGAGGTGGCGTTTTGTATAGGTCATCTTGTGTTGGGGACCGCTAAGGTACAACATCAAGGTGATCGGCGATTAGGAATCTGGATTGACCGTTTGGAGATAGGGACCACTAAGGTATATCGTCTAAATGATCGGTTGGGTGAGGGAGTAGGGTATGACTCGAGATTGAAGGTTTTTGGTGGATTGTGGATGGATTTGTGAGGAAGTGGTGTTAAAATACCGCGCGAAAAATAGTGGGACGTCACAATTCCAATTATTATTTATTTTTCGGGATTACGATTCCGGGATTGAATTCCCTAATCATAACCTAACCACTAAAGCAGGCCTTCCCAAGTAGGGGAAACGCACTCCTAAAACAGATGTTTCGGTTCTCCCTCCAACGCTGCGCTGAAGAGCTAAGGTGGGACGATTCCTCTCTCTCTGCTTCGTAGCGGCGTTACTGTCTCCTCTGAGAGAGGGAGTGTTGGAGGGAGAACCGAAACATGTGTTTCAGGAGTGCATTTCCCCTACTTGGGAAGGCCTGCACTAAAGTGATGTAATGTAAAAATAAAATCACCTGAGATAGGTGTTTAACTCCATTTAATTTTATTTAGTACATACATAATATATATCGACATTAATATTGATATTAGCGATATTGACGAAGATGATTATATAGCAGACATTAAAGTCGTTAGAAGATACATTCGGAACGTGCAAAATCCATTTGAATATTACGATGAAGATGAATTTAAAAGGCGATTTCGATTTAATAAGGACTCTGTATTACATGGTATTTTACCGAGAATTATTGAAGGACTGGCGAAAATAAATAATCGTATGCCAACAGTGTCCAGAGATGTTTTCCGTGTGACAGCTTTCGAAGCACGCATGGAGAATCGACGATTATTCGTTGACTTTGGGAAAGGAAATAGAGCAATCGGTTTCTTAGTTGAACAGCCGAGCAATTATCGCCTCACGAACAGCGAATCCATTCAAATTTCGTTGATTGTGAGGTGCAGGTACAGGTACTTCTTCGTCGTCGTCGACGAATAAGTCCTCACAATCCGGCAATACGTCCTTGAAGATCAAAGACATGTTGTGTAGCACGGCGCATGCTACAACAACTGCGGTGGAGCAAACGAGCTTTGTCGACAGACATCGCGATAAACATGGAAATCGACGTTTCCAAATACCGAAGGTCCGTTCGACAATGAGCCTCGTTCGAATTTGGATGTCGTTATACCTGCAATGATACAATATTCAATTAATATAATTTTTTGTTTCGTACAGCAAAACTTGATAATTCTAAAGAAGAGAATATTTACGTTAACTCTTCGTCCGTTTCAGGATTTGCAAGTGGGGTCATTGAAAAGGGTAGGCAAGCATACCCTTTATCACCCACAAGCATTCCATCCAAACGTTGCTCCACGTATCGCATGCGTATTGCCGAATTTTGAAAGATTCGGCTGTCGTGGGCGCTACCCGGCCACTCTGGTACGATGTCCAAGAATTCCATTCTTGGATCAACAACAGCCTGCAACAAAGATGATATTTAAAAAAAAAATAGAAAGAACTACGTGAAGACTGAAAATATGAAATAAAAACATATATCCTTTGCGATTCCGAAATATTTCAGCAATATTGTAGAATCGCGTGTGCACTAATCTCACGTGCGTGCAGTCGATGGCCCCATCGATACCAGGTAGACCGATTTCTCCATTTCCTTTCCCAAGGTCGGCGAATAATCGTCGATTTTCAATACGTGCTTCGAATTCTCTGGGCATTTTGATAAATTGGGAAATTAAACCGGCAAGTAAAGAACTCACGCGGAAAACAATTCTGGACACTGTCGGTTGAGATATCTACATCGAGTCCCCAAGCAGTTGCTATAAATATATTTTAAACAATTTACCTCATGCACACTCTTTAATTATCAATATTTTAGACGTTAAAAATAAAATATTAGATTTCTAAATTACCTGAAAACTTGCAGTTGCATAATAGCGTAAGTGTTGGAGAAATTCGGCATGTTAACGCCATCTCCATGGCCCACCGCTAATTAGGCAATGGCAACGACACGCTGACTCATGTGGAGCGTCGATCACGGCCCCTTCCATCGTCTTACAATCGATGGAAGGGGGACGGATCTTGCTTCCAGGGAATCGAGCCGATTTCCTGGATCGCTCTCTCTGTTCGCGACTACGTTACGACTAACACCTTACTTTGCTACGCGCTTCTCTTGCTGGCGCTTTTACTTCGCTTCGCTTACACCGTTGCTTCGCAATCGCTTTCGCTTGCGGCTTGGCTTTTACTTTGCTTAATCGCCAAGATTCGCTTCGCTTAAATAATTGTGATTACTTAAACCTTTGTAGTAAATTAGTAAGTAGTGTTTATTTCAGTGACTTTGTACATAGTTTTGATTTGTAACGAACACCTGTGACTGTTAAGTATAACAACTCTTAGTGCTCCAAGAATCTGTGCGTTGCCCGCTTTGTTAATTACGCTTTATTCGCTCCTGGCACTGATCCATCAATAACTTTATTAACATATGCAAGTAGTTGCAATTGCGGGGCAATCGGCAGGCCACGATTATTTATTTTCGCCAGTCCTTCAATAATTCTCGGTATAATACCATGTATACAGGGTGTCCCAAAAATGTCGGACTTCCTTGAAAGGGGTTACTCAGGGGGTGATTTGAAACAACTTTTTCCTTAGCGAAAATATTGTCCGAAGCTTCGTTAAGGAGATATTAACCAAAAACCCCGACCAATCAGAGCGCGCGCCTTCCGCCTGAGTTCCCGCGGTAGCGTTGGCTACGAGGTAGGCGACCGCGCTTGTGCTATGAACGTACGAACAAGCAAGTCGGCATGCATCGAAGGAAACCGCGTTACACATTTTTTTTTTTAAAGCAGAATCTTAAATAAGAATAATTTGAAGTGAGAGGACAAGAAGTACGTAAATTTCGTTTTTAAATAAGGCATAAACGAAAAGCTAACGTAACAGAAAATGTACGACAAGTGATCGTAATTCGTTATTGAGGTAAAAATCCGTAGTTTAACAACGGCCAACACAACTAAATTTAAAAAATAATATTAAGTGTATGAATAAATTCTTTCCGACTGGAATTTCTATCGCGGTGGTATTCAGAAGCTGCCAGAAAAATGGCAAAAGGTAATTAACAATAATGGAAATTATTTCGATGATCGATTTGTTTTCATATTTTTTAAATCGAACCGTTATTGTACCCTAAAATCGGAAAGATTTTATTTTCACACCTAATAATCACCAATAAATTAAATAAAACTCATCCTTTCGGACATTCCTTTCCTTGCTTTCCTTCCCTTTCGGAAACCTGTGTCACTGGGTCACTGTACCGATCCTTTGTTATCGGTGGACGAAAAGATTTATGGTTGGGTAGCGCCCAGTGCTCAGCTGATCACACTGCGTCCGGGTTAATGTACCGAATATTCACTTCACTGCACGGCTACTAACACTGATCACTGAATTTATTTTTCACGGAACGTGTTGTTCCTACGTTATAAAAATTGGTGGCTGCGAAAGGGGCCGATTACTGTTAATTACTGGGACGAGATTACTACTATTACCCGGCGAAAAGAAATTGCGTGGCAGACTGTCTCGGGCTGTGCAGTCCGCTGCTGTGACGATTGGTCGAGTCACCTATTTGGGCACACTTTTAAAGACGGGACACACGTATTTTGGTTATTGGCTGAAGTTGCCACATACATTGTCGCACCGCGCGACGAAGAGATCGAACGAAACACAAGATCGAGTGGGATAGAGCGATTTGACCAAGCGTAGCTTACGCTTTTGTTTTGACGATCGTCGGTCGGATCCGTATCTGATCGCTGCACAGCAGCGGACTGCACAGCCCGAGACAGTCTGCCACGAGTTTTCTTTTCGCCGGGTAATAGTAGTAATCTCGTCCCAGTAATTAACAGTAATCGGCCCCTTTCGCAGCCACCAATTTTTATAACGTAGGAACAACACGTTCCGTGAAAAATAAATTCAGTGATCAGTGTTAGTAGCCGTGCAGTGAAGTGAATATTCGGTACATTAACCCGGACGCAGTGTGATCAGCTGAGCACTGGGCGCTACCCAACCATAAATCTTTTCGTCCACCGATAACCAGGATCGGTACAGTGACCCAGTGACACAGGTTTCCGAAAAGGGAAGGAAAGCAAGGAAAGGAATGTCCGAAAGGGTGAGTTTTATTTAATTTATTGGTGATTATTAGGTGTGAAAATAAATTCTTTCCGATTTTAGGGTACAATAACGGTTCGATTTAAAAAATATGAAAACAACTCGATCATCGAAATAATTTCCATTATTGTTAATTACCTTTTGCCATTTTTCTGGCAGCTTCTGAATACCACCGCGATAGAAATTCCAGTCGGAAAGAATTTATTCATACACTTAATATTATTTTTTAAATTTAATTGTGTTGGCCGTTGTTAAACTACGGATTTTTACCTCAATAACGAATTACGATCACTTGTCGTACATTTTCTGTTACGTTAGCTTTTCGTTTATGCCTTATTTAAAAACGAAATTTACGTACTTCTTGTCCTCTCACTTCAAATTATTCTTATTTAAGATTCTGCTTTAAAAAAAAAAATGTGTAACGCGGTTTCCTTCGATGCATGCCGACTTGCTTGTTCGTACGTTCATAGCACAAGCGCGGTCGCCTACCTCGTAGCCAACGCTACCGCGGGAACTCAGGCGGAAGGCGCGCGCTCTGATTGGTCGGGGTTTTTGGTTAATATCTCCTTAACGAAGCTTCGGACAATATTTTCGCTAAGGAAAAAGTTGTTTCAAATCACCCCCTGAGTAACCCCTTTCAAGGAAGTCCGACATTTTTGGGACACCCTGTATAACAATAAGTGGTTTCGGCGCACTGGTTCGGTCAGTTAAACAATCTAGAAGCTAATTTGCAATTTTAATAATTATAAATTTCCGACGTTTCGGTCTGCGGTTTAGACCTTTTTCAAGGAAAGATATTTAAAAAACTATACTGCGTTCGCTTTAGAGTCACACGTTTGATACGACGTGTAACACACGAGTCGGCTGTAGCATGACTGAGGTAAACATAACTTGGAGGACTATTTAAAGGTGAAACAAAACTGTGGCTAGAAACGGAGTCAAAAGAAAGACCATTAAATATTAAGAACGAATTTAACAATTACTGACAGAACGGACATTTTCAACCTCACAACTACTGTCAAAATACCACCAATTGATGTTCATGTGGTAAAGGCCAGACGCACTAGGATATATGACCAAATGATTACATAATATAATTTTATTATGTATAGATGAACTGGTTATACCGGTCACAATTGAAGTGAAGACTCTATTGGAGGAATTACATCATAAAGCCTTATTGCTTTAATAAAGTTGCGTAGTACTCTTGTATTTTAGGTGTTTCATACCTAAGGTTTACGCTTGGTTGTTTAATCATATGCAACGTCTCCAACAGAATTCTGCGACTCCAATTGGCCTCTCTATCAATAATTTTAACATTATCGAAGTCAAATCTGTGATCAAATTCCAATGCGTGTTTCGTTAGGGCAGTATGTTGTGGGGGTGGTAGGAAAATGTTCCTTTTGTGTTCGTAGATCCGTCTTTCTAAAAGTCTAGACGTTTGCCCAATGTAAACTTGGTTGCAACCCATGCAAGGGATTGAGTAAATGATGTTCGAATTCTTTAACAAAGGTATTTTATCTTTAATTGGAGGGAACAAGTTTTTAGTATAAACTGGCATTTTAAAAATGGTGTGTATTCCTATTTTCCTGAACATTCTTTTAATATCATTAGAAATGTTATTGCTAAATGGTATGACCACGGTATTTTTCCAACTAATCGGTCCTATTTTATTGGCTTTTTCCTCCTTACGCTTTTCCATCAATGCCGGATGGTAAATCTCAAAAACGCGGTCACGGATTATTGTTGAGACCATTTCTATGGGATAACCATTACGTTTTAGAGTATCTTTAATGAGGAGCAGATTAGCCGGTCGAAATTCAGGGTCAGAGAGTAAAATTGCGCGATCTATTAATCCCTTTATTAATCCCACCTTATGTTGCATGGGATGAGCCGAAAAAAAGTTTATGTATCTACCCGACCAACTAGGTTTGTGATACCAATTGGTGCTCAGTTTATTGTTTGATCTAATGACCAATGTATCCAGAAAGCTTAAACAAGAATCTTTTTCAACCTCATAAGTAAATTGTAGTCTATTGTGGAAACTATTAAATGTATCGAGCAATATTGGCAAATCTTCTAATTTAATGCATGTAATAATATCATCCACATCGCGTCGCAGACAAATGTTCTCTGCTCGAGAGTATTACGCGATGTTCTGTGTGTACCCCCCGAACAACGAGGACGCAAGTGCTGCAGCGTGAGAATTTGCGCGGGAATTACCCACGGCTCCGAACGCCAAGTAAAAATTCATTTCCACCAATTTTTAGAACGTAGCAACAACACGTTCCATGAAAAATAAATTAAGTGACCAGTGTTAGTAGCCGTGCAGTGAAGTGAATATTCGGTACGTTGACCTGGAGGCACCTGACATTGCGACCCTTAACTTTGGGTAGTGTCGTATACCTGGGATCAGCTGTGCACTGGGCTCGTCCATCGATGACCAGGATCGGTTCAGTGACCCAGTGACACAAGTTTTCAAGTTGCAGGTGAATTTTCTATAAGGGTGAGTTTTAGTTACTTTAATGGTGATCATTCATTTTTAAATTTAACGCAAGCTATGGCTTATTTCCGGCGATAATTCTCAAAATTCTCGTACGAAAATATTTATTCGGGCTTTTTAAACAGACTTATTCGTTATCAGCAACAGTGCTGGCCGTTATTGAGTTACGGATTTTTATCACAATAACGAACTACGATCACTTTTCGTTAATTTCCTGTTACATTACCTTTTCGTGGATATGTTATTAACACAAGGAATTTTACGTATTCCTTATCCTCCCACTTCAAATAATTATTATTTTCGAATCTTCTAAAAAAAATGTGTATTCGTCTTTTTACGTTACACGTGATTTTCATCCATTTATCCTTTATACATTATTCACTTTAAATGGCAAACAAACCATGGCAAAATGTTCGATTTTTTTGTTACGTCTTTTTCATTTGCCATTCTACGCAATTTCCTTCGATGCATGCCGCCTTGCTTGTTCGTAGTCGCAGCGCGGCCCGGCGCGCGGCCACGCTAGCGCGGGACCTCCAGCGGAAGGCTCGCGCTCTGATTGGTCGGTGCTTTTTATTAATATCTCGTTAACGAAACCTCGGAGGGCATTTTCGCAAAGGAAAAAGTTGTTTGCAATAACCCCCCGAATCACCCCCTTTAAGGAACCGCAGCATTTTTGGGACACCCTGTATAATCATCTTCGTCAATATCGCTAATATCAATATTAATGTCGATATCGTCTTCAAAATCCATTTTTGGCGTCCTTTATGCACGAAATGGCGGAAGTATTTGATAGTTTAAAATTTCAATGCGTTGCCGGGGAATAGAATCTCTGGAGTGGAGGGGGACTATCACGTGACGGTACATGGGTGATGGAATCGTCACGTGCACATACGGCCACCAGAGTTCTGCAATGGGCGGGTCTGACCCGCCCGTCACCCGGCCGTGACGTCGATTCACCCGCCCGCCCGTACCCGTATCTGCACTCACCCGGTGATACCCGCTACGAAGCTATCCATACCCGCCCGGACCCGCTGGCGGGTTAGCGGGTCAGCGTCGATTTCTACCCGCCCGAAGCTGTCGCGACACGTACTTGACTCACCCGTGGTCGCGCTGTTATCCGTTCGTACTCGTGCCTTTAGCTGCACTTCAATTCCGACTTTACTGGTACTTTATTCGGCAGTTGTTATATCAAGATGCGGATTTATTTCATTCTACGAATGAACAGTATGGCATGCATTGTATCAAATTCAAGAAATTATGGATACATGCAAAAATTTAATTTAAATTGAAATAATAAATCAACAAAAATACTTGTAATACGCTATAAAACTTTATGCTATTCATACTTTAAAAGCTTTTATGTTTCTCTGCAGTATTGGAATTTTTGTTACTTTCCCTTTGTTCATAATTATAATATAAATAAAATATTAACTCTGTTTGAACGCGCGGGTATTAGCGGGTATAGCGTAGCGCGGGTATTAGCGGGTATAGCGCGGATTCGGGCGAATCAGATAAAAGTTCCGTCAGCTCCGGGCGGGTATGGGCGGATAGAAATCGACGCTGACCCGCTTACCCGCCGGCGGGTCCGGGCGAGTCGGGTGAATCGAAAGACGGACGTGTAAACCCGCGATATATCCGCCCGTTGCAGAACTCTGACGGCCACTTTTTTTTTTTTTTTTTTTTTTTTGACGTGGAGAAATCCCTAACGGATACCCCGCCCCCCGGGGGAGGGACGGGGTTATGTGGGACTTGCACCCACTAAAACTCCACGGTGGTCGTCCTCGGGCGCGGAGCCGCGCGCTTGAGGGGGAGGACTTTTTGCGGGAGCAAACTAGCGATTCATCCGCCACCTCCCCCTCAGCGCAGTGCAGACTCCGCGCTCAACAACGCCGCGCAGTAACGCGCGGGGTCTTCCCAAAACTCCGGCGTCGCGAGACGGACCACGCGTCCGCGACGCCACTTCTGGGGGGGTCGCATGATGTTGTAAGGGGATGAGGGTGCCCCCCGGCACCCCCACCCCGCGACCCCCCGCGGGCGAGCAGTGACCCGGACGCGGCCCGAAGAGTCGCGGCCGGGCGGGGAGGCGGCACTAGGTCATATGGTCAATTGAACGCCGCACTCACCCTTTACCTGCTCGACCGCCTTCCTCGGGAGCGCGCTAAAAATGGCACCAATGGCGCGGCTCCCGGGGGAGCAGCAGATGGTCGGCTGCTCCCCCCGGGGGGGGGGGGGGCTCTGACACGAGGACCCCCCCCCCCCCTGATCGTAACTCCGCCGTCGCGCGCCGCGCCCCGCCACGACGCGACGCCGACGGCAACTCGCGGCTAAGGTCGTCTCCTTCCCGAGGCGCCCTGAAAAGGGCGCCTCCGACCCTGGGTAATGCCGACGGGGAGCGGGGGTGACGCACAAAACTACGTCACCGCCCTACCTCCCCCGGCCCCGGGTCATCTCCTTCCCGTCCTCCTTCCAGCACTCCGAGGGGCGGCTTTGCGGGACGGATGCCCGGTGCGGATCCGGTCCCGCTCGGCCTCCTCCTTCTCTTCCATCACCGCCTCCGCAAAAGCGGAGACGGCCCTCCAACACTCCCGGTCTCCCGCCATCCGACGCACGACCGTCGGCAGCGAGAGATCGGGGCCCAGCTGCGCCTCGAGGACACGCCGATCGTCCACCCACTCCCGGCATCTAGCCAGGGCGTGGTCGGCCGTGTCCTCGTCGCCCGAGTCGCAGCTGAAGCACTGCGACGACTCCTCCCGCCCTATGCGACGCAGGTATGTGCCGAAGCAACCGACACCTGTTATGACCTGCGTCAGGCGGAAGGTCAGCCTGCCATACCCGCGCCCCACCCATTCGTCCAGAATGGGCAGAAGCGCCCCGACAACGCGACCCTCCCGATGTTTCGGGAGGGCCAACCACTGGTGCCATTTGGCCACCATGCGTTGCCGGGCCTGGCCCCGCACCACTTCATGTCCGTCGGCATTCGGGCCCCCAGCGTCGCAGAGATCACGGACGGCGGAATAAACTTCCGCCTCCATCTCCGCGAGCAGGTGGAATGGGGAGGGACCCAGCCAAAGCGGACAGTTCGGCGTGTGACACCGTGCGATACGCTCGCACGGATCGGAGGACCGCCTGGCGGCGAACCCTTGCCAAGAGCTCACGCCCGACGCGGCAGTCCTCCAGGTCGCCGGCCCATATAGGCGCGCCGTACAGCGCCATGGACCGGACGACCGTCACATATAGCCGCCGAACCCCCTCGTGTGGTCCACCCAGGTTGGGCATGATTCGCCTGAGGGCGAATACCTGCTTCTCCAACCTGGGGGCGAGGGCTTTGAAGTGGCGCGTGAATCGCCAGTAGGTGTCCAGGGTCAGACCGAGATACTTCATCTCTCGGCCGACCCTGATGCAGGCGTCCCCGATCCTCAGGGACGCTCCGTTGGGGACACCGCTCCCAACCCTGTCCGCGAGCCACATCGCCTCGGTTTTCTCCAAGGCGACTCGCAGACCGAGCGTCCCGATCGAGGCTATTACGCGTCGCAGCGCTTCCTCGGCGAGGCTGATCGCCTCCCTCCAATTTTGCCCCGAGGCCACCACCAGGGTGTCGTCGGCATAGCACACCAACGACACCCCCAGCGATGGCATCACGATCCGCAGTACCGCGTCGTAGGCGAGGATCCACAACAGGGGCCCTAAAACGGACCCCTGCGGGACCCCGCGGTACACATACGTCACCCCGTCGCCCTCCCGGCCGACGTACGAGACCACACGGCCGTGGAGAAAGTCCCAGACCAGGCGGCGAAGGTAGAGCGGGACGTTGTGATACAACAACGCCCGCTCGATCGCCGCCCAGGAGACGGTGTTAAAGGCGTTGGCGATGTCCAGCGACACAGCCACTCCCACACCGCCCCCCCCCCCCCCCTCGACCGCCCGGCGCGACAGCGATCGTACCATCTGGATGGCATCGATGGTCGATCACCGCCGCCTGAAGCCGTATTGGCGGTCGGACAGGTCCGGGCCCACGGCCTCCAGGTGCTCGCACAGGCGGGCAGCTATTACTCTCTCGAGCAGCTTGCCCGCCTCGTCCAGGAGGCAAATCGGCCGATACGCCGAGGGTGACTCCGCGGGTCTACCGGGCTTCCGGAGGAGAACCAGCCTCGCCTCCTACCAGGCGGGAGGGGGGGGGGTGTATCTGCCGGTCTTCAAGATGGCGTCGAACAACCGCTTGAGACCGGCTCCTAGGGCGCTCAAAGCGCAGGCCCACACTCGCCCGGGCACACCGTCGGGACCCGGAGCCGCGTTCTGCTTGCGCATGCGCGCCACAGCGGAAGCGAGCTCCTCGTCGCTGACCCCAGGGGCGTCGGAGGTGTCCGCGCCCCTGTCCAACCACGGATCCCCGGACTCGTCGGCGCCACCCTCCCCGTGTACAGGGGGAGGGGGGAACAGCGCCTCTAGAACTTGTTCTAGGAGCCGGGGATCGAGGCCTTCCGTGACCGGCTCTGACGGCCACTGCCGTAGATGTTCCCCCCTCTACTTCGGACATTCTTCTGGTGGAATCTTAAGACGGTGTCAAGACATGTAAAACGTCGTCTTGAAAATATAACCTCGCTTTACCGTCTATTTTGACACATGTGACGTCATACAAGGATTTACTTATTTGAAAAAGATTTTCCTCAAGCAAATGCTCAAGACACGACCTCAAGACGCAACTATGAATCTAGGCGGCATCTTAAGCAAATGCTTGAGATGGTCTTGATCTCAAGACGCGACTGTGAATACCGCCCCAAGTCTTTCATAATGTTGTATTTTACATGTTCGTTTACGTTAAACTGAGATATGTTTCTTTTTTTCTAATATGCGGTACCTTGTATTCTAAGTTTATTAAATATTTTCTAATTAATCCTACCATTAACCTTGATTAAATATGTAAATTATATTATACGCGTGGTAATACGTATTCAGTGGATTGGTGGATTTTGTGTTAAATTCGAGTTTTCAGATATGTAGCGAACATACAAGAAGCAAACAAAGGATCGAAGCTGAATAAAATCGTTTAAACGTATGATTTCTTTTCAATGTTGACGTTGCAAAAAAGAATATACACATTTTTAGCGTTTTTGGGCCATTTCGTTTGATTAATTTTGTCGTTGTCAATACATTTCCATGCTGATCTACCATCACGTATCATGCATGAATATGAACCGTTCTGAGGATGAAGACCCGTTAAGAAATGCGGCACTTAGTAATTTATATTTTTTATTACATATTGATATCGGTTGTGGAGCAGCGGTAATTTTACAATTAATTTCTTTAATAATGTCGCCATTATCATATTTGTGTCCAGTACATAGTGCGCGAAGCAGCTTATGGCGCTGAAAGCAGACTTTGGCGCTGAACGTATTTAACCTGCCGGCGGGCGCTGGCGTGTACTCGGTACACGGGAGTCTATTTTGGCTGAAAAAACCGTTTTACCGTGATGTATTCTACTCAGCACCGGTATGTATGTTTTCAGCGAACATTTTTGCATCATGCTACGTACTTGTCAGGTTCAAATTCAATTTGGAAGTGTCTTTGATTGAATGAAAACGAAAGTATGCCGCCGTATCCTGCGGCCAACGCGCTCGTGTACTCACAAGTTTTCCAGTTATCCGCCTCCGATTGCTTTGATTTCTGGATATGTTTTAGAGAACAGAAAAATAACATATACGTGTTTTTTTATTTCGGCCTGTTTGCATGTTTAGGGGATGAAACCACCCCTCAATGGTTTTCCAGGTATCCGCCTCCGATTGCTTTGATTTTTGGATATGTTTTAGAGGACCGAAAAATAACATATACGTTGTGACGTCCCACTATTTTTGCGCGGTCATAACTAGCATCTTCCCTATAAATCACTCCACAACTCCACCAAAACCACCTCTAACTTCAACTCTTACCCTTTTCCCCAACCGGCAGAACATCTAGACGATGCACCTTAGCGGTCCCCATCTCTAGATGATCAAACACGCAATCCCCTTCCCCTCTTCGGCCTTAGAGGCGCGATATCCTCCCACACATATTTTATACAGGGTGTCCCAAAAATGCTGCGGTTCCTTAAAGGGGGTGATTCGGGGGGTGATTGCAAACAACTTTTTCCTTTGCGAAAATGCCCTCCGAGGTTTCGTTAACGAGATATTAATAAAAAGCACCGACCAATCAGAGCGCGAGCCTTCCGCTGGAGGTCCCTCGCTAGCGTGGCCGCGCGCCGGGCCGCGCTGCGACTACGAACAAGCAAGGCGGCATGCATCGAAGGAAATTGCGTAGAATGGCAAATGAAAAAGACGTAACAAAAAATCCAACCTTTTGCCATGGTTTGTTTGCCATTTAAAGTGAATAATGAATAAAGGATAAATGGATGAAAATCACGTGTAACGTAAAAAGACGAATACACATTTTTTTTAGAAGTTTCGAAAATAATAATTATTTGAAGTGGGAGGATAAGGAATACGTAAAATTCCTTGTGTTAATAACATATCCACGAAAAGGTAATGTAACAGGAAATTAACGAAAAGTGATCGTAGTTCGTTATTGTGATAAAAATCCGTAACTCAATAACGGCCAGCACTGTTGCTGATAACGAATAAGTCTGTTTAAAAAGCCCGAATAAATATTTTCGTACGAGAATTTTGAGAATTATCGCCGGAAATAAGCCATAGCTTGCGTTAAATTTAAAAATGAATGATCACCATTAAAGTAACTAAAACTCACCCTTGTAGAAAATTCACCTGCAACTTGAAAACTTGTGTCACTGGGTCACTGAACCGATCCTGGTCATCGATGGACGAGCCCAGTGCACAGCTGATCCCAGGTATACGACACTACCCAAAGTTAAGGGTCGCAATGTCAGGTGCGTCCAGGTCAACGTACCGAATATTTACTTCACTGCACGGCTACTAACACTGATCACTTTATTTACTTTTTATGGAACGTGTTGTTCCTACGTTTTAAAGCCGCGACGCTAACCGACGAAACGTATCCTCGCTTGGTGTTTCGATATTGGGATATTCTAGCGCAAATGCTCGCGCAGCAGCACTTGCGTTCCCGTCGTTCCGGGCGTAGACCCAGAACATACGGTAGTATTCCTGGGCTGTGAACATTTCTGCAACGCGATTTCTAGCTGACTGACAGGATTTTTTCCAAGCAACTTCCGCTACCCCCAAGTAGCTTCTCTGGTTCCATTATGAGTTAACTCCCACCAAGCCAAGAGGCTTTAGGTAAAAAGAAGCCAGCACATTTTCGGAACACACGTGTTTTGCAGAAGTGCAACGAAAACTTTCACAAAAGCCCGCGCTCCGTCCTTCTACTGCCAATGTACCCATTGCTTCGAGATAGAAAACAGACACCACGTGTATCGGTTGGAAAGGGTCCGAAGGGAAGAGACGCAGAAAGTCTTCGAGTTGCTATAAAGAAGAAAATGCATACCATTCCTGTTTCCCCTTTTTGACACCCTGAGTTCACGTCTGCTACGAGGCGGAACCAATTAAGTCATAAATTATCCGAAACTGTAGGAAACCGTTCTCTACCGCCGACTTGCGCGACAATACGGTCATAAACCGCGGCCCTGGCGAAATGCTCTGGCTGATCAGCCTGATTAATTTTGGAGAACTAGAAATTACAGAGTATTATCCAGCATCAATACGTCTCGCGGAGAGACACAGGAAAAGAAGGGATAGTCCGCTGACTGCGCGTAGTCCCGCCTGCTTCGTCCTACCCTCAAATTAAAGACGGATCCCTTATCTCTCGTGTCTAAACACGCGCTCGAATTTTCAAACAAAAGCACGCGTCGACGTATTCCGTTGGAGAGAAGGCGGGTTTGAAGTTCGATTGGTTCTGAACTAACCAATCGGGCCTGCTTATCTCTCGTGTCTAAACACGCGCTCGAATTTCCAAACAAAAGCATGCGTCGACGTATTCCGTGCGAGAGAAGGTGGGCCTTGTGGAGGAGATATCGCTGTGAAGAGGGCCTCTTCAGGACAGTGGCCGTTTGGGAGGGATGCAGGGCAGATTGGTTAGTTTGGGGCCAATCGGACCTCAAGCCCACAATCTCTCGCACCGAATACGTCGACGCGTGCTTGTGTTTTGAAATTCGAGCACGTGTTTATACTCGAGAGATAAGGGATCCGTCTTTAATTTGAGGGTGCGACGAAGCAGGCGGGACTACGCGCAGTCAGCGGACTATCCCTTCTTTTCCTGTGTCTCTCCGCGAGACGTATTGATGCTGGATAATACTCTGTAATTTCTAGTTCTCCAAAATTAATCAGGCTGATCAGCCAGAGCATTTCGCCAGGGTCGCGGTTTATGACCGTATTGTCCCGCAAGTCGGCGGTAGAGAACGGTTTCCTACAGTTTCGGATAATTTATGACTTACTTGGTTCCGCCTCGTAGCAGACGTGAACTCAGGGTGTCAAAAAGGGGAAACAGGAATGGTATGCATTTTCTTCTTTATAGCAACTCGAAGACTTTCTGCGTCTCTTCCCTTCGGACCCTTTCCAACCGATACACGTGGTGTCTGTTTTCTATCTCGAAGCAATGGGTACATTGGCAGTAGAAGGACGGAGCGCGGGCTTTTGTGAAAGTTTTCGTTGCACTTCTGCAAAACACGTGTGTTCCGAAAATGTGCTGGCTTCTTTTTACCTGAAGCCTCTTGGCCTGGTGGGGGTCAACTCATAATGGAACGAGAGAAACTATTTGGGGGTAGAAGAAGTCGCTTGGAATAAATCCTGTCAGTCAGCAGTCAGCAATCGCGTCGCAGACAAATGTTCTCTGCTCGAGAGTATTACGCGATGTTCTGTGTGTACCCCCCGAACAACGAGGACGCAAGTGCTGCAGCGTGAGAATGTGCGCGGGAATTACCCACGGCTCCGAACGCCAAGTAAAAATTCATTTCCACCAATTTTTATAACGTAGCAACACGTTCCATGAAAAGTAAATTAAGTGATCAGTGTTAGTAGCCGTGCCGTGAAGTGAATATTCGGTACGTTGACCTGGACGCACCTGACATTGCGACCCTTAACTTTGGGTAGTGTCGTATACCTGGGATCAGCTGTGCACTGGGCTCGTCCATCGATGACCAGGATCGGTTCAGTGACCCAGTGACACAAGTTTTCAAGTTGCAGGTGAATTTTCTACAAGGGTGAGTTTTAGTTACTTTAATGGTGATCATTCATTTTTAAATTTAACGCAAGCTATGGCTTATTTCCGGCGATAATTCTCAAAATTCTCGTACGAAAATATTTATTCGGGCTTTTTAAACAGACTTATTCGTTATCAGCAACAGTGCTGGCCGTTATTGAGTTACGGATTTTTATCACAATAACGAACTACGATCACTTTTCGTTAATTTCCTGTTACATTACCTTTTCGTGGATATGTTATTAACACAAGGAATTTTACGTATTCCTTATCCTCCCACTTCAAATAATTATTATTTTCGAATCTTCTAAAAAAAAGGTGTATTCGTCTTTTTACGTTAAACGTGATTTTCATCCATTTATCCTTTATTCATTATTCACTTTAAATGGCAAACAAACCATGGCAAAAGGTTGGATTTTTTTGTTACGTCTTTTTCATTTGCCATTCTACGCAATTTCCTTCGATGCATGCCGCCTTGCTTGTTCGTAGTCGCAGCGCGGCCCGGCGCGCGGCCACGCTAGCGCGGGACCTCCAGCGGAAGGCTCGCGCTCTGATTGGTCGGTGCTTTTTATTAATATCTCGTTAACGAAACCTCGGAGGGCATTTTTGCAAAGGAAAAAGTTGTTTGCAATAACCCCCCGAATCACCCCCTTTAAGGAACCGCAGCATTTTTGGGACACCCTGTATAAACAAGTCCCTCGTCCTAAAAACCCACATTACTCGAGACCACGTCTCACCCCTCTCTATGACCAATTAAATCCCGCAAACTCCATCCAACGGTTGAGTATACCGTTCAAAGCCAAAGGACCCCCCCCCCCCCCCCCCCCCGAATATGCTATTGCGGCGCATATTTCGCGCATGACTCATCAACACGAGCTAATTATATAACATATTTTAAACATGAGTCATCGCGCATACCTCAAATTCCACGCATACCAAACATTCCAGCGTTTCCTATAAATACAAGCGCCACATGGACCGCGCACCTTCAGTTCGGCAACAGCCACCTTCAGTTCGGCAAGAGCCACCTGTAGAGTCACTTAAACCATTAATTCAGTAAACACCTTCAGAGTCACACCATCAACACATTGTAACAAATTTATCAATTATCAATCTAGTTATTATATAAGATCAGTGAGTGTGTGTGTGTGTGAAGGATCATTCCTCTACTCATCAACTGTAAGCGATTACTACGTTATTATTAACCATAATATAAGTGCATATCGCCTCCATTATTATTCATTGCTAGCGCTTATTGCTTTATTTTGTTTATCCTTATATTCTTTCGCATTATTATTTTGCTAACGCTTATTCAATTAATTTGCTTTGTATTGCTTATACACATTAGTTAAGCTTGTTGCATTCACGTCAACTGCGTTAATGCTAATACTTACGCGTTTCATGCTCATATATACAGGGTGTTCCGAAAATGCTGCGGTATCTTAAAGGGGGTGATTCGGGGGATGATTGCAAATAACTTTTTTCTTTGCGAAAATGCCCTCCGAGGTTTCGTTAATGAGATATTAATAAAAAGCACCGACCAATCAGAGCGCGAACCTTCCGCTGGAGCTCCCGCGCTAGCGTGGCCGCGCGCCGGGCCGCGCTGCGACTACGAACAAGCAAGGCGGCATGCATCGAAGGAAATTGCGTAGAATGGCAAATGAAAAAGACGTAACAAAAAAATCCAACCTTTTGCCATGGTTTGTTTGCCATTTAAAGTGAATAATGAATAAAGGATAAATTGATGAAAATCACGTGTAACGTAAAAAGACGAATACACATTTTTTTTAGAAGATTCGAAAATAATAATTATTTGAAGTGGGAGGATAAGGAATACGTAAAATTCCTTGTGTTAATAACATATCCATGAAAAGGTAATGTAACAGGAAATTAACGAAAAGTGATCGTAGTTCGTTATTGTGCTAAAAATCCGTAGTTCAATAACGGCCAACACTGTTGTTGATAATGAATAAGTTGGTTTAAAAACTCGGAAGACAAATTTACGTACGGAAATTTGGAGAATCATCTCCGGAAATAAGCCGTAGCCTGCGTTAAATTTAAAAAATAATAGTCGCCAATAATGTAACTAAAACTCACCCTTTCGGAAATTCACCTGCAGCTTAAAAACCTGTGTCCACTAGGTCACTGAACCGATCCTGGTCATCGCCGAGTGCACAGCTGATCTCAGGTACACGATACTATCCAAAGTTAAGGTTCGCAACGTCAAGTGCGTCCGGGTTAATGTAACGAATATTCACTTCACTGCACGGCTACTAACACTGATCACTTAATTTATTTTTCATGGAACGTGTTGTTGCTAGGTTATAAAAATTGGTGGAAATGAATTTTTACTTGGCGTTCGGAGCCGTGGGTAATTCCCGCGCAAATTCTCACGCTGCAGCACTTGCGTCCTCGTTGTTCGGGGGGTACACACAGAACATCGTGTAATACTCTTGTGACGGTTGTCACTCCGGTCGGTTAGGTTTGGGAAGGATGGCCTCAGTCGGCTAGCCAGGGTTGATTGAATCCTTCCGTAATGGTTTAATTTAGGTTTATTCACTAGGACTATTATTTACACTATATACAATACTTTGGACGCGGGGCACTCCGTGCTAATCGTGGTCGAGCCGTCGTTGCGCGGCGGCGCGGTTCGCGGTACGGCGGCGTTCGGTCTACGGCGGATACGTCCGCTTATCGGAACAATTCGGTCGCTCCGCGCCTGGTGTCTCCTTATCGGGACGGTATGAGAGAGAGACCGGGCAGCTTCCAGCGTCTCTCTAACGGGACAGGAGTTGGAAGAGACCGGGCAGCATCCGGGCGTCTCTATCCAACACGAGGGGCGGGAATGAGACCGGGCAACGTCCTGCGTCTCTTTAACGGGACAGGCGTTGGAAGAGACCGGGCAACGTCCTGCGTCTCTTTAACGGGACAGGCGTTGGACGAGACCGGTCAGCATCCGGGCGTCTCCGTCCAAGACCTAGGAGCGGGAAAGAGACCGGGCAACTTCCTGCGTCTCTTTAACGGGACAGGTGTTGGACGAGACCGGGCAGCATCCCGGCGTCTCTGTCCAAGACCTAGGAGCGGGAAAGAGACCGGGCAGCATCCGGGCGTCTCTGTCCAAGACCTAGGGGCGGGAAAGAGACCGGGCAACGTCCTGCGTCTCTTTACCGGAACGGTGTCGGGAACGGGATAGGAGGCGATCTGGTGATCGGCGGATACACGAAGTCTTTTACACCGAGGTTTGCGCCGGGCAACATCCAGGCAGGTCAGGTGGTGGGGGTCCGTCTCCCCACTCGAACTACTTTGCCTTGGAATCGTTGCGGCATATGTTCCGATTCTCGGGAATTCCCAGCAGCGAGAAACCGACGCGATCTAGCGGCGCGGTGGGGAGTGAGCGTCGTAGCGCTGACGCGTCGCGGGCCCGGTGCGCTTCGGGCGAGTTCGGTCGGGTTCGGTCGCGGTCGCCCGCGTGCGCTCGGCCTCTCGCTCACTCCCGATCGTACCGCCGCGCGCTCGATTCCTCGCGCTGGGACGCTACGTCACACTCTTGAGCAGAGAACATTTGTCTGCGACGCGATTGCTGACTGCTGACTGACAAGATTTTTTCCAAGCGACTTCTTCTACCCCCAAATAGTTTCTCTCGTTCCATTATGAGTTGACCACCACCAGGCCAAGAGGCTTCAGGTAAAAAGAAGCCAGCACATTTTCGGAACACACGTGTTTTGCTGTAGTGCAACGAAAACTTTCACAAAAGCCCGCGCTCCGTCCTTCTACTGCCAATGTACCCATTGCTTCGAGATAGAAAACAGACACCACGTGTATCGGTTCGAAAGGGTCCGAAGAGAAGAGAAACAGAAAGTCTTCGAGTTGCTATAAAGAAAAAAATCCTGCTTCCTGTTTCCCTTTTCCGATACCCTGAGTTCACGTCTGCTACGAGGCGGAACCAAGTAAGTCATAAATTATCCGAAACTGTAGGAAACCGTTCTCTGCCGCCGACTTGCGGACAATACGGTCATAAACCGCGACCCTGGCGAAATGCTCTGGTTGATCAGCCTAATTAATTTTGGAGAACTAGAAATTACAGAGTATTATCCAGCATCAATACGTCCCGCGGAGAGACACAGGAAAAGAAGGGATAGTCCGCTGACTGCGCGTAGTCCCGCCTGCTTCGTCCTACCCTCAAATTAAAGACGGATCCCTTATCTCTCGAGTATAAACACGTGCTCGAATTTCAAAACACAAGCACGCATCGACGTATTCCGTTGGAGAGAAGGCGGGCATCAAGTTCGATTGGTCCTGAACTAACCAATCGGGCCTGCTTATCTCTCGTGTCTAAACACGCGCTCGAATTTCCAAACAAAAGCATGCGTCGACGTATTCCGTGCGAGAGAAGGTGTGCCTTGTGGAGGAGATATCGCTGTGAAGAGGGCCTCTTCAGGACAGTAGCCGTTTGGGAGGGATGCAGGGCAGATTGGTTAGTTTGGGGCCAATCGAACCTCAAGCCCACAGTCACTCGCACCGAATACGTCGACGCGTGGTTTTGTTTTGAAATTCGAGCGCGTGTTTAGACACGAGAGATAAGGGATCCGTCTTTAATTTGAGGGTAGGACGAAGCTGGCGAGACTACGCGCAGTCAGCGGACTATCCCTTCTTTTCCTGTGTCTCTCCGCGGGACGTATTGATGCTGGATAATACTCTGTAATTTCTAGTTCTCCAAAATTAATCAGGCTGATCAGCCAGAGCATTTCGTCAGGGTCGCGGTTTATGACCGTATTGTCCCGCAAGTCGGCGGTAGAGTACGGTTTCCTACAGTTTCGGATAATTTATGACTTAATTGGTTTCGCCTCGTAGCAGACGTGAACTCAGGGTGTCAGAAAGGGGAAACAGGAATGGTATGCATTTTCTTCTTTATAGCAACTCGAAGACTTTCTGCGTCTCTTCCCTTCGGACCCTTTCGAACCGATACACGTGGTGTCTGTTTTCTATCTCGAAGCAATGGGTACATTGGCAGTAGAAGGACGGAGCGCGGGCTTTTGTGAAAGTTTTCGTTGCACTTCTGCAAAACACGTGTGTTCCGAAAATGTGCTGGCTTCTTTTTACCTAAAGCCTCTTGGCTTGGTGGGAGTTAACTCATAATGGAACCAGAGAAGCTACTTGGGGGTAGCGGAAGTTGCTTGGAAAAAATCCTGTCAGTCAGCTAGAAATCGCGTTGCAGAAATGTTCACAGCCCAGGAATACTACCGTATGTTCTGGGTCTACGCCCGGAACGACGGGAACGCAAGTGCTGCTGCGCGAGCATTTGCGCTAGAATATCACAATATCGAAACACCAAGCGAGGATACGTTTCGTCGGTTAGCGTCGCGGCTTTATAACGTAGGAACAACACGTTCCATAAAAAGTAAATAAAGTGATCAGTGTTAGTAGCCGTGCAGTGAAGTGAATATTCAGTACGTTGACCTGGACGCACCTGACATTGCGACCCTTAACTTTGGGTAGTGTCGTATACCTGGGATCAGCTGTGCACTGGGCTCGTCCATCGATGACCAGCATCGGTTCAGTAACCCAGTGACACAAGTTTTCAAGTTGCAGGTGAATTTTCGACAAGGGTGAGTTTTAGTTACTTTAATGGTGATCATTCATTTTTAAATTTAACGCAAGCTATGGCTTATTTCCGGCGATAATTCTCAAAATTCTCGTACGAAAATATTTATTCGGGCTTTTTAAACAGACTTATTCGTTATCAGCAACAGTGCTGGCCGTTATTGAGTTACGGATTTTTATCACAATAACGAACTACGATCACTTTTCGTTAATTTCCTGTTACATTACCTTTTCGTGGATATGTTATTAACACAAGGAATTTTACGTATTCATTATCCTCCCACTTCCAATAATTATTATTTTCGAATCTTCTAAAAAAAATGTGTATTCGTCTTTTTACGTTACACGTGATTTTCATCAATTTATCCTTTACTCATTATTCACTTTAAATGGCAAACAAACCATGGCCAAAGGTTGGATTTTTTTGTTACGTCTTTTTCATTTGCCATTCTACGCAATTTCCTTCGATGCATGCCGCCTTGCTTGTTCGTAGTCGCAGCGCGGCCCGGCGCGCGGCCACGCTAGCGCGGGAGCTCCAGCGGAAGGCTCGCGCTCTGATTGGTCGGTGCTTTTTATTAATATCTCGTTAACGAAACCTCGGAGGGCATTTTCGCAAAGGAAAAAGTTGTTTGCAATCATCCCCCGAATCACCCCCTTTAAGATACCGCAGCATTTTCGGAACACCCTGTATATATTACTATTAATACCGTTTATATAAATGTTTGTCCTAATGCTTAACGTCCCACGCATTTTGTATAATACTTCTACCGCTATCGCATGAGGTACGCATGTCATGTTCATAAGCGTTTAAATAAATAATGCTTTTATTCTACACAACTATCGACTTATTGCATTACTCCAGCAAATATCCAAGTCATAACAAACCATCGCAACGGCAGATATTGTGTCGCGAGCGCCGGGAGTTCTTACAGTGTTTACAAGGCTTACTTTCGCTTACCGTCTCGCACGTCTATTAGAAAGAAATACAAAGCTTGACTCCTTATCTCTATGCAGTAGTAAATCCAATTACCTAGCTTAATAAAAACCACCAGTGCTCTAACGGGTGTCACTCTGGTGAGCGATCATTGCTAAACCCTCCCTGGTTGATTGCGGTACGAAGCCGGTCTTCGAGGCCCAAATTCCCATTTACCTCGCGGTACGAAGCCGGTCTTCGAGGCCCAAATCCCATCTACCTTGTGGTACGAAGCTGGTCTTCGAAGCCCAAATTCCCATTTACCTTGCGGTACGAAGCTGGTCTTCGAAGCCCAAATTCCTTTTACCTTGCGGTACGAAGCTGGTCTTCAAAGCCCAAAATTCCATTTACCTCGCGGTACGAAGCTAGCCTTCGAACCTAAACTTCCTGTACTTCCCCAACGTGTCCCAGTCCTATATCCCGCCACCCAGGACGTGACAACGTGTCTTTTTAGTTTGGCCTGTTTGCATGTTTAGGGGGTGAAACCACCCCTCAATGGTTTTCCAGTTATCCGCCTCTGATTGCTTTCATTTTTTGGATATGTTTTAGAGGACCGAAAAATAACATACACGTGTTTTTTTATTTTGGCCTGTTTGCATGTTTAGGGGTGAAACCACCTCTCAATGGTTTTCCAGGTATCCGCCTCCGATTGCTTTGATTTTTGGATATGTTTTAGAGGACCGAAAAATAACATATACGTGTTTTTTTATTTTGGTCTGTTTGCATGTTTAGGGGGTGAAACCACCCCTCAATGGTTTTCCAGGTATCCGCCTCCGATTGCTTTGATTTTTGGATAAGTTTTAGAGGACCGAAAAATAACATATACGTGTCTTTTTATTTTGACCTGTTTGCATGTTTAGGGGGTGAAACCACCCCTCAATGGTTTTCCTGGTATCCGCCTCCGATTGCTTTGATTTTTGGATATGTTTTAGAGGACCGAAAAATAACATATACGTGTGTGACGTCCCACTATTTTTCGCGCGGTATTTTAACACCACTTCCTCACAAATCCATCCACAACTCCATCAAAAACCCTCATACTTAAGCCTTACCCCCTTTTTCAAACCCAACTGACCGTTTGGACGATGCACCTTAGCGGTCCCCATCTCGAAACGGTCAATCCAGATTCCTGATCACCTTGACGATGTACCTTAGCGGTCCCCATCTCAAGATGGTCAACTACGACCTCCAAATCTACTTCAAACAAATCCCTCGTCCTTAAAACCCTCTCTTAAATCGAGACTACGTCTCACGCCCTCTCTATGACCAAAGAAGTCAGTACCCCGTTTACCCCTATCCGATACGACCTCCTAAACTCCACCAAATGGGTTGAGTATTCCGCTTCAAAGCCCCATGCAAAAACCCCAGAAATGTTACTGCGACACAAATTTACGAACGTGATCAACACGTGATCATTACTGCGACGCAGATTTGGCGTACGTGCGATGGAACACACCGCACATACCCTTCACCCATTACCAGTACAAGACAAGGCCACATAAAACCCCTAAACACCGACTCTATTAATAAGTAATTGCGACGCATCTTCAAAGATCAGTCAAGGTGCATACCGCGCAGACTCTTCACCCCTAACAATCCCGACCATAGTATAAATACAAGGCCCAAAACGGCCAGAGACCTTCTGACTCTTCTACGGAACGCTCTTCTACGGAAATCACTCCCGCGAAGTGTCTCATTACGCTGCTTTGATATCTCTACTGTGTTAGCTTACTGCGTCATTAAATTCAGTGCTCTACAGCAAATATCGTAAGCCATTACTATTTCATATTATTTTACTTATATCATTTCCATACAATTTATTATTTCTTTGTTAATAATGCTTATTGCGGATTTATATCGATATTGTGTATTTCAAATATTATCGAAATTCTTATTAATTACTAAACGCTCATTGCATTTTTGTGTATTAATCTTATTCACGCTTACTGCGTTCATATCTCTTCTTTCATTATTGCTTACTACATATATATATATATATATATATATATATATATATATATATATATATTTTGTACAACGAACTTTTATTGTATTTCATATTATTTCTCTAACGCTTATTGCATTTTTGTGTATTATTAACGTTCATTGCTAAACGTACTTCTTTCTCCGGTTTATATACCTGTTACTCATGTCCATACATATATTTCATATCTTATACGACTTTATATAAATGTATTGTGTAAATGCTCAAAGTCCCACGCATTATTATAATTTAACACTTCAACAAAGCTAATAAACTGCATTGTTTTAACCACGCTTCGAATTATTTGTGTTTACCCATTGGTTACGGAAGATAGACAAATCCAAACAAATAAGCTAGTGAAACAGCTGATTCTAGTTCGCGAACGCAAGAGCAGTTACCGTGTTTACTAACATACTTTTGCATGGCCAGTGTATAGCCACACGTTTAGACGAGTTTCTCAGAAATATTACGTGTAACTTCTTTCGCCTATGCAACGGTAAATCCAATTAGTGAAACCAAAACAAAGTGCTCTAACGGGTGTCACCACAGGGATCATAACTATCTAAACCTTCCCTGGTCGTTCAGTGCTACGAATCTGGCATTCGCGCCTGAATCCTACACACCATAGTGCCACGAATCTGGCATTCGCGCCTGCATCCCCTCGAACAACAAAAGGACGACTTTATTTTTGCGAGGAACGTATGAAACCAGCATCATATCTTTTTGAAATCCAAAAGTAGTATTTCCCACTTTACTTTCTTTATGCGCTAAAAATTCATTTGGAATTTCAGATTTATTTTTACGTACTGTGCCTATCATGGTGATTCTTTTTTTCAGTAAATCAGATGCTAATGCATAACTGGTGTACCAGTTATCCACAGTTAAATTTCTATTTTCATTTTGAAGATGTTGTGTCAATCTTTTCACAACATCTATTGCGGAATTTGAAACTTTATAAGGACCCTCCATTTGTTGCCCACAATACAGCTCCAAATTTCCCGTATAATATGTTTTAACGTCGCAACACGCCATTATCTTTAGTCCATACTTCGCGGGTTTCATCGGAATATACTGTATAAAGTTGCAACGGCCTCTAAATGAATGTAACATTTCGTCGATAGTTATAAACTCGCCCAGAATATAATTTTTTTGCAATTTACTATAAATTGGTCTAACACGGAACGTACAGCTGCAAGCTTATCTGTTTTCTTTCGTTCCGATCTCGTTACCGAATTATCAAACCGCAAACTTCGCAACAAAATTAAAAACCGTTTATAGCTCATAACAGCTCGCAATGCTATTATTCCGCTACCGTCAGAATTCCAGAGTTCTAAAACATTTGCGCGATTACTGTGTTTTAAACCAATTAGGAATAACGCTCCAAGTAGGGCAAGAATTTCGCTTATTGATGTTACTTTACAATCTCTGTCTCGCGAGTAGTGTGTAGTAGTGGCTTTTCGATTGATATAAATATTTGTATAATTTACAATTTCTTCAATCATACTACTATCGAACATTTTCTCAAATGCACTACATTCGTCTGAGATGTTTGCAGCACAACGAGCCAACCCAGGTTTAAAGTTTGTAATATTTCGAGTTCTTATTTTAGAATTAGTGGGGTAAGGAGTTTTCTTCCAATTAAATCTATTATCAATTTCGATATATTGCGCGTTGGTCGCATAGTGTTACCTTTACGCCGTTTGCCCAATTGAGTAGGTGCCACTTCGAGTAATTTTTTTCCTCCTTTTCCAATATAATAATTTTCTATTTGTTCTCCTTCCACATGCACCGTGCTGTCGTCAGGTGTTACGTCCTCATCCGATGCATCCTGTTCCGTATTGCTATTTGTGTCGCAATATTCTATACATTCTTCCTCACTGTCGGATGGAACCCCTTCATCCAACTCTTCAGGCTCACTTTCAGTGTCGTCAAAGAGGGCTCTTATGTCTATTTTTGATCTAGTTCTGGGAAATATTAGATGTAAATTAGAAATATAAAATCTGTTTAGAAGACTATGTAAAATAAATATAACTGTAAACAATATGCATATTCTTTTCTATTGAATGAAATAAAACATATGAAGAAATAAATTTACTTACTTTGATGTGGATGCCATTTCAAGAATTGATTTTTAGCTGATTCGTTCTGTGTTTTAAAACTGTTTGTCCCACAGAATTTTATATAAAACTAACTGTATTATTATATATATTATTGCACACAAAAGTAGTACACTAAACTAAACGTAGCTACACGTATACACAATATTCAAACGCAGTCGCAAGTGCTCCTCTCGCGCCGAAATAGTTTATGACTCCAAAGTGAACTGTTTGAATGATGGTTTGCGAATGAAGATGTTTCCGGAAAGGCTGTTGTCGTTGACACTCGGCTCTAAAGTATTTTTGGTGGGGGCATGTTCCGCTGCTAGAAAAATATTATTGGCTGCCTTTTTCTGTCGCTGCCCTGATTGGGTGAAAATGACTGATGTCACCTACTATTGACTTATTTCGGTTGCATTCTGCCCGCGCGCAGTTGAGTTGAAGTACAGGTAAAATGGGCTTACCCTTATACGGCGGTCGAAGACCGTCCCTTCCGCCTGAGTTCGGCCTATGCTAGTACCAATAAAATAATAAAATAATAAAATGTTTGGCAGCCAGCGAATCAAATTAAAATTTCCAACATTCAGTGAATACCTGTTTGGAACCATAGAACTGTATGTATCCTGGGGCTTCTTCGGTAAAGTTGTTAAAATCGCTTTCACCCCGTAACATTAGTAACTAAATGCGTATGTGTAAACTTATCGTTTCAAAGTAGAGTTGAGCATTTTTCAAATTATTTCGAATATTTGTCCAAGATAAATTATCCAGACAAATTTATGTTAGATGAATATTTTATCCGGAATATAATTATTCGTTACTTTGTAGTTTATTCTATCTATTTAGTTTGTATTAACTGATTTCATCGCGAAGAAGTGTAACAAAATTATTCAGATAATGGTAAGAATAATCAGAGTTAGGTATTATTCGATCAATTTGAAATAAACATTTATCTCAGATCATTAGTTGAATAAATTCTTTTTAGTATTCATGTAATAATGGACATGGACTCCAATATCGTATGATAGAAACACCAAATAATTTAGCCAAAGTACTGAATTTATTTCTGACGTTTTCCTAAAAATAGTTTCCCATGACACCTTCCTAATCCTCCCTCCCCATGTGGCATCAGTATATTCTCACCGAAGAGAGGGAGTAACGATGTGTAGCATCAACAAATACAAAATAATTTTTGACAAAGTAATGAAATATGTAAATTTCGAATTTTCATATTGGTACTCAAGACTGGTAGAAATTCGATTTCTGCGCCACCCTTCAGAAACGCTAAGGTTTTTATGATGCTTCAATTCGCTATTGAGGAGAACCGATGGGACGCAAACCCGGACCCTATCTATAAAATAATAAATCTACTATTTGCTTCGGACACTGACTGTACCTGGTATGAGTCACTTCTGGAAAAAAGATCAGCCTATGTTTCGTGACCGTGTCAAAACCCAATTTCGCGGACAACAGGTAATAGCAGTGCCCCGATATTCTGCAGGATACACAGCATAGGTACTTTCGTTTTCATTCAATCAGAGACACTTTAAAACTGAATTTTAACCTGACAAGTACGTAGCATGATGCGAAAATATCCACTGGAAATATACATACGAGTGCTGGATAGAATACATCACGATAAAACGCGTTTCTCAGCCGAAATAGACCTCCGTGTACAGAAAGTTATAAGATTTTCAGCTGTTGCTTTGGTTTTTGGCCGAAGCAATCGGAGGCGGAAACCTGGAAAACCATTGAGGGGTGGTTTCACCCCCTAAATATGCAAACAGGCCAAAATAAAAAACACGTGTATGTTATATTTCGGTCCTCTAAAACATATCCAAAAATCAAAGCAATCGGAGGCGGATACCTGGAAAACCATTGAGGGGTGGTTTCACCCCCTAAACATGCAAACAGGCCAAAATAAAAAGTCACGTATATGTTATTTTTCGGTCCTCTAAAACATATCCAAAAATCAAAGCAATCGGAGGCGGATACCTGGAAAACCATTGAGGGGTGGTTTCATCCCCTAAGCATGCAAACAGGCCAAAATAAAAAACACGTGTATGTTATATTTCGGTCCTCTAAAACATATCCAAAAATCAAAGCAATCGGAGGCGGATACCTGGAAAACCATTGAGGGGTGGTTTCACCCCCTAAACATGCAAACAGGCCAAAATAAAAAGTCACGTATATGTTATTTTTCGGTCCTCTAAAACATATCCAAAAATCAAAGCAATCGGAGGCGGATAACTGGAAAACTTGTGAGTACACGAGCGCGTTGGCCGCAGGATACGCGGTATATTTTCGTTTTCATTCAATCAAGGACACTTCCAAATTGAATTTGAACCTGACAAGTACGTAGCATGATGCAAAAATGTTCGCTGAAAACATACATACCGGTGCTGAGTCGAATAAATCACGGTAAAACGGTTTTTTCAGCCAAAATAGATCCCCGTGTACTGAGTACACGGTGCGCCGCCTCGCGCGACTCCGGGGGGTGCGCCCGCCGGCAGGTTAACCGGTTAACTGGCACGGTCATTTTCATCATTCGGGCCCAAACTGGTACCATCGAATAATTAAGTGAATCACACAAAATTTGGTATACAGGGGTTTTTTGAGTCGCTGAACCGATTCCGGGGGTAATTTTTTTCATCTGACACCCCCAACCCCTAAAATAATAGAATTTAGGGGTGAGTTTGTCAATTCTTTACTAAACCCTTTTTTATTTAAAAATGTTTTATTTGTGAAGTTTTCTTGTCTACAGGGTGTCCCAAAAATGTCGGTTTTCCTTGAACGGGGTGACTCACGGGGTGATTTGAAACAACTTTTTCCTTAGCGAAAATATTGTCCGAAGCTTCGTTAAGGAGATATTAACCAAAAACCACGACCAATCAGAGCGCGCGCCTTCCGCCCGAGTTCCCGCGGTAGACCGACCTCTCGCTGACACGTACAGGAGCGGTGGTAATGTGTGCGTGAATTGACGAGAACGCGAAGCGAATGTGACGTCACATGCTTTTACGTCACTACAACGTTGACTCGCTGCTAGCGTGGCTTCGGCCGACTCTAGCTCGCGTAGCTGGAGTCAATTCGCGCACACATTACCACCGCTCCTGTACGTGTCAGCGAGAGCTGGAGTCAGCCGATCCCTGCATGTGGCAACTTCAGCCAATAACCAAAATACGTGTGCCCAAATAGGTGACGCGACCGATCGTCACAGCAGCGGACTGCACAGCCCGAGACCGTCTGCCACGAGTCTTCTTTTTGCCGGGTAATAGTAGTAATCTCGTCCCAGTAATTAACAGTAATCGGCCCCGAAAGGGACCAATTTTTATAACGTAAGAACAACACGTTCCGTGAAACATAAATTAAGTGAACAGTGTTAGTAACCGTGCAGTGAAGTGAATATTCGGTACATTGACCCTGCGATCAGCTGAGCACTGGACGCCGATGACCAGGATCGGTACAGTGGCCTAATGACACAGGTTTCCGAAAAGGGAAGGAAAGCAAGGAAAGGAATATCCGAAAGGGTGAGTTTTGTTTAATTTATTGGTGATTATTATGTGTAGAAATAAATTCTTTCCGATTTTAGGGTATAATAACAGTTCGATTTAAAAAATATGAAAACAACTCGATCATCGAAATAATTTCCATTATTGTTAATTACCTTTTGCCATTTTTCTGGCAGCTTCTGAATACCACCGCGATAGAAATTGCAGTCGGAAAGGATTTATTCATACACCTAATATTATTTTTTAAATTAAGTTGTGTTGGCCGTTGTTAAACTACGGATTTTTACCTCAATAACGAATTACGATCACTTGTCGTACATTTTCTGTTACGTTACCTTTTCGTTTATGCCTTATTTAAAAACGAAATTTACGTACTTCTTGTCCTCTCACTTCAAATTATTCTTATTTAAGATTCTGCTTTAAAAAAAACTGTGTAACGCGGTTTCCTTCGATGCATGCTGACTTGCTTGTCCGTACGTTCGTAGCACAAGCGCGGTCGCCTACCTCGTAGCCAACGCTACCGCGGGAACTCGGGCGGAAGGCGCGCGCTCTGATTGGTCGGGGTTTTTGGTTAATATCTCCTTAACGAAGCTTCGGACAATATTTTCGCTAAGGAAAAAGTTGTTTCAAATCAAACCCCTGAGTCACCCCTTTCAAGGAAAACCGACATTTTTGGGACACCCTGTATAATTCGATTGCAGCAGTTACTTTTTTCATTGCCACCCCCAACCCCTGAAATATAAGGGTTTAGGGGTTTAATTTTTTAGTTTTTTTATTTCCTACGAAAAAGTTTCGAATAATTTTATACCTGAATTCTTCATCCATAAATTCAACCGCAATTGCTTTTTTTTTATCTGCAAGTTTCGGCTTAGTACTAAAAGTCACCTCCAGGTGGCAAACAGCCACTAACATATCTCTCGCATGTAAAAATGGTCAGGAAAGTATATAAGTAGGGATCCACTGCAGATAAATTTTGATTTTTTTACATCTATACAATTTTGAAAAAAAAATGCGACGGTAGACTCTGGGGTCGTGAAATTTTCACCAGCTAACTACGGGAGTAAGAGTTTACTTATGAAATAGAATACAGTACGAATAATTTATACAAATCCCAACAATTCACTAGTCATTTTGGTTCGGCCATTTTGAGTCTGCCATATTGAATTTTTCAATTCCAATGCCAAATTCAGATTCAGCGACCCCAAAAACCCCTATATACAATTTTTCTATATCCCGATAGTATTTTAATGTTTGTCAGCCAATTTGGTTCGGCCATTTTGAGTCTGCCATATTGAATTTTACAATTCCGATGCCAAATTCAGATTCAGCGACCCCAAAAACCATTAGATACCAAGTTTCATTCAAATCGGTTGAAAAACAAAAAAGTTATTCCATTTGATCATATATGATACATTGACAGAATTGGCCAGATTTTTGTTTGATCATATATGATACATTGACAGTTAACCGGTTAAGCGAAATAATCCTTCTAAACGAAATAATATCCCACGGTTGTCAGCAAAAATATCCAACCTGTAACGTCCGATTGCCAGGGACAACTGAGCGTTACTGGTTCTCGAGAGGAGAGCGGCGTCCCCTCGAGCAAAGGATAGGTGGGGTTTCGTTATTAGAGAGTAAAGGAGTAAAATCCAAACTTAAACTTCAACAATAGCTATTTATTTAATGAAACGATAACAAATTAATATTAATTACAGCTATGATTAAATATTTTGTAGGTTTTGTATCTTTCTATATCTATATATCAATTATGTACAAGATATGTATTTGTCGCAGTGTAATGCCGCTTCCGTCTTTGGGGCGAGCTCTTACTCTTGGCAACGATAGCTGCAGGAACGGCCGCTTCCGTCTCCGGGGCGAGCTCGTTCTCTTGGCTATGTCTGCTGCTAGAGCGGCCGCTTCCGTCTCCGGGGCGAGCTCGCTTCTGTTGGCAGAGTAGAAGTGCCTACTGTTTTTTTTTTTTTTTTGTGTTTCCCTTGAGTATTGGTCCGCAGTACCCTAGGATGCGCTCCTTATTACCTGCGGGATTCTATGGACAAAATATAGTGGGTTATCTCCTGACAAGTTCTGTGTACGGGTAGAAACCCTATTTGAATTTTAGCGCGGGAAAAAAGTTTCAAAAACCCGAGTTTTGATGAATTATGAGCCATGAGGAGTAGTAGCTGTTTGAAATACTGGAATCGTATTTTTATAGATGTCTTTCAGCCGTTGGAATCAGCAAGGCTGGGGTCCATATTCTTATTTTGAGCGGGTATTTGGATAATTCATAATTACCCAAATCGGCTATCGTACGGTTATTGTGTGACGGAGCGAAAAGTGTTTTTAGAGACTTATAGATGAGTGGTTTGATTAAAGGGATATTCAGTGCGCTGTGAAGTTGTGTTATGGGGGTGTCCTTCGGAGCATGGAGGATGATGCGTAGAAACTTGTTTTGTATAACCTGAATTTTGTTGAGGTGCGCGTTTGCTGTGGTGGACCAGATCTGATGTCCATAGAGGAGGACAGACCTGGCGCATGTCAGGTATAGCAATCTTTTGTATCGGGTGTGTATGCAACTTTTGTAGGCTATTAATGGATACAATGACCTGAACAGTGGGTACACTTTCTCAATTCTGTCCTGGACTGCAGCAGCCCAATTTAAATTAGAGTCCAGGACCACACCCAAGTATTTGACCCTATTTGACCACTTTATTTTGGCAGATGCTAGTTGGATCTCAGGAGGGTAGTTTATCTTTTTCTTGTGGAAAATAATGGCTTCGGTCTTTTCCGCGTTTAGCTTGAGCTTCCAGGTAGCAAAGAATTCATTAAGTAGGTCCAAGTGGCTTGTTAGGTACAATGCTGCCATGCGAGGCTTCCAAGAAGATGATAGAATAGCTGTGTCATCAGCGTATATGGCGATTTGCGTATTTGGATGTTTTGGTAGGTCATTTATATACAAATTGAACAGCAACGGCCCCAGCAAAGAGCCCTGGGGAACTCCTGCCTCAACCCCCGTCTCCTGGGAAAGTGACCCATTCACTGCCACCAGCAATTTGCGGTTTGTGAGATAACTTTGGATAATTTTGAGTATGTAGATAGGCGTGTTTATTCGGGAGAGTTTCAGAAGAAGGCCATTATGCCATACTGAGTCGAAGGCTTTATTCAGGTCAAGTAGAGCCATGAGGGGTATTCTGTTCTTGTTGTACTCTAAAGATATGTATTCTATAACTCTATGAAGTTGGTGGATGGTTGAGTGATTTGATCGGAAACCATACTGCTCATTGATTAGAATATTATTCGTGTCTACATGTGCCTGTAGTTACATGAGAATGATTTTTTCCAGTGTTTTGCCCAGTATACTTAGGAGGCTAATCGGCCTGTAACTGGACGGAGAATCTTTAGCTTTGTTTGGCTTCTTAATCGGAATAATCTTGGCAAGTTTCCATTTTTCTGGGAAATAGGAAAGTGTGAGAGCCGCTCTGAATATATAGTACAGCTGAACTATTAATTTTCTAGGTAGATTTTTTAGCTTAATGGCTGTGATCTTGTCTGCCCCTGGCGACTTGTTCGGAAGTTTTCTTATAATATCTATGAGTAATTTCGGATTTAGGAAGTTAAGTTCTGCGGAAGGGGTAGTGGAGCTTTGCGAGATGATATTCGCGCTATTATTTGCAAGGTCTTCCAGAGGGGAGCCAGCTGTTGCCGAGAGTTTATGAACCTCCTGGAAAGATTTCGCCAGTATTTCTGCTTTTTCAGAGTCAGTGGTGTGGAGGGTTCCCTGAGGGTCCAGAAGAGGTGGAAGTCTGGGTGACTTGGGTTTAGTTAGCTTGTAAGTATCCCATAGGGTGGACTGTCCAGAGTTAACTGTTGCTAATCTATCCTGCCAGATTTGGTTTTTGATGGTTCCTATTTCTGTTTTGATCTTTCCTGTCAGCATATTTCTAATGAGCTTGTAGTAGGGGTACCTGTCCTTTGATAGAGTCTTCTAGCCCGGTTTCTCTTCCTGGTAAGAGTGGTGAGTAGGGGGCTCGTGAACTGCTTCGGGTTTGTTTCAGGGGTGATCTTGGTTGCTCTCCTGTAAGCGGAATTTATAGTTGTAGTGAAATTTTCAATTTGTGAGTCCAGTGCTTCTTGTGTTTCGATGGTAGGTACTAGATTGTGTTGGTTTGCCAAGACCCTGTATCTCTGCCAGTCCGTGGTTGAAATAGTATGTTTCGGCAGAGTGGCTCGGGATGGGTCAATGGTTAGAATCACCGGAAGGTGATTTGAGGAAAGATTGTCTACTGTGTCACAGGAGGTTGAGTATGTAATATCAGTAAGGTATATGTCTATGACGGATGGTGCTTTGTTGGGTTGATGGTAAGTATAGGTTGGTGGGTGAATTTTGTTGAAGTTATTTTGATCCAAGTGTCTCTTTAGCACGTACCCGCTTTGATTTTGTGTAGAGTTGTTCCAGTATGTGTGCTTCGCGTTTAGATCAGCGCCTATTAAGAATTTATGATTATGGGTTGTGAGCAGGGCAAGGTCCGCCGGCAGAATTTTGTGTTTTGGAGGGGAGTAAGCCGTCCCAATAACTAATTGAGGGTTGGATTTGGTCCTGATTGTTATATATTCCAGTCCCAGGGTTGGTTTTTGCTTGATGTTATCAAACGGGATGGATTTGTGGATGAGTATTGCAACTCCCCCCCCCCCCCCCCCTCTGGTAGGTCTGTCTTTTCTGATTGTTATATAGTCTTTGATGTAGAAGCGATCTGACGGCAAAAGCCATGTTTCCGTGATGAGTGCAATATCAATGTTGTTGTTGTGTAAGAATACTTCTAGTTCAGGTACTTTTTGCTTCACGCTGGTGGCGTTCCACAGGACTATTTTATGGGGTAAGGTGGTTATTTTGAGTCTAATACTTGAATTATTTGGATTATAGCCTTGACCTTATCTATGGAATTTGTACAGGGAATGTATAATTTCTGGATTAGTTCTAGTATGTTTAAGAAAGTTTCAAGTTCACTAGACGCGTTTATGCTTTTAATGCTTCCTAGGATACCATCTTCAGGATTGGGGAGGATTCTTGATTTGGCTGGCAGTTCGCTGCTGGAGATAGCTTGTGCATAGGTGAGTTTTGATTTACTAGGGGTTTGTTGCACATTGGAGATTTTTGTTATAACAGGATAGTCTTGGATTTCTATGTTGGCTTTTTTCGCCCTAGGGGGGATGGGAGGCACGTTTGAGGTTCTTTTTTTGAGGAAGGCTAGGAGCGCAGGGCACCTGCTGTAGTTCGCCGGATGGTCCTCCCTACAGTTTGCGCATGTGGCTGGAGTATCCGGGGTTTTGGTGCAGGTGCGAGTGTCATGCGACTCCCCACATTTAAGGCACCTAAACGCCTTGTTGCAATTTAATGAGGTGTGCCCGTGAGCTTGGCACCTGTAGCATTGATTGATTGGTTTCCTACTCTCGTATTTTTCCCAGTAGACTTTTACGTTTAGTAAGAACCTGACGGCCCTGACTTGTGGGAAGGTTGTTCCAGTTGAAAAAGTTATTTTGTAGATTGGGAAATTTGATGTTTTTGTTAACTCAGAGCATTTTAGAACCTTCAAGCCAAGCTTTTGGAGTTCTTCAGTAATTTCTTTTGGGGAAAACCCAGGGAGTCCTTTTAGTACAACAGCTAGGATTTTCTCTGAGGCCAGGGTATATGTATGAAATTGGATGTTGTCCATTTTGCAGGCTTCCTTGAAGGCCGTGAATTTGTCAACATCAAGAAACTGTATTTTGAGTTTGTCCTTGTTGCATTTAACGTTGAATTTTTCGCCATAGGCGTTCTTGATTTTTCAATAAATTTTGGAAAATTTAGATTGGTTCCATGCACATAAATTGGGTGCCTACTGTGCTTCGTGCACTCCCTTTTATACTCCAATTTTGGCGGTCTAGCGCACGCGCAGTGGTTTTCTCGCTTATTAACTTATATTTTAACTTATATCCTTAACGGTGCTTATAATCAATTGTTCTTAGTGTGTTCATCTTTTTACATTTGCTTAAATTATAATTTTGTATGTAAGAGTATGTACAATGAGTCTACGCGTGTCATAATATATCGCTGTTTTATGGACCGTCGGTAACGCCGGGTTCGAGTCCGCGTGGGACGTTACAAAGGGATTAGGTTATCATTATTATAAATGTGGTTTAGATAGGTTATGATGTGAGGTGGGAGTAGAGGTGATTTTTCTTTGATCTTGGGGAGCGTAATATTTAGTTCTTCTATAATTCCTTCTATTCTAATTTATATTGGATAGTGCTGTTGTTTTGTTTTGTCGTACATGTCTCTAGACTTATTATTGAGTATGAGATTCCGCACTGGGTTATCTGGAGAGGCTAGTATACTACATAGATAGTTACATGTTAACTTCATTCCTCAGATATTAAGAGGTAAGGTGTTAGTTTCCGCTAACAGACTTGAGATTGGACTGGAGCAGAATGCACCGAGTGAGATACGAAGTCCCTTATTTTGTATAGGGTCTAACATTTTGGCTGGTGGGCTTACACCGTATATTACTGATGCGTAATCAAGCTTGGGTACGATTATAGATTTAAAGGTTTTTATTAATATTGCGCAGTCTGCTCCCCTATTATTGGCTGAAATTATCTTGAGCAAATTTAGTCTTTTGAAACACTCTTTTTTTAGTTTGGTTGTATGGGGTTTCCATGACATCTTTTTATCGAACGTAAGGCCTAAGATTTTTAGTTCGCTGACTTCGTTTATAGGGCACTTATTAATGTGTAAGCTAATCTTATTAGTAGTTGAGCGGCTTTTGGAAATTATTATAAATTCCGATTTATTACTGGAAAATCTAAAACTCGTTTTGTTTGACCATAAGTAAAGTTTGTCTAAGGAAGATTGGAGAGTTTTTTGCGTAAAAGGAAAAATTTTAAAATTTATTTATAATTTCTTAAAGCACAGATATATTCAAGTTAAAGTAAATGCGATTTTATCTGCCCCCGTGGAAACGTGTTAATTGTTGATCCTGCGTGCATGGAAAATGTTCTATACGATTAGATTGAAACGTGTGGATCAAATGTTGACGCATCAACGCATGAGTGTACGTTACTTTGTCTGGTAATATTTTGAATAATAACGAGACAGCAAATGCAATCGCAAAAACTCCACAATCCCGACCGTTAGGTTGAGCTTGCACATGTGGAAATTCAATAAATTCTTCCTCAATTGTACCGTCATGTTTGTTCAAAAAAGGGTATAATTTCTCAAGATAAATTTTATGATGACGATGCAACTTCAAGGAATTCAGCGAATCATAAATATAAACTCTTCTTTCATTATATTTATAAAAGCTACAAACCCAATGCCTCCCTGCATTGGTTTTATTATTGCATTTGTGCAAAATCTGTATGTGATCCTGATTTTCAGGAACTGGTTGAATTGAATCAGGCAATTGAACTCTCCATGTCTCGCGTGGTTTATAATTAGAGTTAGCTTCTAATAATTTATGAAAATATTCGATATGATCGTCTGCTAACCATTCGCCTTTAATGATAATTTGCATATTATGGAAACTGAGTGGTAAGATATTGATAATATTATTCATTATACACATGACGAATTATACTTTTATTATATATATGGGGTATATATTTCTAGTTTTCTACTATATACTATTCTATTGTATACGATAATATATATTATTAATATATATTCTTGTTTTCGAGTATACACTATTCTATTGTATACGATATATATAAACTCTTTATTTCAGCTTCACAGCCATGAAATTTGGACTTGGTTTACAATTACCTAACTATACAAAATCTATCTTAACTCACTCATTCTTCTCATCCCTCTGTTACATGACCATTTCAGCTAAGCTCATTCATTCTGTTTTTCCGCTGTTTCTCTATATTTCTTAGCCAACTTATCACCGCCTCATTCCTCCTGCCTTCCACAATCTCCTCCTCTCCTAGTTCGCTAGTACCTAAACTCTGACAGTCCTTTAGTAGGTGTTTTATTGTACCCATCTCTAGGCTGCACAGAGTGCATTTCCTTCTTTCCTCGTCCATCCAATATCGGTTGCCCTCCTCGATGTTTCCACACCTTGCCCTTGCAATTAACCTTTGGCTGCCTCCCTTTCCTTCTTTTTCCAGATATTGTACCCTTCCCACTGTTCTTATATATTTATATCTGTTATTGTATCTGGCCTTCTGGATTTTATTATATTGCACGTGGCCCTGCAGTTCTTTGTCCCTTTCGGTCAGCGCTTTGACTATATCTACGTTCTGCTGTCTTAGGTTTTCTACTCCTAGCTGGCTGTATCCATTTCTCTGCAGATAACCATGCTCTCTTTCCCTGCTGTTTTTTGCCCCCCCCCCCCCCCCCCCATTTCCTCTCTTTTTCTTTCAAGCATTCTTTCACCAACACTCTGCCTTCTCCATTTCTAACGCCTTCTTCATATCTTAACGCTCTCTTCCCTGCTCTAATCCTAATCTTCTCCCTCTTGGTTTCCTCCAAAACTATATATTCCGGCGTGCAATAATCCAAACCCAAGCACCACCTCAGGTACTTTGTCTGAATCGGCTCGATTTCTGCCCTTTCTTTCCACCCATAGATTTCCACCCCATACAGCAGAATGCTTATTACTAAATAGTCTAACATTATCAACCTTCTCTTAAAATCGTCTTTAAACTTCCTTTCCCCAGATTTGGCTCATCACCACATTTGCCTTCTTTACGCGATCTTTGATGTGGCTATCAACGTCTCCGTTTCTTTGGAATCGCACACCTAGGTACACGTATTCTTTTACCTTTTCTATTTCCGCTCCCTTCCATTCCCATTTTATTTTCTTTTCCCTACCTCCCCCTTTTCTAAAAACCATAACTTTCCACTTTTCGGTATTCAGTATCAGCTTTCTCTTACCTAAATATTTTTCTAATCTTCGCATCATGTTTTTTAACGCTTCCTCTTTTTCCGCCACTAAAACTAAGTCATCAGCATACGCTAATGTCCAAAATCTTTCCCTACCTATTCCAATCCCTCCCTCTAAACCGTTTCTGAACACCTCCTCCAAGTCTGCTATAAAGACTGTGAACAAGGTCGGGCTCAGGGGACAACCCTGTCTGACGCCGTTGCTAGTCCAAAATTCTTCGGATAGCTCTTCCTTTATCTTTACCACATTTTCTGTTTCCTCATAAATCTCCTTAACCCGTTCTATCAAGCCTTTTCTCACCCCTCTTTCGCTCATTCCCTTCCATAGCTCTTCTCTCACCACCATGTCAAAGGCTGCTTTAAGATCTACAAAAAACGCGAAAACCTTGCCCCTGGGTCTTCCTATTTCCCTTTCTATTACACGTTGCAACATATATATATTATCCATTGTTCCTCTGTTCTTTCTAAAACCTGTCTGTGTCTCTGCTAATATGTTTTTCTCCTCAACATCTATTCTGATCCTCTCATTTAAAATGGCCGCGTACAGCTTGTAGGCAGAATCAAGTATTGAAATCCCCCGATAGTTCGCGACTTTATCCTTATCGCCTTTTTTGTGTATAGGGAAAATTACCGCTTTTCTCCAATCTTTTGGGAATCCCTCTCCCTTCCATACACTTTTCAGAATTGTCTTCAGCCTCTGCCTAGTCTTTCCCCCGCTATACAGCCATGCTTCCCCTGGTATGGCGTCCTCCCCTGCTGCTTTCCTCCTCTTTAGAAGTCGGCTTTGCTTTTCTATTTCTTCGTCGGTCAACTCAGCTTCATCTTCTTCTTCTGTGCTCCTTTCCCTTTTGGCTCCTACTAATCTCTTCTCCGCACCTCCTAGCACGTCTCTAAAATGCCTTACCCACTCATCTTTATTTACATTGTCTCCTATACCGTTCCTTTTCCGTCTGTCCTTATTTATGTATTCCCAGATTTCCTTCTCCGTCTTTGCATTTTTTATCTCCTCTATTTCCTCTTCTCTTTTCTTTTTTCCTTCTGTTCACATATTTTTCTGAACTTTGCCTTTCCTGCCACGTATTCCTCTCTTGTGCTCTTTCCCTCTTTCTACTTTTTGCATAGCACCTTTGCTCTTCTTTTTTCCCTTCCGCACTCCTTATCCCACCACGCCCTATATCCTAGCTTTCTCTCTTTCATTCTAACGCTTTTCCTGACTATACATTTACCAATTCCTGCCTTCAGTTCCAGCCAACTCTCTTCGACCCCTGTTCGGTTAAATTCTAGCTTTTCTGTGTTATTTATAAACACTTCTATACTTTCCTTACTCCAGCACATGATTTCTTTCTTTTTAACACCCTTTCCTTGCTTATCCCTAATTTGTCTACTCGGGAGTCGGAAAGTTAAGCAAATGGGCATGTGATCTGATTCTACTCTTTCCTCCACATTGAATCTTATGAGCTCCTCTAAACCTGCCGTGTTAGTTACGGCGTAATCAATGACCGTCGCCCCCCCCCCCCCCCCCTGCTACCCACATATGTAAATTCCCCTTCTTCGTCACCTTGGACGTTACCATTTGCAATGTGCCAACCCCTGTCTTCAATTAACTGCAGCAACAGATCTCCCTCTATGTTTTTTTCCGCATCCTTTGACTTCCTTCTCGTCTGCCCACCTTTACTTTCCCCTACATAGATATCTCCTTTGCTTCCAGTTCTTGCGTTCATATCCCCCACAATAATTAGTATTTTCTCTTCCCCTTCCTTTACTAATTCATTAATATTTTCTGCCATTTTCTTCAATCCTTCCCTATTGTAAACTGTCACAACCCTCCAGTCATTATTTCCCACCTTCATTCTTCTTTCTACTATGTTTGTCTCTAATCTTTCTGTCTTTTTCGACACCCACTCTCTCTTAACTCCTGTTATTATCCCTCCCATAGCTCTGCCTTTCTTCTTTTCTCTTATTGCGTATTGACACTTCCATTCGAAGCCTATCGGTAGCCTGCTCTTAAGTCTTTCCCATCCCTTTTCTTCGACCCAAGTTTCCGTAAGCCTCACAAATTCAAAGTTCCGGATATAATTCCAAAAATCTTTATCTTTATTCGCGACTCCAGCAACATTCCAGAACACCATTTTTCCTGTATCTCCGTATTCTCCTCCGTTTTCTTGTCTCGTGCCATTGCTGCTCCACCGCTTCACTGAAAAACCTGGGCCTGCCTATTGTTTGTCCTTTCTTTTGCTCTGTCTGTCCAATCTATCCATTTTCCATCTACCATTATTTTCTTATATCCCACTTTTACCGCTCTGCCTTTTTTCCTCTCCTCTCTTGTCGCTTCTACTATCTTGCTCTGGATATCTCTCTCTGCCTTTGTGTAATTATGGTTTATAAATATTTTACTTCCTCTTAGTTTACTCTTTTTCTTCATTACCTCCTGCTTATCCTCCCAGTTCTTCAGTCCAGCTATTATCACTTCCCTTCCCTGCAAACCTGCTATTTTTGTCCATATTATATCCCCCCTTACACTTAATGTTTCTCTGAAGAGTCTTTCTACTTGATCTTTTACTCTTTCCTTGCTTACCATTAGCCCTCTAATTACAACATTATTTTTTCTCTCTCTTGTGTCTTGTATTTCTATCAATCTTCTCATTCTCTCCCCTTCTCCACTCAGCTCGTCTTCTGCTCTTCTTTCGGCTTCCATTTGTACCCTCCCTTCTAGTTCTTCCAGTTTCTGCTCCATAATTTTATTGTTATTGCAATCCTCTTTCTCCTCCATTTGCATCATCCTACCTTCGAGCTGATTGATTCTATCAAGCATCTCTTTCCTCTCCCTTTCCCAACGTACTTCTTTCTCCCCTATCACCTTCTTCAGATCTTTCATTTCTTCTTCAATTGCAGTATTGTTTTGTCTCATTTCTGCTCTCAAGCCTTGGATTTCTTCGACTAAGCCTGCTAGGGTTTTTAGTATTTCTGCCATGTCCCCTTTTTGGTTTTGGTCTGCTTCTATCTCTTTCTTATTCTTATCGTCCGTGCTTTCCATACTGAACCCCATTAAGTTCCTTTCACCTTTATGTCCCTCTATTCCTCTTCCCCCTTCCTCTACTTCTTTTTCAATCCTATTTAAAAATTCTTCTATCGATCCTTTTTCTTTACCTGCTTTCATTACTTTCTCAACGGTTGTCGGGCGTCCGCGTTTCGATTTCCTTAATTCTATCTTTTTAGGAGATTCGCCCACTGACACCTTGCCAACCGCTCCTGTTTTACCGACTGAGTTACCTGCTCCTACCGCGTCCTCTGTCGCCTTTGGCCCGCTATCAGCCATTTCCCGCCAGTTCGCTTCCTAACCTCTACATCACTCCCTCGATTTACTCTCTCAGAGAAAACTAGCTTTCCCACCTTCGCCTCCCTATCCTTTACTTCCTCCCGTACTACGCACGTTGCCCTATCTATGGCCCCGTTTTCCCTACCCTAACCTGTCCTCTGATTTTTAATAAACTCGCCTACTCTTCGCACTTATTCACTGTTTACGCTGTTTACGCATGCACGTAATGACATGTTAAAATGTTTCCCTAAAACAATTATGCAAGAATCAGTTCCCACTTCGTCCCTCTATTCATGTTATTATTATTTTAAGACGTTCGGGCTGGAACGACCCCCCACGATCGGTTACGCGACGCGTTCCGAACGTGGCCGAACACCGTGCGCGAACGGACCAGGCAACGGGTGTCTGCCCGCGACGAGGCCCGAGTGTGACCGAAGTTCGACTTTCGAAGTCTGGCTCGGCGTTCGGAGCTGCCAGCGACCGCTGGATAGCAGCGATACCCGAGCTACGAGAATTTTAGGATGGTGTTTTTCAAGTTAACGTCGCAAAGAGCTATTCGGAATTCCCCGGCTCAGGTAAGCGAGCCGCGCGCTCCGCTTTTATGATCGGTTGATCAGATGACTGTGACAGGTACTACACATCCCGCCAACAGGAGTTACATCGGCGAAGAGGTGGAGAAGATTCCTAAGTAACTAATAAATAATAAGAAGGATCGACATAAAAAAAGTATTTTCTGCAAGTTCAAAAATACCTCCTTATATCACAAACGAGTTTAATCCAATATGCCGAACAGTTTTTTCGAAAAAAAAATCTTAAATATAAGTTACTTTTGGGACTGTTAGACGACAATCCCTCCTTAAAGATATAATCATAAAAAAGAAAACCAGAACATTAGATTCTGAGACCTGCTGAACCAATATACAGGGTGTTCCGAAAATGGTGCGGTATATTAAAGGGGGTGATTCGGGGGGTGATTGCAAACAACTTTTTCCTTTGCGAAAATGCCCTCCGAGGTTTCGTTAACGAGATATTAATAAAAAGCACCGACCAATCAGAGCGCGAGCCTTCCGCTGGAGGTCCCGCGCTAGCGTGGCCGCGCGCCGGGCCGCGCTGCGACTACGAACAAGCAAGGCGGCATGCATCGAAGGAAATTGCGTAGAATGGCAAATGAAAAAGACGTAACAAAAAAATCGAACCTTTTGCCATGGTTTGTTTGCCATTTAAAGTGAATAATGAATAAAGGATAAATGGATGAAAATCATGTGTAACGTAAAAAGACGAATACACATTTTTTTTCGAAGATTCGAAAATAATAATTATTTGAAGTGGGAGGATAAGGAATACGTAAAATTCCTTGTGTTAATAACATATCCACGAAAAGGTAATGTAACAGGAAATTAACGAAAAGTGATCGTAGTTCGTTATTGTGATAAAAATCCGTAACTCAATAACGGCCAGCACTGTTGCTGATAGCGATTAAGTCTGTTTAAAAACTCGGAAGAAAAATTTACGTACGGAAATTTTGAGAATTATCTCCGGAAATAAGCCGTAGCCTGCGTTAAATTTAAAAAATAATAGTCGCCAATAATGTAACTAAAACTCACCCTTTCGGAAATTCACCTGCAGCTTAAAAACCTGGGTGACTAGGTCACTGAACCGATCCTGGTCATCGACAGACGCGTCGAGTGCACAGCTGATCTCAGGTACACGACACCATCCAAAGTTAAGGGTCGCAACGTCAAGTGCGTCCGGGTTAATGCACCGAATATTCACTTCACTGCACGGCTACTAACACTGATCACTTAATTTATTTTTCATGGAACGTGTTGTTGCTACGTTATAAAAATTGGTGGAAATGAATTTTTACTTGGCGTTCGGAGCCGTGGGTAATTCCTGCGCAAATTCTCACGCTGCAGCACTTGCGTCCTCGTTGTTCGGGGGGTACACACAGAACATCGCGTAATACTCTCGAGCAGAGAACATTTGTCTGCGACGCGATTGCTAACTGCTGACTGACAAGATTTTTTCCAAGCGACTTCTTCTACCCCCAAATAGTTTCTCTCGTTCCATTATGAGTTGACCCCCACCAGGCCAAGAGGCTTCAGGTAAAAAGAAGCCAGCACATTTTCGGAACACACGTGTTTTGCACAAGTGCAACGAAAACTTTCACAAAAGCCCGCGCTCCGTCCTTCTACTGCCAATGTACCCATTGCTTCGAGATAGAAAACAGATACCACGTGTATCGGTTCGAAAGGGTCCGAAGAGAAGAGAAACAGAAAGTCTTCGAGTTGCTATAAAGAAAAAAATCCTGCTTCCTGTTTCCCTTTTCCGATACCCTGAGTTCCCGTCTGCTACGAGGCGGAACCAAGTAAGTCATAAATTATCCGAAACTGTAGGAAACCGTTCTCTACCGCCGACTTGCGGGACAATACGGTCATAAACCGCGACCCTGGCGAAATGCTCTGGCTGATCAGCCTGATTAATTTTGGAGAACTAGAAATTACAGAGTATTATCCAGCATCAATACGTCTCGCGGAGAGACACAGGAAAAGAAGGGATAGTCCGCTGACTGCGCGTAGTCCCGCCTGCTTCGTCCTACCCTCAAATTAAAGACGGATCCCTTGTCTCTCGAGTATAAACACGTGCTCGAATTTCAAAACACAAGCACGCGTCGACGTATTCGGTGCGAGAGACTGTGGGCTTGAGGTCCGATTGGCCCCAAACTAACCAATCTGCCCTGGATCCCTCCCAAACGGCCACTGTCCTGAAGAGGCCCTCTTCACAGCGATATCTCCTCCACAAGGCCCACCTTCTCTCGCACGGAATACGTCGACGCATGCTTTTGTTTGGAAATTCGAGCGCGTGTTTAGACACGAGAGATAAGCAGGCCCAAATGGCTAGTTCAGGACCAATCGAACTTCAAGCCCGCCTTCTCTCGCACGGAATACGTCAACGCGTCTCGTCCCTGAATTGGGGGACAATCCGGGACATGTATTATCCTGATGCCAGAACACATCGAAATGTCCTTTACCGTTTCACGTCGAGGTCGCGATTGTAAAAATCAGAAAAATTACTACCACATTCGCTGCTATGTTTTCTGTAAATTAAGCTTATTTCTAGAGTAATGCAGCTGATATTAACGTCGCAGTAAGCTGTTAAAGGCAATGGTGCGCCCCGTCTCAGGTAAAGCAACCGCGCGCGATTACAGTCAGCTGACTGTACCGCTACCACCCCACATTTCTTCAGTGAGGTCAAAAAACAGATCGGCAGAATTGCAGGAGAATTTTACTAACCCACTCTTGGCCAATCATACTGTTTTTATAATAAACAGATTTATAAGTTGCGAAAACGTTATGATCATTTCGTTATAAAATTTATTATGAGGCTAAGTCAGGAAACGTACCACGGGGGTGCTATTGACAGTGCGTTTCGTTTCTATCCTCTCCGCCCTTCGTTTCGTTCGTAAAACTCATTTCGTATACTAAGGGGTTAATCGGTATACTGCTTCATTATCGGGTGGGACAACATGGTGACCGGGGCGCACTGTCCTCGACCGTCGACTCAGGGAACAATACGGTCATAAACCGCGTCCTTCTTTAGACTACGTTGACGACCAACGCAGTTAATTTTTACGATTGGTCAGAAACAATGTCAAAGAAGTAATACAGAAACGTGGGAAGTCCGGCAATCGAAAGAATTAAGGTACATGGCCGGTCAGTAGTGTTTAAAATTTATGACCGGGCCTTCTTACTTCCAACCGTTAGCCCCGTCATTTGACTGTTATCCATGCCATCCTCCTGAAACATCCTTATCCTCTCCTGATGGAAAAAGCCCACCACCTTCTCGTGGTTTCCGTTGAACAATGACACTTTTTCAACAAATAATCAAGATAAGGACAAGCTGGAACTTATAAATCTGATTATTATAAAAACAGTATGATTGGCCAAGAGTGGGTTAGTAAAATTCTCCTGCAATTCTGCCGATCTGTTTTTTGACCTCACTGAAGAAATGTGGGGTGGTAGCGGTACGGTCAGCTGACTGTAATCGCGCGCGGCTGCTTTACATGAGACGGGGCGCACCATTGCCTTTAACAGCTTACTGCGACGTTAATATCAGCTGCATTACTCTAGAAATAAGCTTAATTTACAGAAAACATAGCAGCGAATGTGGTAGTAATTTTTCTGATTTTTACAATCGCGACCTCGACGTGAAACGGTAAAGGACATTTCGATGTGTTCTGGCATCAGGATAATACATGTCCCGGATTGTCCCCCAATTCAGGGACGAGACGCGTTGACGTATTCCGTGCGAGAGAAGGCGGGCTTGAAGTTCGATTGGTCCTGAACTAGCCATTTGGGCCTGCTTATCTCTCGTGTCTAAACATGCGCTCGAATTTCCAAACAAAAGCATGCGTCGACGTATTCCGTGCGAGAGAAGGTTGGCCTTGTGGAGGAGATATCGCTGTGAAGAGGGCCTCTTCAGGACAGTGGCCGTTTGGGAGGGATCCAGGGCAGATTGGTTAGTTTGGGGCCAATCGGACCTCAAGCCCACAGTCTCTCGCACCGAATACGTCGATGCGTGCTTGTGTTTTGAAATTCGAGCACGTGTTTATACTCGAGAGATAAGGGATCCGTCTTTAATTTGAGGGTAGGACGAAGCAGGCGGGACTACGCGCAGTCAGCGGACTATCCCTTCTTTTCCTGTGTCTCTCCGCGAGACGTATTGATGCTGGATAATACTCTGTAATTTCTAGTTCTCCAATATTAATCAGGCTGATCAGCCAGAGCATTTCGCCAGGGTCGCGGTTTATGACCGTATTGTCCCGCAAGTCGGCGGTAGAGAACGGTTTCCTACAGTTTCGGATAATTTATGACTTAATCGGTTCCGCCTCGTAGCAGACGTGAACTCAGGGTGTCAGAAAGGGGAAACAGGAATGGTATGCATTTTCTTCTTTATAGCAACGCGAAGACTTTCTGCGTCTCCCTCCCTTCGGACCCTTTCGAACCGATACACGTGGTGTCTGTTTCCTATCTCGAAACAATGGGTACATTGACAGTAGAAGGAGCGCGGGCTTTTGTGAAAGTTTTCGTTGCACTTCTGCAAAACACGTGTGTTCCGAAAATGTGCTGGCTTCTTTTTACCTAAAGCCTCTTGGCTTGGTGGGAGTTAACTCATAATGGAACCAGAGAAGCTACATGGGGGTAGCGGAAGTTGCTTGGAAAAAATCCTGTCAGTCAGCTAGAAATCGCGTTGCAGAAATGTTTGCGCTAGAATATCCCAATATCGAAACACCAAGCGAGGATACGTTTCGTCGGTTAGCGTCGCGGCTTTAAAACGTAGGAACAACACGTTCCATAAAAAGTAAATAAAGTGATCAGTGTTAGTAGCCGTGCAGTGAAGTGAGTATTCGGTACGTTGACCTGGACGCACCTGACATTGCGACCCTTAACTTTGGGTAGTGTCGTATACCTGGGATCAGCTGTGCACTGGGCTCGTCCATCGATGACCAGGATCGGTTCAGTGACCCAGTGACACAAGTTTTCAAGTTGCAGGTGAATTTTCGACACGGGTGAGTTTTAGTTACTTTAATGGTGATCATTCATTTTTAAATTTAACGCAAGCTATGGCTTATTTCCGGCGATAATTCTCAAAATTCTCGTACGAAAATATTTATTCGGGCTTTTTAAACAGACTTAATCGCTATCAGCAACAGTGCTGGCCGTTATTGAGTTACGGATTTTTATCACAATAACGAACTACGATCACTTTTCGTTAATTTCCTGTTACATTATCTTTTCGTGGATATGTTATTAACACAAGGAATTTTACGTATTCCTTATCCTCCCACTTCAAATAATTATTATTTTCGAATCTTCGAAAAAAAATGTGTATTCGTCTTTTTACGTTACACGTGATTTTCATCCATTTATCCTTTATTCATTATTCACTTTAAATGGCAAACAAACCATGGCAAAAGGTTCGATTTTTTTGTTACGTCTTTTTCATTTGCCATTCTACGCAATTTCCTTCGATGCATGCCGCCTTGCTTGTTCGTAGTCGCAGCGCGGCCCGGCGCGCGGCCACGCTAGCGCGGGACCTCCAGCGGAAGGCTCGCGCTCTGATTGGTCGGTGCTTTTTATTAATATCTCGTTAACGAAACCTCGGAGGGCATTTTCGCAAAGGAAAAAGTTGTTTGCAATCACCCCCCGAATCACCCCCTTTAATATACCGCACCATTTTCGGAACACCCTGTATAATTGAATAAAAATTTAATTTCTCAATTTATGAAAGTAATGATACAGAAACAACCAGCCTATTGTTTATCAACCCCATGAATTTTATAAAGAGCACTAAATAATGTATCAAATAAACAGTTTGCAAACGCTTTTTACAGTAATTATGGTCAAAATATTGATAATAGAAAAATTAAGTGAACGCAAAATATGTTAAATTATCCATCATTAAGAGGGGATAATTTTTACCCATTTTGCGGCGCAAATTGCATTCCGATATCTTTTATAGTTCAAAAGTTATACAAAAAAGGCCCCAAATTCTTCAACCCGGGGCCCTATCGCGTCAGCGTGGTCTAATACCGCAGCGGGATCGTCGCAAAGGTAGATATTTCCACGCAGAACGGGACCGGTGCGATTGCACTCTTAAAATTGCTACCGTTTTCTTCCCCGTCTGCTACGTCAAATTTAATATCCTCTGGCGAAAGCCAAAAGCACCTTGCGCTCTCTACTGGCACCTAAAAGACCGTACGCTTTCATCAACAGCTCATAGATGGCGGAAGTATCGGCCATAGTGGTAGTGGAAGTGCGTCTGTGAGGCGCTGTTGCTATTTTACAAGTTCGCGCGAGCGCGGTTTGCAGGATTAAACGATGACCCTGTATACGATATAATAAAGCGCGATGCAGCCAGTAAAGCTTATAACCAGTAAAGCTTAATAAAGCGCGATGCAGCCAATAAAGCTTACACGCAAAAGCGCAAAGCGCCCAGGGTAGCGCAAAGCAGCCACGCGAGTGTACTTTTTATTTTTTTTAATACTCCAACCTGTAAAAAACGAAAAATTTGTAATAAACACTAAACTAATATCATACGTATTATTTTATATATAAATAAATGTAAACGTCACTTACCAGATATAATATTTTATCTGATGCTTCTCCTACTGATGAGAAGAATTGGATTTCCCTCCAAGGGACTTGATACTAAAAAGATACACATTTCAATAAAGAAATAGATTAGCAAAAAATAGGTTATAGAATATTATTTTACACGTGTAATGAAACAATAACCTATTCGTTGAAAGTATGTTCGTTTCATTATGCGTACACCTTAATTAATAATAATAAAGCACACTTACATGCAAGGATATCAGCAAGAATTTTCGGTCGCCGCCGTGACATGCGTGAGCTCCGGTCGCCCGCTTTGTTTTTTGATGTGCCCGTCGGTCAGAGCGAGCCCTCCTTGTACCGAGAAAATGTGCCACCAGTCACGTCCCGCCGCGATCGGGCCATATCTAGAGACGCGGCAGCGTCTCGACGCCAAGTACAGGAAAGACACCCTGTATATGTCGACTCTCGCTACCGCTATCATTTACTCGTCGCCCGGCTAATCCAACCTAACCTGAAACTTATTTCATTAATATCTCATCACGCCTGCAATATTTTCTAAATTTAAAGGCATTTTTCTTATGTAAACCGCATACAGGGTGTCCCAAAAATGTCGGTTTTCCTTGATAGGGGTGACTCAGGGGGTGATTTGAAACAACTTTTTCCTTAGCGAAAATATTGTCCAAAGCTTCGTTAAGGAGATATTAACCAAAAACCCCGACCAATCAGAACGCGCGCCTTCCGCCCGAGTTCCCGCGGTAGGCGACCGCGCTTGTGCCAAAGAGTAGGTATAATAAGAGGCGTCACTCCGGGCGGAACCTTTGAAGTCCTTGCTTGACCTTGGTATTTAAATTGGTTGTCTATTTCGAGCGGGATATTCAAATCGACTAAATGTACCTTACCGCAATTGGCTGATTATTGCCGAAGTTGACCGATCATTGCCGAAGCTTAGCGATCATTGCCGAATGGGCATTTAAATTGGTTGTCTAGTGATTTCCCTAGGTTATCTCTGTCCTTGTCGAGTGACGCCTCTTATTATACCTCCTCTTTGCTTGTGCTACGAACGTACGAACAAGCAAGTCGGCATGCATCGAAGGAAACCGCGATACACAGTTTTTTTTTAAAGCAGAATCTTAAATAAGAATAATTTGAAGTGAGAGGACAAGAAGTACGTAAATTTCGTTTTTAAATAAGGCATAAACGAAAAGGTAACGTAACAGAAAATGTACGACAAGTGATCGTAATTCGTTATTGAGGTAAAAATCCGTAGTTTAACAACGGCCAACACAACTAAATTTAAAAAATAATATTAGGTGTATGAATAAATCCTTTCCGACTGCAATTTCTATCGCGGTGGTATTCAGAAGCTGCCAGAAAAATGGCAGAAGGTAATTAACAATAATGGAAATTATTTCGATGATCGAGTTGTTTTTATATTTTTTAAATCGAACTGTTATTGTACCCTAAAATCGGAAAGAATTTATTTCTACACATAATAATCACCAATAAATTAAACAAAACTCACCCTTTCGGATATTCCTTTCCTTGCTTTCCTTCCCTTTTCGGAAACCTGTGTCATTAGGCCACTGTACCGATCCTGGTCATCGGCGTCCAGTGCTCAGCTGATCGCAGGGTCAATGTACCGAATATTGACTTCACTGCACGGTTACTAACACTGTTCACTTAATTTATGTTTCACGGAACGTGTTGTTCTTACGTTATAAAAATTGGTGGCCCCGAAAGGGGCCGATTACTGTTAATTACTGGGACGAGATTACTACTATTACCCGGCGTAAAGAAGACTCGTGGCAGACGGTCTCGGGCTGTGCAGTCCGCTGCTGTGACGATTGGTCGCGTCACCTATTTGGGCACACTTTTATAGACGGGGCACACGTATTTTGGTTATTGGCTGAAGTTGCCACATACATTGTCGCACCGCGCGGCGAAGAGATCGAACGAAACACGAGATCGAGTGGGATAGAGCGATCTGACCGATGATCGTCAAAACAAAACAATAGCGTAGGCTACAGATCGCTCTATCCCACTCGGTCTCGATGTGTTTCGTTCGATCTCTTCGCCGCGCGGTGCGACAACGCATGTGGCAACTTCAGCCAATAACCAAAATACGTGTGCACCGTCTGTAAAAGTGTGCCCAAATAGGTGACGCGACCAATCGTCACAGCAGCGGACTGCACAGCCCGAGACCGTCTGCCACGAATCTAGAGACGCGGCAGCGTCTCGACGCCAAGTACAGGAAAGACACCCTGTATATGTCGACTGTCGCTACCGCTATCATTTACTCGTCGCCGGGCTATTCCAACCTAACCTGAAACTTATTTCATTAATATCGCACGACGCCTGCAATATTTTCTAAATTTAAAGGCAATTTTCTTATGTAAACCGCATATAAGCTTTCGAATAAGACCAAATTTTAATAAAATCTGCCCACGCATTACAGAGATATCATAATATCATGTCATGGATCTGTCAGAAACGGTCAGATTTTCTTCTCCTTATCCTTCTCCAAGCGAAATTTTCGTCACCATAATACGTATACGCGTTACACGCACACCTTCAGCCAAAAGAAACTAGTGTATGTATGATCGGCGTCCGCCATTGTATAACCTATAACCTAACCTACCAAGTGTCAAACCGTCATAACCTGCCAAGTGTCAAATAATGTAAGTGGTCCAAATTTGAAATGTCAGGAGCTTTTACACTAAATAGGAGACTGAATTATTGGCTCAATTAACAAGGTAAGTCGCCAAAAATTTTTTAATAGATTTCTTATGTAGAGTCGCAGACTTGGAAGTTGTCCGGAGAAGGTTCGACAAAGAAGTATCTTCTTTCGCATAAGTTTCTGGAAATTTGTACCATGCATGTACAAAATAATATATTGTAGTAAAAAATTGCATTGCATTTAAATTGCCAGATACTTGTATTTTTGTATATACCAGCAATTTAGAGTTTTTATGTAAAGCTTATTATATTATAGAAATGAAGGGGACGCACAGGACTTCGATAAAAATGAAGGGGACGCACAGGCTTGGATAGTAGAATTGAAGGGGACGCACACGACTTGGATATAAAATTGAAGGGGACGCACAGGCTTGGAGGTTGTCCGGAGAAGATTAGACGGAGAAGATTAGATAGATAGACAGAGCATCTTGTTTCGCACAAGTTTCTGGAAATTTGTCAAATAAGGTAAATCTACAAAATTTGTCAAACGACGTAGCATTAAGAATTAAGATTAAGAATATTATGGCGTACCGCTTGCAATGTAGAGTCAGTCACATTAGTCAAGAAAGTACGCTAAAAACACATCTCCCTTGATGCTTTTCAATCTTTTGTGAAAGACATTCGTAATACTTTAATATAAAATCCACAGTAGTTGCCACGCTATTCATTAGTTCATTAATTTTTTCGATTCCCGTTATTTCAATTCACCAATAAACATTCTAAATTAATTTTATTCCAACACCAATGAATTGTGCGTTAAAAATATTGGTTCTCTACGTTCATTTTCGCTGAATTATTACCATTAGGATTTAATTTAAATTTCCTGCAATAAGTTCTACGTTAAGTTGTAGTATATAACTAAAATGTGGCTTTATAAATATATTATACATATTTACAGATAATAGAAGCAGAAGGTGATGCACTGTGATCTACGCCAGACTATGTACGCACAAATTTGCAGGTAGAGTTTTGCATACGTAATTATTCATTCAATGATCTTGAGCATGTGTGATAAATTATAAATAAATAATTATTAAATGTGTCCTATTTTTCAGTTAACGATACAGACGAAGAGTTGACAGATAATAGAAACAGAAGGTGATGCACTGTGATCTACGCCAGACTATGTACGCACAAATTTGCAGGTAGGGTTTTGCATACGTAATTATTCATTCAATGATCTTGAGCATGTGTGATAAATTATAAATAATTAATAAATGTGTCCTATTTTTCAGTTAACGATGCAGGCGAAGAGAATTATTTCAACAGCTGAAAGGGAAAGTTACTGAAAATGAAATAAATGTAAATAAAAAGAGTAAATGAAATGTACTGTACACAAAGTACTATGCAAGTATTTTGCCAAGTATTTTGAATAAAATAAAATATTTATTCGTATTAAAATATTTATTTGAATAAAAATATATCTGCTTAATATTATTTAATACATTTTTTTGTATAAGTAGCCATTGTTATAATAGGCGCAATTTTGTATATTAATTTTGTAAAGCTATTGATTAATTTACGACAATGTTTTTAATTGGGATTCTTTTTGATGGGTTAATTAAAATGTCCGCGATATGAGTAATGGAATGTATGCACACAGCATTTTAGCTGTGTCTATATAGTTGTGTCATCTTAAGGGCAGTTGGAAAGCACCTTTATGTACTTGCAGCTCATTTTCATTTCACATCTTTTTTTATATTGTACATTTTCTTCTATTTTTTGGGGGATTTATATTATTATCTTCTTTTTTTTTTTATATTATATATTTTCTTCTATTTTTTGGGGGGATTTATATTATTATCTTTTATTTTTTGTGATATATTTTCTTCTATTTTTTTGTGATTTATATTATTATCTTTTATTATAATCTTCTATTTTTTGTGATATATATTTTCTTCTATTTTTTTTTGTGATTTATATATTTTCTTCCATTTTATTATTATCTTTTATTTTTTGTGATTTTTTTACTTTTTGAAAGTTTTTTATGGGGATCTCACTTCTTTTTACAAAGATAATTCATATTTTCTTCTATTTTTTGTGATTTATATTATTATCTTTTTTTTTGTGATTTTTTTACTTTTTGAAAGTTTTTTATGGGGATCTCACTTCTTTTTACAAAGATCTTCTTTTCGCCGGGTAATAGTAGTAATCTCGTCCCAGTAATTAACAGTAATCGGCCCCTTTCGGGGCCACCAATTTTTATAACGTAAGAACAACGCCTTCCGGGAAACATAAATTAAGTGAACAGTGTTAGTAGCCGTGCTGTGAAGTGAATATTCGGTACATTGACCCTGCGATCAGCTGAGCACTGGACGCCGATGACTATAATCGGCACAGTGGCCTAGTGACACAGGTTTCCGAAAAGGGAAGGAAAGCAAGGAAAGGAATATCCGAAAGGGTGAGTTTTATTTAATTTATTGGTGATTATTAGGTGTGAAAATAAATTCTTTCCGATTTTAGGGTACAATAACAGTTCGATTTAAAAAATATGAAAACAACTCGATCATCGCAATAGTTTCCATTATTGTTCATTACCTTTTGCCATTTTTCTGGCAGCTTCTGAATACCACCGCGATAGAAATTCCAGTCGGAAAGAATATCTCCTTAACGAAGCTTCGGACAATATTTTCGCTAAGGAAAAAATTGTTTCAAATCACCCCCTGAGTCACCCCCTCAAGGAAAACCGACATTTTTGGGACACCCTGTATAAGCTTTCGAATAAGACCAAATTTCAATATAATCTTGTCCACGCATGACAGAGATATCATAATATCGTCTCATGGATCAGTCGGAAACGGTAAGATTTTCTTCTAATTCTCCAAGAAAATTTTTCGTAATTTATATATAGCTAGTTTTAGACATAATACGTATACGCGTAACACGCACACCTTCAGCCAAAAGAACGACTAACACATGTTTCAAATCGAAAAAGTGATAACTTTTTTATCCGCTAGTGTATGATAATTTATAAATAATTAGTAAAATGTGTCGTATTTCAGTTAACGATGCAGACGAAGAGAACTAACCTATAAAATATTACATGCCTGGTGGCAGCAAGACCACCTCCAAAAGGAAGAAAAGGAGAAAATAAATCAGGAAAATATTGTAAAAAAGAAAAATCTGCAGGAGGAAAAAAAAATGGCAGAGAAGATAAACTTGCATGAGAATATGAAAGAAATTCAGAAAAAAATTAATCAAACAAAATAAATACTTATATAATAAAATGTGTAAAATAAAATAGTTTCATGTATAAAAAATATTTTTTTATGTTTGTTTAATATTTGTCAACCTTTGTTCTTCTTAAAAACTAATGTGCATAAATATATATATATAAAAAACAAGAAAACACAAACTAAAATATGAGAAAAGATAAGTAGTGGTTTTTATGTTTATCTGTACCATAAATAAGGACATACAGTATGGAACACCAGGGACACGGACTTCAAAGCTGTGCCATAAATACGAACGTGTACATCACTCCTATTTTTCAATCATATAATTATTTTTTAACGTTTCACGACCGCCACGGCCACGGCTGTACTGGTGGACGGTCCAGGCCCTGAGGGAGGTGGTCTGTTCTTTAAAAGTGTTTAAAAACGTCCTTTCATCCTGCCGGGCCCTCACCCTTCAGCCACTGCGCTGGTGGCGCGCTACGTGCAGTTCTGTAATTTTTAAAAAATAAATTTATTAGTAAAATATATTTTATTTAAATTTAGACCTATTTTCAAGCACTCTAAAAGCATATGCTCCTTAAAATATGTATGTATTTACCATCAGCCGTGGCCGGCCTCGCTGGTGGTGCTGATGGTGGTGGTGGTGGCGGCAGCGACGTCGGCGGTGGCTTGGACGTCGGCGGTGGCTTGGACCAGTGATGCCAGAATCGGGGCCGGAGTTCTCGAGAATTTCCCCCACCACGCATGCACACTACGCCGGAGCTGCGTGTCCGTGAGCTCGGCGCTTCGGACAACGTCGGGGAGACGAGAGAGAAAACGAATGTGTGTCTTTCTCTCTCGCTCTTGAAACGCTGTGATCCAAGGAGAGGTGCAAGCGACACGCGGCCGTGCGCGATCTTCTCGAGTGCCTCGAGATACACTTTTCACTTTCTGACATATGTATAATACTCTTGTAATGAAAAAAAATTGAAAAAAATTTTGTTACGGAAATCACGTTTTAAGACCTCCTGATCACGTTTTGACTATTTAGAAAAGAGCTTTTTTTAAATATCTCATATATTTGTTAACACGATTACGTTTAAACGGCAAAATGGATTTCAATGAAACTTTATATTTAAATGGTTCTTCGATTTTTCAGATATACGAACTAAATTCTACATAAAAAAAAGTTAAATAAAGTTCTTCTGTAACTTCTTTAACAAAGAAACATGTACTTTCATAATTTCTTGTTTTCATTTTAAATTTCCGTACTTTTTATTTGAGCTATTTCTATTTTTCAAACCTTAAAATGAATTTTTTTATTAAAAGATGAATATTTTAATACTGTAAATTAGTGAACTTTGTTAAAATTAGAATCCACTCTTGGCCAGTACCATGCACGCTGTAGCAGCCTTCGATAAAAAATATTTTTTCAGGGTATGATCTAAAATATAAAATCTAAACGTAATCACATTTCTCGCTAGATTTTTCGATAATCATATCAAGTTGCGACAAAGAATCACGCACTGTTTACAAATTAATTACGCGCAGCGTGCACGGTACCGCTCGATGGAAACTACGGGAAAGTGGTGGTCTCTTCCATCGGGAGCGAAATGTAAACAATTGGTTATGCAAAGCTAACATCGCGATACATGTTGTACACTAAAATGTATAAAAACATTACTAAAATAGAAAAGAAAGGCAGCACGTAAATATATCAATTGGGTTCGATATATTGACGAAATGTAAGACTGAAATAATGCTACAATTGTTTACATTTCCAAAGGATAGAAAGCAAGCAGAGGAATTTACTATAATACATGCGACAGAATTTCGAGATAAGTGTTACATATAGAATGAATATAATTAAGAATATACATTTATTTGTACAATTATCTCGAAGTTCTCTCTATAAATCATATGTACAGCAAGCAAGCGAATTTATTGCAAGGATAGAACAAGAATTGCGTGAGGTAAATCGAACAACTATTTACATATTCGCGATGTCCAAAAATCGAATGAAATAGAAAACGGATGAAATTGATAATATTCTGGGCATCACCAATTTGCATTACCCGACGTAGAAGGAAAATCCGCGAGGCCATCAACGGCATTTAAACGTAAACTACTCTTTTGCTTCTTCGCAAAAGTTGCATATAAATTCTCAGATGACATGAGAGATAGATGTTTGTCATCTACCTCCATGGTCTGAGCTGTTTCCCCGTGCGCCTTTAATGCCGATTTCGTTACGCAAATGGCATTGACGATGGTCGAACAAAGTCGGTTTCGTTTCTTGTTCTTTATGTCGGGAAGCATGGAAAACGATCTTTCAGCATCGGCGTTTGAATTTGGAAGACTTCTAATGGAATTTAATAATTCCTGCAAACATGGATATTTAAATGAGCCTTGATCGTTTCGCGTTAACAACACCGTTTTCCAAACATCATCGAAAGCTAATGTACAAAGCATCTGCTTGTCTGCATTTGCAAAATTCAGGTGCAATGTCGACCATTCGTTTTGCAAACCGTCTTCGTCGAAACCGCCCAATTTCTGAGCAATAAAGAGAACACTTTTAAAGGAAGTGTCACTGTCGTTATCTACGAATGCCAAATGAGGCTCAAAAACACATAACTTGCTCAGAAATTCGTCATCAGAAAAAGTCATTAAAATACTCTAGAACGTATTTCAAAAACAGAAGATTTTTCACCATGCCGTGTCCATGTCACTCCTCTGCATTGGTAGTGCATGCAGCATGCGCTACCATTCCCGAGGTCTGCGAGGAATTATTACGGAAAGTCGCAACATTCATTTATAGCAGTCCCAAACGCTCGGCCATTTTTCGCAAATTTCAGCAATGTTTTCAATCTACTGACCGCAAAATTTTAAAATTGTGTACTACGCGATGGTTATCGCGTTACTCATCCGTAGTTACACTGTTAGAAAATTGGGACAGTGTGTTGCACTTTCTGCAAGAATTGGTCGTAGATGAGAAGACAAAGTCTGGGGAATATCTGCTTAGCATCATGCAAAATCCAGAAGCGAAAGCATATCTTCTGTTTTTGAAATACGTTCTAGAGTATTTTAATGACTTTAGTTTATTCTTTCAATCGCAACAAACCAGAATCCATTTGCTTCAAAATACTGCCAAAACACTTTTGTATAATATTTTACGTAATTTTTTGAAACCGCAGCTTTTGAAGCACATGGATTTAGTCAAATTAATAGATTTTTCAAGAGGCGATAATCAAATCGCATTTAATAGTATCCATTTAGGTCCGAATTGTGACACTTTTCTTTGTCAATTAGTTGCAGAAGGCAAACCCGATGTTGTCCAAACCGTTCGAGAAAATTGTATTAAGTTTTACATAACGGCTGCAAACGAAATTCGTAATCGATTGCCAATCGATAACGAATTTCTGAGCAAGTTATGTGTTTTTGAGCATCATTTGGCATTCGTAGATAATGACAGAGACACTTCCTTTAAAAGTGTTCTCTTTATTGCTCAGAAATTGGGCGGTTTCGACGAAGACGGTTTGCAAAACGAATGGTCGACATTGCACCTGAATTTTGCAAATGCAGACAAGCAGATGCTTTGTACATTAGCTTTCGATGATGTTTGGAAAACGGTGTTGTTAACGCGAAACGATCAAGGCTCATTTAAATATCCATGTTTGCAGGAATTATTAAATTCCATTAGAAGTCTTCCAAATTCAAACGCCGATGCTGAAAGATCGTTTTCCATGCTTCCCGACAAAAAGAACAAGAAACGAAACCGACTTTGTTCGACCATCGTCAATGCCATTTGCGTAACGAAATCGGCATTAAAGGCGCACGGGGAAACAGCTCAGACCATGGAGGTAGATGACAAACATCTATCTCTCATGTCATCTGAGAATTTATATACAACTTTTGCGAAGAAGCAAAAGAGTAGTTTACGTTTAAATGCCGTTGATGGCCTCGCGGATTTTCCTTCTACGTCGGGTAATGCAAATTGGTGATGCCCAGAATATTATCAATTTCATCCGTTTTCTATTTCATTCGATTTTTGGACATCGCGAATATGTAAATAGTTGTTCGATTTACCTCACGCAATTCTTGTTCTATCCTTGCAATTGTAACGTCCGATTTCCAGGGACAACTGAGCGTTACTGGTTCTCGAGAGGAGAGCGGCGTCCCCTCGAGTATAGGATAGGTGGGGTTTCGTTATAGTAGAGTAAATGAGTAAAATCCAACTTAAACATTAACAATGGCTTCTTTATTCAACGAATAATTATACTTTAAGTAACAAATTAATATGAATTACAACTATGATTACAATATTTTTGGTTTTCTTATATTTTATGTATATAGGTGTCGTTTTATGTACAAGTTATGTATGTGTGTTGCAGTGTACAGCCGCTACCGTCTCCGGAGCGAGCTAATACTCTTGGCAACGTCTGCAGTAAGAACAGCCGCTACCGTTTCCGGAGCGAGCTAATTACTCGTGGCAGAGTTTGAGTTCTGTACTCTTATGACCTTGCTTTTACCAATTGCACCAGCCGCTACCGTTTCCGGAGCGAGCTAAATGCCTTTGCAAGAGCGAGGTTCTATAACCTTTGAATGCACAACCGATAAAGGAGCACCTGTATCTATCCACTGAAGACCAGCCGCTACCGTCTCCGGAGCGAGCTCAATCTTACTGGTCAGACCTTAGCTACCTCTACGCTTGTGCACTCGCAAGCAGAGTCTTGACTGAATCACTGTGCTACGTGAACCTCCTTTTATACCATGATTTTGGCGGATTGGCGCACGCGCAGTGGTTTCCTTGCTTATTAACTTGTATTTTATCTTATATTCTTAACAACGCTTATAATCAACTATTCCTAATGTGTTTCGTAATATTCGTCTTTTTTATATTTGCTTAGTTATAATTTATATGTAATAATATGTACAGTGATTCTACGCGTGTCGTAATGTGTCGCTGTTTTACCGACTGTCGGTAACGCCGGGTTCGAGTCCGCGTGGGACGTTACACAATAAATTCGCTTGCTTGCTGTACATATGATTTATAGAGAGAACTTCGAGATAATTGTACAAATAAATGTATATTCTTAATTATATTCATTCTATATGTAACAATTATCTCGAAATTCTGTCGCATGTATTATAGTAAATTCCTCTGCTTGCTTTCTATCCTTTGGAAATGTAAACAATTGTAGCATTATTTCAGTCTTACATTTCGTCAATATATCGAACCCAATTGATATATTTACGTGCTGCCTTTCTTTTCTATTTTAGTAATGTTTTTATACATTTTAGTGTACAACATGTATCGCGATGTTAGCTTTGCATAACCAATTGTTTACATTTCGCTCCCGATGGAAGAGACCACCACTTTCCCGTAGTTTCCATCGAGCGGTACCGTGCACGCTGCGCGTAATTAATTTGTAAACAGTGCGTGATTCTTTGTCGCAACTTGATATGATTATCGAAAAATCTAGCGAGAAATGTGATTACGTTTAGATTTTATATTTTAGATCATACCCTGAAAAATATTTTTTATCGAAGGCTGCTACAGCGTGCATGGTACTGGCCAAGAGTGGATTCTAATTTTAACAAAGTTCACTAATTTACAGTATTAAAATATTCATCTTTTAATAAAAAAATTCATTTTAAGGTTTGAAAAATAGAAATAGCTCAAATAAAAAGTACGGAAATTTAAAATGAAAACAAGAAATTATGAAAGTACATGTTTCTTTGTTAAAGAAGTTACAGAAGAACTTTATTTAACTTTTTTTTATGTAGAATTTAGTTCGTATATCTGAAAAATCGAAGAACCATTTAAATATAAAGTTTCATTGAAATCCATTTTGCCGTTTAAACGTAATCGTGTTAACAAATATATGAGATATTTAAAAAAAGCTCTTTTCTAAATAGTCAAAACGTGATCAGGAGGTCTTAAAACGTGATTTCCATAACAAAATTTTTTTCAATTTTTTTTCATTACAAGAGTATTATACATATGTCAGAAAGTGAAAAGTGTATCTCGAGGCACTCGAGAAGATCGCGCACGGCCGCGTGTCGCTTGCACCTCTCCTTGGATCACAGCGTTTCAAGAGCGAGAGAGAAAGACACACATTCGTTTTCTCTCTCGTCTCCCCGACGTTGTCCGAAGCGCCGAGCTCACGGACACGCAGCTCCGGCGTAGTGTGCATGCGTGGTGGGGGAAATTCTCGAGAACTCCGGCCCCGATTCTGGCATCACTGGCTTGGACGTCGGCGGTGGCTGGGACTTCGGCGGTGGCTGGGACGTCATTGTTATATTAAACGCCTCAAGTCCCTCGTCTATTGCTAAATTAATTTCATTATCAAATCAGTGGAAAAATTAAAAAGTTTGAATAAATTTATAATAATATAAATTTTTATTATTTACCAGCTATTAAGGTGTCGTTCGCTTCTTTCTATAAAAATGAATAAACAAATAATGATATAATATATAGTATAATAAAACACAATTTCACAATTTCTCACAAATAAAACTAACGAATAAAGATATAAAGATAACCGGGCTACAGTAAACGATAAACTCTGCTATGAGTATATATATATAATGATGAATAGTATTATTACTTACATTTCCGTTTTGCGATTGAGGCCACATGTTGTTGTTGACAATATGGAGATGCGAAGAAGAACCATAAGAAGCTGAAGCTGGCCAAGAGGCCAGATAAACATTCGACGATCAAAGAGTACTTTTTAGTAAATATCGGTCTATCGAAATTCTTCATTACGTTTCGCGATAAGTAACATTACGTTTTCTTATAATTTATTTATAAAATATAAAGCGAAGTTATAACAAGACTTTTTACACGTTTAAATTTACAGTAAGTAAATTTAAAGTAACGCTTGTTTGTACTTCTACGTTAGATTTCGCTGTATGTAAGATCCCCATAAAAACTTCAAAAAGGTAAAAAAATCACGTTAAGTACATGAAAAAGTCGCAGACGAAAAAGAGTATTTTATTTGTACTTCTACGTTAGATTTATATAAAAAGAATCGGTTCAGATACGGCCGAAAGCGTATTCAAAAAGCGATGGTAAAGAAGAGACCTGACGGCGGTCGGAAGCGATGACCGGCGGCTCATTTTCTGGGGACGAGGAGGGCTCGTTCTGACCGACGGGCATATGGGGTGTTGCGTACCGCGCAACCTCATATTGGTAACAATGCGTTTTCCACTATATGAAGGATTTGGTGTTACTGTTAGAAGGTTGTCTGCCATGATAAATAGCCAAAGAGTTCAAACTCGACTCTTTTCCTAATAGGAATATAAATTGTACATACGAAAGTAGAAAAGACATTGTAATTGTGTTCATCTTATGTTAGGTTTATTATATCGTCATTAAGAATATTTGTACGCGTCGTATATTTAAATATTTAATCATAGCTAAGGCGTTAAACACTCGTTCGGCAACAGCGAAGCCAATAACATGATTTGACTTTCGACTTTTTGCCCCGCATGTATGTAGCCCGCTCGATAAAAATCTTTTGTTTTTATTGCCGCGGGAACAGAAATAACGACGCCGGGCTTTCTGTTTCGGAACGTAGAAAAGCTAACACGTTTATTTTCGAGCTCCGTTATATTCCGTTATATTTCGTTACATTTCATTACATTTATTGTCACCGCTTATAAGTTAACTATAAATAAATAGCCAACCACGATCAGAACACGATCTTTCATTGAAATTGAGTCGAATCTCTACTTCCACGAAGACGCAACTCCGAGCAGAGCGGTTCTGCGCTCCACGGGCATCAAACCCAGCTCCTAGGACCATCGCCGGGCCGCAGGACCACGCAACAGGGGCTAGGGTTGCGCGTAAAGAAAAAAAAACCAAGCGGGCGACCGGAACTCACGCATATCACGGCGTCCGAAAATTATTCCAGATTTCCTTGCATGTAAGTGTGCTTTATTATTATTAATTAAGGTGTATGCATAATGCAACGACTAGGTTATTGTTTGTTTCATTACATGTGTAAAATAATAGTCTGCGCAGATTTTTGCTATTGCTAAACTATTTTTTTTATTGATATCTTTTTAGTATCAAGGCCCTTGGAAGGATATTCAATTCTTCTCGTTAGTAGGAGAAGCAAAAGAGAAGATATTATATATTTGGTAAGTGACGTTTACATTTCTTTATATATATAGCTATAGAGATATGTTGCAGTGCATGGCCGCTACCGTCTCCGGGGCGAGCTCGTACTCTTGGCAACGTCTGCTACAAGAACGGCCGCTACCGTCTCCGGGGCGACCTCGTTACTATTGGTAGAGTTTTAATCTTACGCTGATTCGTGTATTGCAGTGCACGGCCGCTACCGTCTCGTTACTCTTAGCTATGTCTGCTGCTAGAAAGGCCGCTACCGTTTCCGGGGCGAGCTCAATTCTGTTGGCAGAGCTTTCGAATGACCCGCTTAGCTGCGTGCGCCTCCTTTTATACTCGAGAATTGGCGGGTTGGTGCATGCGCAGTGAGTCGTTGTTTGTTATTTTGTGTTTCGTTCGCTTATTATATAATATTTGTTATGCGCTTTTATTGATACTTATAATTAATTATTCTTAATGTTCTTATAATAATTATTTATCTAATATTCGTTTGAATCGTAAATTATATATAAAAGTATTTATAATTCGTTTGCGCGGTAATAGACGACGATCTGTGTGGTAACGCGGATCCATTCTGTTTTACCGATAGTCGGTTTTTATCGGTTCAAGTCCTCGTGGGACGCTACACTCGAGACATAAGGGAGCCGTTTGTAATTTGACGGGAGGACGGCGGCGCAGGTGGGACCCCCGCGAACTTCCTGTTCCCGGGTCCCTCCGCGAATTGTAATGGCCCTCGTCGCGAGTAATCGCGTGTTTTTTTTTAGTACATAAACGCGTGGGTGAGATTGTACCTATAGATTAAGAGTTTGTTTTACATCAGGTGTTTATGAAAATATACTAGGAGCGACTTACTGGTGAACGCGGCGGATTGATTGCAAGGTATTCAGTGGAACCACGTGTATTTCTACATGCTTATAATAAAACTGAATTTAGTTTATCAATGTCAGAAAACAAGATATTCTAATTACCCCGTCCCTACGCCTACATATTCATCTTTTTTAAGCATGACTCTTATATTTAACTCGGTATATTTAAGTTTATATGTTGCGCCTGGCGAATACTTGGCAATTCTAATTGCCATACTCCTGGGACTCTCCGCAATGCCGTCACTGATGGGCTTCAGCCCACGACGTCTTATTGCTGGACTAAACGTTGAGAATCCCAGGACAATGGTCAAATAAGGAAATACCTCGCGGAACTTGCACATCTGGCCACGAAACGTAAACTAAACACGTATTTACAACCCCTGATATTTATTACCCGACCGCCGTTCGGAAAGAAGGACGAAAGCGTTTTGCATTTCCTCCTGGGCTCAAATCAGCCCCTTTTGTCACGCCTTAACCAATTATATTTTGTCATAACCACCTCCACTAGGAAATTGACCTATGGACGGAGGAACCAATTCTTACGTTTTAAGTGAAAACACGGAAAAAAGGCAGAATCAAACGAAAAGTCGAAGTGTCAATACGTTTATATGGCTTATTTAAACGTGGCTTATTTAATTTCGTTGCGTAGATTTTATTTTACAGATGAAAGCTGATGTAAGAAAATGAAAAATGAGAGCGATTCTATGGCGAAAGTCGATACTTTTACTACGAACAGCCGCCATTTTATAGGAAATTCATTTTTCGGGATAATGAACGATTAAGCACTATATAATCTAATATAATAACTAAATTTCGTCGAATTTTTTTATTTCTGATGAACCAGGTCAAAGCTATAATCACGGTCACCATAAAGTGCTTAAATAAAAAAAAAAGCTGCCGGCAGATCGCCTATAATTCCTTTATTTATTTATATATTGCATTGCAAAAAAACTACAAGAACTTTAAAATATATACTTTCGAATACACAACCGTTTATTTAAAAAAACTCTTCAAGTTTTTAAAAAAAAAATCCAAAATAATTGTGTTTTCAGACCTCACAGGTAGGCTGACCCCTGTTGTGCCCAGGCAACGCCCAAGCACACGTATTATACACACTATTATACATTATACATATTATATTACTCTAGAACGTTTCGAGACGTTTCTAAGCTAAATCAGTTGCGAGGCGATTACGAATCTACGAAATCAGCAAAAATGCGAGCGCTTCGCTATGACCATATACGGCAACGTGAAGCGACGGCACCACGCCCAATAAGCGAAATAAAAACCGATTTGCCGCCGCAAATCGGCAGACTCGAGATCCGACCCTCGACCGGGCAACACGGCTAAAAACCTACTTGTACACCTCAGTCTAGTTTAAGTTGTTTCTGAATAAAGACTTAGTCTTTGAGTTTAAACACATATGGTGCAGTTCACCCGGTGGATTCTCATCCTTTAATCGCTCCCGAACTCACGATTACGCCAAATCCCGTACCAGCCTTGCGAGCCATCACGCAGGGCACAACAAAATTGGTGGCAGCGGTGGGATCTGCATCGTAAAAGTTTTACCGAGCCTTGACGCAACCGATCAATCGACACCGTCTGAGATTGAACTCTCTCAGACAAGATTATTGGATCATCGCAGTCGCATAGGCTGAAACAGGTTATCGTCGCTACCGAGGTAGCACAGAGGACCGAGGAACGGCCTTTGAGAAGACGTTCGACGCAGTCCGAACGACGACGATCCGAGTAACGAGTAAAATCAGCTTGTGAGTAAACGGGTGAATCAACCATCTACCAAACACCAATTCCATCTACGAAGACGCCACGGATCCGAGGACCGAGGCGCACGAGAGGACTTGGAGACCGAGGAACGTGTAGGAGCCGCACCTGAAGGACGGACGGAGAGCCGTACGAGGGAAGCAGCCGTCGAGGTACGCAGCGAACAGCTGTACGGATCGACCTTGCTGGGTCCAGTTTCATCTTATCGCCGCCGTTGGTTCACGTACGAGAGGACGTCCGACCGAGCCGACGACATGTGGTTGCGAGCAGCATTGTGAGTAAATGAAGCGTATACCGAGTCCGAAACAGAAAACGCGAGCGTAAATATTGTTACGAATTTGCTTCGGCATAATACACGTTAACTGAACGACAACGATAGTAGAACATGTAATAAGGGGTTAACAAGAGTAATACAGAACTATATAGGAACCGGTAACGAATATAATCTGTAATATAATGTAATATCGAGACGTCTGCTAGTAATGGTGGCTGACTTTCGAATGACAGCTTGACAGGCGATCAGTCCGATCGCCTTCTTCTCGCTGTCTCTTGTCTTCGTCGCGAGCACCAGCGGGCCATGGATCCTCTCTATAGGGTGCTCGCAACACTGCTCTCCCTCCTCGAGAAGCGGTCGTCCCGACCGCTGCAGTTTCTCCAGCGACTGCGGCGGTACCCTGGCTCGGAAGAGTGGGAAGAGTTCTACGTGGCCTCTTCCGTCCTTCGCCTCGGCATTCACCTTCACGCCCAGGGGAAAAACCACCCCAAAAACCCTGGGCAAGGCGTGGGTACGTGGGTCCCGCGTTTCTGCCCTCCCCTTGCGTCTTCGTTCTTGTGAACTTCTTTCTTGTGTGCTTTTCCTCTTCTTCGACGGGGCCTCTTCTGCTTGGGCAGAGGCGGGTGAGGAGGTCGTCTTCTTGTTGTGGCTCTTCGACTTTACAGCTGTCTGGGTCCGAGTTAATGTTCTCGTGACGGCTCCCTTGGTTCCTTTCTCTCTCGGTGTCGGTTCCTCTGGCATTTTCGGGTTCTTCACCGGAGGCTTCCGGAACGTCCCTCGTTGTTCGGTTGTATCTCCTCGAGCGTCCCCCGGCGTCCCACGGCGTTGCTGCACCTTCCTCGTTGTTCGGCCGTTGCTCGAAGTCCTCATCCTTCGTCGTTCTGGAGTCAATTCCTGGGTTGCTCATGTGGTGTCGCGTTCTGGGTCCCCTTAGTGAATAAACATTTCTGCGATTAGTATTGGCGTTCCTGTAGGTCGTCCAATCGGGCCGCACGAACCAGCAGCCAGAAAGGATGGCCGGGTACGCAAGCAGAGGGTCGCAACTAGCCACGAGCATGCAAGCGGCCCAGCCCCCAGTCCCGCCGCCGGACTCGTCGACCCTAGATGTCTTCTTTCTTCATTCTTCTTCGCCTCCAGTTTTCCCATCCTTGACCTCCTGATGGCCCCTTTCCTCTTCGTGGCCTCTGGTGCTGCTCCAGGGGACCGTATCGTTGCAGCTCGTCAACGGCCCCGTCTCCGCGATGTCCCCCCCGACCGATCCGTGCTTCGCACGTCCGTCCGGTGGTTGGGGACACCATTTCCCGTCTGCTGTCCACCCTGTCGAGTTGGGCCTGTTGGTACGCATGTACCGGGGAGCCGCCCAGAACCAAGTCAACAGGGCTAGAGGAGCGGTTCCACGTATGTCCGCGCTCCCCTGCGGGCTGCTACTCTGTCGTAGCACATTCGGGGAATTCGGGGCCGCATCCAAGCCGCGGTAGCAGTCCCCCGACACCTTGTCCCTCGTCGTGGGGTATCGTGTTCCCTGTAACAGACTCAAGAGCGGGGGCCGGGCTACGAAGGCAAGCTCCGCAGCCCAGTCCACTGATTAGTTTAATCTAATCTTCTTTCTTGAGTCTTCTCTGCATGTTGTTTTCCTCGAAAATCTTCATTCCTCTTGTACTTGTCCCTCGTATTTCGCAAGGCGTCGCACGTGGACCACCTTACACTTCTTCCTAGGCGAACGTTGGATCCTGTAGACGACGTCATTGATCTTGTTCACTAGTGTGTAGGGTCCTTCCCAGTCGGACTGTAGTTTTGGGCACTTCCCCTTCACTCTTCGTGGTTGGAATAGCCATACTCGTTCTCCGGGCTGGAACTCCACTGGTTTTACGTGGCTATCGTACCATGACTTTATCTTCGAGCTGTAGACATCTAGACGGCGTCGAACAAAGTCGTGAATCCTCTTCATTTTTCCTCGGATCCATTCCGAGTATCCCTGCTCGACGTCCTCGTCTTGTTCCACTTCCGGCGGTAGCCCTCTCCAAAGTTGTGCGGGTAAACGAAGTTCTTGACCATACAGGGTCATCGCTGGTGTGATTTGGGTAGCTTCATGTCGCGCTGATCTATACGCGAGGAGGAACATGGGGATCCACTCGTCCCAATCTCGTTGGTGCTCCGAAACGAACATTGCGAGATATTGGAGCAATGTTCTATTCAAACGTTCTACCATCCCGTCGGATTGAGGATGCAGGGGGGTTGTTCGTGTTTTCCGGACTCCTAACAGCTTCATCAGTTCCTTGAACACGGAGGATTCGAAGTTCCTTCCTTGGTCCGTGTGTATCTCCAACGGTACACCATGACGACAAACCACGTTGTGTAGAAGAGCTCTTGCCACTGTGACAGCTCGCTGGTCTGGCATCGCGATTACTTCCGGCCACCGGGTAAAGTAGTCCGCCACAACCAGCATAAACCTGTTGCCGGCCTGAGACCTCGGGAGTGGACCCACAACGTCCAGGGCAAGCCTCTCGAACGGAGCTCCCACGTTGTATATTCTCAGGTTCCCTGCTCCCTTTTGCCGTGGTCCCTTCTTCGCCGCACAGGTGTCACACCGCCGGCACCACTCTCGAACGTCCTGTCGACACGTGGACCAGAAGAACTGTTGGCGGATCTTTGCCAAGGTCTTATTTTCTCCGAAGTGTCCAGCTGCTGGCGTATCGTGGAATTCTCTCAGCACCTCTGCGACCCTTTCGCGCGGTACTACCAACAGCCATGATGGTGTCGCTGCACCATCGTGGGACTCCCATTTCCTGAAAAGCAAACCTTCATGAGTTTCTAGCGAGTCCCAGATTGACCAGTAGTACTTCAGTTGGGGGAGAAACGAGCAACGTCTTGCCAGACGGGCTTCTCTCCTTCCCCCTTCTTTTTCAAGATGAAGCCAATCTCTTCATCTTCTTCTTGACTTCGTTTCCATTCGCTCTTCTTTTCTTCGCAGAATACCCTGTGAATTTTCTTCGTGCTATGCACTTCCTCTTCTGCTTCCTTTTTATCCAGTCGGTCACATTTCTTACAATCTTCTTCGATGCAAGGTCTTCTAGAGAGTCCATCGGCGTTTCCGTGTGCTCTTCCTTCTCTGTGTCGGATTTCGAAGTCGTATTCTTGTAAACGTTCAATCCAACGGGCAGATGATGATGTCGTCCAAGTAAACTAAGCAGGTCTTCCAGGTCAGGCCTCGCAGTACGTCTTCCATCAAGCGTTCGAAAGTTGCAGGGGCGTTGCAAAGTCCGAAGGGCATCACCTTGAACTGCCAAAGTCCTGTTCCCACGGAGAAGGCCGTCTTTTCTCTGTCCTTATTATCCATAGAAATTTGCCAGTATCCACTCTGCAAATCCACGGTGGAAAACCACGAAGATCCGGTGAGAGCGTCCAGGGTGTCCTCGATACGGGGCAGAGGGTACGAATCCTTCTTCGTTATCTCGTTCAGGCGTCGAAAATCCACGCAGAACCTTATGGTGCCGTCCTTCTTCTTGACAAGGACGATCGGAGAAGACCACGGGCTGTGTGATTCCTCGATGACGCCCTGTGCCAACATCTTCCTGAGTAGTTCCTCCACTTCTGTTCGTCGGTGTAAAGGCAGCCTCCGCGGTGCTTGCTTGATGGGGTGGCTATCTCCAGTGTCGACGACATGCTTCACCCGTTCGCAATTTCCGATTTGAGTCGAGTCCTTGGCGAAAACGTCCTGAAATTCACGGAATAATTCAGCGAAAAGTTTCTTTTGTCTTTCTGCCAAACCTGACGAACAGCGTGTATACAGCTCTTCCAAATGCTGTGGGACGACCGTTTCCCCTTCTTCCTCTGCTTTCTTCTTCTCGGGGGTTGGCTCTCCAAAGTGGATATCCGGTTTGCCGGGTAGGCTCAGCACACTCCGAGCTAAGTCGATGCTGCAGCGGTGTTTCTTCAAGAACGCCGCTCCTAAGATGCACTTTTCCACCATGTCGACTACGTAGAAGTCTTCTATGCTCGAGAGTTCTCCCACGCTGAGTTCCAATCTCTTCTTTCCAAACACTTGGATTTTCTCTCCAGTGGTGGAGCGAATGTCGACCTTCGTCCTAACGAGGTTCCTGGTGGGGCAAAACTCCTTCTCCAGAAGGTTGATCGGAGAACCTGTGTCTAAAATAATCGGACAAGGGTTTCCATTTATTGTTCCACATACGTAGATTTCTCCAGTTGGATTCCGCGCAGTCGCCTCCTGCATCGCCACACTTTTGACGACCGGGGGACTGCTCCCTACGGTCCGGCGTCTCCCCCTTACGCCGTCCTCTTCCCGTTTCCCTCAGGTTTCTTAGTGGTCACTCTTGTCTGGCTGTTCTTGGCCTGGAAACAATCCTTCTGCATATGTCCCGTTTTTCCACAAAGCCAGCACTTTGGTTTTCTTAGTCCGTCGTCCGTTCGTTCCTCGGGTCTGCCAAATCTTGACTGTTTCGCCGGGAACCTTTCAAAGTTGTTAAACGGTTTAGCCTTTCGTTTTTCTGCGTATCGTTCTCGCGATTCGGACGCGGGACGGCGAGACATTCTCTCGACGGCCTCGATCTCGAGGGCTCGGGTCACGGCGGCCCTTAAAGACGTAAAACCGCCGAGTCGCAGTTCCCGCTGCATAACCGAGCTCGACAATGCCGTAACGAATTGCGACGCGGCAAGCTTGTCGCGTGTTTCTGCCGGGCACTCGGTGAAAGCAGATTGCGCTAAGCGCTCGATCTTGGTGGCAAGCGAGGAGATGCTCTCATCTCTCCGCTGCCGATGGCTCTGGAAGAGTACATAGTTTAGATTTGACAGATTCTTTGCCCCGTAGCGGAATTCCAGCGCGGAAACCAATTCCGCGAAACTTTCACATTGGGCGGCGGAGAGCGTCGTAAGGACGCTTCTCGATACGCCTCCGAGGGAAGCAATCAAGGCTGTAGCCTTTTTTTGGTCATTCCAACCATTTGCGCGTGCGATGGTATCGAATTGTACCCTGTATTCTTCCCACGAGTTCTTTCCGTCAAAGATTGTCGGTTTAACCGCGTATCCTAAGCTGAGTCCGCGCGGTTCCGACAAGGGGGTAGCGGCGGGGGCACTAACGGGTGTGGGGATATCCGTCGGCGGAACACTATTTACAACACTATTTACAGGGACGTTCTCCCCACCCCGCGGGTTCGCGCCACTACCAACCGAGTTCTGTCCATTTTGTAATGAAGCGGTTACGACCTGAATTCGCTCCTCCATATTCGACAGGCGTGCCTCGAAGGCTGCCTGTGTTCGCCGGTCCTCTGTGTCCTTCTCTTCTCTGCGGCGATCTTCCCTCTGCCAGCGGGATTCGTCGTCCTTCCTCTGCTCCCGCAGAGAAGGGTTCGCGGAGGCCGCGGATGCACGAGTGGGCATCCCACCGCTGCCACCATTGTTACGAATTTGCTTCGGCATAATACACGTTAACTGAACGACAACGATAGTAGAACATGTAATAAGGGGTTAACAAGAGTAATACAGAACTATATAGGAACCGGTAACGAATATAATCTGTAATATAATGTAATATCGAGACGTCTGCTAGTAATGGTGGCTGACTTTCGAATGACAGCTTGACAGGCGATCAGTCCGATCGCCTTCTTCTCGCTGTCTCTTGTCTTCGTCGCGAGCACCAGCGGGCCATGGATCCTCTCTATAGGGTGCTCGCAACAATATTGTAAACCAGAGTCCTAAAGAAATCCAGAGACGGTACATGCATGTCTATAGAAGACGAACACGCGAATCAATTCAAGCTTCCGGGTCAAAGGAGCTTGTCGAGATCATTCGAATCGTTTTTCAATAAGAAGTTAACCTTTTTACGAGAAGAACTAGACCTCCTACCTTCTATAGACCATCCAAGACCGTCCCGCCAAACACTTCGACCGCCGCCGTTAAAACTAAACGTTAGAGAGAACGACGATTCAAGCGTAGAATCATCTCCGGAAAATTTTGTGACACCGAATAGAGAATATCCGATTTTGCTAGCGGACTTTAGTTTGTTGGACAGAGTAAATTCGGAAGGACAAGAAATGTCGTTGCTTGACGGAGCTAACCCCCCCCCCCCCCCCCGGACTACCGGACGTAAAAAAATTGTCTACCGCGTTGTCACTAGTCGATAAATTCGTAGGGAAATCGTCAGACGAGCTTGCAGAATTTTTGAAGTCTTATGCGAACGCCGCAGAGTTTGTCCCCGCAACAGAGTTACCGCGGTTCTTGAAAACGGTGATAGGAACGAAAATAAAAGGCAAAGCAGCCAAGGTACTAGAATACAAGGAAATAGAGAGTTTCGATAAATTAAAGGACATCTTAACATCCTTATTCGTAGACAAAAGGTCAATAGGAGCAGTTGGAGCGGAGTTTCACGCCTGTCATCAGCGAGATGGCGAGAGTGTAAAACTATTCGCGTGTAGGGTAGAAGAATTAGCAGGAGAGTTATCCGAGCTATCGGTAAAGCCAGGAAACAGCAACGAAGTAAATGACGCGTTGGTAAGATCAGTACAAGAACGCGCCTTAGATGTTTTTACTCTCGGGTTGAATGTAAAATTGAGGACGATTATAAGGTCTCGAAACTACGCAACGTTAAATGCAGCTATAGCCTCAGCAATAGAGGAGGAACAAGCGATGGGTCTAAACACCTCAAAAAATTTTAGAAAGTTCGATGATCAACCCAAGAGAAGGGAAGGGTCAAACGTACCGCGCTGCGAACGCTGTAATAAATTAGGACATTTAGCGAGGAATTGTTATACGCGATTAAGCATGCCGCGAATAAACTATCCGACGCAACCGACGCACATAAAAAGGGAAGTTCAACGCGTCACAGTAGTCTGCCACTATTGTAAAAAACCGGGACACCAAATCAGGGAATGTAGGGCCAGAGAAAGAGCAAATGAACGAGAATATAGACCGCGCTATACAAATACGAATAATAGGCGCGACGATTTTAGACAGAATTTTAGTAGAAACCCGAGCCGAGAATCGCCTAGCGGAAATCGAGATTACCCGAACGCGGGCCACGGAACAACCGACGATAGACAAACTAACGCAGGAGCCAGAGTGGATTCATACCGAACTCACGATTACGCCAGATCCCGTACCAGCCTTGCGAGCCATCACGCAGGGCACAACACCCCTTAATACAAAAACTCTTACGCTCTACCTGCAGTCAACATATCTCCCTGCCATGGAATACTTCCTTCTCCTACAAAATATTCTTTATAATCGTCCCTATTTTGTTTGGCTGAGTTGTTGATATTCCTGGGAATACCGGGTTCCAAATTATGCATCTGTACCTCATCGTTCTGACAATCCCGCTCCATCTGCATACTGCTGTTGTTAGCAATGTACGCTTTACTCCGTCTTCGTAAAAAATTATGGAGAACGTATGTGGCCAACACCACATAGCATATATTTTCTACCTTCATATTTATGGAAGTATGCAGCACTCGAAATCGCGATGATAATAGGCCAAATGCATTCTCTACGACGTTCCTTGCTCGCGATAATCTATAATTAAAGATTCGTTTATCGTGGTCGAGTTCTCTCTGAGCATACGGTTTTAAAAAATTGTCCGTTAAACCAAACGCTACGTCACCTAAAAAGGTAAAGTGTAAATTGTTCACGGTTTCGTTGTTTGTTGGTAAATTCAATTGACCGTTATTTAATCGTCTAAAAAATTCTGTATGCTCCATAACACCCCCATTCGATATTCTACCATTTTTGCCAACGTCTACAAAAATAAATTCATAATTTGAGTCCACTAATGCCATTAGTACGATACTATAAACATTTTTATAATTACAATAAAACGCTCCGGAACCCGATGGTGGAACAATTCGAATATGTTTGCCATCCATAGCACCTCCGCAATTGATGAAATCTCATTTATTATGAAACCCTTCCGCTACTTTCTTTCACTCGTCGTTGGTATTCGGGAACTATGACAGAACAAAATACAATACAAAAATAAACAAAATTTAATTTCTTTGTTATTTCTTATTTTATTAAATTATTGGTGTTTTTTGTATGAAGGACGAAGAAGTGCAACCGTGTGGAAGCAGGAATAAACTGCCGGCTGGCGAAATCAATCGCTGCGCCAAAAAACAAAGAAATGATGACGGCGTCATTGAGGTTTTAAAAACTTGCGCTGTCGCGCTGAAGAACCCCACCACCAAGGTCTGTGAAGTTGGCACCCCCAAATTCGAATTTTTAAAAGAACTCAACGGCATTCGTTTGTCCATCGTTTGTCCACGTTTGTCCAACAAAAATTTTCGTTTGTCCAACCTTCAAACAAAAGTTATGAAAAAAAAAATTTTTTCACCAGCACCCCCATGAAAAGTTTTTAATAATTTAATGGGGGGAAATGATTGTCCATCGTTTGTCCACGTTTGTCCACCCAAAAATTTCGTCTGTCCACCCTTAAAAAAAAAGTTATGAACAAATTAAGAAAATTTGTCATCAGCACCCTCCATGAACACTTTTCAACTTTTTAAAAGAGGGATACGATTGTCCACGATCAAGCATCGTTTGTCCACCAAAAATTTTCGTTTGTCCACCCTTCAAAAAAAAGTTATGAACAAAAAAATTTCACCAGCACCCCCATGAAAACGTTTTAATGATTTGACAGTGGGAAATGATTATCCATCGTTTGTCCATGTTTGTCCAACCAAAAATTTCGTTTGTCCACCCTCCAGAATCGAATTATTAATAAAAATAGCCAAGTAGAACGATACGGTTAAAACGGCCACGTATAACTATGATTTTTTATTAATTAAACGATGGAATCGTTTGTCCAACGACAGTTTTCGTTAGTCTAGATGTAGAAGACGTTTGTCCACCCCAAGATTTCGTTTGTCCACCCTTCAGAACGGAATTATTATTAAAAATCGCGTAAATGAAAGGTACGCCTGAATCGACCACGTATAAGTACCATTTTTTATTAATTAAACGATGGAATCGTTTGTCCAACGACAGTTTTCGTTAGTCTAGATGTAGAAGACGTTTGTCCACCCCAAGATTTCGTTTGTCCACCCTTCAGAATCGACTTAATTGGGTGAATTAAATTTATCATTTCCTTCGTCACTTTCTTGAGAAAATTACGCCGGCGTCGATGGACTCGCGTGATCGTATGATCCGCGAGTACAAGTGCCATCGCTGGCACTTGTGACCACTGACAGAGCCAGTGGTACCGCACTTTACAGAGCGGTGCGACGCCGGACCGATTCAATAGGTTTACTATTGTAAAGTATCGTCATCATATATTCTGTTGAATTGAAGTTTTAACAGAATTTTTATATTTTTATAAATATCATCGTTGTCGGAAATACTTTTACCGTTTGCGGATTTGTAATTGTACGCAATTTTTGACAAATGTCATTGTGTAGTGTCCATATTCCTGCTGTGTTACGGCAATAAGCTGTATAATGTCCTGGGCTATGGCATACGATGCCACTTAAAACGTATATTGCACCTTCAATTTGAAACTTTTCAGGTATGCTATTTAAAACTATTTCATCTATTTCATTTAGATGTAAAAAGATTTCGGTGTCTATGAACACATATGATTTTGGTTCTCTCTTTAATTGCATTGCTGATTTACATGTTTTACACGTGCCTGTTTGTGTACTGAATAAATTGCGCAACAAAATTAAGAAAATTTTGTTTAAAATCTTCGGTTGTGAGTGTATTAATAATATTTACTACAAACAATTTTCTAGAATTTACTTTACATTTGTCGCAGATTCTATTTTCTTCGACACTGGAAACGTCTGTTACCAGTTTTGTAAATAGCCAATTGGCATTTGTAGTACAATCTACAATATTATTGCGATTATCAAATATTGTACATAAAATAGTTCCTCGCTCTTCATACACGGAGTTGTTAATATTCTCCATAGCGTATTTTTTGACCAACATAAAAAATATATTATCTGAATTTTCATCGATCCAGTTTTTAAATTTACTATAATTGCAATACGCACTGGTTAATACTTCAACCAATGAGTCGAATGCACACGTATTTTTAATATATATTTTTTCGCCATTAAATTAACTAAATTGCAGTTATTTCCATTTCTTAATATTTCATTTTTTCTTTTCCTTAATGGCCTGTCATATGTGAGGTGAATGTCTGGGCATGAAGTTAAATATTTCCCTCTAGGAGTATTATTTTTGTTTTCGATTAAGGGCTTCTGTATTATATTGAGTGTACTGTTTTTTTTTTGTACATCCGCGTTTGTTTTTACATTATCTTTATTTTCATCGTCTGAAACTTGTAAATCTTTTAATTTATTTGGTTTGGCTTCAATATTTAAGCCTTTCCAATTTTCCTCTTCCGTTAAGTAATCAAAAGTATGGGCAGCGTTTTGCGCATTTTGGCCAAAATCACGCGAATCGATTTTTCTTTCTTTTTCCTGTCTTACCTCAGTTTGCAGCAGTGCAGTTTTCTCGTTCGTGCGTTTAATTGCAGCACGTTCCAGTTTCGAGATATTTTCGACAGATTTTATGTGGTGAATGATAAATTTATCGACGCGCGTTGGTTTATAATTTGCGCCCAAATCTGAATGCTTGAGATCTTTAAAATATGCCTCACATCTAGAGGATGTCGCTACATTCGATGACAGAGGGAAATATCCCCTCATCACCTGTGTCCAGAGAAGAAAATGTTTTGCCAATTTAACTAGATATGTGACTAGTTCTGGACAATAAAATGCGTTATATCTATCTGTCTCTGCACTGTCTTTTGCAATTTGTTCAGCCGCATCTCTGATACTATTTATAAATGCAACTATATTTTCATTTTCATTTTCATTTAACATTTCTAACTCATCGTAGGGTAGATGTCCCAATTACTGCCACCTTTAGATTATAACTGAACTTCATTTAATCATTTCACGTGTTGTTTAACCTAAAAATCGTCTCCGATTGAAACATAATATTATTTAACATCTCTTTAATTAAAAAAAATTGTTTTATGAATTAAATATGAAGAATTTATTAATAATTAATTAAAATTCGCTAGCGTTCCTAGTGTACCTATAACTGTCACCTCAAAAATCGTCTTGTCCGTATGACTGCCACCCAATAACTGTCGGTCCTAATAACTGTGACCACATAACTGACGGTCCCTATTATTGACAATGAGACCCGATTACAGTCGGTCCTTTTTACTAAGACTCGATTAGGTACTGCCAGTCCTTTTTACTGATTAATAGCCAGAATTATCGAGTACCTTATATGCCTTATATCTTATTATAATTTAATATATGTGTAGTCGATTTAGTTGCGACATACAGCGGGGGGAGCATACGACACGTGCCGAGGTCCCGGGCGTCACTCGGGCCATGCAGCCAATGAGTGTCCAACATTCGGAGAGCGGGAGTTCCCCCAGAGCTGATCATGCCGCCCGGTGTGACCGCATCTCTTTCCCCTGCGCTGCCTCGGGGTTAGAGAGCCTCCTTTCAACGGCCGAGGCCGAGGAGGAAGGGACGACTTGCCACCTGGTCCAGAGGACCACACCCTCTACCCTGCACGGCCTGGGAAGACGGGCCTCCCCCGGAGGGGGGAGGGAATGGCTATGGATGGCCGCCTCCTCATGGTACACATTAACCCGCCAGGATTCTACCCCGTTTCTCGGGTACGCGTCCGCTTTTTATAGGCCCGGGCCAGCTTGCGGACGGACCGTACTCGCGGGGGTGACCATCAACAAGGGTGGGCGATCCCTACCTAAGACGCACGCATAGGTGCGCCGGAGTCATTATGCGTTGCGCAAGCCACCCTCTCCGGTCTTGACGGTACCAGCCCGTCGCTAAATAGATTCGCGGTATATGGAACCGTGTCTCGACGCCGCTCTACCAGGTCTCCTATCAACCCCTTAAACTCGCTTTTACTCGTCGTCCTGAACCCGGAGTAGCCAGGTCCCCTTCACGTCCCCGCTGGAAGCACCCCTAGGCTGCGCGGGCACGCGCATACCATACCTCCAGCTTGCTAGGGTGACGGCTTGTTTACCCTTATAAGGCTAGCTATCCCACCCTCCTACTCCCCCCTCTCCCCCCGTTGACTCAACGCCCTAGTACTCCCCCCCCCTTATTCCTGTTTCCTGAAACTTCCCACAGCTATCCTACACTGCAACCCTACCCCATTGTCCCCCCCCCCGACCCCCCCCCCCCTCGACCTACACACTTCAATCCTAAGATTATAATATTTTAAGACAAGGGTCCCGACGGCAAGAGGGCCCTAGGGACGCACCACCCCCCCCCACCCCTTCCCAAATTAAATCAAGTCTTGATCAAACATTGCGAGATCTGATAGCGAGACACGGTCCAGAAGGGGGGCGGTCACCACCCGCCCCTAGCGGCACTCCGCATTCCTAAAGAGGTGTGTAAAAGCCGGTACGCCGGTATCGCTTAAGTGCTTGGGACACTGGAACCATTCTTACTTTCTTACTCTTGGCACCGCTACCCTTCCGCGGCCCGGATCGAGCTTTCCAAGGCTCAGTCACTACTGGACCACGGTCGGAATATGGCTGCCTAACCATACTGCCCTCATTGGCTGCCTTTCTGTTGGAGATATGAGGCCCCCCCCCCCCCCCCCCCGGTGAACCACGCCGAGGGGTAACGGTCCCCTTCGAATCGCGGCTCCAGCCTCCTTCTCAGTCTACTTCCGAGTCACTGACCGAGAAGGGGGCCAGCGTGAAGGTCCTCCCCTTCTGGCGGAGATGAGCCTTAGGTATATTTCCATGGGTTCACCTCCCCCAGGAAACTCGCAATCTTGTCTATACACAGCTTGCTAACCTCTTCTGCTCTAATTACTTCCATGCCAAATATCCTTCTCCGGGTTTCCATTGTACCTGGACACTCGCACAGAACGTGCACAGAGTCCTCCTTGCTAACTTCGCATAGCGAACACATTTCCGTTTCACTAGCCATAATCCTATGTAAGTGAGCATTCAGTGGTGCATGCCCACTTAGAATGCCCACCACATTCCTTGCTTCGACCCTTTCCATTCCTATTAGTTTCCTGGCCCTGTCCCGTTTTGGTTCAGGGCCCAACAACAGCTTCGCCGTCGCACAGTCAGTCGTATTCTCCCACTTCCTTTTCCTAGTCTTATCCCTCCATTCTCTGATAACGGCCTTGAAGGCCACATCAGCTATCGGGGGGATCGCCTCGTCCATCCTGGGAGCCATGCTTGACCCTGCCCTAGCTAGTCGATCTGCCCTCTCATTACCCGCTGTCCCCTCATGTCCTGATACCCAATATATGGTAATCATGGCTCCTCTTTTCCCAAACTCGTTCAATGCTATTCTGCATTCCAATGCCAGCTGAGACACATACATACTCCTACTCAGTGCTTTGATAGCGGCCTGGCTATCCGTACATATCGCTATCCTACTATTGTTTCGATTTCCTCTAACCATTCCAATGGATTCCCTACCGTCTACCGCTCTTCTCCGGTCTCTCTCTTCCTCCTCCCCCTCGTCATACTCTTTTTGAATACTCCGAACGCATTCTAGGATGGCAGCGATTTCCGCCTGGAACACCGTCGCATATCTGCCCAGCCTCCTTGTTCCCCACTTCCTCACATCGTTTTCCTTACACCATCCTGACCGTGCCAGCCCGTCCTTCCTCTTTGATCCGTCTGTGTACCAGACCGAGTCATGACTATTCCTGATCTTTTCCTCGTTCCATTCCTTCCTAACGTCGATCGCCACTTCGAACTCCATATCGAACACATACTTCTTCACTATTAAGTCCCTAGGCATGGTCTTCATCTTATTCAACTCTTCACCTCCTTCCTCCTCCAATATCCAACTGTGACTCTTCTCATTACCTCCAGTCCATTGATCCCAGCTCTGCAGTCTCAACATCGTCCTCATCGCGAGCTCCTTCACTCTTACCTCCAGTGGTGGTAGGTCCGCTAGAATTTCCAGCGCCCTAGTTGGCGTGGACCTCATCACGCCGAAAATCCTTCTAAGCGCTGCACCCTGGACTTTGTCCAATTCAGCCTTATACGTAGCTGTTTGGGAATGAGTAGTTCTTTGCGCCGCCGCACTCTCGATCACCGCAGCACCTCCTGGGCAGCGGATGTCGCGGTCGATCCGCGATCGAACAACCAATCAGCGTCCGTCTTGTCGATCGACGCTCGAGAATGTTCGAGAAGACGCCGCGGCGGAGATGCGCATCCATCTTGTAATTGATTCTGTTCACAACCGTACGCAACGTACAACACGTTTTGTTCATTGTCCTTTTACCGCGTTGCTCAACAAGCGATTATTGTGTTCATATCATTTCAAGTTAATCTGTAAGCTCAAACACGGTGTTCACGACACAGTTCGGGTGCATTTATCAAGAGAGTGTGCATTCGCGATTGTGCGTGTCCGCGTGTGCACGTTTTTACACGTGTGAATTGTACAAGAGAGTGTACGGGGGCTCAACCCTCTAATTTCAAGTGCGCACAACGGCTCACCCGTTGGCACACTCTTTACAAATAAAGACGTCACATTCCTGTGTGCAACTCAGTGTTTTAGTGCCAATCGCCGATCCTAACCTATCCAGCAACCTCGTGCTCAACCTAACCTAAGAATTTTACAGTTTGGTCCTTCGAGCCGGATCGGTGATTGTGCACTACAGTGCTGTGTAGTTTGTGTTAGAGGGCTCACAAGCTCATCTCGTGTGCTTCGAAATGGCGGACCAAGAAGAATCAAAGGTCGTCGAATCAAAGGTCGTCGAATCAAAGGGGTCAAAGTCAGCGGGCTCATCAAGGGCGCCCTCCCCAACATCGATGGTGCTTACGATCCCCACCGAGGCTCTGGGGTCGAGTGGGGAAAAAAGGCCACCGAGGGCAACATCACCAGCAACGTTGCCCTCACAGCTCGTCATCAAGGCCAAAACGCAAATCGGCCGCTTTGACTCGCTTCAAGCCTTGCAGATGCACATGCCGTCACAAGCTCACACTACATCCCTCGACGAGGTGGAGCTAATTGCCGCCCACGTGGAGGAGCTGCATCTTGCCTTCACCCGTGAACATGCACACTTTGAGGAGACGTGGCCGGTTAAATTCCTCAACCACAAGTACTTCGAGGCCAATATGGCCGTACAGGAGTCGCAACTGTTCTTGACCACCAAGATCAAGCTTAACCGCCCTCGAGAGGAAGTGAAGGCGATGCAGCAGCGTCCACCGGCTGCAACGAGCGCAGTACCATCGAGGGCCTCGAAGCTGCCGGAGATCGCTCTACCCACGTTCTCTGGTGTATACACCGAGTGGCCGGCATACAATGAAGTTCACCTCGTTGATCATTCAGGACCAGCAGCTCATGGACATAGACCGGCTGCATTACCTGCGGTCCAGCCTCCAAGGTGAGCCATCAGAGCTGGTGAACGCTTACCCGCTCACAGGCTCATCGTTCCAGTCTTGCTGGGAGGAATTGTGCAAAAAGTACACTAATAAGCGTGTGCTTATCGAAGAGCAGCTGGACAAGGTGCTCAACGTTTCGCCGATCGCAACGCGCAGTGCATAAGCGCTTGGCGAAATTGTGTCCACAATTAGCAAGGTGCACAAGACGCTGACCACCTTGGGAGCTGCTGAGGACATGCTCAGCATCCTGCTCGTTCACCAGGCGACCAACTGGATGGACAAGTCCACCAGAGAAGCGTGGGAGACGGCAGTAGGCTCATCAAAGACCTACCCTCCGCTGCAGCAGGTCGAGGCATTCATTGCTGCCAAGGTGGTGGCCTTGGAACGGCTGGAGGCGGCGGCTTTACAGAAGGGAAAGAAGGCTCACTCCTCTGCTGCTCCACCAAGCCGATCAATTACCAGCAGGAACGCTCTGCACGCTGCGTCGGGTCAGCCAAGGAAGGTGCAGCAATCGCCCTCGCCGTACAGCTACCCCTGCGACTATTGTAAGGAGGACCATTATATCATCATGTGTCCAAGGTTCAGGGAGCTGTCGGTGGAGGACAGGCGCAAAATTGTCACCACCAACAAATTGTGCCGGAATTGCTGTGGACGGCATCGCACTGAGGACTGTAACTCCACACGTCGGTGCAAAATGTGCTCAGCCAACCACCACACGATGCTGCACCTGACCAAGCCGACCGCTCACACCGCGGCCCTTGCAAAATCTCACGCAGTGGCGGGAGCCTCATCCAACAGCTCAACCCATTGAAGTTTTGGTGCAGTCGTCAATCCACCATCACTCACACAACAGCGCACAACTCAGACGCACACAGCATGCTCAACAGAACGAAGGATGCTCAACCAATCATCGCCAGTGCTCACACCCTACTGTTCAGTCACCTTGTTGGCAACAGCCAACGCCCAGCTGATCACTTCAGTGTCATCTTCGCCGGTAAGGTTATTGATAGATTCAGGCTCGGAACTGACATTTGTCACAGAAGAGCTCATCAACCGGCTCAGGATTCAACGCATCCATGCATCCATCACGATCACTGGCATTGGGGGTAACTCATCTATTCAAACCAAAGGAGTCGCACTAATAACTCTGCGCTCCAACTACGATATGTCAACAGTGCACTTTCAAGCACACGTTCTGCGATCACTGACGTCAAGTTTACCATCGGTGGAACCGCCACGTCAAGAATGGCCACATTTGAATGGCCTTCCGCTGGCCGATCCAGACTTTCTTAAATCAAGACCGATAGACATAGTGATTGGTGCAGACGTGTATGGACAAGTGATCAAGCCCACCCTCAAGAAGGGTGATTCTTCGATGCCAATTGGACAGCTGTCCATTTTTGGGTGGCTCATTCTTGGACCAGTTACAGTGGACCGGCGCACGGTCACAGCACACCACTCTGCAGTCGTGCAGCATGTCGACAATTCCTTACAAGACATGCTGACACGATTTTGGATTCAAGAAGAGCTCCCAACAGATACACCCATGAAGCTCACACCTGAAGAACAAGAATGTGAGGATCACTTTCGAGCGACACACACTCGTGATTCTACAGGACGATACACAGTGCGCATCCCTCTGAAGGAGACTCCGAAGCTGCTGGGTAATTCTTATCAAGCAGCTCACGCTTGCTTGAAGCGTATGCTCGTCAAACTCAATAGGAACGACGAGTATCGCAACCTCTATCAGGGCTTCATGCAAGAGTACGAGGAGCTCCGTCACATGGTAAGAGCACCAGCACTTTCACCTAATACTCACTCTGTGTTTTATCTTCCACATCATGGAGTATTGAAGCCTGACAGCCAGACGACAAAATTGAGAGTCGTCTTCAATGGATCAAGCCCTACGTCAACTGGGTATTCTGTCAACGATTTGATGCATACGGGTGCAAATCTACTCCTTAACATCACCGACGTGCTGCTGTGGATACGCCAGCACAAGTACATTTTTGCCACAGACGTGACAAAAATGTATCGTCAAGTCAAGATTCACGGGGATGATCAAGATCTTCAAAGGATACTGTGGATCGATGACAATTCAAAGGAGGTGCCCTACAAGCTCACAACGGTCACCTATGGGACCAAGGCTGCTCCATTTTTGGCGGTCAGAGCTTTACTCCAATTGGTGGAAGACGAAGGTCATCGCTTTCCTCTGGCGGTGCCATCAATCACGCATGCCAGATACGTTGATGACATCTTTGGTGGTGCAGACACAGGTGAGATGCTCATTACAATTGCTCACCAATTAAAAGATCTTTGCAACGCGGGAGGGTTTCCACTAGCCAAATGGCATTCAACCTTTCCTCCGTTGCTTGATGCAATTTCTCAAACCCAACGAGCCCAAGGCTCAATTATATCACTCGACGACTGCAATACCAAAATTCTCGGACTTCAATGGAATGTGATCAACGATGAATTTTCTTTCACTTCAAAACCAAGCTCAAATTCACGGCTCACCAAACGCCTCATCTTATCAGAAGTAGCACAAATATTTGATCCATTAGGTTTTCTAGCACCAGTCATAATTCGAGCAAAATCACTATTGCAAGAGTTGTGGCTACACAAGCTCAACTGGGATGATCCACTACCTTCCCAAGTAACGTCACAATGGCTCATCATCAGAGAAGATTTAACAAGCTTGCGCAAGCTATCATGTCCAAGGTGGTTCAACACCTTCAGTAACTCTACAGTGGAACTTCACGGCTTTTCTGATGCCTCACAACTCGCCATGGCAGCGGTAATTTACATTACCGTATCATCACCGTCCACAACTCACAAGGTCGCGACATTGGTGTGCTCCAAAACTAAGGTAGCACCACTAAAGAAGCTCACAATCCCGAGACTCGAGCTTACTGCAGCATTGATGCTGGCGAAGCTCACCAAATATGTTCAAGCAACGCTCAAGCTCAACATTGCTACAACATATCTGTGGACGGACTCACAAGTGACACTAACCTGGATCAAAACACACGCATCACGCTGGAAGGACTACGTAAGGAATCGTGTGTCTCAAATTCAAGAGATCACCCAAAGCGCACAATGGAGACACGTTCCAGGGACTTCAAACCCAGCGGATTGCGCATCAAGAGGCTTATCAACATCGCAGCTTGAACATCATAAGCTTTGGTGGACGGGACCACCATGGCTTGCGCAACCCAGTGAAACATGGCCATCACAACCAATGCTAGACGAAGACTTGAGTGCACTAGAGGCTCGTCCAGGCATTTCAAAGCTGCTCAATATTCAAAAGATTGAATATCACTGGGACCTCATCTACAAATATTCATCTCTTAACAAACTCATTCGCATCACATCAGTTTGTTTCAGATTTGTTTCAAGGTTGAAGAAGGCTCCAGTCACGCTGCCGCTCTTCACCTTATCGCCCATCGACATAGAATGGGCCAGGATCTTCTGGATCAAAGCAACGCAGGCGCTTTATTTCTCCAGCGAGATGAAGATGCTCAGCTCAGGCTCAACCCTACCAGCTGCTCATGTCTTCAATCGACTCACCGCATTCATCGATGAGAATGGAGTCATTAGAGTTGGAGGCAGACTCAACAATGTTTGCACGAGCTACGAAAGTAAGCATCCTGCAATCTTACCTCGTCACTCACATCTGTCTAAATTGATTATAGACCATGCGCATCGACAAACTCTTCATGGAGGGACCCAGCTCACCCTTGCCCAGATTCGACAAAACTACTGGATCATTGGAGGGCGAGCGCCAGTAAAATCTCACATCCTGCGGTGTGTTGTGTGTGTTCGACAAAGGGGGATCCGTGCCCATCAACTGATGGGCCAACTACCTCTTTCGAGAGTTACACCCTCACGACCGTTCAACAATACTGGCACCGATTATGCGGGTCCAATCACACTGAAGACGTGGAGAGGAAGAGGTGCCAAGACACAAAAGGGCTGGATCTGTGTCTTTGTGTGCCTCACCACATCAGCTGTTCACCTAGAGCTGGTGACAGATTATACAACAGAAGGGTTCATCGCCACCTACAGGAGATTTGTCTCCAGGAGAGGGATTCCTCTCACTCTTCACTCTGATTGCGGAACCAACTACGTTGGAGCTGACACCGTCCTCAAGAGAATGTTCACCCAGGGGACTGAGGCGCATCAACGCTTGAACCAGCTGTTCGTCAATGACAAGACAGAATGGCACTTCAACTCACCAGCCGCACCACACATGGGAGGCAAGTGGGAAGCGGTCGTGAAGTCAGTCAAACACCATCTCCGGCGCACAGTCAGTGAGATGGTGCTCACATACGAGGAGTTCAGCACACTTCTCACACAAATAGAAGCAATGCTCACCTCACGACCGCTCGAGCCCCTCAGTGATGACCCAGATGACATCACAGCACTTACACCAGCGCACTTTCTTGTTGGACAACCACTTTCAGCTCTTCCGGAACCATCTGTGGAGAATTCATCAGTTCTGCCATCAGCCAGATGGCAGTTCATTCAAAAGAAGACGCAACAATTCTGGACTCAGTGGTCATCCCACTATTTGCAGAGACAACTATCCATCACCAAATGGCATCATCCAACCAACGACTTGAAGATCGGATCCCTGGTGCTCATCACAGATGAGCGATTTCCACCAAGCAAGTGGCCACTTGCGAGGATCATCACCTTACATCCAGGGAAGGATGGACTCACCCGAGTCGTGACGCTCAAGACCGCCACAACAACACTAATCAGGCCAATTGCAAAATTGGCAATTTTGCCTGTTACAGATTCAACATCAACATCTTCCATCAGCTGTTGATGGCGGGAGCATGTTTGGGAATGAGTAGTTCTTTGCGCCGCCGCACTCTCGATCACCGCAGCACCTCCTGGGCAGCGGATGTCGCGGTCGATCCGCGATCGAACAACCAATCAGCGTCCGTCTTGTCGATCGACGCTCGAGAATGTTCGAGAAGACGCCGCGGCGGAGATGCGCATCCATCTTGTAATTGATTCTGTTCACAACCGTGCGCAACGTACAACACGTTTTGTTCATTGTCCTTTTACCGCGTTGCTCAACAAGCAATTATTGTGTTCATATCATATCAAGTTAATCTGTAAGCTCAAACACGGTGTTCACGACACAGTTCGGGTGCATTTATCAAGAGAGTGTGCATTCGCGATTGTGCGTGTCCGCGTGTGCACGTTTTTACACGTGTGAATTGTACAAGAGAGTGTACGGGGGCTCAACCCTCTAATTTCAAGTGCGCACAACGGCTCACCCGTTGGCACACTCTTTACAAATAAAGACGTCACATTCCTGTGTGCAACTCAGTGTTTTAGTGCCAATCGCCGATCCTAACCTATCCAGCAACCTCGTGCTCAACCTAACCTAAGAATTTTACAGTAGCCATATTTGTTGCTCTCCACCAGATCCCTGCTCCAAAAGTCACCCGGGGGATTACTATCGCTTCATATACCCATTTCTTCGTGACCGGTGTCAGTCCCCAGGTCGGTCCGACTGCTGTGCACATCATATTCAGATTGTTCTTGACCCTGCGAGTCTGTTTGCGGACGTGATCTCCCCACGTTAGCGTCTCATTGATAGTGATCCCTAGGTACCTCACCTTCTTTGATAGTTCCAGCCACCGACCTTGATATACGATCCCTCCGTATTCCGGTCTTCTGTTCTTATTCGCTATCCGGATGGACTCCATTTTGCTCGGATTCACCGATAGACCATTATTCGCACACCATCTTTCCAGTGCATCCAATGCTCTCTGCAAAGTTATCTCCACCACCCCTATGTCTTTGTCCGAGGCCATGAAGACTATATCATCCGCGTACGCCGACGTAGTGACTCCGCATTCCTCAAGGATGTACAACAGTTCATCTACCACCAGACTCCATAAGAGGGGCGATAAGATCCCACCTTGCGGACATCCTATGTCAACCATAAATATATGTGTACATTTAATATATATCTATAATTTAATATCACAGCATCACACGCTACACGTGATTTTGAGGTTAAGAATTTGAACTTTGAGAGCTGACAGTTATGCGTACTTCACTTTTTTTTGTCCCGAATACTGCCAACAGTAATAGGGACAAGCCCAAAAATTTTGTCCCTAATGATGTCACCGTTAATTATTATAACTTATCAATAAATATTATGTATTTTATTCGTTACATCATTAAAGTAATTCTTCTAGACCGGAATAATTCATTTCATGCAATAGATAGAGGTTGAATAGTAAAATTGCGACCCTTTCTTTAGTACGATTTCGCCATCACTTCCTACTAACGTCGTCGCGTTTTTGGCGCTCAAATGGCACTTTCATTGTTCAATATTATTTTTTAAGCACTAGGTACATATGAGTACACATATTTGTTTTATTTTTATGTAAATCAGAATCTCCGTTTCATAATAACATTTTTTTGTACATTTTGTTTCATATGTTACGTTTTTATTACATAAAATAAATAAAGTGGCAGTAATTGGGACACTGGCAGTAATTGGGACATCTACCCTATTCCTTGTCATTCTCGTCGCTCGTAAAGGTGAATGACTTTATTCTTTCGAATAAATATGATCGCTTCTGCTCACAAATTACTTCATTTCCATCGGAATCTTTGCCATTGTAACGTTCGGCTGTCCGGGGACAACTGAGCGTCGACAGATCCTCGAGCGGAGAGCGGCGTCCCCTCGAGTGTAGGAAAGGTGGGGTTCTATTTCTACGGTTAAGGAGTAAAATCCACGGCTTAACGTCGCAATGTCTGTTTTATTCAAACACACTTATTCTAATAACAATAACAAGTAATTAATATTTCCTATGTCTACAATTAAATATCTTATTTTTGGTTTTTATGGGTTTTTGTGTTAAATATTGAATATATATATATATATATATGTGTACAGAGGTATGTTGCAGTGTACTGCCGCTGCCGTCTCCGGGGCGAGCTAGTACTCTTGGCAACGTCTGCTGCAAGAAGGCCGCTGCCGTTTCCGGGGCGAGCACACTTCTCTCGGCAGAGTTTTTACTCTTACTCGTGGTTAATGTTAATTAATGAATATGAATATTTGTATATTGAGTTATGTTACAGTGTATGGCCGCTGCCGTTTCCGGGGCGAGCTCGTACTCTTGGTAACGTCTGCTGCAAGAAGGCCGCTGCCGTTTCCGGGGCGAGCACTCTTCTGTAGGCAGAGCATTCGAATGAACCGCTTAGCTGCGTGCGCCTCTTTTATACTCGAGATTTGGTCAGTTGGCGCATGCGCAGTGAGTCGCAGTTTGTTATTTTGAATTTTATTCGCTTATTACATCGTATTTTGTCTTATTCTTTTACTAATACTTACAATTAATTGTCCCTAACATTCTTACAATAATTATTCTTCTAATATTCAATTGAATCGCTAATTATATATAAAAGTAATAATAATTTAAATTACGCAGTATGTTTGATGGTCTACATGGTAGTACAAGTCGGTTCCTACTTTACCGACAGTAGAGTTTATTGGTTCGAGTCCCCGTGGGACGTTACACCATCGTACTCGCTGTAAGCGACAATAAATATTGAGCTAAGCAGTGTTTTAAAATCTTCCACATTATCGCACGATGACATTAGCCCCGCGCATCGCACAAAGAAGTCTTTAATTTTAGGCTGCTTTCTATGAAATACAGCTTTGCTACAAATAATTTTTATTAAATGGGCAATATCAATTCTGATGAAACACTGAAGTGGATGTTGCAAAATTTCGCCACTAATCCATCGATAGCAATCGGAAATGTAATTTTTTAAGCAACGTTTATTGAATGCTAAGCTGGTTGCATTCAAAAGCGCCTGTGAATAATCAGAATCAACTTCTGGAGGCACAGGTGCCCCGTGTCTTAACGATCTCCCTCAACCAGTATGTAATTAAATTGGTATCGTGCTTTTCTGAAAGTATTTGAAATACTGGTTGTATACCATTTGCACCTTTTATAATTATTTGGTACAAGAATATATGTTTCTTGTCACCATTTAGTTTTTCTATTGTTTTCACTAATTTTCCAGTCGCGTCTATTTCTATTTTCCTACACGTTTTAATTATCGTTTTATACAATACCAGTAAAAACAATAGAAATGATCCTTTGAGAGCTGTTTAATATACCGTGAGTATTGCCCCTTATATTTCAACTCACATAACGAATTGATAGGGTCAAGATTTTTATTTATTCCTAATTCGCGTACGATGGCTTCTTCTCTGATTTTTCTTAACGTACATTGTCGCGCAACATAAGGTGGTTCGGGATCGTCGTAGGCTAAATCAGATACCGCATGATTTCTCTATTGTCTGTGTTTAATATTTAAAAGTTCTTGCCCAATTGCTACCCTATTCTTTCCTTTTACCGCCCTTTTCTTTTCATGCAGTATTCCCGAAGCATCGACTGTGTGCACTCTTAACACAATACCAGTGCCAGGACCCGGTTTATGTAAGCAATGAGCTTTAAATTCGGCACCGCATTCATTACAAATGCCGTATATTTTCAAATATGTCCCCGCATCCGGAGAATCGAAAACTTTGCCATATTTAAACGCATATGCGCACGGAATTTTCGTTTTTAAAAAACAAGCTTTACAAATAGTATCAGTCCAACCGGGACTAAGTATTTTATAGGACTTTCCACGAGTGCCCTTTTCTTTATACACTTTCGATACAGGAGCAATAGATTTCCATTGCTCCTCAGACAATGCGATATCAAAATAAAGTGGCGGCAGTTTAATATATTTTTTATTCGCATTATTGTCAGGCACGAAATCTTGACTAGTAGTACTTACGTTAGAAACATCAATGCTATTCATCATTGCTTCGTCCTCCTCCTCTTCTTCTTCTTCTTCCATTGGAATTTGGAAATGTTTCTTCAAATTTGTCAGCAAATTCCACCGATTGTTCCTCACGTAGAAATTCAAGGTGTTTGGTGACAACTTATCACAAATTTTTAAAGACACTTCTTCCCACACTTTATCCGTGCGGCACTTCGATTTATATTCCTCATCGAACACTTCACACTTTTTACACTTCTGCAACACGTCCAGAATAACGCCGGAGTGTATCAGCGCTTTTCTAGGCATTTTTCACAAATGACCACAATGAAATCGCAAAACGGTAAGTAATATAACTCTCACAATTACTTCACAAACCGTAAATGAACGCACGATGTCACCAGAGCGGTCTGTGAACAATGACTGACTTTTGAGGTACGTGGTTGGAAAGAATTCGAGAGTATCGCAGGCATTTGTTTCGATCTCAACAGTGGCACGTGGTGGCGTCCGCGTTACAATGTAACCACGCATCTATACAAATTCCTGGTAAGCAGGGCCGACGCATAAGGGCGCTAGTCGAAGGGGGCGCTAAAATACTATATTGGACGCTTAATTTGTCCAAACTTTGCTCTCCTGATAAAGCGCTCTCAGTTTCTACACTTGTTGGTCGGGTAGTCATTAAGAAATCATATGTCATTTGTAGGTATTTTCTCTTTACCTTTTCTACTTGAAAATACGTCCACTTTTTTTAAGGCTTGATTCAGATTTTTAGTTTTATATTGGATCAGAGTTGGTTCTTCATGAGATACTTGGGATTTCGTGTCTATTAATAATTGAGGTTTTTTTCACTGATTGATAACGTAGTAGATATCGACGGAATTAATGAACGCATATATGCGCTACATTTCTATACATAATTTATCGAATTACCGGTAAAAATTTTAGGGTATTTCTCGCGATTTATCGGTAAACCGGTAAATCGGTTTACCGGTATTGCGATCCCTACTGCTGGTAAGTTACCAAATACACTAAACTTTTACGTTGGAACCAATCGGTGGAATTTGCTGACAAATTTGAAAATATATCAATCTTGCGAGGCACCACCAGTCAACGCAAGTGCTAAGACTGCTAAGCAGCGCATTATACGTGGCTGCAGACTGTTGATGGCACGCGGGATTTATATAGGTATATCGCCATATCTTCTACAATTATTTGTTAATCACTGTGAAAATTTGTGAAAATCTTCCTAGTATATTAAGGAAAAACTTTGTCGCTTCAAGTTATATGTACCTCAAAATTGCCTCGATACTTTTTATCGGCGAACCTTAAAAAACATGGAGTCTGTCCAGTACTACTTTTTAATTAAATATTATTACATTTTTTAACATAAGGGTTTTGTGCATACACTTGACAGGTTCGCTAGAGTTTTCTGAAGTTATGTTTTAAGTCTCATAACGGTCCGTTAACATTTACTTAAGTTATCGCAATTTATGTTTAAAGACATATTGACTTTGGACGATGAAAAATTGTTTGTTTATAATTTTTAGCTCGAATAGTAATGATTGGATAAACCAACTGTAAAAAGAAAAAAATGTGTGTCGCGACGAGTTTTACAACACTATATTTTTTAAAATACAGTTTAACAACATTCAATTCTCCAATCTTTTTCAGCGTTTACACAATTCTTTTTCCCATTTTCGAGCGCTAGGTACATAGTCCCCTTATTGCATCCGACCCTTGAATTGCAACACGTTTCAATTCCGAGAGACTTTCGATAGATCTTATCATTTTATATGACGAATGACAAAATCGACGTGCATTGGTTTATAATTTGCGTCCAAATCTGAATGCTTCAGATCTTTACGTGCGCTAATGACAGAATTAGCGGATTGGTCGGAGTATTCACCGCGCTGGGGGACCGAAGAGCCGCGAACCAATCAGCGGGGAGAACAACGATACCACGCTGGTGTCGCGCGAGATTTATGCTTAAGGAATTGGTAGCGTTTAAGATTCCAAACTTTCCTTTATTATATAAAGAGATTTATGTTGTTACCTACCTCCAGTGTTTCCTTTGTGGACCTGCCCGGCAATACAGAGCCTAGTAGGAAGTACCCCATATATTTTTCAAGCTTTATTTATTGTATAACTTTGGTTATGACATCTATGTAATTTACGTGTAATTTACACGTAACGTAAATTACGTGGTTTTCTAGTGATTTACCCATCACTGCCTGTGTCCAAAGAGGAAAGAGCTTTGCTAATTTCTGGAGAGAATTCACAAGCTCTGGACAAAAAAGCGCATTGTAACTATCTGTCTCTGGCATAATGGAGAAACAGATGCAAACCCTTGCACTAGTGGGGTCGTTGCCGGTCGCTGCGACCGGCCTTAAGGCGGGATCTCCTGCCTGCCGGTCGCTGCGACAAGTCAAGTTTGGACACACAAGTTTGTCATTGGTGCGCGTGATGACGCCGGGACGTCAAACCACTCGGCGCCAAGCTAGGTTTTGGCTTCAACCAATCGACGCCAAGTGACACTGTGTGCATCAGAGACATTCCGGGCATCCCGGTTCAGTGTTCATTCAGTCCTCCACAGTCGTAACGAAAAGCTGAAAAAGTCTACAAATTCTGGGAAAAATGGAGAACATGCAAAATGTAAGTATTAAAATAGTATACTAAGATGATATTGGCGCGTTGATTCGGTCACTATACAACAATTTATTTTATTATTTGAAAATAAATTAAAGAAAACACCGCTATTTCGTAATTAATTATAGAAAAATCCGACGTTTCGGTTCATGATTTGAACCATCCTCAAGGAAAGTGAGATAAATTATATAAAATTACGCTTGCTGGTGAAAGATGTGTCGTAGCATTTATAAAAGCAAACGACTCCTGAGTCGGTTGGAAGCAGACTGAAGTAACAAGCAGACAACACCGACATAGCTAGAGGTGAAACGGACTGTGGCACAAAACAAAGCCGTTAGCAATTTGAAATTATCAAAAACCCTAAGATTTTGAACAAACATACATTCAAGGCAAACAAACCAAACATTGAGCTCGTGTGATCAAATTTTTATAATTTTCTTTAATATAACATATCTACTCATAGGTGTAGTAGAGCTAATAAAGATACATAAAATGCATAGAATATGTAAATAGTAGAGTGATCATAAGGAGGTAAAATAGACAGACACATCATAACCCATTACTTCTTTAGTAATGTTGCGTAATATTCTTGTATCTTAGGTGTTTCATACCTGAGATTCACGCTAGGTTGTTTAATCATATGTAGTGTCTCTAAAATAATCCTCAGGTTCCAATTATTTTCTTTATCAACAATTTTAGCATTGTTAAAGTCAAACCTATGATCAAACTCCAAAGAATGCTTGGTTAGAGCCGTATGTTGTGAGGGGGATAAAAAAATATTTCTTTTATGTTCGTATATACGTCTCTCTAGAAGTCTGGAAGTTTGTCCGATGTAAACTTGATTACAGCCCATACAGGGAATAGAATATACGATGTTAGAATTTTTGGACAAGGGAATTTTATCTTTAATCAAAGGAAATAGATGCTTAGTATAAAATGGTAATTTAAAAATGGTGTGTATACCGACTTTTCTAAAAATTCTTCTAATATCGTTAGAGATATTGTTAACAAAAGGTAATACGACAGTATTTCTCCAACTAATAGGACCTATTTTATTATTTCTTAACTCTTTTCTTTTTTCAACAAAAAGTGGATGATAAATTTCAAAAATCCTTTCTTTAATAATCTCTGACACCATATCTACAGGATATCCATTCCGTTTTAGCGTGTTTTTAATAATCAGTAAATTATCTGGACGAAATTTTATGTCAGATAGCAAAATAGCACGGTCTATTAATCCTTTGATTAAACCCACCTTGTGTTGCATCGGATGTGCAGAGCAAAAATTAATATATCTTCCCGACCAGCTAGGTTTGTGATACCAATTCGTGATAATTCTATTATTTGATCTAATGACAACTGTGTCAGGAAAACTAAGACATGAGTCCTTCTCAACCTCATGAGTGAACTGTAATCTGGCATGGAAACTGTTGAACGTGTCTATTAATGTTTGTAAATCCTCTAGTCTAAGGCAGGTAATGATATCGTCAACATATCTTTTATAAAAAACAAGATTAAAATGTACCTTAGAAAGGGAAACCGTCTCAAGTTCTTCCATAACTATATTAGCAATTACAGGGGAGATCGGTGACCCCATAGCAGTTCCAAACACTTGTTTATAATAAGTTCCATTAAACAGGAAAACGTTCGATTCTAATACAAAACTTACAGCATTGAGAAAATCATTACGGTCAATATTTGTGTGTATTTTAATTTCTTCCCAACGACGATCAAGAACCTGTAAGGCTAGATTAATGGGAATGTTGGTAAATAACGATACTACATCTAAAGAAACCAATCTTAAGGAATCATCATCAATTTGAACATTCTTAATTTCTTTACAAAACTGCCAACTGTCTACTGTGTGGTAGGGAAGGTTACCAACTATTTTTGAAAGAATATTAGCTAAGAAGCTCGAAAGTTTATACGTGGGACCACCAATAGATGAAACTATGATTCTCCATGACAAATTTTCTTTATGTGTTTTTGGTAAGGCGTATGCTCTAGGTGCTATGGCGTTATACGTCTTTAATTGTTTGCTAGTAAGTTCATTGATTTGATTCTTTTTAAAAAAGTCAGAAACAATAGAGTTAGATTTCCTTTCAAAGGTACTAGTGTATTCAAATCTGCTTTTGGCGTAAGTATTCGTGTCATCTAATAATTTCATCACTTCCGAAATATAAAACCTTTATCAACTACAACTGTTGTATTTCCTTTATCAGATTTTAAGACCAATAAATTATCGTTTCTTTTGAAAAATTGTCTAGTTTCAGTGATTTCTTTTTCCGATAAAAACAGAATATTAGGTTTAGTAAAATTGGTGGTGTAATTAAGAATTTTATTAACAATTCTCGTCCTGGTAGACTTTTGAATATCATCATCTAAAATTTTAACTAATCCTGATTCAATTGAAGATATAAATTTAGGAGAGGTGATATAATTCTTCTGTACACATAAAGCATGCTTCGGTCCCAAAGCTAATACCTTCTTGACCTTATCAGGAATTTGGACATCGGAGAGATTTTTTAACCATTTGTCATTATCAGTGTTAGAAACAATATTATCAGAAGACACTATTCCATTCAAATCATTGTTATACGAATTACTTCTGGATTCAAGCAAATTGTGGAATTTCTTAATACATTTGTTTTTATGAAATTTGAACTGTCTTGTGTATTTTTTATTTTCAAAAATATAAAATTTATCAAGTACATTTATAGGAAGAATAAATTGAATTTCGTCATATAATTGTGTTATTCTATTTGAAATCGACCTTTGCATATTGTGTGTGTCAATGATGGCAATATTGAGTAATTTCTTTGAAAATCTCCTATGTAAATTCAACAGTTTGCCTGAAGCAGTAGTAGAAGTAGTAAAAAAATTAGAACTATTCACAAGATTGTTTGAAATAAAATTAGGGACGACATCATTAGATCTGCATTTAAGTAGAAAAATCTTTCTGTTACTTATCTTTGCCAATTTGGATTTACAGTTTGTCAGATCCTTGAGTAGTTTTAAAGTCTCAGGTCCATGTATTCTTGATATCCAATGGAACCGAATCAACGCGCCAATATCATCTTATTTAACAATTTCGGTCGAGAATCTCAATTTGAAATTTATCAAAATAGTATACTATTAAACAGGGTGATTCTCCCGCTAGAGTTCTCAAAGGCGATGCCGCGAATAAGTCGCGCCTCTTTTAATCGGGATATTTTTAAGGAAGTTAGCTTTACATTATGCAAATAGATTTTTCAAATGGGCCATTTTCGTCGGGACGACATAACGACGTACATTACGAAAAACAGCACGTATGTCTTCGTTGTGTAGGACGATAAATAACTATTATCCTATTATTGTAAGATTATTACCGTTCGACAAAATTTAACTTTTTTTTTGGAATTGTAACATTCAATAGCCGTTTCTTCGCTCCACGCGATGCGACAGACATTTTTCTTCCGGAAACCATCGACAAAAGTAGTAAAACACTTCTCGTTTTCAACGAGAAACGGAAGAGTTTGGCAACACGTGCGCCGTCGACAGTGGCAGTCAATGGCACGTGCGTCGCTCAGCGTCACGGAATCGCGTAACGCGCGTACATTGTAATAACCTTTTTCAAAGTCCTGCTCGCCCGTCGGCGCTCCGTCGTGATAGTTTCTACCGGATAAAGGTCTGCGCACACATATCCGTTCCGTATCAGTTCCGTGTCAGTGTGCCATTGGTAAGAAGAAGAGGGGCGTAGAGGGTCTCTTCTTCTTACCACTGGCACAATGACACGGAACTGAGACGAAACGGATATGTGTGCGCAGACCTTAACGGTAATTGTAATACAAGAAAATAAGTATTTTTTTGTTTTCAGTGCATTTTTGATCAAGTTAAATAAAATCCTTTAACGTGAATTTTTTTATATATATTGTTGCGCCGGGGCGTTTACGTCACGGGCCACCCCGATGCAACGGGTCGAATAATTACACACGTACACACATTATACGACCGGTTTCTATATTTGGTGTACAATTATGTGATCCGTACGTCCGAACGCTAGGACGTTCGGTATCCGACTCTTTCTTGTCGGCCTCCTGATCGTCCTCTTGACGGAGGCCGACCTTCTTCTTTCTTCAGCTGCGAGCACTAGCAGGCCATGCATATGCCTATACCCGGTGCTCGCAACAATATATTTTGTTTCATTTTCAGATGGAAATAGCGCTTAGGGGTGTAAATGCTGACCCGCAGCCGAATGGGGGCGGCATCCTTGTGGCGGAGGTGGCGGCCGAGGTGATGGCGGAAAGGGAGGAAGGGAGGGATGCAGCCCCCATCCCCACTCCCCCGGAAAGGAAGGAGAACGATAAAATAGAAGGGCTGGAGAAGCAAATAAGAGAAGTAAGTGTGTGGCTTACTTCCTACTAAACTACTTTGTGCGAAACGTTGCAATTGTCAGAATGTTATTCCGTTTTAGGAAATGTCTTAATTTTTATGTTACAGTTTCAGTTGCAGAAATTTGTGAAAAAATGCAGTTACTCCCGCGGCCGTGCAACGCGGACGGATAGGGCCCGGGGAGGAAGAGCCTCCTATAGAGGCTGGAGAGGAGGAGGAGGAAGAGCCCCCTATAGAGGCCGGGGTGGCGGCGGAGGCCACAGGCGCGGTGGTGGAGGAGGAGGAGAAATAAATATTAATTTTTATTTTTAATTTGTAAATAAAAACAAATAAATTATATTTTTCAATTTTGTAAAATGTATAATATTTTCATTTCAATTGGATACAGGGTGATCCTGGAGCGACTGAACTCAAAGAGATGCCGCCTGGCACCCCGTGGCGCCGACAACCCCCCGCAGTGCATCACCGAATTTTATGACTTTCGACCCTCGAAGAGGTTGGAGTACCTATTAAGAAGTGAGAAATGCCCACGAGGCCAATCGATTCCTTATGTTTCGCCGATGAAACTAACACTAAGAACGACGTAATTCGGATCTTAATGAAGGAAATTAGATGAAAAATTGATTTATATAATTTCACGCTAAAGTCGGTATCAGATATATTGGCCGGTGAGTTTGTTTTCGGGAACAACGATCGAGGAGAAATCAACCACCACCATCTGACGATCGTGGATTTGTCAGTTGGAGTTGCGTGGCCCCCGAAGGGTATGGTGGGGTAACGGGAAGGCTGCTCGGCTCCGCCTGAACCTAGCTGTTTGGCTGTTATTTATTCTTAGCGTAATAGTTGTGTACGTTACGAAGCTATGCATGTAAGCATCAATAAAGCTCCTGAATTTTTTCGGAGCTAACGCACACCTATTCTGATGTGTGTATTTCTACGCTGACAGCTCGGTTTGGCCTACACGCCAGAAGCTTGGCACTATCCCTACCACTTCTGGCTCACTCTTGTTCTGCAAAGGCGAGAGCGAGATGGAACGAGAGCGAGTCAGAAAACATTTAGAAAAGGAGCACCGTGGCAGGCAAACGGTGTGGTGGGAGAATACCCCTCACGAAACTCACCGGCCAATATATCTGATACCGACCTTAGTTTCGTTAAAAATAATCCAATTTACATGAAATTTGGTACGATCTTCATCGGAAAAACATAAGGAATCGATTGACGTCATTTTCGCAGAGATCCTATGAGAAATGCGGAAATCGTGGACATTTCTCACTTTTTATTGTATTCCAAGCCCTTTGAGGTTAGAAAACCATAAAATTCGATGAGGCACTGCAGCATGGTGTTGGCCCCGCCACGGGGTACCAGGCGGCATCTCTTTGGCAGGCGTCGCTCCAGAATCGCCCTGCATGTCTTTCGTACATTTATCGGCTAGCGTGGATTTCCACCGATGCTGGTAACGCGACCATTTTCACCTTTTATAATAATTTGGTATAAGAATGTGTTTCTTGTCAGCATTTAGTTTTTCTATTATTTTCACTAATTTCCAGTCGCGTCTATTTATATTCTCTTGCACGTTCTAATTAACGTTTAATACAATTCCATTTGCATAGAAGACTAGTAAAAACAATAGAAATGATCCTTTGAAATCTGATTAATGTACCCGAACTAGGAACACTATTCGGTTGATGATGGAATCGCGCAGATTTTTTTTATATAGATCGAAAGTATATGTCACACTACGGTCACCAAAATGTAAATTAATGATGCTCCCAAAAACTGGTGTGACCTTAAAAAATCAACAAAGGTTGAACAGGGAAAAGAAGAAAAATGAGGGAAAGTGAATGACAACACCGTCTGTTGAAATTTAATTATCTCTATTATATGAAAATTCATTATATTAAATGAATGATAATAGATTAATGATAGATAACAATTAGAAAAATATTAATGATAATAAATAAAATTAATGATAATACTATTGAAATCACAACACTGGGTAATTAACCATTACATTTATGATTATCTTTTTTGGCCAAAAGGTTAAAAAAAAGTGATTGAAGCAATAATAATTTTCACAATTTTGCAATTGTGTTTTGCTTCCTCAAATTTGTTTAGAACGTAGTTGTGAATTCTCTTCAGCTTCCCCAAACGAGATCCATGGTTATCCACGTATTTCTGAAAACGTTTGAGCTTGTTCAAGACAGCTGGTTTCGTCTAGCAGTCTTTGAAGATGGCTCGAAATCTGGATTGTATATGCCTTTTCTGGGCATTTATTTTTCAATTAATGTATACATAATTATGTATTAAAAAAGTACTTTGAGATTCATAATGAAGTTTAAAGAATGGCTGATGGCTGGCAACCAACGAGAGGATCTTTTTTACCCAAGGAGTCACAAATACGAGAGGATCTTTTTTACCGCAATTATGACCGCTGCTGAACACTAATTTTTACCGAATACATAAAAAGAGTCCAAGATTTTGATACGCGAATATCTCAGGAACAGAGGGTCGGAGGGGTGGGTGGGTGGTTAGTATAGTTGTCGGGCTCGTCAAGATCTACAATTTGAGTGGTCTGCCGTTTCTGTAGCTCTATCCTAACACCCGAAGCCTGACAGTCGAGCCGAATCTCGTCTGACACGGTTACCTTCCTTAACGCGTTATACGGAGGTTACTTTACAGAAATTACATAAAAAATTGCTACAAAAAGCAGATATATTCCTTTTAATTATTCTACCGTAGCGAAGCACGCGTATTTTTCAAGACATAAATAAAAACCCTAAAACCAGTATTTGAACTTTTTAAACTTTTTTTTACATTTTTCAGTTTTATATTTTTCCGTGTTTTTTTTATAATTTTTTGTTTACTTGAAGTTTATTGAATAAAATAATATTTATATTGACTCATGGTCTTTTATAACTAAAATTCATCGGCTGACTTTTCGTCATCCGACTCTCGTTCATTATCATTTGTAGAAATTAATACGTTTTTAACTTGTTCACACAAGCCTTTAATTTTGTTTTGTTTATGGACCCTCAAACCACTTATTATTGGGTCTGATGAAACTAACATAAAGTGCATTATGTCTTCATTACAAACAAAACGTGAAAACAGTCTACTAAAATGTAATCTAGCCTACTTAAACATTGTATTATTCGCTTCTTGAGCTTCCTCGGCCAACCAACCAATGGGTAACCCAAAAACTTTCATTATGTTAGCACCGTGTATCAAAACTTTATGTACACATGGAGGCATTTTGTACCAATCGTATAAATCAACGAATAGTTTGGCGGTATCAAGTGTGTACTTTTCAAACTTGTCAAAGTCAATGTCGTACCCACTTGTCAAAACTTGTAACCCTTTAAGGGTTGAGTAGGGTAAAATTTTGAAATTGGTTTTTAGGCATTTGTGTTGCTAGGCTTAAACCAAGTATCGATATGGAATCGGACCGAAGAGCAGTTGAGGGATCCGCGAAAATAAATTTTACCCCTTTTCACCCCCTTGGGGATGAAATTTCCAAGAATCCTTACGTAGTGGGTACCTACGTCATAAAAACAATGTACCTTCCAAATTGCACTTATCTTGTTGTATATTAATGAAATCTATTATGTTAACAAATTGTTTAATAACAATTAATTGTTTATATTAATGTTACAACAAAATATGATCAATTTGATTGTATGAAATGGATTTCAGTCACTTTGTTAAAAAATTGTTTAAACAAATTATTAATAAACAATTCTACTAACATTTTTTTTAGGACTTCCGTTTCCGGTCGCGAGAGTGGCAGAAGTGTGTGTTTGGTGTTGCGAGCTGGGTGATGGAAGTGTGAGTGAAGGGAGATACGAGAGGATAGGGAGTGAGTGGAGAAACTGGGGGAGAGGTGAGGAACAGGGGAGGTTAAAGGGAAAAGGGCAGGGATAGTGGGTGGCGATGTGCGAAGCAGGACAAGGGAGCGGTTTGGAGGTTAGGTAGGGGGATAGGTTTTGTGTGGCGGGAAGAGATAGGTAGAGGAGTAAGCAGAGGAATCTAGCGGACAGCTGAGGAAGTAGAGGGCAGGAAGGCGGAAGGTTTGAACGGGGTGAAAGGAAAAAGGAGGTTGGATAGAGGTTTAAGGGTAAGAGTAGAGATGACGGCGAAGGGTAGGGACGCGAGAGGAGGAGGGCAAATGACGGGTGATAAGGAAGAAGAGGGGAGGGGGGATGGAACAGGAAAGGAAAAAGGAAAGATGAAAAGTGAGGGAAGACAAAGGAATGATAGTGGGAGTAGCGTAGGCAGCTATGCGGGGAGTATGGATAGTTGCGGGTGGAAAAAGAGGAAGGAGTGGGAGGAGGAAGAAGGGCCGGGGGAGGAAAAGAAAAGAGTAAGGTTCAAAAGGAGTGGGAAGACCGTGAGATCGCCGGTAGGAGGGGAGAAAAGGGGCGGTGAGGAAAGGGAGGAGATGGGAAATGTGGTGGGGATGTTGAGGGAGATGATGAAGGAGATAAGGAAGGAGAAATAGGAAATGAGGAAGGAGTTGCGGGAGGTGAAGGAGGAGATGCGGAAGGAAAGGGAGGAAAGAGAAAGGTGATGGAGGATTGGAGATATGAAAGGAGGAAATGGGAGGAAGAAAGGAGGGAGGAGAAGAAGAGGAGGGAAAAGATAGAAGAAAGGTTAGAGAGGATGGAAGAGAGGGATGGGAGGGTGGAGGAAATGATAGGGAAAATAGAGAGATGGGAAAGGGAAAAAGAAGGGTGGGGTAATATGGAGAGGGGGTGGGGGAGAAATAGAGGATTGTTGGTTAAGAGTGAGAAGGATGGAGTTAAAACAGGACAAAAAGGAGAGGGATGAGAGAAGGAATAATGTGGTGGTTAGGGGTAGAGGGAGTGGAGGAGGAGAAGGAGGTGAAGAAGTTGTGGGCAACGATGGGAATGGAGAAGAGGGGGAGGTGAGAAAGGTAGGGAGAAGGGGAAAGGAAGGCAGCGGTTTGATTTTGGTGAAGCTGACGGGGAGGGAGGAGAAAATAAAGGTGATGGAGGCGAGGAAAAAACTGAGGGGAAGGAAGGAGAGGATAGATGATGATTTGACGGAGGAAAGGCAAGATGGAAGGTGGAAAGAGGGGCGGAGAGGGAGAGGGAGGGGGGAAAGAAGGTACAGGTGGGATACATGAAGATGTGGGTGAACGGAAAGATGAGAAGATGGGATGAACTGAGAGAAAGATGGGTGGAGGAACAGGGAAACGAAAGATAAAGGAAAGGGGGGAGGGAGAGGAGAGTAAGGGGGAGGAAGGGGGGAAGGCGGAGTATGTACAAGGTTGCATTCTGGAACGTGGCTGGGTTGAGGAACAAAGACGAGGATTTTTGGAAAGGCTTGGAGGAGTGGGACGTGATAGTGATGAGTGAGACGTGGATGGAGGAGGGGGGGGGGTTAAGAAATATAGATAGGAGGCTGCTCAGGGGGTATGTCTGGAGTAGACAGTGGGCACGGAGGGAGAAGAAGAAGGGTAGAGCAATCGGAGGAATGTTAATGGGGGTGAGGAAGGGAGTGGAAGTGGGAGTGGAGGAGGAAGGAGGAAGGAGGAAGGAGGAAGGAGGAAGGGAAGGGATCCTGACGAAAAAGGTGAGGATGGGGGGGGGGGGAGTGGTGGAGGGTAGTGGGGGTGTATGTGAATGGAGACATACAAAGGAAGTTGGAGGACATAGGGGAGTGGATGGAAGAATTGGAATGGGGAGTGAGGGGGGGATTTTAACGCCAGGACAGGGGAAGAAGGGGGGGCGGGTATTGGGATGGGAGGAGGTTCTGGGAGGGGGACGGGGGTGTAGAAGATCGAAGGATAAGGAGGTGATGGGAGGAGGTTGTGTGATTACCTGGAAGTAAGGGGGTGGAGTATATTAAACGGGGGTGTGGAGGGGGATGAGCAGGGGGAGTGGACATTTACAGGAGGGAGAGCTAGTACGGTGATAGATTATGTGATTGGGAATGAAGACACTTGGGAGAAGGTGGAAAGGGTAGAAGTGGGAGAGAGAGTGGACTCGGACCATCAGCCGTTGGTGGTCTGGGTGAGGGGAGAGGACGAGAGCGGTGTAGAGAGGAAGAAAGGTGGTGAGAAGAGGAAATTGGACAGAGGAGGGGAGAAAGGAGTTTATGAAGAGTTTTGGGAAGAGGGAGGAGGGTGATAGGGGACTGGAGGAGGATTGGAGAGAGTTGTGAGAAAGGATAAAGGTAGCGGTGGGGAAGTCGGAAAGGGGGAGGGAGAGGAAAAGGAAGGGAGGCTGGTGGGATGATGAGTGTAGGGAAGAGAAGAGTAAGGTGAGGAAGGAGTTGAGAAACTGGAGAAGGGAGGGAGGAGATGGGAACGGTTACAGAGAGAGGAAGAGGTTATATGGAAGGATGTCTGAGGAAAAGAGTAAGAAGGTGATGGAGCGTTGGGAAAGGGAACTAGAGGGGGTGAGGACAGAAGGGCAGGTGTGGAAGGTAGTGAATAGAGAGAGGGGAAGGAGAAAGAGGGTGAATGAAAGAATAAAAATGGAGGAATGGGACGAGTATTTCAGGGGACTGTTGGGAGGGATGGAGTGGAGGGTGACGAAAGGTGAATGGAGGGTGAGGGAGAAGGACGGAGAGAGGGAGATAGGAAGGGAGGAAATAAGAAGGGTGGTGAAGAGTCTAAAGGACGGGAAGGCGGGGGGAGGGGATGGAATACAGAATGAGGTGTGGAAGTAGGGGGGGGGGAGGTGGAAAAGTGGCTGTGGGTGCTGTGCAACAGGGTATGGAGGGGGGAAGGGTGGCCAGAGAGTTGGAAGGAAGGGGTGGTGGTACCGGTTATGAAGAAAGGGGCCGGGGAAAGGGTAGAAGACTACAGGGGGATTACATTAACGCAGACGGCGTATAAGATATACGCATCGCTATTAGCAGAGAGGTTAAGAGTCGAGGTAGAGGAGAAGAAGCTGCTGCCGCCGAGTCAAATGGGGTTTAGGAGGGGGGTAGGATGTATTGACAACATATACGCACTAAACTAATTGATAAACAGGCAAATAGGGAGGAATGAGAGAAGGTTGGTGGTATTGTTTGTCGATATGAAGGCCGCGTTTGACTCGGTGGACAGAGAGGTTTTAGCCAAAGCTATGAGGGACAGGGGGTAAGGGAAGGGCTGGTGGTGAGATGTGAGGAGGTTTTGAGGGAAACGATAGGAAGAGTCAGGGTGGGGGAGGAGGAAGGGGAGAGGTTTTGGACGGCAAGGGGGGTAAGGCAGGGGTGCCCGCTAAGCCCAATTATGTTCATGCTTCTGACCGCGGACATGGACGAAGTGCTAGGGAGGGGAGGTTGGGGGGGGGGTGAAGCTGGGGGATAGAAAGATTTATACTCTGGCGTACGCGGACGATATGGTGGTACTAGCGGAGGATGTGGAAGGGATGAAGGGGATGATGGGTAAACTGGAGAAGTACGTGGAGGGGAAGTTAATGTGGGGAAAACGAAGATGATGAGGTGTAGAAGGGGGGCGGGGCAGATGGAGCAAGGTGGTATGGAGGTGGAAGGGAAAGGAGTTGGAGGAGGTAAGGAGCTTTAAATATCTAGGATACACGTTGATGGGAAATGGAGGACAGGAGGAACACGTGAAGGAGAGGGTAAGAAAGGGGGCTGCGGTGATGGGGCAGGTGCGGGGGATTGGGAAAAGGAAGTTTGGGAAGGACTGGGGAAGAAGGCTTTGGTTGTTTGATAAGTTGGTGTGGGCGGTGGTTAGCTATGGGGTGGAGGTGTGGGGATGGAAAGGTAGGGAAAGGGTGGAAGGGCTGCAGGAGAGGTACATGAAGTGGGTGCTGGGGGTGGACCGGAGTACCTCAGGGTAAATGATAAGGGAAGAATTGCAGAGGGGAATGCTGAAGGGGGGCGCGGGGATGAGGGCATGGGGATACGAGAGGAAGCTAGAGGAGGGGGAGTTGGCAAGGGATTGTTGGGAGGAAATGAAGAGGAGGATGAGGAGGGGAAGGGTTCTGCAAGGGTGGGAGCAGGAAAGGGAGCAGTATCATAAGGACAGGGGGTGGACGGTGGAGGAGGGGAGATATTGGGAGGAGGAGTAGAGAAGGAGGTGTAGAATGTGTGGGCAGGAGCAGGAGTCGTGGGAACACGTGTGGGAGGTTTGTACAGGATGGGGAATTGAGAGGGGATGGCAAGAGGTGGTGATGGAGGTGTTAGGGAATGAGGGGGAGGGGGAAGAGTGGATGAAGAAGTTGAAGGAAAGAAGAGCGGTGTGTGGGTGAGGATCGGAAGTGTGAGTAGAGGAATGGGAGTGAGAGGGGAAGCGGAGGTCCAGGGAACGGAGGAGAGAGAGCGAGCGAGCGAGCGGGACTGGAGATATAGAGGTTAACGGGGTAGACACGGGGTAAAACAGCGCTCTGTAACCGACACAATTTGGCCCGAAACATGGGTTTGGGAGAATACGTTGTTTGTCCTTATATGAGCAGATTTTGAGCTGGGTGGGGTCTCACTCGAAAGAGGAAGGTCCGATGCAGCCCGCTCTGGTCATGGTTCGACGAGATTGTGTTAATATCTAATAACATGAGTGTTGAAAGTAGAGCAAAAGTTGACAAAAAAAAAAGAGTTTTGTGACTCAAACGATGACCAGAGCGGGCTGTATCGAACCTTCCTCTTTCGAATGAGACCTCACCCAGCCCAAAATGTGCTCATATAAGGACAAACAACGTATTCCCGTGATTGCATTCCCAATACGAGTTCCGCCATATTGGCCATAATACAGAGCAAGTCACGTGACAAATTTAGTTCAGCTAGTGGATTCGAGATGGCGCCTACTCGGGAGGACTGCCAACGTGGAATCATAGCAAAACTGAAGCGTTAGCTGAATACATGTGCCACAGTAAAAGCGTGATGCAGTCAATGTATATATTGTTACGAATTTGCTTCGGCATAATACACGTTAACTGAACGACCACGATAGTAGAACATGTAATAAGGGGTTAACAAGAGTAATACAGAACTATATAGGAACCGGTAACGAATACAATCTGTTATATAATATAATATCGAGACGTCTGCTAGTAATGGTGGCTGACTTTCGAATGACAGCTTGACAGGCGATCAGTCCGATCGCCTTCTTCTCGCTGTCTCTTGTCTTCGTCGCGAGCACCAGCGGGCCATGGATCCTCTCTATAGGGTGCTCGCAACACTGCTCTCCCTCCTCGAGAAGCGGTCGTCCCGACCGCTGCAGTTTCTCCAGCGACTGCGGCGGTACCCTGGTTCGGAAGAGTGGGAAGAGTTCTACGTGGCCTCTTCCATCCTTCGCCTCGGCATTCACCTTCACGCCCAGGGGAAAAACCACCCCAAAAACCCTGGGCAAGGCGTGGGTACGTGGGTCCCGCGTTTCTGCCCTCCCCTTGCGTCTTCGTTCTTGTGAACTTCTTTCTTGTGTGCTTTTCCTCTTCTTCGACGGGGCCTCTTCTTCTTGGGCAGAGGCGGGTGAGGAGGTCGTCTTCTTGTTGTGGCTCTTCGACTTTACAGCTGTCTGGGTCCGAGTTAATGTTCTCGTGACGGTTCCCTTGGTTCCTTTCTCTCTCGGTGTCGGTTCCTCTGGCATTTTCGGGTTCTTCACCGGAGGCTTCCGGAACGTCCCTCGTTGTTCGGTTGTATCTCCTCGAGCGTCCTCCGGCGTCCCACGGCGTTGTTGCACCTTCCTCGTTGTTCGGCCGTTGCTCGAAGTCCTCATCCTTCGTCGTTCTGGAGTCAATTCCTGGGTTGCTCATGTGGTGTCGCGTTCTGGGTCCCCTTAGTGAATAAACATTTCTGCGATTAGTATTGGTGTTCCTGTAGGTCGTCCAATCGGGCCGCACGAACCAGCAGCCAGAAAGGATGGCCGGGTACGCAAGCAGAGGGTCGCAACTAGCCACGAGCATGCAAGCGGCCCAGCCCCCAGTCCCGCCGCCGGACTCGTCGACCCTAGATGTCTTCTTTCTTCATTCTTCTTCGCCTCCAGTTTTCCCATCCTTGACCTCCTGATGGCCCCTTTCCTCTTCGTGGCCTCTGGTGCTGCTCCAGGGGACCGTCTCGTTGCAGCTCGTCAACGGCCCCGTCTCCGCGATGTCCCCCCCGACCGATCCGTGCTTCGCACGTCCGTCCGGTGGTTGGGGACACCATTTCCCGTCTGCTGTCCACCCTGTCGAGTTGGGCCTGTTGGTACGCATGTACCGGGGAGCCGCCCAGAACCAAGTCAACAGGGCTAGAGGAGCGGTTCCACGTATGTCCGCGCTCTCCTGCGGGCTGCTACTCTGTCGTAGCACATTCGGGGAATTCGGGGCCGCATCCAAGCCGCGGTAGCAGTCCCCCGACACCTTGTCCCTCGTCGTGGGGTATCGTGTTCCCTGTAACAGACTCAAGAGCGGGGGCCGGGCTACGAAGGCAAGCTCCGCAGCCCAGTCCACTGATTAGTTTAATCTAATCTTCTTTCTTGAGTCTTCTCTGCGTGTTGTTTTCCTCGAAAATCTTCATTCCTCTTGTACTTGTCCCTCGTATTTCGCAAGGCGTCGCACGTGGACCACCTTACACTTCTTCCTAGGCGAACGTTGGATCCTGTAGACGACGTCATTGATCTTGTTCACTAGTGTGTAGGGTCCTTCCCAGTCGGACTGTAGTTTTGGGCACTTCCCCTTCACTCTTCGTGGTTGGAATAGCCATACTCGTTCTCCGGGCTGGAACTCCACTGGTTTTACGTGGCTATCGTACCATGACTTCATCTTCGAGCTGTAGACATCTAGACGGCGTCGAACAAAGTCGTGAATCCTCTTCATTTTTCCTCGGATCCATTCCGAGTATCCCTGCTCGACGTCCTCGTCTTGTTCCACTTCCGGCGGTAGCCCTCTCCAAAGTTGTGCGGGTAAACGAAGTTCTTGACCATACAGGGTCATCGCTGGTGTGATTTGGGTAGCTTCATGTCGCGCTGATCTATACGCGAGGAGGAACATGGGGATCCACTCGTCCCAATCTCGTTGGTGCTCCGAAACGAACATTGCGAGATATTGGAGCAATGTTCTATTCAAACGTTCTACCATCCCGTCGGATTGAGGATGCAGGGGGGTTGTTCGCGTTTTCCGGACTCCTAACAGCTTCATCAGTTCCTTGAACACGGAGGATTCGAAGTTCCTTCCTTGGTCCGTGTGTATCTCCAACGGTACACCATGACGACAAACCACGTTGTGTAGAAGAGCTCTTGCCACTGTGACAGCTCGCTGGTCTGGCATCGCGATTACTTCCGGCCACCGGGTAAAGTAGTCCGCCACAACCAGCATAAACCTGTTGCCGGCCTGAGACCTCGGGAGCGGACCCACAACGTCCAGGGCAAGCCTCTCGAACGGAGCTCCCACGTTGTATATTCTCAGGTTCCCTGCTCCCTTTTGCCGTGGTCCCTTCTTCGCCGCACAGGTGTCACACCGCCGGCACCACTCTCGAACGTCCTGTCGACACGTGGACCAGAAGAACTGTTGGCGGATCTTTGCCAAGGTCTTATTTTCTCCGAAGTGTCCAGCTGCTGGCGTATCGTGGAATTCTCTCAGCACCTCTGCGACCCTTTCGCGCGGCACTACCAACAGCCATGATGGTGTCGCTGCACCATCGTGGGACTCCCATTTCCTGAAAAGCAAACCTTCATGAGTTTCCAGCGAGTCCCAGATTGACCAGTAGTACTTCAGTTGGGGGGAGAAACGAGCAACGTCTTGCCAGACGGGCTTCTCTCCTTCCCCCTTCTTTTTCAAGATGAAGCCAATCTCTTCATCTTCTTCTTGACTTCGTTTCCATTCACTCTTCTTTTCTTCGCAGAATACCCTGTGAATTTTCTTCGTGCTATGCACTTCCTCTTCTGCTTCCTTTTTATCCAGTCGGTCACATTTCTTACAATCTTCTTCGATGCAAGGTCTTCTAGAGAGTCCATCGGCGTTTCCGTGTGCTCTTCCTTCTCTGTGTCGGATTTCGAAGTCGTATTCTTGTAAACGTTCAATCCAACGGGCAACTTGTCCTTCGGGGTTCTTGAAGGTCAGCAGCCAACGGAGCGCTGCATGGTCAGTCCTTACGAGAAATCTCCGTCCATAGAGGTAGTGGTGGAAATGTTCGATCGACTTTACCACTGCTAGTAACTCCCTCCGAGTCACGCAGTAGTTCCTTTCGGCTTTACCTAAGGTTTTGGAGAAGTAGGCTACCCGTAGGAACCCGTTCTTGTCCTTCGTGTTCCTGCGAGAGGACCCCGCCTATGGCGAGGTCGGAGGCATCCGTATCCAGGATGAAATCCTTGTCCATCACCGGGTAGGCCAGCACCGGCGTTCCGGTTAGTCTCTTCTTTAATTCTTGAAAAACTTCTTGACATTCTTCGGTCCAATGGAAGTTTTGTTTGGCCTCGGTGAGGCGATGCAGGGGTTTGGCGATCCTGGAGAAATCCTTCACAAATTTCCTGTAGTATGTGCACAATCCTAAGAAACTTCTCAGTTCCGTAATGTTCTTCGGCTGTGGCCATTCCGAAATCGCTTTGACCTTCTCCGGGTCCGTCTTGACTCCGCTCTCGTTGACGATGTGACCCAGGTACTTCACTTCCCGGCAGAAGAAGGAGCATTTCTTGGGGCTCATCAATAGTCCGGCTTGACGTAGACGCGAAAACACTGTTCGAAGGCGTTCGAGCTCCTGTTCAAAATCCTTCCCGTAGATGATGATGTCGTCCAAGTAAACTAAGCAGGTCTTCCAGGTCAGGCCTCGCAGTACGTCTTCCATCAAGCGTTTGAAAGTTGCAGGGGCGTTGCAAAGTCCGAAGGGCATCACCTTGAACTGCCAAAGTCCTGTTCCCACGGAAAAGGCCGTCTTTTCTCTGTCCTTATTATCCATAGAAATTTGCCAGTATCCACTCTGCAAATCCACGGTGGAAAACCACGAAGATCCGGTGAGAGCGTCCAGGGTGTCCTCGATACGGGGCAGAGGGTACGAATCCTTCTTCGTTATCTCGTTCAGGCGTCGAAAATCCACGCAGAACCTTATGGTGCCGTCCTTCTTCTTGACAAGGACGATCGGAGAAGACCACGGGCTGTGTGATTCCTCGATGACGCCCTGTGCCAACATCTTCCTGAGTAGTTCCTCCACTTCTGTTCGTCGGTGTAAAGGCAGCCTCCGCGGTGCTTGCTTGATGGGGTGGCTATCTCCAGTGTCGACGACATGCTTCACCCGTTCGCAATTTCCGATTTGAGTCGAGTCCTTGGCGAAAACGTCCTGAAATTCACGGAATAATTCAGCGAAAAGTTTCTTTTGTCTTTCTGCCAAACCTGACGAACAGCGTGTATACAGCTCTTCCAAATGCTGTGGGACGACCGTTTCCCCTTCTTCCTCTGCTTTCTTCTTCTCGGGGGTTGGCTCTCCAAAGTGCATATCCGGTTTGCCGGGTAGACTCAGCACACTCCGAGCTAAGTCGATGCTGCAGCGGTGTTTCTTCAAGAACGCCGCTCCTAAGATGCACTTTTCCACCATGTTGACTACGTAGAAGTCTTCTATGCTCGAGAGTTCTCCCACGCTGAGTTCCAATCTCTTCTTTCCAAACACTTGGATTTTCTCTCCAGTGGTGGAGCGAATGTCGACCTTCGTCCTAACGAGGTTCCTGATGGGGCAAAACTCCTTCTCCAGAAGGTTGATCGGAGAACCTGTGTCTAAAATAATCGGACAAGGGTTTCCATTTATTGTTCCACATACGTAGATTTCTCCAGTTGGATTCCGCGCAGTCGCCTCCTGCATCGCCACACTTTTGACGACCGGGGGACTGCTCCCTACGGTCCGGCGTCTCCCCCTTACGCCGTCCTCTTCCCGTTTCCCTCAGGTTTCTTAGTGGTTTTTCTTGTCTGGTCGTTCTTGGCCTGGAAACAATCCTTCTGCATATGTCCCGTTTTTCCACAAAGCCAGCACTTTGGTTTTCTTAGTCCGTCGTCCGTTCGTTCCTCGGGTCTGCCAAATCTTGACTGTTTCGCCGGGAACCTTTCAAAGTTGTTAAACGGTTTAGCCTTTCGTTTTTCTGCGTATCGTTCTCGCGATTCGGACGCGGGACGGCGAGACATTCTCTCGACGGCCTCGATCTCGAGGGCTCGGGTCACGGCGGCCCTTAAAGACGTAAAACCGCCGAGTCGCAGTTCCCGCTGCATAACCGAGCTCGACAATGCCGTAACGAATTGCGACGCGGCAAGCTTGTCGCGTGTTTCTGCCGGGCACTCGGTGAAAGCAGATTGCGCTAAGCGCTCGATCTTGGTGGCAAGCGAGGAGATGCTCTCATCTCTCCGCTGCCGATGGCTCTGGAAGAGTACATAGTTTAGATTTGACAGATTCTTTGCCCCGTAGCGGAATTCCAGCGCGGAAACCAATTCCGCGAAACTTTCACATTGGGCGGCGGAGAGCGTCGTAAGGACGCTTCTCGCTACGCCTCCGAGGGAAGCAATCAAGGCTGTAGCCTTTTTTTGGTCATTCCAACCATTTGCGCGTGCGATGGTATCGAATTGTACCCTGTATTCTTCCCACGAGTTCTTTCCGTCAAAGATTGTCGGTTTAACCGCGTATCCTAAGCTGTGTCCGCGTGGTTCCGACAAGGGGGTAGCGGCGGGGGCACTAACGGGTGTGGGGATATCCGTCGGCGGAACACTATTTACAACACTATTTACAGGGACGTTCTCCCCACCCCGCGGGTTCGCGCCACTACCAACCGAGTTCTGTCCATTTTGTAATGAAGCGGTTACGACCTGAATTCGCTCCTCCATATTCGACAGGCGTGCCTCGAAGGCTGCCTGTGTTCGCCGGTCCTCTGTGTCCTTCTCTTCTCTGCGGCGATCTTCCCTCTGCCAGCGGGCTTCGTCGTCCTTCCTCTGCTCCCGCATCTGTCCCACGATGCTTAGTTGAAGAGAGGTGAACAGCTCCTGTAGAGAGGCATCACCCGTCGCTGCAGGAGAAGGGTTCGCGGAGCCCGCGGATGCACGAGTGGGCAATCCCACTTCTGACACCATTGTTACGAATTTGCTTCGGCATAATACACGTTAACTGAACGACCACGATAGTAGAACATGTAATAAGGGGTTAACAAGAGTAATACAGAACTATATAGGAACCGGTAACGAATACAATCTGTTATATAATATAATATCGAGACGTCTGCTAGTAATGGTGGCTGACTTTCGAATGACAGCTTGACAGGCGATCAGTCCGATCGCCTTCTTCTCGCTGTCTCTTGTCTTCGTCGCGAGCACCAGCGGGCCATGGATCCTCTCTATAGGGTGCTCGCAACAATATTTTCGTACGATTGTAGGTTAGGTTATATGCATTTTAGGCATACATTGACTAGGAACTGCTGGGAACTGTACACAGTCAACCCTCCTATAACGCGATTAATTCGTACCGCGTTATGAAAGTACCGCGTTATAGGAGGGTTGACTGTACAATTACTAAATTAACGCTTTTACCGTGGCACATACATATGTTTCGGTAAAAGTACATAGTTAGGTAAATGTATACATATACCAGCTTGGTTGACTGGTAAATGTGTACAAATACCGGAAAATGTGTACATCTACCGATTTTATACTTTTACCGTAACACATACATCATTTGAAATCGCTGTCGAATTTATGTTATAGTATTTGAGGTAGTGAGAGCACCAACGGACTAATCCATATTAAAAAAAAAAAATTTCCCCATTTTATATGATTAGTAGAGCATATTAGAATACGTTATTGCTACTAACTCAATTTAAAAAAATGTGGGTTAGTCCGTTGTTGCTCTCACTGCCTCAATTATATGGCAAAATACCAGAGATGGGCATTACTTAAATAACCTGAGTCAATTTTTATTTGAAGCGCTATGATTGAATTAATTTAATCAGGGGGAATTCAATTGCCGGCCATGAATAATTTTCTCGTATTTATTCGTACTTCCTCGACTGAATATACAGGGTGTCCCAAAAATGCTGCGGTTCCTTAAAGGGGGTGATTCGGGGGGTGATTGCAAACAACTTTTTCCTTTGCGGAAATGCCCTTCGAGGTTTCGTTAACGAGATATTAACAAAAAACCCCGACCAATCAGAGCGCGAGCCTTCCGCTGGAGGTCCCGCGCTAGCGTGGCCGCGCGCCGGGCCGCGCTGCGACTACGAACAAGCAAGGCGGCATGCATCGAAGGAAATTGCGTAGAATGGCAAATGAAAAAGACGTAACAAAAAAATCCAACCTTTTGCCATGGTTTGTTTGCCATTTAAAGTGAATAATGAATAAAGGATAAATGGATGAAAATCATGTGTAACGTAAAAAGACGAATACACATTTTTTTTAGAAGATTCGAAAATAATAATTATTTGAAGTGGGAGGATAAGGAATACGTAAAATTCATTGTGTTAATAACATATCCACGAAAAGGTAATGTAACAGTGTTTGGGAATGAGTAGTTCTTTGCGCCGCCGCACTCTCGATCACCGCAGCACCTCCTGGGCAGCGGAAGTCGCGGTCGATCCGCGATCGATCAACCAATCAGCGTCCGTCTTGTCGATCGACGCTCGAGAATGTTCGAGAAGACGCCGCGGCGGAAATGCTCATCCATCTTGTAAAGACTCTGTTCACAACCGTGCGCAACGCAACACGCCTTTTGTTCATTGTAAAATAGTCTTGCTCATCAAACAAATTCAGTGCTCAAATCATATTCGTATTCTCAACTGTCGACTCAACGCGGTGTTCACGACACAATTCGGGTGTAGTTTCGCTAGATTGTGTATTCGAGATTGTGCGTGCTCTCGCGTCCACGCGGTCAACCGGTGGTTTTTGTACAATAAAGTGTACGGGGGCTCAACCCTCTAATTTCAAGTGCGCACAACGGCTCACCCGTTGGCACACTCTTTATAAATAAAGACCTCACATTCTTTTGTGCAACTCAGTGTCTGTGTGGCTCAACACCGATCCGAACCCTACCAGCCTCCTCGTGCTCATCCTAACCTAATAATTTTACAGTTTGGTCCTTCGAGCCGGATCGGTGATTGTGCACCACAGTGCTGTGTAGTTCAGTTAGAAGGCTCACAACCTCGACTCCTGTGCGTGATGGCGGATCAAGACGAACAAAAGGTCGTCAAGTCGGCGGGCTCATCAAGGGCGCCCTCCCCAACACCGATTGTGCTCACCATCCCCACCGAAGCTCTGGGGACGAGTGGGGACAAAAAACCACCGAGGGCGACATCACCAGCAACGTTGCCCTCACCGCTGGTGATCAAGGCGAAAACCCAAGTAGGCCGCTTTGAGTCTCTCCAGGCCTTGCAAATGCACATGCCATCCCAAGCTCACGCTACGTCCATCGACGAGGTGGAGCTAATTGCCGCCCACGCAGAGGAGCTGCATCTCGCGTTCTGTCGCGAGCACGCGCACTTCGAAGAGACGTGGCCAATCAAATTTCTCAATCATCCATACTTCGAATCCAACTATACAGTACAGGAGTCTCAACTGTACTTGAACACCAAACTCAAGCTCAACCGACTTCGAGGAGATGTGTTGGCGTTGCAGCAGCGTGCACCAGCTGCATCGAGCACCACGTCAAGGGCCTCGAAGCTGCCAGAGATCGCCCTACCCGCATTCTCTGGTGCATATACTGATTGGCCAGCTTACAGTGAGTTGTTCACCTCACTGATCATCCAGGACCAGCAGCTGATGGCGATTGATCGGCTCCATTACCTGCGGTCCAGCCTCCAAGGTGAGCCATCAGAGCTGGTGAACGCTTACCCGCTCACAGGCTCGTCGTTTCAATCTTGCTGGGAGGAACTCAGCAAGAAATACACAAATAAGCGTGTGCTCATCGAAGAGCAGCTAGACAAGCTGCTCAACGTCTCGCCGATCGCAACGCGCAGTGCAAAGGCGCTTGGCGAAATTGTGTCCACCATTAATAAAGTGCACAAGACGCTCACCACCTTAGGCGCAGCTGATGACATGTGCAACATCCTGCTCGTGCACCAGGCGACCAGCTGGATGGACAAGTCCACCAGGGAAGCCTGGGAGACGTCTGTGGGCTCAACAAAGGAGTACCCTCGATTGACGCAGCTGGAGTCCTTCATTGCTGCCAAGGTGGTGGCTTTGGAACGGCTGGAGGCAGCAGCGCAACAGAAAGGAAAGAAGGCTCAACCGCCTGTAGCTCAACCGAGCAGATCATACCCCAGCAGGGGCGCTGCTCACACTGCATCCAGGCCGAAGGCACAGCCATCTGCGTCACCCTACAGCTACCCTTGTGACTATTGCAAAGAGGACCATTACATCATCATGTGTCCAAGGTTCAGGGAGCTGTCGGTGGAGGAAAGGCGCAAAATTGTCACCACCACCAAATTGTGTCGGAATTGCTGTGGAAGGCATCGCACTGAGGACTGCAACTCCACACGTCGGTGCAAAACGTGCTCAGCCAACCATCATACGATGCTGCACCTCACAAAGCCGTCTGCTCACACCACTGCCTTTGCAAAACCTCGAACAGCAGAGGAACCTTCAACAAGTAGCGCAACCCATTGAAGTCTCGGTGCAGTCGTCCAATCACCACCATCAATCACACAACAACGCACAACGCAGACTCACACAGCATGCTCAACCGAACGAAGGAGGCTCAACCAATCATCGCCAGTGCTCACACCCTACTGTTCAGTCACCTTGTTGGCAACAGCCAACGCCCAGCTGATCACTTCAGTGTCATCTTCGCCGGTAAGGTTATTGATAGATTCAGGCTCGGAACTGACATTTATTACAGAAGAGCTCATCAACCGGCTTCGGATTCAACGCATCCACGCATCCATCACGATCACTGGCATTGGGGGTAACTCATCTATTCAAACCAAAGGAGTCGCACTAATAACTCTGCGCTCCAACTACGATATGTCAACAGTGCACTTTCAAGCACACGTTCTGCGAGCACTGACGTCAAGTTTACCATCAGTGGAACCGCCACGTCAAGAATGGCCACATTTGAATGGCCTTCCGCTGGCCGATCCAGACTTTCTTAAATCAAGACCGATAGACATAGTGATTGGTGCAGACGTGTATGGACAAGTGATCAAGCCCACCCTCAAGAAGGGTGATTCTTCGATGCCAATTGGACAGCTGTCCATTTTTGGGTGGCTCATTCTTGGACCAGTTACAGTGGACCGGCGCACGGTCACAGCACACCACTCTGCAGTCGTGCAGCATGTCGACAACTCCTTACAAGACATGCTGACACGATTTTGGGTTCAAGAAGAGCTCCCAACAGATACACCCATGAAGCTCACACCTGAAGAACAAGAATGTGAGGATCACTTTCGAGCGACACACACTCGTGATTCTACAGGACGATACACAGTGCGCATCCCTCTGAAGGAGACTCCGAAGCTGCTGGGTAATTCTTATCAAGCAGCTCACGCTTGCTTGAAGCGTATGCTCGTCAAACTCAATAGGAACGACGAGTATCGCAACCTCTATCAAGGCTTCATGCAAGAGTACGAGGAGCTCCGTCACATGGTAAGAGCACCATCCCTTTCACCTAACACTCACTCTGTGTTTTATCTTCCACATCATGGAGTATTGAAGCCTGACAGCCAGACGACAAAATTGAGAGTCGTCTTCAATGGATCAAGCCCTACTTCAACTGGGTATTCTGTCAACGATTTGATGCATACGGGTGCAAATCTACTCCTTAACATCACCGACGTGCTGCTGTGGATACGCCAGCACAAGTACATTTTTGCCACAGACGTGACAAAAATGTATCGTCAAGTCAAGATTCACGAGGAGGATCAAGATCTTCAAAGGATACTGTGGATCGATGACAATTCAAAGGAGGTGCCCTACAAGCTCACAACGGTCACCTATGGGACCAAGGTTGCTCCATTTTTGGCGGTCAGAGCTTTACTCCAATTGGTGGAAGACGAAGGTCATCGCTTTCCTCTGGCGGTGCCATCAATCACGCATGCCAGATACGTTGATGACATCTTTGGAGGTGCAGACACAGGTGAGATGCTCATTACGATTGCTCACCAATTAAAAGATCTGTGCAACGCGGGAGGTTTTCCACTAGCCAAATGGCATTCAACCTTTCCTCCGTTGCTTGATGCAATTTCTCAAACCCAACGAGCCCAAGGCTCAATTATATCACTCGACGACTGCAATACCAAAATTCTCGGACTTCAATGGAATGTGATCAACGATGAATTTTCTTTCACTTCAAAACCAAGCTCAAATTCACGGCTCACCAAACGCCTCATCTTATCAGAAGTAGCACAAATATTTGATCCATTAGGTTTTCTAGCACCAGTCATAATTCGAGCAAAAACACTATTGCAAGAGTTGTGGCTACACAAGCTCAACTGGGATGATCCACTGCCTTCCCAAGTAACGTCACAATGGCTCATCATCAGAGAAGATTTAACAAGCTTGCGCAAGCTATCATGTCCGAGGTGGTTCAACACCTTCAGCAATTCTACAGTGGAACTACACGGCTTTTCTGATGCCTCACAACTCGCCATGGCAGCGGTAATTTACATTACCGTATCATCACCGTCCACAAATCACAAAGTCGCGACATTGGTGTGCTCCAAAACTAAGGTAGCACCACTAAAGAAGCTCACAATCCCGAGACTCGAGCTTACTGCAGCATTGATGCTGGCGAAGCTCACCAAATATGTTCAAGCAACGCTCAAGCTCAACATTGCTACAACATATCTGTGGACGGACTCACAAGTGACACTAACCTGGATCAAAACACACGCATCACGCTGGAAGGACTACGTAAGGAATCGTGTGTCTCAAATTCAAGAGATCACCCAAAGCGCACAATGGAGACACGTTCCAGGGACTTCAAACCCAGCTGATTGCGCATCACGAGGCTTATCAACATCGCAGCTTGAACATCATAAGCTTTGGTGGACGGGACCACCATGGCTTGCGCAACCCAGTGAAACATGGCCATCACAACCAATGCTGGACGAAGACTTGAGCGCGCTAGAGGCTCGTCCAGGCATTTCAAAGTTGCTCAATATTCAAAAGATTGAATATCACTGGGACCTCATCTATAAATATTCATCCCTCAACAAACTCATTCGAATCACATCAGTTTGTTTCAGATTTGTTTCAAGGTTGAAGAAGGCTCCAGTCACGCTGCCGCTCTTCACCTTATCGCCAATTGACATAGAATGGGCCAGGATCTTCTGGATCAAAGCAACGCAAGCGCTTTATTTCTCCAGCGAGATGAAGATGCTCAGCACAGGCTCAACATTGCCAGCTGCTCATGTCTTCAATCGACTCACCGCATTCATCGATGAGAATGGAGTCATTAGAGTTGGAGGCAGACTCAACAATGTTTGCACGAGCTACGAAAGTAAGCATCCTGCAATCTTACCTCGTCACTCACATCTGTCTAAATTGATTATAGACCATGCGCATCGACAAACTCTTCATGGAGGGACCCAGCTCACCCTTGCCCAGATTCGACAAAACTACTGGATCATTGGAGGGCGAGCGCCAGTAAAATCTCACATCCTGCGGTGTGTTGTGTGTGCTCGACAAAGGGGGATCCGTGCCCATCAACTGATGGGCCAACTACCTCTTTCGAGAGTTACACCCTCACGACCGTTCAACAATACTGGCACCGATTATGCGGGTCCAATCACACTGAAGACGTGGAGAGGAAGAGGTGCCAAGACACAAAAGGGCTGGATCTGTGTCTTTGTGTGCCTCACGACATCAGCTGTTCACCTAGAACTGGTGACAGACTACACAACCGAAGGGTTCATCGCCACCTACAGGAGATTCATCTCCAGGAGAGGGATTCCCCTCACTCTTCACTCCGATTGCGGAACCAACTACGTTGGAGCTGACACCGTCCTCAAGAAAATGTTCACCCAGGGGACTGAGGCGCATCAACGCCTGAATCAGCTGTTCGTCAATGACAAGACAGAATGGCATTTCAACCCACCAGCCGCACCACACATGGGAGGCAAGTGGGAAGCGGTCGTGAAGTCAGTCAAACACCATCTCCGGCGCACAGTCAGTGAGACGGTGCTCACATACGAGGAGTTCAGCACACTTCTCACACAAATAGAAGCAATGCTCAACTCACGACCGCTCGAGCCCCTCAGTGATGACCCAGATGACATCACAGCACTCACACCAGCACACTTTCTTGTTGGACAACCACTCTCAGCTCTTCCGCAACCGTCTGTGGAGAATTCATCAGTCTTGCCATCAGCTAGATGGCAATTCATTCAAAAGAAGATGCAACAATTCTGGACTCAGTGGTCATCCCACTATCTGCAGAGACAACTATCCATCACCAAATGGCATCATCCAACCAACGACTTGAAGGTCGGATCCCTGGTGCTCATCACAGATGAGCGATTTCCACCAAGCAAGTGGCCACTTGCGAGGGTTATCACCTTGCATCCAGGGAAGGATGGACTCACCCGAGTCGTGACGCTCAAGACCGCCACTACAACATTAATCAGGCCAATTGCAAAATTGGCAATTTTGCCTGTTTCAGATTCAACATCAACATCTTCAATCAGCTGTTGATGGCGGGAGCATGTTTGGGAATGAGTAGTTCTTTGCGCCGCCGCACTCTCGATCACCGCAGCACCTCCTGGGCAGCGGAAGTCGCGGTCGATCCGCGATCGATCAACCAATCAGCGTCCGTCTTGTCGATCGACGCTCGAGAATGTTCGAGAAGACGCCGCGGCGGAAATGCTCATCCATCTTGTAAAGACTCTGTTCACAACCGTGCGCAACGCAACACGCCTTTTGTTCATTGTAAAATAGTCTTGCTCATCAAACAAATTCAGTGCTCAAATCATATTCGTATTCTCAACTGTCGACTCAACGCGGTGTTCACGACACAATTCGGGTGTAGTTTCGCTAGATTGTGTATTCGAGATTGTGCGTGCTCTCGCGTCCACGCGGTCAACCGGTGGTTTTTGTACAATAAAGTGTACGGGGGCTCAACCCTCTAATTTCAAGTGCGCACAACGGCTCACCCGTTGGCACACTCTTTATAAATAAAGACATCACATTCTTTTGTGCAACTCAGTGTCTGTGTGGCTCAACACCGATCCGAACCCTACCAGCCTCCTCGTGCTCATCCTAACCTAATAATTTTACAAACAGGAAATTAACGAAAAGTGATTGTAGTTCGTTATTGTGATAAAAATCCGTAACTCAATAACGGCCAGCACTGTTGCTGATAACGAATAAGTCTGTTTAAAAGGCCCGAATAAATATTTTCGTACGAGAATTTTGAGAATTATCGCCGGAAATAAGCCATAGCTTGCGTTAAATTTAAAAATGAATGATCCCCATTAAAGTAACTAAAACTCACCCTTGTAGAAAATTTACCTGCAACTTGAAAACTTGTGTCACTGGGTCACTGAACCGATCCTGGTCATCGATGGACGAGCCCAGTGCACAGCTGATCCCAGGTATACGACACTACCCAAAGTTAAGGGTCGCAATGTCAGGTGCGTCCAGGTCAATGTACCGAATATTCACTTCACTGCACGGCTACTAACACTGGTCACTTAATTTATTTTTCATGGAACGTGTTGCTCCTACGTTCTAAAAATTGGTGGCCCCCTTCGGGGCCGATTGTTGTCAATTCAAGAACTGCTCCACGTGACCACCGCCATTGTCGATGCATGCTTCAGCGCGGAGAATTCTAGCGCAAATTCTCGCGCAGCAGCACTTGCGTCCCCGTTGTTCCGAGCGTACACCCAGAACATCGCGTAATATTCTTGGGCCGTGAACATTTCTGCGACGTGATTGCTAGCTGACTGACAGGATTTTTTCCAAGTAACTTCCTCTTCCCCCAAGTAGCTTCTGTCGTTCCATTATGAGTTAACCCCCACCAGGACAAGAGGTTTTAGGTAAAAAGAAGCCATCACATTTTCGAAACACACGTGCTTTGCAGAAGTGCAACGAACGAACCATTCGTGCACTTTCACAAAAGCCCGCGCTCCGTCCTTTTACTGCCAATGTACCCATTGCTTCGAGATAGAAAGCAGACACCACGTGTTTCGGTTCGAAAGAGTCCGAAGGGAAGAGAAACAGAAAGTCTTCGAGTTGCTATAAAGAAGAAAATGCATACCTTTCCTGTTTCCCTTTGCCGGTACCCTGTGTCACGTCTGCTACGAGGCGGAACCAGCTAACAAGGGGAGATTACGGTCGACGGGAAACGGATTTTCCTGAACCTTGCAGTATTTGAAGATGTCGCCTCCGAGGTTAATTTGGCAAAGCAGTAGGGCGCGCTTCTCAAGATTTTCCGAGAAAATTGCATTTGAAACTCGCTTTAGTCGGAGATAACCAGTTTGCGTTAACGATTCAACAAGGAGTCGAGTGGTCAAGGGTGTAGCGTGACAGACTGATAATCGGTAGGTTGCTGGTTCGATCCTCGTTTTCGACATTATTTTTTTTTTTTTTAATTTAAACCTACCTCAATTTTAAGCGTAAAATTTATGAAATCTGCGGCAAATGAAATTTGGGAACTAGCAATTAAAAAGTATTATTCAACATCAATACGGCTCGCGAAGAGACACAGGAAGAAAGAGGGCATGTAGTTCGCTGACTGCGCGTAGTCCCGCCTGGTTCGTCCTATCTTCAAATTAAAGACGGATCCCTTATCTCTTGAGTATTAACACGCGCTCGAATTTCAAAACAAAAGCACGCGTCGACGTATTCCGTGGGAGAGAAGGTGGGCATGAAGTCCGATTGGCCCTAATTTAACCAATCTGCCCTGCATCCCTCCTAAACGGCCACTGTCCTGAAGAGGCCCTCTTCACAGCGATATCTCCTCCCCAAGGCCCACCTTCTCTCGCACGGAATACGTCGACGCATGCTTTTGTTTTGAAATTCGAACGCGTGTTTAGACACGAGAGATAAGTAGGCCCAAATGGTTGGTTGAGGACCAATCGAACTTCAAGCCTGCCTTCTCTCGCACGGAATACGTCGACGCGTGTTTTTGTTTTGAAATTCGAGCGCGTGTTAATAGTCGAGAGATAAGGGATCCGTCTTTAATTTGAAGATAGCAAGAACCAGGCGGTACTACGCGCAGTCAGCGAACTACATGCCCTCTTTCTTCCTGTGTCTCTTCGCGAGCCGTATTGATCTTGAATAATACTTTTTAATTGCTAGTTCCCAAACATTCGGCCAGAGCATTTCGCTAGGATCGCGGTTTATGACCGTATTGTTCCGCTAGTCGACGGTAGACAACGGTTTCCTACAGTTTTGGATAATTTATGGCTTAGTTGGTTCCGCCTCGTAGCAGACGTGAACTCAGGGTATCGGAAAAGGGAAACAGGAAACAGGATTTTTTTCTTTATAGCAACTCGAAGACTTTCTGTTTCTCTTCTCTTCGGACCCTTTCGAACCGAAACACGTGGTCTCTGCTGCCTACCTCGAAGCAATGGGTACATTGGCTGTAAAAGGACGGAACGCGGACTTTTGTAAAAACGTTGCACATCTGCGAAGCACATGTGTTTCGAAAATGTGCTGGCTTCTTTTTACCTGAAGCCTCTTGGCCCGGTGGGGGTCAACTCATAATGGAACGAGAGAAACTATTTGGGGATAGAAAAAGTCGCTTGGAAAAAATGTTGTCAGTCAGCAGTCAGCAATCGCGTCGCAGACAAATGTTCTCTGCTCGAGAGTATTACGCGATGTTCTGTGTGTACCCCCCGAACAACGAGGACGCAAGTGCTGCAGCGTGAGAATTTGCGCGGGAATTACCCACGCCTCCGAACGCCAAGTAAAAATTCATTTCCACCAATTTTTATAACGTAGCAACAACACGTTCCATGAAAAGTAAATTAAGTGATCAGTGTTAGTAGCCGTGCAGTGAAGTGAATATTCAGTACGTTGACCTGAACGCACCTGACATTGCGACCCTTAACTTTGGGTAGTGTCGTATACCTGGGATCAGCTGTGCACTGGGCTCGTCCATCGATGACCAGGATCGGTTCAGTGACCCAGTGACACAAGTTTTCAAGTTGCAGGTGAATTTTCTACAAGGGTGAGTTTTAGTTCCTTTAATGGTGATCATTCATTTTTAAATTTAACGCAAGCTATGGCTTATTTCCGGCGATAATTCTCAAAATTCTCGTACGAAAATATTTATTCGGGCTTTTTAAACAGACTTATTCGTTATCAGCAACAGTGCTGGCCGTTATTGAGTTACGGATTTTTATCAAAATAACGAACTACGATCACTTTTCGTTAATTTCCTGTTACATTACCTTTTCGTTTGTACGTTATTAAAAAAGGAAATTTACGTGCTCCTTATCCCCTCACTCAAAATAATTATTATTTTCGATTCTTCTAAAAAAAACCTTTGTATTCGTTTCTTTACGTTACACATGATTTTCATCCATTTATCCTTTATTCATTATTCACTTTAAATGGCAAACAAACCATGGCAAAAGGTTCGATTTTTTTGTTACGTCTTTTTCATTTGCCATTCTACGCAATTTCCTTCGATGCATGCCGCCTTGCTTGTTCGTAGTCGCAGCGCGGCCCGGCGCGCGACCACGCTAGCGCGGGACCTCCAGCGGAAGGCACGCGCTCTGATTGGTCGGGGTTTTTTTGTTAATATCTCGTTAACGAAACCTCGAAGGGTATTTTCACAAAGGAAAAAGTTGTTTGCAATCACCCCCCGAATCACCCCCTTTAAGGAACCGCAGCATTTTTAGGACACCCTGTATATGATTTTCGACTAAAATACGAATAAATACGAAAAAATTATTCATGGTCGATGGATGAAAGGCTTTGGAATACAAAAATTAATGACTGAATATATGATTTTCGATTATACAATTTATTTAAGAAAAAAACATTGTTAATTAAAATAAAAAAAATTTTGTAAACTCCCTCTTCCCCCTCTTCCCCCTCTTCCTCTTCTTCCCCCTCTTCCTCCACTCCCCCCTCTTCCTCCTCTTCCTCCTCTCCCACCTCTTCCTCCTCTCCCATACTCCCTTTCTTTTCATGTCCCTGTTCCGTAATATGAAAAATAAACATAAATCTTATCTAGAGACGCGGTAGCGTCTCGACGCCAAGTACAGGAAAGACACCCTGTATATGTCGACTGTCGCTACCGCTATCATTTACTCGTCGCCGGGCTAATCCAACCTAACCTGAAACTTATTTCATTAATATCTCATCACGCCTGCAATATTTTCTAAATTTAAAGGCATTTTTCTTATGTAAACCGCATATAAGCTTTCGAATAAGACCAAATTTCAATAAAATCTGTCCACGCATAACAGGAGGGATCTGTCAGAAACGGTAAGATATTCTTTTCCTTCTCCTTATCCTTCTCCAAGCAAAATTTTCGTCAACATAATACGTATACGCGTTTGTAACGTCCCACGCGGACTCAAACCCAGCGTTACCGACAGTCGGTAAAACAGCGACACATTACGACACGTGTAGAATCACTGTACATATTATTTATAAAATTATAATTAAGCAAATATAAATAAGACGAATATTACAAAACACATTAGGAATAATAGATTATAAGCGTTGTTAAGAATATAAGATAAAATATAAGGTAACAAGCGAGAAAACCACTGCGCGTGCGCCAATCCGCCAAAATCATGGTATAAAAGGAGGTGTACGAAGCACAGTAGTTCAGTCAAGACTCTGCTTGCGGGTGCACAAGCGTAGAGGTAGCTAAGGTCTGACCAGTAAGATTGAGCTCGCTCCGGAAACGGTAGCGGCTGGTCTTCAGTGGATAGATACAGGTGCTCCTTTATCGGTTGTGCATTCAAAGGTTATAGAACCTCGCTCTTGCAAAGGCATTTAGCTCGCTCCGGAAACGGTAGCGGCTGGTGCACTTGGTAAAAGCAAGATCATAAGAGTATAGAACTCAAACTCTGCCACGAGTAACTAGCTCGCTCCGGAAACGGTAGCGGCTGTTCTTACTGCAGACGTTGCCAAGAGTATTAGCTCGCTCCGGAGACGGTAGCGGCTGTACACTGCAACACACATACATAACTTGTACATAATACGACACACACATATATATATACATAAAATATAAGAAAACCAAGAGCATTGTAATCATAGCTGTAGTTAATATAATTTGTTACTTAAAGTATAATTATTCATTGAATAAACAAGCCATTGTTAATGTTTAAGTTGGATTTTACTCCTTTACTCTACTATAACGAAACCCCACCTATCCTATACTCGAGGGGACGCCGCTCTCCTCTCGAGAACCAGTAACGCTCAGTTGTCCCTGGCAATCGGACGTTACAGGTTGGATATTTTTGGTGACAGCGGTGGGATAGTTGATTTCGTTTAGAAGGATTGTTCATTTAGAAGAAATATTTCGCTTAGTAAAAATACTCCAAAAGTGAGTACTTTTCGAGAAATTTTTTCTCTCTTAGTAAATTCTACGGAGGCTTAAAATTCACAATGGCTGACGAGAAACTTGATGAAGCAATGGCTAACCTAGCAATCAATACTACAGCTCAGGAAGCTACGGGAACTATAGAAATACCAGGAGATTCAAACGCTCCAGAAAATCTAAATCCTCAAATTAATATAAATACAGCTACGAGTACATATCCGCAACTACCACACATTAGCTTACGCGATACGGCAGACACAGTCCCTTCTTTCAATGGCAGGAATATACCGATACATCAGTTCGCTAAAAGTTGTCGACATGCACGGCGCATGGTAAACCCAAACGCGGAATACGGACTAGTTCAACTCATTAAAAATAAACTTTTCGGGCAAGCCTCAAGAGTAGTTTTAAGCGGAGAATATAATACAATCAACGACCTTATCTCTGTATTAAGCTCACGTTTTGCACCGTTACATACTTCCATTCAATTATACGGCGAACTATCAAAAATCGCACAATTACCGACCGAAACAACAGTAGATTATGGCAGTCGTGTATCTAATTTACTCCTACAAATTAAACATTGTAACGCGATAGAAGTACCTACACACGAAGCCCAATTCAATATAACTGCGGAACAAAACTCTATTAAGGCCTTCCTAACTGGATTAAAAACCGAAATACACAATAGAATATACGAACACACCTTCAGTAGTCTTGATCGCGCTATCAACGTTGCTATCAAAGCAGAAGCAGAGTTCAACGAAAACCAAACGCGAACAAGAGTAGCACAGACCAACAAATGTACGAACTGTCTTGGATATGGCCATGACGTGACCACCTGTAGTAGCCAACAAACCTCGCGCACCAACTGGCGGCAGAAGAATTGTCAATATTGCAACAGGACGGGACACGCAACGCATGAATGTAGGAACCACAACAGAAGCCAATACAATACATTCTGTGACTTCTGCCGAAGACCGGGACACATGACACAGGATTGTAGAAGTCGAAGCTACACAAATCGAGCCCCTCAATCCAACGCATATTGCAACCACTGCCAAAGACCAGGACACACGACGCAGGATTGCAGAAGCCGAAATTACGAAAACAGAGCCTCTCAATCCAACGCATATTGCGACCACTGCCGAAGACCAGGTCACACAATACAAGAGTGTAGAAACAGAAACTATGCAAACAGAACACAGCAGCCAGAAATATCCTGTGAATACTGCAAGTACAAAGGCCACACCATCGAACAATGCAGGAAAAAGATGTACTTCGATAGGAAGGAGAAGGAAGAAACACAACCTCGTACGGTACGTCAACAAGCCATACTTAGATTAAAAACCGAACAGGTAAGGAAACCTCCTAGTATCCTTCTTTTTGATGTAGGATTCAGCGAAGAGCAGGCAACACTAATGATCGATACCGGATCCGATCTAAACGTAATTAAGAGGAGCGCCGTTTCATCCGACATCCCAATCTTTACGGACATTCTCTTCGACCTCAATGGCATTACAAGCGGTCTACTCAGCACCATTGGGTACATCAAAATAAGGAACCTAAACACAGAAATTATTCTCCACGTCGTAGAGGACCTTCCTATCAAACAGGATGGAATATTGGGGACGGATTTCTTCCAAACCAACGGGGCAACGATCGACTACATGCATTCGGCAATAACCATTGGAAGAGAAACTGTTCCATTCATCGACCCAGAGACGATCACAATACCAGCAAGATCAAGAAGCCAAATATATGTACGAGTCCTCAATACGCAATCTAACACAGGGTACATTCCAAAAATGAAAATCCACCCTAATTTACATATGGGTAATGCACTTGTATCAAACAATAACGGTGTAGCATACCTATTCGCAATAAATACATCCACAAAAGACATCAAAATTCCTGTACCATCTGTCGAATTGGAACCATTTGAAGAAGTACCTATAGGAGAAGAAACATCAGACAAATACGAAAAACCCAACAGAATACACCAACTACTTCAACTACTACGACTAGAACATTTAAATTCAGAGGAACGAGCCAGCATCGAGGAACTGATAAAAGAACATTCGGATAGATTCTACCTTCCAGGAGAAAAGTTGGAAGCCACAAACAGAGGATACCATAGAATAGTAACGGAAAGCAACGTTCCTGTCTTCACAAAACAATACAGATACCCTCAAGCATACAAGGAAGAAGTAAGAAAGCAAACCAAAGAATTACTTGAAAAGGAAATAATACAAGCTTCAACATCTCCTTATAATTCACCAATATGGATCGTACCTAAAAAGGAAGACGCACAAGGAAATATAAAATCCAGAATCCTAATTGATTTCAGGAAACTGAACGAACTAACGATCGGAGACGCCTATCCTCTACCAAACATAACTGACATATTAGATCAGTTGGGAAGCGCGAAATACTTCTCCGTATTCGATCTAGCATCCGGATTCCATCAAATTCCAATGCATCCAGACGATCGCCACAAGACGGCCTTTTCTACGATATATGGACACTATGAGTTCAACAGGATGCCATTCGGACTCAAAAATGCACCAGCTACCTTCCAAAGACTCATGGACCAAGTATTAACGGGCCTTCAAGGAATAGAACTCTTCGTATATCTAGATGATATTGTTATATATGCCAGCTCTCTTAAAGAACACGCAACAAAGTTTACACGCTTGATGAAAAGACTAACGGACGCCAACCTCTATCTCCAACCAGACAAATGTGAATTCCTGAAGAAAGAAGTCTCGTACTTAGGACACGTAATAGGAGAAGAAGGAGTCAAGCCTGACCCACGGAAGATAGTGGCCGTCAAGGAATTTCCAACACCTACAACGGTCAAAAACGTAAAACAGTTCTTAGGACTAAGCGGATACTACAGAAGATTCATCAAGGACTTCTCAAAGATTGCACGACCTCTGTCAAATTTAACGAAAAAGGACTACCAATTCGAATGGACTTACAAACAACAAAAATCATTCGATATTCTGCGGGAAGCTCTCTGCAAAGAACCTATCCTACAATATCCAGATTTTGAGAAGACGTTTAACATTACGACAGACGCCTCAGGTATTGCTGTAGGTGCAGTTCTTAGCCAGGGTGAAATCGGGAAAGATTTACCAATAGCCTACGCATCTCGTGTCTTAAACGACGCAGAAACTCGTTACTCTCCAACCGAACGAGAACTACTAGCAATTATATACGCGGTATTTCACTTTAGACCCTATGTTTATGGCAGGAAATTTTTCTTAATAACAGACCATAAACCGCTAGAATGGCTACAAAATATTTCAAATCCAACATCTCGGTTAATGCGGTGGAAAATAAAACTAGCAGAATACGACTATAAAATTTTGTATAAACCAGGAAAATACAATACAAACGCAGACGCATTGTCAAGAAACCCAATAGCATTACCATTAGATGCAAAACGAGCCCATTCAGAAACAAACTCTCATGAAAATAAAAAGCAAAAACAATTCCATCAACATAACACGCGACAACGAGATACTACAGCCTCAACCTCAGGAAATCCAGCTCCGCACAAACAACTTAGAATTATTCCAACAGATTCTGACTCCTCATCATACGACGAAAGCGACTCGATAAACACAAAACGACAAAAATTAAAACGAAAAATAAAAAGAAATACCTCCTCATCTCAGCCAGAAGTTAAGAAACAAAACGTCGAAAATTACACACCTCCTCAAATCACGGTACCAGTAGAAGTACATGCACCTCCTCAAGATATAGTTCCAGTAGAAATACATACACCTTCTCAACATAGAAACTACACAAGAGCATCCAGAAAACCTCAAGACGAAGATTTAATAGAAGAAATAGAAGAGACTTTCATAGTACCAAACCACAATTATAAAGACCCTCCCAAAATTGATGCAGAAACAGGCACAAGTACTCACCACACACCTAAAAGAAAGAAACGGAAATTAAAATCCAGTACTGACACTGCTCCTATAACTCCCATAAAAATTAAGAAAGGGAGAATACTTACACCACCATTATCTCCTATTCCACCACTATTATCTCCTCCTCCACCAGTATCATCCATTCCATCACAACACACAACAGGCAGACCAAGAATAGTGTCAAACATTCCTGTCAAGAAACAAAACATGGAAATAGAAGATCATTTATGGATGGGCAAAGGATTCATTGTAACATTCATCAACACAAAAGTTAAACCATTAGGACCAGCTGGAGATAAATTATATAAAGAGAAAAATATAAAAAGTAATAAACTTCCACTCCCATTAAAAACTGGAGAATCAATTAAACTTAGAGAAGGAAAACATACAATCCTCGGACTTGTTATAACAGACCACCCAACAGAAGAGGATTTATACAAATCATTAAGAGCACTCCATACCCAACTAGTACTTGAAAATACCACAAGAGTATACATAGCAGGCGAAGAAAATAAGATTTCACTAAACAGACTATGGAATTTAATAAACATAATATTCTTACAAGAGGACATTCAATTTATATTTTGTAAAGGCACATTAATAACTCCTTCCATACAAGAGAGACAACAAATTATTCAAGAAAACCATCAAACTCCTATAGGCGGACATAAAGGAATAACTAAGACATACCATCGAATAAGAAATCAATATTATTGGAAAAACATGAAGTACGAAATAACGCAATTCATCAAAACTTGCTTAGACTGTCAAAAGACTAAATTAGTAAGAGTTAAAAATAAGGAACCTATGATATTGACAGACACACCAATTGACGCCTTTGATAAAGTTTCTATAGACATTGTGGGACCACTACCTTTCACAGATACAGGAAATGGTTATATACTTACGATCCAAGATAACCTAACTAAATATTCTCTCGCAATACCATTAGCAAACATCACCTCGGAGGACATAGCTAGAGCATTCACAGAGCACTTCATCTGCAAATTTGGAAGTCCTAAAGCCATTCTCACAGACCAAGGACCAAATTTCATGAGTGCCCTTATGAAGAAATTTGCCAAGGCATTCCATATAAAACAATACCGAACTTCTGCATACCATCCACAATCCAACGGATCCTTAGAAAGAAGTCATCACGTCCTTGTAGAATATTTACGACACTACGTATCAAAGGAAAAACAATGGGATCAATGGTTACCGCAAGCAATGTTTTCATACAACACAAGCACTCACGAAGGTACAAAATTCACGCCTCAGGAGCTTGTTTTCGGTAGAAAAGCCCGCCTACCTTCAAATATTACCCCAACAGATAAAATCAAAACTTATCCGGATTTCGTCGACAAATTAATAGACAAACTTCATCACATCCGACAAATGGCGCGAAACAATTTGGAAGAATCGAAAGTTCGGCAGAAATATTACTATGACCGGAAGATTCAACCCGAAACATACAAGATAGGAGATTGGATTTGGCTATTAAAACCAAGACGCGAAAAATTGGAACCAGAGTACACCGGACCCTATCAAGTCATCGAAATTTTGAATAATAACAATTTGAAAATAGCAACAAATCCTACACAAATAAAGATCGTCCATATGAATAGAGTCAAGAAAGCTTATTTACCTTAAGTAGAAGACTTGGCAACCATGCGCTGAAACTAGTATAAATGAGAGAGCAGATACAGGATACCTTCATTCTCGCCGAAGCATTTATACAAGCAACAACGTTCCGTAGCCACAGAAAGATGGACAAATTTATATGCCTCGAGAAAATTTATAAGCGAGACGTATACTACTACGGCAAACATATTCTGTGCGAAGATTGTGCACACAGACTAGGGGAAATATATAGACAGCCAGCGTCAGAACACCTTCTTACATTGGTCACTAGACAAAATAACGAGCAATGCCTTATTTGTCGACGGGTGCTTTATATAAGGAAAACTATAATTAATTGCACTCTATGCACCTTACTAACATCTCAAATAACGGCAATATCAATAAATAATATGCAATTGGGATATGTATATCCCGTCATTCGAAAGGAAATATTAAGAAACCTCTAAACCAATAAGAATGAAGCAACCTAAGGAAACCCTAGGGACAATAGAAGAAGGAGAGGTTGCAACAATGCATAAGAGCTATTCGAAGGAAGCTAAAACGAACGTGAAATTTCGAACAGAAGAAAAAACTTTTTAAAAATGGAAAGTTTCACGTGTTTACACAAGGTCTACGACTACAATGTATATTATTACAAACTCGTAAAATTGTTATGCGTCCAGTGCGCACATTTCCACGAAATCCACGAAGAAAATATTGGTTATCCGCACTTAATGGCAACAGAAAATAGACGGAGCTACCGGATTTGCCACAGATGCCGCCGGATTTTATATGTGGCGAAACCGACGAAAGAGTGTGCACTATGTACACTACTCATTCCCCAAATACACCCCATCCATATGGCCGAATTACTTAACGGAGGAACATACCCCGTGATTGGGGACATGATCCTCGAAGATTTATAGACATGTAAATATGTCATTTTCCGTAAACATATATTTCTTACTTTCTTATCCTTATTTCCTTATTTCCTTATTTTACAGACATACCCCGGAAAAGGAAGAAATTATTCCATTACTTGTAAATACGTTCACTTATTATTACACATCACACTCACAGATACACACACACACGCACGCACACATTGTAATTAACACTCACACCTAGTTTAAGCATTATTATAACCAAAATTTAAATATATATATATAATCCCGAAACACAAAAAACAAATATTCATACCCCAAACTACAAAATTGCGAATATACTATTCAAAAGTTCGCGCGGAAAAATATTATAACCGACATTAGCATTTAACTTCAGACCTCACTGTCAAATCCGCGCTTGCACCAACCTTCATGCATACAACTTCGAAAATGCCGCGACGAGCCGGTTCGCGTCACACGAAAACGCAAAAGGATAAGGAGAAATTGGAGGAAATATTGACAGAAATGATTGAAATACCGCCATTGATCACCCCACTCCCAGAACCTCCAGGAGAAATGGTAAAATTAATCCACTATAATACAAATTCAAAAATTTCCAAATTTCCAAAATTTTCAAGACGACCTCCCAAGCTTCCCCGGAATCCCTTCCCTCCATATCAGGAAAGGCCCCGGAGTTCAAGATTCCCATGAAACCCGCACCGCGAAGGAAGAAGAGGGAGTTCCCATCCCTGATCCCTATAGACGTTCCCCCACCAGATTGGAGGGCATATCAGGCCTTGCCGGATACAGATCCAAGGCAATGGATCTGGAAGGTGTTAAAAACATGCGGAACGGGAGCCGCAGAAAAATATGTCCCAAAAGGGAATAATGTTAAATAAATATATATAAATTATGATATATAATAAATATTTAATTATTCAACATAACCTACAATTATTCAAATCTCTCGAGGACGAGAGATCGCCTAGGGGGGAGGTGTAACGTCCCACGCGGACTCAAACCCAGCGTTACCGACAGTCGGTAAAACAGCGACACATTACGACACGTGTAGAATCACTGTACATATTATTTATAAAATTATAATTAAGCAAATATAAATAAGACGAATATTACAAAACACATTAGGAATAATAGATTATAAGCGTTGTTAAGAATATAAGATAAAATATAAGGTAACAAGCGAGAAAACCACTGCGCGTGCGCCAATCCGCCAAAATCATGGTATAAAAGGAGGTGTACGAAGCACAGTAGTTCAGTCAAGACTCTGCTTGCGAGTGCACAAGCGTAGAGGTAGCTAAGGTCTGACCAGTAAGATTGAGCTCGCTCCGGAAACGGTAGCGGCTGGTCTTCAGTGGATAGATACAGGTGCTCCTTTATCGGTTGTGCATTCAAAGGTTATAGAACCTCGCTCTTGCAAAGGCATTTAGCTCGCTCCGGAAACGGTAGAGGCTGGTGCACTTGGTAAAAGCAAGGTCATAAGAGTATAGAACTCAAACTCTGCCACGAGTAACTAGCTCGCTCCGGAAACGGTAGCGGCTGTTCTTACTGCAGACGTTGCCAAGAGTATTAGCTCGCTCCGGAGACGGTAGCGGCTGTACACTGCAACACACATACATAACTTGTACATAATATGACACACACATATATATATACATAAAATATAAGAAAACCAAGAGCATTGTAATCATAGCTGTAGTTAATATAATTTGTTACTTAAAGTATAATTATTCATTGAATAAACAAGCCATTGTTAATGTTTAAGTTGGATTTTACTCCTTTACTCTACTATAACGAAACCCCACCTATCCTATACTCGAGGGGACGCCGCTCTCCTCTCGAGAACCAGTAACGCTCAGTTGTCCCTGGCAATCGGACGTTACACGTTACACGCACACCTTCAGCCAAAAGAAACTCGTGTATGTTTCGTTCGTCGACTCTCGGGATCATTCGGCAGGGATCGGCGTCCGTCATTGTACATATACCTATGTATACTATTGAATTTTATAACCTACCAAGTGTCATCGCTTTATAACCTACCAAGTGTCAATTCATCATAACCTGCCAAGTGTCAAATGAGGTAAGTTGTCCAAATTTGTAATGTCACAAGTTTTTACACTACATGGGAGACTGAATTATTGTCTCAATGAACAAGGTGGGTCGCCAAAATTTTTTAATAGATTTTTTATGTAGACTCGCAGACTTGGAAGTTGTCCGGAGAAGGTTCGACAGAGAAGCATCTTCTTTCGCATAAATTTCTGGAAATTTGTACCATGCATGTACAAAATAAATATTGTAGTAACAAAAAATTGCATTGCACCTTGCATTTAAATTGCCAGATATTTATTTGTATACCAGCAATTTAGAGTTTTTATGTAAAGCTTATTATATATATTATAGATCACAGGACTTGGATATAAAATTGAAGGGGACGCACAGGCTTGGAGGTTGTCCGGGGAAGATTAGATAGATAGACAGAGCATCTTGTTTCGCACAAGTTTCTGGAAATTTGTCAAATAAGGTAAATCTACAAAATTTGTCAAACGACGTAACATTAAAAATTATTAAGAAAATAGATTATGGTGGACTGCTTGCAATGTAGAGAAAGTCACATTAGTGAAGAAAGTACGCTGAAAACACATCTCCCTTGATGCTTTTCAATCTTTTGTGAAAGACATTCGTAATACTTTAATATATAAAATCCACAGTAGTTGCCACGCTATGCATTAATTCATTAATGTTTTAGATTCCCATTAACAATATTTCAATTCACCAAAAAACATACTAAATTAATATTATTCCAACACCAATAAATTGTGCGTTAAAAATATCGGATTGCTTCGTTCATTTTCGCTGAATTATTACCATTAGCATTTAATTTAAATTTCCTGCAACAAGACTTTCTGCCATACGCTCTCACCTCCTTCGGACACATTATGTAGTCTCTACACTCACTGTAGCAGAAGGCCACTCTATTTCTCCATAAGTAATGTAAGTTCTACGTTAAGTTGTATAACTAAAATGTGGCTTTATATATATATTTACAGATAATCGAAGCAGAAGATGATGCAGAGTGATCTATGTCAGACTATATACGCACAAATTTTCAGGTAGGGTTTTGCATATTCAATGATCTTAACATATGAGCATGTGTGATAATTTATAAATAATTAATAAATGTGTCCTATTTTTCAGTGAACGATGCAGACGAAGAGAATTATTTCAACAGCTGAAAGAGAAAGTAATCCTATTACATGAGCAAATAAAATAACCACATTTTATCTATAAAATAATCAATATAATATTTTTTTTTTAAAATAAAATACAAAATTTATATATTTTTTTTTTAAATATCATTGGCCGCCGCCACGGTCCCGACCCCGCTCCATACCGCGGCCCCGCTCTATACCACGGCCGCGCTCCCAGCCACGGCCTCGGCCACGGCCCCGGCCACGGCCATATTGCTCGGTAATGAGTGTGCGGAGGGTAAGGGCTTGGTTCTTCATCATCTCAATCGCTGCCGATCTATCCTTTTGCGCCCTCACCTTCCAACCGCCTTTATGGTGCCGAGCCACGAACGGTCCTGTAATTAGTAGTAATAAACAACAATAAATTTATTAATATTTAAATTTAGTATTTAAAAAACTATTCTAAAAACATATAACTTCTTAACTCTCGGTTGTCACACCTACTTTTTCGAACGTCGTTGTCACACTGGGTCAATTTGACCCTGCCAATTTTCAATCAGTTGTTATTTAAAAACTATTTGTTTAATTAAGTCTAAAAAATTCTGAGATAAAGTTTGAACATTGTAGAATATATGCCCATCGTTAAAAGTTGACATTTAAAGTATCATGCTTAAAAAAAAAATTTGAACAATCAGATTTCCGACAACAAGTGTGATGCTTAAAAAATTGCAGGGTCAATTTGATCCAGTGTGACAACCGAGGGTTAAAATGTGTATGTACTTACTACCATCGGCCGTAGCCGGGTTCGCTGCTGCTGATGGTGGTAGTGATGGTGGTGTTGGTGGTGTTGGTGGTGTTGGTTGTGGTGGTGGCGTCTGAGCCGCAGGGGGACTCGCCTCCGCCATGTTAAAATTGACTAACTCTGCGTCAATATTTAAAAAATTAATTTTATCATTAATTGATTGGAAAAATAAATTTGATTTGAATAAATGTAGGTATATAAATTTTCATTATTTACCTGCAAGCAACGCGTCCTCCACAGCAACCTACAAAAATTGATAAATAATTAATTGGCAAAAAAGATCAAGAGAGTTCATAAAAGCTGTATGATAGAAGAAAGTCATACGTGTAGCGCAAGGGTACGTATTGTTCCATTGCAAATTGGAAATTAGGAAATATAAAAATTTGAAAACTGAAACAGTGTATGATGCGAAATTATAAAAATTGCATTACTATACATTACAAAATATGTTTCTCCTCATTACTTCACAAGCCTTTCCATTATTATTATTCAATACAAAAAAACTGTAACGTATTAAAACAATATTTTGTGCACAATTCGCAGTCGTAACTAGTAGCAAAACAAGAAGATATTGCATACGTTGAAGCATATTCTATAACTTATAACACGAACAATTAGAAATATATCATCAAACATATCTGAGTTGAACGTAAACGAACATGTAAAGTACAACATTTTGAAAGTCTTTGGTAGGCACTTTGCCAATGATAACTATCAATGGAAGTAGACCGTAACTATATAGCAAGTAATACAACAAGAACATATTGGATGCATAGAAACATATTTTAACTCAGATGTGTTTCATACTTCTAATCGCTGGCGTTACAAGTTAGAATATGCAGCAACGTGTCTAATATCTTGTTGTACTATTTGCTATACAGTTACTGTCTACTTCCACTGATAGTTAACATAGGCAAAGTGCCTACCAAAGACTTTCAAAATGTTGTACTTTACATGTTCGTTTACGTTCAACTTAGATATGTTTGTTATATTTCTAATCATTGGCGTAATGAGTTATAGATCTAATATGCTTCAACATGTGCAATATCTTTTTGTTTTACTACTAGTTACAACTGCGAATCGTTCACAAAATAATGTTAATGTTAATACGTTACAGTTTTTTGTATGATTGAATAATTGAAAGGCTTGTAAAGTAATGAGAAGAAACATATTTTGTAATGTAATCCGAATTTCCAATTTCCAATTTGCTATTGAATAATACGTATCCTTGCGCTAGATGTATGACTTTCTTCTATCATACGTCCCTTGTAATCAGAATTTAAGTGACGAAAAAATCTCACGAATCACGAATAAAACTAACGAACAAAAAATAAATCTCACGAATATTTCACGAATAAAACTAGCGAATACAGATAACCGGGCTAGAGCATATGAATAACGATAGCTATGAATATATAAATAGTATTTTTTTTATTACTTACATTTTCAGACATTGTCAATCAACGTGCTTTACACGCAGCCACAATTGAGAATGGGCTTCTCCGCCACGTGCAACGATGAGGCGAGCTCCTCCGCTGCTCTTTTGTTTTTTAAGGAGCCCGCTTTTGGCATAGATACGGACACATTCTGCCGCGGGCTCTTTGAATTGTTGATTTTTAAGCCGGGAAGCTAACAAGGGGACGCCACGAATGTGGAAATCGCTTTTGGAACAATAGTACTATTGCACGATGAGAAGAAGAAGGTCTACCCACAAGCTGAAATGTCACAGGGGCAAGGGGAATCGCCCGCTCGCTCCACCCTATCCCCTCCAAGGAGTCCTACTTTTCGGTTCTTAGCGGCTGTCCATATCCGCGGATTGTCGCGATTGGTTTTGTTTACGTTCTTCGTCACGGGACGAACTGTGTTGGAGGGGATAGGTTGACGCGAGTGGACGATTCCCCTTGCCCCTGTGACATTTCAGCTTGTGGGTAGACCTTCTTCTTCTCATCGTGCAATAGTACATATGGGGGTTGTAGTATTCATGTAGTTTGAAAAAATACCATTTCGGCTTTTTGTCGAATGGGTTAACAATTTTTCCCGTGGAAATATATTTTGTGGATATTACGTATTATATGTATAGTAAGTTACATATATTATTATTTATTTCTTTATTACGCAAATTTTAATGTTAAAAATACGGCTATTTAAACGGCTATCCCACTTTACCTACACGACAATTGCAGGCGTCGAAAGTTTCGAAATGAAATATTTTCGCAGTACAAGAATATGAAAACACCGGTGAAAGAGATGATTAGAATAATATGTTGTTATAAATGCATTTTTAATTAAACTTTAAATTTGCGTAGAGTAATATATGTAACGTATATGATACGTAATATCCACAAAATATATTTCCACGGGAAAATTTAAAAAAAAAATGAGTATGGCGTGGTTTTGTTATAGAGGATTTCAACCCCGGCCGCCCATGTGATAATCTGACGCGATACCGTTGTGTTTTTTTTTTTTTTTTTAAAGTGTTTATTGAGGGACAAATAATTTTTCACATATATGGCATTCAATAAACCTATAAAAAACTGCCAAACAGTCGCTTTGGTTGAAATACAAGATCAGCTTGTACGGTGCCTCCGTAACTCGCCGCCAAACTATTACATTTATTATAATATATAAGCTATGTAAAGAAATAGGAGCACTGTTGTGCTTCCGATCACCGGCAATTGTTGCGCCTGATAAATTAGTGGAAAATGTCCAGAAAAACCACGGTACCGATCTAGTAATTGTAATTAGGAAACGGAAAAAGAGGTGAGATATAGAATAGGAGAGGGGAAAGACTTAAAATATAGGTTCTATGTATAGTATTTACAACGGCCCCAGCGGGGTGTACAGTCTTGCGTTCACTTATTGCTAATTAGGTCTAATGGAAGCATGCTGTCAGTCAGACAGCTCTGATATATGCGGGCAGGTGTCGCTGAGCCACCAATATCTTTTGAATCTTAACCTATGGTAATCATATAAATCTCTATCAGGTAACTTAGTAGAATATTTGAACTTATCAGCTTCGTATATCGATTCGTTTAGGGTGAGTGCGATACGCTTATCAGCTTTATTTCTCCTCCAATGGTATATCCATGGAATGTTGCATCCGTTCTGGATTAGTCCTTGGGCGTCGCAGGATAGGAATGCCTGAGGAGACACGTACCCACTAACATACTCTCTGGAGGCGGCCTCATCATCTCGTAAGGAGATTGCTCTGAGGAGCTCATTTTTTACACTCGGGAGTTTTGCAAAATACTCTCTCGTTATTTTTATCAACAAATTATCTATTCGTGGAATCTCTGCTTTATTATAGAGCACCTGGTTGCTTACATAGTGTTGCCACTCTGAACTCTCAGTCCTATATAGACCTAAACAGGCTCGCAGACACTTACGCTCTAGGCAGCGTAGTCGCTCGGCGCACGTGTGGTTGAAATTCCACCACACGGGCGCCGCATATGTAAGGATTGGCCGCACCAGCAACATGTTTAGTATTGTCTTCGCTTTAGAGGATAGGTATTTATTATGAAAAATTCTACCATTACTTAAAAAAGCCTTTCCCGCTTTGTCTAATTGAATGTCTATATGTTTATTTCCTCTAAGCAGGTAGTCGATATGGACTCCGAGGTACTTAATTACCTTGCGGTGCGGAATCGGCGTTCGGACATTGCTGCCCGGCGCAAGTGTCGCGATCTGGAAATCCTTTTGACCTCTCGTGGCCCTGGTGGACAGTTTGGACAGTGGCTTGCGGAACAGTATGGTCTCGCATTTGGACGGATTTATTTTTAGATTCCACGACGCCAGATAACCATTTATATTATCGACAGCCGCCTCCAGATCATCACGTATGCTGCTCACCCTATTGGTAGCTATGTATACTACGATATCATCCGCAAATGACAATATTGCCGGATGCCTGGGCTTGTTAAAATTAAATAACTTTGGTAGCTCACTAATAAATATGCTAAAGAGCAGCGGCGAATTAACCGTCCCCTGCTGTAGACCCTCCTTGATCTTGAATCTACCCGGAGAAACACACACACCGTCCCATGTAACAAAACTTTTTCCGCTAACCATATCCCACACCATGTGAATCAGCCAACGAGGGAAGTCCCTCCTAGACATTCTGACCAATAAACCATTCAGCCAGACAGAGTGGAACGCCTTCTCCACGTCCAGGAGCGCAGCGCCCACAAGTCTACTATTGGCAACAAAACCATTTACATCTGATAGCATTTTGTGTATAGCATGCGTTGTCGAGTGATGGTGTTTAAACCCAAATTGACTGTCGGGTATTAGCTCATGTGCTCTGCAGTGTTCGACCAAGGAATCATTCAACACCGCCTCGAAGACTTTACTCAAACTGGGAGTGAGGCTGATAGGGCGATAGCTCGTTGGATTATTGGGGTTTTTCCCTTTCTTAAGGATAGGTAAGACCTTCGCTTCCTTCCATATATTGGGGAAATAGCTTCTATTTATGGCGTTGTTGAAGACAACTGTTATATCGAAGATTAAATTAGGAGGTAAGTGTTTCAAGACTATCGTAGGGATCCCGTCAAGAGCAGTTGACGTTTTATTTGGCAGATGTTTAAGTTTGTAGGCCAATGAAATTGGGTTACAGAATGGCTGTAATGTCTCGCCTATCAGGTCAGGATCGTTGGCAGGGTTATTGGCATCAAACTGCACCAAAGTGGCATTCTGATCTCTGTTGCGAACGAATTCAGATTTTAACGATTCTGCTTCAAAATCCACTATCTGTTTTAAACGCGAGGCGTTGTTAATAATGCGGGGTGAATTAATAAACTCATAGTGAGCTCCTATGACATTGAGCTTGTCGCAACGCTCAGTGAAAACATATTCATCACCAATTTTGGCCACATTGGTCAGATTACAGCCACTTCTTTCCAGTATAGACTTTTCATTCTCGTTGACGTGTATATTATCGATATTCGCGAATTGTTTTGGCCGAAAGATGGCATTGACTTTCGGGAAGAAGTTATCCGGTTTTCGAAAATCAATGTTTTTAATTGCGTTGGCCCAATAACCCTCGATTGACATCTTGAACTCACGCTGCAGAGCTTTCGTTAGCCTCCTTAGGGTCTTTTTTGCCATCCTAGTTACCCTCAAGCGAGCTGCCGGGTCTAAGATGTGTAGTTTGTGTAATAGTGAAACTATAAAACTTTTGTTTTTTTGTAATTTTTTAATTTTATGATTCAAGTATCTATTGACACTATCCGAATGTTTATAGATTGGAATCGTTAATGCCATTGACTGTGTAATGGTGTCCGTGATGTATTGTAAATGATCATCGATTTCCTCTATCGATAGGTTAGAATCTAAGGGGATGTCGCTCACGTACAATTCAGCCATTTTACGCGTAAATGCCTCCCACTTGGTGGCTCTGTAGTTATATTTGATTCCCTGACATGGTGGACCATTTAGAATAAAGGCCTCGTCTTGAGCCTCAAATGTCAGAGATATGGCTGCGTGGTCACTGTCGTAAGGCAGCGTCCGAGCTCTGTCATTTAGCGGATCCACCCAAACCAGACGAGTGTCCGCCAAGCAGACATCGAGGAAGGTCCCAGCAGGTTTGAAGGTAGGGAAGGCTGGCGTTATTATCTTAAGTTTATATCGGATATCATACGTTGCTGCCCATTGGCGCATGTATTTACTCCGTTGATTATCTGCATGATCCCCCCATGCCTTACGCCTAGCATTAAGATCCCCAGCCACTAAGAAATAGTTTCTATCATCGTCCAATTTAAGCTCCTGAAAGAGTTTATTGATTTCGTATATAAATAGATTCCTATTATCATTTTTCGCATATACGCTTACCAAAAATAAGGATCTGCCGTTACCCATATTGATTTTAATAATGGTATATTCAAGAATCTCGTTAGTGGCTGTGGATGAGAGGTCCACTGTTTCGAAAGGAATCCCTCGCTTTATGAGGATAGCAGTGCCACCTCCCTGTATTGCATTAAGTCGATCTCTTCTGATTAATTCATAATTTTTGAAAGAAACAACATGTTTTTGTTAAGCTTAGTTTCCGAAAGAAATATTATATCATGACTGTGAGTTTCCGCAAACTGCACCAGTTCAAGTCTACGATAATTAGCGATCAACGAGTTTACGTTGATCGCTGCTATTCTAATAGGTTTACTATTATTAGTGAGTCTGGACATTTTTACTTAGAATGTAACGCGTTTAAAATAAATTCTATCTTTTGCGAGTTTTCGGCTACTCTATCTGCAAGTATTTTGAACTGTGATGTGACTATCTCCGCAACTTCTTTCTTAAGGTCAGATACCCATGGTGGATGTGATGATACCTGCGGTCGTTCCTGGTACTGGGAATGTTCTCTGGGCTGTGAAGTCGTCTCAAAATCCAGGGATGGTGGGGTCCAAGATGGAATCCTTTTCTGGGGGTGTGTTCGTACTTGTCGTCCATTCGCAACCACTTGAGCGAATGTCATATCTTCTCGGATTGTCGCATTGATGTTGTCCACTTTTCTGGTAATTGTTTGCACTGTAGCTATATTGCTCATTTTCTTTTGTTGTTGGGCAAATTTGATGTATGGACACCCTTTGTATGATGCAGGGTGGCCCACTTGCCCACAATTGGCACACTTCAATTGAAGTTTACAGTCTTCTTTTTGTATAGGGCATTTGCCCGGATCATGAGAATTGGCGCATTTAACACAACGGTATTGCAAAAAACAGTTCTTACTGGCATGTCCAAGTCTCTGGCATTTTCTGCACTGGAATATGATAGGCCTCCTCAGATGCTCCCAACGGACCCTCTGGAAAGCCAGCGATTTAATCTTGAATAGTTCTTTCGTTTTGCTGTTAGTTGTGAGTTGTAAAATGGAGTGGTATGCATCGGGTCTTGTTTTGTCATATTCGAATTTGGAGAGGTTAATAATTTCAACCTCTGGGAGTTTAAGATCAGCAATTTCTTGCTTGATGTCTTCTGTATTGAAGTTTCCTTTGATCCCTTTTAATAAAATAGATTTAGGTTTTAAATTCTTTGGCGTATAAGTGTAAAACTGAGTCTTATTCTCTACGAGCATATTTGTTATTGCTTTGTAATGTTCTGCTGTCAGCGCATAAATGATGTGATTTTCTTTGGATGTTCCCTTAATAATGAACGCCGACTTAGGTATATTTGCTGTGGTTATTGTAACGATCAAACCGTTAATGTCGGTGTTAACTGTGTAGATTGGTGGTTGTCTGAGCAATTTTTTACTTGCGCTTGTATTGATAGGCTCTGAGGCGGGGGTATTATCTTCGATATCCATATCTTGCTCATAGGAGAGAATTTGAAATCGATTATCTTCTGTTACGGGTGCCTGATCCAGCTGGGGCTTGTTGCTGATTTTTGTAGTTTTCTTTGGTCGCTCCCAGTCTGATGTCGAAGGAGATGCAATGCCCGGTTGTGATAGCTCCGCCATCTGTTGGTGAACTAGGGCAGATGGCGCCGGGCCGTGCTTTCGGGCTGTATTGAGGTTAGGCTTCACATGCTTATTAACGGACGAGTTGTTTTCCTTACGGAGATCTTTGTAGAGTTTGTCCAACTGTAGGGAGTTCAGTTTGGGTGTTTTAGTCTGTCACGGTCTCAGGAGGGGGTCCGGCGAAACATTCTCTTTACCCCCAGCTACATCTGCAATATTCCGTTTCGCACCATGCGATGGCTGCGACGACATTATGCTCAACAAGTCTCGGGTCTTCCCGATACATAACCGGGGCAGGATTTAAGAGACTAATTATAGCTCACAACACTAACCAATAGTTCAGATGTATTATTCACTATAAACTCACTCTAAAGGATTAATAATGCAAAAATACTTGCTAAGGTTCTGCGGGCACGTGTGTAGCGAACGCGGTCCAGACCGGAAGTCCGGGATACCGTTGTGTCCACGGAACCTTGTTGAGTGTAGGTTACTATATGTATACTATACAGAGTAGTATACAGGGTGTCCCAAAAATGTCGCGTTTCCTTGAAAGGGGTGACTCAGGGGGTGATTTGAAACAACTTTTTCCTTAGCGAAAATATTGTCCGAAGCTTCGTTAAGGAGATATTAAGCAAAAACCCCGACCAATCAGAGCGCGCGCCTTCCGCCTGAGTTCCCGCGGTAGCGTTGGCTACGAGGTAGGCGACCGCGCTTGTGCTACGAACGTACGAACAAGCAAGTCGGCTTGCATCGAAGGAAACCGCGTTACACATTTTTTTTTTAAAGCAGAATCTTAAATAAGAATAATTTGAAGTGAGAGGACAAGAAGTACGTACATTTCGTTTTTAAATAAGGCATAAACGTAAAGCTAACGTAACAGAAAATGTACGACAAGTGATCGTAATTCGTTATTGAGGTAAAAATCCGTAGTTTCAGAACGGCCAACACAACTAATTTAAAAAATAATATTAGGTGTATGAATAAATTCTTTCCGACTGGAATTTCTATCGCGGTGGTATTCAGAAGCTGCCAGAAAAATGGCAAAAGGTAATGAACAATAATGGAAATTATTGCGATGATCGAGTTGTTTTCATATTTTTAAATCGAACTGTTATTGTACCCTAAAATCGGAAAGAATTTATTTTCACACCTAATAATCACCAATAAATTAAAGAAAACTCACCCTTTCGGACATTCCTTTCCTTGCTTTCCTTCCCTTTCCGGAAACCTGTGTCACTGGGTCACTGTACCGATCCTGGTTATCGGTGGACGAAAAGATTTATGGTTGGGTAGCGCCCAGTGCTCAGCTGATCACACTGCGTCCGGGTTAATGTACCGAATATTCACTTCACTGCACGGCTACTAACACTGATCACTGAATTTATTTTTCACGGAACGTGTTGTTCCTACGTTATAAAAATTGGTGGCTGCGAAAGGGGCCGATTACTGTTAATTACTGGGACGAGATTACTACTATTACCCGGCGAAAAGAAAACTCGTGGCAGACTGTCTCGGGCTGTGCAGTCCGCTGCTGTGACGATTGGTCGAGTCACCTATTTGGGCATACTTTTAAAGACGGGGCCCACGTATTTTGGTTATTGGCTGAAGTTGCCACATACATTGTCACACCGCGCGACGAAGAGATCGAACGAAACACGAGGTCGAGTGGGATAGAGCGATTTGACCAAGCGTAGCCTACGCTTTTGTTTTGACGATCGTCGGTCGGATCCGTATCTGATCGCTGCACAGCAGCGGACTGCACAGCCCGAGACAGTCTGCCACGAGTTTTCTTTTCGCCGGGTAATAGTAGTAATCTCGTCCCAGTAATTAACAGTAATCGGCCCCTTTCGCAGCCACCAATTTTTATAACGTAGGAACAACACGTTCCGTGAAAAATAAATTCAGTGATCAGTGTTAGTAGCCGTGCAGTGAAGTGAGTATTCGGTACATTGACCCTGCGATCAGCTGAGCACTGGACGCCGATGACCAGGATCGGTACAGTGGCCTAGTGACACAGGTTTCCGAAAAGGGAAGGAAAGCAAGGAGAGGAATGTCCGAAAGGGTGAGTTTTCTTTAATTTATTGGTGATTATTAGGTGTGAAAATAAATTCTTTCCGATTTTAGGGTACAATAACAGTTCGATTTAAAAAATATGAAAACAACTCGATCATCGCAATAATTTCCATTATTGTTCATTACCTTTTGCCATTTTTCTGGCAGCTTCTGAATACCACCGCGATAGAAATTCCAGTCGGAAAGAATTTATTCATACACCTAATATTATTTTTTAAATTTAGTTGTGTTGGCCGTTCTTAAACTACGGATTTTTACCTCAATAACGAATTACGATCACTTGTCGTACATTTTCTGTTACGTTAGCTTTTCGTTTATGCCTTATTTAAAAACGAAATGTACGTACTTCTTGTCCTCTCACTTCAAATTATTCTTATTTAAGATTCTGCTTTAAAAAAAAATGTGTAACGCGGTTTCCTTCGATGCATGCCGACTTGCTTGTTCGTACGTTCGTAGCACAAGCGCGGTCGCCTACCTCGTAGCCAACGCTACCGCGGGAACTCAGGCGGAAGGCGCGCGCTCTGATTGGTCGGGGTTTTTGCTTAATATCTCCTTAACGAAGCTTCGGACAATATTTTCGCTAAGGAAAAAGTTGTTTCAAATCACCCCCTGAGTCACCCCTTTCAAGGAAACGCGACATTTTTGGGACACCCTGTATACCGGAATTACTACGTACGTTAAAAACTTTATTTAAATTACAATATCTCGAAAACGAAGGCCCATTCGACAAAAACCCGAAATGGTATTTTGATTCTACATGAGTATTTAACAGTATGTAAGACCCGGACCGAATAAATAAGGTTGAAAGTGTAACCAAAAGGTGAGGGTAAAGAAGAATAAAAAAACTTTAAAAAAGTAAAAAAAAATACGCCATGTACATGAATTATCTTTGTAAAAAGAAGTGAGAACCCCATAAAAAACTTTCAAAATGTAAAAAAATTACGCCAAGTACATGAAACAAATAAATCACAAAAAATAAAAGATAATAATATAAATCACAAAAAAATAGAAGAAAATATATAATATCACAAAATATAGAAGATAATAATATAAATCCCCCCAAAAATAGAAGAAAATATACAATAAATCACAAAAAATAGAAGATAATTACAAAATAAAAAAAATGTGAAATCAAAATGAGCTGCAAGTACATAAAGGTGCTTTCCCGCTGCGTGCAAAGACGACACTGTGTAACGCAATGTAAGATTCGGTGCTTTCCAACTGCGCTTAATAATATTAAGCAGATATATTTCTATAGAAATAAATATTTCAATACCAATAAATATTTTATTCAAAATACTTGGCGCTGCTCACCGAATTGGTGTTGCTGAACTGAATACATATGTATAAATTGCATTAATCTTTTTCTTTCTTTCTTGTGCGTGCGTTCGTGAATGTGTGTATGTGTGCGTTTGCATATGCTACGTATGATATTAGAGTTAAGTATATATTCAAAATACTTGGCGCTGCGCCTCGAATTAGTGTTGCTAAACTGAATAAATATGTATAAATTGCATTAATCTTTTTCTTTTTTTCTTGTGTGTGCGTTCGTAATGTATTTTAGATTGTAAGTGTATGTATACAGGGTGTCCCAAAAATGTCGGACTTCCTTGAAAGGGGTCACTCAGGGTCACTAAGGAAACAACTTTTTCCTTAGCGAAAATATTGTCCGAAGCTTCGTTAAGGAGATATTAACCAAAAACCCCGACCAATCAGAGCGCGCGCCTTCCGCCCGAGTTCCCGCGGTAGCGTTGGCTACGCGGTAGGCGACCGCGCTTGTGCTGCGAACGTACGAACAAGCAAGTCGGCATGCATCGAAGGAAACCGCGTCACACAGTTTTTTTTTTTAAAGCAGAATCTTAAATAAGAATAATTTGAAGTGAGAGGACAAGAAGTACGTAAATTTCATTTTTAAATAAGGCATAAACGAAATGGTAACGTAACAGAAAATATACGACAAGTGATCGTAATTCGTTATTGAGGTAAAAATCCGTAGTTTAACAACGGCCAACACAACTAAATTTAAAAAATAATATTAGGTGTATGAATAAATTCTTTCCGGCTGGATTCATAAGCTGCCAGAAAAATGGCAAAAGGTAATTAACAATAATGGAAATTATTTCGATGATTGATGTTGTTTTCATGTTTTTTAAATCGAACTGTTATTGTACCGTAAAATCGGAAAGAATTTATTTCTACACCTAATAATCACCAATAAATTAAACAAAACTCACCCTTTCGGACATTCCTTTCCTTGCTTTCCTTCTGTAAAAATGTGAGGTTAGGTTGAGCACGAGGTTGCTGGATAGGTTAGGATCGGCGATTGGCACTAAAACACTGGGTTGCACACAGGAATGTGACGTCTTTATTTGTAAAAAGTGTGCCAACAGGTGAGCCGTTGAGCGCACTTGAAATTAGAGGGTTGAGCCCCCGTACACTCTCTTGTACAATTCACACGTGAGAAAACGGGCACACGCGGACACGCACAATCGCGAATGCACACTCTATTGACAAATGCACCCGAACTGTGTCGTGAACACCGTGTTTGAGCTTACAGATTAACTTGAAATGATATGGACACAATAATTGCTTGTTGAGCAAGACCTCGAACATTTGAACAAGACGTTGTTCGATGCGCACGGTTCTGAACAGAATGAATAACAAGATGGATGCGCATTTCCGCCGCGGCGTCTTCTCGAACATTCCAGAGCGTCGATCGACAAGACGGACGCTGATTGGTTGTTCGATCGCGGATCGACCGCGACTTCCGCTGCCCAGGAGGTGCTGCGGTGATCGAGAGTGCGGCGGCGCAAAGAACTACTCATTCCCAAACATGCTCCCGCCATCAACAGCTGATGGAAGATGTTGATGTTGAATCTGTAACAGGCAAAATTGCCAATTTTGCAATTGGCCTGATTAGTGTTGTAGTGGCGGTCTTGAGCGTCACGACTCGGGTGAGTCCATCCTTCCCTGGATGTAAGGTGATGATCCTCGCAAGTGGCCACTTGCTAGGTGGAAATCGCTCATCTGTGATGAGCACCAGGGATCCGACTTTCAAGTCGTTGGTTGGATGATGCCATTTGGTGATGGATAGTTGTCTCTGCAAATAGTGGGATGACCACTGAGTCCAGAATTGTTGCATCTTTTTTTGAATGAATTGCCACCTGGCTGATGGCAAGATTGATGAATTCTCCACTGACGATTCTGGAAGAGCTGAGAGTGGTTGTCCAACAAGAAAGTGCGCTGGTGTAAGTGCTGTGATGTCATCTGGGTCGTCACTGAGGGGCTCAAGCGGTCGTGAGTTGAGCATCGCTTCTATCTGTGTGAGAAGAGTGCTGAACTCCTCATATGTGAGCACCGTCTCACTGACTGTGCGCCGGAGGTGGTGTTTGACAGACTTCACGACCGCCTCCCACTTGCCTCCCATGTGTGGTGCGGCTGGTGGGTTGAAATGCCATTCTGTCTTGTCATTGACGAACAGCTGATTCAGGGGTTGATGCGCCTCAGTCCCCTGGGTGAACATTCTCTTGAGGACGGTGTCAGCTCCGATGTAGTTGGTTCCGCAATCAGAGTGAAGAGTGAGAGGAATCCCTCTCCTGGAGACAAATCTCCTGTAGGTGGCGATGAACCCTTCTGTTGTATAATCTGTCACCAGCTCTAGGTGAACAGCTGATGTGGTGAGGCACACAAAGACACAGATCCAGCCCTTTTGTGTCTTGGCACCTCTTCCTCTCCACGTCTTCAGAGTGATTGGACCCGCATAATCGGTGCCAGTATTGTTGAACGGTCGTGAGGGTGTAACTCTCGAAAGAGGTAGTTGACCCATCAGCTGATGGGCACGGATCCCCCTTTGTCGAGCACACACAACACACCGCAGGATGTGAGATTTTACTGGCGCTCGCCCTCCAATGATCCAGTAGTTTTGTCGAATCTGGGCAAGGGTGAGCTGGGTCCCTCCATGGAGAGTTTGTCGATGCGCATGGTCTATAATCAATTTAGACAAATGTGAATGACGAGGTAAAATTGCAGGGTGCTTATTTTCGTAGCTTGTGCAAACATTGTTGAGTCTGCCTCCAACTCTAATGACTCCAATCTCATCGATGAATGCGGTGAGTCGATTGAAGACATGAGCGGCTGGCAAAGTTGAGCCTGAGCTGAGCATCTTCATCTCGCTGGTGAAATAAAGCGCCTGCGTTGCTTTGATCCAGAAGATCCTGGCCCATTCTATGTCAATGGGCGATAAGGTGAAGAGCGGCAGCGTGACTGGAGCCTTCTTCAACCTTGAAACAAATCTGAAACAAACTGATGTGATGCGAATAAGTTTGTTAAGAGATGAATATTTATAGATGAGGTCCCAGTGATATTCAATCCTTTGAATATTGAGCAGCTTTGAAATGCCTGGACGAGCCTCTAGCGCGCTCAAGTCTTCGTCCAGCATTGGTTGTGATGGCCATGTTTCACTGGGTTGCGCAAGCCATGGTGGTCCCGTCCACCAGAGCTTGTGATGTTCCAGCTGCGATGTTGATAAGCCTCTTGATGCGCAATCCGCTGGATTTGAAGTCCCTGGAACGTGCCTCCAATGTGCGCTTTGGGTGATCTCTTGAATTTGAGACACACGATTCCTTACGTAGTCCTTCCAGCGTGATGCGTGTGTTTTGATCCAGGTTAGTGTCACTTGTGAGTCCGTCCACAGATATGTTGTAGCAATGTTGAGCTTGAGCGTTGCTTGAACATATTTGGTGAGCTTCGCCAGCATCAATGCTGCAGTAAGCTCGAGTCTCGGGATTGTGAGCTTCTTTAGTGGTGCTACCTTAGTTTTGGAGCACACCAATGTCGCGACTTTGTGATTTGTGGACGGTGATGATACGGTAATGTAAATTACCGCTGCCATGGCGAGTTGTGAGGCATCAGAAAAGCCGTGTAGTTCCACTGTAGAGTTACTGAAGGTGTTGAACCACCTTGGACATGATAGCTTGCGCAAGCTTGTTAAATCTTCTCTGATGATGAGCCATTGTGACGTTACTTGGGAAGGCAGTGGATCATCCCAGTTGAGCTTGTGTAGCCACAACTCTTGCAATAGTGTTTTTGCTCGAATTATGACCGGCGCTAGAAAACCTAATGGATCAAATATTTGTGCTACTTCTGATAAGATGAGGCGTTTGGTGAGCCTTGAATTTGAACTAGGTTTTGAAGTGAAAGAAAATTCGTCGTTGATCACATTCCATTGAAGTCCGAGAATTTTGGTATTGCAGTCGTCTAGTGATATAACTGAGCCTTGGGCTCGTTTGGTTGGAGAAAATGCATCCAGCAACGGAGGAAAGGTTGAATGCCATTTGGCAAGTGGAAACCCTCCCGCGTTGCACAGATCTTTTAATTGGTGAGTTATTGTAATGAGCATCTCACCTGTGTCAGCACCTCCAAAGATGTCATCAACGTATCTGGCATGCTTGATTGATGGCACCGCCAGAGGAAAGCGATGACCTTCGTCTTCCGTCAATTGGAGTAAAGCTCTGACCGCCAAAAATGGAGCAGCCTTGTTCCCATAGGTGACCGTTGTGAGCTTGAAGGGCACCTCCTTTGAATCGTCATCGATCCACAGTATCCTTTGAAGATCTTGATCATCCTCGTGAATGTTGACTTGACGATACATTTTTGTCACGTCTGTGGCAAAAATGTACTTGTGCTGGCGTATCCACAGCAGCACGTCGGTGATGTTAAGGAGTAGATTTGCACCTGTATGCATCAAATCGTTGACAGAATACCCAGTTGAAGTAGGGCTTGATCCATTGAAGACGACTCTCAATTTTGTCGTCTGGCTGTCAGGCTTCAATACTCCATGATGTGGAAGGTAAAACACAGAGTGAGTATTAGGTGAAATGGATGGTGCTCTTACCATGTGACGGAGCTCCCCGTACTCTTGCATGAAGCCTTGATAGAGGTTGCGATACTCGTCGTTCCTGTTGAGTTTGACGAGCGTACGCTTCAAGCAAGCGTGAGCTGCTTGATAAGAATTACCCAGCAGCTTCGGAGTCTCCTTCAGAGGAATGCGCACAGTGTATCGTCCTGTAGAATCACGAGTGTGTGTCGCTCGAAAGTGATCCTCACATTCTTGTTCTTCAGGTGTGAGCTTCATGGGTGTATCTGTTGGGAGCTCTTCTTGAATCCAAAATCGTGTCAGCATGTCTTGTAAGGAGTTGTCGACATGCTGCACGACTGCAGAGTGGTGTGCTGTGTCCGTGCGCCGGTCCACTGTAACTGGTCCAAGAATGAGCCACCCAAAAATGGACAGCTGTCCAATCGGCATTGAAGAATCACCCTTCTTGAGGGTGGGCTTGATCACTTGTCCATACACGTCTGCGCCAATCACTATGTCTATCGGTCTTGATTTAAGAAAGTCTGGATCGGCCAGCGGAAGGCCATTCAAATGTGGCCATTCTTGACGTGGCGGTTCCACCGATGGTAAACTTGACGTCAGTGCGCGCAGAACGTGTGGTTGAAAGTGCACTGTTGACATATCGTAGTTGGAGCGCAGAGTTATTAGTGCGACTCCTCTGGTTTGAATTGATGTGTTACCCCCAATGCCAGTGATCGTGATGGATGCGTGGATGCGTTCAATCCTAAGCCGGTTGATGAGCTCTTCTGTAATAAATGTCAGTTCCGAGCCCGAATCAATCAATAATCTGACTGGAGTAGATGACACTGAAGTGATCAGCTGGGCGTTGGCTGTTGCCAACAGGGTAACAGAACAGTATGGGGTGAGCACTGGCGATGTTTGGTTGAGCCTCCTTCTTTCGGTTGAGCATGCTGTGTGAGTCTGCGTTGTGCGCGGTTGTGTGAGTGATCTTGATGGGACGACTGCACCGACACTTCAATGGGTTGAGCTGTTGGATGAGGCTCCCGCCACTGCGTGAGATTTTGCAAGGGCCGCGGTGTGAGCGGTCGGCTTGGTCAGGTGCAGCATCGTGTGGTGGTTGGCTGAGCACATTTTGCACCGACGTGTGGAGTTACAGTCCTCAGTGCGATGCCTTCCACAGCAATTCCGGCACAATTTGTTGGTGGTGACAATTTTGCGCCTGTCCTCCACCGACAGCTCCCTGAACCTTGGACACATGATGATATAATGGTCCTCCTTACAATAGTCGCAGGGGTAGCTGTACGGCGAGGGCGATTGCTGCACCTTCCTTGACTGACCTGACGCAGCGTGCACAGCGTTCCTGCTGGTAATTGATCGGCTTGGTGGAGCAGCGGAGGAGTGAGCCTTCTTTCCCTTCTGTAAAGCCGCCGCCTCCAGCCGTTCCAAGGCCACCACCTTGGCAGCAATGAATGACTCGATCTGCTGCAGCGGAGGGTAGGTCTTTGATGAGCCTACTGCCGTCTCCCACGCTTCTCTGGTGGACTTGTCCATCCAGTTGGTCGCCTGGTGAACGAGCAGTATGCTGAGCATGTCCTCAGCAGCTCCCAAGGTGGTCAGCGTCTTGTGCACCTTGCTAATTGTGGACACAATTTCGCCAAGCCCTTTTGCACTGCGCGTTGCGATCGGCGAAACGTTGAGCAGCTTGTCCAGCTGCTCTTCGATAAGCACACGCTTATTAGTGTACTTTTTGCACAATTCCTCCCAGCAGGACTGGAACGATGAGCCTGTGAGCGGGTAAGCGTTCACCAGCTCTGATGGCTCACCTTGGAGGCTGGACCGCAGGTAATGCAGCCGGTCTATGTCCATGAGCTGCTGGTCCTGAATGATCAACGAGGTGAACAGTTCATTGTATGCCGGCCACTCGGTGTATACACCAGAGAACGTGGGTAGAGCGATCTCTGGCAACTTCGAGGCCCTCGATGGTACTGCGCTCGTTGCAGCCGGTGGACGCTGCTGCATCGCCTTGACTTCCTCTCGTAGGCGGTTAAGCTTGATCTTGGTGGTCAAGAACAGTTGCGACTCCTGTACGGCCATATTGGCCTCGAAGTACTTGTGGTTGAGGAATTTAACCGGCCACGTCTCCTCACAGTGTGCATGTTCACGGGTGAAGGCAAGATGCAGCTCCTCCACGTGGGCGGCAATTAGCTCCACCTCGTCGAGGGATGTAGTGCGAGCTTGTGACGGCATGTGCATCTGCAAGGCCTGAAGCGAGTCAAAGCGGCCGATTTGCGTTTTGGCCTTGATGACGAGCTGTGAGGGCAACGTTGTTGGCGAGGTTGCCCTCGGTGGCCTTTTTTCCCCACTCGACCCCAGAGCCTCGGTGGGGATCGTAAGCACCATCGATGTTGGGGAGGGCGCCCTTGATGAGCCCGCTGACTTTGACCCCTTTGATGCGACAACCTTTGATTCTTCTTGATCCGCCATTTCGAAGCACACGAGATGAGCTTGTGAGCCCTCTAACACAAACTACACAGCACTGTAGTGCACAATCACCGATCCGGCTCGAAGGACCAAACTGTAAAAATGTGAGGTTAGGTTGAGCACGAGGTTGCTGGATAGGTTAGGATCGGCGATTGGCACTAAAACACTGGGTTGCACACAGGAATGTGACGTCTTTATTTGTAAAAAGTGTGCCAACAGGTGAGCCGTTGAGCGCACTTGAAATTAGAGGGTTGAGCCTCCGTACACTCTCTTGTACAATTCACACGTGAGAAAACGTGCACACGCGGACACGCACAATCGCGAATGCACACTCTATTGACAAATGCACCCGAACTGTGTCGTGAACACCGTGTTTGAGCTTACAGATTAACTTGAAATGATATGGACACAATAATTGCTTGTTGAGCAAGACCTCGAACATTTGAACAAGACGTTGTTCGATGCGCACGGTTCTGAACAGAATGAATAACAAGATGGATGCGCATTTCCGCCGCGGCGTCTTCTCGAACATTCCAGAGCGTCGATCGACAAGACGGACGCTGATTGGTTGTTCGATCGCGGATCGACCGCGACTTCCGCTGCCCAGGAGGTGCTGCGGTGATCGAGAGTGCGGCGGCGCAAAGAACTACTCATTCCCAAACACCTTCCCTTTTCGGAAACCTGTGTCACTAGGCCACTGTACCGATCCTGGTCATCGGCGTCCAGTGCTCAGCTGATCGCAGGGTCAATGTACCGAATATTCACTTCACTGCACGGCTACTAACACTGATCACTTAATTTATGTTTCACGGAACGTGTTGTTGACGCTGCTGTGACGATTGGTCGCGTCACCTATTTGGGCACACTTTTAAAGACGGGGCACACGTATTTTGGTTATTGGCTGAAGTTGCCACATGCATTGTCGCATCGCGCGACGAAGAGATTGAACGAAACACATCGAGTTCGAGTGGGATAGAGCGATCTGTAGCCTACGCTATTGTTTTGTTTTGACGATCGTCGGTCAGACTTAGAGCATATACTATGGAGGTCTCATTGAAAGCGGGAAACTGTTGCCAACATGGTGCGAGAGAGAAAGACATGTGCGAGCGAGAGAAGTATATGTCCTAATCCACCGTAATGCGCATGCGCCGATATCGTGCGAACTGGTGCGAGAGAGTGAAGTATAGATTCTCTCGCTCGCAAGATGTGTTTCTCTCTCGCACAATATCGGCGCTTGCGCTTTACGGTCGAATAGGACATATACTTCTCTCGCTCGCACCAGTGGCACATGTCTTTCTCTGTCGCGCGATGTTGCCGACAGTTTCGAGGCAGTCACTCTAAGGCAATGATATCTCCATGTATATATGCTCTAAGCGGTCAGATCGCTCTATCCCACTCGATCTCGTGTTTCGTTCGATCTCTTCGTCGCGCGGTGCGACAATGTATGTGGCAACTTCAGCCAATAACCAAAATACGTGTGCCCCGTCTGTACACGTGTGCCCAAATAGGTGACTCGACCAATCGTCACAGCAGCGGACTGCACAGCCCGAGACCGTCTGCCACGAGTCTTCTTTTCGCCGGGTAATAGTAGTAATCTCGTCCCAGTAATTAACAGTAATCCGCCCCTTTCGGGGCCACCAATTTTTATAACGTAGGAACAACACGTTCCATGAAACATAAATTAAGTGATCAGTGGTAGTAGCCGTGCAGTGAAGTGAATATTCGGTACATTGACCCTGCGATCAGCTGAGCACTGGACGCCGATGACCAGGATCGGTACAGTGGCCTAGTGACGCAGGTTTCCGAAAGGGAAGGAAAGCAAGGAAAGGAATGTCCGAAAGGGTGAGTTTTGTTTAATTTATTGGTGATTATTAGGTGTAGAAATAAATTCTTTCCGATTTTACGGTACAATAACAGTTTTGATTTAAAAAATATGAAAACAACATCAATCATCGAAATAATTTCCATTATTGTTAATTACCTTTTGCCATTTTTCTGGCAGCTTATGAATACCACCGCGATAGAAATTCGGTAGCTTTGTACTGATTATGTAAATCCAGTTACCTCAATAACGAATTACGATCACTTGTCGTACATTTTCTGTTACGTTACCTTTTCGTTTATGCCTTATTTAAAAACGAAATTTACGTACTTCTTGTCCTCTCACTTCAAATTATTCTAATTTAAGATTCTGCTTTAAAAAAAAAACTGTGTGACGCGGTTTCCTTCGATGCATGACGACTTGCTTGTTCGTACGTTCGTAGCACAAGCGCGGTCGCCTACCGCGTAGCCAACGCTACCGCGGGAACTCGGGCGGTAGGCGCGGTCTGATTGGTCGGGGTTTTTGGTTAATATCTCCTTAACGAAGCTTCGGACAATATTTTCGCTAAGGAAAAAGTTGTTTCAAATCACCCCCTGAGTCACCCCTTTCAAGGAAAACCGACATTTTTGGGACACCCTGTATAAATCGTATGTACAGCAAGCAAGCGAATTTATAAATCGAATTTGTAAATCGAACAACTATTTACATATTCGCGATGTCCAAAAATCGAATGAAATAGAAAATGGATGAAATTGATAATATTCTGGACATCACCAATTTGCATTACTCGACGTAGAAGGAAAATTCGCGACGCCATCAACGGCATATAAACGTAAACTACTCTTTTGCGTCTTCGCAAAAGTTGCATATAAATTCTCAGATGACATGAGAGATAGATGTTTGTCATCTACCTCCATGGTCTGAGCTGTTTCCCCGTGCGCCTTTAATGCCGATTTCGTTACGCAAATGGGATTGACGATGGTCGAACAAAGTCGGTTTCGTTTCTTGTTCTTTATGTCGGGAAGCATGGAAAACGATCTTTCAGCATCGGCGTTTGAATTTGGAAGACTTCTAATGGAATTTAATAATTCCTGCAGACATGGATATTTAAGGGGGCCGTCTCATTTTTGTTATGGTCCGAATCGATCGAAGCGTCCCCAGTAAACAAACGGACCCTAATGAAACTACTGCGGTCGATAAAAAGAAATTGTACAGAGATCACATCTCCAGGTACTCTGGGTAGACGAACTTTTGACGCATAGTTGCCACATCGTCTGTTCTCTTTGTCTCTGCCGCGCTGTTGCCACAGAGTTCTCTCTTTCTATCGAGAAGTCTTGAAGCAATACGGCACGAGAGCTACGTCCAGCGTCAGAACCTCGCTGAACGTAGCAATAATGAAAGATAGAGAGGTCCGGGAGTGTAAGAAGGAAAGATAGAAATATACCAAACTTGACACAATTTGAACTATCAGATTACACATAAAATTTATTTGCAGAATTGAAAGCCCGTTTCGTTCAAAGTAGTCCGATTTAAATTATTTTCTGTCAATTTAATCGGCAGAATCACTTTCATATTGATACGATGAAAAATAAAGAAATTCTGTTTCTGCATAATCGATGATACATCGCCGAGCAACTCCAGGCGACAGGTTAGACGGGTGAGCGATACAATGTCGCTCGGCTCGAGCTTCGGGGGACTTCAAGAATGAAGGCCTTCGATTAAAAAAATTATTTGTGGCCGACGGATGAATTCCCGTCGAATAAACTGATTCATCCGTGGCGTTTCAAATAAAACTAACTCTGCGTTATTTTTACTCGACGACAAATAAAGATAATGTCTCTTTAATTTGATAGTTTATTTCAATAATTTATGAAACAATACTAATTTGCGTATCAATATCCCTTCTGAACTTCGCATTTCTGTAAGGACACTGGGCATCGCTTGCCTTCTTGGAAGGCGAGGTCCAGTAGGATGCGTAAAGGCCGAGTTTCCTAGCTACGATCGGCGGCGGCGGCTGGCGGTGGTCCCACTAGTGCAATGGAGAAGTATGCATCTGTGTCTCCGTTGCGCTAGTGGGACCGCCGCCGGCCGCAGCCGCCGATCGCGGCTAGGAAACTCGGCCTTTATGCCTCGTTCAGATTAGTCAAGTTTACTGGCTCAAGTGACTGGAAGCAGTAAACTTGACTAATGTGAACCTGTCATTCACTTGCCTTGAAATATCTTTTTAACTTTCTTTCAAGTTTTACGCGAAATATTCGTTAACATTAGTCAAGTTTACTAACTTCAAGTCGCTAGAAATCATTAAATTTGATAATGTGAACCTGTTATTCACTTCACTTGAAATATCCTTTCAAGTTTCAAGCGAAGTAGAGAGTTTTCCAACTTTTCTTGCCTTGAAATACAACTTGAATAGTGTGAACGTATGTACAAGAGTCACGATGGTAAGCCGACTGGTATACGCGTTACACGCACACCTTCAGCCAAAACGAAACTAACACATGTTTCGTTCGTCAAACGCTACCTTCACTATGCAATCTACTTCAAATTTTGACAGCTTACAGTCAGGTTATAACCGCCAATCCAATTGCCTTGAAACTTTGCAGGCAAAGAAAACTTGAAAGAAAGTTAAAAAGATATTTCAAGTCAAGTGAATGACAGGTTCACATTAGTCAAGTTTGCTGGTTCAAGTCACTTGAAGCTAGTAAACTTGACTAATGTGAACGAGGCATTAGGGATAGAATGTAAATTCCTGGCGTTCTCCGGATTAAAATCGTGTCAAATGTCATGTAAATCGGACTATTTTTAACGATGTTAGCTTGGGGCCACTTTCATCGGGACGACGGAATCGGTTGAAGCCATTTTCGCAAAAATCTGATGCGAAATGTAGAACGTGAAATTCGTCACTTCCAAGTTCCACGAAACTCAGCGAGGCGCGGCATATTCACGGCATTGTCTTTAGGACTCTAGCGAGAGAATCACGCTGTACAAACAGCGTATTGGTCAAAAACACTTTTTAATAAAAAGCTTATTATTTGTGACTGAAAATAAAAGTGTCAACTATTGGTACACTATCAACAAAGAGTACAGTTACCGTATATTTAATTACCAAGTACAGTTCTAGAAATAATCCGATTTATACCGTGCTTGAACTCATTTTAATCTGGACAATCTCAGCAGTATGTTAATAAATAGTGAAAACGTCACGTTTTACAATTTATTAATACATAATCCACCGCAAGCAACACTGTATGCCTCTCGAACCGAAATCAGAAGTTGCCGCCGAACAACCCAAGTCTTCAGGCTCAAAGAGAGATCGCGCCGGTTCGGGTAAACACGCTGCCGAAAGTTGTTTGAAGCCTTCAAATAAAAGTCGAATAAACTACGGTTAAAGATCGAATAAACAAATTATTCTTCTTCGAATAAAAAAATTATCTTTCGTCGTCGAATGAATTCACTTTGGTTCATAACGGATAAACATAAAGTATCTTTTATTTGAGTTTATCCAGATATTATCTTTGCCCATCTCTGTTCTCCAGCCGCTTCGCCGTGATTCATTCAAGCCTTCTTGACGACAAAATAGTAATAGGGGAAATGCGGCAACAGCGCGATCTGACTCTCGATACGTATCGGCAGCTATGTCTTTCCTACATTTATCGGCTACCTTGGACTTCCACCGGTTCTGGTGGTACATGGCACGAATATACCATCAGCGCCGGTGACGGAGGAACCTTGAAGCTTCATTCTGTCATTTTTCGGGCTGTCCTGAGTACACGATTCATAAATTCATTATTATTTCAACGTATGGTGCTTATTAGCATTCAAACGCACCGTTCCACCCTGCACTGATGTCTACTGGAGGCAACTATACCCGCAAAAACTTTCTTCGTGCCGATTCCAGGACGAAAGATGGTTGAAACGGTTTGTTTACTACATCGCGTATACGCAGGGTCGGCGAAACCACTGTGCAAATTATACGCCGCATAAGGGCGCCAGCCGAAAGTGGTGCTAAAAAACTATATCACACGCTTATAATAAAGGAATCCAACTCCCACATAAACAAAATGTAAATATATTTCTTTTTTTATTCCATCTCGTGCAAACAGGTGCAAAAATTTGGGGGCGCCAAAAATTTTCTTGCATACAGTAGCCAGCTAACCTCGCGTCGGCCCTGCGTACACGTCACGCTGCACAGTGGTGCCTTTTCCCGAAAAGCTGGCCAAAAGTCAATTTCTGAAGTGAATAGCAGCTTGTCGATAGTATGGTACATTTAATATATATATACATCAGTGCAACAATTGCCGCTTGAAAATTTAAAATATAGTGGTTGGTTAATGAGATATAGGCTGTCAAAGTTGACGAAATTTCGTACTTCTTAGATGGCTTGAAAACGCTCGCATGTTTAATGTATCAGGCAAAGTTTATTTTTAAAAAATTCATATGTAACACATTTTACCATTAAGATACGTGTTATAAACATACATTTTGCAAATGAATAATGCAAAATATCTTTGAACTTACTCTTGTATTTCCCTTCTCAAAATGTCCTAAATCCTACTCATATTTTAGTACAACGGAAGGAAAATAGTTACTTTATTCACGGAACTTCACACAGTTAAAGGTTTCTTGACGTAAAGTAACATGTGAAGTATGATATCCAATTGAAAAATCTTGCGCATATTTGCGCTTTTTTAAGATATCCGCATTTAAAGTGCCTATTAGTATCTATCTACGCTCTCCGTGAACGAACCCTTTTCATTTCAAACAGCATTTATAATTCCAACTTTGTTTATTACTATTTTCAACCACATATTTGAACTATGCAATCTTCTATAAACGTAGGAATGCCGCATTTTTCATAAAAAAAAAAAAAATTTCACAGTAATTAATTTCAAGAATGTTTTAAAATTAAGATCGCCATACTAAATTCGACATTTTGATTATATAATTTTAGGCGAATATTGGGAAATTATCACAATTTTCGCAAAAATGAATTAAAAAAAAGGTTTATGCCAATGCTATTAGGTCTGCGATATTGAAATTTGCATTTTGGACAAGATATTCGTAATCAGCGACCCTAAAAACAGTAGGATACCAATTTTCGTGCAGACCTATCAATTTTTTAATATACACGTCCGCCATATTGGATTCGCCATTTTGTTTTCAAAAATTTAAAGCTCAGATTCGTAATCAGCGACCCGAAGAACAGTAGGATACCAATTTTCGTGCAGATCTATCAATTTTTTAATATACACGTCCGCCATATTGGATTCGCCATTTTGTTTTCAAAAATTTGAAGTTCAGATTCGTAATCAGCGACCCCAAAAACCCCGACCACCAATTTCTGACAAGATTAAAGTACGTTTTGAGGGTTTTGCCGCTTTTTTGCGATTTGGAACCACTGTGCGCTGGTGCTACGTGGCTCGACTATACCAGTGGCGCCACCAACGGAGAAGCCTTGAAGCCTCATTCTGTCAGTTTTCGAGTTATAAATTCATTATTATCTCAACGTGCGATGCTTATTAGCATTCAAACGCACCGTTCCACCCTGCACTGATGTCTACTGGAGGCAACTATCCCCGCAAAAACTTAATTCTTGCCGATTCCAGGACGAATAACGGTTGAAAAGGTTTCGCGTATACGTACACGCTTTTCCTAGCTTGTGTGAGCGTACGCACACATTCAAGGCCCGCTGAGACGGCCCCCTTAAATTAGCCTTGATCGTTTCGCGTTAACAACACCGTTTTCCAAACATCATCGAAAGCTAATGTACAAAGCATCTGCTTGTCTGCATTTGCAAAATTCAGGTGCAATGTCGACCATTCGTTTTGCAAACCGTCTTCGTCGAAACCGCCCAATTTCTGAGCAATAAAGAGAACACTTTTAACCCTTTCGTACCGGACGGGACATATGCTGTCCCAGTCTGGAAAATTTTTGATATTACGGCTGGGACAACATATGTCCCAGTTACTGAAAAACATCTAGGACTGAAAATAACGCCAAGCTGGGCCTCCAAACTGATTCTAAATTGTTGATGGTGCGCTGTTATGGGGACGTTTTGTGTCTCCAAGACCTTCAACCTTTTAGGCATAAAAGTTATTTTATCCAATAATCGCTTGGAGGAGAAATAACTGATCCCGGCAATGGGGCGCACTCGGACTGATTTTTCGCCGTATTGAAAGGGTTAAAGGAAGTGTCTCTGTCATTATCTACTAATGCCAAATGAGGCTCAAAAACACATAACTTGCTCAGAAATTCGTCATCGATTGGCAATCGATTACGAATTTCGTTTGCAGCCGTTATGTAAAACTTAATACAATTTTCTCGAACGGTTTGGACAACATCGGGTTTGCCTTCTGCAACTAATTGACAAAGAAAAGTGTCACAATCCGGACCTAAATGAATACTATTAAATGCGATTTGATTATCGCCTCTTGAAAAATCTATTAATTTTACTTAATCCATGTGCTTCAAAAGCTGCGATTTCAAAAAATTACGTAAAATATTATACAAAAGTGTTTTGGCAGTATTTTGAAGCAAATGGATTCTGGTTTGTTGCGATTGAAAGAATAAACTAAAGTCATTAAAATACTCTAGAACGTATTTCAAAAACACAAGATATGCTTTCGCTTCTGGATTTTGCATGATGATAAGCACATATTCCCCAGACTTTGTTTTCTCATCTACGACCAATTCTTGCAGAAAGTGCAGCACACTGTCCCAATTTTCTAAAAGTGTAACTACGGATGAGTAACGCGATAACCATCGCGTAGTACACAATTTTAAAATTTTGCGACTTTTCGATTTTTGGACATCGCGAATATGTAAATAGTTGTTCGATTTACCTCACGCAATTCTTGTTCTATCCTTGCAATAAATTCGCTTGCTTGCTGTACATATGATTTATAGAGAGAACTTCGAGATAATTGTACAAATAAATGTATATTCTTAATTATATTCATTTTATATGTAACAATTATCTCGAAATTCTGTCGCATGTATTATAGTAAATTCCTCTGCTTGCTTTCTATCCTCAGGAAATGTAAACAATTGTAGCATTATTTCAGTCTTACATTTCGTCAATATATCGAACCCAATTGATATATTTACGTGCTGCCTTTCTTTTCTATTTTAGTAATGTTTTTATACATTTTAGTGTACAACATGTATCGCGATGTTAGCTTTGCATAACCAATTGTTTACATTTCGCTCCCGATGGAAGAGACCACCACTTTCCCGTAGTTTCCATCGAGCGGTACCGTGCACGCTGCGCGTAATTAATTTGTAAACAGTGCGTGATTCTTTGTCGCAACTTGATATGATTATCGAAAAATCTAGCGAGAAGTGTGATTACGTATAGATATTAGATTTTAGATCATACCCTGAAAAAATATTTTTTATCGAAGGCTGCTACAGCGTGCATGGTACTGGCCAAGAGTGGATTCTAATTTTAACAAAGTTCACTAATTTACAGTACTAAAATATTCATCTTTTAATAAAAAAATTCATTTTAAGGTTTGAAAAATAGAAACAGCTCAAATAAAAAGTACGGAAATTTAAAATGAAAACAAGAAATTATGAATGTACATTTTTCTTTGTTAAAGAAGTTACAGAAGAACTTTATTTAACTTTTTTTTATGTAGAATTTAGTTCGTATATCTAAAAAATCGAAGAACCATTTAAATATAAAGTTTCATTGAAATCCATTTTGCCGTTTAAACGTAATCGTGTTAACAAATATATGAGATATTTAAAAAAAGCTCTTTTCTAAATAGTCAAAACGTGATCAGGAGGTCTTAAAACGTGATTTCCGTAACAAAATTTTTTCAATTTTTTTTTCATTACAAGAGTATTATACATATGTCAGAAAGGGAAAAGTGTATCTCGAGGCACTCGAGAAGATCGCGCACGGCCGCGTGTCGCCTGTGTGAAGTTAGCCCCCCTTTTTTTGAAAACTTAAAATTTCTTGGTTGTACTAGTTTGTACTAGGTTTATACCGCGTTGTACCGTTGAGAGTTTTCAAAAATTCCCAACCGTTTTCGAGAAAAATTGAAAAAACCAATTATCAGGCTGGCCCCCCATTTTTGGAAAACATCGATTTTCACGATTGTACTACATTGTACTAGTTGTACCGAACATTGTACCGTTGAGGGCTTTCAAAAATTCGAAACCGTTTTCGAGAAAATTAGAAAAGTAAAAAAGGGGCTAGCCCCGCATTTTTTGAAAACATCGTTTTTCGCGATTGTACTACATTGTACTAGTTGTACCGAACATTGTACCGTTGAGAGCTTTCAAAAATTCGAAACCGTTTTCGAGAAAATTAGAAAAGTAAAAAAGGGGCTAGCCCCGCATTTTTTGAAAACATCGTTTTTCGCGATTGTACTACATTGTACTAGTTGTACCGAACATTGTACCGTTGAGAGCTTTCAAAAATTCGAAACCGTTTTCGAGAAAATTAAAAAAGTAAAAAAGGGGCTAGCCCCGCATTTTTTGAAAACATCGTTTTTCGCGATTGTACTACATTGTACTAGTTGTACCGAACATTGTACCGTTGTGAGCTTTTAAAAATTCGAACGCGTTTTCGAGAAAATTAGAAAAGTAAAAAAGGGGCTAGCCCCGCATTTTTTGAAAACATCGTTTTTCGCGATTGTACTGCATTGTACTAGTTGTACCGAACATTGTACCGTTCGAAAAAATTGTTGAACTCTTTTGGTTTCCGAGAAAAATCGGAATATCCAAAGTGTCGATTCGTACTACTGAAAATAAAATATTCTGAAAAATTAAAAACTCTTGGTTGTACTAGTTTGTACTAGGTTTGTACCGCGTTGTACCGTTGAGAGCGTTCAAAAATTCTGAACCGTTTTCGAGAAAAATGGGAATATCTAAAGTGTCGATTCTTACTACTGAAAAAATAAAAAAATCTGAAAAATTAAAAACTCTTGGTTGTACTAGGTTGTACTAGACTTGTACCGCGTTGTACCGTTGAGAGCGTTCATAAATTCTGTACCGTTTTCGAGAAAAATCGGAATATTCAAAGTGTCGATTCGTACTACTGAAAATAAAAAAATCTGAAAAATTAAAAACTCTTGGTTCTACTAGTTTGTACTAGGTTTGTACCGCGTTGTACCGTTGAGAGCGTTCAAAAATTCTGAACCGTTTTCGAGAAAAATCGGAATATCCAAAGTGTCGATTCGTACTACTGAAAAAAAATATTCTGAAAAATTAAAAACTCTTGGTTGTACTAGTAGGTACACTTTAGATATTCCCATTTTTCTCGAAAACGGTTGGGAATTTTTGAAAACTCTCAACGGTACAACGCGGTACAAACCTAGTACAAACTAGTACAACCAAGAAATATTAAGTTTTCAAAAAAAGGGGGCTAACTTCACACAGGTCCGCGTGTCGCTTGCACCTCTCCTTGGATTACAGCGTTTCAAGAGCGAGAGAGAAAGACACACATTCGTTTTCTCTCTCGTCTTCCCGACGTTGTCCGAAGCGCCGAGCTCAGGGACACGTAGCTCCGGCGTAGTGTGCATGCGTGGTGGGGGAAATTCTCGAGAAATCCGGTCCCGATTCTGGCATCACTGCCTACCAGAGTTGGGCATTATTCGGTTAAATTTTAATTCGAATACGGATACGTATAAATCCCAAGATTTATTCGCGAATAACGAATGACGGTTTTATTCGACGAAAAATTATTCGTTATTCGCGAATAAATCTGTACCGTTATTCTAGCCAGATTCATTCGGATAAGAATTTATTCGTTATTCGACCTGAATGAACGACGAATAAAGGTCGTCGCCCACTAGGCCGAAGCGCGGCGAAGCGAAGCGCGGCGACCACGCATCGCTCATATGACAGAACAGCAGCGACCACGCATCGCCCATATGACAGAACAGCGGCGACGAGCATTTCGCTTTGGTCGCTGCGCTTCGCTTCGGCGTAATGGGCGACGACCTTAAATGTGATACCCGGCATCTATCGATGGAAGTCTGTCTGTACTGTGTCCAACAAATTTTATTTAAAATAAATCAAAACGCCACTCTATATAGTACCGCGGTATCTTCCTGCAAAGTGCGACCTATGACAAGAGTTACTTAACCTAAAACATTAGGTTTCATGGGTGTCAGTCAGTGGTGTCATGATACATCGCCGAAATCACGTGATCATTTTATTCGTCCGTTGCCTCGAATAAATTATTATTCGAATAAGAAATTAATCGAATAAATTTTCAGTCGAATAAAAAAGTAATCGTTATTGTCGAATAATGTCATTTTATTCGAATTTTTTATTCGAAGATTATTCGAATAAAAATTTATTCGCACAAATTTATTCGAATCCGTATTCGAATAAAAATTTAGCCGAATAATGCCCAACTCTGCTGCCTACGACAGGTCCGGCGGCAAGCGAACGCCCCGATAACAGCGACGGGGACGGAGCGCCGTCTCCTGGTATGTATCTTACCACGTATCTTTATTAAGAATATATCACAGTATTATTGTTCCTCTAAATTCCCATGTACAAGCCTTATTTCAACCCCTTTCTTGCTTTCTACCCCCGGTAAGTATAGTCAAGGTGGGCCTTAGCCCTTTGACAGAGCAAGAACCCGGTAAGTCACTCCAACCGCTCGGGGTGATTTACAGGCAGTCCCTTTAGGACGTAACAATCACACAATTACATTTTGTAATTTATGATTTGTAATTAGATTACATTTTGCCAAACTCTGAGAACAGTACACGTTTATCAAGTTAGTACATTTGGGTACAATATAGGCTTCCTTTAGCCAAGATTTAGCGGATGAGGAGAATCTTCAGAATTCTAAATGCTGGAATTTCCAAGTACGAAAACTTTGAAATTCAAACATTTCCAAAATTTGTAATTGTGAGGTTATCACGTTTCAAAATATTTGTATTTTTAAAATTCCAACATTTATGATCTTAAAATTTCCAATTTTTCCAATTCTGATGTTTAGAAACTGTTTTTCATCACTTGTCTTCACTTTCAACTAAAGGAAGCCTATATTGCACCCGAATGTACCTTTTCTAGACAATTCGCCGGTAAATTATAACATAACTTTCCTATTTTACGTGAGAATGAATACGCGAATCTCTGAGTGTGAAGCTGCGTATCGACATTGTAAGGATGCCGCGCGAGGCACGCTTCGCGAAGTGGAGAGTCTGGAGACTCGTATGACAGTCTCGCGCTACCTCCAGCATGATATTTGCGTCTCCGGAGCCATGCGATTTTTTATCTTGAGGGCGCGAGGCACCTTTGAGCACGTCGAAAAATCGACTGCCGATGCCTCGTAAATTAATCATGGTCAAGGTAGTCTCCCGACTATCCACTCCGCGAGGTGTGCCATGCGAGGCAGCCTCGCAATGGCGATACGCAGCTTGAGAAACACGCGGACACTCAAACAATCACAGTTCACACGATAGATTTAGCACAAAAAATTACAAGAATACTATGACGTTAATAAAACTTCACCCGAAATATGTCTAAATACAGTCTTAGGTTGGAAGTAAAATGTAGAAGTGTGTCAGTTAGTATGAAAGTGGCGTCAGTCGAAATTTTAGAAAAAGAAATTGAACTTCACGTTTATTATGTATCATGTTGATATATTACGTAAAAAAGAAGTGAAATGTAATAAACGAAAAATTTGGACTTACAAGGGGAGACTACGGTCGACGGGAAACGGATTTTCCTGAACCTTGCAGTATTTGAAGATGTCGCCTCCGAGGTTAATTTGGCAAAGCAGTAGGGCGCGCTTCTCAAGATTTTCCGAGAAAATTGCATTTGAAAATCGCTTTAGTCGGAGATAAACAGTTTGCGTTAATGATTCAACAAGGAGTCGAGTGGTCAAGGGTGTAGCGTGACAGACTGATAATCGGTAGGTTGCTGGTTTGATCCTCGTTTTCGACATTTTTTTTTTTTAATTTAAACCTACCTCAATTTTAAGCGTAAAATTTATGAAATCTGCGGCAATAAAGAGTTATTTATATTTTTTAAATAAAAAATGCATGGTCTTTATGTGTGAGCATTGGGAAAAAGCTAAAAGGAATAAATTTACTTTATTTTTACACATTCCCTTTATTACTTACATGCTAGTATGACACGAGCCAGGGTGATATTCATCATAAAAGCATGGAAAACAATCATTTTTGCGGCGCCTAGCACACACTATAAACGAAGCATTCGTACAAGAGCACGCATTTCTGAGGACGTCTACCGAAAAACATACTTCATTAACGTTTAGGTTTACGATATGCTCACACATAAAGATCATGCATTTTTTATTTAAAAAATATAAATAACTGTTTATTGCCGCAGATTTCATACATTTTACGCTTAAAATTGAGGTAGGTTTAAATTAAAAAAAAAAAAAAATGTCGAAAGCGAGGATCGAACTAGGGCTGTTCAAGTACTTGAATATTCGGGTAGCTTGAAATCCGAACCAAGCTGAAACCCGGTTTCCGAGCCGAGCCGAGTACCCGAATGAACCGAGCGGCTTGAAAAAACCGAGCGGCTCGGATAGAACCAAGTAACTTGAATTTTTCAAGCGGCCCGAATGAAGCGGGCGGCTCGAACAGAACCAAGCGGATTGAATTATTTCAAGCGGGCCGAAAGAACCGAGCGGCCCGAAAGAACCGAGGCGGCTCGAAAGAACCGAGCGGGCCGAAGGAACTGAGGCGGCCCGAATGTATGTCTGTACATTGTACGTCGAGCAGATTGGTTAGGAGATAGGTTATGTATACCTAACCCAATTATAATATAGACGGCGGAAGTTTATGTAAATGCATGTTTTTATTGGAATGACTTAAACAAGCGGGACTTTGACAGAACTATGTTTCATCATTACGAGGATGTTAAAAATATACTTTCGATTTTATACATTTTGCATATTCTGGATATACGTTGCACATTCTGCATATTTTTCATATTTTTTGCAGATACGGAATTTGTTTACAAATTAGCTTGGTGAACCACGCCATTCAAATTTAATAGTTTCATATGTTAAAAAGTTTAATAGTGTAATAGTTACATATATATTCAAAAGTTTAATAATTCAATAGTAGGTACAACGGCTTGATACGTATAATATATAATTATTACAGTACAATTATTAGTATACTACAGTTTGATAAAAGAGGTTAAATATAATGTAAGAAGTTCTTACATTAATTAAATAAAAAAATTAAATTGTGTGTCTAATTATATTGCTTGTTCAAAAATTATTCGTCTATTTATTTATTTATACCTAGCCTGCGGAAGTTTATGCAAGTATGATATGCCGCGAATATGCAAATATGCTGAAAAGGGTAACGGGGGCGGGGGGATATATTTAACCTCTTTTATCAAACTGTAGTATACTAATAATTGTACTGTAATAATTATATATTATACGTATCAAGCCGTTGTACCTACTATTGAATTATTAAACATTTGAATATATATGTAACTATTACACTATTAAACTTTTTAACATATGAAACTATTAAATTTGAATGGCGTGGTTCACCAAGCTAATTTGTAAACAAATTCCGTATCTGCAAAAAATATGAAAAATATGCAGAATGTGCAACGTATATCCAGAATATGCAAAATGTATAAAATCGAAAGTATATTTTTAACATCCTCGTAATGATGAAATCATAGTTCTGTCAAAGTCCCGCTTGTTTAAGTCATTCCAATAAAAACATGCATTTACATAAACTTCCGCAGTCTATATTATAATTGGGTTAGGTATACATAACCTATCTCCTAACCTATCTGCTCGACGTACAATGTACAGACATACATTCGGGCCGCCTCAGTTCCTTCGGCCCGCTCGGTTCTTTCGAGCCGCCTCGGTTCTTTCGGGCCGCTCGGTTCTTACGACCCGCTTGAAATAATTCAATCCGCTTGGATCTGTTCGAGCCGCCCGCTTTATTCGGGCCGCTTGAAAAATTCAAGTTACTTGGTTCTATCCGAGCCGCTCGGTTTTTTCAAGCCGCTCGGTTCATTCGAGTACTCGGCTCGGCTCGGTCGTTCAAGCCGAGTTAGGCTCGGCTTGCTTTTTCCGGGTACTTGAACAGCTCTAGATCGAACCAGCAAACCTACCGATTATCAGTCTGTCACGCTAAACCCTTGACCACTTGACTCCTTGTTGAATCGTTAACGCAAACTGCTTATCTCCGACTAAAGCGATTTTCAAATGCAATTTTCTCGGAAAATCTTGAGAAGCGCGCCCTACTGCTTTGCCAAATTAACCTCGGAGGCGACATCTTCAAATACTGCAAGGTTCAGGAAAATCCGTTTCCCGTCGATCGTAGTCTCCCCTTGTTAGACCACTTTCACAATAACCGGTACATACAGGGTGTCCCAAAAATGTCGGTTTTCCTTGATAGGGGTGACTCAGGGGGTGATTTGAAACAACTTTTTCCTTAGCGAAAATATTGTCCGAAGCTTCGTTAAGGAGATATTAAACAAAAACCCCGACCAATCAGAGCGCGCGCCTTCCGCCCGAGCTCCCGCGGTAGCGTTGGCTACGCGGTAGGCGACCGCGCTTGTGCTACGAACATACGAACAAGCAAGTCGGCATGCATCGAAGGAAACCGCGTTACACATTTTTTTTTTAAAGCAGAATCTTAAATAAGAATAATTTGAAGTGAGAGGACAAGAAGTACGTAAATTTCGTTTTTAAATAAGGCATAAACGAAAAGGTAACGTAACAGAAAATGTACGACAAGTGATCGTAATTCGTTATTGAGGTAAAAATCCGTAGTTTAACAACGGCCAACACAACTAAATTTAAAAAATAATAGTAGCTGTATGAACAAATTCTTTCCGACTGGAATTTCTATCGCGGTGGTATTCAGAAGCTGCCAGAAAAATGGCAAAAGGTAATTAACAATAATGGAAATTATTTCGATGATCGAGTTGTTTTCATATTTTTTAAATCGAACTGTTATTGTACCCTAAAATCGGAAAGAATTTATTTTCACACCTAATAATCACCAATAAATTAAAGAAAACTCACCCTTTCGGACATTCCTTTCCTTGCTTTCCTTCCCTTTTCGGAAACCTGTGTCACTAGGCCACTGTACCGATCCTGGTCATCGGCGTCCAGTGCTCAGCTGATCGCAGGGTCAATGTACTGAATATTCACTTCACTGCACGGCTACTAACACTGATCACTGAATTTATTTTTCACGGAACGTGTTGATCCTACGTTATAGAAATTGGTGGCCGCGAAAGGGGCCGATTACTGTTAATTACTGGGACGAGATTACTACTATTACCCGGCGAAAAGAAAACTCGTGGCAGACTGTCTCGGGCTGTGCAGTCCGCTGCTGTGCAGCGATCAGATACGGATCCGACCGACGATCGTCAAAAGAAAAGCGTAGGCTACGCTTGGTCAAATCGCTCTATCCCACTCGATCTCGTGTTTCGTTCGATCTCTTCGTCGCGCGGTGTGACAATGTATGTGGCAACTTCAGCCAATAACCAAAATACGTGTGCCCCGTCTTTAAAAGTATGCCCAAATAGGTGACTCGACCAATCGTCACAGCAGCGGACTGCACAGCCCGAGACAGTCTGCCACGAGTTTTCTTTTCGCCGGTTAATAGTAGTAATCTCGTCCCAGTAATTAACAGTAATCAGCCCCTTTCGCAGCCACCAATTTTTATAACGTAGGGACAATAGGTTCCGTGAAAAATAAATTCAGTGATCAGTGTTAGTAGCCGTGCAGTGAAGTGAATATTCGGTACATTGACCCTGCGATCAGCTGAGCACTGGACGCCGATGACCAGGATCGGTACAGTGGCCTAGTGACACAGGTTTCCGAAAAGGGAAGGAAAGCAAGGAAAGGAATGTCCGAAAGGGTGAGTTTTGTTTAATTTATTGGTGATTATTAGGTGTAGAAATAAATTCTTTCCGATTTTAGGGTACAATAACAGTTCGATTTAAAAAATATGAAAACAACTCGATCATCGAAACAATTTCCATTATTGTTAATTACCTTTTGCCATTTTTCTGGCAGCTTCTGAATACCACCGCGATAGAAGTTCCAGTCGGAAAGAATTTATTCATACACCTAATATTATTTTTTAAATTTAGTTGTGTTGGCCGTTGTTAAACTACGAATTTTTACCTCAATAACGAAGTACGATCACTTGTCGTACATTTTCTGTTACGTTACCTTTTCGTTTATGCCTTATTTAAAAATGAAATTTACGTACTTCTTGTCCTCTCACTTCAAATTATTCTTATTTAAGATTCTGCTTTAAAAAAAAACTGTGTAACGCGGTTTCCTTCGATGCATGCCGACTTGCTTGTTCGTATGTTCGTAGCACAAGCGCGGTCGCCTACCGCGTAGCCAACGCTACCGCGGGAACTCGGGCGGAAGCCGCGCGCGCTCTGATTGGTCGGGGTTTTTGGTTAATATCTCCTTAACGAAGCTTCGGACAATATTTTCGCTAAGGAAAAAGTTGTTTCAAATCACCCCCTGAGTCACCCCTTTCAAGGAATACCGACATTTTTGGGACACCCTGTATAGTGAAAAAGACAGGGGTATTAAGCGTGAAGGTACTTACGATCTATATGGCTCAACAGTCGCTCGTATATCTGACGATCGAGCCTTTGCTAGCCTCCAGGGCCAGCGTTGCCGGAAAACAATCGCCGGCGTCGGTTTACGCATACATTACATGGACATAGGAATATAGGGACGGAGCATATTATCGCGGGGGTAAAGTCTTTGCGGGAGGGCGACGAGGTAAACTATGCCCAATTTCTATTGGCTGTTGCTTCGCACAAGCGCAGTGACGCATAGCAACGTAGTATGTTTGTCGCGTTTAAACTTGTGTAAAGTCTTTGCGCAAAAGTACATTATATTTAGTTATTTTAATTGTATTTCTAATTGTATTTCTAAAACCAAAAAATGGTACTGTGTTGTGTCCCAGTGTGCAAAAACCGTCCCGACTCCCAAAATTGGAAAAAACGTAATGGGAGTTACGTGAAAGTTACATTTCACAGGTAATAAGGTTATTTTATTATATTTGAAGTAAATATATATTCAAAATATATTTAAATAAGTGTAGATGCATAGTAGTAAGTCCCTGTCTTAAGTGTAGATGCATATTTCTCTTCAATTTTTATTATATTCCAAATTCAAATTCATAAGTAATCACTTCTTTAGTATTAACTTTGACATTTGTATTAATCTGTGGTTAGTAGTGTTTCATAATTAGCGGTACAGAGCATGCGCAGAAATGCAACCAATCAAAACCAGGCATACTTGGGTGGGGGCCCGTCCCTCAAATGGGGTTTACGTCCCTCGCCAACAAGCTTGCCTTACGCTCCGTCCCTATATTCCTATGTCCATGATACATTACCACCACTAATGTAGGTGATCCTACTACACAACTTGCGATTCTTTCCTGAAACCGCTGGACAGGGCCTAAACTGTCTTTCTCACTCACTCAATATTTTGTATTTCACTTGCACCAAGGACCGAGCGACACGTCTCGGCCCGCGTAAAGGTTCAAACGTGCAAAGGTGATACGTCAAAATTATAAGCACAGGATAATCAAAAATCCTTTCCTGTGCACATTTCTGCACCAAAAAGTATTCCCGGAAGTATATAATCTATGTAAATGTATCAGCATAAACCAATCCTAATGCGGAAGAGAGGAACAGAACGCATATATCCGTCCTTTTCCCACTATCTTTTGTTCTGCTTCTCAGCATCTGTAACTAATGCAGCGACAACGCTAGCTGATCAGTTTTCTGCCGTTTGCACTACAGTGAAGACGCAGAAAGCAATCGGGTTTTTATTTTCTGCGTAGATATTGATACATCTGGAATATTCATAATTTGTGAATTGTTCCATTCCTGCGTGGTTAGTTACTGTAGTGTTGATAAGTGTGTGTGATCATTCCATTGCCATGGAATCAAAGAAGGAAGCCGCAGATGCAAGGAACAAGCGCTATTTGAAGGGTCATGTAAAAGCGAAACAGCCCAACTTATATGCAAAGCGTTTGTCAAAAAATAAAAAACGTCGAGAAACGTAAGTTGTGTTTTATGGTACAGATTTGTATGCAGTTACAGTTTATGATGTAGTAGTAGCAGCACGGTATTTTGTTGTATATAATACAGTATTATTCATATTCTTCAAATATGTGTAGGATCACGGAAAAAAGGAAGTCGCCTCAACGGGACTCGAACCCGCGATCTCTAGATTTGCGCGCTGGCCAGCCGCCTTAACCACCTCGGCTACCGCCGACTTCCCCATCCTCGTTCTTCCGTATCCGCCTGTTATGGTATGGGGGTTCCTGATCCCACATATGTATATCAACAGCTATCTTTGACCATTTACGTACACATATTCGATGCTATGCGCACCGCGACGCATGTCATTACTTTATCCCTCTTGTCCCACTTATTCTTTTCCAATTGGTATGTTCATATTGTTCAATATTATTTAATTAATTAATAATCCGATGTATACCGTGTTTGGACTCATTTTCATGTGAAAAATGTCAGCAGCACGTTCCTGCAACTTTCCCGTCGATGAAACGAAATGTAGGAATTTTAAATTTCGTTATATATGTTATACAAACTATATGGGTTTTGTTAGTATCAAACGTTCAAACCACTATACGCGTTTCGTTAGATATGCTTCCTTTATAACGCAGTTGTGGTTATTTTAATCGTTGTACGTAGTTTTCAGTGGATAAAAATGTAATTCAGATTTTATATGTGTGATGTAGAAGATAACACAGTTCGACAAAATTTGACTTTTTTTCGGACTTGTAACATTCAATAGCCGTTTCTTATAGGTTTTCGTGCGCTGAAAACGAATCCGCAAACCGTTTGTCGCCATCACCCTCAGTTTTTGAGAAATTCGATTTTGAAGAAAACTGCAAATTTTCAACTTTGAACGTCTTTTGTGTCGAAACGGTAATAGTTATTCGGTTGCTCGTTGCGTCAAATTATTCTATGGTTCCTCCCGAATACAACGATGTAAGTTATTATTGCGTTATGTACATTTAAATATGTTTAAACAAAGATCAAAGGGAAAAAGACGCCCGAAATGCATCAATTTTTGCAGATATCTTTCAATTTATTTCCAAAACTAAGGGTGTCGTAGAAAATCTGACCACTACACGCGATGCAGCAGACAGTTTTCCTTCGGAAAGCATCAACAGATGAACAGAAGTGGTATGTCGCGTTTTGTTTTCAATACCGAAGCGAAATAGTTTGGCAAAACGCGCGGTGCCGACAGTGGTAGTCAACGGCGGCGCGCGATCCACTTGTAACGTCCTGCGACGAGCCGCCATAAAAAATTCTTTCTTTTATTATATTAATTCTTATTATTCTATATCCTTATTATTCTATATTCTTCATATCCTATACCTATGACATTGTATTAGTAGTAAGACATGAATGCACGTATGGAGAATGCAAGTATGGAGAATGCAAGTATGGACGAATGCAACCTAGTGGTCAGTGAACAAACCAAGTGAAGTGAACGCATGCGCAATGTCATTCAACACAGCGAGTGAACCGAGTGCGGACCGCGAGCGGATTAAGTGCGCATGCGCGAGACGCACGATCGGCCGAACGGCAAGTGAAACGCGAGTGTAACGCCTGATTGGCGTCAGCTAAATACGAAAGCTAATTGGTGCGCGCAAAGTGCGACATGTGATTGGATCGAGCTAGGTTCACCAAATAGGTATAAATATGGGCCCGCCAGCAGCAGGAGAGCAGAGAGAGATCAGCAGAGATCCTCGAGATACCATAAGTACGCACCACTTAAAACAACCCAACTAACTAACATTCACTCCGAGGCGCTAGAATAGGCACCGCGCTTAAAATTCCACATCCAAGCCAAATTTCACTCCAAGACGCTTGAACCGGCATCTTGGATTTCCAAAGACATTCAATATCATTCACAATCTACCATCTAAGGCTGCTTAAATAGGCACCTTGGCTACCATCTGGGTATGCTCTAATCAAGCTACCTGGCTACCATCTGGGGCGCTCAACTAGGCACCTCGGCTACCATCTTAGGCTGTTCTTGACAAAGCATCTGAGCAACGTGGAATCTACAACTAAGGAGGCTTTTAACGGAGCACCTTAGCACCAATCCTAGAAAGCGTGGGCAAGCTGATAGGCAACTGGAAGCTATCAAAACCTGAGAGAAGGAACCCTCTCATTATCTTGATTTAAACATTCTAAATCGACCAAAGTGAGTAGTAAGGTAATGGGGATTCCAACGCAGGTCCTCTGAGGGGAGCGCGGGGGCGGGGGGAAGTGAGGGCGCGCGGGGGAGTGCGGTGGAGGGAAACATGGGCGCGGGGGGTAGTGGGGGAAGCGGGGAGTGGATGACCGGTTGCGCGCGCATGAGCCGCGGAGTGGGGGAAGCCGCAATCGTGGAGGGGATCAGTCCAGGCCGAACCGCCGCGGAGGCCTCTCCACGTCGGACCCACCCCCAAAAACTTCGGAGGGTCATCCCCTCCCTCTAAAAAAATTTCTGGGACCGGGTCTTGTATGAAAAATCTTTTTTCAGACTCGATCCAGCCCCAGAAATTTTTTTCCCCAAATATTTTCCGAATACTTTATACAAATCAATAGATACTTCCCCCCCAACGCAGAGAAATAATAATTTAGAAACGTAGAATCTTAAAATTAGGTGGTGAGGCGGAAGACGGGTAAATAAATGGGAGAAATAATATAGGTTTAAGAATATATATTTAAAATTAAATGAATATAATTTAACAGTTTTTCTTCCTACGGGCATGAGCTACAAGATCATTGATTGCACATGCCAACAGTTCGCAATCTACAAGATAATCCTCACAGTAATGTTCACTATCACGTATGATTTTAGCAGCACGACGCATATCTTACGTTTCACAGACAACATCGCTCTGCTGCAACACGTTAACAAAAATTTCAAATTTTACTCTCGCATCTTCTGCAGTTTGATACATCCGCGGATACATATACTCTATACATGGTTGAAGATTAAATAAAAATGTTGTCGTGTCCAGTGTGAAATACAGTGTATTATCACATTGTGTAATCTTTATAATTGGTGAATCAATGATCCGAAAAAATTCTATCGTTAAATTATCAATTCGCATTGTGTCAGGTTCAGGGAATCGTGCACATTCTTCGATGGTTTCACGGCTGTCGAATAGCGCACCCCATGTATGCCATGATAATATGAGATGATTTCCATAATTATCACCGAGAAGAACTTCTACATCGACTATAGATCCTACGTTGATTCCAATTTCCAAATATTTGCTACCCATGGATGTTAATGCGTATCTTCTGACCATGATACGCGATCCTTGGCGCGGGCTAAGAGAACAACCAAAGCTATGAAATTGCCCACTCGTATTAGAAATAAACAAAAATTTTAAGATGTGAAAGTTACACCTTACCAGTCATTATATATATTCTCCCCACATGGAGCTACACCATCATCTCGCACGATCGGAACGAAATAATCCTCACACCCAGCGAGTATTTCATCAATGGTTCTATACATTTTTTTTTTAGAGCACTATTTGCTCCATCGAAAGTCACTGAGACTACTGAGCGATTGATGGAATAGCGTTCAGGAGACTGGCTTAAATAGAGGTGCAATTGCTTTCCCCCACCACCACCGCAACCAACACATTTTATTTTAAAGCTATCAATTTATTTTTTTCAAATATAATTTTCAATCTCAACGTCGCGGCGAATCGCGCGATTACGTGTAACTCGAATCCTCTGGAGCAACCGTGCAGGGTGACATCATTTGACAGCGCGAAGAATGAACGAATGAAATAAGATTATGCGGCGTCAGCAGAAATGCTGAATCTTAAAATTAGATGGTGAGAGAAGGAGGCGGAAGGCGGGTAAATAAAATGTAGAAATAATATAGGATTAAGAAATTTTATTTCAAATTAAAAGAATATAATTTAACATTTTTCCTACGAGCATCAGCTAGAATATCATTGATGGCGCATGCTAACAGTTCGCAATCTATATGATAATCCTCACAGTAATGTTCACTATCACGTATGATTTTAGCAGCATGACGCGCGTCTAACGTTTCGCAGGCAACATCGCTCTGCTGTAGCACATTAACAAAAGTTTTAAATTTCGTCTGCACATCTCGTACATTTTGATTCAGCCGCGAATATACATAGCTTACACATGGTTCAAGATTTAATAAAAATGTTACTGTATCCGGTTTGAAATACAACGGCTTATCATGTAGCGTCATCCTTACAATTGGAGAATTATAGATCTTACAAAAATCTATCGTTAATTTATCCATATGCATCGAAGGTGATCTAGGTAATCGTGAACGCTCTTCAATGGCTGTATGATTGCTGCATAACGCACACCACGTACACCATGGTAACGTGAGATACATCCCACGATTGTCGCCGAGAACAATTTCTACATCGATCGTAGATCCTACGCTGATTCCAATTTCCAAATATTTGCTGCCCATGAATGTTAATGCGTATCTTCTGACCATGATACGCGATGTTCGGCGCGGACTAAGAGAACAATCAAAGATATGAAATTGTTTGCACAAACATAAAAAAAAATTTAAGATTATGTAAAAATTAAGCCTTACCAAACAACTGTCTCCTCCCCGCATTGAGCTATATCATCATCCTGCATGATCGGAACGTAATAATTCATACGTCTGGCGTTTCCTTCGACACTAGTACTACACATTTTTTTTTTCAGAGTAGTATTTGTTCCGTCGAAAGTCACTGAGGCTACAGAGCGATTGATGGAATAGCGTCGGAGAGCGGGCTTAAATAGCGGTGTGATTGCTTCCCCCACCACCACATTTTATTTTAAAACTTCCAACTTTTCCATAATGTTTTTTCAATCCTAACGATGCTGCATATTGCACGATCGCATGTAATTTGAGTCTCACCCTCAAGGATAAAAGTCTTGGCACGTGTTGAATGTAATATAATACTTTTGAAAGCGTCGAATCTTAGAATTAGGTGTCAGCAGAAATTGTGTCGTAGATTTTGCGCGTTATTTCATCATAAGCGTGAATCATAGAAAGAATTATGCTGCATCAGCAGAAACTGCAGAGAACCATGTTGGGACGGATCGCCATTTTTTTTTTACATGCAATGCATTCGAGGGAGAGGGTACACCGAAAGAGTTAGACAGAGATATCGAATCGTGGTACCTATTTATAAAAGCGCGCTCCAAACTGCACAAAGCCTCAAATCGTTGCAACGCGTTGCGCGGAAAAGATATCACATTTACATTCCATCTACGATCATGGAAGAATTCACGCAAGTAGAACGCCTATTGTTGGATCAATCCGAACGATTGATTTCGCGGGAAGAATACCTCGCGTGGGAAGAACAGTGCAACGAGTGTATAGAATCGTTGGAAGAACACAGCTGAGTGAAACGTCCTCGATTATCGATTGGGGTTCGACAATCGTTGGTTGCTCGAATCGCGCGGCTCGAAGGACTAAAATATTTGCTGCGCGGACGTTTCATGCGTGAAGGTGCAGGACATTCGAGCACAGGACTTTTGTGGCGCGAAATAGACACTGCGTTCGAAAGCCGCGTATTAACTGGTGCCGTGCTAAATTCCAATTACATCGAGCCGCGCAACTTCCTCCAAGATGCAGCGACCATTGTGCTGGAGCATGTGCGGGATGCTTTGAGGAAACATCGAAGCCTCAAAGTGAACACGGTGTTCAACGGTGAATTTGTGGCGGGTGACAAGCATGCTTGTAAAAGCATTAATACCCGAAACTGTGAACTCTTCCGCACATCCGATCTGCAGGAGTGGTACCAGCGATGCGTTATCGAACCCACCCTGGCATCGTTGGAAGAGTTCCAGGAACGCGACAGTGGATGGGCATTGACGAGAATCCTGAATCTGACTGTCAATGTTAACAAGTACAATCCACTGCGCGCGGGGTGTCGCTACAAGTTACCGCAGAAATTGTTGCTAAAAAATGCAACAATTAGTGTACAATCCACAGACAATGCGTGTTTCGCGTGGGCAGTGGTCGCCGCTCTCCATCCTGCCGAACGAGACACCGCGCGCCCAAGTTCATACCCAGACTATGCTTCCGTGCTAAATCTCCAGGGTATTGAGTTTCCAATGTCCCTGGAGCAAATTGGGAAGTTTGAGCGGCAGAACGAAATCTCCATCAACGTGTACAGTTTCGAGGAGCGACTGGAGAAGGACAATGAGAAGATAACTGCTGCAGTCTTTCCGCTGCGTCTCACCAACCAAAAGAGGGATCGACACGTCAACCTGCTCTACACACCGTATCAAGAGCACGGCGATGTGGGGCACTTTGTACTAATCAAGAACTTGTCCCGGCTGGTGAGCATGCAGCTGAGCAAGCACAAAGAAAAGAAATTCATCTGTGACCGGTACGTATATAAACTTGTGAAATGTTGAAATGTCTCGCAAAAAAATTAAATAAAATTTTTTATGGTTTTGCAGATGCTTGCACTACTTTGGATCCGTCGAGAAGTTGGAGGCCCATGCAGTGGACTGCGGGAATATGAATGACTGTGCCATTCTGCTGCCCAGCGAAGGCAACAATTTCCTCAGTTTCAAGAACCACTGCATGAAGGAGCGACATCCATTCGTGGTGTATGCAGATCTCGAGTGCATCATCGAGAAAACGGAAGACCGCATGATGGGTGATGCAGATTCTAAATTACACGCGTACCAGCAACATAAAGTGCATAGCATTGCATATTATATGCATTGTTCGTACAATACATCGCTATCGATATATCGATGTCGCCGCGACGCGGATTGTATTTCATGGTTCGTCAACGAACTAAAAAATTTTGCAGAGTTTGCCAAACCCATTCTAGCCAATAATGCTTCTATGGAAAAGTTGACGAAAGATCAGTGGATGACATTTCGCAATGCAACAAATTGTCATATATGCGAAGAGCCATTCGAGGCTGATGATGTACGAGTTCGCGATCATTGTCATATATCCGGACGGTTTAGAGGACCCGCACATTCGAAATGCAATTTAAAATATAGAAATGCGTTTTACATCCCCATAGTTTTTCATAATTTATCTGGCTATGATTCACATTTCATTATCATGGAAATAGCTGCCGCTTTCAAAGGTCACGTTGATGTATTACCAATAACTAAGGAAAAGTATATTTCTTTCACAAAAAATGTTGAAGATCCGGCTGAATCAGACTCGCGAAATCATATTAAATTGCGATTCATCGATTCATACAAATTTCTCAATACCAGTCTCGACAAATTAGCATCTTTTCTTAACACAGATCAATTAAAAATTTTACGATCCCAATTTGAAACATTATCCATTGAAGATTTTAATTTATTAACGCGAAAGGGTGTATTTCCATACGAATATCTTGATTGCGCGAACAAGCTGGAGGATCCGTGCTTACCACCGCGCGAGTCATTCTACAGTTCATTAACGGGTGAGACTGTATCCGAAAGCGATTACGCGCACGCCGAGACTGTTTGGCAACGTTTCGGGATTAGAACCTTGGGCGAATACAGCGACTTGTATTTGAAAACAGATGTCTTGTTATTGGCAGATATTTTTGAAAATTTTCGCGAAAGTTGTATCAAGAGTTACGGATTAGATTCAGCGCATTATTATACATTACCTGGTTTCACGTGGGATGCTATGTTAAAACATACCAAAATTACATTCGAATTGCTCACCGACGTCGATATGGTCATGTTTATCGAACGTGGTATACGCGGGGGTTTAAGTCAATGTTCCGGAAGATACGCACATGCTAATAACAAGTACATGTCATCTTACGACGCATCGGAACAGTCATCGTACTTGATGTATTTTGACGTGAACAATTTGTATGGATGGGCAATGTGTCAGCCCCTGCCATATGCTAAATTTCAATGGGTCGAAGATGCTGCAAATTTTGACGTGTCTTCGATCGCTGTCGATTCGCCCACGGGATATATTCTCGAGGTAGATCTGGAATATCCGCAACGTCTACACGACGCTCATGCTGATCTACCATTCTGTCCAACGCGTGCCAAACCACCTGGCAGCAGACAGGATAAGTTACTCGCGACATTATACAATAAGCAGCGTTACGTTATCCATTATCGCAACCTACAGCAGTGCACGCGACACGGTCTTCGTATTACAAAGATACATCGCGTGCTTCAATTCGCTCAATCTCCCTGGCTCCACGATTACATCGAACTAAATACACGGCTCAGAACAGCCGCGACAAACGATTTTGAGAAAAATTTATATAAATTGATGAACAATGCGGTATTTGGTAAAACTATGGAAAACGTGCGAAACCACGTGGATGTAAAACTTTTAACACATTGGGATGGACGTTTTGGTGCAGAGGCAATGATCGCGAAACCGAATTTCCACAGCAGAAGTGTTTTTTCGGAAAATTTAATAGCTGTTGAATTGCGCAAAGTCGAGGTGAAATTCAACAAACCGATATACGTGGGTATGTGCATTCTGGATATATCGAAAATTTGTTTGTATGAATTTCATCACGATTACATGTCTCCACTGCTAGCTCAAAATTGTAAAATTCTGTATACCGACACTGACAGCCTCATTTATCACATTCAATGCGAAGATATCTACGAGACCATGAAACGCAATATCGATAGATTCGACACATCCGATTATCTCATCGACAATACATATAATATGCCGCGCCTAAATAAGAAGGTTCCAGGGTTGATGAAGGACGAAAATAATGGTGCGATAATGACCGAATTCGTAGGTCTTAGAGCGAAAATGTATGCACTCCGCGTAGATGGTAAAAAAGATACGAAAAAGGCAAAAGGCGTCAAGACCAACATCATAGCCAGAACGATAACTTTCGACGACTACGCGGAGTGTTTGCAAAAGGAGATCGAAATGGTTCGCAGACAATCATGTATACGGTCTAAATTGCACAAAGTGTACACCATTTCCGAATCCAAAATCGCTCTAAGCCCATACGACGACAAGCGGTATATCGTACCCGATTCGATTGACACTCTACCCTGGGGACATTATAAAATTCCGCTATAAAATTCCTTTGTAAAAAAATATCATTGTAAAAAAGAAATTTTAAAACTTCATATCGATATGATGTATAGTTTCAGAGAAAAGTTGACAATAAAAATAGCCTTATGGAATATCCATGTATCTGGCAGCCCTATGATATCCAATTGTTCTATGAAGAATTACATATATTTATTTACTATCCGTGGGCTAATAATGAAATATACATAATTCTTCATAGAACAATTGGATATCATATGGTTGACTGAGACATTGATATTCCAGAATGCTATTTTTATTGTCAGCTTTTCTCCCTCGCTCTTTATGAAACTATACATCATATCGATATGAAGTTTTAAAATTTTGTGAGCGTGTTACAACAACATGATGTCATTGATGAAACTGGCAAATCTCTTGTTGATTGCGAACTGCCGGCATATGTCTTGAATGATTGGTAGCGACATTACTCGCAGCAAATGTTAAATAAATTGTACACATGTATTTATTTTATCCACACATTATTTTTATTTGTTCATGTATTATTATTATTATTTTACAATACATTATTGTTATTTATCCATGAATTGTGTGATTTATCAAACCCCAGCCACTTGACGTATACCTTATCCCCCTTCCTACGCAACACTTTTTCCACTAGATACACATCAGGATCAGCGACGCGTTGCAGCTCGTGTTCGTAGAATCCTCCGGCAACAGGTTTTCCACAGGAATCGACCAGCAGATACGTCGCGGGATTAGTTGCCTGTACTTTCGCTATCTTGAACACCTCCGTTGTCCAATTCGGTGTATAGCCTTTATCGAAGATGGTTTTAAATTTGCTCACGCGCACAAACTCGCCCAATTTGAATCTTGCTGGAGCAGCGATCTTTATGTTGCTGTATACGGTGGCTAGCAGCTTATCGGCGATCGCAGGGGTGACATCGCGAGGACGCATTTTGATGGTTCTATGTTTTCGTGCGTTATACTCTGCAAGTAGACGCGGTAGCGCATCGGTCCATTTATAGGTTCCATTGAGCGTAAACAGTTTCCACATATTGTTCTTCAAAGTTCGATTGAAACGTTCCACGACGGAGGCCTTCATCACCGAATACGTCGAATAATGATTAATGTCATGCTTTGTCAAGAGTTTCTGCACATCGGCGTTGTAAAATTCTTTTCCTTGATCGGTTTGCAAATTTTTCGGATATCGATCTTTAAATATCTTTGCAAACGCTTTAGTCACCTCAGCGCCACTTTTCGTCTTGAGCGGTAACGCCCATGCATACTTGCTCAGCACATCGATGACGGTGAGTATGTAGTGGTAACCTTGGTTGAATCGCGAGTATGGACGCATTTCTACAACGTCAGCTTGCCACAGATCATCGTATCCATGCACTATGACGCGCCTCCGTGGGAAGTGTCTTCGAGCTGGAGCATGCAATTCCTCAACAAGTTGTTGCTTCTTGTGGCTGTGGTTTTCTTCTTTACTCTTGGATTTCGATAATGACAGCATGTTTGATCGCAGAGGTGTCTTTGACACGAATGGTGCGATAATTATCGTGCACATGCATTATGTGCTCCCCATTGGTCCCAGGAAATTCTGAATAAGTTGCTGCTCCGTAGCAAAAGCGGTTATAGCCTCTTTAACTTTTCGATTTTCGTTGTCCTGCTGCGGAATAGAATTCGACGCCTGTGATATCTTTTGAACGCTGTTTTGCAACGTCAGCATATCTCTCTGAAACACGATCAGCTTCCTCTCTAATTCTTCCAGCTGCTCTCTCAAAAGTTTAATGCTCTTTTCCACGTATAGTTTATTGACGGCATCGGTGTCGACCGTGGGGTGAGCTACGCGTCGTATCTTGCGTGATTTTGCATCAAAGTCGGCACCGGTTACGCAAAGAGCGTTATCGCGCATATAATTTCGAAGCAAACCGTTCCATTTGTAATAGTCCATTGTAGCTGCTCCACTCTTCTCGAGCGATACCCCAAATTTGTTGATCGGCATCTCGATGCATACAGTGCACATCATGGGTGCGCGGTTTAATTTATAATGAGGCCTACCTCGCGGAGTTCCTCGATAATCGACAGAATTTCGTTGTCGTGTGAGTTGTTACCAGCCTGACGCGACGCTTCCAGCAAACGGAATCGGTCTACCAGCTCGTTGGGATCGTCCCAGTGCACGTAATCGATCTTGTTATCGTTTACCACCATGACTCGCGGTGCAGTTAGACCTTTCCCTGTCCTACTAACCGATACACGGGGGAGTAGCGGTGCAATTACATGTTTGTACTTGTATCCCTTGTTACCCAAAATGGGATTTTGAGCGATATGATCGCGTCTGTGAGCATTCGTCGTCAGCAGTATACTTTTGTATTTTTGTTTATCGGCATCAGTGTATGTGGTATCGTCGGGAATTCTCTTGAAAATCAGTTCGTAAAGACCAGGTGTTCCTCCGTATCTTACACCGTCGATGATTATATTGTCATCCTTGTCTATATCGAAAGCCTTATCCCCAAGCATCGTTCCGCTATCTCCAAAGTATACACCATACACATAGTCCATTGACGTATCCTTATCACTACTTAGGATTGCGTTCATATATTTTTGTCCCAGCGGACCGAAATGGTTGCGAAACGTTTCTTGTCCCTCGGATGTTTGGAGTTGTTGTCTAACAGATGTAGCCAACGACTCATCGGGACTAGTTTCGAAAACGTCATCATCAATGGTTGAGAGCGATTGTACATCGGGAAATGTATTTATTGGTGTGGAAGAAATCGTGGAATCGTTTGACGTGACATTCAACCGTTTCCGTTTCGATTGAACTGGTGTGGAGGTTACGAGTGATTTTTCCGATGATGTGTATGATCGTTTCCTCTTTGTCTTGTGCAATGTATTCCCTTTCGGATAGATTTTTGTTTTAGACGTTAATGTTTCATTCCCTTCGATGTTTGTGCTCGTCATCGGTAATGCGTCAGCTTCTGTCGCTGCGATATTTTCCGCGATATGTTTTAAGGGTTCGACAACAGGTTTAAAGTATCTCTCCAACGCGATATCTTCCTCCATCTTGCCAGTCTTCAAAGCCTGATGTTTCTTGCGAATGGCTTCGCTGGTTTTTGCAATTTCCTTCGCTATTCTCTCACGATCCTTAATCTCCAGACTATCGATATCAATCATCGTTGTACCGCAGACGTTGCTTTCCCACCGACGTGTCGACGACAATTGACCATCTCACGGTATCGCAAACTCGTTAAATCCCTTTCTATAACGTCCATTGGACATCGCGCTATCCTTGTCTATTACCATGAAACCATACTCCCGTTGCCAACAATTACGACACAACGCGCAGAAATCCTCGTAGGACATATCAGTGTTTACGTGATCGTTGTACACATGTTTCAAGTTGGTACCATCCTGCTTAAACAGAATCAATAGATTCGCATTGTCGCGTATAAGATGTTTGGGTATCTTTGCATACGTCTGACAGTGATAGAAGCAGTCAACGTTCGAGTGACGCCCCATTGCAAAGTATTCCCTTATCGTATCTTGCTTGTCACATGCCACGTCATCAAAGATAAAAATAGAATTCGGAAGTGATTCGCTCGGTGGGATGACGTCACTGTTATTCGAAAACGTAAAGTAGCCAATTTCATCTATCGGAGTCAATAAATTCTCCAAATACTGATATTTCGGCTGTTGTAACGACTTGGAATACACATACACGTTCTCGAAGCGGACACCGTGTGGACTTTCCAACAAACTCACCAACACGTTTGTCTTTCCGCAATTTGATGGACCGCAAATGAGGCAGCGGATAGTGTTTGGCAACATGCTACCGTGTCTGCGCATTGTTTTCGGACACATCACTCGCGATTTATCGTCAAAATTTGTCACGCGTATCGTTACAGGTTGCCGTACGAATCGCATCCTCTCCGCGAACTGTGAAAAAAAAATGATTTTGATACGTCGAAGCGGCGACGCGCCCTATTTATAGGTCCGCGCCGAAGCAAAACAGCGCAGTATTCCAAATGCTTCTGATCCTGTCGGATAATTGCGATATTCGAGACCTAACCTCTGAGCAGTTGAAATATATACCAAAGATTATTCTACTGCGAGAGTTTGGCAGACACATAGATCAGTTGTGGGACAGACTCCCCGAGCATATAAAAGCCGATCCTGAGGTTCAGCAGTATCGTCGGTGTCTTGAACATTATAATTGCCCTTAGCAGCGAACGCATATCGACGGTCCAGCACCATTGATTAAAAACTGTGGCGAATGTCGCCAACGAGAGTAAAGAAAGGTCATGGTTTGTTAAATCGGGTGATAAACGCGCTACCTATCGAATTACATATCCCGGGATATCAGTTTTGCGGTCCAGGAACTCATCTGGCAAAACGATTGGCTAGAGGTGATCAAGGCATCAATCCGTTGGACGCAGCGTGTCGCGAACACGATATTGCATATTCACGTAGCAACGATCTCGGTGAAAGGCACGCGGCAGATAAGGTACTCGCTGACAAAGCGCGAAAACGCATCGTTGCGCGAGACTCGACTCTGGGTGAAAGAGGTGCTGCTACGGCTGTTTGGGCAGCTATGAAGGCCAAGACGAAAATTGGGATGGGAATGAAAACAAAAACCTGCAAAAGGACTCCAAAGAAAGCACCGAAAAAACGGATTCTTCCAGTAGCAAAACGAGGTGGTATATTGCCACTTCTCCCGCTGCTAGGTGTACTCGGATCATTAGCTGGTGGAGCGGCAGGGATCGCCAAGGCGGTAAACGATAATAAGGCGGCGCAATATCAGCTGCAGGAAATGCAACGCCATAATCGCTCCATGGAAGGTCGTGGACTTTATCTCGCACCGTACAAGCGCGGACAGGGAATATCAAAACGAAAAAAAAAAAAAACGTCGAAAAGAAAATAAAAATGCCTGTCGGTGTAACTACCGATGCGCAATTGGAGGAGTTGGCAAAACGTTTGCATATTCCTTTCTTTAGGGGTGTTTTCATGCGCAATTCACTACCAGTCGGAGGAGTATGTCGAAATGAAAGCGGTATCGTAAATTTGGACAATGTCGAGGGACCGGGGACTCATTGGGTGGCGTATGCGAAGAGAGGATGTCGAGCTATATATTTCGACAGCTTCGGGAATCTTCGACCACCTAGGGAATTGGTACAATATCTGGATAAAGATGCTGTGAAAATCGAATACAATCAAACGTCGTATCAAAAGTACAATCAGAGCAATTGTGGCCAACTATGTCTACGCTTTCTACAAACGATCGGCACCAAATTTAAGGATTGACTTCCACCGCTCTGATTCAGTACTAGTGGAGCAGTTTCAGCGGAATATGTCGTTAACATTCACTCTAACCGGCAAGAGTAGCACCCTCGCGGTGAGCTACTTTCCACCCATAGATTTGAGCGACGATGATTACGAGCTTGGCCTAACAACCTTTGAAACTTATCATACAATACCGAACATCGACTCGAGCAACGATAAATTCTACTTCGCTGTAAACTATAACATCAACAGCAGCGTCGACACCAGTCATGAATACATTGCGATTCCCCACGGCTCCTACGAACTAGACGCCATTGCCAAATACCTGAAGCAGCGATTACTCGAACGATATCCTAAAAATCTCGATAACACCGATGACAACAACGATAGCGATGTGTATCCTATAGTGTTGCATCCCAACAACAACACCATGAAAAGTGAACTGTACTGCTCGTTCGCTGTAGATTTTACAAAATCCAACAACATTGGATCGCTACTGGGATTCTCGACGAATCGGATATTAGAACCTGGACGATGGCACGAATCGGACGATCCAATTAATATCATGAACGTGAACATTATTCGCATAGAATGTAGCGTGACCGCTGGCGCGTACAACAATGGGAAGCGTGTACATACGATACATGAATTTTCTCCGAGAGTCCCACCAGGATATAAGATATCGGAAACGCCTGCACAGATCATTTACCTTCCGATCACCGCACGGGTCATTACGGATCTAACGATACGCGTTGTGGATCAAGACGGACGGTTGCTCGATTTTCGAGGTGAAGAGATTACCATCAGACTGCACGTACGACGGTGTCAACGATAATACATGTGGCGCGAATGAAAGAAATGCTTGTGTTGAACGACTTCAGAAACACATTTCTTCCAAGTGAAATTGTTCGCAACAACAACAACAACAACAACAACACCTGCAACAGCTCTGATTACGCTAAAAAGAAGAGACTTAGTGCTGCGAACATTGCATTTTTGAAATCGTTGGGATTCATTGTGCCCATATAAGTTGAAAAAAAAAATGGCTGACATTCTAAGCCTTGGAGTGAAGCCGACGTTTGATAATCGCATCGTCAAGCTCGAGACTCACACGTACAACCCATACGTCAACACAACGTTTGGATATAGTGATGAGATAAGAATACCTATACAGCAGCAGGATTTATATACATTACCATGTGAAAGTTTCCTCTACGTGGAGGGGAAATTGGTGATAAATAAGCCAAACGATGCATCAACGACGACGTTGGGAAATAATTGCATGGCGTTCATATTTGATGAGATTCGATACGAGCTGAATGGTGTGGAGATTGATCGCAACAGAAACGTTGGAATAACTAGCACGCTTAAAAACTATGTATCGCTGACATCTGACGAAGACAAAAATATGGAGAATGCTGGATGGGGCGTGAAACGACACGATGGACTGATAGTGAAAAATCATTTCAATTTTTGCATCCCACTCAAATATTTGTTGGGATTTTGCGAGGACTACAAACGCATGATTATTAATGCACGTCACGAATTGATTTTAATACGATCGCGCAACGATAACAATTCTCTAATAGGATCGCCGATGTTGGAACCTGAAATTGAATTATATAAAGTGCAATGGCGAATGCCTCATGTGACGCTGAACGATGTTAATAAGCTATCGTTGCTGCATGCTTTGGAAAGTGGACAAAACCTGAGCATTAGTTTTCGCTCGTGGGATCTGTACGAGTATCCTCTCTTACAGAGCACAACCAAGCATTCGTGGGCCGTGAAGGCAGCTGCACAGCTGGAGAAGCCGCGATATGTTATCTTTGCTCTACAGACTGCTCGAAAGAATGTGATGGCCGAAGATGTTACTAAGTTTAACAATTGCAAATTGACTAATGTAAAACTTTTTCTCAACTCGGATTTTTATCCATATGATGACTTGAACTTGGACTTTGACAAGAATAAGCATGCCATCTTGTTTCACATGTATACACATTTCCGTAAATCGTATTATGGACATAGTTGCAACGAGGCGTTATTCACTGTGGCTGAATTTTTACAATTTGGTCCTCTCGTGGTGATTGATTGCTCGCGACAAAATGAGTCGATTAAAAATGGTACCGTGGACGTGCGCATAGAATTTGAGTGTAAAGAGAATGTACCTGCAAATTCTACGGCCTACTGTCTGATTCTGCACGATCGGGTGGTTGAATACAATCCGCTAACAAACGTGGTGCGCAAAATAAATTAAATTGTCATACTACTTGCCCGCCCTCTCCTGTATCAAATTCGTACAACAATTTCATTCTAAAAATCGAGATGTTTTACGAGAAAGACTGCATTCTCTCATCTGTCTTGGAAGCGAGCAGACCTCTAAAATTATATCGACAATGGTTGTACCAACATTTGTTGACCTGCAAGGATTCATTGTCGATGGAAGATTTGTCATCAAGGAAGTGGCTGTCCTACGAATGGGAACAATTCTCTCGCACTATATTTTTGGGAGTTCGATGCCGCAATATCTTCTTACGAAATCTGACAAATCAAGCATCCGATGGTTGATTGCAAAACATCATGGACTACGGTGGGACGATGGAGACGTTCCGTACAGTATGGCTAAACAGCTGATTACCAAAGCTGTAGCTGATGCGATCGACGAAGAAGATGACGAATCCCATATCGTATACGTTAAAGGGTTGCAGAAACGCGATTGGCTTGCGGATTTCCTCGATGAAAATACGAGAGCGGATGTAATCATCGAGACGCTGGACATTGACTATGAGGATATCAAATCTCTAAATAAGCTAAATGTAGTTAATACTCTGCGATGTGGCAGACACGCGAAGCATTGCGCAATGCAAAATGTATTTAAAATATTCAACTGGTGGTCTAAACACCAGAGAGAATTGCATAAATAAAATATAATCATTTTTTAATGCATAAATGTTTTTTTCTTCACCCTCCCCAGCCTCCTTAATTAATTATTATGTATATGTGGTTCGATACACGTTCAAAGTGGTATCATATACGTTCAATACATGTTCAATAGATGTTCAAAGTGGTTCGACACACGTTCGATACACGTTTGATAGATGTTCAAAGTGGTTCGATACACGTTCGATACATGTTCAAAGTGGTTCGATACACGTTCGATACACGTTCAAAGTGGTTCGATACACGTTCGATAGATGTTCAAAGTGGTTCGATACACGTTCGATACACGTTCAAAGTGGTTCGATACACGTTCGATACACGTTCAAAGTGGTTCGATACACGTTCGATACACGTTCAAAGTGGTTCGATACACGTTCGATACACGTTCAAAGTGGTTCGATACACGTTCGATACACGTTCAAAGTGGTTCGATACACGTTCGATACACGTTCAAAGTGGTTCGATACACGTTCGATACACGTTCGATACACGTTCAAAGTGGTTCGATACACGTTCAGAGTGATACGATTCACGTTCGATTTACGTTCAGAGTGGTTCGATACACGTTCGATACACGTTCAGAGTGGTTCGATACACGTTCGATACACGTTCAAAGTGGTTCGATTCACGTTCGATTTAGGAATGATCAGTGAATAATTCGAAGAAGAAGATGGTTAGAGAATAATTCGAAGAAGAAGATGGTCAGCGAAAATGCATGTGGAGCACATAGAAGGAGAGGGTGGCTAGTGAAGAAGAAGAAGGTGAAGAACAAAGGCATCTTACTTTGCAACGTATGCAGCTTTAGGCATGGGTGACAAATTGTATGAACGCTGTGGGACCAGTTGCTCATCAAACTCGACGACTGTCAGTCGCATTGAAAGATTGTGCAATTTTGTGTTTTGTTACATACAATGGGTGTGGAACGGATTGCGCCGGAGTGCGACCCCGAGGTATGTACAAAACAATATTTTTAACACTTGTCGCGTTTAATTTTTTAAATCGAGTGAGCTCAAATCATATGATCGCGTCAACGTGGGTTTTCTATGTCTAGCGTTCGCCACCGCCGTCACCTACGTGGTCAGAGGATTGGGGAGAAGTACCGTCGCCGCCTCCGCCGCCGCGATGGTCGCCGCAGCCGTCGCCGCAGTCGTCGCCGCCTTCGTCGCCACCACAGGTTGGTAATACTTTACACTGTTTTATGTTTAATATGTTTAATATGTTTAATGTATTAAAATTATATCAACGTTTGTATCTGTGTTGTAGGACATGCATTTCATGCTTGATGTGTGGCTGATGGAGGAGGAGGCGGCAGATGTTGTTGAGCCGCCGCAAGTGGTATGTATCACACTGCATTGCTTTGTGTGTTTTATGTTTAATATGTTTAATATGTTTAATGTGGTAATATTATATCGATGTTTGTGTTTGTATTACAGGAACATCGAATGCGGCGACGTTTGAGGGCCGCGCGGTCGCGGCCATATTCGAGGCGTCGTCCGTCACCCCCATCACCCCAGTCGCCCTCTTCGCCCCCGTCGCCGTCGAGGATCGACGTGCGACGGGTGCCGCAACCTGCATCGCCATCATCATCACCGCCACCCCCCTCGCCGCCATCGCCACCCTCTCCTTAGTTTTTTAATTTTTACATTTTTTCTATTTTTTCATTTATTTTATTTTCATTTTTATATTTTCTTTTTTCTTTTATTTTATTTCACATTCTTTTATATTTTTATTATTATATATATATTCTTTTTATATTGTATTCTTTTCTTTATTATATTTATATTTATATTTTTTAATTTTATATTCTATTTTATTCTATTTTTCTTTTTTTATTTCATATTCTTTTATATTTTTATTATTATATTTATATTCTTTTTTATATTGTATTCTTTTTTATTATATTTATATTTATATTCATTTAATTTTAAATATATATTCTTAAACCTATATTATTTCTCCCATTTATTTACCCGTCTTCCGCCTCACCACATAATTTTAAGATTCTACGTTTCTAAATTATTATTTCTCTGCGTTGGGGGGAAGTATCTATTGATTTGTAAAAAGTATTCGGAAAATATTTGGGGAAAAAAATTTCTGGGGCTGGATCGAGTCTGAAAAAAGATTTTTCATACAAGACCCGGCCCCAGAAATTTTTTTAGAGGGAGGGGATGACCCTCGGTGGAAATTTTCGGGGGTGGGTCCGACGTGGAGAGGCCTCCGCGGCGGCTCGGCCTGGACTGATCCCCTCCACGATTGCGGCTTCCCCCACTCCGCGGCTCATGCGCGCGCAATCGGTCATCCACTCCCCGCTTCCCCCACTACCCCCCGCGCCCATGTTTCCCTCCACCGCACTCCCCCGCGCGCCCTCACTTCCCCCCGCCCCCGCGCTCCCCTCAGAGGACCTGCGTTGGAATCCCCATTACCTTACTACTAAAGTGTCATTCCTTATACATACCGACCTAGCGTCAAGTTTATCTCTACTACTATTTCTTTTCGACCAAGCGTCTATTACTATTTCTTTTCGACTAAGCGTCTATTACTATTTCTTTTCGACCGAGCGTTAAATGCTATTTTCTTTCGTTCGAAACGATATTTCGAACTCTTACCGATCGGAGCGATATATACATAGGTTAGTTAATTTTCTGTTCGATCGACTTAGCGTCACGAGCGAAAATCGAATAATATTCTGTTTAACCGACCAACGAGTCGTTACGTAATCATTTTCGTTCCGTTACAGCAGAGTTGGGCATAATCAATTACATTTGTAATTGATTATGTAATCAATTACTTTCATTGCAATTACAAAGTAATTCCGATTGAAAAGTAATTGCAATTACATGTAATCCATTTAGCAATTACATTATAATTTGCAATTACATGTAATTTTAATTACAATTACAATTACAATTGTAATTTTGTAGAGCAATTGCAGTGTAATCCCAATTACAATTGTAATTGTGCAGAGGAATTACATTGTAATCACAACTACAATTGTAATTGTGCACAGCAATTACATCGTAATTGTCAGATGTAACTGTGGGGCAATTACAATTACAATTACAATTGTAATTGTGCAAAACAATTACAATTACAATTACGATTACAATTGGCGAATACTTGTTGCTGCGAAGACAATAGCATTTTTTAAAGGTTTGCTATAGATGCCGACATCTTAGTCAGTCATGACTTCGTCAAACTGGTGTAAAAATTGTAATTTCAGTACAGGATCATAAATTGTAAACAAATTAAAAGCATTTATGATACCGCCTATAATAATAAATTAATAACAAAAAATGAGAAACAGAATAATTTCTTTAGAAAGAAATATTAAATTTTGTATTTGTTAATATCTTGCTCTTAAAAATAATAATATACCTACTTTATATCATTCGAGGAATTTTCTTTCATTCCATTTAAACTTCATAATGAATGAACGCACGACCGGATACGGTCAACCGGTCCCTAGAAATACTATTTTGATGGTATGTGATTTTCGGCAACAGAGGTACTGAAAGATGCGCTAAACACCATTAAATACCAAAAAAAAAGAGAACAATTACATAGGTAGCTGGCTAACTTTGCAAGAGAACTTGAATTAACGTTGGAACTGCAGTTACAGGATTTGTAGTGTAATACTTCAGGACACTTGGGGCATATTTTCCCGGTATCCCATTGAGTCCATCTTTTACAATTCACACATATTTGTTTATGGATTAGGGACTACAGGTAAGGTAACCCTAGTATAAAGCGAATATTCCGATCGATAAAAATGCCGCGTTAAATCACGTTATGCGAGACTCACAATCAGATCTAATAGGAAAAACGGGGTTAGGTTCCAATTTTCCCATTGTATGTACGCCGCAATGTATTTTAAAAAATGTACTAAAAAGTGAATGGATAAAAATTTAAAAATTTCAAGACCGCGTTATATCGAAATAGTGTGCATTATACGAGGGTTCTTACTTCAATTTCCGAACAGCGTTATATTGAAACCGCATTGTTCAACGCTGTTCTCCCATCAAATCACTCCAAAAATAGGTAATTTTCAGTATTTTATTTAAAAAAAAAACGTAAACGTCATAGTGTTAAAAAACGTTTTAGGCTGTATTTGTATATCATTTAAGATAATAAAAAAATTTGCATATTTTATCTAATATGTATTGCTATCCAAATAATTCTACAAGGCGTTATAAATTTCGCAGATGAACTTTTTTTGTGACACCAGGACAGTCACAGCCACCAAGAGACAGCAACACATATTAGATAAAATATACAATTTTTTTTATTATCTAAAATGATGTACAAACACAGCCTACAAAGTTTTCTAACATTACGACGTTTACATTTTTTTTAAATAAAATCGTAAAAATGACCTATTTTTCCAGTGATTTGATGGGAGGGTACCGTTAAGTACCGCGTTATATGTTTGTACGACGGTTACTTGTATTCGAGGACAGGTAAACAAAAGCTTATATGCGGTTTACATAAGAAAAATGCCATTAAATATAGAAAATATTGCAGACGTCATGAGATATTAATGAAATAAGTTTCAGGTTAGGTTGGAATAGCCGTTTCTCGAGTAAATGATAGCGGTAGCGACAGTCGACATATACAGGGTGTCTTTCCTGTACTTGGCGTCGAGACGCTACCGCGTCTCTAGATTATTTTGGTTAACATCGTACTTGTATATTAAATTACTTTTTACCGTTTTAAGATATTCCTTCGAATCAAAAGCGATATCTTTATAAGTATGTATACGTATCGTTGTGTTACAATGTCTTTAAAATTGTTCAGTGCATCGTTGCTGCAACAAAGTGTGCTGTATTCTACCGCAGCCGCTTCTATTCGCCTTAACGATATCTTAACGATATTGTCGATATACCGTTAAGTATCAATAAGATATCGATAATCTATCTATAATCGATAGTCACACCTCTAGATCCAACGCGATTCAGCAGTTTTTTATACGTGGCGGCTTATGGGCAGCCGCGTCTGATCGGCGTTGGATCCGCTGCCGCCGCGATGGATTCGCAGCACTTTACTAAACGCGGCGGTATATGAGTTTGTTCACATCAACGCGAAACATTTCCGCATTGGTTTGGGTGTTGCCTATAAAAGTCGTTCTCCGACAGTCACTCTCGGACGTAGTGTCCACTTGTGAGAAATACTATCAAGAACTGCTCGCGCGAGTTTTACTCTCAAGTGAACACCTACTTATAAACTATACAGGGTGTCCCAAAAATGTCGCGTTTCCTTGAAGGGGGTGACTCAGGGGGTGATTTGAAACAACTTTTTCCTTAGCGAAAATATTGTCCGAAGCTTCGTTAAGGAGATATTAAGCAAAAACCCCGACCAATCAGAGCGCGCGCCTTCCGCCTGAGTTCCCGCGGTAGCGTTGGCTACGAGGTAGGCGACCGCGCTTGTGCTACGAACGTACGAACAAGCAAGTCGGCATGCATCGAAGGAAACCGCGTTACACAGTTTTTTTTTAAAGCAGAATCTTAAATAAGAATAATTTGAAGTGAGAGGACAAGAAGTACGTAAATTTCGTTTTTAAATAAGGCATAAACGAAAAGGTAACGTAACAGAAAATGTACGACAAGTGATCGTAATTCGTTATTGAGGTAAAAATCCGTAGTTTAAGAACGGCCAACACAACTAAATTTAAAAAATAATATTAGGTGTATGAATAAATTCTTTCCGACTGGAATTTCTATCGCGGTGGTATTCAGAAGCTGCCAGAAAAATGGCAAAAGGAAATGAACAATAATGGAAATTATTGCGATGATCGAGTTGTTTTCATATTTTTTAAATCGAACTGTTATTGTACCCTAAAATCGGAAAGAATTTATTTTCACACCTAATAATCACCAATAAATTAAATAAAACTCACCCTTTCGGACATTCCTTTCCTTGCTTTTCTTCCCTTTTCGGAAACCTGTGTCACTGGGTCACTGTACCGATCCTGGTTATCGGTGGACGAAAAGATTTATGGTTGGGTAGCGCCCAGTGCTCAGCTGATCACACTGCGTCCGGGTCAATGTACCGAATATTCACTTCACTGCACGGCTACTAACACTGATCACTGAATTTATTTTTCACGGAACCTATTGTCCCTACGTTATAAAAATTGGTGGCTGCGAAAGGGGCTGATTACTGTTAATTACTGGGACGAGATTACTACTATTACCCGGCGAAAAGAAAACTCGTGACAGACTGTCTCGGGCTGTGCAGTCCGCTGTTGTGACGATTGGTCGAGGCACCTATTTGGGCACACTTTTAAAGACGGGACACACGTATTTTGGTTATTGGCTGAAGTTGCCACATACATTGTCGCACCGCGCGACAAAAAGATCGAACGAAACACGAGATCGAGTGGGATAGAGCGATTTGACCAAGCGTAGCCTACGCTTTTGTTTTGACGATCGTCGGTCGGATCCGTATCTGATCGCTGCACAGCAGCGGACTGCACAGCCCGAGACAGTGTGCCACGAGTTTTTTTTTCGCCAGGTAATAGTAGTAATCTCGTCCCCTTCGCGGCCACCAATTTTTATAACGTACGAACAACATGTTCCGTGAAAAATAAATTCAGTGATCAGTGTTAGTAGCCGTGCAGTGAAGTGAATCTTCAGTACATTGACCCTGCGATCAGCTGAGCACTGGACGCCGATGACCAGGATCGGTACAGTGGCCGAGTGACACAGGTTTCCGAAAAGGGAAGGAAAGCAAGGAAAGGAATGTCCGAAAGGGTGAGTTTTGTTTAATTTATTGGTGATTATTACGTGTGAAAATAAATTCTTTCCGATTTTAGGGTACAATAACAGTTCGATTTAAAAAATATGAAAACAACTCGATCATCGCAATAATTTCCATTATTGTTCATTACCATTTGCCATTTTTCTGGCAGCTTCTGAATACCACCGCGATAGAAATTCCAGTCGGAAAGAATTTATTCATACACCTAATATTATTTTTTACATTTAGTTGTGTTGGCCGTTCTTAAACTACGGATTTTTACCTCAATAACGAATTACGATCACTTGTCGTACATTTTCTGTTACGTTACCTTTTCGTTTATGCCTTATTTATAAACGAAATTTACGTACTTCTTGTCCTCTCACTTCAAATTATTCTTATTTAAGATTCTGCTTTAAAAAAAAAATGTGTAACGCGGTTTCCTTCGATGTATGCCGACTTGCTTGTTCGTACGTTCGTAGCACAAGCGCGGTCGCCTACCTCGTAGCCAACGCTACCGCGGGAACTCAGGCGGAAGGCGCGCGCTCTGATTGGTCGGGGTTTTTGCTTAATATCTCCTTAACGAAGCTTCGGACAATATTTTCGCTAAGGAAAAAGTTGTTTCAAATCACCCCCTGAGTCACCCCCTTCAAGGATACGCGACATTTTTGGGACACCCTGTATAAAGGAAGCGGTTCAATCTCCTAGACACATTGAGTAAAAGATATGTATTTTGGAAGTAATGTCTTAATAAGATTGTCGGTTTGTTCAATTGTAACTACGATCAAATAGTTACACTTTAATAATAAGTATGGAATTGTTTTGCACAATTGCAATTACGATGTAATTGCCCTGCAAAATTTCGATTACAATTGCAATGTAATTACTCTCCAATGTAGTTATCCTGCACAATTACAATGTAATTGTCCTGCACATTTACAATTACAATTTTAATTACATTGTAATTGTCCCGCACAATTACAATTACGATGTAATTGTCCTCCACAATTACGAATGCAATTACAATTACAATGTAATTGTCCTGCACAATTACAATTACAAATACAATGTAATTGTCCTCCACAATTACAATTACAATGAAATTGCCCTGCACAATTACAATTACAATTACAATGTAATTGTCTTGCACAATTACAATTACGAACTATGTAATTGTAATTGATCAAGACAATTACATGTGGCAATTGCAATTGTAATTGTGGTCAACAAAATTAACGATTACGGAAAGTAATCTGTAATTGAATTACACAATTACATTTCAATCGTAATTTGTAATTGTTTGGGATTGGCCCAAACGGCCACGGGCCAAGCCGGCGCGGATTCCCTGCCGATTCCGCGCGCGATTCAAACCGGCGCCGCGACCAAGGCGACGCAACCAAGTCGCGATATGCACGATCGCGGTGATGAGATCGGTCGGGCCATCTGTTGACGCGCACCTCACCTAATTGGGCAGCTGTCGCGCTTCATCGCGTGACAGGCTTTGTTACGCCGGTGACGTCTTCGTCCGACTTGGGACGACCAGCTGTTGGGTGGGGTGCTGACGTCACAGAGTTCGGCGAAACGGCCGATCCATCACCGCGATCACTCTCTCTCTTCTACGAATCGTGCTCGCGATAACAAGTATCTTTAAACTCTCGTACTCGAGTTCCGCTGGAACGTTCCAGTAAATTCGTGAACGGCCTGTTCGAGCTAACCGCGGCTTTCGCGTACTCGTGTGCTATACGAAATAGGAACACTTTTGTGATCAGTATAATTAGACTAACTTGTAATATATTTGTGAAAACGTCGTGTAAATATACAGTGTTCGTGACCTTAGACTAAACTTAACGGCTACCCTTAAAGACTACCTTATACTCTATTCTACGTCTAAATCTAAGTCTTACTCTCGAGCGTACGATCTTCGACGCGTCGAGTCCGCAACATTTGGTCCTTCGAGCCGGATACCGGGTAATCGCGAAAACGTGCGAGTGACCGGTTCCAGAACCTTCTACGGTGACCACGTGGTGATCGCGCTCCGCTCTCGAGCTGCACGATGGCCGACAAGATTAACGCCCAAATCGAACTCTTCCACTGTTTATCCCGTGTCTACGAGAATCTGAAAAAGAAAGGTGCGGCGAAAATTACTAGCTGAATGATACAGTCGCGGCTGAACATGCTGGACAATTATTGGACGCAGTTCGCGACTCAGCACGCGGCTATAACGGAGTTGCGAACTGCCGAACTGGAAAAGCATGAATATTTTACGAAGGATTGCTACAGCATAGCTGAGGAGGTGTTCATGGACCAGCAGGCCCAGCTTTTGGACCTGCGAGAGGAGCGCCTCGGGACGCTGCCCCACGCCGCAAACACGACGCTGCCGTCGGGACACGCAGAGGGCGGCGAGCTTCGACAACGCGCGTTGCTGCCACGCATCAACCTCCCGACCTTCGACGGACGATACAGCGAATGGGCTCCGTTTCACGACCTATTCGTATCGCTCGTGATCCAGGACTCGTCGTTAAAGAATGTCGACCGTTTTCATTACCTTCGGGGCTGCCTGAAAGGCGAGGCGGCCGATCTAATACGCAACATCAAAACGACCGAGTCCAATTTCAAACGCGCCTGGACTACGCTCCAGGAGCGCTTCCAAAACAGGCGTCGCTTGGTACGCTCGCAGATGGTGCGTCTCTCTGACCTCCAGCCTGTCAACAAGGAGTCGTCCGTGGAACTGAAGCATTTGTACTATGTTACGTGGGACGTCGTCGACGCACTCGCCGACATGGGACGGCCAGATCCCGCAGACTGGATTGTCCATTTAACGGTGGAAAGGTTGGACATTCAATCGCGCCGTGAGTGGGAAGCCGCTCTAGGGTCCTCCACGGAACCGCCTACCTTGGATGAACTGAAGAAATTTATCGACGCCCGCATCCATAGCGTGGAGGCACTGGAGGAACGTCGCGGCGATCGAAGAGAAGCCGGGAACGATAAGCGAACCGGTACCAAAGCCGCTCAGGTGCATCAGATCGCCGCTGGGCGAGAATCTGCCAAGACGTGTGGACTGTGCAAGGGTTCTCACTACCTGCTCTTCTGCTCCCACTACCAGGGGAAGTCGCCATTCGAGAGGAAGGAGGCGCTCTCATCGTTGCAGCGCTGCCTAAACTGCTTAGGTAAGCATAAACTTAGCGACTGCCCGTCCAATAAACGATGTCAGAAGTGCGCAGAAAACCACCACACCTCTATCCACGAGGCTTGCGAGGCGACAGACGAGGCTACGGTCCAACACGTGACTCATCTCGGAACCTCGCGGACCGTGATCCTAGGAACGGCACGGGTGCGCGCTTATACGCCAGCTGGCCAGTACGCCGTCATCCGAGCCCTAATCGATCCTGGTAGCGAGGTCTCGCTGATTTCCGACAAGCTGGTCAAACGACTGGATCTCAAGCGCCAGCAGGCTCGTCTCCCATTGGCCTTCGCGGGTGGGATGCGCTCACGCAGCACCCGCGGACTAGTGTGGCTCGAGGTAACCTCAGACCAGGACCAGCGCCGTAACGTACGAATCCCTGCCTTTGCCTTGGCTAACTTGTCGAGCTATAAGCCCCGGGCACTCCCGGACTTGACCCACTGGACTCATCTACAAGGGCTGCAATGGGCCGACCCTCTTCAAACTAGGCAGGATCCTGTGGAGTTGCTGCTGGGGGCGGATGTCTACAATGAGATCCTGCTGGACGGCGTTCGCAAGGGACCTCCAGGCTCGCCGCTGGCCCAGGAGACGATTTTCGGCTGTATACTTACTGGGGGGGTCAAGGGGACTCATGGCCCTCTACCCGAGCAAATAAGCCCTACGGTGCAGTTTGTTTCAGTGCATGCGGACTTGTCAAGCATGCTGGAAAGGTTCTGGGAGCAGGAGGAGGTCCGGGTGAAGCCTACCTTGACACTCGACGAGCAGGCATGCGAGGAGCATTTTCTCGCAACTCATAGACGCACGTCCGAAGGCCGATTCGTCGTCCGACTGCCCTTCAAGAGTAGACCGGAGCTGGGCCCATCGAAACCTGCAGCGCTGCACACGCTGACGTCGATGCAGAGCCGATTCCAACGTGACGCTGAATTCTATAGAGCTTACAAAAAGTTCATGCAGGAATACGAGGACCTTGGACACATGCAACTAATCAAGCGGCCTCGGAACGGCTCAGAGCACTACTTACCTCACCATGGGGTCATGAAAGCAGCCAGCACGACAACGAAGCTTCGCGTCGTGTTCAACGGGTCCAGGCCAACCAGCTCTGGTAAGTCGCTCAACGACTTCTTTCATATCAGTGCCAATTTGTTACCAGTACTAGCTGACGTCCTGGTGCGCTGGCGGCGGCACCCTATTGCCTTCGTCGCCGACGTAGAGAAGATGTACCGACAGATTGTGGTATACCCGGACGACCGGGACTATCAACGAATAGTCTGGAGCAAGGGCCCTGGGAAACAAGCAAAGGACTTCCAATTATGCACAGTAACGTACGGATTGGCGTGTGCACCGTACTTGGCTTTACGATGTCTGCAACAGCTAGCCAAGGACGAAGCCACACGGTATCCGGCCGGGTCCCGAACGCTACTATCCGACGTTTACATGGACGACGTCCTGACCGGAGCCCCCACTCTCGAGGAAGCCAGCAGACTCCAAGGGGAACTGGCTCGTCTCTGCAAGGCGGGCGGGTTTCAGCTTCGTAAATGCGCCTCAAATTCACAACATTTCTTACGAACGATCGCTAGCGACGACCTGGGGACCTCACGCCAATGGGACACGGGCACCCCACACAGCGTACTGGGCATTCAGTGGCTTCCTGAAGACGATCAGTTCCAGGTCCGTTGCTTACAAGACTGTTCGTCGACGAGAGTCACGAAGCGCCTCGTGCTCAGTCAAGCAGCTCAGATCTTCGACCCCTTGGGCTGGCTGGCGCCTGTCACTGTGAGGGCAAAAATATTCATACAGTCACTTTGGCTACTTAAGACGGACTGGGACGAACCTCTCGCGGCAAGGGAGGAACGCCTGTGGATAGAGTTCATCAGTGACCTACCTGCCCTATGCGGAGTGCAAATCCCACGCTGACTGGGATTGACGTCGGCCAGACAAACCGTCGAAGTCCATGGGTTTTCGGATGCCTCCGAACGGGCATTCGCTGCCGTGATCTACCTACGGATCAGTGAGGACAGCAGCCAGAAGCGGATCAGTTTTATTAACGCTAAAACGAAGGTATCCCCGCTCAAGCGAGTGTCGCTTCCGAGGCTCGAGCTGTGCGGCGCTCATCTACTAACCCGACTGACCGCTCGAACGCTGGAGGCACTGGAACTGCGGGTCGACGGTGTGCACCTGTGGACAGACTCGCTGGTCACATTGGGTTGGATCCAATCGCACTCGAGCAGGTGGCAAACGTACGTGGCCAATAGGGTAGCGGATATCCAACACACTCTCCCTGATGCCCGGTGGCATCACGTGCGAAGCCAGGACAATCCGGCGGATTGTGCCTCGAGAGGTTTGTCACCTACGGAACTGGTTAACCATCCGTTGTGGTGGACGGGACCGACGTGGCTCGCTGTAACGGATCACTGGACCGGCGAAGCATTTCCGACGCCCGACCAGGACCTGGAGGAGCAACGACAGATCCTACACATTCAGTCAACAACGGAAAGCGAGGTAAGCATTTACCTGGCCCGTTTTTCAAACTTCCGTCGCCTTCTTAGGGTAACTGCCTGGTGCTGTCGATGGCTGCGCAAGCATCAGGGCGCCCGGACGCCGTACCTAGTCGGCCAAGAGCTCCAGGATGCGCAACACCGGCTGGTGCGACTGGCGCAGGGGCAGTATTTTGACCATGAAATCGGCTGTCTCCAAGCCAAACGGTCAATCCCGAACAAGAGCCGCCTCCTGCGCCTCAATCCTTTCCTGGACGCGGACGGCATCCTGCGTGTCGGCGGGCGGCTGCAGCACTCGCTGCTTTCCTTCAACCGCAAGCATCCCGTCATCCTGCCCGATGATTCCCATCTGGCCAAGCTCTGGATCGACGAGAGTGACCGACGCTGTCTGCACGGAGGCATCCAGCTCACGTTGTCCACCCTACGTCAGCAATGTTGGATTCTGCGGGGACGACCGATGGTGAAGGCGTTCATCCACCGCTGCCCCACCTGCGTGCGTTGGAAGGGCAAACACGTGAACCAGCTTATGGGTAATCTCCCCTCGGTTCGCGTAACCCCAGGCCGACCCTTCTTGCGCGTCGGCAGCGATTATGCCGGGCCTGTGCTTTTACGTACCAGTAAGGGGCGTGGTCAGCGCGCATACAAAGGCTACATTGCCCTCTTTGTTTGTTTGGCTACTAAGGCAGTTCACTTGGAGGTGGTGTCGGACGGCACGACTGACGCATTCCTCGCTGCGCTGCGCCGATTCATCGCTCGCCGGGGTCGATGCAGCCAGATCCTGAGTGACTGCGGCACTGTATTTGTGGGAGCGGATAGGGAGCTACGGGCCCTACTCCAAGCCGTCAACTCGAGTCAACTCCTGGACACTGTGGCTTCGGAGGGGATTGAGTGGACCTTCAACCCACCGGCGGCGCCGCACTTCGGCGGAATCTGGGAGGCGGCAGTCAAATCCGTCAAACACCACCTCCGTCGTGTAATAGGCGAGCACAAACTCACCTACGAGGAAATGGCCACGCTCCTCAACGAAATCGAGGCTTGCTTAAATTCGCGCCCCCTTCAGGCACTGTCCGACGATCCCGAGGACCTCAATGTACTTACGCCCGGTCACTTCTTGATCGGGGAGGCCCTCACCGCGCTGCCGGAGCCGAATGTCGAGGAGCTCCCGGTAAATCGGCTCTCCCGGTGGCAACTCATACAGCGAATGCAGCAGCACTTCTGGCGTTTATGGGCGCGCGACTATTTGAACACGCTGCAAACGCGTGGGAAGTGGACGCGTGCCCAACCGCCCATTAAAACAGGCGACTTGTGCCTGATCAGAAACGAATTGCAGCCGCCCTCCAGGTGGCCGCTCGCGCGCGTGACGCAAGTACATCCGGGGTCAGATGGCCTCGCGCGAGTGGTCACGCTCAAAACAGCACTGTCTGCCTTCACGCGTCCGATACACAAGATTATACTTCTACCGCGCGACGACGCCGCCGAATCCGACTCTGGGAGTTCCTTGAACCACAGTAATCGCGATATCAATTCGGGCAATCACTAGCTTGTATTATGAGCTAATTCGCCGAAACGCGTTACAACGTGTAACAGATCACCTACCGTGTGCCGTCCACGCCCAAACGAGGAGCGCCCGCGAACGGGCTTCGACGTATGTTACCGCTTGATGACATCCTCGCGTACTAGCACTGATGCACTTTGCACCGACAATCGCCACTCGTTACTAACCGGCACTTTACGTTTCTTGCAGACACACATAACTTCAAACGGGACATTCCCATTCATTTCCGACCTCCCCAATACAGTTACGCTAGCACGTACAGCACTGGGCACCGCTGAATGACTCGCCTCAGCCAATGGACAGCTAGCTAATTTGTCATACTGACAAAGGCGGGCGGGAATGTTTGGGATTGGCCCAAACGGCCACGGGCCAAGCCGGCGCGGATTCCCTGCCGATTCCGCGCGCGATTCAAACCGCCGCCGCGACCAAGGCGACGCAACCAAGTCGCGATATGCACGATCGCGGTGATGAGATCGGTCGGGCCATCTGTTGACGCGCACCTCACCTAATTGGGCAGCTGTCGCGCTTCATCGCGTGACAGGCTTTGTTACGCCGGTGACGTCTTCGTCCGACTTGGGACGACCAGCTGTTGGGTGGGGTGCTGACGTCACAGAGTTCGGCGAAACGGCCGATCCATCACCGCGATCACTCTCTCTCTTCTACGAATCGTGCTCGCGATAACAAGTATCTTTAAACTCTCGTACTCGAGTTCCGCTGGAACGTTCCAGTAAATTCGTGAACGGCCTGTTCGAGCTAACCGCGGCTTTCGCGTACTCGTGTGCTATACGAAATAGGAACACTTTTGTGATCAGTATAATTAGACTAACTTGTAATATATTTGTGAAAACGTCGTGTAAATATACAGTGTTCGTGACCTTAGACTAAACTTAACGGCTACCCTTAAAGACTACCTTATACTCTATTCTACGGGTAAATCTAAGTCTAACTCTCGAGCGTACGATCTTCGACGCGTCGAGTCCGCAACAGTAATTTGTAATTAGATTACATTTTGCCCAACTCTGCGTTACAGTCTCACGACACCGCGTCGTACTTGTTCAAAAATCAAACCAATTCTTTGAATAAACCATTTCTGTTATTTATTGTTAAAAGAAGGACTCTAGTTTCATGAAATTCATTTCTTTATCGCACGCCACCCGAACCAATCCCACCATTCTACGAGTAACCGCTCTACTTGTGGAATCCCCTGTAATTAACGGCAACGTCTCGTTCGAGAACGTTACACACTGCTGCTCAGCGTAACACAATCGCTCAACGCGCGTGACTACCACTGTCGGCACCGCGCGTTTTGCCAAACTATTTCGCTTCTGTATTGAAAACGAAATGTGACTTATCACATCTGTTGATGCTTTCCGAAGGAAAACTGTCTGCTGCATCTCGCGGAGTGATCAGATTTTCTCCGAGACCCTTAGTTTTGGCAAATAAAGTGAAAGATATGTGCAAAAATTTGTGCATTTCGGGTATTTTTCCTTTTGATCGTTGTTTAAACATACTTAAATGTTCATAATGCAATAATAACTTACATCGTTGTATTCGGGAGGATTCATAGAATAATTTGATGCAACGAGCAATCGAATAACTATGACCGTATCGACACAAAAGATCTTCAAAGTTGAAAATTTGCAGTTTTTTTCAAAATCGAATTCCTCAAAAACTGAGGGTGATGGCGATAAACGGTTTGCGGATTCATTTTCAGGGCACGAAAACCAATAGGGAACGGCTATTGAATGTTACAAGTTCAGATGGCTGTCGAACTGTGTAATGTTTAAAATTAGCAACAGTCATCGATGCTTTGCGATTCGATGTTTAGCATATGTAGTTACATGTTGAATACGAAATATGTACACATTGCTTCTTCTTTTGTCGATTTTTGATCGCAATATGTACGTCAATATGTGTACCTTTAGTGAAATTGTCTCATTGAAAAGCCCAGTCTTCTGGTGAAGTCAGACGGCGAGTCGGCTCGGCTCGGCTCGCTCAGGCTCGGCGAAACAGCTTGGCGAGCGCGAGTCGGCCGCTTACATAGTAACCCTGATTGTTAGAATGCGTCAGTATCAGCTATATATCAAAACTTGCTCAATTGTATCGCGATTTATTTATTTTTATTTTAAATAATGGATTGCAGAGGTACAAATAAGTAGTAAATCAAGCTTCAGCCAGAAGTATTTTAATTTCCAACGAACAGAATTAAAATATAATCATAAAAATGGTGGAATTTTTAATAACTTTCGTTGGAAAAGGTCTAGATATCCAGGAACCTCATGGAACCTGAAAATTTTTGTGCTATTTGTTCTATTTGCTTTATAGAGTACATATTCAAAAGTTATAGCGACAAATATTTGCAACGCTACATAATTTTTATACATAATTAAAATAATTCTATCTCCAAAAATGATGATGTTAGGAGCTAAAATGTGTAATTCATTCTAAATAACGTGGTCGTAAATAATTGTTCTCTACAAAACACAGTTCATATTGGCTTTCTGCAATTCTAAGAAACCCCTAGTTTTTTAATTAATATGTTAGCAGGTTGTCTGTTTAGCGGCCATCTTTTATTCGAATATTATTCGAAGCAGAATTTATTCGATATTTTATTCAAATAACGCCCAACTCTGATTGTAAGCAATGGCTTTGAATCCAGGGATCGGTTGACTCCAGCTCTCGCTGACGCGTACAGGAGCGGTGGTAATGTGTGCGTGAATTGACTCCAGCTACGCGAGCTAGAGTCGGCCGAAGCTACGCTAGTGTAACGTTCTACTGTCCGGGGACAACTGAGCGTCGACAGATCCCCGAGAGGAGAGCGGCGTCCCCTTGAGTGTAGGATTGGTGGGGTTCTATCTCTACGGTTAAGGAGTAAAATCCACGGCTTAACGTCGCAATGTCTGTTTATTCAAACACACTTATTCTAATAACAATAACAAATAATTAATATTTCCTATAGTCTACGATTATATATCTTATTTTTGGTTTTATTGGTTTTTTATGTTAAATATGAATATATATATATATATTTTTATTTTAACCCACCCCCTACGAACAGTTATTCGACCAGATATACGACTATCCCTACGGTCAGGTATGACCGTCAGCTATTCGACAGTCTGCAGCCTCGGCGACTTCGGCATATTTTTCAAATATATAAAATCACTCGCACTTGTAGATGTAGTAAATTTAATGCATCATCGATAATAATAATAATATTAATATTGATGCAATGATATTATTTGTAATTTGCGGTTTTATTATATTTATATTATATCTGTACTTGTATTATACTTGTAATTTGTAATCATAATACTGTATGGAGTATTATTGTAATAATATATACTATTAACATCATTATTGGAACAAAATAAAAATTGTTTGACGCAGCCATTACAACGCAAAATAATTTTAGGTGCAGCCATTGCATTACTACGGTAAGAAAAAGAAAAAGAAGAAAAAAAAGAGGGGAACACGGGAATCGAACCGAAGACCTCCGGCACCGTAGCCGAACACCTTACTACCGCAGCTACGACCGTTGCTTGAAAATAACGTTTGCGCAACTGAACTACTAGTATCGCGCAAAACTTTGAACTCAAATTTCTCGATAACGAAGGCCCATTTTGATAAAACCCTTAATGGTTTTGTAACACTAGGTGTGTACTACAATGTCCACCTAGTCTCATTCCAAAACCGATTGCAGCAGGTGTGCCTTCCCCTTGTTAGCTGCGTGCGCCTCTTTTATACTCGAGAATTGGTCAGTTGGCGCATGCGCAGTGAGTCGCAGTTTGTTATTTTGTATTTCATTCGCTTATTACATCGTATTTTGTCTTGTTCTTTTACTAATACTTATAATTAATTGTTCCTAACATTCTTACAATAATTATCCTTCTAATATTCGGTTGAATCAGTAAAGTAATAATAATTTAGTTTGCGCAGTATGTTTGATGGTCTACATGGTAATACAAATCAGTTCCTACTTTACCGACAGTACAGTTTTATTGGTTTGAGTCCCCGTGGGACGTTACACTAGGGTAAACTTGTTGAAGAACTGGGACCTCGCCGATTTCGATGAGCTTCAGATATGTTGTCAAGGTCATTATTCTGAACCACATTTCCCTTTAAACTTTTTGGCGGTCGCCCTTAGTTTCAGAGATATTGAGGAAAAACTTTTGCTACTACTACATTGAATTTTGCATATATATGTATGCCACCGTGGCAGCGTATGCGTCAGTGCGGGTCCGCCGCTTGTCTACTGTGTCTCCATATACCTCGTTGTGACCGGCAGACGACGTATATACCGAATAAACTAAACGGTTCAATTACAACGGTTTAATTTATTCCAACGCAACGCATTCCAGTTTCCAACTTGTCCCGGGTATTAGTATTGGTTTGGGTTAGATTAGGACGGGGGGCGCGCGCCCGCTTGCGGGCGCGTAACGCATGGTAGCGAACCGATCTGAGTTTAGAGATTTGAACCAGAAACTTGCGGATGTCCGTCAACACCCCGACTCATATCGGTTCGCTACCATGCATTACGCGCCCGCGAGCGGGCGCTCCCCCCCCCTAATCTAACCCAAACCAAACTAATACCCGGGACAAGTTGGAAACTGGAATGCGTTGCGTCGAAAAAAATCAACCGAAGTTTTACACAAATATCTCGGAAAGCGATACCACGCGTGCACCCGTTAGATACGCATGCTGTAGGTTGCTGCGCAATGTTTATACAAACAGAAGACAACCACCGACAGCGTGGTGCTGCACACACTGTCGCGGGCGTGCACGTATACGTAGAGTACGATTGTATAATAGCGAAAGTTTTCCTGCGAATATTTCGGAAACTACGGCCGACCGCCAATTTTTTCAAAGGAAAAAGTTACTCAAAATGCCGAGTTTTGCAACATATCTGAAGCTCATCGAAATCGGCGAGGTCCCAGTTCTTCGACAAGTTTACCCCGATGGGTGGTACGCAGAGTCGTCAAAACGAATCCCATCTGAAACCCTCGTCGATGACCCTGACGTCATCGGCTTTGCTTGTGACGACATTATACTTATCCATCCTCCTGGGCCTCGCCTTCCAAGACGGCGAGAAATACCCAGTGTTGTTTTCAATATTCCCGCATTGGGCGTTATATGACTTCCTTACACAATTGTGAACAGTTCGAAAAACTGTTTGCAGAAATGTTTCTAACAATGGAATGGGTCTGATTTCTGTTACCGGCACGGTCAAGTACCTTCACGAAAGGCACACGACACGTGTTTATCGGACCTTTCGTTTCTTCGTTATTTAACAACGTTCCATAAAGCGAAATACCACCCTGTGGCCCCTCGTTGAATTTTAAGAGATACAACGTTACAATTATGATAATGATTTGAGAGTTGATTAAGAAATTATTGTTAACTCCTTTACAAATTATTTTCTTTGAACTGCATACACGTAGTCCTAAAGCGGCCTGTAGACGGTCAATATTATTGTGCAATATTGAATATTAGATAAACGGCACATGGATTGTCCAATATTGAATATTGCGCAATAATATTGAACGTCTACAGGCCGCGGTACGGGGATCCATCCTGCCCTTCTTACCTCCGCGTGCCCCTCAGGTGGCTAAATGGCACGCGTATTTAGCTGAAATTCAAAGCCAATTTTCACGAAAACGACGCGAGATATTAAAAAATTGTATTCTATATTTTCGTCTTATTTTGGCCCATAGAATCACCCCTAGAGTATTGACTATCAATAGAGTAACAGGTATCCATCCTGTATAATAGTATTTCTGGTTCAAATCTGCAAACTCACATCGGCTCGCTACCACGATTTACGCGACCGCAAAGCGGGGGGCGCGTACAATGTTGTACCATTCCAATTATATTATTACCAACTTTCTCTCTCTCTCTACAGTATTCTAAACTTTCAAGCAGGGTCATTTCACGCGAAATCCGACACATCGGAGTAACATTTGGGATTTTTGTGAAACGTGGATATGTTGTAGTCTTTAGTGATATATAAACGTATTTCAAAGGATTTTTAAAAATTTTCAAAATTGTGGAAATTGACTTTCTTTCATTAAATTATAACTGTTGAACTAAGAGGCAGATAATGAGCTTTTGGGAGCTTACACTGGGGAAGTAAGAGTATCTAATAAAAATTACGTCACTTAAAAAAATAAATTTTAGACCATTTATGCTGCAATTGTTTTAAACAAATGCCATTTTGTACTAGCAGGGCGCTATTTACCCATTTGAAAAAAATGAGGATATAGCCCTACTTGTGCTCTTTACGGACACGTTTTTCAGAAACGCGGACACTTTAAAATTGGTCGCATGAAAATTAATTGCATGTGACGCTCCGTCGGCCTGTACCGGCTCGACTGGCCAATTGTGAGCAGTGCGTGCTACAATATTGAACTATCTACTTCTTTCATTCCTAATCTTGCGTGTTATAGTAGGCCATACGGTTGAATTTGTCTTGACAGTCACTTTCATATCGGGTAATCAAATATGTAGTATTCCATTTAAAAAACTGAAGATCACCTTCGGGTCACGGAAATGATCGTGTTTCGATCTGGAGAGTGGTAATAAATCACGTCAATTCTTCCCCCAGATAATTTCTTTATTGGGTAAAATTGGGCACCCACAAGGCCCACAGTGCGTTGGCTGTCGCTGCGCTTCGGCGGAATACTGACGAGCGAGACGCGCTCGTCCCGATACGCGAGTTATGTGTGCGCACACTCACACTCATGACCCACACAGGTGTTAATCACGCATTCAAAACAAAGGGGACCATACGGCGTCTTAACACTGCCCACCTTGCACTTGAGTGCAACAGACACTTAACTCTCTCATAATTCGTCGAATAATTCGTAGAGAAATAAACAATTTTCCTCCGTTACGACCAAGAAAAATAAAAAAGAGAGTGACAAAATTACAAAAAAAACCGATCTTTGGTACTTAATCTTATGTAAATTGTACCCCCCAAAAAAATGTAATTACTGAAGTGCTATGCCTTTTAGAAGTCCTACAGTCTCGACCTACGAGTCACCCAACCGCCGAACTCTGGTGAGACAGATAAGTTTGAAGAGCTTGTTCACTGACGGGTAAGTAGATCAATTTGTGAATTGGACGTACAAACGTTGAAGTTTCGGTTGGAACAGTCACAACTCTTACCAAACCCGACCGGTCGGCTTCAACGGATATTACCTTGCCTAATGGCCAGTAAGCGGCAGGGGTTGTTTCCTCCTTCAATATTACGACGTCGCCTACCTGCAGGTTGCGTTGAGGAAAATACCACTTATTGTACTGCCGGAGTTGATGCAAAACCTCCTTCTTCCAGGTTTTCCAAAAGCTGGTTTTCATCGCCAGCAAAAAGGTGTACCGATTTGAGTAGGTCTTGGACGTATCGCACACGTCCGAGCAGGGTGGTAGGGTTCGCAATGGGCGGCCTATTAAAAAGTGTCCGGGAGTGAGTGGGACTTGATCCCGACTGTCGGCACTGATTGTGCAAATGGGTCGAGAATTTAAGCAACCTTCGATTTGCGCCGCTAAGGTGGAGTGCTCCTCGAAGGTGAGAGGTGTTTCACCTAAAACTCTTTTGTAATGGTGTTTAAAGGATTTAACTGCTGCCTCCCATATGCCGCCGAAATGTGGCCCATACGGGGGAGAGAAAGACCACGTAATTTCAAGATTAGTTACATAATTTTGTATTTCTTGAAATTGAGATGACGTGCTCTTGAACCGCTCTGCAATCTCTCTTTCTGCACCTACAAACGTCGTTCCGTTATCACTGCGAATGGACTTCGGTAATCCGCGGCGGTTAGTGAAGCGATCGAATGCTGCTAAAAATGCCTTAGTTGAGAGGTCAGATGCGATCTCAACGTGTATAGCTCTGGTTGCGAGGCATATAAACACACAAATGTACCCCTTGGTAGACGTAACTCCGCGGCCTCTAGACGGCGTCACTTTGATCGGACCTGCATAGTCAAGGCCAGTGGCCGCGAAAGGATATGTAAATTCAAGCCGATCGATTGGCAAGGGTGCCATTTGTTGTGACAGACAGCGCCCGGAATAACGAAGACAAGTGGTACATTTGCACAGTACCGATTTTATTACCTGCCTTCCGCAGATAATAAAGTATTTTCTAGAGATCCCAGACAAGACTAGCTGTGGTCCACCGTGTAAGAACATCCCATGCTAACATTCTAGATAAACTACTATATCTATCTAAGACGATAGGATATTTTTCATCATAGGTGAGAAATGGGCAATTTTCTATTCTGCTTCCCATTCTCAAGATACCTTCATCGTCGAGAAAAGGCTTAAGGCGTGCCAACTTACTTCGACGTGGAATACTGTGCTTGCTCTTCAGCAGTTCGAGCTCTTTTGAAAAGTGGCGCGACTGATCGAGCCGTATAATCTGTAAGCGAGCGGAACTCAGCTCCTGAGCGGTTAACATTTTCGGTATGTCATGACCGTTATTTTTTCTCATATAAGGCAACCATCTCTTTGCGGTTGCGATTACCCTTGTTAGTTTTGAAAAGCTTGAGAAGCCGTCTAGCCAGCTGTCCTCCTTACTTTGAATTTCGATAAGTGACGTATTAATAGCAAGGGGAACTTTATCTTCTAAATCCAGCTGATGAGGCCATTCTGATTCCTTTTGCAACCATACAGGCCCTGCCCACCATAAGGGAAAGGTTTTAAGGGTTTCAGCGGACACGCCTCTTGTGGCACAAAATTTTTAAGGTAATCTAAAAGTTTTAGTTGCGCGTTCAATTCTATTTCTGCTTGCGACAGAGGCATTTTGCGAGTTATTTAACCAGCAAAATAAAATGCAGGAACGCTGTCACGTCTTACCACAGCTTATTACCTAAATTGCAAGGGTATATGTATATTTCTTAAACGGTATTCCGCGACATACGAGACTCTACTCAATAAAATCAACTCGGCTTGAATTATAATTTGGTGCACAAGAAGGAATTCTAAAGAGTTTAACGATTATATTTGCAATTATTCCGGGAGGTATATTATCTGCGCAGGATATCACGCGCCAATTGCAAATATTTTGCTTTGTACAATGCTTCAAAAATCACGCGTTCAACAAGAAGAGCGGTTGCTACTATAGTTGAAGACACAAAGGCCGCTCCTGTAACTATATACCGCGTAATTGTTCTCGTTATATTTTCGTCGCGATTGATGTGCACCGCATATGTACATATAAAATAATCTAATTGACGATACGTTCGATGATCGATGCCCCGATGACGTCGTCCGCTGCGCAGCACGTTGAAGCGACGATGTCCTTCCGAAGACCTCCTCTTGGTAAATAAACGGGGACGTCCAAAATCAGGCGACGTCGGTACAGTTCCAAGTGGTACACTCACATGCGCGCCATACGCCTTCATGCGGTGTTTATTTACTTTTATGCACACACACGAGTCCCACCTTCGTGTATATGTGGACCAGAGAGAAACAATGGCTGATTACACACACGCGCCACACGCCTTTGTGCGCCAAAGTGTGATCCGAGCTGATTGTCTTGATAATGGCTGAAGAAGCGTCCTCCTTCAACTATGCCACATGAGTTCGACAAGCGTGTCGGATTCACTGACGCCAAGCGACGCAATTTTTAACGTTGTGCCGCGGAGCCAAGATTCAGCCCTTCATAAGCGAGTGCGTATATACCTGTAGCTTGTATAGCCGCACACGCAACCGGCCAAGCGCTTATACTACTGCGTGTATAAGCGCCACGAGGCAGCCATTCCTTGACTACTCGTCGTAGATGAGCCGGGAGCCGCACCGAAGTCGCGAACGAATATCTGAGCACACACACACTGTAGATGACTGTTTAACGCTCTGCTACCATGTTTCGATCTGGAGAGTGGTAATAAATCACGTCAATTCTTCCCCCAGATAATTTCTTTATTGGGTAAAATTGGGCACCCACAAGGCCCACAGTGCGTTGGCTGTCGCTGCGCTTCGGCGGAAGACTGACGAGCGAGACGCGCTCGTCCCGATACGCGAGTTATGTGTGCGCACACTCACACTCATGACCCACACAGGTGTTAATCACGCATTCAAAACAAAGGGGACCATACGGCGTCTTAACAGATCGCGAACACCAAAAGTTGACATACCGTATTATGTTGGGTATAAAAAGTAGTAATAGTTTTCCTGTTTCAGTTTTTTTTCAAATACTTACCATTTGCGAGAACCCTATACAGGGTGTCCCAAAAATGTCGCGTTTCCTTGAAAGGGGTGACTCAGGGGGTGATTTGAAACAACTTTTTCCTTAGCGAAAATATTGTCCGAAGCTTCGTTAAGGAGATATTAAGCAAAAACCCCGACCAATCAGAGCGCGCGCCTTCCGCCTGAGTTCCCGCGGTAGCGTTGGCTACGAGGTAGGCGACCGCGCTTGTGCTACGAACGTACGAACAAGCAAGTCGGCATGCATCGAAGGAAACCGCGTTACACATTTTTTTTTTAAAGCAGAATCTTAAATAAGAATAATTTGAAGTGAGAGGACAAGAAGTACGTAAATTTCGTTTTTAAATAAGGCATAAACGAAAAGCTAACGTAACAGAAAATGTACGACAAGTGATCGTAATTCGTTATTGAGGTAAAAATCCGTAGTTTAAGAACGGCCAACACAACTAAATTTAAAAAATAATATTAGGTGTATGAATAAATTCTTTCCGACTGGAATTTCTATCGCGGTGGTATTCAGAAGCTGCCAGAAAAATGGCAAAAGGTAATGAACAATAATGGAAATTATTGCGATGATCGAGTTGTTTTCATATTTTTTAAATCGAACTGTTATTGTACCCTAAAATCGGAAAGAATTTATTTTCACACCTAATAATCACCAATAAATTAAAGAAAACTCACCCTTTCGGACATTCCTTTCCTTGCTTTCCTTCCCTTTTCGGAAACCTGTGTCACTAGGCCACTGTACCGATCCTGGTCATCGGCGTCCAGTGCTCAGCTGATCGCAGGGTCAATGTACCGAATATTCACTTCACTGCACGGCTACTAACACTGATCACTGAATTTATTTTTCACGGAACGTGTTGTTCCTACGTTATAGAAATTGGTGGCTGCGAAAGGAGCCGATTACTGTTAATTACTGGGACGAGATTACTACTATTACCCGGCGAAAAGAAAACTCGTGGCAGACTGTCTCGGGCTGTGCAGTCCGCTGCTGTGCAGCGATCAGATACGGATCCGACCGACGATCGTCAAAACAAAAGCGTAGGCTACGCTTGGTCAAATCGCTCTATCCCACTCGATCTCGTGTTTCGTTCGATCTCTTCGTCGCGCGGTGCGACAATGTATGTGGCAACTTCAGCCAATAACCAAAATACGTGTGTTCCGTCTTTAAAAGTGTGCCCAAATAGGTGACTCGACCAACCCGTCACAGCAGCGGACTGCACAGCCCGAGACAGTCTGCCACGAGTTTTCTTTTCGCCGGGTAATAGTAGTAATCTCGTCCCAGTAATTAACAGTAATCGGCCTCTTTCGCAGCCACCAATTTTTATAACGTAGGAACAACACGTTCCGTGAAAAATAAATTCAGTGATCAGTGTTAGTAGCCGTGCAGTGAAGTGAATATTCGGTACATTGACCCTGCGATCAGCTGAGCACTGGACGCCGATGACCAGGATCGGTACAGTGGCCTAGTGACACAGGTTTCCGAAAAGGGAAGGAAAGCAAGGAAAGGAATGTCCGAAAGGGTGAGTTTTCTTTAATTTATTAGTGATTATTAGGTGTGAAAATAAATTCTTTCCGATTTTAGGGTACAATAACAGTTCGATTTAAAAAATATGAAAACAACTCGATCATCGCAATAATTTCCATTATTGTTCATTACCTTTTGCCATTTTTCTGGCAGCTTCTGAATACCACCGCGATAGAAATTCCAGTCGGAAAGAATTTATTCATACACCTAATATTATTTTTTAAATTTAGTTGTGTTGGCCGTTCTTAAACTACGGATTTTTACCTCAATAACGAATTACGATCACTTGTCGTACATTTTCTGTTACGTTAGCTTTTCGTTTATGCCTTATTTAAAAACGAAATTTACGTACTTCTTGTCCTCTCACTTCAAATTATTCTTATTTAAGATTCTGCTTTAAAAAAAAAATGTGTAACGCGGTTTCCTTCGATGCATGCCGACTTGCTTGTTCGTACGTTCGTAGCACAAGCGCGGTCGCCTACCTCGTAGCCAACGCTACCGCGGGAACTCAGGCGGAAGGCGCGCGCTCTGATTGGTCGGGGTTTTTGCTTAATATCTCCTTAACGAAGCTTCGGACAATATTTTCGCTAAGGAAAAAGTTGTTTCAAATCACCCCCTGAGTCACCCCTTTCAAGGAAACGCGACATTTTTGGGACACCCTGTATAACAATATCAGGTATAGCCACTTGGCCGCTGCTAGTACCGCGCACGGCTTAGCCAGTCCAACCGGTATTTGGCGACACAGCGTCACATTCAATTAATTTTCATGCGACCAATTTTAAAGCGTCCGCGATTCTGAAAAGGTGTCCGTAAAGAGCACAAGTAGGGCTATATCCTCATTTTTTTCAAATGTATAAATAGTGCCCTGCTAGTACAAAATGGCATTTGTTTAAAACAATTGCAGCATAAATGGTCTATAATTTGTTTTTTTAAGTGACGTAATTTTTATTAGGTACTCTTACTTCCCCAGTGTAAGCTCCCAAAAGCTCATTATCTGTCTCTTAGTTCAACAGTTATACCTTAATGAAAAAAAGTCAATTTCCAAAATTTTTAAAAATTTTAAAAATCCTTTGAAATACTACACATATGCAAGTTTTACAAAAAGCCCAAATGTTTATCCGAATAGTATACGAATTTTCGTGGAATGATCCAGGATTGAAATGCGAAAAGTATTATTTTCACACGCGGTCAAGTGCACGCGTGCCTGTATACTCACACAGCCGCGTATCGCAACACAAACATGTCTGCTTGTGGCTGCCTTCGCTTGCGAGTAGCGGAGATGGTTCTGCAGATGTGTGCGTGTGTAAAGAAAACGGGCCAAATGTGCATTTCCTTGGGTTTGCGTAGCGAGGGAATCACGTTGTCTAAGGCCCGGTCCAGATCTGAACCGAACGCCACTTGAGCAGTTAGATGGAGTAATGCCGCGTCCAGATCTGAACCGAACGGCGAACCGAACGCCACTTGAGACTCCCTAATGCCCTGTTCCTACGCGTGGAACGTATATTTCTAGCGATCTTGGCCAGTTTCGACAGAGTTTCGTGGCTCACGACAGCTAAAGATTGAAGGACAGAGAGTGTTTAGAGTAGTGCAGACCAAAGGTTTGTCTGCCATATGACATCGAGGAAGGGACCTCGGGACCCTCGACCAAAGGTAAGTCAGACTCGCCGCGATGTTCGGGCTGTTCCCAGCCGATGTCGGTAAAGTCCCGTCGCATCAAAGGAATGGCTCACTAGCTACTGTCGTCCTTGCCATTGAAAGTGTGTAGTTAGAAGGAGAAAGACAAATTGGTCATAAACGCTCGAGAATTTATTGTATTTGCCGAATGTCTCGAAAGCCTCCAAGAAATTGAACAAGATGGAACAAATGTAGAGAATTGAAATATTGCAACAACTAGAATCGGAATAATTACTTAAATGTTTCCACATTTGAGTATTTCATACTATTCAATTGTATGATGTCCAATGCATAAAACTTTTGTAAAGTCGACCGGTAGTTTGAAACCGTAAGTCCGACAATAACGCGGTACCACTATAAATTTCTTTATTTGAAAATAATTACCCGCGACCTGCCTACAGTTCCAAAAAAGAATATTTAGGTCACTTAGTTGTCTCTTGTTCATTATTTGATTTGGGACAAGTAGATGGCGGTGGAGTTAACACTTTGAGTTGCTTAAGCTGTATTTTAGAAACAGTGGGCTCGTTTTTTCCTGTGTTTTGGAGTTTGACGGTGGACGCTGAGTACGGAGATAGCCTAGAGGTTCTAGGATTGGGAGGTTTCACAGGTGTGGAAACCCTGTGACTCAGAGAGTCAGTTGCAGGAACCTTGTGCGAGTCAGGCAAATGCTGGCCAGAGAGGCTCCCACTAACATTGTTTCTTGAGTAAGTTCTAAGTGTTTTGTCCTGCCAAGAGTTGTTACTCTTTGTGGAAGGACTGCTGGAACCACCAATCCAACGAAGCTCGTAAGAGTCCTTTGCTGAACTAGTAGGGAGAGAAGGAAAATTTTTTTGTGAAACCATTAAGTTTTGGCTATGCGTGTTTTTAGACTGCTTTGTGTTCAGGCCTAGTTTGTTTTTGGCCTGATCGCAAGCATCATATACGCTGATATTGTTTAAAGCAATAAGCGTGTTGACTTCTTTATTGTAAAGCATTTTAATGCAGTTGGGAGAAAAGGTTCTGTGATCTTCCTTGCAGTGGAGACATTCAGCGGTAGGTGTGGTGCAAGTATGGTCGGATGAAGTGATCAAAGTGCCACACGAGAGGCAGACTTTGGATGATTTACAGAATTTTTTAATGTGTCCGTATCTTCCACAGTTATAGCACGTTTTAACTGGTTCGATGTACGGGATGACCTGTGTAATCGTGTTGGGTTGCGGAACGATTACCGGTGGGACGGAGAAGGGATAGGTTGCCGACTCAGTCGGTAAGGCAGGGTTCGGCGAATGAGCAGAAGCTGTGATTAGATAAATAAGAGTGTTTATTCACTAAGGTGTATATACGAATGGTGGGTTACAATAATTCCGAGCGCGGCGGAAAGAGTCTTACGGTACGGCGCGTCGTTTCGCGACGGCGGCGAGTTTTCGGCGTTTCGTAGGAACGGGGATGCGGGGTAGAGAACGTTCTGCTCTTGACGGCCTTAAGAGGCGCGTCCGTGCGAGAGTCGTATAGTGGAGACTCGAAGTGCAATAGGCCTCCAGCCTATTGGGCGCAGAGATACCTCTTCGATGGGGTAGGGCGCAAGATTGCTCTCGGCCTATTTCGGTACGAGGCTGGTAATGGCACCGCGTGACGATAGGTCGGCGCGTGCACACCTCAGGAAGATCCACAAAAATAGAGCCTCTCGAACGTACGGTACGGCGGTGTGGACCACTAATGCGTGCGGGACGAGAGCTGTCAATTTCGCTCGCCGCGGGCCTTATAAGCGCAGGCCGCGAATCTTCATTCGCGAGAGACCTCGCGGGGCCGCGGCCGCCCAGCGGCCGCGGCGCGAACTAAAGCCTTTGTTTACGGTCCCGAGCGTTCGGCTGGCGCGTGACTTCGTCACACCCCCTCCCTACTTCGGGGATGGACAGAAGGGATCCAAGTTGGGGGCGGCCGGTACAACTCCCCCCTCGGCCGCCCGCCGCCAGGTACAATGTTTGCTTACATACTAACTTAACCTACGGGGTTGCAACCCGCGCGCGCTTAGCCTACCCACCACCAATTCTTAAAGCTAACTTAACTCTACGGGCGCGGATCGGGTTCCGCGAGGGCAGTCGGCCGCCGGCTCCGGACCTCGATCCCGAGGTCGCCATTGCGGTACCGACTGCCCAGCATCACGGCGGTCGACGTAGTGACCGCGTACGTTTTCCTAGGGCGCATGGCAGCGGGGTGAAAGATTATTGTCCCGGGTCTGTTATCGGCCCAGGACCAGGGTCGCACGGGGGGGGGGGGTTTCGTCTTGGTCCGGCGATGGCGAACGGCGGCGGCGAGGCCACGGGGGGGCCTTGAAGGCCGGGCTGTACCCGTGGCTGGCGTCCTGCGAGGTCGAGCGGTGGTGGTGCGGCCACGGGGGGGCCTTGACGGCCTGGCGGTGCCCGTGGCTGTTGTTGGGCTGGGCCGGGCGGTGGTGGTGCGGCCACGGGGGGGCCTTGAAGGCCCGGCTGTATCCGTGGCGAGGTCGTCCTTCCTGTCGTGAGGTTGACTGGGCCGGGAGGCTTGTTTGGTGTGGCCGGCTCCGGCCGCTTCCGCTTCCGTTCCACGGCTGCGGACCGGGTCCTGGTAGTGGGTGGTCCGGTCCCTGGGGTCCTCGCTGCGGCCGGGGTGGGTGCGGCGAGGCTTAGCCCCGCCATTAGGCGTAGGTCCAAAGCTTGGGGCCGTGGGTGCGCGATGCGTCGTTGTCGTGTGGTCGGTCCCGGGTAGCCCACCGGTTCGTTGATGTCTGGTGTCCTTGGCCGGGTGGTAATCATTGCCACCTCGGGGCGCACTGTAGTACTTGCTACTCGTCGTGGCGCTAGAAGTCGTGGTGGGGGGCCTCGGTGTCTGGGCGTCTCGGGCTGTATGTGGCCCCGGGCGGGCCACGGACGGTCCTCAATAATGCGGGCTCGTTGGGGATGGCGCTCCGGAGGGCCCACCAACTCGGAGCCCAGCGGTACGGCGGTGTTTCGGCCGGTGTTTTCCGGCGTTACGGTCGCTCGACTTCGTGGCATATTGCTTGTCCCGTCGTTTTGTGTTTTTTCGGGTTCATTTGTCTCGACGTTTATATCCCGTGGCCGTGCCTTTTTACTCGCGAGAAAGCTTTCATCGTCGCGGCCGCCTAGTGGGCGCGGCGCGAACTTGGCTGGTTGGCGCCACCCGTCCGCGCGGCGCGCGACGTGTATTTCGGTGGCGCTGTCCGTGCTTGTTGTTTCGCGGGCATCGCACGGCTTCAGGTCGCTCAGGTGCGCGCGCACGGTCTTCCCGCGGGCTCCATTGAGCACCACTACATTGGGGCCCGTGAATTTGAAAACGGTATACGGGCCGGCGAATTTTGGTGCCAATTTGGCATTGAATTGTTTCGCGGCGGCGCTAAGGTGATGTTCGCGCTTCAAAACTCGGTCGCCGATCGAGGGGCGCCACTCTCGGCGTCGCATATCGTAGTGGTGCTTCTGGTTTTGATGGGCTCGTGCTAGATTCCACCGGGCAAGTTCGATTCGGTCTTTGATGTCCGTGAGCCGTTGTTGCCATCCCCTGATGTCTCCCGGCGTTGGCTCCTCCGTGTCGTCGTCGGTGGTTAAGCGGGGGTCCCCGGGAGCTGCGAGTTCTCGGCCGAAATTTAGCGCGGCCGGTGTGCTCCCGGTTGCCTCGTGGCGTGCGGTATTATAAGCGAAGGCGATTTCTGGTAACCAGGCATCCCACGTCGTGTGGTCCCCATCGGTGAACTGGGCGATCATTGTCTTGATCACGCGATTCGCTCGTTCTACCGGGTTGCATTGGGGAGTATACGGCGGTGTCTTTCTGTGGTCGATGCCATATTCCCGGAGTAGTCCGGTAAACTCTCGGCTCTCAAATTGTTTGCCGTTGTCGGTAATAATTCGGCGTGGACACCCGAATCGCATGACTACCCTCTCGCGGAATGCTTTCGTAACAGCCGGGGCGGTGGCTTGTCGAAGGGGTTGCAGTTCAATCCACTTTGTGAACTTATCCTGCATTACCACGACCACCGTGTGGCCTTTCTTCGACCGTGGGAGTGGTCCGACTAAATCGGCCGATACCACATCCCATGGGTAGGCTGCTGGCGTGGTATGCATCAGTCCGGCTGGCGCTTGCTGTGATACTTTGTATTCCTGGCACTTCGTACATTGTCGTACGTATCGTGCCGCATCGCGGAACATCCCGCGCCAATAATATTTTCGGGCCAGTCGTGCGGTAGTCTTATTGACTCCGAGGTGTCCGGCGGTAGGGGCGTCGTGGTTTGCCCTCAGTATCTCGTCGCGCCGAGTGCGTGGCACGCATTGCTTCCACTCATCTTCGGGGTGGCCGCCGGTCGTGTCCGGGAATCGGCGATATAAGTCGCCCTCGCGGATTTGGTACTCGGGGTGGAGGAGCGGTGTCTCCTCGACGGCTTGTTTCTTCCTACTGTACCAATCCGGTGGGGCGGCCGTATCTACGTCGGCGATCTCGCCTTGTCGCGACAGTGCGTCAGCTACGAGATTATTCTCGCCTTTGCGGTATTCTATTTTAAAATCATATTGCTGGAGCTCCAGGCTCCAGCGTGCCAGGCGTCCCGAGGGGCTGTCGATCGACTGCAGCCATTTCAATGCTTGGTGGTCGGTGAGGACGGTAAATGAATAGCCCTCTAGGTACGGGCGCATCTTTCTGATGCCCCAGACCACGGCCAAGCATTCCTTCTCGGTAACTGAGTAATTTCGCTCGGCCGCGTTAAGCGTTCGGCTGGCGTACGCCACCACTCGTTCCTGGCCGTCGTGGTCTTGGGTTAGGACCGCACCAAGGCCGCCCTGGCTGGCGTCAGTTTGTAGTACAAACGGCCGGTCAAAGTCGGGGCATGTCAGTACGGGTGCGGTAGCCAGCTGGTGGCGGAGCGTTTCGAAGGCGGACTGCGCTTCTTCGGTCAAATTCCATCGTGTCCGCTTCTGTAGGAGTTGGTGCAACGGCGCTGCTGTTTCCGAGAATTGGGGGATGTATCTCCTATACCAGGAGACCATCCCCAGGAAACGTCGTAGTTCGCGTAAGTTCTGCGGTGGAGGCGTATTTCGAATCGCCTCGACTTTCTCGGGGTCGGTCTTGACCCCTTGGTCTGAGACGACGTGGCCGAGGTATTGTAGTTCGGTTTGGCAGAAGCGGCATTTCTCTTCATTTAACCGGAGCCCTGCTTGCTGCAGTCGGTGCAATACCTCTCGGAGGTTCTCTAGGTGTTCTTCGAACGTTCGGCCTAAGACAATAATGTCGTCTAGGTAGGCAAAGGCCCTTGGCTCTAGGCTGGGTCCTATGATACTGTCCAGTAGTCGTTGGAACGTGGCGGGGGCCGAGTGGAGGCCGAACGGCATGACGCGGAACTGATATAGTCCCCGTCCGGGAACGGTAAAGGCCGTTATCGGCCGGCTCTCTTCGGCCAGCGGTACTTGCCAATATCCATTTGCGAGGTCCAGCGTTGAAATGTAGCGCGCCTCGCGCAGTTTGTCAAGCGTCGCCTGGACCTGTGGCAAAGGGTAGGCGTCCTTTTCGGTTACGGCATTAACTCGGCGGAAGTCGATGCAAAATCGCTTCTTTTTCTTGCCTTTCTTAGCGACCATGACCACGGGTGAACTCCACGGACTGCTGGACGGCTCGATTATTCCGTCGGCCAGCATTTGGTCCACTGCCTCGTTGATTAAGGCTTGCGTGGCTGGGTTCCTGGGCATGTATCGCTGCTTGATCGGCTCGGCGAGGCTGGTCATGCCTCTTAGTTTTCGGAACGGCGGTAACTCCTCGTCCAGGAGTTGTTGTAGAGCGGCTTCTTGTGCCGGCGTGCATCGTCTGATGCCGGGGACTTCCACGGCCGCGGTTTCGGCGTGGCGCGTCCATCGGTGTGCACCGATCTGCACCTCCAGGCCCAATTTCTCTAATACGTCTACTCCCAGGAGAGCGGCATGCGATAGACCAGGCAGCACGGCGTATGTGTGCCTCACTGTTTGGTCGTTTATGGTGGCGGGTAGCGTCATCTCGCCTCGTAGCGGTACCTCCGCGCCATCTGCGACGCTGGCCGTGAAGGTGGCGGGTGCGAGAGTATATCCGCGCTTCTCACAGGCCACAGCGACATCTGGTCGTATGAACGAGCGTGTTGCTCCGGTGTCGACCAGGGCCCACCAGCGGATATCTCCCACTTTAAAGGCGAGGTACAAACGAGGGTCGTCTTTTATTGGCTCGGTTGAGGCATTGTTGCCTGGGCGTTTTGTCGATCGCCTCGGTTGCCGCGCCCGGCCTCGTTTCCCGAAAAGGAATTACAGGCACATTCTCAGGAGGTACGTCCGGCGGTGCCGCAGTAGGAGCAAAATAACTTGCTTGCTCGTCTACATTCGGGGCGGCGGTGGCCGCGCTGGCCGCACCGCCAACAGCAAGTCGCTCGGTCGTAGTCGGCTTGTACTTCGGCTAGTCCGCCGCTACGGGTCGCCTCGGTTTTCCTCTCCGGCCGTCTTTCGGTTTTAACGGTTTCTTTCCGCCCAGCGCTGGCGGCTTCCTTTTCCTCGGCCGTGACCTTGTCTTGGGCGGCGGCCAATTTCATTAGCTCCGGTAACGTCGTGAACTCAGTTCGTTTAATGTACCGACGGTACTCTGGTCGGAGGTTCCGGTAAGCACGGTTTACCTGCTGTTCCAGCGTGTACTTACCGTATTGCTGCATTAATGGCAGGAGGTCTAAAATGAAATCGGTGGCCGTTTCGCTCGGCCGTTGTACTCGCCGGGTAATGATTTCTTCCAGCTCGTCTTCGTCTTCCGTGGCAAGGAAGAACGCTCGAAAATCGGCGACGAAATCGTCCCATGATTGCCATTCGGTGCGGCGGAGGCGGTACCATCCTAATGCTCTCCCTTTCATGATTTCGGAGAGGCATCCAATGATTTGGTTGGGGGTGACCTTGTAGCTATGTTGCAGGTCCCCCAGCCTTTGTAGGAATTCCGCGGCTCCTGGTCCGCCGTCGTAGCGGGTTCCCCACCTTCTGATCTTCTCTATCGCTGTGGTCTCCGGACCGTTGAAACTCGGACCTGGGTTGGTGGGTGTAGTGACGTCTACCTGAGTCGCGGTATCGCTCGGTAGCGTTAGTGTTGGCGGACCCATGATGTTATTTTCTCGGCAGTGCGCGGTGACCCGTTGGCGTAATTCGTCGAGGTTGCCAGTGGCGTCGAGCCCGTAATTTTCCGCGACTTGAATTAGTACCGCTTTCCGTAGCTCGTACACCCAGCTTACGCTTATGCTCATTCGCCCTTCTCCTCTTCAGAGTCCCTGTTCGGGCGCCAATTTGTAATCGTGTTGGGTTGCGGAACGATTACCGGTGGGACGGAGAAGGGATAGGTTGCCGACTCAGTCGGTAAGGCAGGGTTCGGCGAATGAGCAGAAGCTGTGATTAGATAAATAAGAGTGTTTATTCACTAAGGTGTATATACGAATGGTGGGTTACAATAATTCCGAGCGCGGCGGAAAGAGTCTTACGGGGCGGCGCGTCGTTTCGCGACGGCGGCGAGTTTTCGGCGTTTCGTAGGAACGGGGATGCGGGGTAGAGAACGTTCTGCTCTTGACGGCCTTAAGAGGCGCGTCCGTGCGAGAGTCGTATAGTGGAGACTCGAAGTGCAATAGGCCTCCAGCCTATTGGGCGCAGAGATACCTCTTCGATGGGGTAGGGCGCAAGATTGCTCTCGGCCTATTTCGGTACGAGGCTGGTAATGGCACCGCGTGACGATAGGTCGGCGCGTGCACACCTCAGGAAGATCCACAAAAATAGAGCCTCTCGAACGTACGGTACGGCGGTGTGGACCACTAATGCGTGCGGGACGAGAGCTGTCAATTTCGCTCGCCGCGGGCCTTATAAGCGCAGGCCGCGAATCTTCACTCGCGGGAGACCTCGCGGGGCCGCGGCCGCCCAGCGGCCGCGGCGCGAACTAAGGCCTTTGTTTACGGTCCCGAGCGTTCGGCTGGCGCGTGACTTCGTCACACCTGTTTACGAAGGAGACCATACAAACAGATGGTGTCAGGTAGTATAGCGCCCTCAAATGACAGCAGCACGGTTTCGCTGGGAACCCAAGAAATTTTCATGGAGGTAGGATCGGTTATTTTCATGTTTAGTCTTCTGGCGTATAAAATTTTGCAGGGAGAGGAGGCTTGAGATATAAGATCGTTAAGGTCGAAGTCAATGCCATATCCTCTGATAAGGCCTTTTTTTCAATTTGATAGCGAGGAACCGAAGCTTTAATGCCGCAGGCTGCCGGGGCGGTTGATTTCAGTATTTTATTTGCTTCTAAGTGGTTGTTGAGAGATAGTTCCGCCTTGTGCAAACCTCTGGGGCGCAGGTTATGGGCACCAGCATCGGAAGAGTGGATGGCCTTTGCCAAAAACGTCATGTTATGCGCTTTATTTTTCTTAGATTTTTCTTCACTTAGAAATATTTCAATAGTGGCAGGCCCTCTGTGAGAATGAGGAAAGTGACGAATAGATTGTGAAGAATCCGTTTCCAGCGCAGTGAGCTTCCTCTTCGCAACATCTTGAGATGTCCGGGAAGGAGAAGAACGGCGACGCTTGGTCGGCTTGCTAGGTGTACATTTTATGGAAGAAGAATTTTTATTGGCATTTACTTTGAGCTTGTCCTCGTCTGTGTCGACATCCATATCACGGAAAAGGTTCTCCCTGGACCCGTAGGGTCCAGGGAAAGTCAGGTTAGGAGCTCCAGCCAGCAGCGTGGCGTGGGCAGGATAACCTGTATCCCCGACCAGAAACCACTACCCTGGACTGGTCCCGATTCGGTTCACGCGCCCCTTCTCGGGCCCTGTCGTTTGCCCCTTCGTTTCCCCTGACTCCGGCGTGTCCCGGAACCCATAGTAGACTGACACGGTTGTTGTTAGCCAATTGCGTCAGTGTGTCCACGCAGTCTACTACCAGACTGGATCTCACCACTGTGTTGTGTAGGGATCCGAGTGCGGCCCGACTGTCGCTGCAGATATAGATGTGCTTGCCCTCATAGCCCCTGTCCAGATTCAATCTGGCACAGGTCCTGATAGCCTGCACCTCTGCCTGAAAAACCGATACGTGTGGGCCCAGGGCGATGGATCTTTCTACCCTGGGCCTCTCCCCCCATATTCCGCCTCCGGTTCCGGGTTTGGTTTTGGAGCCATCTGTATACCAGGTGAGCCCCCCCCCCCGGAGAGAGTAACTCCTTCTCGCTCTCCTCCCAGTCCTTCCTACTTGGGAAGCGAACGATGTAGTTGTGTTTGAAGCGGTAGGCTGGGTCACATTGGTCTCCCCCGCAGTCCAGGGCCTCCTGCGAGTCCCTTACGTCCTGTAGGTTCGCCGCGTGCCCGTTCCTCGCGCCTTTCCATCTTCCCGCAAAGTGTATCCTCAGGGCAGCCTTCCTAGCCCCGGCTTCCGCCGCCAGGTGCGGTGGCGCCAGGTCCAGCAAGACTCCCATCGCCAGGGTAGGCGTGGTGGGGAACGCACCCGTCATCCCCAGCAGTGCCAAGCGATACACCTTGCTCAATGTCCTCCTGTGGGCGTCCCTCCTCATGGAGGTCCACCATACCACTGAGGCGTATATCAGTTGGGGTTCCAGGATGTCTGTGTAGATCCATTAGACCACCCATGGTTTTAACCCCCATGTGCTGCCGAACATCCTTCTGCAGGCCCAGTAGGTAACGACCGCCGTCTGGGTCTGCTTCTTGATGTGGCTTTTCCACGTGAGCTTCTTATCCAGGGTCACTCCCAGATATTTCACCTCCGAGGAGGTGTGGAGCTCCGATCCGAAGATTGAGGGGGCCTTAAACTTTTGGTTCCGCTTCCTCGTGAACAGTACCATCTCCGTCTTGCACGGATTTACCCTTAGGTTTTGGTTTTGGCACCATTCCTGAACCAGTGAGAGTGCCTTCTGCATTCTCCTGGCCATGCACGTCGGGCTCGTGCCTCTGACTGCCATCACTATGTCGTCAGCATAGCCCTGTACTATTACACCTTCTTCTCCGAGCCCACGCAGTAGCTCGTCCACCACCAGGGTCCACAGCAGTGGGGAGAGAACTCCCCTCTGCGGGCAGCCCCTGTCGGCCCGAGCCCTTATCGTGGTCCCTTCCCAGCTGGCCATCACGGCTCTAGTCCGCAGCATGTTGTGGATCCACCTTCTGATCGAGTCTTCGACCTTGAAGCTGTCTAGGCCCTGCTTATGGCATCTAAGGATGTGTTGTCGAACGCTCCTTCGATGTCCAAGAAAACGCTCAGGACCGACTGTTTCCGCTCCAGGGCCCCTTCTACCACCCCTACCAGGTGGTGGAGCGCCGTCTCCACGGATCTGCCGGCCTGATACGCGTGTTGGGAGATTTGTACTGGTCTTTCCACCAGCGCATGTTCCCTGATGTGTCTATCCACCAGCCTTTCCAGCGTCTTCAGAAGGAAGGACGTCAGGCAGATAGGCCTGAAAGATTTGGCAGAGTCGTAGTCCTTCTTCCCATATATACCCCAGGGCAAGACAGGATTTAAAGATAAGGTCCAGTCGTTTTATCAGGTCCTCTCCCCCTTCCTGTAGAAGAGCGGGGAAGATCCCGTCTACTCCCGGACTCTTAAATCTTTTAAATGAGTTTATGGCCCATCTGGTCCTGTCTCGGTTTATCACTCTCGAGGCCATCCCCCAGTCCTTCGGTCCCTCTTTCTCAGGTTTCAACTCTTCTGTCGGCTGCCCCTGCTGAAAGAGTCCCGAGCCCGGGAAGTGGACCTCTGTCAAGTGTTCCAGAATTTGTTGCCGGTCCTCTAGATACCTCCCGTCCGGGAGTCTGAGTCCGTTCAGTTTTTCAGAAGGCCCGGATGCGAAGACCTTTCGAAGCCTGGCCACTAGTGGTAGGGCCTCGGTTTCTTGGCAGAATTCCCTCCAGGTCTTCCTTTTTGATGCTCTGATGAGCTTCTTGTAGGATCTATGGGCTTCCCTGTAGTTTTCCCATTCGATCCTCGTGTTCAGCCTCATGGCTCTGTTTAGCAGCTTCCGGGCTCTGGTCCTGTGCTTACTCAGCTCCTGGTTCCACCAGGGTACCCGTCTGCTGCTCTTCCTTTGCTTTGCCGGGCATGACGTTTCATACGCTTGGGTAATCGCAGCCTGCAGTTCCTCAACCGCCTGCTCGATCCCCCCACCCGTTTTCGGGCGTCCGCAGTCCTCCCCGAGCCTTCTTCCTAGCTCCTCTTTGTAGAGTTGCCAGTCGGTGGCCCTGGGGTTCCTGTAGAGTCCCGTGGGTTCGTGGTTCGCGTCTCCCGCCAGTCTGAATTCGATTAGCCTGTGGTCTGAGAGAGTTACCTCTTCCGCCACTTGCCAATCCTTAATAGCCTGAGCCACCTTCTTGGAGCCCAGCGTGATATCGATTACCTCCTGCCTTCTGGTGGTAACGAATGTGGGCTTGGAGCCCCGATTTAGGATCTCCAGTTCCGTGGTCGAGAGGTATTCAAGTAAGCTCGTCCCTCTCTTGTTGATATCGGTGCTGCCCCATATGATGTGGTGGGCATTGGCGTCGCATCCCACCACCAGTTGCAGCCCCCTATTTTTACATGCCTCCACCCGTACTCTGAGTTCCCTCGTTGGGGGGGGGGGGGGGGGGACTCCTCAGAGTCGTATGGTAGGTATGCTGAGCAGACCACGATCTTTTCCGTGTTCCCACCCATTTTTAGCTCTATTAGGACAGCTGTTAGGTCCCTAGTAGTGGTGGAGATTTATCGATAGTCGCGACCATCGATTGTGGTCGATATTAATCGATGATTTGACCCTAGTATCGATATATTATCGATTTGTTCCGAAACGTCAATTCACTATTATAAACATATATAATCGTCATCTTTATTGGAAAAAATTAGCAACCGTTGAATATAATTGAAGTTCAACGCCAAATAAAAAAGAATGCAAAATGAAGAATATAGGAAATGTTTAAAAAAAAGAATAGTGTACGAAAGTAGCCATTGGTTTTTATTTAAAAAAACGATTAAGTCCACGTTTTTTGATTTTATTCTGGACCTCCTCGCAGAAATGATTTGTGCGGTTTTACTGAAAATTCTTTCAGACTCTACTGACGTCGCCGGAATACAAAGATATTTCCTTGCTAAATCTGAAAGTGGTTGCTGTTCTTCACTAACCTAAAAATATTAGAATAGTTATTATTTTAATTTAACAATTATTATCGAAATAATAAACATTTTAAATAGCAAGTTACCTTCCAAAATAATAAAGGATCTGTATGCTCTGGAGAATTTTTGGTCTCCAAATACTGTCTCTTGGATATAATTACGTCCGCCTGGATACTTTTTGATTGCAGTTCAATGCGCTCGCCCATAAATGAAAGAAGTGATATCTTATTGGGTGAAGCCTTTCTGGGAGAATTTCGTTCGTTTTCACTCTTTTTTTTCATTAAACTGCTCATCTCCTTCTCAAGCAACAGCATAGCTTGATTCGCATTTTCATTTACATGAAACCCCTCTTTTTTAAATCTAGGGTCTATAATTGTCGCTATTCTGGGAATACTCCTTGTTTCATAAGGAAAGAGTCTTTTTTTAATGGATGTAAGTAGACCCGAACGTAGTACTATCCCTTCTTGTGATTTAGGTACTAAACTAATTAAGTTCTTATATATTCCAAGTGTGAAAGGCACTATTAATGATACAGTCACGTATTGTGCACCTGAAATATTTCTTGTCGCTACTTCAAAAATTTCCAAACATTGTTTCATGTCAGATAATATTATTATATCCTCTATTGACAATGGACTGGGAGCTTTCTTAAGCTTTAAAAGAACTTGATTTATGGAATCTTTTGTTTCAATTATACGGCTTAACATGTATAATGCACTATTCCAACGTGTTGGAACGTCTTGAATTAATTTCAGTGGATTTTCCTTTTCTGATAATTTTTTTTGTTCATTTTTGTTTTTCTCTTGCTGGTTTTGTTCATTTTTTGTTTTCTGAAGCTTGTTTTGTTCTTCTTTGAACATTTCTGTAGCAGTTGAACTGCGTTTCATGTATGTGACAATTTCTCTACACCTACTTAGTATAGATTTCATAGACTCTAAATTCAGGTTTTCTTGCACAACTAAATTTAGAGTGTGTGCAAAACACGGTAAGTGTTTAATTTTTAAAATTTCGACCATTTTAACCATGTTTGCAGCGTTATCTGTAACCACACAGACTACCTTATTACTGATTTGCCAATCTTCAAATATTTCCAAGATTGTATCAGCCAAAATTTGAGACGTATGTGCTTTATTTAAATGTCTTGTCGATAGCACTGCAGTTTGTAATGTAAAATTTGTATCGATAAATTGGCAAGTTACAGTTACATAAGACTCTGTAGCTATTGACGTCCAGGTATCTGTGGTTATTGCAATATATTTTATGTCTTGCAATATTTGTTTTAATTTGTTGCACCCTTTTAAATACAGGTCTTTCATTATTTTTACCCTTAACGTAAATTTGCTAGGCAGTACGTACCTTGGGTCAAGCAAATAAACAAACTTTTTAAACCCAACGTCATTCACTATATCATAAGGCTGATAGTCTGTGGCAATCATCATGGCTAATGCTTGGTCTAATTCCTTTTTCTTTTGATCAGTACTGTCGTACTGAAATGACCTCTTGAAAAAAGGGCTAATTGATCTACAACTAGATTGATTTGAACTGTGTTGACTGGTCAAACTAGTACTGGTACTCGTACTGGTACTGGTACTAGCAATTGGATTGTCATTGGAATTTAAATGAAACAGTGTTGGATGGAATCTCTTAATATGGTCTTTTAAATTTGTCGTATTCCCGCTAGTCTTATATTCTTTACCACAGGTAATGCATTTTGCTAATGTCTTATCTTTGGATTTTTTGAAATATTTCCATACTAAAGATATTTTCTTCCTGTTACGTTTAGGAATAGAATTACAATTCATACTACCTATTGTATCGTTCGATTCAGTGTCCGGCAGTTCATCACTGTCATTTTCTAGTATGAAAAAAAAAAGAAAAATAGATCAAAATATAGCATTCTATTTCATTTTCTACGTATTATATTAATCATTACTTACCATCTCTTTTCCTTCTCTTTGGCATTGGCAAACATTTATTCACAGGAATCATTACAATTATTCTCTGGTCTCGGGAATACCCCAAAGATCGAAACATAAAGTGGCTGCCGCTGTCGAATCTCGAACACGTGAATAGCGGCATGACATGAACAGAATGGAAATGGGGGGGAGAACACTATCGATCACAATCGATAGTTTATAAAAACATATCGATAACTTTCGATATGGAAAAATATCGATACTTATCGATATGCTATCGATAATTCTCCACCACTAGTCCCTAGTGCAGAATTCTCCCAGCCTCAAGGCGTTTAGTCTTTTACTCGCGTAGACGCACGCTCTTGGGCCGGGGTCACCGGGCCCGTGTATTACCGTGCCCAGTTTCGCGTTCAGTCCTCCTACTCGACCCCTGATTAGCCAGGGTTCCTGTATGAGTACTATATCTGTCTGCAGCCCCACTATGCGGCGGTCGAGTAAGTCCGTCGCCGCTTTGCAGTGCTGCAGATTAATCTGCGAGATGCTGATGCATCCTGCAGTCATTTTGGCTGCAGTATTGCCCGCTCTCGCTCGTGCTCCGGGGGAGATAGTGTGTCCCGTGTTGCGGTCCACTTTTCTATTTCCCCCTTCGCTTTACCGTGGTGGTCTTGCTCGCCACCCCGGCATTCTTCAGGAACTGGTACCCAAGTAACCCAGGTCCGGTCGTCCTTTGGACTCCTCACTGGGTCCCCGAGGGCCCAGCCCTACCCAGCCCCTCGGCCTTCAGGGGTCTCCCCCTCTTCCCGCGGGTGGGCACGTCTGCCTTCTTCGTGGGGGGTCGGTCTCTCCCCCCCGTGGGTGTGCCTGAGGTCTCCACCCCGGTCGGCACCCTCGTGGGTCCTTCCCTTCCCTCCACTGCTCTTCTTTGGGGTTGGTCCTGAGGGACCGGATCGGCGCCGGCGGAAGGCATTTCCCTAGCGCTCGAGGCCTCCCCCGCTCCCTCCGGCCCGTCCCCTACTTTGACCTGGGGTGCTGCTACCGCCGCCCCTTGCTCACTCCCGGTTTCCCGTCCCCCACGCCGGTCCGAGCCGGGAACTCCCTAAGGAGCGCCCTGCCCAGCCCCACGTGGACGACGAAGCCCCGTTTGCTAAGCGCCTCGTGCGACTCCACGTCCACCCCCAGAATCAGATGCACGGATCGTTCCGCCTCCCTTCTGCCCCACACCCTCCATAGTTGGGTGCGGAGGTCCGGGTTTTGGCGGCCGATCCGTTGCAATATGACTTCCGTCTTCTCCGGGGGTCCGGAAATGACGGTCGCCATCTTTCGAAGCCTGGGTAGGCACTCTCTCTCCATTACCTGAAGAGATGCGCCCTCCCAGGGTTTCAAGTTGGTTGCCGCTTCTTTGAGCCATTGTTTGGCCGCGGCGTCCGTGCAGGTTACCCAGAGGATGCCCTGCACGAATCTACACTCTTCGAAGCGGGGGACCGCCATATCCTTCGGAATGGCATCCATCGCTTCTCCGAGCCCTCTCATCACCAGATCCCCCTGCTCCGGTGTTAGCGTGGTTTCGGGGTAATCAGATGGCGCTATCGCCATCTTCCTACGTCCCACCAGCGCCTCCTTGAAGCTAGAGGGCTCTGGGAATATTTTTCGCTTTCTTTTTGCAGGGTGTTCGGGGGTCGAACCGTCGGGCTGTCGGGCCCTTTTCTGGCCCTTGCCCGTGGTCTCCCCTTCCTTTCCACCCTGCTTTGCGGCGGGGTCTGTTTGCCCGTCATGTGGGCCCACCTCCCCCTGCGCTACCTTTTTGGAGGTCGGCGCTCCTGCTTGGGTCGCCTCCAAAGTGGTCCCGAGTGAAGCCAGTTTGGCTTTCCGGGCCCTCCTTTTTGCCGTCCCGCTGCGGGTCGCCTTCCTCTTCTCTGTTGGTGGGTTGGGCGTCGCTTCGGCGTTGTCGCCGTTGCCCTCGCCCTTCCCCCGTGTAGTGGCGTCCGTCACCGAGAGCCCGGTTTTGATCGCCGCGGCTAGTGCCGCGTCGGTCTCCGCCAGTCCCTCCATGGTGGCTTCTGCTGTGTGTACGGGAGATGTTCCCTCTTTCGAGGGCCCTTCTCCCGCCGTGTTTTCGTTTGTGTGTTTTTCATTTTCTTCTTCCATATGAATCCCACGAGTGTGCAGGAAGTATACGGTCCGCCCCCACAGAGCCTGCTATGTGGGGGTAAGGCTGATACAATGGGGGGTCGCCTGGTACCCCAAGGGCATCGTTTGAGGCACCGTACTCCGGTACCATTCATCCCTCGGCACGATAGCTTCCACCTTGGATTGGGGAGTTGGTCCACGACAGGGCCTTCGCTTACCACGCGGGGTTGTTAGGCCCCGGGGTTCACTTATAGCACCCGCTAACCGTCACCCTCCACGGTCCCCCCTTCCACCTCGGCCCGGTCACCGTGCGGTGATCCAGTCCGCGGCGGTCGGAGGAGCCGCTTCACGTTCCGGGCGTTCTCCTATCCGCCACCCGGAGACGCGCTCGGTTGGTGATCAACCTAGATCGACACGGGTCGATCAAGTCCCCCGCTCCCCTTTACGGGGGTTGGGGGACAGCCGAGTAATAAATAGTTGCTATTTTATATATAACTTACGATCTAATTATATTTTATAGGAACTGTTACAAGGATCTATTACAAATATTTAATAGACTATATTATACTACAAATAATTGTATTTAGCATGATGCCATTGATTTTAAATATTTTAAAAAACAGTTTAATTTTTTTTTGTTTTTTATCAATTGAGCTTTACCATTTACTCTTTGCTCAAGTAGTTCGATAGCATTTTGTTCCCCTTTTTTGTAAGTCCTTGAGATTTGTTGAAAATAAATATTTTCATCCGCTAATCTCTTTAGCATCGCTTTCGAAACAATTCCAATAAATGGATTCAGCGTTACTAAGCATGCCTTACTTTCTTTTTGTTTTTCTACTGCCTTTACAATAGAAGTAAAACTTTTCCCATTTTCAATTATTTCGTTATAAGTAAAAACATGGTTGACTAATTTTTGTAATACTATAACGTCAAATATTGCATCATGTGCTTGCTCCACAGATAAATGGAGTATCTCTTTGGCTAGCGTTACTAATTTAAATCCTCCCTTTTCTTTCCTATCAGGAAATCGCTTTTTACATAATTGTAAGCTGTCACTTACTCCTTCCACTACTGCACAAAAATCATCTAACAAAGAAACCTCAATTAATTTTAATATTAAACGTGATGAATCAAAATTGCTATTATGTGCAACTAGTATGCAAGGTTTTCCAATTTTTTTTAAATAGTCCAAGACTTCACCCAGTACTATTCGTAATAGTGACGACGAAACTTTTATTCCACGGAGATATAAATCACCGCATTCGTTGGTTATTCCATGGACTCCAGTAGCTTTGGAATTGATGCTTTTCGTAGGTACAATATACTTATTAATTACGAAATCATTATTTTTTAACGCAATTTGTAAAATGTCATCGGTCATGGAAAAACCTCCCGTTTCAATGTCGAAAAAAACTACAGCTTTAGGATTACTGTCTACTGAAAATGTCGCCACATCTAAATCCAATGAAGTATTGGCAGGAACCGCTGGCATTTCAAGTAATCCTACATTACTTTCGTAAGTAATTCCTTCCATTGCTTGGCGACGATTTTTTAGCTGCTTACGTTTATTTTGAAGAAGATTCCGATTTAATTTGAATGCTGAGGCTTTAGCTTTTGCAGCCCTTAATTTAGCTGATTTGGTACTGCGCTCTATATGTTTTTTTAAATGTGATCCTGGGCTTAAATTCCCTTTCAGTAATGAATCCTGAACATACTGTTCACCCTTATTTTTTTGCGCCACAGAACATGCCACTCGTTAATCATAAGATTTCGAGTTTCCATAAGGTATAGCTTTTGGAGCTTTTTTAGAAATGATATTATTCAGGCTCTCGTTAGCTTGGGTTGATGCACAAGCCACAAATTTGTCAGTATTATTACTTAATTTGTGAAAAATAGATTTTAATTCTTCAAATAGTACAGGATTTTTCAAAGTTCCATTTATTGTCTTTTGTTTATAATTTCCTTTATTTTTCAAATATTCACACCAATTGCCACAATTAGTATGTATATTTAAGGCATGATAAGGCACATTTTTTATGGCAGCTGCCATTTCTGGTGCGTTCCCTCCACGTAAAACCTTTGTGCAAATATTTAATAACATCTGATGTCATTTCTTTCTCAGAATCTTTACTTTTATCTATTTTGTATAAGAGACTCCTTTGGATGTGTGATTTTTGTTAGACTGTTTGATTATAGTATGATTCGCTACTTTTCTTATGGCACAAATACTTGAGCTATCATTGTCACCAACGAATACTCCTATTTCAATATTCTTTTCTTTTAAAGTCGAGCTTTGGGTTACTAATTCCACGGCAACATCTGGCTCCATAGCCTTTGCTGTACCGTAATAATTTAATCTGCAATCGTGAACATTTTTTGCATATCCTTTGTCACACATGCGACATTTCCGATTTCTCGTAGCAAAATCCATGACCTTACCAGATTCGCAACCTATAATATGACCACTTCCATTCAAACTATCATATTGGAAACCTGATCCTCGTGTATGCCATGCCATGTCATAGCTACCAAAAACTCTAACACATTCATTATTATTATCATCAACTTGAGCTAACTGTGACACTGCTTGTGTTCCTGATGCTTCTATTAACTCGATGATTCTGTTACTACTGGATTGTACATATTGGGTGTAAGAAAATTTTCTTCAACTGTTTCAGGCCTAAAAGTAACAAAAACAACTAAAAAATTCAAGTCATTTTTTTATTACATGTTAAATTTATTCCAAACTTTACATTTTTGTATAAGCAAGTGTATTGTTCATAATATTTATAATAATGTGTATATGTACAAATTAAAAATTGAAAATGTGTAATTATATTACTATTTCAATATATCCGAGGATTGAAATTAATGCATGTTTATGTAAAATGTCACTCTAATGATTTTTCGTAATACCTTAGATATTATCTTTTGTATTTTAATTTTTTTAATTTTTGTTTTAATTCGTTGTGACGTCCCACTATTTTTGCGCGGTCATAACTAGCATCTTCCCTATAAATCACTCCACAACTCCACCAAAACCACCTCTAACTTCAACTCTTACCCTTTTTCCCCAACCGGCAGATTATCTAGACCAGGCCTGCCCCATCGGGTGCAAATACTTCCTGAATTTCTGGGACCCGGGTAACAGCCGAGCGCGGGACTGTTCCATTGCTACCCGTTGCGAAATTTGTGAGAGAACTGTATGGTGGTACGAGCCCACATGGACGGCCGCAGACTCATGCAGTTCTCCCGCAACCCACGCTGTGGTTAGCAACGTAACCAGTCCCGCGCTCGGCTGTTGCCCGGGTCCCAGAACTTCAGGAGGTATTTGCACCCGATGGGGCAGGCCTGATCTAGACGATGCACCTTAGCGGTCCCCATCTCTAGATGATCAAACACGCAATCCCCTTCCCCTCTTCGGCCTTAGAGGCGCGATCTCCTCCCACACATATTTTATCTAAACAAGTCTCTCGACCTAAAAACCCACATTACTCGAGACCACGTCTCACTCCTCTCTATGACCAATCAAAATCCCGCAAACTCCATCCAACGGTTGAGTATACCGTTCAAAGCCCCAAAGGACCCCCCCCCCCCCCCTGAATATGCTATTGCGGCGCATATTTCGCGCATGTCTCATCAACACGCGCTAATTATAGAACATATTTTAAACATGAGTCATCGCGCACACCTCAAATTCCCCGCATACCAAACATTCCAGCGTTTCCTATAAATACAAGCGCCACATGGACCGCGCACCTTCGGTTCGGCAAGAGCCACATAACGTGTCACTCTATAACCCATCTACCAGTTATCAATCCAATCATTATATAACATCAGTGAGTGTGTGTAAAAAGGATCATTCCTCTACGCATCAATTGTAAGCTATCGCTACCATTATTATTAACCATAAAATAAGTGCATATCGCCTCCATCATTATTCATTGCTAGCACTTATTGCTTTATTTGTTTATGCTTATATTCTTTCGCATTATTATTTTGCTAACGCTTATTCAATTAATTTGCTTTGCATTGCTTATACGCATTGGTTAAGCTAGTTGCATTCACGTCAACTGCGTTAATGCTAATACTTACGCGTTTCATGCTCATATATATATATATATATATATATATATATATATATATATAGTACTATTAATACCGTTTATATAAATGTTTGTCCTAATGCTTAACGTCCCACGCATTTTGTATAATACTTCTACCGCTATCGCATGAGGTACGCATGTCATGTTCATAAGCGTTTAAATAAATAACGCTTTTATTCTACACAACTATCGACTTATTGCATTACTCCAGTAAATATCCAAGTCATAACAAACCATCGCAACGGCAGATATTGCGTCGCGAGCACCGGGAGTTCTTACAGTGTTTACAAGGCTTACTTTCGCTTACCGTCTCGCATGTCTATTAGAAAGAAATACAAAGCTTGGCTCCTTATCTGTATGCAGTAGTAAATCCAATTACCTAGCCTAATAAAAACCACCAGAGCTCTAACGGGTGTCACTCTGGTGAGCGATCATTGCTTAACCCACCCTGGTTGATTTATGCTACGAAGCTGGTCTTCGAGGCCCAAATTCCCATTTACCTTGCGGTACGACGCCGGTCTTCGAGGCCCAAATTCCATTTACCTTGCGGTACGAAGCTGGTCTTCGAGGCCCAAACTCCATTTACCTTGCGGTACGAAGCTGGTCTTCGAAGCCCAAATTTCCTTTTACCTTGCGGTACGAAGCTGGTCTTCGAGGCCCAAATTCCATTTACCTCGCGGTACGAAGCTAGTCTTTGAACCTAAACTTCCTATACTTCCCCAACGTGTCTCAGTCCTAAATCCCGCCACCCAGGACGTGACATAGTACAAATTAAAAATTAATTTTCAATTTAATGACAAATTAATTTTTAATTTTTGTGTGCTGAATGTACCAGTGGGTGACCGGTGTACCATTGACTGTATCACCGCACAGTGGGCCGGATTTCCTTATTTGACGCCATTTTGGACTTTTTTTTAAGATATCGGAATGAAATTGGCACCAAAAAATAGGATAAAATTATTCCTTTCTAATGATGTATAATTTAATATTTTTGACATTTATTTATTTTTCATTTTTTTTAACTTAATTGTGAAATTTTTTTTTGAAAACTATTCATTCGGTACTTTATTTAATGCCCTTTTCAGTGGTTTAAATCGAATGTTCGCGAAACTTTTCGTTTCCATGTTATAAGGAAAAGTCGAAAAATAAAGGAATGCAGCCAAATATCGTTTTGTTAAAATTGAAGGCCAATTTTTTGCGCTAAACCTCATCTTCTATTAGTAATTAATGTAAATAATCTATTAAAAAATAATTCTGAAAACAGTCAGGAAAATTGCGACATTTTTTAAAATTGACAAGGAATATCTTTCGAGTCCCAACGAGTCCCGTATTTTAGCAAAATGGAATCTTTTCAGTGCACCTTCCTCTATACAATCATGCAAAATTCACTTCCCACTTCGTCCCATTTCTCAAAATATTTCGATTTGTAGTCATCAGCGTTGCATCATTTTCTTCACGTTCATGCGACGACATGTTTTTATAACACTTGGTCATAAAAAATATCATAATGAAATTATAACTGAAAATTAAGAAAATAATTCTCTTTCAATGATATATAACGAAATATGTACCAGTAAAGGCGGGCGTCCCTTCTTTAATTGGTCTATAAGTTCTGCAGCTTCTGGGTCTAATGTTTTCGGTTTTTTCTTGCTGGATTTTGTTCTTGCGGTAGACATATATGGATCTGACGATAATGGATAAAAACTTATAAAAATCATAATGCAACTTTAAAATCTGTAGGAAATGTTTGAAAACGTCACTGTGCAGTCTCTTCTGGTACAGTTTCAACTGATTGGAAATGGAAAATAGAGGACTGAGGTCGAAGGCTTATCTGCACCATAGCATAAACATTTCAAGTGCCGATAATCTAAACAATTCCTTCGAAGCAGGATGCAACGCATTAACGTGAGGGAAATGATGCGACGCTGATGACTACAAACCGAAATATTTTGAGAAATGGGACGAAGTGGGAAGTGAATTTTGCATGATTGTATAGAGGAAAGTGCACTGAAAAGATTCCATTTTGCTAAAATACGGGACTCGTTGGGACTTGAAAGATATTCCATGTCAATTTTAAAAAATGTCGCAATTTTCCTGACTGTTTTCAGAATTATTTTTTAATAGATTATTTACATTAATTACTAATAGAAGATGATGTTTAGCGCAAAAATTGGCCTTCAATTTAAACAAAACGATATTTGGCTGCATTCCTTTATTTTTCTACTTTTCCTTATAACATGGAAACGAAAAGTTTCGCGAACATTCGATTTAAACCTCTGAAAAGGGCATTGAATAAAGTACCGAATGAATAGTTTTAAAAAAAAATTCACAATTAAGTTAAAAAAATGAAAAATAAATAAATGTCAAAAATATTAAAAGGAATAATTTTATCCTATTTTTTTGTGTCAATTTCATTCCGATATCTTAAAAAAAAGAACAAAATGGCGTCAAATAAGTGAAATCGGCCCACTGTGCACAGGTGCTCGGTCACCCAATGGTACATTCACCCTATCTCAAATTATTTTCAATACGTAAATTAACTTACCAACGCTTTTTTATTTCATTTTAATTAGCAACTGTGAGTCTTCTTTCTTGTTCGCAAGCTTCTGCACAGGTATCCTTAGCTATGCTTTCGACTACCGGTCCAATTTCTCTTTCATGTTTTTTGAAAGTACGCGCATACTTGGTATATTCATTACATGCAAAAATTTATTAATTGATGTATGGCCAAGTCAACAGTGAAGAGCACCTAAAGCATAAACATAAAATAAAATTATTACATGCACGCACTAGAAATATTAAAGCTTATTAACTTCTATGTATACTTTTACATGTCATAAAAAAAATTTCTTATAACATACAAATTTATTACAATACGTTGTTTTAAAAATATTTATTTCACATTTCAATTTTGAACTGAAAATCTCTTATGTAGTAATTAAATTGATATTTACACTTACCAAAAACAGCTTTAGAATTTACGTCGAAGAGCTGTCTATGTGATCCTGTTGGTCCCTGATGCATTTTCCCTGTAGAAACAGTAGTAGTCGCGAGACATTTTCTACACCTCACTATTAGCGTTGACGCTAATCCTTTTCTCTTTTCTTTTCCCACATCATCAAGAGACAGGATTTGTTTTCAAAATTCACAGTATAGCTGTTTCGCCATAACCTTGAAATCAACGATGCGGCGACCAGAAACGACATGCTCTTTCGCGTCATCGTCACTTTCTATTTTCTGTTTTCTCCGCATTTTCCCATTTTCCATGGGGGATCTACCCCCACTCCTCTACGCGCTACATGCCTACAGATCAACCGAAGATATCCGCACCCTGCTTCTAACAATCACTTTCACGTTTGAAACTTGAAAGACAACTGGTCTTGTCGCATCTCCAGGCCCACGCATGTAGGCGCCTATCTTGAAACCGAGAAGTGCATAGCTTTGCAAAGTGGGGTACCTTTGTTTTTTCACAGCCATTTTCGCTGACCATTGCATTTTCTTCTTCGCACTCATCATTTGGTTGAACCGAGCCACTTCCCCTTCTTCTTTGGACTCATCATTCGGCTAGACCATATCACATGAACCACTATTAAACGTTTATCGAACCACTTTGAACATCTATTGAACATCTATCATACCACTCTGAACGTGTATCGAATGTCTATCACGCCACTTTGAATATCTATCATACCACTCTGAACGTGTATTGAACGTGTATCAAACGTCTATCGTACCACTTTGAATGTGTATGGTTCCACCCTGAGCATGTATCGAATGTGTATTGAACCACTTCTTCATAATATCGTTTTAATCTAGCAGTAGTTAGGCTATGAGAGTTCTGGATCAAGTGTGGGCGAGGGGGTGAGGTGGGGAGGGGGGTACCGCGCGCTCTTCGGCGAGGGCGAGGGGGTGAGGTGGGGAGGGGGGTATCGCGCGCTCTTCGGCGAGGGTGAGGGGGTGAGGTGGGGAGGGGGGTACCGTATTCGTAGGTGAGTGGGTGAGGCGGGGAGGGGGTACCACGTTCGTGGGTGAGGGGGATGACGTCACAGGGGAGGGGGATTTTCAAATTTCAAAATGGCGGTTGAGTTCGTTGGTGAGGGGGATAACGTCACAGGGGAGGGGGGGAGGATTTTCAAAATTTCAAGATGGCGTCGCGCGCATTTCGTATTGGCGCCATCTATTGGATGTTTAAGGTACTTTGGATCCACGTCGATATTTGGGCATGCGTTGATAAATTTCCTAGATTTTTAGTACATTTCGTATTGGCGCCACCTGTTGGATGTTTAAGGTACTTTGAACACGAGTCGCCGCCGCGCAATCTCCGCACGCGTGTGGGATCGGGGCGCAGGCGCGACCGCGAGCGAATCTTGGAATTTCGAATTTCGTCTTCGATGCTGATTTCTGAGAAAGAGGGTGGTATAGAATTTCTGAGAAAAGATAATGAATCATGGCGTGCGATAGGATTGAACACGTTTTGATACCTATGTGCACACCATTCATGCAGGATGTTTATATCGTGACATAAACATAGAACGATAATTATTATAAATCAATCGTCGCGGCAGCCCATGGAGTAAATATATAGCGATAAGTATTCGGTGGAGAGTTCCGAATATTCATAGTTCCGAGTATTTAATTTATGTAGTAAACATAACATTGCACCGCGCCATGCAGTGTGTTTATATTTGAGCAGGATTGAACGCGTTTTGGCGCCTACGTGCATGCTCGTCATATTTTATTCGTGGAACTGATACAGTACACGTGTAACGAAGAAACGAATTATACGTGGCGTTCACCCTAGTTCCGAGTATTTAATTGACGTAACCCCACCCTATTCACCATGAGAGAATCCGACGTTGCGTTCGTGTAAACATCAGACGACTAAAACATGGAGCGATAATTATTCGAAGTGTAGGTTCGAATATTTTAATGATCGAGGAGGCTGTAAGTCAATCGTCGCGGCAGCCATTGGAGTAAACACGACATTGCACCGGGTGTTTATTTTTATTTTTTATTTATTTATTTAAAGTAAGTAAACGGGGATTAACCCTTTTTCACACAAAAAAAAAAAACATAACACATAAGTAATACAGAGTCAATCAATCACACTGTCACACATGCTGCGTTCACATCCAACACCTCCCTCTGCAGCATTATACGAAAGTTACCAAATGTACAGGAGAACAAATCAATGTCTAGGAAATAGTCATTGAATTCCCGCATAGCACGATTGATGGGATCCACCGTGTGATGAGCATACGACGGCAATCTTATATAAAACACGGGCCGAGTGCGGAGGTATCTGCTCGGGGCATAAAAGTTCAACCTGCATAGCAGGTCAGCGCAATCTATACGGCTATGGAATATTTTGTAGAGAAACAGCATATCCGCTACAAGTCTCCTGTGAGACAGCGACCTAAGATTGAACGCACTGAGAATCGGGCCATAATCATGGTCGTAAAACGCCATCGGGTTACCCATCACCCAGGCAGCCGATCTCAAGAACTTGTGCTGAACTCTCTCAAAAAGGTTGATACACACCTTGTGTCTAGGATTCCAGATCACCGACGCATACTCAAGGTGGGGCCTAACAAGAGAGGAGTATAGGAGCCTCAATGTGTCCCTATTCTTAAAATGTTTGGCAAATCTGAAAACGAAACCAAGCGTCCTCATAGCTTTTGCCGTCACATTTTCGTAGTGCCTACTAAAATTAAGACATTTCTTAAATGTAACGCCGAGGTCAGTAATCTCCTCAACTTCTGAAATGACTTCATTCCGCAGCGTGTATTCGAACTCGATCAAGTCATTAGCACGCGAAGATCTCATGCAAAAACATTTACTCATATTAAGAACCATTCTATTATCCACACACCATCGCTCAAATCTAGATAAGTCCTCCTGCAATTCCAACGCATCCTGCACGTCACGTATAGTTCGAAAGATTTTAAGATCATCCGCATATAATAAGAACTTCGAGTTATGTAATACATATACAAGATCGTTGATGTACAAGATGAACAGAAGGGGACCAAGATGCGAGCCCTGAGGAACGCCAGAGGAGACACTAATTGACTCAGATAGGTGATTTGCAACCTTGACTATCTGCTTCCTACCAGAAAGATAACTAGTTATCCACTCCAACAATGGCATACCAAAGCCCCATGAGGACAACTTAGAAATAAGAATACTATGATCCACCTTATCAAATGCTTTACTGAAGTCGGTATAAATCGTATCTACCTGCAGCCTCTCCTCCAGCGCCTCAGATACGAAGCAGTGGTAGACTCCAAGGTTGGTAACCGTAGATCTAAGCGGCACAAAACCATGCTGTTGCTCACACACAATATTAGAGACTATCGGAGTTAGTTTATCAACAATAATTTCCTCGAAGATCTTGGGTATACTCGAGATCTTAGATATTGGTCGATAACAAGATATATCAGAGCGATCCCCCGACTTGAAAACCGGCGTGACAAGACTAGTTTTCCAAAAAGTCGGAAACACCCCCCGTTCTAGAGAGGCATTAAAAATAAGCCATAGGGGCCTAGCTAAGGCATAACAACAATTCCGTAGGAATATCGGAGGAATATCGTCAAAACCCGACCCTTTACTTAAGTCAAGCTTATTAAGTTTCTCGAAGACATCTCCTAAGGAGATCGAAACCGAGCCTAAGTTAAAGTTACTGTCAAGGTCACGCACAGCATTCACAACCGGGGTCCCAGACACGGGAGTGGAATAAACCGATCCAAAGTATGCGGAGAAATGATCAGCAATGCCTTCGCATGTAGACACCTCAGATCCACCAAGTCGCATGGATTTCGGAAGGCCATAGTGACCTCGCTTGTCATTCACAAAATTCCAAAAGCGTTTAACATTACAACTCAACGAATTTTCAACCTTTTCAATGTACATATTATAGTCCGTTTTCCAGATAGACTTACACTGAGAGCGCAAGTACACAAAGTTCAAATAATCGCAATACAAGAGTGACCGCTTATAGTTCCTATGTGCCCTCTTTTTAGCACGGATAAGATATTTCAGCCTTGGAGAGAACCACTTGGGATGCTGCGTGCATCTGATTACACGACGCGGTATAAATTCATTTATTGCCCAGTTCAGGTGGAAATACAGGAGTTCAATCACGCTGTCAAGATCATTCTCGCTCATAATAACATCCCAATCAACTGAATTAAGATAGGTCACAATGCCTAGGAAATCACCGTGCTCGAAATCCAAGAAAACAAAGTTATCCTGAGGCTTATTATTTCCCCGGATTGAAGTAAATAGAGACGCATTTAGAGGCGGATGATACACATCCGGGACAATCAAGAAGTCAATAGACCGTTCGATTACCATATAAGAATCATTAGTAAAAACCAGGTCAAGCATTACATCCTTATGATTTGGAATTACATTGGCCTGAGTTAAATTACAGAAGTTAATATTCGCGAGTACCATATCTATGGCCATTGACTCCTGAGATGATATCCCCGGTTTTTAAAACAACTCCCATCTATTCCACCGAACCAGGTAGCATGCGGTAAATTATAATCCCCAAATACATACAACATGTCCTCGCCAAAACTATAGTAAATATTAGATATACAATTAAGATGATTCTCATACACTAGCGGGGGCGAGGCAGGCGGTATGTAAATGGCCCCAAACACAAGGTGGTATTTCCCGACACACACTCTCACAAAAATCTGCTCAAGGCTATCACTCCCCGTTTCGATCAATGAGCTGGTTAGTGTTTTCCTTATCGCTATCAACACACCCCCGCCCCTCGTAAGGCTACTTGAGGCACTCGATCTGTCTTTCCTGAAAACCAGGTAGTCCGACAGGCCCAGTTCAGTGGAAGAGATATGAGGAGTAAGCCAAGTCTCAACTAAAATAATTACATCATACGTTGTAACGAGATTTGAAATCGAGCATGACAATTCATCAAGCTTCGTGCGCAGACCCCTTACATTTTGGAAATAAACCGAGGGGTTAATTACACGTTTTTTGGTGGAAGACTTTTGGCCGAACCACTCGGAACTATTTTGGGGACACCCTTGATGTAACGAATGGTCAAGTTTGAATCACCCTCCGCTTGCCGCTCCCTGAGACAAGTTCTCAATTGATCCAGTTCCAGCCGCTGACTGGGAGTCTTGTCATCGGTTATCTTGTACGGACCCTTGTACCGATGCTTATTCTTTAGGATACTTCTAGCCATCTCCGACGACTCCAGACCAACACAAATGGGACGCGGCTTAGAGTCCTTAGGCTTCCCAATTCTCCTAGTTCGAATGATACGGCAATTCGTTAACAAAATCTCACTTAAAATAGGTCCCACCACATTCACGTCTTGGTCGCTTGATTGATCCTGAGAGTTATTCGATGATTCGTGAACACCAAATACAAGAATGTTGGACGCTCTAAACTGACGATCGTTCATTTCCTGGATAACCTCTCCCACCGCTCCTGGGCCAGGATGCAGGTGATCCTTACCAGTATTGGGTCTCTCCTCCAAAAGCCTGACCCTCTCCGAAAGCTCCCCCACGGTACCACGCAAGTCAGCAAGCTCCGATCTAATACAGGACATGATGTCCTGTCGAAAACTCTCTAGTACCCTTAGTATACGATCATTGTTATCTTTGTCCGGAGAACTAATAGGCTGCGACAATGCCGATAAAGACAGGCTAGGATCCACATCAGGCAAGGTTACAGAATTAGGCGATTTACAATTTAAAAGCCGACCGTTATGCCAGGGGTGACCCGAGCGACTGAGACAAGTAGGTCCAGCATGAGACACCACTGGACATTCAGAGCAAGTTACCGGCTTTACCACTGCGGAACCACAACCTTTACACTTTTTGTGGACAGGAGGCATAATATTTGAGGTAAAAAATGCGCCTTCGGTAACAATACACAGCAAATTCAAAAACACCACTGCCGAATGAGAGAACCACTGATAAAGTCGCTCAAATTTTGGCAAATCACAAAAGAAAGGCAAATTATCCAGCTCGTATAACAGATCACCGTTTTAACAGATTAAAGCTTCATAGCGATGCAGTCGACACAGAACCCCACTCAACGAGCGTTCATTCGAAAACGTTCATAATGAGTACTCAATTACTAAGTACAGTAAAAACCAACTTGCGGGATCAAGTATAAGTACGGTAATTAACGGATAACTGATAAAATAATCCTGGATAACGCCAGCAATGCTGGGACTTTTAAACTTTGCCGTAACGTATTTCAGGAGCGAATGTAAACACGTCTGCTCACTAATGAGGACAGATCGATACTTTATATTTGAGCCGTGGGAGCGATACAGCGCACGTGCAATGGATAAATGAATTCGACGTTGCGTTCGCCTAAGCAACCAATGTAAACATAGAGTGATAATTATTCGGACTTGACTTCCGAGTATTTTGGTGATTGGGAATAGGGCGAGCGTCCTTATCGATGAGGCTGTAAGTCAATCGTCGCGATAGCCCATGGAGGAAGCACGTGATGCAGTATGTTTATAGTAGGTAAGTGGCAGCGGTACAGCGACCGTGTAAGGGTGAAAAGAGTTCGATATAGACTCGTGAGAATCTGATTTTCAGTATACCAATGCTAGTACCCCCAGAATGCGCGCGTCATCGTCTTCCGATGACGATACCGATGGTAACGTGAGCCCTTAATCCACGATGGCACAGTTGGACGACCAAACGCTTACGATTGAGAAGCATAAGATCCGCGACGCGTTAAGCCTACAGTCATTATCCGAGACGTCGTGGAGTAATATCGTTCAAAATGGATTTATGCAATTGTCGCATCAGCATCGTCAATTGCTACGCCATATCGCGCGATATAGTACTGCGAGCAAATGCACATTGTATTGCGTCGTTGGTGATAAGGACGTGCATCGCAAGCAAGTGAAGTACTTTACCGCGGTCGTGTGTACGCCGTTAACGCTTCTGCAGGACATCGAGAACGGTACGGTCGAAGTGTACAAAGTGTTGTGCCCTCGAACATTGTCTATTACCGTGGACTCGTTTTTGTGTCGTGAATTAGCAACATTTTTGAATGAACACCCGACCCCGATTGTGCGACTACACTCGAAGCGCGTCATTTTGCCGTTGGGTTTCCGATATCCAGACACGGACTGCATCACCTGGAAGAGTCGTGTCACACAATCGCGACTATTCGTGCGTGTCTGGTAGGCAAAACTATTTGTGAGGAAGTGAACTCATCGTGAATAAGTGAACATGGAAGTGTTCATGGACACGTACAGGGTTTTGTCCCGGATGTCCGAGCTTTTACGCTATGTTGCGGAATTCCGAGACTGGGAGGACCAGTGCGACACGTGCCTGCAGCTAATCGTCGAGTACCAGTGCAGCGGAGGAGTGGCCGTGGCCGCGAAACAACGCCTGGTGTCGCTGATCGCGCGAATAAAAACATTACGCGCGATTGTTCGGGGTCGGTTTTCGCGAGTAGGGCTCGGGGTTACGGGTCGATCGACTGCACCCCAAGTGGTATGGGAAGACGTGGAATCAGCGTTTATAGGCCGTATTTCGACTGGCGCGGTAATCAACGTGGGACACGTCGATCCACGTCGATTTTTAGAGGGTGCTCTACGAATGATACTATCGCGCGTGACAGACTCTATCCGAGAACATTCTAGTGTGTCCGTGAATACGATACTGAACGCGGAGTTTATGTTAAATGATAATATGGACATGAAAAGTTTCGGTACGCGAAATCGTGTACTATTCAGGACATCGAACGTGCGCGAGTTGTATTCGAAACACGTGGTCGCTCCCACGTTAGTGGCTATCGAGGAGTTCCAAGATCGCGACAGTGGATGGACCCTAAGGGCTGTGCTAAATATTCTAGTGAATATGAATAAGCATAATCCACTTCGCGCTGGTTGCTTCGTGCCACTTCCATTCGATGTCATTGTTAAAAAGGCCGTGGTTAATGTACAAAATAGAGACAATGCGTGCTTCTTGTGGTCAGTCGTCGCTAGTTTACACCCTGCTGCTACGAATGTGAGTAGGGTCATTTCGTACCCACACTACGCTACGGTACTTCGTACGGATGATATTACTCTTCCCGTGACGTTGGATCAGCTTAAGAAGTTCGAGAGGATAAATAACGTGTCGGTGAACGTGTACACCTGGACCGACGAAAGCTGCATGCCTCTGCGTTTGACCGAAGACAAGCGCGAGAGACACGCGAACCTGCTACTGGTGCAGGATTCCAAATTCCACAATCAGCATCATTTCGCGTGCATTCGCAGCCTGTCGAGGCTGATTTCGAAGCAGCTCGGCAATCACAATGGTCGAGTATTCGTTTGCGATAGGTATGTTAAAAATATTTTAATCGATATATTCTTCATTCTTATGTTTTATTATTATTATTATTATTTATTTTTATTTATTTATTTATTTATTTATTTATTTATTACGGGACAAGCCCAATTTAGACAATAAAGACAATAGTAGCCTACGTACAAGAAAACAAAGAAATAAATAAAACAAAAACATCCAGCCGTAAAAAGAAAAAAGAAAAAAGGAAAAATTGAACATTGCAGCTTACTTATCAATAATTATTTTGCGCAGATTGCTCTTGAAAGTTTGAAAGGATCCGCCGAAAAAATCAATTTTGTCTGAGTATAAATTGGCAACACTGACTATCCGATTTACAGGATCACGAGCACCGAACTTAGATTTAATACCTGAACAATAAAAGGATGTCCTTCCTCTTAAAATTCTGGATGGTGCATAGAGAGAGATATCCCGCAAAAGTGAAGGACAGTTGATGCAACTATTAACAATTTTAAATAAAAAACAAAGATCAGCGATACGCCTTCGTTCCAATAAAGTAGATAAGTTCAGAGACGCCAGTATTTGATCATAATTGTGATCATCGCGTGACATTGGACGTCGCAGGTTATAAGCGGCAAACCTTAGGAATTTGTGTTGGACCCTCTCTATAATTAGATTGTCTTTCGCAAGGATCGGCAACCAAATTGAGGAGCAGTACTCTAAAGATGGTCGAACTAAAGTGGTGTAAAGCAATCTGATTGTGCTAATACATTGAAAGTCAGAGGAGAAACGCGATATGAAACCCAGAGTCCTCAAGGCGGTGTTTGCAACAGTAGCACAGTGTTTGGAAAAATCTAGAGTGGATGAAAACTGAACTCCCAAATCCTTGACCTCATGTATCACCGAAATTGCAAAATTATTTAGATGATATGGAAAAAGTACTGGGTTCATACCGCGAAAAGATCTCATGACGTGACATTTACCAATGTTCAGATTCAAATCATTGCGCGTACACCAATCGGTGAATCTATCAAGGTCGGATTGAAGAAGAGACGCGCCGAGAAAGCTATTAATTTTGCTGTATATTTTTAGATCGTCTGCATATAAGAGAAACTTACCATGCCGGAAGACGTCAGGTAAGTCGTTAATAAAAACGTTAAAAAGCAGCGGCCCGAGGTGGCACCCTTGAGGGACCCCCGAGGATACAAGAATAGGATAAGAGCGAGAGTTGCGAATTTGTGTAATTTGATACCGACCAGTCAAATAACTTTCAAACCACGCTAACACGTTCCCCTTGCATCCGACCGATGACAGTTTAGCCAATAATATTTTGTGGTTCACTGAGTCAAACGCCTTCTGGAAATGTGTAAAAACTGTGTCCACTTGGGAACTAGAGTCTAAACAGGTCGAGACATATCTACAATAGACTGCTAAGTTGGTAACCGTGGATCGTTCCGGCGTAAACCCGTGCTGCTGCTCGCAGATAATGCTAGACAACATCGAATTCATACGTTCAGTGATAATGTTCTCAAAAATCCTAGGCATCACATTGTTGATACAAATAGGTCGATAATTTCCAACATCATTAGAGTCCCCTGATTTGAAAATGGGAGTAACTAGACTGGTTTTCCAGCATTGCGGAAAGTATCCAGCTTTTAAAGAGCAGTTAAAGATTATCCAAATAGTTCGGGATAAGATAAAACTGCACGACCGAAAGAATATTGGAGGAATCCCATCAATTCCAGGTCCCTTATTAATATCTAGGAAATTAAGCCTATCAAATATTTCGCTGATGTTGATGTGAATATCGGAGAGACAAGAGTTAAACCCATTATCAGATGCAGGATAATCAGCCGCATTGCAGCGATAAACAGACCCGAAATATGACGCAAACAAATTAGCAATCGACTGGTCGTCCCTAGCTGTAGACCCATTATGACTCATAATATTCGGTATACAATTAGCACCACGTTTAGAGTTTACAAACCTCCAGAAATGCTTGATATTGCTCTGCATACTCGACTCAGTATTCTGCACATAGTTATGGTAACATTGCCTAGCTAGCACCTTGCAGTGGGAACGCAGGTTCGCAAAAAGTAAATAATCTGAATATAGATTCGATTTTTTATATACAACATGCGCACGCTTTTTATCCCGTACGAGCCTGATTAGACTTGGAGAAAACCATCTAGGAAAGTTATTGAATACCTTAGATACAACTTTAGGTACGTACAAGTCAATGGCTGTGTATAAGTGACCATACAAGAATTGGAGCGCATCGTCAAGGTTCGCATTAGTTAAAAAATCATCCCAAGGTACACTGTTTAAATAGTCCCGAACGAGGCGGTAGTCACAATGCCTGAAATCGAAGTAGAGATGGTTACCACGCGGCGTGCCGTTAATATTAGCGAATCTGGCGACAATAACGTATTCGCCCTCAAACTTCCTCCGTCGTGACTTATGTACCACTCGGCCTTCCTGCGACGACGTTCGCCCTCGAACTCCCTTCGTCGCATTTTAACAGCAACTCCGCGCCTTTACCGGCGCCTCCACGTTGCTCCGGCGGTGCCGCGCTCCTGGGGACGCCGCTCGCCAGCAACACAACTGCGTGGATCCCTGGCCGTCACCCAGAGCCGTACATCCACCAATCCTTGGTGTGGTCCGTGCACTCCTGCACGTCCCCGCGTCCCTGTCGGAGTCGCACCCTCCACCACCAATTCTAACTCGGCCTCTTGTGTTGACGGTTCCCCGACTCCGTCGAGCCCCTCGATTCTTCTTGCCGCTCCAAGTCGAATCGGCATTGTTGAGCGTTGTATCCGGATGGCGTTCGACGACTTACGCTTCTCCATGGAAACTGTTTTTCCCGTCTCGGGAGAAGTCGAAACGTCAATCTTTGGTTATACAAAACCGTATCCATCAAGCACAGAGACATTACCCAGTGGTAAAAAGGGGTGAGAATCTACCAGTGGGGAACAGATTGCATATGGGGAGAGTGAGAAACATATGGGGAAACAGGGGGAACAGCAAGGTGTCTTGACAAGACCCAAGGATTTGCACTCCAAGAAAGGTACCGCTGGCAGAGCGTGTCTCTACAACGTAGCAGCGATTACGGTTTTAAAAACACGTGGAAAGATTTATCGCACGATAAGGTTACCTCATCGAGATGTCAACGCATCTCGTTGCTGTGAGTGACTCCTCACGAAGTCAACATCACAGCGCGCTGTCATTTCATTGGAGGGCGCGTGCCATTTTCTTTTATCGACCGACCGCTGTCGTTTTCTACATTACCCAACTAGCTGTTCCTCCAAAATCCGGATCCTTTTTCGTAGGTCGGCTTCCCGAACTCCCAGAGCCGACCCAGCAATTGTCACCTGTTTCTTCTCTTCGACAGCATCCTGTCCGAAGCCTCGAGACCGCTCCGATGTCGGCGGTTCTCGACCGCCGTCGCCATGCCCTGCGTTTATCCCTCGATGTCGGCGGGCCTCGACCGCCGTCGCTGCTCCGCTGTTCCTGTGTCTGTCCCTCGGTGTCGGCGGGCCTCGACCGCCGTCGCCGCTCCCGCTGTTCAGCCAGCCCCTCGCTGGTCAGCTGCTTTTGCTGGATGCTGCATCCTGTTCTGTCCTCCACGAGGAACTCGCGTCGTACGCAACGGCTCCTTGCGTATCGCACGGAACAGCTCCTTGCGTATTGCACGCAACGGCTCCCTGCGTATCGCACGCAGCAGCTCCTTGCGTTTCTTCGGGATCCGCGGCCACGGATCCCACTTCTGACACCATTGTTATGTCTCGCGTTCGGCATAATAGGAATTGAATGTATAACAAGAATAATAACACATGCAACTAGAACAATATGGAATAACAGGAATGTAGTATAATTCGGAAGAGGATCTCGATACACGTCTGCTCGCAATGGAGTCTGCTGATCAAGTGAAGGGTTGACAGGCGATCGATCCGATCGCCTTCTTCTCGCTGTCCTCTTGTCTTTGTCGTGAGCACCAGCGGGCCATGGAATTCCATCCCTAGGGTGCTCGCAACAATAGTAAGAATATAAAAGTTAAAATAAATCCAGAAGCTTTTTTCGCGATCGCTTTCTTCAAGCATGTATCATCTATACTGCCTGAAGAAAGTTTATGTTTTACACGATCGATTACTCTGCACTTCGCCCGTACTTGCAAGCGAAGAATATTATATTTATTCTTCTCTTGCTTTAACTGTTTTTCCATTTCCATCAACCGTTCCTGCAAATTATTACGTTCTTCTGATGATGAACTGGCTTCAATTTCCATACTTAAGTCGCTATCGGTATCGTTAAAATACATTTTAGGCACGGCATCTTTCCGTAATTGCCCGGACACGTAAAAACTACTTTTCAAAAAATGCCGGCTACATATACACTTCTTTCTCAATTCCTCGTTAGTCATTTCCACCCAATCATCTAAGCCACAGTTAACCAGCCACGTTATGCATCTATCATTGTCATTTACCGGGAATGAATGGAATGTAGTACCGCCAGTTACATTACGGTTTACTAAATCGCAATTAGGATATACACATTTTTTATAATGTGTTTTACGAGTCTGATTCTCCATTACTAATAAATATACAAATTAATGAATGAAGAAAAGAAGCAAATGATGCGAATGATAAAGCGTAGAGAAGTTTTACTTATTACTTACTTGGATATTTTTTGCCACTATTAGCAAGACTGCTCCGACTATAAATCTTCAAGACGGCTTGTAGGGAACTGACTTTGTTTCGACTGATGATCGTTGAACGGTATCGCCCATAGCCGTCCACCGAACAAAAGAAACGCGTTGCGAGGAAAGAAACTAACAAACGCTCTTTTCTGGAGATTCGTTTTCGGGGCGCGGTGTTTAAAATTTAAATCTCAGTCATCTGAGCGCGCGGCCGCACGTACGCGCACTCACATGCGAGAACCACTGCCGGCGCCGTGGAATTCAACATATTCTTACATTGCTTTAAATCATTCTTCACACAGCGAAACCACACAATTCTTTTACTATCATTGTTTCACACATATTTATTATGCAATCATATCACAGTGGCCTAACATTTAATCATAGTAGAAAAAATATTTTGTCATGTTACTTCATACAGTCGAACCTCGATAACTCGAATCTCAAGGGAAGGGAAAAAATCTGCGAATTATAGAGGTTTCGGCTTATCGAGTTTTCGAGTAACAGAGGTTCAACAAACGAAAATTCGACTTATAGAGGCTTTATGCGACTGTTAGTTTTTCGGCTTGTGAAGCTGTAAAGCAAGACAAATTTAAGGTTTAAAGTTCAATTGTTTATTGCATACCTAAATTAAATATACCTACAACTTATGTACTACATATATAAAAATAATTATATGACACATTTTATGTTCGAAATATTACTCTTTATTACATATTAAGAAAATAATGTGATTTTGCTTTGTGCCAGTCTTCTAGTGTATTGTAAATCTTAAAAATTATCCTGAATAGTTTGAGATCTTTATACGAAATTTCGTAATACATATGTAGAAGTAAACTTCGACTTGTAAAGGTCGGAATTCTTCTAAATTCGAGTTATAGAGGTGAAATACATAATTTAACATGCAAAATATAGTTCGAGTTAAGGAAGTTTTATTTCGAGTTGTAGAGGTATTTACAGCGAAGCGGAAGGGAATGAAGAAAATTTTCGTCTTATAGAGGTTTTCGAGTAGTCGAGGATACACTGCCACGGGCATATCAGTGTATTGTAATATTTACAAGAAATATGTGATATACGAATGTTTCTATTCGTTCATTTTATAGAAAATTTAATGAACACTGCTTTCGGGGATGAATCTACACTTCTGGTTCGGTGGACATTTGTAAAAAAATTGCCTCAGAATTGGCAGAATTATAGCTGGGCTTCGAAATGAGTGTAAGTTCTGAAAAAAAATTCTAACTTCGTTTTCCTGGGGTGCGAGTTCAAGTCCATGTTGCAGGGTTTAATTTGTTCATTAGTTTTACTCTTTAAAATAATTTTTTAGGGTTTAATTGTTTTTTTTTCAATGTACCTATATCAACAAAAAACATGCAATCAAAGCAGAAATGTATTCTTGAGATACCGTTCTTACTAGTCTCCAAATATACTTTAAATTCTAATTGTAAGTTATTTAAATAAATTTTTACATTATCACTTAATGGGACGTAGAGGAGGAGGAAGTATAAGTAACGGATTCATGCGCAAACGGAGTAATTGTAGGAAGGGCGTCGTGTTTGGCTTTCCTTTGGAAAATTTCATACAATATGTTACAAATACTGTGATGAAAATAAAATAGAAAATATAAAATTTTCATTTTTCAATAGTATAGATGATTTTGTCTAACACGCGTTCCCGCTTTTGGCTACTGATCGCTACCTGGCCACGCGATCGAGCTGCGGCACGAATAATTTTTTTCGTATAAATAAGCGATCAGGCCCGCCGCGCACGTGAAGGATGCAGTATCAGACGCCCGAAAGACGAGAGCGAGACAATGTATCAACGCATCGTCTGTCTCACGCAGTCTCACGTCTGTCAGCACTCAACCAATGCACCAAACTCATCATTACTTAGGACATACATACATACAGATGTACATACTTAAGAATGTTAGAGACGGTGCAATTTTAATTGTTAACATCCTGTCAAGTTCTAGCCATCTGCTTGCAAAAAGTGTTATTGGCATATTTGACTTGACAAGTGCTACGAACTGGAAAAGATTCGTTAAGAGCAAGCGCCTGATTTAGCGAGCTCTGCTTGCAAGACATTTCAAGTCGTATCGATTTTTACCTTCGGGTGCATCGCGTTTCTGGGAACGGCATTTGTTTTAAAAAGAAAGACGAACTTTTCGGGGGCCTGGACCTCAACAATCGATGAGAAAAATGCCGCATTTCGACTGAACGTTCGCTATCGTATTATTTGTTGGGCTTTAACAAAATATGTTAGGTAAACTTGTCGAAGAGCTACCTGTCACCGATTTCAATGAGGTTTGAATATGTTGTGGAAGCTAACATTCTGAACACCTTTTTCCTTTGCCGAAAATGGCGGTCAGCTCTAGTTACCGAGATATTCGCAAAAAATTGTCGCTACCACTACAGTTCATTCTGCTTATAATTGTGCGTCCGTGGCAACGTTTGCGTTAGTACTGATTTTCGGGTGACATCTGTCGTTCGTTTATAGTATTCCTCCAATGAAAGCTGCGTGTACAACTCCATTTGCAAGCGTTGTACGAAATGTCTATTATAAGTCGTAGTTAATAATGAATGTCATGAATGTGTTAGGTTTAGGTTTTGGTCAGGTAACTCAATCTGGCCGCCGTGAGGCGGCCGGCATCGCTTGCGTAAAATAATAAAGTCATTATGAAAATAATAAATTTAATAATACAAACATTTACGCATTAACCGCCGTCTTCGTTATTTTGTAAATCGGATATTTGAAATTTGGCGATTTCATTAAAAAAAAAACGTCAATTCTACTAGGTCGGGAGAATAGCTTCTTTTAAAAAGATATTCGCTGAGGTATGATGTCAAGTCCTCTTCTTTGTTTCCATATTTGGAAATATTTTCGCGAATGTAACGTTCTCAACCGAGACTGTGCCATGAGTTACAGGTGCTTCCACGAATAGAGCGGTTTACTCGTGGAATTGTGGGATTGGTTCGGGTGGTGTGCGATAAAGAAATGAATTTCACGAAACGAGAGTCCTTCTTATAACAGTAAATAACAAAAATCGTTTATTCAAGTAAAGGTTTTTGACGCTAGGTCGAAATGATAGATAGAATATGACACGGAGTCGATAGTTAACAGAACGGTAGATAATTATATAACGACGTGTCGGTCAGTAATAAAATATATCGTTTAGGTTTCGACGCTAAGTCGGTATTACAGAACGTATAGTTGTGTAACGAAAATTATGCTTAATCTCTAGTTGAACATAGAAGCGCGACGCTAAGTCGGTATAATAGTGCTTAAAATATTAAAGATATAAAGGTACGATACTAAATCGTAAATTACGACGCTAAGTCGGTGTGTAATATAAGAATGACGCTAGGTCGGCATTGAATGTTTAGTTGAATATCGAGAGAGTTCCTTCTCTCAGATTTGGCTTCCTGTTGCCTATCAGCTGGCCCACGCTTTCTAGGATGGAAGTAGAATTTAGACAGTATCTTCTGGTGCCTATTAGCTGGCCCACGCTTTCTAGGTTTTAGGATGGAAATTTGAGGGGCTAATTAAAGCGGCCTCGGAATGGAAGTTTGAGGGGCTAATTAAAGCGGCCTTGGAATGGAAGTTTGAGGGGCTAATTAAAGCGGCCTCGAAATGGAAGGTTTGAGGAGCTAATTAAAGCGGCCTCGGAATGGAAGTTTGAGGGGCTAATTAAAGCGGCCTCGAATTGGAAGGTTTTGAGGGGCTAATTAAAGCGGCCTCGGAATGGAAGTTTGAGGGGCTAATTAAAGCGGCCTCGAAATGGAAGGTTTTGAGGGAACGAGTCTTAGATAACCTTCATCTACCTGAGGGGCTAACTAAAGCGGCCTCAGTGCTTGGTTCGGTGGCAGAAACAAGTCTGCTCTCTGCTGCTGGCAGGCCCGTATTTATAGTATTTGGCGATACATTGCTCTCGCCAATCGCTAGTCGCCCGGTCTCGCATACCAATTATAATTAACATCCGGTTCCCGCCGGTTCGCGCTCTGCACTCAGTTTATTCCGCGTCCGGTTTATCGCGCGGTCTGCGCACGCGCGCTTGAGTCGTTCGCGGCACTGAATTCGCGGGTAGATAGGCGGTCATGCGCATGCGCTGCGCGTCGCTTCATTCGCTGTTTCCCGCCATATTGTGTGTCGCTCGCATATATCCTTAATACTAATAGTTTATAGAGTGTAAATAATAACTGATATAGAGACATAGAAAGGAAAAAAATGTATATCGGTATCAGCGGTACGTTACACGAACATCCTTCCACGTTCTTTCAATGGATTGTGTATTGGCTTCTAAACGAGAGCAATTATAGAATACATCAGTATTTTGTAAGCAAAATTTGAAAATAATGTAATGAAAATCAATTACGTGTATCGGGATCGACAAAATTGTAAGAGTGATTTACTGTTAAATGTGTATAGCCTTCGTTGTGAAGGCAATTGTACGCCTTCCAACAATCAGACATAATAGTTGTCCCTGGAAGTATCCATTTTTTTATCACATCTAACAATGTTTTTGCTTTTCTATCTTCTACGGCTGCAATGAATATCTTTTTCGAATCTCGCTCATAACCACCGAAACCCCATTTTCCCTGTATAAGACGTCCACGGTGGTATTTACGAGTTCCAAATTTCGCTTCATCGATTTCTACGATTTTATTGGGTCCACCTACTTGAATAGAATTTGTCTCGCACCATTTTACGCACACCTATTGCGCAAGACAAATAATTGTGTAAACTTGTCGATTAACATCCCCCTCATGGATCCCAATGACCTTCAAATGTGGTCAAGGTCAACATTCTGAATAACTTTTCCCTATACATTGTAACATTTGTGTAACTTTTATGTTTGTTTTCGACGAAGACAGAAAAGAAACAATTCTTGCACGCCGTCACGCGATGCTTGTAACCGCAGTCTCATTTTTAGCATCACCAAACTCACATCGGTTCGCTACCATGCTTCACGCGGCCGCAAGCGGGCGCGCGCCCCCCGCACTAATCTAACCCAAACCAATACTAATACCCAGGTCAAGTTGGAAAGTGGAAAGTGTAACGTCCGATTGCCAGGGACAACTGATCGTTACTGTTTCTCGAGAGGAGAGCGGCGTCCCCTCGAGTATAGGATAGGCGGGGTTTCGTTATTACAGAGTAAAGGAGTAAAATCCAACTTAAACTTTAACAATGGCTATTTATTTAATGAAACAATAACAGATTAATATTAATTACAGCTATGATTATATATTTTGTAGGTTTTGTATCTATGTATCTATATCTATGTATGTATATATATATATATATATATATATATATGTGTGTGTTGAATTATGTACAAGTTATTTATATGTGTTGCAGTGTAATGCCGCTTCCGTCTCCGGGGCGAGCTCTTACTCTTGGCAACGATAGCTTCAGGACCGGCTGCTTCCGTCTCCGGGGCGAGCTCGTTCTCTTGGTTATGTCTGCTGTAAGAACGGCCGCTTCCGTCTCCGGGGCGAGCTCGTTACTTTTGGCAGATTTTTGTTCTACTAGTGACTTCTCGTATTGCAGTGTACGGCCGCTTCCGTCTCCGGGGCGAGCTTGTACTCTTGGCTATGTCTGCTGCTAGAGCGGCCGCTTCCGTCTCCGGGGCGAGCTCGCTTCTGTTGGCAGAGTAGAAGTGACTACTGTGCTTCGTGCACTCCCTTTTATACCCCAGTTTTGGCGGTCTAGCGCATGCGTTGTATATTATTATTTCTTAGTTAACAGTTTGTTTGCCTATTGCGTTACATTCTTAATCTAGATCTTTATTAGTATTTGTATTTGTTTATTCTTAATCTTATTCTAATATTTGTTTCCTTACTACTTGCTTAATTACTAGATTAGATGTACATAGGTTAAGTGACACTGTTTTATCGACAGTCGGTAACGCTGGGTTCGATTCCGCGTGGGATGTTACAAAAGCGTAAACTCACATCGGCTCGCTACCATGTTTACGCGGCCGAAACGATATTTCCCGGTTATTGGAATCCATGAGAGCGATGATAATCGACCTGTTTACCAATAATCGCATTAAAATTTTCGTGAAATAGCACTGTAAGTTGCAATCTTTGAGTAAAAAGCTGTGATGCAGCTATTGCCTATACAGGGTGTCCCAGAATTGAGGGACATCCCGGAACATGCAATATCCTGATGCAAAAAGACATCGAAAAGTCCTTAGCCGTTTTGGGATCCGGGGTTTCGTTTTCGAGATATTAACAAAAAACCCCGACCAATCAGAGCGCGCGCCTTCCGCTGGAGGTCCCGCGCTAGCGTGGCCGTGCGCCGGGCCGCGCTGCGACTACGAACAAGCAAGGCGGCATGCATCGAAGGAAATTGCGTAGAATGGTAAATGAAAAAGACGTAACAAAAAATCCAACCTTTTGCCATGGTTTGTTTGCCATTTAAAGTGAATAATGAATAAAGGATAAATGGATGAAAATCATGTGTAACGTAAAGAAACGAATACAATTTTTTTTTTAGAAAAATCGAAAATAATAATTATTTTGAGTGAGGGGATAAGGAGCACGTAAATTTCCTTTTTTTAATAACGTACAAACGAAAAGGTAATGCAACAGGGAACGAACGAAAAGTGATCGTAGTTCGTTATTGTGATAAAAATCCGTAGTTGAATAACGGCCAACACTGTTGTTGATAATGAATAAGTTGGTTTAAAAACTCGGAAGAAAAATTTACGTACGGAAATTTGGAGAATTATATCCGGAAATGAGCCGTAGCCTGCGTTAAATTTAAAAAATAATAGTCGCCAATAATGTAACTAAAACTCACCCTTTCGGAAATTCACCTGCAGCTTAAAAACCTGGGTGACTAGGTCACTGAACCGATCCTGGTCATCGCCGAGTGCACAGCTGATCTCAGGTACACGACACCATCCAAAGTTAAGGGTGGCAACGTCAAGTGCGTCCGGGTTAATGCACCGAATATTCACTTCACTGCACGGCTACTAACACTGATCACTTAATTTATTTTTCATGGAACGTGTTGTTGCTACGTTCTAAAAATTGGTGGAAATGAATTTTTACTTGGCGTTCGGAGCCGTGGGTAATTCCCGCGCAAATTCTCACGCTGCAGCACTTGCGTCCTCGTTGTTCGGGGGGTACACACAGAACATCGCGTAATACTCTCGAGCAGAGAACATTTGTCTGCGACGCGATTGCTATCTGCTGACTGACAAGATTTTTTCCAAGCGACTTCTTCTACCCCCAAATAGTTTCTCTCGTTCCATTATGAGTTGACCCCCACCAGGCCAAGAGGCTTCAGGTAAAAAGAAGCCAGCACATTTTCGGAACACACGTGTTTTGCACAAGTGCAACGAAAACTTTCAGAAAAGCCCGCGCTCCGTCCTTCTACTGCCAATGTACCCATTGCTTCGAGATAGAAAACAGACACCACGTGTATCGGTTCGAAAGGGTCCGAAGAGAAGAGAAACAGAAAGTCTTCGAGTTGCTATAAAGAAAAAAATCCTGCTTCCTGTTTCCCTTTTCCGATACCCTGAGTTCACGTCTGCTACGAGGCGGAACCAAGTAAGTCATAAATTATCCGAAACTGTAGGAAACCGTTCTCTACCGCCGACCTGCGGGACAATACGGTCATAAACCGCGACCCTGGCGAAATGCTCTGGCTGATCAGCCTGATTAATTTTGGAGAACTAGAAATTACAGAGTATTATCCAGCATCAATACGTCTCGCGGAGAGACACAGGAAAAGAAGGGATAGTCCGCTGACTGCGCGTAGTCCCGCCTACTTCGTCCTACCCTCAAATTAAAGACGGATCCCTTGTCTCTCGAGTATAAACACGTGCTCGAATTTCAAAACACAAGCACGCGTTGACGTATTCGGTGCGAGAGACTGTGGGCTTGAGGTCCGATTGGCCCCAAACTAACCAATCTGCCCTGCATCCCTCCCAAACGGCCACTGTCCTTAAGAGGCCCTCTTCACAGCGATATCTCCTCCACAAGGCCCACCATCTCTCGCACGGAATACGTCGACGCATGCTTTTGTTTGGAAATTCGAGCGCGTGTTTAGACACGAGAGATAAGCAGGCCCGATTGGTGAGTTCAGGACCAATCTCCTCCCCAAGGCCCACCTTCTCTCGAACGGAATACGTCGACGCATGCTTTTGTTTGGAAATTCGAGCGCGTGTTTAGACACGAGAGATAAGTAGGCCCAAATGGCTAGTTCAGGACCAATCGAACTTCAAGCCCGCCTTCTCTCGCACGGAATACGTCAACGCGTATCGTCCCTGAATTGGGGGACAATCCGGGACATGTATTATCCTGATGCCAGAACACATCGAAATGTCCTTTACCGTTTCACGTCGAGGTCGCGATTGTAAAAATCAGAAAAATTACTACCACATTCGCTGCTATGTTTTCTGTAAATTAAGCTTATTTCTAGAGTAATGCAGCTGATATTAACGTCGCAGTAACCTGTTAAAGGCAATGGTGCTCCCCGTCTCAGGTAAAGCAACCGCGCGCGATTACAGTCAGCTGACCGTACCGCTACCACCCCACATTTCTTCAGTGAGGTCAAAAAACAGATCGGCAGAATTGCAGAAGAATTTTACTAACCCACTCTTGGCCAATCATACTGTTTTTATAATAATCAGATTTATAAGTTGTGAAAACGTTATGATCATTTCGTTATAAAATTTATTATGAGGCTAAGTCAGGAAACGTACCACGGGGATGCTATTGACAGTGCGTTTCGTTTCTATCCTCTCCGCCCTTCGTTTCGTTCGTAAAACTCATTTCGTATACTAAGGGGTTAATCGGTATACTGCTTCATTATCGGGTGGGACAAAATGGTGACCGGGGCGCACTGTTCTCGACCGTCGACTCAGGGAACAATACGGTCATAAACCGCGTCCTTCTTTAGACTACGTTGACGACTAACGCAGTTAATTTTTACGATTGGTCAGAAACAATGTCAAAAAAGTAATACAGAAACGTGGGAAGTCCGGCAATCGAAAGAATTAAGGTACATGGCCGGTCAGTAGTGTTTAAAATTTATGACCGGGCCTTCTTACTTCCAACCTTTAGCCCCGTCATTTGACACTTATCCATGCCATCCTCCTGAACCATCCTTATCCTCTCCTGATGGAAAAAGCCTTCTCGTGGTTTCTACACACTTCAACACTACTGACCGGCCATGTACCTTAATTCTTTCGATTGCCGGACTTCCCACGTTTCTGTATTACTTTTTTGACATTGTTTCTGACCAATCGTAAAAATTAACTGCGTTAGTCGTCAACGTAGAGGGCCTCTTCAGGACAGTGGCCGTTTGGGAGGGATCCAGGGCAGATTGGTTAGTTTGGGGCCAATCGGACCTCAAGCCCACAGTCTCTCGCACCGAATACGTCGACGCGTGCTTGTGTTTTGAAATTCGAGCACGTGTTTATACTCGAGAGACAAGGGATCCGTCTTTAATTTGAGGGTAGGACGAAGCAGGCGGGACTACGCGCAGTCAGCGGACTATCCCTTCTTTTCCTGTGTCTCTCCGCGAGACGTATTGATGCTGGATAATACTCTGTAATTTCTAGTTCTCCAAAATTAATCAGGCTGATCAGCCAGAGCATTTCGCCAGGGTCGCGGTTTATGACCGTATTGTCCCGCAGGTCGGCGGTAGAGAACGGTTTCCTACAGTTTCGGATAATTTATGACTTACTTGGTTCCGCCTCGTAGCAGACGTGAACTCAGGGTATCGGAAAAGGGAAACAGGAAGCAGGATTTTTTTCTTTATAGCAACTCGAAGACTTTCTGTTTCTCTTCTCTTCGGACCCTTTCGAACCGATACACGTGGTGTCTGTTTTCTATCTCGAAGCAATGGGTACATTGGCAGTAGAAGGACGGAGCGCGGGCTTTTGTGAAAGTTTTCGTTGCACTTGTGCAAAACACGTGTGTTCCGAAAATGTGCTGGCTTCTTTTTACCTGAAGCCTCTTGGCCTGGTGGGGGTCAACTCATAATGGAACGAGAGAAACTATTTGGGGGTAGAAGAAGTCGCTTGGAAAAAATCTTGTCAGTCAGCAGTTAGCAATCGCGTCGCAGACAAATGTTCTCTGCTCGAGAGTATTACGCGATGTTCTGTGTGTACCCCCCGAACAACGAGGACGCAAGTGCTGCAGCGTGAGAATTTGCGCGGGAATTACCCACGGCTCCGAACGCCAAGTAAAAATTCATTTCCACCAATTTTTAGAACGTAGCAACAACAAGTTCCATGAAAAATAAATTAAGTGATCAGTGTTAGTAGCCGTGCAGTGAAGTGAATATTCGGTGCATTAACCCGGACGCACTTGACGTTGCCACCCATAACTTTGGATGGTGTCGTGTACCTGGGATCAGCTGTGCACTCGGCGATGACCAGGATCGGTTCAGTGACCTAGTCACCCAGGTTTTTAAGCTGCAGGTGAATTTCCGAAAGGGTGAGTTTTAGTTACATTATTGGCGACTATTATTTTTTAAATTTAACGCAGGCTACGGCTCATTTCCGGATATAATTCTCCAAATTTCCGTACGTAAATTTTTCTTCCGAGTTTTTAAACCAACTTATTCATTATCAACAACAGTGTTGGCCGTTATTCAACTACGGATTTTTATCACAATAACGAACTACGATCACTTTTCGTTCGTTCCCTGTTGCATTACCTTTTCGTTTGTACGTTATTAAAAAAAGGAAATTTACGTGCTCCTTATCCCCTCACTCAAAATAATTATTATTTTCGATTTTTCTAAAAAAAAAATTGTATTCGTTTCTTTACGTTACACATGATTTTCATCCATTTATCCTTTATTCATTATTCACTTTAAATGGCAAACAAACCATGGCAAAAGGTTGGATTTTTTGTTACGTCTTTTTCATTTACCATTCTACGCAATTTCCTTCGATGCATGCCGCCTTGCTTGTTCGTAGTCGCAGCGCGGCCCGGCGCGCGGCCACGCTAGCGCGGGACCTCCAGCGGAAGGCGCGCGCTCTGATTGGTCGGGGTTTTTTGTTAATATCTCGAAAACGAAACCCCGGATCCCAAAACGGCTAAGGACTTTTCGATGTCTTTTTGCATCAGGATATTGCATGTTCCGGGATGTCCCTCAATTCTGGGACACCCTGTATAATACATATAAAATAATACATAAAATCTGACCTCTCTACAAAAACTACTCCAGTCAACGAAGGTGTGCGATGAAATACGTAAGTCATCCGAAGTAAATCCGAATCGTGGTGGCGAAAGCCACAACCATTCCACGATAAATGTTATGGCTGTCAATAACGGGAGACAAACATTCTCAAACCATGTCCCTGTTTTATAAGACTGTACAAAATTACATTGCACGTTTTTCTTCCTCTTCTTATTTCTACCATTAGAAGAATTTCGACAACGAAAGAATTTACTTTCGCGATTAAGCGTCAGTTGCTTTTCGCATAGCGGACACTTCATAGTGTTTTTAAAAACATTTTTCTCGATAAGGAAATCTATACATTTTTCTTCTGAGTTTATTTCCCGCACAAACTCTGTAAAGGATGTCATTTTGAGGTCACGTGTACAAACGTCGCGAACGAACTGATCTTTTCCAGCAGAACTATGCCCTTGTGAACAACAATTGGATGAAAACAAATGAGCGTGCTGGCTACACTTGTAGCTGTATCGCAGATATTACACACATATGGGCAGAATTCAATGCGCTAGTAAAAATATTTTTTTGGAAATATCTCGGAAACTAGATCTGACCGCCATTTTCATCAAAGGAAAAAGTTGTTCAGAATGTTGATTTCTAAAATATACTCGAACCTCTGTAACCTCTCCTCGTGGAGGTTACTCGGTGTGCGGTGGAGGAACCGCGATTATGCCGGCTCAGACCGGGTGTCCAGGGCCGTCGAGTGATTGACTCAGGTATCGAGGGTAAAACGGGCTTTATTGGTAAGGCTAGCGCGTGTACAAATTTCCCGGCCAGATCCAGCTGGCTTACAGGGTCTGTGCGGCTTAATCTAACTCTTAGTCTACGGTGCCGTTCGCGTCGGTCGCGTCGGTCGCGTTGTGGAGTTCGAAGGCTCGAGCGGTTCGTCAGTAAGGTAAGGAGTAGGGGCAGTGGTCGTGCTGGTGCCTTGGCTGTGGTCTCCACCAATGGCCCTGACCGGGAAACCTTGAGTCCTCTCGTCCAGTGGGTAAAACCCGCGGAAGATACGGAGGCTATGGGATGTCCTCCGGGGCAAGCGCAGCTTGTCCCTAAGATTGACAGCGGATATCGACCTGCGTCCAAAGGTCGGCGTACTCGCGTTCCTTTGGGAGCCGTGGAGGTAAGAGGAGTCAAAAATACACAAAGATGCAGCCTGGTTATACAGGAAAGCTTTGGGAGGGGCGCAACCGTTAGCTCGTACCGCTCGTGGCTGACTCTGGCTAATGGGCCCATCGCGCCAGCTTATAGGCGGTCGCGCGCGAACTTCGCGAGCGAGAGCGCCGCTCGGCGCGCGGCCATCTCGCGGCCGCGCTCGGTAGCGGCGGGCCGCGCTAGGCGCGCGTGGTGGGGGAAGACCCGCGTCCCACCGGTTCTAACTCGTTACACCTCATTGAAATCGGTGACAGGTAGCTCTTCGACAAGTTCACCATATGTTATTATATTACTTCTCTATGTACCAATTTTTTGCCGTCCCTTCCTCATACCAAACTGCGTCGTAATTGGTTTCATTTTAGTAGATAAACCTGACATACAATACAGATGTTTGCATAATGATGAAAATATATAAAAAAAATATTTTTTTATTAGAGGATAGTGCATATTAATGCCCCTGTATTCCTTCCAAGCGCCGACCAACATGTTGTCATAAAGAGTCGGTAGCTGCTGAACAATTTTAGAAACCTGTGTAAACCTGATACCTATGTTTCCATATTTAGAAGAGTGATAGGAACTAGAGGAAATACTGTATTGAGTTGTCTCAAGCGTAAATGTTGTAAAACGTTTTTATGTATGACCGACTCGAAAAATCCGATCTTACCATATTTTATGGCAGGAAGAAAGTCAGAAAAGCATGTATTTAGACGCGTAAGATAACATTTTTAATAGTTTTCTTAACAGGTTAGTCAATTGAATGTCAGGGGGGCTTAAACAAAATATTTAAAATTTTAAAGACTGTTCTTCGAGATATCAAATAATTAATTATGGCTATAGTCCCTAGTACTAATCCCACTAAATATAAACAATTTAATGAAATAACTTTTCTCCCGCTTGGGACCACAAGTCAATTTTCCGCGGAAGAGAAAATGCGCAGGCTGGATGCGCGTGAATATTATATGGTTGGCGCCTCAAAGTGACAGAAAATATAACCTATGTATATGTTATATGACAATAAATGTTTATTGGCTGTTTCGTTCTTTTACGCTACATTTGTGAACATTTTATCATCTTTCCAAAACATTATTATTACGCCGCAACAGTATCTTTAGGAAATCGGGTATATCATATAGGTTATATTTTCTGTCACTTCGAGGACAGAAAATCCGCTCCTCGATGTGACAGAAAATATAACCTACATGCTACATGACAATAAATGTTTATTTGCTATTTCGTTCTTTTACGCTATATTTGTGAACTCTTTATGACGTAACATCCTTTCCAAATATTATTGTTACGCCGTAACGGTATTTTTATGAAAATGAGAAATGTAATTATGCGTGGTTAGGAAATTAAAATTTCCATTAGGACAAGAACTGGTGTTATATAGACGTGTGTTTATTTCTTTGTAGGGTGTTTATTTAGGGCATGTGTCCTTATAATTTTAACAAATAAATAATTACTCTCTTTAACGAGTTGTGTAGACTTATTTTGTCCAGCCATAACCTTATGACGCACACAGATCTGTAAACCTGAAAATTGAAGCCAAAATGAATTAGAGTCTGACAACATGCAAATAGATATGAAATTGAGAATAAAAGCTAAAATTACTTACAATCTCGAACAATTCCATGATCCTGCAAACGCGGAAATTGATACCAAAACCAGCTATAACCTCATCAAGCATAGAAATCTGTAAACATGAAAATTGAATGTAAAATCAATTAGTGTCTAATAAAACCCACGAATTTGGCAAACATAAACAAATTAAGCTAAAACTTACTATTTCGATGAAATGTACTCAGAAAATGACGTTATGAATGGAAATTTTGATTTCTTAACCACTGTGACGGTCGTCACTCCGGGCGGAAGGACGGTCTCAGTCGGCTTTACCAGGGTTTAGTGAAGTCCTTCCGTGTTCGGTTAAATTAGATTTATTCATTAACAATTATTTACACTATATACATATACTTAGACGCGGGGTGCTTCGCGTTAATCGCGGTCAAGCCGTCGTTGCGCGGCGGCGCGGTTCGCGGTACGGCGTCGTTCGGTCTATGTTCGTGCGTCCGCTTAACGGAACAATTCGGTCGCTCCGCGCCTGGTGTCGCCGTAGCGGGACGGTAAGGGAGCGAGAGAGACCGGGCAACGTCCTGCGTCTCTTTAACGGGACAAGCGTCGGTAGAGACCGGGCAGCATCCGGGCGTCTCTGTCCAACACGAGGAGCGGGAGCGAGACCGGGCAGCGTCCTGCGTCTCGTTAACGGGACAAGTGTCGGTAGAGACCGGGCAGCATCCGGGCGTCTCTATTCAACACGAGGAGCGGGAAAGAGACCGGGCAACGTCCTGCGTCTCTTTAACGGGACAAGTGTCGGTAGAGACCGGGCAGCATCCGGGCGTCTCTATTCAACACGAGGAGCGGGAAAGAGACCGGGCAACGTCCTGCGTCTCTTTAACGGGACAAGTGTCGGTAGAGACCGGGCAGCATCCGGGCGTCTCTATTCAACACGAGGAGCGGGAGAGAGACCGGGCAACGTCCTGCGTCTCCTTATCGGGACAAGTGTCGGTAGAGACCGGGCAGCATCCGGGCGTCTCTGTTCAACACGAGGAGCGGGAAAGAGACCGGGCAACGTCCTGCGTCTCGTTAACGGGACAAGTGTCGGTAGAGACCGGGCAGCATCCGGGCGTCTCTGTTCAACACGAGGAGCGGGAAAGAGACCGGGCAACGTCCTGCGTCTCTTTACCGGAACGGTGTCGGAAATGGGATAGGAGGCGATCTGGTGATCGGCGGATATACGGAGTCGTTTCACCGTAGTTTGCACCGGGCAACATCCAGGCAAGTCTGGTGGTGGGGGTCCGTATCCCCACTGGAACTGTCTTGGCTTGGAATCATCGCGGCATATGTCCCGATTCTCGGAAATTCCCAGCAGCGAGAAACCGACGCGATCTAGCGGCGCAGTGGGGAGTGAGCGTCATCGCTCTGACGCGTCGCGGGACCGGCACGCTTCGGGCGAGTTCGGTCGGGTTCGGTAGCGGTCGCCCGCGTGTGATCGGCTTCTCGCTCACTCCCGGTCGCACCGCCGCGCGCTCGATTCCTCGCGCTGGGACGCTACGTCACATCCCCCTCTTTCTTCGGAGAGAGATGCGACGTAATAATCGGGTAATTGCTCGCATTTCGGGTTGAAACTCCGGTTTTATTTAACAGCTTACTTACTACACTTATGCCTTGCGGCTACCCGTCACCCTTATCCTACCTTAACCTAAACTTATCCTACCTTAACCTAACTTAAATTTAATTAGGGACGGGGCTATGCGGCGGAGCTGGATTGTGCGCCCGTCCTGGCGCACGCGGAAACGCTGGCCCTCCCGGAGGTGCTCCAGATTGACGACGGTCCATCCCTTGTCGTCCGTCGCCTCCTCCGGGTCCCTGGGGGTCGTGGCTTCCCTGGCTACGCACGAAGGCCCGGGTACGATAACGTCGAGGGGCCTCGGCGGCGGGGGCTCGGTCTGGCTGGTCGCAGGTCGGGGTTCCGGGGCAGGTGGCGGTGCCTCCTTGGCCGCGGCGGCACGTCCCGGTTTTGGAGTGTGGCGGGCCCTTTTCTCTGCGGGGCCGGCCTCGGGTGTTGGTGGCCGGCGGGTCGGCGTCGCTACGCGTCGGGCCGCTTCCCTGGGCGGCGTCACTGGCCTGGCTGGTGGTGGCTCGGGTGCGGGTGCTCCGGGCGGTGGCCTGGGTTTCCGGGTGGTCTTGGGTGGTTCCCGGTCGGCCGTGGTGGTGGCCGCTGCTGGTGGCGGCCTGTTCGCTGGTCCCTTCCAGGGGGCGATCCTCGGCTTCTTGGCCCGCGACTGTGATGGTTTGGCCGCGGGCTTTGTTTGTGTCGGGGGCCGCGTCTTGGGGGGTGGAGGCTTCCACCCGCTCGTGGACGGCCTGGCCGGCGATGGGGTCCGTGCTGGGACCCACGGTAGGTCCTTGCCCGGTGTTGGTGGCAAGGACGGTGGACGGCGGCTGCTCGGCGGGGGCGATTCCTCCCCCGAGGACTCCCCGAACAGGTCGCGGAACTTTTGGCGCATTCGGGGGCTTGCCGGCTCGCGCACACGTATCTCCAGTACGTCTTCCATGGCGCAACTGAGCCCCTACGTGGTCCTCGGCCGGGCTCGTGTCGGAATCGCTTCCGGGGTCGTCGTTTTGCCCCCTGGTCGGTGCGTCGGTGTTGATTGTTTCCGAGCAGGGTTTGACGTCCTTCAGGTGGGCCCGGCTGCTGCGGTTGCGTTCGTCCTTGAGCACGACGATATTTGGCCACTGGAACCGGACGACCTGGTACGGGCCTGCGAATTTCGGTGCCAGCTTCGCGGCGAAACCTTGCGCGGCGTCGGATATGTGGTGTTCTCGCCGCATTACGTATGTTCCAATCTCGGGTCGCCAGTCTCGCCGACGCAAGTTGTAGTGTTTGCTCTGGCTTTCGAAGGCTCGTGCCTGGTTTCGGCGGGCCAGTGTGATGGCGTCCTGTAGGTCGTCGAGCTGTTGTCTCCGGAATCGGGTATCGGTGTGGTCGAGGTCCGGTGGGTCGTCTTCTGGTGGACGGTAGAGGGTGGCCGGTGGGTTTAGTTCCCGTCCGTAGACCAGGAACGCTGGCGTGAAACCGGTACTCTCGTGTTTGGCGGTGTTATATGCGAACACTAGTTCGTGTGTCCATCGGTCCCAGTGTCGGAGGTTGTCGGCCGTGTACTGCGCGATCATTGTTTTGAGTACGCGATTCACCCGCTCGACGGGATTGCACTGTGGAGAGTAGGGTGGCGTTTTTCGGTGCTCGCTGCCAGCGTCCTTCAGAAGCTTCCCGAATTCCCGGCTTTCGAACTGGCGGCCGTTGTCGGTTATCACAGTCCGGGGGCATCCGTGTCGCATGAATACGGTGTCCTTGAGGGCCCTGGTGACGGCGGGGGCGGTTGCTTGTCGGAGGGGCTGGACCTCGACCCACTTTGAAAACTTGTCTTGAAAGACACACAGCGTGGTGTGTCCTTTGCTGGACCGGGGGAGCGGGCCGACAAGGTCCGCGGAGACCACTTCCCAAGGACGAGTGACGGGCGTTGTGTGCATCTGCCCTGCCGGTGCCTGTTGTTGGACCTTGTATTGTTTACATGATGCGCACTGTTGCACATACTTGGCCGCTTCTCGAAACATCCCGGGCCAATAATATCTTTCGGCCAGTCTGGCTGCGGTTTTGGTGGTACCCAGGTGTCCGGCGGTTGGGACGTCGTGATTTTCGGCGAGTACGGCGGGGCGCATTGGTCGGGGCACACACAACTTCCACTCGGTCTCGGGGTTAGCCGGTCGCCCGCTGAGGTCGGGGAATCGACGGTACAATTGCTCCCCTTTGACACGGTATTCGGGATATTTGCCGGGTTCGTGCAGGACCTGTTCTCGGGTGCGGTTGTACCACGGGCACGCTGGTGGTTCGTCGGTCGTATGCAGGTCTTCGGGTCGTCTGGAGAGTGCGTCGGCGACCAGATTCGTGGCTCCTTTGCGGTACTGCACCTGGAAATCGTACTGCTGGAGCTCCAAGCTCCAGCGTGCGAGGCGGCCGGACGGATCGTCGATGCTCTGCAGCCATTTCAGGGCCTGATGATCGGTCAGGACCGTGAAGCGGTAGCCTTCGAGGTACGGTCGCATTTTCCTGATCCCCCATACCACCGCCAGGCATTCCTTTTCTGTGGTGGAGTAGTTTCGTTCGGCGGGGTTCAGTGTGCGGCTCGCGTAGGCGATGACGTGCTCTTCGTTGTCCGTCTCCTGGGTGAGTACGACTCCCAGGCCTTCTTCGCTAGCGTCGGTTTGCAGCGTAAATGGCTTGGCAAAATCCGGACAGGCCAGTACTGGTGCGGCGGCCAATTGTTGTTGGAGGGTGCGGAAAGCCGTGTCCTCTTCGGGGCCCCACGTCCACTTCCTCTTCTTCTGCAGTAGCTTGGTGAGTGGTGCAGTGGTGTCGGCGAAATGTGTGATGAATCGTCGATACCACGACACCATCCCCAGAAACCGGCGGAGTTCGCGGAGGTTGGTGGGGGCCGGGATGCCCAGGATGGCCTGCACTTTATCGGGGTCGGTCTTGACCCCCTGTGCGGTTACCATGTGTCCGAGGTATTTGAGTTCGGTACGGCAGAAGTCGCACTTCTCCGGGTTAATGCGGAGGTTGGCGTCTTGTAGCCGGTGCAGGACCTCGCGCAAGTTCTGTAAATGTTCCTCGAACGTGCGACCGAGTATGATGATGTCGTCTAGGTACGCAAATGCTCGTGGCTCCAGTTCGGGCCCGATGACTCGGTCGAGTAGGCGTTGGAATGTGGCGGGTGCGGAATGCAGCCCGAATGGCATGACCCGGAACTGGTAGAGCCCTCGGCCTGGTACGGTGAAGGCGGTTATCGGTCTGCTTTCGGGGGCGAGGGGTACCTGCCAGTATCCGTTCGCCAAGTCGATGGTGGATATATATCGGGCCTCCCGAAGCTTGCTGAGGGTGGCCTCTACCTGAGGAAGTGGGTAGGCGTCCTTCTCGGTGACCTGGTTTACGCGGCGGAAATCGATGCAGAAGCGTCTTTTCCCATTCTTTTTGCGGACAAGGACGACGGGCGAGCTCCATGGACTTCGTGAAGGCTCGATAATGCCTTCGGCCAGCATCTTGCTCACTTCCTCGTCTATTATCTGTTGCATGGCCGGGTTCCGTGGCGTGTAACGCTGTTTCAGCGGCGCGGTCGGTTTGAGACGGATCGTGTGTTCCGCGAGCTGCGTAGTCCCTTGGAGGTCCTGGAATTTCGGCAGCTCTTGGTCCAGAAGTGCCTGTAGGGCTTCGGCCTGTGTCGGTGTGCACGCGGTCACCCCGTGAGTGTGTTCGATGGTGGCGGCGTCGGGGATTAGGGTCCTCTGTCCGAGGGTCATACGGACCCTTAGCTTTTTCAGGGCGTCCATTCCGAGGATCACCGGGTGTGCGAGCGCTGGGAGGACGGCGTACTGGTGGGTCATCTTCTGACGTTCTACCCGGGCCGGGGTTCGTAGGTCCCCGGCGAGGGGTGCCACGGAGCCGTCCGCCAAACGGGCTCGACAGCGCGTCGGCGTGAGGGTACTGCCATGGCGGAGGCAATGGTTTGCCACGTCCTGGCGCATGTACGAACCTGTGGCTCCCGTGTCCAGGAGCGCTCGGTATCTTCGGCCGTGCAGGATGATGGTGGCAAACGGCCGCGTGGCTTGGTCCGGCAGGTTTACTGGGGCGCGGAACTGGCCGGTGGTCGGGCGGTCCCCTGGGTTCCGGGCCCCGTGCCATTTCCCGACGGTGGTTGGCACGGGCAGTCGCGAGAAAGTCGGCCGTCCTGTCCGCAGCGCGAGCAGAACAGGCGCGACGGTTGCCGGCAGTCCTGTCGACGGTGGCCCCGTTGTCCGCAGCGCCAGCAGCAATTCTCGCGGCTGTAATTTGTCGCGACGGTCGAAAGTGCAGGTCGAACGGGCTGTTGTTTGGCCGAAGCGGACCCGGTGTTGGCTTTCTTGTCCCTCTCGATCGCCTCGAACTCGATGGCCGTCTCGAGGAGGGTTGTTATGTCCGGACACTCCTTCCTGCGGATGTATTGCCGGTATTCGGGCAGCAGGTTTCGGTGCACCAGGTCGAGCTGCCGGTCCGGTGGGTAGCTGCCGTGTCGTCGCATCAGGGTTCTGATACCGGTTATGTATTCACTGGCTCGTTCCCCTGGTTTTTGCTTGCGTTTCAGGATCTCTTCCTCCAATTCGTATTGGCTGGTGGTTGGGATATAATATAGGCGGAAGCTTTTTTCGAAGTCCGCCCATGTGGTCCATTCCGGGCTGTTGCTGCGGTGCCAGAGGAGGGCTTGTCCCCGGAGGAGTTCTGGCATGCATCGGAGGAGTTGCTCCTTCGTGAGGCCGTATCCCTCTTGCAGTTCCACGATTCGTTCCAGGAAGTCGCGGGCGTCCTTGGTGCCGTCGAAATGGCACCCCCATTTTCGGACGCGGTCCATGGCAGTGGCGACAGGTGACGGTGCGGCGTTGGCTTCGGGCTCGGTGACTATTATCGCCGGTGCCTGGGCGCTGGTGGTGGTCGTCTCGTTGGCGGTGCTCATTTTGGCGGTGCTCGCCAAGTACTGTCGGAGCCGGGTGCGTAATTGGTCGAACGATCCTGTGGTACTTTCGCCCGCGGCCTCGAGAGCTTCGACAAGTTCGGCCTTATTCAGGTGGTATAACCGCGTGAGCGCGGAGCTCATCGGTTATTCAATTTTTCTTTCCGGTCCCTGTTCGGGCGCCAATTTGTGACGGTCGTCACTCCGGGCGGAAGGACGGTCTCAGTCGGCTTTACCAGGGTTTAGTGAAGTCCTTCCGTGTTCGGTTAAATTAGATTTATTCATTAACAATTATTTACACTATATACATATACTTAGACGCGGGGTGCTTCGCGTTAATCGCGGTCAAGCCGTCGTTGCGCGGCGGCGCGGTTCGCGGTACGGCGTCGTTCGGTCTATGTTCGTGCGTCCGCTTAACGGAACAATTCGGTCGCTCCGCGCCTGGTGTCGCCGTAGCGGGACGGTAAGGGAGCGAGAGAGACCGGGCAACGTCCTGCGTCTCTTTAACGGGACAAGCGTCGGTAGAGACCGGGCAGCATCCGGGCGTCTCTGTCCAACACGAGGAGCGGGAGCGAGACCGGGCAGCGTCCTGCGTCTCGTTAACGGGACAAGTGTCGGTAGAGACCGGGCAGCATCCGGGCGTCTCTATTCAACACGAGGAGCGGGAAAGAGACCGGGCAACGTCCTGCGTCTCTTTAACGGGATAAGTGTCGGTAGAGACCGGGCAGCATCCGGGCGTCTCTATTCAACACGAGGAGCGGGAAAGAGACCGGGCAACGTCCTGCGTCTCTTTAACGGGACAAGTGTCGGTAGAGACCGGGCAGCATCCGGGCGTCTCTATTCAACACGAGGAGCGGGAGAGAGACCGGGCAACGTCCTGCGTCTCCTTATCGGGACAAGTGTCGGTAGAGACCGGGCAGCATCCGGGCGTCTCTGTTCAACACGAGGAGCGGGAAAGAGACCGGGCAACGTCCTGCGTCTCGTTAACGGGACAAGTGTCGGTAGAGACCGGGCAGCATCCGGGCGTCTCTGTTCAACACGAGGAGCGGGAAAGAGACCGGGCAACGTCCTGCGTCTCTTTACCGGAACGGTGTCGGAAATGGGATAGGAGGCGATCTGGTGATCGGCGGATATACGGAGTCGTTTCACCGTAGTTTGCACCGGGCAACATCCAGGCAAGTCTGGTGGTGGGGGTCCGTATCCCCACTGGAACTGTCTTGGCTTGGAATCATCGCGGCATATGTCCCGATTCTCGGAAATTCCCAGCAGCGAGAAACCGACGCGATCTAGCGGCGCAGTGGGGAGTGAGCGTCATCGCTCTGACGCGTCGCGGGACCGGCACGCTTCGGGCGAGTTCGGTCGGGTTCGGTAGCGGTCGCCCGCGTGTGATCGGCTTCTCGCTCACTCCCGGTCGCACCGCCGCGCGCTCGATTCCTCGCGCTGGGACGCTACGTCACACCACGAATAATGACACACCTCGACTTCATAAATATACCGTTGCGGCGTAACAATAATATTTTGGAAGGATGTTAAGGCATAAAAAGTTCACAAATGTAGCGTAAAATAACGAAATAGCCAATAAACATTTATTGTTATGTAGCATATAGGTTACATTTTCTGTCACTTCGAGGATCCGAAAATCATCTCCTCGAAGTGACAGAAAATATAACCTATATACTACATGACAATAAATGTTTATTACGCGTTGTATTTATATAATATTTCTGATCGAAATGTATGGAAATACCTAAGTGCAAATTATGCTTCAATCAAAATCTATTAGTAAATAGAATTATGCAACATGTTTCTTGAAATTAGTCGTGACATTCAGGCCGTTTTAGATTTTAAAGGCTTCCGATAAGATTTAATTTTAATTCCTACCACTCGTAACATTGTAATCTTATTTTAGACTGAATCGATAACGTTGGGTGTGACACGAAAATGGTAAGGGGGCTCGCGAGCCCCCCGAGCCTGTGACACAAAATTACATTGGGTGATAGGTCTATTCTATACCTGGTCTGTGACAATACGTTTGCACGGTAATAGAAGATGGTTATATGGTAATGCGGATCGGTTCTGTTTTACCGACAGTCGGTTTTACCGGTTTGAGTCCCCGTGGGACGTTACACCTTCCCCCCCCCCCCCTGGGGGATCTCTTTGGATCGGAGGTGGGGAATGGAATGGACAATATATGTATATATAGGAACGTTTATCATTTAAAAGATTGGTCATTTAGGCCTGTATGGGTTGGCTGCTCCTGTGCCGAATAGACCTAATAGTCTCCATATTCGCCGTCGCGGGTCTTCCTTGGGCAAAGCTCTGTATGTTTCCCAATTAGGACTTGGTATATGAATTGGTATCAACCGAGGCCATTTCTTCGGTGGTACCTCCGGTTTTTTTAATTCCGGGGTTTTTGGGCGAGTAAAGTCCGGAGTTGTCGGGTACTCCGGGGTCGTTGGGGGTGTGTCCGGCGGAGTATGAGGTGGCGCCTTTAATAAGATGATTTTTTTTTATTATTTCCGTAAAGGTTTATAAATTTAAAGAGGTTTTACCATTTTATGCGGAGAGCCTAGGAATGGGGTAATTATTGGAGGAATAGGGATCATCTCCTTAAATATTTCCTCCAATTCGTCTTTACTCTTTTTTGCTCTTAACTTGCGCGAGCCTGAACGTTTCGGCATTTTTAGTAGCAATGAAATGTCTGACATGAAGTGTGGCGCAGGCGCGAGTTGAACAGAACGATTATAAGATTTTTCTTTGGCGCCCTCTAGCGGATTTTACAAAAATTTGCAACTTTTTTGCCTATGTAATCATGTCGTCTGCTACTTAGTCTCTATTTTTTTTCCTCTTAATTTATAGGTTAGGATATGATTTTCGTTTTAGTTTTTTTTTTAGTAGAAAAAATAGAAAATATATTTATTATATAAAAAGTGTGAGTATTTATTACAATCTGTTCGTGTACGTAGTGTGTAACTGTAAAGTGTAGTGTAAGATAAAATATATAAAAATAAAAATGTAAAAAAAAATGTGTGTGTTAATTACATTTTGGATGTGTGTGGGGCGTGTATTTGTAGAGTGTAATGTATATATATATATATATATATATATATATATATATAATATTAATTTTCGACCGCTCTACCCTCTTCGCATTTTTCCACCGGTCGAGCTACGTACAGAATCCTCCGGCAAAAATGGCATATTCGCCAACGTCTTAGATTATACTTTGTAATTAGATGATCTTCGAGGGATTTCTCCTCTAATATCTCCACCCTCTGCGTGCACATGACGCATACAACACTATTTTTGTAAAAGTAGACGTCTCTGTCGTACACTTTTCTAAGACATGCTTTTCCTGACATCGCGAGAGAAACTTTGGTGTGCTTTCTGTATACGTATGTTACAATGGTGAAATCCTTTGTCTACACCTCCTTATATAGACTTCCCATGCAGGGTTGCAACTTCTTACGGTAAATTTGCCTTTTTTACGCGGTTCATATGGACGATCCTAGTTTGTTTTGAATTAATTACTATTTTTAAGTTACTGTTCTCCAGGATTTCAATAATCCGGTAGTGTTATTAAAGTTACTGAGGATCAGTGCTAGGAATGGGTAAAGGGCACTGAACGAAACTGAGCGGCACAGAGTCTTTTGAAGCACGACGAACGATTATAATTTAAGTATATATGTACAAAGTCACAATTAAAATTACCCTAATTAACAGAAAATGTCTATGTGGTTGAACAATACTTATTTTAAGCGAGAGCTTAGCAAAGAAGCAAGCGCGTAATTAAAGTAAGCACTAATGCTAGTTACAAAGCACCGGAGTAACTTCGCGAAGCAAAGGCGCGATTAAGCAAAGTGCGTAGAGCAAGCAAAGAAAGAGTGAAGCGTAGCGTAGTCGCGAACAGAGAGACATTCCAGGAAATCGCGATCGATTTCCTGGTCGGAAGAGCAGTCCACCTTCCATCGATTGTAAGGCGATGGATGGGGCCGTGATCGACGCTCCACATGAGTCAGCGTGTCGTTGCCATTGCCTAATTAGCGGTGGGCCAAGGAGATGGCGTTGTCATGCAGAATTTCTCTAACAGGTTGGGTCCGCTGTATTCCGGCCCCAGTTTTTCTCTGCTTGGTTGCAATAACCATACATAATCCCCTACTTTGTATGTTTGTGGTTGGATCTTCCGGTCGTAATAATGTTTCTGGCCAACTTTCGATTCTTCCAGGTTTTTTCGCGCCATTTGACGGATGTGATATAATTTATCTATCAACTTGTCGACATAGTCCGGATACGTTTTAATATGATCTGTTGGGGGAATACTGGAAGGAAGACGTGCTTTTCTTCCAAAAACAAGTTCGTGAGGCGTGAATTTCATGCCTTCGTAAGTGCTTGTATTATACGAAAACATTGCTTGAGGTAACCACTGATCCCATTGCTTTTCTTTTAGATATTCGACAAGGACATGGTGACTTCTCTCTAAGGATCCATTGGATTGAGGATGAAATGCAGAGGTTCGATATTGTTTGATGTGAAACGTTCTAGCAAATTTCTTCATAAGGGCACTCATAAAATTTGGTCCCTGGTCAGTAAGAATTGCTTTAGGACTTCCAAATTTACAGATGAAATGCTCTGTAAATGCCTTAGCTATGTATGTCTTCTGAAGTAATAATTGCCAATGGTATGGCGAGAGAATATTTTGTCAGGTTGTCCTGGATAGTAAGTATATAACCATTTCCTATATTTGTGAAAGGTAGTGGTCCTACTATATCCATTGAAATTTTATCAAAAGCATCAACAGGTGTGTCTGTCAGTATCATAGGTTCCTTGTTCTTTACTCGTACCAGTTTAGTTTTCTGGCAGTCCAAGCAAGTTTTAATGAATTGTGTTATTTCGTATTTCATACTCTTCCAGTAATATTTACTTCTTATTCGATGATACGTCTTAGTTATTCCCTTGTGTCCGCCTATAAGTGATTGATGGTTCTCCTGGATGATCTGCTGTCTATCTTGTACAGGAGGTGTTAGAAGAGTGCCTTTACAGAAGATAAATTGGACATCTTCTTGTATGAATATTATTTCTATTAAGTTTCGTAGTTGATTTAATAAAATTTTATCCTCTTCTGATGATATGTATATTTTTGTGGCTTTTTCAGATACCAGGTATGTATGAAGTGACCTCAGTGAGTTGTATACATCTTCTTCTGTTGGGTGCTTTGGTGTGATAAGTCCATGGATTGTGTGTTTTCCTTCCTTAAGTCTTACTAACTCTCCAACTTTTAACGGATGTGACATTTTGTGAGGTTTTATACCTTCTTCTTTCATTCTTCTGCGGGAGTTCGTGAATGTGTGTATGTGTGCGTTTGCATATGCTACGTATGATATTAGAGTTAAGTATATGTAGAATAAATTTGACTGCGTTTGTAATATGTATATGTATATGTTTATGTATTTTAGATTGTACGGGAGTTATTGTAAATTATTAATTAATACTAAGACAATTAACATTTTTTCGGTTTCGCAGCGCCAAGTATTTTGAATAAAATATTTATTCGTATTTAAATATTTATTTGCGTAAAAATATATCTGCTTAATATTATTTAATACATTTTTTCTTTGTATAAATAGCCATTATGTGTAATGGAATTTTAGCTGTGCATATGTAGTTGTGTCATCTAAAGCGCAGTTGGAAAGCATCTTTATGTACTGGCAGCTCATTTTGATTTCACTTCTTTTTTTAATTTTGTATTTATTATTATCTTCTATGTTTTGTGATTTACTTGATTTGATGTACTTGGCGTAATTTTTTTACTTTTTTCAAGTTTTTGTGGGGATATCACTTCTTTTTTGGAGTGATTTTTAGAGAGCTACCGCGTCTCTAGATAAAGGATAAAGGGTATAAGGGTAAAGGGTATAAGGGTAAAGGGTATAAGGGTAAAGGGTATAAGGGTAAAGGGTATAAGGGTAAAGGGTATAAGGGTAAAGGGTATAAGGGTAAAGGGTATAAGGGTAAAGGGTATAAGGGTAAAGGGTATAAGGGTAAAGGGTATAAGGGTAAAGGGTATAAGGGTAAAGGGTATAAGGGTAAAGGGTATAAGGGTAAAGGGTATAAGGGTAAAGGGTATAAGGGTAAAGGGTATAAGGGTAAAGGGTATAAGGGTAAAGGGTATAAGGGTAAAGGGTATAAGGGTAAAGGGTATAAGGGTAAAGGGTATAAGGGTAAAGGGTATAAGGGTAAAGGGTATAAGGGTAAAGGGTATAAGGGTAAAGGGTATAAGGGTAAAGGGTATAAGGGTAAAGGGTATAAGGGTAAAGGGTATAAGGGTAAAGGGTATAAGGGTAAAGGGTATAAGGGTAAAGGGTATAAGGGTAAAGGGTATAAGGGTAAAGGGTATAAGGGTAAAGGGTATAAGGGTAAAGGGTATAAGGGTAAAGGGTATAAGGGTAAAGGGTATAAGGGTAAAGGGTATAAGGGTAAAGGGTATAAGGGTAAAGGGTATAAGGGTAAAGGGTATAAGGGTAAAGGGTATAAGGGTAAAGGGTATAAGGGTAAAGGGTATAAGGGTAAAGGGTATAAGGGTAAAGGGTATAAGGGTAAAGGGTATAAGGGTAAAGGGTATAAGGGTAAAGGGTATAAGGGTAAAGGGTATAAGGGTAAAGGGTATAAGGGTAAAGGGTATAAGGGTAAAGGGTATAAGGGTAAAGGGTATAAGGGTAAAGGGTATAAGGGTAAAGGGTATAAGGGTAAAGGGTATAAGGGTAAAGGGTATAAGGGTAAAGGGTATAAGGGTAAAGGGTATAAGGGTAAAGGGTATAAGGGTAAAGGGTATAAGGGTAAAGGGTATAAGGGTAAAGGGTATAAGGGTAAAGGGTATAAGGGTAAAGGGTATAAGGGTAAAGGGTATAAGGGTAAAGGGTATAAGGGTAAAGGGTATAAGGGTAAAGGGTATAAGGGTAAAGGGTATAAGGGTAAAGGGTATAAGGGTAAAGGGTATAAGGGTAAAGGGTATAAGGGTAAAGGGTATAAGGGTAAAGGGTATAAGGGTAAAGGGTATAAGGGTAAAGGGTATAAGGGTAAAGGGTATAAGGTGTAACGGTATATAAGGGTATATAAAGGTATAAGGGTATAAGGGTGTGACGAAGTCACGTCACGCGCCGTCCGAACGCCCGACGCCGAAACAAAGACCTTAGTTCGCGCCGCGAGGTCTCTCGCGAGTGAAGATTCGCGGCCTGCGCTTATAAGGACCGCGGCGAGCGAGATTGACAGCTCTTGTCCCGCACGTATTAGCCGTTTACACTGCCGTACCGTACGTTCAAGAAGCTCTACATTTTTGGACATCCGTGAGGTGTGTCAGCCGCGGCCTATCGCCCCGCTGTGCCATTACCAGCCTCGTACCGATATAGGCCGAGAGAAATCTTGCGCCCAACCCAAGTCGAAGAGGTAGCTCTGCGCCCAGTAGGCTGGAGGCCTACTGCACTTCGAACCTCCGCTATACGACTCTCATACGGACGCGCCTCTTAAGGCCGCCAAGAGCAGAACGTTCACCACACCGCATCCCCGTTCCTACGATTCGCCGCAACCTCGCCGCCGTCGCGGAACGACGCGCCGAACCGCCGTAGCTCTTCTGTCGAGCTCGGAATTAATGTACAAACACAATTTATAGCCTACATTAGTGAATAAACACAATCCATTTATTCAAACCACAGCTTGGCTCATTCGCCGAACCCTGCCTTACCGACTGAGTCGGCAACCTATCCCTTCTCCGTCCCACCGGTAATCGTTCCGCAACCAAACACGATTACAAGGGTATATAAGAGTATAAGAGTATACGGGTATATAAGGGTATAAGGGTATACCGGAATATAAGGATATAAGGGTATAAGGGTATAAGGGTATATAAGCGTGTAAGGGTAAAAGGTAAAAGGTATAACGGTATATAAGGATGTATAAGGGTATAAGGTTATACCGGTATATAAGGGTATAAGGGTATACCGATATATAAGGGTATAAGGGTATAGGGGTAATAAGGGTATAAGGGAATAGGGGTATATAAGGGTATAAGGGAATAGGAGTATATAAGGGTATAAGGGAATAGGAGTATATAAGGGTATAAGGGAATAGGAGTATATAAGGGTATAAGGGAATAGGAGTATATAAGGGTATAAGGGAATAGGAGTATATAAGGGTATAAGGGAATAGGTGTATATAAGGGTATAAGGGAATAGGAGTATATAAGGGTATGAGGGAATAGGAGTATATAAGGGTATAAGCGAATAGGAGTATATAAGGGTATAAGGGAATAGGAGTATATAAGGGTATAAGGGAATAGGAGTATATAAGGGTATAAGGGAATAGGAGTATATAAGGGTATACAGGGTGTCCCAAAAATGTCGGTTTGCCTTGAAAGGGGTGACTCAGGGGGTGATTTGAAACAACTTTTTCCTTAGCGAAAATATTGTCCGAAGCTTCGTTAAGGAGATATTAACAAAAAAACCCGACCAATCAGAGCACGCGCCTTCCGCACGAGCTCCCGCGGTAGCGTTGGCTACGCGGTAGGCGATTGCGCTTGTGCTACGAACGTACGAACAAGCAAGTCGGCATGCATCGACGGAAACCGCGTTACACAGTTTTTTTTTTAAAGCAGAATCTTAAATAAGAATAATTTGAAGTGAGGGGACAAGAAGTACGTAAATTTCGTTTTTAAATAAGGCATAAACGAAAAGGTAGCGTAACAGAAAATGTACGACAAGTGATCGTAATTCGTTATTGAGGTAAAAATCCGTAGTTTAACAACGGCCAACACAACTAAATTTAAAAAATAATATTAGGTGTATGAATAAATTCTTTCCGACTGGAATTTCTATCGCGGTGGTATTCAGAAGCTGCCAGAAAAATGGCAAAAGGTAATGAACAATAATGGAAATTATTGCGATGATCGAGTTGTTTTCATATTTTTTAAATCGAACTGTTATTGTACCCTAAAATCGGAAAGAATTTATTTTCACACCTAATAATCACCAATAAATGAAATAAAACTCACCCTTTCGGACATTCCTATCCTTGCTTTCCTTCCCTTTTCGGAAACCTGTGTCAGTAGGCCACTGTACCGATCCTGGTCATCGGCGTCCAGTGCTCAGCTGATCGCAGGGTCAATGTACCGAATATTCACTTCACTGCACGGTTACTAACACTGATCACTGAATTTATTTTTCACGGAACGTGTTGTTCCTACGTTATAAAAATTGGTGGCCCCGAGAGGGGCCGATTACTGTTAATCACTGGGACGAGATTACTACTATTACCCGGCGAAACGAAGACTCGTGGCAGACGGTCTCGGGCTGTGCAGTCCGCTGCTGTGACGATTGGTCGCGTCACCTATTTGGGCACACTTTTACAGACGGGGCACACGTATTTTGGTTATTGGCTGAAGTTGCCACATACATTGTCGCACCGCGCGACGAAGAGATCGAACGAAACACGAGATCGAGTGGGATAGAGCGATCTGACCGACGATCGTCAAAACAAAACAATAGCGTAGGCTACATATCGCTCTATCCCACTCGGTCTCGATGTGTTTCGTTCGATCTCTTCGTCGCGCGGTGCGACAATGCATGTGGCCAGGGCTGTCTCCAGCTCTCGCTGACACGTACAGGAGCGGTGGTAATGTGTGCGTGAATTGACGAGAACGCGAAGCGAATGTGACGTTGTGACGTCCCACTATTTTTCGCGCGGTATTTTAACGCCACTTCCTCATAAATCCATCCACAATCCACCAAAAACCTTCAATCTCGAGTCATACCCTACTCCCTCACCCAACCGATCGTTTAGACGATATACCTTAGTGGTCCCTATCTCTAAACGGTCAATCCAGATTCCTAATCGCCGATCACCTTGATGTTGTACCTTAGCGGTCCCCAACACAAGATGACCTATACAAAACGCCACCTCGATGATGTATCTTAGAGATCCCCATCGCGAGATGATCGTTACACAACTCCTTCGCCTATTCGCCATATGAGGCATGACCACTTCCTTCCAAATCTACGTTAAACAAATCCCTCATCCTTAAAACCCTCTTCCAAATCGAGACTACGTCTCACGCCCTTACTATGACCACAGAAGTCAATACACCGTTTACCCCATTCCTATACGACCTCCTAAACTCCACCTAATGGGTTGAGTATTTCGCTTCAAAGCCCCATGCAAAAACCCTAGAAACGTTACTGCGACGCAAATGTACAAACGTGATCAACACGTGATTGTAATTACGACGCATTTGGCGTACGTGACATAAACACATCTATTAATAACCATACCGTTACAAAAACCCCCAAAATCTACTGCGTCTTGCTCCGAAATCTGTCAAGGTCTTTACCGCGCGAACCCCGCAGTACTCCTGGAAGATCATATAAATACAAAGGATCGAGAGCCCAGAGAGCTCTTTTGTCAACAGACAGTCATTACAGTAAGAAGTATCATTAAACCAAGTGTTAAAATATTCAAATCAGTGAACCACGACAATCACTGTAAGTCCTCTTATATAAATCATTATTATAGTGCATATCACCCCATACCTTTTATTATCTTTATTCATCAACGCTTATAGCTTATTATTATTTACTTTCACTAATGCTTATTGCTTACTTATTATTATATACTTTCACTAATGCTTATTGCTTACTTATTATTATATTCTTTCATTTATGCTTATTATATATATATCGCCATTTATATTCATAATTCATATTATAAATGTTGCGTGTGTGAATACAAAATCTTCCCACGCATTGTCAGAAACGCTCTAACAAGGCTAATAAACCGCTTTGTTATCAATCATGTCTCGAATTATTGTGTGTATCCTCGAATCATAAGGCTTCCCCACGAAACCAAGCTGCCGCAACAGCTGACTCGCGAGAGCTCTCCCAGTATTTACAAACACACTGCTGCATGAACCGTGCTATTCTTAGGAAAACTAAGTGTGGTTTCTTTTGTACGAATGCAACGGCAAATCCTATTATCGAACCGAAACAAAACAAGAGTGCTAACGGGTGTCCCTTCAATACTAATTTGCTTTAAAACCTTCCCTGGTCGATTAGTGTGGCGGATGATAGATTCGCGCCTGATCTTTTCCTTAAAACCTTCAGAGTGCTGGATGACAGATTCACGCTTGACCTCCCTTATAAACCCACAGTGTGACGGATGATAGATTCGCGCCTGGCTTTCCCATAAAACCTTCAGAGTGCTGGATGACAGATTCACGCCTGATCTTTTCCTACCCCATAGTCACCGTTCCAAAAAACCTCACCCGGGACGTGACAACGTCACATGCTTTTACGTCACTACAACGTTGACTCGCTGCTAGCGTGGCTTCGGCCGACTCTAGCTCGCGTAGCTGGAGTCAATTCGCGCACACATTACCACCGCTCCTGTTCGTGTCAGCGAGAGCTGGAGTCAGCCGATCCGTGCATGTGGCAACTTCAGCCAATAACCAAAATACGTGTGCCCAAATAGGTGACGCGACCAATCGTCACAGCAGCGGACTGCACAGCCCGAGACCGTCTGCCACGAGTCTTCGTTTCGCCGAGTAATAGTAGTAATCTCGTCCCAGTAATTAACAGTAATCGGCCCCTCTCGGGGCCACCAATTTTTATAACGTAAGAACAACACGTTCCGTGAAACATAAATTAAGTGAACAGTGTTAGTAGCCGTGCAGTGAAGTGAATATTCGGTACATTGACCCTGCGATCAGCTGAGCACTGGACGCCGATGACCAGGATCGGTACAGTGGCCTAGTTAGTGACACAGGTTTCCGAAAAGGGAAGGAAAGCAAGGAAAGGAATGTCCGAAAGGGTAAGTTTTCTTTAATTTATTGGTGATTATTAGGTGTAGAAATAAATTCTTTCCGATTTTAGGGTACAATAACAGTTCGATTTAAAAAATATGAAAACAACTCGATCATCGCAATAATTTCCATTATTGTTCATTACCTTTTGCCATTTTTCTGGCAGCTTCTGAATATCACTGCGATAGAAATTCCAGTCGGAAAGAATTTATTCATACACCTAATATTATTTTTTAAATTTAGTTGTGTTGGCCGTTGTTAAACTACGGATTTTTACCTCAATAACGTATTACGATCACTTGTACATTTTCTGTTACGTTACCTTTTCGTTTATGCCTTATTTAAAAACGAAATTTACGTACTTCTTGTCCTCTCACTTCGAGTTATTCTTATTTAAGATTCTGCTTTAAAAAAAACCTGTGTAACGCGGTTTCCTTCGATGCATGCCGACTTACTTGTTCGTACGTTCGTAGCACAAGCGCGGTCGCCTACCGCGTAGCCAACGCTACCGCGGGAACTCGGGCGGAAGGCGCGCGCTCTGATTGGTCGGGGTTTTTGGTTAATATCTCCTTAACGAAGCTTCGGACAATATTTTCGCTAAGGAAAAAGTTGTTTCAAATCACCCCCTGAGTCACCCCTTTCAAGGCAAACCGACATTTTTGGGACACCCTGTATACTCTGCGGAATGATCCCGAGAGTCGACGAACGAAACATGTGTGCGAAACTGATAGGTGTGTGTGTGTGTAACGCGTAGTATACGTATTTGGTTGACGAATTTTCGGCTGGAGAAGAAAAATTTTCTCTTACCATTTCTGACAGTTTCATGAGACGATATTACGATATCTCTAGCATGCGTGAACCGATTTTTTCGGAATTGGTCTTATTCGAAAGCTTATATGCGGTTTACATAAGGAAAATGCCTTTAAATTTAAAAAATATTGCAGGGGTGATGAGATATTAATGAAATAAGTTTCAGAATAGCCTGGCGACGAGTAAAGGATAGCGGTAGCGACAGTCGACATATATATGCAGGGTCTCGGAACATGGATAAACGGCAGGGGCAGTCGATCGACATTTATACAGGGTGTTTTATACAGGGTGTCTATCATGTATACAGGGTGTCTTTCTTGTCCTTGGCGTCGAGACGCTACCGCGTCTCTAGATCCTTACTGCCAACAGCAAAACCGGCCGTCATACATGCTTAAAAAATATAACGTATCTTTTTTCGGGATTTGTGACCAGGCCGTTTCTTTGCAGATCCTTTGCCAGTGACGCTGTCCTTTTCCACTTGAATGGTTCAAGCGCCGTATCTTCCCAGCGGCCTGTAAATCTTGAATCCTTGTAGCCCCGATTTTAGTTCGAATCCTGTTAAAAACCGAAAAATTTTTCATTTAGTCACCAATACATACTTGAGAGCATCTTGTAAATGAAACAAAGTATATTTCACAGCTTACCTTCGGTGATTTCATTTCTTTTTATTCCGCAGGAAATGTTTCCGTAAATTTAAGACCGCATCTTGAATGAATTCTGCTTCGTTTTGGGCGTGCATTTGCAAATCGTCGAACAGTTCCTGCAAATGCCTTATTCGCCTGTCTTCCGGTGAAACCTCTTGATGCAAGTTTTCCTGTTTGTTATCTTTTTCTTGTTCTGTTTCTGCTACCGGCTCTTCTTGTTCTGTGTCTGCTACCGGCTCTTCTTCTTCTTCTGCTACCAGCTTTTCTTCTTCTTCTGCTACCAGTTTTTCCTCCTCTTCCTCTTCCTCTCCCCCTTCCCCTTCCTCTTTTTCTTCTTCTTCTTCTTCTTCTAACGGTTCTTCTTGCTGTGTTCCGTTGTGTTCATTCTTAATTTCCTCTATTTCCTGTGCGGATAAAGTCCCTGTTTCCTCGCATGCGTTTAAATATTCTGTGAGTCTTTGTCTAGTTGGTTGCTCTTCTATTATAGCGCCAATCATGTCTTCCAGTTGAGCTTCTAACGGATCAGTAGGCTTCTCTTCCGTGACTGGTGTGACTGGAGGGATGGACCGCATAATTTTTTTCCAGGCATTCGCAACATTTATGGGTTCAACATCTGTCCATGCTTCGTGGACGAAGTTTATACAATCCTTTAAATCGTACTTCCGGTGAAATTCCTGTATTCCACCGGGGTAGTCGAGGATTCGCCGTAACAATTTGTGGCGGGACGATCTTTTCATCTTTGCGATAATGTCTAGATCCATGGGCTGTAGAATGGAAGTGGTATTAGGGGACAAGAACATAAACTCGAAATTATCGGTCTTGCCTTTGGACGGTTCTAACTGATGTCCTCCAAAGTTGTCCCATAATAGAAATATTTTACCACTTCTCTCACTTTCTAATTGTCGTTTCCTCATCACGGGCTTAAAATGGTTTTCATATCAATCGGCAAATACTTTTCGGTCCACCCAGGCGCTTTTCTGTGATTTAAATATCACGGGTAACTTATTCCTTATTTGATTCTGTGCCCTTGGATTTTTAAATTTATATACGAAGAGGGGGGTCAGCTTGTGGGTTCCTGTTGCGTTAGCGCACAAGCCCACGGTTACACGGTCTTTCTTCATCTTCTTTCCTGAAATCTTAGCTTCTTTGCCATGGACCAATAGCGCCCTTTACACGGACTTTCTTGCGCGCGGTCCGGCGCGTCGCACGCCGCGCGGCACGCAAAAGTACGTGAAGCCGAATCGTGGCGCTCCTTCGCGCGGGCCAGAAGGTCGTACCCGTCACTACTTAGAGACAGCGAGTTCGGGCTCTCATTTCTACGTGGACTCCACATGCTTTTTACACGATCCACCGCAGTGGTGTATTGTGTACTACTTGTTCGATATATATCATCGATCTGCGAAACGATCGGCAAGACACGATCGCGATATACGTTCGCGAAAAGTATCTCAAATTCCTCGATATACCAGGCTTATAGAGGATATCATAAATGCTGTTACTGTAGGGTACACTGAAACAACTGTTTTTAGGAAGCTACATTTGGTTGACCTGAAGGTGCTATAAATTCTGGAAATGGTTTATGACTCAGTTATAACGACTGTAAAATTTTACAAGGGTACGTTAAAAAATGTCCAAATGTTTCCCCGGCAATGCGATGGCAAATGAAATTGCAGTTAACACATTCACTGTTGTGACGATCATAATTATTACTATCAACGGCAATAATTACCATGTCACTGCTTGTTTTAATATAAAAACTAATATTGATAGACAATAAATACATATAGGTATGCAAGTGATGTTATATCTAAGATAAACGATGAAGAGAGGTAATATGCAAGATGTTTTGAAGAGGGGGGGTAGTCTTCTGATTGCTCGTGATGCAGGTCAAATTTTTCACCCACGCTCTTGCGTGGCGCGCAGGAAGAAAGCATCACAGTCCTGCCCGCGCGCCAGAAAGCACCACGCTCCTGCCCGCGTTCCAACCTCGACTCCAGAAGAGTTTACATAAGAGACAGAAAAGGTAGTTGGAAAAGGACAAAACGGCACTTGAAACCAGGCTCGTCGCGCGCCTCAGGATTTCTGACAGTGCGGAAATCCTGAGGCGCGCGACGAGCCTGGCTGCCAAGCCTCTGCGAGCTGCTACAAGCGGTAGGAAGTGAACGGGAATTTTTTAAAACCAAACAATTCATTAAATATAGCTATTTACTTCCAGCTTTATGGCTTCATTTGATAATCTTTAGGGAATATGTAAAAAAAATTGTATGCAAAAATAGTGGTTATATCCGGAGTTATAGAGCATAAAATCAAAACCACCATGCGCACTGATAGCATAAAATCAGCCGTTGTAGTTGTTGAAGTAGAAAATTAAAAAAAATGTGTAATCTGTACGAGCGTGGCTACCGCCAGAACTAGAATAAATGAGAAATGCTGAAAATTAAAAAAAAAAATGGCAGTTTCTAAAACGGACATCGATTTCTGCAAAAAAAATCGCTGGTTTTTTAAGTCGCAAAAGTCTAATTTCGCAACAACCGACTCAGTTTTAGTCCCGGCGAGAATGGGACATCTACTAAAGTTATATGCCAAGTTTGAGGTAAATCCGGTGTTGTGACGATCATAATTATTACTATTGACGGCAATAATTACCATTTCATTGCTTGTTTTAATACGACATATTTGTTTGCATGGTTGCATACTTTGTCCATTAGCTATCAGAATAGAGTGATGGATACACAAAAATACAACTTTCATACTAAACTACGTCTTTGCCATATTTCTTTTTTCTGTTTCTGCAGCTATTTCTAACTTTCACTTTTACTCCTTTATATGTACCTACCTCTTCCTGCCGTTTCTGCTTCCATCTACCTACTTAATTTCAAGGGTTCGCACAGGCCTGGTCAGCGTCAGGAACATTTGGCGACCAGGCCTTTGCGAACCGCGGGACAGCTTTCTTATCCCACGCTTATAATTTTTAAATAGGTACAAAAATTAGTCCATTAGTACGTTTATTACGGTCACTTTCCTTATATTTATTCTCTTTTTATTAGGTTCTTTGCTCGTTCTGGTCATCGTTCGGACCACGGAATGCCTACTCCTTTTATAATTTTTATTGTTTGTGTAAAAGTAGTCGGATTTGCATGATATTTGTGATAATTTTAATTGGGAGAACGCCAAGAATCCATTAGTGTTACTTTTATATCGATACGACGAAGAATAAAGAATTTCTTAATACGCTGTAATGAATATTTCACCCTCGACTGTGGGTCGCCGACCTCGATTCGCTGCGGTCGGCCAAGGATTCATACCTGTTTCAGAAAAACTGTAAACTTTATTCTTTATCGTATCGATATGGAAGTGATACCGATGGATTTCTCATGTTTTTCAAATGAAAATTATGCCTACCAACTTTCATATAAATCGAACTATTTTTAACGAAGTTATGGAAATCAATTTATTATGAAAATTCCTTAATTACAATCCGATTTGTGTCGTTTTTGAACCATTTACATAGCCTTGTCCTGCAGCAACAGGTCGCTGATTGTGTCCCCTAACACTCTTCGTTCTAAAAACCGCGTATGGAGACGATTTTCCAATTCATCCTCTTTCGGTTTCCGCAGTCTCTTCATTCTTCGGATGTGGACACTCCTGCTGCCAAGTCGGTGTAACGCCATTTGTTTCGCCGAATGCGGCGAACGGTCGTAGGGTGAACACAATCTGACATTGCAAGTGCACTAACCGATTCACCATTCTCAAGTTTCTGCACTAACCGATTCACCATTCTCAAGTTTCTGCACTAACCGATTCACCATTCTCAAGTTTCTGCACTATATCCAGCTTCTGCTGTATTGAAAGCATGGTTAGTTTTAGTCCACGATTGCACGCCATTTCTTTCACTACACTTTTTCAAACACTTTCACTACACTTTCAAAACACTTCAAAACATTAGATTTCTCGAAAAAAGCTTTCGCCACGATCACTTCACATGCTCGACAGAAGTCGGTCGCGAAGTGTGAACTAGCTGTCATCGGAGCACGCGATCGCACGATCGCGAGCTGTTAAAACAACAAACGGACTGTGGCGAAAAAAAACTGCCGCCGACGCGAGGACTGTTACCAAGCGTTTGGCGCCTTTTCATCACGTATCGACAATGTTCTTCTATCCCTCTCGTGACGACACCTTTTCGATTGATGTATGTTCGTACTTTTTACGCACCGATGTAAACACGCACCTCTACGCAACAAATGTCGATTCGACATTTCTTAAAAATAAACATTTAAATGAAATAATACAAATTGTACTATAACTTTAAACTACGAAAAAAATTCAGAGTAAAGGTCATTAATAATCTCAAATAAATGTATTATAACAAACGGCGCAATTTGGCAAGGACATAGAGCAAATATCATTCCAATTGACACATGTATGTACCATGTGATTGAGTATTAAGTGTGGATGAAGTACATAATCCACCACTGTTATTGTTTGCTATCTAGTGTACCCCTGTAAGAAAATCGTTCGAGGAGAATGCCGATTGGTCCTGAAGAATCGATCCTTCTCAGAGAAAAGGATTCAGGTGCCTATTATGTACGAACATTATCATGGCAAAGAATATATATGTATTGCCTTACAATTATGTAAATACGTTAATTCATGTATATGCATTTCATATATTACGTATAAATATGTACACAGGACTCACAGGACAAATTGATTAACTCCATTTTTTTTAAACATTTCAAATTTAAATCCAAAACACTTAAAAAAATGGAGTTAATCAATTTGTCCTGTGAACGGCTCAATTCATGCGCAGTCGGAGCACATACATAATTATACGAGGGACATCGAGGTTGGCCTTCCTTTCATCTAGGAAATTTGACAGTGTTGTTACAAATATGTACATAAAATAGAAAATATAAGAATTTCATTTTTCAAAAGTATAATAAATGATTTATTTAGTCTAAGACGCGTTACATATGTACTTTCTTTGGCTATGTACATACTGATCACTGCCTGTAAGCTTAGCTTGTCCTTATAAGAAAAATTAGGCGACTGCCCAAGGCGCAAGGTCGACAAGAGGTGCAAAATAGTATTTTCATTGCTGGTATTGTTGAAAATAAATTTTTAAATAAAACACTACAAATTGTACTGCAACTGTTTTAAACTAAGAATAAAAATTCAGTTTAAGATCATCAATAATCTCAAATAAATGTAATATAATAAAGGGCGCAATTTGACAAGTTCCCCTAGGGCGCAAAGAAGACTTGAGCCGGGCCTGCGTCAAACTTTTGCAGAAGCTGCTTTCGTGTCTACGTTGAGTGCTTACGACCATCGCGCACGCCCGTCGCGCACGCAAAGGACGGAGTGTCATGCGTCAGAAGGAGGGAGCGAGACAAAACATCAACGCGTCGTCTGCTCCTACCGCCCTCACTCGCTCTCGTTCCATCTCGCTCTCACCTTCGCCGGACAAGAGTGAGACAGAACTGGTGGGGATAGCGAAAAGTCCACATCGTGTACGCCAAATCGAGCCATCAGCGAGGGAGTACTGTATTTGGAGAATTTATTAGCTCCGATAGATGAAATTGGCTACTTTACGTTTTTAAATAACAGTGATGTCATCCCATCGAGCGAATCGCTTCCGAATTCCATTTTTATCTTTGATGACGTGGATGCGACAAGCAAGATACGATACGAGAATACTTTTCAATGGGGCGCCACTCGAACGTTGACTGCTTCTAACTCTGTCAGACGTATGCACAGATTCCCAAACATCTTATACGCGACAATGCGAATCTGTTGATTCTGTTTAAGCAGGATGGTACCAACTTGAAACATGTGTACAACGATAAACACTGACATGTCTTACGAGGATTTCTGCACATTGTGTCGTAATTGTTGGCGACGGGAGTATGGTTTCGTGGTAATAGACAAGGATAGCGCGATGTCCAATGGACGTTATAGAAAGGGATTTAACGAGTTTGCGGTACCATGAGATGATCAATTGTCGTCAACACGTCGGTAGGAACGCAACGTCTACGGTACAATGATGATCGATATCGATAGTCTGGAGATTAAGGATTGTGAGAGAATAGCGAAGGAAATTGCAAAAACCAGCGAAGCCATTCGCAAGAAACATCAGGCTTTGTAGACAGGCAAAATGGAGGAAGATATTGCGTTGGAAAGATACTTTAAACCTATTGTCGAACCCTTAAAACATATTGTGGAAAATACCGCGGCGACAGAAGCTGACATATCACCACTGAAGAGCATGAACACTGAATCGAATGAAACATTAACACCTAAAACAAAAATCCAGTCGAAAGAGAACACATCACGTAAGGCAAAGAGGAAACCACACATGTCATCGGAAAATTCACTCGTAATCTCCACACCAGTTCAATCGAAGCGGAAACGGCAGAATGCCGCATCAGCCGATTCCTCGGTTCCTTCCACAACAATAAATACATTTCCCAGCGTACAATCGCTTGCAACCAATGATGACGACGTTTACGAAACTTCTGCCGATGATTCGTTTGCAACATCTATTAGACATCAACTCGAAACATCTGAGGGACAAGAAACGTTTCGCAGCCATTTCGGTCCGCTGGGGGAAAAATACATGAGTACAATCCTAAGTGGTGATAGGGATACAGCAATGGACTATGTGTACAGTGTATACTTTGGCAATATTGGAACGATGCTTGGGGATAAGGCTTTCGATATAGACAAGGATGATAATATAATCATAGATGGTGTAAGATACGGAGGAACGTCCGGCCTTTACGAACTGATTTTCAAGAGAATTCCCGACGATGCTATATACACCGATGCCGATAAACAAAAATACAAAAGTATACTGCTGACGACGAATGCCCACAGACGTGGTCATAACGCTCAAAATCCCATATTGGGTAACAAGGGATACAAGTATAAACATGTAATTGCACCACTACTCCCCCGTGTATCGACCAGTAAGGTGGGGGAAGGTCTAAGGACACCGCGAGTCATGGTGGTAAATGATAACAAGATCGATTACATGCACTGGGACGATCCCAACGAGCTGGTGGACCGATTCCGTTTGCTGGAAGCGTCGCGTCAGGCGGGCAACAACTCACATGACAACGAGATTCTATCGATTATTGAGGAACTCCGCGAGGTAGGCCTCATTATAAATTAAACCGCACACCGATGATGTGCACTGTATGCATCGAGATGCCGATCAACAAAGAGTCTAGCAGGGTAAGCATGGTCAAACGGCCCCCACGCAATTCCTGGAGTTGTTATTTTTTAAACAATGGTCCTTGCCTGAAAAACCATTGTGTTAAGTTTTAGATCGCTACCCCCCCCCCCCGTTTAAGGGTAATACGGGGGAAACGCCCTTAACGTTATTATTTTTTATCTCGGTTACTACTTAAGATATTTGAATGAAACAAAAGCGACAAAATAGCTACTTACTAGCTGTACATCATATATTTTTTTCAAAATTTCAAATCTATTATTAAGGATAGAAAAAAATAATTAATTTTTTGGGGGTGGTTTTTCGAAACAACCCTTTGAGTGACAACCTCCAAAAAAATCAAGAATATTTATATTTATATTGATCGCGTTGGTGGAACATACTTAATAACCCCTCAGCGACGGCGACCGCGTCCCTCTACTCTCCATACGACGACGTATCGAGGTCGCCATTGAGGGGTTAAATAATTATAAACAATAAAACTTTCAATACACGTATAGATAATAAACATTTATTTGTAGCGAATTAAAAGTTTACATAATGGTGTTTCAGGCGAGGAGCATTGTTTGAAAAATAGCAACTCCAAGAATCGGCGTTGGGGCCCTTTGCCCATGCTTACCCTGCTACACCCTATTAATATCTGGGAAGTATTCGTATTTAGCGCATGCGCGTTGTTCCGCAGCTACCTTCACCTTCACACTTCGATCTCCCAAACGAACCGCAATCGTTTCTTCCATTCGCATTTAAATGACACGTACTCAGGCTCGCGACAAGTACTCTTTATCGTCACAAAACCCCTCATATTTAAAATATAATGATCTTCTTTAAATTATTTAACTATGTTCCACCATCTCGACAATTTTCGGGATTTTTTATATAATAGCTCGATAATAGAGCATTATTCTTGATTTTTTTGGAGGTTGTCACTCAAAGGGTTGTTTCGAAAAACCACCCCCAAAAAATTATTTTTTTTTCTATCCTTAATAATAGATTTGAAATTTTGAAAAAAATATATGATGTACAGCTAGTAAGTAGCTATTTTGTCGCTTTTGTTTCATTCAAATATCTTAAGTAGTAACCGAGATAAAAAATAATAACGTTAAGGGCGTTTCCCCCGTAGTACCCTTAAACGGGGGGTAGCGATCTAAAACTTTACACAATGGTTTTTCAGGCAAGGAGCATTGTTTAAAAAATAACAACTCCAGGAATCGGCGTGGGGGCCGTTTGACCATGCTTACCCTGCTAGACTCTTTGGGGTATCGCTCGAGAAGAGTAGAGCTGCAAGAATGGACTATTACAAATGGAGTGGTTTGCTTCGAAATTATATGCGAGATAACGCTCTTTGCGTGGCCGGCGCCGACTTCGATGCAAAATCTCGCAAGATACGATGCGTCGCTAAGCCGGTGGATGACAGCGATGCCGTTAATAAACTGTACGTGGAAAAGAGCATTAAACTTATGATAGAGCAGCAGGAAGAATTAGAGAGGAAGCTGTTCGCGTTTCAGAGAGATATGCTGGCGTTGCAAAACAGCGTTCAGGCATTGAATCCGCAGCAACAATGTGAAGGAGAATCATGCGAGACGGTTGAACTTGTTCAGAATTTCCTCGGGGTGGTGGGGAGCACATAATGCACGTACATGATAATTATCACATCATTCGTGGTAAGGATACCTCTGCGGTCGAACATGCAGCCATTATCGAAATCCAAAAGTAAAGAAAACCATGGTTACAAGAAGCGACAACTTGTGGAGAAATTGCATGCTCCAGCTCGACGATATTTCCCACGGAGGTGCGTCATAGTGCATGGATACGATGATGTGTGGCAAGCTGACATTGTAGAAATGCGTCCATACTCACGATTCAACCAAGGTCACCACTATATACTCACCATCATCGATGTGCTGAGCAAGTATGCATGGGCGGTGCCGCTCAAGACTAAAAGTGGCGCTGAGGTGACTAAAGCCTTTGCAAGGATATTTAGAGATCGATATCCAAAAATTTGCAAACCGATCAGGGAAAACAACTTTACAATGCCGATGTGCAGAAACTCTTGACAAAGCATGACATTAATCATTATTCGACGTATTCGGTGATGAAGGCCTCCGTCGTAAAACGATTCAATCGAACTTTGAAGAACAATATGTGGAAACTATTTACGCTCAACTGAACCTATACAGGGTGTCCCAAAAATGCTGCGGTTCCTTAAAGGGGGTGATTGGGGGGGAGGGGGTGATTGCAAACAACTTTTTCCTTTGCGAAAATGCCCTCCGAGGTTTCGTTAACGAGATATTAATAAAAAGCACCGACCAATCAGAGCGCGAGCCTTCCGCTGGAGGTCCCGCGCTAGCGTTGCCGCGCGCCGGGCTGCGCTGCGACTACGAACAAGCAACTCGGCATGCATCGAAGGAAATTGCGTAGAATGGCAAATGAAAAAGACGTAACAAATAAAATCGAACATTTCGTCATGGTTTGTTTGTCATTTAAAGTGAATAATGAATAAAGGATAAATGGATGAAAATCATGTGCAACGTAAAAAAACGAATACAAAGTTTTTTTTTAGAAGAATCGAAAATAATAATTATTTGAAGTGGGAGGATAAGGAATACGTAAATTTCCTTGTGTTAATGACGTAGCCACGAAAGGTAATGTAACAGGAAATGAACGAAAAGTGATCGTAGTTCGTTATTTTGATCAAAATCCGTAATTCAATAACGGCCAACACTGTTGCTGATAACGAATAAGTCTGTTTAAACAGTCCGAAGAAATATTTACGTACGGAAATTTTGAGAATTATCGCCGGAAATAAGCCATAGCCTGGGTTAAATTTAAAAAATAGTAGTCACCAATAATGTATCTAAAACTCACCCTTGTCGGAAATTCACCTGCAGCTTGAAAACCTGTGTCACTGGGTCACTGAACCGATCCTGGTCATCGATGGACGAGCCCAGTGCGCAGCTTGTCCCAGGTATACGACACCATCCAAAGTTAAGGGTCGCAATGTCAACTGCGTCCAGGTTAATGTACCGAATATTCACTTCACTGCACGGCTACTAACACTGATCACTTAATTTATTTTTCATGGAACCTGTTGTTCCTACGTTTTAAAAATTGGTGGCCCCGAAAGGGGTCGATTGTTGTCAATTCAAGAACTGTTCCACGTGACCTCCACCATTGTCGATGCATGCTTCAGCGCGGAGATTCTAGCGCAAATTCTCGCGCAGCAGCACTTGCGTTCCCGTTGTTCCGGGCGTACACCCAGAATATGGCGTAATATTCTTGGGCCGTGAACATTTCTGCGACGTGATTGCTAGCTGACTGACAGGATTTTTTCCAAGCAACTTTCTCTACCCCCAAGTTGCTTCTCTCGTTCCATTATGAGTTAGTCGGGGTGCCTAGTTGAGCGCCTCAGATGGTAGCCAGGTAGCTGGTAAGAGCATACCCAGATGGTAGCCAAGGTGCCTATTCAAGCAGCCTCAGATGGTAGATATTGAATGTCTTTGGAAACCCAAGATGCCGGTTCAAGCGTCTTGGTGTGAAATTTGGTTTGGATGTGGAATTTTAATCAAGGTGCCTACTCGAGCGCCTCGGAGAGAATGTTAGTTAGTTTGGTTGTTTAAGTGGCGAGTACTTATGGTTTTGTGACGATCTCTGCTGATCTCTCTCTGGTATCTCGAGGATCTCTGCTTTCCTGCTGCTGGCGGACCCATATTTATACTCATTTGTGGAACCGGGCCCGCTCCAATCACCTGTCGCACTTTACACGCACCAATTAGCTTTCGTATTTAGCTGACGCCAATCAGGCGTTACACTCGCGTTTCACTTGCCGTTTGGCCGATCGTGCGTGCCACGCATGCGCACTCGATCCGCTCGCGGTCCGCACTCGGTTCACTCGCTGGGTTGAATGACGCTGCGCATGCGTTCACTTCACTTAGTTCGTTCACTGACCACTAGATTGCATTCGTCCATACGTGCATTCGTCCATACGTTCATTCGTCCATGCGTGCATTCGTCCATACGTGCATTCGTCCATACGTGCATTCGTCCATACGTGCATTCGTCCATACGTGCATTCGTCCATTCGTGCATTCGTCCATACGTGCATTCGTCCATACGTGCATTCGTCCATACGTGCATTCGTCCATACGTGCATTCGCCCATACGTGCATTCGTCCATACGTGCATTCGTCCATACGTGCATTCGTGTCTTACTGCTAATACAAATGTTTAGGTACATGATATAGTATAATATAGAATACTGAGAATTAATATAATAGAAGAAGAAAATTTTTATGGCGGCTCGTCGCGGAACGTTACACCTCTGTGATCGCCGATAAGCTGCTAGCCACCGTATACAGCAACATAAAGATCGCTGCTCCAACGAGATTCAAATTGGGCGAGTTTGTCCGCGTAAGCAAATTTAAAACCATCTTCGATAAAGGCTATACACCGAATTGGACAACGGAGGTGTTTAAGATAGCCAAAGTACAGGCAACTAATCCCGCAACGTATCTGCTCCTCGATTCCTGTGGAAAACCTGTTGCCGGAGGATTCTATGAACATGAGCTGCACGCGTCACCGATCCTGATGTGTACCTAGTGGAAAAAGTGTTGCGTACGAAGAGGGGTAAGGTATACGTCAAGTGGCTGGGGTTTGATAAATCGCACAATTCTTGGATAAATGAAAATAATGTATTGTAAAAATACATATAATGATACATATACATGTGTGAACAATTTATTTGACGAGTTAAGAAATGATACATATACATATGTAAACAAGTAAAAATAAATATAATGATACTGTTTGCGATTCGAGCAGTAGTTCCTCTCTCCACCGCTCTCATCTTACCGCAGCACCTCACGGGCAGCGGAGCACGACGGCAGATCTACAATCGATCACCGAATCAGATCTGGCCGCCGGTGCTATCACCCAATCGGACCAGTCGTCCGCGCGATCACCCAATCAAAGCTCGCTTCCGCTTGGCGCGTCTTCCAGAAGCTTCTGGAAGACACCAAGGCGGAAGCTAGTTTCGGGCCATTGTTCACTCTTGTTCGTAACGTTCACTGTTTCAGACGCGTCGCGCTCAAGCTCTTTATTCGGTTTAACCGCGCATTTCTCAGCATTCTCTCACGCTCATTACAAACTCGCTTAACTCTCACAATCATCCCGCGATCTCACAAGCTCAAACGTGCATTCGTTCAAGATCTCAACGGCGGAGATTCGTCGGCCACCAAGCACGTGTCGGTGCGAGAACTCTCCACGCTCACCGTGTTCGTTTTCGTGTTCGTTATCGTGTTCGTTATCGTGTTCGTTATCGTGTTCGTTATCGTGTTCGTTATCGTGTTCGTTATCGTGTTCGTTATCGTGTTCGTTATCGTGTTCGTTATCGTGTTCGTTATCGTGTTCGTTATCCGTCGCTCATCCGTTGTGTTTGAATAAACGACGTAGCTAACGCTGAGTTGCTGTTCTTTGACTTGACTTCACCAACCCTAACCTAAAATCCTGGCTCGCGAATTAACATCTACTCGCGAACAGATACATATACATGTGTGAACAATTTTATTTGACGAGTTAATAAATGATACATTGTATACATGTGTGAACAATTTTATTTGACGAGTTAATGCAATATTTTATAGGGGTATTTTATAATGCACCCAGGGCACAGTGTCAGTCGAATCGGGTACGATATACCGCTTGTCATCGTATGGGCTTAGAGCGTTTTTTGGATTCCGAAATGGTGTACACTTTGTGCAATTTCGACCGTATGCATGATTGCCTGCGAATCATTTCGATCTCCTTTTGCAAGCACTGCGTGTAGTCGTCGAAAGTGATCGTTCTGGCTATGACGTTGGTCTTGACGCCTTTCGCCTTTTTCGTATCTTTTTTACCGTCTACGCGGAGTGCATACATTTTCGCTCTAAGACCTACGAATTCAGTCATTATCGCCCCGTTATTTTCATCTTTCATCGGCCCTGGAACCTTCTTATTTACGCGTGGCATATTATATGCATTGCCGATGGGATAATCGCTTGTATCAAATCTATCAATATTGTGTTTCATGGTCTCGTAGATATCTTCGCATTGAATGTGATAAATGAGGCTGTCTGTGTCCGTGTATTAAATTTTACAATTTTGAGCGTGCAGGGGAGACATGTACTCATGATGAAATTCATACAAACAAATTTTTGATATGTCCAGAATGCACGTACCCACATATATCGGTTTGTTGAATTTCACCTCGAGTTTTCGCAATTCAACAGCTATTAAATTTTGCGAAAAAACACTTTTGCTGTGAAAATTCGGTTTCGCGATCATTGCCTCCGCACTATATCGCCCATCCCAATGTGTTAAAAGTTTTACATCCACATGATTTCGTACATTTTCCATAGTTTTACCGAATACCGCGTTGTTCATCAATTTGTACAAATTTTTTTCAAAATCGTTTGTCGCGCTTGTTCTAAACCGTGTATTGAGTTCGATGTAATCGCGAAGCCAGGGGAATTGAGCGAATTGGAGCACGCGGTGTATCTTTGTAATACGAAGACCATGGCGCGTGCACTGCTGCAACTTGCGATAATGGATGACATAACGCTGTTTATTGTATACCGTCGCGAGTAACTTGTCCTGTCTGCTGTCAGGTGGTTTGGCAAGCGTCGGGTAGAACGGTAGATCAGCATGAGCATCATGCAGACGTTGCGGATATTCCAGATCTACCTCGAGAATATATCCCGTGAGTGAATCGACAGCGATTGAGCACAAATCAAAATTTGCGACATCTTCGACCCATTGAAATTTGGCATATGGTAGGGTTTGACACATTGCCCATCCATACAAATTGTTTACATCAAAGTACATCAAGTACGATGACTGTTCCGATGCGTCGTAAGATGGCATGTACTTGTTATTAGCTTCTGCATATCTTCCGCAACATTGACTTACAAGGGGACCACGCGGTAGTGGACATCGCTTTTGGAACGACACTATATGGAGGTCGTAGTACTCATGTAGTATGAAAATACCATTTTAGCTTTTAGGCTAGTGGGCCTTCGTTTTCGAGATATTTTGATTTAAAGTTTTGAACGTATCTAGTAATCCAGATACATAACAAATATACGCAAGAAGGTTTCGTGGCTACAACGGTAGTGCGTCAGATTGTCATGCGGGAGGTGCGGGGTTCAAGTCCCTGCAACCCGTAACTTTTTTTTTTTTTTTGACAATTTTTTCCCTGGAAATATATTTTATGAATATTACGTATTATATAGTGCCGTTACATATTACTCTACGCAAATTTTAAGGTTGAAAATGCAATTATAACATAACATATTATTCTAATCACCTCTTTCACCGGTGCTTTCATATTCTTGTACTGCGAAAATATTTCATTCCGTAACTTTCGACGCCTGCGATTGTCGAGCAGGTAAAGTGGGATAACCGTTAATTCTGCCCGGAATGAAATATTTTCGCAGTACAAGAATATGAAAGCACCGGTGAAAGAGGTGATTAGAATAATATGTTATGTTATAAATGCATTTTCAACCTTAAAATTTGCGTAGAGTAATATGTAACGGCACTATATAATACGTAATATTCATAAAATATATTTCCAAAAAAAAAAAAGTTACGGGTTGCAGGGGACTTGAACCCCGGACCTCCCGCATGACAACCTGACGCGCTACTTTTTTTTTTAGAAAGATGTTTATTTTTAGGATTTTGTACAGTTACTTATGTGATAGGCCTACAAAAAAAAACATTAGGAAAAAAATATTGCAACAAGGTCTTCTTAATTAGATAAACTAATTGTTCCAACTGTAGGAATCTCTTAGTTAATATATGTGGACGTAGCCTCTTTGGTGAAAAACATTTTTTTTTTTTTTAAATTATTTAACCTGAGTTAGGAATTACCCTTCTCTCACCTACACTACGAGTGTATGCGTTTAAAAACCGGGGAAAATACCGCTTACCCAGAAGGAAGGTAAAAAACCCCAGACCCGTTCTTACGCTTAAACTAACTATAACTAATAACTAAAAAGAACGAAACCTATACTAAACTTATGAACTATCTTAAAAAACAAGTATATACAATGGGGGAGTGGTTATTATACAACCAGATACCCACACCTTATAGATATGAAATTAATGACTAATCAGACTAGAGAAATCAGAGTCTCCTATCTCGCATAAATGCACGGCGGTCAGCCAGTTCTTTAAGGTGTGTACTAGTGTCCGATAGCCACCAGTATTTTTGGAAATTTAACCTATGGAAGTCATAAGTATCTTTTTTGGGGATAGCCAATGAATACATGAATCTATCTTTGTTGTTATTAAAATCTTCAGGTGAGAAAGCTATACGCTTATCAGCTTTATTACGTCGCCAATGGTAAATTAGTGGGATATTATCCGCATTTTGTAATAATCCCAATTTGTCACAGTATAGGAAGGCCTGCGGCGTTAGATAGCCCGTGGCAAGTTGTTTGATCGTCTTCGGTACTTCTTGCAAAGCTAATGATTGTATGACCGCATTCTCAATGTTCGGTAGTTTAGTGAAATAATCTCTGGTAAGAGCAATTATGAAGGAGTCAATTCTAGTAATGTCTACTGTGTTGTAGAGAGTTGCATTTTTGACGTAATGTTGCCAGTCAGACTCCGGGGTGCGGTATAGGCGGAGGCAGGCTCTTAAGCATTTACGCTCAAGGGCCCTGGCCCGCTCCATAGAAGTGTGGTTGATGTTCCATATAACAGGCGCCGCATACGCGATTATTGGCCGGACTAGCAACATGTAAAGAATTGTTTTGGCTTTTTTTGAGAGATACTTGTTATAAAACATTCTGCTGTTAGCTATGAAGGCTCGATTAGCTTTTTCAAGCTGTATGTCAAAATGTTTGTTACCTCTTAATAGATAATCAAGATGAACCCCTAAGTATTTTACCACCTTTCGATGTGGAATTAGTTCTTTGTTATGTGTGCCTGGAATTGTGGCCGAAATTTGAAAGCGGGTGCTGCCCGCCTTAGTTTTTGACGTGAGACTGTTTACTGGCTTCCTAAATAATATCGACTCGCATTTCTGCGGATTAAGACGCAAATTCCAGTTCATATAATATCGGTTAACTTTATCAACCGCAGAATCCAGGTCATTTTGAACTCTCTCAACCCTGTTCCCTGATACATATATCGCAACGTCATCGGCATATGCTAGGAAACCAGCACCCCCCAACTCGTTAAAGTTGAAGAGCCCCGGCAAATCACTCAGAAAAATATTAAAAAATACCGGAGAATTCACCGTCCCCTGTTGCAGCCCTTCACGGATCAAAAACACGATGGAGGAGAGTCCTGAACCATCCCAAGTGCGGAAAGATTTACCGGTAACCATATCCCATATCATAAATATTAGCCACGATGGAAACCTTCTCTTAATTAGCTTGTATATCAACCCATCGAGCCATACTGAGTCAAAGGCCTTTTCAATATCTAGGAAGGCAGCAGCAACTAGATGACTTCTGCTCACGGTCTGGTTCAGGTCTGATAAAATTTTGTGAATGGCGTGTGTGGTTGAGTGACGTTGTCTAAAACCGAATTGGTGTGAAGGGATTATATTATTCTCAGTACAAAAGGAAACTATTTTGTCATTAACAATTGCTTCGAAAACTTTGCTGATACTCGGCGTCAGGCTGATGGGCCGATAACTAGCTGGGTCTGTGGTGGGTTTTCCCTTTTTAAGTAAGGGCAGTACTTTTGCCGATTTCCAGGCCGTAGGAAAATAAGATAAATTAATTGCATTATTAAAAAGAATAGTCAGATCTAGGATTATGTTACCAGGGAGGTGCTTAAGGCAGATCGGTGGGATATTGTCTAATCCGGCAGAAATCTTATTTGGGAGCTTCTTCAGCACGAGCACCACTGAGGGGGGGGGCTGCAAAAAGGAAACGGCCCCTCAAGTTCAACTAACGGACAAATCGCAGGGCAATCCGCATTAAATTGCACAATGCAACCACCACGGGCCCTCATATCTGTGAACTCCCTTCTTAGGGTAGTAACTGAAGCATCCACTAACTCTTTCAGTCTTGTATCCGAGTTTAGATATCGAGGAGAATTAATGGTCTCGTAATGGGCCCCTAATATGTTTAGTTTATCATTTGGGGACGTAAACACTAAGTTGTCACCTGTTCTAACCGCGTTGACCCCATCACAGCCACTTCTAACCAGCAGAGGCCCATTATCACGATGTATCTGCAAAGCACTAACCCCCAGCCGTTGCTTTGGACGGAAGATAGCATTAATTTTCGGAAAGAATGAATCTGTTTTTCGGAAATCAATGTTTTTAATAACGTTGCTCCAGTACTTTTCGGAGGCACGTTTGAATTCCTTTCTCAGTTCAATAACCACTTTTTTGTGGGCAGCCTTGAGGTTTCTTGTGAGAACTCTACGAGCTTGGGGGTCAGATATATGCAGGTCGTGTAAAAGAGAAACAATGACCCTTTTATTCTCCTGAAGTTTACGAATTTTTTGGTTTAGATATCTTAATATATTACTGTAAGGTCTGAAGACCGGAACATGCTTAGATATTGCACTCGTGATCACATTGTTGATATCAGAGAGACCTTGGTCTATCTCTTCTATAGTTAAATTACGATCTCGGGGGAGTCCTCCCCGATAATCTCTTTCGGCACCGCATGTAAAGTCGTCCCATCGAGCAGCCCGAAAGTCGAATCGGTGCGATCCCAAGTCAGTCTTAGCCATTGCAATACCTCCACAAGGCAGCTCAAATTCCATAGATATTGCCAAGTGATCGCTATCATAGGGGAGCGTATGGGCCTTACCACCGATACCGTTCAGCAATATCAATCTCGCGTCCGCAATACAAATATCCAGATAAGTCTGGGCCGGCTTAAAGGACGGGATCGCAGTCGTAATTAAATTAAGCTTATAATTACAGTCGTAAGTCGACTCCCATTGGCCAAGATACCGCCCCCTAGGGTTATTGGCTCTGTCCCCCCAAACCTTCCTTCTGGCATTAAGGTCCCCAGCCAAAATATAATAAATATTACAGCTATATAGCTTAAGGCTAATAAATAGACTGTCCAGTTCCTCAACGAATAATTTTCTGTTATCATTTTTGGCATATGCGCTAATCAGAACTAGATAATTGTTATCACTGATCGGAATTTTTATTATTGAATATTCTAGAATCTCGTTGGAAGTGGACGACGATAGGAGTACTTCCTCAAACTGTATCCCTTTTTTTATTAGAATGGCCGTGCCCCCACCTTGTATGGCGTTGGGGCGATCATTTCTAACTAGATTATAATTTTCAACAACCACTTTATGAATGGGGTTCAATTTTGTTTCGGAAATGAAAATGCAACCATGGTCATGTTCTTTGAGAAACTGGAGAAGCTCCAGTCTTCGATAATTAGCTACCAACGAGTTCACATTGATAGCTGCGACTCTGATTTGCTTATTTATAATACTATTGGGCATTGTCTTTGGAATATATGGCGTTCAATAAGAATTCAATATTTGCAGTATTAGTTGCTATCTGGGCTGCCAATGTCTGGAATTGGCCTGTTATTGCCGCTGAGATCTCCTCCCTTAGCTGGTTGGCCCATTGGGGGGGGGGGGGGAGTAGGAACATCATGGAGGCCCTGCTGTTGTGAGGTTCTTCCCGCCGTTGGTGGATGGAGCGAGGTCCTCGTGGGTTGAGGTGGTGCGGTGGACATGGGCCTCGTAGAGAGAGGGGGGAGCCTGGCGTTGCTTGCTACCTGGGCGAAGGATACTGACTCCCTGATGGCCGAGGAGACGTTACTTATCTTTTGTAAACTCGTACGGAATTTAAGCATTTTGTGCTCACGCTTTTTTGCTGCTGCAAATTTCAAAAAGGGACATCCCTTATAGGACGCCGGATGACCTGGCTGGTTGCAGTTGGCACATTTGAGTGCTTCTCTGTTGCCTTCGTTACTGATATTACATTCACCTGGAGAGTGTGATTGTGCACATTTCACGCATCTGAACGGTAGATGGCAATTTTTACTTGCGTGGCCCAGACGCTGGCAGTTTTTACATTGGAACAGATCATTCTTCTTTAGATGTTCCCACCTTACTCGCTGGTAGGCTAGCGATTTAATTTTAAAAAGATCCGCCGTTTTACTCTTACTCGAGAGCTGTACTAGAAAATGGTGTCTGTCTGGATAAGTTTTGTTGTAGATGAATTTGGATAAGCTGATTATTTCCACATCAGCCAGCTGTAGTTCCGAGATCTCCATCTTGATATCGTCGGGTTCAAAGGAGCCTCTAATGCCTTTGAGTACTACCGTTTTTGGCTTAAGGTGTGTGACCCGCTTTCGCGGGGCACGGTGGAACTAGAGGAAGAGTTCCGTTGCCGGCTCAGTCGGGATGTCGCGGGTTCGTCGAAATGACACTCACGTGGGCTGGTGTTTTATCAAGCTGGTTTATTCGTCTGTTAACCGAACGCGAGTTAGGCTCGCGGCGCGAGACGGCTTACTCTAGGCTTAGTACTAGGCGGCTTATTACTACTCTTACTTCGAGGCGTCTTAACTGCTACGATCTTAGTACTAGTGGCTACGAACTAGCGGCGGACTTATCCTAAGTATTCTTACGACTACGCGGCTTTGGCGGCGGGCGTCGGCTACTGGCCGGTCGGCGGCCTCGGCGGCTGGCGGCGTTAGTCGGCGCAGGTCGGCGGCACTCGGTAGTGCTCGGCCGTGTTCGGGGACAGGTCGGAGTCTACTGCCGGGCGAGAGAGAGCCTCGACCCTGAGCAGTCTACATGGAAGGCCTTATGTGCGGTGGGCCAGCTATCATTGACCGCTGGTTGACCACCACGGCCGGACGGTCCAGCGCGAATCGAAACTCGGCTGATGTAGCGACCAAGGAACGGGCTACTAGCGGTCAGGCGGTAAGGCACTCGGCGCGCTAGAATTCCCTCGGAGGAGGAACGATACCAAAAAGGAGCTTCTCACGTAACAGCGACGCATGTATGGCGAAACCACGGAGCAAGCTGTTTTCGGTCGCTCGCGGCCCCAGTCTTATATTCTGCGGCGCGAAAAGTAGCCGCGAGAACGTTATCATGCCCGCGGCCGCCTATCGGCCGCGGCGCGAGTTAGGCTCGCGGCCGTCGCGCGTGGTGGGGGTACTCTCTCGCGTACCGCGGGCTCGCTTCGCGTGTCGCTACTCGAGAGGAGGGGAGCGCCTTAGTGACGAACGTCACATCCCCCTCTTTCGTCGGGTGGAAAAGAAGAAAACCGATGCCTGTATAAGTGCCCTTTATTGCGGTCCCTCGGTTGGGGTCGGCGCTTTGGTCCGCGGCTGGACACGGACGGTCACGGTGTCTGCGTCGAGACGGCGGCCCGTGAGCACGTAATCGGGTTGCCGGATGACATAGCGATGCCGGGTTCGCATGGCCCCGAGGTGGAATACCACTAGCTCAGGGTTGTTGGGTGCCTGGCTCCACGGTTGGCGGGGTGGGGCCGGGGTCGGCGGTTCGCTCGGGGGAACGGCGGGGCTGGTTGAGGGTGGTTGGGCGGGCAATGGGGTGGCTTCCGGGGCTGGGGTCGGTGGTACTGCTGCTGTCCCGGGCCCGCTGCTGGGTGGTGCTGGAGTCGGTGTCTGGACAGCCGGTGGTCGGCCGGTCGGCATCGGCTGCGTGGCTGGCGGCGGTGTCCCCGTAGCTGGCTCCGCTGCGGTGTTGGCGGCCAGGGTTGTCCGCCCGGTGTAGGGCCGGCTGGCCTGCCGGGCCCTGGTGGTGCTGGCCGGGCGGCGAACAGTTCGGGGCGCCGGCTTGCTGCTGGCTGGTCCCGATGGTGGTGGCCGGGCGGTCGGTCGGGCGGTGGGTGCCGGAGCGGAGGCCCTGGCGTCCGATTGCGGGCCGGGTGGCGGGCTGCTTATCCTCAGCTGACGGAGGTCCAGGGCCGCACAGTCCACCCTGGTGGCTGGCCGGGCGGTTGGCGGCCGAACCCGCGGTGGAGGCCCCCGGTATGGCGGCGGGGTGGTCGTCACTGGTGGCCGGTGGCTGCTGCTGCGGGCCGCAGTGATCTCCTGTATCCGGATGATCCGTGGGCCCTGCCGATGGCGTTCGGGTGGGCCGACCACGGCGGCGCCGAGGGGTACTGCGGCTGCTGCAGTGGTTGCTTCTGGCACTCTCGCCTTGGCTTGATGTGCCTTGCGCTCCTTCGGCATGGCGCTTGTTGGTCTCCTCGGTGTGGGGCTCGCTACTTATCTTTCCCGGCGGTAATTCCTCTTGCGAGAAACAGGGCTTGAGGTCCTGTAAGTGGGCTCGGATTGTCCGCCCCCTAGCGGCGCGCAGTAGCACGATGTTGGGACCTTCGAAGCCTGACACCGTGTATGGTCCGGAGAATTTTGGCGCGAGCTTGGCGTTAAATCGGTCCGCCGCCGAGCTTAGGTGATGGTCCCTCTTCATGACTTTGTCCTGGATGGTCGGTCGCCAGTCTCGTCGTCGGAGGTCGTAGTGCCTTTTTTGCCGTTGGTGGGCGCGAGCTTGGTACCACCGGGCTTCGGTGTTTGCGTCCTGTAGTCGCGTCAGGCGGGCCTTCCAGCTCGCTACGTCGGTTGGACCCGTTTCCTCCCTGGGCTCGCCTCCGTGGCGGTATTCGGCTCCGGGTACCTCGAGTTCGCGGCCGAAGTTTAAGAAGGCCGGTGTGCTCCCCGTGGCCTCGTGGTGGGCGGTGTTGTATGCGAAGGCCACCTCGGGAATCCAGGTGTCCCACGTGGCGTGGTCCTCCCCCACCAGTTGCGCGATCATGGTTTTGATGATCCGATTGGTGCGCTCCACTGGGTTGCACTGGGGGGTGTAGGGAGGGGTCTTCCGGTGGTCGATGTTATACCCTCGGAGTAGTGCCGCAAATTCCCGACTTTCGAACTGCTTTCCGTTATCCGTTATTATCCGGCGCGGACAGCCGAAGCGCATGATGATTCGTTCGCGCATCGCCCGGGTAACGGCTGGTGCAGTGGCCTGGCGTAACGGCTGTAGTTCCACCCACTTCGTGAACTTGTCCTGGCAGACGAGTAGTACGGTGTGTCCATTTTTGGAACGGGGCAGAGGTCCGACTAGGTCGGCGGCAATAACCTCCCAGGGTGTTGTGGCCGGGGTGGAATACATAAGGCCGGCGGGTGCCCGTTGCAACACCTTGTATTCGTTGCATTTCTGGCATCGGCGCACGTGGTTGGCAGCGTCTCGGAACATCCCTGGCCAGAAGTAATTTTGCGCCAGGCGGCCTCGAGTCTTGGCGGTGCCCAGGTGACCGGCCGTGGGGGCGTCGTGGACCTCTCGCAATATCTGGAGGCGTTGGGGTCGGGGAACGCAGAGCTTCCACTCCTTTTCGGGTTGTCGTCCGGTTGGGTCTGGTATGTACCGTTGGAGGTGGTCCTGTTCGATCCGGTATTCTGGGTGCCGTTCCGGCTCCTTCTGTAACGCCTGTATTAGTGCGTCGTACCACGGGCATCCGGACTGGTCGGTCAGGCTGCGGATTTCACCGCCCTGGCGAGAGAGTGCGTCGGCCACGATGTTTTGTTCTCCCTTGCGGTACTCTATCTGGAAGTCGAACTGTTGGAGCTCTAGACTCCAGCGCGCCAATCTACCCGATGGATTGTCGATGGCCTGTAGCCATTTCAACGCCTGGTGGTCCGTGATGACGGTAAAAGCGTAGCCTTCCAGGTAGGGCCGCATCTTGCGAATACCCCATACCACGGCCAAACATTCCTTTTCCGTCACGGAGTAGTTACGTTCGGCCGGGTTAAGGGTGCGGCTGGCGTACGCGACCACGCGTTCCTCCCTGTTCACTTCCTGGGTGAGGACTGCCCCGAGGCCATGTTGGCTAGCGTCTGTTTGTAGCGTGAAGGGCCGCTCGAAGTCTGGGCAGGCGAGCACTGGTGCGGTGGCTAGCTGGTGTCGTAGCGTCTCGAAAGCCCGGTTCGCCTCGTCGGTCCAAGCCCACCGTGCCCTCTTCTGGAGTAGCTGGGTCAATGGGGCTGCCGTGTCTGAGAACCTCGGTATGAACCTCCGGTACCACGAGAGCATCCCCAGGAAGCGGCGTAATTCCTTGAGGTTGGTCGGCGGGGCGATTCCCCTGATGGCCAGTACCTTGTCTGGGTCGGTCTTGATCCCTTGGTTCGTGACAACGTGTCCGAGATATTGTAGCTCGGAGCGGCAGAAACAGCATTTTTCTGGGTTTAGTCGTAGTCCGGCGTCCCGTAGTCGGCGTAGAACCTCTCGCAGGTTCGTTAGGTGTTCTTGGAAGGAGCGGCCGAGCACGATGATATCGTCCAGGTAGGCGAAGGCGTGCGGCTCCAGGCTCGGCCCGATGACCTGGTCGAGTAATCGTTGGAACGTGGCCGGCGCGGAATGTAATCCGAATGGCATGACCCGAAACTGGTACAGCCCTCGGCCGGGGACGGTGAACGCGGTGATAGGTCGGCTGTCTTGGGCTAGTGGCACCTGCCAATAGCCGTTGGCCAGGTCGAGCGTGGATATGAACTTGGCCTCCCGGAGCTTGTCGAGGGTGGCCTGTACTTGCGGCAAAGGGTATGCGTCCTTTACCGAGACCCGGTTGACGTGTCTGAAGTCGATGCAAAAGCGTTTTTTGCCGTTCTTCTTCCGTACGATTACCACCGGTGAACTCCACGGGCTAATTGCCGGCTCGATGATCCCGTCCGCCAGCATCTTGTCTACCTCCTCGTTAATAATTGCTTGGGTGGCTGGATTCCGTGGTGCGTACCGGTGTTTGACTGGTTCGGTCGGTTTCAGGTGGATGCGATGTTCGGTTAGGTGGGTGGGTCCGCGGATTTGTTGGAAGCGCGGTAGCTCAGTATCCAGGAGCTCGTTAAGTTGGGCTTCCTGTGCGGGTGTGCAGTTCTGCAGGCCCGGTGTGTCGATTACGGCGGTTTCGGCGTTGAACTGCCACTGGTGGGGCCCCACGCGCAGTGTAAGCCCGAGTTTTCGCAGGATGTCCATCCCCAATAGTACTTCCTGGGTGAGGGTGGACATGATCGCGTAGGTATGTCGGACCTCTAGCCCGGCAACTTTGGCGGTGAAGGTGATCTCTCCGTCCAGCGCAACCGTGGTGCCGTCGGCCACAGTGGCCTGGAAGGAGCTAGCCGTTAGTGTGCCCCCGTCGTGGTAGTACCGGGCCGCAACGTCTTTCCGTATGAAGGATCGGGTGGATCCGGAGTCGACCAAGGCGGCGTGGTGGAGTTCGCCTTTCCGGAAGTCTAAGAAGAGTCGGGGGTCGTCGCCTAGTTGCTCGACGTAGGCGTCCGTGGAGAAGTCGGCCGGGATGCGCCTCTGGGCCCGGCCTCGACGGCGTTTCCCGACCCCGGATGGCATCGGCAGTCTCGTGTGGCCCGTCCTTCTGTTCCACAGTACGAACAAAACAGTCGTCCCGTCCGGCGGCAGTCTTGCCGGTAATGGCCGCGTTGTCCGCATCGCCAGCAGCAGGAAGCGCGATCGTAGGCCGCTGACACCTCGGCCACGTTCGTCCTTCTTCAGTTAGGGCTCGGCCGTCGTGCGGGGCTCGATCGGTGATCGTCGGGGCTTGGATGGCGGTTCGGGCTACTCCGCCGGCCGGTGACAGGGTGGAGGCGCTCGTACTCGTCTGCGCGCTTCATTAGTTCGGTTAGCGTGGCGACCTCGTCCCGCCGGAAGTATTCTCTATACTCGGGGCGGAGATTGCGGTATAGTTTGCCCAGCCGTCGTTTGGCGTCGAACTGGCTATGCTGGTTCATGAGCGCCAGCAGCGCCATTGCGTACTCTCGCGCGGATTCTCCCCGGCGCTGGACCCGCTGATGGATGGTCTCCTCGAGTTCGTCTTCGTCGAGGGAGATGAAGAATCCCCGAAACTCGGCCAGGAAGTCGTCCCACGATTTCCAGTCAGCTCTTTGGGCTCGGTACCAGCTCAGCGCCGGCCCCTTTAATATTTCGCTGAGGCACGGTAGGATCTGGTCGGGCGTGAGTTGGTAGCTGTACTGTACATCCTCCAGCCTTTGGAGAAATTCGGCTGCTCCCTTTCCTCCGTCATAATGGCCGCCCCATCTCCGGACCCGGCCCATGGGTGTGTTGTTGTGGGTGGTTGGCGGAGTTGCCGGACCGGCGGTGGCCCCCGTTTCGGTTCCGGTGTTGGAGGAGCCTCCCTCCGCTGCGTCGTGCTTGCCCATTGTCCGGACGTAATCGACCACGCGTCGTCGGAGTTGGTCGATGTTGCCCTCGGGGTCTATTCCGAGGGAATTCGCGGTTTCGATTAGCGCTGCTTTCGACAGCCGATACACCCAGCCGACGGGAGCGTTCATCCGACTCCTCTTCCTAGAGTCCCTGTTTGGGCGCCAATTTGTGACCCGCTTTCGCGGGGCACGGTGGAACTAGAGGAAGAGTTCCGTTGCCGGCTCAGTCGGGATGTCGCGGGTTCGTCGAAATGACACTCACGTGGGCTGGTGTTTTATCAAGCTGGTTTATTCGTCTGTTAACCGAACGCGAGTTAGGCTCGCGGCGCGAGACGGCTTACTCTAGGCTTAGTACTAGGCGGCTTATTACTACTCTTACTTCGAGGCGTCTTAACTGCTACGATCTTAGTACTAGTGGCTACGAACTAGCGGCGGACTTATCCTAAGTATTCTTACGACTACGCGGCTTTGGCGGCGGGCGTCGGCTACTGGCCGGTCGGCGGCCTCGGCGGCTGGCGGCGTTAGTCGGCGCAGGTCGGCGGCACTCGGTAGTGCTCGGCCGTGTTCGGGGACAGGTCGGAGTCTACTGCCGGGCGAGAGAGAGCCTCGACCCTGAGCAGTCTACATGGAAGGCCTTATGTGCGGTGGGCCAGCTATCATTGACCGCTGGTTGACCACCACGGCCGGACGGTCCAGCGCGAATCGAAACTCGGCTGATGTAGCGACCAAGGAACGGGCTACTAGCGGTCAGGCGGTAAGGCACTCGGCGCGCTAGAATTCCCTCGGAGGAGGAACGATACCAAAAAGGAGCTTCTCACGTAACAGCGACGCATGTATGGCGAAACCACGGAGCAAGCTGTTTTCGGTCGCTCGCGGCCCCAGTCTTATATTCTGCGGCGCGAAAAGTAGCCGCGAGAACGTTATCATGCCCGCGGCCGCCTATCGGCCGCGGCGCGAGTTAGGCTCGCGGCCGTCGCGCGTGGTGGGGGTACTCTCTCGCGTACCGCGGGCTCGCTTCGCGTGTCGCTACTCGAGAGGAGGGGAGCGCCTTAGTGACGAACGTCACAGGTGTTTCGGTGTATACGTATAATATTGGATTTTTAACTCGAGGAGTTTTTCACAGATAAGTTTGTGATGCTCAATACTGTTAACAAATACGGAATGGGCCCCTAAATATGTTTCCTTGATAAGAAACTCTGTCTTAGGAATGTTCAAAGTAACCGCCATTTTAATTAAATCTTTAATAGAGGACTCCATCGTATTGATAGGAGGGGGTTTGGTTACTTTCTTGTTCAGTTTTAATACGGGTCTGGAAGTGTTTTGTTCTTCCAGTTCGAGGTCCATGTCGTTCTCCGGGTCAAGCGGCTGGAATCTATTTTCCTCTACCTCGGAGGACTGTTGTGAAATGGTCTTCTCTGGGGACTTGCTAGTTTTTTTGGGGAAAATCCAGCCCTCTGCCGAGGACGGGTCGAGTCGAGAGGGCCCTGGGCCCTCAGGCGGAACACTAGAGGGCGTCTGTGAGACGCTTTTCCGTGCTGTGTTGAGGTTAGGCATAACCATACTTTTTTGGGGGGCCCCAAATTCTTTTAAAAAGTTTTTATGCAGCTTGTCCAACGAGATCGGATGCATTTTCTGCGATTTCTTGGATTTCCGATTTGAAGAAGCATTGTTAGCACTATTCTCTTTATTCTCGTCTAGAGACGAGAAACCACGCTTCGCCCCCTGCGACTTTCCAGCCATCCTGCCCCAAATTAACTTGCGGGTATCACCCGCAGCGTTTCAGGGCCGGAAAAAATAATTATAACAAATCACCCCACTAGTCACGGCACTGTAGGTATTAACTTGCACAAACCGACCCACATTAACCGACAAACTGACCTGACGCGCTACCGTTGTAGCCACGAAACCTTCTTGGGTATATGTGTTATGTATCTGGATTACTAGATACGTTCAAAACTTTAAATCAAAATATCTCGAAAACGAAGGCCCACTAGCCTAAAAGCTGAAATGGTATTTTCATACTACATGAGTACTACGACCTCCATATAGTGTCGTTCCAAAAGCGATGTCCACTACCGCGTGGTCCCCTTGTTAAACCACCGTGTAACGTCCGATTGCCGGAGACAACTGAGCGTTACTGGTTCGTTATTAGAGAGTAAAGGAGTGAAATCCAAACTTAAACTTCAACAATGGCTATTTATTCAATGATACTTATTCTTTACGATAACAAATTAATACTAATTACAGCTTAAATTATAATATTTTTGGGTTTTGTATTTTGGGTGTCCCAAAAATGTCGCGTTTCCTTGAAAGGGGTGACTCAGGGGGTGATTTGAAACAACTTTTTCCTTAGCGAAAATATTGTCCGAAGCTTCGTTAAGGAGATATTAACAAAAAAACCCGACCAATCAGAGCACGCGCCTTCCGCACGAGCTCCCGCGGTAGCGTTGGCTACGCGGTAGGCGATTGCGCTTGTGCTACGAACGTACGAACAAGCAAGTCGGCATGCATCGACGGAAACCGCGTTACACAGTTTTTTTTTTAAAGCAGAATCTTAAATAAGAATAATTTGAAGTGAGGGGACAAGAAGTACGTAAATTTCGTTTTTAAATAAGGCATAAACGAAAAGGTAATGTAACAGAAAATGTAATTCGTTATTGAAGTAAAAATCCGTAGTTTAATAACGGCCAACACAACTAAAATTAAAAAATAATATTAGGTGTATGAATAAATTCTTTCCGACTGGATTTACATAATAAGTACAAAGCTACCGAATTTCTATCGCGGTGGTATTCATAAGCTGCCAGAAAAATGGCAAAAGGTAATTAACAATAATGGAAATTGTTTCGATGATTGAGTTGTTTTCATATTTTTTCAATCGAACTGTTATTGTACCCTAAACTCGGAAAGAATTTATTTCCAGACCTAATAATCACCAATAAATTAAATAAAACTCACCCTTTCGGACATTCCTTTCCTTGCTTTCCTTCCCTTTTCGGAAACCTGTGTCACTGGATCACTGTACCGATCCTGGTTATCGATGGACGAAAAGATTTATGGTTAGGTAGCGCTCAGTGCTCAGCTGATCACAGTGCGTCCGGGTTAATGTACCGAATATTCACTTCACTGCACGGCTACTAACACTGATCACTGAATTTATTTTTCACGGAACGTGTTGTTCCTACGTTATAAAAATTGGTGGCCCCAAAAGGGGCCGATTACTGTTAATTACAGGAACGAGATTACTACTACTACCCGGCGAAAAGAAGACTCCTGGCAGACGGTCTCGGGCTGTGCAGTCCGCTGCTGTGACGAAGAGATCGAACGAAACACATCGAGACCGAGTGGGATAGAGCGATCTGACCGACGATCGTCAAAACAAAACAATAGCGTAGGCTACAGATCGCTCTATCACACTCGATCGCGTGTTTCGTTCGATCTCTTCGTCGCGCGGTGCGACAATGTATGTGGCAACTTCAGCCAATAACCAAAATACGTGTGCCCCGTCTGTAAAAGTGTGCCCAAATAGGTGACGCGACCAATCGCCACCAATTTTTATAACGTAAGAACAACACGTTCCGTGAAACATAAATTAAGTGAACAGTGTTAGTAGCCGTGCAGTGAAGTGAATATTCGGTACATTAACCCGGACGCACTGTGATCAGCTGAGCACTGGGCGCTACCTAACCATAAATCTTTTCGTCCACCGATGACCAGGATCGGTACAGTGGCCTAGTGACACAGGTTTCCGAAAAGGGAAGGAAAGCAAGGAAAGGAATGTCCGAAAGGGTGAGTTTTGTTTAATTTATTGGTGATTATTAGGTGTAGAAATAAATTCTTTCCGATTTTAGGGTACAATAACAGTTCGATTTAAAAAATATGAAAACAACTCGATCATCGAAATAATTTCCATTATTGTTAATTACCTTTTGCCATTTTTCTGGCAGCTTCTGAATACCACCGCGATAGAAATTCCAGTCGGAAAGAATTTATTCATACACCTAATATTATTTTTTAAATTTAGTTGTGTTGGCCGTTGTTAAACTGTCACGTCCCGGGTTGAGGTCTTAGGGGAATGACATTGTAGGGGTAGGTTAGGAGGAGGTTTCGGTACGAAAGTGGATTTCGCAGTACAAAATTTGGGTAGGAGCCTCGGCACAAAAATGTATTTCGCGTCACGAGGAGGGTAGGAGTCTCGGCACGAAAATGTATTTCGCGTCACGAGGAGGGTAGGAGCCTCGGCACGAAAATGTATTTCGCGTCACGAGGAGGGCAGGAGTCTCGGCACGAAAATGTATTTCGCGTCACGAGGAGGGCAGGCGTCTCGGCACGAAAATGTATTTCGCGACACGAGTTGGGTAGGAGCCTCGGCACGAAAATGTATTTCGCGTCCCGAGGAGGGCAGGCGTCTCGGCACGAAAATGTATTTCGCGACACGAGTTGGGTAGGAGCCTCGGCACGAAAATGTATTTCGCGTCACGAGGAGGGTAAGCGTCTCGGCACGAAAATGTATTTCGCGACACGAGTTGGGTAGGAGCCTCGGCACGAAAATGTATTTCGCGTCACGAGGAGGGTAGGAGTCTTGGCACGAAAATGTATTTCGCGACACATAACGACCAGGGGAGGTTTAAATGGTTATTGTATATTTGAGAGACACCCGTTAGGACGCTAATAGCTTTGTTTTGATTTTACCGTTGCATTATTCCAAAGAACCGCTCGCGATATTCCGCGAACTACGTTTAGATGTGCTGATTCGGGAAAAGTCATGTAAACATAACAAGAGCTCTCGTGTTCGCGAGATGAGATCAGCTGTTGCACCGGCGTGTTATGTTTTGAAATCTTTATTATCGTAGGATTTATGCAATAATACGAGGCGTGTTTAGGAAATAGTAACGTTTGTTTATTTTGGGTACCGTCTTGTTTTGACGTGTACCGTTAGGAACATATGGTTTAAATGTAATAACAGTGATACGCATGAATATTAGTAATGAAGGTGCAATACAAAAATAGACCAATGGGTTTTAACAATAAGTAAATGATACAAATTAACCAATAAGCATTAACGATAAGCAAACACACTTTATAGGCCAATAGGCTTTAAGCAATAAGCAAGTAATAGAAAATAAATCAATAGGCTTTAGCAGCAAGCACGAAACGAAATAAAGTGATAGGCTTTAACAGCATTAAACGTGATAAATGAATAATTATATAATATAATATGATTTGCAAAGAATATTAGTAATATAGATGAACATGACATACAATGTTATATAATAATAGTAATAACGACTTACAATAAGTAGAATAGGTGGTTCTCCTTCTTCTGAGGATTCGCACTGATTTTATATAATATGAAAATGAGATTCGTCGATTCGTTATCACTTTTATATTCGCGAGGTTTAAGTTGACACTTGTCGCAAAAATGGTAAACATGGTAATGAGCTCCGGCCTCTGTGGGCCTTGTATTTATAGTAAAGATCGGAATGTCAGGTATGAAGGGTAAGCGCGGTAATTAGCTATGGCACGTACGCCAAATATGCGTCGTAGTAAATAACTGAGTGATGACTAATGCGCAAAGTATGCGTCGCAATTACCTTTTTGGGGTTTTTATATGGGAATACTCAATCCGACGGATTTGGAGTAGCTGGATGGGTACAGGGGTAAGAGTGGAGTCAAATTAAAGGGCAGTTTGAGGGGGTGAGACGTGGTCTCGAATTAGTAAGTTTTTGGGGCGAGGGATTCATTTAAATTGAAATATAAGGAGGACGTAGTTGACCATCTTGAGATGGGGACCGCTAAGGTACATCGCCAAGGTGATCAGGAATCTGGATTGACCGTTTAGAGATAGGGACCACTAAGGTATATCGTCTAGATGATCGGTTGGGTGAGGGAGTAGGGTATGACTCGAGATTGAAGGTTTTGCTGGAGTTGTGAATTGATTTTCGAATAGATGGTGGAATAGTACCGCGCGAAAAATAGTGGGACGTCACAAAACTACGGATTTTTACCTCAATAACGAATTACGATCACTTGTCGTACATTTTCTGTTACGTTACCTTTTCGTTTATGCCTTATTTAAAAACGAAATTTACGTACTTCTTGTCCTCTCACTTCAAATTATTCTTATTTAAGATTCTGCTTTAAAAAAAAACTGTGTAACGCGGTTTCCTTCGATGCATGCCGACTTGCTTGTTCGTACGTTCGTAGTTCAAGCGCGGTCGCCTACCGCGTAGCCAACGCTACCGCGGGAGCTGGAGCGGAAGGCGCGCGCTCTCATTGGTCGAGGTTTTTGCTTAATATCTCCTTAACGAAGCTTCGGACAATATTTTCGCTAAGGAAAAAGTTGTTTCAAATCACCCCCTGAGTCACCCCTTTCAAGGAAACGCGACATTTTTGGGACACCCTGTATATATGTGTCGAATTATGTAATCAAAGTATGTACATATGTTGCAGTGTACAACCGCTACCGTTTCCGGAGCGAGCTAATACTCTTGGCAACGTCTGCAGTGAGAACAGCCGCTACCGTTTCCGGAGCGAGCTAAATCTTACTGGTTAGACCTTAGCTACCTCTACGCTTGAGTATTCGCAAGTAGAGTCTTGACTGACTTACTGTGCTGCGTGCACCTCCTTTTATACTCCAAATTTGGTGATTTAACGCACGCGTAGTAGTTTTCTCGCTTATTATCTTATATTTTAACTTATATCCTTAACGATACTTATAATCAATTATTCCTAGTGTTTTTTATAATGTTTATCTTTTTTACATTTGCTTAAATTATAATTTTGTACAATGAGTCTATGCGTAACATAATATAGTGCTGTTTTACCGACTGTCGGTAACGCCGGGTTCGAGTCCTCGTGGGACGTTACAACCGCGTATATCGCGTTCGATAAACATGACCATATCGACGTCGGTGAACAATTCAAATGTAATTTTGGTATGTTTTAGCATAGCATCCCACGTGAAACCGGGCAATGTTTAATAATGTGCTGAATCTAATCCATAACTCTTGATACAACTTTCGCGAAAATTTTCAAAAATATCTGCCAATAACAAGACATCTGTTTTCAAATACAAGTCGCTGTATTCCCCCAAGGTTCTAATGTCGAAACGCTGCCAGACAGTCTCGGCACGCGCGTAATCGCTCTCGGATACAGTCTCACCCGTTAACGAACTGTAGAATGACTCGCGCGGTGGTAAGCATGGATCCTGCAGCTTGTTCGCACAATCAAGGTATTCATATGGAAAGATACTCTTTCGCGTCAATAAATTGAAATCCTCAATGGATAATGTTTCAAATTTGGATCGTAAAAATTTTAATTTATCTGCGCTAAGAAAAGATGCTAATTTGTCGAGACTGGAATTTAGATATTTGTACGAATCAATGAATCGCAATTTAATACAATTTCGCGAGTCTGATTCTTCCGCCGTATCTTCCACATTTTTTTTGAATGAAATATATTTTTCTTTAGTTATAGGCAATACGTCAACGCTGCCTTCGAAAGCGGTAGCTATTTTCTCGATAATAAAATATGAATCGTAGCCGGATAAATTATGAAAAACTATGGGGATGTAAAACACATTTTTATAATTTAAATTGCACTCCGAATGTGCTGGACCTCTATACCGTCCGGATAGATGGCAATGATCGCGAACACGTATATCGTCAGCCTTGAATGGTTCTTCGCAAATGTGGCAATGTGTTGCATTGCGAAATGTCAAGCACTGTTCGTGAGTTACGTCCAGCATTGGAGTATTATTGGCTAGAACGGGCTTGGCAAAATCTGCCAAATTTTTTAGTTCTTCGACGAACCATGAAACACAATCCGTGTCGCGGCGACATCGATATATCGATAGCGATGTATCGTACGAGCAATGCATATAATATGCAATGCTATGCACTTTGTGGTGCTGATATTTATGCAATTTTTTGTCCTCCTCCTCACCCCTCCGGCTGTCCTCCGTTTTCTCCAGGACACACTCAAGATCGGCATACACCACGAAGGGGAGACGGTCCTTCATGCCGTGGTTGTTGAAACTGAGCAAATTGTTGTCCTGGTTGGTCTCCAACTTCTCGACAGATCCTAAGTAATGCATGCACCTATAAATAAAATTTTTATTTAATTTTTTCATGGGCGATATTTCAACATTTCATAAGTTTATACAAATTTCTTCCCATTGTGTCTGCTCAGCTGCGTGCTCACTAGCCGGGATAAATCCTTGATGCATGCAAAGTGTCCCACATCGTCATGCTCTTGATTAGGTTTGTAGAGCAGGTTGACGTGTCGATCCCTCTTGTGGTTGGTGAGATGCAGCGGTAAGACTGCTGGTCCTATCTTCATCTCCACATCGAAGCTGTACACGTTGATGGAGATTTCATTCAGCCCTTCAAACTTTCCTATTTGCTTCAGAGACATTGGAAATTTAATGCCCTGGAGATTTAGTATGGAAGCATAGTCGGGGTATGAACTTGAGCGATCAACGTGTCTTTCGGCGGGATGTAGAGCGGCGACCACCGCCCACGCGAAACATGCATTGTCCGGGGATTGCACGCTAATCGTCGCTTTCTTTAGCGATAATTCCCGCGGCAACTTGCAGTGACACCCCGCGCGCAGTGGATTCTACTTGTTCACATTGACTGTCAGGTTGAGGATTCTCGCCAATGCCCATCCACTGTCGCGTTTCTAAAATTATTATATTTCGTTCGCGCGTTCTTCGCATCGTATCATCTCACGCAGCTGTCCCAGGGGACTCAAATTACGCGCGTTATCGCACGATAAGAAGACGTCTCCGCAACGACTCGGTCTGGACTGATCTCCTCCACGATTATGGTTTCCCCCACTCTACAGCTAGTGCTCTCCCCTCCCCTCAGAAGACCTGGGTTAGAACTCTCATAGTCGTACTACTTTTGCCAAAAAAACAAAAACTTTTTTTTATAAATTAGCTTGATAAGATTCGCCATTTTGATTGGAAAAAATGGTATGTTGAATTTTTTCTCTATTCTAGGAAATGACGTCCACTGTGCGTTGGGACAACAGCGGGCTCATGTCAGAGCCAAGCGAGAATTCATTCGTTGTTTTCGACCGGTAATTTCATATGTTCCCAACAATGTTTCGACAACATCTGTTCGTCAGCATTTCTAAAGTGCAATCAAGAATATGGTGCCGTCTTTAATGATTTTAGACATTCTTCAGTCAGACAATGAGTTAATCCTGTATATTGCTCTGTCAGTGGGTAGTGCGTACGATGGTTTCGGACCCGCACGTAGGTACTGTTGTTAACCGCCGCACCGATTCGCCGGACAATATGGTCATAAACCGCGACCCTGGCGAGATGCTCTGGCCGATCAGTCTGATTAATTTTTGGGAATCGGATGTGGCATTTTCTTCCACCAACATAAATAAGATACAAGTTCCTGTGTTAGATAGAAAAATGTTTCCCTGACAATGGAGTAAGAAACGCAATTGCTCTGAAGAAATACCAGCACGCCTCGCAGCGAGACCGGAAGAAACGGAGTAGTCGGCCGACTGCGCGTGTTCCCGCCTTCATCGTCCTCCCTACAAATTCGAGAGAGATCACTTATCTCTCGAGTATAAACACGCGTTGCAATATCAAAACAAAAGCACGCGCTGACGTATTGGGTACTAGAAAAGATGGGCCATAGGGTAGAGATATTACTATGAAGAGGTGGAAACTTGGCGCCTGCAAGGTATGCGGTCCGATTGGTCATAATATAATCTACTCCCTATGGGGCCCTTTACACGGACGCTCTTGCGCGCCACACGCCGCGTCGTCGCACCACGCAAAAGTACGTGAACGCCGGAGTGATGGAAGGAGCGCACTCCTTCGTGCATGCAAGAAGGTTATACTCGGCACTACTTAGAGACACCGGGTTCGGCCTCACATCCCGCGCAGTCTAGTATTGTGTACTACCTGTTCGATGTATTATACTATTATCGATCTGCGAAACGATCGGCAAGACACGATCGCGATATACTTTCGCGAAAAGTATACGAATTCCTCGATATACCTGGCTTATAGAGGATATCATAAATGTTGTTACTGTAGGACACACTGAAAGATCTGTTTTTACGAAACTACATTTGGTTAACCTGAAGGTGCTACAAATTATGGAAATGGTTTATGACTCAGTTATAACCTCTCCCGGTCTACTGGAATCGTTACGAATTAACGTACAAGTGATTTCAAATTAATACTCTTCTTAAGGTGTTTTCGAAGTGTTTTCTCTGCTGTTAACCGGAATATCCCGAAGATGGGCAAGAAAATATGCAAAGGATGTGCCACGATTGTTGCGAATCCAGTCACATGTGACATTTGTGGGGTTGCATCGCATCCTTCATGCATTTCTCGGACGGGCCACCCTTACCTGGGCAACAAATTCTCGGATTGCTCTCGGTCGCCCACATCTAAATCGAAGTCAGCCGATATTACAACCTCGGCAAAGGACCTTCAAGAGTTCATTAGATCCGAATTCGTTAGCATTAGAGCGGAAATTCGGGAAATGTACGAAACCAGTCTGGAAAGGGTTAATACGGCGATACAGCTCCTGTGTGATAGAGTTTCTGTATTGGAAGACAGAGTATCCTCACTGTCCTAGGCCTCCAATAATTCACTGGATGAAGAGATCATTATTAACGAAGTTAAGGACAGGGAAAAACGCTCGACTAACTTGATACTTTATCACCTCGAAGAGGATTCATCCGCTCCTTCTACGTCTACACAGGACTCCAACTTTTTACAAGACGCGGTTAAGGAGATTATCGGTCATGTTCACTCCACGGCTCCCCCCTGTTTGAATATTGTAAGACTGGGAAGGAAGACAGCTGGAAAATCAAGGCCGGTTCGAGTCACACTACCGTCTACACAGGATGTGCTTCTAATATTAAAGAATAAGAGGAACTATACTGGTCCAGTGGCGATCCATGAAGATCTCACCCCGAAGCAGCGAAGCTACCTTAGAGAGATCAGAGAGGACCTAAAAAAACTGGTTGATTCAGGCGTTAGCGACAAGACCATCCGTTACGTAGGTGGAATCCCGAAGATTGTTGACAAGGCCAAAAAAAACTAACTCGCCACCCTTTGGTCTATTTCCAAAACGTTCGTGGTCTGAGGACGAAGTTACTGCACCTGCACCAGGCTCTCGCCTCATCATGTGTTCATTACGACATAATCATCTTCGTGGAGACGTGGTTGAATGACTCTTTGCCTAATATTGAATTTGCACTAAAAGGTTATACAGTCTACCGTTACGATAGGAATCCACGTACTAGCTCCTTGTCTAGAGGTGGCGGTGTCTTAATCGCTGTAAGTGAAAAACTTTATAGCGACCACATAATAACTCACGAAAACCATATTGAGCAAATATTTGTCAAAGTTCGGTTTAATCACACGATTTGTATCTTCGGTGCTATCTATTTACCGCCAGCGTCTGACATTAACCTCTATTCTGATCACTGCAGGATCGTCGAAAACCTAACATTATCGTACCCAAACTCAACTTTTTATATATCTGGTGACTACAACTTGCCTCATACCGTCTGGCAGGAGGACTCATGTGGTGTTCTCAATTGTTTCTCGACCTCCTCCTCAATATCATATCGTGCTACTACTATCTGCGAGGGATTTAATCTGCTCAACATGCTACGGAAAAACTTTATTTGTAATAGCCTAGGATCCTGCCTGGACCTCCTTTTCACCAATGACGATTCGGCTTGTACAGTAACTGCTACTGACCCGTTATTGCCCTGCGACTTGTATCATCCTGCTTTAATTTTTTATTGTGATACTTCTATGGTTTGCTCAAATCTTTTTTATGGCAGGTCCCGTGTATCGAGACGTAATTTTCACTGCGCCAATTACGTAGCGATTACCAACTACCTCAATGCCATCAACTGGGACTTAACCTTGCACAATTCGGAAGTCGATGCTGCAGTCAACACTCTACATATACCACCACCTCTCATATATCACCGAATCTTTTGTACCTACACAAACGCTGCATGAGTCCTCTTTTCCGAGATGGTTTTCTAGTTGTTGGAATGCAACGATATTTACACGCACATAGAAGCAGGATAGCGGTTGGAGACCGTACGGCCCTCTTGACGCCTGGGGTTTTTCTGCGACCCTTTGTCTTGATTCTAGGGACGCAGTTAACCCAGGGGATGCGGAGGCGACGGTTTTTCCGTTCAGTCTGCACAGGGCCTCCATGGTGCAAATACATATTTAGCACAGTTGTATTTTACTATTGTACCATCACTTATTGTTAATAAATATATTATTCCGTATTTTACCAAGAGTTCTAACACTAGTAACCTCATTAGACTAATTAAAGCGAAAAAAGCGGCACATCGGGCTTACAAACATGGCAACTCCTACTCCGATTACTTAGCGTTCGCCAAACTCCGTTCAGATTGTAAACACGCGTACATACGGTGCCGTTCTGCCCACATCCGTGGAGTTGAATCAGCGATACCTAGCAATATGAAGACGTTCTGGAAATTTGTCAACTCAAACCGTTCTTCCAATGTGCTGCCTAACACCAGGCGCATTAATGGTCTTGAAACGTCAAACGCCGGTGCTATAACCAACGGCTTTGCGGAATACTTCGAATCTGTTTATTGTCATGATCTTGTTTACCCACTGTAACGTCCGATTGCCAGGGACAACTGAGCGTTACTGGTTCTCGAGAGAAGAGCGGCGTCCCCTCGAGTATAGGATAGGTGGGGTTTCGTTATTACAGAGTAAATGAGTAAAATCCAACTTAAACTTTAACAATGGCTTGTTTATTCAACAATAATTATTTTTTAAGATAACAAATTAATAGTAACTACAGCTATGATTACAATGTTTTTGGTTTTTTATATTTTATGTATTTATATATATATATATGTGTGTGTCGTATTATGTACAAGATATGTATGTGTTGCAGTGTACAGCCGCTACCGTCTCCGGAGCGAGCTAATACTCTTGGCAACGTCTGCAGTAAGAACAGCCGCTACCGTTTCCGGAGCGAGCTAGTTACTCGTGGCAGAGTTTGAGCTCTACACTCTTATGACCTTGCTTTTACTAATTGCACCAGCCGCTACCGTCTCCGCAGCGAGTTAAATGCCTTTGCAAGAGCGAGGTTCTATAACCTTTGAATACACAACCGAAAAAGGAGCACCTGTATCTTGTCCACCGAAGACCAGCCGCTACCGTCTCCGGAGCGAGCTAAATCTTACTGGCCAGACCTTAGCTACCGCTACGCTTGTGCACTCGCAAGCAGAGTCTTGACTGAACCACTGTGCTACGTACACCTCCTTTTATACCATAATTTTGGCGGGTTAGCGCACGCGCAGTGGTTTTCACGCTTATTAACTTATATTTTAACTTATATTCTTAACGATGCTTATAATTAATTGTTTCTAGTGTGTTTGTAATATTCGTCTTTTTTACATTCGCTTAAATTACAATTTTGTATGTAAGAGTATGTACAGTGAGTCTATGCGTGTCGTAATATATCGCTGTTTTACCCACTGTCGGTAATACCGGGTTTTAGTCCGCGTGGGACGTTACACCCGCTTGACACAATAGGTGTCACAGTTAGTATCGGCGAGGTATTCCAAAAGCTTGGCGCTTTAGACACTAACAAGGGTCCCGGCGATGATGGTCTGCCTCCGGTGTTTTTTAAATCATGCTCTTTTATTATGTCTAGAATTCTGTGGTTGATCTTTAATATATCTCTTCGAACAGGCAAATTTCCAACCAGGTGGAAATCGAGCATAATTACGCCTATCTTTAAATCTGGGGATAAATCGAACATCGTTGACTACAGGCCAATCTCTATTCTGAATGTCATGCCTAAAATTGTTGATGATATCGTCGCTGGCAAACTGTCATCCCTGGCCAAACACCATATAGTCAAGGAACAACACGGCTTCGTAGCGAATCGCTCAACTCTTACTAACCTGACTCTATTCTGTCACCACCTCTCGCGCAACATAGAATACGGCCATCAGGTTGACGTCATTTTCACCGACTTTCGTAAGGCGTTTGATACGGTTAATCATGCAATCTTGTTAAATAAGCTCGCCTCTATCGGCTTTTCAGGTAGTATACTCTCCTGGGTATCGTGCTATCTCACGGGGAGAACACAGGCCGTTAGATACAAGAACACACAGTCCAGGAGTCGGTCCGTACCGTCTGGAGTGCCTCAAGGCTCTCATCTAGGCCCTCTTCTATTTAATGTTTGTAAATGACATTGCGTCTATTTTCCAATACTGTAACTTCTTATTGTATGCTGACGACCTTAAGATTTTTCTTAAGGTCAAATCTTCCTCAGATGCATGTCGTTTGCAAATCGATCTGAATAACCTCGTTGCATGGTGCAGAACCCATCACATGTCCCTAAACATTACTAAATGTAAAGTCATGCGCTTCACCCGTAAAAAATCTGTACTGGCGCATTCATATTCAATCGATGGTGTCGTGCTTGACGAAATTCACAGTGTATGTGATCTAGGGGTCTCATTCTCCTCCTCCTTATCCTTCAATGAGCATTATAATAACATCACCCGCAAGGCCTCTAGAATGCTTTTGTCATGAAATCATCCTCCGAATTCAAAAATCCTGCAACTTTTAAAATACTGTATTCTGCCCTGGTGCTTCCGTATCTAAACTACTGCTCCACACTATGGAATCCTCGACACCAGATCCATGTAATTTCTCTTGAACGGATACAGCACAAGTTTCTGCGATTTGTCGCTTTCAAACTATATGAGCCGATCCCGAAAACATGTCACGTTTATGACTCCGTTCTAAGTAAACTTGCTCTGCCCACTCTTGAGGAGCGCAGAGCTGTATTCGATTTACTATTTGCTTTCAAAATATTAAACAATCACATTGATTCCCCGGACCTATTAGAACTTTTCAAACTCAATGCTCCACCCAGAATGTTTAGACAATTTCCACTTTTCTCTTTAGAAATGCACGCTACGAGTTACGGTAAGCACGATACCATTGATCGTCTTTGTGGATTGGCCAATAGGGTCAGCCACAAGATTGACTTCTTCCCACACAACTTTCGGTCCGTACCCCATACTTTTACTTGCGTTATGTAACCAAATGGTGTCCACCCGTTTAATAAATAATAATAATAATAATAATAATAATAATAATAATAATAACGACTGTAAAATTTTACAAATGTACATTCAAAAATGTCCGCATGTTTCCCCGGCAATGCGATGGCAAATGAAATTGCAGTTAACACATTCACTGTTGTGTCGATCATAATTATTACTATTGACGGCAATAATTACCATGCCATTGCTTGTTTTAATATAAAAAATAATATTGATAGACAATAAATACACATAGCTATGCAAGTGATGTTATATGTAAGATAAATCAGACTTGGGAATTAAGTGAACTCCTCGGCCGATTTTCAGAGGCAACGCCTCCTTTCTCCCGACGCGCGTCTTGTAGCAGCGTACTCACAGTTAATTATTTTCCACCGATAGATTTGAGTGAAGGACAGTACGAACTAAGACTCGCTGACTTGGAGACGTTTCACACGATACCGAACATTGATTCTCGTAACGATAAATTCTACTTCGTCGCGAACAAGGATCCCGACGGTTCCGTCGTTGACATCACTCCCGAATACATCACGATCCCCCACGGTTCGTACGAATTAGACGCTATCGCCAAGCACTTGAGACGTCGACTACTCGATCGATATCTTCGCGATCGTAAAAACCATAATGCAACTAACACTGCTGACAACAACGATGACGACAACAAGCATCCTATAGTGCTACGCGCTAACAACAATACCATGCAAAGCGAACTGTACTGCTCGTTCGTCGTAGACTTTACGAATAACGTGGGCTGGTTGTAGGGATTCTCGACGACGCGTGTACTGTCACCGAGAACTTGGTACGTGCCCGACGAGCCCGTGAACATTATAACCGATAACGTGATCAGAGTAACGTGTAACGTTAATACCTCGCGTACCCCCGGGATATAAGATATCGGAAACTCCCCGACACGTAATTTACCTACCGATCATTGCACGAGCGATACACGAAATAACGGTGCGCATCGTTGACCAATACGATCGCCCTATAGCTTTTCGCGGAGAGGAAATGACGATTCGCTTGCACGTGCAACGACGTCCGCGTGATAAGATAACGTGACCGAGCCAGGTCGCGCATAGCATGCTGGGTTCGGTCATACGTACGACGCATCGTTCACCGTCGCTGCTACTCCTCTCGGCTCTGTGACGAGTAATCGTCAAAGCAAAATACCTACGACCACGACAACAACAACAGCAGGCGGGAATATCTAGAGACGCGGTAGCGTCTCGACGCCAAGTACACGAAAGACACCCTGTATATGTCGACTGTCATATTCATTTTACTCGAAAAACGGCTAATCCAACCGTACCTGAAACTTATTTCATTAATGTCTCATCACGCCTGCAATCTTTTCTAAATTTAAAGGCATTTTTCTCATGTAAACCGCATATAAGCTTTCGAATAGGACCAAATTCAATAAAATCGGTCCACGCATGACAGAGATATCGTAATATCGTCTCATAGATCAGTCGGAAACGGTAAGATTTTCTTCTTCTTCTTCAAGCAAATTTTTCGTCATTTATATATACAGTGGGTAAAAAATGTATTGACACAACTACTTTTTTTAAATATCTTGATATATTCAAGTGATATATTGATACAAAATATGTCCTTTAATGTCTTCTAATATACAGAAGTAATGTATTTTTTTAGAACTCTGAATAATGTAATTTACGCAAGTAACAAAAGAAAAACAAGAATTCCATACTCAAAAAAGTATTGGCACACTTGAGATATAAATATTAAAGACACAATTATTTGAATTGTTAAGCACGATACAAGTGCTTAATATTTTGTATGCATGCCTTCGGCATTAATTATAGCTTGCAATCGATTTGCCATCGATTCGACAAGTTTTTTGGTAGTTTCTTCAGGAATTTTTTACCACTCTTCTAATAGTGCCTTCTTTGTGTCATTTTTATTTCTTATTTTCCTTTTTCGAATTTCTAGATCTAATATATGCCAAAGGTTTTCTATGGGGTTAACCGGTGATTGGGGTGGTGTTGCAAGCTGTTTAGGTACGTTATAAAGAAGCCACTCTCCTGTTCTGAGGGCCGTGTGCTTTGGGTCATTATCTTGCTGGAACCGAAATATTTATTTTATGCCTAATTTTGTTGCACTCTCTAGTAAATTGTTTCGCAATATACTGATATACATCAGAGCATTCATATTTCCTTCGATAAATGCTAAATTTCCCACCCCATTATATGACATACATCCCCAAACTATTAGATGCCCGCCGCCATGTTTCACGGTTGGCCGAATATTCTGCTTTCCCAGTTCGGTGTTCGGTCTCCTCCACACACTCTTTTTCCCATCGGAGCCAAAAATGTTGAATTTACTCTCATCCGAGAATATAACATTTTTCCAAAATTCCATTGGCTTATTTACATACGCTTTAGCAAAGCCGAGCTGTTTCCGTCTATTAGTGTCATTTATGAATGGCTTTTTGCTCGCCGCTCTGCCGTAAATTGTAGCAGAGTGTAGAACATTTCGTATAGTTTTGAGCAGTAACTGCCTTTCCCGAAGATGTTGTATTACCGACAGACAAATTCTGAGCACTGACAAACGGGTTTTTTTACGACTTCTCTTATGATATGTCGTCGGTCTCTTAGAGTCGTTTCACACGACGATACGTGTATCGCGATTCACGTATGCGATACGCGTTCGACTCGTATATACTTGCACGATACTCGTGTAATACTGCGTCCGAAAAATTTCGTAGCTAGGTGTCGATCATTTGTTATTCGTTTAACGTTCTGTAACGAAGACTTTGGCAAAATGGATGAAGTTGAAGTTTTATCCATTTTACTTATACATAAAAGAGCTGCTAAAAAAAGGAAAGTGAATGGGAAATACTGGGTTCATCCGATAAATAATATAAGAGAACGAAAGGGAGCTTTTCATATACCTACTATTTGAAGAACTTCGTGCTGATCCTAGAATTTTTTTTAATTATTATCGAATGTCTGCCACCTCATTTGAAGAACTTCTTGAAAACATACAGGATTTAATAATAAAGAAGGAAACAAATATGAGAGTCAGTATATCACCACGAGAGAGACTGTCATTCCCGTTCCCCGTGGAGTTCCTCAGGGTTCGGTTTTGGGTCCATTAGTTTTTAGCATTTACGTAGCTAACTTGCCTAAATGCAGTAAATACTGTGCATCCTATATCTACGCGGATGATTTATTAATCATCAAGACTTTTAAGCCGACGGACTGTACTTCAGCTCAACTTGCAGTTGAATCAGATTTGTACTCAATAGCAAGGTGGACTGATACACATGGTCTAAGCCTTAACCCGTCAAAAACATCCTTACTCCTAGTAGGGTCTAATCCCTTACTAGCGCAGGTAAACTTTTTTAAAATCCACTTCAATGGTAGCGTTATATATCCTCAAAACAAACTTAAAAATCTGGGACTTATTATGGATCCGAACTGGACTTTCGAGCTGCATGTTAATTCCAAAATTAGCGTTGCTTATTTTCGTCTACGCAAGCTATATGCTGTAGCGCGTGTCCTTTCTCGCAAGCAAAAACTTATTCTTACCTCTCTATTGATTACATCCTTATTTGACTACGCAGACATAGTGTATTATCCGTGCTTAACTAAACGTGTCTCTTCGCGTATTCAGCGGATTCAGAATGCTTGTATTCGATTTGCTTTTGGACTGCGAAAGTTTGATCATATAACGCCTGCATTTACAGAGACGGGTTGGCTTAATATGAAGCAGAGATACATGTTGCATCTCTGCTGTCTCGTATACAAATTATTGTCCTCTGGTGTACCACCGTATCTGCGTGAATTACTCGTCACAAATCGCGAACATCGAACAGATGAATACATCTCTACCCGACACGAATCTGACCTTTCCGTTCCTTCCTGTCACTCTACTAAATTTTACGGCTCCTTTTCCTATTGTTCCGCCTTTTACTATAACTCCCTACCATCTGAGATTCGCTCTGTATCCTCTTTCGCATCCTTCAAGCATGCAGTGACAGTTTTTTTTTGCTAATCAACAATGACAATTAATTCTTAAGTTTTACTTTTGTCATTTTCCAATTACACGCATATTATGTTAGTTACTACTTTTATTATGTTATTTGGCTGTCTATATTTACTTTTCGTATACTCTATTGTGTTAGTTTTTACTTTTAGGTAGCTTTAAATGGTAAGGTTAATAACAGCTGACAGCTGTACCTCGCCTTTTGCATTCCACTACTATCCTCATGTGCTACTCATTCTTATGTTTTTTTTTGTAAAGTGGAATAAAGAATTATTATTAAGGGGTTAAACAACTGTAACGCACGAAAAAATAGGCATATTTCGGGAATTTTTTTTTGCGCAATAAAGAGATCAATCGAAATTCTGCAAAATGGGATTTATAATTCTGTAATTTCTTATGAAGTACAAAAAATATTTTTTTCAACTTCGTTCAGGACAAAATAGTGGCTGCGTAGCATTTCTCCGTCGGTGCCTGTTTTTTTAAAGGGTCCATGGCCGGAAACCTAACTCCCGCAATTTTTGACCTGGAACAAAAAACCAAAGTTTTTTCGATTCTATAGAACAACAGCAAAATACGTACGTAGGATTTTTTCGATATATTGATTTTTCGCGAAATGGTGCATTTTTGAAAAAAATTTAAAATTTCATGAAAAAAATCGTCACAAAATTGTTTATAAAAAAATATGAAATATGAAAAAAAATCCTACGTACGTCGCTGGAGAAAGCAATTTTGAATATACTGTTGTTACATGGGCCCTTTTGGCCCATCTCGTGCTCACTGTCCTCGCGTCGCTTTCCTCCGAATCGGCGATTCAGCGGAATCGCCTCGCGCGTGTCAGGTCCTCGCGTCGCTTTCCTCCGAATCGGCGATTCAGCGGAATCACCTCGCGCGTGTCAGGCAGGTCGACGAACCGCGGAGATTCGCCGTAAGCGCAACGTGACCGTTGACGGCCCGGGCCCCGATGTTTCGAAATAGAAGGCAGCGACCGCCAGGTGCCGACGGGGCGATTTCTCCCCCCGATCGATTTCGAAAAGGCGAGGCGCGGTCCTCAAATGAGGACTCGATAGCAGGCATTTGATTTTGTGACTTCGAGCTAGGGAGTAGCGACGGCGAGCGTTGCCGTCTAGATCGCGTCTTCGCTTCAGTGTCCGGTATCGCGAATCGCGCTCGGTCGATCTGGTTAGGCGGAGCGTATCTCCATCCGATACACAGGAAACGGCCTCGTCGGGAGAGCACTCACGCGCCGATACAGACCACCGCGATCGCGAAGAACCCCAACGGAGCGAGCGCAGCGAGACGACGGACGCCAGGCCCAGCGACATCCCTGCGTCACCCGAGCCCGAAACGCGAGCGAACACGACCTACGACAGGTCCGGCGGCAAAGCGAACGCCCCGAGAACAGCGACGGAGACGGAGCGCCGTCTCCTGGTATGTACCTAACCATTAACCTTTATTAAGAATATACGCGATCATTATTGTTCCTCTCTATTCCCTTGTGCAAGCCTTATTTCAACCCCTTTCTTCTTTCCTACCCCCGGTAAGTATAGTCAAGGTGGGCCTTAGCCCTTTGACAGAGCAAGAACCCGGTAAGTCACTCCAGCCGCTCGGGGTGATTTACAGGCTGTCCCTTCAGGACGTAACACGGTAAATTTTTCAGATCGATCGGTGAAGATTTGTTCGAGTTATGTTTCCGGCCAGTTAAAAAAAAGTGGTTTCCAGAAAAACGCGTTTAAAGTTTTAAATACAGTAAAATCATATTATATTCTTATATACCTTTAATCTGCGATACCTGATAAAACACCTTTTAAACAAAAAAAAAATTTTTTTTTTTTTGAAAATTCTACAGTGATTTAACCCCTTAACATTGAGGTAAGAATATGGAATAATTAATCAAAATGTTCAGGTAGACATTAACATTTTTGTATTTATAAAAAGGAAGAAATACAAGTTTAATATAGAGTTAAAAATAGACTAGAATTTGGTGTAGATGCTTGTGAATCCAAATTTAAATGTGTGTTGGATGTGTTTGGTGCAGTAGTTGAAGTTAAAGGTGTTGTATGTGGTATAGATATAGATGCGATATGAGAATGATGTGGGGATACGGTAGAGTACACAGAACGAGGATCAGTATATGGTATGTGCGGTGTATAATGAGAAGACGGTGTAGGAGGAGGAGGTAGAGGAGAATACAGAGCATTTGAAATTACATTTATAATTGCAATTTGTACGTTGGCCTTCCGTGATTCCGGTATCCTTTTAAAATCGTGTAACATCGACAATAGAAACAATCTATCTGGATCGTTCGTCACATTTTCTTCGACATTTTGTTTCCATTTTAAATTTTCTGTCAAAATAGCGACTAAATCGCTTTCAGAATCTGTTGCTCTTCCTCTTTCTTGATGAGGTTGATGAAGAAGAAAGTAGAGTAGGTGCTTCCCTGGATTCAACGATCTCATTTTCAATTTCCTCTTCTTCATGTTGATTCAAATTATTTTCTGACCTATAAAAAACTGATTAGATAATGTAAATAATGTTTAAAATTACCTAACAAATTACACTTACTCTGCATGAGACATGGGTGGCGTTAAAAATGATAATTGATCAAAATACATGCACGTTTTCCACGTTCTGCCGGATCCAGATTTACAATTTTTTCGTTTCGCCAACTCTCTGGCAAATGAGTTTCGCAAATTTTTCCATTTTTTTGTAGCTCTTTTCCTGTAAAAATTTGAATACAATTTATTTCTAGGTACCTTGCCAGTGGTTGCACTATGACAAATCTACATTATTTTTATAGAATTGGAATATCTACAATAAGTTTCATTATTCAAGAGGTATGCAAAGCTATTTGGACATGTATGAAAGATACATGCATGGGTCAACTAGACAAAGAGAAATGGTTGCAAAAGGCCGAAGGATTTTGGAAAAATAGTAATTTTCCGAACTGTATCGGTGCCATTGATGGCAAACACATCCGAGCAATTAAACCAGAATGCAGTGGATCCTTGTACTACAACTACAAAAACTAGTTTTCTGTTCAATTGTTAGCAATTTGTGATTCAAATTACTGTTTTACTTATGTCGACATTGGCGATTATGGAAAAAATAATGATGCGTCTATCTACAGTAATTCCTTGTTTTATAAAAAATTACAAGCAGGAACTCGGGACTTCCGTTTCCGGTCGCGTGTATGGTAGCTGTGCGTAAGAGTGAGTGGAGTTTGTGGCTGGAGCGAAAGGCGAGTGAGGTGGTGAGGGAGAGTGGAAAGTGGAGTGAAAGGTAGAGGGGAGTTGAGGAAGGGACGGGGGATAAAGGGAAAGGGACGGTGTTAGGGGGTGGCAGAAGTGCGGAAGGGATACGGGAGGCTTTGGAGGTTAGGTGGTAGAGATAGGTGAAGAAAGGCGGGAAGGAGCGTGGAGTGTGACAGGTAGTGACGCAGGTGGGAGAAGCGTGAAACAGGAGAGAAGAGTTGGTGGGAAAGCGGGAAGTTTGAAAAAGTGAGAAGGCAAAAAGTGTAAGGAAGGACGAGGATAAAAGGAGTAAGGAAAAAGGAGCAGGAGAAAAAGGAAAAGAGGGTAGGATAGAAGGGTAACAGGGCAAGGAAAGTGGGAAAGCGGAAGAAAGGGGAAAAGGGATAGAGAGGAAAGGAAGAGATGGAGGCGGAAAAAGGGAGAGAAAAAGAAGTGGGAAAGAAGGCAAACGAAGGTAGGATTAGAAAGGACAGTGAGAACAGCATGGGGAGTAGCGCGGGAAGTTTAGATAGTTTGTGGGGAAAGAAGAGAGAAAGAGAATAGGTCGCTGGGGCAATGGGGCAGGATAAAGCAGGAGGGTTTAAAAGATGCTCCAAGACGTGGAGGTCGCCAGAAAAGGGCGGTAAAGGGGGGAGGAAGGAGGGAGGGGAAGAAGAGGGGTCGATGGAGGGAATGATAAGGGAAATGATGTTGGAGATGAGGAGGATGAGGGAGGAAATGAGAAGGGATAGGGAAGAGAGAAGGATGTTGGAGGAGGAGATAAGGAAGGAGAGGGAGGAGATGAAAAAGGAAAGGGAGGACAGAAGAAGAAGTGAGGAGGAGTGGAGAGAGGAAAGGAGGAGATGGGAGGAGGAGATGAGAGAAGAGAGGGTGAGGAGAGGAGGGCTAGTAGAGAAGTTAGGAAAAATAGAAGAATGTGATAGGAGGATGGAGGAGGTGATGGAGAAGGTAGGGAGGTGGGAAAAGGAAAAAAGAGGGAGTGTGGGGGAGGGGGGAAGGAGTAGAGGAGGAATGGAGGATGAGAATCAGAAGGATAGAAGTCACGCAGGACAAGAAAGAAAGGGAGGTAAGAAGAAATAATGTGGTGGTGAGGGGGTTGGGGCTGGAAGGAAAGGAGGTGAAGGAGGAGGTGGGGAGGTTATGGGAAAGGATGGGGTTGGAGATGAAGGGAATAAAGGAGGTGGTGAGAATAGGAAGAATAGGAAAGGAGGGGAGTGGAATGGTGTTGGTGAGGTTGGAGGGAAGGGAGGAGAAGAGGAAGGTGATGGAGGCTAAGAAAAAACTGAGGGGAAGAAGGGAAAGGGTAGAGGACGACCTCACCGAGGAGGAACGGAGGGTGAAATGGAAAATAGAGGGAGTGGCGCAAAGGGAGAGGGAGAGGGGAAGGAAAGTGCAGGTGGGGTATCTGAAAATGTGGGTGGACGGGAAGGTAAGAAGGTGGGACGAGTTAAGGGAGAAATGGTGTGAGGGGCAGGGAACCGAATGAAGTGGGAAGGGGGAAAGAGGAGGGAGGGGGAAAGGTAGGGGGGATTTGGAGGGTGGCGTTCTGGAATGTAGTGGCGGTAAAGAGGAAGGATGAAGGATTTTGGAGGGGGCTGGAGGAATGGGATGTGATGGTACTGAGTGAGACGTGGGTGGAAGAGAAAGATTGGGGGTATGTTGAAAGGAGATTACCTAGAGGGTATATATGGGAAAAGCAGTGGGCCAGGAGAGAAAGTCAGAAGGGAAGAGCGATAGGAGGAATGTTGCTGGGGGTGAGAAAGGAGTTGGAAGTGGGAGTTGGGGGAGGGGGAGGGAAGGAGGGGATAATGGCTAAGAAAGTGAAAATTGGGGGGGGGGTGGAAAATAGTTGGGGTATATGTGAATAGGGACATGAAAGAGAAGCTAGAGGATTTAGGGGAGTGGATGGAAGAGAGAGAGGTGGGGATAAGAGTAGTGATAGAGGGTGATTTTAATGCGCGCACGGGGAGAAAGGAGGGGAGATACGGGGGGTAGAGGAGACTGGACGGAAGAGGGAAGGCGGGAATTTATGAGGAAGCTCGGGAAAAGGGGGGAGGGGGAGAGGGGATAAGAGGAGGAATGGTGTGAGATGAGGGAAAGGATTAAGGGCGCGATGGGTGAGATTGGGGGGGGGGGAGACGGCAAAGAAGGGAGGATGGTGGGATAAGGAGTGTAGAGAGGAGAAGAGTAAGGTAAGGAGAGAGTTGAGAAAATGGAGGAGGGAAGGAGGGGATGGGAGAGAATATAAGGAGAGGAAGAGGGAGTATGCCAGGTTGTGTGAGGAAAAAAGGAAGAAGGAGGTGGAGAGATGGGTGAGGGAAGTGGAAGGAGTAAGAACGGAGGGGCAGGTATGGAAGGTGGTGAATAGGGGAAGGAAAAGGAGGGGGAGGGTTAATGAAGGAATATCAATCGGGGAATGGGGCGGGTATTTCAGGGGATTGCTGGGGGGGGGGTAGAATGGAGGGTAAGAAGGGGTGGGGAGACGAGAAGAAGGGAGGATGGAGAAGCGCATATAGGGAGGGAAGAGATAGGAAATGTGATAAGGAAGTTAAAGGATGGAAAGGCGGGAGGGGGGGGGGTGGGATTCCGAACGAAGTGTGGAAGTATGGAGGCGCGGAATTGGAGAATTGGCTATGGGGGCTGTGTAACAGGGTGTGGAGGGGGGAAGGCTGGCCAGAAGGGTGGAGAGAGGGGGTGGTGGTGCCAGTGGTGAAGAAGGGTTTGGGGAAGAAGGTAGAAGAGTATAGGGGGATAACCCTAACACAGACGGCGTACAAGGTGTACGCGTCTGTGTTGGCGGAGAGATTAAGAGTGGAGGTGGAGGGGAAGGGACTGCTGCCACCGGGTCAAACGGGCTTTAGGAGGGGGTGGGGTGTGTAGACAATGTGTACGTGCTGAATTATTTATTGAATAGGCAAGTGGGAAGAAAGAAGGGGAAAATGGTGGTGCTGTTCATAGATATGAAAGCGGCGTTTGACTCGGTGGACAGGGAGGTATTGGTTAGGGCAATGAGGCGAAGAGGGGTGAGGGAAGAGTTGGTGGGGAGGTGCGAGGAGATACTCAGCGAAACTTCGTGTAGGGTGCGGGTGAGGGATGAGGAGGGGGAGAGGTTTTGGACAGCGAGAGGGGTGAGGCAGGGGTGCCCGCTGAGTCCGAGCCTCTTCACCCTGCTCATAGCGGATATGGAAGAGGAGTTGAAAAAGGGAGGATGGGGGGGAGTGAAGCTAGGGAGGGGGAAGGTCTACGCGTTGGCATACGCCGACGATGTGGCGGTGTTGGCGGAGGATGAGGAGGGGATGAAGGGGCTGATAGGGAAATTGGAGAAATATGTGGATGGGAAAGGACTGCAGGTCAACGTTGAAAAAACGAAGGTCATGAGGTGTAGGAGGGGAGGGGGGAGATGGAAGAAGGTTACATGGAGATGGAAGGGGAAGGAGATTGAGGAGGTGAGGAGCTTCAGATATCTGGGGTACACGGTGATGGGGAACGGGGGGCAGGAGGAGCATGTGGGGGAAAGGGTGAAAAAAGGGGCGGCGGTGATGGGGAAGGTATGGGGTATTGGGAAAAGGGTGTTTGGAAATGATTGGGAAAGGAGATTATGGCTTTTTGATAAGTTGGTGTGGCCGGTGGTGGGGTACGGAGCGGGGGTGTGGGGGTGGAGGGAAAGGGAGAAGGTGGAACGCCTGCATGACAGGTATTTGAAGTGGGTGCTAGGGGTGGAACGAGAGACGCCGAGTTATATGGTGAGGGAGGAGATGCAAAGGGTAATGATGAAGGGAAGGGCAGGAATGAGGGCGTGGGGGTTTGAAAGGAAGTTGGAGGAGGGGCAAGGGGGGGAGCTGGCAAGGAGTTGTTGGGAAGAAATGAAGGGGAGGTTAAAGAGGGGAAAGGCTTTGGAGGGGTGGGAAGAAGAAAGGAAAGTGTTTTACGAGGAAAGGGGTTGGACCTTGGAGGAGATGGAAGGGATGAGGGAAAGGGGGGGAATAAGAGGAGAGGAGTTAGTGAGCAGGGAAAGGAAATTGCAGGAAGAGGAGAGGTGGAGAAGGATAGGGGAATCAAGGTATAACGTATGGTATGGTAGGGTGAAGGGGGAGGGTTTGCCGGGGTATTTGAAGAAGGGGTGGGGGGAAAGTAGATGGAGAAGGGTAGCGAGATATAGGTTGGGCAATGAAATGAGGGGGGGGGGGGGTATTGGGAGGAGGAGGAAAAAAGGATATGCAGGGTGTGTAGAGGGGGGGGGAGAGACGTGGGAACACATGTGGGAGTTTTGTATGGGGTGGGGAGAAGAGAGGGGGTGGCAGGAGATGGCAGGGGAGGTTCTAGGTGATGGGGGGGGGGGAGGTGTGGATGAGAAGAATTGAGGAGAGGAGAGAGGGAATTGAGCATGGATGAGGAGATGAGAGTGGAAGGGGAGCCGAGCGGAAGCGGAGGTCCGGGAGAGAGGGGGAAGCGCTATTTGGGGGGTGTTGCGTGTGCGAGCGGCGGGGAGGAGGGTAAGGAGTGAGCGAGCGGAGGGGGGGGGGGGAGGCGAAAGAAGGAAGTAGGTTAAGATAGGCTAAGATAGGTTAAGATAGGTTAAGGTAGATATAAGGTAGATATAAGGGAAGAAGAGGGTGTGAGAGGTGTGGCTATAAGGAGATTGTAACCCCTAGGGGAGTCAATAAAGACCAATATATACAAGCAGGAACTCTCAATATTCCGGAACCTGCCTAATTTGACATAAGAAACGATTTCAAGATGCCATTTGTGTTAGTGGGAGACGAGGCTTTTGCGTTATCGAATTCCATGCTGCGTCCATATGGTGGAAAAAATTTAACGGATGATAAACGGGTGTTTCATTATCGTTTATCAAGAGCTCGTCGGTTTATCGAATGTTCTTTTGGCATTTTGACGAACAAATGGAGAATTTTTCATCGGCCTTTGAACGTTAATATACAATTAGCAATTGATATTATTAAGGCATGTGTAATTCTACATAATTTTGTACGCATAAGGGACGGATATTTGCACGAAGACTGTTTAAGTTATACAGGTTTGATGGACCACAATGACAATACTACCTACACGTAATTATTATAGTGGAACAGGGCCAACTGCAATTCGTGATTATTTTAAAGAATATTTCTTAAAAGAAGGTAATCTGCCTTGGCAATATGCAAAAGTATAAGTAACGCACTTATACTTTTATGTATTATTATTTTTATTATCCTATTGCCTACTATTACTTTGTAAACTGTACATATATAATTATGCAAAATTATAAAAGGTACTTATCCATTTCATTCAGTTTTTCTGTTTCCCATTTATCAATTTCTTCTTCTCCGAACATACCACTGATCACACTTTTCCATGCGTTGGCTTTTTTGATTCTATCACAATAATCTGGGTGACTTTTGTCCCACAGCGAAGGAAAATTCTGAATTATTGTAATAAACTTATCATTATCAAATGTAACATTTTCCATGTTCATTATGTCGATGTGAGAATTGGACGATACTGAATCTGTCGTGTGAATGGTACCATTTGTTTATATGTTTGGTCTGTCGCCTGGACGCACAAACAGCCGCCAGCGGCCGACCGCTCGCGGATACCGAAAATCGATATCGCGATACTGTATATCGCGAGAATCGCCGTCTGAACGCGTCTATGGTAAAACGTTTACCGTCGGTATCTAGAGACGCGGTAGCGTCTCGACGCCAAGTACAGGAAAGACACCCTGTATATGTCGACTGTCGCTACCGGCTACCGCTATCATTTACTCGTCGCCGGGCTAATCCAACCTAACCTGAAACTTATTTCATTAATATCTCATGACGCCTGCAATATTTTCTAAATTTAAAGGCATTTTTCTTATGTAAACCGCATATAATCTTTCGAATAAGACCAAATTTCAATAAAATCTGTCCACGCATGACAGAGATATCATAATATCGTCTCATGAATCTGTCAGAAACGGTAAGATTTTCTTCTCCTTTTCCTTATCCTTCTCCAAGCGAAATTTTCGTCAACATAATACGTATATACGCGTGTAACGTCCCACGGGGACTCAAACCGTTAGAAACCGACTGTCGGTAAAACAGAACCGATCCGCATTACCATATAACCGTATTCTATTACCACGCAAACGCATTGTAAAGACTTTTGTACATAATTTATAATTTAAGCAAATATTAGAGAAACAATTATTATAGGAACATTAGGAATAATTAATTATAGATACTGACAAAAAACATAGAACAAAATAATATGTAATAAGCAAACAAACACGAAATAACAAATAGCGACTCACTGCGCATGCGCCAGCCCGCCAATTCTCGAGTATAAAAGGAGACGCGCGCAGCACAGAGCGCGCTCATTCGAATACGTTCTTGCGACCAACGAATACTAGTGCCTGGAGGCAGCTTAAGTACTATCCAGCAGAATTTCAGCACGCTCCGAAAACGGTAGCGACTGGTTCTCAGTGTTAAAAAGGTACTGGTGCTCCTCTTTGGACCTATCATTTGAAGGTTGAGAACTTTGTCTTCACGGAGGTTTCAAGCGTTGCTCCTATTAGTAGGTAGCAGCTTAACCGCTTAGCGAAGGCAAGGTCTACAGAACCCTAGAATAAAACTCTGCCAAAAGAATTGGGACCCGCTCCGGAAACGGCAGCAGACCAATCTTACCGCAGAAGCCTAGACTAAAAAAGTATTGTTAAGTTTAAGAAGCCTTAGATCTCAATCTTTTACTGTAGAATAGAACCCCCACCTATCCTATACTTGAGGGGACGCCGCGCTCCCCTCAGGGACCTCGACGCTCAGTTGTCCCCGGACAGCCGAACGTTACAGGTCGGATATTTTTTGGTGACAGCGGTGGGACTTCTTGCTTGGTTTAGAGGATAAATTCATTTTGAAGAACTATTTCGTTAGTGAAATCACTCCATAAGTGAGTATTTTCCAAGAAATTTTTTCTTCCTTTTCTCTAAATCTTACAGAGGCTTTAAAAACTTCGCAATGCCTAATACAATTCGAGAAGCAATGGCGAACCTAACAATAAATACGGAGACTCAAACTCAGGAGACTACAGAAACTCCAGAAATTATTACAGTAGACGCAAATACTCCAGGACCTTCAAATCCACAAATTAATATGAATACATCTACGAATACATATCCTCATTTACCACACATTAGCCTACGTGATACTGCGGACACAGTCCCTTCTTTCGATGGTAGAAATATACCAATACACCAGTTTATAAAAAGCTGTCGACATGCACGACGCATGGTTAATCCGAACGCAGAGTATGGATTAGTACAACTTATAAAAAATAAGCTTTTCGGACAAGCATCTAGAGTAGTTTTAAGCGGAGACTATACTTCAATCGATGACCTTATTTCAGTATTAGAGTCACGATTTGCTCCATTACATACGTCTATTCAATTATATGGTGAATTATCGAAAATAGCACAACTACATAACGAAACAACAGTAGATTACAGCAGTCGCGTATCCAATCTCTTACTTCAGATTAAACATTGCAATGCAATAGAGGTACCGACTCATGTAATACAATTTAACATAATCGCGGAGCAAAACGCCATTAAAGCCTTTCTAACGGGACTAAAAATTCATAATAGAATATATGACCACACCTTCAACAATCTTGACCGCGCTATCAATGTCGCCAATAAAGCAGAGGCAGAACATAACGAAAACCAACTACGGACAAGGGAAGCAGCAGGAATACCACCAACTAATCAGTGTGCAAATTGCCTTGGCTACGGCCATATTGCCACCGCTTGTAGCAGCCGAATTTCAAGAACCAACTGGCAACAAAAAACCTGTCAACATTGTAACAGGACGGGACATACGACGCAAGAATGTAGAAACCGAAACGGAGCACGAAACGGAGCATGGAACGATACATTCTGTGACTTCTGCCGAAGGCCAGGTCACATGGCGCAAGATTGTAGAAGCCGCAGTTACACGAATAGAGCCCCTCAATCTACCGTGTACTGTGATAACTGCCGGAGGCCAGGTCACACAACGCAAGATTGTAGAAGCCAAAGTTACACGAACAGAGCTCCTCAATCCAATATGTATTGTGAATACTGTAGAAGAACAGGTCACACGATACAAGAATGCAGAAGTAAAAGTTATGCAGATAGAATGCAGAAACCGGAAGTATTCTGCGAATATTGTAAATTCAGAGGTCATACGATAGACCAATGCAGAAAGAAGATATACTTTGACAGGAAGGAAAAAGAAGAAGCACAACCCCGTATGGTACGTAGGCAGGCCATACTCAGATTAAAAACGGAGCAAATAAGGAAACCTCCTAGCATCCTTCTTTCTGATATAGGATTCAGCGAGGACCAAGCAACGTTGGTGATCGACACTGGGTCTGATCTAAATGTAATCAAGAGGAGTGCAGTCTCTCCTGATATACCGATCTACACGGACACTTTGTTCGACCTCAATGGTATTACGGACGGCCTACTTAGTACAATAGGATACATCAAGATCAGAACCCTAAACACAGAAATCATTATACATGTTGTGGAGGATCTTTCTATTAAACAAGATGGGATATTAGGAACAGAATTCTTTCAAACAAACGGAGCGACCATCGATTACATGAAATCAGCAATAACCATTGGAATGGAAACTATTCCATTTATTGACCCAGAAATGGTTGCGATACCAGCAAGAGCACGAAGCCAAATATATGTGCGAGTGCTTAATACACAGTCTAAAACAGGATATATTCCAAAAATTAACATCCACCCTAACATACATATGGGAAACGCACTAGTTTCGAATAACAACGGTGTAGCATATCTTTTTGCTATAAATACATCTACAAAAGACATCAAAATTCCTGTAACGTCAGTTGAGTTGGAACCATTCAAAGAAATACCTGCAGAAGAGGAAACGACAAACACATACAGAAGAACTGACAGAACGTACCAATTACTACAATTACTGCGGTTAGACCACTTAAATTCAGAAGAACGAGCCAGCATCGAAGAACTAATAAAAGAACATTCAGATAGATTCTACCTTCCAGGTGAAAAATTAGAAGCTACGAACAAGGCATATCATAGAATAATAACAGAAAACGACGTTCCCGTTTTCACAAAACAATATAGATATCCCCGAGCATATAAGGAAGAAGTAAGAAAGCAAACCAAAGAATTACTCGAGAAGAAAATAATACAAGCTTCGACATCTCCTTATAATTCACCAATATGGATCGTACCTAAGAAAGAAGACGCACAAGGAAATAAAAAATCCAGAGTTGTAACTGATTTCAGGAAACTAAACGAACTAACAATTGGAGATGCCTATCCTCTGCCAAATATAACTGACATATTAGATCAGTTAGGAAGTGCGAAGTATTTCTCTATATTTGATCTTGCATCTGGGTTTCACCAAATTCCTATGCATCCTGATGATCGAGCATAAAATATTAGTCAGTAATAAAGATTTTTCGTAGAAAGTTACATTCCATTATAAAAGAATGTCTTGAAAATAGCCTTTATTTTCGACCGTCACAGTGGCTTCCCCCCTTAATACGCAGTCTAAAACAGGATATATTCCAAAAATTAACATTCATCCTAACATACATATGGGAAACGCACTAGTTTCAAATAATAACGGTGTAGCATATCTTTTTGCTATAAATACATCCACAAAAGACATCAAAATTCCAGTACCGTCAGTTGAACTAGAGGAATTTGAAGAAATACCTGTAGAAGAGGAAACGACAGACACATACAGAAGAACTGACAGAACACACCAATTACTAAAATTATTACGGTTAGACCACTTAAACTCAGAAGAATATACGCAGATAGATTCTACCTTCCAGGGGAAAAACTAGAAGCGACGAACAAGGCATATCACAGGATAATAACAGAAAACGACGTTCCCGTTTTCACGAAGCAATATAGGTATCCCCAAGTGTACAAGGAAGAAGTTAGAATACAGACTAAAGAATTACTTGAAAAAGGAATCATACAGTCATCATCATCACCTTATAATTCACCGATTTGGATTGTACCTAAAAAAGAAGACGCACAAGGAAATAAAAAATCCAGAGTTGTAATTGACTTCAGGAAACTAAACGAATTAACGATTGGAGATGCTTATCCTCTGCCAAATATAACTGACATATTAGATCAGTTAGGAAGCGCGAAGTACTTCTCTGTATTTGATCTTGCATCTGGATTTCACCAAATTCCTATGCATCCTGATGATCTTCATAAAACAGCATTCTCTACAATTTATGGACATTACGAATTTACCAGAATGCCATTTGGACTTAAAAAAGCACCAGCCACTTTCCAGAGATTAATGGACCAGGTCTTGACTGGACTCCAAGGAATAGAACTTTTCGTATATTTAGACGATATTGTCATATACGCCAGTACATTAAAAGAACATGGAACTAAATTTAAACGATTAATGGACAGATTAAGAGAAGCGGATCTCCACCTTCAACCAGATAAGTGTGAATTTTTTAAAAAAGAAGTATCATTCTTAGGACACATAATAGGAGAGGAAGGAGTCAAACCTGACCCGAAGAAAGTAATAGCAGTAAAGGAATTTCCAACACCTACTACGGTCAAAAACGTCAAACAGTTCCTGGGACTGAGCGGATATTATAGGCGATTTATAAAAGACTTCTCAAAAATTGCAAGACCACTTTCTAATCTCACTAGAAAGAACTACCAATTCGAGTGGACCTACAAACAACAGAAGGCATTTGAAATCTTACGGGAAGCTCTCTGCAAGGAACCCATCTTACAATTCCCGGACTTCGATAAAATATTCAACATCACGACAGACGCCTCAGGTATTGCTGTAGGTGCGGTTCTTAGTCAAGGAGAGATAGGGAAAGATTTGTCAGTAGCTTATGCATCTCGCGTTTTAAATGACGCAGAAACGCGCTATTCTCCTACAGAACGAGAATTATTAGCAATAATATACGCAGTTTTTCACTTTAGACCTTACATTTATGGAAGGAAATTTTATCTAATAACAGACCATAAACCATAAGAATGGCTTCAAAATCTCTCTAATCCTACGTCTCGATTAATGCGTTGGAAAATTAGATTAGCGGAATACGATTATAAAATTTTATATAAACCCGGGAAATATAACACAAACGCGGACGCATTGTCTAGGAATCCAATTTCACTACCATTAAACGCGAAAAGAGCTCATTCAGATACAAATTCACACGAAAATAAAAAATTAAAAGAATTTCATCAATTTCCAACCCGACAAAGGGAAACTACAGCCTCAACCTCTGGAAATCCAGCTCCACATAAACAAGTAATAATTAGCTCCTCAGAAACTGATTCCTCTTCATATGACGAAAGCGATGCGTTAAATTTAAAGCGAAAAAAATTAAAGCGGAAAAAACAAAACACGAACACCTCCTCCTCTCGTCCCGAGACTAAAAAAACGAAATGTTGAAGCGGAAACACATACACCCCCTCGTTACGCGCCTCATCAAATCTCCGTAACCGTTGAAATACACGCACCCCCGCAAGGCCTGACACCCCAAACATATAAATTCCCCCAAATTCCAATACACGCACCCCCGCAAGACGTGACACCCCAAATATATAAACCCCCTCAAGCCAAGAAACCTCGCGTCAAGAGAGAAGAGGATGTAATCGAAGAAATTGACGAAACAGTCGTAATACCAAAGCATAATTATAAGGACCCTCCCAAAATCGACGCAAAATCAAGTTCAGAAAAGAACACTCACCATACACCTAAAAAGAAGAAACCAAAATTAAAATCCAGCACGGACACAGGCCCCATAACGCCAATCAGGATAAAGAAAGGAAAGATAGTTACTCCTCCTCCACCATCCTTATTATTTCCCTCTCATCCTCCACCATTATTATCTCTTCCCCCACATTCTCCACGGCACAAACAACCCACACCAGCCAAACCAAGAATAGTATCAAATATTCCTGTCAAAAACCAAAACACAGAGGTGGAAGATCATTTATGGATGGGCAAAGGATACGTAGTAACATTCATAAACACACAAGGCAGACCAATAGGATCAGCAGGAGGAAAATTATATAAAGAAAAGAATATAAAACCTCACAAAATTCCACATCCATTAAAAGTTGGAGAGTTAGTAAAAATTAAGGAAGGGAAGCACACAATCCTTCGACTCATCACACCAGAACATCCAACAGAAGAAGACGTATACAACTCGCTGAGGTCACTTCATACATACCTGGTATCTGAAAAAGCCACAAAAGTATACATCTCATCAGAAGAGGATAAAATTTTATTAAATCAATTACGGAATTTAATAGAAATAATATTCGTACAAGAAGATGTCCAATTTGTCTTCTGCAAAGGCACCCTTCTAACACCTCCTGTACAAGATAGACAGCAGATCATCCAGGAGAATCACCAATCACTTATAGGCGGACACAAGGGAATAACTAAGACATATCATCGAATAAGAAGTAAATACTACTGGAAGAATATGAAATACGAGATAACACAATTTATAAAGACTTGCTTGGAATGCCAGAAAACTAAACTGGTACGAGTAAAGAATAAGGAACACATGATACTAACAGATACACCTGTTGACGCTTTTGATAAGATTTCAATAGATATAGTAGGACCATTACCATTCACAAACATTGGAAATAGTTACATACTTACTATTCAGGATAATTTGACAAAATACTCTCTCGCTATTCCATTGGCAAGTGTTACTTCAGAAGATATAGCTAAGGCATTTACAGAGCATTTCATCTGTAAATTTGGAAGTCCTAAAGCAATTCTTACTGACCAGGGACCAAATTTTATGAGTGCCCTCATGAAGAAATTTGCTAGAGCGTTTCACATTAAACAATATCGAACCTCTGCATTTCATCCTCAATCTAATGGATCTTTAGAGAGAAGTCACCATGTCCTTGTCGAATATCTACGGCATTACGTATCAAAAGAAAAGCAATGGGATCAGTGGTTACCTCAAGCAATGTTCTCGTATAATACAAGCACTCACGAAGGCACGAAATTTACGCCTCACGAACTTGATTTCGGAAGAAAAGCACGACTTCCTTCCAGTATTTCCTCAACAGACCATATTAAAACGTATCCAGACTATGTCGACAAGCTGATAGATAAATTATATCACATCTGACAAATGGCGCGAAAAAATCTGGAAGAATCAAAAATTCGTCAGAAGCATTACTACGACCGGAAGATTCAACCACAAACATACAAAGTAGGGGATTACGTATGGTTATTGCAACCAAGAAGAGAAAAACTAGGACCAGAATACAGCGGACCCTACCGGGTTATTGAAATCCTGGAGAAAAGCAACTTAAAAATAGAAATTAATTCGAAACAAACTAGGATCGTCCATAAGAACCGCGTAAAACAGGCAAATTTACCATAAGTTGCAACCCTGCATGGGAAGGCTATATAAGGAGGTGCAGACAAAAGATTTTCTCATTGTAGCGAGAAATAAGCAAAGACATATATATAAATTTTGTGAAAATGTCAGGAAAGGCATGTCTCAAGAAGATATACGATGGAGATATATATTTCTACAAAAATAGCGTTATTTGCGTTATGTGCACGCAAAGGGTGGAGTTATTGGAGGAGGAATCTCTTGAGAATCACCTGATCTCCAAATATAATTTAAGACGCTGGCGGATATGCCACTTCTGTAGGAGGACGTTGTATATAGCCCAACCGGTGGAAAAATGTGAAAAGTGCAGGGCAGTTACAGATTATTATTTTTTATTACACATTACACTCTACAAGTACACGCCTCACACACACCCACAATGTATTAAACACAGACACTTTTTATATTACTATTTTATATATACAGGGTGTCCCAAAAATGTCGGACTTCCTTGAAAGGGGTGACTCAAGGGGTGATTTGAAACAACTTTTTCCTTAGCGAAAATATTGTCCGAAGCTTCGTTAAGGAGATATTAAGCAAAAACCCCGAACAATCAGAGCGCGCGCCTTCCGCCTGAGTTCCCGCGGTAGCGTTGACTACGAGGTAGGCGACCGCGCTTGTGCGACGAACGTACGAACAAGCAAGTCGGCATGCATCGAAGGAAACCGCGTTACACATTTTTTTTTTAAAGCAGAATCTTAAATAAGAATAATTTGAAGTGAGAGGACAAGAAGTACGTAAATTTCGTTTTTAAATAAGGCATAAACGAAAAGGTAACGTAACAGAAAATGTACGACAAGTGATCGTAATTCGTTATTGAGGTAAAAATCCGTAGTTTAACAACGGCCAACACAACTAAATTTAAAAAATAATATTAGGTGTATGAATAAATTCTTTCCGACTGGAATTTCTATCGCGGTGGTATTCAGAAGCTGCCAGAAAAATGGCAAAAGGTAATGAACAATAATGGAAATTATTGCGATGATCGAGTTGTTTTCATATTTTTTAAATCGAACTGTTATTGTACCCTAAAATCGGAAAGAATTTATTTTCACACCTAATAATCACCAATAAATTAAAGAAAACTCACCCTTTCGGACATTCCTTTCCTTGCTTTCCTTCCCTTTTCGGAAACCTGTGTCACTAGGCCACTGTACCGATCCTGGTTATCGGCGTCCAGTGCTCAGCTGATCGCAGGGTCAATGTACCGAATATTCACTTCACTGCACGGCTACTAACACTAATCACTGAATTTATTTTTCACGGAACGTGTTGTTCCTACGTTATAAAAATTGGTGGCCGCGAAAGGGGCCGATTACTGTTAATTACTGGGACGAGATTACTACTATAGTAATTCGTCGTTAGTGTCACGTTTTTACCATGCGTTATAATCACGCTCACTATCCCCACCATTTCTTGGAATCCTTCAGTCGAGAGTGAGAGAATCCGAGAACGTGCGAGAGAACAAAAGAGTCGACACGAAATTGTCATCGGCTACGAATTAGAGCTGTTCGAGTACTCGTATATACGAGTAGCTCGACATTCGAGCCGAGCCGGGACTCGGTTTCCGATCCGAGCCGAGCGCTCGAAAGAACCGAGCGGCTCGAATGAAACGAGTAGCTCGAATAAAGCGAGCGGCTCGAATGAAGCGAGCCGATCGAATAGAAGCGAGCGGGTCGAAAGAAGCGATCGGATCGAAAGAAGCGAGCGGCTGGAAGCAATCGGGTGGCTCGAACGATCCGAGCACGCGAGCAGATCTGGCGTACAGTGTACAATGTATATACATCTTTCGTGCAGATCGAGTATGATAAATGTTTCGGATATTTTATCGTATGTTTTTCTAATGGAATACATAGGTATAATGATTGTTAAGGAGAGTCCAGAATTTTTATAACCTATATAGAAAACCGTTAGGCAGTAACAATTATTTTCTCGACTTTTTCTGATTACGATATAAATCAAATAACTATTATTTATTTATTAGAATCACTATCTTTCTAATTTTGTATTTGTAAACGTACTCGTATACTTTTCTTTATTTTACCTTCGTTTTCTTTGTTTCTCTCTTTCTTTTCGGTCTCCCTTCGTAATTGTGTTTGTGTTGTGTTATTATTAGCAAAGGGTGTTAATCGTTAATAAACGAATAAATATATAATCCTGAAACAGTTGGACTTATAAATCTCTTGCACAATTGATAGAATTTATTTCCCGACTTAATTAATGAAAAATTATAATATTATGTGTGCTCTATACAGGGTGTCCCAAAAATGCTGCGGTTCCTTAAAGGGGGTGATTCGGGGGGTTATTGCAAACAACTTTTTCCTTTGCAAAAATGCCCTCCGAGGTTTCGTTAACGAGATATTAATAAAAAGCACCGACCAATCAGAGCGCGAGCCTTCCGCTGGAGGTCCCGCGCTAGCGTGGCCGCGCGCCGGGCCGCGCTGCGACTACGAACAAGCAAGGCGGCATGCATCGAAGGAAATTGCGTAGAATGGCAAATGAAAAAGACGTAACAAAAAAATCCAACCTTTTGCCATGGTTTGTTTGCCATTTAAAGTGAATAATGAATAAAGGATAAATGGATGAAAATCACGTTTAACGTAAAAAGACGAATACACCTTTTTTTTAGAAGATTCGAAAATAATAATTATTTGAAGTGGGAGGATAAGGAATACGTAAAATTCCTTGTGTTAATAACATATCCACGAAAAGGTAATGTAACAAGAAATTAACGAAAAGTGATCGTAGTTCGTTATTGTGATAAAAATCCGTAACTCAATAACGGCCAGCACTGTTGCTGATAACGAATAAGTCTGTTTAAAAAGCCCGAATAAATATTTTGTACGAGAATTTTAAGAATTATCGCCGGAAATAAGCCATAGCTTGCGTTAAATTTAAAAATGAATGATCACCATTAAAGTAACTAAAACTCACCCTTGTAGAAAATTCACCTGCAACTTGAAAACTTGTGTCACTGGGTCACTGAACCGATCCTGGTCATCGATGGACGAGCCCAGTGCACAGCTGATCCCAGGTATACGACACTACCCAAAGTTAAGGGTCGCAATGTCAGGTGCGTCCAGGTCAACGTACCGAATACTCACTTCACGGCACGGCTACTAACACTGATCACTTAATTTACTTTTCATGGAACGTGTTGTTGCTACGTTATAAAAATTGGTGGAAATGAATTTTTACTTGGCGTTCGGAGCCGTGGGTAATTCCCGCGCACATTCTCACGCTGCAGCACTTGCGTCCTCGTTGTTCGGGGGGTACACACAGAAAATCGCGTAATACTCTCGAGCAGAGAACATTTGTCTGCGACGCGATTGCTGACTGCTGACTGACAAGATTTTTTCCAAGCGACTTCTTCTACCCCCAAATAGTTTCTCTCGTTCCATTATGAGTTGACCTCCACCAGGCCAAGAGGTTTCAGGTAAAAAGAAGCCAGCACATTTTCGGAACACACGTGTTTTGCAGAAGTGCAACGAAAACTTTCACAAAAGCCCGCGCTCCGTCCTTCTACTGCCAATGTACCCATTGCTTCGAGATAGAAAACAGACACCACGTGTATCGGTTCGAAAGGGTCCGAAGGGAAGAGACGCAGAAAGTCTTCGAGTTGCTATAAAGAAGAAAATGCATACCATTCCTGTTTCCCCTTTCTGACACCCTGAGTTCGCGTCTGCTACGAGGCGGAACCAAGTAAGTCATAAATTATCCGAAACTGTAGGAAACCGTTCTCTACCGCCGACTTGCGGGACAATACGGTCATAAACCGCGACCCTGGCGAAATGCTCTGGCTGATCAGCCTGATTAATTTTGGAGAACTAGAAATTACAGAGTATTACCCAGCATCAATACGTCTCGCAGAGAGACACAGGAAAAGAAGGGATAGTGCGCTGACTGCGCGTAGTCCCGCCTGCTTCGTCCTACCCTCAAATTAAAGACGGATCCCTTATCTCTCGTGTATAAATTCAGGGACAATACGCGTTGACGTATTCCGTGCGAGAGAAGGCGGGCTTGAAGTTCGATTGGTCCTGAACTAACCATTTGGGCCTACTTATCTCTCGTGTCTAAACACGCGCTCGAATTTCAAAACAAAAGCATGCGTCGACGTATTCCGTTCGAGAGAAGGTGGGCCTTGGGGAGGAGATTGGTCCTGAACTAACCAATCGGGCCTGCTTATCTCTCGTGTCTAAACACGCGCTCGAATTTCAAAACAAAAGCATGCGTCGACGTATTCCGTGCGAGAGAAGGTGGGCCATGGGGAGGAGATATTGCTGTGAAGAGGGCCTCTTCAGGACAGTGGCCATTTGGGAGGGATGCAGGGCAGATTGGTTAGTTTGGGGCCAATCGGACCTCAAGCCCACAGTCTCTCGCACCGAATACGTCGACACGTGCTTGTGTTTTGAAATTCGAGCACTTGTTTATACTCGAGAGATAAGGGATCCGTCTTTAATTTGAGGGTAGAACGAAGCAGGCGGGACTACGCGCAGTCAGCGCACTATCCCTTCTTTTCCTGTGTCTCTCCGCGAGACGTATTGATGCTGGGTAATACTCTGTAATTTCTAGTTCTCCAAAATTAATCAGGCTGATCAGCCAGAGCATTTCGCCAGGGTCGCGGTTTATGACCGTATTGTCCCGCAAGTCGGCGGTAGAGAACGGTTTCCTACAGTTTCGGATAATTTATGACTTACTTGGTTCCGCCTCGTAGCAGACGCGAACTCAGGGTGTCAGAAAGGGGAAACAGGAATGGTATGCATTTTCTTCTTTATAGCAACTCGAAGACTTTCTGCGTCTCTTCCCTTCGGACCCTTTCGAACCGATACACGTGGTGTCTGTTTTCTATCTCGAAGCAATGGGTACATTGGCAGTAGAAGGACGGAGCGCGGGCTTTTGTGAAAATTTTCGTTGCACTTCTGCAAAACACGTGTGTTCCGAAAATGTGCTGGCTTCTTTTTACCTGAAACCTCTTGGCCTGGTGGAGGTCAACTCATAATGGAACGAGAGAAACTATTTGGGGGTAGAAGAAGTCGCTTGGAAAAAATCTTGTCAGTCAGCAGTCAGCAATCGCGTCGCAGACAAATGTTCTCTGCTCGAGAGTATTACGCGATTTTCTGTGTGTAGCCCCCGAACAACGAGGACGCAAGTGCTGCAGCGTGAGAATGTGCGCGGGAATTACCCACGGCTCCGAACGCCAAGTAAAAATTCATGTCCGCCAATTTTTATAACGTAGCAACAACACGTTCCATGAAAAGTAAATTAAGTGATCAGTGTTAGTAGCCGTGCCGTGAAGTGAATATTCGGTACGTTGACCTGGACGCACCTGACATTGCGACCCTTAACTTTGGGTAGTGTCGTATACCTGGGATCAGCTGTGCACTGGGCTCGTCCATCGATGACCAGGATCGGTTCAGTGACCCAGTGACACAAGTTTTCAAGTTGCAGGTGAATTTTCTACAAGGGTGAGTTTTAGTTACTTTAATGGTGATCATTCATTTTTAAATTTAACGCAAGCTATGGCTTATTTCCGGCGATAATTCTCAAAATTCTCGTACGAAAATATTTATTCGGGCTTTTTAAACAGACTTATTCGTTATCAGCAACAGTGCTGGCCGTTATTGAGTTACGGATTTTTATCACAATAATGAACTACGATCACTTTTCGTTAATTTCCTGTTACATTACCTTTTCGTGGATATGTTATTAACACAAGGAATTTTACGTATTCCTTATCCTCCCACTTCAAATAATTATTATTTTCGAATCTTCTAAAAAATAGGTGTATTCGTCTTTTTACGTTAAACGTGATTTTCATCCATTTATCCTTTATTCATTATTCACTTTAAATGGCAAACAAACCATGGCAAAGGTTGGATTTTTTTGTTACGTCTTTTTCATTTGCCATTCTACGCAATTTCCTTCGATGCATGCCGCCTTGCTTGTTCGTAGTCGCAGCGCGGCCCGGCGCGCGGCCACGCTAGCGCGGGACCTCCAGCGGAAGGCTCGCGCTCTGATTGGTCGGTGCTTTTTATTAATATCTCGTTAACGAAACCTCGGAGGGCATTTTCGCAAAGGAAATATTTGTTTGCAATAACCCCCCGAATCACCCCCGTTAAGGAACCGCAGCATTTTTGGGACACCCTGTATATCTCACAACTTGTCAATGAAAATGAGGAATATTTGTAGGAGATCGTACGAAAACGCAACAAAACTAAGAATATTAAATAATATTTTGCACAATTTAATTATTCGCTGCAGTATATTACAAACTACACACATACAATGTACATATTCATTAAGTCAATTTAATTTGTATATTTCATATCGACGGGATAAACCCTTTATTACAGAAATATCATATAAGAAGAGAGAATACAGAGAGAACAGCGGAAATTTATCAGAATAAGTAGATAGAGTACAGAAAATTAAAGATAATACAGATAATAAGTATGATATTACAAGTGATATACTGTGATCATTGCTGAACCTCAGCAATAATTATTTTCAACAATTGATCAACAAATCCGCTGTATGCATATCTTGCAGATGCCAAGCTGCAGCTCACGAAACTAAAAAAAAAATAAAAATAATAATAGTAGTAATAATACACAGTCATATCACTCCATACATACATTATATTTTTAAATTGGCGGATAAGAAACATATTTGATCAACCCTTTCGGTCAACAGGCAGGTACGTTTCTGTGTCACTACGTTGCCTGCCAATGAAAATAATCTTTCACTGTATACCTGCGTGGCCGGTATACCTAGGAAATTTGCGGCAACTCGTGCCAAAGTTGCATACCTAGTGGAATTCTCGTTCCACCACTTTAATATGCAATATTCTGCCGAAATATTTTTTTCGGCAATATAAGCACTTATTTCCTTTTTTAACATGTCCGGATAATTGACCTCTTCATGTTCAGATATATTATTTAAAAAGGTGAAGAGGCTTGCCGATGGTGATGATTCTGCCAGAAAAATGAAATATTTAACGTACAACACTAGACGCAATGTCACATAATCTTCTGATAGTTTTATACACACCTGATATTTCATTTCTTTCTGTACTTTCTGTACTTATCTCCGTTACTTGCACCATATAATTACTTGCAACGGATTCCAAAATAACGAGAGCCTCGCGCTTCTTCTCCGGCGACAACAACCGATCCTTAACCCGAGGGTCCATGAGCATTGCTAGTATTAAGCTTTTGGAATTTTCTATAAAATCAAATCTCCGGTTTATTTCAATTAATAAATTCTTTGTGAACGGCAATGTGTCTGGTGTATTGTCTTTTGCAATGATTGTCATTAGCGTATCTTTTATCCCATAAATTGGGGGAATGCATCGGGACAATGTTGGTGCGTTTTCTAATGTTAGTATGTGGGTGGCGTCTTTAAACAATTTTAATGCATTGCAATATTCGTCGATCATGGCCCACTCGCAACTATTAATAGTGTTGGGCATTCCTTTCCCACCTAAAACTGTTGTTAAGGCTCTTCGTACTTTAAGTAATCGGGCGAGCATATCATGTTGCGAATTCCACCGCGTCTCAACATCGCCAATTAATTTCAGGGGAGTGCGATTGGGATAATTTACTAACTGCTCGGCTTTTAATTTGTTGTCCGCGGATGGAGAGCGGTGGAAAAATCGTACAATGGCTCTACATTTTTCTAAAATTTGCAATAACCCTTTCGACTGTTTATGGCTTACGGCATCTTTTATTGCCAACTGAAAAGAAGTCGTTACATTTAAAATTGAAATGTTCACGATTTATTATTTATTTGAATATTTAATTGTTTCTTATTGTTTACCTGCAAAGTGTGAGCGAAACATGGAATACGCTCCCACGTATCGGATAATCGTATCGCTTTTACGATATTCGTAGCATTGTCCGTTACGAAATATATCTTCAAGTTCTTATCATTTGTGAAACTCCACTCATCGAGTTTACTTCTTAAAAAGTCATTTAAATTTTCGCCAGTGTGCGACTCGAATTGGTACAAGCGTTTCAATCATATGTTACGGTACCGCGTGGTGACATGTGAAAAGAGCTTAATATTAGAAGGCTCTACATAACCAAGTTTAGGCGCGCCAAATTTAAATTGTTAAACGAAGCAACTGAAACTATGAACAAAACATTCCAGTGAATACTACTTAGAGACGCTCGCTAAATAATATTGATTAAATATTGGTTTCGGTTGCTTTGCTATAAAATCACCGATACCACATGAAACGCTCGTTCTTAGTGAACGAAGAACCAATCAATGTATTTGTCTTATAATTAATTAAGAAACTAATTTTATAATTGGAGATCTTTATTAACAAAAACATGTTACATTTCGATTCTGAACAACGACATCCTGTACATCGGCATTCGTTGATCAACTCCCAAAGTAATTAGACGTTCTTTAATTTGCAAAATATCAGTTATGAAATTTGTAAAAATGGGCAGTACAAGTATGGACTGTGAGACAAGTGTAGAAGCCGTAGAAGGTGAAGGCAGTGAAGTGCTCTTGAGTGTTGAGAATTCATTCTGTACCGATAGATCGCGTAAAAACCAAAGTGGTGTGTGGAAATGGTTTTTAAAATTAAGCAAAGGCGAAAGCATATGTAATATATGCCAAAAAAAATTTACAATGAAAAGTGCAAGTACAACTGCGCTTCGGAGGCACATACAGCATCAACATGCTGCTATTTATAAAATTTCGGGGGCCCTTACGTGCACTGCCAACAAAAGTACGGCAAATAAAGAAAGTAATATCGAAGCGGTAATGCTCGATGCAAATTCTCCAAGAGCAAAAAATATAACGGACGCAATTGCTCGAATGATGGTATTTGACTGTCAACCGTTTTCTATAGTTGCCGACACAGGATTTAAAAATTTGATTGCAATATTAGAACCAACATACAGTATACCAAGCCGCACAACATTTTCGGACAATATTATTCCAAATCTATACAACAGTGAAAGAAAAAAAATCGGAGAAATTATAATGAAAGATATGGAAACGGTAAGTGAAATATCAGAACGATGAAATATTTCAGGAGGGATTGAAATTATCAACAAATTGTTCTTACAAAAGTTGTTTTTAGTAAAATGGTAGGAATTATGATGTATGAATAACTTTTGTCGAGGTAAAGTAGTGGTGGAGGCTTCAAGATCAAGTTCCTTTTTTTAAATGAACCACTATGTTTTTTTATTCATGCATTGATAGCGTTTCTGAGACGAATTCAACGACCCGCATATAATTTAATTTAAACCACATAATGACCCCCATTATGCCAAACAACTTTTGCAAGAACATTTTTTTGATAACATTAATCTCTCGTGATATATTCCACCAATCTTACTTGAACGTAACCTTCCTAAATATTGAGACAATTTACAATTATTTTTTTAATGTTTTGGATTAGACGCGTACATTAGCTTTCACGACGGACGGGTGGTCATCGCGAGCGAATGAAAATTATATATCTACAACTGTGCATTATATAGACTCCAATTTTAAGATTAGAAATTATACTTTACAAATTACCGTGTTATTCGAGTCGCACACTGGCGAAAATTTAAATGACTTTTTAAAAAGTACACTCGATGAGTGGGGTTTCACAAATGATAAGAACTTGAAGATATATTTCGTAACGGACAATGCTACGAATATCGTAAAAGCGATACGATTATCCGATACGTGGGAGCGTATTCCATGTTTCGCTCACACTTTGCAGGTAAACAATAAGAAACAATTAAATATTCAAATAAATAATAAATCGTGAACATTTCAATTTTAAATGTAACGACTTCTTTTCAGTTGGCAATAAAAGATGCCGTAAGCCATAAACAGTCGAAAGGGTTATTGCAAATTTTAGAAAAATGTAGAGCCATTGTACGATTTTTCCACCGCTCTCCATCCGCGGACAACAAATTAAAAGCCGAGCAGTTAGTAAATTATCCCAATCGCACTCCCCTGAAATTAATTGGCGATGTTGAGACGCGGTGGAATTCGCAACATGATATGCTCGCCCGATTACTTAAAGTACGAAGAGCCTTAACAACAGTTTTAGGTGGGAAAGGAATGCCCAACACTATTAATAGTTGCGAGTGGGCCATGATCGACGAATATTGCAATGCATTAAAATTGTTTAAAGACGCCACCCACATACTAACATTAGAAAACGCACCAACATTGTCCCGATGCATTCCCCCAATTTATGGGATAAAAGATACGCTAATGACAATCATTGCAAAAGACAATACACCAGACACATTGCCGTTCACAAAGAATTTATTAATTGAAATAAACCGGAGATTTGATTTTATAGAAAATTCCAAAAGCTTAATACTAGCAATGCTCATGGACCCTCGGGTTAAGGATCGGTTGTTGTCGCCGGAGAAGAAGCGCGAGGCTCTCGTTATTTTGGAATCCGTTGCAAGTAATTATATGGTGCAAGTAACGGAGATAAGTACAGAAAGTACAGAAAGAAATGAAATATCAGGTGTGTATAAAACTATCAGAAGATTATGTGACATTGCGTCTAGTGTTGTACGTTAAATATTTCATTTTTCTGGCAGAATCATCACCATCGGCAAGCCTCTTCACCTTTTTAAATAATATATCTGAACATGAAGAGGTCAATTATCCGGACATGTTAAAAAAGGAAATAAGTGCTTATATTGCCGAAAAAAATATTTCGGCAGAATATTGCATATTAAAGTGGTGGAACGAGAATTCCACTAGGTATGCAACTTTGGCACGAGTTGCCGCAAATTTCCTAGGTATACCGGCCACGCAGGTATACAGTGAAAGATTATTTTCATTGGCAGGCAACGTAGTGACACAGAAACGTACCTGCCTGTTGACCGAAAGGGTTGATCAAATATGTTTCTTATCCGCCAATTTAAAAATATAATGTATGTATGGAGTGATATGACTGTGTATTATTACTACTATTATTATTTTTATTTTTTTTTTAGTTTCGTGAGCTGCAGCTTGGCATCTGCAAGATATGCATACAGCGGATTTGTTGATCAATTGTTGAAAATAATTATTGCTGAGGTTCAGCAATGATCACAGTATCGGGTTAAAGCGAGTACGGGATAAAATCTGCCTTGAACCTAGTTGAAACAACGCTGTGCTGTTATCGTGTAACTTGTAATATCATACTTATTATCTGTATTATCTTTAATTTTCTGTACTCTATCTACTTATTCTGATAAATTTCTGCTGTTCTCTCTGTATTCTCTCTTCTTATATGATATTTCTGTAATAAAGGGTTTATCCCGTCGATATGAAATATACAAATTAAATTGACTTAATGAATATGTACATTGTATGTGTGTAGTTTGTAATATACTGCAGCGAATAATTAAATTGTGCAAAATATTATTTTAATATTTCTTAGTTTTGTTGCGTTTTCGTACGATCTCCTACAAATATTCCTCATTTTCATTGACAAGTTGTGAGATATATAGAGCACACATAATATTATAATTTTTCATTAATTAAGTCGGGAAATAAATTCTATCAATTGTGCAAGAGATTTATAAGTCCAACTGTTTCAGGATTATATATTTATTCGTTTATTAACGATTAACACCCTTTGCTAATAATAACACAACACAAACACAATTACGAAGGGAGACCGAAAAGAAAGAGAGAAACAAAGAAAAGGAAGGTAAAATAAAGAAAAGTATACGAGTACGTTTACAAATACAAAATTAGAAAGATAGTGATTCTAATAAATAAATAATAGTTATTTGATTTATATCGTAATCAGAAAAAGTCGAGAAAATAATTGTTACTGCCTAACGGTTTTCTATATAGGTTATAAAAATTCTGGACTCTCCTTAACAATCATTATACCTATGTATTCCATTAGAAAAACATACGATAAAATATCCGAAACATTTATCATACTCGATCTGCACGAAAGATGTATATACATTGTACACTGTACGCCAGATCTGCTCGCGTGCTCGGATCGTTCGAGCCACCCGATTGCTTCCAGCCGCTCGCTTCTTTCGATCCGATCGCTTCTTTCGACCCGCTCGCTTCTATTCGGTCGGCTCGCTTCATTCGAGCCGCTCGGTTTATCGAGCTACTCGTTTCATTCGAGCCGCTCGGTTCTTTCGAGCGCTCGGTTCGGATCGGTTATTCGAACCGAGTATATCCCGGCTCGCTTGTTCCGAGTACTCGAACAGCTCTACTACGAATGGTGTCCGCATCGCGTTAGTATCACGCTGCCAGCCTCGATCGTCGTGATTCTAACGAGGCAATACTGTATTACCCGGCGAAAAGAAAACTCGTGGCAGACTGTCTCGGGCTGTGCAGTCCGCTGCTGTGCAGCGATCAGATACGGATCCGACCGACGATCGTCAAAACAAAAGCGTAGGCTACGCTTTGTTATGGGTTGTGTAACGTCCCACGCGGACTCGAACCCGGCGTTACCGACCGCCGATAAAACAGCGCTACTTAACCTATGTACAGCTAACCTAGTAATTAAGCGAATAATAATGAAACAAATGTTAGAATAAGATTAGAAATAAATAAACATAAACATTGACAAAGATCTAGACTAAAAATATAAAGCGATAAACAAACAAATTGTTAATGAAGGAAATAATATGACACGCATGCGCCAGTCCGCCAAGGCTGGGGTATAAAAGGGAGTGCACGAAGCACGGTGATCACTTCTTCTACTCTGCCAACAGAAGCGAGCTCGCCCCGGAGACGGAAGCGGCCGCTCTAGCAGCAGACATAGCAAGAGATCGAGCTCGCCCCGGAGACGGAAGCGGCCGTTCCTAAAGCTATCATTGCCAAGAGTACGAGCTCGCCCCGGAGACGGAAGCGGCCGTACACTGCAATACGAGAAGTCACTAGTAGAACGAAAATCTGCCAAAAGTAACGAGCTCGCCCCGGAGACGGAAGCGGCCGTTCTTACAGCAGACATAGCTAAGAGATCGAGCTCGCCCCGGAGACGGAAGCGGCAGTTCCTGAAGCTATCGTTGCCAAGAGTAGGAGCTCGCCCCGGAGACGGAAGCGGCATTACACTGCGACGCAAATAACCTGTACATAATTCAACCACATATATATATAAATATATGCATATAGATAAGATACAAAACCTGTAATCATAGCTGTAGTTACTATTAATTTGTTACTATCACTACTGAATAAACGAACCATTGTTAAAGTTAAGTTGGATTTTACTCCTTTGCTCTGCAATAACGAAATCCCACCTATCCTTTACTCGAGGGGACGCCGCTCTCCTCTCGAGAATCTGTGGCGATCAGTTGTCCCTGGCAATCGGACGTTACAGGTTGGATATTTTTGGTGACAGCGGTGGGATTTTTTGATTTCGTTTAGAAGGATTAATATTTCGCTTAGTAAAATACTCCAAAAAGTGAGTAATTTCCCAGAAAATTTTTCTCTCTTCTTAGTAAATTCTACGGAGACTTAAATTTCACAATGGCTGACAAGGAACTTGACCAAGCAATGGCAAACCTAGCAATCGGTACTACAGCTGAAGGAGCTACAGAAACTATAGAAACACCAGGAGATACAAACACTCCAGAAAATTCGAACCCTCAAGTTAATATGAATACAGCTACGAGTACATATCCTCAACTACCGCACATTAGCCTACGCGATACAGCGGACACAGTCCCTTCTTTCAACGGCAGGAATATACCGATATATCAATTTGCTAAAAGTTGTCGACATGCACGGCGCATGGTAAACCCAAACGCGGAGTACGGACTCGTTCAACTCATAAAAAATAAGCTTTTCGGGCAAGCCTCAAGAGTAGTTTTAAGCGGGGAATATAATACAATCAATGACCTTATCTCCGTATTAAGCTCACGCTTTGCACCGTTACATACATCTATTCAATTGTACGGCGAACTATCAAAAATCGCGCAATTACCGACCGAAACAACAGTAGATTATGGCAGTCGTGTATCTAACTTACTCCTACAAATCAAACATTGTAACGCGATAGAAGTACCTACACACGAGGCTCAATTCAATATAACTGCGGAACAAAACTCTATAAAAGCATTTCTAACGGGATTAAAGACTGAAATACACAACAGAATATACGAACACACCTTCAGTAGTCTTGATCGCGCTATCAACGTCGCTATCAAAGCGGAGGCAGAGTTCAACGAAAACCAAACGCGAACAAGAGTAGCACAGACCAACCAATGTGCGAACTGTCTTGGATATGGCCATGATATCACCACCTGTAGCAACCAACAAACCTCGCGGCAAAAGAATTGTCAACATTGCAACAAGACGGGACACGCAACGCATGAATGTAGGAACAGAGGCCAATACAATACATACTGTGACTTTTGCCGAAGACCAGGACATATGACACAAGATTGTAGAAGTCGAAGCTACACAAATCGAACTCCACAATCCAATACATATTGCGACCATTGCCGAAGACCGGGACACATGACACAGGATTGTAGAAGCCGAAGCTACACAAACAGAGCTCCACAAACCAATACATACTGCGATCATTGCCGAAGACCAGGACACGCAACGCAGGATTGCAGAAGCCGAAATTACGAAAACAGGGCCCCTCAATCCAACGCATATTGCGACCACTGCCGAAGACCAGGTCACACAATACAAGAGTGTAGAAGCAGAAACTATACACAGCAGCCAGAAATATTCTGTGAATACTGCAAGTACAAAGGCCATACCATAGAACAATGCAGGAAGAAGATGTACTTCGATAGGAAAGAAAAAGAAGAAACACAACCTCGTACGGTACGTCAGCAAGCCATACTTAGATTAAAAACCGAACAAGTAAGGAAACCTCCTAGTATCCTTCTTTTTGATGTAGGATTTAGCGAAGAACAGGCAACATTAATGATCGATACCGGATCCGATCTAAACGTAATTAAGAGGAGCGCTGTTTCATCCGACATCCCAATCTTCACGGACATTCTCTTCGACCTCAATGGCATCACAAGCGGTCTACTCAGCACCATTGGGTATATCAAAATAAAGACCCTAAACACAGAAATTATCCTCCACGTCGTAGAAGACCTTCCTATCAAGCAGGATGGAATATTGGGGACGGAGTTCTTCCAAACCAACGGGGCAACAATCGACTACATGCATTCGGCAATAACTATTGGAAGAGAGACTGTTCCATTCATCGACCCAGAAACGATCACAATACCAGCAAGATCAAGGAGCCAAATATATGTACGGGTCCTTAATACGCAATCCAGCACAGGGTATATTCCAAAAATGAAAATTCACCCTAATTTACACATGGGTAATGCACTTGTATCAAACAACAACGGTGTAGCATACCTATTCGCAATAAACACATCTACAAAAGACATAAAAATTCCTGTACCATCCGTCGAACTAGAACCATTCGAAGAAGTACCTGTAGGAGAAGAAACAGCGGACAAATACGAAAAACCCAACAGAATACACCAGCTACTTCAACTACTACGATTGGAACATTTAAATTTAGAAGAACGAACCAGCATTGAAGAATTAATAAAAGAACACTCGGACAGATTCTACCTCCCAGGAGAAAAATTAGAAGCTACAAACAGAGTATACCATAGAATAGTAACAGAAAGCAACGTTCCTGTATTCACGAGGCAATATAGATACCCTCAAGCATATAAAGAAGAAGTAAGAAAGCAAACCAAAGAACTACTTGAAAAGGAAATAATACAAGCTTCATCATCTCCTTATAATTCACCGATATGGATCGTACATAAGAAAGAGGATGCACAAGGAAATATAAAATCCAGAATCGTAATTGATTTCAGGAAACTGAATGAACTAACGATTGGAGACGCCTATCCCCTGCCAAACATAACTGACATATTAGATCAGTTGGGAAGCGCGAAATACTTCTCCGTATTTGATCTAGCATCCGGATTTCATCAAATTCCAATACATCCAGACGATCGCCACAAAACAGCTTTCTCTACGATATATGGACACTATGAGTTCAACAGGATGCCATTCGGACTCAAAAATGCACCAGCAACCTTTCAAAGACTCATGGACCAAGTATTAACGGGCCTTCAAGGAATAGAACTCTTCGTATATCTGGATGACATCGTAATATATGCCAGTTCTCTTAAAGAACACGCAACAAAGTTTAAACGCCTGATGAAAAGACTAACAGACGCCAACCTCTATCTTCAACCAGATAAATGTGAATTCCTGAAGAAAGAAGTCTCATATTTAGGACACGTAATAGGAGAAGAAGGAGTCAAGCCTGACCCACGAAAAATAGTGGCCGTCAAGGAATTTCCAACTCCCACAACAGTTAAAAACGTAAAACAGTTCTTAGGACTAAGCGGATACTACAGAAGATTCATCAAGGACTTCTCAAAAATTGCACGACCTCTGTCAAATTTAACCAAAAAGGACTACCAATTCGAATGGACTCATAAACAACAAAAATCATTCGATATTCTGCGGGAAGCTCTCTGCAAGGAACCTATCCTACAATATCCAGACTTCGAGAAGACGTTCAACATTACAACAGACGCCTCAGGTATTGCTGTAGGTGCAGTTCTCAGCCAGGGTGAAATTGGGAAAGATTTACCAATAGCCTACGCATCTCGTGTCCTAAATGATGCAGAAACTCGTTACTCTCCAACCGAACGAGAATTATTAGCAATTATATACGCAGTATTTCACTTCAGACCCTATGTTTATGGCAGGAGGTTCTACCTAATAACAGACCATAAACCACTAGAATGGCTACAAAATATTTCAAATCCAACATCTCGGTTAATGCGATGGAAAATAAAACTAGCAGAATACGACTATAAAATTTTGTATAAACCAGGAAAATATAACACAAACGCAGACGCATTATCAAGAAATCCAATAGCATTACCTTTAGACGCAAAACGAGCGCATTCGGAAACAAATTCTCACGAGAATAAAAAACAAAAGCAGTTCCATCAACATAACACGAGACAACGAGATACTACAGCCTCAACCTCAGGAAATCCAGCTCCACACAAACAACTTAGAATTATTTCAACAGATTCTGAATCCTCATCATACGACGAGAGCGACTCGATAAATACAAAACGGCAAAAATTAAAACGAAAAATAAAAAGAAACACCTCTTCATCTCAACCAGAAGTAAAAAAGCAAAACGTCGAAATTTATACACCCCCTCAAATCACAGTACCAGTAGAAGTACATGCACCTCCTCAAGATACAGAAGTACATAGAGCATCTAGAATACCTCACATCAAGGAAGACGAAGACCTAATAGAAGAAATAGAAGAAACTTTCATAGTACCAAACCATAATTATAAAGACCCTCCCAAAATTGATGCAGAAACAGGCACAAGTACTCACCACACACCTAAAAGAAAGAAACGAAAATTAAAATCCAGTACTGACACTGCTCCTATAACTCCTATAAAAATTAAGAAGGGGTGAATACTTACACCACCATTATCTCCTCTTCCAACATTATCTCCTCTTCCACCATTATCTCCTCCTCCACCAGTATCATCCATTCCATCACAACACACAACAGGCAGACCAAGAATAGTGTCGAACATTCCTATTAAAAAACAAAACATGGAAGTAGAGGATCACTTATGGATGGGCAAAGGATACATCATAACATTCATCAACACAAAGGGTAAACCGATAGGACCAGCTGGGGATAGATTATATAAGGAGAAAAATATAAAAAATAAACTTCCACTCCCATTAAAAACTGGAGAATCAATCAAGCTTAAGGAAGGAAAACACACAATCCTTGGACTTGTTATAACAGACCATCCAACAGAAGAAGATTTATACAAGTCACTAAGAACACTTCACACTCAACTAATACATGAAAACACCACAAGAGTATATATAGCAGGCGAAGAAAACAAAATTTCATTAAATAGACTGTGGAATTTAATAGACATAATATTCTTACAAGACGACATTCAATTCATATTCTGTAAAGGCACACTAATAACTCCTTCTATACAAGAGAGACCACAAATTATTCAAGAAAATCACCAAACTCCTATAGGAGGACACAAAGGAATAACTAAAACGTACCATCGAATAAGGAATCAGTACTATTGGAAAAACATGAAGTATGAAATCACTCAATTCATCAAAACTTGTTTGGAATGTCAAAAGACTAAATTAGTAAGAGTTAAAAACAAAGAACCTATGATATTGACAGACACACCAATTGATGCCTTTGATAAAGTTTCTATGGATATTGTGGGACCACTACCTTTTACAGATACAGGAAATGGTTATATACTCACTATCCAAGATAACCTAACTAAATATTCTCTTGCAATACCATTGGCAAACGTCACCTCGGAGGACATAGCTAGGGCATTCACAGAACACTTCATCTGCAAGTTTGGAAGTCCTAAAGCCATTCTCACAGATCAGGGACCGAATTTCATGAGTGCCCTTATGAAAAAATTTGCCAAAGCATTCCACATAAAGCAGTATCGAACTTCCGCATACCATCCACAATCTAATGGATCCTTAGAAAGAAGTCATCACGTCCTTGTAGAATATTTACGACACTATGTATCAAAAGAGAAACAATGGGATCAATGGTTGCCACAAGCAATGTTTTCATATAACACAAGCACTCACGAAGGTACAAAATTCACGCCTCACGAGCTTGTTTTCGGTAGAAAAGCCCGCCTTCCTTCAAATATTCCTCCAACAGACAAAATCAAAACCTATCCGGATTTCGTCGATAAACTAATAGATAAACTTCATCACATCCGACAAATGGCGCGACACAATTTAGAAGAATCAAAAATACGGCAGAAATACTACTATGATCAAAAGATTCAACCGGAAACGTACAAAATAGGGGATTGGATTTGGTTATTAAAACCAAGACGTGAAAAATTAGAACCGGAATACAGCGGACCCTATCAAGTCATCGAAATATTAAATAATAATAATTTAAAAATAGCAACAAATCCAAAACAAATAAAAATCGTCCACATGAATAGAGTCAAGAAAGCTTATTTACCTTAGGGAGAAGACTTGACATGCGCAAGAACTAGTATAAATAGAGGAGCAAATACAAGATTCCATCACTCTCGCCAAACACTCACGAGTAACAAAATGGATAACCTCATATGCCTAGAGAAAATTTATAAACGCGACGTATACTATTACGGCAATCATATTTTGTGCGAAGGTTGCGCACATAGACTAGGAGAAGAACATAGACGACCAGCAGCAGAGCACCTTCTTACAATACCAACAAAAAATAATAATAATCAACGGTGCCTCATCTGCCAAAGGGCACTCTACATAAGAAAAAAAATAATTAATTGCACCTTATGTACCTTATTTTCGTATCGACTAACAGAAATAGCAAGACATAACATGAAATTAGGTTACGTATATCCCGTCATCAGGGAAGAAATTCTGAAGAAACTATAAGGACCAATAGGAATCGTGCGACCTAGGAAAACCCTAGGGACTAGAAAAAAAAAAGGGTTTGCAACACTACAAAGAATCATTCGAAAGGAAGCTCAAACGAAGAACAACGTATTCTTTAAAAAAAAAAAAAAAAAAGAAGAAAAAATGGCTAATTACACGTGCTTAACAAAAATTTATGATTATAACACATACTACTATAAAATTACCAAAGTACTGTGCGTACAATGCGCACATTTCTCGGAGATGGACGAGGAGAAAATCGAACACACACATCTGATCGCAACAGAAAATAAGAGGAACTATCGGATATGCCACCGCTGTCGCAGGACCTTGTATATTGCGAGACCGGCGAAAGAATGTGCATTATGCACTCTCCTAATCCCGCAGATCCTACCAAGCATAAAGGAGATATTAATAAAAACTGGAGCAAGCTACCCCGTAATAAGGGAGATGATATTAGAGGATCTCCAATGGTCAATATACTTTTCTATCCTTATTTAATCTTCTAGTACCATTATTACACACTATTATTAATTTTACAGATATACCTAGAAAAGGAAGAAATTATTATATATCCAAAATTGTAAATACGTTCCATTATATATCATTATTTTTTTATTATATTATCTTTCTAACACACTACACTTACAAATACACACACACACACACAAACACATTGTAATAAATACTTACACGTAGTTTTAAGCATTTTTATACAAATATACGTTCATAACCCTTATAAAAGAGGACAAATTCATTACCCAGAATATAAAATTGCGAAATAAATTACAAAAGCAGATTCAAAATTCGCGCCAACGAATATTTCAACCGCGCTTGCATCTAACTTCAGATCTCACTATCAAACCGCGTTGCGTCAAACTTCAACATACAACTTTGAAACATGCCGAAACGGTCAGGAACACGACACGCGAAAAAACAAAAGAATAAACAGCAACTGGAACATATATTCAATGAGATGATCCCAGTACCACCGCTGATTACCCCGCTCCCGACATCTCCAGAGGAAATGGTAAAACCCTCCTAAAACATTCCTTTCTTTCCAAACTGACAAAAAAACACAAACCCCTTAAAGATACCACCTCCTGTTTCCCCGGAACCTCTATCAACAACACCGGAGTTCAAGATCCCGGAGATTCCTCCAAGAAGGCGAAAGAAAAAGGATGTTGGAGATTACCAAGGACTAATCCTAATTGACATTCCCCCACCAGACTGGGAGGCATACAAGGCCCTGCCAGAGTCAGACCCTCGGCAATGGGTATGGAAGATATTACGAAGAGCTGGAACGGGAGCGGCAGAGAAATATGTACCGGCAAGGAAAGGAGGAAAATAAAAACAAATGTATATATATAATATTGTAATAATAATAAATAAATATAACATTGTCTCAATCTTTCGAGGACGAAAGATCACTTAGGGGGGAGGTGTAACGTCCCACGCGGACTCGAACCCGGCGTTACCGACCGCCGATAAAACAGCGCTACTTAACCTATGTACAGCTAACCTAGTAATTAAGCGAATAATAATGAAACAAATGTTAGAATAAGATTAGAAATAAATAAACATAAACATTGACAAAGATCTAGACTAAAAATATAAAGCGATAAACAAACAAATTGTTAATGAAGGAAATAATATGACACGCATGCGCCAGTCCGCCAAGGCTGGGGTATAAAAGGGAGTGCACGAAGCACGGTGATCACTTCTTCTACTCTGCCAACAGAAGCGAGCTCGCCCCGGAGACGGAAGCGGCCGCTCTAGCAGCAGACATAGCAAGAGATCGAGCTCGCCCCGGAGACGGAAGCGGCCGTTCCTAAAGCTATCATTGCCAAGAGTACGAGCTCGCCCCGGAGACGGAAGCGGCCGTACACTGCAATACGAGAAGTCACTAGTAGAACGAAAATCTGCCAAAAGTAACGAGCTCGCCCCGGAGACGGAAGCGGCCGTTCTTACAGCAGACATAGCTAAGAGATCGAGCTCGCCCCGGAGACGGAAGCGGCAGTTCCTGAAGCTATCGTTGCCAAGAGTAGGAGCTCGCCCCGGAGACGGAAGCGGCATTACACTGCGACGCAAATAACCTGTACATAATTCAACCACATATATATATAAATATATGCATATAGATAAGATACAAAACCTGTAATCATAGCTGTAGTTACTATTAATTTGTTACTATCACTACTGAATAAACGAACCATTGTTAAAGTTAAGTTGGATTTTACTCCTTTGCTCTGCAATAACGAAATCCCACCTATCCTTTACTCGAGGGGACGCCGCTCTCCTCTCGAGAATCTGTGGCGATCAGTTGTCCCTGGCAATCGGATGTTACAGTTGGATGAATTAGAGGATTGTGTTCTTCCAACTCTTCTAATACTTTATTAGACACGTAGTATATTTATTGTATTATGGGTCGTACAGAAATGACAAAGAGTACGCGCGCTGACTTATGTGAATCGACTGACGCCTTGAGGCGGAGGTCCTGTCCTTTTATTCCCTGTTGGAACAAGGGATTCGGCGTGGCCCACGTGACCAGGAAAACTAGGGGGTTCTTGGCTTTTCCTGGAAAGGAGGAAACACGTGCAGGCCACCTTACACCAACCGGCTGCTGCACATGCTTAACTCCAGGGGCACGTTAAAGCGTGAATCGGTCGGCGTCGCATGACAACTGCATTCGGGTAAGACGATAGGTGCTACCCGATGACCGCGTTCGGGTAGTTCGAACAGTGTCACATAACACCCCCCGACCTAGACAAAACCCAGTCGTTTTTTTAATTAAGAATGGGTTTTATTATGTATCGCCGACTGTGGTGAAGTAGCGCTTAGGTTTGTATGAAACGCGGGAAGGAGTAACATTGTACCAAATACTATCTTTGAAATATCGCCGATAAAATTAAATACACCTCTTTTATTTCTAAAGGGCTCGCTTAATCCTAAGCTATGGAAAAGCGTTTGTTCCCTCGATTTTAACTCTAAGAATCTATTACGTAACGTTCTCACGAGTGGCAGGTTAACTTGGAGATTTTCGGCTTCCGCATTCATTTTCTGTATCCCGTAAAATATTGCTTCTGACGTCAGTGTTATCTCATTCAGGTTATGGCAGATAACGGCTTTCCATTCCTTGTGATACATCCTGGTTTCCCCCATGTCGTCGAAATAGAGGTTTGGTAGTTCATCAAACTGGATCATCTCGTAGTTACCTGCACAGCTCCCGATAGGCATTCTAGATACTAGAGTTATCCTGAAAAATACTTGTTGATACATTAGCGTACTTAAGTCGGTTCAAATGAACGACCTCATCTTTGTTTTTTTGTCGGATTTTCGCATTTACATCGTTGATTATTTCTAAGATTTCGTATGGTCCGTTGTATGGGAAGTGAAGAGCACTCTTTTTATTCCTGTCTTCGCTCTTGATCCAGACGTAATCTCCCATTTGAAGGTTTTGACCTTTTACCGTCTTGTCGTATCTGTTTTTAGTCGTTTCTTTGGCCTTGTTTATTGCACTTCTTGCCTTCTCCCAAAGGTTCTGAAGAATTTCGTTTAGTTCCTCCAGATATTCGTTGTAGGTGATTCCTGTTGGTATTGTGTATTGACTGAGGTAGTTTGGTGTTCTTCCAAACACCAATTCGTGCGGTGTATACCCTGTAGATGTGTGTTCTGTTGAATTGTAGACCATTACTCCGAAAGGTAGGATGTCGTCCCAGTTTTCTTCGTTCATGTCAATTTGATTCTTCAGGTATTCTTTTATGACTGCGTGGCTGCGTTCTAGGCTTCCATTACTTTCCGGATGAAACGCTGTAGTTTCTATCTTCCAAATATCAAATAATTCACAAAGTTCTTTCATGACATTTGATGTAAAGTTGTTACCTCGGTCAGACAGTATTACTTTTGGTATGCCGAACATGGAGAAATAGGAACTCGCTAGAATTTTTATTATTGTTTTCGCGGTCTGGTCTTTTAGCGGATATGCCTGTATAAATTTTGTTAATTGGTCTTGCAACGTTAATATATATTTATTGCCTTTAGTTGACTCTTGTAATGGTCCAACGATGTCGATAGCAATCTTGTCGTTGAACCCTTTTGGTGTATCGGTGATTTTCATGGGTACTTTCCTTGGATGTCGATCGATCTTCCGTTGTTGACACCCTGTGCATTCTAACACGTACTTCCTAATATCCTGGTAACAGTTGTCCCAATAATACCTACTTAGAATCTTCGCAGTGGTCTTTTGGGCGCCCAGATGTCCTCCAGCCAAACTCTCGTGGTTCTCTTCCAGTATTTTCTGTTTCTCATCTACGGTTTCAGGTGTAAGGTATGGATGTGTATTCAGTTCCACTTCAATTAGGGGATCGTTGAACCACTTCGTTAGTGTTTCCTTTATCTCCTTCCTTGTAATTGACGCTAGACTTTCGAGCTTGATGTAATCAATACCTATTCTATTGATTCCTTCAGCGACAAGGATGTTTAACAATTCTTCTAGTAGCCTGTTCAGGGAATCCTTATCGAACCTTGTTGCTTCAGCGCACACGGCTATGGGTTTCTTGCTGTCCTCTGCATCCTCGACTACGTGCAGTTGTAAGTTATTTCCCCTCCTAAAATGTACTGGAAACGAATCTGCGGAGGGTTCGCTTACGAATTTTAAGTGTTTCCTCCAACCTGGTTTATTTATTTGCGTGATTAAAACTGGGTTACGACTTAGAGCGTCTGCGTTACAATTCAGACTACCCTTCTTATACTGTATCTCGTACTCGTATTCTTCCAGAGCTATTCGCCATCTCATTAGCCGCGAATTTGGATCCTTTAGGTTAAATAACCATTTTAACGGTTGGTGATCAGTTAAAATTATAAATTTCTTACCATACAGATACGGGCGGAAGTGTTTCACGCCCCACACTATTGCGAGGAGCTCTTTCTCGGTGGTGCTGTAGTTGCGTTCTGCTGAGTTTAGAGTCCTGCTGGCGTATGCTATTGGTCGTTCTTGTGTTCCGTCCTTTTGTGCTAATATGGCTCCCAGTGCATCATTGCTTGCGTCGGTTGCTAGAATAAATTCTTGATTCATATCTGGAAACTTTAAGACGTTATCGCTGCAGAGCTCTTCTCTTAAAATAGTAAAACTTTTATCTTCTTTGGTGCTCCATTGAAATTCTCGGTCTTTCTTTAGTAGCTCGGTCAATGGTTTCGCTTTGGAACTAAAGTTCTTGATGAAACGTCTGTAATAGCCTGCAAGCCCTAGAAATTGTTTAACGTTTTTTACATTCTTGGGTGTTGGAAATTCGTTAACGGCTCTAATTTTTTCTGGATTCGGTTTGACTCCGTGTTCCGTTATTATGTGTCCCAGGTATGCGAGTTCTGGCTTTAGATACTCGCACTTGTCTGGTTGCAACTTTAACCCAGTTTCTCTTAATCGTTCAAATAGTATAACCAGTTTCTCATTGTGCTGTTTAAGCGTTTCCCCGAATACAACAATGTCATCCAAATAGACAAAGCATATATTACCAATCAGTCCTCTTAGAGCTTTATCCATCACTCTTTGGAACGTAGCCGGTGCATTTTTTAATCCGAACGGCATCCTATTGTACTCGAAGTGTCCTCGAGGCGTCGAAAATGCCGTCTTCTCCTTGTCTTGTTCGGCCATTGATATCTGATGAAATCCGCTGGCAAGATCGAATGCGCTGAAATACCTAGCTCGGCCTAACTGGTCTAAAATCTCTTCGACGTTTGGAAGGGGGTATGCATCGTGGGGTGTTTTCTGGTTTAACTGCCTAAAGTCGACAACAACTCTCCATTTCTTCTTACCGCTTGCGTCAGCTTTCTTCGGCACTACCCATTGTATGGGGATTGGGATTCGCGAATTATGCCCTTCTCCAGCATCTCCATCACCTGACGAGAGATTTCTTCCTGATGTGTAGGTGGGTAACGGAACTGTTTTACGTATACGGGTTGGTCGTCGGTTGTTTCAATTCGATGTTTCGTTAGATTTGTCTCTGGTAGTCCGTCTCCTGGTAGGACAAAGATATCTTGGTGCTGATCGATGATTTCCCAAAGTGTATCATGATCCTGCTTCTTTTGTATGTGCTGGAGTCTAGTATTTTCTTCTAAAAGTTGGCTTCGCTCTTTCGAATACGACAGTTCCGTTTGCTCCTTTGCTTGAATGCGAAAAATGATCTTCCTCGCGGGTGCATCAATTATCGCGTTTTCTTTAAGTAAAAACGGCATTCCGATTATGCCGTCTTCCTCTATAGGAAATGAATCTGGTACGATTGCGAAGGGGTGTCGATTTTCATAAATATCGATTCCCGCTTCTCTTCCTGAAACGATCGGGTCACCTGATATCCCGATTATTTCCAACTTGTTCTTACGTGTCGGTAATCCTTTTGCTGCTGTTTCCTTAATTATATTTATTGAAGCTCCGGTGTCGATGAGGAAGCTTCCTGTTCGTCTTCCCATTCGTAAGTCAATGACTGCTCCCTCGGATTCTGGTTTTGTGCTGAGTCTAAATACTTTAGGTTGGGCGGTTTGGGTGGCCCTGTGCTCTGAAAATTTTGACGCGGCTTTGGGCAGTTACGTGCCAAGTGCCCCGTTCCCTGACAATTATAACATTTAAATTCGGGTGATGTTAATCGTTCTCTCCGGGCTACAGGTTGCTGTGGCTTTGGAGTATGTGTGGGAGGATTATGAATTTCTGTTCTACGATTAAACCCTAAATTCCGATACATTTCTCTTTCTATCTGCGCTTCATTTTCGACTTCTATAGCTATTTCCTGGGCTTCTCGTAGTGTCTCCGGACGTTGAGCTTTTACCTGAAGTCGGATATCCGGGTCTATGTTTCTAATGAACTGAACAGCTGCGTTTTCGTCGTCATGCTCTATAAGAACAGCTTTTTTGTTTTCGGAGTACCTGTTATTATTCGTGACAGCTCGGCGCACGTCTTGGTGCAGGAGGTTAAACCTTTTTACGTATTTAATCATAGGTTCTCGGTACTGTCGGCATTGTTGTCTTTCTAGGACAGCTAGATCGTATCCTTTTACCCTACCGAACTCTCGTCTTAGCGCGTGTGACAATTCTGAAACGGTACGCGTTGGGTATCCATCTATCGCCAGCTTTGCTTGTCGAACAATTCTTTTTGCAATTATCAGTTGGACAAAAAGATTTTCCGGAGGTTTTATCGTTTCGTATAGACTAACAATTTCCTTTAAAAATGTCTCTACCGCCATATTCGTGCCATCGAACTCCGATATTACTTCTAAATTGTCGCGTATCTTTCGCGTCATGCTGGCAGACGAGGTCACGTACCTCGATACGGTGGACTCGTCGTCGCTCGAATTTTCTGGCGTTTCTAGACGCGGTGGTGCCAATGGTTCTTTGGGGTTTCTCCGCACTTGCACACCGGACGAACTCGCTTCTTTAAAGTTGGGTCTTTCGCGTTCTAATTCTTCTAACCGTGCTCTTAATGCTTCAATGATCTCGTCGCGATCGTCTTTAGCGGAATTCTCGGCTTTGAATGACATTTTTGTGACCTTAGAAGCTAACTCTTGATCTGTGCTATCTTCGGTGACGGAAATCTCAGTTACTTCCTCGGAAGTATTACTCGAACTCAAATGGACAGTCGATTCACGATAGGACGAAAGGAACATGCCACTCTCTACTTACAGCAGTATGACCCTCTTGTCTATCCGATGTATTGTCTGGTGCGTGCCTCTTTGGCTTCGTGCCGGTAGTCCTTCTCGATCAAGGCGGTCCGTAGCGCTTGTCTTCTCTGTAGTATCCCACCGCTGCCACCAATTTTTCTTTGTTATGGGTTGGATGAATTAGAGGATTGTGTTCTTCCAACTCTTCTAATACTTTATTAGACACGTAGTATATTTATTGTATTATGGGTCGTACAGAAATGACAAAGAGTACGCGCGCTGACTTATGTGAATCGACTGACGCCTTGAGGCGGAGGTCCTGTCCTTTTATTCCCTGTTGGAACAAGGGATTCGGCGTGGCCCACGTGACCAGGAAAACTAGGGGGTCCTGGCTTTTCCTGGAAAGGAGGAAACACGTGCAGGCCACCTTACACCAACCGGCTGCTGCACATGCTTAACTCCAGGGGCACGTTAAAGCGTGAATCGGTCGGCGTCGCATGACAACTGCATTCGGGTAAGACGATAGGTGCTACCCGATGACCGCGTTCGGGTAGTTCGAACAGTGTCACATAACAGCTTGGTCAAATCGCTCTATCCCACTCGATCTCGTGTTTCGTTCGATCTCTTCGTCGCGCGGTGTGACAATGTATGTGGCAACTTCAGCCAATAACCAAAATACGTGTGCCCCGTCTTTAAAAATCGTCACAGCAGCGGACTGCACAGCCCGAGACAGTCTGCCACGAGTTTTCTTTTCGCCGGGTAATACAGTAATGCCTCGTTAGAATCACGACGATCGGGGCTGGCAGCGTGATACTAACGCGATGCGGACACCATTCGTAGCCGACGACAACTTCGTGTCGACTCTTTTGTTCTCTCGCACGTTCTCGGATTCTCTCACTCTCGACTGAAGGATTCCAAGAAATGGTGGGGATAGTGAGCGTGATTATAACGCATGGTAAAAACGTGACACTAACGACGAATTACTGTAGTAGTAATCTCGTCCCAGTAATTAACAGTAATCGGCCCCTTTCGCGGCCACCAATTTTTATAACGTAGGAACAACACGTTCCGTGAAAAATAAATTCAGTGATCAGTGTTAGTAGCCGTGCAATGAAGTGAATATTCGGTACATTGACCCTGCGATCAGCTGACAAGGGGACCACGCGGTAGTGGACATCGCTTTTGGAACGACACTATATGGAGGTCGTAGTACTCATGTAGTATGAAAATACCATTTCAGCTTTTAGGCTAGTGGGCCTTCGTTTTCGAGATATTTTGATTTAAAGTTTTGAACGTATCTAGTAATCCAGATACATAACACATATACCCAAGAAGGTTTCGTGGCTACAATGGTAGGGCGTCAGATTGTCATGCGGGAGGTCCGGGGTTCAATTCCCCTGCAACCCGAAACTTTTTCTTTTTTTTTTCACAATTTTTTCCCTGGAAATATATTTTATGAATATTACGTATTATATAGTGCCGTTACATATTACTCTACGCAAATTTTAAGGTTGAAAATGCATTTATAACATAACATATTATTCTAATCACCTCTTTCACCGGTGCTTTCATATTCTTGTACTGCGAAAATATTTCATTCCGGTCAGAAGTAACGGTTATCCCACTTTACCTGCTCGACAATCGCAGGCGTCGAAAGTTACGGAATGAAATATTTTCGCAGTACAAGAATATGAAAGTACCGGTGAAAGAGGTGATTAGAATAATATGTTATGTTATAAATGCATTTTCAACCTTAAAATTTGCGTAGAGTAATATGTAACGGCACTATATAAATCGTAATATTCATAAAATATATTTCCAGGGAAAAAATTGTCAAAAAAAAAAAAAAAAGTTTCGGGTTGCAGGGGAATTGAACCCCGAACCTCCCGCATGACAATCTGACGCGCTACCATTGTAGCCACGAAACCTTCTTGGGTATATTTGTTATGTATCTGGATTACTAGATACGTTCAAAACTTTAAATCAAAATATCTCGAAAACGAAGGCCCACTAGCCTAAAAGCTGAAATGGTATTTTCATACTACATGAGTACTACGACCTCCATATAGTGTCGTTCCAAAAGCGATGTCCACTACCGCGTGGTCCCCTTGTGAGCACTGGACGCCGATGACCACGATCGGTACAGTGGCCTAGTGACACAGGTTTCCGAAAAGGGAAGGAAAGCAAGGAAAGGAATGTCCGAAAGGGTGAGTTTTCTTTAATTTATTGGTGATTATTAGGTGTGAAAATAAATTCTTTCCGATTTTAGGGTACAATAACAGTTCGATTTAAAAAATATGAAAACAACTCGATCATCGCAATAATTTCCATTATTGTTCATTACCTTTTGCCATTTTTCTGGCAGCTTCTGAATACCACCGCGATAGAAATTCCAGTCGGAAAGAATTTATTCATACACCTAATATTATTTTTTAAATTTAGTTGTGTTGGCCGTTCTTAAACTACGGATTTTTACCTCAATAACGAATTACGATCACTTGTCGTACATTTTCTGTTACGTTAGCTTTTCGTTTATGCCTTATTTAAAAACGAAATTTACGTACTTCTTGTCCTCTCACTTCAAATTATTCTTATTTAAGATTCTGCTTTAAAAAAAAAATGTGTAACGCGGTTTCCTTCGATGCATGCCGACTTGCTTGTTCGTACGTTCGTAGCACAAGCGCGGTCGCCTACCTCGTAGCCAACGCTACCGCGGGAACTCAGGCGGAAGGCGCGCGCTCTGATTGGTCGGGGTTTTTGCTTAATATCTCCTTAACGAAGCTTCGGACAATATTTTCGCTAAGGAAAAAGTTGTTTCATATCACCCCCTGAGTCACCCCTTTCAAGGAAACGCGACATTTTTGGGACACCCTGTATTCATCATTCATCTCATTTTACATTACACTTTACAGTTACACACTACACACACACACAGAATGTAATAAATACTCACACTTTCATCTATCATTTTAATAAATATATTTTTTTATAAAACAAGCGAAAATGCCCATAACCTATAAACTAAGGGGAAAAAAATAGACTAACAAGGGGACACTAAGGTCGAGGGGAAACGGATTTTCCTGAACCTTGCAGTATTTGAAGATGTCGCCTCCGAAGTTAATTTGGCAAAGCAGTAGGACGCGCTTTTCAAGATTTTCCGAGAAAATTGCATTTGAAAATCGAATTATTTTCGCAATTAGCTTTCTTCGAGTTTCAGTTTATTTTTTTTTTACTTACATGCTAGTATGACACGAGCCAGGGTGATATTCATCATAAAAGCATGGAAAACAATAATTTTTGCGGCACCTAGCACACACTATAAACGATTTTCAAATGCAATTTTCTCGGAAAATCTTGAGAAGCGCGCCCTACTGCTTTGCCAAATTAACTTCGGAGGCGACATCTTCAAATACTGCAAGGTTCAGGAAAATCCGTTTCCCGTCGACCTTAGTGTCCCCTTGTAAGTAGCAGACGAATATAATTGCGTAGGCAACATAGTTGCGAGAAAATTCTTTGTAAAATCCGCTAGAGGGCGCCAAAAGAATCGTTCTGTTTCACGCCTGCGACACACTTCATTTCATTGCTACTAAAATGCCGAAACGCTCAGGCTCGCGCAAATTAAAAGCAAAGAAAGGTAGAAACGAGTTAGAGGAAATATTTGCGGAGATGATCCCTATTCCCGCATTAATTGCTCCACTCCCGAAATCTCCACAAAAATTGGTAATGTATTAATAGCTTCCCCTTTTATATCAAAACCTAACAAAATCATTCCTATAAAGACACCACCTCACACTCCTCCGGATTCTCTTCCGACGACTCCGGAATATCCAACCACTCCAGACTTTGTTCTTCCGAGCACCCCGGAGTTTAAAATCTCGGAAGTTCCACCAAGGAGATGGCCGGAATTAATCCCGATCCAGATACCAGATCCGGACTGGGAAACATACAGGGCTTTGCCCAAGGAAGACCCGCGACGGCGAATATGGAGGCTGTAAGGTCTATTTGGTACGGGAGCCGCAAACCCACACAGACCCAAATAATCATAAATATATATAAAAAATATAATAAACGTTTTTATATATATATCGGCCATTCTGTTCCCCACCTCCGATTCAAGTCTCTCGAGGACGAGAGATCCCCCAGGGGGGAGGTGTAACGTCCCACGGGGACTCAAACCGTTAGAAACCGACTGTCGGTAAAACAGAACCGATCCGCATTACAATATAACCGTATTCTATTACCACGCAAACGCATTGTACAGACTTTTGTACATAATTTATAATTGAAGCAAATATTAGAGAAACAATTATTATGGGAACATTAGGAATAATTAATTATAGATACTGACAAAAAACATAGAACAAAATAATATGTAATAAGCAAACAAACACGAAATAACAAATAGCGACTCACTGCGCATGCGCCAGCCCGCCAATTCTCGAGTATAAAAGGAGGTATATTCGCTCATTCGAATACGTTCTTGCGACCAACGAATGTTAGTGCCTGGAGGCAGCTTAAGTACTATCCAGCAGAATTTCAGCACGCTCCGGAAACGGTAGCGACTGGTTCTCAGTGGTAAAAAGGTACTGGTGCTCCTCTTTGGACCTATCATTTGAAGGTTGAGAAATTTGTCTTCACGGAGGTTTCAAGCGTTGCTCCTATTAGTAGGTAGCAGCTTAACCGCTTAGCGAAGGCAAGGTCTACAGAACCCTAGAATAAAACTCTGCCAAAAGAATTGGGACCCGCTCCGGAAACGGCAGCAGACCAATCTTACCGCAGAAGCATATATCTCAATACATATATTATACATATTAATTAGCGTATTAAACACAAAAACCCATAAAAAACCAAAAAGAGCATATATAATCGTAGACTGTAAGTAATATTAATTCATTGTTATTATTAGAGCAAACGTTATTAAATAAATAAGTATTGTTAAGTTTAAGAAGCCTTAGATCTCAATCTTTTACTGTAGAATAGAACCCCCACCTATCCTATACTTGAGGGGACGCCGCTCTCCCCTCAGGGACCTCGACGCTCAGTTGTCCCCGGACACGCGTTACACGCACACCTTCAGCCAAAAGAAACTAGTGTATGTTTCGTTCGTCGATATATATGCGTTACACGCACACCTTCAGCCAAAAGAAACTAGTGTATGTTTCGTTCGTCGATTATAACCTACCAAGTGTCATCGCTTTATAACCTACCAAGTGTCAATTCATCATAACCTGCCAAGTGTCAAATAAGGTAAGTTGTCCAAATTTGAAATGTCACGAGTTTTTACACTACATGGGAGACTGAATTAATTGTCTCAATTAACAAGGTGGGTCGCCAAAATTTTTTAATAGATTTTTTATGTAGAGTCGCAGACTTGGAAGTTGTCCGGAGAAGGTTCGAGAGAGAAGCATCTTCTTTCGCATAAATTTCTGGAAATTTGTACCATGCATGTACAAAATAAATATTGTAGTAACAAAAAATTGCATTGCATCTTGCATTTAAATTGCCAGATATTTATTTGTATACCAGCAATTTAGAGTTTTTATGTAAAGCTTATTATATATATTATAGAAATCAACGGGACGCACAGGACTTGGATATAAAATTGAAGGGGACGCACAGGCTTGGAGGTTGTCCGGAGAAGATTAGATAGATAGACAGAGCATCTTGTTTCGCACAAGTTTCTGGAAATTTTTCAAATAAGGTAAATCTACAAAATTTGTCAAACGACGTAGCATTAAAAATTATTAAGAAAATAGATTATGGTGGACTGCTTGCAAAGTAGAGAAAGTCACATTAGTGAAGAAAGTACGCTGAAAACCTCCCTATGGTTGAAATTTAGTCTAGCAACTTTCACACCTCCTAACCTAACCAATCGAACTTGCACCCCTCCCAAAATAACCGGCCATCCGAGCGTAGAAGCAAGTGCGAAATAAAAGTAACGGTGCGCTTCTCGATACCGCAGATGTACCTACCTAAGTAGCATTTCTGACGGAAAAGAATTGTCCAGCCTGGGTCTGCGTAGACCTTTGGCAGGTAGATATCTATTTCAGCAGGCACTGCCACCCGTGGGGCCAACAAGACCGACCCCGGTCCTTGCTATTCCAGAGGTTTTTTTCAAGTGAAAATCAGCAAATTTGCAAGCGCACTATCTCAAAAACCAGTGGAAATCAAGTGTATACATTAAAGCTTATTGAATTCGGCTTGGAACGCACTATCAACTCAGGACTTCAGAAAAGTTAGTGCCATTTGAAGAACCGAACTTGACCATCGTATCTTTTAAAATAATAATCGAAAAAAAATCCGTCGCGGCTAATTAAGCAGCCCCATCGTACCATTAATTTACATATTTTTTTTAATTTTTTATCCCCAATACTTTAGGAGATATTCAGCTGTCCAGTCTTCCCGCGGACACCCTGTATATATATACAGGGTGTCCCAAAAATGTCGCGTTTCCTTGAAAGGGGTGACTCAGGGGGTGATTTGAAACAACTTTTTCCTTAGCGAAAATATTGTCCGAAGCTTCGTTAAGGAGATATTAAGCAAAAACCCCGACCAATCAGAGCGCGCGCCTTCCGCCTGAGTTCCCGCGGTAGTGTTGGCTACGAGGTAGGCGACCGCGCTTGTGCTACGAACGTACGAACAAGCAAGTCGGCATGCATCGAAGGAAACCGCGTTACACATTTTTTTTTAAAGCAGAATCTTAAATAAGAATAATTTGAAGTGAGAGGACAAGAAGTACGTAAATTTCGTTTTTAAATAAGGCATAAACGAAAAGCTAACGTAACAGAAAATGTACGACAAGTGATCGTAATTCGTTATTGAGGTAAAAATCCGTAGTTTAAAAACGGCCAACACAACTAAATTTAAAAAATAATATTAGGTGTATGAATAAATTCTTTCCGACTGGAATTTCTATCGCGGTGGTATTCAGAAGCCGCCAGAAAAATGGCAAAAGGTAATGAACAATAATGGAAATTATTGCGATGATCGAGTTGTTTTCATATTTTTTAAATCGAACTGTTATTGTACCCTAAAATCGGAAAGAATTTATTTTCACACCTAATAATCACCAATAAATTAAAGAAAACTCACCCTTTAGGACATTCCTTTCCTTGCTTTCCTTCCCTTTTCGGAAACCTGTGTCACTAGGCCACTGTACCGATCCTGGTCATCGGCTCCAGTGCTCAGCTGATCGCAGGGTCAATGTACCGAATATTCACTTCATTGCACGGCTACTAACACTGATCACTGAATTTATTTTTCACGGAACGTGTTGTTCCTACGTTATAAAAATTGGTGGCCGCGAAAGGGGCCGATTACTGTTAATTACTGGGACGAGATTACTACTACAGTAATTCGTCGTTAGTGTCACGTTTTTACCATGCGTTATAATCACGCTCACTATCCTCACCATTTCTTGGAATCCTTCAGTCGAGAGTGAGAGAATCCGAGAACGTGCGAGAGAACAAAAGAGTCGACACGAAGTTGTCGTCGGCTACGAATGGTGTCCGCATCGCGTTAGTATCACGCTGCCAGCCCCGATCGTCGTGATTCTAACGAGGCATTACTGTATTACCCGGCGAAAAGAAAACTCGTGGCAGACTGTCTCGGGCTGTGCAGTCCGCTGCTGTGCAGCGATCAGATACGGATCCGACCGACGATCGTCAAAACAAAAGCGTAGGCTACGCTTGGTCAAATCGCTCTATCCCACTCGATCTCGTGTTTCGTTCGATCTCTTCGTCGCGCGGCGTGACAATGTATGTGGCAACTTCAGCCAACAACCAAAATACGTGTGCCCCGACTTTAAATGTGTGCCCAAATAGGTGACTCGACCAATCGTCACAGCAGCGGACTGCACAGCCCGAGACAGTCTGCCACGAGTTTTCTTTTCGCCGGGTAATAGTAGTAATCTCGTCCCAGTAATTAACAGTAATCGGCCCCTTTCGCAGCCACCAATTTTTATAACGTAGGAACAACACGTTCCGTGAAAAATAAATTCAGTGATCAGTGTTAGTAGCCGTGCAGTGAAGTGAATATTCGGTACATTAACCCGGACGCAGTGTGATCAGCTGAGCACTGGGCGCTACCCAACCATAAATCTTTTCGTCCACCGATAACCAGGATCGGTACAGTGACCCAGTGACACAGGTTTCCGGAAAGGGAAGGAAAGCAAGGAAAGGAATGTCCGAAAGGGTGAGTTTTCTTTAATTTATTGGTGATTATTAGGTGTGAAAATAAATTCTTTCCGATTTTAGGGTACAATAACAGTTCGATTTAAAAAATATGAAAACAACTCGATCATCGCAATAATTTCCATTATTGTTCATTACCTTTTGCCATTTTTCTGGCAGCTTCTGAATGCCACCGCGATAGAAATTCCAGTCGGAAAGAATTTATTCATACACCTAATATTATTTTTTAAATTTAGTTGTGTTGGCCGTTCTTAAACTACGGATTTTTACCTCAATAACGAATTACGATCACTTGTCGTGCATTTTCTGTTACGTTAGCTTTTCGTTTATGCCTTATTTAAAAATGAAATTTACGTACTTCTTGTCCTCTCACTTCAAATTATTCTTATTTAAGATTCTGCTTTAAAAAAAAAATGTGTAACGCGGTTTCCTTCGATGCATGCCGACTTGCTTATTCGTACGTTCGTAGCACAAGCGCGGTCGCCTACCTCGTAGCCACCGCTACCGCGGGAACTCAGGCGGAAGGCGCGCGCTCTGATTGGTCGGGGTTTTTGCTTAATATCTCCTTAACGAAGCTTCGGACAATATTTTCGCTAAGGAAAATGTTGTTTCAAATCACCCCCTGAGTCACCCCTTTCAAGGAAACGCGACATTTTTGGGACACCCTGTATTATTGTACTATATAGTGTACTAGAAATATAAATAAAAATATAATTCGTCATGTCTATAATTAATAATAGTATTATTAATATCTTACCACTCAGTTTCCATAATATGGAAATTATCATTAAAGGCGAATGGTTAGCAGACGACCATATTGAATATTTTCATAAATTATTACAAGCTCACTCTAATTATAAACCACGCGAGACGTGGAGAGTTCAATTTCCTGATACAATTCAACCAGTTCCTGAAAATAAGGATCACATACAGATTTTGCACAAATGCGATAATTTTGAAACCAATGCAGGAGGGCATTGGATTTGTAGCTTTTATAAATATGATGAAAGAAGAGTTTATATTTATGATTCTATTAATTCCTGCAAGTTGCATCGTCATCATAAGATTTATCTTGAGAAGTTATACCCTCTTTTGACCAAACACGACGGTACAATTGACGAAAAATGTATTGAATTTCCACATGTACAAGCTCAACCTAACGGTCGGGATTGTGGAGTTTTTGCGATTGCATTTGCAGTCTCGTTATTATTTAATATATTACCAGTCAAAGTAACGTACGCTCATGCGTTGATGCGCCAACATTTGATCCAAATGTTTCAATCTAATCGTATAGAACATTTTCCATGCATTCAGGATCAACATTTAACACGTTGTGTGCACGAATATGAATCTGCAATTGGTAGTACAATTAATAAAAATCCCTCTTGTGGAAATGATCCTCCATTTCAAATCGGTAAAAATTACATTACTAACGAAACAGATAATAAAATATCCCCAGTTCAAAATGTAGTACTTAGTGACAAAGAAGTCACCATATATGCAAAAAATATAATTCAGACAAATCCACCATTGGTTTCGAAGTCAAAAATCAGCAATGTATACCTACCAAGTAATAGGGCAGTGAGCGCAATGTTCTTCAAGGTCGAAGAATTAATCTTGCTCGGTTTGTTTTAGAAGGTTTGGATTTATATTTAATGAATTTCTGGCCAACTGGAGTTGGCGTCTAAAGTTCAGATAATCTCGACGTAACAGGTAAACGTCTAAGACAAGAATACGAAATCAATCGCACAAAGAGAGATCGGCTCGAAGCCCGAGGCCGATAACGCTCACTCGCGATAAGCAAAGCGAAAAGCGAAACGCGTATTTACGCTAGAGTTGCGGGATCAAGAAGGCGGGATCCGGAAACCGATACCTCGCGGATCGCCGATAAGGACCGGTACCCCGTGCCCCGCCGCGCCCGCGGCCCGAGCTACTCGGTCCACCCGAACCACGGGAACGAGAAGAGCGACCGGGCCGATCACCTATTGGCCACGCAAGCGCGCCCAAATACAAACGAATTACAATATGTACATCTTACAAACTAACACGCAGTATAGAAAATATGTACAAGCAAAACAAACCATTAGAGTAACTATACAATTAAAAGGAAGGGTCCAATCATTTCTCGCTATCGCGAACATGCCGCCCGCTTCGTCCGAGAGTACGACGACGAAATGAAACCATTATCGAGCGACGTCACCCGCAATCGGGCGAATCTTTGGCGAGAAGCCGGATGCCAAGCCGTGGCAGTACAAGTGCGCAGTGGGATCGATTCTCCAATCGATCAGCGGCAGGACCCACAAGACGGGCGCGCCGCCCACCATAACGGATGCATTATTACGCGTTAGAAAGGAAAAATTAAAATTGAATTACGCGAACATTGTAATAGAAACTTAAGACTAATGGAAGTCCCCGCCGCCCGCCGTGACGACGGGGCGATCGGGGCGCGTTAAGGCGCATGGGCCACCGAAGTGGAGTTTCCCTTGACGGTGGTTAGAGATACATCAGACGTCCAATCTGGTAAAGGGCACAGCGTGCCGATGGAACGTGTTGATGTCCTCGATGCGGTCTGGACCTTGACAACCCGAACCAGATCATCCTTTCGCGGGTAAACCTCCAGGATTCGGCAAGGGCCCACTTTGTCGGTGGCTGGAGCTCGTCTTTCACAAGGACAAGAGACCCGACCTTCCAGTTCTGCTGGCGCCTTCTCCACTTTGGTAGCTGTTGGAGCTGGTGGAGGTACTCTTTGGTCCACCTACGCCAAAAATGGTCCCGCAAATTAGATAAAAGTTTCCAACGCGACAGTCCGTGGACAGAGACGTCCGCGAAACTGGGTTCTGGGACGGACACTATTGCTTCACCGACCAGAAAGTGACCCGGAGTCAACGTAGAAAGATCCAAGGGATCATCAGACAAAGCGGTGAGTGGCCTTGAATTTAGGCACGCCTCAATTTGACACATGAGGGTGGTAAGCTCCTCAAATGTCAATGTGTGGTCACCGACAACCCGGCGAAGGTGATACTTGGCCGATTTTACGGCGGCCTCCCACAGCCCACCAAAGTGAGGCGAGTACGGGGGTATGAACATCCACTTCGTGCCATCCATCACCAGAGTCTCAGCGACTTCACAGTAAAAGTTGGACGCCGCCTTGAAGAGGTTCCTCAACTCCCCGTCGGCTCCTCGAAACGTGGTGGCATTGTCGCTAAGCATTTCAGTGCAACGACCACGACGAGAAATAAACCTGCGAAACGCAGCGATAAATGAGACAGCAATCAGATCCGAGACCACTTCCAGATGGACGGCCTTTGTGCAGAGGCACACAAACACCGCAATATAGCCTTTATAGGCCTTGTGTCCTCTTCCTTTGGTGGTCCGTAGCATCAATGGTCCCGCGTAATCTATGCCACTCTTCAAGAACGGCCTGGAGGGCTGCAATCTCGATGCAGGTAGATCACCCATCTGCTGACTTCCAGTGGCAGCTTTGAATCGCAGGCAACGTAGACAGTTCCGAGTGACCTCCTTTATTAAGGAACGGCTCCTGGGAATCCAATATCCTTGAAACAAGTAACTACGTGTTAGAGTAAAACCACCGTGTAGGGTGGCCACATGAGCATCAGACACTAGAAGTCGTGCCAACGAGGAGTGTCGGCTTATCACCATCGGATGCTTGAAGTCCGATGGCAACGCAGCGTGACGCAGCCTGCCACCGACTCGGATGAGACCTTGCTCATCAAGGAAGACCCGAAGAGGCGCCAAGGGGGAGGCCAGTTTGACTGACCTCCCTTTACGAAGTTCATCAACTTCATCAGAGTATGTTTCTAGCTGGCTGAGTCGACACAGTAAAGTTCTCGTCTCCGACAATTCGGTTGAAGTAAGAAACCCGGTTCGCCTTTGACCAGTGTTCCTTAAATTAAAGATAAAACGTCGAACCAGTGTAAGGATTCGACGAAGTCGAGAGAAAGTAGGGAACCGAGCTAACAGCTCATTTTCTCGTTTCTCGTGCACAGTGTTGACAAGCACCGTGCTTTGCTGCTCAGGAGCCTCGACCATCTTCAAATCCAGGTTAGACTCAGGCCACTCCGATGGACAGCGAATTAGCCACGGAGGGCCTCGCCACCAAAGCGAAAGTTCCTTATAAGTAGAAAGATCCATCCCTCTAGTCGCCAGATCGGCAGGGTTGTCCAAAGAGCGAACATGACGCCAGGGAATGTCCGGTAACAGGCGCTGAATTTCCGCCACTCGATGAGCCACAAATGGTTTCCATCGGGACGTGTGTGAATGGGTCCAGGCTATCACGACCGACGAGTCGGTCCAGACGAAGGCTCTGGCACCTTGAAGAGCCAATTCCTGTTGCGTTTGAGTCAGTAGTCTAGCAAGAAGAATTGCACCACACAGTTCAAGACGCGGCACACTTATAACCTTAACCGGCGCGACCTTGGTTCTGGCGACCAGAAGATTCGAAGAAGTCTGAGTTTGGTTCGTATAATGGACTCTAAGAAAGATAGTAGCACAGTACGCCCTTTCAGAGGCATCGCAGAACCCGTGAATTTCTACTTGGACCTCATTTGGAACGTAGGATATCCAACGGGGAACCTTGATCTCCCCGAGACCACGCAAATTCTCCCGGAACGCGCTCCACGAGCAGACCAACGTCGGGGGAATTGGTTCATCCCAGGCCACACCACAGAGCCAGAGATCCTGCATTAAAATCTTACCCCTTATTAGCACAGGGGCGAGCCAGCCCATGGGGTCGAAGAGGCGCGCCAACTCCGACAGTACTTTCCTCTTGGTCCAGCAATAATCCGACTGGACCTGGAGCAGAACCGGTCCTTTAATGGACAGGGTGTCCGAGGCTGGAGACCAGACGAGACCCAGCGCCCCATGCGTGACCGGTTCCTGGAGGAGCTTCGTCCCCTCTGAATTGTGCGGGTTCAAGGCAGGGTGGCTGCTGGCCCACTTGCTGAGGCTGAAGCCCCCAGTTTTCAAGATCTCGATGAGTTGGCGTTGAACTGCTTTCGCACTTTCCAGATTGTGGCCGCCAGCCAGAAGGTCGTCCACGTAAGAGTGATGTAGAAGGACCTGCGCGCCAAGCGGGAAGCGCTCGCCTTCATCCAGAGCGAGCTGTCGAAGCACCCTTAGAGCCAAGTACGCCGCGGGAGCGGTTCCGTACGTCACGGTAGTCAATCGATGCGTATCTAACGAGTGACTGGGATCCGATCGCCACAAGATACGCTGCCAGTCTCGATCCGACGGATGTACCAAGATTTGCCTGAACATCTTGACGATGTCCGTGGAGAACGCGATTCGAAAGAGCCTCCACCGAGTCAGAACGCTCCACAGCGTGGTTTGAAGCTTCGGACCGGGTGTCAGCAGGTCGTTTAGAGAAGCTCCTGAAGAAGAAGAACAAGAAGCGTTAAACACAACGCGGATCTTACTGTTCTCTCCATCACCCTTCCACACCACATGGTGGGGAAGATAGTAGCGCTGAGTGGCCGCTCTCGATCCCTCTGGCACAAGTTCCATGTGTCCAAGACGGTGGTACTCCTTCATGAAGTCCACGTAGTGACTACGAAGCCGAAGGTCCTTCTGTTGACGGCGCTCGTTGTTGAGCACCATCCTCAAAGCGGCTGGCCTGGATGAGCCGAGTGTGCTCGTACAGTTCCGAAGGAAGGGTAGACGGACTATGTATCGCCCTGTCTTGTCTCGCTGATGAGTGGCCACGAAGTTCTCCTCGCACCAGTCATCCTCAGGGCTCACAAGCGTGGGCTCCGAAATCTCCTCCACCTCCCAGAAACGTTGAAGCTCAACGGATAAGGGTTCCTGGATGCGCGTGTGGAACACACGGCGCGATGCAGGACTGGCAGCATCAGCCGACTGAGCAACCGGACCGAAAAGTACCCAGCCAAATGGTGTATGCGTAGCAGCAGGAGTCCCAGCTGGCCCCTGGCGCGTCTCTCCGTACAGTGCGCAGCAGACATCAGCGCCAAGTAGAAGATCGACCTGGGACGGCAAGTAGTACTCCGCATCGGCAAGGTGCAGATCCCTTATGTGAGGCCAGACAGTCGCTGGAGCCAGGCGAGAAGGGGTCGGAGGCATCACTGCTCGCGTCACCAATGCATGAAATGAATGTCTAAAAGAAGATTCGAAGTCAGCTGTGACAATCAACTCGACCTCGTGCTTGGCTACCCCGACATCGCAACCCTGGAAGCCAGCAAGGGCCACATGCGTAGCCCTCCTCTTCAGTCAAAGTGTTTGGGCCACCCATTCGCTCACGAAGGAAGCATCAGCGCCCTGATCAAGCACCGCTCGGACGGAGATAAATTCTCCGTTCGGAGCCCAGAGACGAACGCGGGCTGTCGCCAAGAGCACCAAACGTTTGGCGCAAATTGAATTTACCACAACCTTGGACATGGATTCTGGTTGAACATCGAGGAAGCCATCCGTCTTAACCTCGAAGTCACCGTAAGCATCGTGAAGAAGTGTGTGATGCTTGGAATCGCACACCAAACAACGAAAGGAAGAAGGGCAGGCAGCCACGACGTGCCCGGGATTGAAGCAAGATAAACAGACGCCTACCTTAATAGCCTGGGCCTTGCGTTCGTCCGCTTTCATTCCCTTGAATTTGGAGCAGTAGTTCAAGTTGTGATTGCCTTGACACAACGGACACTGACGGCTGGATTTTCCCTTTTTTGAAGGAGCGCTAGCTTTCACCGGCAACGCCGTCCTAGAGCGTTCGGATGTAGGCTTCGTCCCTTTGGCGGCGTCCCGTTGTTTCGGAGACGCAGTCGACTCCTGTTTGTGTGCGGCAAAGAGAGCATGGACACGATCCTCGAAGAAGTCCTCAAGTGTTGAGAAGGTAGGACTAGTCGAACGATCTTTAAGAGTGACTTCCCACGCGAGACGAGACGTGGAATCCAGTTTCTCCGCGAAGAGAAATACAAACCATTCGTCCCATTCCTTCACAGGTCTGTCCAGTGCTGCGAACGAGACGATGGCCTGACGGAAATCGTCGAGCAGACGTTTGATCTCCTCAGGGCGTCCTTTCGTCACTGGGACGCAGTCCACTAGTCTCCTCATGTGGGCCGCAGAGAGAATCCGTTTATTCTCGAAGCGTTTCTGCAGGCCCGCCCAAGCGCCGTCATAATTCGCATCGGTGATTGGAGTACGCTTCAACATAGTAGCAGCTTCACCAATCAAGGTCGATTTCAAGTATTGGAGCTTTCTGACCTTGGAAATGCGAGTCGAGTCGTGTATTAAGGAACGGAACCGATCGCGGAAGCTCTCCCACTCCAACAGGTCGCCTGAGAACGACGGCAACGGTATCTTAGGAAGCGTGGAGTCTTCATCTTGCTCCACAGATCTAGAAGTCGAAGCGCTCCGGGATTCGGTTTCGGATGCTGGTTTCAGTGTACGCAGCATGTCCTTTAACACTGCCGAGTGTTGCAGAAAAATCTCTTCAATATCCGCGAACCGATCGTTTTTAATATAATCACTCGCGTTCGCATTCGGCGATCGAATCACATGGCGATGCCCATCGGAAAAACTCTTCCAATACTCTTGCAGAAGCTCCCGTCGTGCTTCCACAACCGATAGCGTAATATTGTTTACTCCCAATTTTCGCAGATTGATCAGGAAACGTTCGATTCGTCCAGCGGTATCGTTCTGCTCGAGAATCAAATGGTCTAGCGTGGTCGCCATTGTTCAAACCGGACACGAACACGATCACACAAAATTAAAACGGAGTAAAAACGGAGCAAGCTCGAAAATAGCACGAGCACACGACCGGGAAAGCACAATCCACTCACTTTTCGAGATACGAAACGAAAGTCGAGCCCAGAATTATAGAAATGTTGCCTCGCACTTTACGTTCGCACTTGCAGCACGTGCCACGGAAACACAGAGAAGGTTCGCGAAGCACGTAGAAGGTTCACGAAAACACACAGAAAGTTCGCGAAACACACAGAAGGTTCGCGAAACATACACGCGCAAGCCCCAATTGAGAGAAATCCACTTATATATATCCGGCTCGAAGGACCAGAAATGAGCGCAATGTTCTTCAAGGTCGAAGAATTAATCTTGCTCGGTTTGTTTTAGAAGGTTTGGATTTATATTTAATGAATTTCTGGCCAACTGGAGTTGGCGTCTAAAGTTCAGATAATCTCGACGTAACAGGTAAACGTCTAAGACAAGAATACGAAATCAATCGCACAAAGAGAGATCGGCTCGAAGCCCGAGGCCGATAACGCTCACTCGCGATAAGCAAAGCGAAAAGCGAAACGGGTGTTTACGCTAGAGTTGCGTGAACAAGAAGGCGGGATCCGGAAACCGATACCTCGCGGATCGCCGATAAGGACCGGTACCCCGTGCCCCGCCGCGCCCGCGGCCCGAGCTACTCGGTCCACCCGAACCACGGGAACGAGAAGAGCGACCGGGCCGATCACCTATTGGCCACGCAAGCGCGCCCAAATACAAACGAATTACAATATGTACATCTTACAAACTAACACGCAGTATAGAAAATATGTACAAGTAAAACAAACCATTAGAGTAACTATACAATTAAAAGGAAGGGTCCAATCATTTCTCGCTGTCGCGAACAGGCAGAATACATGTCTAATTATTATAAAAGGCAGAAAGAGGAAATTAATTTAAAAAGAAGAGCTGTTTATAAAGCAAAAAAAGGGGAGTGTAACATGAAAAAAGGCAACGATGGTAAAAAACGGGGGGAAAGCATAAAAATTTATAATTATGAATATTATAACGCCCACAAAGAAGGTGTAATAAAAAAGAAAAAATGCATTATTACGCAAATAAAGAAGTAGCATGCAAAATGGGGAAAAAATATTATCAGCAAAATAAAGAAGGTATTGTGACGCTTGTCACTCCGGTCGAAAGGATGGCCTCAGTCGGCTCTGCCAGGGTTCAATTAAATCCTTCCGTGGTAGGTTAAATTACGTTTATTCACTAGGTTATGTACACTATATACAGTATATTCGACGCGGGATACTTTGCGTTAATCGCGGTCAAGCCGCCGTTGCGCGGCGGCGCGGTTCGCGGTACGGCGTCGTTCGGTCTACGTTGCGTACGTCCGCTTAACGGAACAATTCGGTCGCACCACGCCTGGTGTCTCCTTATCGGGACGGTAAAGGTAGACTTTCCAAGCCGCGATCGGCGGCGGCGGCTGGCGGCGGTCCCACTAGTGCAAAGGAGAGGTATGCATCTGTGTCTCCGTTGCGCTAGTGGGACCGCCGCTGGCCGCAGCCGCCGATCGCGGCTTGGAAAGTCTACCTTAAGGGAGCGAGAGAGACCGGGCAGCTTCCTGCGTCTCTTTAACGGGACAAGCGTCGGCCGAGACCGGGCAGCATCCGGACGTCTCTGTTCAACACGAGGAGTGGGGGAGAGAGACCGGGCAACGTCCTGCGTCTCTTTAACGGGACAAGCGTCGGCAGAGACCGGGCAGCATCCGGGCGTCTCTGTTCAACACGAGGAGCGGGAGAGAGACCGGGCAACGTCCTGCGTCTCTTTAACGGGACAAGCGTCGGCAGAGACCGGGCAGCATCCGGGCGTCTCTGTCCAACACGAGGAGCGGGAGAGAGACCGGGCAACGCCCTGCGTCTGTTTAACGGGAAAAGCGTTGGCAGAGACCGGGCAGCATCCGGGCGTCTCTGTTCAACACCTAGGAGCGGGAAAGAGACCGGGCAACTTCCTGCGTCTCTTTACCGGGACAGGTGGTAGGAACGGGATCGGTTTCGATCTGGCGATCGGCGGATACACGGGCGCTTGTACCGAGGCTTGCACCGGGCAACATCCAGGCAGGTCTGGTGGTGGGGGTCCGTCTCCCCACTGGAACTCCTTTGGCTCGGAATCATCGCGGCATATGTCCCGATTCTCGGAAATTCCCAGCAGCGAGAAACCGACGCGATCTAGCGGCACAGTGGGGAGTGAGCGTCCTCGCGCTGACGCGTCGCGGGACCGGCATGCTTCGGGCGAGTTCGGTCGGGTTCGGTCGCGGTCGCCCGCGTGCGCTCGGCTTCTCGCTCACTCCCGGTCGTACCGCCGCGCGCTCGATTCCTCGCGCTGGGACGCTACGTCACAGTATAATAAAAAAGAAAAAAATGCATTGTGACGCAAATAAAGAAGTGAAATGCGGGAAGGGAAAAAATTATTATCAGCAAAATAAAGAAGTTATCTCCAAAAAGCGGAAAGTATATAATGAAATACGTAAGGGAGATAATTATAATAAAGTAGCGAAACGTCGTTCTGTTCTGAAAATAATAAAAAAGTATCGTAAGATTGCTGTAACGAATAACAATATAGGAACCAAAAATAACAAAGAAACTTATATTAGAAAACTTTAAAAAATTATTAGCATGCCGTCGGGAGAAGCAAGTAGATTGGAAGCTGAGCGGATAATAAAATGGTGTTTTCATATTAGGCAAAAGTACATTGTGGAAATGAGGAAACTGTTGAAAGATTGTAAAGAAAAAGTGGAAGTTTCTTTAACGCGCGCAGCAGAATGTTTAGAAGTTCAGGACATTCCGTTGGGCCATCGTGCTGAACACTTAGATGTGAAATGTTTGCCAGATTTATATCCTTATGGGGTGAACGGACAGCATGAAGAAAGATTGGTTCGTTTGACTGATCATGAATTCATTAAGTCCAAACTGATGTCCAAGCATTCGCAATTTCGATTGAACATGCAATATATTTTTCATTTATTACACGATACCAATATGCGGCAATGGAACGCTGGAATTTTTCACAAAATGAACGTCGTAAATCCACGTGAAAAATACACAGCTGCTGGTTTTCCAGAGCAACTCTCTAAAGATCAGCTACAAACGAACTTGAACACTATATTTTCCAGATTACGTAATACAGCACAGTATTGGCGAAAACCGAGAAATGATTTGAACTGTATGATACACCATTATGGACCAGCTACATGGTTCCTCACGCTCAGTCCAAGTGAGTGGCTATGGACAGATTTAATAGAATATCTTCGTGACGTAAACGGCCCATCGGTGGCTAAAATGTCGCCGAACGAACTCATTGCTTCTGATCCCGTTTCAACTTCTCGATATATAGATAATACATTCCACGCTATGCTGGATTTCATTTGTTCGCCTGACAATCCGATTGGCATGGTCACTCATTACTTTTGGCGCAGAGAATATCAGAGCAGGGGATTACAACATTTTCATCTTTTAATTTGGAATGAAGATGCTCCTATAATCGATAAATCTTCGAAGGAAGAAGTAGAAGCATTCATTATGAAATACGTCACTTGCAGATTGCCATCACCGCATGTGTCGCCAGAATTATATAGACGTGTAACTGCACATCAAATGCATAAATGCAATAGTTACTGTCTACGCAACAAAAAAACTAAAAATTCCTTCTGTAAAGTATGTCGATTTTCATTTCCACGTCCAGTTACAGATACTTTGATAATAAGGGATGTGGCTGTTTCTATAGGTGCTAGAAAACAATTGAAAGCGAAAGGTAGACTCTATGATCTTCCACGTTCAATAAAGGAAGTTCGTATCAATGATTTTAATGCTGCCGTTCTTACAGTTTGGAGAGGTAACATGGATATACAATATATTGGGGAAAAGACAGGGTTGGTGACATGTTACTGTACTAAGTACGTGTTCAAGCCGGAAAAAAGTTACACTACGGACACTATGGCAGCAATAAATTCTACTAAGTCATTGGCTAGTCTGCTGTGCAACCTTGGAATGCGCATGCTAAATCATCGAGAATGTGGAGCGCCTGAATGCGCTGATACTCTTTTAGGATTATCATTGCATGGCACTGACTCCAGTACTACTATTAGATGGTTAGATGTAAATATACTGAGAAGTAGGAAATTGAAAACTCGCAAAGAGATTGAGGAGCTGGAGGGTCAATCCACAGACATATTTTGTCCATCCCTCATAGATGATCACTATCCTAACAGACCTAAGGAATTAGAATCTATGCATCTGTACGATTTTGCTATGTGGTATGACGTTACTAAAGATAGACCGTCTGAAAAAACTGAATATTATGAAATCTGTCCATCTTTGTTTTTGAAAAAAAGGCAAAGAGGATATCTTATCAATCATTATAAGTACAATGTTCAAACCCAACCTGAGAATTATTATTTCTCATTATTATTATTATTCCAACCTTGGAGAAACACCGACCAATTGAAAAATGGATTTAACACATATGCGGAAGCCTTTTTGTCGCTAGAATCACAATTGACAGAAGCAGTTCAGTATCACGAACGAATAACGGATATTCAAGAAGCGCGTGATCATATAAAGGAAGACATTGAAAAGAACGTGTTGAATACTGTGGAACAAGAAGAAAATGATCAAGGCGATCACCCATTAGAGTGTGTCCCCGTTGAAACTGTTGGTGCCATGAAAGATTTTAAAGACGCTGGAAATAAATTTGACTGTGGTGATCTTCAAGAAATGATTTCAGAATTGAACCATGATAAAGTTACTAACTCCTTGACGTCTAACGATAACATTCTTAGACTTTATGTGAGTGGAGAAGGTGGCACTGGGAAAAGTTTTTTAATAAAAACTATCGAAAAAGACACAGCAGTCTCCTACTGGAATCGCAGCTTTTAATATCGAAGGTCTTACTATACACCGATTATTCCAATTACCCGTAGAACATGGGCATACAGCCCAGTATAGCCAACTTAGCGATGCAGCCTTTCAAATTGTACGAGATCAACTCAAAAATGTTGCTCTAGTAATCATCGATGAAATTTCGATGGTTTCTAACGTAACTTTCCTGTACATACATTTGCGACTTACAGAAATATTTGATACTACAGATTCCGATGATGCTTGTTTCGGAAAAAAGCCTATGTTGCTATTTGGTGACTTACTACAACTTCCTCCTGTTCACGAAGAACCTGCTTTTATACAATTATCCAATAAGAGTATAGAGAAAAATGTTGGAGGATTAGGTTCTTATAATTTATGGTCTGCCTTGTTTAGCTATGACGAATTGACAATAAACATGCGACAGCAGGGTGATATATTTACAAAGAGATCTTGTCGAGAATTCGGACCGGAGTAGTGACCGTTTCGGATACGAAGCTTTTAGAATCAAGGAAATTAAATTTCAAAGCGACAAATTGTAATGACCGATTAAAGGAATTAAGTGATTACATGCTTAATGTGGGATCTAATACGGTGTGTTTACTTCCCACATGTGTTCAGTGTGATGTTTTGAACGCTGCAATGCTGAGTCGATTTCTGTCCGAAGAAATCCATTTGATTGCTCATGATACAACGAATTGTGCACCGTACTTGAAAAAAAAGGTGTCAAAGGTACTGAACAATGACGATGATAGCTCCCGAACGGCGGGACTTGCAAGGGTCGTAATTGTTAAAGTAGAAGTGCAAATCATGATTAGAAGAAATATTGATGTTACGCTAGGTCTTGTCAACGGTACCATTGCTAAACTTGTTTCAGTTACACGAGGTGTTGATAATGACGTCGAAAAATTGAAAATTATATTACCCACGGGGCAAGAACATATAATAGAACGTGTAAGTGTTAAATTTTAAGTAATGGATAGAGCGTTCGTTATTAGAAAACAATTTCCGATTTGCCTCAGCTATGGTATAACTATTCACAAAAGTCAAGGACTAAGCTTGCAGAATGCTGTTATAGAAGCAGGTAATTCAATATTTACTTGCGGACAAACTTACGTTGCTCTTTCTCGGGTGACCACATTACAAGGACTGCATCTTATCAATTATGATCCATCTTCCGTAAAGGCACAAGAATCGGCTATAATAGAGTACAATAGATTGCGAAAAAAATATAGACCTGATCTTATGACTATTTCAATTTCTAAAAACCGCGTTCTCAATGTTCGTGATGCTGTTTGGGCAGTACCTAATTATAATGTATCCGAATGTCAGAATACTAATGATCACATCGTGGATACTATTCAATACTACGTCAGAGGTCTCCCGAATTCTGATGGTGTGTCTTGTTATGCGAATGCCACGATCCAACGTATGTTATATTGTTCATCAATAAGAGAAAACTTATTTTCGACTGAAAAAGCTGATCATATTATAAAAGTCTTTATGGACCAATATAAATCGGGTCAAAGTCCAAACATAATATCATTACGGCAATTCGCAGGAGAAAAATACGCTAACAATCAGCTACATGATGCAGCTGAATTTATTACCTCTCTTTGTGATCATGAGATTCTTATTAAGAATGCAGTACAACACGAAATTACAACGGTATTAAGATGTTTAGAGTGTAATTACACAAGTACTACTATCAGTACAAATTGTGTGGTACATTGTCACGTCCCAGGTGAAGGTCTTTGGGGACAATGACATGTGGGGATATTATTCGAAGGGAATTCAGGCGCGAATGCAAGATTCGTGGCACTGAATGTGAGTAGGATGCAGGCGCGAATGCCAGATTCGTGGCGCTGCGGAGAGTAGGATTCAGGAGCGAATACGTGATTCGTGGCACTGAATGTTCGAAAGGATGCAGGCGCGAATGCCAGATTCGTGGCGCTGCGGAGAGTAGGATGCAGGCGCGAATGCCAGATTCGTGGCACTGCGGAGAGTAGGATGCAGGCGCGAATGCCAGATTCGTGGCACTGCGGAGAGTAGGATGCAGGCGCGAATGCCAGATTCGTGGCGCTGCGGAGAGTAGGATGCAGGCGCGAATGCCAGATTCGTGGCACTGCGGAGAGTAGGAATTCAGGCGCGAATGCCAGATTCGTGGCGCTGAATGTTCGGAGGGATGCAGGCGCGAATGCCAGATTCGTGGCGCTGCGGAGATTAGGAATTTTAGGCGCGAAGACGTGATTCGTGGCACTATGGTGTGTAGGATTCAGGCGCGAATGCCAGATTCGTAGCACTGAACGACCAGGGAAGGTTTAGATAGTTATGGTCCCTGTGGTGACACCCGTTAGAGCACTTTGTTTTGGTTTCACAAATTGGATTTACCGTTGCATAGGCGAAAGAAGTTATACGTAATAATTCCGAGAAACTCGTCTGAACGTGCGGCTATACACAGGCCATGCAAAAGTATGTTAGTAAACACGGCAAGCGCTCTCGCGTTCGCGAACTAGAATCAGCTGTTTCGTTACCTTGTTCGTTTGGATTTTTAGATCTCTCGTAACCAATGGGTAAATACAAATAATTTGAGGCGTGATTGAAACAAAGCGGTTTATTAGCTTTGTTGAAGCGTTAAATTATAATAATGCGTGGGACTTTGAGCATTGGCACATAACATTTATATAAAGATTTATGACATTTATAATATATATATGGACATGAAACATGTGAATATTAGCGATAAAGGCTTAGAATGTATACGAAATGTGACTAGTAATAATAATTAGTAAAAGCAATGAGAATAAGATGATAGAGCAGAACAATACGTTAATAAAGCAATAAGTAGAAGCAAAGTATAAGATAATAGAGCAATAAACATAAGCAAATGAAGAAAATAGATATGCAATAAGCAATAATAAAATAGAAATATATTAGATAATACGAATGGAGATGATATGCACTAATGAAATAAGTAGTTGTAATCGCTTACGATTGATGTCGTCGATAATAGAACTGAGTCTAACACTTTAAAAATGCGCGACTTGTCAACTATGACTCTCCTTCATGAGAAGTTCCCGTAGAAGAAGCTCTCTGGCCGTTTTGGGCCTTGTATTTATACTATTGTCGGGATTGTTAGGGGTGAAGAGTGTGCGCGGTATGCACCTTGACTGATCTTTGAAGATGCGTCGCAATTACTTATTAATAGAGTCGGTGTTTAGGGGTTTTATGTGGCCTTGTCTTGTACTGGTAATGGGTGAAGGGTATGTGCGGTGTGTTCCATGGCACGTAGGCCAAATCTGCGTCGCGGTAATGATCACGTGTTGATCATGAGGGTAAATATGCGTCGCATTTACATTATAAATAGATTTAGTTTTCAGGTGTTTTTACACATAGGCTTTCGAAGCGGAATACTCAACCCATTTGATGGAGTTTAGGAGGTCGTATCGGAAAGGGGTAAACGTGGTACTGACTTCTTTGGTCATAGAGAGGGCATGAGACATAGTCTCGATTTAAGAGAGGGTTTTAAAGACGAGGGATTTGTTTGAAGTAGATTTGGAGGGAAGTGGTCATGCCACGTAAGTCGAAGAGGGGATTTGGAGGTCGTCGCTGACCATCTTGAGATGGGGACCGCTAAGGTACATCGTCAAGGCGATCAGTGATTATGGATTGACCGTTTCGAGATGGGGACCGCTAAGGTACATCGTCCAAACGGTCAGGAATCTGGATTGACCGTTTAGAGATAGGGACCACTAAGGTATATCGTCCAAACGATCGGTAGGGTTTGAAAGAGGGGGGGTAAGGCTTGAGTATGAGGGCCTTTGATGGAGTTGTGGATTGGTTTGTGAAGAAGTGGTGTTAAAATACCGCGCGAAAAATAGTGGGACGTTACAACATCTTGCACTGCCGAAGTTGTTAAAAAAAAAATCATTTGAATTTCAAGATATAATAAAACAAAATTTCGCAGGATGGAAAAATCTGAAAGATTCTTGCCCTAATTGTGATAATTCAAATTCAAACACAATAAAGAAAATCGATATAACTGCTTCCAAACAAATTCTTATTGCAAAATTACATTTGTTCGATCACGATAGTAGTGGAACAACAACAAAAGTGGAAAATTTCTACATCAAAGCAATACCTACTACTAAAATACAAATGGGGGATCACTGTTATAAACTTAAGGCAGCGATTTTCCACCACGGTAAAAGTATTGCCGATGGTCATTACACGAGTATGGTGAGGGGTAAGGGCAGAGCGTGAGTATCCGTTGATGATTTAGGAGTAGAAAACAAGCTTGGCCACGAAATGCTAAAAATGCATACATATTTTTCTTCGAAAGGTGATAATTGTGGTTGTTATTACAGTTCAATAAACAATAAGTGACTTATTGTTTATTCGAAAAATACGGTCGATAGCTTAATTACTTTATTACAGTTCAATGTCAATGTTAAATACGTTCAGCGCCAAAGGCTGCTTTCAGCGCCACAAAATACATATAAATCGGCAATGCAGTGCGCATGGTTTCTTCTGGTTAAGTGGTAGTTTCTGGTAGTTGTTAAACTTACGTAGAATTTATCCTTAACCAAAAAATAAATAAAGTACACTCGCGGAGCTGCTTTGCGCTAATACGAGTATTCCAAGTATATAACTTATCCTCTAACGTCACTAGATAGGCGACAGGGCGCCAGAAACACGTAAACGTGTGACGAAGATAGATCAGAATTTATAATTTATTGGGATTTCCTTACTTTTTCCTTATTTTTAGCACACGTGGCAGTCAACTTCAAAAAAGTACAATAATTACGCCAAGTACATGAATTATCTTTGTAAAAAGAAGTGAGATCCCCATAAAAAAACTTTAAAAAAGTAAAAAAAGTTACGCCAAGTACATGAATTATCTTTGTAAAAAGAAGTGAGATCCCCATAAAAAACTTTCAAAAAGTAAAAAAAGTTACGCCAAGTACATGAATTATCTTTGTAAAAAGAAGTGAGATCCCCATAAAAACTTTCAAAAAGTAAAAAAAGTTACGCCAAGTACATGAATTATCTTTGTAAAAAGAAGTGAGATCCCCATAAAAAACTTTCAAAAAGTAAAAAAATTACGCCAAGTACATGACACAAATAAATCACAAAAAATAAAAGATAATAATATAAATCACAAAAAAATAGAAGAAAATATATATCACAAAAAATAGAAGATAATAATATAAATCCCCCCAAAAATAGAAGAAAATATACAATATAAAAAAAGATGTGAAATCAAAATGAGCTGCAAGTACATAAAGGTGCTTTCCAACTGCCCTTAAGGGGACTAGGCAGTCGAAAAATCGATTTTTTATTGCATTTTCCGAAAGTACTATCTTTTCTGAATAAAATGCCGTTTGGGTTATATTAAAATTCGCAAAATTGTTGATTTGGCAGCTAAAAAGATCAAGCGGTAACTTATTGCGTCGCCTTTGCCCAGAAACTTTAAACGCGATTTTCTCGAATCTTTTTTTCTCTTGGTTTTTTCCTGGTAGCAAATGAATGGAGGTTCAGATCGACTTGAAAAAAATTACAGGATGTGTAAAACATGTGCCATTTCGCCCCAAACCTCTGATATGATCCGTAAATATTCGAGATTTTTATAAAAAAATTGAGAAGTCACCGGATTTTTGCAGCGCACAAATAAGAACGAATTTTTCTCGGAAAAATCGCCTTTTCAGCCACCAATCGCATGATTTTGATTTAATTGTTGTTTTTATAGGTTTGGGCGGAAACTATGAATCAAACAAACAAGAATCTCGCCTTTGAAATCGGATTACGTCACATTTTAACACCGATATTAAAGCAAAACGACAGAAAAACGTTAAAATGTTTACCCGTCGGCAGCGCCATTTTTAAAGCACATATATATTTCTTATTACTTTTTTCTCAATCTGTATGGTAGTATTAAACATTGGGTAAAAGCATATATCTGGATGTGCTTTCATTTGTTTACAAATAAATAAAGGACAGAGTCTATTTCTCACGAAAAACGACTGCCTAGTCCCCTTAAGATGACACAACTACATAGACACAGCTAAAATGCTGTGTTCATATATTCCATTACTCATATCGCGGACATTTTAATTATCCCGTCAAAAAGAATCCCAATTAAAAACATTGTCGTAAATTAATTAATAGCTTTACAAAATTAATATACAAAATTGCGCCAATTATAACAATGGCAATTTATAAAAAGAAAAAATGTATTAAATAATATTAAGCAGATCTATTTTTATAGAAATAAATATTTCAATACCAATAAATATTTTATTCAAAATACTTGGCGCTGCTCACCGCATTGGTGTTGCTAAACTGAATACATATGTATAAATTGCATTAATCTTTTTCTTTCTTTCTTGTGCCTGCATTCGTGAATGTGTGTATGCGTGCGTGTCTCGGCTGTCCCCCAACCCCCGTAAAGGGGAGCGGGGGACTTGATCGACCCGTGTCGATCTAGGTTGAGCACCAACCGAGCGCGTCTCCAGGTGGCGGATAGGAGAACTACCGGAACGTGAAGCGGCTCCTCCGACCGCCGCGGACTGGATCACCGCACGGTGACCGGGCCGAGGTGGCAGGGGGGACCGTGGAGGGTGACGGTTAGCGGGTGTTATAAGTGAACCCCGGGGCCTAACAACCCCGCGTGGTGAGCGAAGGCCCTGTCGTGGACCAACTCGCCAATCCAAGGTGGGAGCTATCGTGCCGAGGGATGAATGGTACCGGGGTACGGTGCCTCGAACGATGCCCTTGGGGTACCAGGCGACCCCTCATTGTATCAGCCTTACCCCCACATAGCAGGCTCTGTGGGGGCGGACCGTATACTTCCTGCACACTCGTGGGATTCACATGGAACAAGAAGAAAAAAACATCAACGAAACCACGGCGGGAGAAGGGCCCTCGAAAGAGGGAACATCTCCCGTACACACGGCAGAAGCCACCATGGAGGGACTGGTGGAGACCGACGCGGCACTAGCCGCGACGATCAAAACCGGGCTCTCGGTGACGGACGCTACTACACGGGGGACGGGCGAGGGCAACGGCGACAACGCCGAAGCGACACCTAACCCACCAACACAGAAGAGGAAGGCGACCCGCAGCGGGGCGGCAAAAAGGAGGGCCCGGAAAGCCAAACTGCCTTTACTCGGGACCACTTTGGAGGCGACCCAAGCAGGAGCGCCGACCTCCGAAAAGGTAGCGCAGGGGGAGGTGGGCCCGCATGACGGGCAAACAGACCCCGCCGCAAAGCAGGGTAGAAAGGAAGGGGAGACCACGGGCAAGGGCCAGAAAAGGGCCCGACAGACCGACGGTTCGACCCCCGAACACCCTGCAAAAAGAAAGGGAAAAATATTCCCAGAGCCCTCTAGCTTCAAGTAGGCGCTGGTGGGAGGTAGGAAGATGGCGAAAGCGCCATCTGAATACCCCGAATCCACGCTAACACCGGAACAGGGGGATCTGGTGATGAGAGGGCTCGGAAAAGCGATGGATGCCATTCCGACGGATATGGCGGTCCCCCGCTTCGAAGAGTGTAGATTCGTGCACGGCATCCTCTGGGTAACCTGCACGGACGCCGCGGCCAAACAATGGCTCAAAGAAGCGGCAACCAACTTGAAGCCCTGGGAGGGCGCATCTCTTCAGGTAATGGAGAGAGAGTGCCTACCCAGGCTCCGAAAGATGGCGACTGTCATCTCCGGACCCCCGGAGAAGACGGATGTCATATTGCAACGGATCGGCCGCCAAAACCCGGACCTCCGCACCCAACTATGGAGGGTGTGGGGCAGAAGGGAGGCGGAACGATCCGTGCATCTGATTCTGGGGGTGGACGCGGAGTCGCACGAGGCGCTTAGCAAGCGGGGCTTCGTCGTCCACGTGGGGCTGGGCAGGGTGCTCCTTAGGGATTTCCCGGCTCGGACCGGCGTGGGGGACGGGAAACCGGGAGCGGCGCAAGGGGCGGCGGTAGCAGCACCCCATGTCAAAGCAGTGGACGGGCCGGAGGGAGCGGGGGAGGCCTCGAGCGCTAGGGAAATGCCTTGCGCCGGCGCCGATCCGGCCCCTCAGGACCAACCCCAAAGTAGAGCAGTGGAGGGAAGGGAAGGACCCACGAGGGTGCCGACCGGGGTGGAGACCTCAGGCGCACCCACGGGGGGGATGAACCGACCCCCCACGAAGAAGGCAGACATGCCCACCCGCGGGAAGAGGGGGAGACCCCTGAAGGCCAAGGGGCTGGGTAGGGCTGGGCCCTCGGGGACCCAGGGAGGAGTCCAAAGGACTACCGGACCTGGGTTACTGGGGTACCAGTTCCTGAAGAATGCCGGGGTGGCGAGCAAGACCACCACGGTAAAGCGAAGGGGGAAATAGAAAAGTGGACCGCAACACGGGACACACTATCTCCCCCGGAGCACGAGCGAGAGCGGACAATACTGCAGTCAAGATGGCTGCAGGATGCATCAGCATCTCGCAGATAAATCTGCAGCACTGCAAAGCGGCGACGGATTTACTCGACCGCCGCATAGTGGGGCAGCAAACAGATATAGCACTCATACAGGAACCCTGGCTAATCAGGGGTCGAGTAGGAGGACTGAACGCGAAACTGGGCACGGTAATACACGGGCCCGGTGACCCCGGCCCAAGAGCGTGCGTCTACGCGAGTGAAAGACTAAACGCCTTGAGGCTGGGAGAATTCTGCACTAGGGACCTAACAGCTGTCCTAATAGAGCTAAAAATGGGTGGGAACACGGAAAAGATCGTGGTCTGCTCAGCATACCTACCATACGACTCTGAGGAGTCCACCCCCCCCCCCCAACGAGGGAACTCAGAGTACTGGTGGAGGCATGTAAAAATAGGGGGCTGCAACTGGTGGTGGGATGCGACGCCAATGCCCACCACATCATATGGGGCAGCACCGATATCAACAAGAGAGGGACGAGCTTACTTGAATACCTCTCGACCACGGAACTGGAGATCCTAAATCGGGGCTCCAAGCCCACATTCGTTACCACCAGAAGGCAGGAGGTAATCGATATCACGCTGGGCTCCAAGAATGTGGCTCAGGCTATTAAGGATTGGCAAGTGGCGGAAGAGGTAACTCTCTCAGACCACAGGCTAATCGAATTCAGACTGGCGGGAGACGCGAACCACGAACCCACGGGACTCTACAGGAACCCCAGGGCCACCGACTGGCAACTCTACAAAGAGGAGCTAGGAAGAAGGCTCGGGGAGGACTGCGGACGCCCGAAAACGGGTGGGGGGATCGAGCAGGCGGTTGAGGAACTGCAGGCTGCGATTACCCAAGCGTATGAAACGTCATGCCCGGCAAAGCAAAGGAAGAGCAGCAGACGGGTACCCTGGTGGAACCAGGAGCTGAGTAGGCACAGGACCAGAGCCCGGAAGCTGCTAAACAGAGCCATGAGGCTGAACACGAGGATCGAATGGGAAAACTACAGGGAAGCCCATAGATCCTACAAGAAGCTCATCAGAGCATCAAAAAGGAAGACCTGGAGGGAATTCTGCCAAGAAACCGAGGCCCTACCACTAGTGGCCAGGCTTCGAAAGGTCTTCGCATCCGGGCCTTCTGAAAAACTGAACGGACTCAGACTCCCGGACGGGAGGTATCTAGAGGACCGGCAACAAATTCTGGAACACTTGACAGAGGTCCACTTCCCGGGCTCGGGACTCTTTCAGCAGGGGCAGCCGACAGAAGAGTTGGAACCTGAGAAAGAGGGACCGAAGGACTGGGGGATGGCCTCGAGAGTGATAAACCGAGACAGGACCAGATGGGCCATAAACTCATTTAAAAGATTTAAGAGTCCGGGAGTAGACGGGATCTTCCCCGCTCTTCTACAGGAAGGGGGAGAGGACCTGATAAAACGACTGGACCTTATCTTTAAATCCTGTCTTGCCCTGGGGTATATACCCAAAACATGGAGAACGGCTAGAGTCGTATTCATACCCAAACCTGGGAAGAAGGACTACGACTCTGCCAAATCCTTCAGGCCTATCTGCCTGACGTCCTTCCTTCTGAAGACGCTGGAAAGGCTGGTGGATAGACACATCAGGGAACATGCGCTGGTGGAAAGACCAGTACAAATCTCCCAACACGCGTATCAGCCCGGCAGATCCGTGGAGACGGCGCTCCACCACCTGGTAGGGATGGTAGAAGGGGCCCTGGAGCGGAAACAGTCGGTCCTGAGCGTATTCTTGGACATCGAAGGAGCGTTCGACAACACATCCTTAGATGCCATAAGCAGGGCCCTAGACAGCTTCAGGGTCGAAGACTCGATCAGAAGGTGGATCCGCAACATACTGCGGACTAGAGCCGTGATGGCCAGCTGGGAAGGGACCACGATAAGGGCTCGGGCCGACAGGGGCTGCCCGCAGGGGGGAGTTCTCTCCCCAATGCTGTGGACCCTGGAGGTGGACGAGCTACTGCGTGGGCTCGGAGAAGAAGGTGTAATAGTACAGGGCTATGCTGACGACATAGTGATCGCAGTCAGAGGCACGAGCCCGCCGTGCATGGCCAGGAGAATGCAGAAGGCGCTCACACTGGTTCAGGAATGGTGCCAAAACCAAAACCTAAGGGTAAATCCGGGCAAGACGGAGATGGTACTGTTCACGAGGAAGCGGAACCTAAAGTTTAAGGCCCCCTCAATCTTCGGAGCGAAGCTTCACACCTCCTCGGAGGTGAAATATCTGGGAGTGACCCTGGATAAGAAGCTCGCGTGGAAAAGCCACATCGAGAAGCAGACTCAGAAGGCGCTCGTTACCTACTGGGCCCGCAGAAGGATGTTCGGCAGCACATGGGGGTTAAAACCATGGGTGGTCAAATGGATCTATACTGCCATCCTGGAACCCCAACTGATATACGCCTCAGTGGTATGGTGGACCTCCATGAGGAGGGACACCCACAGGAGGACATTGAGCAAGGTGTATCACTTGGCACTGCTAGGAATGACGGGTGCGTTTCCCACCACGCCTACCCTGGCGATGGGAGTCTTGCTGGACCTGGCGCCACCGCATTTGGCGGCGGAAGCCGGGGCTAGGAAGGCTGCCCTGAGGATACACTTCGCGGGAAGATGGAAAGGCGCGAGGAACGGGCACGCGGCGATCCTACAGGACATAAGGTACTCGCATGTGGCCCTGGACTGCGGGGGAGACCAATGTGACCCAGCCTACCGCTTCAAACACAACTTCGTCGTTCGCTTCCCAAGTAGGAAGGACTGGGAGGAGAGCAAGAAGGAGTTACTCTCTCCGGGGGGGCTCACCTGGTATACAGATGGCTCCAAAACCAAAACTGGAACCGGAGCCGAGATATGGGGGGAGAGGCCCAGGGTAGAAAGATCCATCGCCCTGGGCCCACACGTATCGGTTTTTCAGGCGGAGGTGCAGGCTATCAGGACCTGTGCCAGATTGAATCTGGACAGGGGCTATGAGGGCAAGCACATCTATATCTGTAGCGACAGTCGGGCCGCACTTGGATCCCTATACAATACAGTGGTGAGATCCAGTCTGGTACTAGACTGCGTGGACACACTGACGCAATTGGCTAATAACAACCGCGTCAGTCTACTATGGGTTGCGGGGCACGCCGGAATCAAGGGAAACGAAGGGGCAAACGACAGGGCCCGAGAAGGGGCACGTAAACCGAATCGGGACCCGTCCTGCACCTTAGGTGTCTCCATGGGGACTGTGAAGGAGTGGACGAGGTGCTGGATCAGACAGCAACTCGAACATCTCTGGGAGCGGACCCAAAAGATGGGACACGCGAAGGCTCTGCTGAAGCGGCCTTCGAAAAAGATAGGGGCGGCACTCAGCCGCCTGGATAGGTCGCAGTTGCGACTGCTCGTGGGGATGGTCACAGGACACTGGTACACGAGGAAGCACCTGGCGCGCCTTGGGATCGTGCAGGGACCAAGGTGCCAGTGGTGCGGGGTGGACGACGAAACGCCGCTTCACCTTATGACGCAGTGCGAGGGCATGGCAGCCCAGAGACAGCTATTGCTGGGAGCTGCTGTCCGCACGGCGAACCTGGAGGACATGACCGTGAGCGGGCTTCTCGAGTTCGCACGAGGGGCCGGACTAGCGACAAGCCCTCCAAATTAGGACTGCCCGCAAGGGCTCGGGCACAATGGTCCAATAGGACTGAGTGTCCGGTAAATGCCCAATTTAAAAAAAAAAAAAAAAAAATGCGTGCGTGTGCATATGCTACCAGCCGACCATCTGCTGCTCCCCCGGGAGCCGCGCCATTGGCACCGTTTTTAGCGCGCTCCCGAGGAAGGCGGTCGAGCAGGTAAAGGGTGAGTGCGGCGGTCAATTGACCATATGACCTAGTGCCGCCTCCCCGCCGGCCGCGACCCTTCGGGCCGCGTCCGGGTCACTGCTCGACCGCGGGGGGTCGCGGGGTGGGGGTGCCGGGGGGCACGCTCACCCCTCCACAACATCATGCGACCCCCCCCAGAAGTGGCGACGCGGCCGCGTGGTCCGTCTCGCGTCGCCGGAGTTTTGGGAAGACCCCGCGCGGCAACGCGCGGGGTTGTTGAGCGCGGAGCCAGCATTTGCGCTGAGGGGGGGGGGGGGGGGCAAGCGAATGTATCGCTAGTTTGCTCTCGCACAAGTCCTCCCCCTCGAGCGTGCGACTCCGCGCCCGAGGACGATCACCGTGGAGTTTTAGTGGGTGCAAGCCCTACATAACCCCGTCCCTCCCCCGGGGGGCGGGGTATCCGTTAGGGATTTCTCCACGTTAAAAAAAAAAAGAAAAAAAAGAATTAAATATATTTATTTATTTATTTATTTATTTGATTCCACGGGTAAAGACCCTTTAGTTTATAATAAACAATTCATAACGTTAACAAATACTTACAACGTACTTACATAAACAAACAATAGTTCATGTAAAATTAACAAATACAATCACATTTAGAATAAGAATTAACGGGCGTATACATAGACGTTCGAGCGAGCCAAAGCCCGTAAACGATATTTAAAGGTGTCCAACGTACCGCTGAAAAAATCGATATGTGTACTGTACAGATTCGCTAATTTACATATTCTATTAATGGAGTTGTTCATCCCATACGAAGTGTTGTGTGGCGATATGTAAAAAAGAGAAGGTGACCTAATAGAAACAATAGGCGCATAAAAGTTGACGAGAGCTAAAATGTCCGCAGAGTCGGTGTAGCCATTAATAATACCAAAAAGGCAAGTAAGATCGGATAGACAACGACGATGTTCCAATGTAAGAAGACCGCTGGCCTCCAGAATAGAACTATATTCGTGGCATAGTCGAGACATCGGAGTGCCGAGTTTAAAAGCCAGCAGTCGCAAGAATTTATGCTGAACGCGTTCAAATAACCTAATATATTTATCCTGATAGGGGTTCCAAACAGGAGACGCATACAGCAAGTGAGGGACGACTAATGCATTGTACAGGGTGATTAAGGTACCAGGATTAACGAAATCTGCCGATCCACGCGTGATGAACCCAAGCATTCTAGCCGCTTGATTTCTTACATTATAGTAGTGCTGGGAAAAAGACAACGAAGAACCGAAAGTAACTCCAAGGTCACGAATACTAGCGATAGAGTCAACTAAGGCACCATTAAGTGTATACTCAGTTTGTTGCAAACATTTTTTACGAGAAAAATGTAAAACGTGGCACTTGGAGACATTCAGTGCCATTTCATTATCCCTACACCAGTCACACAGCCTATTAAGATCGCCCTGTACAAGATTTACATCCTCGTCAATCGCAATTCTTTTAAATATCTTCAGGTCATCTGCGTAGAGCAGGAAAAGACAATGCTGGAAAACATCAGAAATGTCGTTAACGAAGATGATAAACAATAGAGGACCAAGGTGCGATCCCTGAGGTACACCTGAAGTAACTTTATAAGTCCTCGAGAAGTTGCCTTTAAACTTGACTTTTGGTATCTATTTTCTAAGTAACTTGATAACCAACCAAGTAAATTGCCTCGGATGCCAATAGCATTTAGTTTTCGCAAAAGGACCGAGTGTTTGACGGTGTCAAAGGCTTTACGAAAGTCAGTATAGATAGAGTCAACTTGATGACCACGCTCAAGTTCATTTACAATATAATGATGGTACAACATTAGATTCGTGGTAGTCGAGCGACCCGAAACAAAACCATGCTGCTCTTTAATAATAATATTCTTAGTAAGAGCTGACAGCTTATCCGTAATAATACTCTCGAAAACACGAGGCATGACATTTAATATACTAACTGGCCTGTAATTCGTAATATCAGACTTATCATTTGCCTTGAAAATTGGCGATACGATACTGCCTTTCCACTTCGACGGAAAGACTCCAGATCTCAACGATATATTGAAAATAATGCACAAGACCCTGGCTATGATAAATTTGCATGATTTAAAAAAGATCGGTGGAATAGCGTCATCACCCGGCCCTTTGTTGACATCAAGATGGGAAATTTTATGAAAAACTTCACCAATACTAATGGACAAGTCAGAGACATCAATATCATGATTAGAATTGAAGGATTGACTGCATGGAGTATCGCGAACATATACCGATTGAAAGAAGGACGCAAAGCTATTAGTAATATCCAAATCGTTATGAAAATAATGACCATCAAGATGCATCGATTGCGGAAGAGAAAGATCTCTATTTCTCGAATTAATAAACTTCCAAAAACTTTTGATGTTAGTTGAAGTCTTCGCTTCGACTCTACGTACATATTCCAACCAACTTTTCCTTAAGGCAGTTTTGCATTGAGTCCTCAGGGCCGAGAAGCATAGATAGTCAGAATATAAATTGCTGTTTTTATAATTAATGTGCGCTATTTTCTTCAGGCGAATTAAGTTTCTGACATGGGTTGAAAACCATTCAGGATAAAGCGAGGACCGAACATAGAATTTAGGAACATGGTTGTCTATTGCATAATTGAGATGTGAATAAAGAAAATCAACGGCTGCATCCGCAGATAATCCCTTTAAACTGTTATCCCAGTCTACACAACCTAAGCAGTCTATGATGGAGTTATAGTCAGCGAGATTAAAATTGGCCTTGCTCGGAAAAGTTGATTGGGAAGGTCTCTCAATACGAGCCAAAATACAGATGCACAGCGCAGGATGGTAAGAATCGCATGTCAAAAGATTCTCTGGTGGTATATACACTCTGCACATGCTGTCATTGGTAAAAAGCAAGTCTAAAAATGATCCATACATGTTACATACGTCATTTTTCTGGTAAAGGTGCAACATGTTAAAATATTCACAAATAGTATCAGCTGGTGCGCGCACCTGAGAGACTGTTGACGTATAATTTAAAGTACCCACCACATCCGTAAACCAAACAGTATGACGAAGGTTATAATCACCAATGACGTAAATGTTTGTATTTGGTCGAGCTGAAGATACATCCATGACAGTTGAGCAGTGTTTCTCATATAATGTGCAATCCGAAGATGGAGAAATATAAACCGCACCAAAGATATACAAAGAATTTCCAAAACGCACCTTAACAAAAAGTTGTTCAACACACTTCTCCTGTATGTCAATGATTTGACTAGAGAATTTACCACTGACAGCAATGAGTACTCCACCGCCACGCGATAAAGAGCTAGTATGAGAATTCCTATCCGCTCGATAAATCACGTACCCATGCAGCATTAATTCAGAATCAGAGAAATTCTCATTAAGCCAAGTTTCAACAAATATAATGACATCATATTGAACGCAGGAAGATGAAAGCGCAAGACAAAGTTCAGTTAGTTTAGTCCGAAGCCCACGAACGTTCTGATAATAAACTAAAGGGTCACAAGCTAGTTTTTTCGTGTTGGTCTGGAATCACAGGTCACAATTTTAGGCACCCCTCGAATGTATCTAATCCTCTTATCAACTACTCCAGAATCTATTAGCTGCTTCAGCTCTTCTTGAAGATTCCGCAGATGTTGGCGTTGCTTGAAAGTCCGGTCCTCGTAGATCTTAACAGGTCCAGAGTAAGCCCTCTTGTTCTTAAGGATGGCTCTGACGTTATCCTTGGAGGGAAACGTAACGCGGATAGGTCTCGTCTTCCCCGTTACTGCTTTACCAATCCTCGAGGTTCTGATATTCGAAAAATCCATGTGACAAACTTCCTTGAGAATATCTTTCACCCTGTCCACATCAGATGAAACGAGATCCAACGACGACTGAGCCGGTTGAAACTCAGCTAAATCATACATGATGATATTACATGATTTCGACTCCCTCTCCCTGATCTCAGTTAACACTTCATCACAAAAAGATGAGTCCCCGATAGCAGTTGATGGTGAGGAGATTTTATTCATTTTATTTTATAACTCAGTAACTCGCTGAGAGAGCCGCTGGAAACCAGAGTTGATATCCTCTATTTGTTGTCTGTGCATCTCACGAGCCTCTGAAAGGAACTTTTCAAATTCAGCCTTGATGAGGTCCTCTACTTTCTTCATCAGCAACTGCTCTATCATGGATAATTGATTCGAGGAATGAGATCTAGCACAGTCCAAAAATTGACCATTGGCGTGTAAATGGCCAGTTTTGATGATGCACGCAGGATGGGCTGCGATACCGCAAGTATTGCAACTGATAGGCTTTGCTACCGGAGCGGAACACCCCTTGCAGATTTTCTTATCCATTATTAAGTTGAAATTGGCCCGAAAAAAGACACTCGAACACTACACTGTATAAAAGACTCCACGTATCACGCGATTTCCGTTAAACCGTCCGTTAATCAGAGAGCTATTAGTAAACACGTCTGTACAGTTCGACGACTCAAGAGACTAATATGTAGAATAAATCTGACTGCGTTTCTAATATGTATATGTTTATGTATTTTAGATTGTAAGGGAGTTATTGTAAATTATTAATTTACTATTAATAAGACAATTAACATTTTTTTCGGTTTCGCAGCGCCAAGTATTTTGAATAAAATATTTATTGGTATTGAAATATTTATTTCTATAAAAATATATCTGCTTAATATTATTTAATACATTTTTTCTTTTTATAAATTGCCATTGTTATAATTGGCGCAATTTTGTATATTAATTTTGTAAAGCTATTAATTAATTTACGACAATGTTTTTAATTGGGATTCTTTCTGACGGGATAATTAAAATGTCCGCGATATGAGTAATGGAATGTATGAACACAGCATTTTAGCTGTGTCTATGTAGTTGTGTCATCTTAAGGGCACTTGGAAAGCACCTTTATGTACTTGCAGCTCATTTTGATTTTACATCTTTTTTATTTTGTATATTTTCTTCTATTTTTTGGGGGATTTATATTATTATCTTCTATTTTTTGTGATATATATTTTCTTCTATTTTTTTGTGATTTATATTATTATCTTTTATTTTTTTGTGATTTATTTGTTTCATGTACTTGGCGTAATTTTTTTACTTTTTGAAAGTTTTTTATGGGGATCTCACTTCTTTTTACAAAGATAATTCATGTACTTGGCGTAACTTTTTTTACTTTTTGAAAGTTTTTTATGGGGTCTATCATACGCGTATCGCGATATACGTATCGTCGCGTGAAATGGCTCTTAGGCCCGGTGCAGACGAGCGTTTTGCGGCAGTTTGCCGCCGCGGCAAATTACCGCCGCGTTTTGGCAGAACATAGATTTATATGAACCAGTTCATACGGGACGCAAATTTGAGCGGCTACCAGGCGGCATGTTTGCGTTCGTTTTGACGAACGCACGTACCGCTTCACCGCGAATGAACGCTGCCGCGAAGCGGCGAAGCAGTACATTGTTTTATATACAAGCAATTCACACGAGCGTTTTGCTTTTATTTAACGCAAGAAAATGTCCGAACTAGATGTCGAAATATTTATCAGCGAAATAAGAAATTTTCGAGCCATATGGGATACTGGTTCCGAAGATTACCATAATAAAAATAAGAAGGAGGATGCGTGGGTGCAAGTGTGCACCTCAATAAATCCAGATTTTGAAAATTTGCCCGTGAAAGAAAAAACCAATTTTGGTTATAATAAATTCCACATATTTTTGATATTATACATATGTAAAATTATTAGGTTAGGATGAGCACGAGGAGGCTGGTAGGGTTCGGATCGGTGTTGAGCCACACAGACACTGAGTTGCACAAAAGAATGTGAGGTCTTTATTTATAAAGAGTGTGCCAACGGGTGAGCCGTTGTGCGCACTTGAAATTAGAGGGTTGAGCCCCCGTACACTTTATTGTACAAAAACCACCGGTTGACCGCGTGGACGCGAGAGCACGCACAATCTCGAATACACAATCTAGCGAAACTACACCCGAATTGTGTCGTGAACACCGCGTTGAGTCGACAGTTGAGAATACGAATATGATTTGAGCACTGAATTTGTTTGATGAGCAAGACTATTTTACAATGAACAAAAGGCGTGTTGCGTTGCGCACGGTTGTGAACAGAGGCTGTTACAAGATGGATGAGCATTTCCGCCGCGGCGTCTTCTCGAACATTCTCGAGCGTCGATCGACAAGACGGACGCTGATTGGTTGATCGATCGCGGATCGACCGCGACTTCCGCTGCCCAGGAGGTGCTGCGGTGATCGAGAGTGCGGCGGCGCAAAGAACTACTCATTCCCAAACATGCTCCCGCCATCAACAGCTGATTGAAGATGTTGATGTTGAATCTGAAACAGGCAAAATTGCCAATTTTGCAATTGGCCTGATTAATGTTGTAGTGGCGGTCTTGAGCGTCACGACTCGGGTGAGTCCATCCTTCCCTGGATGCAAGGTGATAACCCTCGCAAGTGGCCACTTGCTTGGTGGAAATCGCTCATCTGTGATGAGCACCAGGGATCCGACCTTCAAGTCGTTGGTTGGATGATGCCATTTGGTGATGGATAGTTGTCTCTGCAGATAGTGGGATGACCACTGAGTCCAGAATTGTTGCATCTTCTTTTGAATGAATTGCCATCTAGCTGATGGCAAGACTGATGAATTCTCCACAGACGGTTCCGGAAGAGCTGAGAGTGGTTGTCCAACAAGAAAGTGTGCTGGTGTGAGTGCTGTGATGTCATCTGGGTCATCACTGAGGGGCTCGAGCGGTCGTGAGTTGAGCATTGCTTCTATTTGTGTGAGAAGTGTGCTGAACTCCTCATATGTGAGCACCGTCTCACTGACTGTGCGCCGGAGGTGGTGTTTGACTGACTTCACGACCGCCTCCCACTTGCCTCCCATGTGTGGTGCGGCTGGTGGGTTGAAATGCCATTCTGTCTTGTCATTGACGAACAGCTGATTCAGGCGTTGATGCGCCTCAGTCCCCTGGGTGAACATTTTCTTGAGGACGGTGTCAGCTCCAACGTAGTTGGTTCCGCAATCGGAGTGAAGAGTGGGGGGAATCCCTCTCCTGGAGATAAATCTCCTGTAGGTGGCGATGAACCCTTCGGTTGTGTAGTCTGTCACCAGTTCTAGGTGAACAGCTGATGTCGTGAGGCACACAAAGACACAGATCCAGCCTTTTTGTGTCTTGGCACCTCTTCCTCTCCACGTCTTCAGTGTGATTGGACCCGCATAATCGGTGCCAGTATTGTTGAACGGTCGTGAGGGTGTAACTCTCGAAAGAGGTAGTTGGCCCATCAGTTGATGGGCACGGATCCCCCTTTGTCGAGCACACACAACACACCGCAGGATGTGAGATTTTACTGGCGCTCGCCCTCCAATGATCCAGTAGTTTTGTCGAATCTGGGCAAGGGTGAGCTGGGTCCCTCCATGAAGAGTTTGTCGATGCGCATGGTCTATAATCAATTTAGACAGATGTGAGTGACGAGGTAAGATTGCAGGATGCTTACTTTCGTAGCTCGTGCAAACATTGTTGAGTCTGCCTCCAACTCTAATGACTCCATTCTCATCGATGAATGCGGTGAGTCGATTGAAGACATGAGCAGCTGGCAATGTTGAGCCTGTGCTGAGCATCTTCATCTCGCTGGAGAAATAAAGCGCTTGCGTTGCTTTGATCCAGAAGATCCTGGCCCATTCTATGTCAATGGGCGATAAGGTGAAGAGCGGCAGCGTGACTGGAGCCTTCTTCAACCTTGAAACAAATCTGAAACAAACTGATGTGATGCGAATAAGCTTGTTAAGAGATGAATATTTGTAGATGAGGTCCCAGTGATATTCAATCTTTTGAATATTGAGCAACTTTGAAATGCCTGGACGAGCCTCTAGTGCACTCAAGTCTTCGTCCAGCATTGGTTGTGATGGCCATGTTTCACTGGGTTGCGCAAGCCATGGTGGTCCCGTCCACCAAAGCTTATGATGTTCAAGCTGCGATGTTGATAAGCCTCGTGATGCGCAATCAGCTGGATTTGAAGTCCCTGGAACGTGTCTCCAATGTGCGCCTTGGGTGATCTCTTGAATTTGAGACACACGATTCCTTACGTAGTCCTTCCAGCGTGATGCGTGTGTTTTGATCCAGGTTAGTGTCACTTGTGAGTCCGTCCACAGATATGTTGTAGCAATGTTGAGCTTGAGCGTTGCTTGAACATATTTGGTGAGCTTCGCCAGCATCAATGCTGCAGTAAGCTCGAGTCTCGGGATTGTGAGCTTCTTTAGTGGTGCTACCTTAGTTTTGGAGCACACCAATGTCGCGACCTTGTGAGTTGTGGACGGTGATGATACGGTAATGTAAATTACCGCTGCCATGGCGAGTTGTGAGGCATCAGAAAAGCCGTGTAGTTCCACTGTAGAGTTGCTGAAGGTGTTGAACCACCTCGGACATGATAGCTTGCGCAAGCTTGTTAAATCTTCTCTGATGATGAGCCATTGTGACGTTACTTGGGAAGGCAGTGGATCATCCCAGTTGAGCTTGTGTAGCCACAACTCTTGCAATAGTGTTTTTGCTCGAATTATGACTGGTGCTAGAAAACCTGTGTCTGCACCTCCAAAGATGTCATCAACGTATCTGGCATGCGTGATTGATGGCACCGCCAGAGGAAAGCGATGACCTTCGTCTTCCACCAATTGGAGTAAAGCTCTGACCGCCAAAAATGGAGCAGCCTTGGTCCCATAGGTGACCGTTGTGAGCTTGTAGGGCACCTCCTTTGAATTGTCATCGATCCACAGTATCCTTTGAAGATCTTGATCCTCCTCGTGAATCTTGACTTGACGATACATTTTTGTCACGTCTGTGGCAAAAATGTACTTGTGCTGGCGTATCCACAGCAGCACGTCGGTGATGTTAAGGAGTAGATTTGCACCCGTATGCATCAAATCGTTGACAGAATACCCAGTTGAAGTAGGGCTTGATCCATTGAAGACGACTCTCAATTTTGTCGTCTGGCTGTCAGGCTTCAATACTCCATGATGTGGAAGATAAAACACAGAGTGAGTGTTAGGTGAAAGGGATGGTGCTCTTACCATGTGACGGAGCTCCTCGTACTCTTGCATGAAGCCTTGATAGAGGTTGCGATACTCGTCGTTCCTATTGAGTTTGACGAGCATACGCTTCAAGCAAGCGTGAGCTGCTTGATAAGAATTACCCAGCAGCTTCGGAGTCTCCTTCAGAGGGATGCGCACTGTGTATCGTCCTGTAGAATCACGAGTGTGTGTCGCTCGAAAGTGATCCTCACATTCTTGTTCTTCAGGTGTGAGCTTCATGGGTGTATCTGTTGGGAGCTCTTCTTGAACCCAAAATCGTGTCAGCATGTCTTGTAAGGAGTTGTCGACATGCTGCACGACTGCAGAATGGTGTGCTGTGACCGTGCGCCGGTCCACTGTAACTGGTCCAAGAATGAGCCACCCAAAAATGGACAGTTGTCCAATTGGCATTGAAGGATCACCCTTCTTGAGGGTGGGCTTGATCACTTGTCCATACACATCTGCACCAATCACTATGTCTATCGGTCTTGATTTAAGAAAGTCTGGATCGGCCAGCGGAAGGCCATTCAAATGTGGCCATTCTTGACGTGGCGGTTCCACTGATGGTAAACTTGACGTCAGTGCTCGCAGAACGTGTGCTTGAAAGTGCACTGTTGACATATCGTAGTTGGAGCGCAGAGTTATTAGTGCGACTCCTTTGGTTTGAATAGATGAGTTACCCCCAATGCCAGTGATCGTGATGGATGCGTGGATGCGTTGAATCCGAAGCCGGTTGATGAGCTCTTCTGTAATAAATGTCAGTTCCGAGCCTGAATCTATCAATAACCTTACCGGCGAAGATGACACTGAAGTGATCAGCTGGGCGTTGGCTGTTGCCAACAAGGTGACTGAACAGTAGGGTGTGAGCACTGGCGATGATTGGTTGAGCCTCCTTCGTTCGGTTGAGCATGCTGTGTGAGTCTGCGTTGTGCGTTGTTGTGTGATTGATGGTGGATTGACGACTGCACCGAGACTTCAATGGGTTGCGCTACTTGTTGAAGGTTCCTCTGCTGTTCGAGGTTTGGAAAGAGCAGCAGTGTGAGCTGAAGGCTTGGTCAAGTGCAGCATCGTGTGGTGGCTGGCTGAGCACGTTTTGCACCGACGTGTGGAGTTGCAGTCCTCAGTGCGATGCCTTCCACAGCAATTCCGACACAATTTGTTGGTGGTGACAATTTTGCGCCTGTCCTCCACCGACAGCTCCCTGAACCTTGGACACATGATGATGTAATGGTCCTCTTTACAATAGTCACAAGGGTAGCTGTAGGGTGACGCAGATGGCTGTGCCTTCGGCCTGGATGCTGTGTGCGCAGCGCCTTTGCTAGGGTAATACCTGCTTGTAATTGATCGGCTTGGTGGAGCAGCAGAGGAGTGAGCCTTCTTTCCCTTCTGTAACGCCGCCGCCTCCAGCCGTTCCAAGGCCACCACCTTGGCAGCAATAAAGGTCTCGAGCTGCTTCAGCCGAGGGTATTCCTTTGTTGAGCCCACCGACGTCTCCCAGGCTTCCCTGGTGGACTTGTCCATCCAGCTGGTCGCCTGGTGCACGAGCAGGATGTTGCACATGTCATCAGCTGCGCCTAAGGTGGTGAGCGTCTTGTGCACTTTATTAATAGTGGACACAATTTCGCCAAGCGCTTTTGCACTGCGCGTTGCGATCGGCGAGACGTTGAGCAGCTTGTCTAGCTGCTCTTCGATGAGCACACGCTTATTTGTGTACTTCTTGCTGAGTTCCTCCCAGCAAGATTGAAACGATGAGCCTGTGAGCGGGTAAGCGTTCACCAGCTCTGATGGCTCACCTTGGAGGCTGGACCGCAGGTAATGAAGCCGATCTATCTCCATGAGCTGCTGGTCCTGGATGATTAATGAGGTGAACAACTCACTATAGGCCGGCCACTCCGTATATGCGCCAGAGAATGTGGGCAGGGAGATCTCCGGCAGCTTCGAGGCCCTTGACGTGGTGCTCGATGCAGCTGATGCACGCTGCTGCATCGCCAACACATCTCCTCGAAGGCGGTTGAGCTTAATTTTTGTGTTCAAGTACAGTTGAGATTCCTGTACTGTGTAGTTTGACTCAAAGTATGGGTGGTTGATAAACTTGACCGGCCATGTCTCCTCAAAATGAGCGTGTTCGCGAGTGAAGGCTAGGTGCAGCTCCTCAACATGGGCTGCGAGTAGCTCGACCTCGTCGATGGACGTAGTGTGCGCTTGCGAGGGCATGTGCGCCTGCAATGCCTGAAGGGAGTCATAGCGGCCTATCTGCGTTTTGGCCTTGAAAACCAGCTGCGAGGGCAACGTTGCTGGTGATGTCGCCCTCGGTGGTTTTTTGTCCCCACTCGTCCCCAGAGCTTCGGTGGGGATGGTGAGCACAATCGGTGTTGGGGAGGGCGCCCTTGATGAGCCCGCTGACTTTGACCCCTTTGATTCGACGACCTTTGATTCTTCTTGATCCGCCATCGCGAAGCACAAGAGTTGAGCTTGTGAGCCCTCTAACACACACTACACAGCACTGTGGTGCACAATCACCGATCCGGCTCGAAGGACCAAACTGTAAAATTATTAGGTTAGGATGAGCACGAGGAGGCTGGTAGGGTTCGGATCGGTGTTGAGCCACACAGACACTGAGTTGCACAAAAGAATGTGAGGTCTTTATTTATAAAGAGTGTGCCAACGGGTGAGCCGTTGTGCGCACTTGAAATTAGAGGGTTGAGCCCCCGTACACTTTATTGTACAAAAACCACCGGTTGACCGCGTGGACGCGAGAGCACGCACAATCTCGAATACACAATCTAGCGAAACTACACCCGAATTGTGTCGTGAACACCGCGTTGAGTCGACAGTTGAGAATACGAATATGATTTGAGCACTGAATTTGTTTGATGAGCAAGACTATTTTACAATGAACAAAAGGCGTGTTGCGTTGCGCACGGTTGTGAACAGAGGCTGTTACAAGATGGATGAGCATTTCCGCCGCGGCGTCTTCTCGAACATTCTCGAGCGTCGATCGACAAGACGGACGCTGATTGGTTGATCGATCGCGGATCGACCGCGACTTCCGCTGCCCAGGAGGTGCTGCGGTGATCGAGAGTGCGGCGGCGCAAAGAACTACTCATTCCCAAACAACATACTATAATATTATTATACATACTGAGAACTACATTAATAAGATTATACTAAACAATTAAACCATGTTATCTTGCCATGATACTTTCCCAATATCACTTACAAAATAGTTTGTGAATTCTTGTCGGATTTGGTTTAATTGTCGACCTCCTTGCACAATTACTGGCTCGTGTTCTAATTCATAGAAACCTTCAATGGAATAAGTATCTTCTTCCTGATAACCATTACGGTCTCGAACAAAGTTGTGTAGTACACAACAACATTTGACAATATCTATTGCAAACTGTAAATTAACATTCATTGCTTTATGAAAAATACGCCATTTATTCGACAAAATGCCAAATGTGGATTCTACATATCTTCTAGCACGACTGAGTCGATAATTGAAAATTCTTTTCTCATGGGACAAAAATTTTCCACTGTAAGGCCTTAATATACGATTAGATAGCGAAAGAGCTTCATCTCCAACGAACATATAGGGCATAGTTGGACCATTTGTTCCGGGTAATGATTTTCCAAGAGGAATACATAAACAATTATTCTCTAATTTCTTATAAAATATAGAATTTTCAAATATGGTACTGTCCCCTTCCTTGCCTGGAGAACCAATATCGACATAGAGACACCTATAGTTGGCATCAGCTATAGCAAACAGAACTATTGAAAAGAAATGTTTGTAATTGTAGTACGTAGAGCCACTCATCGTAGGTTTTGTAATACGTATATGTTTTCCATCAAGGGCTCCTAAACAGTTAGGAAAATTTGTACGGTGTTCAAAATGTTTGGCTTAAAATTACATTTTGTTCCAGGTTTAATGTTAATGAAAAAATGGAAAAACTTGAAAGATAATTACGCGAAAAATGTAAAAAAACAATTAAAATCTGGGAGTGCTGCCAAAGGGAGAAAATATATTTATGCACAGCAATTAACATTTTTAAATTCAGTTCAAAGTTCAGTTACAACAGAAAATAGTATAACGGAAGAAAATGAGACGAAGAACAAATAGAAATTTCGAACCCAATCATTCAAATTCAAGAAGACCGTGGACCATTAAATGAAGAAATTCAAATTACCAAATCATCGGCAAAACGTAAAAGATGTATAGAAGAAACGATGTTAAAATATACCTATGCGTAATTCCGAAATTCCAAACGATAATAACGATGATATGTTATTTTTTCAATCATTAATTCCCATTTTAAAAGATTTCAACACAAATCAGAAAATAGAATTCAGGACTGAAATTTTACACATCATAAATCAAATTCGAAAAAAAAAACATGCCTTCTGTTAGTTACCATCAACAGCCCCCTCATCCTACAACTAGTAATTTTTATGAACCATCTTATCAACAATTGGGAACTTATCCACACTATCAATTCACAACTTTCAATATGAATTAGGGCTGTAACGAATATTCGAATAATCGAAGTATTCGAATACCACAGAATTCGAATAATTTCTTCGAACATTCGAACATTCGGATCTATCGAATTTCTGATTGTACCGAATAGGAATCTGAACATGAAATATTTGTTCACAGTTTATCGTGAAATTCTTTTCATATTGGCCTTTACAATTATTTGTTTTTCAAACGATAAATTTGGAATTTTATTAATCTTTGGTTTTATGAATTTTACAACGAAAAGTATAAACTCTATTTAAATTTAGGGACCTAGTGTATTTAAAATATAAAATGTTGAATCATAATGCTCATTAATAGCAATAGTAGTAATTTTATTCTTTGCTTCCTTTTACGGGATAACATTGTATCATTCATACATTTTATCCTTATTCGCTAAGGTGTGTTATCTATCTTACTTTACCCCCCCCCCCTTCCAGTCTTATATACACATTCGTCCATACACATACCTATATCCATTTACACATCCACATTCACCTCAGTTACAATTAGCTTAGTTGTTAACTATCCTATTTACAATTATTTACAATGTTTACATATTTTATCGTTTTTTTGGACTTGTAACATCCAAACCTCACAAAAACTAAAAAAAAAACGCGTTTTACACTAAAATACACCCTTAAACACAAAATATTTTGCGACTTTGAAATTTGCATTGTTTTTTCAAAATCAATCTCATAAAATGAACATGCTGACAAAAAACGATTTACAGATTCGTATTCAGCGCACAAAAGTGTATAAGAAATACGTATTCGATGTTACAAGTCCAGGTAGGTATTGAACAGCTTCATTTGATTGATTCATTTGGTTTGGGTTCATACCAAAATTTATTTTGGTGGAGAAATACGAAAACATTTACATTTTCTGGTGCAAGGCAGCTTCTCTTTGCCGTAACAATATTTCCTGCAGTAGAAAACGTACGTTCTGATGCAGCTGAGGTGGCTGGAATACATAAGTAGTGCCGCGCAAGTTTGGGGATTAGTGGATACACATGCTCGTGATTTTTCCACCAATTGTATGGGTCCAGATTTCGGTCAATTTGCAGTTCAAACATGTATTTCTGAAATTGTGCCGTAACATCATTTGTTTTATTGCTATCTCCGAATATAAAGTCCATAGCAGTTGTTCGATTGTTCGTTGAACTTTGATGAGACTCGTCCGCAGGCGTTGGCTCCATTAACTGGAGCTGACAGTTCACCTTTGACTTAATAGCAAGCCTTGTCTCAATATTTGATTCATGCATTAAGTCTTTATACCGCGGATCAAGGAAGGATGCAATTCTTCGTGCGGAAACGAAAATTATATTATCGGCGAGGTTGAAGCGAGTACTACATTCATTTAATACAGTGTCTTTAAATTCTAGTATCGGAACCGCATCATCAGTGCCAGGTAATAAGTGATGCGTAACTAGCATGTTTAAAATTGGATGCACCATTGACACAGATGAAGTGTCTACACACAAAAGTTCACATGCAATCTGCACTGGGCGAAGCGCTGTGACTAATGCACTCAATATGCCCCACTCGGTTGCTGTCATTTCCAGTTTTATAGCTATGGCTTCGTTAGTTACAGTTTTGTCGGCCAAAACGCTGACGACCGGAATTTTATTCTCCACAAGGCGCTCAGCCATGAAGAAGGTGGAATTCCATCGTGTTTTGACGCTTTGAATTAATTTAAGAATTTTTAATTTACGTTGTATTTGTGCTTTCTCAAGTGCTGCAGTAGCAACATTTGAGTGGCGGAAGTGCGTAACAATTGCACTGGCTTTGGAGCATACCCGTTTTATTTCGCCCTGGCTCAGCCCTACATTGATACATAGTTGTAGAGTGTGCACGCTACACGTTAAGTCCTGCTTTTCAGCTACATTTGGTAGCTGTAGCACTGCACCAACGATGTTCGATGCATTATCTGTAACGATGCCGCTAATAATGTTTTCGATCCCCCACTCCAAAAATACATGTGTAAATCTTGCTGCAAGATTTTCTATCGTGTGGCGTTCGCTCATTTCTTCTGTTGTAAGGGTCACGTATACAATTTTCCAGTCCTTGTTAATGAATCTGGCCTGTACAGTTAAATCCCCTCAAAAACTTCAAAAAAGTAAAAAAATTACGCCAAGTACATCAAATCAAGTAAATCACAAAACATAGAAGATAATAATAATTACAAAATTAAAAAAAGATGTGAAATCAAAATGAGCTGCAAGTACATAAAGGTGCTTTCAGTCAAATACTTGGCGTGGCGTGGCAAGGTATTATTCTCAGATCATCAATACCCATACCTTTCCTCTCGCGGGCTTTCATATAATTTGTCAATTTAAAACTCTGACAATGTGAGTACATTTTCATTATCATTATATTGCGTTTTAACATAATTCCAAGATCATTCGTCGACACTGATACCTTTCCCCTGGCATTCCCCTTTCAATATTTTGCGTTTTTAAATAATTCTTATTCATCGACACCTTGACCTTGCCTGACCACGCCAAGTATTTGACTGAAAGCACCTTTATGTACTTGCAGCTCATTTTGATTTCACATCTTTTTTTAATTTTGTAATTATTATTATCTTCTATGTATTGTGATTTACTTGATTTGATGTACTTGGCGTAATTTTTTTACTTTTTGAAGTTTTTGAGGGGATCTCACTTCTTTTTTCAAAGATTAATTGTACTATTATTTGCAAATTCATATTCATACACACGTATTAATTATTTATTTATCCTGAATGCATGGAAAATCTTCCAGACGATTAGATCGAAACATTTGGATCAAATGTTGACGCATTAACGCATGATTGTACGTTACTTTGTCTGGTAATTTATTGAATTGATGATGAATAATAACGAAACAGCAAATGCACTCGCAACAACTCCCCAATGCCGACTGTTAGGTTCAGCTTGTAGGGGAAGGTGGGACAAGATGGGGTAGTTAAGGTTTGATGATGAATAAAACACAGATTTTCATAATCAACTAATCAATTTTTTTGTTTGAATCATTCTTTGGTAATAAGTCCTTCAGTTTTTTAACTATGCATCAACCTAATCTCTACAGGTTTTAATAGAAAATTTCAGAAAAAGTCCTTTCTCCCGATTGTTAGATTGAGTTTGTACATGTGGACATTTAATAAATTCTTCGTCGATTTTTCCGCCATGTTTGGTCAAAAAAGGGTATAACTTCTTAAGGTAAATTTTATTGCACCAAAAAGGGTGCAAGGGTAAAGGGTGTAATGGTAAAGGGTGTAATGGTAAAGGGTGCAAGGTAAAGGGTGTAAGGGTATAAGGGTATAAGGGTATAAGGGTATAAGGGTAAAGGGTAAAGGGTAAAGGGTAAAGGGTAAAGGGTAAAGGGTAAAGGGTAAAGGGTAAATGGTAAAGGGTAAATGGTAAAGGGTAAAGGGTAAAGGGTAAAGGGTAAAGGGTAAAGGGTAAAGGGTAAAGGGTAAAGGGTAAAGGGTAAAGGGTAAAGGGTAAAGGGTAAAGGGTAAAGGGTAAAGGGTAAAGGGTATAAGGGTAAAGGGTGCAAGGGTAAAGGGTGCAAGGGTAAAGGGTGCAAGGGTAAAGGGTGCAAGGGTGCAAGGGTGAAGGGTGCAAGGGTGACGGGTATAAGGGTAAAGGGTAAAGGGTAAAGAGTAAAGGGTAAAGGGTAAAGGGTAAAGGGTAAAGGGTAAAGGGTAAAGGGTAAAGGGTAAAGGGTACAGGGTAAAGGGTAAAGGGTAAAGGGTAAAGGGTATAAGGGTGTAAGGGTAAAGGGTGCAAGGGTAAAGGGTGCAAGGGTAAAGAGTGTAAGGGTAAAGTGTATAAGGGTATAAGGGTAAAGGGTAAAGGGTAAAGGGTAAAGGGTAAAGGGTAAAGGGTAAAGGGTAAAGGGTAAAGGGTAAAGGGTAAAGGGTAAAGGGTATAAGGGTATAAGGGTGAAGAGTGTAAGGGTATAGGGTATAAGGGTAAAGGGTGCAAGGGTAAAGGGTGCAAGGATAAAGGGTGCAAGGGTAAAGGGTATAAGGGTAAATGGTAAAAGGTGTAACGGTATATAAGGGTATAAGGGTATAAGGGTATAAGGGTATACGGGTATACGGGTATATAAGGGTGTAAGGGCGTAAGGATGTAAGGATATAAGGGTATATAAGAGTATAAGGGTATATAAGGGTGTAAAGTTATAAAGGTATAGAAGGGTGTATATATAAGAGTATAAGGGTGTAAGGGAATATATATGAGTATAAGGGTATAAGGGTATAACGGTATATAAGGGTATAAGGGTATAGGGGTAATAAGGGTATAAGGGAATAGGAGTATATAAGGGTATATACTCTGCGGAATGATCCCGAGAGTCGACGAACGAAACATGCAGACACCTCAATGCAGACACGGTGGTAGAATGTGCAACGAAAGACGAGCGAAGCTCGGCGGCTTTTAGGCACTTCTCCACCGAGGTCATGAAGGACAGGGAAAACAAGGAGAGGGCCGTGGAAAAGAAGGCTAGGGAAGAACGTCTACGCATCAGAAAGGAGGAAATAGCCGCGAGGAGAAGGGACAGAGGTAGACTGGCCAGGAAAAGAAAGAGGAAGGAACATGGGGCCGAGAGGGAGGACGGTTTGGGGACCGCTGAGAAGAAAAGGCGGGTATAGCAAACGACAGGAAACATAGAGACCTGGTTACGGTATATATATATGGCAGTAGTAATATGCTACCGGCTCTAGTGAATTGTATATAGACATATTATTTATTAGGATATATCTCTATAATTGTATATATAGATATAAGTATTTATTGGGAGTTACCTCTATAAGTGTTGGTAACATTTATCTATGTATATATGTATATATGTATGTGTATATGTATATTGGTGCGGATGGTGACATGGATGCACAGGATATGTGCATGACGTGACCACGGTACTTAGGGAAGGGTTCGTGATCACGAACCGTAGGAGGCCCACCGCGTGTCGCAGGACTAAGGAAAGTAGTCGAGACAAGTACTCCGATGTCCAGGGTGGAATAAGTAGGAGGCACCTAAAGAGGGGGGTTTTTAGCGGGTATTCCAATAACACCGGAGAGTCCCGCATAACCCAGGCACCAAGTCTGGGTATGCGTAAATGCATTTTCCCCCTCCTACAAAAAAAAAGGGTAAAGGGTATAAGGGTGAAGGGTGTAAGGGTATAGGGTATAAGGGTAAAGGGTGTAAGGGTAAAGGGTGTAAGGGTAAAGGGTGGAAGGGTAAAGGGTGTAAGGGTAAAGGGTGTAAGGGTAAAGGGTGTAAGGGTAAAGGGTATAAGGGTAAATGGTAAAAGGTGTAACGGTATATAAGAGTATAAGTGTATACGGGTATATAAGGGTGTAAGGGCATAAGGATGTAAGGATATAAGGGTATACAGGGTGTCCCAAAAATGCTGCGGTACCTTAAAGGGGGTGATTCGGGGGGTGATTGCAAACAACTTTTTCCTTTGCGAAAATGCCCTCCGCATCTTCACAGCAATATCTCCTCCCCAAGGTAACCAATCGGGCCTGCTTATCTCTCGTGTCTAAACACGCGCTCGAATTTCAAAACAGAAGCATGCGTCGACGTATTCGGTGCGAGAGAAGGTGGGCCTTGGGGAGGAGATATTGCTGTGAAGAGGGCCTCTTCAGGACAGCGGCCATTTGGGAGGGATGCAGGGCAGATTGGTTAGTTTGGGGCCAATCGGACCTCAAGCCCACAGTCTCTCGCACCGAATACGTCGACGCGTGCTTGTGTTTTGAAATTCGAGCACTTGTTTATACTCGAGAGATAAGGGATCCGTCTTTAATTTGAGGGTAGGACGAAGCAGGAGGGACTACGCGCAGTCAGCGCACTATCCCTTCTTTTCCTGTGTCTCTCCGCGAGACGTATTGATGTTGGATAATACTCTGTAATTTCTAGTTCTCCAAAATTAATCAGGCTGATCAGCCAGAGCATTTCGCCAGGGTCGCGGTTTATGACCGTATTGTCCCGAAAGTCGGCGGTAGAGAACGGTTTCCTACAGTTTCGGATAATTTATGACTTAATTGGTTCCGCCTCGTAGCAGACGTGAACTCAGGGTGTCAGAAAGGGGAAACAGGAATGGTATGCATTTTCTTCTTTATAGCAACTCGAAGACTTTCTGCGTCTCTTCCCTTCGGACCCTTTCGAACCGATACACGTGGTGTCTGTTTTCTATCTCGAAGCAATGGGTACATTGGCAGTAGAAGGACGGAGCGCGGGCTTTTGTGAAAGTTTTCGTTGCACTTCTGCAAAACACGTGTGTTCCGAAAATGTGCTGGCTTCTTTTTACCTGAAGCCTCTTGGCCTGGTGGGGGTCAACTCATAATGGAACGAGAGAAACTATTTGGGGGTAGAAGAAGTCGTTTGGAAAAATTCTTGTCAGTCAGCAGTCAGCAATCGCGTCGCAGACAAATGTTCTCTGCTCAAGAGTATTACGCGATGTTCTGGGTGTACCCCCCGAACAACGAGGACGCCAGTGCTGCAGCGTGAGAATTTGCGCGGGGATTACCCACGGCTCCGAACGCGAAGTAAAAATTCATTTCCACCAATTTTTATAACGTAGGAACAACACGTTCCATGAAAAGTAAATTAAGTGATCAGTGTTAGTAGCCGTGCAGTGAAGTGAATATTCGGTACGTTGACCTGGACGCACCTGACATTGCGACCCTTAACTTTGGGTAGTGTCGTATACCTGGGATCAGCTGTGCACTGGGCTCGTCCATCGATGACCAGGATCGGTTCAGTGACCCAGTGACACAAGTTTTCAAGTTGCAGGTGAATTTTCTACAAGGGTGAGTTTTAGTTACTTTAATGGTGTTCATTCATTTTTAAATTTAACGCAAGCTATGGCTTATTTCCGGCGGTAATTCTCAAAATTCTCGTACGAAAATATTTATTCGGCCTTTTTAAACAGACTTATTCGTTATCAGCAACAGTGCTGGCCGTTATTGAGTTACGGATTTTTATCACAATAACGAACTACGATCACTTTTCGTTAATTTCCTGTTACATTACCTTTTCGTGGATATGTTATTAACACAAGGAATTTTACGTATTCCTTATCCTCCCACTTCAAATAATTATTATTTTCGAATCTTCTAAAAAAAATGTGTATTCGTCTTTTTACGTTACACGTGATTTTCATCCATTTATCCTTTATTCATTATTCACTTTAAATGGCAAACAAAGCATGGCAAAAGGTTCGATTTTTTTGTTACGTCTTTTTCATTTGCCATTCTACGCAATTTCCTTCGATGCATGCCGCCTTGCTTGTTCGTAGTCGCAGCGCGGCCCGGCGCGCGGCCACGCTAGCGCGGGACCTCCAGCGGAAGGCTCGCGCTCTGATTGGTCGGTGCTTTTTATTAATATCTCGTTAACGAAACCTCGGAGGGCATTTTCGCAAAGGAAAAAGTTGTTTGCAATCACCCCCCAAATTACCCCCTTTAAGGAACCGCAGCATTTTTGGGACACCCTGTATACTCTGAGGAATGATCGCGAGAGTCGACGAACGAAACATGTGTGCGAAACTGATAGGTGTGTGTGTGTATACGTATTATGTCGACAAATTTTCGACTGGAGAAGAAAAATTTTCTCTTACCATTTCTGACAATTTCATGAGACGATATTACGATATCTCTAGCACGCGTGGACCGATTTTTTCGGAATTGGTCTTATTCGAAAGCTTATATGCGGTTTACATAAGAAAAATGCCTTTAAATTTAAAAAATATTGCAGGGGTGATGAGATATTAATGAAATAAGTTTCAGAATAGCCTGGCGACGAGTAAAGGATAGCGGTAGCGACAGTCGACATATATATGCAGGGTCTCGGAACATGGATAAACGGCAGAGGCAGTCGTTCGACATTTATAAAGGGTGTTTTGTACAGGGTGTCTTCCATGTATACAGGGTGTCTTTCATGTATACAGGGTGTCTTTCTTGTACTTGGCGTCGAGACGCTACCGCGTCTCTAGATATCCATCTTGCGCTCGTGAGGTCCAGTTGTCCGCTGAAATGGCAACAGCTGATAATGAGGCCAGTACCTCTTTGATTTTCACGGCAATGTCGTCGTGCAGTGCTTGCAGCCTCCTGGTTATGGTTTGGGCGCAAGGATGTTTATACGCGGGCTCAACAACGCGCATAAACCTCGCGAAACCAAGACTGGCAGCGAACGATGCGGGCAACATATTGATAGCAATCATTTTTGCGAGCGCTTGATTGATGACTTCAATGCGGTCCCTGCTACATGGATGCGATAATGCGGTGGCATCTTCCAAAGGTGCTCCAAGTCTCCGCGATCGTGGTTGTGGTCGGGGAGTTTCTAGGAGTGTTTCTGCCGTTTCATTATCTAAAACCAACTCATCTGCAGTCACATCACTGCTACCAGCATGGGAGTTAGATCCTGAGTCTTCATTTCTCCTACAATGAAATATAATGATATATTATTCGTCGATTATGTATTTTGATTGGAGATGTTACATTAGGGTCATTCCACGCGAAATCGATCACTTTTCTCCTTGATGTCTGGGATATTGTTAAAACTAAAATATATAGTATATTAGTACACTACTGGACAAAATTAAAGGATCACTATAATTTCCCGAAAATTTTGGTCATTTTCACATGGCTGTATCATGGCTGTTTCACATAGCTGTATGAAGAAAAAATCTCATTAAATTGGCAACTAGAGGCTTTGAATTGAAAATTTGAAACGGGTCGCACCGCTGTCTTTAAGGGGAGGGCCTATTTAGGACGCTAGGAATAAGGTGTTTCTTGGGAACTTTTCCTAAGAAACTAATGATTTTATTGTTCGTTGATGATATATCTAAAATGTAGCATACGATTTTTTTGATAAAATAACCCATTTGTTTATAATAAGCATGAAAATGAATACTAATTTTCATCTTGCTCTCATTTGTACAATAATTTTTTTTTCTCAAATCGGTATGCAACATCGTAGATATTTTATCAATGAACAGTATGATCATGTTGTTTATAATATCAGATGAACGTGGGCGTCCTAATTTGATATACCGCTCATGTGCGTAACGGCGGAAGAGCTTCGCGGGACAACATATAACTCGGCCATTTTTTAATATTACTGTATAATATAGCAGGAATAGTAGAATACGAAGACATAGTAGGAATTTAAGGTATAACACGAATAGTAACACATACAACTGGAACTCTTTATAATAACAGGAATGTAATATAGGAGTATCTCGATATCGGTCTGCTCGCGATGGCGTCTGATTATCAAGTGACAGCTTGACAGGCGATCGTTCCGATCGCCTTCTTCTCGCTGCCCTCTTGTCTTCGTCGCGAGCACCAGTGGGCCATGGATTCTATCCATCGGGTGCTCGCAACACTGTTCCCCCCACCGGAGGAGCGGTCGTCCCGACCGCTGCAGTTCCTGTCGTGTCTGCAGCCGTACCCTGGTGTGGAAGAGTGGTAAAGACGGTGTGTGGCTTCTTCCAACCGTCGCCTCGGCATTTGCCTTCACGCTCAGGGGAAAACCACCCAAAAACCCTGAGCAAGGCGTGGGTACCTGGATCCCGCGCCGCTGCCCTCCACTTGCATCTTCGCACTTGTGGACTTCTTTCTTGAATAACTTCCCTCTTCTTCGACGGTGCCACTTCTTCTTGGGCAGAGACGCGACGCGTAGCTCAGTGGGTCGGGCCGTTTCTGGTAACCCAGGTCCTCTGGAATCGTATCGATGTCCTCGTTTTCTTCCATGTGTCTACGAAGTGTGTGAACTCCATGTGTGAACTCCAGTTTCACGGCCTCTGTTCTGGAGCATCCTACGGCGGCGCTATCGCACCGACGTTACATCCGTCGAACTCGTCCCCGGCAGCTCCTCCCTCCAGAGGTTGGTCCCCGACGTCCTGGTTTTTGTCATCCTTCTGGTGCAATTCCCGCGACGTCCCAGCACCCAACGCGTCTCCATTTCCCGCGACGTCCCAGCATCCGGCGCGGCTCCCTCCCAGCGTTCGGTGTGAGTCCCGCGTCGTCCCAGCATACGACGCTTTTTTTTTTTTTTTTACTTGGAGGAAATCCCCACGGATACCCCCCGGGGGGCGGGCAGGGGGTTATGTGGGACTCGAACCCACTAAAACCTCCAAGGTGGTCTACCACGTGTGCGGAGTTGCGCGCCTGGGGGGAGGGACTTGATGCGAGTGCAAACTAGCGATTCGTTCGCTGCCCCCCCCCCTGCGCTTTGAGAGCAACTCCGCACACAGCACCCCCTTCAAGGGGAGCCTTCCCTGGGGGAGTATTAACACCTCCCCCAGCTATGGTCTCCTAGCGCGGCGGCGCGACGGACCACGCGTCCGCGCCGCCTCTTCCGGGGTCGCTGCTACTAGGGCGGGTGGTGCCCCCCGGCACCCCCGCCCCACGACCCCGCGATCGAGCTGCTACCCGGCCGCGACGATGCTACGGTCGGTACCGGGCCGGGGCGTGGACGGCCCCACGGGCCGTCCCAGCTGCCGCATCCCGAGGGGCCTTTAAGGCGGTCGGGGCGTGATTCCTCGACGGCCACCTCGGGCGGGCGGTCGGCGACGTGTGCCTATAGGGCGGCCCGTCATCAGCCGCCCGTTTATGCCCCGGAGCTCGATCGCACTATCGGGAGCGGCGTGGCATCGCCGCTCCCCGGGGGGGGGGCGAGTTCATGGACCCCCCCCCCCGCTCTCCCTCCCTGACATACAGCGGCCCGCCCTAAAGCTTGGCGGGCCGCTTTTCCCCTTCCCCCAAGATATCCCCCGACTGCACGCCCCCCCTCTCTCACAGGGGGGGGGGGGGCATACGAGGGGTCTGTCGCCGCACCCGTTACGGGGTGCGGCCCCCTTCCCACTCCCCTTACGGGGGAGTGACGGCGCGACCCGGGGCCTTTTAACTGGGGGAGCGGGGCGACATTCAGAACTAAGTCGCCGCACGGCCTCCCCCGGCGCCGGGTCATCTCGCGCGCCGCCTCCGAGGGACCGCGCGGGGCCGAAGACCCGCCCTGATCCGGTCCCTCTCAGCCTCCTCCTTCTCCAACATTATGACCTCGGAGAAGGAGGAGACGGCCGCCCAACAGTCCCGATCCTCCGCCATCCGACTCACGACAGTCGGAAGCGAGAGGTCGGGACCCAGCTGCCGCTGGAGGACCCGGCGGTCGTCCAGCCACTCCGGACACCTGGCCAGAGTGTGGTCCGCCGAGTCCTCGACGCCCCGGCCGCAGCTGTGGCACTGCGACGACTCCTCCCGCCCTATGCGACACAGATAATCACCGAAACACCCTACACCGGTGATCATCTGCGTCAGGCGGAAGGTGAGCCTGCCGTACCTACGCCTCACCAATTCGGCGAGAATAGGCAGGAGCGCCCCGACGACGCGTCTCTCCCGATGTTCAGGGAGAGACAGCCAGTCAATCCGCCTCGCTCCCATGCGTCGCCGGGCCTGGCCCCGCACCTCAGGTCCATCCCGCGCAAGGGGGTTCCTCGCTCCACGGAGATCGTGGGACGCGAAGTAAACCTCTGCCTCCATCTCCGCGAGCAGATGGAAAGGAGGAGACCCACCCAGCGCCGACAGATCGGCGTGTGACACCGTGCGGTGTGCTCGCACGGCACGGAGGACCGCGCGGCGATGAACCCTGGCAAGGAGTTCACGCCCGACGCGACAGTCCTCCAGGTCGCCGGCCCACACTGGGGCTCCGTAGAGCGCCATGGACCGGACGACCGTCACGTATAGCCGCCGAACTGCCTCGTGAGGGCCTCCCAGGTTGGGCATGATGCGTGCGAATGCACACACCTGTCACTCCAACCGGGGGCCCAGGACCCGAAAGTGCCGCGTAAACCGCCAGTAGGTATCCAGGGTCAGGCCGAGATATTTCATCGATCGGCCGACCCCGATGCAGGCATCCCCAACCCGCAGGGACGCTCTGTTGGGAACTCCGCTCCCAACCTTGTCCGCGAGCCACATCGCCTCCGTTTTCTCGAAGGCGACTCGTAGACCGAGCGCCCCTATCGCGGGGATGACGCGTCGCAGCGCCCTCTCAGCGAGGTCCAGTGCCGCTTCCCATCGCTGCCCGGATGCCACCACCAGAGTGTCGTCCGCGTAACACACGAGCGAGACGTCCGACGATGGCATTTCAACCCGCAACACCGCGTCGTATGCCAGGTTCCAAAGCAGGGGCCCTAACACGGACCCCTGTGGCACGCCGCGGTGCACGTGAGTCACCCCGTCCCCGTCCCGGCCGACATAGGAGACCACACGACCGCGGAGATAGTCCCGGATCAGGCGGCGAAGGTAGAGCGGGACGCGATGGTAGACCAGCGCCCGCTCAATCGCAGCCCAGGAGACGGTGTTAAATGCGTTGGTGATGTCGAGTGACACCGCCACGCTGACACCGCCTCCCTCGGCCGCCCGGCGCGACAGCGATCTGACCAACATGATGGCGTCGATGGTCGATCGCTGCCGCCTAAAGCCGAATTGGCGGTCGGAAAGATCCGGACACCCCGCGGCTCCCAGGTGGCCCAGGAGGCGGGCAGCTAGAATGCGCTCCAGCAACTTGCCCGCCTCGTCCAGAAGACATATCGGTCGGTATGCCGAGGGTGACTCTGCAGGTCTTCCGGGCTTCCGGAGCAGCACCAACCTCGCTTCCTTCCACGCGGGGGGGAACCTCCCGGTCCTCAGCGCGGCGTCAAACACGCGTCTGAGGCCGCCCTCGAGGGCGCCCATTGCGCAGACCCAGACTCGCCCGGGCACTCCGTCTGGTCCGGGTGCAGCGTTCTTGGAACGCATTTGTTGCACTGCGGACGCGAGCTCCTCTTCCGTGACCCTCGGGGCATCCGCAATGTCGGTGCCCCACGTTAACTCCCGGTCTCCCGACTCATCGGCGCCACCCTCCCCTGGAACCGGGGGAGGGGGAAACAGCGCCGACAGAACGTCGAGGAGAAGCCGGGGTTCGAGGCCCTCTGTAACAGGAGGCGCCCAGGGTCCGAGTTTGACGGACACGGCCCTGTACGGGCGCCCCCAAGGGTCCTCGTTGAGGGTCGCGAGGAACTCGTCGCACGAACGGGTTTTAGCCCGGGCGATGGCCTCACGGAGCTCCTTGTGCGCCGCGGAAAACGCGGAGCGGAGCTCCTGAAGCCGGTCCTCCGCGATCCGCCGTCGATCCCAACGGCGGGCCTTGGTGTACTGCCGTCGTGCCCGTAGGCTGACGGCGCGGAGATCCGCGATCTCCGTCGACCACCAGTACACCGACCTCCGACCCCCACCCGGCGCCCGGGCTCTCGGCATTGTGGCGTCGCAGATAGCTTGCAACGCGCGCCGGAGCCAAAGGGCGCCAGTAAGGGGGTCGTCGAGGACGTCGCCCGGCAAAGGAGGCCAGGCGACTACGGAGGACGCCATCTGGGCCGCGTGAGCGTCAAGCCGATTGAGCGCCCAACGCGGCGGCTGTCTACCAGCTCGAGGGGCACGGGGAGGCGGGGCAGCGGAGGTGGCCAGGATCACGTACATGTGATCCGAACCCGGCTCCGAATCCTCCGCCACCCAGTAGTCCGACGTTAATGCTGCCGCCGCAGGGTTAACCCAGACGAGGTCTATTACAGACTCGCCCTGCGGCCCGCGGAACGTCGTGACTGCGTAGGGGCTCTTTAGAACGAACCCCATTGCCTCCGCCCACTCGAGCAGCACCTCGCCCCGGGAGTCCGTCCTGGGGGCGCCCCACTCACGAGCGTGGGCGTTAAAATCCCCCAATAGGACCACCGGCTGAGCTAATTCGGGGGCGAGAAAAGCCTCCATCTCGCTCAGCCGGTCCTCGAACTCCGGGACGCTGAACCTAGGTGCCAGGTAGCAGCCGACTACGAGGAGGTCCCCCCACTTTACCGCCATCCAGCCCCGACCGTGTTGGACAACCGAACACGGCGGGGCGCCTCTTCCCACCTCCCACGTCATCGCCACTTGCCGATCCGGGTTGGTGGACCGATAGCACCGGTCCCCCAGCGGATACGGCTCGGCGGTGACGGCCAGTCTGACCCCCAACTCCACGCGAGCCTGCTCCAGCAGGTCGTGAGCTCGCATGGAGTGGTTGAGGTTCGCGAGCAGTATAGGAGGGCCTCGTGACATTACTCGGTGCTAATGTCGGCCTCCCCCGATACTCCCGCAGGTCGGGCTGCGCCCCCGGCAGTATCGGGGGGCTCGCGACCTTCCGTCTCGTCGCCTCGGAGGTGGAACCCACCTCCGAACGAGGCCGCGACCGAACGCGCCAACTCGCGCGCCTCCTCGCCGCTCCGCTCAGTGGTGGAGGGACCTTCAAATAGGCCTCCCTCCCGACCGCCCCAGGTCCGCCGAGCGGGGGGGCTCTGTTCTGCCCCCCTCCTTCCCCTTTTTCTTCTTCCTCCCCTCCCTCGGGGACCCCCCGGGCGCCGACGGAGGAGGACCGCTAGCCGGGGAATTCGACTCTTCGCGGTCCTACCTTTTGCCGGCGCCAGCCCCGGCCGCAGATGTCGAGGCCAGGGGACCGGTCTCCATTGCCACCGACGATGTCGCGGGTGAGGGAGACGCAGTTGACGCGGGGGAAACACCCGAAGGCGGGGAGGTAGCTGTCCCGGGCGACGCCGGGGCGGACCCCCGCCTCCGGGCCCCCGGGCAGGTCGGAGCGGGAGGCCGACAGGCCGGTCCGCCCATCCGGTGGATGCTGGGGAGCCCCGCTGCCGCGCAGAGCGGGCAGCCAGGGGCGGCCTCGCAGGAGCGTGCCAAGTGCCCCTCGTTACCACATCGGTAACAGAGGCCGCTCCTGACGGTGGGGCTGCTGCACTTGGCCTGCACGTGGCCGAACTCGAGACAGCGGAAGCACTGCAGCTTCCGCTGCGCGAGCGGCACGACGCGGGCCACTAGCGAGTCCACGATTATCGTGGCCGCTTTAACAAGCCTGGCAGCAGCCGCCACAGGCCCGCGGACCCAGAGGGAGAAAAGCTCGGCGGCGTCTCGGCGCTTCACTCCCACCGAGACGTCCTCCGCCGCGCAGGCACCCTGGGCCGCGACCGCCGCCCGTATCGCCTCCACAGACGCCAGCTCCGTGAGGCCGCACACCCGGAACTCGGCCAATTTTTGGGGGCAATGTACCCTAATGCCTGTGCCCCCAAGCTGCTCCGCCAGCTTCGCCTTAAGGGCGGCAGCCTTGGCCGAGCCCTGAGATCCGGGGATCTCGAAGACGAGTCCCCCGGTGACGGCGCGCCTCGGTCGCATAGCTGCGATACCGAGTCGGCGACCTTGATGGCCGCCATCGCGCCGGCGACCCGTGTGGAGAACTCTTTCTCCCCCCCCCCCCCCAGCAGGGGCGGTGATAGCCACCGCTGCAGTTCTGGGGGCACGCGGGATCAAAACCGGGGCTCGTCCGGGCGTGCCCTTCCGCTGGGGAGCTGACGTCGCGGCAGCCCCCCTCGTTGGTCCTCCTCTAGCGCCGCCCCCGGCGGCCGTTTTCCCCGCCCTCCTGGTCCCGCGGCCGACGACCTGGGCCCAGGTGCTTTGAGCGGCAGCCTGGGTCCCGGGGGCCGAGGCCCGGGTACCCGACGCGGCAGCGGTCGCTGCAGCCTTCTTGGCCTTTTTGGCGGCTTTCGCGGCCCTGTTCTCCCGCTTGAGCCGCGCTAGGGTTGGCTGGGGCGGGTAACCCGCCCCTCCACCCACGGCCGCGGACGTCGGGAGAGTGGCCCTCGGCGGCACCATCTCCCTCGTGCCGGCCCCAGCCATCGCCAGATTGCGGGGCGGCGGAGCCGGGGACGGCGGGGGCCCGGCCTTCTTCTGCAAAGAAGACGGTGGCGGCGCGGGAGGGGGAGCACCCCCCTTATTGCCCGACGGCATGCCCGCTGGTCCACCAGCAGACCTGCCGGCACCCGCCTGCCCCTTCGCTTTCCCCCTCTCCTTCCGAGGGGGGGGGGGGGGCGGCCCCAGCAGGGGTCCCCTTGCCGACCTTGGCCCACTCCAGGGCCAGTGGCGTCGGTTCGGCCGCCGGCTTCGACGTCGGCTCGCCACGCCCCAGGACCCTTCCCAGGGCCAGGAGGCGGGCATCGACCCGCCTCTCGAGTTCCCCCACGGCTGCTCCACGGCAGTGGCGCCGGCGCGTAGGGATGGGGCGTCCGTGGTCGGGGCCGAGGGAGGGGGAGACGCCTTCCGCCTCCTCTTCTTCCCCCATTTGGTGGCAGGGTCGCTCGCTGTCGTCTCCCCCGGTAGGGGTTCGGACCTCGCGGCCGACGAGGGCCCGGGCACCGCCACCGATGACGATGGCGCGGCGCCGGCGTCCGTCCAGGGGGGCAGGCACGGCGGGAGGAGCTCCGCGCGAGCGGGGAGCGGGACGGACGGATGGAAGGGCAAGGCCTCCGACTCCGTCACGCCCACACCCCTGAGGGACGCCCGCGTTTCCAGACGAGCGTATTTCCCGCGCAGGCACTCCAGTTCCCTCTCCCTGACGTGCAGGCATTCCCCCAGGGAGTGCGCCTGGTCCGTCAGTGCCCGCACCTGCGACGCCAGCTTGTGGGACTTAATCTCCCACATGCCCGGGCGGAACACCACTTCTGGCGCCAGCCTGTTGGGGTTCTCACCCCTCTCCGCCCTGCCGGTCAGCTCCGCGGCGACAACGGACGCGCGCCGAATCGCGATTCGGACAGCGCGCTTGTCCGTCGACTTCATGTGTTTCGCCGCGCTGATAGTCGCGGCGACCGCGTCCAACTCTTGTTGGGCCTGCCCCGCCAGACCGCCGACCAAAATCGTCTCCGCCCAGTCGCGGAGCGATGCCCGTGTGGGCAGGGCCTTCATACCTGGACCCAACCTTTTTGGGTCCGTCCACACGCTGGGCTTCCGCTCGCGCTTGCCCGGGACGAATCCGGGTCTCCCACACCCGTTCGTGCCCCCGTCGGAAGATGGCAGAGGGTCGTCCAGACAACCCCCGTTGATCCCACCGGAGCCGAGAGGGCCCTCGCTCTCCGTGTTCGATGCGGGTCGGGGCCAGGCCTCAATCAACATCCCCGCGACGTCAGCGGGCGTCTCCAGGACGCCCTCCTCCCAGGGCCCGAGTCCCGTGGTGCCCGTCTCCTCCTCCCTCCCCTTCTCGCCTCCGGTGGAAATCGCGGCCGACCCGCCACCCGTGAGGAGCGCGTCGCACCTCTCGAGAATGACGCGGGGCTCCCCCATCGCCGAACCGACGCGCGGCGTCAGCGCCCCCGACCGGACTGAGTTCGAGGGCGACCCACATCGTGGGGATGCCGCGATGGTCACGGCTCCCGGGTCCAGCCGGGCCATCAACTCGGCCACCTGCTTCTGGAGTCCCAGCAGCCGCTGGAACTCCGCAGGCACCTTCACCATGCTCCTTACGTAGGGCACACCCCTGGTGGTGTGTGGTGCCCTGCGTGGAGCAGTCCCGACTCGTGGTTGCGAGACTTTCGTCGTCTCGCTCGGGACATCCTCCCACTCCTCCTCCGGATCATGCGAGGGGGAGTCTATCCTCGGTATGTCCATCCCAGGTTTTAGGCCCATGGCGCCTACTCCGGGGTGATCCTCGCATGAAGTGGCTGGATTGCCACCCCTGCTGACGTCACCCGACTTCTCCTCGTCCCCAAACCCTCCCACCCCCAGGCCAGCCACCCGCGAAACCGCGATCGAAAGCTGGTCCTGTTTTGAGGCCGATTACCCGCACGAAGCGATCGAACATCGGTCCTCAGACGTTTGAACCCGGTCGTCTTCCGGTGGTGTATGAAGGGCACCGCCCTGTGAAAATGAGGACTCCATAAAAAAAAACCCACGAGAAGTCGCTTTGGGAGGTCATACAACGGTAGAGGCGACCTGCCGTTGCAAAGCCATTATACCCGGGCCCCTAAGGGCGCGGGCTACGAACTGGGGGCGGCATGTCCCAGTCGGATCATGGTTAGACGGAGCATACCCGCTCCGCCCACGTGCCCCTCCGGGAGGGAACACGCACCCCGTCACCACCATTGGGGCTCGGGGTTGGGGGTTTTATTATAGAGGTTTTTCCTTACCTCGCGATCCAGCCGGTTAAGGCAAGATCATCGGTCCGTGGTGGCTTCACATACCCTCGGGAGATACCTCTCCGAGGGGTCGTCGTTCCACCACCACGGGTTACGAAAATCCCGGAAGCGATACGCTTCCAGGCTTCCCCACTAAGGCGGGGGGGGGGGGGGGCACCGTAGCCCGGAAGCTCCGAAGCTACCGTCCTCCCCGATGGCGGGGGAAAACATCCCGCCAGGGAGGACGCCCCTCGGGACAGGCCCGAGGGGAGCGCGAGTTGCCATGTCCGCGTCCGCGACTCGCAGAGGCCAAAGGTCCCCTTGAGTCCCCGGGAGCACCAACGTGGAGGTGCGGTACATGGACTTTCCCCGGTCGGGCCCCCAACTTCGTCCAAATTCTCCGCCCCGGGCTGGTCCTGAATCCTCCCCGCGCGGCCCGAAGGCCCGGGGGTACCACCAGAACCGGCAACCCGGTTGAGAGAACATGGAACCCATCGGGGTTCCCCAACGGCCATGTGCCAGCAAGCCGACGGCCGAAGGGGTGCTGTTCCGGGGCATCCAGATCGTGCAATGATGGTCCGACTCCTCCCGTGAACGGCGCAATGCCGGGACACGGGCACGACCATCCGATCTGGATTCTTTGCTCCCGCCCTCATTGCCTTGACTAACACTTCCCTGTCCACCGAGTCAAACGCGGCCTTCATATCTATAAACACTACAACCATATTTTTCCCCTTTCTCCCCAACTGCCTATTTATTAAATAATTCAAAACATATATGTTATCCATACACCCCACCCCCCTCCTAAACCCCGTTTGACTCGGTGGCAACAGTCCTCTTTCCTCCACCTCCACCCTCAGCCTCTCCGCTAACACAGACGCGTACACCTTGTACGCCGTCTGTGTCAGGGTTATGACCCTGTAATCGTCCACCTTTCCCCCTCCTCCCTTTTTCAGTACCGGGACCACCACCCCCTCCTTCCACCCCTCCGACCACCCTTCTCCCCTCCACACGCTATTGCAAATCCTCAGCAACCATTCTTCCACTTCCGCGCCTCCATACTTCCACACTTCATTTGGGATCCCATCTCCCCCTCCCGCCTTCCCATCCTTTAAGCTCCTTATGACCCTTCCCATCTCTTCCTTTCCTATCTCTGCCTCCCCGTCCTCTCTCCTCCTTATCTCTTCACCCTTTCCCACTCTCCATTCCACCCCCCCCCCCTAGCAGTCTCCTGAAGTATCCGTCCCATTCCTCCATTGCTAACCCTTCATTCACCCTCCCCCTCCTTTTCCTCCCCCTATTTACCACCTTCCACACTTGTCCCTCCGTTCTTACACTTTCCACTTCCTTCACCCACTTCTCCACCCCCTTCTTTCTTTTTTCCTCACATAGCCTCCCATACTCCCTCTTTCTCTCCTTATATTCTCTTCCCTCCCCTCCTTCCCTCCTCCACTTCCTCAGCTCTCTCCTCACGTTCCTTTTTTCCTCCCTACACTCCCCATCCCACCACCCTCCCTTCTTTACTCTCCCCCCTCTTTCCCCATCTTACTTATCGCGCCCTTTATCCTATCCTGCAACTCACTCCATTCCTCCTCCACTCCCCTCTCCCCCCACCCCTTTTACCAAACTTCCATAAAAACTCCATCCTTCCCTCTTGCGTCCAGTTTCCTCTGCCCCCACCCCTTTCTCCTCTTTGTTTCCCCCCTCCCTCGCCCTCCCTCCCCTCCCCTCTCAGCCACACAACCACCGGGTGGTGATCTGACTCAATCCTTTCCCCTACCTCCATCCTCTCCTCCTTCTCTCTTGTTTCCTCGTTCCCTAACACATAGTCAATCACAGTATTACCCCGCCCCCCTGTGAATGTCCACTCCCCCTCCTCGTCCCCCTCTGTATTTCCATTCATTATTCCCCACCCTCTTTCCTCTAAGCACCTGCACAACCTCCTCCCTTCCCCGTTCATCACCTTATCCTTGGATCTCCTACTCCCCTCTTCCCTCCCCTCCTCCTCCTCTCCTTCCCAAACCTCTCCCCCCTCTTCCCCCGTACGCGCGTTAAAATCCCCACCTATTACCACTCTAACCCCCGCCTTCTTTTCTTCCATCCACTCTCCCAGCTCCTCTAGCTTCTCCTTCAGGTCCCCATTTACGTAAACCCCCACTATTTTCCACCCCCCCCCAAACTTCACTTTCTTCGCCATAATCCCTTCCCTCCCACCTCCTCCCCCCTCGCCCACTTCCAACCCCTTTCTAACCCCCAATATCATTCCCCCTATCGCTCTCCCCTTCTTGCTTTCCCTCCTAGCCCATTGCTTCTCCCACACGAACCCCCTAGGCAGCCTCCTTTCCACATACTCCCACTCTTTCTCCTCTACCCAGGTCTCACACAACACCATCGCGTCCCACTCCACCAGACCCCTCCAGAACTCGTCGTCCTTCCTCCTCAATCCTGCCACGTTCCAGAAAGCCACCCTCCAACTCCCCCCCCTTCCTTTCTATTCCCCCTTTTCTCTTTCACACCCATTCCCCCTCCCCGCATCATTCGTTACCCTGCTCCTCACAACATTTCTCCCTTATCTCGTCCCACCTCTTTACCTTCCCATCCACCCACATCTTCATGTAACCGACCTGCACCCTTCGTCCTCTCTCCCTCTCCATTTGCGCCTCTCTCTCTCTATCTTCCAGTTCGCTCTTCTTTCCTCCTCCGTGAGGTCATCCTCCACCCTCTCCCTTCTCCCTCTTAACCTACTTTTCGCGTCCATTACTTTCCTCTTTTCCTCTCTCCCCTCGAGCCTAACCAACACCATTCCACCCCCCTCCTTCCCCGCTCTTCCCAGTCTCACTATTTCCTTTATCCCCCCACCCCCAACCCCATTTTTCCCATAGTTTCCCCACCTCCTCCATTGCGTCCCTGCCTTCTCCCCCCACCCCCCTTACCACAACATTACTTCTTTTCCTGTCCCTCTCCTTTTTATCCTGCCCCACCTCTAACTTTCTCATTCTCAGTCTCCATTCCTCCTCTACTCCATCCACCAGCTCCCCTTTCCCTTCTCTTCCCATTCTCTCCTTTTCCCATCTCCCCACCTTCTCCATCACCTCTTCCATCCTTCTCTCCCTTTCCTCTAATTTCCCCAACCTTTCCACCAACTCCTCTCTCCTCCCTCATTTTTCTCCTCCCACCTCCTTCTCTCCACCCTCCACTCTTCCTCCGTTCTTCTTCTTTCCTCCCTCTCCTTCTTCATCTCCTCCCTCTCTTCCCTTATTTCCTCCTTCAGTTATTTTCTCTCCTCCCTGTCTCTCTTCATTTCCTCCCTCATCCTCCTCATCTCCAGCATCATTTCCCTCATCATCCCCACTAGACCTCCACCCGCCTCCTCCACATCTTTCTCACCCCCTTCTCCCCTTTTTTCCCCGGCGACCTCCTTGTCTTTCCGCTCCTCTTGAACCCTGCCGCCCCTTCCCTCGCCTCCTCCCCCGCGTCCTCCTCCCTCTCTCGCTTTTTCCCCAGAGATTGTCCACGCTCCCCACGCTGCTGCCCACACTACTTATACTCTCTTTTCTTTTCCTTTCTTCACTGGTACCCCTTCCTGTTCCCTCCTCCATCTCTTTCTCTTTCCTTCCTCAGCCGTTTAACCTTCCCCCTTCCTCTCAACTCCTCCCTATCCAGTTTCCTCTTCTCTTCTATCATTCAACCTTTCGCCTTATCGCCCGTTCAAATTTCCCGCCCGCACGCTCTTCTCCCAACCTCGCTTCTCTCCCGCTCGGCGGCACCACTCTCCACTACGCTGCTCTCTCCACGCTCCTTCCCGCCTTTTTCCGTCTACCGCCACCACCTAACCTCTAACCTCCCTACAACCTCCTGTATCCCTATCACCTCCAGTCGCCTGCCCTCTACTCTTTCCCTCGCTCCTTCCTCGCAACTCCACCACCTTCCACCCACACTCTCCAGCCCTCCTTCACCACCTCACACACCTTTCTTTCACCTCGCCTAACCGCTTCTTATACACGCACCTGTCACACACGCAACCGGAAACGGAAGTCGCTCTATGTACTTGTATTTGTTATAATACATTTATTTGAGATTATTGATGACGTTTACTCTGAATTTTTATTCGTAGTTTAAAGTTATAGTACAATTTGTAATATTTCATTTAAATGTTTAGTTTTAAGAAATGTCGAATCGACATTTGTTGCGTAGAGGTGCGTGTTTACATCGGTGCGTAAAAAGTACGAACATACATACATCAATCGAAAAAGTGTCGTCACGAGAGGGATAGAAGAACATTGTCGATACGTGATGAAAAGGCGCCAAGCGCTTGGTAACAGTGCTCGCGTCGGCGGCAGTTTTTTTCGCCACAGTCCGTTTATTGTTTTAACAGCTCGTGATCGCGTGCTCCGATGACCGCTAGTTCACACTTAGCGACCGACTTCTGTCGAGCATGTAAAGTGATCGTGATGAAAGCTTTTTTCGAGAAATCTAATATTTTGAAGTGTTTTGAAAGTGTAGTGAAAGTGTTTGAAAAGTGTAGTGAAAGTGTTTGAAAAGTGTAGTGAAAGTGTTTGAAAAGTGTAGTGCAAGAAATGGCGTGCAATCGTGGACTAAAACTAACCACGCTTTCAATACAGCAGAAGCTGGATATAGTGCAGAAACTTGAGAATGGTGAATCGGTTAGTGCACTTGCAATGTCAGATTGTGTTCACCCTACGACCGTTCGCCGCATTCGGCGAAACAAATGGCGTTACACCGACTTGGCAGCAAGAGTGTCCACATCCGAAGAATGAAGAGACTGCGGAAACCGAAAGACGATGAATTGGAAAATCGTCTCCATACGCGGTTTTTAGAACGAAGAGTGTTAGGGGACACAATCAGCGACCTGTTGCTGCAGGACAAGGCTATGTAAATGGCGACACAATTTGCAGGAACAACAGGATTTAAGGCTAGTAAGCGGTGGGTGGCGATATTCAAGAATCGTCACGACATCCGCCTAGTTAATATTTACGGTGAAAAAGGAAGTGCCGATGTGGCGGCTGCTGAAGAATTTACAGCATCCTTTATACGTAAAATAGAAGAAGAGGAAATCCAGTTAGAAAACATATATAATATGGACGAAACTGGTGTAGCGTGGAACGCTTTACGCACGAAAACATTGGTCCATGGCAAAGAAGCTAAGATTTCAGGAAAGAAGATGAAGAAAGACCGTGTAATCGTGGGCTTGTGCGCTAACGCAACAGGAACCCACAAGCTGACCCCCCTCTTCGTATATAAATTTAAAAATCCAAGGGCACAGAATCAAATAAGGAATAAATTGCCCGTGATATTTAAATCACAGAAAAGCGCCTGGGTGGACCGAAAAGTATTTGCCGATTGGTATGAAAACCATTTTAAGCCCGTCATGAGGAAACGACAATTAGAAAGTGGGAGAAGTGGTAAAATATTTCTATTGTTGGACAACTTTGGAGGACATCAGTTAGAACCGTCCAAAGACAAGACCGATAATTTCGAGATTATGTTCTTGTCCCCTAATACCACTTCCATTCTACACCCCATGGATCAAGGCATTATCGCAAAGATGAAAAGATCGTCCCGCCACAAATTGTTACGGCGAATCCTCGACTACCCCGGTGGAATACAGGAATTTCACCGGAAGTACGATTTAAAGGATTGTATAAACTTCGTCCACGAAGCATGGACAGATGTTGAACCCATAAATGTTGCGAATGCCTGGAAAAAAATTATGCGGTCCATCCCTCCAGTCACACCAGTCACGGAAGAGGAGCCTACTGATCCGTTAGAAGCTCAACTGGAAGACATGATTGGCGCTATAAGAGAAGAGCAACCAACTAGACAAAGACTCACAGAATATTTAAACGCATGCGAGGAAACAGGGACTTTATCCGCACAGGAAATAGAGGAAATTAATAATGAACACAACGGAACACAGCAAGAAGAACCGTTAGAAGAAGAAGAAGAAGAAGAAGAAGAAGAGGAAGGGGAAGGGGGAGAGGAAGAGGAAAAGGAGGAAAAACTGGTAGCAGAAGAAGAAGAAAAGCTGGTAGCAGAAGAAGAAGAAGAGCCGGTAGCAGACACAGAACAAGAAGAGCCGGTAGCAGAAACAGAACAAGAAAAAGATAACAAACAGGAAAACTTGCATCAAGAGGTTTCACCGGAAGACAGGCGAATAAGGCATTTGCAGGAACTGTTCGACGATTTGCAAATGCACGCCCAAAACGAACCAGAATTCATTCAAGATGCGGTCTTAAATTTACGGAAACATTTCCTGCGGAATAAAAAGAAATGAAATCACCGAAGGTAAGCTGTGAAATATACTTTGTTTCATTTACAAGATGCTCTCAAGTATGTATTGGTGACTAAATGAAAATTTTTTCGGTTTTTAACAGGATTCAAACTAAAATCGGGGCTACAAGGATTCAAGATTTACAGGCCGCTGGGAAGATACGGCGCTTGAACCATTCAAGTGGAAAAGGACAGCGTCACTGGCAAAGGATCTGCAAAGAAACGGCCTGGTCACAAATCCCGAAAAAAGATACGTTATATTTTTTAAGCATGTATGACGGCCGGTTTTGCTGTTGGCAGTAAGGATTAATACTACAAATACATATAACTTGTTTACAGCATGAGGCATTCTTCGCAAAGATTTGGAATCAGGAGCTGAAAAGAAAAGCAGATTGGCCCTGAAGAATCGATCCTTATCAGACAAAAGGAATCAGGTGCCTATTATGTACGAACATATTGTACCCAAATATTAAAGTAATTGTCATGGCAAACAATATATATGTATTGCTTTACAATTACGTGAATACGTTAATTCATATATGCATTTCATATATTCCGTATACATATGTACAATAATGGAGTATCTATTAATATTGTAGGAGACAATTGGAGGTGGGAGTATGTATCAGCAGCCAAGCAACAATTCATTCGCAGTCGGAGCACATACATAATTGTACGAAGGACGTCGAGGTTGGCCTTCCTTTCATCTAAGAAATTGGATAAAGTTGTTACAAATATGTACATAAAATAGAAATTATAAGAATTTCATTTTTCAAAAGTATAAATGATTGTCTAAGACGCGTTACATATGTACTTCCTTTGGCTATGCACATACTGATCACTGCCTGTAAGCTTGGCTTGTTCCTATAAGAAAGATTAGGCGACTTCCCAAGGCGCAAGGTCGACAAGAGGTGCAAAATGGTATTTTCATTGCGGGTATTGTTGAAAATAAACTTTTAAATAAAATACTACAAATTGTACTGCAACTGTTTTAAACTACGAATAACAATTCAGAGTAAGGTCATCAATAATCTCAAATAAATGCATTATAATAAAGGGCTCAATTGGACAAGTTCGCCTAGGGCGCAAAAAACGCTCGTGCCGTGCCTGGCTACCCGAACATGGCGCGCATGCGTCGAGCAGTCACGATTTCATCTGAGCGCTCGCGCCCGTCGCGTCGCGCACGCTAAAGCGTTCCATCTCGCTCCCCCGTTCGGCCAGAAAAGAAGCGAGAAACGAACACTCGAAATTAGGCAATTAGGGCTCCGTTCACGATACGGGCTCAACGCCGGTCCCGACCAGCGAGTCCTCAGCGAGGGAATACTGTACCTATATTCAATCTCGTACATTCAAATTCCTACATTCAACCTTTCCGAGGTCGCTTTAACTAGCCCCTCAAAATATTTCCGAGGTCGCTTTAAGTAGCCCCTCAACACCTATCCGAGGTCGCTTTAACTAGCCCCTTAACTTCCTTCGAGGTCGCTTTCACTAGCCCCTCAACATCTTTCCGAGGTCGCTTTAACTAGCCCCTCGGCTTCCTTCCTGGAAAGCGTGGGCCAGCTCATAGGCACCAGAAGAAGACCTCTAATTATAATACTAAATCGACCAAGCGTCATTATTATTAAAACCAAGTATAGAGACTTATAGTTCAATTACGATTTAGTATCGTACTATTATACTAACAATTATATTAATCAACAAAACAGTTAAACTGTACTTAGTTACCGGGTTAGCGTAGAAACCGAAATCAAACGTATTCTTTATTTCCGATCAAGTGTCGAAACCAAAATCAAAGGAATATCCTTTAATATCGACTTGTACGTCGATTCATAATAATACTTACCGTTTAAGTTCAAACATTATATATTCTATTTTTGACCCAGAGTCAAAGCCTTTATTTCTTGAATAAACCAACTGTTAATTATTGTTAAAGAAGGACTCTCGTTTCGTGAAATTTATTTCTTAATCGCACGCCACCCGAACCAATCCCATAATTTCACAGGTAAACCGCTCTACTTGTGGAATCGCCTGCAACTAACGGCCCAGTCACGTTTGAGAACGTTACACGGCGTACTTTCGTATAGGTCTTGTACGACCATACGGTCTAGACGAATTTCACGGAAATATGGGCGGCTTCTTATAATAATGCAGCGGTAAATCCAATTAACATGCCTAAATATAAACCACGGGTGTTCCAAAGAGTGTTGCGTAGGTGCGAGATTCTGTTTAACCCTTCCCTGGTCGTTCAGTGCTACGAATTTGGCATTCGCGCCTGAATTCCAATTCACCTCAGAGCTACGAATCTGGCATTCGCGCCTGAATCCAACTCTCCTTCAGTGCTACGAATCTGGCATTCGCGCCTGAATCCAACTCTCCTTCAGTGCTACGAATCTGGCATTCGCGCCTGAATCCTACTCTCCTTCAGTGCTACGAATCTGGCATTCGCGCCTGAATCCTACTCCCCTTCAGTGCTACGAATCTGGCATTCGCGCCTGATATTTCATCTAACCCTCAGTGCTACGAATCTAGCATTCGCGCCTGAGATCCCTAAACCCCCCTATGTCATTGTCCTAAAAGACCTTCACCCGGGACGTGACACACGCTATTATTTTAATTTTCATACTATTTTCGTACAATGATATTTTCTACTAATTTGTCCCCTAATAAAAATTGCCTGGCACGTCAGCAATTCGATAAATATTATTTATAAATTTTTGGCATAAGGGACATAAGGGGGGATTGCGCCTTGTTGGACCGAAAAATAGCTAATTCTTTATGAATTTTTTGTACAAAAACGGTTCGACAAATTAATTTGAGGTTTTGCAGGCTGTTTAATCTCTTTTCCTTTCTATGTTCCGAATAACCCTTACAGTACTTTTCGTCAACGCCAGCACCACCCGATTATTTTTCAACGCTCTCTTTCTATCTGCCATGTGTGATTTTTCACTGTCACATTAAAATTCAGAACAGTAGTTCAAGATACAGTGAAACAGCCTGCCAAACCTCCAATTAATTTGTCGAACCGTTTTTGTAGAAAAAATTCACAAAGAATTTCCTATTTTTCAGCCCAACAAGGCGCAATCCCCCTGAACTTTGAAGTCGTTTTTCTCGAAACACCATTTTCATACACGGTATACATCATAACTCTTGAACCAAGGAATATTTTCGCTCGAAATTTTTAAGAAATTTGCCACCAACATTCATAAAGATGTCCGGTATATTATTGTTAAAAGATACGCTCCGTAGACATCGTTGAACGCGTTTTGAAATGCATGATAAACTGGTGATAATAAAAATATATAGTTCGATTGGCTGTACTACGGTATGACCCAACCAACGGAATGAACTGAAATTTTGAGGGGTTGGGCGGGAGGGGGAGAGAACCTCTAATATAAAATTTCAGCTGCGGTTAGTTTCGTTAGTTTCTGAGATATTAATAAAAAACTTTCGGCAAAATACATTCAAATCTATCTATACAGACGTTACTAACACAACCATCTGCTCGTCGTCGTCGATTGTTTCGCAGCCGACGATACAATGTATAGGGATACGGTAACAGAAACTGGACGCAAGCCAAGTGGGATTGTTGTTGAGGCGTTTGCTCTTTTGTCAGGTACTTAGTTTCGATATTTATTACTATGGCTTCATCATCAACTTACGATATTGCCCTTGAAGGGCGTTGGAATATAGAAAGATTAGTAAGCGAAGTGCTGTTCTCTCGAGAGACTTGCATCGAATGGTGCAAATCTGTTGGGCTATTGCCCAAAAGAAGAAAATGCCCAAAGAATGGGAAAGATCTAATGATTTTGGAGGCGTCTTCTCTAGTTTATCGCGGGTCCTCAGTTTGCATCGGCATGCGATGGATGTGTCGCAAGCATCGCATTGAGCGTACGCTTGCAGAGAATAGTTGGTTTGAGCGACACAACATTTCTATGGAAGATGTTCTTCGCTTAACTTATTATTTCAGTCGAGGCTTCAAAGCTATTGATATCGTTAATGAAATTATGGTCCCGGGTCGGGAAATTATATCCGAAAGTACTATAATGGATATTTGGTCCTACTATCGGGAGGTTTGCATGGTCCGGCTTGATTCGTATTTTGAGGAATCAGGTCAAATTGGGGGCCCAGGAAAAATCATTGAAATTGACGAAATGAGTTTCGGCCGTCGCAAATACGAGCGTGGTCGTGTCATTGAGGGCACATGGATTTTCGGTGCTCTTGATATCGAGACAAATGAGCTTCGTCTTGAGATTTGCCGTCTCAATAAACGTGATAAGGCGACCTTAATTCCTATTATTAAAAAGCATATAGCATCTGGAAGCAAGATTTTTTCAGATTGTTGGAAAGCTTATGATGTTCTTGGTGATGAAGGATATGAGCACCTGACGTGTAACCACTCAATTGAATTTATAAACAATGAAACAGGAGCTAATACTCAGGCCATTGAATCTCAATGGCGTCCTTTACGGCTGAGATTGCAACGACGAGGCGTGAAAAGTGCAGTTCTCGATTATCACCTTTGTGAGTATTTATGGCGGAGGATGATTCGTTTACGGGAGCTTGACTCATTCGCAGAAATTATTAAGGCAATCCGGATTGTTTATCCTGGCATTGGATTTTAAAAGTGAAAGCAAGGTTGAACATTTGCTATTCCACGGTTTTAAACTATGTTGTTGAAAATATATTTTAGATACACACATTTTGGTTTGTTTGAATAAACAAATGTATGTTAATCAAAACGTGTCGATCATTTCCAACATCTCAGATCTTATTGCTGATGACTTATTTCGACACAACGCATTCTACTTTCCAACTTCTCCTGGGTATTAGTGTTGGTTTGGGCTAGATGGGGGGGGGGGGGGCGCCCGCTTGCGGGCGCGTAAACCATGGTACCGAACCGATGTGAGTTTGGGAATACTAAAAACCGATGCAGTTACATGCATCGCGCGATGAGGTCAATACCGTACATTGTATCGTCGACTGCGAAACAATCGACGGCGACGAGCAGATGGTTGTGTTAGTAACGTCTGTATAGATAGATTTGAATGTATTTTGCCGAAGTTTTTTATTAATATCTCAGAAACTAACAAATACCCGCAGCTGAAAATTTATATTAGAGGTTCTCTCCCCCCCCCCCCGCCCAACCCCTCAAAATTTCAGTTCATTCCGTTAGTTGGGTCATACCGTAGTATATCCGTTCGATTTAACAAAATTACTTTGATATTGAAATCGCTGTAAATAATAGCTTAAACGAAAAACTGAATATTCTATTAAGTTTCTCCCATAAAATCAAGCAACTTTCATATCAAACATTCTTTCGATTTTTCAATAGTTAGAACAATAATAACGTGTATACGAACAAACCATACTTATACTTTATAAAAAATAAAATGAATAGTAATAATAAATATTAATTCTTATAGAACGTGAAACGATGATAAATATGGAACAGGATATTGAAGATGTGGAACAAAATACAGATCCCGAACATTCACAGTCGCCAAAAAAACGCCGAAGGACTTCTAATTTAAAATGTCCGACTGCGAACAAACGCTTATGCGATTCTGCAAAAACAGAAAAAATACAGCAGGCTGCAGCAAAATTAATTGCGAAAAACCAATTGCCTATTTCATTTTGTTCGTCCGACAAAAGCAGTTTATGACCGTAGTGCAGCCCCATTACAAAGCATGTAAGGTAGAATTGCTGCAATTAGCAATAAATAAAGCATTAAAAGAAGAAAATGTACAAGAGGTTATCCAGTATTGCAGTAAAATAGTTCGACACTTTAAGCATTCCAGTATTGCAACCCAGGCACTGAAGCGAATGCAAGAGCAGCTTTCTGTCCCAAAAAACGACGTTATTACAAAGTTGCTCTACGCGGTGGAACTCAACGTACTTCGTGTTGAACAGATTACATAAAAACAAGCTCCCAGTATCAAACGTCATCGCAGACAGAGCCATTACTACTGCCACCGCAGCAGAATCTCTGGAAATTACAGAGAGACAATGGAGAATGATAGAATCTCTGTTGAATATTTTAAAACCGCTGCAACTAATAACAACACTTTTTTTGTGGAGACAGCCATTCTCCTATCTCAATGGTGAGACCACTAACAAAAAAAGTGATTGAGCAGCATCTTATTTTAAGGGGTGATGATGACATGGTTTTGTGTCAATTAAAGGAGACTTTGATTTCGGATATAACAAAACGTTTTAAACTCGACTGGAACGAAGGTGATACTCTTTCATTAAGTCAAGTATCCTGCTTCTTTGATCCGCGATATAAAAATCTGGAGCATGAATCAATCCACGTGAGACAAGTGATTCGTACAGAAGTACAACGTTTACTTCAAGAGGCACCTGTCCCTACAGTTAGCAAAACAAAGTCACGCGGGAAAAGTGCTCTTCAGTTTTTATATGATGAAATTACAGACAATAATGATATAAATATTCAATTTGAAACGTATATGGCCGAGCCACAATTACGCTTCGACTTACATTTGACTGGTGGAAGGCTAGGGCAAATAAATACCCGGCGATTTCCCATGTTGCCAAAAAATATTTAACCATTCCAGCAACCTCGGCGATGTCGGAAAGATGTTTTTCGTGTCCTGGAAGCATTGTAACCAAAAAAAGAAACCGTTTACTCCCAGAGTATGTTAACACGTTATTATTTTTACACCAAAACAAAAGATTAATAGATTAAAGTTTATTAACCAAAATCATGATGTTTTTTATTTTCATCTGCAACCTAGTAAATTATGTCTGTACCTACCTATCGCAAACTATTTGCGTAAAATCTAAACATTCGGATATTCAGTTAAAAAATTAAGTATGGATATCTTAATACACGTGAAACCGTATATTTCGATACACGTGAAACCGTATATTTCGATACACGTGTACCCATGAATTTCAGTACACGGGTACACGGGTACACGGATACTACGATCCGTGAATTTCGATACACGTGTAACGTTCGACTGTCCGGGGACAACTGAACGTCGACAGATTCCCGAGAGGAGAGCGGCGTCCCCTCGAGTGTTGGATAGGTGGGGTTCTACTTCTACGGTTAAGGATTGAAATCCACGGCTTTAAACTTAACAATGTCTGTTTATTCAACAATACTTATTCTAATAATGATAACAATTAATTAATACTGCTTACAACCTACGATTATATATTCTGTTTTTGGGTTTTCGTGGTTTTTTGGTGTTAATAAGTAATAATATGTATGAATAAATATGTACGTATAGAGATATGTTGCAGTGCACGGCTGCTACCGTCTCCGGGGCGAGCTCGTACTCTTGGCAACGTCTACTGCAAGAACGGCCGCTACCGTCTCCGGGGCGAGCTCATTACTATAGGCAGAGCTTTCGAATGACCCGCTTATTTTTATTTTTTTATTTTTTTTATTTTTTTTTTATAATCCTTTCAGTAGGGGGTGAGTGGCACACCCTATGGGCCGTCCCTCTGAACGAGTGGCTCAGTTACCAGCCAAAGGAAGTTGATGGTGTTACCAAGGTCAAAGTAATTAGTAGTGGCGTATTAGCTGTTGCGGAAAAGTTGCAAAAAACCGCAATACCGGAATAGGGGCTGCACCTAAAAGAAGAATAGTTATGGGACGGCACGGGACAACACAAGATGAGAAACACGAAAAGAAGCCGGAGGTAACTCGCAGAAAGCGCCGGGTACTAATGGTAAGAGTCGAAAAGTGATCTAAGAATCATGAGAGTTAAGGGTTAAAATAAGTGCGGATAACCATGGTTGTTGGGTTAACTGGAGAGGGGAAATGGAATTTTAACCCTGTAAGGGATTCTATTAATGTCATAAAGGCCAGTGCGGCGAACCAGTGGGTTGATGTGATCTGAGACCTTGTAGCAATCGATGGCACGTTGGATAAAGTCACGAATATATGGGACTTCCGTGTTGGTGTGGAGAGCCTCAGTGGCATAGAGTGTGGGAGATCCTGTAATTATTTTCAGAATTTTGTTTTGCACGCATTGGAGTTTGACCCGGTTTGTTTTGGTGGTGTTCCACCAAACCGGAGTACCATATGTGAGCACCGGTGTGATGCAGGTCTTGTAGATACTGGTACGCAATTGAATATTAAGTGATGTTTTGTGGCTGATGTGGGGATATAAAACGCCGGCGACTTTTAGGGCCTTGTCAATTCGGTCGGAGATAGCGGCGTTCCACGCCATTTTGTGTTGCAATAAAATTCCTAGGTATTTGACCTGCTTCCACCAGGGAACGGCATTATTGCAGATGGTCAACTGGTGGTTATCAATGGAAGCCAGGACTTTAGTACGGATGGAAAAAATAATCGCCTCGGTTTTACTCGGGTTAATCTGCATTTTCCAGTCCGAGAAGAACTGCAGGACTTGATCTAGGCAAGTCTGAAGTCGAACAACCATGGGAGATAGTTGCCATGACGACGTAAATATGGCAGTATCGTCCGCGTAAAGGGCAAGCTCACAATCGGCGCGTTTGGGCAAATCGTTAATAAAGATGTTAAAAAGCGTAGGGCCGAGATTGGATCCCTGCGGTACTTCAGCTGGCACAGGATGTGTATCAGATTTTACACCCATATAAGACACGAACATCTGACAGTCCGTTAGATATGACGCCACAAGTTTAATAAAGCCTGTCGAGAAACCGATCAGACTCATCTTGTACAGAAGGGCATCGTGCCAGACCGTGTCAAACGCCCTTGAGAGGTCAAGGAGGACCATTGCTGTGCTGCGGTTGGTGTTCAGCTGATGTGTAATGTGCTGTGAAATGCGTAAAATCTGTTGTGTGGTAGAGTGACCCTCGCGAAAGCCGAACTGCTGATCAATAATTATATTGTTATTTAATAGGAATTGATTTAAGTGCGCATGAATACATTTCTCAAACAGTTTGCCTAATATGGGCAGAAGGCTGATTGGTCTGTAGCTACTGGGAAGCTCGCGCGGTTTTCCGGGCTTAGGAATGGGTATAACCTTGGATATTTTCCATGCTGTGGGGAAGTAACCCAGGGAAACAGAAGATCTAAAAATGTAATACAGTTGACAGATGACTTTGCGCGAGGAGTGTTTCAGCATAGGTACTGAGATGCCGTCGCACCCGGGGGCCTTTCTCAAGGCCATGCGTTTAATAAAGTTAAAAATTTGTTCGGGAGAAAGTGGAACGCCAGGCGTTCCAGTGGGTGGTGCATCATTCAGTGCGGAAGCGAAACCCGTAACCAGTGCAGAGTTGGGTGAGGGTAACCGTACCGCATCATCGTGAGTCCGACGGAAGGTGGAAACCAGGAGGTCCGCCTTGCCGTCGTCCGAGGTAACAATATTCGGCCCGTCGCGGAGAGGGGGCAGCGTTCTGGACGTTTTAGAGCTGGTAATTTTCCTATACGTCGCCCAAAAAGTGGGATCCGGTTTAGTAAAAGATCTGAGGTTACGATCCCATTGCTGTATTCGAAGATGTGAAATTCTCTTGCGAATGGTAGCTGTTATATCACGGATCGCTGGTGCAATCAAATGCATTCCGAGACGTTGTCCACTACGACGTAAAGCACGGCGATGTCGAATGTATGATAAAAGCGTGGGATCAATAAGGAGGTGAGCCTCCTTGTTAGTCGTCGTAGAGACGACGGTAGCCTTACGGCGACACGCTTGTAAGAAGGAGGTGAGCTCCTTAATAGCACCATCAATGTCCATGACAGATGGGAGATTACTTTTAATGTGACATCGTTGAGTGTTGCTGTTATAAGTCACCCAATCGGTGGTGGCGTCAATGCCAGGGAAGGCAGGACCTTGCGTGACGGTTAGCATGACGGGACGATGCATAGTGTCAAAATCGTCCGTAACGCAGCAATTGAAGTTAGTATGATAGTCCGTGATAAAGAGGTCAATAGTGGACGGGCGTGCAGATCCGTGATAGCAGGTGAATGAGTCAGGGTAGATGATGCGGTAGGGATTTTTGCAGAAATGGTCGTACAAAAATCTGCCAGCCTGGTTAGTAGAATAATTGTTCCAGGAGTTGTGTTTGGCGTTCCAGTTGCCCCCGACCAAAAATGGCGTTCCAGTCGCACCCGAGTCCTTGATAGCGGAGGGGGGGGGGGGTGCGTATACGACACCTATGATGATCCGGGGGGCCGCAAGCCTAATGAAACACGCCTCGCACGAGGGAAAACCAGCGTGCTGGAGACTGACGTATTTAACGGTCTCGTGTATGAAAATAGCTACGCCTCCGCCCCTGGTGGGGCGATCGGCGCGAACCATCGAGTAGCCCGGAAGAGAAAAAGCAACAGCAGGCGAGAGCCATGTCTCAGTGACCAGGATAATACCAGCCCTCAGCCCGGCCAACGCGAGGATCAACTCATTTCGCTTCCGAGGTAGCGAACCAGCATTCCACAGCATTATTTTAGGGAGAGGCATCGAGAGAGTCCAGCCTAGTCATCATTGTAAAAAAGACCTGGAATTTTTCGGCTAAAGTGCGGCAGGGTCTGAGATTGTCTATAAGCGATCGGGTAAGTGAGAGCATTTGCTCGACGTTAACAATTGCGTTCAGTTCCCCAAGAGCCGACATCAGACCGAACATGTGCTGAACTCCAGGTAGAGACCCGCTGTCGGGGCGCAAACCAGCTGATGCCCCGGTAGTGGCAGTGAAAGGGAGAGGAGTAGCGGAGGGATATCTGTGCGTACCTGTAACGGCATCAGAGTAGGAGGGGAAGGGGGAAGGGAACAAGGAGTGAGAATGGGAAGTAGTAGGAGGGGGAATGGCAGAGAGGGGGGGGGGTCAGCTTTAGGCTTAGGAGTCGTGTTGATTAGTATGCCTTTTGGTGCAATGGGCTTGTTTTTACGGTTATCTAGAAATTTGAGTAGAGTTGGGCACTGGCTGTAATTGGCAGTGTGAGCTCCCGAGCAGTTAACACACGTGGGGGGGGGGGGGGGGGGGCGAGTCCCTCGTTTTTTGGCACTCCGAGGAGTGGTGGGCCCCTGCACATTTAACGCATTTTGCAGTAAGTCTGCAATTGGAGGCGGAGTGGCCAAACACCTGACATCTGTAGCATTGGGTGTAATTCTTTCTGGAGAGAAATTTCTCCCAGTAAATTCGAGTACTGAAGACCGCATTGACCTTTATGACACTATTTGGGGCTGTGCCGGCAGGGAATGTAACCCTGTACAGAGCGTAGTTAGAAGGGCCGTTGCGACCTCTGGCACTTATGTTTGAGCATGAGGAGGGGTTTAGCCCCTTAGCTTTGAGCTCAACTAGGAGTTCGTCTACAGAAATCTCGGGGAGGCCCTCGAGGACCATGGAGAGTACGCGTTCAGCGTTAATTGAGAAAGTGTAATAGGGAACTTTGTCGTTGTTCGTTGTTCGAATGACCCGCTTAGCTGCGTGCGCCTGCTTTTATACTCGAGAATTGGTAGGTTGGCGCATGCGCAGTGAGTCGTTGTTTGTTATTTTGTGTTTCGTTCGCTTATTATACAATATTTTGTTTTGCGCTTTTATTGATACTTATAATTAATTATTCTTAATGGTCTTATAATAATTATTTCTCTAATATTCGTTTGAATCGTAAATTACATATAAAAGTATTTATAATTCATTTGCACGGTAATAGACGACGGTCTGTGTGGTAACGCAGATTAGTTCTGTTTTATCGACAGTCGAGTTTTTATTGGTTCGAGTCCCCGTGGGACGTTACACACATGTTTACGTGTATTTCAGTACCCGCGTCTCCGTCTATTAAGAAGTACACGGATTAGAACACGGATATTTTTTAACCGACTTCAAACAGGAGGAGGTTATGTATTCGACCCGTATGTATGTTTTTTTTTTATGTTTGTCCCCTCATAACTCCTCAGCATATGGACCGATTTTGATGATCTTTTTTTTATTCGAAAGAGGATGGTGCCCCGTTGGTCCCATTCTACGCGGAATCAATATTGGCCCAATATTTTACCAGTTATAGTTAATAATAATTTATATGTTTGTCCCCTCATAACTCCTCAGCATATGGACCGATTTTGAGGATCTTTTTTTTATTCGAAAGAGGGCGATGCCCGGTGGTCCCATCCTACACTGCATCAACATTGGCCCAATATTTTGCCCGTTATGGTTAATAATAAAGACTATTGTCACCTAATTATTATTATTTTATGTACGTACACGCATATCTCCTCAGCATGTTGTGTCAATATATATAAAACTAAAAAGTTAAAAATAAACAAAATTTAAAAAAAAATTAAAACCGACTTCAAAAAAATAAAGTTGCACTAAAAAGTAAAAAATAATTCTTTCCCTTATTTAATCTACGACTCATATTTTTCAAGTCGGTGCCTCATCATTTGCACTGTGTAAATCTGGCGCCGGCTTAAAAAATATGAGTCGTAGATTAAATAAGGGAAAGAATTATTTTTTACTTTTTAGTGCAACTTTATTTTTTTGAAGTCGGTTTTAATTTTGTTTTAATACTACACGTGTACGCGTGTACACGTGTATCTTCAATACACGTTCTACGCCGGGATCTCTACTGCAGACCGCCGGCGCTTTGATTTCCGTGATCCGATCAGCCATCTGCGCGAGTTGATTTAAGTCGTCGTTGTGGTTGCGAGGATCGCCTGCATTTGTGTAGGAAGCGATTGCATCCAAAGCGACTTGAGCACGCCGTCCGTAACTTTACTCTCGGCCAAGTCACGCATTTGTCGCAATATTTGCGAGGGTCGGCAATCTCCCAATTACAGTTCCGTGAACAACGACCGGAGGCGTTTTTCTTCGCTGTCCGCGAAAACCGTGATTAGCCGATCCTTTAATGCTTCATAGTTTTCGGTCGACAGTGGCGAAGTGACGATGTCGCTCACGTCACAAAGAATCTCCGTATCCACGGCTTGAATTATGTAATTGAACATGGTTTCGTCCACCGTAATCCCGCTCGTCTGAAATTGTGCTTCCAACTGCACGAACCACAAAGCTGGCTTCGGCTTCCAGAATGGCGGTGGCTTCACGCTTACTTTCGCCACTTTCGATTTGGTTGGAACAGATGTATCTTCATTCCCCATGATCACGTCGTGGTCACCAGTTTGGAGGTTAGAACGCGTAGGAGAATGGATGAGACACTTTTTACTAACCTAATTATCCTAATTTATTCTTAGTATTTACATGCACTTATTAACTACTGTACAATGTATCTGACGCGAGCGGTCTCGTATGAAAGGGCAGAGAAACTGCAAACTGCGAGCGCGGACAGTAAGATGCGTGTCGTGAAATCGCGTTCTTGTCGGACTGAGAAAAGGACAACGAGAGATCGGCACCTCGTGCCGCGCGACCGCCAGTCGGCCTAGCGCTGCTCGCGCCTCTAGCGTCCGAAACCGATGCTAGTGCAGCGAAACGCCACAACTTAAAGTGCAATGGCGGATGCCTCATGTGACGCTGAACGACGTAGAAAAGCTATCGTTGCTACATGTTTTGAAAAGCGGACAAAATCTGAGCATTAGTTTGCGCTCCTGGGATCTGTACAAGTATCCTCTCTTACAGAGCACGACCAAGCATTCGTGGGCCGTGAAGGCAGCTGTGCAGCTGGAGAAGCCGCGATACATTATCTTTGCTCTACAGACTGCTCGAAAGAATGTGATGACCGAAGATGCTACTCGGTTCGACCACTGCAAATTGACCAATGTAAAACTTTTTCTCAAATCGGAATTTTACCCATACAATGACATGAACTTGGACTTTGACAAGAATAGACACGCCATCTTGTTTAACATGTATACACATTTTCGTAAATCGTATTACGGACATAGTTGCAACGAGGCATTATTCAGCGTGGCCCAATTTTTGCAATTTGGCACCCTCGTGGTGATTGATTGCTCGCGACAAAATAAGTCGATCAAGAATAGCACCGTGGACGTGCGCATAGAATTCGATTGTAAAGAGAATGTGCCTGCAAATACTGTAGCCTACAGTCTCATTCTGCACGATCGGGTGGTTGAATACAATCCGGTGAGAAACATGGTGCGCAAAATCAATTAAATTGTCACGATACTTGCCCGCTCTCTCCTGTGCCAAATTTGTACCAAATTTTATCGTGAAACTCAAGATGCTTTACAAGAAAGACCGCATTCTCCTGTCTGTCTTGAAAGCGAGCGGACCTCTAAATTGTACCGATAATGTCCAACATTCGTACCAACAATGGGTCTATATAGATAATCGTACCAACATTTGTTGACCTGCAAGGGTTCATCGTTGATGGAAGATTTGTCGTCAAGGAAGTGGCTGTCCTGCGAAAGGGAACAATTCTCTCGCACTATATTTTTGGGAGTTCGATACCGCAATATCTTCTTACGAAATCTGACAAATCAAGCACCCGGTGGTTGGCGGCAAAATATCACGGACTACGGTGGGAAGATGGAGACGTTCCGTACAGTATGGCTAAACAGCTAATTACGAAAGCTGTTGCCTGCGCGACCGATGCAGAAGATGACACACCCCATATCGTATACGTTAAGGCGGTGTCCCACTAGTGCAACGGCGCGCTGCGCACGTTTTTTTCGACGCGCGAGGCCGATTTGTTACAGAAAGACGTTCCCACTGGTGCAACTGCGCGCCGCGCACGGGTTAGATTTACGAGTTTCTCGGATTTTCGAGCAGTTTGGAGCACTTGAAAGGGTCGACTTTTACGAGGACGTGCGCGTCGAAAGCGATCGTGTGCGCGCTATGCCGGGATTTCTCTGCCACGCGAGCACGCGAATGCACGCCGCGCATCGTCGAAAAGACTAAAAAAAAAGTGTATTTTCCAACGCAAATGTACTTTTTACTTTTACATATCACTTGTACGCGTGTATTTATGGTCTATTACTATTGGTTTATATATTAAAGCAAGCAATAACACGATAATTACTGCTGTAAATAGTAACAATTATACTGCCGCGATAGGTAACTTGTTTCTAGATATTGCATAATTGTAATACACTATACAGGGTGTCCGCGGGAACAGTAAGCAGCTGGATATTTCCTTACGTATTTGAGATAGAAAAAAATGTTTATATGAAATTGCTTGTTTCGAGGGAGCAAAGTTATTAGCCCAGACGATTTTTTTCTTAGATTATTATTTTAAAAGATACGATGGTCAAGTTGGGTTTTTTAAATGGAACTATATATTTTTTTTAGAGATTACTAGATAGTGCGTTTTAAGACAAATTCAATAACAATGAAATTCAATAAATGATACACGTGAATTTCTTGTGCAGGTGTAGAAAGTTGGCCTCTAGGAGGAATACTGGTTCTATTAGGCATGATATAATCTCCTGCCTATGACCCACCTTTTATCACACTACCTAAACAAAGGGCGTTCGTATTTTCACTATTGGTCGCAATGATAACTACTCTCAATCTCATAATATCGTGTGAGCAAAAACCAACAGGACACCGAGATAGCGAATGACTGAGCGATGTTGAAAGTGATGGCGGAACTGTGGGAGGGAAGCCACGGCAGAGAACTTCTTCACTTCATTTGAAACACAATTTTTAGCAATCGGTGACCGCGACGTAGTAAACCCCTTCAAACATCTCAAGTAGTATGAAGTGTGAAGGCGTTGTTTCGGCTACTGACCCAACCGCCGGCGCTAGCTTTATTTAGATAAAGAAAGCACGATGTAGAAAAGGAGGCTAGTATTTTCCACTGTATTCGACGTGTGCGCCAAGCATCCGCGTGCACGCCTGGTAGAGCGTCGGCCCATTTCGTGCGCGCGGCCTCATAAATTAGACCCTTTCAAGTGGACGAAAACCTCGTGCGCGGCGCGCAGTTGCACTAGTGGTACCCTGCCTTTAAAGGGCTACAGAAACGCGACTGGCTCTCGGATTTCCTCGACGAAAATACGTAGAGCGGACGTGATCATTGAGACAGTCGACATTCACTACGAGGATATCAGATCTCTAAATAAGCTAAATGTAGCTAATAATCTGCGATGCGATAGACACGCGAAGCATTGTGCTTTGCAAAATGTATTTAAAATATTCAACTGGTGGTTTGAACGCCAGAGAGAAATGCATAAATAAATATAATCAATTTTTAATGCATATTGGTTCCGCCAAGAGCGTTTTTAACTTGTCGGTGCTGATGGACTCGAGGGAAGGATGACGGGTGAAGAAAAACTCTCGCAAGTGGACGACACGTCTTCTTTAATCGTCACTTCGTGATACGGAGGTCGAACAACACACTTGACAAACACGTCGGACAATACAATTTACACTGGCGGAGACGAAGACGGCACACAAATTCGTTGGCGCGTGGGCGCGAGGCGACGGACAGGTCGCTGGTGGGCAACTCCAGGAAATCTGTACGGGCGCAAAATTGGGCGCAAGCAAAACTGTCTCTATGTTGTTGTCACGACGGTGCTGTTCTCAGAACTATCGGTCGCCGGGCGAGCGCTTCGCGATGATCGTTAGCGGTCAAAAACGTTACAAAGGTGCCGCGGCTGACTCGTCAGCTGTTGTGATGAGTCACCGGGCACAAATTCGAATCGCGCGGCGCGACGCGTTGCTCGCGGCAACACATATACCAACCTCCTGCACGTGCTATGCACTACATTAAGACGATGGCTGTAATTATGTAGAAGTGGTTCGATAGATGTTCAAAGTGGTTCAATGGGCGTTCGACAGACGTTCAAAGTGGTTCGACACACGTCTGATAGACGTTCGATAGATATTCAAAGTGGTACAATAGACGTTCGATAGATGTTTGCTGCAAAGTAGGATGTCATTGTTCTCCGCCTTCTTCTTCGCGGGTCGTTCCTTTTCTTGTTCTTCTCGCCAACTTATGAGGGTATGTCGAAGTTGGCCGTCTGGTGATGATTTGGCACAGTTCAATTTCTGCTGACGCCACATAATTCTTTCTATGATTCTCTCATGTTTGTCGTCGACAGTTGCACCACCACCCACGCCGTCCGCGCCGCCGCTGTCCATGGGGGGTGGTTTTCATAATTATAAATCCTTTTATTTCTCCATAAACCCGTCTTCCTCTTTCTCCTCACACCAATTTCTACCGATGTCGCATGATTCTTTCTATGATTCTCGCGTACAACGTTTCTGCATGTATTATATTGCATTCACGTCACCAAATAATGGGAAGTCATCCCGCACGGCTGCCCCAGAGGATTCACATTACATGCGATCGCGCGATACGCTGCGACGTTAAGATTGAAACACATTTTGAAAAATTGTTACCTTTAGAATAAATGCAGTGTTGGGGGAGCAATTGCACTTCTATTTAAACGGGAGAGTACAGAGTAACTCCTGGACGCCTCATTAGAATAACGTCAAGTACCGTATGCACATTAGAATTCCATCAAATTGTATAAACACAACGTCTGATCCCCGAAATTTGTAGCCCCGTCCTATCCACCAAACCATATATTCCTACCTAATCCGAATAAACCTTGTATGTCCAGACATTATCCTTATTCCAAATCACGAAGGCTATAAACGTAAAATATTTTAAATTATCCATCATTAAGAGGGAATAATTTTTCCTCATTTTTCGGCGCAAATTGCATTCCGATATCTTTTATAATTCAAAAGTTATACGAAAAAGGCCCCAAATTCTTCAACCCGAGCCGGGAAATTTCAAATAGCTCTTTACGACGCGCGATAATTTGAAAGAGGCCATCCTAAAATTTTCGTAGCTCGGGCATCAGCGCTGGCAACCCTCCGAACGCCGGGCCGGTGAATGGGTGTAGTGTAATGCGTCCGTGAGGCGGTGTTGCCATTTTCGTCTGTTCGCGCGCGCGCGTAGGTTGCAGTTTTAACGGATGACCCTGTTATAGGAAATACCATTTGCGGCCGCACGAAGAATTTATGAGGTGCTGCAGCATGCTGCAGCCATTTATTAAGGCAAGTATATAATTGGTTTAAATGAAAAATGCCAAATTAAATTTATTTACGGTGTGTTTGTAAATATGCGGGACAATAGTTCAGGGTTGGTTCGAAATATAAAAATGCTTATAACTGCAAAACATTATCGGACATATGCATATGCCAACTTTTCTTATTGTCTTGATGAGTGGTGCACAGACCCTGAAATATTGTCCCACATATTTATAAACACCCTGTACATTTTTATTTGTACTTATTCAAATTGGAAGGCATTATTCATTGCCAGTTGAATAATATTACTCCTGTTAGTAGGGGTAAGTTGCTCGGGAAAATTTGTGGAAGAACTAGAGCCATATAAGAAGCTCGTGGGAGGAGAATCTACATGTTGAACTTCCGTGTGGGATGTTTCAACATGTATTGATCACAATGGAGTTTCTTCTGATACAGCAGCAAAGCTCGCTTTGTTTATTATGCTTTGGATTTGTTCCTGACAAGTAACCCAGATAGCACCACACATCCCAAGGATGTCCTTTTCATGTCCAGTTTATATCCGAACGTCCTACGTCCATTTTGAACATACATAGGATGTTCTTAGGATTTAAATTTCGGATGTTCTAGGAACGTCCGTTTCTTAAGTCCTACGGACGTTCTTAGGACTTAAATTTCGGATGTTCTAGGAACGTCCGTTTCTTAAGTCCTACGGACGTTCTTAGGACTTAAATTTCGGATGTTCTAGGAACGTCCGTTTCTTAAGTCCTACAGACGTTCTTAGGATTTAAATTTCGGATGTTCTAGGAACGTCCGTTTCTTACGTCCTACGGACGTTCTTAGGACTTAAATTTCGGATGTTTTAGAAACATCAAACAATCTTGTAAGTCACCTGATTGTTTTGCACGACTACATTTCGAATGTTCCGAGAACATTCGTCTCGTAAGTATTGTGAATCTTTAGAAGACCTAAGTTTCAGATGTTCGAAGAACAACCGTCTTGTAGGTTTTGCAGATGATTGAGGTGCGATTGCAAAACAGTCTTACGACTGAACCTCGCTTTTGCGCTAATTTTTTGTGCAATGAAGACGCTGAAATGCTGAAATGTTCCCAGATAGCATTCGACGTCTTCAAGACGTCTGTCTTAAGGTAGAGTTTCCTACCCGCGATCGGCGGCGGCGGGCGGGCGCGGCCGGCGGCCAAATTTTAAGCACCGCAAGGCCCGGTGCAGACGAGCGGTTTGCGACAGTTCGCCGCCGCGGCAATTTGCCGCAGCGGGACGCGCGTGAAATTTTTCTAGCAGTTCACATGAGCGGTTTTGCAACGCCACGATTCGCGTTCTGCATTTCAGTTATGGAGCTGACACGTAACCATCAAAGGGAAAGAATTCATTTTCTTTTTGCAAGTTATATAATATTATATAGATCTACCAGAAAAAGGAGATATTGGGTACATCCCTTTATTAGTGCAAGACTTCTCAAAGGAGCATTTAGTTCTATGTTTATAGATTTGAGAGAGAATGAGACCAAATTTTTTAATTATTTCCGAATGACCACAACATCTTTTGATGAATTAAGTGCCAAAATTTCTGAAAATTTGAAGTCTCAAAACACTGTCATGAGACTTGCTATCCCGCCACTGGAAATGATTGCTGTTGTCACGTCCCGGGTGAAGGTCTTTGGGGAAAATGACATATGGGGTTTTATTCGTAGGGAATGCAGGCGCGAATGCAAGATTCGTGGCGCTGCGGAGAGTAGGATGCAGGCGCGAATGCCAGATTCGTGGCGCTGCGGAGAGTAGGATTCAGGCGCGAATACGTGATTCGTGGCACTGAATGTTCGTAGAGATGCAGGCGCGAATGCCAGATTCGTGGCACTGCGGAGAGTAGGATGCAGGCGCGAATGCCAGATTCGTGGCGCTGCGGAGAGTAGGATTCAGGCGCGAATGCCAGATTCGTGGCACTGAATGTTCGAAAGGATGCAGGCGCGAATGCCAGATTCGTGGCGCTGCGGAGAGTAGGATGCAGGCGCGAATGCCAGATTCGTGGCGCTGCGGAGAGTAGGAATTCAGGCGCGAATGCCAGATTCGTGGTACTGAATGTTCGTAAGGATGCAGGCGCGAATGCCAGATTCGTGGCGCTGCGGAGAGTAGGATGCAGGCGCGAATGCCAGATTCGTGGCGCTGCGGAGAGTAGGAATTCAGGCGCGAATGCCAGATTCGTGGCACTGAATATTCGAAGGGATGCAGGCGCGAATGCCAGATTCGTGGCGCTGCGGAGAGTAGGAATTCCGGCGCGAATACGTGATTCGTGGCTCTGAAGGTGGAGTGGAATTTTAGGCGCGAATACGTGATTCGTGGCACTATGGTGTGTAGGATTCAGGCCCGAATGCCAGATTCGTAGCACTGAACGACCAGGGAAGGTTTAGACTGTAATCCCTCCGGTAATGACACCCGTTAGAACACTTTGTTTTTGTTTTGGTGGATTTTAACGTTGCACTTAACTAGAAGGAATATTTCCGAGAAATATGTCTAGACATATGGCTGTACGCAGCCTATGTAAAAGTACGCTGAGTAAACACTATAAGAAATTCTATGCTCGGGTATCGCGAGCTGAAATCAGCTGTTGCACTGGTTTGTTTTGGTTTGGTGAGTTTCGTAGCTGGAGGATCTTTACAATGATTCTAGACGTTATTTTAGAGACAAGAGTTATTGTTTATTTTTAGAGCACTAGGTATTCATATATATATATATATATATATATATATATTGATGCGTTAGACGTTAGCATCTGCACAGGGACATTTATATAAACAATAATCGATGACAATTTATATGTATGAATGTGAGATATGTAAATAATAGCAACGATATTAATATAATGGACTAAGGATTAGCATATAATAGGCGTCTAGCGGTAGACAATTATGTAAATAGCAATAAGCATAAGCAAATGAAGAAAATAGATATACAATAAGCTATAATGAAATAGAAATATATAAGGCGAAAGCAATAATTGGATAATATGAATGATGATGATACGCACTAAAGAAGTAAGTAAATGTAATCGCTTACGATTGATGTCGTCGATAATCGAACTGAGTCTAACGCTTTTATATATAAAATATGCGCGACTGTCAACTTATAACACTCCTTCATAGGAAGTTTCCGTAGAAGAGCCAGAAGGTAGAAGCGCTCTGGCCGTTTTGGGCCTTGTATTTATACTATGGTCGGGATTGTTAGGGGTGAAGAGTGTGCGCGGTATGCACCTTGACTGATCTTTGAAGATGCGTCGCAATTACTTATTAATAGAGTCGGTGTTTAGGGGTTTTATGTGGCCTTGTCTTGTACTGGTAATGGGTGAAGGGTATGTGCGGTGTGTTCCATGGCACGTACGCCAAATCTGCGTCGCAGTAATTATCACGTGTTGATCACGTTCGTAAATTTGTGTCGCAGTAACATTTCTGGGGTTTTTGCATGTGGCTTTGAAGCGGAATACTCAACCCATTTGGTGGAGTTTAGGAGGTCGTATCGGATAGGGGTAAACGGGGTACTGACTTCTTTGGTCATAGTAAGGGCGTGAGACGTAGTCTCGATTTAAGAGAGGATTTTAAGGACGAGGGATTTGTTTGAAGTAGATTTGGAGATCGTAGTTGACCATCTTGAGATGGGGACCGCTAAGGTACATCGTCGAGGTGATCAGGAATCTGGATTGATCGTTTAGAGATAGGGACCACTAAGGTGTATCGTCTAAATGATCGGTTGGGTTTGAAAAAAGGGGTAAGGCTTAAGTATGAGGGTTTTTTCTGGAGTTTTGGATGGATTTGTGAGGAAGTGGTGTTAAAATACCGCGCGAAAAATAGTGGGACGTCACACTGTTACATTGAGGTAAGAAGGACATTTATTTGTTACAAAAATAGTGTAATACAATTTTCTTGAGTGTTTTAAGAAAAGTTCTATGACAAAATTCCAAACAACGAATTTTAAATGATTTATAGAAGAGACGATGAAATTAGCAAATAAACGAAACAAACAAAATATACTAGCCAACAAACAATGACATTGAACTAGTAAACAATAAAACAATAAATAATTTACTAACAATTTTATAACTTATAAATGATAAATACTTTCGGATGCTGTTGATGTAGTTGATACTGATGTTGAAGGAAATACGTGATGTTCATTCATATTGAAAGTTGTGGATTGATAGTGTGCATAAGTTCCCAATTGTTGATAAGATGGTTCATAAAAATAACTAGTTGTAGTCTTTTAAAATGGGAATTAATTATTGAAAAAAATAACATATCATCGTTATTATCGTTTGGAATTTCGGAATTACGCATATATTTTAACATCGCTTCTTCTATACATCTTTTACGTTTTGCCGATGATTTGGGAATTTGAATTTCTTCATTTAATGGTCCACGGTCTTCTTGAATTTGAATGATTGGGTTCGAAATTTTGATTTGTTCTTCGTTCTCATTTTCTTCCGTTATACTATTTTCTGTTGTAACTGAACTTTGAACTGAATTTAAAAATGTTAATTGCTGTGCATAAATATATTTTCTCCCTTTGGCAGCACTCCCAGATTTTAATTGTTTTTTTACATTTTTCGCGTAATTATCTTTCAAGTTTTTCCATTTTTTCATTAACATTAAACCTGGAACAAAATGTAATTTTAAAGTTTTTGTATAGGTACTTAGGAAGTGGATGCAACCTAATTGACTTGCACTATTCATTCAGAATTGGACAATCAACGTTACCTTTGATCACAAGAAAGGTCTGCTCAGCAATTTGGACAATTATGAAAGACGAATGCATACCAAAATTTAACGAACATAATACGTGGCTTGAAGTAGCCAAACATTTTGAACACCGTACAAATTTTCCTAATTGTTTAGGAGCCCTTGATGGAAAACATATACGTATTACGAAACCTACGATGAGTGGCTCTACGTACTACAATTACAAACATTTCTTTTCAATAGTTCTGTTTGCTATAGCTGATGCCAACTATAGGTTTCTCTATGTCGATATTGGTTCTCCAGGCAAGGAAGTACCATATTTGAAAATTCTATATTTTATAAGAAATTAGAGAATAATTCTTTATGTATTCCTCTTGGAAAACCATTACCCGGAACAAATGGTCCAACTATGCCCTATATGTTCGTTGGAGATGAAGCTTTTTCGCTATCCAATCATATATTAAGGCCTTACAGTGAAAAATTTTTGTCCCATGAAAAAAGAATTTTCAATTATCGACTCAAACGTGCTAGAAGATATGAATAAATAAATAAATGGCGTATTTTTCATAAAGCAATGAATGTTAATTTACAGTTTGCAATAGATATTGCCAAATGTTATTGTGTACTACACAACTTTGTTCGAGACCGTGATGGTTATCAGGAAGAAGATACTTATTCCATTGAAGGTTTCTATGAATCAGAACAGGCTTGGGAATTAAGTGATTTTTTCGCCCGAATTTCAGAAGCAACGACCCCTTTCTCCCGCCGCGCATCTTGGCCCCCGCGGCGACCAAGCTGCTAGGAGCGCCTCAGGCCCGTACCACGTGAACCGCGCGTGGCGCATTAGGGCGACATTATATCAATATATTTCTACACGTCCCAGAGAGCACGATTGCCGATGCGTTTTTGTTGTGTCAGCGCGCCACGCGCGATTCACGTGGTACGCGCCTGAGGTGGCTCGAGCTTTATGGCTGGCGTGGGGGCTATGACGTGCGGCGGGAAAAAGAGGGCGTTGCTTCTGAAAATCGGCCGCCGCGTTCACTTAACCCTCGTCAGGCGGCATAGGTACAATTGTAACTTTTGAGTTTTTAAATTGCGATAACTTTTTTTCGAGAAGTCGTAGAGGGCTGCAGTTTCGTAACATCTCTAACTTTTAGGTCTAGATTATATAGGCCAAATTTCAGAAAAATATCTCTACCCCCTTCCGAGATAGGGGGTCGATTCGAGGGTTGCATCCATAACAGCGGCATAGGTACAATTGTACCTTCATACATTTTATATGAAGATAATGCCAGGGAAAAAAGATACGATTTTTTTTAATGATATTTTATTATAAAAAATGTAAAAAATAGATCATTTACGTTATAAAGGAAAATTTAGAATTTTTTTTATAGATTTTCATAAATTTTCTTCGCAAGTAATGCACGTTGTGTTTGCTACGGAATGCTCATCGCAAACGGGTTTCACGCAAACCACGCAGGACTTCCTAGTCTTGCGTTGTTTCCGCTTCAGGTCTCGGCAGATATAGCAACTACCAACGACAGGGGAGGCTCCACGACTACCATGAGGTACTTGAGGGCCAGCTGCTGCTTCTGATGCTGCCACGATGCGTCGTCCAAGCACCATTTCTATTACACCTCGACGGAAATGGTTTCTCGACAACATTCGATTTTGACTACGAGCTTCAATTGCAGGCATGCATAGCTGCTTGGCAAGATCTTTCAGGAACTTTCTTCGTTGGTCCTTTGTCCTGAACCGTGGGTTGTGTTCTTTGAAGATGATGTAGGACGCTAACCCAGTGACGTCAATTATGTTGTAGAAAAATGCCAGAGGCCAACGCAATGTTCGTCGTTTCACCGTGTACTCTCCCAACATTTTATCCATAACATCGACTCCGCCTTTGGTTTTATTATAGTATCGAATTATCTGTGGCGTGGCTGCTTGTGTCTCTTCAACTTCTCCCGTGATATGCATGGATGATAGAAGCACAACTGATTTATTCTTCTTTGGCACATATGAACAGAGTGTTGCATCATGATGGTAGGAAAAATTTGTCGACTTTACAGGCCTTTCTTTGGCAGGCTGCATGTTGCTTGGCAGGAACCTTTTGTTTTTTCTCACTGTACCAACTAGTGTCATGTTCCAGGAGTTTAACACCTTAGCTAGTTCCATAGTTGTGAAGAAGTTATCGGTGGTAACATTTCTTCCAGAGTCTTTGTACGAGCTGACTAGGTCTAATACTGTTCGTTCACCAACGTTTACTTGTCGAGGACCATCTGCTGGTTTCCCAGTGTAAAGCTGACCTTTTAACGGGTAAGCGTTTGATGCGTCACAAGCCCAGAAAATTTTTATGCCATATTTGGCCGGTTTAGAAGGTATATACTGTGTAAATTTAGTACGGCCTCTAAATGGAAACAATTGCTCGTCGATGGTGATACATTCATGTGGCTTGTAGGCTCTCCTCAAATTACTGTTCAGCATTGTCCAGATGTCCCGTATTGGTGCAGCTTTATCTGTTTGCACACGTTCTGCCCGTGTATTTTCATTGTCAAATCTAATAAACCTGAGCATCATCTTGAAGCGGTCACGAGACATGGTTGCACGTATTAGAGGCAGAGCATCAGCATTCCATATATCGTCCAGATTCTCTTTATTGTCTCTGTGCACACCAGCAGCAATCAGTATGCCCAAAAATGCATCGAGATCAGTTTCACTAAATGCCTCGAATGTTTTTTGTGGTGGCCGGTTGGAATAATCAGGAAACCTTTGTACTAGTTGATTATTGTAAGCCTCACAAACTCTCTTGGCCTTTCGATTTGTTTCTCGTAATATGATGTCACACATCTCTGGAGTCATGATTGACTTGAATAGCCCTTTTGCCGTATACAGATTGCTAATTGCTGCAGGCCCACCTCTTTGTCGTAGGATGTTACGAGATCTGGTTTGTGCACTTGGCAGTGGATCACTACACCATTGAGTCCCATCCTTAGCAGTCCAAATGTCAGGCTCATCCTCAACACTTTCGTCTGAGTCGTGTTCATCTTCCTGCTCTATAACCATTTCTTGTTCCACGTCTGACTCTTCTTCAGTTGAAGCATCCGCTTGTGGTACATAGTTTTCGTTATCAGATGCAACATATGGTTCTTCCTCATATTCTGAATCAGATTCATCAATCGTTCTTGTTATTTCGTCGCACGTATATCTGTAAATAGATGGAAAAACAAAAGCAAGTAAATAATTTTCCTTATGAAATACTACTACATTATAGGCTTGTCATGATATGGTACCAACCTGCAAACTCTCCTTGGATTACGGCGTATACTAGGTCCAGCTTCGCTATCACCCATGATGATTTATGTAGTAGAAGCTACTTTGAATTGTAGGAATGGCTGAGGGTGAGCGGGATAAATGAGTCAACAGGTCTTCAACCAATACTTAAATTTAAAAAAAACTTTATTCGTACGGACACGAAGTGGACTTGATGGCAACCGTTCACAGAATGTCTTTCCGCCCTCGGGCCGACTTTTACCGTGTCCTCGCTTCTAGCAACCCTATCATAAAACGGTCGCGTCGTCTTCAGCCGCGTATTCGGCGAGTCAAGCGTACTCGCCGAACGGAGTATATGGTGACCAGGAGTAGGGAAAAACCCCAGGCCGGGTGCTACCTGTCCAGGGCCGCGGCTTAAAGAATTTACAGGTAACTGATAAATAAAACAAAATTACCAGGTTGTCCTGAATATCAGTGGAAGATCACAAAACATGACATAAACAATGTGTAGATACTAAATGTTATCCATTTATCGTACAAATTATACCGGCAGTGAGAATTTTCAAATAAAATATGTGAAGGTACAATTGTACCTCTGCCGCCTGTTAACGTTGTAAAATTATGCCGCCTGACGAGGGTTAATTCCGATGCCTGCGTTAGAAAATGCACCACTTAATATTTTTTTTTCATTAATTTCTATAAGACGATACAAAATTTTAATTTGATGACAACAGTGGAAATGGCTACTTCCTTACTAGTGAAAGAGAAAACAGGGCACTAAAGAAAGGGCTATAATTACTATGTTTAAATTATTGACATAATAAACAATAATTTTTTAGTACAATATAAGTATCATAGAAAGTCACAACGATCGTAATATAACGATTAATTAAGCCTTTTTAAATAATATATGGGTGATAGTGATTGGTACAAGCGTTTGAAGCATTTTGGTATTACTGTCATAGCAGTGGTTGCTCATGTACATGAGACGACATAACCGTAAAATGAGTAATAAACAGTATTAGGTTAGCTGGCAGTAATTGGGGTGTCAGTAATTCAGTCACACACGTTTTAGAGGTGCCAGTAATAGATCTAGAAATATGTTTTTTAGATTAATGAATTTATATATAAAAATAGAAATTCTAAGACCCACAAAATGTTTTTCATGAAGTAAACATATTAAACCATAATAAAAAAAATAAAAAAATTATACTTTTCGTCAATAAATACAGATACTATGTAATAATATTAAAGTCAGTCCTTAATGTGTCAGTAATTGGGGCTTCTACCCTATTGTAATTCGTTTCGCAACAGCCGAGTGTGACAAATATTCGCGGAACGTAGAATCCTCTATAGTATTGAATCCTGAAATTTTAAATTCTGTAACGTACATATTAAATACTCTCGGTGAAAAGAAGAGCAACCACGGCGTCCGCTGACTACATACTTATGAATTACATACATACTCTGGTTACATGTGTATTAGGGTGGAGTGAAAAAAACTTTTTTTCGATGATCAATTTCTAATAGTGCGGAAAAGTTGTCTACTTGGCCCAATAAAACGTGTAAAAAATTTCAGCCCGATCGGAAATTTCTTCTGTGTGCACCAAAGGCCTTAACTTTCAAAATTTTAGTACAAAACTTAAAATGAAAAAAATATAAAATACAAAATACATAAAAAAAAAACAATTAAATTATTAAAAAAAAATGAAAAAAATATAAAATACAAAAAAACAAGGAGCCCGACGTACAGCTACAAATTATCTGATCGAGCTGAAATTTTTTACACGTTTTATTGGGCCAAGTAGACAACTTTTACGCACTATTAGAATTTGATCATTGAAAAAATGTTTTTTTCACTCCACCCTAATGTGTATACATGCGCGTCCCTTAACGCCCTCCCATTCTTTCTTACTCGTATTTAACACATATTTACAATAATAATTATTTATTTAACAGTATTTATATACAGTATGGATATGTACATCCATGTGACATTTATCATGCCCTCACCGTTGGACCTAGAACAAAACGATAAAAAGTTCAAAAACATCTCAGACCGTCATACACACTTAAAAAATATACCTTACCATGTTTCCACTGATGACTTTAGGGGTCTTCTCTGAAAAAATATAACTTAACTTTTTTCAAACATCGTTGGACGTGTCGTGGCGCCTCTTTGCATTCCTTTTTTAATACTCTCAGCGCTCTTAATATTCTCCGCGCCCGGAAATCTTCTTCGGTCCTTGTATCTTCTTCTTCTTCTCCTTCTGTTTGCCCTTCTGCTTCGTTTTCCTCTTCTCCTTCTGTTTCGCCTTCTCCTTCTCTTTGGGCTCCTCCTTCGTTTTCCTTTTCTCTTTCTGGCCTCCTCCTCCGTTTTCCTCTTCTGCTTCTGTTTGGTCTCCACCTCCGTTTTCCTCTTCTCCTTCTGTTTCGCCTTTTCCCGTGTTTTCTTCGTCACGGATTTCCGCTTCATCGCAGCTCCTTAAATATTCTTCAACCGTGTCTCCACTTAGATCTTCTCCACTAATCGCGGCTATTATTTCTTCCAACTGGGGTTCTGGTGGGTCTGTTGAGTCTTCCTCTTCTGGCGTTCCTTCACGGGCTGTCTTCATTATACTATTCCATGAATTTCTAATATTCGAGGGGGTTATACATTTCCATGCTTCATCTAAGAAATGAATACAATCTTTGATATTGTATTTTTTATAAAATTCTTGGATATTGCCAGAACTGGTTACTATCTCTGTCAGCATTCTGTGCCGGAAAACTTTCTTTGTTTTTGAGATCACCCCCTGATCCATGGGTTGGATGATGGAGGTAGTATTTGGGGGCAAAAACACAATTTGAAATTGATCGTCCTCCACAAATTCCCCTGGTATCAATTTGTGCCCTGCACAATTATTATCCAGTAAAAGTATTACTTTTCCGGCCGTCCGACTCTCCAGTTGATATTTTCTCACGGCTGGTTTAAAATGATTTTGGAACCAATCCGTGAACATTGTTTGATCCATGCAAGCATTTTTCTGTGCTTTGTACACCACTGGTTGGTTATTCATAATATACTTTAGCGGCCTAGGTTTTTTGTATTTCTGAATGAACACGGGAATCAGTTTGTGGGTTCCTGTCATTTTGGAGCAGAAGCTCACACTCACTCCATCTTTCCTAGTTTTGTACCCACTAACGTGTTTTTCCGTATGTTTTACTAATATCTTCGAGCTTTCCACATAAGATCGCTTTCGTCCAAACTATGGCGACTTTTTTTTCGTAAAACGCGCAACGCGAAACAATTGCAAAACAGCAATTATTTGCCTGGGCCCCAAGAATTGTTCCCGAAAAAAAAAGTGACGATACCATCGACGAGGAGCAGTCTCATTTTTACTTTTGCCTAGCAATAACGTCATGCCGAGCAATAAGAGCAAACGTACATCGCTTTCTATAGAGCAAAAGTTAGACATTCTACAGAAATTGTCCAATGAGATACCAGTTAAGGGGGTAGACACGTCACGTGACCTGGCCGATTCGGCAGGTCGGTATTACAGCAGATTTTTCTGCACAGAAATGGTAATACCCATAGATACGCGGCTGCCTGGTGCACGCGAGAGGGAGCTGTTTGCTATTTCCGTATTCTATTCTGAATAAGGAAATAAATTCTCAGCTGTTGCGTTGTACATGTAAATATTTAAATGGAATGTTTGCTGATAGAGCAAACGTTGAAAATTCATTGTACATACATTTTAATTACTTAAAATGTGCTTATGCTACAATATGCTACGTTGGCAGTAAGGAATTATATAAGTGAAAAGGAAAAATAGATGAGGGGATATCCCCAGAAAATGAAGTATGTTAGGTTAGACATTTTTTTATTAGCAAAACACTGAAACAGAACATGAAATACGCTTATTACAAGATAATTAAACGTCTTATGCAGAAAGCAGTTATGAACAAACATTATAGTATAAAATTGTGTTGGATGTTGAATTGGGGCTAATGAAAATGCGCAGGACGGATGAGCGTGATTATTATGTGGTCCCCTCCTCAAAGTGACAGAAAATGTAACCTATGTATATGCTGTATGACAATAAATGTTGAGCGGCTGTTTCGTTTTGTTGCGCTACATTTGTGAACTTTTTATCATCCTTCCGAAACATTCTTATTACGCCGCAATAGTATCTTTAGGAAATCGGGTCTAGCATATAGGTTATATTTTCTGTCACTTCGAGGACAAAAAATCCGCTCTTCCAAGTGACAGAAAATATAAAATGGAGGAGCGGATTATCTGTCCTCGAAGTGACAGAAAATATAACCTATATGTTAGATCCTATTTCATAAAGATACTATTGCGGCGTAATAAGAATGTTTCGGAAGGATGATAAAAAGTTCACAAATGTAGCGCAACAAAACGAAACAGCCGCTCAACATTTATTGTCATACAGCATATACATAGGTTACATTTTCTGTCACTTCGAGAAGGGGACCACAATATAATAATCACGCACATCCAACCTGCGCATTTTCACTAACGCGGTTGGCGTCATGGAAGGGGTACCTCCTCCTCCCTGCATTTTTGGTAGTTGCAACGATATTCCTGAACCCAGTGTACATATGTACACCCTGGTTTGATCTGTAAAAATAAATGAATTTAATAAAAATTACTTTTTGTGTTTATACCACTTGAATGTAAAAACTGATACTTACACTTCCTGAAGAATCCATTATTATTGTTTCCTATTTCTCATACATATTTTCTCGGAATGGCACTTACTCCTTTCGATTACAATTAGTTGTCATAGAACCTGTGATAAAAAGTTATAACGAGTTGTAATCGATCTGAATGCAATAAAAATGTAAATGTATGTATGTTATTTACTTATCTTTATGCTTGCGGAGAAGACTCCCTTCCTTTCCTTGCTTCATAGAGCATGATTCTCACCTTTGATACTGGTTGATGGAAATATCTAAAGCAAATTCATGTATGAAAGAAACATTCATGATGATATCTAATTAATCCAATTATTTGCATAACAAAAGTATGTGTCATGCTTACGCTTTTATACATGTCATTTTCACTTGATATGAAAGAATAGCTACAGGTATTTATTATTAGGAGAGTGTGAAGAGACCCACCACCACCCCCGTCATAGACGGTCCTCTTCACTCTCCGTACGTATCTTCTACATACTTTGTAAACTACATGCTTTTACTTACATTTTGGAACATTGCTTATTCGACAGCTCTTCATATGCGCTGGATGCACTCG